>JAKKPZ010000002.1:4150920-6779340 GCA_022814885.1 Ditylenchus destructor | reverse complement strand
TCGAAAGCTCGGCAAAGCTCGAGCTCGGGCTCGGGCTCGCCGATCCCTAGTTATAATATTAGTTAATTTTATCTTTGATACCGTGAATGAGATGGTTTAAGTTAATTGACCATATGTGAGGCCATTTTAGAAACCCTCCAGCGTTGTCAACCATTATGCTGGCGGTGGGATAAGTCCACGTCCTGGCAGCCATTTACTCACAGCACAGTCTTCTCAGGACATTTCCGACGATGATGATGTGGGTGATACATTGTCGAATGATCAAACTGGGATCCACGGAGGAGGAACGAATGACAATGGAACCAAGCTCAGCAAAGAAGAACAGGATAGGATACGGTTTGTTAAAGTTTATAGTTTTATTTTCAAATATTACAGAGAGGGCACGAAATACAACATTTTTAGATTATCCACCATTTAGTAGCGTTTAATTTGAGCAATTTCATTCGTTACCTGAAAGATTGTACTTCATGCAAGCTCTTTTAATTTTTTTGAATTATTTTTAGAGCCGAGGAAGAAGAGGAGGAGCGCAAAAGGTGTCTTCAATTGTACGTTTTTGTGGCAAAATGCATTGCATATCATTTCAACGCTAAACAACCCACGGATATGGCTAGGCGGCAGCTAAAGATCACAAAGCAGGAGCTAGCCCGCATGAAAGATCGATTTCAAGTAAGTTCTACAAAAGCTGTAGAACTTGCTAGTCTATCTTGAGTAGTATAATATTTTTAAGTTATTTTTATACGCTGAAATATACCAGCACACAAGATGGTTTGAAATCATGTTTTTTCCTTTTTAGTCCTTCCTAAAAGGTGAGACCCAAATCCCAGCTGACGAAGCATTCACAAAAGCCATCGAATCTTACTTCGAAATATTTCTGAAAAGCGAACGTGTGGCTAAAGTAGTGCAAGCGGGCGGTTTTTCGGGCCATGATTTTCGGGAAGTATTTCGTTGCAACGTAGAAAAACGAATCCGATCTTTACCCGAAATCGATGGTCTCAGCAAAGAAACTGTGCTCACCTCGTGGATGTCCAAATTTGATCTAATAATGAAAGGCGATGACGATGCTGTTCAAAACCGGCAAGCTAGGTAACTATTAACATAACATATTTTCTGTATTATAGCCCCCGGGGGCTTTATTATTTCACACCCCCCCCCAAATTTTGAAAAAATCGGTAACCTCTCATTTTTACTTAATATTTCTCTAGGGGCTATATTACAGGGAGGCTATAATGCAGAAAATACGGTATGTGAGGTATAATACCATTTTGACACATAATACTTTATCCTGAATCATGATTTTGATGTCTCAAATTGAACTAATTTGGTTCTGTTGTCTAATTTGTGAATCGCATAATTTATTCAGAGGTCGCTTGCGTGGAGCCAATCAGGCCAATGCTGATCTAATTCAGTCGAAAGATCAGCTATATGACATGTTTCAGCAGATACTCAATGTGAAGAAATTTGAACATCAGATTATTTTTAACGCTCTTCAAGTAAGTAACAATTTACTCATGAATTCACATTTCTTTGGCAAAGTTTTATAATAATGCCTGGTAGTTTGAAGTAAAGCTCCAAGAAGTAGTTCTAAATCTTAGAATAACTACAAAAAATTTAAATATTGACACCGAAAATATTCAAATCTATAATTTATATGCCATTTTAGCTAGAGAATCCTGATGAGCAAGCTGCAGCCATTCGACGAGAGGTTGCGACTCGTGAAGAAACTCTCCGAGAGATACCGAAGGTTTTTGTCTCAATTATAATCACCAAATATACGAATATTAATAGAGGCACAGCTTAGTTAATTTTAACAGTCAAGACTTTTAGTTATAGTTATCAGACTATTGGTTTAATTCACCAAATTTTGTTTACTCGTTTAGTTTCTATATAATTGAATGCCCAAAATTATCATTCATAATTTGTCAGACTTATTTCCATATACCCGTTATGTTTCTTTGTTTCAGCTGAAACGGATAATGCCAAAATTCGTCGTGAAAGATATGGAAACGCTTTTCATCGACGAAGTACGCCAGTCCATAAACTTGCTCATCTCTAACCTCGAATCAGTCCCAGTGGCCCCTCGTCAAAGTCACGGACTTGGCGGCCGTAAAGGAAAGGAGGGGAAAAGCAGATCCAGGTTGGTATTTTTTAAAGATGGCATAGCTTCATTACGGCTCATTAGTGTATAGTGGTGTAAAAGCTTCTCAATTATTAAGCTAGTATTTGATTTTTGATAATTTTTTTAATATTTGGTTTTTGGTTTACGCAACTTTGGCTTCCAAACTTACATTCACAATGATGATTTTAAAGAGTTTTCATTTGATTTGAATTGGATTTCGAAAAATGAAACTAATCAAAAAGCTTGTGTTCGAAATTGTCCGAAATTAATTTTCGTCTATTCATATTAGTTTAAATGAAACATAAGCCATAAAGTCTCGCGTTTTAAAAAGTTAAAGTTTCATTTTTACATTATTATTCTCCATTTCTACTATCGTTCAGTTCACTTCTATTTATCGTTTTATTCAATTCTTTACAAATCTTGTTTTAATTCCATCATTGGTCTTTGCCATATGACATTTCTTTTATGAACTATAACAAAGCAAACTAATCAACTTATACAATGAAGGAATAATAGACCATTTATCTTCTCGACTATTGGCAACTTGAACAAAATTATATTTCAGAAGCTGGCCCTATAGGCTGTAATACACAAGGTTTTCAGGTTTTCGTTCACAGTGAGAAGGTATTCTATTTTCAAGCTCTTTGTGTTTCAGATTTCACCGTCTATCGCTAACACCACTTGTAACACTTACGTCTCTATTTTTTATCTGTCCTTGTATGTCTATACAATTTTCCGTTATTAATTTACGGTTAAGTGGATCATTTGATTTTTATCCCACCAAATATTCGTTTCTTCCATTGTTTATATTTAATTTCATTTGTGGATTTCTATGTTTTTATGTTTAACGTTTCTAATTTCTATAACAATTTTATATTGCGAACGTACCCGCAAAATGCCTTTATTTTATGTCTGTGCAAGTGAATATATCGTTGTGATTACTAATCTCTAATGCTGTGGCTATTCAGGTCGCGCAGCATTGAAGACTTGTCCTTATTCAACAGGTCAGTCCACAAGCTCACTTCAGTCAACACTTTCAAATTTCGCCTCTCGGCCTGGACTTTTACTTTTATTTGTGTGTAGACTAGAAATTAATCTTTAATAGACACGTAAACGGTTTCTAACCGATTCTAATAATGCACAATGACATTTTCGGTTGATTTTGTTGTGTACAAAATATTAACTTTTTAAAACTGCGTTCAAGTTTGAGTGCATTATAATTTGTTGACTACATACATAACAGATTACAAATATAGTATTTACCTTTCACTGATATTATTCTAACAAAATGCAGATGTTATTATTAGTGTAACTGAAATAATAATTATAATTTTACAATAATGAGGAGTTAGGGAGAATTGAAATATATTTCTTATACTTTTAGCCTAAAGCGACGCACAAGTTCGATGTCACTGAATAAAAATCACGATAATGCAGACGACGAGGTTACTTTAACTAAAAACGATGTTATACTCACTTTTAACATGGAGGTAAAATACTTGCTGTCACATGTTTGCTTAAATTTATAACTTACTATTTTAAGGTGGTGGTAATGGAGGTCCAAGGACTTAAATCCATTCAACCCAATCGAATCGTTTATTGTACAATGGAAGTTGATGGATGCTCAAAATTACAAACAGATCACGCCGAAGCCTCCAAACCTTCGTAAGTTGGCATTTATCATTTCAGTATTTATTATATTATTGTACAAATGTGTGCTATAATATGCGAAACAAAAATACTGGAAGATTTCAATGAAGATCCATTTCCAACGAAGTTCCAAAGTTTATCAATTTTTTAAATATTTTACAATTTTAGCGGAAAATTTCTAAATTGTCTACTGGTCGACCCCTGCCGTGGTCGACCAGATCATGAAAGTGTGATGTTAACGCATATTTTAATAGTGATAATGGGCAAATGATTGGTAATCGAAAATGTTAACGAGTGGTAGGCTGTAATTGTTTAATTAACAAGTATTGATATTTGTTGCTATTCTTAGTACCTATTCTTCTTCTATTTAAGGTGGGATACACAAGGCGATTTCACCACAAAGCACCCGTTACCCACGGTCAAAGTGAAACTCTATGCTGAAGTTAAGAACATAGTGGCCTTCGAGGATAAAGAGCTTGGGAAAGTGGTAATTCAGCCGACGCCGAACTGTGCTCGCGCCCCTGAGTGGTACAAAATGACAGTACCAAAGAATAGTGGTGACAAGAACCTCAAAATTCGTATTGCTATACGAGTTGAAAAGCCTCCCAATCTCAAATATTGTGGATATTGCTATGGCGTAGGAAGGACTGTATGGAAGAAGTGGAAAAGGCGGTTTTTCTGCTTAGTACAGGTTCATTGAATGTTATACGTAATAAAAAAAATTAGGAAAATTTAATTTAGGTTTCCCAATATGCATTCGCCATGTGCAGTTATCGAGAAAAGAAAGCAGATCCTACAGAATTCATTCAGCTTGATGGTTTTACAATAGACTACATGCCAGAGCCGGATCCAGGTGAGCACATTTCACATGCATGAAATAGTGACAAAGGTTTTAATGAAATGAAAACGGATAAAATGATAAATGAACAAATAATTTCTAAAGTAAGGTAATGTCTTAGTATAAGTTTTAAATTTCATTGCTGTCAGTAAATGTGTAATTATGATATTGACTTTTAAAGTTTTTTTATTGACATTTCTTCTTTATTGATATTTCTTAATTATTAGTAATCATATCCCTATTTACAGATTTATACAATCAAGGAGGAAAACACTTTTTCACTGCCATAAAAGAAGGTGATGAGTTGAAGTTTGCCACCGACGATGAAAACGAGCGCCACTTATGGGTTCAAGTGGGTGACTGTAACGTTCTAAAAACGATTCATCCATACCGTAAATCCTCTAATAAGTCCCTCCCCTCAATTAAGTCCCTCCCCTCAAATAAGTCCCCCCTCAAACAGAATGCCAAACGTACTTGCGGTCTCGCCCGACCAAAAGTAAATGCATATTCGTGTAGATCTCGTCGAGTTACGTAAGAAAAACCCCAATGCCAAAACTTTGTCATTGAAAATATTGGAAAAATTTGAGTTTGAAATTTAAAATTTTTTTTGAAAACCCTTACGAAACAATAAGTCCCCCGGGGGACTTATTAGAGGATTTACGGTATTTTGATTTGTAAATTTGGTTATGCCATATACCATTTATTTCTATAGAGTAGAAATTTAGTTTTGCCTTAAACTTTTATTCTAGAATACCAGATATAAAGCTTAGAGCGATTTTCTGTTAATCATTTGATATAAAGTTGCAAATGGATTCAAAAAGATATAGACTTATCATCTTGAAAGAAATGCTTCAATTTAAGGCTTTGTACAGGGCCACGGGTCAGGCCTATAAGCCAGTACCACCAAAACAATCCATGGTTGCCTCAAAAGCTCAGGGATTTGCTGACAAAGCGAGCAAGCATGGTCTGGACGAGCTAATCCAGGCTGATCCAGTCCAGCTAAACCATGACCATTTGTTTGCCCGACTGCAGAGCTCATCTCTCGAATACCGCCTCAATGAGCCAATCTGCTCACTGGTTAGTTTAAAATTGATCTGTTAGTCATTTCAACCATCATTCCATTTTGATTCAATTATTTAGTTAGAGCTATTCGACTTAAAAATATTCGACTACCTCTCTCTTGTCTCTTGAAAGATTCGTAAAACATACTAAGCTAGAGGGTTATCTATCTGAAGATTCCGGCCCTCTAGTTATAAAAATCTAGCCACATCGTAATAGACTTAGGATTAAACGATGGTGGTCGTTTTAGTAGCAATATTCATACATTATAATTCACTTATTCTCTCCTTCTGTATTATTATATGGACCAATTTATTTCAGGGTTGGTTTTCACCAGGGCAGGTTTTTGTATTAGATGAATACTGTGCCCGTTATATGGTGCGCGGTTGCCATCGACACGTCTCGTTGCTCAATGATTTGCTCAACAAAGCTGATGAGGGACATTTGGTTGACCCCACGCTTATTCATTATTCATTTGCCTTTTGCGCTTCACATGTCCACGGAAATCGGTAAAATTTTATACATTATTCTGTATACCGTATACATGGTTATACATTTGATTGAAAGGCTATTAAAGAAAAATGATATACTCGCTAGTTTTGCCATTATCGAGCCCAAAAATTAAAATCTTATGTATACTTTCAAACACCGTACTGTTAACACAGCTATTTAGACCGGATGGAGTAGGCACAGTGACGCTTGAAGAAAAAGATAAATTCCAGGAAGTCAAAGAGCGGTTACGGGTTCTTCTGGAGAAACAGATTACAAATTTTCGGTAAGAATATTTCACACTTCGTTAAGGTGTAACAATATTTTACTTTAGTTATTGCTTCCCGTTTGGGCGACCAGAGGGCGCTCTTAAAGGCACACTGTCTCTATTGGAAAGAGTGCTTATGAAGGACGTAGTATCGCCGGTGCCACCTGAAGAGGTGCGAAATGTAATCAGAAAGTGTTTAGAAGACGCAGCTCTTGTTAATTACACAAGGATATGTAACGAGGCGAAAATCGAACGTAAGAGTTTAGTATTGTAACATTCTGTCTATATTTAGACTGAATTTGGAATAAAAATTAAAAAAGAATGTAGGTATGAGCCATTAATATACTTCTTTACTGACGCTAAAAAGTAAAATATTAGAGCTTATTTTCTAAGTTCAGTCCTAAAGTGATGGAACATATCCCTTTTTCAGAGCGAATGGGTATGGACGTTAGTCCGCAGCAACGCATAGAAGATATGATCCGTGTCACCGAGCTATGCATTGATTTGTTAAAAGAAAATGAGGAGCACCACGGCGAGGTTAGTACTTCTATGTTTTACCTTATAAAGTTTACGATCAGGCCAATATTATACAAAGAAATCCTAAATTGAGTATTACACATTCAAGTACATATATAAATAATAATAAATAATTATCAAACATTTAAACTTAGTAGTTCTACTATATTTAAATTTTTGCCACACACCTTTATTTAATGAATACAAAAAATACATGTGAAATTTTAGATTGCCTGTTTTGAGAAATTTTCTAGATGCTATTATCTGGTCACTATATGGTAGTTCCACAGCAAAGCAGCTGTTTTAATAGAGCCAATTTAAAATTAGACACATTTTAATATTTACCTTTATTGGTCGAAAATGTGAAAGTTTAGCGGTATTTTAAAAATGTTGGCCTGATTCCGTTTTACAATTAACCTTTGTAATTTATATATAATCTTTCCGAATTTTCCGACATCTATTCTATTAAATATCTGAAACTCTATCCCTTTGTTTTAGCAACTTCGTGGAGTGAGTTTCAATTATTGGGTCTGATACTCTTTAGCACATGATATTAGCATTAGAAGCACTGTAAATTGAATTATATTATAATTAAAAAGCATATTTTATATTCTACTTGATGAGTAAATCACAAATGAGATCATTCCCGTTTCCAGTTCTTAATTTCGCTAGTGTGACTAATTTTTATTCGCACGTGTCAAAATAGTAACAGTGTTCTTTGCCGTTTCTAACATCACTTTTGCTGTGTTTGCTGTGCTTTTTTTCTGATGCGAATATATTTTATGAATTTAGGCATTTGCTTGGTTCAGCGACTTACTGGCTGACCATTCGGAAATATTTTGGTCGCTCTACTCTGTCGATTTGGATGCTGCACTCGAGGTGGTTTATCAGTTTATTATATCATTTTTATTTTATCACTTACCATTATAATAGCAATTTTACAAAATTTACGTCTAATTTATACCCGAAATTTACGCAAAATTTTAACCAATTAGCAATAATAACAATCTAAGGTTCAACCGCCAGATTCATGGGACGCTTTTCCGTTATTCCAGTTACTCAACGATTTTCTTTGCACAGAATGTAAGTTTTATTTATTATTTTGAAAGTTTCTTTTTACTTAATTTGCCCGTTGTTAATTAGTTTTCTTTGAAATCGAAAATGGTCGAAAACTTATGGCTTAGCTAAGCTTTAAAAAGTGAACTTTTACTGAACGTATATAAAGTTAAGGTGTTATAATATACTTATCAGTTTTATTTCAATAGTTAAAATTATTTCAGCGACTTTGAAAAATGGAATTTTCCACACTAAGTTGGTTACGCAATTCTCCCCGTTAGTCGTCCGTTATATCGACCTTATGGAACACTCGATTTCACAATCAATAGAGAAGAATTTCTCTAAAGAGAAGTGGGAAGTACGAAAGTATGTTTGAAAAGCTTTGCTTCCTTGAAAATTTTATTATTCTTTTAGGGACGGATGCGCAACCTCTGAGGATATATACTGGAAATTGGATGCTCTTCAAGGTTTTATCCATGATCTTAATTGGCCAGAGGAGGAATTCGCGAGATATTTGTCCGTCCGAATGAAATCGCTTGCTATTGATATGATCTCCAAATGCGCCAATTGGTGTGTTGTCTTGAAAAGAAACAAATATATCTGACAATTTAACTTTAGCACATATCAATGCTTTGACAGTTACATGCAAAAGGCTAAGAAGTCGACTGATTATGTACTTCCAAGCGAAGTCTGTGTTATGATTAATGTAATATTCTCCTCTAAATCGCGAGCCGCCCGTCTCACTGTCGACGCTGGAGAGGTTGATTTTTGAAAAATATCGCTGCACATTTTGTATATTTAAAGATGAGCAATATTCTTTGAAGCGAATTAATTTCCACTTTCTTTAAAAAGTTCCGTAAATCGCTCTTTACAGTTATATACGAAATTTACTGATCTTATAGCATAACAATTTTGTTAAATTATTTCACAAACTAATAAAATTTAACTTCAGTACAAATACCAGTCGAAATTAGATGAAACTCTGGAAACAATGTTGGCCGATATGGAGACCTGCACCCATGATAAATTATTGTCCATTTTGGAATATACGCTCTCCAGATTAGCCCGGTACGATGAAGGCAATCCAATTGGAGCGCTGCTTTCCATGGCACCAAAACCGAATTCAATTTTCAACAAAATGAAGAATCTCGTAGGAGATCAGACAACATCGCCTTCGGGTGGTTCTCCTCAGGCCCAGAAGACAACTATCACGACCGGAGGAGCGGGTAATCAGCAACAGAATGCTGCCCATTTGGGGCATTCATATGTTGCCTTCATGCGCGGTTCCTCCGAACAATTGCAGCAGGTCGTGGTTGATGAGGTTTGGGTCAATAGACTCTTCGAGGTAAAGTATTATATTATTAGTAGGGCCAGGATTTTTAGGTTCGAACCTAAAAAAACCTAAAAAACCTAAAAAGACCTATTTTGGCCTTTTTTGGGAAATTTTAGGTCCCATCCTATTTTGCATAAAATCATCATTTTATGTTCCTAAAACCGGCATTTTCTCAGATTTTTACAAAATTTTCAAAAAAATTGGTCCTTTTTTCCAATTTTTGTGGAAATTTTTTACTTTTGAGGCTTTTCTGTGAAAATTTTTACTTTTTGGCATTTTTTGTGTAACATAAAAATTTTTTCATTTGAATCCAAATTTTAGCGCCCAAAGTCAAAATGCGCCAAATTCGGAAATTTGAACCGGAATATTCGAAACATTTCGCCAATTAAAGTAAACATGGTTAAAAATGTGTAAATTTTTAATAGCTATGCTATAAATACTATATATTTCTAAAAATTACGGTCCTAAAATGACTTTTTGGGCGAAATTTGATCCTAAAATGACCATTTTGGTGGGACCTAAAAGGGACCTAAAATGGCCTTTTTTGGGACCTTTTTAGGATCCTAAAATGCGATTTTTGGGACCTAAAAATCCTGGCCCTAATTATTAGTGACCAATTGAAAATCCTGATGTTTCTTGTCATCGATAAAAATTTATCGGATCCCTCTAAGTTGATAGGTGAAGCCGGCCCACGAATAGAATCTCTCACTTTTTGGGGGTCCCGGACCCCAAACTCGCGAGTACCCCCCCCCAAAACCCATGATTTTAGGGGGGGGTTATCAATGTCAGATTTGGGGTTGACGTACGTGAAAACGTGACATCCGTGTGTCACGTAAAAGGGCACGTTTCGCTGCGCCGCTCGGATCCGGGCGTGCGATACGTCAATCGCTTCGTCTCGGCGAGACAAGACGATTGGTACCGGTCTCGCTGGCAACATGTGCGAGTACCGGGATTTATGGCTTCCGGAAATCCGGAAAATCCTGGATTTGGCCAGGTCACAGATCACGCTGCGCCGCTCGGATCCGGGCGTGCGATACGTCAATCGCTTCGTCTCGGCGAGACAAGACGATTGGTACCGGTCTCGCTGGCAACATTTGCGAGTACCGGGATTTATGGCTTCCGGAAATCTGGAAAATCCTAGATGACCAAGGGCGCCGCCGTGCGGCGAAGCCGCTGGGCAGTCCTATGGAATAAACTTACTAAACTAGAGCTTGAATTTGACTGAGGCTTTGACTGCAAAAACGGGAATGTGAGTTCAATGTCGTGAAATGAGCTTTGGTCAAGATTAAAAGTTTAAAACTTGCATTTTGATTTTTTGTCAATTAATTTGTAATAATTTTTAGCGTTGGTATGATGGGCAAATGAAATTGATTAACGAATGGTTAACGGAGCGTTTGCAACAATCTCTTTCACCTTATCAATTGACTTGCCTGTCTTTTATCGTCAAGGTAACTTTTTTACCCAATATCTAATTTAATGACACTAAAATTTGAGTAAATTCGCGCATATCATAAAAATTGATATCCTTATAATAAGTCTGTGATGTCTTTTTCCGTACGCCGGACGTTTTTGGGGTGCATTCTTAGGGGTGCTTATTTCTTATCTTATCTGTCCCTTCTCGCTTTTTTCAGTGAAAAAGACTACACCATTAGGTCAGAGTGCCAGAGATTTTTGTCCCTTCTCGCTTTTTCACCCATACATGCATTCTTAGGGGTCATATTTTGTCCCTTCTCGCTTTTTAAGGGATCAAAGATCACTGTCCCTTCTCGCTTTTTCACCCATACATGCATTCTTAGGGGTGCATATTTTGTCCCTTCTCGCTTTTTAAGGGATCAAAGATCACTGTCCCTTCTCGCTTTTTCACCCATACATGCATTCTTAGGGGTCATATTTTGTCCCTTGTCGCTTTTTAAGGGATCAAAGATCACTGTCCCTTCTCGCTTTTTCACCCATACATGCATTCTTAGGGGTGCATATTTTGTCCCTTCTCGCTTTTTAAGGGATCAAAGATCACTGTCCCTTCTCGCTTTTTCACCCATACATGCATTCTTAGGGGTGCATATTTTGTCCCTTCTCGCTTTTTAAGGGATCAAAGATCACTGTCCCTTCTCGCTTTTTCACCCATACATGCATTCTTAGGGGTGCAGACTTAGACTGAGCCAAACTCAGACTGAGCCAAACTCAGACTGAGCCAAACTCAGACTGAGCCAGACTTAGACTGAGCCAAACTCAGACTGAGCCAAACTCAGACTGAGCCAGACTTAGACTGAGCCAAACTCAGACTGAGTCTGAGTTTGCGAGCCACCGCAGGTGGCGAGCCAATCCTGTGGTCGGGCGCGGAGCGCCCGACCTTCCCCCTTGGAAAGTGAGTGAAGTTAGAACAGAAAAGGCATACTGATACAGAAAAGGCATACTGATATAGACTCCCCGCGCGCTAGCGCGCGTTAGCGCGCTAGTTAAACGTAACGAGCATCCCTATTTTGATTAAAGTCAAAATTTGAAAATACCACTTACATGAGCTTCGATTTCAATAGTATTAGTGCTCTTAACATTTGTAACTGTAAAAGACGTAAAAATTTGGTTGGCTTAGGGTAGGTTCATAAATCTGTATTATTGCAGAAAATCTACTCTGATTTCGAGCTGCATGGTATTGACGAGGAACGACTGAACAGTAAGGTGTACCAATCCATAACTCGACGATTGCAACTGGAAGAAACGAATTGTGCCCTCAATGATCACTCGGGACACGGCGGAAGCACTCATAATCTGATGGGCAGTAACAATACACTGCCGTATTTGGGCAATGCTCAACAAGCCGTGTCAAACATGGGAAGTATGGTCGAGGGCGCAGGCGCCAAAGTGTTCGCGCTGTTCAAATAGTTCGAAACATAATGAGAACAAAATTTTACCAGATCAAATGTTGCATCAAAATTATCAATTGCCTTTCCGCTTGTTGGCTTTGTTCCTATATATTATGCGTATATATTGTTGCTCTGCATTTGTCGAATGCCAATGGTTGATTTTACAGAGATATAAAATAATTTTATTTTGTAAATCAATTTTTTAAATCAAACCATGCAGTAATGCATCATTCATAATACATATTTTCACGGTAAGTATTCCTGTATATTTTCACAGCAATACTAGAATTTGTAAGTAACATAAATATCTTTCTGATATCCGAATCTTTATTTGGATTAAAATGAACAAATTTTCCCAGTGAAAATAAGCGATACTTTATAAACGCGTATGTATTGGACGCGTATGATAAAAAAGGGCGATCACGGTTAATAATTTTCAAGACTGTATAGGAGGCATGTGGTCTACAGAAGGCTGAAATGAAGCTCAGATTCAGTCCGTATTCGTTACGAGCAATGCTATAGTGTATTTATTTACACAAATCAAAACACTCATACAAGAAACTATGAAGCAATATTTTAGAACCAATCTTCGTTTTTGAATTTAGTGATTCCTCGAAAACTTCCTAATTTTCGGCCAATTTCGCTCATCTGGCGATCCTTACAATTGGCTTGACTTCTGAGGAAATCTGGCACTGACTGTCGAGCACTTTTCAATGTCTAAATATAGAACTTAAAATTATGAATATATGCAACTTATTTTTAAGAAAATGAGTGAAAGGGAATAAGTAAGAAAAACAAATAACGTTCCAATAAATGTCATAAAATCGTTGGATTAATTGCCTCCAAATTTCTTTGAAAAGGACTTACCTCAACATAAAACTTGGCATTTCGCCTGTCGTCATCACTTTGTGGATCACTAAAAAATAAACTAGTGGCATATACCTTCACAAAAGAACATACAAGAATGATGTAGCTTGACCGACATTGCCCGCCCTTCCAGTACGCCCGATTCGATGGATATAGTTTAAGTGTTCCTGTTCAGGCAGGTCAAAATTGATCACATGAGAGACACCTATAATTTCACCTATTATTGTGAAATATCCATGTTAAAATTTAGGTACCTGGAAAATTTAGCCCTCGCGCTGCTAAATCGGTTGCCACTACTATTTGATAGATGCCCTTGATAAACTTTTCACGCGCATCCCAGCGTTGTTGTAATGTGCGGTCACTAAAAAATTACCTAATTAGTTTCGGAAAATCTGCTAATGTGCCTGGTTTTCGAGTTTAGTGCATATCAGCGTACGGGTATATCAGCGCGAGTACGGTCCGGTATGGCATCTTCCTTGTTATACTTCTGGGGTAATCCTTATTTCTTAAAATTTCTAGAAATTTTGAACCCTTGCAGCAGGTGAAATTCAACAGTCCGAATTTAATTTCAAATGGATTTTTTCAATGCCAAAAATCTGTAGGGGCACGCAACTGTCGGAACGAACTTGATAACGTGCGCACGACGGCGTTTCTCCCTTGTACAGGGGCTCAAACAACATACGGACCGAATTACAGGAAAAAATCGTTTTCTGAAATGTTAGTGATTTTTTTAAATAAAACGCAACTTTAGGACCTGGCCTATCATAATTTGTAAGCTAGATTTAGATCCCTCTGTTTTTTAGTCGATAAATGTGGTCTCAAACTGGGCATACTTTCCGTTTTTCCCTGTAAAATATGCCAATTCTGACACCACACTTTTGGACTAAAAAACAGACGGATCTAAATTTCACTTTCAGGGTTTTATCGTCAGATCCTATATTTTTACTTTTTAGAAAAAAATCACTTGCATCTCAGAGATTTGCTAGACAAAAATTATTTTTCAGATTTTTTGCCCAACAATGGACATTTTCCGGTATTTTTGAGAAATTGCGAGTTTTTAGTCGATAAAACGTCGGGATTTTTGGGGATGTACCGTTTTCAGGTGCGGAGAATCCAAATTTGTCGTCAGATCGTGGGTGGTCCCGCCACGAAAATTGGGAAAATTGCGTTCTTTGGCGTTTTTGGCCTGGAAATGACCGTAAATTACACCATTTTGAGGCGTAACCCGTTTTCGAGTATAGGCGGATCCATGTTTTTAATCAATCTATATCCGCTGGAACACAATTTGCTGTTGTCTGTTAACAAAGGATAGTAATTTCGCGAGAAAAAAAATTGAATGACGGACCTGGGATTCGAACTTGAGATGAAAAACCCTCAACAGATCGGCCAAAAATAGCCATTTTTTGCGCGATATGAAAAAAATAATTGCAGATTCGGAATCACTACTAAAAACACACTTTGCAGAAAACCTTTTCACATTTTCAAAAAATCGATTTTTTTCAAAATCCATGTGGTACCCCCTATGGTCAAAAATGGCCAAAAAATGAAATTTTTTCGGAATGTTAGCAAAATGTATTTTTAGGGGTTTTAAGATGCGCTGATCACGAATCTGCAACTAGTTTTAACGTAACGCCTCAAAAACGGCCATTTTTGCCCAAAAATGCGATTTTCCCTACTTTCGTGGCAGGACCAGACAATATCTGAGCCCGGATTTGAACTCGCCGTGGTCGATTTAGGGGTAGGTACAGACACCCAGTCTCAGACACGGGTTCGTACGCTTTTTGAGCCCTCCGACGCCGTCGTGTGCGCAGAAAGACCAAAATATTGTTAAAACAATGAGTTAGCTTTGACTAAATTTAACTCACATACCCATTTATGCTGATAACATTAAATCCATATTGTGCCAATTTTAGTGCAAGCCAATCCGATCTGCGTCGTCTCTCCACAAACACTAGAGTCTTTTCAATTGAGAGATATGTCGCTAAAATATGTGTGCGATAAAAGTAAGACCGCTTAGCTTACTGTCATCATCCCGCTTCATTTCCTTTGCATTTGATGTTAAAATTTGAATCAATTCGTCGTACTTCTTGTATTTGTTCACCTACAAAATGAAATATTCAGACAAATATATGAACCTGTTTCAGATGTCGGTCTCCCTAGTAAGCAGGTTTAGCAAAAAAAATGTTTCAATCTTCCTATTCCTTCTTTCAATGTGTGCGATCTTTAAAATTCCGCCATTTTGAGCCATATCCCTACCATTACAATAATTAACCACACCTCCATGAATGTTTGTTTAACCGTATCCGCTGCCTTATTCAGAGTGCCAATTATGACGTGAAAATGATCCGGTTTCACGATCTCCTTAGTCAAATTTTGCACTGTCTCGCTCATAGTGGCGCTGAACATGAAAGTTCTGTGATATTGATTCTAAATGTAGATTAAACGGTCAAACTATTATAGACAAAAACCCACCAAATTCTTATGTTTTTTCAATTCCAAGATAGGCCCGATCATGTTTTCCTAAAATACGAAATTTTATCTTTATTAATTTAAATTGGACTCACCTTGAGTAAAGTATCTGCTTCATCCAACACAAAAAAGCGCATCTTTTCCAGTTTCAACTAAAAGTATAATTACGATTATTAATTATGTTCTATACTAATAACACCATTTACAGTCGAGTCTCGATTTTACGCGCCTCAATTTAATGCGGGTCTCGATTTAACGCGGATTTTGTCCGGTCCCGTGGATTTTACTAGAAAAAATGGAAAAGTCTAGATATAGATTTTGAAAATAAATTTTGATAGATTTTGAAAAAAGAAAAAGGTCCGCCCATTTGTTTTTTTCGGGCACTGCCGAAGGCGGTGCCGAAGCAAATTTTGGAGACTTTTCCCAATTTTTTGCCATTTTAGCAAAATTTTAGCTAAAAGTAGCTAAAAACAGCAAAATATAGGCCAAATCTCAAAAGGATGTTGTGGTGCAAAGACAACAAACAGAGGAATTGGTTAATTAAACCGGCAGACAAAGACATTCCCTGCACTCTAACATGTTGCATTGTCTTTTCGTGGTGCCGCACACTAGCCCTCTTTTGACCTACTCTCACCATATAAGGCCGAGTTGGGTATTTAAACCAAAAATACCCAATTGAATTGCCGCCTTCTTTATGACCAGTTTACGCTTCCCAATGGGCTGGCGTAGAGTTAGTGCCACATACTTTTGGGCGCGGCCCATAATTGCCTGAGATAGATAAAAAGTACAAAAATCCCATTTTTGGAAGGTTCTACGGCCTGAAATAGGGAGTCTTGAATTAACTCGGATTTTGCCCGGTCCCATGACCCGCGTCAAATCGAGACTCGACTGTATTTAAATGCACTTGTTAACTTATATCCGGTATATGCTCGAAAAAATGAGATTTTCCTTTCCCATAGTTGAAAATTTTACCACCAAAATTTGTTTGAAACCATTAAAATCATACACAGCCCACGTCTATGAAGTGTAGTAACCGCCCGCAAGTTCCAACGAATATATCGCACCCATAATTGATTGCGCGAATGCTTTCATTCATTGGCATATCTCCATAAGAGACAACAATGGATACATTCGTGCCTAAATTTTTGTTGTTCATTGTGTTCCTCTAAAAAGATAAATATATCCGGAAACACAATTATATCTCTATCAAAATGAACAGAATTTAAAACGCAAACTGGATAGGCTCAGATGTTTATCGATGATGCTATTTTTATTTTTGGTCTAATACCAAAACTTATGTTTTGCAACGGATAGTATTAGTAAGATAAGTGGCATTGTGAGCGCTGTAAAAACAACTTACATTCTGCGAAAGAGCGAGCATCATCACAAAGTTGGCTGGCAAGTTCCTTGGATGGTGCTACAACAATTGCGTAAGGCGAACCACCATTGCGATCTATTTTCATTTTTTTCTGAACGGTATTTAAAAGAATTATCTAAGAGCAGTACAAATTTATATTTAATTGCTCGATATTACATCAAAATCAATGCAAAATTATCCTCGAGTTTACCTTATATCGCTCAATCCAGTCAACAATAGGAAGCATAAAAGCGGCCTAAGCAGGCGAAATATGAGAAGTGAAAGTAAAAAGGGTTTGAGATACCGTTTTTCCAGTTCCAGTTTGAGCATGGGCAACAATGTCGTCTAAATCATAGTATGTGTTTCATGTAAAAAGTAAAGTTTTGGATGGGATTAGTTATTAATATATTATTGAATTATGTTATTCTTTTATCAATGAATTTTCGCTTTTAAGCGAGAGGTATTTTAAGAAACTAATTAGTCTTAACAGTGATAAAAGAGATGATGAAAGAAAAGGAAGGGGAATTCTAACCGAGCTCAACCTTTTTCCTGAAAATTAGTTTAAATTGTGTTCATTTTTGTTTAACTTATTAAGACATAATCAGTATTTTTGGAAAAAAATCAGTTTTAAATATTGAAACTACTAATCTAAAGTATAAAATGTTGCATGAAAATAATAAAATTTTGATACTGATTAAAAGGCATGCTTGAGAAAGTAGCTAAGGCTATAATTGCTTGTTGTTTAAAGTAATACATGAGCAAATGCTTACGTTCCTTGTGCTGAATCATTGGAATAATACACTTTTGGATAGGCAGAGGGTCCTCATATCCTCTCATCCTGAGATTGTTTACGAGCTCATCGGAAAACCCACATTCGTCAAACGTTCTGCAAAATATGTGCAGTTATTTCCCTGCTATGCAAATAGAACTAATACTCTATTATTGGTGCCTTGCCGTCACCACCGGAAATATCGTATTCATTTACAGCTATAATTTAACAATTTTTTTTAATTATCCATGGATTGTAATAAAAATTACCCTGCTCCCCAAATTGTTCTAATCGCTTCGGTCCAAGTCTAATTTGGTATCTCTCGTCATACAAATCCTCATGCTCCCGTTGCGGCGGCATAAATTTTCGGCGATTTCCTTAAAATAAATAAATAATAAATTCGTTACAAGTAACGGATTCATAATAACGTTTATAATTTCATTATTTTTTTCTGCCACTGGCAAAAAATACTTCTTATGCAAATTTGGCAAAAAATGTATTCTAGAGATGAAAAGAAACTACAGGCGTAACAGAGATTAATGCATAATGGAAATATTATTGTATTTCTAACAAATAAGAATCAATATAATAATTAACATACTTTGCCGTTGTTCCGTGAAAAAGTTCGGCTTTCCTTGGAATGGGTCTTTTTTATTGTCGCCGAATTCATTGAGCTCGTCCATCGCATTTATAAGATCATTATCTTCACCCGACGCACCCGGATGCTCGGGTATGCCAACGTCGCCCAAACCGAAATCTTCGTACTCATTCCGGACATTCTTTGTAATGTTAAGAGGAATCAAGTCCACATTTATGACATCGCTCGTCGCGTTAATGGAGTCAAAAAATCCGGGCATGTTCTGCTGAAAATAAACTAAAATAAGACGGACAGTTATAATAACAAAATTAATTCGATGACAATGGTGAAGAATATTTAAGAAACTCGCTTACAATTATAAAAAACACCGTTCGTTAAAATTGAGTAAAAACTAGAAAGGGCGCAGCGCCCCAGGAAAACATGGCCCGAAAACCCTACATATTCTACCCTATAATAGTGACTACTTATGCGCCAAGAATGGCCAAAAATGCCATCTTCGACAACGTCGAACGCCGTTTCGACCTATGTTGACCTCAAATCTAAGTCGATGATTACGGATTTATTGGGGGTAAAACCTAATATGGTGACAAAATCTGGGTCGAAAACGGCGCGGAATGGGTCTAAACGACGGTGGACACGCGCGCGACTGACACCAGCAACTTAGTAAAATACCATTAAAAAACCGCTATTATATTACACACACCATTTAATTATTAACTCATGTTCACACATATTCGGACAGGTAAAGATACTCTTATTTTGTTAGTGCAAAATACCAAAGTTACCAGTAATCATACTTATTCTCAACGCTATCAAACTCCAAAATCATTGGAGAAAGAGGACGAAAATCATTTGACATGTAATTTATAATATGATTTTGGCAAATATTATGCCTACACACAAGTAAATAATTACCGTTTAATGCTATCGTTTCAAGTATGGAATCGATTGATTCGAATAGTCAGTCACAAATTTGTTTTTCTGGACCAGTGTGACCAGGGCCGTTTTTTCATATGGGGAAATAGGGGAATTCCCCGGGGGTCAGCTTTTGGAAGGGAGAAAATTTTGGGCCAAAAATTTGTGATATTTTCAATAAATATTAAAAAACTAAATGTTATAATTTATTTCAATGATAAATTTTAGTCAATTTTTAAGAGAAAAGCCAATTTTTTCAAAAATTTTTGCCTGGCAAAAATTTTTGCCGGCACTGAGTGTGACTATTTTTTCAATTTACGAAATCGATTACATAAATTCTTATGTAATTCCGAAATTTAAAATCCTAAAAACTTCTGTAGGCATAATATTAATCGCAGTGTAAACTATGTGTAGATTCCGGAAAGCTCTTCTCAACAAATCCTAGAAATGGACAATCAAAACTTGTGACTCCTTCATATTTATATGCTGCGCCTTGCACCGTCATCAGTAGTCCATTACAGAAAGCATTTAATAAAACAACCTCCTTATATCTATTTCGAAATAAACAGAGCGGTGGTTTGGGTAATCAATTTTCAGATCTACATAATTCATAGAACTTTTCTTGCGCGTTGGAGTTTGCTTTGTTCCACAAATTCAGACATTTGGTTTCAGAAAATGGAAGCCAAAGTCTGTAATATGGCAGGTCTTATGTTATTTAGCAATAATAGAACTTCTTTAAAGGGAAACCATCTTTTTTGCTGCAAAATAACTTTTTGATACACATTTTATTTGCTTCAAAATGGCACTTTTGCCATAAAAATTGTCACCTTTTCTTTGCATTGTGCACTTTTTCTGCAAATAATAAATACGTACGCAAAAAATCAGCCAGGAATCCAAAATACTTTGACAAAAAGAGTCTTACCGAAACTACGGATAGTGTGCGCTTCAGTTGTTCTTGTACAAGAACGATTCAGTTGTTCTTTTTTGACTACCTTTTAAATTATTCTGTGCCAGCTCATTAAAAGATAAGGTAGGGTTCGAGATCAGCGTGGTCGAAAGTAGATGGAAAGAGAATTGCGCTATTGTGAAGGAGTATGTGCTTTTCTATGTCTATGGTGCGAGTTTTCTCCATTCGTGGAGACAAATTGGTAACAAAAAGGTGTCTTTATGACAACTCTTTGAAATACTTTGGAAAAAACATAAAATGGCGTAGAAAAGAGTTCCGACAGGGCAAATGGCGATTTGAATTTGCGCCAAAACATAATTGCATGCCAAAGAGGTTAAAAGGGGCCGCTGAAAATATTTAATCAGGGGGATTACTCGGCAGGGGTCTCCTCTAGAGATTGGTTTAAAAAATTGAGTGGGGCCTTATTAGAGAAAAAATTTTCACAGTCAACACTTTTCCCTATTAGAGGAGGCTCTTTTCCTGATGGTGAACAGAGCCTCCTCTAATAGGGAAAGTGTTGACTGTGAAAATTTTTACTCTAATAAGGCCCCACTCAAATTTTTTTTACCAATCTCTAGAGGAGACCCCTGCCGAGTAATCCCCCTCATTAAAAATTTTCAGCGGCCCCTTTTAACCCCTTTGGCATGCAATTATGTTTCGGCGCAAATTCAAATCGCCATTTGCCCTGTCGGAACTCTTTTCTACGCCATTTTAGGGTTTTAATTTTTTATAATTTAATTGAACAATAACGTTGAATAAATAATTTACACCTATTAGAAATATTTAAAACCTTGATCAATAGGAATTAATGACTGCCTTATAATTATTTTGATTACATTTTTGGACCATGGAAAATAAAAAGTAAGAAGTGATTTTCGCAAAGGTATGAATGTTTCCTTTGCTCTCCGATCTCCTGCAAAATATACGCACCAACACAGATCCTATTAACCTGGACACTTTCTTGTTCTTTTCTCCCGCCAATTTTTTGTCTCTGTATTGGTTCCGTATTCAATTCTATATTTTGCACACTTATTGTAGAGACAAAGATTGTCTGACTATCATTTCTTTATCAAAAACGTTTCCGGTCAATCGTATAAAATTACCCAACCGAAATAAAAAGTTGTCTGACTTCGAATTCGCTGACAAAGACAATTTGCTGATTCATTCAATATATTCATACAATCATATTTTGGAGTGATACAAAGGAAAAAGCTTCTTATTTTTCTAGTCTAAAAATAAACCATAACCATTATTTCTCATTTTATTACGCGCATACATTTACACGGGTACAAGTAGTCTTGATCTTGTTAATGATTATGAGTTTATAAGGTTATCTGCAATCTATTCAATATATATTTTAATGATCTTTCACTTTCAGTTTTAACTTCTGTGAATTTTCTTGCTTTTCAAAGCGACGATGGAACTCAGTGACCGAAACGCTTCAGTAGAGCTCGACATCGAAGATACCTATGTGCCGGCGTATAGCCTCAATCTTGCTGAGTTATCCCGAACGGTGATGCGTCGCGTGCGTGCGGTGAAAAAGAACCAGTTGGAGGTCATCGACTTGGAGACCAAGTTCAATCAGCGCGTGCACGAGTTGAATAAAGAGTTTGAACCATTGTTCAACACCGCTTTCATGAAGGTATATTATATTACATATATTAATATACATTAAGATAAAGTTGTTGTGTCATTTACCTTTAAAGTGTGAGTATGTGAGAAGTTGGACGTGATAAATAACGAAATAATTTTAATATAATAATATATAATAACTTAACGCTCAATTTGCGAAATATGAATGGAATAATTTTCAATCGATTACAGCGCAAAGCTCTTGTTATGGGCGAACATGAGCCAAGCGACAATGAATGCGATGTGCCGCTGATTCATGCTCTCACTCCAGAGGCTCTCAAGGTTATCTAAAGACTTTATGTTTTCATTGACTTACTTATTGCTATCCAGACAATCGAGGAGAATGCACCTGCTGACGCAAGTCCGTCAAAAGGTGTCCCAGACTTTTGGCTTCAGGCTATGTACAATACTTTCACGCTGGGCTCACTCATCGAAGAACATGATGCCGAGATTCTCAAATACATATCTGACATCACCTATCAGTCTCACGTGAATCCTAACGTAAGTAGGCAATTGCATTTGCCTGTATATATTTGGTAGTAGAGTAAAAAATTCATTTTAAGAACACAGATTTATAGAAGGGTGCACTATCAATTTTTAAACTTCGAAATTTCTGGGCCAATTTATCATATATAACAAATTATTAAGGATCTTTCAGG
This sequence comes from Ditylenchus destructor, assembly GCA_022814885.1. Taxonomy (NCBI): domain Eukaryota; kingdom Metazoa; phylum Nematoda; class Chromadorea; order Rhabditida; family Anguinidae; genus Ditylenchus; species Ditylenchus destructor. The sequence continues at coordinate 6,756,942 of JAKKPZ010000002.1, read as the reverse complement.
GCTTTACTTTGTTCTTTCATTTTGAAGAGAATCCTTTCTTTGCTGATCGTATTTTGAAGAAGGAGTATGAGATCCAAATTGCTCCTGAGAAAGACGATCCATTCAGGTAAAATTAAAGGTTATAATGGTTTTATTGTTTGTTCTGTGTCATGTTATATATAAATATACTTATTAGGGGACATATAATTTGATAAATTTATTTAGTTATGATGGGCCGATGGTGACCAAGTGCATGGGTTGTCCAATCCATTGGTATGATGGTAAAGACGTTACCAAGTTGGAAGTTAAAGATGACGATACCGGTAAAAAGGTAAACTTAATATATGTTAATTATTTGTTTAATGCTTTCTACAGGTTCCTGTCAACACTTTTTTCAAGTTCTTCGATGAAAAGCCTCAGCAATTATCGAAAGATAATGAGGTATGATTTATCTCAATTCTTGGGTGAAATTAGGTGTGTTAGATGCTGAAATTTGAAAATATTAGGAATATTTAAGTTATTTGTAATCTCCACAATGTGTTCAACATTTATAATAAGTACGCATTGTAATACCAAATTTCACGTAATACAGTAATTTAAAAGTTTTCACTATTTAGGACGGCGTGAATGAGGCCACTGCGGATGATTTCAATGTGGGACTGTTCATTCGTGATGAGCTAATTCCTCGCGCGGTTCTCTATTTCACGGGCGAGAAAGAAGACGATTATGACGAAGAGGAGAGTACCGACAGCGGAGACGATGAATTTGTTGAGAAGGATGATCACGCTAAAATGGAGACTATGGAAGAGTAACTTGTCTCTCAGTCAAAAAATTCACTGGATAAATTCTTTCTTAGCTGCCTTACAGTTTGTTATTGTTAATTTGTTGATAAATGTTATTTTGACTCACATTTATCCTCATTACTGCTGACGATGCTATGAAAAATTGGTAACCAATCTTTATTAACAAATTTCCAACATTTTACAAAAATGCACTCCCGCTTGTAATAACAAAGTAGGATACTTTAGTTGCACCTTTATATAAAACACTATTCCCGAAATGTTTAGGGCTTCAAACAGAACCCACGGAAGCCTTATAAAAATCGAAAGTAATATTTTTAAGTTCCAAAATATTTGCTTTTAATTTATATGACTAGGTGTTAACAAAATTTCGAGTATAGCGTTCATTATAGAAAGTTCCAACTTTGATGAGCCATTGGCTCTGCAGTGTAAAATGGTTCATGCAATGTATCTCTGAATTTACATACATTCAATTATTTTTACAGAAAAATGTTTGATGTGTACCAATGCAGGGCAAAATAGATACATGACATCGGATTCGATGTGAATAGTTGATTCAAAGATAGTTCGTAAGAAATAACGGTGATTTATGAAGTCATTGAAGCTGAATGCTAACTTCATTTCAATATAAGCACCAATTTTTTTGGATTCATTCGACATTTTAATTTTTCACACATTATAATTGCATTTTTCAGTTTTTAGAAATAGTCATCGTAGCCGCTAAAATTGTTTTCTTTCTATGGTACACAGTTGGCTAACGTAAAACACTAGAAATTTGTGCAGAAATGTCATCTATATAATGGTATAGCCCGTAACTCAAAATCTTGGAGATAAGCAAGAAGGTTAAAATAATCAGAATTTGGCTATTTTCCAACTCACTTTAATTTTTTTGAACACATTTTGGCTATATATTATATAGAATTTTAGATTACTTTCGTAGACTATAGAATAGACTGAACAACAACTAACAAATAGAGGACCTGTATCACCACTATAAGGAAACAGCCGGGAGCATACGTATTTTACAAAATGGGGACCGGTAAAAATCTGGATGAGTCAGGTTGAACTGGGCTGTGAATATTCAAGAATTGTGTGAAAAGACTAGTGAATTTGTTTTACACACAGTGAATGGTAATATAAAATATGGGTACAATTTCATATACAAATAAGCAATTTTACATAATTGTACAACAAATTACAGAGAGTAAAAAGGCAAAGAGTAGAAGTGATACAGTTTCAAAAAAATATGTCGGAGAAGTCAAATTTTCTCTTTTATACAACACAGCGATTGATTATTAGTAAGCATAAAATAACATAATGTTGTCAATGACATTTGGTTGTGAAGAATTTAAGAATAGCACCAGAAAATCGCTTAGTGAAAGGGGAAGCGAGCTCCGCCTACGCCGATGGCAGTGTTATACGCGGGAATTGCGCTGGCCACTGGAGTTTTCGGTTGAGGAGTGACGATCGGCTGACTAACGGGGCGAATAAGGCCATGAGATAGTTGCTGGATTGCAGCGGCTTGTGATTCAGGTCTTCCACTTCCAATCGGGCTGATTTTCGTAGGCACAACTCGCTGGCTCTTCACCAATCCCAGAGCCACGGCTTTGTCCACAGGTAACTAAAAGTAATATCATCAGAACGGTTCAAACAAAATTTACGTGGTGACACTGTAAATTTGTAGGAACTTATCCTCACCTGCTTATGAGGAAATACCGGAACATGACATTTAATGCAGCTTTGAGCCTCGTTGGCTACAGAATTCTGCGAGGTCCACTTTCGTTTACATTGTTGACATTGAAATTCTCCATAGCACTTCTTTCGACCTTGATAAGGAGTCAGTTCTTCGTACGGACTGTTGAAACGCTGGAAATAAAATTCTTGATTAAGCATATCCCAACAAAATATGCATATAAGGAACATTTGTGAGGAGCGAAACGGTGATATATATATATATATATATCTTTTGAAGAATTGCAAAGCCAACTTTGACGCAGAATTATTCGAAATTATTCGCAAAATACCTTTCTTTACGCCAAAAATAAAACTCACAAGAGGACAATCGCTGATATAATGCTGGCCCGTTTGGTAGCAAATATGGCACTGATATTTAATAGATGGTGCCTTTTTAGGCGAGCATAACAATTGTGCAAACTCTGTGATTTCATTCGGACTGAAGCCATCTTCAACTGCAGCGGCAGGTACTGCTGTCACATCTGTGACAGTTGTAGTTGTGTCTGAGCCAGTCTGTGTAGTGACACTCGACGCTCGAGACAAACTTGCGCTGAATCTAGGCGTTTGCTGAGCCAAGCCATTTAAAGCAGTGACAGGTGGAGGCGATCGAGGTAGCGAGCAGGAGAACGTGTCCCAAGAATCCTAAAATTTAAATTTATGAAAATGCGTAAAAATTGATGCAAACATTTAGAAGTTATAAAGTGAACAAAAAGGCTTTATAACTTTTATTTAACTGTTTGTCAAGAATTTAGTATTTGTAGACCACTGCACTTATTTTCCGCCCCATGTACCATAATTAGTAGAACTAAAAACTAACATGTAAAATAAAATAGTATAAAATAGTTAATTTTTCTTTTAGTCACATTATTAATCGGTCATTATTATGATCACTCATCAACTTGTATAATTTCCCGCAATTTTTGGTGACGTACACAAATTAATCTTTAATCAAATTTTAGTCACCCCAATCGAATATTAGTTGGTTAATTTTCTCTCGACGAGAGTGTAGTATCAACGTGTACGGTTGGGAACTAAAAGGATTAATTTCTCTCCATAAATGTGCGGACACGAGAAATTGAAACTTTACTCCACAAATCAGGTTTCAAACGATGGGTGGGTCCATGTGTTCAGTGGAGCTTCCGGCCTGGGACACCCACCTGCCTCAATAGGGAAGTCATCAGGCCTTTTTGTAAAATTAATCGGTGGTGTCACCAATTCGATGCGGGAAATTGGGAATTTACCAAATCACAAAATCATAGCCAAATTTATTTTAGAGCCATTAAAAGAACAGAAAATAATAGTAGCACTTAGAAAATAGTTGAATTTGGTGACGCGCATTCAAGAAACAAATCGCATAATATGAAGAAAATATGCTGTTATGGACGTGTCAAAGTTCAATATCCGATAAAAACAAACCAAAGGATCCTTCAAATCTCCTTGATCGATATTTTCACGCTCATATTCCGTATTTCCGCCAAACATCAACGCATTTTTCTGACCAAAATGTTGTCCCAACGAAAATGGAGATGTCGCCAGCTGATTTGAAGACACTTTCGCCTGCGGTTTATTCACTGTCGGATGTTGCGACGGCTGTGAAGATTGCGTCACATTGGAAATTGCATTCAAAGAGCCGTCCGCAAAAGTAGTGGGTGCATTTGCTGGGTTGAGAATTTCACAGAAGCCTTGATCAAGTAACATTTTCTGGAGCTGATGGGCTAAGTATTGAGAAGAATTTGGCGCCGGGCTGGCCAACGGTGTTCCCCCCAGACCGGGACTACCATATCCAGAACTTGCCCCGCAGTCCAAGAATTCGCTGAAAGACAAAGTAGAACCGCCGCTTAGCCGTCGAGTCTAAAAAATACAAATTTAATATACACACATTCAATTGTAGTAATATATTGACACCGTTTATTGCAGTCGCAAAAGCAACAAATTACATTTATATACAAAATATAGTCCATAATGTGAACGATGTACTTTCACAAGGACTTCCGTTAAAATTGTAAGTCATTTTGAACAAAGACAGGAACTGCATTTCTTGACTCCAAAATTGACTATAATCTATACCAAGAAAGTACAATTCCAAATAAATTCCTGTGAAGTTCAGCGGATTTACTAAGCAGACAAAGAAAAAGTAGTAAAATTTGTTCATGACTCATCAAAAAATTGTTGCCTCAAATACAATTTTTATCATATACCGGGAATCGCATTAATGACATGAGCAATGTTGCTACTTTTAAAGCCTCCACTCTATTTTATTAAGAAACATCGCGTTGGGTGAATTAGAATCTTTGCAAACTCATTAATTATGTCCAACGCGGGGAAAAATTATGATTAAAATTTATTACAACGGTGATTTTCAGTAAAAGCACAATATAAAAGTAAAAAATTTGTGTATATAATTTTGTGAGATCATCTTTTATGACACATATTGGGTAATTCAACTCACCGGTTCTTCGCACCGATTTTCCGCCGATTTTGCTGGTACAATTTGAAACTGCTGTTGATAGTTTTGACTTGACGATTTCGATAGATCCAAAGCATTTTGAGAATCCGATTTTGTCAATAAATGCGGAACTGTAGGGGCCGAGAATTGTTGGGCCACATCCAAAGCCAATCGATCGTATTCGAACATATTTACAGACTATAGAAAAGAATAATTATAATAGTACACAGGTTTGAATTATACACAGACAAGAAAACGAAGAAATATTCACAATAAAGTGGCGAAGACGAGCAGCTGAAATTTTTCATTATCAGTTTCTTCGACAAAGGAATAAAAATCACACAATGCAAATTGCAAACGCGAGCAAAAGTCGGCGCATATTCCTAAGTAGGAAAAGCATAAGTAGGAAGTGACACAAGCCATATATTGCTCTGGAGAGAACTTTGGTCAATTAATCTGGCATACTGCTTTTCGCAACCTTTTAAAACACCGTCTTGGTTATTTTATTTGGCACGCCGAGCATATTTGAATGAAAATAGCAAAGTTCACTATAAGTGTCCATAAGAAAAACAATTCCCAGCATAAAGTGTGCATGGCAGTTTTTACAATGCTCTTTTTAGCTTGAAATTTTCTGCATTTCGGAAGGCGAAGTGAATTAAAGAGCATACTATATATTCACTATATATATGCTCAAGTAGCTAATAATAATTTCGGCACAGCTAATTCCCTACAGTCAATTTTTCTCGGCTAAATAAGCCATTTTCCAAACAGAATAACAGGTTTTTGTAACAAAAAATGTTTTGTTCTAATCGAGAAACAAAAGCTGCGCCTCATTTTTGGAAGAGTCGTCGATTGTGCAAGGCGCATTTATTTTGGTGTAAACAAAGGCGGAAAGGGGTCGACTCAAATGTGGCCGGAGTCGGGAATGGGTGTGCGTCGGCACATTTTGGAAAGAAAAACACGCACACAGTCGTCGATGATTGTTGTTGACTGGGATGGCCCGAAATCGTAAGTGAACCCGGCTCTTCGCTCTCGGCCTCAGCCTAGCAAAAACGTAGTGGGGAAATAGGAGGGCGGAGGGCAAAGCGATAATAATGACACAGAACAACAAAGAAGACGACAGGAAGAAGGGCGGCCCAACAATGCTCACACATACGCGCGTGCGGGCATCGCTCCACACACATAAAATTGGGGGGGAACGTGTGTAGCAATCATCTTGGCCAAGGCGGCGTGGAAGTGGGATCCTTTTTTGCTGCCGCGGCCGTTCCGGACCCCAAAAGATTGGGCTATAATGTTTAAGTGAAAGGAGCTAGGGATCACAGTTTTGCACGTAGAATGGAAGAAAATGTGTTATAGAACTAAAGAAAATATGGGGTGCAGCAGGGTTTCATTTTTATCTCTGTCCTGGATTGCCGTTTAGTGGATTGTTTGTTTCTGTTTTCGGATTCCACGCCCCGCTAGGTCCGGCTCGCTAATAACAAACACACTTATGGATGGAACTATATTTTTCCGATTACCCCTCATTTTCAGCCCTGGCTGCCAGCAACCAATGATTTAATCAAAATAGTGCTTGGCCGACCCGGGAGGGGCGACAAAGGAAATAAAAAAGTACTAGGAAGGGCGGGCGGGGATGGGCTGCGAGAAAATGGATAGTGGTGTTGGAACGACCGGGGACCCGAGCGATAGGTAATGCGGACACAGCAACAGCGTGATAGCATTGCAATGGGGTGAAGGGGGATAACAATGGGCTGGGGGTGAGTGATGGGCCCCGACCCCTTTGGCTTTGTTGTGTAACAACCCGCAGTGATTGCAGTGATGGGAAAGTGGTGCGCGAAAATAGAAATAATGGTCAATCCAAGAAACAAAGAACACGGGAAATATGGAGCGTAAACAAATTTTGCGGGTTTTCGAAATAGCTTTTAGTGTTACGAAGAGGCACATGAGGTTGCCCGAAAGCAAATATAGTGATTTCAGCATAGGTATAAATGGGTGTGGCGAATTTAGCGACAAGCACGCTATTTGCAGTTAAACGGGAATGGGTTTAATACTATGATTGTAGCATTAATGATACGAGCATTACGAGAACTGATGGGCTTGAGCGGTTTTGAGATATTTACATAACCTTTACTTTTTCACATCTTTGGTCTATTTAAAATTGCTCTTGATAGAGGAGGTTTAATCAATAAAGCAAACAATTCTGGCACCTGTATATATCCATAGACCTTTAATTATAAACTGAAGTTTTAATTACCCACAATATCTGGATCGGAATATGAGTATATAAAATCATCCATGAGTGAACGTACCGAATGAATTATAGATAACAAACGATATAATATGCGGCTAAATATAATGAAAGTTTTATTTCACTTCTGAAATTCACAAATTATAACAGTCAGTGTGTTCTCTTGACGATACTTGATTCGCTTTTATACAACTCAATGATCTTTGAGTTCCTACACAACATTAACATTGCAAGATCTGTCAACCAATCAAATTGAAAATTTTTATTAACAATAAAACGCAATTTTTGTCTTTAATGTAAGTCAATGATTTTATTAAAAGATCCTACAGCGTCACACATCAATCATCAAAAAGTGATGGTCCGATTGGAATTGGCCCCACTAAGTGAAATTCCGTAAATGACCGCAGTAACATAAGAAGTGTCTTATTAAATTACATTTGCCACTGGCGAGCAATCGACATTAGTCTCCATAGTTTTTCAAGGATGTGTAACGGGACAATTTGTTCAGAGATTATTATTTCATAACACTGGCTCTCTTAAGGTTTAGCTGTAGGAAGGCACAATTTGATGCATAGAGGAGCAAACACTTACGTCTTATTTGTAATCCAGAAGAATTAAGAGTTAAAAGCACTACAATTGCGTTAGATTGGTTAGCAATTACAAAAGCTATTTGTTACATTCTTCGTCACCTACTTTTCAAGGTAAGAAAATTCTGAATACCGTAATACTGGTATGTATCAATTTTTCTATGTTTATTAAAACAAATGATCAAGGCTAAAGAGGGAAATTTGAACAGCGGAACTACATTTATATCCGCATCAAATTTTTGTGGACCTTCTTCACAACAGAATGGTTGGAAAAAGACGAAATTCGTTTTTATAGAGCGAAGCCCAAACATGTTACACATTCTGACCCCTAAGCCATCAAAATTTTTAATCAATCATTGACGCAAAACAATGAGCCGATTGGAATGGGTCCTAAGTCTAAAAACAAAATATACACGCGAGCAGAGACGCAGGAGATGGCGATTTAGAGAAAGAAAAAGGAAACGTGTGTGCAAATGGTCGCAACACACTCCTTTGCCCGATTGAGGCACTAATGCCTCAAACGGGAAATGGTTTATTGCTGGGATTTTCCGGGCCACGCAATCCCCTGGAAATGTGGCTCTGCTGTTTCTGCCACTCCACACACCAACTACGTAAACAAGTGCCTATCACCTCTTTCATCACTTCTCTCTTGCTCCCGCCTGCCTGCATTTCTACACACTCTGCATATTTGCAGGTCTTTATCAGAGACTCTCTAACTTTCCTTACTCCCTTTCTCGCCGCCCTATCAATGTCTGTCGCAAGAGGTCTTGCCACTGTGGGAAATATGTGTTTCTATATTAACATTACGCAATATATAGCTGTGGAAAGCAAAGTTCAGGCGGTTGCCTCTTTATTCAGTGTGAGTCAAGATATAGAATGGAAACTGAGGTACAAAAACGGGTTGTATAGGATTTAAGTATTGGGGCCACCGCTGAACTGACGCCACCCAAACGAGCAACACTTGCACAAATAGAGCAGGAGATGGGTCCCAATTCTGTGCAAACGGCTGTATAAAAAGTGAGAATAAAAGGGAGTGGCTTTGAAAAAAACACATTTCACGATGTTGTAAAACGATTGCTCTTGTGGAAATTTACTATTAAGGTAACTCACATACTTTTCGTAAAAGTGCATTTACAGTAAAGTAGAGTTGCTTTTTAACCTCATTCGATAACTTCACGTGTACTTCCACTTTAATTTTCCAATTTCTAAATTAGAGGCCCACAAACTTGTCGAATAAAATTTTAAAGTAAATTAATATTTAACAAGCTTAAATTAAAAACTTTTAAAGATTAGTGCAAATTTTTTGTCAGATTATTTTGGTCTTTTTTTATTTCTTGAATGCGACTAATTGAAAGTATATATTTCTTCTAAGCTGCATACTGAAAAGATTGAAAAGGCATTGAGGGATTTCGTTGATTCTGAAACCAATAACTGAACTAAAAATCAGTTCCATTTCATATTTTGGATTTAATAACCTAAAAATTACGAAAATCGTCGATTCGAAGAGTGAAAGTCCCATCCTCGTCCTGACTGGTTGGAGATGAAAAACAAATAAAATAAAAAGATTGCCCACGAACGGCTCTCCATTTCTTCCCCTTTAGAACTAACCAGTGATCGAGGAAAGTAGGAAAACCAAGCAGAGCATCGCCGCCGAAAGAGAGAGCCGAGGCGAAAGTCAAAGGGCGCAACAAAAATAACAACGAAAGAGTCGGGCAAAAAACTGAGCCAACCGTCGAAAACAGACAAAAGGAGGTCCTGAGACTTTTGACTTGTTGCTGTTTACTTGAAAAGAGGGAAAATCCAGAACGGGAAGATTGCGTATAATTGCAAAAAAACGTATAACCGCAAAATGATAACAAGGCGCTAAAAAATACCTTCAGGTTGAAAAACAACATAAAAGCGAAATGTTAAAAAACTCGTTCATATTTCAAAAATGGCAAAAGTTTAGGAGTGGCAGTTAAGATTTTATCTCAATTTTCTGGAAGACTTTTAGTTTAAAGCCCTTTTTATATTACTCTAGCATCACAAATTTCGTATTTGCAAAATAGCACCAAAATAGTCACACCTTCTTAGAGGCCAGAATATATCGCAAATGATCGACACTTTCACAACTAAAAATTGGGCAAAAATGACCTTGAATTTGGAAAACATCCGCACGTTTTGTCCGTTCGGCAAAGAAAAGGGTCCATTTCAAAGCTATCGCGCAGCCCTTTGCTTGTTTACTTCGACGGAATTGCCTAAAATTGTTTGTGTGCGCCAACTCTGTTTTTGTTATTGCTGCAGTTGAATCGAACAAATAAACGGACATCTTTTCCCACAGAAATGGTTGTTTTCTTGGATGCAAGTGCCAACTTTGGCACAAACAATGGAAAGCTGCTCAATAGTCACGGGTGGGGGACGGGACTTATGTATGGGCTAATATTTTTGCCGCTTTCATAATTCAAAGCACAAAGAGGGCTAAGCTCGGATGCGATATCTAAATGACCAAAAATCATGCCCTGAGTAGGGTCTTTTCCAAACAGTATTTGTCACCTATCCTCTTCTTCCCATATTCTAGAGCAAGGTTCATGAGGTTTGAGAGGATCGTTAGGACAACAGATAAGTGTTGTGTACGGAAATTTGAATGTTTTCGTCCTAGGAAAATGTTTTCGTCCTAGGAAAATGTTTTGAGTTTACTTGTTTTCCCTCAGTTAGAGCAGTTATAAATTTTGGACTGACAACACTATGCTATCCCAAGAAGGAAAATATTTAGTTGGTTTGAATTTATTTTAAATAAGTAAAACCTTTTTTCAGTTTCTATTTCTTCTGTATGCAAATCCAAAACTAAAGATATATAGGCTGTGATTGTAATGCTACAATATTTTGTTCTTTCTTATATTTATTTTCCACAAATTTTTTATCCTATTCGCGTATGGAAGTGAAAAAGTAATGCCCCGGGCAATTATGTGATAGTTCCCCTTCGAAAGAGGTATGATGCAATCGAAAGGCACGTGAATAAATCCGGAGAACAAAGATGCCCCTTTCTTCGCTGTTGGAAGACGTCACAGCGGAACAAACATTTTCAACAGTTGATCAAAAAGTATTAAACGGTGGTGATTTGAACAAACATTTTCACAAATATTTACCACATAGTTAGCTCAAAAACAAGAGAATACTCTAAAACAAAAAAAATATTGCAAATTATTTGCGAATATTTATCAATAAAGAAAATTTAACAATAAAGAAAATAACAATGTACGGAATTAGATGCTTATTTTTCCTGCAACGGCAACTCTAACCATGTCCACAAGCAAATCAATTCCTTTCAAACGTTCTTCAGACTGGCTCGGTGTCTTAAAACATTAGTAAAGCTTAAAATATTTCTTTATGGTTAAAGATTATGAAAATTAAAAATGTAGCCGTATTATATTGGAATTTGCTTTGTAATTAATTTAATATAGTTTAGTTTTTACTGTATAAGCCAGCAGAGGAAAACGAAGATAGTTGAAAATGGCGTAAGTTGAAAATCACATACAGACGAGTCTATGATTAACGCGGGTCAAGGGACCAGGCAAAATCCGCGCTAATCTCAGACCCGCGTTATTCAGAGACTCCATTGTATATTCATAATAATGCATTAATCATATTTCTGCACGATTTTTTTTTGAATAATTGATCGGTCCAAAATATGTGTTTTCATTCAAATTTCATGCTTGTCTGAGTGATTATCTTGTTCCACTACATGTCCCAAATTACGTCATTAAAGATTTTATTCTTCCCCATATTGCCAAAGCTTACCGCATTTTTATTCTTCGTATGTCGTTTAACGAACTCGCCCAATTCTTCGGAGGCGATTGCGAATGGAACGGGATTGCGATCGACAGTTACAATTTCATCCCGAATTGCAGCTGCGTACATAGCCAATAGTTGAGTGTAAGACTCGTAGCATTGTTCCTCAATATCTTTAACTATCTCGGATCTGCGCATCTTTATGTGCCGCAAAATGAATCCCTAAAATATTACGATAGCAATTAGAGATAATGGTTTACGATAACTTACTGCACTAGATTTCTGAAGGGTCATTTGTCGGACCACTTCGTATTTAGGCGTCCAAAGTAACTGCGACATTGTTAGGGAGTCATCAATTGCAGAATTCATGTAAGCGCCCATCAAAACGAATATCGCGAAATTCTCATCGCCCATTGAATACTGGGTGAATCGCTGGAGTAGTTCTTCATAACTGAATTTCATAATTTTAAATAATTCAACACAAAACAATTCATTTTCCGAAAAATTTATGTAAATAGTGAAATTTGTTTAATTTAAGATAATACAAAATCAGTAAATTAATAATTTCACATTTATACAGTCAACCCTGACTTAAGTTGCACCCCAAGGGGAGGACCTCAGGGTGCAACTTAAGTCAGGGTGCAACCTAACTCAGGGTGCAACTTAAGTCAAGTTACATCACTCAGGGTGCACTCGGGGTGCAACTTAACTCAGGGTTGACTGTATAGGCCATTATATTTTTTATTCTGTATATTTTTACCTCTACAATATTGAGATATTAAACGTTTTTCCACCTTTCATTTTTGGGTGCGTTCATTATTTTTATGTTCAAGAAAAGCGTTTTCCTGAAATACAGTATAATAAAAATGCTGTATTACTGGAAGGCAACTTATGTAGAGAGGATTTTGGTCAGTTTTCTGTATCTCATTATGATAAAGAAAAATCTTGGCTGAAAATGAAATATGAACTGGCAAGATGGGTAGGATATCGCCGAAAATGCGATTGGTTTACAGTTTTCCCGAAATGTGCACAATGGGAGTACGACGAACATACCTATGTCTATACATGAAAATGTAAAACAAAATGTAGTCATATAATTCTTTACTTTATTAAAAATGTACGTTATGCGTATTTGTACAGAATTTAAAATTCGATAAATTACTCACAATGGCATGAATGCATCGAGCCCAGCAATCGACTTGGTCAGTCTTAGCGTTAACAAATTCTGCTCGGCTTTCGGTACCAGATATGATGAAATGAGTGCTTGAGTTGCTTTTGAAATGACATTGTCTTCGAATATAATCGGCCCTAAACGTTTTGTCATGTTATATTGTTGAACCATTTAACTAAAACTTACCAGTGAGGAATATTTCAGCTAATCGACAAAAGACTTCACTCGGTTGTGAAAAAGAGAAAAACACTGTAGGCCGTTCGCTCATCAATAGAACGGACCACAGCAACGCCAGGCTCACAATTTCCACATCATCCGCAGTTGGTCTAAATACAAATTAGTATATTACAAATTAGTAACAATTTCAAAATATTTAATAACTATTAATCGTTCTTATATTTATTCTATTTTGGCAATAAAGGAAATAGATATTAATTTTAATTAGCTGCCCAAATTAGTATCTTTTATCCCTAAAAACAGTCAAATTAAATGCTCCAACATGTAAGTATCATAAAAATTTTGCGATATAATCGAAACTATGAGCATTTTTAAATTTACATTGATTAAGTAAGAAGAAAATGTTCGAGAGATTATAATACCTAGTTTAAATCCCTTTTCTCGACAATTTGGAAATCTAAGCTCTTTTTTGCTAGTAAGCAAATTCGAAAAATATTTGGAAAACAATGTATTAATTTTTACATATTTTTTCGACAGCACAAAGTAGAGTTTGCATGGGAATTTAAAGCTTTGTTCGAAAGATGCTTTATTTAAAAAACATACGATCGATTTTGGCAAGCGTCGAGGACTCTGCGAATCGGCACAAAACTCCATCCTCCATTTAGTATCGGATTTACGTCGCGCGCAAATCGCCACTCCCTCCGATTATTTTCCATAAATCTAAATTTAAAATTTTCCGATATTTTACAAATATAACATTAAAGAAACCCACATTTCTTCTAAATATAATTCCTTTATCTGATCGATTTTTGCACGTGCAAATTGCCTTAATTCATACTGTGCACTTGTTTCTGCAAAATCGCTAAAATTGAGAAATCAATAATGTAAAGTACGAGATAGAGTAGACAAAAATGTATACAATATTTAATAATATATTTTACACATTATAACTTTGGTAACAAGCAGAACAATAAAAGAATACAAAAACTTACTCGGGTGAAACTTTCAAAGCGTCAAAAAGTCGAAGTATAGTCTGCTCCTGACGAGGCATAGTATTTCTGAGACACTTTGTTACAAGGTCCAATTCTACCGCATCCTGTAAAAATAAAAGTGGAAGCAAAGGAAATGTTGGAAGGCAAACCATTGCAAGCCTGGTATAATCTTCAGACATATCCATAGGGTCCATTATTTCCAGATTTTTAATGGCCTCTTCTTCTGCCAACAATGCTTTGTTAGTACTGGTCGCTCTATTCACGCTATCCTTGTCCATGGATGCTGTTGCTTCTTCGGATATTTGTGCAGTATCAGTGATAGCTGTTGCATCGCGTTGTTTTTTCTTGAATATCGATTCTAAAGCGTATGTGTTAAAGAAATCTATTGAAAAATTTCGCCGTGTAATAGAGCGATATTATAATTACGTAGATGGCATAGCGCTACAGACTTTAAGCGTGTGCGATAATTAAAGTAGTAAAATCGGTACAGACCGCTTTATAATAACACATGGTTTTGGCTAATAAGTTACTGGTAATTTGTTGTGGATTTAGACTTGAGAATATTTGAAAATATTAGGAATATTTTAATAAATTTCGCGTATATTAAATGGCTAAACTGGAAAGTTAAATACAAACCGTTCCTCCGCCGTCCGTTCAAACGCTCGAATTCCGCAGCAAAAAGGCTTTTTGAAAGCTTCGCATTTTGTGAGACATCAGGTTCTTTTTCAACGGAAGTTGTCGGCTGGGTTTTAGTGCAGTCATCGGACGTGTATTGGTGCGAAAGATCCCACACTTCTGGAAATCCGTTTTCTTCATCCTCGTTTTGATTGACTGTAAAGTCGAACGGGACACATCTTTCTGGTACTTCGAAAAATCCTACAAACCGTTCCTAAAATATGACGTAGATTATGCAAACCTAAAAACAAAAAATATACCGTATTTCCTTTAATTGAGCCCGCCTCGAGGCTTAATTATCCCACAATTTTTACAAAATTTTCTCTGACCTCTCATTTTACATACTATTTCTCTCTCCAGAGGGCTCTATTATAGAGGGACTACATTTGAGGAATTATGGTATAGCGCATAAGTCTATTTGTGTGTCTATTAGTATTGGAACCTTAAAAACACTTTTTCGTCGCTTTTCAAAAACACTTTTACACATCGCTTTAACCAACGCTGTAAAACATTTCATTTGTGTAAAATATTTGTACATTATCCTATCGGATCCCTCTAAGTTGATAGGTGAAGTTCCATCCATCCCCCCAATAGAATAACCCACTTTTTGGGGGTCCCGGACCCCAAACTCGCGAATACCACCCAAAAACCCATGATTTTAGGGGGGGGTTATCAATGTCAGATTTGGGGTTGACATACGTGAAAACGTGACATCCGTGTGTCACGTGTGTCACGTAAAAGGGCAAGTTTTCGCTCGCGCCTCGGATCCGGGCGTGTGATACGTCAATCGCTTCGTCTCGGCGAGCTGAGTCGATTGGTACTGGATTCAGCCCACACTGGTGATCTTATCCGGAGATATGGCTTCCGGAAACCCGGAAAATCCCGGATTTGGCCAGGTCACAGATCACCCGTCGCGCCTCGGATCCGGGCGTGTGATACGTCAATCGCTTCGTCTCGGCGAGCTGAGTCGATTGGTACCGGATTCAGCCCACACTGGTGATCTTATCCGGAGATATGGCTTCCGGAAACCCGGAAAATCCCGGATTTGGCCAGGTCACAGATCACCCGTCGCGCCTCGGATCCGGGCGTGTGATACGTCAATCGCTTCGTCTCGGCGAGCTGAGTCGATTGGTACCGGATTCAGCCCACACTGGTGATCTTATCCGGAGATATGGCTTCCGGAAATCCGGAAAATCCCGGATGACCAATGGCTCCGCCGTGCGGCGAAGCCGCTGGGGCAGTCCTATGGAATTAAAATACTATTCTGTTCAACTCTCCTTGGTAGAGGATAATAATATACTGTTAAACAAAATATTTGAGTTCACTATTAACAGGCATATACCTGCACAGGCATAACTATGGACCCTTGTGTCACTTGTATGGAGCAAAACGGTGCTGGACTCTTTTCATTGTCCCTTACGTCATGATCAAAATGAACGCTGCGAGTGGAAGCTTTCTAAATTAATTATTATATATTTATAACAGAGCATAGGCATAATTTCATTTTCGAGAATGGAAAGCCTGTAAAAATTGGCATTTCAAGATGTGAAGGAATTATGATTTTTGCAAAAAATACCATATTTTGCATTAAAATTTGATAATGTTTTGCATTTGAACGCATGCAATTACATACCTTTGCTTGTGTTCCTTTAGATTTGGCTCCAACACGAACGCACTTTGCAGCAGGTTTGTAATTTAAATCAGAAGACAGCCCCGCTGGATCTCTCTTAGCGAAAAATTCGTCTTGCGCTCTCAATTCTTCTAACAATTCTTCGTCTAAGTTTTCCGCATTTTCATCTGTCTTTGACATATTTAGCTGGAACAACAAACAATTAAATTACTCACGTGCAATCAAAAATTTTTTAAATACATAATTTAACTTGAAGAATTCTTCTCAAAGGTCACACTGTCATATTTTATTCACAAAAAGGCGCGCAAACAGGTGTTAATTTATTCTAATGCAGCTTAGCAATCTGTAAGTATAATGACAGAGTTACAGTACACTATACATGCAGTCAAATGTGTAAACAGTATTTATTAAAATCATAATATTTATATCTCCACTATGGAATGTTTATACAATAATAAAAGTGAAATTATGCGTTTATTTCATTAGAAAGAACTAAGTTAAACATTGAGCATAAATAAGTGAACTACTAAGATATTGTGCGAAAACGAAAGATATGACAATTCTTTGAAGGACAAAATTAAATCCAATATTAATAGAAAAGTATTACATTATTTAAGAAATTTCGCTTTAAAGAGCCACTAAATAAAGTTTGGAATGAAACATTTTGGCGCTAGCAAGTTTCTGATGGCATACAAAGTGAAATTTTGTCAATGGTCAGCATGCTTGAACCTTCGGCACTTCAGTGAATCAGTTTTGACAGGTCGGAAGCCAATTTTTCCGCCTGTTCCGGATTGGGAGCTTCGGCGTAAACGCGCACAATCGACTCCGTGCCAGATGGACTAAATTATGAAACTTTAGCTACATCGTTATTTAGACTGGGGTGGAAAATTTTTTGCTTTCGATTTTACTATGTGTCACCGCTAAACAGAAACGCAGCTTTTGGAGAAAACAAATGTATCATTTGTTTGCGAATAAATGTTAGCAAATTTAATTTGAAAATGCCACTGAGCAATATGAATGTCAAATTTATTCATGTTTAACGAATATATACCGAATGAAAGCACGAGCGCGGCGATATTTTGACACAGCTGCATCGATTTTCGTTTGAAGACCGGCTGGAGAGATCAACACAGTCTCAATGTCCTCCTTGGTTTTGTAGCGACTCAGCTCCTTGACCTATAAATAATTACAATAATTATAAAGGACGGCAGCATTATGAATAAAAACTGACTGTCACTTTGCGTTGAGTGTTGGGTAAATCCTTGTAGGTCTCGGCCTCCCAGTCCTGGATGGACCAGTTGTAATAGCGCAATACGCATTCCACAGCAAACAGATCAGCTATTCCGTCGCCAACGACCTGTAAACGAAAAATTCCATAGCTTTATTAAGGAAATGCTTTAAAGTCACCTCATTGATGATACCAGCGAAGTGATGCAATAGAAGCACGGGACGTGGAATTTCTTCTCCAGTGATACTAAAAATAGTTAGTTTTAGTGAATCAAAGAGGTAGCAATTAAGAGTTTTGTGTAGTTCTGTTTTTTTTTGCGCTCAGTAATCTCTAAGAAAAATTCCTTAGTGTTAAACATAAATGTTCAAGAGTATACGATCAGTCTGCAAGCATTAATATTAGGAAAATTAGGTGCTGGCAATTAAAATAAATTCATACGCTGGATTAAACGAAGAGATGAATTGGTGGAATTCCTTGCTGAAGCAGACAGTTCCATGGCCATTCGCCTCAAAATAAACGCCGATGTCAAAGTCGCGCGCGGCTGGATCCAAATGTTTGACTCCCGTTTTCACCACAACCGGTTTGATACCCTAAACACCCATTAAATTAACTCTAGAGATAATGGAAATGCTTTAACTAACAAGCTTATCCTCGAAATAACGAGTGGCATTTCCATTGGAGTATGCAGTCTGCACAACTCCCAACGTCAGTGGCATCTCTCGCTCATTATGCGCCAGATAAGCACTCAGGTCTTTGAGTTGCTAAAAAATTTAATGATACAATACAAAGTGAATAGGTAAAATATGTCAGGCCATATTAAATAAAACCCACATCGGAAATGAAACGAGTGAACAGGGCGGCGATGTGATCACCATCTAGCAGCTTCAATGTCGGAGCCTGTTCATAGACGTCGCTATCCTCCGCCTGCTCCATATAGAAATACACAAGGCGATCTGCGTCACCATCCAGAGAAGCGAATCGAGTGCCAGCGGGGATGTCCTTGAAGCCTGAAGGCAGCTTCTTTGAAATTTTCACATAATCTGCGCCGCACTAAAAGTTACATTATATTAAATAAATACCAGAATTAAACACATAATTCGACCAATTATCTAAAAACCTATTAAATAATGAAAACAATTTTGAAATATTACATCAGATATAATAGATAGATAGCTAATACTATATTTATCTGTGTTATTAATGGGATTGAACTAATATGGAGATATATAGGTTATATTAAAATGGCTATGTTTTCACGGGATAATATGTTTAGTATCTAAACGTCTTTCTTTTGTAGCCAAGACCTTTAAGTAGCTAATTATTTCTAAAAGGTAAATCATTAAAAAAAATAAATCCGGAGCTCAGAAAATATGAAAGTTCTGACCCTTGACTTTGAAATCCCTTAACTTTGAGGGGTCATAGCTGTCATGATTTTAGCATAAATTCAAAAAATATATAATGTGTGTCTCGGCGAATACTGTCGAATGGTATATTAATTGGGCTCGTATCGCAAAATTTTCCTTCAGAAAAATTAGCTAAAGATTTAATACTAAAAAAAATGTTTGCCCTTTTCACTTACATCAAAGTTGAGCAGACTCGACATATCAACTT
The DNA here is from genome assembly GCA_022814885.1 of Ditylenchus destructor. Taxonomy (NCBI): domain Eukaryota; kingdom Metazoa; phylum Nematoda; class Chromadorea; order Rhabditida; family Anguinidae; genus Ditylenchus; species Ditylenchus destructor. The sequence continues at coordinate 6,737,899 of JAKKPZ010000002.1, read as the reverse complement.
GATCATTCACAAGGCGCACGTCGATCCATTCGCCCATTTTGTCTCCATCTACTGAAGAGCTGGTCTTTTTGCCGAAAAAGTGAACATTGTTGTGGTCCACCTAAGAAAAATTGGTTAGCTGCAGTGTTTCTAAATTCTGATAAATATGCCTGCGTTCCTGGCCAGCTGTGGGTGTCGTGGGCGGGTGATTGCACCGCTGTAACCAGACCGGGAAGATACTTCTCAATCCATAGCGCACCGACACCGTTGGCACAGTCAACGTACATAGTAGGCACATAGCGACGACGTTCAGGAGGCGCCAGCGGGACTACCTGTAAAATTTCGGGATAAACTGAATATAAATCTGAAAAGTCAGCTTGTTTTAGCACATAAATAAAATCAGCAATTTCATTTATGAAAAGTCAGTCTGAGTTTCAATAATAGCTGACGCACTTAACATCTAAAGTGTAGGCTCTTCTACCACATGCACCAAACCTGTTCGGCGTAATGATAGAGGTCTATGATTGACTATATCTTTTCTTGTGTGAATCGTGGTGTCTCAATATATTAAAATTTGACGATTCACTCATAAAAAGATGTAACCCAATCATGCTACCCACGTAAGATTTTGAAGAGGTGGGATGTTAGTGATAAAAGCTCGGAAATATGTTACATAAGTATAATATAAAAATTTTAACTTGATCAGGGAGAAGAAAATTTGCGAAGCATAATGTATTTGTTTCACCAAATGTAAAAGTTACCTTGAGGAAATCATTAATGGAGTCCTGGAATCGAGACACGTATTTATTTGGATCTGCGAAAGTTTCGTCGTTATGAGCACGCACGAGAAAATGAAGTTGCGGTGTGGTGTGTCGCTCTGCGAAATGTTAAAAATTAGGACAATGGTAAATACCTTAGAAGCTATCACCTAATTAAAATATAATTATCCAATTAATAACAAATTAATTCACATTTATGAAATGTAAATTCTCTGATATTAAATAACATTCTCATTAACGCTATTCTTTTCTTTCTTAAGGTTCTATTTCAGAATGAATAATTTCTTTTATAAATTTAACCTCTAGCATTAAAACTACCGTGAAGTGAACAGAAATGACATTTCTGTTCTTCTTAATTAAACATGAAAATTTTTTAAGAATAAATCTTTCTGAAGTGAATCTTTCTGAAGTGAATTTTTCTCTTTTGCTAATTTGACCAACAAGAATGCATTTGTGGAAAATAAGCAAAGTGCAGAGTTTTACTTTTATTCAATTTTGGACCTAATTTTTCTGAATTAATATTTCTTATGCGATAGTTTTGTGAAGCTGAAATTTGTTACCGTAGACTTTGTAGTCGACTTTGGCTTGCTCGCAACCGGAAATGGCGCATTGCAACAGCATGGGCGAAGATTCTCGCGTATCCGTCCCAATCAGCACTTTCACATCAGTGTCTTTTCGCGCGAGCACCGTCTGATTTTCGGCGAGCAATGACAGCGAAAGCTTCACAAATGCGTCGAAATCGCTCACGTTAACCAGAGCATCCAATTCGCCTTCACATTCCACAGGCAACATAGAGCCAGTCCAGTCGATGACTTTGACACCATTGTCCTCGGGTGGATTATGCGACGCCGTGATCATCAGACCAATTGATTTGTGCATGGATCTATAATAATGATGCTTTACTAAGAAACCGTTGTGCGTCTGTCCCTGCGTCCCTGCCTGCGTCCACTGGCGTTTAGACCCCTTCCACTGCTCATTACCGGGCAAGTGATAGCTTAAAATGTTCGTACGGATGTGCTGATACAGATTTTCAAAAAATTTAGACAAAATATAGACAAAATTTTTTAGACAGTTTTTAGACAAAATTTTTTTTTCGTCGCAAAACGCCGCGATAGCGGCGGTGCTTTTGCTAGCTAATAGGTTTCCCCATTTACACACTTTTACAAGCGCCTACGGCGCTTGTAATTGTAGTACAATATGTCTGACATAAAACAGGAAGGAGTTATACAGTAATTATTTGATGTCCACATTCCTGCAAAAAATCTTTTTTCGTTCTTGGTGTAAGTATTTTTGTTTTAAAACAAAAATTTGCAAAATAGAAAATTTAATAAATTTGAAAATGAAAAATAATCTATTCTCTCAAAATTGTGAAATATTCGGTTTCGGGAAAATTAATTTAAAATTCATCACTCAATTTGTATCAACTCTGATTGGATGAGCATCATCCGATCGTTGAAACAATCCTAGTTTAAATGACATACCTGGCTCGAAGAGAGGCGAAATACGCCGTGCGAGTGACGACAATCTATATAATTTACATGGTAAAATACATTGATTTGTTAAAATAGTGTATGATTAAAATACCGGCAGGAAATCGGCTTTCGCGCGATAACCGGATGTCCCATAGAAGAATGTTGGAGACATGATCGCGGGCTTCTGTTTGTCCAGATGCTTTTTCAGAGCCTTCTTGTGAGGGCTAGATTCGTTCGCGGTCACGATCACTTCGCACAACTCTTTGAGGAGACACATGCTCTAAAACAGCACTTAAACATATTAGAAGCCATGTGTGAAAGTTGTTTCAAAAACGCGGTCAATTCTACAAACAAATTATAATTTTAAAATACAGTTTCTCGAAAGTTCAGGTATTTCAAGTTGCCAATAGCACAGGGAGATGTTTGCAGAAAAATTATCTCGTTATTTTTGGAATGTTGGGTGTCGCTATTGGATAATAACTGTCCTGAATTCGACAGACAAATTAAATACACATGTGCTAAACATTTATTACTCTGTCATAAATAGAATATATGATCAAATGATCTTGACCGTCAACAAAATTAAGTTCCAGAGGAAATGAATAAGGGCGAAATGAAACTGAGCTAACTGATAACTACAAATGGCACAGGGAAAAGGCAACTGAGAAAATCTCGAATAACCAACAATTGAATGAACGGCGGTTCTGGGAAATCTGGTTGTTGATAAAACACAACAAAAAGCCCCGCCTCAACCATTTAATATTTACATTCCCACAATCACATAGCAAAAGAAGTGTCACCATCGGATGTGTCTAAGGATTATAAAAACACGCTGTCACTAGCTTTTTGTCGTGGATTAAACTATCCCATGGCCCGCTGCATTTTATCGCGAGGTTTCATCTGTTGCTTTGCGGTTTCTTCAACACATCTATCAGAAGGGAAGAATTTCGATAGTAAAATCCTGAACAAATCCTTAACGGAAAAATTGAATGTCACAGGATACGAGAAAAACAAGAATTTTACACACCAAATTCACTTTTTGTGTGCTAATTTATGCTGTAAGGTAGTTTTACCACAAAGTTTTACGTAGTAATTCAAAATATAATTGTAATTCGAAATTCAAGTGAAATTTAAAAATATTATACCGTACCTGTAACACTGACACCGATTCACTTGTCGGAAAAAAGGTTGGGGGATTATGAGAGGAATCATGCTATCAGGTTGCAATCCTATGTTTAGCTCTCTTTTCATTCCGATTCCTATTTGATTTCATTTTTACTCCTCTCATAATCCCCAACCCTTTTTCTAACATATGATTTTTGTGCTACTTTAATGCATTTTGTTCCTACAATTGACTTAATAATATCTGAAGAGAAAAATAGGTCTCGAAATTTTGTCTCAAGTTCATAATGCAAAATTTGGTTTAGTTTAGAAAATATTCTTCATTTCAGAAATCTTTGAAATACTGATAGATTTAGTAATTTGTATCATCTAGAAATCAAAACAGTGTACAATATCGAATTCTCAGCTGACTTTTACGACTAGTAATACTTTTTGCAAAAATAATTTAAATGTAAGAATAATATAATTATAAAAAACGAATCGATATAAGTTACTACAGTTTTACGATACACCGAAAATTAAAGTTTGACAACCAAACCTTGTAATAAGCCACCTAGGAGTTATATACTAAACATATCAGTATCCATATGGAAGTGAATTTGGTATGAATATCAAGTGAGCGCATTATGATACGAAAATGCATAATTCATGAGAAAAAATATATAAGAAAATCACGAAAATTGCTCAAGGCACAAGATTTCTGTTCATTAATGACCATAATGTTACTTGTCGAGGAATATTTGTGAGTACTTTTTGTGCCAAAGAGTAGGGATCTGACAACTGAGGCGGAGTGTGCGCTTGGTTGTTTACCTGAAAATTTTAAGAAATTTTGGCCCAAAAATCAGGAAGTATTTACCACAAGCGAGACAACTTCTCGTTTCAGCGGGATATTTCTAGAGGACTTGAGCGATGGGGAAAGAAGTTGAAGCAATTTTGATAAGTCACCGTTCGAGGATCCAATTGGATTATGCGCATTTCCCAAGGCGACGAAAACAATGGAGATGGGTAGTTCAGAGGCCTGTACAATGGTGTCAACTGTGTCACTAATGTCCTTTATAGCGCCATTTGTCAGAATCACCAGCGTGAAGTAGAAACTTGCCGATGCCCGTATCGATGCTTTTGCTAATCTGAAATAGAAAACATATATTGTGAATACAAATATGGTATATTATATATATATATATATTCGTATTGCATTTATGTTGTTGGGAAGTTTCCGCCGTTTGAAAGGCAATTTTCACTCATCTAAAGCAATGCTTTTCTTAAGTGTATATTTCTTAAGAAAATATACAGTCCGGTAAAATTTATTACAGTGCTAATTTTTCTTTGATAGGATTTGATCACTTGAAGTGTGGACATAAGCCGAAAATTCGGAGAAATCAGTTTTTCAACGGTGTTTTTCAAATAAAATGGTCATATTTCAGCAGCCAACAAACAAGTGTTCTATAACATATATGTAGTAGCATTCATGTTACGTTATAATATTGCACAATAAAACACAAAAACAAAATTTATGATAATAAAATTAGACTAACTTGACGACATGATGTATGACACCAGAGTATTCTGTTGGGGCGTAAGCTTGCACTGACATGGCATTGTTTCTATAGTAATGCAAGACCTCTGCAACACCTTTGACGTGGGGATTGTTGACGTCGCCATTCTGAATCGAATTAAGAAATCATATAACATGTCAAATTAGCATTAGTGGTATTTTATTATGCCTCCTTATAAGAGATATAAAATCGGAAATGCAATACGTTGCTACTTATGATTGTAGTGATTCAGTACATTTCGGTGATTAAGGAGTTTATTGCATGATAAAAGTCTATGTTTGGCATACTAAAATCAATGTTTGCTTATTTATATAACCAACATAAAATTAATGGACATACCAGTGCAAATAATTGCGACATCTCAAATGTTGGTGGAACTTTAGCTCCAAATCCAAGAACCGATATCCGACTCAGCCTTAAAAGTCATTAATTATCGGGAAATATAGATATATAGAGCTAACTTGTCAAATTTCATCAGCGGTGTTGAAATTGTGCTAATCGCACTCATGTATGTGTTGGAACCATGGGGGTGGATATAATGTAGTGAATTAACGTTATTGGGTCCACCATTGTTGGCAGTGAAATCAATAGCAATTGTACAATGCATTTGAAGTCTAAAAAGAACATTGTTTATAGTATTATGAGAAATTTCAGATTGTTGAATATTGCAAAAAAATAATCTGCTATTACTTAGTTTATAAAAATTATTACACTGAAAACAGATTAATGTCATAAATTCCAATAGAAACGACTTTGGATTTGTGAACCTTTGGACTGGAACGGAGAAAAAAACGCGAATTTTAAAAGGACGTTTTCTGGATTTAGAGAACATTCCGGAACCTAACCAACCCAGTCAGGAGTCATCCCAATTTTTAGTGCTTTTTTCCGAACAGACCAAATCACTAAATGACTTATCTAAATCACGAATGTATTTTTGACTCAGATTGCTGAATCTTCTCAAAAAGAAAAAAACTGACCCAGACTTTAACATGTTAACAAATGAAGGTATATCCTCTTTTGAACGCACGTGAACAAGTTCTATGGTGGCATTTTCTTTCATCTTTGGCCCATTGCGAAGCTAAATTAAACATAAATTGAGCGTAAAAGATAATTTTTTACCAAAAATTTGTTTGAGTTGTGAATGTCGAGCAATTGATAAAAAGTTGTTGTGAATTGTCCCAATAGAGTGTCATCAGCATTATTGTTGAAATTGTAACAGGAGATTTGTACAAGCCAATCGGCAGAGGTCGGAAAGAAATTTGTTGGTAACGTAAATTCCCGCCATTTTGCATTTTCACTTTGGGCTAATTCACTGCGATAGAGTAAAACCTAGAATTGTACGATTTATTTAAAAGCTTGATTAAAAGAAAATCATATTTATATTAGAAACGGTTACATTGAGAAAAATTAAGATAACAACCAACTAACCGGTGCTTTTCCAGGAACATTTGAAATTAATTCGACAATAAAATAAGGTGCTATTTGGTACCCTGCACGAGAAGGGCCGAGATTGTTACCCGCAAACGCCAATACTGTGCCTCGATATGACGATTCAGGCGCGTCAGCGGCAACTACTATGAATGGTGAGTGAGGAGTGTCAGGCATGTGTGGCGATACCAACGGCAGAGGTACACCTGTAGGGTTGGTCAGCAAAGTGAATAGGTTCACTTCAGCATCCCCAAAACGCTCGATAAAAGCTTCGGTCTCGGCATCAACACGATATCTAAGAGCGAGATACATAATTATAAAAATTGTACTTTCCAATTTTTTGAACCAAAATTTCCATAAATTGTGTCCCGTAGCCAGAGCGATTATCTAAAAAACATATTAGCACACCTAAAGGTGGGAACCTCATTAGGGTGCTGATACAAAGATGCCTACTACCCTATGAAAATTCGGGATAGAAAAATGTGAAGGAATACATCGTCAAAAACACAAAATTTGTTCTACTGTAATTTCTGGGTTCTCCAAGGGAGAGACCTCTGGAAATTAGGAAAATGTGTGGAAAATTGTTGAAAAGTTCCTGGCTCAATTTTCATGGTGGCTAAACCTGATATCCTACTTCCCCTAAATGTTTTCGTTCGATCCCTATCATATTTAACTTATTATTAAAATTAAATCAAAACCATTCAGATTAAAATATGATTTAACTAATAAGAAAACCCACAAGATTAATTTTAATTGTTGATTAATATCCATACGGACAGCAATTGGTACAGTGCGTTCAAAAGATGGATTCACACGATCGGTCACTGTTTCCGTTTGGCCAATCTAAATGATTACAATAATGTGACTAAAGCTGAATTAAGAACCAATTTACCTCGGTAAAGCCTTGACCATCTTCGAGCAAAGCAGTAACCACCATTCTGACGCCATCGGCACAAAAAGATGGAAGGTTGCTGAAAGTAAAAATTATCACAACAGTTTAATTGTGATTAAATATTTACGCCTTACATGCATGATAAATGAAGATGAGCGACGTCATTGGACGCCATTTCAATTCAGGATCTGAAATCAAAATGAACGCAGGTGATTGCGGAATGAATCTTTTTGTGGTGAATAATAGAACTCTTTCAAAATCAAAAAATCATTTTAAATTTCCGTTTGTTTGGCATTCTGTTTTCTCTATTCAATTAGAGCCGGTATATACTCGCTTAAAATTGTTCAAAAGTATATACTCACCTATCGATAATTTGGAAGGTGTTTGCGGTCAGAATCGGTTTAAAAGTGAATTTTTTATGTAACGGGACAGTAGTGAGAGTGTAATGTTGATAAGGAAAAGAAAGTAAAAAGAAACATGAGATTTTAATGTTGTCTTTATGTGATAAAACTTTTGTAAAATTAATTTGGTGACTTATGGGCGAGTTCCAATTCTCATAGCTCCATCTTTTCGCCAATTTAGCGCCAAAATGAGCGTTTGAATAATATTTTAATTTGGGAGGGCGGTTTCATGGGGTACAAAGGGGTTCGAGTACATATGATTGAACTTCTCCATAGTAAATCGATGGTGAATCAAATCCGGATCAGATTTGAACTTTGATCTTTGATTTTGAACTTTTCCCTTTAAATCTCGAAAAAGCAATTTTAAAGGAAAAGTTCAAAAATCAAAGGTCAATGTTCAAATCTGAGATTTGGATTCACCAGGGTCGCTTTACTCTGTTCCATCATAATATTATTCAAACGCTCATTTTGGCGCTAAATTGGCGAAAAGATGGAGCTATGAGAATTGGAACTCTTTTATATACTCCTTTTCGGCCTAACATCTAGACAAGCGTAACTATTATTTGTACAACTGCTCTCAACATTGCTACCGGGTATTTATCTCTTTTTGAACGGGTATTTTCTTCAGAATATCTGCAAATCATGACAATAACCGCTTTGGGAAATTTTTTGCCCAATTTTCGTTCGTTTATTTTATTAGTAGATAAAGAATAATCAAAGCTCATTTTAGCGTTTCACTGCACCCGCTATGTCATTGTTAAGTCCAAGACATCTCATCCGTACACTTCGGCGACCATTGCAAAGTGCAGCGACGTCAGCCCTCCCACCGGTACGACACTCTAAAAGCGGTAAAATTATCGTCGAGGCACCTGAAACAAAAATCACAACGCTTGATTCTGGTTTACGAGTCGCTACAGAAAATTCTAGGATGTCTACAGCCACGGTTGGTTTTGATTAATTCTGACGTTGATTATTGGGAGAGAACCTCATTAAGGCGTAGTAATATCTCATTTAAGGTGGGTGTTTGGATTGATGGTGGTAGTCGATATGAAACTGAACAGTCAAATGGCGTGGCTCATTTTCTCGAACATATGAATTTCAAGGTAAAAGGTGTTTACTCACTAAATTTAAGTTATATAAATAATTGGAAGTTAATGTTTTTAGTTTTAAGTATGTGTCTACGAAAATATTTAAGGAATAAAATTTTCATCAGAAATACGTTAAGCTAATATTAAACTTTCGACTCTTGGGATGCTGATTCCTTGAAATACAATTCCATCAAATTTCAGTATAGAAATAATTTTTCCCAACTTCAGTAACACTGCAAATAAGTTGTTGTTTGCTACAACAAGAAACTGATTTGTTTCTGACATTAATTTACTTACTAATATGAAGGTGGACATAAATTCGCTAAATTTCTAAGATGGAATTAGTTAGTTTATGCTACTCATTAACATAACTGTTTTTCATATTGGTTTAGTTATTACACTGCTACTGTTTTCTATATTGTTGAGCCAATTTTTTCAGGGTACGCGAAACCGCACTCAAATGGATCTAGAGCTGGAAGTTGAAAATATGGGAGCTCATTTGAATGCTTACACGTCAAGGGAACAAACGGTATACTACGCTCGGTGTTTTTCCCAGGATCTCGAGAGAGGTGGGTTTAAATTTTCCTTACGAACAGTGATTTGATGCTATTTTTGGCTACTAGTTTTAGTTCTAAGAATTGTGTTTGATTGTTTGACAATTTTGGCTTTTTCTGCAACTTTTTGCTACAAATTTGACACTTCTTCTGTGGTTTTTTTGCATAAAAACGCGCGAGAAATGCCGCCAAAAATTTAATCCGGCCGCCGCCAGCGGTGGCTGCCGGAGAAAAATTTTAAAAGTCAATTGTGAACCTTTTGTTTTTCTCAAAAATTTTCACCGAACCATTCCCGATAAACCAATTTTTCCCGATAACTGAGGGAAATTTGTATGGAAAAAATCCATTCTGGCCAATTTCATCCCGATAAATGAGATCTCGATAAACGAGGTACGACTGTATTATTATTATTATTTTTAGCCGTGGATATTCTTTCCGATATTTTATTGAACAGTGTGTATGGCACCCGAGAAATCGAAAATGAGCGTGCTGTGATTACCAGAGAAATGCAAGAGGTCGAACAAAATATGCAGGAAGTTGTTTTCGACCATCTACACGCCGGGGCCTATTATGGCTGCTCTCTATCCCGAACCATTCTGGGACCGCTGAAAAATATCAGGTAATCAACACATTTGGAAAACAACAAAAGTAGTTTGGAAAAGAATTAACAATCAAGTAATTGGTTAATTACCGTATTTCCTCCAAAAAAGCCCCCCTCCAAAATAAGCCCCCTCTAAAATAAGCCCCCTACAGAAAGAGAAATAGTATGTAAAAATGAGAGGTTAGAGAAAAAAATTGCAAATTTTTGGGGACATTGAAAAATAAAAGCCCCGGGCCTTGTTTTGGAGGAAATACGGTATTTGTGTTTCCACAAATTGTGGAATAAAAAGTGGAAATACAAGCTAATAATAGTGCAATCTTCATTCATACTATCATCAGGAAAATCTTTCTCGTTATGTCATAAATTCGACAATCCTACAGGATTATGATTTTTAAATTTCTTATTTAGAAGTTTAACGCGTGCAGATATGTTAGAATATATTCGAACATTTTACAAGGGGCAGCGTATGGTACTGTGCGGCGCAGGTGGTATCGATCACAACAAACTGGTGGAATTGGGCAAGAAATATTTTGCCAATATTGAGCGTGGCTCTGATGCGGTTTTGGAATATGAGTCTGGTGTATTCAGAAATTCTTGTGTAAATTCTGTACCCCTCTATTTACTATTGTCATAAGAAATTTTTAGCAAGTGTTCAAAAATCGCAATATGGATATGATATACGGATGCTTGGCAGTGGAAGGCACAAGTTGGACCCACCCTGACAATACAGCTATGCAACTATTTAATACGGTAATTTATTTATCTTGTAATTAAAATTAACACATTTTAGTTCCTATAGTGCGAGACATCATTTATTATCCACATAGTTTTAATGGTGACATAATTTCCAAAGATAGCTTATTTTATAATTATAGTATATCATTTATCGTGAAGTGTCACTACAATTTTCTATAGCGGTCATGCTTTTTGGTATGAAAATGTGTATTCGCACTGGTGTTATGATTAGCATAATTTTGTTACCCAAAGTGCTCGTAGACAATGAAATGATTTAATGCACTTTATAGTTAGGTTTTGGTTTTTATGTTAACATGTTTTTAACAAACTTGAAAATCCTTTAAACATAACCGCTATGTTAATGTTAACCCATAAAAATCAGGCGTCAGGCAATATTTTTAGAGCGCAAACGTTAATATATTGCCTAATTACAAACAATTGTAATTGTAAAAATCGCGGCATTTTATCTTTCGAATCGGCTAATATGTTCATTCAATACCAATTGAAAAAACTACTTGAAAAATGATAATTATTTTGCGAAACAATACATTATTTTTTAGCTGGTTGGTCAGTATGACCGAATTCAAGGCGCTGCTCGTACTGGATCATCTTTGCTTGCTAGCTCAGCATCGAAATTGGGTACTCAATCATTTATGAGCTTTACCACCAGTTACAAAGACACAGGCCTTGCCGGAGTATATTTTTGTGTCGAAGAAGATTCACTCGCAAAATTCACCGAGGAAATCACCACAGTATGGAAAAAAATGTGTTATTTCAAAGATGAGGAAAGACTAAAAAGTGTCAAACGATCGCTTTTTACCAACATGTTGTTAATGCTTGACGGTTCTAGTCCAATTTGTGAGGATATTGGAAGGTATGGTGTTTTAAAGTACACACATTATTTTGTTAAAATATATTTACCATCTTTTCACACTATACTTTTATTAGTGCACTCTCGTAGTAAATGCGTAACACTTTTTGCAAGCGTATTTTGGTTGCAGATTTGAAGGCTGTTATCGTTGACTTCGGTGGTCCCTTTTTGAAACAAATCCTAGTCACAATTAAATTTGTATTGGAAGCGAATGTACAACCGACCTATTCCCTTTGGCCAATAATTCTATGAAATTCTTGCTTTCATCCTCTCTTCTGATTTTGACGTTTTCATTTTGGATAAAACAATAATTGACACTTTTTACTTGATGTAGTTAAATTAGAACATTGTTGAATTTTATTATTGTAATATTTCAATATTTGCGCCTATAAATTAATGGGATTTGCTAGCGAATACTGGCCGACTTGTATAAATGAAGTCAAATTTTCTATGCTGTTTCCTTTTCCGGTGCGTCTTTGGTTCAATTCCGAGATGGAAAAGGGCAAGTCCACACTTGTTTATCCAGCATGCTTTTATAATTAGGCAATAAGGCGGGACTACTTCCTGCTCTAACAACAGTCATGGGTAGCTCCTCTATAGTAGGCCTAATAGCAACAATCAAGGAGCATGACAGAATACAAATCCGCAAATGGCACTTCCACGACCAAAGTTATGGAGAGGCCCTTTTTCCCGAGAAAGGCAATCTAATTCTTTTCTTACAACCCTAACGGCTGCATCATTGCCTCCCATCCTGCTGCCTTTGACACATCCGGTGGGCGGGGCATACGTCTGGGTGAGATACGTGTGTGAGTAAAGCAATATGCCCCGAAAAGATGTATAATCTTTTTTGAAATAATCGGAGTATTTTCATATGTATGCAGCCATATTTGCTATTTTAAAGTCTGCGATTATTCTTGCTGCGGAAAATTTCGTGGTGCAATTTAACAAATTGCTTTTCGTCATTGCAATTTCAACTTATTAAAAATTAGGTCTGTAAGATAACCAGTTCAAACATTTATCAATGGCATCGTACTGGATGAACGGACCGATTACTTTATGCGTCGTATTATTTGGATCCCTTTTAAATATACTCACAATCTACGTCTTATCTACATTCTCACTTTCACCGAACTTCAAACACAGAAGCAGAACTTCGATATTGGCCAGCACTAACAACTCGAAGAAATGGTCGTCTCATATTAAACCGGCCAATTATGCTAAGTCCCGCACAAATTCACTCGAGGACCCTGCTGCTAGCAAGAAACTTTCAACTACTTGCTCTATAAATGGCAAGAGGCAACATGCGATGGTCAATATGTCACCTGAAAAAGCAGAACTTCCTGCATGTCAACCACCCTCCCCACTGGCCATGACACCCCCTGCAGTGAACCACAATCCGTCGCCAAAGCCATCACTTGCAGGTCATCACAAGCCATTTTTGGGCTACCGACCACGTGTCTACACGTTTTTTCTTTGGCTGGTGATTTCCGACACAGCACTTCTCATCTCAGCAATGCTCATGTATTCCGTGCCTACCCTTTTTGAGAGAAACCCTGATATCTATGTGCACTTTTCCTCAATTTACTACCTCATGAGTAACACTGCCCTCACGGCCTCGGTTTGGCTAATGTGCGCCTTGATTTTCGACAGATATCGCACAGTTTGTCGTGGCCCATTCGTCATGCTGAACCGCACCAACACCAATGGAGGATGGATCGGCCGTAGACGTAAATTCAATTGTATCCACGTAGTGCTCTGTATAATATGCATACTGGCACTGGGATTCTCAATGCCTCGGCTATTTGAGCTGGAATTGGAATTCGATCCAACTTCCAAAGAGTATTTTCTGGTGCAAACTAATTTGGTGCGGAACAAATTCTATATGATCGGCTATCGTATTGTGGGCGGTTTACTTCTATATTCACTTCTGCCCTATGTCGTGCTATTCATATTCTCTTTCAAAGTATGTTGCTCGATTTGAATGAAAAAGAATAAAGTTTAGCTGTTCGTAGGCTTATTTGAAATATAAATGGGCAAATATTTTCTTACTACAAGCTAGAGTATTGGCTTACTACAAATTTGCTGTACTCCTTTGTAATCCAGCAGATTAAAAGAAACAAATATTACCATCTCGGAAAGTTGGCAGAATTAACTGGAACATTACCCTGGAAGATAAAAAGCCAATTTTGTGGAGTATTTTGTATTCTAAGAATGGGATCATAGCAAAACATATGCTCGGATGCCCCTCTTTTGCACTAAAATTGGATTAAGCCAGACAAAAATTAATTAGGCTCTCTTTGGGATATTCTAAGGAAAACATTTTGCCTCCCTTAATAGTTTCAGTTACAAAGACCTTTCGAAAATTCAAAATGAAATGAAAAATTTTTAGTTTTTGGTTTCTCATTGTTTTGTTTATTTATGATTAAGCTGATTGAAGGTGTTTTTAATGTGATGGGTTTTGTTAGGAAATATACAATATTACCATTTGTAGGTGTGGTTGGTGATGCGAGAAGCGTCCGTCGCAAGTTTAAAAATCAGTGTCGTACAAAACTCACCTGCGACTCATTATCCGTCACTAGCGCACAAGTTAACCAAATCTACGCAAATCAATGAGGCGAAAAAGGCAGGGAGGAAAGACAGACCAGATTGTTCAAAGAGTCGTTCGGTGACGGACTCAGAGAAGATTCTCTTTTGCGTTATTGCCAAGTTTTTACTCTCTCGATTTATGCCGACGGTCTTGGATGTCACTGAGCATTTAGTGGGAAATGAACAGTTTATACGTTCTCCTAAAATGACTCTTTTCGTCGACACAAGCAATTTGGTGGTCATTGTCGCCAGTGCAGCAAATTTCTTTATTTTCTACGTGATTTCCAGCTCATTTAGACGTTATTCCACATTTTGGGTATCTTGTGGATTCAATTATGAGAATCTGAAGCATTCAGCAAGTCAGCGAAGTACCAACTCTGTTCAACAGAAATGCCAAAGTTCACCAAACATCGGAATCAAATGTCAATTCTCACAGAAGCGAGATAACATATCAAACGAGCAAAAACTGTCAGGTCGGTGTGAAGTTGAACCGATTTTGAGCAAAGAGTTAAGTTCGAATTTACTGGAGGTCGAAAATGAGAGGAACACTTCAAGCGTGACGCTGGAGAGATTAGATGCGGAAGTTTTGAGCCCAACCGCTGTAAATAATAATGAAAGCCATTACGAGGGTGGAATGCCTTTGGCCGAGTCTGCAACATTTCCGCCAAGTGGAAAAACCAATGGGCCGCTTACATCACATCAATCCGAAATTTCACGTGCTTTTTGTACTAACACCAACCTCGTCGGAAATGCTGACCCGTGCTTAAATGGAACAATGTTCTCTGAGGTGTTGTAATTTGGCATTTACATATTTTAGTATCATTGCGAAAAATGATTCGCACATCATATAACACCATGGGAAATATGCTGTCTTTTTAATCATATGGCCTGACGGAAGTATAAAATAGCAGCTCTCATTTTTGGGAATTGTAAACAGAAATCATATACGGAGCTAGATCCTGAGATATAAAAAATAGGAACAACTAATTAAATTTTATTTTATCGGTTGCATGCAAATTAAAAAAATTTTGCAAAGCATTGCTCGTTCGCCATTTTATGGAATATCCTCCTTCCATTTTCATTTTTGACCACGGATTCGGACTCGGCGCCTCCAAACACACCGGGTGAAAAAAGTTAGCAATCGAAATAACAAACTTACTTAAGAAAGAAGGAACTTCCTATGAAAGGCTCCAGAAACAATGCGACCAAAAACACCGGGTGATAGTAAAAGACAATACATACTGCAATTCAAAACTAAATATGATAATTATAAAGGTTTATATGTATAGTGGACATTTATTTTAGTTCTGATCAATATTAAACAATGATTAAATGCAGATCAAATCTGATTAAAATCATTATTTCGCAAATTTAATTTATTAATATGAGTTTTTAGGCAGATGCTTTGTTACGGGAGAAGAATGTCTGTCCCGGAATTGGAAGCGAGAATCGATGTAAACCATATTTATAATTTTATGGGATTTAAACTTAATTTTTGAGTAGTCAAATTCAAAAAGATCTCGATTTCTATATGTTGTGAATTTAAACACGACCCCCTTTGGAAATAATGAGACAAAAGTCTTGCCATAAATCCTCTTTTTTGGCTATAAAACCGCTCTTTATTACTTCCTTCTCTTCGTTCGCTAATGTTTTCTTGTGTAAATGTTTTAGCGCCTGAAGCAGATTTTATTAGATTGACGAAAAATTTGCCAACAAACTTGCAAAGATGTTGCCATCATTTTATTTTTAGGCGATAACTCCGGAGACAATCAGTGAAATAGCTCGTAAATACTTTGTCAATCGACCTTTTGCATACACAGTTGTTGGTAAGTATCCTGCATTTTAGGTTAATGTGCTATTTAATTGGATGTGATCCGGTCACTTTATGGGAAGGAAGATTTTTTAGAACAAATTTTCTTTCTAGGAAGGGAAATTAACACTTTTTAACGTTAGAAACGAGTCTAGGTAAACCCCCCCCCCGGTAAAAACCCCCGATCGCCATTTTTGCCATAACTTTTTACTGGAACCTTCTAGAAGGACGAGTAATAGCTTAAATGGAAGCTAAGACACTGGGCTACAAATCGGTATATTACTTGCCACATCTCGATTCAAGATTCTCGAGATTTAATTATTTTTGTCTCAAATTTTCGAATTTTCAAAAAAAAGTTGAAATTTTGAGACAAAAATAATTAAATCTCGAGAATCTTGAATCGAGATGTGGCAAGTAATATACCGATTTGTAGCCCAGAGTCTTAGCTTCCATTTAAGCTATTAATCATCTTTCTAGAAGGTTCCAGTAAAAAGTTATGGCAAAAATGGCGAGCGGGGGGGGGTTTACCCATTCCCATTAGAAACTGAAAGGAAATAGTGTGTCACCACAAGTCTAAAATGCAGTCTTATTTGCTAGCAAAATTTGTTTTTGCATAAAATATTGTTACAATTCCTTGTTCTGTCGAAATAAAACTCACTTCCAATGCATGAACAAAATGGGCTTTTGAGTGTTTTATTTAACAATCATTTGCAACAAATTCAGAAGGAAGAAGTAAGAAATTAATATTTGTTTATTTAACTTACTGAAATACTATGCTTCTTCTGATTTTTCGAATTTAGCTTTCATTTTAGTTGTTTTTTCCGAAGTAAGATCAGGTACTATAATTAAAACATGAATTTACTTTAAACCTTTCATATTATTTGACACGTTCGATTCAATTGTTTTGCACTTTTAGGTGGACGTCGCGGTTGGCCAACTGAAGTTCAAATCCATGATTGGCTCCGATTTTGAGGAAAGAAGTCACGGATCGTCGCCATGTGAATGAAAACACTTAAAATATTTCCCTTTTTCACATAATCCCATTGTTCGGAAGTTCCTTTGCGATGACGCTGTTGCTCATTTTTTGTTTTGTTTACTAGAAAGAATAAAGGACATATTACAATTACGCATTTGCTCTGCTAAATTTCCTCATTGAGGCTTACTCATCATTAGGTACTTAGGGCGGATTAGTGTCATTGTAAATAAATATTGAGTTCATGACAACCTTGGACAATATCGACTAAAGAAAAATTATCAAAGCACTGTATGCGAAATCTCTGAATGCTATGTTAATGATCCCAGTGCAATTCTGGTAGCTGAAACGCATTCTTTATCATCTTGAAAACATTAAAACGTAAAACTGCTAATAAAATTTACACAACCTTATCATTATGTTGATGTGGAGCTTATTAATACGTCAACTACAAACTTGTTAATATTTTTCTTTTCAAGATTGAACTGTTCAAGATCTCTTCCAAAATATTTTCTTTTATAAATATATTGGTAAAAACCCAGTTTGCCCCCCACCTAGTTTGCCCCCATGGCAAGTTTGCCCCTCATCTAGTTTGCCCCCCCCCACACTTTGCCCCCACTTAGTTTGCCCCCCCCACAGTTTGCCCCCACCTAGTTTGCCTCCTTTTTGGGGGCAAACTAGGTGTTTTTTTAAAATGCCCAAATAAGGCATTCTAAGCTACGGCAGGTGCCGGAAATGGTGTGAGGGGGTCCGCCAGAGTCTGGAGAGTTACCTGGTAAAAAAAAATCCATGCTTGGAAAAAAAGTTACCGTTAGTCGAAAGTTGGCCCTTTTTGGATGGGGGCAAACTAGGTAGTCATACTAAAAGTGAAATATCTCAGGAATTTTGATGACTCATCACCTGTGACTCATCCAGGAATGTTCCCCAGGTGCCACAGAGCAGATCCAGAAAAAAATTTCCAGGATTGGTACTGTTTTATGGAAATTATGAATATGGGCAATAAAAATACACCATGCCTTGATACCCTCTATAGTACCTTCTAGGTATTTTCTCTCAGGTGAGTCTAAATTTTTATAATAGTACAGAATGTTGCAAATAGATATTTCTGGCATTTCAGATGAGTAGTTTCGCACTCCAAAAAAAAACCACAGTTTCACACCAGCTAATGTTACGCACTCATGAAAATCACCATAGCTTGCCGACGTGAATCTAGCGTTTTCTATAGAAATTTTCAAGTGCAAGCATATGTTTTTATGGATCAGGGGACTGTGAGAAATATTTCTGGCATTTCAGATGAGTAGTTTCGCACTCCTGACGTTCAATCCATCACTTTTTTGATAGCTGGTACAAAGAATTACAGTAAACAATGTTTGATTGAACGTGATATGTAAAATATGTATGCACCCAAATTTTCTGAAATACCAGGAACACTCGAAAACAATCATGGATTCATAATCACACCTGCTTGCACTTGAAAATTTCAATAAAAACCATTGCTTGCACTTGAAAACTAAATGGATTTCAAAATTTTTGCAGGTTTTTGCAACGTCAGGTGCACTTTAATAGGAATTTTGGTATGAAAATTACTTGAAAAAGTTTTATTTTATCTAAAAAGGATACATTGGCCATTAATAAACAACATTTCAAAAAAATTTTCATTTACCATAGTATTCACAAAAAATTTCCTCAGTACTATTCCCGTGATCTTACCCCATTTATGTTGGGGAGAGGAAAATTAAAAAACTAAATTCTTAAAAGTGGCATAACTTTTTGTATTTTTGAGATATTATGGTAAATTTGTAGTATGTTGTGTAATCGCACATGTTACACCATCCCATAATAAAATTATGCGATATCCTGGTATTTCAGAACATTTGGGTGCATACATATTTTACATATCACGTTCAATCAAACATTGTTTACTGTAATTCTTTGTACCAGCTATCAAAAAAGTGATGGATTGAACGTCAGGAGTGCGAAACTACTCATCTGAAATGCCAGAAACATCTATATGCAACATTTTATACATAATTATAAAAATTTAAACTAGCCTGAGTGAAAATACCTAGAAGGTACTATCGAGGGTGTCAAGGCATGGTGTATTTTTATTGCCCATATTCAAAATCTGGCATAATTTCCATAAAACAGTACCAATCCTGGAAATTTTTTTCTGGATCTGCTCTGTGGCACCTGGGGAACATTCCTGGATGAGTCACAGGTGATGAGTCATCAAAATTCCTGAGATATTTCACTTTTAGTATGACTACCTAGTTTGCCCCCATCCAAAAAGGGCCAACATTCGACTAACGGTAACTTTTTTTCCAAGCAATCATATGTGGAATTTTTTTTTACCAGGTAACTCTCCAGACTCTGGCGGACCCCCTCGCACCATTTCCGGCACCTGCCGTTGCTTAGAATGCCTTATTTGGGCAATTTAAAAAAACACCTAGTTTGCCCCCAAAAAGGAGGCAAACTAGGTGGGGGCAAACTGTGGGGGGGGGGCAAACTAAGTGGGGGCAAACTGTGGGGGGGCAAACTAGGTAGAGGGGCAAACTGAGATAGGGGCAAACTAGGTGGAGGGGCAAACTGGTAGGCGTTCAAATATATTAGCCGATTTTCGGACAACTACTAGCAGTATAAGTGCATGTGAAATGCGAGAAAAATCACTTCTAAACAACAAAATACAACAAAATTAAATGTTGTGGGCGAACTGAATTATGAGCTGTAATACGGAAATGACAAAACTGTTACTATCATATTTTCACTTTTGGTTTTTAACTTCATCCCTCAAATTAAGCAGTCAAATTCCTGAAAATATCAAAAGAATGTGTTTTAATCCTTAAACTTCAGCAATTTGTGTAGCAAATTTGTGAACGAGTGAAATTTAACTCCGTTCGCTTCTCTTATTTAAATGCTCGAAATGTGCTTTTGACTCTTGAAGGTAAAAGAACAAAATACTGAAAAGGCTCAACCAAAAATATATGGGAAAACGATAGGACTCATCTGGAAACATCCGGTGTATACTGCCAGATCTTTGGAAAAGCAGGTCATGCGTCTTCCCACGACAACTCGAAATGACAGAGGTTAATAATTGATTTTTTGGATTAAAATGAAAGGCTATGATGGATTCTATGGAAACAGATCCACCTTCAACTGCCAAAATGCTTTAACTGGATTGGCGTCAACATGTGTTTTTCAAGGAGGCACCACAGCGAGATCTCCCACACCTGAGCACCAGGTTGAAGGGGGCTTGTTCAGGCCTCACGAGCTTGATACAACTGCCATCCCTAAAATAAGCAAACCCTCTCTTATGAAGGCGAAACAAACCGAATATCTCAAAAGTAGATGACAACCGTGTGGAGAATGACGAAATTGGACAAGAGAAAACGAAAGAAGGGAATTTTTCTAATTTTTGACAAAGCAGAAAAGGGTCCTCGAGGAGAGGGCTGATCGATCGAGCTAGCGCCTGGAGCCACACCTTCTATCTCTAGGCATAAGGCAGTAAAGCTCAAACCAAGTCGTGTTGCTAATTTTTCATCTGACTTTACTTTGATAAATTCGCCTTGCTCTCGTCTCAATCAATTCCCCTTTTTATTTCCTCCCTCACCGTTAGTGCTAAATGAATTTTTGATGTAAAAGAAGGAAGTACTCAATTATTTGAAATATCATATTTTACGAGCTAGACCGACATTATGCCAACTTGCGATCTCAGAAGCTAAGAAGTGCGAGTACAAAATTTGACGTATGCCTCTGTTATTCAAACAAAGACCTTCTTCAAGGAATATCTATGGACAGCAACAATTCACTTCTGGCGGTAATGCTGAAAATTTTAACTTTACTATATTCTAACATGATTGGCACTAATCTATCCGTTTTACCAAACTTTTTTATTTTTACCGTATTTTTATGTCACTTTTTGAAATTATACTGGTTTTTCTCACTCATTTTTCACATTGATCCATATCTTACATTTTTATGAATATTTTAAGGTGGTACCAGCAGCCAACCACGGGTATCGTCGGGGACAGGTTTGGCTGGTCATAGCTCCACCGGAGGACTTCCACGAGGTCAAAGTACTACTTCTTCCCGACCTACTTTCCATTCAGTGAACACACTATCTAGCTTGGGCACTTCAATAGCGCAAAAAGGAAAACAAAGGACGCGAACATCGGTCGGCCGTCTCAAAATACAGGGCCGACGCCTGAGTCGTTACATACGTGATCCTCGACTACTAGTGCCCGTAATCAAAGGCATATATCAGCGATGGCATCTAAAACATTTAATTCCGTTGGCTTTTGTCATGATCTACATGCTGCTGGGAGCAATCATTTTCCTTTGGTTTGAAGGACAGGCGGAAAAAATTAACATGGCTAAAAGGTTAGCTGAACAAAAAATTAGATAAGCACCAGAAAGATTCTCTGATAAAATAATTTTATGTATATTAAAAAGTCAAGTTTTTAGGCATCAAGCATATCGTCGAGAGCGACAGTTATTTGTGAAGCGAATAGACGAAATAATGTATGACAGAGCTGCGAGTATGCCTTTGCAAAGAAGGCTGTTTGTAGAAGAAGCTCTTGATCATTTCCACGAGCAATTGCATATGGAACCGGTGGTCACTGAGCCGCAGTGGTCTCTTTCTACGGCGATGTGAGTAAATCAAAATTGCAGACATAAATATCAGCCACTGAAATTTTTCAATTTCCTCCTCTAAATTCTACTAATTTACAACGTCAATGATTTTAAAAATTTCAACATAAATTTTATTTGGATTGGTTGGATTAAAAACTTTCACCAGTGAAAGTTTATCTAATTAAAAAAAATTAAACTTTTAAAAGACTTTATTTTATAAATATTTCTCCAATTGAATAACGTTTGTATTCACTAATAAATGTTGAAATAATCCAGGTATTACTCCGGTACTGTGTTTACGACGATTGGTTACGGAGATGTGGCGTGTTCCACTGTGTGGGGAAGAATATTGACAGTAATCTATGCCATTGTTGGTATCCCACTTATGCTAATTACTCTCAATGAGGTAGACAAGAACTGAATACAGGTAATAAATAAAAAATATTTTCAGCTGGGCAAATTTCTCTATAAAACCATCAATGAAATGGTGGCAAGGATTACAAAATTGTTCGAAAAAGCAGTTGAACATAAAATTTCCACAACAAATGAACCCGAAGTATTGCCCACACAAAAGGTGTCCACTGGCGACGGAACAGCTATGCAAGAAAGGAGAGTTAGTTTTAAGATTATGTAAGTGCTATTTTTCTCTGAATATATCTAATGTTTGACAATATAAAAATAAACCTATAATACTTTCCTAAAAATTATGCATTTAATACTTTTGGAAAAAAATTTTCGATCTTAAAAATTCTTTTTTTTCAACCTTATGTATTTTATAAAGCTTTTTAAAATTGCTCAACCTTATTTAAAAACAGACATATGTATTTTGAAAAATATATTATAAATATCGGTACTTACTTCTATACAGAGAGATTTTTCATGGACTAGAAAGTTTATATAAGACAACAATTAATTTTAGCACCGAAGACGAATTGACGTTGAATCTCGATGCTGTTGATGACCCTCAGCCTGGCAAAGCACTCTCAGCATCGCCTTCAATCGACCGACCGTCTGCAATTTGTGTAGATGCACCAGATGTACCGCCCAATGCCGTAGTGGACCTTGAGACGGGAATTGTCCAAGAAGGTATTGAGGAAGGGAACTATGATGATGATCTTGAGCTGCTTAACGATGATGGCGATAGAGCGGGCGACCAGAAGGAAACTCCTCGAATGCCAGTGCTTGTGGCGATCAGCTGCACTCTTGGTATGATATTTATGCTTACAATCTCTTGATGCCAAACGAAATTTGCTTTATACCACAATCAATGGCAACTTTTTATGTAATACTGTCGTCGTTTAGGTTGGATTTTCCTCTGTGCAGCGCTGTTCAAAATATGGGAGACTGACTGGACTTATGCCGAGAGCTGCTACTTTATGTTTATAAGGTTGTTCCATTACAAGTATTGTTTGTGTAATATTTAGCTGTTTCAGTCTTTCCACTGTAAGAGCTTCTATATTATTATGCCTCAGATCATTTTACAGCAAAATTGGTTTTCTAGATTGGTCTTGGCGATGTGAATGTGAAACGACGAGAGTAAGTTTTCAGACATGAGCTAAATCTTTGCTACGTTTGTGACGATTTAGTTTAATGGTGGTGTGTTTCGTTTTTGTGATAATAGGTAAGTTAACTTTCCAACATAGGTTTAACTCATTTTCCATTTTATTTTGACATCGCAGGACTTTCTCTCGTCAGCATGTGTATCAATGTGATCCAATCAGCGCTTGAAGACTTATATCGGCGTCTTCTTATGAAAATCCTCATGGATTATCAAGCCAAGCTTGCTCAGGGTTTGTTATTTCTAAGTCGTGATTTATTATACGATTTCAACAAGGTACTCTATAAGAATTCAAATCGTAAAATAACAATGTCTTTACGTGACTTCTAAAAAATAAATTATCTGTTTTTTACGAAGTCGTTCAGTTACAATGCTATTAATTACCATTAGTTAAGCATGATAAATTTCCTATTTTAATTTCATTTTTAAATAGTCAAATACAAGAATTAATTGTTATGTACGGTCTACGCAAGTGTGGATTAGACAGTGGGTTCCAGAGGGAGTTGGCCATAACTTTGTTATTTTCATACTAGGGGTAGTAGGTGTTTTGCAAAAATGTAGTGGCAAGTGTCTAGTTTCTAAAAATCGAAGAAAAAGTATTTACCCCTCTCCCCCATTTAACCCCTAAAAAGTCTCCATAGGGGTTGCATTTTTCAGGGGTTAAATGGGGGTAAAATTTTTTTCTTCGATTTTTAGAAACTATACACTTGCCGCTACATTTTTGCAAAACACCTACTACCCCTAGTATGAAAATAACAAAGTTATGGCCAACTCCCTCTGGAACCCACTGTCTAGTCCACACTTGCGTAGACCTAGCATTATAGCTAACATTAGGGTGATGTGTTTTGTTTTCAGGTGGCGATCATAGAGGTGCCTCCGTTGGGATGATGCGAATGTGGGGCAGTAGTAAAACAGCCAGATATTTGATGCCAATGCTGAGTGCAGACACTCGACTAGCTGTAATGCACAAGATTCAGGAAGAAGCAAAAGAGACGGGTTTGGAAATTCCACCCATATTCGAAGATATTGATCAAAAAACGGGAATGCCAAAAATACTGGCGAAATCAAAGGTAATAAATGAATAGAAGTAAACAGAATATAATATTTTGGGGCACAAATTCAGTCGTAATATTTATCGGGAATATATGATCAATGGCATAATTTTTAGGAGACTGACCCTGAACGTCAATCTGCTATTGCAGAAGAGCTTGTTCGGCAAGCAGATGCTCATGCAACAGCGTCGCACGATCGCCTAGAGAATGCTTCAGCACGTTCACCCATGCCGAGTGTGGTGTGTTACGAGACAGATGCGCAAACGGATATAATCTTTAGGTACACATTTTTGTACGGCATATCGTTGTGCACACATCTTTAGAGAAGCGTTTTTCGCATTTATAAACCTTGTTTATAATTTTATGAACTTCATTTAATTTTTTGGGGTTTTATACATATTCAATTCTCTTATTCGCTTCTCCAACAATTACCTCCTAGGTAATTCTCCACATGTTATAGACCAGTCCTAAAACGATTTCTTGTTTAAGTGTAGGGATTTATTCGCCCCAGCGGAGATTTAACTCCGATATTGTCTAGAATGACCATTTTTTGTCGCTTCCAAGACTAAATGATCGATGCTATTTTAATTTCTCCCTGAATAATCCAGTATTTCGATAAATAAAGAAAATTCCATTTGGTGTTTCTAATCTAACCATTTCTTTTTAAAAAAATAAAATGATTCACTCAAGATTTTGAAATAATTAAATTATATAGACTGTCTACTAATGGTTTTACTAAATTTATTTAGCGTAGACAAGAATGACCAGACTACTATTGTGGAATTTATTGAGTCTGGCATCCAAGCTGAACACCAAACTACAAAAATAGTCGTGGAAGACAGCTTTGTGCAAACTGACGCACCAACGCAAACAATATATGAAGAGTTGGGTATACAAACTGAATTCTCAGCAGAACCATCAGAACCTCCTGAGCCGCTACAGCCTAAGGAAGTTGATAACGCTTCGTGGGTGGATGAGGGAATCCAAACTGATTTGAGTTCACATGTGTCCACATCCGACGACGAAACTCAAACACGCCCCACAGACTTATCTGATGCAGAAACCATGACCGCCACTACCTCATTTTCGGTCAGTCATATTGAAAATACTGTATAGGATGTTGTGTTTCGTAATTTAAAACGATTTATCCACCTGAATAGGAGTGAGGCACAATTAATTTTTTTCTAGAAACATCCGAAAAATGCAGCTATTTCAAACTCCGATACAAAATTTTGGCAGTGAAGATTGATGCCGAAATTTCTTTATAAGAGAAAACAAGGATCTGCAACTTTATAAAATTAGTTTAAAATGAGTGTATTTTACCAAATGAATTTTTGAAACTCTCAGGCACCTCTCTAGTTTACGCCATACCCTTTAAAAACGGTACAAATCATCAATGTTTGTATCATCAGTGTTTGTATCTAAAAATGAAGCATCAATTAATCTTGCAAGAAATTGTCACCATTACTCATATTTTTCATAGAGTTTAAATGAAATGTTCATATTCAGAGCTTAGAAGTACAAACCGAAAAAGTTTGGACCATGGATCAGCAACTGCAAACACATTTAGTGGATGTGTTAGAGAGCGAGATGCAGACAGAACATCCTGAAACCAAAAATGAGCGCATTCAGACACCTTATCCAGAGCTGACAGAAGCAGAATGTCAGACAGAGGAAAATGTTTGTTATTGTTTAAATTAATTGTGGCGGAAGAAGAGATTCGCCCCATCTTCTAGTTAGGGCATTATAGGGCTAGGATGGGGGTGGGGCTGGCCACTTACCATTATATTAAATTATTTTTTATTAAAATATTTAAAATAAAACAAACTTTTATAGGAAAAGGCCTATATATAAAATATTGCTCTGCTCACAAAAATGTTTCATGTCAAAATCAATCATAGATAAACATTTCAATTTTTTTGTGATAATTAAGGAATAAAAAGTATTTATTAATTTATTTTTAATGAAACATGGCATTACAGGAGGTATCAGATGCCAATAAAAAGGCGCTATCAAAAATTTCGCAAGCTCGACGTCGTCTTCGAAAGGCTTTCCAGGTTTGCAATTTTGTGTACCAAAGTTGAAAATATTTTAACCCTTCATTGCCGAGTGTATCCGTTCGGATACGATTTTGATTTGCTAAAGACTTCACAAAAAGAAAGAAACGAATGAGTGTTCATGTTACTTTACTAAGAAGCCAGTGTCTGTCTGTCCGTCTGTCCGATGTCCACTGGCGTTTAGACCCCTTCCACTGCTCATTTCCGGGCAAGTGATAGCTTAAAATGTTCGTACGGATGCGCTGATACAGATTTTCAAAAAATTTAGACAAAATATAGACAAAAATTTTTAGGCATTTTAGACAAAAATTTTTTTTTGAAAAATGGGGCATACTGACGGCGGGGGGGGGGGACGCCGCGAGAGCGGCGGCGTAGGACAGCTAGTTATTCATACAAAGAGTGTGTCTGTAAATAGATCACATAGAAAAGAGAAATAAACAATAGCGGCCATCATGACTTTGATAAAGACAGCTCACCAAAAGGAAAGCTAATGGTAATGCAGACATTCTGCTTTTTGTCTATGGCTCCGGCAATGAAGGGTTAAGTTGAAATATTTGCTGATTACGAAGCAATTTTTCGCAAAGTCCTGTGTTGTAGAATTTTACATCCCTGCATTTTAGTGACATTACATTAGTAAGAAAAATTTTTAGAGCCAAAATGCTAGCTCGAGTGATTCTGGTAAACGTCGCGTGTCACATGGTGATCGACCAACGTTAAGTGAGTGGAGCGAAATGCCTGAAGAAGATGAAGAAGAACCACTTGATGAATTGGTAAGGAAATTTCCAACAATTATGCTTCTCCCGTTTAATCTCGGAACTCGTTGGGAATGTTGCCATAATTTCATAGGTCATAGGTTTATGCATAGAGAATGTTCTAAGTTGTAATATAATTGTTCCGGAACAATTTTTTATAATGTTATTTTTTACCACAAATTTGGTTTAAAAAAGCGGCGTTTTAATATACAATCGAGTGTCTAATATTTATGTATTATTTTTATTAATTAGTTTTAATAAATTAAAGATGGGATTTAGGGAGAAGGAAATTTTTTTCAAATCAATTGAGATTATTCGAATAATTAATTCTACAAAAAATACATGCAAAAGGTTTTTCCAAATGAATCTCGCAAACCCAAATTTTCTTCTATTAATATAACGTTGGTTTAGGTCGAAAGTGAGGAGTCACTTGATTGGGACCCTATAGACGGGTTACACGCTGAGAAACAAAGACCTGTCTCAGATTTAAAGAAGATGTTCGACAGAAATATGCCGCGCAGGACAGCAAGCAAGAAAAAATAAATATTGTCTTCGAAGCCATATAGAAAAGAACTAAAATTTACACAAGATTAATAATCATGGCATTTTCGGAGGAATGTCCAATTTCACGTCCTTTGGGAAATTATGAAAATCTCGAAAAATATTTGAATAAGAATACTTCTACGTGGCTTGCATAAAATGTGATGTATATCGTTAATAAATTTTCGATAAAGAAATTATTGAATTATCGAAGAGGCTTTATTTATAATTTCACAATCGCAGAAGACGTTTTCACCGCTATACTCTCATGATAGGGTTTAGATTTACACTCTTTCCTTGATATAACTCCCCTCGATATAACGAACGCTGGAGTCGGAACGACCTGTGTTATTAAGAAATCACACAAAAAACCCTCGACATGACGAATTTGCTACGAATCCCTTGATATAACTATCCTTCAATCTAATGAACGATCCAGTCCCTAGAGCGTTAAATGTATGAGTTAAACTTCAATGCAACATGATTTTATTTTGTAACATGATTTTTTACAAAATATGAGCCAAAAAGTCGTAATTATTTTACTATATTATTTTGCAGTTTTCTGCTTGCTTGAATGAATGAATGCGAGGCTTATATCTGACGATCCGTTCGTTAGTTTTTGATGAGTGATAGCTCATTTTGTAGGTAATGGTCTGGTAGGTGGCATAAAATTGTCAGATCGGAAATTTGAAAATTTGAATTCGCGCCAAAATCGAAAAACGTGTTTTTAAGGGTTTTTATCAATGGATGTTAGTGTTTTTATGTTTTATATCGTAACTATAGATTATTTAGAACATTTCTGCTTTTTAAATTTTTGGATTTCGTGTTTTGTATCATTTTTTATGAATTTTTTGGTCATTTTTTGGTAAAAAATGGGTTTTTTGGTTCTGACGGTAAAAGTTGCTGAAAATTTGCATACAGGGGTTTTCAGATATGCTGAATCCGAATTTGAAATCAGATTTGAAATTTGAAAATTTGAATTCGCGCCAAAATGTAAAAACATGTTTTTAAGGATTTTTTGACTAAATGTTTGTTCGTTTTTGATTTCTATCGTAAATTTAGGTGATTTAGAACATTTCTGTTTTTAAAATTTTGGATTTCGTTTTTTGTACAAATTTTTATGAATTTTTGGTCATTTTTTGGTGAAAAAATGGGTTTTTTGTTTCTGACGGTAAAAGTTGCTGAAGATTTGCATACAGGGGTTTTCGGATATGCTGAATCCGAATTTGAAATCTGATTAGAAATTTGAAAATTTGAATTCGCGCCAAAATAGAAAAACGTGTTTTTAAGGGTTTCTATAAGTCAATGTTTGTTCTTTTTTGATTTGTATCGTAAATTTAGGTGATTTGAAGTATATCTGCTTTTGGTATTTTTGGATTTCGGTTTTTTGAAAAAATATTTTTTTTATAGGTTTCAGGTTAAAGAGCTGAGAATTTGGGGTTATTGAAGAGAGTCCAAGATTTTAAGATCCAGGGAAGTTTCTGGAGAAGTATTCAAGATTTTAAAATAAAGGCAAGTTTCTTGAAAAGTGTTCAAGATTTTGAGATCAAGTCAAGGTTCGTGAGAAGTAATCAAGATTTTAAGATCCAGGCAAGTTTCTGAAGAAGTATAAGGAACTTAAGTATAACTAAAGTATAAGGGCTCCTAAAGGACTTGGTCTTAGGCTTAAGCTTCCGAACTACCCTTAAAAGGGCATAGTGAGTAAGTGAGAAAGTGAGTAAGTGAGTAAGTGGGTAAGTGAGTACGTGGGTAAGTGAGTAAGTGAATAAGTGGGTAAGTGAGAAATTGAGTAAGTGAATAAGTGTGTAAGTGAGTAAGTGAATAAGTGAGTAAGTGGGTAAGTGAGTACGTGGGTAAGTGAGTAAGTGAGAAAGTGAGTAAGTGAGTAAGTGAGTAAGTGAATAAGTGAGTAAGTGAGTAAGTGGGTAAGTGAGTAAGTGAGTAAGTGAATAAGTGGGTAAGTGAGAAATTGAGTAAGTGAGTAAGTGAATAAGTGGGTAAGTGAGAAATTGAGTAAGTGAGTAAGTAAGTAAGTAAGTGAATAAGTGAGTAAGTAAGTAAGTGAATAAGTGTGTAAGTGGGTAAGTGAGTAGGTGAGTAAGTAAGTAAGTCAATAAGTGAGTAAGTAAGTGAGAAAGTAAGTAAGTGAATAAGTGAGTAAGTGAATAAGTGAGTAAGTGAGTAAGTGAGTAAGTAAGTAAGTGAATAAGTGTGTAAGTGAGTAGGTGAGTAAGTAAGTAAGTCAATAAGTGAGTAAGTAAGTGAGAAAGTGAGTAAGTAAGTAAGTGAATAAGTGAGTAAGTGAGTAAGTAAGTAAGTGAATAAGTGTGTAAGTAAGTGAGTAAGTGAGTAAGTGAGTAAGTAAGTAAGTAAGTGAGTAATTAAGTAAGTGAATAAGTGAGTGAGTAAGTGAATAAGTGAATAAGTGAGTAAGTGAGTAAGTGAATAAGTGAGTAAGTGAGTAAGTGAGTAAGTAAGTAAGTGAATAAGTGTGTAAGTGGGTAAGTGAGTAGGTGAGTAAGTAAGTAAGTCAGTCAATAAGTGAGTAAGTAAGTGAGAAAGTGAGTAAGTAAGTAAGTGAATAAGTGAGTAAGTGAATAAGTGAGTAAGTAAGTAAGTGAATAAGTGTGTAAGTGGGTAAGTGAGTAGGTGAGTAAGTAAGTAAGTCAATAAGTGAGTAAGTAAGTGAGAAAGTAAGTAAGTGAATAAGTGAGTAAGTGAGTAAGTAAGTAAGTGAATAAGTGTGTAAGTGGGTAAGTGAGTAGGTGAGTAAGTAAGTAAGTTAATAAGTGAGTAAGTAAGTGAGAAAGTGAGTAAGTAAGTAAGTGAATAAGTGAGTAAGTGAATAAGTGAGTAAGTAAGTAAGTGAATAAGTGTGTAAGTGGGTAAGTGAGTAGGTGAGTAAGTAAGTAAGTCAATAAGTGAGTAAGTAAGTGAGTAAGTGAGTAAGTGAGTAAGTAAGTAAGTAAGTGAGTAATTAAGTAAGTGAATAAGTGAGTGAGTAAGTGAATAAGTGAGTAAGTAAGTAAGTGAGTAAGTGGGTAAGTGAGTAAGTGGGTAAGTGAGTAAGTGGGTAAGTGAGTAAGTGAATAAGTGAGTAAGTGAGTAAAAGTTCTTGAAAAGTTCTAAAGATTTGAAGATCCAGACATGTTTCTGGAAAGTACTACAGATTTTAAGGTCTGATATGAAGTAGATAATTACTGTCAAGCTATGCAATAGTTGTAGGTTTTTTGTAAGTGTGAGTTAGGAAAAGGTATCGAAAGGTACGCCGCGGGCTTTGCCCGCGGCCCACCGAAAACTAGTGGAATACTAATGATTGGCCATCAATAATATTAGGTTGTTCACTAAGTGTTCAGACTGGGTACAGGGTTTCTAACCGAAAAAATCGAGGTCCGGAAATTAAGCTGATTTCACCTATATAGGGGTTTTTCGATGCGGGGAATCCGAATTTGAGGTCAGATTTTGGGTGGTCCCGCCACGAAAATAAGGAAAACCGCCATTTCCTTCAAAAAATGGCCTTTTTGGTCAAAAATGGCCCAAAAATGGCTATTTTTGACGCGTTACGAAAAAACTAATTGCAGATTCGGAATCAGCGCTTCAAAATACCCCTGAAAACACTCACTACAATAATTTATTCCATTTTCAAAAATCGATTTTTTGGGGAACACCATGTGGGGAAACCCCTCTATGGTCAAAAAATCAAATTTTTTTCTGAAGTTTCGAAAAATGTGTTTTTACGCTGGCAAAAGAAACCATGTGCCCAGTCTGAACACTTAGTGAACAACCTAATATTTGCACAACCGCGTTAACCAAGAGTTTTAACTCTGCGTACTTGTAGCATCAATATACGGCTTAATCTCTATCACTTTTCTGTATTTCTGTGATCACAAGTTGACATAAAATTAAAAGTAACGAAATTTCTAGTTGAGTAAATTTAAATTTATTAACAAAGACCATTGTCTAAATCTAAATCAATCTAAATTCATGCCAGTATCGCATATAAATTGTAAATCTACAATGATTTAGTCGTATTTATTTCAGCAAATTGTCTAGACAATACTCAATATTTTATCCATACAACCTTCAAAATATGTACGACCATTTTTCGTGTTAATTTGATATATATTTAAATTGATTTGATATATCCGAATACAAACTGCTACTGGCGCAGTAATTCACAGATTTACTTTTTAATTATAATCCTCGCAAAACATAAAAATTTTGGTACATATTGATTATTACCTAAAAAAGGTTTGCAGAAGGAAACCATGGGAAACTGTTTAAAATGAACGTTTATACGATTATGGCTGATGGAAACTTGTTATTATTTATTAATTCACCTAATTTTAATTATTAAAACGTAACTATTTCTACCCATAAACTGAATTGTGTCATAGCCTAGGGTTAACTATAATAATGTATTCGTCATTTGTCCTTATTGCCACACATTGGATAATGATGACTTTTCAGATTTCGTTCCTTTGTCGCTCAATCTAGCCGTTTCCAATTTGTAATGTTCACCCTATTGAGCCTCCTGGAGCGCGGTTTCCATCCGACTGATAAGGTTTTTTTTCACGTTAGCTTTTATATTTTATTTTCTTACTATCAGTCTTTAGCACGGTGTTACCATTCCTTATTCTGAGCTCAATCCACGCGTATACTTCCAATTCACCACCGAGTACGGACACGAACTTGGCACGGTTGATTTTCGCCTTTTAGCAAGCGAGCATCCGAAATTGGTAGAGAACTTCTGCAAACTATGCACAGGTAAAAAGGATCCAACTAGCTGCACAACCAATGGTTGGTTTTGTAAATATATCTTAAAATATCGTCAAACCAAAAATCCGAAAAATGGAAAATTCATACTTTTGGGAATTCTATGCTCGAATGCGCTCCACGTTTTGATTAGACAGGCAGTATGGATTAAGACTGGCTTTCTTTTAAAAATTCATAAGTGTTAAAATAATCGAACTTTAATTTGGCCAAAACTTTAACCCTTCATTGCCGAGTGTACCCGATCGGATACGATTTTGATTTGCTAAAGACTTCACAAAAAGAAAGAAACGAATGAGTGTTCATTATTCATACAAAGAGTGTGTCTGTAAATAGATCACATAGAAAAGAGAAATAAACAATGGCAGCCATCATGACTTTGATAAAGACAGCTCACCAAAAGAAAAGCAGACATTCTGCCTGCAGACATTCTGCCTTTTGTCTATGGCTCCGGTAATGAAGGGTTAATTTGTACACTTTATACTTTCAGGCAAAACTTTTCACTACAAAGGCACTCCTGTGCACGCGATTTGCGCGAACCAAGGTCTCTTCGTTGCAGGCGATGTACTATACAAAAATGGGTGTGGTGGGCACGCCGCTGACGCCGCAGTGGTTGTAAATGAAGTTCCAAGCTCATCACCACGTCTAACGTAAACTTTTATTTGTATTATTAAACTAGGCATCAGTGGCGGCTAAAAGAAAAAGAAAAAGAAAGTGAAATATTTATAAGTCGCGTTTGTGAATCTGAAACGTGACAGACGTCTCATATGGAGCGAAGCAGGAACGTGCGTTTATGCATAATTCCGTAGGATCACTACAATGTAATTGATAATTTTATAATAAGATAAAATGCAACTCTAAAAATCTTACTATCTTTTTACTATCTTTGATGTTTTTATAGTAACAATTAATTTTTAGGCCCGGAACTTTGTGCATGCAAAATTGCAAGCCTGGAGGGACCGAATTTGACTCTCGATTCTTCGTGATTGTGGATCCTTCTAAAGTTGAGAAGCTTAATGACGGCGTCGTATTTGGCTATGCTGAGAAAGGTATATACAGTTTTTTGCTTCAAAAATGCATTACATGCTATTTTCTCATGCTACATTGTCAAGTATTTTCAATACAATTCTTCTGTATTTTACGAAATTAATACGATAATTTAAATAAATCGCGTGGGAATTTAAATTTACGTTTTTACAAAGGCAACATATTAATTATTGTGTTGTTAATTAAATATATACCTGTCATTACTGTACAATCTTATTCAGGACTGGAAGTTTTGGAAGGGGTTATGAATGAAGGCACTGCAAATGGTACTCCGCGCACGAAAATTCAAATCACCGATTGTGGTCTTTATTGAAAGCGATGAGTGTTTCCCGGAACAAATTTTACCCTTACGTTTTTAGTGTCTTTGTTACGTATTTTTTGTAGAAATTTAAGAAAATTCCGATAATTGCCATTGAAATTTGTGTTTTAGATTGCGTAATAAATTTATTTGAACTTGAATGAACAATGAATTATAATTCTACTTTCCTACTGACCCGTACAATGTACTACATAATTGTTTGCTTAATGACTCAACTAACATATGTACATCTACAACAACAATTTCGCCTAGTTCCGCAACAAGCGCATTCTACAAAGTTTTGGAAATGTCTCCATTTTCGAAAGCGCATCTCTTGGTATCATCAAACAGAGAATAACTTTTTGCTTTCGGATCCCAAATATGGAGTAAGTCGCTGGAATGCGGAGATTGGGAGTCAGCGCACCTGTAGGCCAGTCTTTGAAGATTCGTTTTCACTAGCTTGAATGTACCTATATAATTCCAAATTAAGAACTCATATAATGCGTTTTTTAGTAATAAATTAATGCTAGTGGTTCTGAAGTTAATACCTGTCCTATCCACGGAATTGCAAAGTCGTATGAAAACTGGAATGGCGTATGATGGAAGTTGGTTGGTTAATAATTTTGTCAAGTCAGTAAGAAATTGCTCGGTTGATTGTCCACTTTCCTCGTCTTTTACCACAGCGGCCATTCCCGCACGGCCTTCCATCCCTAAAATTTTCTGATTGAAAATATTCTAATCCAAAACATTCCCACCTGGAATTTCAACTCCGTATACTGTAACGTCAATTACAGATTTCAGAGGCATCATGACTGCTTCCACTTCCGTCGTGCTAACATTTTCCCCTTTCCATCGGAATGTGTCACCAGTGCGGTCCTCAAGAAAATTTGATTTATGTTATGTTACAAAATATAAGAATCTCAATAATATAATGCATACCTTGAAATATACATAGCCGAGTCGATCCCAATGTAATATATCTCCTGAAAGAATATTAAGGAATTAAGAAATATGAAACCAAAATATATTTTTAGGAAAACGTTCTCTACCGGCTATTTTCTTAAATGTTGGTTTAGGAAAAAATCGACTGTGTTAGAATCTAATCGTGCCCCGATGCCAATATATGTGCGTTGCGGAAAAGAAAACAATGAGAAAAATACAGGGTGGCTCAAAAAAAAAGACCCCAGTTCAGGCTATTGTATTTCATAGATATCGGTGATGCATGAAAGTGCCTAATATCTTAAAAACTGCTACTAAGCTTGAAATTTTATATACAGAAAAGAGTTTGTATGTAACCTACATATTTCGTCATTTTCTGACCCCTGGAAATATGAAAAAAGTCAATTTTTTCCATACAAAAATAAAATTCAATGACCATTTTCGTCACTTTTTTACAGAGAAAATGACCAAACCAAGGCCAGATTCCGATCCGCCGTGAAATTCTGCGTAGGATAGGCACTTTTACAGTTGTCTATCGAAAATTTTATTTTTTTCGCCATTTTTGGCCCTTTTTTGACATGTTTTTGCCCGAAACTGATCGAAAATCGTCTCAGACGACCATGCCGCTGAAGAAAAAGTTTTTCACTGAGTCGAATACTACCCGAAAAACACATTATCAGCGAGAAAAAAAATTTCATCATTTTTCGAGTATCATGTGGTCCCCCATATGGGTCAAAAAATCGATTTTCTAAAAAGTTCTAAAATTGTTCGACAAATAATGTTTACAGGGGTATTTCCATGCGCTGATTCCGAATCTGCATTTGTTTTTTTCAAAAAACGTCATTATAAAACTGGAAATGAAACATTTTGCCAACAATTTGCCGTTTTTATGTATTCTCCATTCCCTTGAAGTGTAAGGCAGTCTCTGCTATTAGGCAAAATTTTGTGAGCGGTGTGCTTCATCGACAATAAATTATGGGTGAGTAATGGGTGCTTTACGGAGAGAAAGAGAATGTTTACAAACAAATATTGATTATGTTCCTGTTTGTCACAAATATTACTTTTGTGCTCATTGCTGAGCATTCATTTCTTCAAAAAGTTCGCTATGGTGTTTACGCGCGATGAATTAGTGGAAATTAGGACTTTACTAAAGGAACGCCTTTCGCCAAAGGAAATTTGGTAGCGTCGAGATGGCCGACCCTGGAAATACAGATCAGTTTCTAGAGCTTGCGAGAGGATTCAGGTGCGACACCTTCTTACACTTTAGCAAAAAAGTGCGAAATTTTTCTTTACAGAAACGTGAAGGTAACGTAAGTCGAAAGGAAGGTAGTGGCAGGCCAAGAACTGCAAGAACGCTTGATATAACCAAGAAAGTGGAACGTCTAGCCGTGAGTCCTACACGCATTCCAGGAACGCACCTCTCACAGCGGCAAATTGCAACTTCTTTAAATATTTCACGAGCATCCGTCTGGCGCATAATGGAAAACGACCTCATTAAAAAGGGTCCCGGTGATAATGAAGAACACCACTTAACGGCAAAGAAAAAAGTGAAGGTAAAAATTTCGTATCTCGATCCTGGTACCTCGGAAATGTATGAAATGCCGCTACGTTTTGCCACTACTTCATAGCATTTAAGGTTCATCGTTTAATTCCATCGCACGAAGAGAGCCGTACTGTTATGTGCCAAAATATGCTTGATGGAAAATTCCAACAAGACGGGTCCGAAAAACGTTTGATAGCATCAGACGAAAAATATTTCTCACTTCGAGGCATAGCGTGTTCCCAAAATGAGCGTGTATATGGGTCAAAATGCCATACCGCTAAGCTGACGAGGGAATATTTGGAAAAAGAAGGAATAATTTTTCTCAACCGTATCAAGGTTAATGGCAAGTGGAAGAGCGAATGGCCAGCGGGATCCCCGGACTTGAACCCATGTGACTACCGTTTGTGGGCATGGCTGACACAAAAGGTCACAATTAATTAACCTTGTGAATAATTAGTCCCCGTTTTTAGGTTTTTGAACAGGGCACACCACGTGATCTTAACGAATTGAAGGACCGGATTTTAAAGGCATGGGACGATCTCGATCTTGTAACCATCCGAAAATGGATACGCGAGTTCAGGAAGAGACTGAAAAAATGTGTCGAAGTTGAGGGAAAGCATGTGCAACAATATTTTAACAAAATTTAATGTCACAGTTATTTCACGATTTGCACTGCCTGGTCAATATTTGTTTGTAAACATTCTCTTTCTCTCCGTAAAGCACCCATTACTCACCCATAATTTATTGTCGATGAAGCACACCGCTCACAAAATTTTGCCTAATAGCAGAGACTGCCTTACACTTCAAGGGAATGGAGAATACATAAAAACGGCAAATTGTTGGCAAAATGTTTCATTTCCAGTTTTATAATGACGTTTTTTGAAAAAAACAAATGCAGATTCGGAATCAGCGCATGGAAATACCCCTGTAAACATTATTTGTCGAACAATTTTAGAACTTTTTAGAAAATCGATTTTTTGACCCATATGGGGGACCACATGATACTCGAAAAATGATGAAATTTTTTTTCTCGGTGATAATGTGTTTTTCGGGTAGTATTCGACTCAGTGAAAAACTTTTTCTTCAGCGGCATGGTCGTCTGAGACGATTTTCGATCAGTTTCGGGCAAAAACATGTCAAAAAAGGGCCAAAAATGGCGAAAAAAATAAAATTTTCGATAGACAACTGTAAAAGTGCCTATCCTACGCAGAATTTCACGGCGGATCGGAATCTGGCCTTGGTTTGCAAGGGTGGACCTTAGGCGCCTGGACGTCTCTCTATACTTTAACTACAGTGGCCACACTATTTCGTACATTATACACAACAACAGGCACAAAGGAGCTAGTGATGCAATCACGAATCATCATAGGCAAAAATCGGTCCGCCGGACCGATTTTTGTCTATGCTGCAGAACAAAGGAAGCATATTCACTGTGTAAAAGATAGCCATTGATTTTTTATTTCATTGTGTATGTCTACGAAATAGTGTGGCCACTGTAGTTAAAGTATAGAGAGACGTCCAGGCGCCTAAGGTCCACCCTTGTTGGTTTGGTCATTTTCTCTGTAAAAAAGTGACGAAAATGGTCATTGAATTTTATTTTTGTATGGAAAAAATTGACTTTGGGGTCACTTCACTTTAGGACCCGTGCCAAAAATGCCCGAAACCGGTGTCAATCGCCTCCATTTCATGAGAGAAGTCCGAAAAACACAAAATTAGGGTGGAGAAATGCAACTACAGCTTTTTATGCCCTGGGGCGTTTTTCGAAATCCATGATACCCTATGGTTCCAAAAAAATCCAAAAAATTTTTTTTTCGCAATTTTGCCTGAAAACGTCTAATTAGGGGTTTTCGACCATGCTGATCACGAATCCGAAGGAATTTTCAAGATTGGATCACACCATTCCGAGATATGGCCTCAGGGCATATATCCAAGCCTAAGCCATTAGCAGTCAAAAAACCGCGGACATTAGCAGGCTAAGCCTAAGCCCAAGGGCCTGTTCGCCTAACGGGGGGCCTAATCCTAAGTCCCTTGGGTTGGGTTGCCCGCCTAAGGGGTTGGGTTGTTCGCCTAAGGCGTTAGGAGTCGATTTAGGGCCTGATGGCACGTGAATATCAGCCAATTAAGTGAATTCGAACAAAATACTTTATTCCAGTGGCATAAACCGTTTTAATTGAAAATCTTAATTAATCACTGAAAAGGCTCAACGTAAAAACGATATATGACTAAAATCGTATAAAATTTTAATCCCATAGTGCAACAAACCTGTAAGAAATGCGCTATCGCCATGTCGAAACACGTCATGAATGACCTTTTTGTTGGTTTCCGACTTATTTAGATAGCCTTCAAAAACGAGTAATGGATTGTTTTTCCTGATAGTCGATACCATTGCTCCGGTTTCACCTAAAAATTTAAACACAGAATTGAAATTGAAAGTCAATAACCAACCTGGCTTGCATGGAATACATAAACCGTTGGGCATTCGAAGAACCTCCCCATTTACATCGTCTATTTTGACCAGCCGAACTGGGTGAAGGCGTGAGGTGAGAGGCGATATTGGAAGAAATCCACAAGAACCTACTTTGCCGTCAATATTTACTGAAAAATAATAGATTAGCTGGAAATTCGGACCTGCAATAGTATTTGCTTTGTCTAGAATTAAAATACCTAAGCTAGAGGTGCCTTCTGTTGAGCCGTATAGCTCCCCGACTTTAACGCAGAATCTATCCACAAATTCTTGCCAAATTTCTGCTCTAAGGCCATTGCCATACAAAAGCCTGACTTGATGTTGTCGTTCTTCATCAATCACAGGTTGTGCCAGCAAATAGCGACATATTTCGCCAATGTATTGGCTGACCTGAAAGTGTATTAGTATCAAGATTTTTGCACAAGCATTCCCTTTGAACATTTCCATACATTACTGGAACATTATTGGAAAATTGAGCTTTTTTTTTGTCAACTTTAACCGTTGGGAAGGTCCATGTTTTGTTCAGGGTTAGAAGTGCATTTTTTGTAGCTGGTGCGCAATGGTCTGCTCATTCAGGAACACTAATTTGCATTTTGGCGTAACGCCAAAAAACTGTCTGTTTTTAATCTGTCTTTTCTTACTATTTTAAATTATGAACTTTTAAATATTTATACATGATCTTTCACCATCGGTATGGTACAAAATGTAATTGTAAACATACTGTGCAATTATATTTCACACAATCCTTCCAAAAATTGCTTGCGGAGAACTTCTGCCTTATAGCGCAGCTGGAGCCACGCAATAGCATTTGGCCAACTCCCAAAATGCCTGCAGAAGTATGATATAGAGGCATCGAAATGTATACTCGATCCTGTGGTCGGATATCGAATGATTCTGCTGAGCCCATAACCATTGAATAATATCTAAACACAGTTAAAATTTTTTATTGAATTTTTCATAAAGTTACGTTCAGTTAAATAATATTGTCTTTTTACTTTGAAAATTTTCTTATATTAACATTTCATCCTCTAAAATTCGTGTTATTTTAAAAACCAAAGGCCAAATTAAAATCACCTGAAGTGCTTCATGAGCGCTGCCTTTGGAAGACCAGTAGTGCCACTCGTGTAAATAAAGCAGAGTATGCTCTTGAAGTTTACGTTATTGGAAGGTCGGCGTGGCTCTTGTCTTCTCTCATGATATCCTTCTTCTGCATTGAATAATTGAAATAAATTTGAATTGGCGCTCTTTTCACTACAGACAAATTCCTCCAAATTGTAATCTTCAAGAAACCCGGCTGCACGAGTTCCTCGTAGCACTAAAATCACATGCCTGATATAATATCAAAACGGCGCACGGTCAATACCCCAAGCATTCCATTTTTGGTCATAACGTTTTTTTTTAACATTCTCGAAATATGTGAAATGGCTTAAATTAAAGCTAAGACTCTTGGCTATCGATCGGTATATTGCATGCCGCATCTCGATTCAAGGTTCTCGAGATTCAATTTTTTTTGTCACAAATGTTCGAATTTTCACGAAAATTCAAGAGTAAAAAGACAAAAAAAATAAATCTCGAGAATCTTGAATCGAGATGCGGCATGCCAGATACCGATCGATAGCCAAGAGCTTTAGCTTTAATTTAAGCCATTACACATATTTTGAGGATGTTCCAGAAAAAAGTTATGGCAAAAATGGCAAGCATGGGGCGGTATTGACGGGGAGTATTGACTGTACCCCATCAAAACAGGAAATATCGTTAATATGAAATATTTTCACGAAAGAAATCAAAATGAGGAAAAATTATAAATAAAAGTAGATACGATAAACGTATTTATGTACCAATATTACGTATTAATATAGCTACACACAATATAGCCACAGGAGAAAACAAGTAAATTTATAAAAAATAATTAAAATTGGAAAAATTTTCATATCTCGAAATTTGTCCAGTTTCGATTTTGATGACATTTGAAATCGAAATTCGCTTTCAATTTCGTAAAATATATTTGTCCGATCTCTAATTGGAAATTAACATTTATTATTTCTATGATTTCTTTGTTGTATTATGTATATATTTTTTTTTCAACCTGCGGAGAGAGTGTCGGAACAAATGATGGCCTTGGCTTGTGATGTGCGTATGCAGTGGGATAATGGTTGCAATTTGAGGTTAGAATTGACCCAAGCAGTTATCACACCAATTTTTGAGAGTCCCATCCACGCAGCCACAAATTCCACGCTATTTTCCATAAATATGGCCACCACATCTCCTTCGCCGTAGCCCAAAGACTAAATTTTATAATTAGTCTTAAAAGTATTTATTAATGTTTTCCCATGCTTTAACATTCAAACGTAGTGTTGTTTCCAACTTAAAACCTTTACCTGGAAATGATTCGCGAAACAATTGCACAGCTCATTGAATTCCCTAAAAGTGAATTCTCGGCCTGACGCAACATCAACAGCACAAATTCTGTCGGGACCTCTTTTGACGATGTCAAGGAATATGTCGTGAATGCCGCGGTTTTCTCTCCATCGCCGGCTCAAATCCAACTTTACTCTAATAAGCAAGGCTAGTCCCCTAAATATTTGCGCTATTATTAATGTTTAACCGCTGATGAGCCCTTTTTCTTATAAAATTATAAATGATAAAACTGAACAATTTGAAATTTAACTACAAAATTTTTTTATAAATAGTAATGGACGAAATATGCAATGCGAATTCTTTAATCCAAAAAGTTTTAGAATTTTAATAGCTTTTCGACAAATACCGTATATGTTGGCTAATAATCAAATACAGTCACACGAATTGTGAGAGTGTTCCTATAATTTGGCTGACAAGCCTTGTTTGTTAATTGATATAAGTATTTACCTGAGATCTCGTTCGAGAGTTAAATATGATCTATATATGAAGTCCCCATAGCGCTGAGCGATATAAAGTCCGGAAATGAGAGACATCCAAATCCAGAGCGAATTAATTTGTACCGCCAATCCGAAGATAACACCCGCTATGCCCAGCCATCCCCATTTTCCCTTGAGCGACCCCCAATGCGAAAATAAATGCGCGAAAATTTCCCGCATTATCTGGCAATAAATTTCGGCATTCGTCTAGAATATGTCCCAAAATTAATCACTTGATAGATCAACGGTAAATATTGTTGCTGAACCTGAAATCGAAAGTGTTGAGCTAATTCTCACGAAGAAAAGGGAAATCCACGCATATACAAGATTCTCTCTTCCGGGATCCCCTCCCGATACGCAATTAATTTTCACTATATTAAACCCCCAAAGAAATTTCCATTCATCAATCAGACGATTTTTATTGTTTTGATGCGCAGTCTTCGCATTTGTTGGAACAAAAACAGAGGCTGTCTAAGCTGAGCCGGGAAGAAAGTTCGTTGGTTAGTGGATTGGAAGCGAATAGGGAGCAAAGACGGCAATGAGGATAAAATAAAACCCGTTTGTGGGTGGAATAGTGTATTCGGTGGTTAGTCGCGAAATACTTTGGACCTGCCACAGGATTATGGCAAATGAAAATGATACAATCGCTATAACGTTATGTTGTGCTAAAGGTTCACATATATGTTTTGAGGCAAGGGGATTCAGTATCAACAACCTAACATAACAAATACAGTTTTAAGAAGGAAATGATTGATTAGTGATAAGTTATTTGATCTACAGACAGTTGTTTATCTGTACGGAATACAGGGAACCAACTATTCAATATTTCCAAGTGGAGAATGATTATTGAAAGCTTTAGTGGAATTTTAAGGCGGAAGGTGTATTTATGATTCACAGTCGCAGTTGTAACAGTGAAACGGTATTACTATAAGCTGAAACAATAATAAGCCAATACAATTACTTTTAGTTGGCTCGAAATGGTAGAAATTAATTACTACGTGGTGCCCACATAGTCAAAATCGCAAAAAGACGTAAAAATAACGATAAAAGATACAAACTTGTCTGTTCTTTCCACTGAAACAAAACAAACACGCGAATGAATTTATGTGTTGCAAATATTTCACACCTTAAACCATATCCGCATCGCCAACAGTAAACATTGAAAGAAAGAGTGACCGCAGAAGCGGTCACAAAATAGCCGCGAGCACACCACCGTTCCCTACACAGAGACGCAGATCTTCCCTTGCAGAGGGAGAAAGCTTTCCACATTGTATTCCAGTAACAGACATAGGGAGAATCCAGAGAGTATTACTCTGACCGCTCAATCGGACATAAATAATGGTCAGTGTTAGCGCAATTTGCGGATTTGAGTAAACACGACAGAAATTTTAGTGGAAGCGCAAAGTATCACGACATCAGAAACGCAAATGTAATATAAGCTCGCACAGGTATTGCATAATATGAGTACAATCGAGTGCACAATTCTATGGAAAATCTGAGTCAGAAAATATAAATTATTATCGTATAACACTGATTTTCTTGATTTGAAGTTCGTCTTTTGATTGAACTTTAGTCTCGTTGCAATCACAGCGTTGTTTTAAAAGTTGTTTGCAACTGGCCGAACATTTTCGAAGAAAACAACGTTCTTCCTAATTCCGAGGGACTCATCTCGGCAAAAACGAAAGTGAATCACATGTTTTCAAGAATAAAACATCGTGATAATGATCAAAACAGAGGTTTAAAATGTGAAAGTCTTTAATCACTTTCGCTTTTGGACCAAGTCAGAGAAAGAACAGGCAACGATGTGAGAAACGAGATATTCGGGTGCGCCAAAACGGAATTACCCATCCATCTTCGCACGAGAAAAGTCTATAAATGCTATGGAAGACGAGTCTCGAGTCTCTGATATCC
This sequence comes from Ditylenchus destructor, assembly GCA_022814885.1. NCBI lineage: Eukaryota > Metazoa > Nematoda > Chromadorea > Rhabditida > Anguinidae > Ditylenchus > Ditylenchus destructor. Next base: position 6,694,595 of record JAKKPZ010000002.1, on the reverse strand, counting down.
TGATTTCTGAAGAACTACGCGCGCGTCGGCTTGATACACGAAAATTCTCTTTCCACAAAGGAATCAAAAATCGCGGCAAAGCTCGCGAACGAACAATGCGCGCATCAAATTATCACCCAATGGTAGACGATATTTTGTTCAGAAAATTCGATTTCTTATGAATTAAAAAAGCGTACTAACCAATGACTCCAAAAATAAACAATGAAACAATTTTATTCGATCCTTCGGAGATTTAGAAACTCGAGAAAGAGCGATATTTTTAGGCATAAATTTTTATCAAGTGAAAATTTTGTGGATTCTTGGGTAAAGAGATAATGGATGCGATAATGGAATGCGAAATCATTGGATGTTTTAAAACTCATCCTTAACTTTCCAAAAACATTTAACAAAGTTTATACAACATGGAATAGTCGATATGGATGAAAATTCGGTTAATGATAAAATACCATACGAGTATTAGTACATGGTGTAACAAAATAACTGCACTATAAATTCGTAACGATACTATGTTTATTTTTGTCTTTTTTGACACTAAATTTAAAGTGACGAAGGAATGTTATTTACCAAATCAAAGCTTAGATTCCCTGCTTTGATTTGGTAAATAACATTCCTTCTTTTTTAAATTTAGTGTCAAAAAAGACAAAAATAAACATCCTTATAATAAGTTAGTGACGTCCGGCGTGAGTTTTTAACTCCCCCGATGGGGGAGTAAATTAGAGGAGGGGTAATTTTTCAAATGGGACCATGTCAGGGGTTTTTAAATTTTTTTGCGACAGTTTTTTGAGAAAAAAATTTACTAAAATGGGGAAAAATTTTGACAAAAATAACAATTTTTAAACCCCAAAAATTTTTGGTTTTCGGAGGCTTATTTTTTTATGCAAAAATGGTTTTTTTTCAAAAAAAAATTTTGGGCAAATTTTTTATTTTCACTTGGGTACCAAAACTAGCTGAGCCCCAATCAGACTGGGAACCCAAACTGGGGGGATTTGGGGGAATCTTTTGGGGGGGGAGTTTTTAAACCCCCAGGGGGAGTAAATTAAAAATTTGGGGGCCAAACTTTAAGGGAAAGGAGTTCTTGAAATTTTGGGGAAAACCACCCAATTTTTGACGACCCAATCTGTGGTCGGGCGCGGAGCGCCCGACCTTCCCCCTGAAATGTGAGTGAAGTTAGAACAGAAAAGGCATACTGATATAGAAAAGGCATACTGATATAGACTCCCCGCGCGCTAGCGCGCGTTAGCGCGCTAGTACCGTAATACCTGTAATTACCCCCCCGGGGGAGTAATTTTTCAACTACCCCCCGAGGGGGGAGTAAATATAGGGGAGGGGAGTAATTTTAGGGAGGGGAGTAATTTTTCAAACCTCGCCGTGCCGAAGGCACGGCGAGGTTTGAAAAATTTTCGCGGACCGCCTTCGGCGGCCCGTGAAAATTTTGGGTTTTTTAAAGGTAATTGGGGGTTGGAATTTTGGATTTTTAAAATTTTTTTAAAAACATTTGTTTATCAAAAATGTCGAAAAAAATTTCAATGGGTAATCCCCTATGGTTTTTTGCAAAAAACTTTTTCTAAAACAAATTTTTTTTTTTTTGCATAAAAAATAAAGGGGGACCCTGTTTTGATTTTTTTCCTACATTTTTTTGTGAAAAGAAAAATTGAATTTTTCAAAACAATACCCCCTTATGGGGGGTTTTTTAAATCCCCCAAAAAATTTTTTTCGACAGTTTTTTGAAAAAAAAACCATAGACCTATGGAAAAAGGGAAAAACCCCAACAATTTTGAAAAACGTCGAAAAATTTCCCCCCAAGGGGTCCCTATGGTTTTTTATGCAAAAAATTGGTTTTTTTAATATCTTTAAAAAATAGCTAAAATTAGACTATGTTTTGTCTAAATTTTGTCTATTTATATTAGGCATACGAAATACTAGCTAAAAAGAGCAAAAAATGGGAAAAAACCGCATTTTTTTTTGGGGGGGGAGTAATTCTAGGGGGGAGTAATTTTAGGGAGGGAGCAATTACAGGGATTACGGTAGTGTCGTTACGAATTTATGGTGAAGTTATTTTTCTCACCCTGTAATTTTTGTGACTTTAGACCTGCAGTCTGTAAAGGAGCGTATCACTCATAATCATTAAGCATACGTGAGACATAATTTTTTATTCTCTAATGTATTGTCGTTCCAGACGACACATACTCTTCCATGGATTTATATGGATCTATATTTCAAAGAAGTACTTCATTTTCTCACCTAGCGAAGACACATCTTTGAATGACAACAAACAACAATGTTTTTGGCACTGTATGTTTATCTCGCAGATTCGTTTCGTAAACTTTAAGCCACACGAAGATCATTAATCAGGAAGAGTTATACTGCCTATCTAACATGGGAAAGGACGATTTCGTCTCAGTTTCGGCAAATGTTGTCCCGCCGCGATGCGCTGTCTGCCATTGGACAACCACACTATTTCGTCGTTATCTCATCTAAGATAAGCTTATCTAAGCAAATTCGGCGGCAATTCCCTTTATGTTCAAATGTGAATTTGAAATTTGAAATGGTGAAAAATCGGCCTTCCGATTTTCCAATAGGCAGTAATATGAAAACATTTCTCCATCTCAAAACATTGGAGGAGATATTTGTGCCCAGGTCAGCATTGACCGGGCTAGCTTACTGGGGGGATAGTACACGATGCAGGTGAGGAAGAAAGCATTACTTAAATATTTGATCATAAGAAAATCCAATTCCTCAATGTGTTCAAGACGTTCAATATTCGAGAAGTTCAGCCTACAGGATATGGGTGGAATTTGGGTTTTTGGCGTGACCCAAATTGTCTTCAAAATCCCATATAAGGAGATTAAATGCGTTGGAGAAGATGATTCAAAAAGACGTCTTTCACAACAACAATTATTGACGCATTTTGGGCTATCCTTCCCAGCTATTCAATTGACGACAGCGGAATAAATCGCCGTTTGAAGGATGCAAATGAATAGAACATACAAAAGATGGTTTGCCCCAAATATTATTCATCAAAGTTGGCGGAAGAAAGGGAATTGTGCAATTAAGAAAAAGTTGCGCACCATTAAGCTAACGATTTTTGGCAGCATAAAACAGTGAAAAACGAATTTTATGCAAAAATTGAAAGAACAACACGGCTATCTCGCTAACAAATACCAAACTTTTGGTTAACAGATAAATTTTCAAATTTCAAAAACGGAATAGCTCCTTTACCTGTCACCTCAACTGTTCTATACATGAAGTAAAACCTCGCAAGTAGTTGAAAAGTTATTACTTTAAAAATAGAATCATGCAGTTTTAAAAAATTAATTTAAATTCGGACGAATATTTTATAGAAGAAAGAAGAAATGCAAGAAGAAAAGAATGAAAAGTTGCATGATAAAAATTAATATTTGGGGAAATAGAAATTTACATATTTAAAAAGTCTACTGATATTATCCAGGAGAGGATCTGTACATGTTTACATTTACGTTATATATTTCATTATAAATTCGTTCTTTTAAGTTTGTTGCTCCAAAATAAAAAATAAAATGCTTATTGGTTGCGTCACTTTGAGAATTCAACTAAAGCAGTATGTTCTCGCCAACCACCAAATGCATTCAAACCGCTAACCTTTAGCGCCAAATGCAACACATATTGCCAATTGGCAAACGAAAGGAGGCTAGGCTTTGCTGGCCTTCTTTGCGCATATGTGATCTTTATTTCCTTCTCGTGTTCTTAATGTCTGAATAATATACGAAGCGATTCATAAACTCGTATAGCGCATAAGTGCATTGTTTACCGTTTCTATTTCTGTTTACAGGTTCCAATATGGACGTGAGTACAATCTCGGCACCGCAAGACAATCCAGACGCCACTAAAGAGGAAGCTAAGAGACATCGCCAGCAAATAGGTAACCATCAACTCGAGAGCCCTTCTCAGGAGGTCGCCTCGCCGAGCGTAAGTAACGGTGCAACTAGGGTGACATCCGAATTAACTTCGTCGAATTCCTATGGACATCTGAATCCATTCATAAGTGATCCTGCAACCGAACTAACCGAAGATGACATTTTTCGCATGAAACGACTTAGACTTTTAGACGGGCCGCCTGGCACAGAAAACCAGGTATATCATTTGAAATTTTTTATATGTAATAGACTGAGAAACTTATTTGGGGAAATTTTTTGAAAATTAAATTTTTCCAACGATCAAGGAAAGTTAAACCCCGGGGAACTAAGGTTAAAACAAACTTTTATACTATCACTTCCTTCTCATTTTTGGAACAGGACACCACCCCTGTGCGACGCACTATTAGGCTCCTGAACAATCTATGATCTGTAAATTTTTATATTTTCATTAAAAAATTGCGCTAAAGCAACAAATTCAGCCAAATCTCCTCACAACAACTGCTGAAAACACAGAATGACTCCTCAGTTGAGACTGCAGTATTGTCTGCATACTGGCTGAAAATTTGATAGCGCAGTTTTAATTCACAAATTCTCTTTGACTGTTCAATGGAAATATTAGCATTCACAGATCATAAGCTTCAGTTTGAGCCATTGCTCAAAGCATAAGTATGAGCTTAGTTATGACTAAAAAGGAAATTGGCGGGGGATTGTTTTGTCGTTGGGGGGTGTTTGCTAGCCTCTCATTTTATTTTTGCTATTGTAATTAGGCTGCGGATTTCCCGGACATGTCCGGGAATGTCCGGAAATGTCCGATTTTGCGACTTCTATCAAAATTTTCGGACATGTACATCAATAGGGTCCCCCCTATTGATTTTTTTGGCAAAAATTTTTTCTGAAAATGATTTTTCATACCAATTTTCCCCATGGTTTTTTAGGAAAAAAATTTTTTTAGAATTTTTTGTCAAAAAACCATGGAGGACCCTATGGTTTGAAAAATCATTTTCGGAAAAAATTTTTGCCAGAAAAATCAATAGGGTCCCCCCTATTGTTTCCATTGAATTCCATCCAATTGATAATATTTCCATTGAACAGTCAAAGAGAATTTGTGAATTAAAACTGCGCTATCAAATTTTCAGCCAGTATGCAGACAATACTGCAGTCTCAACTGAGCAATTTTACTTGTCCGAAAATGTCCGATTTTGTGTCCGAAAATGGCTTTTTTCATGTCCGGAAATATGTCCGAAAATGGCATTTTTCATGTCCGGAAAATCCGCAGCCTAGTAATAATAGTACTAAATACTAATATTTAACTTAAATTATAGTCAGCGGTATCCGTGGTAGATTCGGCATCGAATTTTGAAGAACATAACGCTGAAATTGGAGAAGACGATGTTGACGAAAATATCCCATATGATACTGACGATGAAGGCGAGAATAAGCATATAAGAGCATCAATGACACCTCCCCAAGTTGGACCATTCGGAACGCAATCGGAAAGCGCCGTCATGAGCAAGTCAAAAGCGTCTTCACATGTAAACATATAAGTGTATGTCACTATTTAAATAAACGCGTAGCTTAGTTTAGGTGGTCATTTGTGGAGATTATGTGTTTAACAGAGCACGTCCAGAGAATCCCATTTTAAATACTGAAACAGGTAATTGAGAGTTTTCATAATCTTTAAACTTTAAATAAATGTGGTCACAAAGCAATGGCGTTTTGAGTCCCGTAAATGAATAGATTATTTGGGTTCAATATTATTCTATTTCCAACATTCTGAAAAATAATGAAAATGATTCAACGAACATTTATGGAGTTCTCCCCACTTGTATTCCTTGCGTATAGCTAGAGAGCAAGCATGAGGAAAATACAAAATACTCTATCGCTCTATTAATTTAGGCTGAAATTTTGCACATCCAGAATCTCATGCAGTGCCCCAAAAGGAAAAGCTGCTTAAAAAAATTATCCAAATAGCTTTACCTTTTGAATTCCTGAGCGAGATGCTCACCTGTGCGATATTCGGGGTTTAAACCCGCAGAATTGCTGCCCACAACGTAATTACACCTCTCTCGGTTCCTTCGATCAGCTCACCTCTGCGCGACTCGGGATTACGTCTTACCTTGGCTGCATAAAGCCTTACCTAGCCTAATCAGTTTGCCATTATATAGGTTGTTTACTTAAATAAGCGTAAGCAACCACGGATAATTACATCAAGCACTGCAATTACCGGAAAAAATTACCGTAAAAAATGGGTGCAAGTAGGGCGGACCCACATATATGTGCCTTATACTGTAAAAATGTTGCTTAAATTCCGAGCCTCGATTTTTTAGTAACTGTTCTCAACTACCCATTCGAGCCATTGATGGTTCCTGAAGGAGAGGATGTGGTCGCATATTCCAAGTGCTTCAAAGATGCCAAAGTGTATTTGGTGGGAACGGCTCATTTCAGTGTTGAGAGCCAGCAAGATGTGCTCAAGACAATTTTACAAACTCAACCTGATGTGGTTATGGTAGAGTTATGCTCATCTCGAATTTCTATTCTCTCTATGGATGGTATATCGAGAAATATTCAAATTGCACAAATAATTTCAGAATTTAGAACAAACTCTGTTGCGAGAAGCAAAGAGCCTCAACCGGGAACGTGTGATTAATATAATTAGACAAGTTTGTTTTGCAACATATCTCTTCTCGTTATTTTATCTAAATATTTTAAATTAGAGTTGAAACTAAAACTCAAATCATTGCATCCTAAATTGTTTTGCTATGATTTAACCCCGTTTAATTTTAGTTTAATTTTCAAGTATTTCCAACCCTTGCCTAGCTTTTCCAAATAAAATGCTGACGATAAAGCATAGAAAAAATTACTATTTAGCCTGATATTTTACGCCTGATTTTTTCCAGAGTGGAGTCGTCCAAGGCATCCTGCACGTATTGTTGCTTACCACTTCGGCTCATATTACTCGACAGCTGGGAATGGCTCCAGGCGGTGAATTTCGCGCTGCGCACAATGGTATAATAACGATTTTGGTTTACAAATAAAGTAACATTGTTTTATAGGATCTCTGCAAGTGCAAAATTGTCGTATTGTGTTAGGTGATCGACCTGTGCAAATTACACTCCAACGAGCACTCTCCGCATTGGGCATTTTCCAAAAGCTCAGACTTTTCTACCACATACTGCTCTCAAATCGCGCATCGATCACGTAAGCGCTCTAATATACGTTTTTAAATGGTATATTTATTTGTTAACTTAATTTTCTTTTTTTCGAAAACTGCGGAACTATTTTCAAATTTACTTCATTTTAAACATTCTTCTAAAACTAGATTGGGAAGAGTTGATGTTGGGGGTATACTTTAAGTGCGTTCTCGTCGAGAGACTACGGACACTGGTCTTTCGCGTAGTCTCCCACATCCCTTTTGACAAATCGGCTGAATAAATGGTCCAAAAATCACCCTTAATTTTGTAAAATATTCTAGAAGCTCCTGCTTATAGAACTTTAAATATTTGCTATATTTTCTTCAATGGACAATATAAGTAATCCGACTTTCTTTAGACAGGAAGATGTTGAACGCTGCAAAAATAAAGATCTTTTGGAAGAAATTCTCAAAGAGATGGCCGGTGAATTTCCTCAACTCAGCAAAATTTTTGTGGATGAACGCGACCAATATATGGCTCACATTCTGCATATATTACTCCAGCGAACCACGGCAGAGAAGTTAAATGCGTGCCGACAAGCGAACGGTTGTTATTTGCTTAAATTTTAATCTTGTCATTAAATTATCTATGACAGACAGGCCATGTTTGTTATAGAGCTATAATAGTCATTCCTGGTTTCTCGATTTATAAGGGTGAAAAGAATGTTCTGTTCAAGTTTAGTACTGAGATTGTTAAAAGACTGAGCGATTATTAAAAGACATACGTAAATGAATTTAACAAAATGAAAGCATGTGCATTCTTCTAATTCCTTTTACCCATAGACTGAACTTGGAATTCGTATTATTATGTAACTAACCAATGATATATGAAATTTGCAGTGCCATATGAACCAGTAAATATAGTTGCTGTCGTTGGCATAGGCCATGTCTCAGGAATTGTGGCCAACTGGAATCGGCACATCGACGGCACAGAACTATTGACGTACGTTTTGCTTTCAGTCATATTTAAGACATAGTGCATTAGCATATTTGACTCCAATTTTAGAGTCGCTTTTAGAGTCCCAATGCCTAGTCGCAAAGCAAAAATCGTGAAATGGATGTTCAAAGCAACCTTTTTTGGAATGACTGCTTATGCCTGCTACAGATTTAGCCGATTTGCAGCTAATAAAATGATATCAGGAAAAAGCTGAGTAGTGCGGTACAGTGGCGTACCCGTAAATGAGATAAAAAGCATGTTCCACCGTTTTTCTTAAAGCAAAACAATATGTTCCTTAATTTTTAACAAAAATTTCGAATACGTCACTGTTGCCGGCATATTACATTTGTAGCCAAAGATCGTTGTCTTCATTACCGGTATGTGAATGTCAATGTTTGTGACCGTTTTTGTTTCTTATTAGTGTGTAATTTATTGTCTATTCTAATGTTTTAATTGTCCAATACCGAAGTTTACAATAAAATGTATTTTCTAAAACAAATGTTTATGCAAAAATCTTGGGGGTGACATGATGACATACCAAGAATTAAACATTGTTTCAATCTTACTAATTTTTTCCGATTTCTGCTTCTAAATTTTACTTGTCTCAACTTTTTGTCAACTGTTGATTTTGGGATGGACATGTCCATCCCTCAAAATTCTGGGATTCATGCACAGTGCACAACAAAAAATTTATTCTATCCGTTCCTTTTTCCCAATCGAAGCTAAACACTATCCGCTTAAACAAGTCATGTGAAATGAAGCATAACACTTTTCTTAAATATAATTCATTACAGAATCAAATCGGCAATTAATTTCAAATAATACTTGAGTAACGCAACATGATATTTATTATAAGATTTTTACTTTTCTAAGCCGAATAATGGCCAGCACGCGATTTTTGTTTAATATACGCTTCCACGGCAGCTCCAAGGCGTATCACCGGTTGAGGTCTGCTACGCTGCTTGACCTTCTAAAGTTACACATTATTGATGAGGGAGCAAAATGAGCATCGCTATTCTTATTTTTTACCAAGAATCCAAGAAAATGTTTGCAGCTATTAAAATTAATTTAAGCGTTAACTTTGCGATTTTTTATGTCTAGTTTTATATTTTCAAAGTTATTCGACTATTCCCAAAATACAGTAAAAAATACATACCTTCGGAAACAAATCTTCGTCGAAAGGCTCCGCCGGATAGTAATAATCGCAGACGATCTGTCGATTTTTGATCATATGCTCGACCTGGGCCGGCAGTCTGATCACAACGCGTTCTTTAGAATTATTTGGCGCCTAAATTTATATTCTTCTTATAGATTCAAAGTATTTGGTAATCCACGAATATTTGTAAATGGCAGTTTTTTAAATATTATGTTAGCATTGCATGTGGTATCAAGACAAAAATAAAACCCCATATATTTGCAAGTATTTTGAGAACAAGATGTTTTTCCAAAAATTGCTCTACGAACTCGGAAATACAATTTAAAACCTAATGTGAATGAAATATAGGTTTGGTAGAAAGTCGTTGGCGGTTTTATTTTAACTTATTATTTTTTTCACATAACGCAAGAGCGCCTATGAGTGTTATATACAGTTTGATAGCCAAGACATATCTCTGTCCAACGATGCTAAGGTTTTATTTTTGCTTCGAAAAATGAATGGATATTTATGATTACCTGAGACACGCCAAAATGACAGCTTTTTGAGATACTTTTATGTTTTATATATGAAAAATTAAGGTATTCTATATTCACTTGTGTATACTGTAGAGTAATCTGAAAGGTTATAGCTACCTTTCACAAAACAATTTTTCGTCGGGTGAGATATAAAAATTCTAACGAAATACAACGCTAAAATATTAATGAATTGGGTGTAATTCATTTGGGCTACCGTAATTTAATATTTTTTCTACTAATAGTATTATTGAAAATGAATCTAGACACAGCCTGATTGAGAAACGTATAAGCCACTCACGCAAAGCTTTGCTTTGGATGAATGAGAATTGATATTGAAAAACCGCCAAAGACCAATATAATCAACGGATGATATACCTGTCGAATATGCTTTTGTTCGCCAGTCTTCCACTGTGCTGGTTCAGTCTGCTTCAGTGGTACCGTCGAATTTCGATGTAGTCCAGTGTGGATTAAATTCTTTATAGCATCAGGGAGGCGAATTTCGGGAGAGCCGTGAGTCTAAAGAAGTTACCTTATAGCCTTAGGTGTGTTTTAGTATATTTGTTAATTTTTGGTATCAGTCATTTAGCGTTGGTGTCATAACTGGACAACTCACAGAAAATTAAATCTAGAGTAACAGACTAGATTTTAAGCTTATCTTGATTTTAAGTTTACACCCGTTAATTCTACATACCTTCCTTCGACGCAATTCGACGTAATGGATTACGACGTTGGAATTGAATGTAACTAAATGCGTTTGATTAATGCAAAATGGGTAAAATGAAAACAGAAACTTACCTGATTTCCCTTTGTCAAGATCAGCGTGTTCTCTACGGCTGGTGGCTGTATCCGAAACGATATTCATCGATTTTTGTTGCATAGCACAAAAAAATAAAAATTTAAAATGTAGTAGTAAGAGAAAAGTTTTAAAATTTAGTGAAATATAACAGCGAAATATATATTGTGGTAGCAATTAAACCATTAGGATTCCAAACAAAGAAGTTTTCCTCTCATAATTGAATAATAAATATGAAATTTTTAAAATTTACTATAGCATACAAACTAAATGAATGTAAAACCTAAACTACACTAAAGAATGTTTTGATGGGTCTTCCTATGGCAAAGAATATTTAAAAACAAGTGTGAATCATTTTCATAAGGCGCTTGTGCTTGCCAAAACTTTCCATATGTAAATAATTTTATTAGAATGGATAGAGATTCTTACAAATTTTTCTCTTCAGCGGAACAAACAACAGCAAAATAAAACATTGAAACAAACAATTCATGCCAAATCAGTGTCATCCTTTAACTAGTATTGTAATGATCTGCGTCAAATTTCGGATCAAATGTCGGACCGTCAAATTTTGGGATCATTCTTAGGGATGCTTATTTTTGTTGTCACACATTTGTCCAAAATTTTCGTCTAAAACCAAAAAAGCTAACTTTGATCCCACCTTCGCGTTGGTGGACCCTGTTATTACTTAGAGATCAAAGGAATTTGTAATAATATACAAAAGAAGCAGATATGAGAAAGAATACACACAAGTACAGACGTAGCCAGTACTAAACTCGGGAAGTTCGACCAAAAAATCATCCTGGCCATAAAATTGAAAAAACATAATAATAATTACTAGATTTTCGAATGCGCGCGGGCAAAGCCCGCGCGCCCTATGATTTTGGAAAGCAATTATTGAGAGATCATTATCTCATTTTATATTTACAGTGGAATAAAAAATTCAAATTTTTAGTAATTTATCTACAAAACAAACAAACAAACAACAAAATAAAAAATTGCAAAGTAACTAAGGTTAGACGCTGTTGAGCCGACTCATAGGATTCCTAACAGAAAACTTTCGATTTATACCCGGTTTCACTGCTAATTAGATTTTGGGATTAATACTGCTACTATTTGCTGTTGATAGCTAATAAAAACTTTCGATTTCAATCTGGATCGATTGTAGGTTTGGCTTGCGGATTCTTACCGTTAGCTTTTGCTCTCGATACCTAACAGAAAACTTTCGATTTCTACCTGGGTGATCGATAAAAACCAAAAATGTTTCATCATAAACAGCGAGAAAGTTTTGTCACTGATCGTTAAAAAGGGCAAAACCCTAATAAAAAGTATTTTCGCCAACTATCTCCGCCAAATCCTTTTAAAGTAGTTTGGGGCTTTATTAGGATTGTTCGGGAGCTTAAGCCTAAGATTAAGTCCCTTAGGCCCCATATTGTTCGGGGGCCCAAGCCTAAATCATTGTTTGGGGCCTTATAAGGGTTGTTCGGGAGCTTAAGCCTAAGATTAAGTCCCTTAGGCCCATATTGTTCGGGGCCCCAAACCTAAATCATTGTTTGGCGTCTTATAAGGGTTGTTCGTACCGTTAACTTTTGCTGTCGATACCTAACAGAAAACTTTCGATTTCTACCTGGTGTGATTGTAGGTCTGACTTGCGGATTCCTACTGTTACTTTTGATGTCGATACCTAACAGAGAAACCGATTCCTAACTGGTTTGATTGTGGGTTTGACTTGCGGATTCCTACTGTTACTTTTGATGTCGATACCTAACAGAGAAACCGATTCCTAACTGGTTTGATTGTTGATTTGACTTGCGGATTCCTACTGTTACTTTTGATGTCGATACCTAACAGAGAAACCGATTCCTAACTGGTTTGATTGTGGGTTTGACTTGCGGATTCCTACTGTTACTTTTGATGTCGATACCTAACAGAGAAACCGATTCCTAACTGGTTTGATTGTGGGTTTGACTTGCGGATTCCTACTGTTACTTTTGATGTCGATACCTAACAGAGAAACCGATTCCTAACTGGTTTGATTGTGGGTTTGACTTGCGGATTCCTACTGTTACTTTTGATGTCGATACCTAACAGAGAAACCGATTCCTAACTGGTTTGATTGTGGGTTTGACTTGCGGATTCCTACTGTTACTTTTGATGTCGATACCTAACAGAGAAACCGATTCCTAACTGGTTTGATTGTGGGTTTGACTTGCGGATTCCTACTGTTACTTTTGATGTCGATACCTAACAGAGAAACCGATTCCTAACTGGTTTGATTGTTGATTTGACTTGCGGATTCCTACTGTTACTTTTGATGTCGATACCTAACAGAGAAACCGATTCCTAACTGGTTTGATTGTGGGTTTGACTTGCGGATTCCTACTGTTACTTTTGATGTCGATACCTAACAGAGAAACCGATTCCTAACTGGTTTGATTGTGGGTTTGACTTGCGGATTCCTACTGTTACTTTTGATGTCGATACCTAACAGAGAAACCGATTCCTAACTGGTTTGATTGTGGGTTTGACTTGCGGATTCCTACTGTTACTTTTGATGTCGATACCTAACAGAGAAACCGATTCCTAACTGGTTTGATTGTTGATTTGACTTGCGGATTCCTACTGTTACTTTTGATGTCGATACCTAACAGAGAAACCGATTCCTAACTGGTTTGATTGTGGGTTTGACTTGCGGATTCCTACTGTTACTTTTGATGTCGATACCTAACAGAGAAACCGATTCCTAACTGGTTTGATTGTGGGTTTGACTTGCGGATTCCTACTGTTACTTTTGATGTCGATACCTAACAGAGAAACCGATTCCTAACTGGTTTGATTGTTGATTTGACTTGCGGATTCCTACTGTTACTTTTGATGTCGATACCTAACAGAGAAACCGATTCCTAACTGGTTTGATTGTTGATTTGACTTGCGGATTCCTACTGTTACTTTTGATGTCGATACCTAACAGAGAAACCGATTCCTAACTGGTTTGATTGTGGGTTTGACTTGCGGATTCCTACTGTTACTTTTGATGTCGATACCTAACAGAGAAACCGATTCCTAACTGGTTTGATTGTGGGTTTGACTTGCGGATTCCTACTGTTACTTTTGATGTCGATACCTAACAGAGAAACCGATTCCTAACTGGTTTGATTGTGGGTTTGACTTGCGGATTCCTACTGTTACTTTTGATGTCGATACCTAACAGAGAAACCGATTCCTAACTGGTTTGATTGTGGGTTTGACTTGCGGATTCCTACTGTTACTTTTGATGTCGATACCTAACAGAGAAACCGATTCCTAACTGGTTTGATTGTTGATTTGACTTGCGGATTCCTACTGTTACTTTTGATGTCGATACCTAACAGAGAAACCGATTCCTAACTGGTTTGATTGTGGGTTTGACTTGCGGATTCCTACTGTTACTTTTGATGTCGATACCTAACAGAGAAACCGATTCCTAACTGGTTTGATTGTGGGTTTGACTTGCGGATTCCTACTGTTACTTTTGATGTCGATACCTAACAGAGAAACCGATTCCTAACTGGTTTGATTGTTGATTTGACTTGCGGATTCCTACTGTTACTTTTGATGTCGATACCTAACAGAGAAACCGATTCCTAACTGGTTTGATTGTTGATTTGACTTGCGGATTCCTACTGTTACTTTTGATGTCGATACCTAACAGAGAAACCGATTCCTAACTGGTTTGATTGTGCGTCTGACTTGCGGTTTCCTACTGTTACTTTTGATGTCGATACCTAACAGAGAAACCGATCCCTAACTGGTTTGATTGTGGGTTTGACTTGCGGATTCCTACTGTTACTTTTGATGTCGATACCTAACAGAGAAACCGATTCCTAACTGGTTTGATTGTTGATTTGACTTGCGGATTCCTACTGTTACTTTTGATGTCGATACCTAACAGAGAAACCGATTCCTAACTGGTTTGATTGTGGGTTTGACTTGCGGATTCCTACTGTTACTTTTGATGTCGATACCTAACAGAGAAACCGATTCCTAACTGGTTTGATTGTGGGTTTGACTTGCGGATTCCTACTGTTACTTTTGATGTCGATACCTAACAGAGAAACCGATTCCTAACTGGTTTGATTGTGGGTTTGACTTGCGGATTCCTACTGTTACTTTTGATGTCGATACCTAACAGAGAAACCGATTCCTAACTGGTTTGATTGTGGGTTTGACTTCCGGATTCCTACTGTTACTTTTGATGTCGATACCTAACAGAGAAACCGATTCCTAACTGGTTTGATTGTGGGTTTGACTTGCGGATTCCTACTGTTACTTTTGATGTCGATACCTAACAGAGAAACCGATTCCTAACTGGTTTGATTGTGGGTTTGACTTGCGGATTCCTACTGTTACTTTTGATGTCGATACCTAACAGAGAAACCGATTCCTAACTGGTTTGATTGTGGGTTTGACTTCCGGATTCCTACTGTTACTTTTGATGTCGATACCTAACAGAGAAACCGATTCCTAACTGGTTTGATTGTGGGTTTGACTTGCGGATTCCTACTGTTACTTTTGATGTCGATACCTAACAGAGAAACCGATTCCTAACTGGTTTGATTGTGGGTTTGACTTGCGGATTCCTACTGTTACTTTTGATGTCGATACCTAACAGAGAAACCGATTCCTAACTGGTTTGATTGTGGGTTTGACTTCCGGATTCCTACTGTTACTTTTGATGTCGATACCTAACAGAGAAACCGATTCCTAACTGGTTTGATTGTGGGTTTGACTTGCGGATTCCTACTGTTACTTTTGATGTCGATACCTAACAGAAAACTGTCGATTTCGACCTGTGTGATCGATAAAAACCGAAAATGTTTCATCATAAATAGCGAGAAAGTGGCCCAAAGTTGTTCAACCCGCAAGCCTAAATCGTTGTTAGGCGCCTTATAAGGTGCGCGAAAACTGTAACGGGTTTCACCATAGATCGATAAAATGTTTCATCATTGATGGATAAAAGCGAAAAAGTTTCGTCACTGTTCGATAAAAAGCGAAAATGTTTCATCATTGATTGATAAAAGCAAAAAAGTGTCTTCATTTATGGATAAAAGCGAAAAGGTTTATCACTGATGGATAAAAGCGAAAAAATTTCGTCATTGATGGATAAAACGGAAAAAGTTTTCTCATTAATGGATAGAAAGTTTCGTCATTGTTTTCGTCACTGTTCGATAAAAAGTGAAAATGTTTCATCATTGATGGATAAAAGCAAAAAAGTTTCATCATTGATGGATAAAAGCGAAAAAGTTTCATCATTGATGGATAAAAGCGAAAAAATTTCGTCATTGATGGATAAAACGGAAAAAGTTTTCTCACTAATGGATAGAAAGTTTCGTCACTGTTCGATAAAAAGCGAAAATGTCTCATCATTGATAGATAAAATGCAAAAAGGTATATCACTGATGGATAATAAGCGAGAAAGTTTCATCATTGATCGATAAACAGCGAGAAAGTTTCGTCACTGTTCGATAAAAAGCGAAAAAGTTTCATCATTGATGGATAAAAAGCAAAAAGGTTTATCACTGATGGATAGAAAGTTTCGTCACTGTTCGATAAACTGCGGAAAAGTTTCATCATTGATCGATAAAATCACCTATATTAACTATATGGAACAAAAAATAACCAACATTCAGTCATAAAACCCTTAAAAACACGATTTTCACTTTTGGCGCGAATTCAAATATTCAAATTCCAATTCTGATTTCAAATTCGGATTCAGCATATCGAAAAACCCCTCTATGCAAATTTTCACCAATTTTTATCGTCAGAATCGAAAAACCCATTTTTAGGCCAAAAAATGACCAAAAATCCATAAAAATTTTTACAAAAATAGAAATCCAAAAATTTAAAAAGCAGAAATACTCTAAATCGTCTATATTTACGATATAAAACAAAAACAACCAACATTCAGTCATAAAACCCTTAAAAACACGTTTTTCACTTTTGGCGCGAATTCAAATATTCAAATTTTCGGTTTTATAATTTTTTTCCCAATAACTTTTTATTACCTACAAAATGAGCCATTACTCATCAAAAACTATCGACACCATCCCGAGATCCAAACGTCACACACAAACAAACACTTGCAAAATAATATAGTTAAATTTAATAACTTTTATGCAATGAAAATGCGACTACACTAAAAGGTTAAGTGACAACAATGTATACAACGCAACAATTATGGAGTTTCAATAATTATACCGGCATCAGTTTTTGTAAATTTTATATACAAAAACCATATCTATAACACAAAATCACACTCTACAGTATATCGTTAGTACTTAAATATAAGTATAAGACGTATGGTATTAACGTTTATGATATCCACGTTGGAGACTCTTTTCATCGTTCAGCGCTTTCAGCAGATTCCTAAAGTGGCGAATGTTATGTAAAATTGAAACAAAGAAAGTATTACCGAAATTTCCTCTTCCAATCCAAAATCATTCCTAATATTAAACATAGCGCGTATTTCATCTGCAGATTTATCGTGAATCATATCCCGAACAGCGCGATTCAGAGCATGTGACAGACTTGGCACATCCAAGTAGTTGGCAGCCTGGAATAAAACCGTGGCAAAATTATATTACGCTTGCAATTATTTCGATATTTTTAGCAGGTTTGACTGTGTAAAGACGTAGTCGGCCAAGAAAAAGTTACTCATATTCCGTAGAACAGATTACATGCAAAAAAACTCACGATAACTAACTCAAAGAACGCGTTTTGCTCAAGTTTGATGAATTGAGCATCCCATTGAGGAACCGGCTTGCTTCGCATCTCATACTCTCGTTCTTCCGTCCAAGGTGGGTCGTCTTTGTGGTAAATACACCAGTCAACAATTTTCTTGAGCATTTCACCGTTGATACTGGATAAGGGAATCGGATCGTTCACGTCGTCATCGTTGAAGCCATCCATTCCCAATTCTGAACACAAATCCGATATTGCAGCAAGTTGCAGAAATTGTAGTGGTAGTTTTTGATTTAGTAAACGTTTTTCGCCACAGAAAATCTTTTCTGTTACAAATGCATGCCTCCACAAATGACACCAATAATCTTTTGTAACCAAGAAAAATTTAAAAGTAAAGTCTTTTTTGCAAAATTCGGCAAAATATTAATAAAAAGTTGAAATATACCGTTGAACATATTGTTGAGCGTTGTCGATTGCCGAATCACATCCCGATCCACTTCGAACGTCTGACCATCCTTCGACATTAATTGAAATTTTGTCAAGGATTTTCTCATTATTTGCTTTATATACAATCCAACTTTGTGTTCCTAGGATCAGCAAAAGTGGTATAATCGCTGAAAGAGCGATATAAACAAAGTAATTTACAGTTTTAAACTTTTCTCCGAACAGAGGAAAAAACCATGGATTTTTCGGTCCATTTTTTTACCTTTATACACGCACTTATTATTTTCTCATTGGAAAAATAAGATCTTCGTTTTCTAAAAATCTCCGACGCAAGGTTATAAACGCTATATTAAGAAGTCTGAGAGAAAGTTTTGTAACATAATGAGAGCTACAAGTAAGAAAAAATATGAAAGAGAAGTGATAGTTTTTACAGATGCAGCTAATGCTGTAGACAACCGACCGATGTTAGTCAAAAGACAGATTTTATCAGTTTTGTGTGAATTACAGAAACACCACTTTGGTTGATCAAGTTTTGTATCTGCCACTTAGTTCCAAGCAATTGCAAGCGCGTTCGAAATTATACTTGCCTGTCATTAGCACAATAGACATTAAGAAGCAGCATACGAAATTTGTGGATCAAGAGTGAAATAATTTATAAAAGGTATGCAATGGTCTTTTTATTTGATAACAAAAGGAACCATATTTACATATAACACGAAATCAAACACAATAATTTTTTATAAGGCACAGATGGCAATTCACAAATGCCGAAATTCGTAAAATATCCCTCAAAACTCACAAAAATAATTTAGATCACCCGACATAAACTTTACAACCTATCAGAGTGAGTTGTGTTTGATAAGCTTTTAATTCCTGAAGGTGTTTCAAAATATTCTTTTTGTCCCTGCATAGTTTTTGCCGATGTTGCATGGTAAAACGTAAGCAAATCTATGCCAGCCCAATGCCAATAAACCATAGCAGCGAGAATGAGCAGGTGCCACCACTGATGACTGCAACCGACCACATCAAATTGTCCTAAATGAATGTCTATATCTTTAGCTATCCTTGCTGCAAGACATAATTAGAACAAACCAGGATAGAATCGCTCAGGTATGAGAGTGGCGTAGAATACAAAGGCCATACCCACAAGTGCGAACAGAATGACCAAACTGGGTAGCCACCTCTAAAATTTATTTTTGGATTTCCTGCATAATAGTATGATCTACCATGATTGGGTTATAGTGCAAAAGTTTTGATAACCAAAAGCTCACTTTTTGATGCGATATCAATTTAATTCACTTTCGTTCACATTTGTCACATCAATGTAGAAGCATAGAGTAAAAATTTATGAAAAACATGCAGAAATATCCAGGTGACTCCAATGGAGTTTAAAATCGATTTCTTCTAATTTTGTATGTACGAAAGTAACTGAGTTGAATGGTAACACGTAAAATAGCGGGTTTTCGACTGTGGCGATATTTTCAGTTTATTTCTGAGATAATTTAATAAGGAAAGAAAAGAAACATTTTTAAACACTAGACCTCGACATGCGGGCTTGATAATCCTCCATGCAATTCCACCCAGTGCCACGCTGGATAAAGGCCAAATAGTGCTAGCCCCACATAAATACAATGTACGGGCCCTATTCTTCGCTGAGGTACGGCTGGAATTAATTTCGATGACTTTGATTTACCATTGCTCGGCGCATGTCCAAAGGGAATTAACAGAGGACAGAGAGATATCGCCAAAATAACCACAAGACTACAAATGTACACACGCTGGACTTCCTGAAAGTATCAGAATCTGAACTCCTGGATCCCCCTTAATAGAAACCATAGCCTACTTTCGATTTCGCAAATGTCACTTCTCATATCTGGCGATCCCGTCGTCAGACCGGGGCAAGTGAGGTGTCATTTGAAAGCCCTGAGCGTGTAGGTCCCGAATCAAATATTTGCACCCAAATTTGAATATTTGAATTCGCGCCAAAACACAAAAACGTGTTTTTAAGGGTTTTGGCCATGGGAAGTGGTTGTTTTTATGTTCCCAATCGATTGGCGAGGCTATTCTGGACATCTTTGCTTTTTACACTTTTTGATTTGGTCATTTTTTGAAAATTTTCTGAAAAAAAGCCACTTTTTGGCCAAAAAATGACATTTTTGAAACCAAAGCATCTACGGGGCTGATTTTTGGTACCCGGGGGTTTTCCGATGCGCTGATCACGAATCTGACGTCAGATTCGAGGTTTGTTCTCACGAGGTCGTGTTATTCTCACGAAGTCTCTCACGAGGTTCCAAAGCATCTACGGGGCTGATTTTTGGTACCCGTGGGTTTCCAGATGCGCTGATCACGAATCTGACGTCAGATTCGAGGTTGGTTCTCACGAGGTCGTGTTATTCTCACGAGGTCAAGTTTTGCCCGCTTCGAGCGGCCGAAGGCCGCGAGACTCACTGACAAAGCCCGATTAACCTGGGATAGCCCGTATACTTCCAGGTTAAACTGGGATAGCCCGTATACTCCCAGGTTAAACTGGGATAGCCCGTATACTGGGATAGCCCGTATACTGGGATAGCCCGTATACTGGGATAGCCCGTATACTGGGATAGCCCGTATACTGGGATAGCCCGTATACTGGGATAGCCCGTATACTGGGATAGCCCGTATACTGGGATAGCCCGTATACTCCCAGGTTAACCTGGGATAGCCCGTATACTGGGATAGCCCGTATACTCCCAGGTAAACCTGGGATAGCCCGTATACTACCAGGTTAACCTGGGATAGCCCGTATACTCCCAGGTAAACCTGGGATAGCCCGTATACTCCCAGGTTAACCTGGGATAGCCCGTATACTGGGATAGCCCGTATACTCCCAGGTAAACCTGGGATAGCCCGTATACTCCCAGGTTAAACTGGGATAGCCCGTATACTGGGATAGCCCGTATACTGGGATAGCCCGTATACTGGGATAGCCCGTATACTGGGATAGCCGTATACTGGGATAGCCCGTATACTCCCAGGTTAACCTGGGATAGCCCGTATACTGGGATAGCCCGTATACTCCCAGGTTAACCTGGGATAGCCCGTATACTCCCAGGTTAACCTGGGATAGCCCGTATACTTCCAGGTTAAACTGGGATGGCCCGTATCCTGGGATAGCCCGTATACTCCCAGGTTAACCTGGGATAGCCCGTATAAAAACCCGTTCCACACCCAAACCATGTTGGCCGATCATGGGCGTCTAGAAGCAGCTTAATGCGCGTCAGCGCATTCAAATACAGAAACGCTTATCACACGTAACCACAAACAAAGACTCCACCAAAAATTTATAAATTTATTTTTTTACTAGCGCCGAAGGCGCTAGTAAATCGGGATATCGAAATCGTTTCATTGACCTCATAATTAAGCATAATATCTCATTTTATGACTACAACATCTGTTGAGTTTAAGTTAATTATGTGATTTGTACTTTTTACTACTTTAAGGTTACGATTTTGTGTATCCTTTGGCAGGTTGCTCATATGCTTACATACTAAAATACTTTCCCTATGTTTTGTCAGAGCTCCTGCTACGACATTAGTATTCTATGATTTTTTTGGTAGGCAAATTGTAACAAAAATGTGACTTTCTTCTTTCTCCCTGAACGAAATTCCTTGTATTTTACATTATCGATAACGCTTTAGCGGTGGAATTTTCAATAAAACGAACTTACAGGAAACTTATAAAAGGACGTATATATTCCTGTCAAATAAATTCCAAAGAGGCCCGTAGAAACGCCAAATAGGTCCGCCTTAAGCCATTTTCTTCTGCGGCTCGCACTCTGAAATTATCAAGTTATCCGCCAAATTGCTGCGCGCCAAATTTCTGTCCTTATGTAATTGTGGAACGTAGCATTGGATGTTTAAGAACAGAGCGAACGATAATAATATATGGTGCGGTGTTTCCTAGTGGTGCTGTTGTTACCGTATGTACCAGGGGTGGGCTTCGGATTCGGGTTTCGGATTCGGGAAAATTCGGTACTTTTGGCCATTCGGGATTCGGTATTCGGGAATTTGTCAAATTTTCCCGAATTTTCCCGAATAAGCACTGGATAAAATGACCTCGCCCGACCGCGCCCGATAGGGCGCGGTCGGGCGAAAATTTTTTAAAATTTTGGAAAAATAGTGAAAATTTTCATTGTCAGGTGACTCCAAACTTCAAAATTTTCGCCTGCGGCGCTATTTTTTACAATTCTTCTTATTAGATAATTTCCTTATTATTATGCTTGTTTTTGTTTTAAACAATATTTTATTTCTAAACAACATAAAATTTGTTTTAGACAACTTTTGTCTCGTTAACCCTTCATTTCCCAGTGATGCGAAAACGCAACGATATTGATTTTATATTTCACAAAAAGATTTCACAAAAAGAAAGAAACGAATGAGTGTTTATTATGTTGTTTTTTACAAAGACAGCTCATCTAAAATGAAGCTAATGGTAACGCAGACATTCTGCCTTTTGTCTATGGCTTGGGCAATGAAGGGTTAAGCACTATTAGCATATAAAATTAATCTCTTATTCTTGAGTTTAGGACCATTGGTGAAGAAGGAAAATTAGCGCCGCAGGCGAAATTTTTCGACAAATTACGCTGATTTCTCTCTTTTCCCTTTCTACGGCGCTCTTTTCTCCTTAGTTTTGTAGTATGTCTCATTGTTTTCCAAAATTTTTGGCCGAAAATTTGTTAAATTTTCAATAAATAATTAAAAATTTCAATGTTATAATTTATTTCATTGATTTATTTTTAGTCAATTTTTAAAGAAAAAGCCCATTTTTCTATAATTTTTGCCTGCGGCGCTTTTATTACCGCGAGTTTTTCCCTATTTCTGACTAAAGACAATGGTATAGAGCAATAAAAAAGCGCCGCAAGCAAATTTTTGAAAAAAATTGGCTTTCTCTATAAAAATTGACCAAAATAAATCAATGAAATAAATTATAACATTGAAATTTTTAAATATTTATTGAAAATTTAAAAAATTTTTGGCCCAACATTTTGGAAAACAACGAGAGCTTAATCATTCTTAGGGGTGATTACAGATTGCGGATTGTGCCAAAACAGCCCCAATCCGCAAACTTTTGCTCAAAAAACCAAATTTTTCAGGAAAGATATGCGAAAAAACGCGTAATAAAATTGCGAAAAATATGACAAAATGGCAATTTCAATGTTATAAATTCTTGAAAAAATTTGCTCTCTCTTTAAAAATTGGACAAAAAATCATTGAAACGAATTATAGCATTTAATAGGAGGAGAGTTAAGTTTGAGATTTAATTTTGAAGGAGAAATGGTAACCAAATAGCGCCGCAGGCGAAAATTTTCTAATTTTGGAATGGTGGTTCATTAAAATTTTCTAAAATTTTTCCCGGCCGCGCCCTATCGGGCACGGCCGGCGGGAATTGAAATTTGAATCCGCGGCCGAGTCCATTCTTAGAATCGGATCGGAAATGGCCAAAAAAACCGATCGGATCCGAATCCCGAAAAACCCGATATTTCCGATCCGATCTCCCAGCCCTGGTGTGAACCTTGAATCTTGCTTGCATTCTTGTTTAGAATGCGGAAAAGTAAGAAGAAAAATAGCGCCGTTTAAAATTTATGGGCAGATAATAGTACGGAAAAATAGGCGAAATTTTTCGCCCATCGGTAGGCAAATTTGCTGAGAAATTGTAATAAAATAAGGAAAAATATGGCAAAATGGCTAAAAAAGTTTAAAAAAATGGCCAAAAACCGTTTTTTCGTGGATAATATCAATGGAACTTGATAACAAATGACGTATATGTAAATTGAAACAATAATTGAAAATATAAATGCACCGAAAATTGTAAAAAATATAGATAACAGGCAAAAATTTGAAAAAAAGTTGATTTTTGAGATTTGATTCGGATTCGGATTCGGTAAATTCGGGAAAATTCGGTACTTTTGGCCATTCGGGTTTCGGGATTCAGGCTTCGGGATTTTAAAATCTCAATTCGGCATTCGGGCTTCCGGATTTCAAAATCGTCCCGAAGCCCACCCCTGGTATGTACCATATAATGTTTATCTTTTATTGAAACTTATCTGTACATACATATGTATATGAATAAGGGTCGCCTAGTTGATATGTTTTTTGATAATGGATTTTGGCCAAAATGGTGGAAAATAGATGTGATAAGTCCATCGTCCAAAATTTTCCACGAAATTAAGAAACCTTTTTTAGGTAGGATATCAAAGATGTATTTCGGCAGCCCAACCACGATGTGGGAAACTTCCTGCAGGTACAACCTTGATTTTATGTTAATTACGTATTATGTTAATCGCTCTACCTGACATCCAAATGTGTGATAGGCCGACGAAAGAACCATGCAAACCTAAAATGTCCCAAAAATCGACAAATTAAAAAGAGTAAAAAACCTGCGAACACAGCATTGAAATCCCAGTTATAACGTAATCCATTGGATGAGCGTTAATGTTTGGAAGAAAATGACATATATTCCAATATTGCATCAGAGATAAATAAAAGAAGCCCAAAAGATGACTCCAAACGTTTATTGTCTCATTGTTCCATTGAAAAATGCTGAAATTGTAATTTTGCAGAAATGCACCATTATTATTTTCATACAGTGCACTTAAAGACCTTACTATCTACAAAATAAAGAATAATGTTTGTGTTTTTTCCTAAACAACCAAATTGGGATTTTGAGTGGAAGCAAAAATGGAGACGGAATTTTTGCCAAGTCGTACTGTCCGAGTTTCAAAAGCTGAAAATCAGGTAATATAGCTAACCTTTTTACACACAGTGTCCACGGCAGATCTGTGGGCCTGTAGCTAGTGTGGATATGTTTATTTATCCACATGCACGGCTTCAGAGATTCTTTGTTGACCAAGCGAATATGAGCATGACTGCGACAATAGTTGGCATATGTACAATGAATGCAGCGGCTACGCATCGCATGAAAACAAAACAATTCTTAGAAATAACGGGCTAAATTTACTAATTTAATTCTCTGAGAATTGATCAAGAAAGTTTTAAGCAGACTTTCGTTTATCTGTCAAAAGTTGATCTTGACAAAATGTATCAAACAGCGCAAATAATAATTTATACTTCGGTAAATCAGCAAATTACTTAGTAATATACAAAAATAAAGAATGTATTATTCTTAAAGGACAATGACAAGTTCACATATTTTAAATACAGTTTTACTCAAAGGACAATCAATGCACTCATTTCGATTTCAGAATTCGTAAACAGAAAAACAAGCAAACATTAAAAACCACAACAAATTGTTTTGTGACACTTCCGTGTGCCGACAATCATAATCCCAAAACTGACATCACTAAAACATTGCATTGCACAAATTTTGCTGGGGAAATATCCGCTGCTGAGAAACGATGTGCAGCAAAGCAGAGCATAGGAAGTGAACGGACTGAGAAATCACGACAGAGACCGGTCAGTCGCGATTGCTGTTGGAAAGTGACGAATGGGTCAGACTGGAATATTGATGCGCAGGGTGTCCTTTCCGTAGACATGGAAACGTGTGGAGACTGCCGCGGAGAATTGAGATTCATGGATTTTGTGATCTCCGCTAATCCTTTTCTATGAATATGAATTGTTAAACATTAGACGCAACGAAAATTGCATAACCCAAATCCTGTATTCAGATGCCGAAAAATTAATAGATGGCGGTACAAAAAATTACCCTCTAAACGACACAGTATAAACTCTACAAGGCTGTTAGGGAGCTTAAACCCAAAGCCAAATCTTGCCTAAGCCTAAAGTATACCCTTATAAGGGTTGTTCAGTCTAACTAAAAATTGGGCCCGATATGACCGAGGGGGCGAAATGACAGTAACAATAACCTATTTCCACTTTATTTCAATGTCTTTGCCTTTTATAAAAGCAATTTTTTCAATATTCCAAAAATTCACCAAACTAATACAAATTTAATAGATTTGTAACTCATCTTCAAAATTGCAAAACTTGCATAAAATAAAAGATTTTATTGAGTAAAACAGAGTCAAATATACTTGAAGTAGTCAATTAAATGAGAATACTTATTGTCATGAGATGTAATAATATATGAAATGGTCTGATGTATGATCTTACTGATCGTATTCCACGCCTTCAACGACGCATTGCTTCCAAGAAACGCTTTCCTTATCGCCGTTGTACAGATCAGCTCGCACGGCATCTTCAATTGGCCACACCTGATTTTTCATCTGAATGTTTGCCACTCCGTCGAAATGCTCCATCTGGATGTTGTTCGACCACACCTAAGTATGATTCAAAATAGCAAGTACGAAAATTATGTAAAGAAAAAGCGACCATTACGATGCAAGAAAAATGGGTAAAAAATTGTAGATTATATTGATGATGACTCATTTTATGGTAACTGCCCATTAATGGAGAAAGAACTGTAAAACAAAATATTATACTCTATTTTCCTATTTCGAGAACAGAGTTGTCTAAGATAGCTTTCATATTATTATGTAAACATTAGATGTGCCTTATTTCAAAATATAGATGGCAAGATTTCGTTTATATCGTTTTGCTATGGATAAAAACTGCGTTCTTATATCCCTAAGCATAAGTAAGCATAAGTTTCGTTATGCAAATAAAAACTGACAGCAATGGCTTCGTGAGGTTCAATAGTCTGAGTATTGCGGAATTTGAACGAAACTTCCTGCACACCTCCGATGCATACGAGAGTCCAGCCGCCGATAGACTTCAACGAATCGCTGTTATTCACGATTTTCACAAATTTGCCATTCGCATCAATTTCGTCAATCTCAATCACATCCGTAGAATCACCAGTGCTCTAAACCTTTAACAAATATAAAAATCTACAATAGCAATTAAACGCACGCTGATATTTCCATTTGAGTGAAATAGTTGACCCAAACTAAATCGGCCCAAACGGCGACGCTTAATGGCACGACGAATGGTTGGCTGAATTACTCCCAGAAGTGAGTTGTTAGAAGTATTTGACTGGCGCGAAACATTGATATTGAGTCTTAAAGAGGCATAATTATAAACAATTGTCGCTAAACAGCGCTAACCGATTTTCTTCTCCCTCAAGCAACTTCTGATAAGCCAATAGCTCCGTATCGAGTTGTATTTTGATGTCCATGAGATCTTGATATTCAGTCATCATTTTTGCGATTTCGTTCTCCAGAGAACAAATTCTTTCATCACTCTGCATGCGACGCATATTAGACAGGTCCTAAATTATAGTAATAACAGTGTAAAACAAAAATTGGAACGAGAACTTTCAGGAGATCTTAAGACAATATTCAATAGGTGGAATTTTGTATACCAAGACATTATGTAGTTAATTTCGGTAAGATAATTTTTGTGTTCGAGGCCTATTCAGTGAAATAAATTAGAGACTGTAAGCTCACTACATCATCAGTACACTATTTATCGTTATAAATAATGAAGAAATAGAGAGCTGAGATATTGGAATGAAAGAACTTGAGATCCTACTACAAAAATTAACAAAAGTTATCAAGAGAATCTCCGAAGAGACTTTATATTTCCAATTTATATATTTAAAAAATAAACAAGTAACACAATCCGCCAAATCAAGATTAGCGACTTTCTGTATTGTATGAGGTTATCTTAAATAAATTGTTTTCCACTAACTAAACATACCTTTTCTTCTTTCAAAAGACGCTCCAAGTCTTTGATGCGTAGATTCAATTGTTGTAATGACTCATCGTGTCCATCCAACGTACCTTCCAATTCCTTCACCTTCAGTCGATAACGAGCCGCTTCTTCACGAGCTGAAACAAATATTTAGTAGACAGCGTCATACGCAGGTTTAACACTTTGAAAATAGAGTCACAAATTTACGACACTGTCAGCATCCATTTGTTTGGCACCTTACCAAGCTGCTGAGGCGTACCGAACAAACCGAAATGCATACTGTCTACTTATATAATAGCTCTTATGTTTAGCTTCGGTATAACTTAACGTGAGTTGTTATGGCCAAAAGCAATATACGCGAGCCGGAACTGGGTTTTGTAATTTTTAAATCCAAAAATTTCGGCACATTGACTTTAGAGAATGTATATCCTAAAACTAATCCCAAAACTCAAGAAAATATGTAATATTTACCTTCAGAGGCAAGAGCGCGGTTGCGAGCAGCATATTCCGACGCTTCGGTCAATTTTGTTCGATAAAGGTCATCAACCTCAGCTCGGTTTTCGGCAATTCGCGTATCAAAATCTGCGCGCATCTGCTTCAATTGTTCATGCAGTTTGTCGTTATAGCGATTCTCAACTTCAGTTGTGAAGGAACTTATTTCTACGTGACGTTTTTTGCGGAGCTCGTTCATTTCCTACAATAAAAAACAAATAAAGAACAATATATACGGCAACAGATAAAATTATATGACTTACCTCGGTAAGTTGCTTTTTGACTTGATCCAAATCTTCCTGGCGAATTTTAAGCTGATTTTGTATGTCACTACGCAACAACGCCTCATTCTCGTATTGCTCTCGAAGAGTGTGACTCTTTACTTTGTAATCCGCCAAATCAGCTTTTAAATCCTAAAGCAAAGACAATAGTTATATTGCACATATCAATTTTTAAAGAAAGCTCAGTTATTGTTTGCCTCAATAACTAAATATAAAACTAACCTTATTCTCCTTCTCGGCGGTATTTTTCGCAGCAACAGCATTGGTGTGCATGCTCTTATAATGATCAAGTTCTGCAGTTAAGTGAGCAAGTTGCTTATCGGCTTCTTGCAACTTCTTGTTTAACTTGGCGTTCTCCGATCTGTATTCGTTACGCATGCCCAAGTCTTTGCTTCGCTCCATTTCGAGTCTAAAATATTTTGACATCATACGTATTTAAAGAACCAATAGAGAACTTAAATCTCTAAAATTTTTACTTCGTCTTTTCATGGCGAATCTGCTCGAGCTCTTTGCGAAGATCAGCGATTTTGCTTTCGTATCGAATAACAATGACCTCACGATCACGGCGTTCCACGCTCTCGACTTCTTCAATCTGCACATGAAGATGGGCATTCTCATTTTCCAGATTACGAACGCGCTATAAATTTAATAACCATTAAATATAATCTCATGCTACAATAGGTTTTATTTATACTATAAAAGAACCAAAAGCAGTTTGAGTCTGAAAATAAGTTTCAAATATTAATTGTCGTCAGTACAAAATTTGGAATTTAAGAAGCCATTTATAATAAGCTTAGGCTTATCTTAAGCTTAGGCTTAATAGCAATGTGAGAAAAATAATTTAGGCGCAATCAGTTCCAATGTAAAAAACCTTACATACTGATGATTATAACGTCAAAAACTAACTTCGATATAGTTCGCCAAACGATCGTTCAATCCGGAAAGCTGTTCCTTTTCCTGCTTACGCGCCAAACGAGTACCACCCATGGAGGCACTGGAAGGCGAACCACTGTGACTAAATGTGATCAATACAAGGTACAAAGAGTACTTCATTCAAAATTACCTGCTAGTGTCAGAGCCGACCTCTGTCTTCAGTTCTGTTGTCGAGCGAACGCTCTTCGGCTTTTTGAAAAGCGATTGCATCAATTAAACGGCGTACAATAAGCGAATTTTAATATCTAAAAATAATCGCTTCAAAGTAAAGAATATAAGTGCATGCATATCATAAGAAATAACAATCCATTCATATCCTAGAATTCCTTCACTATTTATTATGCTAGGAGTACATATTATGCGCAATTGACGTATTTTTGGTATCCTGGAATTTTTAAATCAAATCTGACTGATATTATTAAAAAGGTTGTGTGTGATGCCAAGACGAGATTAGGCATTATTGAGTAACAAGTGACTGAAAACCAGATCTACCAAAACCTGACTAGAATTGTTGTCCCTCCCCCATAGAGAGTTCTTAAATGTGTCCGTCTGTCTGTCTGTCTGTCTGTTTGTCTGTATCAACCCACCCCGAGCGATCCAGACGTCAGCCAGAGGTGAGTGATAGCTCAATCGATAGCTCTCGAAAAGTTAGGATGGGGAACCAAAAAATTTTGAAAATTTGAAAATTTGAATTCGCACCAAAACACAAAAACGTGTTTTTAAGGGTTTTGGCCAGGGAAAGTGGTGCTTTTTATGTTCCCAATCGATTCCTGTGGCTATTTTGGACCACTTTGCTTTTTACACTTTTTCATTTGGCGCATTTTTGAAAATTTTGTGAAAAATTGCCACTTTTTAGGGCAAAAAATGTGATTTTTTGATGCAAATTGTCTGGCGGGCTAATTTTTTGCGCTCGGGGGTTTTCGGGGGTGCTGAGTCCAAATCCGTTGTTAGATTCGACATCGGACCACCTACGACGGAGTTATGGGCCCTGAGGGCATTTGTCGAGATCTGGCTATCCTGACCACCTCCGAAGGCGAATGAGGTGTCAAACGACAACTCTTGGTGAGACAAAACGAATGGCACTGAAATTTTTGAGGCCGGACCACACATATTGACGAAATTTGCCCTGAGGGCATTTAGCCGTTTTTGGAGTTTTTTGGCTGTAGATCAACCCTACCCCAGAAATATTACGAGCCACCGCAGGTGGCGAGCCTGTCCTGTGGTCGGGCGCGAAGCGCCCGACCCTCCCCCTTGGAATGTGAGGGAACTTAGAACATAGGTATATCTGTATTATACCCTTAAAAATCTATGCCCTTTTCTAGACGGCCGAAGGCCGAGTTCTTTTCGCGTAGCGAATACCAAAAATTGTTATTCATATTGACCCAATTAAAATTTATTGACCAACGAATTCAATCTCAACCACGAATATAGACTCCCGACAGCTAGCCGATCTTTGATCGGCTAGTCCAATTAATAGAATCAACCAAGCTATGGGTCTATTTCCGAAAGCTCTTACATTAAATATTGAATTGCCATGTCTGTCCCTGCTTTAGAACAAGGCTCTAGAATGTTCATCAATTTCTAGAACTTGCATAACAAAGACGATACGATACTTTATTTGTGGTAATAAATGTGTGTGTTTGTAAATATAATCAGGAGATATTTGTCCGGTCGAAAAAGGAAATGGGAACAATAAAGTTTGTGAGATACATCAAAAATCAACAAAATTCGAGTCTAAAAGTAAATAAAATGGTCGACATCACTATATATAAATTATATAATTTCAACAAGTTATCCTTGCTATCCTTGCTAGTGTAAGTAAATCTAACATGTGCTGAAATGGTGCAAAATCAAGCTTATCTATTTGGAAAAGAGACAATGTGAATATTTAAAATCTTTATAATACCAGGATAATACCTGTTTGGAAGGTCTTTTTGGAATTTATTTGCCTATATGTCATTGCAATTTTTTATATTATTTTATGCAATAGAATGTGTAAGTAAGTAACTTCCCAGAAATTGATTATCTATGAAGACTTGCAAAATGGGCCGTCAATTACGTGGATACAATATTTCCGATGAAGAATACAAAATCGGAATTACGAAATCATTTAACTGACTTAACTATTGCTTACGGTTTTATTTCGACACACTTATTTCACCAGTAAAAGAAATTCTGCGAAACGGCTTTAATCACAAATCAAAGTGAATTGTTTTTCATACGTGAATCATTTGACTCTTTCCTGTTTTAGAAAATGAAAGAGAATGAAAAAGTCGAAAATTAATTTCGGCGATTTAAATGTGAAAAAGTAAAATAGAGGCTCATACCTGGCCATTCAGAATGTCCTAAAAAAATTCTACTATGATTTCGTAATCACGATGTGTTTATTTTTGTCTTTTTTGACTTCAAATTCAAATGTGCTCAAGGAAAGTTATATACCAAATCAAAGCAGAGAATCTAAGCTGTGATTTAGTATATAATATATAATTCCATAGGACCACCCAGCGGCTTCGCCGCATGGCGGCGCCCATGGTCATCCAGGATTTTCCGGAAGCCATAAATCCCAGCAGAAGCAATGTTTGTCGGCGGGACCGGTACCAATCGTCTTGTCTCGCCGAGACGAAGCGATTGACGTATCACACGCGCGGAACCGAGCGGCTATTAAAAAATTTCTGTTGAGTGTTCCCGGACACCTTGTGACTTAGTAGTATACGAGTTGATTCCCCCCGCTTCGCGGGGGGGAATCAACTCGTCCGCCACTACTTTCTACGCATTGATGAGGGGGTTTCTCTGCACTACTTTCTACGCATTGATTACAGGCTCCGCCGCAGCCGCGGGGCAGCGCCGCAGCAACGGGCAGCGCCGCAGGCACGGGCCACGCCGCAGCGACGGGCCCCGCCTCACCCACGGGCCCCGCCACAGACACGGGCAAAAATTATCACACCTTACATGACCCCATGTGAGGAAGGTAGCTTTGGGGGGAGTTACACTTAGGGGGGGACAGTTGGGGGGATCACTTGGGGGGAGTTAGGGTTGGGGGGAGTTACACTTGGGGGGGGGGAGTTCGGGTTGGGGGGGGGGTTCGGGTTGGGGGGTTTTACCCAAAACCCCCCAACTGTAACTCCCCCCAAGTGTAACTCCCCCCCAACCCTAACTCCCCCCAACTGTAACTCCCCCCAAGTGTAACTCCCCCCAACTGGTACTGCCATAGTAATTTTGAAAAACCCATAAAAAGTACCTAAAATTACCATAAAAGTACCTTATATGGTAATTTTTCGTGCAGAATTCAACTCTCATTCTCCCAACTCAAAATTAAGCATAATTGCTTGTTTGGCGCCTTATAAGGGTTGTTCGGGAGCTTAAGCCTAAGATTAAGTCCCTTAGGCCCCATATTGTTGGGGGCACCAAGCCTAATGGCAATTACCTTATAAGATAATTTTTCGCGTAGAATTCAGCTCTAATTCTCCCAACTACCATAGTGTTCTAATTCAAATTTTCGGTTATTTTTCCACTAGAGTCACCAGTGAAACACCTTCCTGGAAAAAATATAGTGATTGACCAGATTTACGATTTTTCCTGAATCAGTGTTAGGTTGCATCTGCGGTTGAATTAAACGATCTGTTACTGCTCCAGGAAAAGTTTTTTATGCATCCGCGATGATTTATGTCCGAGACCATGCTTAAGTCAAAGTTGACTGTATTGCATTTTTACCAAATTGTGCCATGCTTGACGGTGAAAGACAATGAAATAGATCGGACACTCCACATTAGAAGATGAAAATCGTGAAAAGGGAAATTCACAGCCTAAGACTGCACTAAAGCCTAAGCTTAAGCCTAAGATTAAGTAAGTATTGGGTGTACCCAGCGGGGCCCCAAGCCTAAAGGCTTGTTTGGCGCCTTTTAAGGGTTGTTTTAGCCTAAAATAGAAGAAATCTTCTACTGATTTTTTTCCCAAGTTACACTAGCCTCAACCGCTTGACAGCACAAATCTGGGAGAGAAATAGCATCTTGAGTCAAATTCCTTGAGAAGACAAGCAAAACTGGATACTTAATCCTTGTTGTTACGAAAAAACATAAAAATCAGCGGAAAGGATATTTTTTCCCTTCTCGCTTGCAGTCATCAAACGTGGTTGATTACACGAAAAAGCAACAAAAAACAGTCACATAATGGAAAAATAACCGGAAATTTGAATTCTACGCGAAAAATTACCCTATAAGGTACTTTTATGGTAATTTTAGGTACTTTTTATGGTTTTTCAAAATTACTATGGCAGTACCAGTTGGGGGGAGTTACACTTGGGGGGAGTTACAGTTGGGGGGAGTTAGGGTTGGGGGAGTTACAGTTGGGGGAGTTACACTTAGGGGGTTTTGGGTAACCCCCCTAACCATAACTCTCCCCAAGTCTAACTCCCCACAACTGTCCCCCCTAAGTGTAACTCCCCCCAAGTGTCCTTACCCCCATGTCACCTTACATGACATGGGGTCATGTAAGGTGACATGACATGGATGATTCATGAATCCCGAAAATCCCAATCCCCCGGGAAAAATCTCGATGAGTGCATCCGATTTGGCCAATTTCTAGCCAAACGCCAAAAAAATTAGACCCGCGTCACCACGGGAAGTGCCCTAACCGGGTGCGTTACGCGAAAGCGTCACCATGGCGCCTTAGTATAAGTTCCACTAGCGAAGTGGGGCCGCTTCGCGGCCCTCACTTCGCTAGGAAGCGGTTAGCGTGCATCAGCGGCGCTTCGCGCACCGCCATCAGCGGTCAGATTGGGTTGTTCGGGAGTAAGACTATTTCGGGCCTTCGGCCCTCAAGCAGATATTGTTCGGAAGTAAGGGTTGTTCGAGAGTATATGTTCTAAGTTCCCTCACATTCCAAGGGGGAGGGTCGTGCGCTCCGCGCCCGACCACAGGACTCCACGGTGTATCAGTATGCCCTTAAGTAAACCTTACACCGAAAAAGGTGTATCAAGAATGCCCTCCCCAAAAACTGGGGACAGAAACCTTAAAAGGAGGTTAAGGGGACAGAAAGTTTAAACAATTTCATTTTTCTCATTTTTGCAATTTTTTGACATATTTTGACAATTTTTCGATTAGTAATATAGTTTTTGAACAATTTTCGAAATTTTTGATCTACCTTGTAAGAGCCATCGGTGGGCGAAATTTTTCATATTGGCGCAGTTTTGGCAAGATAATGTTGGTTAAGTGAAAGAAATTTTAGCGCTACTTGTGTATATCCCGAAAAATATTTTTGAAAATTTTATAAAATATTTAACTAAAATCTCCTGAATTTTTCTCCGCAGCAGTGATTATAAATATTGGGGCAGTAATGTTTGTGCATTTTCCAATATTTTCTTTAGAATTCGGATTGGAATTTGCGATTTTATTTTTCAATTAAAATAATTTCGCTTTTTCGATTCCATAATATAATTGACTAAAATCGAGTTTTTAAAATTCTGTGATAATAATTTGATAATATCATAATAATGTATGAATGTTAAGCGTATACTCAAGATTCAATCCATTACTGGAAGTGTTCTTTATTTTTGATGCCAACACAATATTTATCAATTATCGTAGCATTTCCGCTGGAAGTGTGCGTGGGTGCGTGTCAAACCCATCGGCACACCTAAATCAAATTGTATTATTTGATTTGGTGTGCCGATGATTGAAGTTCTCGAGTTGCCAATCGTGTATTGTTGATAAGCCATTTACTATTTCTCCAAGAAACTCATAAAATGCTCGTGAATCCAATCAGCTTTGAGGTCACTTCGAATGTTTTAAGTAATCATTTTCCAACGATTTCGACATCCATTTTCGACATGTTTGATATTATACGAACTCTTCAAATGCGATGTTCAATCTTTGGAAAATCATAACTTTGATTCGAAGTTGTGTTTTGGCTCACTCGGTGTTATTTCCAGGAAATGATTTTTAGTTTTAGGGAAATTCAGTGGTAAAAATTATGATAAATTACATCTGACGTATTGAGATGAATTCTTTCAGTGATTCAACGTACTAGCGCGCTAACGCGCGCTAGGGCGCGGGGAATCTATATCAGTATGCCTTTTCTGTTCTAACGTCACTCATATTCCAAGGGGGAAGGTCGGGCGCTCCGCGCCCGACCACAGGATCGGCCCGCCCCCTGCGGTGGTTCGCAAGCTCAGACTCAGTCTGAGTTTGGCTCAGTCTGAGTTTGTTTATCAGTTGGCCCCGGGCCCTCAAAAAACCGGGACTGACGGACAAAATTGGGTCTGGCCCCTCAAAAAACGGGGACTGACGGACAAAAATATGCTTTGGGCCCTCAAAAAACCGGGACTGACGGACAAAAATTGGGTTTGTCCGCTCAAAAAACCGGGACTGACGGACAAAAATATGCTTTCGGCCCTCAAAAAACCGGGACTATCGGACAAAAATATGCTTTCGGCCCTCAAAAAACCGGGACTGACGGACAAAAATTGGGTCTGGCCCCTCAAAAAACCGGGACTGACGGACAAAAATATGCTTTGGGCCCTCAAAAAACCGGGACTGACGGACAAAAATTGGGTCTGGCCCCTCAAAAAACCGCGACTGACGGACAAAAATATGCTTTGGGCCCAGAAAGCAGAAATTCCAAATAATTCCTGAGTGGGTCCGTCCGCGGACCCACTCAGGAATTATGTCACTCACTTACTATAAGGATATTAGATTTTTGGTCTGTTTCTTCCAGGATAGAGTTTTTGTTACACATTGGGATCATTTGTGCTCAATGATATTCAACGATACCAAATCCTAAATGGTTGGACTTAGACACATTGGCTCCAAATAATTCTCATTTCTCATACCTTTGACCGCGAAAAGAGAAAATATCATTCATCCAAACTCACAATTTTTGTAACACCTTTGGCCCGTCTCTCAGTATTCACATATCCAATGGATTTCCCGCCGTTTCGCTCGTCCGCATAGGAAATTGCTGCCCTTGCAACTGAGAAGCGTTGCGCCCGTTTTTGGACTTTGTGTGTTTGTCCGTGTGTCCCATTGCTCACCACTGCATAGACAATCGATCGGCGGCCTAACGTCCTTTGAAAACTTGGAAAGGGTGTACACTCTCTGAGCTTTCTATTCTCCTTTCCCCGTTTCTTGGTCGCGTCCAGTGTGTGCATTATTTGTTGTATATATTTGGAGTTGTGAGAGGAAAGAGACGCTCGCGCTAGTGACAAACCCACCCAAAAAACTCACGAAGAATTGTTCTAGGCCCATTGTTAATGTCGAAAAATTAGCACATTTAGCATAATGCTCTAGGATACTTTATATGTTTAATGAAATCAACTGAAAAAGTAGAAATGTGCAGTTTTAGACTAAAAATAATTATTAAAATTATTTATTGCAATTAATCGCTCTTGGAATCAAAGTTTGGGAAACAAAAAGTTTATGCTTTTTCGCGTTTGACATTTTCGATTCAAAACCCAAAGATAAAGGAGCAAATGTCTATTTGTGTTAGTGTGTTCGACTTTAATATTTCTAGGTTACATCTATAGTAGTAGTATGCACTTTACTTCGTTAGAATTTTAGTTCGTAAGAACCCCAAAATCAGCTTAAGGATAAATTGTTTTGTGTGATAATACATTATTAGAGGGGCCTTCCATAAATTTTCTACTTTGTCACAATTCTAACGTAGCCAACGGATAATAAAATTCTTCACTCATATTCATCGAAAAACGGTCATATACCTTTGCCAATTATATTTCTTGTATGCATTCTCGATACTCTTATGAATAATATATGCATATTTGTTCTTTTTAAAGTAAATCATTTTCAGATACACCTTATAGAATACTAATTTGAGCAAACCTGTGGCAAAGATTCTACATTACTTCTTTACGTATCGTCTTTAACCTGGACAAAGGCCAGTGCCATACCAAATAAATGTGGCAAGGATAACTGAGCAGCAATCTACAATAAAATCACTTATAAGCCGAGGTTAGATGCATGTATTTGTACATTTATTGCGAGCTAGAATATAGAACCTAACCTTATTAGAAAGCGAATCATA
This sequence comes from Ditylenchus destructor, assembly GCA_022814885.1. Taxonomy (NCBI): domain Eukaryota; kingdom Metazoa; phylum Nematoda; class Chromadorea; order Rhabditida; family Anguinidae; genus Ditylenchus; species Ditylenchus destructor. Next base: position 6,657,560 of record JAKKPZ010000002.1, on the reverse strand, counting down.
TTACCAAGTTTTTAATTAAGACTCATTTAATTATATTTTAAAGTTCACTGCTGATCGTCTGAATTTGCTTTATTGCTATGGCTGGGATAAATAATAAAAGCCGAATTTCCGATTTAAATCAAGAAAAAACGGAGGTGTTTAAAATTCAGCAATAATTTATGACTTTTGTATCGATAACAGTCTTATCATACATAACTTTAGTGACTGGAACGTTGCTCTACTGCCTGTCAGAAGTTTTACTACTAGACTACTTTTCGCGCTTTGTGAATCACCAAAAGCTACTTCTGTTGCGTCAGTAGCATTTGCTGTGAACCCAACCGGCTAGATTTTCTGTCTTGAGATGACAGAGTACAAGCTGGTGGTTGTGGGCGATGGCGGTGTAGGCAAATCTGCTCTCACCATTCAGCTTATACAGAATCAATTTGTGGAGGAGTATGATCCTACGGTAGTATTATCAAAAGTACACGTATTCCATTATATATTTGGCTATTTTACAGATAGAGGACAGCTACCGCAAACAGGTACTCATCGATGGGGAGACATGTCTACTGGACATATTGGACACTGCCGGCCAAGAAGAATATAGGTTTGTCACATTTATTAAACATTTGTGATCCTACAGCTCCGTTACATTGCCATATTTCTAGAAAAAAGTCCGAGGAATTAATAACAGAGAAAAGAAGAGAAGTTATACTAAAATTGAGACAAGTGAATAGGGAAAGAGGAAAGAGTGATTTGTTAAAAACCGGAAATAATCATGCTGTTTCTACTAAATCTAGACGGTAAGGCGTTAGATGTTACAGTAAAGATTCAGCTATTTATTTGGTAATTTGAGCTAAACTGAGCCAAAAATTTTAATTTAGCGCGCGATAAATGAATTTTATTTTAAGAATTAATTTCACATTTTGAAATATCAATTTCAAACCGTTCTTTAGATAACGAATTAACAAATGTCAATATATCATTATATGAGTGGCTTTTTCACTCCGTCTGAATTTGGGGAGGGGTATGATGAGCGTTGAGAAATGGAGAGGGATGCGAGACGGTCACATATCACAACAGTGATAACATTTGTTTTTGCGCAAAATCCACTTAAAAGGGGAGCGTAAGCCATTCACATAATAGTACGTGCTGGTGCAATTTGATAGACTTTAATGATGCTTTCATATGTCATGTGCATTCGAGTTTGATGCTTGCATTATCCCATTTCGCATGCAAATTTTATGGATGAAAATTTGGGATAATAAATTGCTACAAGAAAATTCTGAAGTACCTTTTATTTTCAATTAATCCTTGAAATTTTATGAAAGTAAAATGTTTTATGAAATGTATCAGGAGCATACGAGAGTGGGGCGCTTAGGTAGTGTGGATACAGTCACAGTTAAATGAATTATAACATTTATATTTTAGCGCAATGCGAGATCAGTACATGAGGACAGGCGAGGGATTTTTGCTGGTCTTTGCACTGAACGAATACAAATCTTTTGAAAATATTCAACATTATCGAGAACAAATCCGACGGGTAAAGGACAGTGATGAGGTATATTTTCGTTTCGAATTTGTCAGTCCTTGCATAGGGAAACTATTTTGAACAGATAGCTTTAATTGTTGGACAATCCATCATATACGTAGCTAGAATTTTGTTAGGTGGTGGATTAGGACGTTCTAAACCAAATAAGCCTTTTAAAGAGGTGATGTAGGGTACCACTGTTTTTATTTTCTTTTTTTCGCCTCCATAGAATTAGCACGTTTCGGGCTTCATACCAGGGTTGCGATATCGGAAATATCGGGTTGTTTGGAGATCGATTTCTGATCAAGCGATAATTTGAATTTTCCCCGACCGTCCCTATAGGGTGCGGCCAGTGAAAATATAAGTTTATTTTCATTGTAAAGTAAATGTATCACAATTTATTAATTCAGTGGGAACCAAACAACAATGTTAGCTTTTATGGTTAAAGCAATTAATTTAAGGGCATATACTGATTTTGAATTTATTTGGACTTTTTTATCGCTATTTTTGGCCGGGATTTTGTACACTTTATAGATTTTCGAACCCGCTGAATCCGAACATGACATTATTTTTGTCCTTGGATCGACCCTACGGGTCGATATGTCCCCCTTTTGGTAAACAAAAATGGTCCAAAAACGCCCTTTTTTGCGTGAAAAATAATTTCAGATTCGGAACCAGCAATTACCCCTAAATCTACATATTGCTGAACGTTTCAGGTTCCTATGGTTCTGGTGGGTAACAAGTGTGATTTATCTCAAAGAGCAATGGATCAGCGTTCCGTAACAGAGTTGGCTCGTTCTTTCAACATTCCCTACGAAGAGACGTCGGCCAAAACACGGGTCGGAGTGGACAATGCTTTCCACGCTCTCGTGCGCGAAATACGGAAACACAAAGAGCGGCACAAAGAAAAAGGATGCCCCAAGAACCGCCGCAGGAAATGCTCTATAATATAACATATGAGTACCAATTTCAGCCCAAATTTCCTGCCTTTATCGATTCTATGTATGAGTTCAGCCAATTTTCGCTCTTTATCATAATTTCTCTTAGACAGCAAGCAAAATTCAAATTGTAAAGCTAATGTATTCATCCTTTACAAATAATTGTGAGAAATTCACATTAAAGTACATATTTTTTCTAGGAAAGTTAATATGATTTCTTGGAAAATTAAAGTGGCAAAATTTTAGTATCATTTGAAGTTTGATCAAAATGAATGCTCCAGCACTGACATCTCTAGGCATTTTTCTATTTGATTTATGGAATGATGATTACGAAAGATTATCAATGAAGGCCGTTCAGGAATTATGTCCCAATAGATTCTCTTTTTGATTTAAAACTAAAAATTTAAATATATTAAGCAAAAGTATCATTTAATATTACTTTACATTTATTTCAACTTCTCGAATGTCCCGATTAAAATGAATTTTTGAACGGCTCTTACACTTTACCTTCGTTTCTCTTATAAAATCCATTTGTTGTCTTTTTGTATCGAATGTTTTCCGAATGTCTTTGTTTGCTGATCGTTACTTTGGCTAAATTAATTCGCTATGTTGTTCTGTAAATGGCATATTTTTATTGATTTTTTAGACATAATGATTTAAGACATAAAATCATTAAACATATAAGCATAAACAAAAATTTCGTGAAATCCGTTCGCCACTCTCTCTTTGAATACGAAGAAAAATATCAGCCACTAGGCCAATTTGCCTGCATACCGGGTATCCATTCCATCTCACCTATATTCTGGTTGTCAGGTTCAGAAAGAATAGAATCCTTTCTGTTCAGCCAATGATAGTAAATCCTCTTCAGTACTCGTAATCCGAACTCAGGTTCATTTTTAATCATACACATTATCCCTAGGGCATATGCAACGAATCGAGGATAAACTCAGTGGAATTCTCTTCGGAGACAAACGGAGAGAAGGGTGAAACATAGGGATGGGATGGAACATCAATATAATCAGAGAAACAGTCGCTACCCGATTCAGTCCTAAAATAACCGTGTTAATTTGGCCTAGCAGAAATCGACATTATCTATAGCAACGGTGTGAGATTACTTTAAGAAGATTCATTTAGTAGGCATAGCGAGTGTTTGCTACCATGGGCCGATCCTTATCAAGTGCTGAGATGCTGATCTCAGCATCTCAGCGCTGAGATGCTGAGACACTGAGAAGCTTTTCTCAGCATCTCAGTCCTTATCAAAATCCTCAAATGTTGAGACGCTGATGCTTAGATGCTGAGAAAACCCTCTTTTCTCAGCATTTCAGTCCAAAATTTCACCAAAATACTGTTACGTTTTTTCCTCTCAGCATCATGCTGAGAACACATTTTTGGATCTTTTCACTATGTTTGACATAAATCTGATGTTACTGACCCTATGTCAATTTTTTGTCTACATTTCAATACATTTTTCATATTTTTAAAACTTTCGGATTTTTACATATAAAAATGCCATTTTAAAAAACACTCCATTTTCGAGAGGATTTTCACTATATTTTACCAAGAACGTCTCAGATACCCATGGTGTCTTTGTAACAGTTGCTCAGAGCATTGAGTTGTACACGTTTGTTAACTTTTTCCCAGACAAAAATTTTCAGATTTTTTTCCGAAATCCATTTCCGGTTCAATCCATATCCGGTTTTCCGGAACACCAAGAGTTTGGATCTATAAAACAATTTTTAGTTTGTTTTACTTTAATTGCAAATTTACTGACGTCATGGGAATCCTTGCCAATAATGTCTCAAATGAGAAGATCAAATTCGTTGAATCGCGTACCACTGCCCGTTTTCTTTTGTCGCGAAAGTTTCGTGTTGAATTCACTTCTCCAGGCTGGCCACTTCTTTCCAGAAAGCCATTTAAAATCTTTTTCGGCGGTCCATTTGTGACCGCGACTTCTACATTGCTCGAACACATCTTTCCACGCATTTTCTCGTGAATTTTTGTTCATTCTTTTGTTGTCGAAATCGGCATTAATATCGGTCCATTTCTCTTTGATAAGCAGAAGAATTTCTTTTTTCTCGTCAGCATTCATTGCAAAGCTTAAATGAATATGATAAAGATATGTTATTTCTCCAGATTTTCTATCAAAAAATTCAATATAACGAAAATAACTAACAAAGTTTAAAAATTTTTTAGTATTCCATAAAAAGCACAACATAACACAAACAACGAATAAATAAGCATAATACATCAAATAACTGTTAAATTTGTCAATTATACTTTCTCAGCACTTCCTTTCCATTTCTCAGCATATGCTGAGAAAGTTTAGTTTTGATAAGGACAGAACGTCTCAGCATCTCAGCGCTGAGACGACATTTCTCAGCATTTGCTTCCTTTTCTCAGCTTCTCAGCATCCTGAGATGCTGAGAACTTGATAAGGACAGAACTTCTCAGCATCTCAGCATGCTGAGATCAGCACTTGATAAGGATCGGCCCCATGAGACGTGATATTTTGAATTGGTATTGTTCATAAACTTTATAATTTCGTTTTTATGGGCCATCTACATTACTTTTCCATAGTTTTATTCGGAAAACATAGCGGTACCATATTACCTACGAGAAGGCAAGAAACCCTAGGTTCAGCAATCAAATTTTTCGTATTGGCACAAGTTTGCTAAGGGCTGTTCCCCTACCAAAAAGCATGATTTTCTGTCTGTAGCTAGTACTGCTATTGTTTCGGCCATTCCAGACATCCAAGATGGTCTGGACCACCTTCTCGAGGTGCCAATCGAGAGCTCTTGAAAAGACAGAACAAGGAAAATTGTTAGATTTGAAATTTTAATTCATGCCAAAGCGGAAAAGATGTTTTTCCCTCCCCGCCATATAAAGTGGTGGTTTTATGTTTTCTATCGCTTTCTTACGAATTTCCGCTTCTCAAGGTATAATAACTTATTTGGTAGTCTGTCTTAAAACTTTGTATAAACTTCCGATAATATTTCTGTTATTTAAGAATTCCCATTTTTCAAGGTATAATAATTTACTGCTAAATAATCACACAAGTTTGTTCGATTAAAGTGTACTTCTTTGAATAAAGTTTGTGTAAATGGGTCATGGCAAGCTGAAGTCAGTATATTTGAATATTTATTCAGCATAAATATAATCTTTACAATTTAAACAACAAATATTACAGAAACTAAGAATATATAATTTATCTATTTATATAAATTGCTTTTCACATTATGTATAAAGAATAAAAATTTGTATATACTCTTAACAAAACTTAATTTGATTAAATTAAATTGAGCAGTGATGCGGTGGAAAGAATATAAGAAAAGTAAGGAAATAATAGAAAATAATGTCATACTTATAATTATAGCCTGAATATTTGATTGGAGTCGGCTAGTGACAAAAATAGAGAAATTTCACATTATTAACGTATGTACAGCGAATTAAATAAAATTCTATTTTCATTGAATCTTGATATAACACTTATAACGTACCATAAAAGAGACCACTCATCAGGTGTCACAAAAATGAGCAATTACTAAAAATGGAGGCAAACTGAATAAAATAAGACGCGCGGTAATTACAATAAATATTTACATATGACGAATTAGAGGAAATATGTAGTCGAAGTGTAGCCATAATAGCACCATGATTTGTTGTCACCTTTAGGTCCAGCAATGCTGACAAAAACACACGGCATTCTTAGCAAAATAATCCCAGTTTCGCAAACTGTAACCGGAATAATCAAATTGGGCAGAATGATAAAAAAGGCAACTTGAATTTGCTTCGATACTATGACTCCACTCTATGAATCGACTACATTTTTCCAAATTGGAGATAAAAGCATCAAATTTGTTATATTTATCTGAGTTGAGATAAAATAATCTATAAATTACATATTAGCATTGGGATAAGAGGAAAAATTATGATAGAGAACCACAAATTGCCATGGATAAACCATAAAAAGAGATATAAAAAGAGATAAATGTGCATTTTCGGAAATTGCAAAACATTGAAAACGAAAATTTTCAAACGACAGAGGATAAGACCGTCGGAGAGTAGACGGCGGCGACGTTAACGATGAGACGCAGGTCAGAGCAATGACAGTCAAGTACTTGTGCCACATAATCCATAGATAGAAAATCGTCTCCAGATCCGTTTTGAATTGTCACAGCATCGATATTCGTACTGTCATGTGAAGAATATTGCGACGGACTGGACAGATTTCCATTTTGCGGGTGCGACGGTGGAGACCCCATTTCCATATCCTCAACTAGACTTCCGACTGCAGACTCAGCATTACTGCAAGTTGAAGGCCCAGTCGATGAAGGGACAATGGTGTTGGAAGCTAGTGTTGGAGTTAAAAGCGGAAGTCCTGATTTGGTACCTATAAACTTCATTCGTTAATAAGATGGCTAAACACTTTGAGTTAACATGTGATTCTAGAATACAATGCTCAACGGATAATTAAAAATAGAAAATTAAAAACTCTACTTGTTGTATTGTTATGTGAGCTGACTAAGCGGCACAAAACGTCAGATTTGGCAAGTACCGAACTAAGCCTGTCTTCAAGGAACGAAATAAGGAAAGTAGGTGCGCAGCCATGCTTATAGAGTTCCCCAAACTCCTCTAACATAGACGCAACCGCTTCTGATGGTGAGCTCACTTCGCTGTCTTCAACATGGCATGGCTCTGCGCTGTTTGAAACTATCTAAATAATGTACACTTAAGTAACAACAGGGAATTCAAAAATAACACGGGAACCACCGAATAATGCAAAACCGATGGTTTGATGTGTTCTTCAATTTTTGAAATCAATAATCTTTGGCTTTTTGAAATGCGCCCATTCAAGCATTCAATTTCGAAATCCAATTCCTGATTTTATTTGTCAACGCAAATTCTTACCCTGACAGTACGTGTGGCGCAATCTGCGACAACTACAACCGCTCGAGTATGTGGGTTTATTTTTGTTGCTAAGAGAGGCGTATTGCTACCATGTCGTGAAGGAGAGTGCTGTGAATCCGGCCTAATCACAGCCGACCGCGGGGCAGAGGGTGAAGCAAAGCCATTTGTGATTCCGGATATGTGGGCTGTATTATGTTCTGAATCTCCACCACAGGAAGACAATGCCAGAATGGCGGACGAACTCGGCGATAGCAAATGTCCGTTCGTGGAGGGTGAGCACGCATTTTCCATGGGAGTTGGATGTTTCACATCTTCGTGAATTGCCAGCAGAATCTCGTCCATGCGCGCTATTCGTTTGTCGATACCTGTAACGTTCAGGTAAATTTCTAGTTATATCCATTCTCATAACCACTATCACTATATTGAATAAGCCCAACTGATTTTATTTTTAAAATACATTTCGTACTATGAAAAACATAAAAGTTATTAAGAAGTATCCTCATTGTTTTTAATTTACTCTTCCAATTATTTCTGAAGCAACGTAAGAAATTTGGAAGCATTTTACAACATGTCCGAAAATTAATATTTGGAACCAAAAGGAAGCAGATTTTGATGATGTTGGAAAACGTATTAAAGTTAGATACTAAAAATGTTTCCGCGACATAATTGGAACAGTTAAGAACAATTAGGATAGATAATATAGGATATTTAGAATCACGAACAAGGATGTGATCAATCAATATTTAGTTAGCATAAATATGTTATAAAATGCCGTAGAAAAGAGTTCGGTACGCGCAAATGGCGATTTAAATTTGCGCCAAAACATAATTGCATGCCAAAGGGGTTAAAAGGGGCCGCTGAAAATTTTTAATGAGGGGGATTACACGGCAGGGGTCTCCTCTAGAGATTGGTAAAAAAATTTGAGTGGGGCCTTATTAGGGTAAAAATTTTCACAGTCAACACTTTTCCCTATTAGAGGAGGCTCTGTTCAGCATCAGGAAAAGATCTTCCTCTAATAGGAAAAGTGTTGACTGTGAAAATTTTTACCCTAATGAGGCCCCACTCAATTTTTTTTACCAATCTCTAGAGGAGACCCCTGCCGTGTAATCCCCTCATTAAAATTTTTCAGCGCCCCTTTTAACCCCTTTGGCATGCAATTATGTTTTGGCGCAAATTCAAATCGCCATTTGAGCGTACCGAACTCTTTTCTACGGCATTTTAGAACACTCCCTCTAGCCTTTTACAAAAATAATACAGGGTTAGCCAAAAAAGGAGATTTGTTCAAGTGACTGTAAAATAGTGATATTGTAGCGATATGGCGAGCGGTCTTTTGTATATTCACAAGGAGACTTGTACCTGTCTAATAAAAAAAGATCACCCAGAAACCATGTCGGAAACCTAAAAATCTGAGGGGTCAAAAATCGCGTGTTTTGCTGGGATTTTTGCAGTAAAGCTGAAAAGTCGCGAACCTGCAGACAAATCATCTCACACGACCATACCGCTGAGGAAAAGGTTGGTCAGTGAGTTGAATACTACCCGAAAAACAAAATTTCAGCGAAAAAAATTTTTTTGGTTTTTCGAATCAATGAAGTCCGCCCTGTGGTTAAAAAATCGAGTTTTCTGACCATAGGGGGACCTCATTGATTCGAAAAAATGGAAAAATATTTTTCTCGCTGAAATTGTGTTTTTCGGGTAGTATTCAACTCACTGACCAACCTTTTCCTCAGCGGTATGGTCGTGTGAGATGATTTGTCAGCAGGTTCGCGACTTTTCAGCTTTACTGCAAAAATCCCAGCAAAAAACGCGATTTTTGACCCCTCAGATTTTTAGGTTTCCGATATGATTTCGGGGAGATCTTTTTTTGTTAGACGCGTACAGGTCTCCTGAGCAATATACAAAAGACCGCTCGCCATATCGCTATATTATCGCTATTATACAGGCATTTGCAAAAATCTCCTTTTTTTGGCTCACCTGTATGTAATATGAAGGCAGTGCATTTGATGAAAAGGACCGTTGAAAATATAACGCCCGCACTGTCTATTACAGGTTATTTGTATTTGTCATAAATCAAACCTGACAAGACGAAATATGGTGAATAAGCAGTGCATACGCCAGCTAAAAGAGACCGTCCAAAATCAGTGTTAAGACTATCTTGATGCTGTTCTTGTTTGTATGTAGGAAATTTATCCATCGTTTGAGGCGTCGGTAGCTTAGCGATTGTAGAACTTAAGCTGGGGTCGCCGAATGCAGTAATGTTTTTAATATCCAATACCAATTCGTAGTGACGTTGCGAGCCTAAATGATTGAAGGTAAAATTAATTTACTTATATGAAAACAAACCGTTGCTCTCTTGTCGAGGTAGAAATTTCCGCCGCGCTGGTGATAGCGACTGTGGGTTAATTGTTATAGCGCGGGTTTTATGTGGCGGCTGTCCATTGGCTGAGTGATCGCTACAAGCACTACTTACTGCTACAGTTATTTCCATTGGCTCTGCTGGGTCAGATGTAGGCGGTGAAGTACCTGAACAACTACAAATAGATATTTCTTTAAAGGTACCTATTGTTTTTACAAAATACAGTGTTTATTAGTATGTCAGGTTGTGTGTCAATGAATCACTACCAAAAAATTACAAAATATTTTAGCATATTAAATAAAATACCCTTGGGATCCATATCTAATGAGTCGCATTTCTTTAAATCACCAGAAAGGGAACCAGCATTCGAGAGGCAACAACTTTCATCGGCGAAACTTTTTATTGGGGACATGGAATCCGGACTTAAAGCTTCTGAAATTAAGTAAACACATAATAATATTAACTTAATAACGTTGGAAACATACCCTTTCGCTTGCTTTTGTCCACAGTGGAGCATCGAATAAAATAGGACAAAATGTATAGTATTTCGGAAACCAGACGAGGGCTATCACCAAGCACCACTGTTTTGGCAAAACAATGCCCACTCCCTGGAACGCCCACACTGCCATATAACTCCAGAAACTGAGCCAACATTGCATTATAAGGGCTGCGTCGGGCGTCTATCACACACTAAAGCCATAAATTATATATGGAGCTTAATAGCCAAAAGGTAAAAATCATTACAAGAAGTAAGATTAATATATTTAGACAAACAATATTTTACAATATGTTCCCCACATTCTAAAAATACACTAAAGTTTTAGAAATGCTCACCGTCCCGAGTAATAGTGATCGGTCATATGGTACGGTAACGGTACAGTTTTCTGGCGGAGCCACACTAGCTACCCACGCCAAGTGATTCATCAGAACAGACGATAACAGTGTTGACAAAAAGCTAAAATTGCTAATAACGTTAATCAAACCGCCGGTACCATACTATATCCTTACAATTTGGTATCTTTGGTATTGAGTTGATCCGCCAATTTCGCAAGAGTTCGGCAGAATTCTTCTGCAGTAGACTCTTGCGTTGTTGGATCTGTGAGACTTAGCCACACTGGAGCTTTTAGTCGTAACGAGTTGTGCAAAACACATGTTGCTGTACAGAATTCTGCCCACCCCTAAAACAGCAAGGAAATTAAGAATTTTCTACATCCAAAGCGCTATTAATACTTACTCAAGTGAAACATTGCAAATATATTTCTCGCAAAACTAACACGTATTAAGACATGTTATTTGGTTCTTCTATTTTAAAAATGTTTATGATAAATATTTCCAACATACATTCCAAAGCATACCTGATAGGCTAACGAGAAGAATTGGGTCTTGGCATTGACTGCTCGGTGAATTTGAGCAATGAGTTTATGTATTTCTTGTTCTATTTGGAGAATGTGTTGAAAAACAAAACCTTTCTCCTGGCCCGGGAACAAAAGAGCGATACCATATTGCTTTGTAATGTCGTCGATTGCAGTCTGATTTACCACTTGTACCGTTGAATGGTTTGCTTCTGATATGGAGCTGCAGCTACTCATACGACTTCGGTTCCCATTTCTTCCAAGCAAGACAGCTTAAATAAATTACTCAAACGCAGCGGAGAAATTTGGAATATATTAATACACTTCATGAATTCAGGTAAAATAATTGTAATACCGTTTTTGTTATATCAAACTAACAAAAAATGTTCGCGTCAAATATATACATTAAATAGGCTGCTATCTTAAACAAGAACTCTCTGAATTTCGTAACCTCGGATAATGTAGAGGACAAAATACATATACAATTTAACTCACCATCATCGCAAAGACCTTTGAGAGAAAGCTGACGCCTTCGTGCTCTTGACAACCGATTGGGCGAAAATGCCTTCAGTTCTTCCATGATAGCTGCGGCAGAAGGAGCGGTGAAATCGTCATCTATTTGGAGAGAGGATACTCTTTGGCGAGAAAAACCTTCTGGTGGGTCAGTATTTGAATACGACGTCCTGGGTTTGTTCTTGTTTCGCGGACTGCATTGATTACGAAGGGCGTCCAAAGAACGTACTGTACAATAATGAGACTGAGAATCCGAATCAGAGCTATTTAGACTGTTCGCCATACCACATTTGTGCTCTCTGAAGCCATATTTTTATTCAACATATAGTCGAACTTTATGTGATAGGAAAAAATAATTCTGACGATAAAATTAAATGGAATTGTTACTGCGGATACCGGTAGTGAACAAAATATTATTCTTTTATGGTTTAGCATCGCAGATACACAATAAGGGGTTATATAAAATTTGTATCGCTTTCGTTTCTTGCGATACCTATTGTTGTATTTCTATATGTGCCCATTTTCAAACCCTTTCCAGCCCCAAACTCGCAAATACACCTTGTTTTAAAATATATTCCCCCCCCATAGAGTTACAAAACCTTAGCACGGACTTTTCACCTGGGGCATGGATTTTTGGCTCCGGGGCTTCTACTCGGTGAGATAAGACCCCCGGAGAAAAAAATTTTGAAATTCGCATGTTGGACCCCTTGTTTTTACCCCCTCAAAGTTAGGCTCCGCCCTCTTTTTGTCCGTCCGTCTGTGCGCTATTGTTTGAGAATATCCAGCAAGCGCCCAGAGGCGTGTGATAGCTCAATCGATAGTTCTAATCGAGAAACGCTCGGGAAAATTGAAATTTTCGAGATCTAACGACAAAAAAAAGTTATGAGCCCTGAGGGCATTTGTCGGGATCTGGTCGGGATTGGGCGTTCCTGACCATCTCCAGAGGCGAGTGAGGTGTCAAATGATAGCTCTCGGTGAGACAAAACGAATGGCATAAAAAGTTTCGAGATTGGACCACCTAGGTTGACGAAAAATGCCCTCAGGCCATTTCTCGGGATTTTCGGTTCCTGACCACCTCCAGAGGCGAGTGAGGTGTCAAATGATAGCTCTCAGTGAGACAAAACGAATGGCACTGAAATTTTTGAGATTGGACCACACACGGCGGAGATTTTTAGCCTGAGGGCATTTCTCGGAATTTTGGGTTTCTGACCAGCTCTTGAGGCGAGAGAGGTGTCAAATGATAGCACTGGGTGAGACAAAACGAATGGCCTTAAAATTTCAGACATCGGACCACACACGATGGAGATATTTGCCCTGAGGGCATTTAACCGGTTTTGGCCTGTGGTCGGGTGCGGAGCATCTTACCCTCCCCCTTGGAATGTGAGGGAACTTAGAGCACGCAAGGTATAACTCAATACTACCCCATAAACAATACGATCCACCGCAGGTGGCGAGATAGTCCTGTGGTCGGGCGCGGAGCGCCCGACCTTCCCCCTTGGAATGTGAGGGTACTTAGAACATAGGTATATTTGTATTATACCTTTTAAAATCTATGCCATTTTCTAGACGGCCGAAGGCCGAGTTCTTTTCGCGTAGCGAATACCAAAACTGTTATTCATATTCACCCAATTAAAATTTAGTGACCAACGAATTTAATCTAAACCACGAATATAGACTCCCGTCAGCTAGCCGATCTCTGATCGGCTAGTTAGTATGAGATTTTTTCAGATCGCTTTCATAACATCCAAGGGAGAGAACGACCGCTAAATGTACAGTTATGAACACGGGGAATTTGAGCATTTACATATTTTCAGAGAAAAGGAAAACGAATTTGACGTCCATTTTATAAGATTATCAAGGGATCTGTTTATCGAGCCAGATTCGGGCATTGCCGCCAATTTTTGGCCTAAAATCCTAGGTTGGTAAAGATTGTGTCCGGGCCTAAATGTTAAAAGATTGTGTGCGAGCCATTCCTGATAGTCACTTTCCCTTGACATGCGTTTTATAGGTAGCTTCGCAACTAGTCTATAAACATTTAAGAAAAGTATTATTTTTTGAGTTTTAACAAATTATCTCGTTGTTATGGCAGCTACAATGTCAGGAAAATGATTGAAAGTTTGTGTTTAAATAAGCGTATTCTGTAAATCATGTTTGAATATAGAACCCACTATTATTTAACGCATTAGACGGCCATATATTTATACCAATAGCCAAAGTTACCTTATAGGAGATGAGAACTTGTTAGCTTTTGGTGCTGTGAATAATCGACTTATCATTAACGAGTCGCTATCCCTGAATTAGTATTATATAAATAACCCACAAAAATCGTAATACCAAAAAAACTCACAAGAGGGTATGGATTTTCAAAGAATCCGTTCTAACAGACGATCCCATAGAGCCAAATACCATTTTTGAGATCTGGACAGTGTCAGGATTGTGAGGAAGAAACTAAAACCATAACTACTACATATATTATTGTATAATGAAAACATAACGTAAAGAAGAAATAAATTAAAGCTTACCTGGAAACGGCCACAGCTAGATTTGTGTGCTCCAGGAATGAGTCGATCTGCCGTAGCGATGACTGTTGCCGTATCATAAAGTAGCCGGCCACCTTGTCCAGAGAAAACCACCAGTCTCAAGGCGTCTTTTCGCAGCGTTTTGTAAGGATTCCAGCTAAAACAAATACTGTTAGGAAAATTTGAATGCATAGGTTCTGTTTTAGGGTTATTTTAGAGGTACTGGATTCCCACATTTCGTGGTGAGTCATCTAATGACTATTATAATTTCGCGGGTTGTATTCTAAACTAACTATAGGTCATCTGACTGATAAGCGCAGCTCTATAGTTTAAAAATGTTGTTTCATTGTCTCAGAAGCAGCGCGAAATAATGAAAATTTTTTCATATATCCCTCCAATTCTTTACTCATTATTTAATAGTACGGTTAAAAATAATTTTAACTTTCGAAGCCAATTAGTAGTTTTCGTATTTCTAGTTTAACTTTTCAATGTAAAATGGTATATATTCAGTTCCTTCACATATCCGTTTAAAAATGATTAATTATACCAAATAACCGGAAAAATAGCAAATTAGGAGGTATACCACGTAACAAAAATATCTTAAAACGAACTCAAACATTTCCAATCTTAATATACAACTCATTTTACAATGTTCATGGTTATAGGTTTTCATAATATCCATAATCTCAATTAATAACAGTTTATTATATCCCAAAAGGGATATCCTAGGCTATATATGGAAAATTCAAAATAATCATTGCAATGGTTTGACTTTCAGATATACCAGTTAAAAGTCCATCAGCTAATAACAAGCTTCATATTTTATCATAGTATAAAACTAACCACAGCGAAGATAAATCGACGCCTGGCCATTGATGGTTCCCTGGACTACAAGACTCTGACGGATCAGGGAAGGCTGTGTTAGTAGAACCTGTGGAGGAGGGCTTTCGGCTGTTGTTTGGGCCGTTGGATGAACTAAGGAGTCGCTTGAAAATAGCCATAACGACAATTTGTTGCGTTTGATGTAATTTTCTCCGATACAATTCTTCTTGTTTGTGTTTGGATTGGTTGAAGGCCAATATTGGACGAGCAAGTATAAGAGGATATCAGCGTTTGCGGATAATCTGGAATTTGGCGGAAGGTTGTTAAACGGTTTCGCATTGCACAATGGCGCTGACAAAAGGAACTGTCGTCTAATAGCAAAACGACCGCGAAAGTTGAAATTCGAAATAGAAAAATAAGGAAATAGCAGAAGGCAAAAGTCCGATCATATTCCCAATTCTCGGCAGCAGCATAACACTTCGCAGCAGTCGCACAGGAATCTAAACAATGAAAACATTAAGTGACTGTCAGCGAGAAACATAAATAAAAACGAGTGTATTAGACGCCTGATCAAATCACAAAGCTGGAAATAGTTAGCGAGGTACAAACAATGTGAGCATGCAAGAGTCATAAGAGCAGGATTTTGCGTTAATAAAATAATAATCGAAAAAAATATATAATTAATAAATAAATATAAAATTAACATGTTGAGCGGTATCTCTTGTCGAAATATAAACAAAATTGTTTCATATTATAAATTTAATTCGAGGAACAAAATTTGAATAACTTTATAAATGGAAATTTAACAAATTATGTGATCAAAGTTTACTTTCCGTGCAGATTTCTAATGATCGAATAAGATAGTTATAATTACTAACACAAGCCCCACTACACTTTTACCGAACAAAAATTTATGCGATAGAGGCGTAAGGGCTTTTCCATGGAATCCGTCGTCAGAAGCGTTTTGGCACAAGCGACATTGGTCGGGGGGGGGTCAGTGAAATAACCATGGCACGACGAAACCCATGTTGTAAGGATTTACTTTGTGTCCAAAAATGTGGAAATATATAATAAATAATGGTAAGAGTTATCAAATTTTGCGAAATGGTTACAAATAGAGCTGAACAAAATGCAATGATCATTTTTATTAGCAAATTCCACAACAGATTGATCTACAACACATACAGATTGAATATACACCTCATGATTTTGATTCCCACGAATGACAAAAAGCCGCCAAAGCCACAATGGTATTTCCTTTTTACATAAGCCAAATGAACAGATAGCATCATTCTTAAACCAACCATTACAACACCGTCATTAACCAATAATATTAATGCCAATTTCAGCATTTAGTGGAGAATTTGGTAGGATCAGTGAAATAGAGACAGGCCCACAGACATGTGACGACAAAACAAACCCTAATCCAAATCAAACACCATACGCAGCAACTCGCCACAAAGCCAAAAGAAGAGAGGAATGCACTCTTTCAGTGGCTTCGTCCCTGTGCGTGTGCGGGGACAGTGACGCCCACACACAGACACGACTAATGGCGGCACACAGCTAGACATATACACACAAAAAGAAGGAGACGACTTGGATATGAGTCAAGAACTTCAGTCCAGACAGCGTGGATGCGTGCCAAGTGGTTATGGTAGTTTTGAGTGGGTCGCTGTGAGACAAACACTGTTCAAATAGCGTTTGTTTCACATAACGATTAGTGCTGAAGCTTATCTTCCGCTCTCTGTTATCCACTCTTCATTTTCCTTCCCTTTGATTTTTTGCTGTTGCTGGCTACAATTTTATGTTAGTGATTCATCCAAGGCCGTGATTGTTGGGTCAATCCTTATTTTATGCGAAATTGTAATTTTTCACAAGGGCTATCATGAGGAAATTATTTCAAATTTTCTAGAGCTTACATTAACGATTAAAAGATCGAATTAGCCTTTACACGGATATGCCAACATTTTGTGATTATTGTCTGCATCTATTATTTTCTATTTATGTGTAAATTTTCCACTATAAAAATTTATTAATGGAACAATAAGTATTTTGTGGCATTCAGCAGTTTATAGAGCCTCGATAATTGGGCAGTAAAACTTTTATAAGTAATTCGGGATTGCTCGCAATAGTCGATCTCCCTAACTAGTATTTCAGGTGTCTTTTCATTATTATTTTTGTACGTCATGACATTATTGAGACATTTTGCAACAACTGCACTTGAATGATATTGGTTTGGCCGGAAATTCGTGTCGGTGTTTTTAAATATAATTTTTTTCTCACGTAACGCTAGAGTGCCTATGAGTGTTATATACTGTTTGATAGCCAAGGGTTTTCTCCATGCAACCATACTTAAATTATATTTTAGCTTTGTAAAAAATTGTTAGCTATTTGTGATTCCATGAAAAATTTCAAAATGACCAATTTTTGAGCTATTTTTATATCATTTGTATGCAAAAATATTAGGCATTCTATTTCCAATTGTGCAATATTGTAGAGCAATATCAGCTCTAGTACTTACCTTTTACAGAACATTTTTTCGTTTGATGGCTGCAGAGATATGACCATTTTAAGAAATGATTTCGCTCGAAAAATGGAAAATTTCGATTTTTGCGATTTTTTCAGTTTATGTCTCAACTTTGAGCGGTCATATCTCGCAGAATTTCGACGCAAAAGGTATTCTGTAAAAAGTATGTTGTAGAGCTCGACCTTGTCTACAAATGCCGCAATGCCACGTTTTAGAATAGTGCCAAAAGATAAAAAAAATTATCCATGAAAGTTGCTAAAAATAACCAAAAATCAATTTTTGGATGTGCTTCCTTAGAACTATCATAAAGTAATGGTTACATGTAATGGTAAATCATGCTATATACAGTTTGAAAGAGGAATGAATGTGCTACCGAATGGTATGTAACACTCAAGAAAAACACCGCTTTAGATTAATAAAAATTGACTTTGAAAACACCGACAATAATTTCCGGCCAAACCAATAGTATGAATTGCGTTAAGTAATATGTTTCTTATAAACTATTTTGTTCTACTTTTGTGTATTTTAGCCTTTTCTACCTCATTTGTACGGGAAAGCTAGAGCAAGACGGAGGGCACAGCGTCTAATTCTCTTCTGGCTTCTATGCCCGGCGACAATAAGAACAAGCCCATGTCAAACAGCCGGCAACATGCAGTACGCAACCGTAGGCAGAACCGCTACACAGTAAGCCTTTTGTCTGCTAACGTAGATTGATCATTCTTGTATCCTAGTTATACTTTTCTTTTAAACGCGAGGGGTTGGAATTTATCCACCCTTGTTTTTTCAGAATACTTATTTATTTTACCACACATTGTTATTCTAGCAAAACAACTATTGGTATTTCCCACAACAACTTGAAACAGGATTCAAAATCATGTTTCAAGTTGTTGTGGGAAATCCCAATATATTATAATAATAATAGTTGTAGTACTTAATAATATGCAATTTTCAATTAATTTTAATTCAGAGTGCCTATTACGCAAATGCAGGTGGAAGCTCAGAGATCAGTTGCTGCGTAAAGTATACCGTCTTCGGCTTCAATGTAATTTTTTGGATTATCGGCTTTCTCCTGCTTGCGGCCGGTACATGGGCTCACTTGGAAAAGTACAACCCGCAAAGTCAAGTTAGCCAGATTTCGAAATTCTATTTAAATCCAGCGTGGCTGTTGATCATCATCGGAGCCGTGACTTTCATCCTTGGATTTAGCGGTATTTTATTTTTAGCTCCATTTATGTCAATTATAACATACAACAACTTCGCACTACATATGAAACTTTTAGCGACACACAAAATATCCTTATGGCAAAAAAACATCTTTATTTTTAGTGTTAATAATAACTATATAAGATACTCCGTTAGAGCTGTAAGTTTTGTTACATTTTAGGTTGCGTTGGTGCGTTGCGAGAGAACACATGTTTCTTGGCTATTTACTCCTCTTTGTTGGGACTTCTTTTGCTTGCAGAGGCAGTCATTGTGATAGTGGCTATTTTATCAAAAGACTGGATCGAGACAGAATTAAAAGTCAAATTTAATGACATGGTAACTTTTTTCTTGTAAGCTACAAAAAGCATCAGGATCACATTTTTGGGATCAAAATTTTGGTACAATTGAAATTGAGATGAAATAAAAATTTAAAAATAATAGACATAAATTAACCGGAAAACCTATACAAAAAGGAAGTTTTGTATAGCCGCATACAATTATGAGGATTTAAATTGGGTTATAAAATTGGCGCAACATAATAATTTGTAGCAAACCATTCGATGCATGTTTTAGTTCCTATATTTGATCTTGCATAGGTTACAGTGCAATAGATTTCATACTATAATACTCTAAAATACTATTCTGGACAACTTTGCTGTTTAGATTTTCGGATTTGGCGCAGTTTTAAAAATTTTGTGGAAAACCCACGTTTTGCCCAAAAATGTCATTTTTGAAACCAAAGCATCTATGGGGCTGATTTTTTACATCAGGGTTTTCAGAGGTGCTGATCACGAATCTGACGTCAGATTCAAGGTTAGATCTCATGAGGTCTCACATGATGTCAGGACTTTCCCAGGCGGGATGTTACTTGGTACATAACTGTTTTTTCTACTCTAGTAAGGCCTCCTACATGCAGAGAATGGCGTCGCGTAGGCGACGTGGCGCTTCCCTAGTCCGGGATTATTATTTCATCACATAACAGGATGATATGTGTATTTTAATAGACATTTATTTTATTAATTATTAGGTCGTTCTGTATCGGGATGACGTGGATCTGCAATCGCTTATCGATTGGATGCAAGCCGACTGGAAATGTTGTGGAATTAACAAAGCCGATGATTGGGAAATGGTATGATCTAATGTGTCACTACATTTTAATGGTAATAAAATTTTCAGAACATATATTTTAATTCCACATCTGAAGATATCCGATCCGTTGAAGCTGGTGGCGTTCCGTTTTCCTGTTGCCTTCCCAAATACAAGTATCGCTCCGAGGGCTTGCCAAATTCAAATTGCGGACACGGTGTACGAACGAAACAAATGGTTCGTATTTCGGGACAACGTTTTTTATTGAATGAGCCTGTTTTAGAGGAAGTCTATGCACGACATAATTTACACGGAAGGATGCTTTCCAAAGGCATTGCAATGGCTGAACAGCAACTTTGTCTACGTTGGAACTGCAATATTTGTAGTAGCTGTTATTCAGGTATTTATTCTATAACATTAGTTTTTTCTTCGGAATATATTTGCCGGAATCATGTTAAAATCAAAATGGCTTTGTTTAAATATTTCAATAATGTTTTTGATAGTATTTTATGTTTATATATTACTTTCATGCATAATTTTTGGAACCGATTGGTTTTATTAGTATGACATATCTGCGTAGTTCATTTTATCTACATATCGAAAAATACTAATTAATGCATCTTTAGTTTCTTGGAATATGCTTCGCGCAAGATTTACGTAGTGATATTTTTGCTCAACGAGCCAAATGGACGCGACGATGAAAAGCAATATCGACCATTCATCAGTATTAAATTCTTACGACACCTGAAATCTCATCATCACCGCCTTTAACTTATCATTTTATATTTTTGAATGAACTTGTAAGATATACTGTAATAAAGTTTATTTTATTTGAGTTTTTCAGATTAAAGCCAATGCTATTATCGCTTATATTTTGTTGTTATATTCCATAAACATGTTACCTATAAACCAAGTATTTGACAATTAAATGCTTAGACAATTAATGACATATCAATTCTGAGGTTTAACAGGTAATCTTTGTTTTTATTTTAATTTTATTATGATTGGAAGTGAAATACCCAGAATGGTTTACTTTATTGACTATGCTGGCACTTAGCTTCCCAAAACAAGGGGCAAATCGATAACCCACAAGCAGCAATGGCTCGCTCCGGGGACAGAGTTTGCCCTACATTTAAAAATACAAGACAAAAAAGTTAAATATGTGAAAATTTTATTTTCCACCTGATTTTCGTTTCGGCGAAAATATTTAGGATTTTTCACAATTTCGGAAATATTCATGTATTTAGTGCACCATTGTATCAGGATATAATTATAGGCCTATGAAACATCAGCAATGATTGGCAAGTTGAAATCTTTTTCCGAGGATTTCCAAAATTATTTGGCCGATGGAGTAAGGTTTATTGTTTGAGGTGCACAATCTAATATATTTATTTTAGGCTGTACTTCAAGAAGATGAAAAGGAAGAGCTACGTTGGCGACGTCTTAGCTATTGGATCTATTTCTTCTTCATTATCATTGTTGGTGTGCCTATTTGGCATTTGACTACTACACCGTATCGCGCTTCGTTACCTCATTTTGAAGATAATTTTCGGGAACACCTTAAGGTATATTAAGTTTATTTCCCAATCTCTTAGTTAAGCTGTGTCTTGAAAACACGGGATTTTTATGTTTTTTCAATATGAATGAAGAATTAGAAATTTTAGTTTTTATAGTAAGCTTATTTAAATCATGGTTTTTCATTCCTCCGCTATGAAAGATTGGAATGAGATTTGTTCCAATACGTACACGTTGCAGCACTCAAACGTTGGAATTTGAATTATATTTCTGTAAATCTCCATTTTTGGTCATTTTACGGATTTTCATTTTTCTGTGTGCACTTTACATATTATTTTCGAGAAAGATAGGTAAGGAAAGTATAGATAGTTTTTTGAAGGGGCCATTTTTACCCATCCCCCCAGTAAGCTAAAGCTGTGAGTCCGTCCGTCCCATGGCCGTTAGACCCCTTCCGGCGGGTATATCTGGCTAAGTGATAGCTTAAAATGTTCGTATAGACGAGCTGAGTATGTTTTTAGCAAAATTTAGACAAAATGTAGACTAAATTTAGACAAAATTTTTTAGACAAAAATTTTCAAAGGCCTAATTTTGGCTGTCTGGGCATTCTTGATACACCTTTTTCGTGTAAGGTTTTTGTCCCCAGTTTTCAGGGAGGGCATTCTTGATACACCTTTTTCGTGTAAGGTTTTTGTCCCCAGTTTTCAGGGAGGGCATTCTTGATACACCTTTTTCGTGTAAGGTTTTTGTCCCCAGTTTTCAGGGAGGGCATTCTTGATACACCTTTTTCGTGTAAGGTTTTTGTCCCCAGTTTTCAGGGAGGGCATTCTTGATACACCTTTTTCGTGTAAGGTTTTTGTCCCCAGTTTTCAGGGAGGGCATTCTTGATACACCTTTTTCGTGTAAGGTTTTTGTCCCCAGTTTTTGGGGAGGGCATTCTTGATACACCTTTTTCGTGTAAGGTTTTTGTCCCCAGTTTTTGGGGAGGGCATTCTTGATACACCTTTTTCGTGTAAGGTTTTTGTCCCCAGTTTTTGGGGAGGGCATTCTTGATACACCTTTTTCGTGTAAGGTTTTTGTCCCCAGTTTTTGGGGAGGGCATTCTTGATACACCTTTTTCGTGTAAGGTTTTTGTCCCCAGTTTTTGGGGGAGGGCATTCTTGATACACCTTTTTCGTGTAAGGTTTTTGTCCCCAGTTTTTGGGGAGGGCATTCTTGATACACCTTTTTCGTGTAAGGTTTTTGTCCCCAGTTTTTGGGGAGGGCATTCTTGATACACCTTTTTCGTGTAAGGTTTTTGTCCCCAGTTTTTGGGGAGGCCATTCTTGATACACCTTTTTCCCGTGTAAGGTTTTTGTCCCCAGTTTTTGGGGAGGCCATTCTTGATACACCTTTTTCGTGTAAGGTTTTTGTCCCCAGTTTTTGGGGAGGGCATTCTTGATACACCTTTTTCGTGTAAGGTTTTTGTCCCCAGTTTTTGGGGAGGCCATTCTTGATACACCTTTTTCGTGTAAGGTTTTTGTCCCCAGTTTTTGGGGAGGCCATTCTTGATACACCTTTTTTGTGTAAGGTTTTTGTCCCCAGTTTTTGGGGAGGGCATTCTTGATACACCTTTTTCGTGTAAGGTTTTTGTCCCCAGTTTTTGGGGAGGCCATTCTTGATACACCTTTTTCGTGTAAGGTTTTTGTCCCCAGTTTTTGGGGAGGGCATTCTTGATACACCTTTTTCGTGTAAGGTTTTTGTCCCCAGTTTTTGGGGAGGCCATTCTTGATACACCTTTTTCCCGTGTAAGGTTTTTGTCCCCAGTTTTTGGGGAGGCCATTCTTGATACACCTTTTTCGTGTAAGGTTTTTGTCCCCAGTTTTTGGGGAGGGCATTCTTGATACACCTTTTTCGTGTAAGGTTTTTGTCCCCAGTTTTTGGGGAGGCCATTCTTGATACACCTTTTTCGTGTAAGGTTTTTGTCCCCAGTTTTTGGGGAGGCCATTCTTGATACACCTTTTTTGTGTAAGGTTTTTGTCCCCAGTTTTTGGGGAGGGCATTCTTGATACACCTTTTTCGTGTAAGGTTTTTGTCCCCAGTTTTTGGGGAGGCCATTCTTGATACACCTTTTTCGTGTAAGGTTTTTGTCCCCAGTTTTTGGGGAGGGCATTCTTGATACACCTTTTTCGTGTAAGGTTTTTGTCCCCAGTTTTTGGGGGAGGGCATTCTTGATACACCTTTTTCGTGTAAGGTTTTTGTCCCCAGTTTTTGGGGAGGGCATTCTTGATACACCTTTTTCGTGTAAGGTTTTTGTCCCCAGTTTTTGGGGAGGGCATTCTTGATACACCTTTTTCGTGTAAGGTTTTTGTCCCCAGTTTTTGGGGAGGCCATTCTTGATACACCTTTTTCCCGTGTAAGGTTTTTGTCCTGTGGTCGGGCGCGGAGCGCCCGACCCTCCCCCTTGGAATGTGAGGGAACTTAGATCACAAAAGGGTATAACCCAATCTTACCCCATAAACATTACGAGCCACCGCAGGTGGCGAGCCAGTCCTGTGGTCGGGCGCGGAGCGCCCGACCCTCTCCCTTGGAATGTGAGGGAACTTAGAACATCTACTCCCGAACAACTCTTACTCCCGAACAACCCAATCTGACCGCTGATGGCGGTGGGCATACTGATACAGACGGGGCATACTGATGGCGGTGCGCGAAGCGATGACGAACCCAATCTCCCGCTGTGCACGCTCCCCGCTTCCTAGCGAAGTGAGGGCCGCGAAGCGGCCCCACTTCGCTAGTTAGCATTATTTTAATCGAAATTTCGGCCATTTTTAGGTAATTTTATCTTTCTGAATGCGCTTTACGTACTATTTTTCGGAAGGATTGGTAGAAACAGTATGCATTTATTTCAAAAATGCCAATTTTCGGCCGAAAGAGCCATCCTTCTCAGCTCCTTTCCAATCTTTCACAATCCACTCTTACCTAAACCGCAGTGTCTGTGTCACGATCCCCCTGTAGTAGACTCTTCACGTCTAACTCGGATCCGGGCGAGTGATACGTCAATCGCTTCCTCTCGACGAGACAAGACGATTGGTACCGGTTTCAAGGGGGCACGGCCCCCTGTGGCCCTATAACTAAGGACGAACTCAACCCTGACCGCTGATGGCGGTGCGCGAAGCGATGACGAACCCAATCTCCTGAACAACTCACGCTCCACCATATTTACAAGTGATTGCGGCGAAGCCGCAATCACTTGTAATGGGGCAGTAATTGACAACCATGATGAGAGTAATGCCATAATTTGTTCCTCATTTTATGACAAAAAATACTAGTTGATTTATACATGTCCCCTAATATGTCTGTAAATTTTAACAAGCATTATACTTTTTAATTTATTTATTAGGGCTTCTAGCGGGTTCAACAAAAATAATAAATAAGAGGCATCTTAATTGTACAAAATGCTTATAGACACTGTTATTTGTGATACAATTATACTATCACACTGTACAATAGAGAGTTATATAAGAAAATATCAACTTTTATAGGACACTTTCTCACCTTCATCTGCCGAATTTTCCTCCGAAGAAATCCATGGATCTAAACCCGGTGATGTATGGAATCAAATGGCATTATTTCCTGCGTACAATGTGCATTTTGTGTTTGTTCACGATGTGCCATCTTATGCGTCAACTGAAGATTACCCGGCCAAAGAAGAAATTGATAGAACACAAAAATCGACTGAAGAATTACTTAATAATGTGCGTAAATTCGCTGGAATATTCCATGATAATCTACAGCTTAACATTAGCGCCGAGCATTTTTGGGATTTCTCACTTACTGATTTTTTGCTGAACCATCGTTTGGACAAGGAAGAAAGGTCGAAATATTTGCATTTATCGGAGGAATCGAGAAAGCCGAGGGAGAATGTTCTTATAATCAATAATGCACAGGTGCCAGCACTTACCACTGAAATAGATCGACTAAGCACCCCTCCTATTGGATCTGAGCCGCTTGTAAAAGTCGTCGTATTCTATTCGGATAAAACAATCCAATTCTTTGATAAGGAGGTAAATTATTGATAATTTGTTAAATTCGTCGTTGATTTAGGAATTAGTAATCTATTTAGAATACCCGATATATTACCTATTATTGATAATGTTTGAATGATAGACAAGAAATGTAAAACATTTTCTTGCTCAATGTATTGGTGAAATGACAGTACAATTTTTGACATTTAGATCCATCTTCATGCATTTCCTTTTAGATACCTGTCCATGGCCTGACCGTCGCATCATGGGGCGGTTTCGCGTGTGGGTCACACATCACTCGAACAAATACAAAGGAAAACATGAACTCATTGTCTCAAGAGGTGTTCGCCATTTTGCGTATCCAATTGGGCATCGATAAAGCAAGCAAAGCCCACTCGAAATTTGGATCGTCATTCTTCGATGATTCCCATAAGTCGGTTAATAAAGTTCAAGAGGATGTGATGCACCATAAATTAGCTCTAACAATGGAGAACCTACTGCTAACTGCGCATTTTATTAATTCCCTACATGATTTGAAAGATAAGCTCGAGGACTTAGTAATTAGCGAAGAAGTGGCCCAGTTAGCCCGTGCTTCTTATGAGAATTTCTTTCTATCGTACAAGGCTCTCACAGAAGAGAAAAGAATCGGTTTGTTGTTTATATCTCTAGTGTTGCATACTCGTGATAACAAAAATCACGTTAATGACGTTACTGATATTTAAAGGAGAATAAAAATTTTCTCAAAATCAAATCCAATTGCCAAATTTTAAACTTCTCTTATGGGTTTATTAAAAAAGGATTCTACATCAAATTTTAACCTTTTCTACAACCCACTATTGATGCCTCATTCTCCCCATCAGGGTCCTCGATTTCCCGCCACCATAGCTCATGTCATCATCTAAGGTACCACCGCTGCTACTAACAAACAATACAGCTAATTTAAGCCATATTTCAGATGCTCCATCTTCATCATCCGCTCGAATTATGGCGGAAAGAGCTGTTACGCATCCATCGCTATTGGAATTTCTAAATTTCCCCTCTGACCAAAAATACGGTATTTATGTGCCCCTGTAAGTTCATTTCGATCATGTAAACGTAATATTTCTTTCACTTTAGGTTTTTCCCTCTGTTGGTACCCATCGTCTTGCCACTGTTATCATTGGTTAAGTTCGTGCTGCGGCGACCGAAAATTAAAATAGAATAACCGACTTCTTTTGGGTACACGTCTTAACTTAATTGATTTTAACTCTAACGTTACATATTTATATTCATTTGGTTGAGCTTATTTTTAGTTTATTATATACGGGTGATATAATGAAATCAATAAATATATTTTATTGTTAAAATACAACCGTTGCTTAGATTTATTAAGCGTGTAATTATAATCTTTAAAACATCTACATCATTAAAATACTAGTAAAACAGATCTATTTTATTTCCTTACGCGGCATTGCACTTATAAGTACCTATACACTGAGCTGTCCATTAAAAATGAGCTAAAGCTGAGTGAAGTGAATCATGGACAAAAATTATCACTCTTCGCGAGTAACACTAACATGGTAATGTACTGCCGTAGTAAAAGGAACGACGATATGACTAATTTGATATTTTATTCAATATGTAGAATGAAATATCAGATTCAATGCCTTTAGTCTAAATCAATGCTTAATCTTTGTTTAGACCTAGGTCTAAATTATGCCTAGTTATTTAGCAAATTGGAATATGGTAAACAAAGGCACTTTCTTGCGAATGTGCGTGAAAGTCCCCCGACCAAAGGAGGTACCTCAAAGATCTCCCTCTGGTAGGTATGTGCCGTTTTGCTTAATGGGAATTATTTAATTGGATTTGGAAGGTCTGCGATACCAAATGCTATAGAAAGGAAATGCATAATACACAAAGAAAGGAAAAACCTCGAGATCCATGTGTAAAGTGCCAAAGAGAGCAAAAAGTTTAGAGGCTAGACGGACCGGAAAGTCAGGGTCAAGCTATTGGCGAAGCGGTAGACATATTCAGACCAGGCGGTTTTTAGCAATGTCTCTGTCATATATCCGAGGAATGGCCAAGGAAAGGTAAGATTTAGAGAAAGGTTGAGGTTGCCAGGGCGACATTGTAGCGGTTTCAGGTTGGGCCACTCTCGGGGATCGGCCGACGGGGGAAGTGGGGGCGCGAGTGGAACAGTCATTTTTATGTTGCTCTTCGCTGTCGCCGCGCAGCTGAGCCTTTGTTATTTTTAATTACGAGCGTGATTGGGGTAAATTTCAAGTGCGCGCGCTTATTATGCTTGTATTAATCATTGGAATTGAGTGTGTTTATGGGGATTAAATTGTGTATACGTCAAGCATATGTGAACTTATGTAAATTTAGTTGATTCATTCATTGATTGGTTTCTATATTTTTGATCTGTAATTTGTGAACAAATTTGTTTATTTGTATAATATACAATATTTCTTTATATGAAAAGTAGTATGTTATCTATGTATCGTTTTCATTTCTATGTGACTTAACGTTTACAAAACAATTCCAACTGGAATATGTACATTAAGTTTATCTCCCAAGTATATCTGCCAATACCAATTCTAACATTTTTATAAAATCAATCATTCTTGATCTTATTATGTTTTAGTTATTTTCTCAGTTATATTTAAATAAGGAGAAATTTACCTACTATCTAGGATTAGAGTTGTAACAACAAGTCCATTTTTCGCTTTAAAATAATTATTTTCTTTTCCAAATGTTCATTCAAATATTTTTTCTCTTTCATTATATTAACTGTAGACATATCAAGACATTAGAAAACTACGTTCAGTTAGCCAGTGGCTCAAACCGATGTTAAAGCGACAGATATAGCATCTTTCTAGATCCCTTCTTAGACAGAATTCCTTGATATTGTTTAATAGATTTGTCATATCTCGGGTTTTTGGTGCCTGTTTTGAATACAGTAAAAACCCGATAATATCCCCCTGGCCCTGAACGGAGAACCAATCGCAAAAATACAAAGGTTTTTACCTCGATAATACCCCCTACCTCGACAATATCCCCTCCTGAGGTTGGATGGCGAAAAAAACAAGGGACCCTTTTGTTTTCAAAATTTTTTTTCGGTCGCCGCCATTGGCGCCTGCCGTGGAAAGAATTTTTGACGGGAAAATTAAATTTTTCAACGAAAACGTTCCATTTATGGAGAGAGTCGGATGCATCCTTTCATTTAAGTTTATTATTTTCTTCTTCTTCTAATCAATCTAATTCACAAGTGAAGCCTCTCACTCTGTCCGCTCAGTTTAGCCCCTTTTGGCCCTAAATAGCCGAAATTTTCACCGGCTTTTTTGGTCGCGGATCACGAATCCAAAATCAATCCGAGCACGGCATAAAGCGGGTACGGTATGCAGTTTTTCGGGAGTTTTCATCCTATCCATGGGCGGATTTGGGTGCCCATATACCGTCTTGTTTACACTAACACCGGTGATATATACTAACACCATACATAAATTTGTGTATGGCATAGATGGTGTAGAATATGTTATGGTTGTCCAATGTGAAGAAAAATCATATGCTTAGTAAAATATCTATGCCCTAGCAATTCCACAAAGAACACCAGAGCGTAGTAAATTAAACATAGTAAATAAGATCCTTACAGAGTATCTTATTTACTATGTTTAATATTTTCAACAATGGTTAGAAACTTTCTTAGAACAAGTTTTTCTACTGTTTTATTTTCAATTTTCCAAATTAAACTTTTGTCCATTGATATTTTACCAATACTCTTCTTGCTTTTATTTTGGCATCCTTCTGCACATTTAGGAATTTTGACTGTTTGAAAATGATTTAGCACTGAGCTTATTATTACTCTTTGAGGAAGAAATGGTTTTGTGCGTGTTATGTAAATGCATAACATTCCACGTCACAATACTGGAAGTAAGCATCCGAAGAAAGGAGCTCTGTCTTCGGATGTCGCGAGCGACTCGAAAATCATACAATTCACCATATTTTATAACCATTGAATAAATTTGGAATGTGCTGTATTCTTGATCACAATTTTATCATTCCCCTTTTAACTGACACAGATGGTCGGGTCTTTCATTTCTATGGGGGGCCAAAATATCTCCTATATCCCCGCCCGTGCCTGGCGTCGCGGACTGGGCCGACTGTCTCAATTGAGGAGACGGGTCCTTTCCAGCGCTATAAAAGGGCCAAATTTAAGGGCTAAAATCACTTCACTACCACACTTCCAATCGTACTGTCAAAGGTTTGCTGAGTTTTAACATCTTCGGTACGCTCAGTAATGGAAAAAATGTTCTGAATACTTAGCCACATTTTTTGGTTATCTTCAATCTGCTCAGCAAGGAAAGAAGTTCTGTTGATATTTTTAATTACCAAACGACGCAAATCTTGAAGGGAACTGATGTCTGTCATGCCATTGGGAATATCCGTTGACATCTTTGTAGCCAACCACTCGTTAGATTGATTCACGTACTCCGTTATAGCAGCGGAATAAGTAGAACTCATTTTGAAAAGGACTAGAGGTAAATAGGAAGTTATAAAGTAATAGGATGTTCAGGTGGGAAGTGAACAGGAAGTTTCAAATAAGTTGTAATAGCAAAATGGTAGGTCGTAAACAAATCTAAGAATCAATATCCGGTGTTGGGGATGTCGCAAGCCGGGGTTGGCAAACGATTACGATGTGGGATCAATAGGGAAATTGAACCCGAAATGTACTTAGGAAGGAACTACACATGGAAGTCCTTTAAAGTACCGAAACAATAGAATATAGCGACTGGGGAGCGCCGCCGATATTCACAAATCAGTATTATGGAAAGCAAGTGACCTAATGGTCGAAGACAAGTTTGAAGTAGGAAGAAACAAGCCAAACTTTAGAAGTTTGGTAAGAAATAATGTGTGTCTTGTAGCTTACGAGATTGAGGTGGGCTTGCCTCGACCCTTAGTGAGTAATAAAGGCCCGTTTAATAAAGTGAGATAGGTTGGAAAGTAGGAAGTTTATTTAGGGAAAGTCAGCACAAGAAATATGAAGTAAGCTTGATCAAAGGTAAATTTGGGAAAATAGGATTGAAAGTGAACTTTCAATCAAAACTGACACAGTGGTTTGGTCTGGGGAGCGACCGGGAGAGCGATAAGAAAGTTGGAAGTCAAAATATCTCGGTTTTGGAGATGAGAATGGAGAAGTGCTGAGTGGAAGAGCAGAAGTGGAAGTGGAGAAGTGGAGTGATTTTAGCCCGTAAATTTGGCCCTTTTATAGCGCTGGAAAGGACCCGTCTCCTCAATTGAGACAGTCGGCCCAGTCCGCGACGCCAGGCCCGGGCGGGGATATAGGAGATATTTTGGCCCCCCATAGAAATGAAAGACCCGACCATCTGTGTCAGTTAAAAGGGGAATGATAAAATTGTGATCAAGAATACAGCACATTCCAAATTTATTCAATGGTTATAAAATATGGTGAATTGTATGATTTTCGAGTCGCTCGCGACATCGGATGCTTCGAACGCCTCCGCTAATCGACTTTATTTCAGAAATTTACCCTTTTAATTTCGACCTTCCAAATCGGTTTTAATACTTTTGCAACAAAATTTTTGTTGTTATTGCCGGCTTTGAATTTTGTGGATTTATATAAACCTTGTTACAAGTTAGCTTAATATTTGTAGGAGAATGCAACAATAATGAATGATCAGACAAAATTTCGTCTATGTTCTATTGAGCCGATAAAGTAGGCAAATCTCATCCCAATAATTTATGGGTCTACTCACGTCACGTTGTCGCAAAGGAAGAGGCGCCAATCGAAGTCGCGACATTACTCGAACTATTTCCTCATTTGATCCTGACGAAAAATGGTCTAATCTGTACAGAGAGCGCGAGAAAAATAACCTCTACAAATGGGTCGGCGTCAGGACAGGTCGGTTTATATAATGACGGGATTGGGAGTAGTATTAAATTTTATTTTTGTAGACCGTGCTGTGTATATTTTTTAGTTTGCAAACTCCTCCCAGTGAGTGTCACACACTTAACAAGTTGTGCTAACAAAAGTTTTCTACACAGAAAACAATTAAATCTCAAGCACATTACAATTGCAATTTTTCGAACACAAGTAGTGGTTTTGTATTGGTTCAAACAAACAAATAAAGTGTAGAGACAAAAAACTGCACGGTCAATAAAATGAAGTTTGCTCCGAATTCCAACTTTCCAAGTTGGATCAAGAGCTAGTTTTTTTTTATCGAATTCTATGATGAAAATATTATAAGACAACAGATAACTCACAAACTAGTGCGTTCTGACTTTGGAAAATCGTTAATACAGATTGGGAATAAACAGTCTGGAAATAACTTTTAAAATGATAATTTTGGAACAAATGGCATGACTTGACAAGTAAGATGGCTCTCGGTTTGACCTCTAGTTATCTCAAAAATGTGGGAACACCTTTTCTTTTAGTAAACACTAAAATGCATAAAAATCAGTCAGTTTAATACAAAAATTAAGCCAGCCATTATTTATGTATTTTTCTGTTGCAGGTGGAGAACTAATAACAGTGTACGAAAAGGATGGCGAGGAAGGTGTACTACAATTTGCTCAAGAAAAGTTCGAACCAATGATGTACAACGAAGGCAAACTACCGCAGCTCATCAAATTTGCCGACTATGTCCGTTGGAAGAAGAGTGTGGTGAGTTTGACAAATGATATACTTAACATAATGTTTTTGATGTTATCTTTGACATCTAGTTGTGGCGAGAACCTTTTTTATTTGTGTGAATTAGAGCAAATTTATAATTTTAAGAAGATCTATAAGAATACGAAAATTTTTAACTTTCACATATGAGTGAACTTTTCACAACAATTATGGAAAACTGTTCACAGTATAATTTTCGCCAATGCTCAAATTTCAGAATACTGTATTCGGCGTCACGGAACAGGAGGAGAATTTTAACGAAGCAAATTCTAAATTCCGCGAGCACGAGGCCCAATGGCGGTTGAACAAACGTGGTGTCGAGGGTGAAACATTAGTTCACTTGCTTCTAAACAGGTATTGCTTAAAGTATAATTCATCATAACAAAATGATACCATATCTCACTTTTTTAATCACTATTTCAATGTCAATTAAAAATTTTCAGAGAAGAGCCTTTATGTTCGGAGATTGCTCGAATTTTGGTCCACAAGTATCCGGGTTTATCCAAAGATATCTATCTTGGAGACGAAATGTTTGGTTAGTCTTTGCAATGTAATTTAATTGGCAACAATGTTGCTTTTATAGGGCAGAGCTCTCTGCATTTGGCCATAGTGCACGATGATTATGACACAGTTCAACTTTTGCTGGAGAAAGGTGCGGCGGTTAATTCACGCGCTTCAGGTGACTTCTTCCTGCCAGACGAAGATGAAGAGTCAAAGGACATGGAATACAAGGGTGATATATTAAATAAATTTTCAAAAATGGGGAATATAACAAATGGAATTCTATTTTAGGTTATGCTTACTATGGCGAGTATCCTTTGGCCTTTGCTGCGTGTTTTGAGAATAAAGATATCTACGATTTGCTGATCCAATACGGCGCAGATCCTGACTTGCAAGACCGTTATGGGAATACATGTCTTCATATGTGCGTCATAAATTATTCAAACGTAATATTTTACTTTTTACAATCAAATTATGTCTGAAAAATTACGATCTTTTCAGTCCATGTACAGTTATGCCGTGAGACATTGGCATAAGCCGGCCAAAACCAATATTGTCAACAACGCCGGTTATACACCTCTTACGTTGGCTACAAAATTGGGTAGAAAACAAATATTTGAGGAAATGCTGGAATTAATGAAAGTGGTGAGTTTGACCTTTACAATTCTTCAAATATTTGATTTTGTAATTATTTGAACACCTCACTAGTATTAATGTGATATAACGATACATGTTGTTTCTAAAGCAGATTTCTGCGCAGACGTTATTCTTACTAAACTCACAAGAACTTCTATTATTTCAGGAATTCTGGCGTTTTTCCGACATGACTTGCAGTGCCTATCCTCTGGACACACTAGATACAATTCGTCCAGATGGATCCACGAGTAATTTTTTGGTTGTTACGAAAAGATTTTGTTTTACTTTGCTAAATTATGCATTGGGCTTTGAGAATTTATTCGTCCTGTTGCAGACTATGACTCAGCACTAATGACAGTAATCAATGGAAGCACTCAAGAGCACTTAGAAATGATCGGCAGTGAAGTTATTCAGCGTTTGCTAGCGGATAAGTGGAAAGCATACGCATGGGTATTTTCATATTATTCTATCCGTTGGCAATAGTTTTTAACTGAAAAATGTTATCAGTGTAAATACATTTATGAAGTCAAAATCTCCTTTCAAATTTTTTATTATATCATATTTACGCTGACAGTATATCAGATTTTCTGGAAAAATTTTCATAAACATAGGGTCAACATATAGGCTCAAAGCATATTTGTAGACTGTAGATATCTAGTAATCTCTTAGAAGGGTGAATTATTAGAAAACTGAAATTTTACAAAAAATTTGAGAGCAGCGGGTTGATTTTTTGCATCCGAAGGTTTTCTATAGTCCTGATTCGAATCTGAAGTAGGAAATGATACTACAATATGCCCAGTATTGGGTCAAAAAATTAACATAAGATTTGGAATCTGAACGATCGAAAATCCTCGTGTGCAGAATATATAGAGAGCCAAAATATGAGATAATGAAATTATAGCGGAAGCTGTTTGAACGTTTGGCGCTGCTAATTGTGCATCTGTTTTGTCTATGCGTTGTGGTCTACACGCGGCCCACAGATATCGAGAGGCTTTATCTGGACAAACCTCAGTTTGCAGATTATGTAAATAAAGTTTACATTTTCCTGCAATGTCTTTAGACTATTAAATAAATAAGGATTAATTTCTAATTTTTTTTCTAAAATGCCAATCTATTTATTGTTGTCTAAATATACCAGCAATATCTATATTTAATATTTATTTAAAAATTTTCTTCAAACTCTAATACCCATTAGGATTTTCTTATTGCAGGTTCGCACGGTATTCGAAGTATTCACTATCATTAGTTGTTGCTGGTTCGTTTTTATCCAACAACTGGATGAATTACGGACTCAGGGATTTTACGGGTATGCACGAAATTTGGTCAGTTTATTTACTCATTTTAGCATGAATATATACCGAATAACTTTTTTTCAGAAAACCGCGCCTGCTAAAGTCGTTTTTCTTTTGGCGAATTTATGTTTGCTCAGTTGTGTGCCATTCCGCTTTTTGCGACATACTCAAATTGAAGAGAGTCTTCTTGTGTTCGCGCTTCCCGGTTCTTGGATATTTCTTCTGTTCTTTGCCAGGTTCGTAGAGGAATGACTTTATTTGTGTTTATTTTAAATTATTTCATAAAACGACATGCATTTTTATCGCTCGGTTTTGCACCTATAATATATTATTTTAACTTAGGAGTCTGAAACTTACTGGACCTTTCGTGCAGATGATTTACAGTATGATTGCTGGTGACATGATTCGGTTTGCGATCATTTCAGCAATTTTCTTGGTCTCATTCTCACAAGGTATTATTTTTTGTTCGTTACTGCTTCTTGGAGTAGCAACTTAGCTATGTGAGTATGTTATCCCTAGCATACTCACTATCGCCATATCCAAAATGTTTGCTTCAATTAAGATGGCTCAAATAATTTAATAGAAAAAGAATATTCCAAGATTCATTCTTTCTTTTAGTGTTCTACTTTGTGGGCAAAGACATAAGCAAGAAACAGAAATTACCAAAGGGCAATCCCGATCACTGTCCAGTGGAAGGGTACTCCGTCAACACATATTCTTCTTACCTCGAGACCTTCATTAGCCTTTTCCGCGCCAGCATGGGTGGATATGATGTGAATTTTATCATATGTTTCATTATTCATGTGATAAGTTTTGTATTTTAGTACGAAGAATTTTCTTGCACGAATTATGAGCCACTTACGAAAACGTTGTTCGTATTCTACATGTTCATCATGCCAATTATGATGATCAACATGTAAGTGTTGTACCATGCTACGACAAATATCATCTATATATACCATTTAAGCTTGATTGCCATGATGGGTAATACGTACACAACAGTGATCACACAAGCTGAGAAAGCATGGCGGCAGCAGGTGAGAAGGGAACTTTACGATTTATAGTGCAGTTTTACTTTTTCGCTCCTTTGTTTCACAAAATAAGATAATTAAACATCAATAGGCGTGGAAACATCATTCAGCCTCTTTTAGTATGCTCAAATTGTGATGGTGTTGGAACGTTCAATGAACCGTCAAAAACTGGCGGCGTGCCAATTAGAATATTCAATCAAGCTCAACGACCCCGGTCGGGAAACACGAGGTCTTATGGTCATCAAGCAAACTAAGAAGACCAAAGCTAAACAGCGAAAGCAGGCCATAAATAATTGGAAGGTATCGTCTTTGCATTCTAAAATTCTAATCATAAAAATGGTATTATGAACACAAAAATCTGCACTGAAAATGACTAAAAATTTCATCATACATACAAATAAAAGCCCGGAAAAGTCCCTGTGACTTACATTTTATTTTAGCGCGATATTTGTTATATTAATGAAAATCATGCTGATAAAATGTTTTTTGGTAAACTTTTGGTTCAACCTCAAATTTGCTGAGGAAGCAAAAAAGTATACCGTAAAATGTTACTACATCCCAAAAATCCGATATTTCTAAATCCGAGTTTTAGCATATCGGCCGTAAAGTGAATGTGATGGTAAAGGAGTTAGGCGCAGAACATGCCAAATTCCTGCTTCACAGCCACGATCGCATCATCACCGACAATGAAACAGCAGCGACTGTTATGACTAACCAAACAGGACTAGGTAGC
Organism: Ditylenchus destructor; assembly: GCA_022814885.1. Lineage (NCBI taxonomy): Eukaryota > Metazoa > Nematoda > Chromadorea > Rhabditida > Anguinidae > Ditylenchus > Ditylenchus destructor. The sequence continues at coordinate 6,621,453 of JAKKPZ010000002.1, read as the reverse complement.
ACCGGTAATATCGCTTCGCGCTCCCAAAGGTCCATGTCTAATGTAACGCCCGGAGTCACTGCTGAAGGAGCAACCATTATTGGAGGGCTACAGCATGGTATGGATGAAGACTCAGAGGCTACACAGGTGGGTATTCATAAATCCACGGTATAATTGCATAGAATTATTTAGTCTGCTAAGAGTAGGTGGAGCTGACCTAATTTTTAAATAAAATCATAATTGTCATAGTTTAGCAAGAACCAGCGTCAACAATTCAATACCTCCAACATCATCAGCATCAAAACCACTCTGGGGTTGTTCTCGATACAACATCACTTTCAGCGGTTGTAACTCATACGAACAACCTAATACAGAACAAAAATGAGGGCCGACACGCATATGGTCGGCTCTACCAAGCTGTGGCCTACCATCGCCGTCTCTTCTCCCCACATAGAGGGCCTGCTCAAGCTCAACCCGCATTTGGAGTGACGACCCTCGCCAATGGCCATATTGCTCCAGGTCAAAGGACTGTGGCCATGTCTCGCTCTCAATCCGGGGCCATGTCCGCCAACGGTAACTATACAGGCGAGACAGCATACAGTACTCCGCCATTACCGCACCACAATTATGTGCATACCACTCAGAGAACACTTGCCCCTGTGCTCGGCAGCAAGGTGAAAATTGGTTTCCTAAGTTTTCTTCAGTGTATCAAATTTTTAATGTGCTTTTGGAAAAATTGACTAGGGTAAGCCACATGTTCAGATTGCAATCCAGAACGTACTATTAAATTTGGAAAATCTAAAACTCGATCCGTGCTGATATTAAATATTTTTGACTAAAAATATTTACCTTGGTTTTCAGGTGCGTGGTGTGGAAATGCTTCCCTCTGTAGACATTCCAAATATTCCCTCCAGTCACACAGCCGTCACTATTGCTCAGCAAGCTCAAACCCCATCCCAAGCTGACATGACTCCGCCAATAGCGGCAGCCCCCGACACCATATCATTCTCCTCCCGGCCTAATACAATGAGCCAGACAGTTGGTGAGCCAAGTGGATCGTCTGTTCAAGCACGACCAAGAAGTCCCCCAACTGCCAGGATCTCCAGGCGAATCACGATGCATAACGTGCCTCTGCCGTCTGTTGACAATCCCACGCCTATGCACCCTGGGCGTCGAGATAGTCCGTCGGGAGGGAAGTCTAGCTCAACTTCAACTACCACCACAAATCAGTCATGGCCCTCCCAGGGATCAAGAGAACATCAACGCAAAAGGTCAAAATCTAAGCCTCAAGCGAGGAGATAAAGCTGTACGACGCAAATCACCAAATTATCTTCTTTAGTTTCAAGTTTCAGCGTCGCTCATCGTTTCAAATCAATTGCATGGTGTTATATTTGTAATGATAAAACTCGTATATGTCGTTGGCTGACCACATAAAAACATTCAATTAGACAGATAAAATGACAAAAAATGAATTTGTAGTGATAATGCCTGTTGGAAAGCCGGAAGACTGATTTGAATATGTCGATTTGAATTGGCGCCAGTGGCGTCAATTCAATTTAGAAGGGGCCTAGTTCAAATCAGATATTGCTAACCCCCTCTATAAGGGATACGGACGTTTCATCATACGGCCGTTTCATCACAATGACCATAACTAAGGCTACACTTATGCTTAAGCTTTAAGTTTGGTCTTAAAATGATCCTAGGGATTAGGCAAACAAGTTTAGGCTTACGCTTAGGCTTGCGGCTAAGCTTAAGACTTAGGTTTAGGCTTAACACTCCCGAACAACCCAATTTTCACTGATTTAGGCTCAGACTTAAGTCTGATCTTAAGCTTAGGCTTAACAACCTTTGTAACTTTGTTTGCCTAATCCCTAGGATCATTTTAAGACCAAACTTAAAGCTTAAGCTTAAGTGTAGCCTTAGTTATGGTCATTGTGATGAAACGGCCGTGTGATGAAACGGCCGTATGATGAAACGGCCGTGTGAAGAAACGTCCCGTACCCCTCTATAATCTTATTTAGATTTGAATTGGCCAAACAAAGCAACTTTGTTAAACCCAGGGGTGTTATATGTCCTTATTTCTAAGATTTGTCCTTATTTTGAGGGTCCAAATCTTAGAAAAATAAAATGTCCTTATTTCTAAGATTTGTTATTATTTTAGGCCAATGTTCTTATTTTGTTCTCATTTCACGCAATATCCATTTCCAAATGGGAATTTTTGAAATACAAGCAACTTTTCCTAAAAATTTTCGCCTGCGGCGCTATTTGATTGCCATTTTTCCTCCAAGTATTTTAAAAATAGTGCAAATTTTTATGAATATCGCCTAAATTTGAAAAATTTCCGCCTGCGGCGCTATTTTTCATTCATACAGAATAAAAATATGGCCATTATAGTTTCGGCGCGAATTTTAAAAATTTGAAAAAATGCACCCCTAAGAATGCACTTGGAAAAAATGCCAAAAAATTTTCTGAAAAAATTTTTGCCAAAAAACCATAGGGGGACCCTATGGTTTGAAAAAATTATAAAAATGTTCTTATTTTTGACCCCGAAATCTTAGTTTTTGGGTCAAATGTTCTTATTTTTGGAGCCGAGTCTATGACACCCCTGGTTAAACCATACAATGGCTACGAAAATAAATGAGCAAAACAATATATAGCGCATAATATAATACGATGGTGTGAAATGTTTCCCTCATAATTTCCAGCCGTATGATATCACTAGAGTGAGGATTTTTAGGTACGTACCTAAAAAAACCTAAAAAAGGTATTTCTAGGTACGGTACCTAAAAAAACCTAAAATGGGATTTTGTACCTATTTTAGGTTTTTATACCTAAAATGGCCTTTTTCGAAGATTTTTAAAGCAATTTTCCACAATTTTGGAAAATTTTTGAAAATATTTTTCGGAAAATTTTCCAAAAATTTTTGGAAATTTAGAAAATTTTTTCTGAAATTTTTTGGGAAATGTATAAAATTTATGAAATTTTTTTGAAAAACTCGTGAATAAATAGTTCAAATGGAATTGTAATATACATAACTCGCAAAATAAATGAAAAAACGGGTAAATACGGATGATATGCCTAAAAACCAAGCAAACCTAAAATACCTTTTTTAGGTTTTTCGTACCTATTTTAGACTTTTGCCGTACCTTTTTAGGTACCTAAAACGAGATTTTACGTACCTAAAAATCCTCACTCTAGATATCACCTTCACAAGGTTATGGCGTGAAATAATGATTTTGCTTTGTTTTCTATGTACATTGTCATCCTAGGAATATATTTCTGTCAATAAAACAAACTCAAAGTTCATAACTAAAAATATTTATTAAATATGTCATATGACAAAATGGTAAATAAATAGTACATATGTGCATTGAGTGAGCTAGACCAAGAAGCCATGAGACATGACTTAACTAGAGTAAATTATAGAAAACATACTATACAAATTATATTATACAAATTGAGTGAGAGTTGCATTTTCTACCCAGATATAATTTATGAACATAACAAATGTTTAATTTTTAGCAGAATTTAGACATAAGATGTTTAGCAGCATGTTGGCAAATGTGCTCGCAGAAGACCGTTTGTTGGAAATCCGCATAAGCACCGGTCGCACATGAAAATTTGTTGTAAAGCAGAAGTTGTCAATAAGTTGTTCGTGAGTGTCGGAGGATTGGGTTTAGAAGAGATGTGGGAACTGGAGATGGGAAGAGCTGAAGGTCTTGCTTTCTTGCGTTTTTCCCCAGATAGCTGAAATATAATTAAGTGAGTAAATCGTTAGCTAATGGGTAAAGTGCCACATAAATCCCGTTGCTTTAAGATACAGATATATTGCGTATAGTATTATTGTGTAATCAGAAAAATTGCAGAAAGAGACTGTTTTGTGACTACAATTTCTATTCTGGGATTTTATTAAATTTCGATGAAACATGTTATGTTCATCAAATATAACAAGCTTCATGGTTACAGAAAACTACAACAGCCTTGTGGGCCATTGCATGGCTTTATTTACAGAACAATCCGGTTGGGACCAACAATGCTCAAATGCAAATTTTGAATAGCTTTTTCAGTATTTGAGAGCGTTGAAAGAGAAAGCCGTCCGTTATGGTTTTCAATCATGCTAATCTCGAATCAGAACTTACAATCTCGAAGATTCTTCTAGAACATGCTAGAAACTTATGTAAGAACCTTATGATTTATGAACTTTGATATTGTTATTTACTATGTGAATGAATTTTAACAGATTTATGTCAGCATTCCTAAATGCATTTGCAAGTATATTTTTCTGCTTTTTCACATACAAGTTTAAAAGTAGAGTATACGTATGGATAATTCCAGAACATTATAAACAAATTTATGCAAAAATCAAAACTAAAGTTCGATATTGGCATATTCGAATAGCCATGCAGGCTGATTATCTGATAGTTTCCGTGTAATTTTGAGAGAAATACAGTGTTCTTACATAAGTTTCTAGAATGTTCTAGAAGAATCTTCGAGATTGTAAGTTCTGATTCGAGATTAGCATGATTGAAAACCATAACGGACGGCTTACTCTTTCAACGCTCTCAAATACTGAAAAAGCTATTCAAAATTTGCATTTGAGCATTGTTGGTCCCAACCGGATTGTTCTGTAAATAAAGCCATGCAAAGCCATGCAATGGCCCACAAGGCTGTTGTAGTTTTCTGTAACCATGACAAGCTTTGCATTACTTCACATTTGACATTTAACGCAACTGATTCAACACTGCAATAATGTGCACAAAAATTAATATAGCACCAACCATAATATTAATTGGCGCTGAGAGTCTAGGGAAAATTGACCTCATTTCTCTGGTGGTACGACGCAATTTGCTGCTCGAGAGTATTCAAACGCTCGTGGTATTTCTTGCGTGTTTCTACCACCATTTTGCTGCTTTCGACAACTTCTTCTTGAAGCACATTGATGATCTCAGACTGGTTCGCGGTATCCACAGTTTTCTAAATCAATTTATTCAAATTAATTTTACTAAAACTGCATTTCAAACATTTCAGTATTTTCACAACAACTAGAATTAGTTTGATTTTAAAAGACCTTCGTCTTGTATCTTCATTTTTTAATTATATTTTTATCTCAAATATGAAAACATAACTTTTAACGCTTAAATGTAGAAAAAATACTTTTGATTTTTTTCATTTAATTTCATACATGCTTAATTTCCTCAAAGGCCTCCTCAAGAGCCTTCTTCAAATCCGCATTTTCGAGACACATGCGTTTGTACTTTTCCTCAAGATCGTCGGCCACGCTATCACGATTGGCAAAAGCAGCGCGCAATCGGTCAAATTTGTCCACGAGACATGCTCTTTCTTCGGCATCTTTGTTGATTTTGGCTTTCAATTCATGAATTGTGTCTTGCAGATCCTTGGTGCGCTGCTCCGACTTTTCCACTTGCGACGCATAAACGCTTAACTTGTCACGAAGCTCGCTGTTCTAAATTAAATAAAACTATATGTTTATGTACATCAAGAGCAATTACATCTGTCTTTTCCTTGGTAAGCTCAGCCACCATGCTCATAATTTGGTCAAGAGTCGCGCGGCTCTTTTCCTGTTCGGCACGTACGACTTCCGCCAATTTCGCCTCCATTTGACTAGTGTCCCCTAAATACTATAAAGATAAATATTTAAAGAATGTTCTTTTCTCTACAGCACACTAGCAAATAATTTTGGAACTTGCATTTGGAAACAGACATTTTTACGGCACTTCGAATCCCATGAATTCCGTTAATTTCTATGGCACCTCAGAAAATAGGTAAGATTAAAGTTAATCAATCATTTACCCAAAATTTTTAATATACGTTAAAAACCCCAAAATACAGATAATTTAAAAGTATTTTGATACATCAATAAATAATTTTTTACCAAACGGAGCTCCGTACATCGACAAATACATCGAGTCGAGAATATGCTGAGAGCGGCCCGAGATCATTGATGTGTTCATAGCCGACGGAGAACTTTCTTTGCCTGAGGACGAGCACATGGACTTTCCGCAGTCCAATCCGTCGCCAACCTAAAACGCAAAATACTATCATTTCATGACGTTTATTTTAAAGCGCCTTTATTCTGATCCGCTATGATTATGACTATGGTAATTTGAAATCTAAACGACTTACATCAGCCACATCAGGACCACATTCGCTCACAGTGTGAGATTTGTCGACATAGCGAATAGGCTGTCCATTCTCGAGAGAATCCATGCCCTCCATAGCATTTGCACGAGGTGAAAGCTCCTGGATCACCACAAATTCATCAGTTTCTTCATCTTCATGCTCCGCTTCAGCATATTGGCTAGTGGGCTGTTCCGAGGAGGCAACTTGCAATTGATTTTCCATTTTTGTTTGAATCTCTGAGGACGACATTTTGCAGTTCTATAATAAATCAGTTCATTTACTATTGACGATGAGTCACAAATTGTTCAATATAAAACACAGTGAAATTTATTTCCACATAATGGTCCAGGAAAAGATGGTTATTGAAATTAATTGGTAAAAATTTTTAATTTAAACAAACAATTCACTTTATATTTTATTCTTTTACTTAATTCTCCGAGAAATATGTTTAGGAAGCATATAGAACCCAATGGATATGCCAACATAGTTTAGATTCCATATATACGCATTAGTCATACATATTTTCATATTAGTTCTCAAACATATAAAAAATAATGAAATAACAATTTCAAAATGGTCCGTATATTTGGAATAAGTTGTACGTCCATCTTTCTGTGTGAAAGAATGAATTAGAAACGGAAAAAGGCGAGGACTCATTGCCAGCCAACAGATGACGATTGATTGAACCAGGCAAAACGATAAGAAAAATAAAGAAAGAGACCGTATTTCGATTATAAGTCACAAAGAATTCCTTTCGGGACGAAGCTCACTTATAGTTGAACAGCGAATGTGCTCGTTAATAGAATTGAAGGTAAAATTAAAGATAATTTTCATTGTTTCGTGCCTATTCTGAGACAACGAAATACATTTAAATAACTACAGAGCTGAGATGAGTCTATAGTTAATTTTTATGATTGCTACTAAATACAGCAATCAAGAGATAAGAGTGCTAGTTAAGTTGTTAGAATGCCCCAAAATGGAATTGCTGCTTATAAAAAATCTTAATTCTGCTCGTTTTACAACTAAACTCTAGACAAAACATTTATTATGATAAAAATAAAGTACAGCCAATAACTCTTATATGAACTATTTCAAGTAAACTATAACTGTAAACAGATCAGTGAAACAGAAATAACATAACAATGTTGTGCATAACAAACCACTTCTGTTTCGGTGCTAAACATTTGGCACAGAATCGAAAGGAAAGAGCTTAAGGAAGAGCGCTTCGCGCACCGCCATCAGTATGCCCTCGGCTGTTGTTCGGGAGTAAGGGTTGTTCGGAAGTAGAGCAGCATGAGACTATTTCGGGCCTTCGGCCCTCAAGCAGCTGTTGTTCGGGAGTAGAGCAGCATGAGACTATTTCGGGCCTTCGGCCCTCAAGCAGCTGTTGTTCGGGAGTAAGGGTTGTTCGGGAGTAGAGCAGCATGAGACTATTTCGGGCCTGCGGCCCTCAACAGCTGTTGTTCGGGAGTAAGGGTTGTTCGGGAGTAGAGCAGCATGAGACTATTTCGGGCCTTCGGCCCTCAAGCAGCTGTTGTTCGGGAGTAAGGGTTGTTCGGGAGTAGAGCAGCATGAGACTATTTCGGGCCTTCGGCCCTCAAGCAGCTGTTGTTGTGAGAAAATGCACTGGTAAGAATGGCCTTTCCAAAAAATTTTGTCTAAAATTTTGTCTAAATTTAGCTAAATTTTGACCTCAAAATCGAAATTAAGCACCCCTAAGAATGACCTGAAAACAGCGTGACGGAGAAAATGCACCCCTAAACATCGAACTTTTGTCAAAAAAATAGTGATTTTCTCCGTCACGCTGTTTTCAGGTCATTCTTAGGGGTGCATTTTTCCTTGAAAATACACTTTTGTCTAAATTTGTCTAAATTTAGATCTCAAATCGGTCTAAAACCGGTTTGCAGTCTTCCTTATAGCTGACTTAGTCCGTAAGAAAAAAACCCGGACTCTATATCACGATTTAGAGCGATTTAGAGTGCACGGAAAAAACCTCTACACAATCCTAATACTATAATAGATATAAAACATACCGTAAATCCTCTAATAAGTCCCCCGGGGGACTTATTGTTTCGTAGGGGGTCTAGGGGGGACTTATATTTTCGTGGCCGCGCCGAAGGCGCGGCGCGAAAATTTTTGGGACTTTTTGGCAAAATTTGGGAAAATTTTTGTAAATTTAAACCAATTTTGATTTGGCGCCGAAAAATTTTGGCCAAAAATTTGAATTTTTTGGATTTTTGATCGATTTTTCGCCAATTTTTAGCAAATTTTTCAATTTTTTGACAAAATTTTGTAAAAAATAGCAAAATTTGCAATAAAAATTCAAATTTGGGGCAAAAAATTTGAAATTGCGCCAAAAATTTGAAATTTGGAAAAATACCCATTTTTTTGGGGGGGGGGACTTATTTGAGGGGGGACTTATTTTTTCGTTGGGGGACTTATTTGAGGGGGGGGGACTTAATTGAGGGGGGACTTATTGGAGGATTTACGATATGTTTACGCATATGAATATAAATTATCCAGATATGAAAATGACTATTCTTTTATTCATTATTACTTGCATGTGGTGTAAGAGGAATAGATGAAAAATCCGATAAAATGTACTTTTAAATGTTCAATTTGATTTTGAGCTGAATCAGAAAGAATTTCATTAAAATATTTTGCTTAAAGAAATCCTCTAGAAGAAAGTCTTATTCTTCTGTGTAAAATGCCGTAGATAAGAGTTCCGCGTAGGCAAATGGCGATTTGAATTTGCGCCAAAACATAATTGCATGCCAAAGGGGTTAAAAGGGGCGGCTGAAAATTTTTAATGAGGGGGATTACTCGGCAGGGGTCTCCTCTAGAGATTGGTAAAAAATTTGAGTGGGGCCTTATTAGAGTAACAATTTTCACAGTCAACACTTTTCCCTATTAGAGGAGGCTCTGTTCAGCATCAGAAAAAGAAATATGAAAACGTAGAAAACGTGTCAGGCAATGCATCGTTGGTTTTTTTATTTGTTACTCCAATTAAATGGTATGTTGAACTATTTCTTAATAAGGAATTTCCCTCTCGGTCAATGCCTCATCGTGTTTGTACAGCTTGAGATACAAGGGTCATTTTTGTACAATTTTGGTCACGTTTATTTTTCTGAATCGTCCATCGCAACTCATAATTCTATTAGTCTAGAAATTTTATGATTATGTACTGTTTTACTTTCTTTTTGTAACATATCTTTTGAACTTACATGGGTACTAAAAATCTTTAAATAATTTACTATACCATGACTTGATTGTAATAATGTTTTTTAATGACATTTTTAACACAAAAGTAGCACGATTTAAAATTTTTGACCCAAATTTTTTAAATAGCTGTTTTCAGAGTCCAAACCGGTTTAGACAACGTTACTCAAGAATGTGCCATTTATTGCCTAATCCTAAACTTAGACTAAAACTTGTTCGGGAGTATGAGTTGATTTATGATTTCTGTTACGAACATTTTTACGTTTTTTTGGTACTTACTTGGTATTTTGTAGCGCATGTTCGACGACAGCCCATAGACAGCCCTTAATGTTTTTACTTAGTCCTTCGCTTAAACTAATGCTTACATTAAACCTAAGACTATTTTTAAGTACGGGTTCATTGCACATGTAAAAATTATAGAGGTAACATATTCTGCAGATATCATGAAAATAATAAAGAACCAACAGTTTGCTTTTCCTGCCAAACATACATTAGGGGATATTTTGACTAATAATATCATCTTAAAAATAGGGTTTTCATCGGATGGTCAGCACCTGTCAGTAAATCTTAACCACTTTTTTCTTTTCGAAAAAACCAACAATTATAATCAATACGTTAGTCCGGTTATTTAGTGATGTCTCGAATAAATTATCTGCTTACTGTATCATTCCTCCGTTATATTATTTTGCTTCCTACAATTGCTGACAAATTGACTGAAGTGCCAATAGATGAGGACAGAGGTGAGCTTTGTAATTTTCAGATTTCACCGCATAAATGTAACAAAATTTCATGTTACCAGTGTCGGATTCCGGTTTCTTGCGCAAAGCTCTCGACATTTTGTGGTATGAGCGTGACCAAATGGGTCATACGCCTCTCTTCAAAGTCAACGTGCCGGGAGCCACAAATCTTGAACTGTTCTTCAAAAATGAGGCAACGTCCCGCACTGGAAATCTGAAGCATCGCTTTTCATGGGCGTTATTTTTGTGGGCACTACTCGAGGGTCACATAACTAGATATACTACAATTTATGAGGCCTCCAGTGGCAATACTGCCACAAGCGAAGCGTATTTCGCCCAGAAAATTGGAGTGTCGTTTGTGGCGGTGGTAAGTTCGAAAAAGCAATAATATGAAATCTGAAGCTATTTCGAATATATTCTCATTTTAACCTGCTTTTATATTTTGATTCCCTATACTTATTTTACCTCTTCCACCAGACAAGAAACTTTCTGATTGGAAGAGGTCTAAATCTCTTTGGAAACATATAATGGCTATACTACGGCTGAGGGCCCGCACCCGAAATGGCCCAAAACCGGTGTCAATCGACTTGTCTCGACGAGATAAGACGATCTACACCGGTCTCGAGGTGGGGCGACCCCCTTAGAGCTTTTTATGCCCTGGGGCAATTCTCGAAATCCATGATCATCCCCCCTATGGTTCCAAAAAATTTTTTTTCTCAATTTTGCCTGAAAACGTGTAATTAGGGGTTTTCGACCATGCTGATTTCAAAAAAAATATTTTTAGGCTCCGCCCACTTTTCAAAATTCAGCCAATCAGCCAATTAGCCTTGATTGCACTAGAAAACGCAGTCAAGCTGCGCTTTCTAGTGCAATCAAGGCTAAACCGCCCTAAATCGACTCCTAACGCCTTAGGCGAACAACCCAACCCCTTAGGCGGGCAACCCAACCCAAGGGACTTAGGATTAGGCCCCCGTTAGGCGAACAGGCCCTTAGGCTGCTGTTTAGGCTTAGGCTTACTTTAGGCTTAGGCTTAAGGGGACTTAGGTTAGGCTTGGGGCTTAGGCTGCTGAGGCCCTTAGGCTGCTGTTTAGGCTTTTCGGCCCCTTAGGCGCTGTTTCCGGCTTGATTGCACTAGAAAGCGCAGCTTGACTGCGTTTTCTAGTGCAATCAAGGAACTCACGAACTGGATATATGCCCTGAGGGCATATCTTGAAATTGTGAGATCAAAACTTGAAAATTCCTTCGGATTCGTGATCAGCATGGTCGAAAACCCCTAATTACACGTTTTCAGGCAAAATTGAGAAAAAAAATTTTTTGGAACCATAGGGGGGGTATCATGGATTTCGAGAATTGCCCCAGGGCATAAAAAGCTTTAAGGGGGTCGCCCCACCTCGAGACCGGTGTAGATCGTCTTATCTCGTCGAGACAAGTCGATTGACACCGGTTTTGGGCCATTTCGGGTGCGGGCCCTCAGCCGTAGTAACCCCCATATAATATCAACAATATCCAATCACCCTAATTCGCAAGTGAATACCGTTAGTGCGTTCCAGTTAGCCCCTTTGCCGCGTGAGGGTTTTCGATGTTACAGATTTGGGGTTTCGTATAATAGATTTGGGTTTTTTGTAACAGGTCTGATGTAACAGATTTGGGTTTTTTTGTAACAGATTTCGATGTAACAGATTTAGGTTTTTTTGTAACAGATCTTATTTTTCATATTTTTGTGTTACAAATAAAACCAGATCTGTTACATCGAAATCTGTTACAAAAAACCCAAATCTGTTACAAAAGACCCCAAATCTGTTACAATCAAATCTGTTACAACAGAACCCAAATCTGTTACATCCGGAAATCTGTTACAAAAAAAAACCCAAATCTGTTACACCAAAAAATTTACGTCCTTTGCCGGGCAGCTACATAGGTGGTCGTGATAGCTCAAAATGGTCCTCCTGGGATGGGAAGCCAGGACACAAAAATGTTTTTTCCCGCCGATCTGAAAAAGTGCCACTTTTTGGCCAAAAAGTGGAAATTTTGTCAAAAATGACCATTTCTGAACCAAAGCATCTACGTGGCTGACTTTTTGCACCTGGGGGTTTTCCAGCATGCTGAATCCGAATCTGACGTCAGATTTGGGGTACGTTCTCACGAGGTCGTGTTATTCTCACGATGTTTCTCACGAGGTTTTATTCAACATTTGCCCCAATTTACCTATACAGATGCAGCACAAGCGCCAATTTACCCTCTTGTTATAATAATAAGCCCTAATAAGCCAGTGTTGACTGTATACTAAACATTATTTAAGATTCCCGTTACTACTGATCAGGCAAAAATTGACGCGATTGAGCATTTTGGCGGCAAAGTAATCAAAGTGGAGAAAGACACTGTGGCGAAAGCATCTGCTGAAGCCGAAAGAAACAATGGATTTTTCATGAACCAATTTGCAAATGCAGATCGCGCCAAAGAGTTTCATATGGGCGGCGAGAAACCGATGGAGAGTACAAATGTGTTGCACGAAATAATGCACCAATTGTACCAACTGGACGGTCGACCAAAACAGCCTAAAGACCCCGATTTTGTGGTTCATTCGGCCGGTACAGGAGGGACCATTTCTTCCATTGGGCGATATGCGAAGAAGTATAGACTCAATACTAAAGTGGGTTGCAGCTCAGTATTGTTACCGTATTCCCTGTAATTACTCCCCCGGGGGAGTAATTTTTCAACTACCCCCCAAGGGGGGGGAGTAAATATAGGGGAGGGGAGTAATTTTTCAAACCTCGCCGTGCCTTCGGCACGGCGAGGTTTGAAAAATTTTCGCGGCCTGCCTTCGGCGGGCCGCGAAAATTTTTGGGCTTTTTTCAAAATTGTTGGGATTTTTGGCCATTTTTCTCCAATTCTTTGTAAATTATTTTTCTGAAAAATCTGTCGAAAAATCAATAGGGTCCCCCTACTGCCTCTCACGAGATAGGAGGGCACTTTTCACCATTGCATTTGCTCGCGCTAGAAAAGTTTTGTCCCGCCGCGATAGGCCCAATCGCAAGGCGGCTGCCTCGCTCTCTTCGTTTCGAACGAAGAGAGAGGGAAGAGACGAGAGAGAAATGAGAGCGTTCTATTTGTGCAGCGCCCAAATAAAACGCTCTGCCCAAATAAAATGTCTCTCGTCTCTTCCCTCTCTCTTCGTTCGAAACGAAGAGAGCGAGGCAGCCACCTTCCATTCGCGTCCGCACAGCCGCGAATTTGAAATCACTGATAAGATCTCCAGTGCATTTAAATTGTGAAGAAAGTGCCCTCCTATCTCGTGAGAGGCAGTATGTTTTTTTGCAAAAAACTTTCTAAAAATAATTTTTTGGATAAAAAACCATAGGGAGACCCTATTGATTTTTTCGACAGATTTTTCAGAAAAATGATTTTTCATACCATAGGGTCCCCCTATGAGTTTTTATGCAAAAAATTATTTTTAGAAAGTTTTTGCAAAAAAACCATAGGGGACCCTATGGTATGAAGAATCATTTTTCCGAAAAATTTGTCGAAAAAATCAATAGATCCCCCTATGGTTTTTATTCAAAAAATTGGTTTTTTTAGATATCTTTAAAAAATAGCTAAAAATAGACTATATTTTGTCTAAATTTTGTCTATTTATATTAGGCATACGAAATACGAGCTAAAAAGAGCAAAAAATTGGAAAAACCGCATTTTTTAGGGGTGAGTAATTCTAGGGGGGGGGGAGTAATTTTAGGGAGGGGAGTAATTTTTCAACTACCCCGAGGAGGGGAGTAAAATATAGGGGGAGTAATTTTAGGGGGGAGCAATTACAGGGATTACGGTATTTTGCTAAAAGTAATGCTAATGGTAAAGTGATGAAAGTGTTTTAAGGAAAAACAAATATATATTCGAAAGAACTTGTCTTCTGCTCGCTAAAAGCGAAAACATTCCTACGACTGAAATTACATCACACTACTAGATATATACCTGTGAATATTACCTTGTTCAGCAATCAATATAACATTGTATTATAGATAGTGCTTGCTGATTCACAATTCTCAGCCTTTTATGACCACGTGATACATAACAAATTCGGCGATAGTCGCGTGCCATATCAATTAGGTCCAGGTATGGCTGGAACAGGCACGGATGGTCCTGTGAAGCTCGGGAACACTACGAGGTCAGTGAATTTCGTGCTTATTATTATGCTTTATTATGGTTGTTAGTTTTTAGTTTGGTAGCATCTGTGATCGATCGGGCTGTTAAATTACCTGATTTGGCTAGCACAGCCGCAATGCACGTACTACAAGCTATTGGCATTGAGGCAGGCACTAGCTCAGGAATGAATTTTCTCACGACTCTTTCACTGTCTGCGAAATATCGGTGAGGTTATAATAATATAGCGCAGAAAAGAAAAAAATAGTGAAATATTAATGTTAAACTATAATATCCGTTTCCCCACTTTGTGTTAATATAAGAAAAATAGTAACAAAAATTATGCCAATATGGCAATGTTAAATATCGAGAAGTTTAACTAGGCGTAGCTGAATTTCCATTGAGTATAGACCTTTCATTTGTATAGGATCCTTGTATATTTAACGTTGCAGTCAGAACTGATTTTTTAGAACTCACGCCAAAATCATTTTCCAGTTAGAATTAGTTTTGGCTGCAATTCCTTCGTATTTGATTACTAGCCGCCACCGGCGCCCGCCGGCGCCGGTTGCGTCTAGCTCTTTTTAGTAGTAAATTTCAATTATCATTACAAAAAATAAAATTTTTTAATTTTTTCATAATTTTTAAGTTTCACATTTCGACATATCAAAGAAAAACAACACAATTTCGATTTTCAAAGCAGATAAAACTCTTTATTATTTCAAACGGAAAATAGTTTTCAAATTTGCTTTTTCGTTGTGATGGCTCGAGGGGCTCGGGCCCGCTCCGCGGGCCCCGTCGCCCCTCTCGCAACGTAAAGTTGCGACAGAAAATGATACACACAATTTATATCTTTAAAAAACATTTTCGAACTTTTCATCTTATTTTATTAGTAGAGTAAAAGTAGTAAAAAGTTTACTTGTATCCAGTAAAAGTAGTAAAAAGTTTACTTGTATCCAGTAAAAGTAGTAAAAAGTTTACTTGTATCCAGTAAAAGTAGTAAAAAGTTTACTTGTATCCAGTAAAAGTAGTAAAAAGTTTACTTGTTTCCAGTCAAAGTAGTAAAAAGTTTACTTGTATCCAGTAAAAGTAGTAAAAAGTTTACTTGTATCCAGTAAAAGTAGTAAAAAGTTTACTTGTATCCACTAAAAGTAGTAAAAAGTTTACTTGTTTCCAGTAAAAGTAGTAAAAAGTTCACAAACAAAGAGATCTATTTTATTGAAAACAACTTGGTTAATTGTTGTTAATTGTTGAAAATTATTGAATTGGTAAAAAGTCTGTCTTGCTTTTCGCAAGACAGTGGGCAAGAACGTGCTCACGTTTGACGAGCTTCACACCTTCGTCTCCGAAGTTGAAGCTTCAATGAACCATCGGCCACTTACCTACGTCACCACTGATGCCGATGGAATACTACCGCTTCGTCCGATTGACTTCATCCAGCCCAAAGCACTGGTGCTTCTCGAAGGTCCTCTACTTGATGAGTCTAAGGACACCGAATACCGACCTGTCACCTTTAGCCGCGACAGAGCCACCGAAGCTTGGAAAGCAACGCTAGCTTACCAAGCGAAGTTTTGGGAGCGCTGGAGTGAGGAATACCTTCAAATGCTCCGAGAACGAAGTCAATGGACTCACCGAGCTCCTCGACTGGAAAATTCTACCTCACCAAAGGTAGGAGAAGTCGTCCTTCTGCACGACAATCTTCGTCCCAAAAATCTTTGGAAGATGGGACGCATCACCGAAGTCTTCGAGACTCCAAATGGAATAAGAACCGCCAAGGTTCTCATGGGGAAAGACTCAATCCTCACTCGACCAGTGAATAAGCTCTATTCACTTGAAGTCAGCGACTACTCCGCCCGCGAAGTCGAACCGCCTTTGGCTCCTGATCCACCAGAGCCAGCAGACCCAGCTCCTGATCCAACGGAGCCAGCTGATCCAACAGACGACACCGCTCCTCGATATCAATTGCGGGTCAATCCGAAGAAGAAGACGCTCTTCACAGCACCAGTTCTTACCACGCTCATACCGCTCTTACTGCTACTTCCATATTGTAGTGGTCTATATGTCATGCCTCCAAGAAATCCCATCTGTTCCGAGTGCTCTGCTCAATGCACTAACAGAGGCCTTGTCGTGTCCATACCAGCTTATGTGGACAAATTCGAAGTGTGCTGCGATCAAACTGATTGTGAGTCTCATCTCTACAAACCACTCACAGTTATCGACTTGCCCCACAGCCAACTTGTGAACTCCTACTCCTGCACCATCCACTCTTGGACTCCTGACAGCCGCTCCTTCCAGCCTCTCTCCTTGAGATGTCCGGCCCAAGATGAGTGCAAGCTTCTAGACTGCTACTTGTGCTGGGAAGCGCTAGGCAATCCTTCATGCCTGGTAGGCATGAAGGATTGCCTAGCTTTTTTGCTACCTTTACCTTCATCCACTCATTCGTCCAATGGCTCTGAACGAGAGTCCCTTGATCGATTTCGAGATAAGCCGCTATGAGTCTCCGTCACACGACACCACAACACTCAAGAGCACGTTCAGTTGCTCTGGTTCCAACCGCTCTAACTCTAAGAGCGATGGGGAACTCTCCGAACCATCGAAGAAACTCAAATTAGGCGAGCCGGCTAAAGCTGACCTCAGAAGTTTACTCCACCGAAGGCCGCCGCTGAAATTCTCCGCCGGAGTGTCGCGAACCGCGACTTTAACAAAGCAAAAGAACTTCCAGCAAAATATCATTTGAACCAGCGTTGTTCTGTTTGGATTTTCCCTTTGTTTTTTAAGCTTAGGTCATCTCTCTCTGTTAAGATAGGACCGCCCCCTATTGAGCCTGTATTTAAGCTCTGGCCCATACGGCCAAAGCGTCCAGTTCCATTCCAGTTTATTCAGTTCAATTGCATTTAATCAATCTCCTCGCCTGTATTGCCATATAATCTTGCCTTGCTTCTCTCTCAATAAACCTTTAATACAATTCTCTTGTGGAACTTGCGGTGCATTGGTCGAAGGGCCATTCATATCTCTCACAGAACACAGCTCTCAGCTAACAAGGCAACAGAGCAGTCTCCTGCTCACTCCTCTTCAGAGCTCGCTCACGACTCAGACGAGCAGCTCTTGCATTCAAACCAATCGCACACAGTTCTCCACATATCCAGTAAAAGTAGTAAAAAGTTTACTTGTATCCAGTAAAAGTAGTAAAAAGTTTACTTGTTTCCAGTAAAAGTAGTAAAAAGTTTACTTGTATCCAGTAAAAGTAGTAAAAAGTTTACTTGTATCCAGTAAAAGTAGTAAAAAGTTTACTTGTATCCAGTAAAAGTAGTAAAAAGTTTACTTGTATCCAGTAAAAGTAGTAAAATGTTTACTTGTATCCAGTAAAAGTAGTAAAAATTTTACTTGTTTCCAGTAAAAGTAGTAAAAAGTTTACTTGTATCCAGTAAAAGTAGTAAAAAGTTTACTTGTATCCAGTAAAAGTAGTAAAAATTTTACTTGTTTCCAGTAAAAGTAGTAAAAAGTTTACTTGTATCCAGTAAAAGTAGTAAAAAGTTTACTTGTATCCAGTCAAAGTAGTAAAAAGTTTACTTGTATCCAGTCAAAGTAGTAAAAAGTTTACTTGTATCCAGTAAAAGTAGTAAAAAGTTTACTTGTATCCAGTAAAAGTAGTAAAAATTTTACTTGTTTCCAGTAAAAGTAGTAAAAAGTTTACTTGTATCCAGTAAAAGTAGTAAAATGTTTACTTGTATCCAGTAAAAGTAGTAAAAATTTTACTTGTTTCCAGTAAAAGTAGTAAAAAGTATACTTGTATCCAGTAAAAGTAGTAAAAAGTTTACTTGTATCCAGTAAAAGTAGTAAAAAGTTTACTTGTATCCAGTAAAAGTAGTAAAAAGTTTACTTGTATCCAGTAAAAGTAGTAAAAAGTTTACTTGTTTCCAGTAAAAGTAGTAAAAAGTTTACTTGTTTCCAGTAAAAGTAGTAAAAAGTTTACTTGTATCCAGTAAAAGTAGTAAAAAGTTTACTTGTATCCAGTAAAAGTAGTAAAAATTTTACTTGTTTCCAGTAAAAGTAGTAAAAAGTTTACTTGTATCCAGTAAAAGTAGTAAAAAGTTTACTTGTTTCCAGTAAAAGTAGTAAAAAGTTTACTTGTATCCTGTAAAAGTAGTAAAAAGTTTACTTGTATCCAGTCAAAGTAGTAAAAAGTTTACTTGTTTCCAGTAAAAGTAGTAAAAAGTTTACTTGTATCCTGTCGCAAACCGCGACTTTAACAAAGCAAAAGAACTTCCAGCAAAATATCATTTGAACCAGCGTTGTTCTGTTTGGATTTTCCCTTTGTTTTTTAAGCTTAGGTCATCTCTCTCTGTTAAGATAGGACCGCCCCCTATTGAGCCTGTATTTAAGCTCTGGCCCATACGGCCAAAGCGTCCAGTTCCATTCCAGTTTATTCAGTTCAATTGCATTTAATCAATCTCCTCGCCTGTATTGCCATATAATCTTGCCTTGCTTCTCTCTCAATAAACCTTTAATACAATTCTCTTGTGGAACTTGCGGTGCATTGGTCGAAGGGCCATTCATATCTCTCACAGAACACAGCTCTCAGCTAACAAGGCAACAGAGCAGTCTCCTGCTCACTCCTCTTCAGAGCTCGCTCACGACTCAGACGAGCAGCTCTTGCATTCAAACCAATCGCACACAGTTCTCCACAAAGTGGTGCCCCCGCATGGGAAGAGCTCACTAGCCTAACAACTCGTCTTCAACTTCACTCGAGCCGAGTGAACTCCAGCCTGACTCAACGATATGTCAGCTCCTTTCCGCCAGCTCATCGGTCCTGCTAAGTCCAGGCTCCAGCGCTACACTACTGAAGTAGACGATCTACTTCTCGATAACAGACCAGAAGACGAAGACCAGCATCTCTTCCTCCGAGATGCCCGTCTACTGAAGACTAGGCTAATTAACGTCATAGCCCTTCTCTCAGATCAAAACAACAGATGGCAGCAGTACATCGCTAGCCTTCCGGAAGAGAGACAAGCAGCAGCAAACCAGGAATACAGCGACTTCGATACCGGAGAAGATGCATTCACCATCGTACTGGACCACGGAAGAGAAGCTCTAGATACCATTCAAGCAGCTATCGATGATGAGACTTCTCAAACTGCTACAGAGCAGTTATTACAGAATATTACCGCTACTATTCCAAACCGGCATACGCCTACCAACCGAACGGCCTCCTTGTTGTCAGAGGATCTTGGACCGTTGCCGCAGAATCCGACATACTCAGTTCCTCAACCAAATCAGACGAATGAAGGACTGTTCCAGTCCCCACCAAACTACAATCGAGGGCTGTTCCAGCCCACGAACGAAAGAAGCGGAGGGATGTTCCAGCTCCCAACGAATGAGGGCGACAACCTGTTCCAGCTTCCACCAATCAAGATGCTTCGCTTCAACGGCAATCGAGCGGACTGGGCATCATTCTGGGACATGTTCAATGTCGGAGTTCACTCTCGCATGATGTCACGCATAGAAAAGTACACACGGCTCCTCAGCCTACTCTATGGTGAAGCCGAACAATTCATCAAAGGGTATCCTTACAGCGCTGACGCTTATCCTCTTGTCATCGAGGCTCTCAAGAAGCGCTATGGACAAACAGACATCCTCGCAGAGAACCTTCAAGCAGAACTCTTAAACATGCTGCCGGCACAGGATAACACCGACTCGCTTAGGAAAACTTCCGAAGCAATAGACCGGATCTGCAGACAAATGAAACTGCTTGGGCATTCTGAAGAACAACCTGTGCTTCATACTGCCATCAAAGCCAAGTTTCCTCGATCTGTGATCACCAAAGTGGTGGAGAAACAACTCATCTCAACCACTTCACCTACCGTCACTCAACTGCGAGAGGACATCAGCCACGTCATCGCAGTTCGAGAAGAGGTTCAACGAACTCTCAACGTTCTAAAGCCAGAACAACCGAAAAGGGACGAACCGAGACGTCCTGAACTGAAAAGGGCTACTCGATCGACCGAGCAAGCCCGTGCCTTTTCCGTCACTGAGAAGAAAAACGGAAAACCGGCATCTAAAACCGTTTCCACCACACAGCAAAAGGATGGAAAACCTCCGAAGTGTTTCCTTTGTGACAAAGGACTCCATTGGGCTAGGGAGTGTCTGGTATATACCACTCCCGATGACCGTTGTAAGAAGTTTGCCGAACAGTCGCGATGCTTCCGATGTTGCCGCAGAGGACATAATGCAAATGCCTGCCGCAAAAACAGCACCTGTCAAAATTGTCAAGGCAAACATCATATCATACTGTGCCCAAAACTGGATAGGAAGGAAGTCAGAGTGACGAACTCAGTCACTGGTGAGCGTGATTTGACTAGAGCAACCGTAAATCAATGCCTCACGAACCTTCCTGAATCAGTGGTCCTTCTTATGGCCACTGATGTCAAGGTCTCTTCACCGACCAATCCTGGAAAACAGCTCGCTGCCTTCGTCTTCTTCGACAACGGCAGTCAACCTAGCTTCATCAGAACAGATTATGCTGAGAAGTTAGGTCTACGGAAGCTCACGAACGGTGAGCTCGAGATCCACCACTTCAACGCGGATGAACCTCAGCGTTTCCGCTCTCCGAAGTATGGTCTCCACATTCATCAGGAAGACGGAACCATTCGCAAGGTCATTGTGAATGGAACCAAGAAGATCTGTTTCGGCCTCCGTCCTACCACCTTTTCTCCAGAACTCAAATCGAAGCTTCCGGTAAAGCTTCGCACCGTTCTTTCGTCCAGCAACAAAGAACCCGATCTCCTCATCGGTATGAGAGATTTCTGGCAGTTCGTTGACAAGGTGGAGCGAATCACGCCGAGTCTCACCATAGTCCACACCACTGTCGGACCTATGATCTGTGGTGAAGCTCAAGGACAGCTCTCTTCGGAAGAAGTAGTCACTTCCAATGTGGCAATTGGTACTTCAAATCGAGAGCACATGCCAAACGTAGATCAGAATGTGGACTTCTGGAGCCTTCAAACCATTGGGATCATGGATGAACCCACTGAGAAGGATGATGAAGTAGCTATGGATCTCTTCAAGAAAACCGTGAAGAAGGTCAACGGTCGCTATCGTGTCCAATGGCCTTGGAAACAGCCTATCCCGGAGCTGCCAACCAACTACCAGCTCTGCTTCTCTCGTCTCCGATCGGTTTTACGGCGACTGCAAAACTCACCCGAGCTGCTTCAGCAATACAGCTCCGTCATCCAAGATCAGCTTTCCAAAGGAATCTTGGAAGACACCGGACGGAATGAAGGGTTGGAACACTTTCTGCCTCACCAACCTGTCATCAGACTCGACAAATCCACAACGCGTGTCCGCATTGTGTACGATGCGAGCGCAAAACTGAGAGGTAAACCCAGTCTCAACGACTGCTTGTATCAGGGACCAACACTTCTGCCGTCCCCAGCAGGTTTACTACTGCGCTTCCGCAACGATCGACTCGCTCTCATCTTTGATGTTGAGAAAGCCTTCCTCATGATCGAGTTAGAGGAAGAAGACAGAAACGTTTGCAAGTTTCTGTGGCTCAAGGATATCACGAAACCTCCAACTCCGAGCAATCTCCGCATTCTACGCTTCAAACGTGTCACCTTTGGAGTCAACGCATCACCTTTCCTCTTGAACAGCACAGTCCAACATCATTTGGACTTGGAGGCTACGGAAAGTGTAGATGACAGTGCTCGTCATCTCGCGGCAGAGCTAAAGCACAACATGTACGTTGACGATGGTACCCTTGGAGCAGAATCAGAAGAAGAGGCACTGTTCAAGTGCTCACAGTCGAAGCTCATCTTTCAGCGAGCCGGAATGAATCTCCGAGGCTATCTGGTGAATTCAGACGCCGTGATGAGCCAGATTCCTGAAGAAGACAGATCAAACAATGACAATCCGAAGTTCTTAGGCATCCCCTGGAACTCTCAGCTCGATGAGCTCACGATCAAGTTTCCAACTCAGTCCACTGCAGTCGTGACGACTCGCCGATCAGTACTAGCTGAGCTGGCCTCTACCTTCGATCCACTAGGCCTTGTCAGCCCAGCAATTCTGCCTGCAAAAATCTTCTTCCAAGCACTATGGACGAAGGACCACTCTTGGGACTCTCCTCTCAACGATGAAGAGTCCTCCACTTGGACACAGCTCCAACACAACTGGCACGATCAACGCATTACTGTTCAGCGCCGAGCCGGTTATGACCAAGATTGGGAGCTTCACGTCTTTGTCGACGCTTCGAAAGACGCTTATGCAGCAACTGTGTACTTGAAAAGTCACAATGAAGATGCTTCAACGGCACATCTGATCTTCTCCAAGAACAGACTCAAACCGAAAGACGGAGTCACCATTCCAAGGCTCGAGCTCCTAGCCATTCTCATCGGCACTCGAGCTCTCAAATTTGTGCGCCAAGAACTACATCGTCCAATCAAGCGACAAGTTCTTTGGAGCGACTCACAATGTGCTCTCCGATGGATCGCAAGCACTGATGACAATTCCAAATTTGTCACTAACCGTCTCAGAGAAATTCGCCTAACTGACTGCGAATTTCGCTTCGTTCCAACAGCACTCAATCCGGCAGACCTCTCAACAAGAGGATGCTCTGTGCAAGAGCTCAAGACTCATCCACTCTGGTGGAGTGGTCCCGATTGGCTTGTTGGTCCTGATTCCAACTGGCCACAGTAACTCTCAGTCATGCCACCGCCTGATACAAGTGAAACCTTCGAAGATGAACCAACTAGTTCCACTGTTATGGCCATTACTGTTCAAGAGCCTGTTCCAAAGCTCTTCAATGCCGAGCGATTCAGCTCGTGGAATACGCTTGTCAGAACTGCTATGACAGCGATGCGATTCCTCAAACATCGCGTCAATATCGATGCCAATTCTGCTCTCATGCAGAAGCGCAAATGGCTCTCAATCACTTCCGAAGGTCCCTTCACAGCGGAGGACTACAAACTCGCAACTCTCATCCTACTGCAGCTTTAGTAGTAGAAAGTAGTAGAAAGTAGTAAAAATTTTACTTGTTTCCAGTAAAAGTAGTAAAAAGTTTACTTGTATCCAGTAAAAGTAGTAAAAAGTTTACTTGTTTCCAGTAAAGTAGTAAAAAGTTTACTTGTATCCAGTAAAAGTAGTAAAAAGTTTACTTGTATCCACTAAAAGTAGTAAAAAGTTTACTTGTTTCCAGTAAAAGTAGTAAAAAGTTCACAAACAAAAAGATCTATGTTATTGAAAACAACTTAAACAGAAGCGAATGTCTACGCAAAATGAATGAATGAGAAATCAAAAGCATTTTCCTCCCAAGACAATTTTCGTTTGAAATGATTTTACATTATTCTGACAAAGAAAAAAGCAAAAGTTTTAAACTGCCAAAGTTGAAAGAATAAAACTTCTATTACATTCCAGAAGGATCTCACAAAATTGTGAGAACAAATTTCTTCACGTTTTCACAAATCTAATTTGAAATTTACATTCACAGCAAAATTTTACATATAGAAGACATATGACACATTTTATTCACAAATTTTGAACAATCTTGAAAATAGATATTCTATAACATTCCAGAATATTCTAGAAGCTTCTAAAACACGAAACAGATTTTAAATTTATGCTCAGCACAATTTTCTATCCATGAAACATGTATCACATGAAAATTTCATTAAAATGTCAAAAATAACAAAATGTTCTAGAACATTCTAGAAGCTTCCAAAATAACAAAACTAATTGAAAATTCATTCTCAGCATAAAATTTTAGCTATATAACACGTGCCACACGTTATTCTCTTTAAAAACACACATTTTTACCAATTTAGAAGCTTTTAGAACCTTCTAGAAGCTTCGAGAAATTTTTTCATTTTTCTAAAAACTTTCGTCTCAACAAAAGAAACATTTTATTCTTTGACACCGTCTCAAATCCGTGTTTCTATCTCGAGATATAGCTATTTTTAACACAAAAATACTTCTAGAACCTTCTAGAAGTTTCGAGAAAAAAAATCTATTGTTTAGATTTTATCCTCTCATCTCGTAGAACATCTTAAAAAAAGAAATACATCGCGAGCTTACAAAATAAAAAACTTTTACCGTTACGAACACAATTTTGTTCGTAACGCTCTAGAACATTCTAGAAGCAATATTTCGAAATAAAAAATAGCTGGTGCAACATAACTCGTTGAGACAAACATTTAAAAAAAATTTAGCTCTCACCGCTTTCTGGATCGCGAGATATAGAAACTCGTTTACAAACATAAGAAGAATACTAGTAATACGATGTAACATATTCTGAAATCAACTGGTATTAATTCTGCACATAACAATGGAATTTTAATTTTAGACGAGCAAATCCTGGCCGCCAATTGCGTGTGGTAGCCATTTTAGCGGATTCATCATCTTTATATTCTGGTACATATTTCAACAAAACTTGGATTGATGACAAATTTAAAATGTTGGGCGGCTTACAAATTTTCAATTGCTGGAAAAAAGTGATCGAGCGCAGTTATAGGACCGGTGAGGTTGTTAGAGAAACTACATTTAAAGAAATTGTCTAACATGCTTTTTCGGTCAAATGATGAAGGTTATCATGGTTGATGATGTCATCATGTATGTGAAGCATTAAAATTAATATGCTACTTTAAATGTACGAAGAACAATGAGAAATATGACGACGTTGTCAACCATGATATCGTCCATGTGATGTGGCCAATATGGCCAAGAGAAACCAATGGCAGCAATCGTGCCACGACACACACGAGGAAAAACGAAACTTTTAGACCCTTGCTTTCAAATGGGGAGAATATTTGAGATTCAAATTTCCTACAAAAAGTAGGAAATGTTTCAAATGGCTGTTTTTTAAATGGGTAAGTGGTTACCTGGGCAGGCCCGTAGCCAGAAAAAATTTTCGGGGGGGGGGTTGAGATTTCAGGAGGGGTTGAGAAGTGAAAAAAACGCATTCTTAGGGGTGCATTTTTCAAAATTTACTAGAAAATTTTAAAACCATAGGGGGGACCCTATTGATTTTTTTTGGCTTCCGAATTTCGGGGGGGGGGGTTACAACCCCCCTAACCCCCCCCTGGCTACGGGCCTGTACCTGGGTGTTATCTGGTTTTAGAAAATCACTAGGACTTACTGGAAATAAGCAATGAAGCTAAGATAATAGCTTACAGGGACTGAACCGCTTGAAGATGGTAAATACAGATGTGAATTCAAGAGCAAGCACACATTAAGAGAGCAGTCTTCGACAAAGCAAATATTCGAGACAACATCTAATGAGAAAAAATGATTACTTATATTCGTACATTTTTGTATGTGTTTTAACTTTAGACTGAGATTAATAAGTTTTGTAAAATATCTCGAAATTATTTTATTGAAGTAATGCGTACGCAAAACAAAGATGATGGATAATATTTTTTATACTACTGTTGTTTGTATTCGTCAGGATGTGCTAAAGACACAAATTTAACTATTTATTTTCTAATAATTAAATGGAAATGTAACAAAGTGCAAACGAGGAGATAAATTGTGGAATTAAATGCCCGAATAGAAAATCCATTGCGGATTATCTCAAAGTTCTACTAAAAAGAAAGATGAATAAATAAAGGGAGGACTGAAAGAAAAATGCTCATACAGTACATTGGTATATGGAACAATAATTAATTTACATTTAAAAGCTACAAACTAATAAATTTGAATAAATACGAATATTCAATATAAATGGTATAATTTCCCATTTGGGTCAATGATCCTATATTTTTTTGCGGTAGTTGTACTAAGGAGGGCTGACAATAAAACAATAAATAGGCTGCGGTATTTAAAACAAAAGTAACGATATATTTGTAAACAAAACTGCTGAGGAAGATGAAGTCAATTTATTTGCGCGAGGTCGGACATTCGCTTGGATCACCCAAATCTAAAAAATTCGAGGTCAATATAATCGGTATCATAAATATTTTAATTTTAGAGCACAAATTATGATAGGGCCATATTCTAATTTGGGCAATACCGAAAATACAGTATCCAAAACGTATTTTATTCCAAAATGTATGCACTGGTACTTTAAACGTATAGCTTTCTGTTTAAACTCACCTTTCTGTTAGCACTTTTTGCTCATCGCATTGGCCAATTGCGCAAAATGATTCTCGAATGAAAGCTCTCTCAATGTCGGTCCTATGGGTGTTTTTAAAGCGTCGGGACTTCGGGTAGCGCCCATTCCTCCGTTCCCGTTTAGCGATTTCGTATGTGCGGAGGGAGTGCTCAGTGCCATAGCTGCGTTAAATAAAGCTGGTGAGTTCAGTCCCGGGGATAGCATTGCCATCGCCAAGGCATTGGAGGTGAAGTTGGCAGCCAAAGACGTGGGCGGGAACTGAAAATAGTACGCCTAAGTATCATTAAATATTTATATTTGTTATTTTTCCTATAGTTCAGACAAAATAAGAATTATTTGACAAAGATTATTCCTATTAAGATTGTACAGAAGCATATTTCCTTTAGTTAAGGCTTATAAAATGTTCTATATACTCTAACCGACAAACAAATCTTTGAATTTGCGCCACTTTTTAAATGCTCTGATTGGCTACAGCCAAGGAGACAGCCGAAGGTGCAGTGAATTTTATGCCGCAAATTCAAACTGCTACAATATCCATTTTCGGTTAGAGTATTAATTAAAAATTTAGTTCGAACCTGGAAAAAGGAATGCTGTTGTTGCTGTTGAGGTTGTTGCGGCGTGAGATGGCCTGCGGCACTGGCAGCGAGAGCTGCAGCAAGCATGTTGGGTGCTTGTGGGGTTCGCAGTTGGTGACATATCGGAGTGCTCAGGGAACTCAAATTAGACCCTCCACCAAACATAGACGACCCGCCGGCAGCTGATACTAAAATTCGAAATATACAAAATAATTGCAAAACATAACTTGCTGTTGAATGGAGTGCCCCATCTGTCTTTTAACCATATTTTTTCAATTTTTTGTATCTTGAAACGTAAAAACTATTTAACTTTTTATTTCTAACAGAATAAAATTGGATTGCAAAAGTCCTGTTAGATTTTAGTAAAGTTTTTACAAAAAAAAAACACGAATAGATATCTTGAATATCGAGCTGTTTGTGCCCTATAAGAGTAAAAATAATTTTTTATTTTCTTACCAATCGGGCTGTTCACTGAATTGGCAAGAGCCGCTGCATAAGCTGCCGCGGGTGATGCTAATGCAGCTGCAAAGTGGCCCATGAGCGGGCTGTTCTGCATCTGTTGATGTTGCATCAGTCCAGCTGAGAGTGAGGCTGCTGCGGAATAAAAGTTGATCAGCGCCGGTGAAATCGGAGGTAATCCACCACAAGTTGTGTTCAGAGACGGAGAAGGCTGTGCCGACGCTGCTGCCGCTGCCATTAGTCCGTTCATAGATGACGAAAGAGTGTTTACAGAAGTCAAATCGAGTGGTTGAGGCCGGTTTCCACGCCGTGACAAACCTGAACTACATGAGCTGGTGGAATTATTAGGAGCACTGGTACAATTAATCTTCGGCATAGAGGCCATTGAATTGGCGATAGAAGAAGCAGGCGAGTGACTGAAATTAAATCAAATAAAATGTTTTTGCTTTATGATTTATTTCTGGCCTTTAATTTGTCCAAGTGAAATTAAAGCCTCAGCGTACAGAATGTGTTTAACGGAATAATTACCTAGCATATCCCGACGAAATTGATGGACCACAAGCCGAAAACGCGCTTCCGGGCCCACCACCACCCAAACCACCGGTGCTACAACTGACGTCCAAACTATCCAGAGGCGTTTTACGTTTCCTTGACTGGCATTTCTGTTGCGATGCGTTAGTGCTAGAAGTGGACGAGGGCCGTGATTGAGGTCTTGAACCATATTGCTGTTGTTGCGCCTGTGTTTGATATGTAGATGAAGGCGAAGGGCCCTGCCTATCCGTAGACGTTGAAGTTGACGGCATCAAAGAGTGCAACAAGGCTGCGGAATTCGTAGGTGCCGACGAAACCGCTGTACCCAAAAGATTGCCATAAAGTGTCTCAGACAAGTTGGATGAGGTAGTACCGGCACTGCTCACACCGCTGCTACTCTCCACACTGCCAGTTGGACTACAACTGCTAAAAGAAAATAATGGCTATGGTTTATCGAATGGGTAAAATTTTTGTTATATGAGAAAATCTGTCGTTGACTGAAATAAGATACTCTTCACTTAACAATATATACTTAAGAGCTTGCAAAGTTCTATTACTTTGACAGTATGTGTTGGAAATTTTCAACATTTTATCAACATTACTGAATCGATAGTTTATATAGGTACTATTAAAAATTAAAAGTGCTTTTTAAATATTGTCCTGTCCAACATTTCTGTATTTTTGGTTACCGTATTTCCTTTAATTAGCCCTGGAAACTTAATTAATGGAAACTCAATCCCCGAATTTTTGGCACTCTAATCTATCATTTTTACATACTATTTCTCTTTCTCTAGGGAGAGGTCAATTAGAGGGGCTCTATTATTTATAGGGGCTATATTAGAGGAAATACGGTATTCTAAACAATAAACACATACCTATTAATGGGCGAGGGAGTGCCAGCTCCATTCGAAACACATTTATTGTTCGAACCATTTGTAGTTGTATTTGACTTAGGTTCGTGACTCTCAGCGATAGATGAGCATGACGTTCCGCCCACAGAATGTGCGCTTGTGCGAATATTCTGATTTGTTGTATTGCTGTGATTCAAGAACGGACTCGTGAACATACTTTCTGAAAATCCAAAATTATATATTTATCACCAATTATATATGAAAGGGCACAAACCATCAAACGTGGAATTATTTGAAGGTTGTGCATTGTTTGATCGGTTCATAGCGTAGAGAACTGCATCTGAGGTGCTCATATTGGTGTTTACATTCATGTTGCCAACACTGTTCGATGCAGATTCTTGATTGTTCGGTGGGACCACGAATCGATAAACAAACTTCTGCCCATTAACTTTTTTTACAATATTTTTGTCGTAATAATAACGCAGAGCGCGAGATAGTTTATCATAGTTCATGTGGGGTTTTCCTTTTCGAGAACCCCATAAGCGAGCCACAGCTTCAGCATCGAGCAACTAAAGGTTAATATTAATCAAATTAAGATTTTATTTTGTCATACTATTTTATCACTTAACTGTCTACTTGTGCTATTATTAAATATTTCTGTACTTCTTTATATTCATCTTATTTGTAAACTCGCTCACCAGTCACTGGATCTAGTTCCTATCTTATTTGTATACCAGATACGCTGTAAAGAGTGACTGACGATACCCTAACTTTATAGTCGAAAATTAAAGGTTGTCTCAGATAAAGAGCGAAATAATGTTTAATAACTTTCTATCCTATTTTGCATATATGATTAATTTCTTGTTGATTTTACACGCATAAAAACGCAATTTCGTTAAAATAAAATCTATAGAAAATGTAGATAATCTTTGTTCACATGTTATATAGATAATGATTGTTAAGATTACCTTAAATTCTCCTTCTGTGTTTGTCCACTGAATCAAGTGATTGTGTTCATTTGTGGACAGTAATTCTAACAAAAATTGCCATAAGGTTATATTCGAATCGACTCCGCCGACATTGTTAACTGCGGCGGTCATTAGAGCTTGATGTCCTAAGTTTTGTTGAAGGGAATGAGGAACCGTAGTAGACTGTGTTGACCCATTTGAACTTCCTATTCGAGTTTGTGATTGTTGCGGAATCGGCGCTAACGGCTCTAACTTAAACGCAGGACCAGAAGAACTGGAGTTGGCGTGGCTTTGAGCTCTACGAAGTGGATGATGCACATCTCCGCCTGGTTGAGGTGTACCTACGTTTGACTGCGGTGACATCTTCATTTCAAAGCGTTCGGACAATCCGGTGAAGGACGATTGATGGGTCAAGAATGTGGGTTGATTTGCAATTGATGTGGCAGGCGTTACAGCTCGACTATGGGAACTATTGTTGTTTTGGCTACTGGGCAGTGGCGCAGAAGCAGGCGGTGGTAATACACCAGACGGGCCTTGAGAGAAGCTATCCATATCCTGAAAATTTAGGGTTATGATAACTTGATAATGAAATTTTGTTATAGCATAAATCTTTCGCAAGCATATCGATGCGCAGAAAAATTAAAACCATTCTATATTTGGTTATAATCCAAATTTAATGTGAGATTTATGATAACAGTAATATGTTTTGTTTCAAAGGTAAAACATTGACTTACCTGATACCCGGTTGGAGTTGTATCTCCTGATGGCTGCTCAAATTTTATGGGTCGATGACCAGCCACTGGAGCAGACACCGGCGTCTGAGGAACACAGCCTGATTGTAACATACTGCATCCACTGTTCATAATGTTCAGAGGCAGAGAAGCACATGGATGCTGTAAGCTGGCTGGTCGGCGCTGCGCTAAATGCGAACTCGAATGTTGAAGCGAAGGCATCTGAGGCCCTCGCAGACTTTCCATCATGACCTCCATGCTTGATTTATCTGGAGTGTTGGCTGGCGGTGGCAAGTGTGTCGAAGAGCACCGTCTAGAATGTGCTCTTTTCTGCTGAGGAGATTTTAGTCGAGACTGATTTTGTGGATCTGGCGTGGATCTGTGTGGAAACTGAGGTGCAGATTGTGCTGAACAGTTTGATGCTGGTGGAGTAGGGCGAGAAAATTGATCACTGTTTTCTTTGATTTGGTAAAGGTTCGGTGTTGGCCAGCAATCAGGATGATTTCCAGTTTGTGAACACACCGACGGATTTGGCACAGATTGGGACGAGTGTTGGCTGGAGTCTAGAGAAAGCTGCCGGTAAACATCAGGAGCCTTCTGCACTGAGGTTAACGAATTGTAGCAGTTCTGTAAGATTTTTGATGTTTAAAATGTAAGTGGAATTACGGTAATAAAAATGTTCTAGATTAGTCGCATGCTCTAGAATCTTTTCCATGACAATCTAGAGTCTAATTATTTCTGAAAAGTCAACATAAGATGCTAAAATTCAAACAAAGAATTTGATACTTTATGTTTAACTTTTTTGTGCCAATCTTAAATCTTTGAGCTAATAAATTTGGTATATTTTCAGTACACAAAAATCGAATTCGCAGTTTTCTTTAAAGTTGTTTTTGTAATTGGTGTTAAATATCCACCTGTTGATTTTGTTGTTGCCAGTAGTTGTGCCAATAGTTACTGAAGAAAGTTGTATCCCCTGGTGTAATCGTATTATAATATGGGGAATATAGCTGCAGGTTCTCCACTGTTGGGGTCAACGATGTGCTTAAGGGGGTTCTGTTGGCGCTTAGGGGCGGTAGAGCGGCGGAAATGCTCCCCGAATTCAAAGGCGGCAAGTGAGCCAAGCTGGGCAACGGCGGAGGCGGCGCAATTCTTTTACGAGTCGCGGCGGCCTTTGGTGGCTGCTCGATATCGGATTCTGCAAACTTGACGGCCTTACTGCCTTGCTCTGGATCGTGCTGAGTCTGTGGAGGCCCAACTGATGTCCGTGACAATGCGCTGTTGATTGACAAGTTGTTGATATCGGACTCTGGAATAACAAAAAAGTTTAGAGTGTGTTAAATAACGAAAGATTTATACGAATGCGTATTTTACATGGGGAAAATATCTCGAGAGGGAAAAAGGATAGGAGGAACAAACTTATTTTAATAGTTTACAATAAGGTAACAGCATTTAAAATTTAACTAAATATAAAATGTTTATAAGTTATATAACGAAATCGTCTGCCGGAAACCAGACAATATGTTTCATGTCACAAAATGAACGTGGCAAAATTCTAGCATGTAATAAGCCGATATTAACATGAAGATGAACAGTTTTGAGATTCTCGACATAGTTCAATCCCGCGTTAAGAAGGAAACCAAATATGACCATTAGCGGATTACGGCTGCCTCAACACGGGATTGCCATTAACGTAAAATATACGGCGGTTTTCCGATTTGTAGGCGGCAGCCAACCGGCAGCAATATCCGCCCGGCCGGTTTTAATAACGCTATTCGAAAAAGTTCGAGCAAAACAAAAGACAAACAAATGTTCAATTATTTCTGCATTTTCTAATTATGAGAATCGGATGATAAGCCTACCATAAGCGCCCTATAGTGTTTATCATTATCATTATAGCATCGTCATAAATGCAAATTAGACATTATAAGCATTGTAATTATTTTATGGTGAATAATTAAAATAATCGATTTGGACCAAACCAAGCGCCTTAATAATTACGAAATCCATATATAGCAAGGGTTTTCGTGTACCGGGCATAGAGAGAGAAATTAATGATCACGTATGACAAATCATTGATATGTGATAAATGATTGATTTAAACAACAATCATTATGCACGGGCCGGCTTAACGCCTGAACAGGCGCGTCAAACATAAATTCATGCCCTAAAGCATATAATGAGTGCCGATTAATATTAACCTAAAAATAATGAATGCAGGAAAAAAAATAAAATGGAAGAGACAGAAATGGCAAAAAAGGAAGCAAATTAAATAAAATTAATTTCATTAGGTAACAAAAATAAAATAAGCATAATTTTCCGGGAAATAAAGTACCTAAGAGTCAGATTCGCAGTTTCTCTAAAGTGTCGCCATTCTTCACATTCTCTTTCAGAATTTTATGTAAATCGGAACATACAGCATTTAAAAAGTTTTGTATGTGAAAATAATTTCAAACTGTGTGCTCACAATTGATTTGCTGCCCCGCTACTTCCTGTCCCCACGTTGTCGCAGCGTTTGGTGATAAGAAAGAAAACAGACAAAAGTGGGCATAAACCTGCCCCCTCCAACCATTGGGGGCAATTGCGGGCGCACAAACGCAAACAGCGCGGTTGGGCGGTGAAACTGATAGCGCTTTGGGGTAAGAGAAGAATACAAACGGGAACTTAATTCATTAATTGGGTTGGGGCGCGATCAATCGATCATCTCCCATTTACGAACAATCTTAAACCAAACGAAGGTTTGAAAAGGCGGCGGCCGACCGGCTGATTCATTGGATCGCTCCGACGCTCGATAAAAAACATTGGTTTGGTTCCTTTTCGGTGTTGGGAGAAATGGTAGTAAATGGGACTAAACCAGGGTTAATTAAAATTTCGGTAAGCGTCAAGAAGTATGTGATTATATTGTGTTGTGGAAATACGAAGGATTGTCTGAGAGTTTAATTTTCAAAAATTCGTGTGGATTATAATAGCTGCGGATACAAAATTAAAAAAACAATTCATACTCCGAAATCAAATTTGTTTTAAACGAGTAAACTGACGTAATTTTATAGTTATCTGAATAACGTTTTGGCCTAAAAACATTCAAACCTTTACAAGACTTCTATCAAGAAGTACATAATAAGAAACATTTCAAACACAAATAAAAGTGATAACTATTTTATATTCGAAACCATCATTTTTTAACAAAAACTAATTAAAATAAAATAAAGCATACCAGACATTTCAGAAACCACTTTATAATCTTTCATGACATAACAAACGCGAAAAGTTCAAAATATATGCGGGATATATTTCAAGTCGAGCGCAAACTGCACAAACCCCTGTTCCCTAGAATTTCGTGAAACGTCGACGACATCATAAAAGAAACCGAACGAACATGCCAGCAATAGCACTAGCTACTTTTTGTCGGTTTGGTTTTTGGTTGCGCCACAGAATCGAGAGCAGAAAGTGGGCTCTGTTGGCATCATCCACACAGCATCTAACAGACCGCCGGCCCGGGATGGCGGCAAAAAGAGAATGATGGTAGAATTGGCCGCACTCAGTCTCACACAGCTGGTTTGATGCTGCCAAAGTCGGGTGAAAGTTGGATCTGCCTGGCTGGCGCCTCGAAGGAACCCAGCCGAGCGGAAGAGACATAGATGAAATGGGAAAGAGCGGTTCCAGACGATATAGCGTTGAGAAATAGAGATGCGAAAGAAAGTCTTTTGACATTTACATCAGCTAAAAACAAAGAAGGAAAGCATAAAATGCCAATGGACATAGGAAATAAGCATGTAGAGCACAGAGATAGGAGTGAGGCCGGCAAACATAAAAATGCAAAGAACTGGGATTAACATCTCACTTTCACTCTCTATTTGCGAAAGTTAGTGACAGAAGTTCGTTTCTCTGTTACTTTTTTTGCCAGCCTCTCTGGCCTTATGTTTGTTTAAAATTTAAATGCATACTCTCGCATTTATGTGTGTCTCTATTTAAAAGGCTTTTCAGGTGTCTTTTGTGTGTGTGTCGGCATGTCTGAACCTCTTGTTTGTTATGCTGTATGTGTCTTTCCTGTCATAGGTCGCGGAACCGTAGTCTTGCTGGCACACTAGAGTGAAAAGTGGCTCCAATTTTGCCCGTTGTTGTTTGTGTCCAGCAAGTGTGGTGCGGAAAGGGAAATGAAAGTCTGTGTGGAGAGAGGAAAGGGACCCTGCTGCTGTCATGGCGCAATGTTCGCTGATTAACGGTCCTTTTCCTGTGTTCCACGCTATGCCGTTGAAGGATTCCACCGCCGGCCCAGGCTGGGGCACTCTAATGGAATGTGTGGGTGGGGCCTAGGCGAACGTCAAACACAAAAGGACCCCTCCAAGACCATGATAGGGTGTTCGGGTTCGCTTTAAAGAAACCGCCTATGGTTTAGCTAGAGTTCGAATATGGCGTTATGGAGCTTTTTTCTTGGGCCTTGTTAGGTTTCTCCTGGAGCGGAGAGTGAAATAATGGAGCGCGGGGAATAATCATCAAATACGTGAAAGCATGACAACATCTCTGTCAGGTGGGAAAGGATTGAGTTTCGAGGACAAGTGAGTGCTACAAAGGTGTTCTTTTTGAATAAGGCTCAGGCTCAACGTTCAAAGGTGAGCTAGTGCCAAATCGAAAATTCATATGACATGCCGCTGAGCTTCTGTTTGAATGTGAACAATTGGGCGCTGAGTAGGACAAAAAAGTTACGAATAGCTTATTGGTAAGTTGAGTGGTGTGCAAACAGCAAAGATCAAAATGTATGGATTTCGGATCTACTGACCTAAATTCTCACTTAGGTGAGAATTTAGGCTCATTTCGCTGAGGTGAGTAAAAATGTTATCACAATACGAATGCCTGTTACCAGTAAAGGTAATAAAATGTCATTGAGAATCTCGAACAGCGAACCAATTTAGGTGATATTCTAATACAAACAAAAAGATACTTTTTAGCATCCTTTATGTTTTAAAGGTCAAATAAAAATGTATTTGCACATTTTTCTTAAGAGGAATACATTGGACAATCAAGGGAGTCGTTATACCAGAAACAGAACTTGATTTACTCAAAAATGTTGGTTATCGGTCTCAACGGAGTGCATGTTGTGAGATTATATATGCCGGGGCAAACCTGCACACACATCCATGACGAATAACGGGAATCCAGGAAATAGTGTGTCCACCCCCAAACTAAAGGTATGGGGTATCCCTATGAAGCGGCCGGATTTTGCATGGATACAATTTCAACTCGTCATTCAAAAAGGGTTTGCATTCTACGAGCACGGTCTTTACCTTTGCATAAATAAGAAAAAATATGGTATATATATACTTATTATAAGGATTATGCATGTGATTGACATACATATGCAAAACCTTCAAATTCCATAAATACTAATACTCAAAGTTCTCAAGTGCAAGCATATATTTATCCATTTGCTCATTTCGGAATCACAAGGTTCCCCGAGAACAAGCCAAAAGAATTGAAAATAACTTGGTAATTATAAATTGCTTGTGGTTTGCTTCGGGAAGACGTGAGAGAAGTGCAAATGATATTTTTGGGAAGTTGAAACAAGCCATATCATTAAAAGTCCGAAATGGTGAGAAATTCACCACTGAAATAAAGATACAGTTTGTGGGAATATTTGCGATATGTCTAATAAAAATAAATAATTTGAGATTCAAGAGCAAATGAGTTTTCTTTTAATATTACTTCTGTAATTTATCACATACTTCATAAAATTAATCTGTGATTATTATTTCCGTAATAACTCGCTCACCAAAAATTACAATTTCTCGCCAAACACAAATTTCTGAATTTAAATTCTTAGGTTTTCGGAAGACAAATTTTGGATGTTTTCCACATTGAGTCATTCCTTAAAATCTGTGATTTCCGGCGTCATTGGTGTCAAATGACCATAAAAATTCGAGAAATCAACACCTTATGTGTAGATGAAAAAATGTTAAGTGTCGGTTTTTGCGTTCGAATAATTCAATCCGAACGCCATTAAACATTAAAAACCCCGCAAATAATTAATTAAATAGTGCGCAGAGCGGATAGCCTCAAAAGGAATTCAATTAAAATTAAAGTCACACATTCTCTCACTTTGCATTGCGCTCTTCGGGCCAAGAGCCGGGGATCCGAAAATGCAATTTACTTGTGTTTATTTAATTCTATGATCTTCGGAGCCAAAAATGTAATAAATTGCAAACACAACTTCAAAGTATAATCCTTAATTTTTCATCAAATTATATTCACCCCTCATCAAAAACCAAAAAATCCAATTTGGTTTTGCGCCACTAAATTTTTCCAATAAAAAACAAAATACTAAAATAATAATTTTGGGTAGATCACCGTATTTAGGAGAAGGGTGAACATTTTTAAATATGGTATTTCAATAGATACCTTTCGGGACCCTATGTTTTTGCAACTTAAATAAAATAATTGACAATCCACAACACACCTAAGATATCATAAAATCGGTAATTACATTGGTTGGAAACGTTTTGATGTTGCAGCCAATTTATGCGAGAATATGCTGGCCTTCTTATTTCTTTTTCTTTATAAATTCAATAGACATTTTGGTGGGAAAGCAGCGCAGGGCTGCGTAGGTGTCTAACAGCAGTGCTCTCTCGGTTCAGCTCACGTGGGAAAATAATAAGCAGTTAGGTCGTTGCAGGGATAGGGGAACAGGCGTTCCAAGCACCTTGCGGCAAATGATAACCAGGTTGGAATAAACAAAATTACATGCTATGAGTTTCACACAATTTGCAGCGAGGTTAGTTTTAGCCGATGTTGCAAATTAAAAGTCAACTTCTGGGGAAAACTGAGTTGCTTTGTTCAGGAAAAGGGCAAAATCATCAAAAAAGAGCATTGCGACGTTTGAAATGTTTTACATTTTATATGTGTCTATCGATGCAAACCTCTAAAGAGCTTTGACGGGCTATCATTCAACTAGTCAAATCGGCTTATCTCTGGCTATTACGTTATTTGGTTTCTACTTCTTTTGAGATAATTTTATAATTCATTAAACAAATTCGTGAAAAAAGTATAATTTTCAGAGATGTTTATGAAAAGGTTAAGTTTAAAGATTCACTGAATTCTCTGTGGAAATAGCCATAAAAATTACTGCTAAAAGCTTAAATATTATGGGAAATGGTTATTACACAAAAATTTCGTTTATGGTAACAGCGTAAACAAATATTCAAAAACCAATAACATGCAAAGTATGGAAGGCATAGAAAAAGGAATTCCAGGTTTATTATGGGACTTGGCTTTGGTAGAACACGAATAAAAATTAATAAGGCATGCCGAAAATAGAAACAATAAGCCGAGCTTGAGAATTCAGGGAATGCAAATGCCGTTAGATATCATCTCAAAGCTCTGTGAAAGGAATCAGACTGAAAATAATGAGGAAAGAGTTTATTTACTGCGAATTTTTAAAAATTTCATTATTATTGAGTGGCTCTCGTGACGAGAAAAGACCATTGTGTGTGCGTTTGGACGGGTGTGAGCTAACTATTAGGTGGGTGGGGTTCAGATAGGACTCTTCTAATATTATTTATTCCAAATGCGCTGCAAACTTTGCCCCAGCGGAGGCGGCGGCAACGTAAAGAAACATTTAATTTTTGAGACATAGCGTATTTGTTCTGATCTACGTTATATGATTATAACTTTGGGTTTTCGCAAGGAAGTCAAAGTGATTATTCCGAAAGGAGTACTTGGCC
The DNA here is from genome assembly GCA_022814885.1 of Ditylenchus destructor. Classification (NCBI taxonomy): domain Eukaryota; kingdom Metazoa; phylum Nematoda; class Chromadorea; order Rhabditida; family Anguinidae; genus Ditylenchus; species Ditylenchus destructor. The sequence continues at coordinate 6,583,322 of JAKKPZ010000002.1, read as the reverse complement.
TCGGATTAAACGCGCCGGGGACCCATTATTGAGAAATGCGGAAGGTATCCTTCCTTCTGTAGTCCAATTACTTGGGCGAGTATTTGACCCGGTGACACTCGAAAATCCTCTCTAGGTATAAAAACGCGCGAGACGTGACGTAAAAACAAACAAAGTCAAAAACGCGAGAGTAATAGTGGTCAATTGGAAGGGTAATATAATATATTGAAAGTCGATCGTATGTTCCATTTAAATGAAACAAGAAAGGATATTACAGCAAAACACAGTATTAATTATGACAGAAACATTTTCTCGAAGATATGGTTATTATAAAAAAAGTCAATGATCATAATCCCAAAAAAGGTATCTAACATCCTAAACTCATTTCCAAATTTTGAGCTTAAAATAGGAATTCTTTTTTATTGTAAGTCTCTTTGTCTATAGTATAAATAATCGTCATTTTTGGATAATTTTTGAACCGGATACGGATCATTTAAAGAATACTTTTACAACTCAATTGCGTGTACTGATTTAATAGTTTTGTCACAATTCAAATTACAATAAGGCTAAGTAATGGCATCAGTACCGCTAAATTGCGTGCGTTTTGTAAATTAAACACTAGTATGAAGTTAACGCCTTCTAATAATAAGTGCGCTGAGTTCACAGTAACCTATATGTAACGTAAATTTCACTGAACGCGAAACGTTCATTCCTCATAATGGCATACATCCACAAATGGCTACCCACACATGGTTTTCTACTTATCAAGTACTGTGAAAGGAAATGCCCCGCCTTTGACGGTTCTTCCGATCGGACATCCAGGCAAAATATATCGATGAGATTCGCCTATAGACATGCCTACAAGCAGCTCGGTATTTGGGAGGTTACAATATAGGAACGTTTTGGGCAGCAAAAAGCCCCGGTCTTTGTCGGTCTGCATTTTATATTTTATATTATGCCGACAAAAACACTCACTTATTAGCTTTGATTAGTTTCATCCCGCAAGGATGACTTCGAGCGAAATGCCTCAAGGAAGTGGGAAAATTCGGAAGAATCAAAATTAGTTATAACAATTAAGAGATCGAACCGTATTAGTTTGAAGCAGTAGTTTTAGTATAATTCATAATATTTTACTCTTGTAGAAAACACCTTTAACATTGAATTTACATTTTTTTATTATTCTTTTTTTTAATGATCAAAAATGATTTTCTAAAAAACGACAAATGTATTTGAATTTTGTGTATATTAAAAAAATTATAACCTAACCACATAAAATTTTTCAGCCACAACGGAAAGAAATAAATTCAATTAGCACAACAATAATCGTCAATGCGAAAGATAAGATAGTCAGCGCGGACGGAAGGAAATGAAGGCTAGAGAGAAAATGACACAGAAAAATGGACTTTACATCGTCTTACAACTTATCTCCACTGCTAAGGAGACGCACTGTCGAACCACCTCCGCCGCAACTATTATTATTTTGTCACAATCGTTATGACAGTTGCGAACAAATATTTGCGTTGCTCAGCTCGACCCCTATCTCTTATCAATTCAAAGAAGGGACACCGGAAAAGCTCATTTTCTTTTGACGATAGAAAATTCATAAAAACTAAAACAATCGTTTTGAGAAAAAGCGATAAAGTATGCTAGACAAAACCATGACTATTCAGTGCGTGAAATTCATATCTTTAATCTCAGACAGAAACGCTTTTTTATGATTCAATAGGACATATTTTGATCTAAAAATCTGATAATGTACAGCATTTTTTATGAAAAGCTACAGGGAATGATTTTAAGTTTTAATTTATAGAAATTATTTAGAGACGTCGGTATTCTAGGGTACTGAAGGTAAAGTGCAAATAATGCGACACTGTATATTCTAAATGCCACTTCCAGTATCCGTATATATTGCGGATGCGCAAACGGTGAAAACGAGCGGCTATCTAGGGAATCAAAAGTGAAGACGATCCAAGGAGTGGGAACGTGAAACAATGCTCAAAACAGAGACATGATTGAAGGGGAAAGTGACGAAGAGCACAAGGATGTGTGTAATTAAATAATGGAGCCGGCCTTTTCTTCATGCTTTTAGTCACAAAACTTTGCACACACTCACATAAAGCATCCGAAAAAGGATGCTTTCACCTGCACAATGGGCTTCTTTTCCACTTTCACCTTTTTAGATCAGTTCAATTAACTCGTCAACTGCCGTCATTCAGGTCGACGCGTTGTGTGGCACATAGAATTAAGTGTCCTATTTGCACGCATATGTATATGTAATAGAATGTTGGGTATTACGTGCGGCCAGGCATTTAGTTCGGATTTTAACCATAAAATAATGCACGATAGGGTTATGAACAACGGATTTAGCGTTGAATGATGAATATATGATTCTTATGACGAAGAGTCGTTCCTTACGGAAACGGCATCTTAAAGGAGTAAACAAAAATAAAATTATTCCGACGAATTAAGTGATTTATAAATGAAAACTATTATTGTACACAAGAACGAAAAACTCAATTATGGTAATAATTTAGCTAAAAATTTATATGTTTTCAAGTATTCCCGTGCAAAACTTTTAAAATTAAAACAATCGATAGATTATCCAATATGCACCGTCACTTTAAATTGAATTTTGTGCCATTACAGGTAAAGCTACAGTTGATTAATGATTAAACAAAATCCAATGCTAACAGTATTACAAACGAGTGTTATGAATGGAATTACATCAGTCGAAAGTCTATCAAAGTTTAAGGCGTAATTAATAATAAAGCACGTGACATACAAACTTCATCAAATAATTTGATATGCTTCTACCTATCAACTTGTTACGGAGATGCACATTTGGCTCTAGTCAAAGCTAACCGTCCCTTCTAATCAAAAGTCACAGAGCAAACACGGAAGCGGCGACAATGACCATCACGTCTCTGTCCAGTGTCCATCCGCTAGCCAGCGGGCCTCTTTCCTTTTTTGTGTTTCACTCATCCCAAATCAGTCACTTTGGGGAGGATCCACCCGCCACTTCCCCAGTGGCTGTCATCATTTCGCCACTCACTTTCGCTCCCACAAAAATATAAAAAAAGCTTGCTTTTCAAGGGCAGTCTAACCTGTCTTTGCACTTTCCAGGAACAAACGAAGATGGCTCACTCCTCCAAAAAGAGAGGAAAACGTTCTAAAATTGTGAATCTCCGCGCACTTTTTGCTCCGTTAATTTGTTGCCTTCCTGCTTCTGGTGTTTCCCTTTTAATTTCCTCCTTGAACGTCGGAATGAAGAAGCCTCTTCTTTCTCCGCCGTTGTTCCCCGGCCCATTAATGACTCTTCTGCCCTTTCACTCACGCACATGCAAAAATATTCGTCCACTGATGCGCCCCAGTAGCAATTTTTGGGAGAATTCTTTCTGTCAGGAGAGTAAAGGAAGAAGATCAGGATTTAGGCGGCGCAGTCGACTTTCAATTTTCTTAAGCCGTTAGCTACTCAATGCTAGTAATTATGAAAGTGAAAACAAGTTTACAGGAAGACCAAGTTTACGGCGGGAAAAAATACAAAAATGTTTACAATGTAATGTTTACTTTCAGTATTGGTAATTAATATTCGAGAAAATTAAAATTTACTTTTGTTGTGGCACTTAAAAAATTATTTTATCATCACATTTTAACTACATTTGTTCTCAGATTTTCATATTTGTGTAAGAAAATATTTTCTTCTGCTATATAAAAATATACGTTGAATTTTGCCTAAGCCGTTTGTCGTTAGGCTAGAGCCCTGAGTTAAAATTCGGACCTCCGATAGATAAACCAAACAAACGTAAACAAATTTAAATTTACTGTTTTTCTCACCGTTCGTATGGTATTCGAGTGAATAGATTAAATTTCGCAATAAAAAGCTAACAACGAACAAAGATGCGCATGATAATAAAGGGCGATGAATGACCAGTGAAAAGAAAGCAAAAACAGGAAGAAGAAGATCCGTTTCAGGATCTTCTTCATTTTGGAAACGATGATGGGGATATGAGGTGGGCGGATAAGGAAAGAGAACGAGATAATAGCTGCATCGTCTGGTTTGTGAGAAGATCACGGCAACGTGAGAATGACTGAAGGCGATGGAGCCGGATTGTCTGGTGCAGACAAAACAGTGAAAGTTCGGTGTTAATAATTAGCGAAACTTTAGCAGCTCGCTATACCTCAGCGATGTCAACCCATAATTTCGACATGCCATTTTTGCAAAAACGCTCGCTAAACTGAACGTTACGAGGCATAGGTCAAGTTATCGGTGACTTCGAAAAAAACAATTCTTGGTTTCGCTATGCTTAACCCTTCATTGCCTAGTGTATCCGAATAGATACGCTTTTGGTGACCCCCATTGGTGCCTGGTGTATCCGAATAGATACGCTAACTTTGGAGCAATTTTTGGCCAGTTTTTTGGCTTCCTAGCTAAATATATATATTACTCTTATACAGTCAACTTTTTGTCCTGAATAAGAATATCTAATTAGTTTTTGTTTTTTAGCTCTAAAAATTTTTTAGAGCGCTCTAAAAAAGGTACACTTTTGAAAAATTTCGAAACCATAGGGGGGGTATCATGGATTTTCGGAACGAAAATTTACGAAAGTTTGTTGAAAATTTCAAAACCATAGGGGGTATCATGGATTTTCGGAAAAATCCCGACTTTTGACCCCCCAAAAATTGGAATTTTTGGGGGTTTTTGAAAAAAAGAAAAAATACGCGTCTAATAGAATCTCGAGTTCTACCCGTATACCAAAAATCAGCAAAATCTAACGCTTCGGCATAGGAGGGTCTCCCACGGCTCGGCAATGAAGGGTTAAAAACGGAAAGTGTTATATTGTAGAGCACTGATTTTGCAGACGAAAGGGCCGAAATAGAAGCCACAACTATTTCCGAGAGCCAAACCAATGACCGACTGTTCTTTTTGTGAAATCATCATCGCTTTGGCTTACAAGCTGTCTTTGATTGATCGCTGCGGTGATAAATGCTCATAAAAACAAATGACTGCCGAGTTTAATAGAGAAAACAAGATGAATGGACTTCGTCGGCGGCAAATTGACTGTAAAGATGTTAGACAAAAGGTCGCACCGTCCAAATGGTTACGCATAAAAAATAAACTTTGAATAGAAATATGTTTGTTGGATGGCTTCCGCAGACATTTCCGATAAAGAACGTATAATAAATAAAAGCAGTTCAGGAACCCTTAAGAAACCAGAGATTTGTCATAAGATGATAAGAGGATATCCGTCAATTAAGTATAAGTCACACTATATAACCAACACTGTGTGGGTGACAAATAAAAACAAAAGCATTGTCGATTCCGATTTTATAAACCAAAAAAGCAAGAGAAATTTCTTCGACGCGGAAATATGCAAATTGGGTGACTGGCAGCGGAAAATGTGTCCACGGGGACGACTGAGCGATTTATTCACTCTCCAACTGGTGCAGAAAAGCGCCGTTTCCGTCATTTTGATGAGGGGAAATGTTACAATTTTGGTGGAAGAAAATATTTGATGTGGTACTGAACTTTGCCCATAATAAATGGGGAAAGGTATGACTAAACTAGATAGAAATCAGAATTTTGGGACATAAATTATAATACCCTATGAAGAAATGCTATATCAACAATATATCACAATAAATTAAAAAGGTAAAACAATAATATTCTTGGTAAGATATTCTGAAGTAACGGATTGCTAATATTCAGTCAATATAATAACTGTAGTTTTATTTAACGTAATCCCCAAAATTTTGGCATTGTATGAATAAAGAATTAATAAAGGCGGGTAGAAATAAAAGAGGGAAGGTTGGCCTAGCTCTAGGGTTTTGAACAGTTGTCAGTATTTTAAATCGAGTCTCGAGTTGTCCTTCGACCGCTGCCGCCACAACAAATCAGTCAGAAGTCCTCTTCTAGATGGGTCTGCAAAACATCGATTTGGCTATGTCTGCTCTAAGGGCCAAAGAAAGGCCAGATGACACAATGTTTTAGGGAGTCAACATATGCAGGGCGGGCATTGTAAGGACCTCCCACATGAATAAATGTGCGTGAACTGTTTGACTGTGAAAGGTTGTGACGAAATAAAAAGGGATGGTTTCTGATTGTAAAGAAATTATTGGGCATCGATAAAAGTTGATAGCAGTTCTCTGAATTCTAAATTTTATTTTCAAAACATCTCAATGTTGTGTGAACATAACGGCGTTCCCAAACCCCTATATTAGTCTCTATAACTCACAATGTGTATTTTTAGTCTATAAGTTAAATAACAAAAATGTTGCTGAAAAATTTACATAAAATGTTTGGGAAACGATGTAAATGTCTTTAAATCATCCAATTTGTTGCATTTTCCCTCCTATTCCCTTACTTTACCTTTTTCACAAAAGTAACACTGTTTAATCGAATGCGACGTTGAATAACAAACACATGCATAATTATTTGTACTGGAAACACCAAAAAATGTTTTATTTTGTTGCTATGAAAATGTTTTATGTATTTTTATATAAAATGACGAATTGATTAGGTCTTGGCAACAACTCAGACCCAGGTTAAATGGAGCAGCAAACTCCAGAGCAAATAATCGAATGTATTCTGCGGGAGCGTTGCTTGGCCAAACACAACCTCCAGCCGAGCAAGCAATGTGATTTCCGGTGCCGCCTCCGCAGACTTTCATAAGAAATGAAAATAAAAGGGAAAATATAAATAAGTTGACCCAATTTTGGTCTCATATTTCGAATCGCAAGAAACAAATCGTTTGAGTCATTATTTTTAACTCGGGAATATAATATGTGCTACAAAACACATAATGAAAGAACATTTGTGCAATAGAGAAACAAATTAATTGACCGGTTTAACTAAGGTAACTGCTCTGGGAAGAAAGAGAAATGAAAATCTATTCAAATATGAGCTGAATTTGAAAATCGGAAACTATGATACTTTGCAAAGCACATCGAACGTTATTTTGGCCTAAAAGTGGATAATGAATAGGCGCGAGTTAACGCACCCTCGAAAGCCGTGGAAAAGTAAACAAATAAAAGATAAAGCGGTCACCGCAAACAAACCGTTCGCTCGCTTTATCAAAAATTTATTGGAAAGCAGGAAATAATGGATAATATTGAATCAGTGCCATAGACGCACTCAGAATTTTACATTGAATTTGCTTGAGGAACCAAACCGATATTTACTTTTCCAAAACTTGAGTTCTACTTCAATCGTCGTCCAAAAGGAATTTTCCCATAAAATCTTCTAAACAGGGATTGCGCGTTACATCAAAAGTGGAGTACGTTCGGCCGGTGGGTGGGAGTGGTGAGCCACGAAACCGCTAATCATTTCCGACAGACCTTGGGTTCACCTTCCTCTTTCCAATCATTAATTGAACCATTCTGTTGGGAATGCGACTGAATTGGTATGAGACAATCATTACATTTCAGGCGTGGCCTTAGACATTACTCACCGTTTTTCGATAAAATGAAAAAGGGTCAAACATTTTCGTAGCACTGGATTGGAAATATTTAAATTTATGAAATTCGCAATTCGTTGTTCTGACAAAAACTGATTGTATCAACAAAATTGAGAAAGTATGCTTGTAGTGTAAAACAAAATTAGGGAATCGGTCGAAAATTTAAAAATTAATTATACAATAACATTTTAGGAAACTAACGAAAAATACTTGAGCGCGAAATAATCGTTTCTTATTAACTATTTTCTTAATACTACAGTTTTGTACATATATATAGCTAGATTTAATGGTAGGAAAAAAGTATGAAGAATTATGTATTAAATTCAGTTTGACATAAATCAAGAAATTTCGAAAACAGCAGTCGAAGAATAACGGAGACCAGCCAGCCGGAGATTCTCAAAGCGTTAGGCCGGCCTTGAGACCTGGAGCCGCCCCTTATCGTGTTTACAGCGCCCCCTCCCACTCTCAGACGGCACTGATCGGGTGACTCCTACAAAGTCTTTTAAGTCGCCCCTCACAAAAAGTTCGCACACACTAAATGATCAGTCTATATGTAAGGAACAGAAGCTGGGAGCAATCCTCCACATTTGAATTAATCGGACAGAAAGGTGTCTTCGTAATATTTGAGGGCGCGAAATTTATAGTGGAAATCTGAAAAAATTTAAGAAGGAGTGAAATTAAAACTTGGTCTACTTCTCCAACTATTTTTAAATTGTTTTTATATTCACATTGCTGTTCTTCCTAAAGACCTCGCCCGATATTTTAGTTAATAGCCGCGCAATTTTTCTATGAAACCTAAATACTCAAAAAGATAATAAGCATTCTTGTTACGCATTACCTATTGAAAACATTATCCCCACACCCAATACTCTCCATTATATTTGCGGTAAACAAGTATTCCTTTAATCCCGTTACATCCTACACACTTCTTTGCACTTGCTTCTTGATTTGCACTCACGCATACCCAAGCCTTTGACAATATTACTGTAGAAACTGCTGAAGCGGCCTTGGCTCTGACGGCATTACAATTACAATAATAATCCAGCGGCCCACTAATCCGCCTTTCGTCCAATCCTCTTCTCAATCCCTCATCCTGCGCCTCTGTTGCACTGAGCAACCGTAAAACAGTGAAATGGGTGTAAAATTCAATACCGTGTCTGTGTTGTTTTGGTTGTCTTTCAGCATTTTGGCCGGCAGTCGTCTTATAGCGGCAAATCTGATCAAAATGTATAAGCAGCGGATTTGAGCGCCAAATCGGGAGTGTAACGGGAATGGCGGTAGAGAACAAAGGAACAGGCTGTTGGGATTATTTTAGTCTTAAGTTGCTTTCTGTAGCGTATGCTGCTGAAATCCGGGAAACAAGAGCAGCTGCAAGGCTATGATGGTCAAGGACACAGTACAATCATTCATTTCATCCTTAGAAAGTTGTTGTTAATATTAATTATTGTTAAGAATTATAAATCTAAACATAAAAAGCTAGGATACATAAATTTTTGAGTTTCCATATCAAAACGTCACAAGGAGACTATATGGGAAATCGTGAAACAGCATTAAAATGCCGTATTTAAACTCAGGTGCGATGGAGAAATGGTCATTTTATGACTGGTGATTAAAAATTTTAATAGTCATGTGCAGGCTTCGTCGAAAATTTTTTAGTGCACTTTCTTGAAAATTTAAAAACACATGATTCATATTTGTTTCAATAAAATAAAACACTATGAGAAAATTGCGGGTCTAAGATGAAAATCCCATTCTACTTTTTACTATTTTTATTTTAGATAAGCCGTTCTAGATAATATGTGAGAAAATTAAATGTATCTCACGCATACTTTTCCATAGAGTCATAAGCTTTTATTGCCTAAATGACCGCACTTACCCCGCTATTGGCATTCATCTCAACCAAAATCCATTTAACTCCCCTATTATTCACACATCTTTACCATTTATGGATATTACGGTAAATACCGGCACTCATTCCAGCACCTCTAATCCGCTATTTGTTGAATATTTCTCTAAAGGAGATTTTACTCATGGTAAGGACATTCAAGAGGTAGCCCCATTGCGATACACAATGGACACAACAGGAAACAATTGGTCATGAACGGACACATCCATTATGGTTTTAATTCCCATTAGAGACATACAATGTGTTAAAAGAAGATTTAAACCTATTGTAGCACCAAATCCAGGGTCACTTCAGGACACCTTCACAATCTGCTACTGGACTAGGAAGAATCGATGCAAATAAATTTAACATTGTGGGTTCCTACTATACTGATGTGCATTACTAACTGCTATATGAAAATCGTGATAGTAATAACTGCTATAATAATCTTGATACTATAAAAAAGTACAAAAATCAAAACAATCGTATTCTATGCAAAAAAAGAAAATGTCCGGAAATATGAATTTACGATTTCTCAATCAGAGCGCCCAAAATTGTAATTTATTTTTTGTGGAGGGAAACGCCTGCTGACATTTTTGTGGACTTCCCTTGCTTTGCCCCATTTTTGTGGTGACAGATCCAATCCTTTGCTTTATTTATTGCTTTGCTGACCTATGTTGACCCCTTTGGTATATAATATAAAGTGATTGTATATTCCAGAAGGCTTTCACTTTTTCTATGTTTCTGTTGAACTCATTTTTGAGAATGACAGTTTTATGCGTAATTCAGTTGCAATTATTCAACAATAGTACTAATCAAAGAACGCGTTATATAAACTGCGAATTATTTTCCTTACGGAATCCGAAAACAAAATTGATGAATCAGAACTATCCCAAACTTTTTTGGCAACCATTTTCCCTTTCACACTATTGGCAAATATTCCCTTCTCTTACCAAATTTAATCAAACCACAACAGTGAATGTTTATTACAAAGCACAGCGGTTACAAGCAAAAGAAGCAGCAGAAACATTGGTTCGCAAAGGTCTTTTCGAAAGAGTATCAAAAATAATCGAACAAAGAGCGCATCAGGCGCTGACTCTTCATACTCAACCGGTCACGATGAAATGTTGTGCCGGGGAATAAATTAGGCCGGAACGGGCTCGTACAAAAAATTGCGCAGACAAAAAACGGCTTTTACATCTAACTGGCTGAAGAACACAAAGAAACTCAGGGGTGATCAATAAGACGGAAAGTTGGTCATTTTTTGTAATGAAAAGACGAGCAAAAAGTTTTGTCACAGCTTTTTTGTTTTCCTCGGCGGGTAACATGGAATTGAGTTTTTAGGTGATCATAATGAAGAAATATAGAACAGGAAACGGTAATCCTTCATGGAATGGCAAGTAAAAAAGGAATAAAATATCATATTAATTTCAGTGTTTGGATTTGATATAAAATTTCAAATGAACGGGTTGTTTGGTGGCGAAATTTGCCGTAATTTAGGACAGGTGTTGACACTTTATAAAAGGAGAAAATTTCGTCCAAAGACATTTTTATTTGTTTCAAAGTGTGCTAATATTTCAAACAAAATCATAGAATTTTACGAAAGTCCTATCCTAGTTAAAATTTTAAATGATATCTAAGGTTTGACAGTAGATTACGAAAAAATAATACGATAATCTGACCTTTCTGCTGGTTACAACTTTGCAATTTCATAAAATACAATGATAACTTCTCTAAAATTCCGCACGTATGTTCTGCCAACATGTGACTCTTGACACCTGTAGCTGTCTGACAGAGTGATTGAAAAATTGTCAAACAAAACGCAGAAGAATAGGAAAATATATGTTGGGAGTCATCATCACAAAAAGGAAAGTCGGATTATCCGTTTACTGTTAATGTGCCCGCCAAGGTTTTTCTGTTCTCACATTGGCCGTATTTAATTCACTATTCTTCCGATCTCACAAAAGGGATCCCTCCTAATAAATCATAATTAAGTTGAGACTTCACAAAGAAAAGAGGAAGGTCGGAGAGGATAAAAGTCGAAACATGAGAGCCTCGCGATAAGCAGATAAGATCTGGCAGTGGTCATGAACAAAGAAGGTCGTGCCGGATTTAGGAAAACAGAATAATGTCACCATGAAATTTTGTGGGACAAAAATTAGAATAAAATCAAATACTAAATTTAGTAGTATTTTTGGTTTAAAGCTAGGATTCGTATTAGCAATTGAGTGAAATATGTGGTGTGCTTCGAAAATGATGTCAAAAGTTTCTCCTGATGATCAATATTAGTGTCTGTTTCTTTTTCAGACTCGGTTTGAATAAATCCCAAAACAAAATGCATACGAATAGTTGCATAATTAGCGTATTTAGTCGTTTTGCTAGAGGGTTTCAAAATTTGGATACCCGGCGGTCATATTCCAAAATCACGAACACACGCTGGGATATAGGGAAGGATAACATAGGCGCACCTGCCCCAAATATGGCATGCTAGTGCCACTGTTGCAATGTTCCGAGGCATTTCAATAAAGGAATGATTAAGAGATTTCACAGAAAGGCAACGATAAATTGGTGCTGACAGTTATTGTTTTCACTGGTTGAGGCATTAATGAGCAAAATCATCGGAAATAAGGGCAAGCTGAGAATTAATAGCAAAGAGAATTTCATTAAGAGAAATTTCATTAATTTCATCATCATAGAACCTAGCAAAATCGACTCACATAATTTCAGCACATTTTAGTGGGCTAAATGTATAATTTGCAGCGAAAGTTTTACTCCATAAACAAATTGGTTTCTCGTAAGAAGATTTTTCCGTAAAAAGGATGCGCAAATATTCTCACAGCGTTTATTTTCGGTGGCTATTTTTGTCATTGACAAAACGGGATGACCAGCCGCTTTCATGGTTTAAACACACTCCCAAGAAAATTAGCTGAACTGTAGAAAAAAAGTCCACAATTTAGTTTAGAAATAGTGTTAGAATTAGCTTAGAATTTAGCTTAAACATAGTGGAGAGGGTGTTTAATGCAGAAAACAAATGGAAACATTAACTTTTTTTACTATCTTCTTACACTTTTAAGGATTCTGACAAAAATTAGTGATAAAGATTGTAATGTTATTTTCAATATATCAACTCTATAGTTACATTTATCACATATGTTTTTCCTTCTTTTTATTTATGGCTAATTCGGAGGAATCACACATTCGCTTTGTTCGAATCGAATGTGTGTCAATTTTGATCGTAAATGGAAACCCACTATTCTTTTCGTCTCCTTCTCGAGTTGCATGATGTTCCTGCAATGCGACACAGTCGCCACTGCATGGCGTGGCTCTATCATCAGGTGGTCTCACCACATCGCCTTTAATGTCTTCTTCGTCCTCAGTCTTGATATGTGATAGCAATCCACGGAAGACAGGATCTTCCATGTCAGATGATTCTGTATCGTTGCTGTCTATTGTAGTAATGGAATGCTCCGTCGAGTCTAGTGACGAAATAACGTACATTTTTCGGCCGCGGTGCTAAAAGCCACAATTATTCTTGTTCTATGCATTTACGGTACACCTATATCAGAATCGCAATAATTTTTCGTACATCATGTCAAATAACTTATTACGTTTTTGTAAAGTATAATGCATTTCATAGCAGTTTTTTACATAAAAAAGTGGTTTGTGTATGACGCAGATGTTCTGTTAGATATTAAAAGAAACAGCACAAAACATGTTAGAATGTACAAAGTAAATTAAAATTTAAGACATAGAATTTACATGCTAAACTCCAAACAATGTTATTTTTGTTTACTAATTTAAATAATCCGTTAAAAACAATTTAAACGGGTGTAATTGTGATTTTTTTCATAGTTAAAACAAATCTATAATCATTTTTAATAATTCATTGCCAAAAAGATTAATGACCGCAAAACATTTGGGATTCACATCAAATTTTTAGATAACATCTACAAAACACCGCATTAACTAACTATCAATGACGTTATTTGTTGGTTAATGCACTTTTCACTTATTTACAATTAATATTTGTTGGGCCAAACTCTCAGACGTGATTCACCACCGTTGCGGCTCTTTTGCAGCGGGATGATTTAACTCAAGAGAAGAAAGGCATAACGCTGCATATTATTAGTTCTTCCTTTTTGTGGAATTGTGGGCTGAGGATTGGCGATATATTATTTTCTATCGTGTCATAAATTGAATCCCAACCAGCCGATATTTGCAAAAAGTCACCCACTAAAATGTGATCATTCTATTTTTCGGACACAACGCCTAATTAAGCATTGCCCATTAATGTGTTGTGGTGGCTGATTTGGCAGGGCCGTATACGATGAAGGAAGTTTTTTCTCATTAACGAAAGAAAGTGTGATATTCTAAGAAAAATATTGCGCTGAGAAATATAGGCATAATTAAATTTATACTAATGAAGAAACAATTCGCAAGTACTTTTATAACAGTACTTTTATAACAGTAGGCTCGCTTAACGTAAATTTTATTTCGGAATTCGGTGACTTCGACTGCGTCTTATGGTTATATATAACCCGGGCATTTCAACTTTAAAATATACTGGCTTATCTCAAAGAAAGTAGCGATAAACACGAATATATCCACACGAGAATATGGTGTATGATTTTATATTAATTTTACGTCAAAAGATAATTGCTAGGTTGGGATTCATAGTAGTTAGGTTAATGTTGCGTTTTAAAAGCAAACATAGATTATTTTGGAAATTATCTCACAAAAAATTTATTTAGTTTTTCTCATTTTTGAAAAGCAGCAAGTATTTCAAGTACGAACTAAAAATATATTTTTAGACTAGAGAATGGTAGTCTGAATGATTTACTAAATGGTCGACTAATAAATGATAATCAAGTTAAGACACCTTGCACTAGTAAAAATTTGTCATTTCCGACAAAATGGAAACACGGAATGCTAGATATGTGCCAAAACAGGAAATAGACTGGAAAAATCCACACAACCATTACTTCAACGAACACAAACATACGTGAATACCTATGCAAAAAGCGAATATCCGGCAAAATCAAGGGGCGGATATGCAATCAGGTAAATGCGTAAATGAATGGGCGCATGAAAATAAACTAAGGAAGTATTGAGTTAAATTCAGACCACGGCTCTCAGTGCGCGCTACCAAGTGGGCGTTCTGTGCAATATTTGCCTATCATTGATTTTTGAAAAATGGCCGTATCCTGTTGATGTCCAATCTTCATTGCTCATCTCAGGTCTCCTTATTTGTCTGATTTTAAAATCAGTATGGTATTTCTCAAAAATCTCAGTATCTCGCATAAAGTGTGACCAATGTGGACACTCTTCTGATAGAAAAGCAGACCCATCCCACATTATCATTTCCCGAGTCACGAAAAGCTGAACTATGACGTAAGCAAACTTCATTGCCATTAAACTCAAGTTTGAGACCACTGAGGAAATATTGCATAGAAATACATTCAAAATAATACAAAGAAATCATGAAGGAGGATGTTTGATCGTTGTGATTTACTCACTCAGATTTACCATTGCGAGTCCAAGAATATTGAACCGCGTTACAAGGAGAATACTAATATTTTGATGATAACGTAGGTATAAAACACATGGTCGAATGGGGAAGGAAACCACAGTTGAATAGTAATCTCTGCTGCCGGATCATTAACTAAGCCCTCTAACTCTTCGTACACTTAAGCTTGGTCTTAAAATGATCCTAGGGCTTAGGCGAACAAAGTTACACAAGTGGAAACTTATGCCATAAGCTTGGAAACTTATGCCATAAGCCATACGATGCACACCACCTTAGGCTGAGTCCTGCGTGCACACCGAGCTCTAACTCCCGATTTAGGCTTAGGCGTAGGATTTAGGCATAGGCTTCGACAAGACTTAGGTTTAGGCTTAAAGGAAAGTTATGGCCAAAAAAGTCGCGGATCTCCTTCCAGATTACTATCCAAGTGGTATTTGCGCGAATGTGGGGAATACTATGAGAATAAAAGAACCTCTGTTTGGTATAAATAGTTAAGAAAGACATTCGGTGATCTTACGTTTGGTCCAGTCTCAAGCATACCTGAGAAAATTCAAAATCTATACCAGAAAGATTAAAACGTGCTGAACTAGATTTGAGGAACATTGTGTTATCGAACTGTGTAGATACTGAAAGCTTCGTCTTTCTCTAAGTTTAATCTTACTCTGCTTTAACACCATAAAATGTCAAGTAGTATAATATTACGGTGTTTGCTGTTGTATAAGGACTGGTAACCCACCAAAAGATAAATCATCTTTTTAAACTGTCTTAGAAGTTTTATAGAGGCATTTTTTAGCGATAGATACTCCTTATACAGGGCTACAATATTCTAGAAAGTGATTTAGAAAATTTTATAAAATATCGAAGGAAATTGATGTTAATTCACATTTTAGTGATTTACCGAGTCAGACTCAACAGTGTGTGAATTGAATTTGTACATTATACGAATTTTGTACTCAAAATATCCTTGTCAGAATTTATTTCATTTTCCAAAAATATATGTCATTAAGAATTTAATGCTGGATGATTAATAATTCAAATACGATACTGCTCAATCTAACCGGCGCCATTGTTATTTTGTGCGTAGATTGATAGCATAAAATTTGCTCAAATAAGAGGAATTCCAAAAGGAATGCGAATTATACACTGCGATGGAACGGAGGTTCAAAGTTTTTAATATTAAATAAACAAAATACTAATTCGACTGTGTAAATAACAGTCAAGTTCATAATTCAACATGTGCAGAAATATTGTCACTATTCTGCTTATGCTGAAAATGCATAAAACCTCTATAAAATGTTCGAAATTTAATCGAAGAAACACAAACGGTGACATTGAGTGAATACTTTAGCTATGGAAACAATAGTCTTTACCGGTGAAAAGAGCATTATAGAAAAGGCAACCTTTCATCCTAGGTAGTATGGTCTTGTTATTTTTGAGACAAAAATTATTTTATCGAAAAATTCTGTGAAATCACTACCATACCCAAAATTTTGCAGGAAAACAAAATTTGGATATTATTTTTGAAGCTTTCACATAATTCAAACATGTCAGAACGGCGCCAGGTGCTCGTTTTAGACCTAGCAGTTCTGGATGTTCCCTTGTTTGCTCTTATAATTTGGAGGGTTTTGCTATTTTCTTCCAAAAAATAACTAAGCAAAAGTATTATTTTGAACTGAAAGCTGCCATATTATAACTCTCACATGTGTTTATACCTGTAGTATTGTCATTATACTAGGAAAAGCACCGCCGCTATCGCGGCGTCCCGCGCCGAAAAATACATTTTTTGTCTAAAAGTTTTTGTCTATATTTTGTCTAAATTTTTTGAAAATCTGTATCAGCACATCCGTACGAACATTTTAAGCTATCACTTGCCCGGAAATGATCCGTGGAAGGGGCGAAACGCCACCCCACTGACGGACGGACGGACACTGGCTTCTTAGTAAAGTAACATATTTCTCCAATTTGCTTTCATTTCAAGAAGCTTTCACTTTTACATAGTTATAAAAGGCCATCATATCGACTATGACATTGCCGCAAAACACTATTTATATATGTTTACATGTGTCTATTTAGTCACTTTAGTAAACAATATTTTATTTATTTTCATCAGTACGATATAAATTCATTCGAACGACATTGGTCTTCGCACGAAAACTTGTGACGCTGTCTTATGCGAATTTTCGCGACTAGTAATTTTAAACAGACATTAATTTTATTCTTCCACTTACATAGCTCAAGGGCACGCGTATTGCAATGTTGAACATTTTGAAGCTGGGTCATATGTGTTTGTGAAATACATACTTTGGACCAAGTTAAATTCATCTCTTAAACTGACTCCAATACGCTACTGTTATGTTCTTTGGGTTTATAATATCCTGGTAATCTGATAAATTATGATATAGTTGATGATTCCCCAAAAACTTACCCTTAAACTATGGGCGAGTTCCATTTCTCATAGCTCCATCTTTTGGCCAAGCTTTCAAATTTTCTTTATAAATTATTACCTGTATATATATGTATTGGCTAAATCCACGAATATCGGCGAGATATTAAATTACATCGTTGTTGCAAATGTGATTTTTATTAGATTTATTTCCAGGTACGAAAATGTTGCCTCTCCGAAAATGTGGGCTCTTGGCCAGAAATGCGCTGTCTTTCGCTTCCTGCACTTCTAATTATGGATCGATGTGTATTAGCGAAGCGGGTAAACCATTCCATGGAATGTGGGCCGTACATGTTAGAAATAATACATTAGCGTTTGAGAGAGGAATTTTCCCAAGCAGATTGGTATCGGGAAACGTTCGTTCAATTCGTTCACTTTCTGTTTCGGTAAAACTTTCACATTACTTGTAAGGCTGAATTAATAGGTGAAACAGTAAATACTATATAATTATACTGTTTAAAACAAGAGATAAGAATATACTTAACACATTAAATAGCACGGCAAGATATTTCGCCTCAATATGTGTTATATTATGACACTTATTGTGAATGTTTTATTTTTATTCTACTTATGTATTTTAATAAACTTTCAGAACATCAAATATGCTGACTCTTCAGAGGATCGTAAAGCAAATGAGGATATTGAGGAGGCAAGTTAATTTTTTAAGAATCAATGACAACCAATTCTCGGAAAGGTGCTTTAAAAAAGCAGAACCGGTTGTTGAAAAGCAAAAATGGTTTTTAACCAAAATGGATAATTTTCTAAAATCGCTAACATTTGCTTTTCTAAGAGGGCGTAAATGTAAAAATATTATGCAAAGTGATACCAGAAATAAAGGAAATATTTGTCGGAGGAGCTATTTCTAACAGGCGCAGAGTTCCAGGATTAGAGTTCCATGATGCTATTAAATATTGGGAACCGGCCATTTCCCCTCCCTCGGTCATTCCCCCCCATTTTCAGAAAATCACATAAAAAGCCCAAAAATACCGTTACTGGGTAATTTTTTTCGCTGAATTCGTATTTCACATTAATTTTTGCCCAATTTTTAGGTATTAGGCTGAACAACCCTTATAAGGCATGCTTAGGCTTAGAATTAAGCTTTAGACTTATAGTTTGGCTCTCGAACAACCCTTACTATCCTGTGCTGTATGTGATGCAACTAATTCAGCGAAAAAATGTCCCAGGAAAGCTTTCCATTTTTTATACAATTTTCTGAAAATGGGAGCGAAATGACCGGGACTCTTAGATAATTATGTCTATATAATGAAACATGTCTAAATTTAAAACATTTACAGGAATCTGCAGACCACGAAAAAATTCCACTCCATAAGTATTTTTTCAAGAATGCTGCCTCACTCAGCGGCAATCCAGAAGGACAAGACGAATCCTTCAATGAAGCTCTCAAAGAAGGGAAATTTTTATTACGAATGCTGGTCACGGAACAGATGGCAAAGGCTCTGCTGACGGATGTCAGCAAATCGCTTGGTGAAAAAGTAAGTCATTTCACAATATGACAGAAAATTACTGACTGGATTTCTTAAATGTTTACAGTAGAGAAATATAGGTGATATTAGGCCATTTTTTATTGGACATTTTGACCAGCTAATTTGGAAATCCAGCGCTTGGCTTTTTACATTTGTGAATGCAGAACATTTCAGCTAATGTCTTGAAAACAAATTGTACCTTCGTCTAACTAAATGGGGTTTTATGCAGTGTTAGTGTAAGAGAAATTATATTTTGTTGGGGACACGGACAGTTCATCCCATGGACAATTCACCACCTGGGACAATTCATCACCCATGGAGAAAAATGGCTCATTTTCTCAGTATTAATAGTTTATTTGCATTTAATGATTCATGTAACGTTTTAAGCTCCCGAACAACCCTTATAAGGCGCCAAACAAGGATTTTGTCTTGCGGCCCGAACTACCTGGGGCCAAAGCAAGTCTTAGGCGTAAGCTCCCGGACAACCCTTATAAAGTGCCAAACAAGGATTTAGGCTTGCGGCTCGAACAACCTGGGGCCTAAGCAAGACTTAGTCTTAGGCTTAAACTCCCGAACAACCCTTATAAGGGCTGCGCGACTTTTGGTTCAAGCCTTATATGCATCTTTGCTTTTGGGACCTCGCGCGAGATAGTTTTCTGCGCGAGATATTTTGTGCCCAAATATGTAATTTGGCCATTTTTCTCCATGGGTGATGAATTGCCGCAGGTGATGAATTGTCCATGTGATGAACTGTCCCGTACCCATTTCGGTGTATTACTCTAAATTTTATTTAAAAATTTCAGTTCAAGTTATCTCTGGAAGTGGAAGTCGAGGATGTACCAGAAACGTATGAATATCCTTTCATTAATTACCGTAACTTTGAACTGTAGTAAGTTCATGTTTCAGCATTCACTTCTGATTAAGGACGACGCTCAATAGCTCTGCTTTTACAAACATTGTCATTGCATTACACTTAAAAAAAAGTTTAAAAAAGGTTGAGTTGTGTTTTGAAAATGATTTATACATTTCTTTACTCTAAGGAAATAAAGGAATATTTTTCAAACTTAGACGCGTTTGTAGAATCAATGTTATTTCGCGTCGACCGAGATCGCAACTGTTTGCTGATAAAGACTAGTTCTTCTCGGTTGTCATCGTAATATTATATATAAATACGACATATTTGTTTTATCAAATTATTCAAAAAGTGATTTAAAATTAGTTAGATTCTCAATCAATGCATATTTTCCATGCAATCGTTGCAAATTTCTTAAATAACTTTTTCAAGCTTATTAAATTGTGATGAGCACCCGATTTATAGTTTGCTTTTAGGGTTGTCACACTTAAATGCGATCAGACTGATCTGACTGCATGCGTGGAAGAAATTTGCAACAAATTCGCTGAGGTAACATTTTTTTATCAAATTGATGTTTAAAACAAAATAATAATTAGCACCGCTAATTATTATATTAATTAAGTACATTGATATTCAAAGGATTGGGAAATGTAAAATTTCTTACTTCCCAATAAATATGTAAAATGAGTTAAATAATAACACCTTTATTTCATACGCTACGAAAACAAGGACATCTCTCAACATTTTTATGTGAATTGGAAACATTAAAAAATGTTACAAAATAATCATACTGCTGATGCACCTTGGTTATTTTCTGGGAGATTTTTGTATTCCGCAAAATTTTCCGAAACGTTCTTTTAATTTTGTATAACTTTTCTGTTTTCAAGTTTGGGTCGCCGTCGGATAAACCGGGCGAGAAAAGCGCTGAAATCCGTTTACTTGTGCACAATCGTTATGCATCCAGGCTTGTTGGAAAGTCGCACAAGGAACGGAAGGAAAGATCACAGAATCTGGGAATCCAACTTAACGAGCTCCGGGTATATGCAGATGTATTGCCATATTCCACAGAAAGGATTGTCCATATTACAACTTCGCCGAGTAAAATAGTGGGCGCTGTAATTAAAATCACCGACGCTATACGTACTGTAAGTTAGACCTTACTTTCATGATAATTTGCATTTCTTGTTCGCGTTATTATCAAGAAGGCTGTTTGTGTAAGGAATAAATCCTCAGTTTGATAATGTAATCAATGGCGCGAATTCAAATTTGGGAATTATTCTTTACACAAACAGATACATAAGGTCCTAGACTGCCAAAGAAACATTTTTCAAGAGAGATTCAAACGAAACCTTCCAAAAAAGCATATTTCTGCAATGAAATTTAGAATTTTATAAATATTTTCCTAAGTTCTATTTTATCATTAAGTTTCTTCGTTCTAATTGGTAATTTTTAGCAACCACTTGATTGTCTGCAGTTACTTTATGTTCCTGATTCCATTTCTGGTCCTTTGCCTAAAAAAGCCGGTGGTCTATGTAATGGTGATGAGGATGCTATGGCCTACGACGAAATGCCTAAAACAAAAGTGCATTATTTACCATAATTAAAGTTATACAACCACATTAAAGCCAATTGGTGAAGTTTAAATTGGATCATTGGAAAATTGTACTAGGAAATTTTCACAGCGAATTTTATAGCAAAAAAGGAATTGTAAGGAATGCCAATAAGTCTTTGATACAAATTTTTACACTACTATCACTTGACCTTTTCTGATAAGTGATAAATACAACACTATCATACTGTATCGAGTATACGTATGCCATATTTTCTTGCGATTCAAGGTTTCCTACAATTTAGGTAACTGTGCCAAAAAATTTGATGGAGGCTCTTGAAGAAAATGGTGCATTTCGTACCGTTCGTTACAAATGCGCCACCATATCAATCAAAATCAAAAACCCGAAATCAAAAGATTACAGAATAATGACTGTGCATGGATATCCTGTACAGCACGACTATGCATTCTGGTTGTTGCGAGAACAGTAAGTTATTTATTATCTGAAAGTTCCACTTGCTCAAAAGGACTACAATACTAGCGGCTTGGGACTCCCTACGGGAATCCCAATCCCCTTGAAAATCCCTGTAACAAAATAATTACGGAGAATTCGCACTGGTAAGAATGACCCTTTCGAAAATTATGGTACATTTTGTCTAAATTTTGTCTAAATTTGGTACATTTTAGCTAAAATTTGACCTCAAATTCGGTGTCCCCGCAAAAAGTTACCCTAATTAGGTACCTGTAAAAAATTAAGCACTCCTAAGAATGCACTTACCAAAAATCCCAGTATACGCCATATCCCAGGATACGCCTGACAGCTTTGATTGACTTACTATAAGGATACTAAAAAATACGGCAGTTAGCAGGATATCATAATCTTCTTGCCCACATATGGTTTCGTAAATATAAATCATAGCAAACAATATGCTCGAATACACTTTTCTATGCATGCATCGAAAAATATTTTTAGGTAACAACATACTGTCGTCCCTCGTTTAACCGGACAGATCGGGACCGGCCGATTCTGTCTGGATAAGTGTGGGTCCGGATAACGAGGAAAATTTGTATGGAAAAATCCTTTCAGGACAATATATTCCGGATAACCTAATGTTTGGTTCACAATTTAAAATATTTGGCGCGAAGTAGATTTTTTTTTAAATAATTTTGCTATTTTTGGCCAATTTTTGACAAATTTATAAAAAGTGGGCTGAAAACAGCAAAATTTATAGAAAAAATTCTAATTTTTGGTAAAATCCTTAAAATTTACAAATCAACAAGGGTACCTTTTTGTCCTAAATTATCCCAATTCTGTCCGGATAAACGAGGGATATTTGTATGGAAAAAATCCGTTCCCGCTAAAACCATCCGGATAAACGAGGGTTCGGATAAGTGTAGGTCCGGATAAAGGAGGGAAGTCTGTATTATTATAATGTACAATGTTCAATTTTTAGAATAATGCAGCTAGATGGAGGACCGCAATATTTAGAGTCCGGCATATTCAACAAAAAAGAAAACTAACGGGATGATATTGTTAGATCATTGCGAATAGACCATATTAAGCTTTTATCCGTACAACTAGGTTATATGTTTGTTATGTCCATGAAATGGATAATAAAATTTTGAATTTATATTTACATTAATATTATTTGATCACATTAGTAAATACGTTCGTTACGGCACGGAAAATATATATTATATGGCCAAAATTGATAGTATTATCTATCGTTAGTACTTATTGACTGTCTAGCGAATGGATTTATACCCCGAGATATGGTTACTCTCTTTTTGTTCCCAATTTACATTTATATGCTCGCAACTCCTTTTTCGCAAATAACCTTGCGATATGATACCAACTGAATTAAAATAAGAATATTTGGGCCAGTCACTACATTTCGGAGAAAAAATTAGGTCCCAGAAAGTTCGCGTTAAAAACAGGTCTCAGATTTTCTGGATTCCGGATCTATTTTTTCGCCAAAATATATTTTCTTTCCTTGGAAGAAGCTAGACCAACGAACGGTATATCTCAACCAAACCATCTTAGTAGTGCACTTCTGCACCTGTAAACGTTACGGCACCCCGAGAGAAATCTTTGGAACGTGTTTTTAGTCTATTTTCATTTCATAGGAAAATGCACCTTGGTCGCACGGATGATAGTGTGCATTTCGCCTAAACGTGTTATTCTTGAATAAAACATTTTGCCTGAGCGAAATGGTTAGATGATGTTTTGCTGTACAATTCTTGGATAAATAAATTTGTTTATTCTCATAAATCGCATAATACCATTTATAAAAACGGTAAATAAAAAAAACAAGGAGAATAAGGGACACATAAAATATTTTTGGGCCAACTTTTCCCAAATGGCAACAAGTAGTGTGAAGAAGAAAAGGTCAAGTATTCTTGTAGAATTGAAACTTTAAATAGTAGTAGGCATATTTCTATGAGTTATAAAAGAGCGAGGCGATACAACAGCACAGTTATATATTTCCGTAAATTCAAAATACCGAATAAAAATCAATGACCTATTAAATAAAACTAGTTTCACAAAAGTGCTATTTTGCCAGTTTATGTTTGACGGAATTTGGCTACTCTTTAGATTGTGTGCAGTGCCGGTACCGAAAAAGTATGAAGAATGTTGAGTTTTCATTTCAAAAGCACTGTTGTAAATAGATTTTAAATGTTTCTGAATAATATTAGATAAATTTCGTTTTTCAAATTTTAATATACGCATAAAAAGTTCTCATTGCAGAGTGATATTAAGCAATTGTCTATAATAAGGTAAAAGGTAAATGATAGGCCAATTGTATAAGTAGCAGAAATAATTCAAAGGTCCACTAATATTTTGGAAGGCACTTCAAGAGACCGAATGCAGTTCGAAACACAAAGGTCTAACAGCAATTCACGGGAAAATGCGCCTATGCAGAACATTTTGAGAATGAGTTAAGTTGCTAAATGAAACGCATTTGATCAAAGACATAACACAAACCGACGAAATAAACACGAAATAATTTTAGCAGTTTTGGATTTGGAGTATCCCTGATAAAAATTACCCTATACCGCAATAGTAATTTTGAAATGAAAGCCCTGATGTTTAGCAACTTAACCGTAGAATAAAGTAATAACAATATTGGAAAATATAAAAGGGTAAAAGTGCCCTAGGCAACTTGTCGTCGTTGCTTATTTATGTAGTGTTAAAATGTTTCTACTACTGCTTACTAAAGGTCCAATTTAGCTGCTACGGCTGCGATGAGTGCGGCACCTTTGGCACTTCCTTCGTCCGCAGACACCAATTCCCACTAAAAATGAAATAATTATTACCTTACAAGTTAAAAAAAAGTTGAGTTATCATTACTTCGTATTATGTTGCATATTATTATGGAACACTAACTCTCTTCCATTAATTAAGATTCGGTGCTACATTAGATAAAAGAGAGTAAAATAATTCGTTTAGACCATGTATGAGATAACGAAAATTAAACTTTTTATTTTGACAATTAACGTAGAAGTCTCATCAAAGGCAGTTTTCTTTAAAAAGTGATCCACCCATCTTTTATAAGAACAGTCACCCCTCGATAATCCGAAGGATATTTTACGCTTCGGATTATCGACAAAATCGTTACAAATTGATGTTTTTCTTTGTTGTAAATCTACCCCTTTCATAATCCAAACTAGATTTGCCAGTTCCGATCGCATTGGATTTTCGATGGTAAACATGATAAAACTTTACGAATAAAAAACTCAAGGTTACTAAATTAGAACTATTTTATTTGTACGCAAGTTTACCTGAATATTGAGCGGTGCAAGTGAATTGAGTTGTGCCTCGAGAAGAGCGTGGTATGTGGGGTGGAATTGGATAAGAGCTCCTCCAACACCCACCTTCACGCAGGGTCGACCAAGGTGTCGTAATAGAGCACTTATTGCTAAAAGCAGAAATGCATGATAGCTTATCGTTCAAAATCTTCCCGCCCAAATAATATGACGTGCGAACGCCAAAGCT
The DNA here is from genome assembly GCA_022814885.1 of Ditylenchus destructor. NCBI lineage: Eukaryota > Metazoa > Nematoda > Chromadorea > Rhabditida > Anguinidae > Ditylenchus > Ditylenchus destructor. The sequence goes on along the minus strand of JAKKPZ010000002.1, from coordinate 6,558,154 downwards.
TGGAATTTGGGTATGTTCTGGCTTGGAGAAATATAGAAAAAAGAGATTACATATCCCTAACAGTATAGCTGCAATAAACCCTATCAGGGAAGGATCAGGAAGAAAGCAGCACCTATACAAACCTCCTACCTTATCTGCAAAAAAACGGGTCGGAGCCCACCCTTTTCCAGTCAAAAGCACTGGCTTATCAAAGCTATGACAGGGTAAAGGTGGTTTCGGATATATGCCTAAACCAATCCTTGGCTTAGGCCAATATACCTCATTAACAAGCTTTGGCGTTCGACCACTGCTTGAATTGGGCGTGATAACTTTAAAGTTTCAAAATTATTGTGCAAAAATATTGCTCAAAATATATTTTACCAATAGCTTGAGAAACAAAACAAAATGTTTAAGCAACTCAATACCTGCAGCGACTATAGACGCAGATCGTTGTGAGACAATATGGCATACTTCATGGATAATTTGATAGTCGTTGCTGCCGTGGTTTGGCACTTCCAGTTCATCGCAAATACGTCGACAAACTTTGAAGATTCCGCTTTCATCTCTATATATCACTATATATATATATATATATCACTAACTTTGTTTCAATTTGTAAAAAAACATGGCAAATGATTAATTTGAATAACTACCCCTGATTTTGGTTCTGTATTAAAGTTTCCTCTCTCTTTAAAATTTCTGCTGTTCTAAAGTGTAATTAACTGATAAAACTTTATTTCTCTTTGTAATTTCACGCATACCCTAAAAAGCCCCAAAATTGATTGAAAATCTTGTCTTGTAACATATGCAACAAATAAATTTGAAATATCTAAGAAATATTTATTAATAAAAACTGAATAATTATCAATTTGCCTTTATCTAAAAATTTTGGACCTACCCGAGAATTTCTGAGATATATTTGGTTGGGAACATGTCGGCTTGATCCAACTTTTCCACTGGCGTTCCATTGAACAATACCCGATCAATAACGAACTGGGCCAAAATACGACGCACCAAATCGCCCAAATACAACGCGCCCGTAAGCTTATCAATTCTGAAAATATAATGATATTATGTTCGTTAATAATACATTTTTAAAAGTTATGCGTAATTAACGCAATTATTATAATTAAAATTACGTTACATAATTTTGTTGAGGTATGCCCCATTTTTATCGTAGTTATGCGCAAAAGTAAAGCATAATAAATTTTCGCCAATAGTAATACTCTGATTGCGGACCAATGAGAACCTTTTTGCCTTATAGAGGAACGCCTCTAGACAATTTAAAAATATGTCACATAAACTTGAAACATTTCTATAAAAATCATGTTTTTCGCAGACCAAATTTTCTATAGAAAAATGGTAAATTTTTACACGAAAATATGGTACGCAAAAGTGAAAGTAAAGGATGATCAGTAAAAGAAGTTTTGTCTAGTCAAAATCATCGTAGGTAACTCTATAATATATTTTTTATTACTGTGATTAGCATAACAAACCGTCATTAATTTACGATAAAACAACATTCAATAAAATTCTGTTGTATATAATTTTAAAAAATTGCTTACATTTGCTTTCCTCTATGCACCGACGCATCGTCTATTTCTTTGTCAAAAGGAGTTAAAATATCAGCAAGCTCGCCCTGAAGTATGGAGAATATTAAGAGAAATATTGCAAAAAAGCTCTTACTTTCGCTCCGAATTCCTCCCATTCCGTGACTATAACCATTTGCTTATGGTTATATCCGGCCGCTTTTGCATCGAATTTCTTGATCTTGTCCGTGTCTTCCAAATAAGACGAATTACACCTAAAATTTTCGATGTGCTTTCCAATTTTAGCTTTACTTCACATACCCATAACCAATGACGACAGCAGCGACACATTCTGAGCCGTAACGGTGAGCTGCAGCTGCCAACTGCCCAACAGTGTCGTTCATAACTGCCTTGATCTTTGCCTTTGTGGACTGAAAATACTTTCCTTTAACCCTTCATTGCCGAGGGGTAAAACACCCTCCTATGCCGAAGCGATTTTTCGTTTTTGGGGTATGGCCGACGCGCGCCGCCGTATGAGCGCGCGCGCGCATGATCCGGGCGCGCGAGATGCGCGTGCGCGTTGGGCAGGTCTCTGGCTAGAGTCTTGCGCACGCGGCGCGCGTCAGGCGCGCGACGCGCGCATGCACGGGGCGTTCGAAGCGCGCGTGCCCCAAAAAACAGTGGGTGCACTTTGAGCGCCCCGCGCGCGCGCGAGGCGCGCGCCGGGTGCGCGCGCGAAGTGTGCGAGGCTAGGGGGTGCCTAGGGGGTACCCTAGGCGCGTTTTGCGCGCCGGGCGCGCGCACGAGGCGCGCGCCCCGGGCGGTTTGCTTGAAGGCAGTAAAAGTGCACCAACTTCAAGTTCGCGCGCGCGCGGGGCGCGCGTGGCGCGTGGGCCTCGGGCGCGACCCTGGCTTGCGCCTCGCACGCATGCGCGGGGCGCGCGCCTCACGTGCGCGCCGTGCGGGCGCAAAATTCGTTGCGTATCCGATCGGATACACCAGGCACCAATGGGGGTCACCAAAAGCGTATCTATTCGGATACACCAGGCAATGAAGGGTTAAGAAGCTTAATTTTATTTCCCATGTAAGTTGATTTTTTACGTGAATTATAATTCTACTGCACGCAACTTTGAGACTGAACGTTTAAAACTTAGAATAAGGGTGCTCATTTAAAGAATTTTAGTGATATCCCAGAGCATGTTGCTTACCATGTTCAATTCCAGAGCCTCCTCGAGAAGTTCAACCACGTCCTTTTGTAGACAATCCTTGATGTCAAAGCCTTTCGTCCACCACAAAAGACGTGCGGAGCGTATTGACAATAACTGGCATGGGTATGAAAACACAAAGCCAATAGGTAGATTGGCTTCTTCCAGATTGAACTCCTTGAGAAATTTTTGCAGACAGTTCACAATAAAGTTGAACAGCTAAAGAAATATTTTATTAACTTTGGTTCTTTTGAAAATCAGAAATGTCACGAAAATGATGAATTTAATGGAATTACGTTTAGGCTTATTTTGAATAAAAATAATTCAAACGCTTCTAAAAAACTAACCTGCTCCCCTGTGCCTTTCATGACTGGGTTGGGAACAATAAAGTTATTGATCACCGGCTCAGAGGGATCTTTGCCTCCACCATTCAGTGTGAGGAGCAAAATGCGCAGATTTTTTCCACTCAAATCAATGGCCACATATTTACCCGTTTCTAAATTTGATTAATTTAAACAATGTATAAAATTATATCTTGCTAAATAATTTATATTCTATCAAATTACGAAACTCCGTTTGTGGATACGCAGATATTCAGCGTTTTGATATGATAATCCAGAAAAAGTGTCATTGTGATTTATGAAAGTTGAATTTTGAATAAAAGCAAAAACTTTCGCTAAAGCTGCAAGTTTAAAACTGAGTCAGATGAACGGCTTACGATATGTCGTCCTTTATATCTGTGTGAATTTATGAGAAAAGCGAAAGTAAAACAAAGTTGAGCCATATTATTTGCGTCGAAACATCGAAATAGGCAAACACTAACAATTACCTGATCCGTCAGGCAGAGCTGGCACAAATGACGGCAACATTGCGATCGACGATCGCCCATTACTCGTCCCACCTTCCAACCCTGCCGTGAATTCGGCCTGCATATCGTCACTGATCTTCACAAGCCTCTCATGGGATATGACAAATGTGTCAAGCACCGTTTGCACATCCTTTGGCAATGTGATTGTTGCCGACATTTTCGTTTATTTCCTTATTTATTCGATCTTGGAAAATAATTTCAGAAAACTAGGAGCATTTGATAATGGCCGACCAGGGAGCGGTGGCTTGGAATGATTTAGAAAAATAAAATCGTCTTGCGGAATTAGATAGAATATTTGACAGTCAAAGAATGAGCTGAGTGTGGAGGGCCACACAACGGAAATATGGCAAGCGGAATTGTCTGAAATGGCAAAATAAATATTCAATATCAGAATCAATCCGAATATTCAAGAGCTGTATGTTAAAACAAATAACAGGTAATAAACAATAAAATTCCGTTATTCAAATATTCTATATCCAGGTGTCTATTTTTGAAAAATATCAAGGTAGAATAAAACTATTAGTGCATTAGGATAAACTCTTTCGCTAAATCGCCACACGCCTACAAATCACAAAGTCATAACAGGAGAAGTAAACAATCCGCAATCATACAGAGAACGAGAGGGAATCGCCGACCCAATCATCATAATCGCCAATAAAACACAGCAAACGACTCTGGTGGCTTCTCTCTGTTTCGAGAAACACAACAGAGACGGTGGGGTTAATGGGTATTAATTAATCGATTCTTCATCGATGTGGTTAGGGTCGATGTGCGTTTCTAAGATGATCTAATTCGTCAAACAAAAGTTCGGAGTTTGGATTACATGAAAATTATTTCCGAAAAAATTGAATTGTCTGGCATGTCCGTACAATGAATGTGACAAACATTCACTAATCTTGATAATGGGGATTAGGAATTGTGATGTATAAATAAACCTATGGCCAGAAAAAATAACGGTTTGAAACTTGAAAAATTTGAAAATATTTCACTATGTCGCATATTCTCAATAAGACATTTTGAAGGAACATAGGTGAAATGATAGTGGATTGTATTTGTATGCCTTGACTTTCACTTTGATAAAAAAAATGAGGCTCGTGTTAACAGAACCGTTGTACATCGCTTCTCTGACCAGTGCGACCTAATAAAATCGGAAAGCAGGAAGAAGGGCAAAAACAATGCTACTTCTTGGCGCCAAGGAGTGGGCCCATTGCTTTAATTCTGGTTTGGCTGAAAAATGGATTGTAGAGCTCAGAGAACACTCCAATGAACGAGGCCGTGACATGTCTGGTCGCCTTATTTTACTCGACAATCGATTATAAAGTGATATTTTGCTAACACTGTAAAATTTTGGCTATTTCTTCGAAAAGAGATTTAAGGAATTACAAATATGTGAATTGAAAATTGTTTACTGAAAATTAACAATGGAGTGAGGTACTAAGGTAAGGTACTAATGGTAGGAGACTATGGACTTATGATCTCGCCAATTTTGTACATATGAAAGTTTCGCAAAGGATATTTTTGACCAAAACACAACTCTTTTATGTGAACTCTACAAGACAGAGGAATGTTACACAAATTTATTACATAAAAAGTAATTGTAAAAATCATCGAATAAATTTTTTTTTTGGTTCAAGGTCAATAAGGATAAAAGTCTATTTATTAAATAATGCACTCAACAAAATGTTTTGACGCTATGCGATTGTTGCAAGAAACGAAACGCGACAGAAAATGCGCTAACGGGCAAAAAGCACTTTTCCTCGAATATTTTAGTTAAACTAAGACAAAGTGAAACAAACAATGAAAACACAATTGAAAATTTATCCGTAAAAGTTCGATATTTTGTTATTTCAATGCTTGGCGAAGGAAATTGCAGATAGCAATTACTCTTGCATATAAAAGATAGAGATGTTCTTATATTTAATGTTTTGCATTCAAAATACGAACAGATTATAACTGTATGTTCATAAATTTACATATTCTGCAAAATTAAAATTCGTTGAAAATTGAACGATTATAGATCCAAACATTTATAGACTCAAACAGGGAAGCCGTTCAAAATTTTGAAACAAGCATAAGGTTTATGGGCGGCTTTGCTGGCGCAGATGGATTCAAAAATACGAGAACATTTCCACACACATCAAACATCACTTTAGCTACTACCCAAAAATTAATGATAAAAGGTAAAAGTAAAAAGAATTATGGAAAATAACGGGACTTTGTTTATTGGACAAAAATCTTCAATATCAAAGAAATAAAATGGACAAATTATCAATACAATTGGATTTGGACGCATAAAAATCAATGTCATTGACCAATGATTACCCAGTCAAAAATTAAAATCAAAAACTACAATCCGGCAATAAAGAAAGAAAATCAATGCAACAACAGAGAGAAATATGAGAAAATAACGATTTTCGATGCTAGCAATAATCAGAACCAATTCCATATTAGTGTTTAATTATAATTAACAGCTGGCGGAAACTCAAAAATTAAATATGCTAATAATAATTTTCCATTATTGCATTTCACCCCATATTCTCGTCTAGTGAGCTGTTTCGGCTTTAGTATTGGACGTGCCAACATACAGAAATTAACATAATTAAATATTCTAAACATTCAATAAAGCGCACTATAAATTTATTAAACCTACATAAGGAATGAAGCAACATATTCATAATTTCGACGGTGATCGAAAAGGTAGGGGGAGCATACATTTCTGATCACAAACAATGAGCAATCATTGCTGAACAGCGTCACCAAACCAGCCAAAGGGAAGGAGGATGTACCCTGGACCCTCTTGCTGGCCCTCTTTTACACACTCTTCTCGTCGCTTCTGATTTTTCATTTCTTATCCTCGAAAGCACGAGGTGGGTATTGGGCGAAAGTGCACATCGCCGCCCCGTCACGAGCTCTCCCTCTATCGATCGACTTCGGGAGGGAATTGCCGCAATCGGTGATCGGAAAGGAGCCATGACAGCAACGGCCCGTATCATGAGACTCGTCATAAAAATTTTGTCTTTAGCCTTCAGTTCAAAACCGATCAGATTCTTTACCAACAGAAGACGTTCTATCTAGCACAATAATAATAATGCTATAAAACGCTTAATGACAGAAATTATCGTTACGAAAAATTTTAATTCCATTTCAGAGCGTTGCTCGGAAAATCACGTTCATAGAATTCCATTTTTGTTATACAGGATTAGATATTTCCCTAACATAACTGCTTTTATTAAAAATTTGTACCTATCGCCTCTCACCAGTCTTTCGCCAAAGTCAGCAAGACAGTAAGCCAAAGAATTATAGAATGCTAAATAATTCTCATTTTGAAATCAAAATGTTCCATTAAAACCAAAAACTATTTTAATTTGAGCAAAATATTATTGTTCAATACTTTTAAGTACGCTCTGTTATTAAATCACTCATATTTTCAAGATGGAAGGGGAGAGTTACAATATCACAAATGATGCTATGCAAGTGAAACTTCAATTTTTGCACCATAATGATCAAATCATTATTTCCTTGCAAAATCACAAAACCTATAGCTACACAAAACAAACACATCGCGCTGTTGTAAGCCGACGGTGGCAGAAAAAAAATAAAACGAGCGATATCATTTTGCTGTTGGGAAACCCCTCGCGTGGCCGCCTCCCCAACGACATCAGAAAAGCATTCGGGCAGCAGGGCAAGGAGAAGATTGGAATGGTGTCGGCTCAAGAGAAATAAACAAGGCTGCCGGGGGCACGCATCGCAATAGCATATTTTCTCGCAATAATCTCTGGCACACTGCTATGTTTTTCAGTCTTTTGGAGCAAACCGGCCTTACTGCAGCTTGGCCAGCTGGCTTGTGGCCGGTGGGTGTCTGACTCGGGATTGCGTCTGGTTTTTAAACACTCTCTTTTACTTTTCCACCCTCAGACACATAAAATCCTCAAGATAATACAAGAGAAGTAGAGAAATAGTGAGGATAGACGCGCCGCTTTTCTCAATATTCTTACTCTGTTCTCTGACAGTACTCAGATTAAAACCTGTCTTTTTAGCTTGTGTGTATGTCCAGAGCATAGATAGCAAGATTGAAGTAGAAGATTCAATGGGCAGGAACGAAAAGGACCCACGTGGTTCTGGCTGGCCGGGCCAAAGTTACGACCAGTCATCGCTAAGTGACACTCGCGGACCCCGTTAGTCAGCACAAGGAAGGAGAACGAGTTGTTTCAAGTCGGACAAACCAAAATGCGTTATTGACTGATACGAGTGGGGCAAAGCAGCAATAATAATACGCGTTTGTAAAGTAGAAAAGCAGATTGAGAGGCTCGTTCCCCTCCCTAACCTACCAACAAAGTTTCGACATCCAAACAAGCCGCTCTAAACGAAAAGGAACATTGGAAAATAAAAGAAAACGAAAAGATGATCAAACTCATCAACTGAATGATCAATCGATCAATAGATAAGGCAGCGAGACCCTCTACTATCGAAATTGCAGAGACATATCGCAACCCCGAAATAAACAGTGCTCGTTGGCGGTACCCGTCCCTAAAATGCAAAGAAAATGATAAGAAAGAAACGCGAGTGTGCGTATGCCGGCGCCTAAAAGTTGGTGAATTAATGTCACTATTTGGAGGTTTTGACGGGCGAGAATGGTGAGAACGGGAGAGGAAGGAATTTGTGTGCATTTGACAGAGGTAATCAACTCATGCTTATTCTTCTCGTCAAGGGGATCTAATTTGTAAAAAAAGTAAAACAGACCAAATATCGAATCGGTTAAAAAATTTGAGAGGAATCTGAAAGAAAGGAAAATAAAGACTAAAGGACACAAAAGGTTTAATTAAACATTCAATTTTATGAATAATGATCACATTCGGGATCATATCCAAGTGGGCCCATCCGATAATGCCGTGCGAACTTGGCTCTATTACGAACTTTGTTTGTACGAAATTCCAAAATATAAAATGAACATATTTGAAGTACTTGTTTAAAGTCTTTCTGAGAAAATTATCATTTATATTAAACATAATACATATTTTAATTTTTAGCCGATATGTGGCTATCATATTGGCAGATGTGGAAGAATGTTGGAATTATTGGTTATAACTTTCACATATACATCATTATGTCTTTCTTTAAAATTATTAAAATATTCATAACTATAGGTGAATGGCTCACTTTTTATTAGCGATTGTTTCACACAAATGATGGCTCAAAGGTGATTGTTTGTATTCGGGCCAATTTTTATATGTGTTATAGTTAATATTGGCCTAAGTTGATATTGGCGCAAATCTTGTGCGTTTTGTGGCAATTTGGGACAAATTCGACAGAATTTGGTTATCCTTATATTGTTTCCTTGATACTTATTTATTTCATCGCTGTGACTTTGGCTGCGTGGTAATTAAAGGAACAAAAACTATAAAACCTATTTTTAGCTTCTGTCAACCTCTATCAGTAGTTATATTCGGTGATGACTGTGACTAACACTCTTGCTTCAATTTTTCAATTTCAAAGTAAATTCGAAATTAATTAAAAATTTTGAGCATAAAATTTTTTCAAAGCTTTTCAAAAGAGCTCTCAGACTTTATATTTTTTTATCATGAATTATAGTAGTATTAATAAAACAAATTACAAAAAGTTATTTCTATTAAATCAAAAAGGTCGATAAAAAATATTGCAGATAGGCAATAATGTTGGTAGATTCTAGCCACTGCTCCCGATTAGAAGATATGATTTTTTATATCTATCTCGTTCAAACCTCCCACATAATAAACTCCATAACTTAGACGCCATGGAGATAATAAAGTTATGTATTTATTTATAACTTAATGGAATGTTCTTGAATGACATTTGGGAACATTCCAGAAACATTATCCGGAACATTGCACAAATTTTTAGGTAACAAAACTATTGTAAGAAAATGCCTGAGGCTATTACCGCTTCCTTAGTTAAAAACAAACTTATGCGAACATTGTATTAAACTCCGGTTTTTTTTATTGAGAGGTCCGATCGACATAGATATCAAAATTTAAAGAGGGGCGTAATCCGAAAAAGTACGGGACTGTTATATGTAACATTTAATCTAGTCTAGATTTACTTGGCTGTATGTTCTGTACATTGCGTTTTAGCACATCCATCGGTTACCGCCAAATTGGGGGGGGGGATAATTGGGGGAGAACCAACTGGTGGGCGTTTACCCCCCCCCCCCAATTGGTTCTCCCCCCAATTGGCTTTTTTAATAAAACCGTTTTTTACCCTAAAAATGCGTTTTTGCCCTAAAAATGCCTCTGACCTAATTTGGAATTCTATTTTAGGCCATAACACCGGTATTTTAGGCTAAAACAACCCTTATAAGGCGCCAAACAAGGATTTAGGCTTGCGGCTCGAACAACCTGGGGCTAAAGTGGGACTTAGTATTAGGCTTAAGCTCCCGGACAACCCTTATAAGGCAAAAAGAACGAAAACATCGAATGCGGAGCAAAAAAATGCATTTTTGGAGTAAAAAACGGTTTTATAAAAAAAGCCAATTGGGGGATAACCAGTTGGGGGGAGAACCAATGGGGGGAGGGGTAAACTTTCCCCCCAGTTATCCCCCAGTTGGTTCTCCCCCAATTATCCCCCCCCCCAAATTGGGATGATGTCACATCCATTGAGATGCAGTTTACATAAGCACAATAAATGATAACAAAAGTGTTGACAAGATATGAAGCAAGCTCATTGGCATTAAGCGGATCTGGCATTAAGGGCATAGGCCTTGGAAATTATAAATAAAAGTTGCATACAAAGCTACGAAGTACCTGAACTGTTTCCTCTTTGATCATTTCAATTCATCAGCCAATTAACATAATTGGCTGCTGCACAATTATGTTTTAGTTTCACATTCGGCTACAGTGAAAAAAAGAAAAATAAACGGTTTGATTCATTGATCTTAGTATCATGAGGTGCTATCGAAAATTGAATTATTTGATCTTTATATTGTGCATTCCTTTTTATTGTATTGTTCTGATGGATAGAAAGAGTGGTGTATACTCATAAGCCACGTAATGGACTATTATGACTTGGTCATCTCTGGCCCACTCGCATATTAGTTTGTTTACTTTGCGTGGTTTGTTCGGAAAGCGCGCAAACCGCCCAGGAATGTGAAAGCCTTTGCTGGAGACGATCAATATGCTTCGCTCGATCATTATGGATCCTCAAGAGGTCACGGGGAATGTCCACAGCAACAAACACTGTTATTCTATTTGTTGACGTTGCAGGTGACCACGAAAGAATCTTGCTCTCGCTTTGAGCCGCCCAGGCTCCCGAAATCGCCGAAAAAATGGCCAAATTTCAGCATAACGCTTTTCATTACAGCCAAAAAATCTTTTGAACAACCCGGGATCCTCACCTTACTGATCTCAACTTTTTCGTTTCCGTTTTTCTGTATCTTCATTTCGAGCCCCTTTTCACAGCCGCATTCGAACATACTCAGGTAAAGAGATATTCGAATATACACAGTCTCATTAACTAACACGTCGTGTGAAACATATAATCGATTATGAAACAGTCTGAATCTTATAATCAATAACCTACCAGGTAGTAACCCATCCTTCCATAAAGGCTTTATTTACTTGAGTCGGTGTTACTTTTATTTTAACAAAACGGTGCATGGTCAATCTCTTCTCATAGCCGCTGTGAGGACCAAAGCAGAGAGACCGAGGGTCCAGTTCATTTGCGCCCATCAGCCCATTGTTGATTGTGTGCGAGGAAAGCACATTGGAGGGTTGATCGCAGGAAGGCTGGTACTATTCTCATTTCGAGATGAACATCGAGTGGCCATGGAAGCGATAGTGGACACCGAAACAGTCGGGACTGATGAGTCGCCAAAAGAGACACTGTTGCACTCATTCGGGAATAAGAAGGTGCTCTTTTGTGTTTACAATAGTAAAATATTTTACGATGGGTGGAATTCTATAAAATTGGTTTGAGTAAAATTTCAGAAATCCTAGCAGGTTTTTAGAAACGCAATGCGGAGCAGATCACCTGTAATATTGCATAAACGGACGGTTGAAAAAAATGTTACCTTTTCTTTTATTTCATCCCGTGGGCTCTCAGAGAACGAATATTGACAAAATTATTGGGCCATTTATGTTTTATAAATGCTTTATTTATGATGAGACTCTATACCACCCAGTATACCTTTTTGTTCTATGAGCAACTCTGTTCTCAGCATGTTTTGCCCAGCTTTTTGACCAGACACGACTGGTCACTTAGTATCCCAAGAAAACTTTCCAAGTCAGCCAGTTCCCTAATCCTCAACACCTCTCCCGAAATGATCCTTTTCTTTTGTAGAATTGAAACGAATGTTTCTCCCGCTTCCCACCTTTTATCGTGTATCTATTCGCGGTGATTTCAGTTTTATAATCAGAATAAACTTTTTATCTCTATGAAAATTAATTCATACTTCAACACTGTTATTCTAAAGTAGCAATATGGCGGTTACTAAAAATTATTTTATGAATCTTATAGAATTTTAATTAATTACTGTCAATCGATACAAGATTGTGTTTTAGCAAAAAAATTGATGATATACTAAAATAAAGCGAAAAATAGCCTCGAGAATGCTTCTAGAAATGATTAGTATATCATTATTTCATCTTTTCATTTATAATCTTTCGCAACACAACACTTTTACTCAATGTCGATCACTTTTCATTCCTCTTTTTATGTTCTCAAATTAATAATGAGTGAGCATAAAAGTGAGAACATGTCTAGTTTTATTTGCGATATTCATTTTGTAATTGATCTCATATTCTGATTCTCTGTTTTCAGTGGAAGTATATAATGTTCAATTACACATGGTTTTAACATTAAAATCAAGCTATTATCCTTCTAACCTATCCATTTAGTTTTGATGCTACACAACTCATTGAGCATCTGAAAAACAAAGAATGTTAATTTATGTCTAGACTCGAAATGGGATAACATCATTTAATTGTGACGTTGTAGTAATCTAACAACTGATAATTTTGGTAGCAATGAAATGAGCGTTAAACTAGGTTTAGAACCTCTAAATAAAAAACCAATTAGGGATCTATCAGAATTTTAGAAAAAGTAAACAATTTTTCCAGCATATAGAGCTTAATCAAGTAAAAAAAATTTTAAGTCCAATCGTACAATTCGCATAGCACATAAACACGTTTATTATTATTTTGCCACCACCTTTTCATGTGCATTAATTCTTTTATTTATTGTCCGTGACTGATCCATTTCCGCACCCACAACAACTCTAAGTTGTTGTGGGATCAGGCTCAAGACGCACAACTTTGTGATGCCTGACCTGGGCTTGTAAAAGTGACAATAGCACGTGTAAAAGGATTGCATACATTGAATAAATGAAGAATAATACCTCGTAATGGATTAAGTGGGCAAGCATTCGGAAACATCCCTCGGAATGGGCCATAACAATTGGGTGAAAGGGTATCCACACGCCTTCTTTTTATGTATTCCGCATTGATATCGCTGGTTTCCTCCGATTTTATTCGATCAAAGTTGTGTATATCATTTGTCTTTTGTTCCTAATGACCACTATTAATTTCATTAAATGTCTGTAATGACCAGTGGTGATTAAAGTCGGCGATAGCCAAAGCAAAATCAACGAGCCTACACCTTTTATTTTACTAATAAATTATGCCTTCCAACCGAATGACGAATTTCAAATAATGTTTGCTATCCTTCCCCTAGTATAATCAGTGATTTACTTAAAGTTTTTGAGAAAGATTTGCTTTCCCATTTATGCATGTGCATAAGTGATGGAAAGACAGTTACATTTTTCAGCTTTTCGTCAAAGTATATCACAAAAATCGGGCTCAGAAGCCATTCCTACATAATTCTTAGATATTACGGTTGTCCTCACGACTTTTCCGTTAAATACTACAAAATATTATGACAAAAAATGACATTCCGTATCCCATATCATGCCTTAGCGTAGTTTTTGTAGTATTCCCCAGAGTCGATTCAAGGAGCAGGTAAAAACGTTGCATATGTTATACACTTTTAAATGTTGCTCCTTGAATCGACTCTGGGGAATACTACAAAAACTACGCTAAGGCATGACATGTGATACGGAATGTCATTTTTGCATAATTTTTTATTTAATTGTTAAGGTTGATGTGACGTTCGGTGGATTATGCCCAACATATTACCATTCTTGATTCTTGACCGTATTCCATAGTCTACCCATTAATATAGCATCAAAGTTTATCTCAACAATATTTGACGTTCTTGCCATTTTCAAACGGGTTTCTCTCAACTGTGATGCTCTGCACAAATTCTATCGACAGCCCATCATCTAGCTCGGCCAGTATGACTGTCTCCAAACCGCTCCAAATCAAAGGTCGAATTCGTCATTCATTTCGGAGTCAAAGTCTATTCTATCTAAGATCGTCTAGATGCGTGGCTCTAATCTATGTTTGTATTTCACTATTGGTAAACATTTGTTCCACAAACGGCGATCCTCAGATCGGGGACTGGGTCGGGCAGTCAGCCACGCAAATTCGGCCAAGAACATCTCAATATCCGCCAGTGCTCAAAGTAGGCTTTTTGGTCAAATTTGTGTGCATCAGTTATTTTTTATTTTTAGGTGGATTCATTTGAAGGTTACCTTCCAGAGTCAGCCGAAGTTGGTACAACAGTCCGAGTTGCCCCCTCTTTACACGCGGAATCATTGCAAATCTTGGTGGAAGATAAAGATTTGGTCAGCTTTCACTTTAAATTTACTTCCTATTATAGAGATGGTATTTCAAAAATAAAGTGCCATATATATTCCCCTCAAACATATAATATTACATTTTTAGTGAAAATTTGGGTATTAAAATGGTTCTCTTGTGGGCATAAGCGCAGCGATTGTAGCATAATTTTGAAAATACGTAAATTCACGCGATAAATAAATGATTAAAGAGATTGAAATTTCCAAATTCCGAGATTCCATATGTGCTTCGTAGTTCATGTTTAATTTATTTTTCGTATTACAGCAACCTGGGATGTCGTCAGCCATATACCAGGTAAAATACTTTTGAATTTCTGTAACGTTATTTGAATCTGAATAGAAACAGAGACCTCATCAATTCCATATCAAAATTCTGATGACAGTAATTTTGCTATGCGATAGCATTAAGAAATTGTCTTTACCATTGATGCGAAACATTAAAAATCTTCACTGTCCTTTTTATTTAATGACTCCATTCTTTTTTTATTAAAAATTTCGAACAAAGTCAATTTTATTTATGTCATTTATACTAACAATTATATTTGCAGTATATCTTAACGGGCTTTGGTGCCGAAAAGTTTGCGGTCGACCAACGTGGATTTTTATTTCTAAACTCAGCTGATGGACTCGACGCCGATAAAAGCCAATCGACGTATATCCTTCATGTACGTTTAGTTTGTCGATTAAAATTGCTAAATAGTTTAATTGGATTAACGATGCTATATTAGAGATGTTCATATTAGAGGCGGATTGATTTTCACTAATCTATCTTGAGATTAAGTCTAATTTAGGTGCTCGCTCGGGAAGTGGACACTGACCCCATGCGTAGCAGCGATCCGATCACGCTTACGATCCACGTGATGGATGTAAATGATAACAAGCCAAAGTTCGCTCAGGAGGTTTATGTTACAAATGTTTCTGCGGGCATCGGTCATGGAATAGAAAGAACGATATTAAAAGTCAAAGCAACTGATTTGGATGTTGGCAGGTTAGTCTATTTCGGCGTTCATTTAACATTCCCTATTCCTCGTTTTTATATTTACAAATTATTCAAATGTTAATCACTTTTTTAATTGTAATAATCTACCTCAATAACAAATCTGAAGATCTGTAAAAGTAACCTGATAAAATTAACATTTTGTTGAGATGATTTAGTAAGAACACAGATACATATTAAGGTTCGCTCATTTAACTTATCGAATTATCGACGTACATGGAGGACTTGCGAGTTCATTTCGCTATGACTCTAACACCAACGAACTTAAAGCAGTAGGACCACTTCAACCTGGAGGTCGTTATCAAATCACCATTGAGGTACCTTTTATTGCTTTACATTTCATACATCCCTCTATATAGTTTGCTAATGAAGTGCCGATTAGCAGAACTCCCTTACCTCCGCTCAGTTCTGGACAAGTTTGGACTTAAAATGATCGTTAAAGCTAGGGCATTCCGGGAAAATTATTCCGGACTAGCACATCGACGACCTGCGCGAATTATGGGCTCTCTAATTTTTCCTAAGGCGAGAATAGAGCCACAATCGGCAATTTCGTAAATTGACCACCACCGACCGTAATTTCTTTCTAGGGCGCTGAGTCCGAACCCCGGGGTTCAAAAATTCCCGGATACTCGCGGAGTACGAAATTTTTTGAAAAAATTGCTGATTTAGGATAAAGCAGTGAAAACAGTGTTCGGGCGGCCGAAGGCCGCAAGACTCCACTGACATAGCCACTAGTTAGTCAGTTACAGTCCCGAGGGGACCGGCAAAAAATCAAGTCACATAAATATGCGGAAATAGCAGAATGCTTGTTGCAATTAAATGTGAGCGTTAATGTATTGCGATCATAGTTAATTTTATTAGATGAAAACCCGTAATACCCTTATAAAACCAAAAATGCTTCATATTACATATCTGATATGAAACACATTTTATAAGTGTTTCATATCAGGTGCAGTCAAAATGCCAGGACCACCTTCTATGCTTGCATGGGTTTTTTCTGTCACCGTTCCCTATTAAACTTACAATAATAATAAAAAAGTGGCTCTCTAGGTTTTCGATTTAAAATGTTTAAATGGTTGTGAGCTGAGATTTTGTTCCCTTTATAAGTTTTCGACTCCGGTGATATCGAATTCAACGTCGTTTTGACGTAGAACTATTTTCTGGTATTTGCCATTTTCCGTGGCCAACATAAGCACAATACAGAAGCTGGTACCAAAGTGGCTACAACGCAAAAACGTTGAATTCAATATCAAACATTCATTTGGTGGAAAACAGAAAGGGTGCAAATGTCGTACCGCAACCACTTAAAATCATTTTGAGCAGTTGATGGACTGTCAGGTTGATTTATATGTTGAGTGCAATATTGGAGCCATCTTTTCCGCCCATAAAGAAAAATTAATTAATATTAACTTAATATTTCATGTTTCTCATCTCGCATCTTTACTTTACACATTTTAAGGCTGAAGACGGCGGCGGTTTGACTGGTCGAACTAGGATTATAGTATATGCGTTTCAAGACGGCCTTATGCAATCTGTAACGAGTGCTTATGCGAATAATTATGCAGCTATGGCCGCTTCCATGCTGGCGCAGCAGACAGTTTCGTACCCGATGTATTCTCAGCAACCTATCACTCGAGTCTATGCTGTTCCTACCATGACAACAATTTCGCCGCTCTCTCAAAATGAGCTCGTGGATCGATCTGGAACTTATAGGAGCCATGCCATCAATAATAACGGTAGGTTAAATTAAATTACATGCACTACCGTAATACCTGTAATTACTCCCCCGGGGGAGTAATTTTTCAACTACCCCTCGAGGGGGGGAGTAAATATAGGGGAGGGGAGTAATTTTAGGGAGGGGAGAAATTTTTCAAACCTCGCCGTGCCGAAGGCACGGCGAGGTTTGAAAAATTTTCGCGGCCCGCCGACGGCGGGCCGCGAAAATTTTTGGCGTTTTTGTCAAAATTGTTGGGATTTTTGGCCATTTTTCTCCAAATTTTTGTAAACTATTTTTCTGAAAAATTTGTCGAAAAAATCAATACGGTCCCCCCTATGGTTTTTTGCAAAAAACTTTCTAAAAATAATTTTTTTCATAAAAAACCATAGGGGGGACCCTATTGATTTTTTCGACAAATTTTTCAGAAAAATGATTTTTCATACCATAGGGTCCCCCCTATGAATTTTTATGCATAAAATTATTTTTGGAAAATTTTTTTGCAAAAAAACCATAGGGGGGACCCTATGGTATGAAAAATCATTTTTCTGAAAAATCTTTCGAAAAAAAATCAATAGGGTCCCCCCCTATGGTTTTTTTCCAAAAAAATTGGTTTTTTAGATATCTTTAAAAATAGCTAAAAATAGACTATATTTTGTCTAAATTTTGTCTATTTATATTAGCCATACGAAATACTAGCTAAAAAGAGCAAAAAATTGGGAAAAACCGCATTTTTTTGGGGGGGGGAGTAATTTTAGGGAGGGGAGTAATTTTTCAACTACCCCCCGAGGGGGGGAGTAAATATAGGGGGGAGTAATTTTAGGGGGGGAGCAATTACATGTATTACGGTAGTACCGTCTATGGAAGAAATAGGCTTTCCCGCAACAAAATTTTCCTACCAAAAGATCCTACATTTATGCCCATTTACGCATAAGCTTAAGTGTAAACCTAAGCCTAGCTTTAGTACCCTAAGTAAGTTATTCTAGTCTAAGGTTTGGGGTAGGATCTTTACTGTTATTTATCTCCTAATATCTTGTAGTAATAAATAATTTTTTAAGTATTAATAATTGACATCCAATCATTTTAGAAGTTTCAACAGACGTTGAGACAATCGTTGAGAGACTGAGTGAAGCTACGCCACCAAAGGCAGTCGTGGCAATGCTTGGAGTAAGTTTTCACGCTTATATACACTTATATATTTCCTCTAAAGTATGTCCCATGACGTAATTTTTCAACACCTGTAGAGAGGGCGTATTTTACTGGCAATACGGTATATAACATAGAAAACTAATTTTAAGTTCCGCACAATAATGAGGCTCTAATTCATTTTGACTTGGGCATAGGATATGGGCGATAAGTCATTAAAGGGGCACTTCGGTGCCGTGCAGGATGCTGACGGCAAAATATTTTTTCGCCAATGCCATATCAGCTATTACTGTTATTTGTAAGTTTGTATTACTCGCCGAGTAACAGAAAATTCTAACTTGAACGTACACAAAAAATTTGCCAAAAATGTCCCAAAAATACACGTTTTTTGGACAAAATTTTGCCAAATTTTACAGATTTTGGGACATTTTTGGCAAATTATTTTGTGTACGTTCAAGTTAGAATTTTCTGTTTTTGCATAACTGTGCAGAATGTCACGCCGGTTGTAGCTGCACAATTGGTTTATTTGGAAAGGCATTTCCCAGTACCCTTTTGGACATACACTTTGGCTGGAAAATACAAATTTTCAAACAAATAAAAATAAATATTTTATTAATCATATAACACAACAAACATAGCTATAATGTAGAACTCGACGAGTACTACAAACTTACAAGTAACAGTAATAGCTAATATGGCATTGGCGAAAAAATATTCCGCCGTCAGCATCCTGCACGGCACCGAAGTGCCCCTTTAATTAATGTATCTTGTGCCAAGCATACTTCCTGAACCCAATTTTCCTTAGGGCATTCTGCAAGTGGGCGGTGTGTTGGGGGGCGCACCTGGAGCGTAATAGTCTGACTAATATGGCAATTCCCTGGACCTGGAAAAATCAACCCTGTGCCGAATAATCATTTTTTTGCTGCAACATGTGGACAACACTGACAATAGTTCTTAATTTATAGGATGCAGAAACACGTGAAAAAATATATTTTCGGATCGTGGATGGAAACGACGACGGCAAATTTGGAATTGAACAAAACACGTTAGTCCGTTATTATTCTTTACAGTTAAAAGTTCTAAGTATGAAAGCCTGATTACAATAAGTTATTGCCCATTGAAATCAGAGTACTTTTGACTTTTTCTCACGATTTATTGTTTTTCACAATGAATTTCACTGAAAGACTTAATTGACATGGTGAGATGTGCGTAACATCAGTAATGTTCATTCAGTAATGAGAAACCTCCGGTTAACTTTTCACACTTTTGTAGGTTTGCGAGGCGGAAAATTTGGGTTATTTTTGAATTTTCGGTTTAACCCTTCATTGCCAAGTGTATCCGATCGGAAACGTTTTTGATTTGTTAAAGACTTCACAAAAAGAAAGAAAGGAATGAGTGTTCATTATTCATACAAAGAGTGTGTCTGTAAATAGATCACATAGAAAAGAGAAATAAGCAATGGCAGACATCATGACTTTGATAAAGACATCATGACTTTGATAAAGACAGCTCACCAAAAGGAATGCTAATGGTAACGCCAGATTTCTGCCTTTTGTCTATGGCTCGGGCAATGAAGGGTTAAAACCTGTTTTTCGGGAAATGTTTGGAGGTAAAACCAAAAAGTGCAATTTAAGGGTAAAAAATGCCAACTTTTAAAAATGTGTAATGAACAAACCTCCTATATGACCGATGAGTTAGGTAGGAAAAGTGAGTCAGTAAAACGATATCGACTATTTTAGCGAGTTATGCCCGTTTTTAGCAATGAAGTATAACTCCCCGAAGAGGATGTGCGCCGAATTCGCCTATATTTTTTTACACAATATAGTATGTTGTATTATCCTATCTTTAGGGGCAAGGTGACTACAGAGCAGAATCTAGATCGAGAAGAGACGGAATTATATACGCTCACTATTGAAACAAGATCTCGTTACCCTGATCAACTACTATATCATACCATTCTGCAAGTGGAAGTAGCAGACGAAAACGATAACGCACCGCAGTTTTTGGACCCTCAACCTATATTCATCAATGCGAAATTAGAAGATATTGCGCGAAGCGGACTGAATGCTCTATTGGGACGCGTTTTGGTGAAAGATCTGGACAAGGGAAACAATGGAAAAATCACTTTGAAAGTGATGCCGCCTATGAATAAGTGGGTTTTTGCTACTTTCTGTTCTTAATTTGATTTGCATGTCAGAAGAGTGGTGCACTGTTTAAAACTTTGTTAGTTACATAATTACCAAATATGTTGATCAGTTCATGATATAAGTATAATCCAGTGTAAACTTATAAGGTGTATTTTTTTCCTAAAAATTATTGGAATAGAGATATTTAGGACATTTGAACAAAACAGCTATTGTATATTATTCCGAACTTTGTGTATGTGGATGGTATTGTTTTGTTGAATAAGCATTTGGTTACCAAATAGAATACTTTTAGTCTCTATTCGATCGACGACAACGGTGATCTTCGCATAAACGGCGGCATTAATGAACAACATTTGGGTGAGCATCGGATCAACGTCGTTGCTACAGACCTCGGAGATCCTCCTCGAGAAGCTCGCGGACAGCTCATTGTGAATATACGGCCATCAGGCAGTTGGGCTTCTTCTCAAAGTGTCTCTGATGGATCTCGTCCCGTAGCATCGGGCTCTTCATCTTCCTCCGATTATGATATTAGCGCACCAAATGAAATTGGACGAAAAAACGTGGCAATGTTCAGCCGAGCTACTCTTCCGCCGAGGTATCCAGGAACTAGTGAGTCTCTTTTCTTAATAATGTTCTGTACTGATGAAATTTTATATAAAACCTTTTTTATTTATTAAACATTTCAGATGTGCCCCCATTCACTCGTATTGAAGCTTTTCAATCCCTGACGAACTCACTCGCCGTTACACAACCTCCAAATGTGATTTCAAGCTCTTATCCGTCCTTGCCTCGTTTGGCACCCGTTTTTGATAAGTCGCCTATAAACGTAGTTGTTGATGAAAATGAAGATGGCATTCTACTGGATATTATGCGAGCTACCTATCCCAATGGACAACAAGGAACGATTACTTACGTTATGCAGGCCGGGGATGATACTTTGTTCAAGTAAGGATTTTTGCTAGTCTCCTATGTTTTCCATTATCTTATTTTTATATACGAAAATTTTATCAGTTTTGACCAAACTTAAACGTTTTACGTATAGTTAGCCGAAATTATAAAATTATTGATAAATTGCTAAAATTTTCAAGATTAAATACAGGCGCATATAAAATATGCTATAATATTATGTGATAAAATAAGTTCTTTAATTCTTAAATACTTTTTGACTATCGCTTTTCCCCCAACAAGGACTTATTGCTACACAATGTGTTATGTTTATATAAACAGTGAAGACCATACGTATGTATTATTATATATGTTATGTACATATACAGCTAGCGGAAAAGTGCCCACCTGGGCATTCACATTAAGATTCAGAAATATTATCACGATCATCTTAATAAAATTAGTAGTTTCAGTATTGACAAAGAGACGGGCAATTTAACGCTGATCAAAGGTCTCGATGCTGAATCATCACTAAATTATACGATCAAAATTGGCACATTGGAAGCGATGGAAAGCGCCAAGTTTGGACTCGAAATGGATCCACAGTTGGCGCATTCAACAACAATTAATGTTCAAGTCGTGGATTTGAATGATTGGATTCCCAGCTTCGAACAAGACAGATACGAGTTCAAAGTGATCGATCGCGCGGAGCCAGGCACTGCGGTCGGTCAAGTCGTAGCATACGATGAGGATGCACAGGTTTGCGTTTCTACATTAAACTAAATATTACTAAATTGGATGATATTTCATATTGAATAACTATTTTATTCAGCCTCCAAATAACGAGCTTCGCTATCAATTCAACAAGACTGATGGTGTAGAACAATTGTTCAATTTGGATATGCAAACCGGAACCCTCAAAGTCGCTGCTCCTCTCATTGATCTTTCTGGGCAAAAGCTGGAGGTAATTTTACGACGAAAAATTTCCGAATATAATATTCTATTACATATTGCAGTTGCTCGTCGATGTTTGGGATGAGGGCGAACCACCGCAAGGCGCACAAACCGTGGTCGCAATTAAGGTGGAAAAGAGTGAAATAACTACAACAACGAGTTCAATCATAGATGATAACGGATCTAGCAAGCAAATCGCAACCCCGAATAGGGTTGAAGCTCTGGATAAAACACTGCGATTCAGTTCGAAGAATTATACGTGAGTATTCTAGAGTGCGCATTTAGTTAATCCATTTAAGTTAAATTAGTATAGAAGTATTGAAGAACATGAAATTTTATTTTAATATGAGATTTCAATAAGGCAGAATGTATATATAAGTATAAATAGCAGTATGCGAAACACTCAATATGCAGTTTCATTATTATTTAGTGCGTCAATATACGAAAAATCCCGATCACCAACTCGAGTTCTTCTTCTTACTCTCGTCAATAAGCCTGAGGACACTCGATTTATTCAATGTGCTATAGCATCAGGCAATTTCCGAGGTGCCTTCCATGTGCCATTGACTCCTGAAGGTGATTGCGAACTGCGTGCATTGAGCGAGCTTGACAGAGAAAGTGTAGAGAGATACCTGTTAAATGTCACCGTACAGTATGGTGCAACTATTGACTGGTCTTTGGTATCAATACATGTCCTTGATAAGAACGATAATGCTCCACGATTTGTATACCCACGTGTCAATGGTATGGATAATCCTGATAAGCATATCTTCACCGTTTAATACAACAACGTGTTTAAAACATAATTATGAAATTTTTTGTACGTACTGTTTAAATATTCGTGAGCAGATAAAAAATGAAGGACTTGGAAACGCAAAATAAGTTTTATTCAAAACTCTATTTTCAGAAAAGAAATCGCCTGGATTGGATCTCACTGGCTATTTCGCGGTAGTCTCATCAAACGCACCCATAAACACTCACGTTGTTACAGTGAAAGCTGAGGATATTGATTCTGGCAGCAATAGTGTTATTCGTTATTCGCTGGATGCTCAATCTCCTGATGCAAAATATTTTGCTATTGACTCCGCTAAGGGAGAAGTGGTAACAACGCGAAGAATGCAGGAAATTGCGGGTAAAAGCCGAAAAAGTCACTACGATGTGCGGGTATGTATCCAATGTTTACATAAATATTGATTTCTTAGTTGCACGCAGTATTTAGATTATTTACAAAACTATACATTGATAATATTTTAAGGAAGTCTTATATTAGAATATACTAAAGTTCAAAGGGTACAAATTCGAAAGTTTTCGTAATATATATTTCGTTTAATTTGAAAAGGTAGCTCCACTTAACTTAAATACATTTGTAATAAAACGAGACTATTGAATTTCAATTAAATTTAATTTTTTCTTAGGTATTTGCTTGTGATTCGCCAGAAAATAGCAGTGAAAGTCAATGTGGTAAAGCTCAGCTCTTCATCAATGCTATAAGCGATCAGCATCGCTTTGTTACAGTTATTCGTGATGCGCGCCCTGAACAAATAAAAGAGCATGAAGAGGTAATATTTTATTCTTCCACAAGACATTTGTCACCGATTATTGCAACTCTCGTTAAAGCCCCCCCCCATGATGTACAGATTCCATACACATTATATGAAGAACAATCATTTTTATCAAAAATATAATTCATGCAATTCATACAGTGGTTTTTAGTTCACATTTTTAATTATTGTTCTTTTGTATTGCAACTATCGTATTACATGTACTTAACCACATCCTCTAATTAACCGCCCCTACAACAGAACGCCAAACCTATGACCGGAGAATATCATATATTTGCAACCTATTTCCGCTGACCAAAACTAAGTGCATATTCGTGTAGATCTCGTCGAGACGTCAGAATAGCCCCAATGCCAAACTTTGTCATTGAATATATTGGAGAAAATTGAGTTTGAAACTTTTCATGTAAAAATTTTCGAACATTGAAAATAACCCCACGTTGTGGTTAATTAAATGTAATACAGTATGCGTTATTTTTAGGATCGTTTATCATACTAGTAAGGTGGAAAGGGCGCGGCTTTGCCGCGCCCGTCGAATTCTCTTGTGTTTGGTATTAGTTATCATATTTTTCCATTTTTCAAATTTTCGATTTTTCAGTTTTTCCATTTTCAATTTTCAGAATTTCTGTTCTTTCATTTCTGTTTTCAGTATTCTTCGGTATTCTTCAGGATTCTTCGGGATTCTTTCGGTTTTTTCCGTTAGAATCTCTGGTGGTTTGGTATTAGTTATCATATTTTTGTCAGTTGTCCACCCCAGGGTTGGCCAGTTGTCCTCCCAAAGTTGGCCAGTTGTCCTCCCCCAGGTTGGCCAGTTGTCCTCCCCCGGTTGGCCAGTTGTCCTCCCCAGGGTTGGCCAGTTGTTCTGTCTCGAATCATGGATTTGGTAACTTAAATCTCGAATCGGTCTCTATCAACTTCAATCACAAATCATGGATTTGGGTAAGTTAAATCTCGAATCATGGGTTTGGTAACTTTAATCTCGAATCGGTCTCTGTCAACTTCAATCACAAATCATGGATTTGGTAACTTAAATCTCGAATCATGGGTTTGGTAACTTAAATCTCGAATCATGGGTTTGGTAACTTAAATCTCGAATCGGTCTCTGTCAACTTCAATCACAAATCATGGATTTGGTAACTTAAATCTCGAATCATGGGTTTGGTAACTTAAATCTCTAATCGGGGCTCTGTCAACTTCAGTCACAAATCAGGGCTCTGTCAATTTCAGTCACAAATCAGGGCCCTGTCAACTTCAGTCACAAATCAGGAAATGTGAATATATATTACACATCGTCAAAAATCCAAAAACCGATTCCATTTTCGGATTCAGCGTATCTAAATACCCCATTCCTGCAATTTTCAGCTTTTTCGGCCTTCAAGAGTCAAATTTTCAAAAAATGGATTTTTCTGGAAAAAGCCACTTTTTGGGTCAAAAATCCAAAAACCGATTCCATTTTCGGATTCAGCGTATCGAAATACCCCATTCCTGCAATTTTCAGCTTTTTCGGCCTTCAAGAGTCAAATTTTCAAAAAATGGATTTTTCTGGAAAAAGCCACTTTTTGGCTCAAAAATCCCGAATCTGACCTTCAAAACGTCTTAGGATCACTTTTTCTTGCATTCCGAGCGTTTTTGGTTTTGGACCCCCCCCCCCCCCGGGACCCCCCTGGAAATCGAAATAAGCCCCCCATGAATTTTTTAAATTTTTTTCCCGATAATTTTTCACCCTGAATCCGAATCCGTCGTTACTTTTTTCTACCGCTTGACAGATCTCGAGATCTCAGCGTTCTACACACGTACCACCTGCACATTATATATAGGAAAATATTGTTTCAGGATATTGCTAAAAATATTCGACAATTCACCGGACTTTGCAGTTTGGTAGGAATTGAGCGTATAATGGAGGCCGAAATAAGCAAGCTCAGTCCCGCTGCAGAAGGCTCTTTCATACCAATTACAAAGGCATATTGGTATGCTGCAAATCCTTCGAACAAACGCCTTTGTAAACGACAAGAGTTTAGGTATTGGAATATTTCTTGGAATTCAAACGAATAAATTTATAATTTCAGAAGATTGTTTAATTCGACTATCAGAGACCAAATTGCATCTAAACTTCATCAATTGTTCATAATTGACGACATTCGGGAAGTAAGTGTAGCGGAGACCCTAGACGAATCAGAAGATGGCGGGCTCTTGCCTATCGATTGGCGAGGCGCTTCTGCAGGTTTGTTTCATCATTAGCATGGTTGGAAAGTTAGTTAGTATTTTACAAAAAATCATTTACGCTTTATATTGTGTGTTATTATTCGTAAGCTTCACATATTTCAGTGTTAATTCTTATCTCAATTGGTGTTGCCATCATCGCTATCATTGCCCTCTGTGCCTTATTAGTTTTCCGATCTCGGCATAAAAGAGGACACAAGAGACCAACTGGCTACCCCGCCATATATCCGATTCCTAAATACAACAATAGTAACGTCTATCTCCCGACAATCAATGGTGGACTCGGGAGTCATTTGATGAGCAATGGAGCCGGAAGTATGGAGAGGGATAACAAATTTTACGAGAGTCAGGTTTGTTAATTTTATATTTTCGCATTCAGATATCAGTTGACTAGCGTTTTAACGAAACTGTAATGAGTGAAAAAGTTTCCAACATGCCTGTTTATTTCACAACTGACAGTTAGTAGTGTTAGTGAAAATTTGCTTACTAAATATTGCAGATGTTGGAACTACCTATTAGCGATGACAATTTCACTTTGGTGAACCCACACAACGGAGGAATACGATATGGCGGGCATAGAGCTGGTTCCATCGGCCTAGGAAATCACCATCAGTCCAAATACAATGCTGACACTGACGGTTTGGGCCACCGCTTTGGCGGAACCACAAACACCAATCATAGCATGTCGCTGTATGGAACAAACGGTGGTGGCAACGGCAGCGGAGTGCCGAATCGCAATGGTGCCAGAAATGGTGGTGCAGTTAGGGCGATGTATTTAGGAAGGATGCACGGTCAGCTGAATCCGGAAGAGGGCGATTTCTCAGTGGATGAGAGCACTTACGCATTTAATTCGCAACTCACTGCTGGTTTGCATAACGATCGACGACACACACCCACAAAGTAAGTAAAACATTTTCCTCTAAATATTAGCAGGCAGAAATGCGTTTAGAAAAGTTAAACTGCTAAAATCCGCGCTTTTTAACGAAAGTTCTACAGTTAACACAACATAGGATTAGATTATGGGCGTCTTACTGAAGATGCCTCTACTCATGGCCTAATGTCTAATAGCCGTCTAAGACTTAAAAGGCTGCTTCTCTGCGTTTTTTAAAACACTACAATAATGATAAATCATTATGCCTAAAACTCTTCTGGCCTTTCGAAATCGCGCACTGATGATAAATCCTAGGGAAATGAAATAACTGACTTAAAATTAATTAAACGATTTTTCTATAAAATATCTTTATGACGCAAATTCCATACACAAATTTGGACGAAAGAGTAATAATTCGATAAGCATCCGCTACAATTATTATGGGCAATTTGAAAGATTAGTACTACTAGTAGAAAGATTAGTAAGTCAGCACGATTAGTTGTAGGCTTGTCAGAATTGTCATTCTAACGAATAACAACACAACAATTTTTAGTCACATATTCTGAAGTCGCTTCGAAGGCAAAAATATATCAATTATATGCTCATAAAATCTCAGAATTGCATTAACTGTTCAGGATTTGTGTTATATTGTTAATCCAGAAATTATTGTTTTATTATATAAATTGTTTTATAGGTGGGTAACAAGGTAAACAAAATTCCCCAACTTCAAATTTAAAAGACAATTATTCAAAAGTCGTTAGGCCTGCAAGATCCTTATAGTAAGTGTGTGATGTCCGTCCGTCCGTCCGCCGCACGTTTATTCGAATTTGAATTCCCGCCTTTGGCATTCTGCTGCAATTTCGGTCAAGTATTTTGTCCCCGAAAATTTCGGTCAAGTTTTTTGACTATTTAGAGTAATTTTTAGCGGGGAATCCGAATTTGAGGTCAAAATTTAGCTAAATATAGACAAATTAGCTAAAATGTACCATATTTTTGTCCCCGAAAATTTCGGTCAAGTATTTTGTCCCCGAAAATTTCGGTCAAGTATTTTGTCCCCGAAAATTTCGGTCAAGTATTTTGTCCCCGAAAATTTCGGTCAAGTATTTTGTCCCCGAAAATTTCGGTCAAGTATTTTGTCCCCGAAAATTTCGGTCAAGTATTTTGTCCCCGAAAATTTCGGTCAAGTATTTTGTCCCCGAAAATTTCGGTCAAGTATTTTGTCCCCGAAAATTTCGGTCAAGTATTTAACTAAGACTGAGCCAAACTCAGACTGAGCCAAAACTCAGACTGAGCCAAATTTAGACTGAGCCATACTCAGACTGAGCCAAACTTAGACTGAGCCAAACTTAGACTGAGCCAAACTCAGACTGAGCCAAAACTCAGACTGAGCCAAATTTAGACTGAGCCAAACTCAGACTGAGCCAAATTTCAGACTGAGCCAAACTTAGACTGAGCCAAACTCAGACTGAGCCAAATTTCAGACTGAGCCAAATTTCAGACTGAGCCAAAACTCAGACTGAGCCAAATTTCAGACTGAGCCAAATTTCAGACTGAGCCAAATTTCAGACTGAGCCAAATTTCAGACTGAGCCAAAACTCAGACTGAGCCAAATTTAGACTGAGCCATACTCAGACTGAGCCAAACTTAGACTGAGCCAAACTTAGACTGAGCCAAACTCAGACTGAGCCAAATTTCAGACTGAGCCAAACTTAGACTGAGCCAAACTCAGACTGAGCCAAATTCAGACTGAGCCATACTCAGACTGAGCCAAAACTAAGACTGAGCCACCGCAGGTGGCGAGCCAGTCCTGTGGTCGGGCGCGGAGCGCCGACCTTCCCCCTTGGAATGTGAGTGAAGTTAGAACAGAAAAGGCATACTGATATAGAAAAGGCATACTGATATAGAAAGGGCATACTGATATAGACTCCCCGCGCGCTAGCGCGCGTTAGTATAATAGTACTTGATTTTTTACAAATCCCGCTTTACAATTACCTCACATTTAGCTCTTCCTTAAATTTACAAAATAATTTCCTTCGATAGCTCAACTCATACATATTTCGATATTTTCTGGATGAGCCGATAATTATATAATGATTCAATTTAAGTGAAATAATTTGCTTATTTGAACTACTTAAGCCTCAGAAAGATAGTCAGTCATATGTATAATTTCTATTCAGTGTCTGGTGTTGTTTATATGTAAATCACATCAATGTATATTTGTGGTAAATAAATATTTTATTGCCTACTCAGTATTTACACAGTAAATTTCGATTATGTGGTAATTTTGGAGTATATTTGGCAAAATAACGAGTTCTTGTAGTAAATGAAAGCTTTTTATGAAAACTAAAAATGGTAATTAACATAACATTTAAATAACATCATTTAAATAACATTCAAATATGAAGATTTACCATATTTGGATTGTGGAAAGATAAAAAGTTTACTGTGTGTAATACAACAATCGCGTGTGTTTATGATGTTGCTTTATTGTGTTAAGCAGTTAGTGATACAAGTTACATTACTCAGCTGACAGCTTATATTTCATATCTTCAGCTACTAACGAGTTTAGGCTATGGATTATATAACGCAGCTAAATACAAATGAATATTGGAGGTGATTTGGGTATCATTTGGGTTATATGTGAAATAATGCGCGAATACATAAATTCTAGCAAAATACAGCGAAAACAATACAATTCACCAAATGTGGCACTTTAAGTGGCAAAATATGGCAAGTTGCCATAAATTACCATTTTCACAAATATGCCATATTTGTGCTGAACTATGAATGCGAAAAGCACCAGATGGACAAGTTTGGCGCACAATCAGAGAAAATGCGTGCATAATTAGAAAATGGGCTCGATATTTTTATATTTCGCAGAAATCAAAGGAAGAACACTTGCAATATTCGAAACTTATCCTGAAATAAATCTACTTGTTATGGGTCAGAAAACCTTAAAATCCAAAATAGTTTTCAGTTTAAGGGTCCCAACAATGCGGTATTATCAAAAAGTGAAAAGAATTATCTTTTTATCTCTTTTCACACTATCGAAACACGAAGTCTTAGTAGTCTCAAGTTAGAGCAATTTTGTATCCCCTTAATGCTTCAAAAATGTCATCTGTTTTGAATTGGCTCCAACGCCAAACCAAATTCGGAACATTCTAGAAGAGTGAGTTATGGCTCAAATTAATGCTAAATC
This sequence comes from Ditylenchus destructor, assembly GCA_022814885.1. NCBI lineage: Eukaryota > Metazoa > Nematoda > Chromadorea > Rhabditida > Anguinidae > Ditylenchus > Ditylenchus destructor. Next base: position 6,528,155 of record JAKKPZ010000002.1, on the reverse strand, counting down.
TGGGCTTTCGATTAAGCCATTCCTCGCTTCTAGACTGTTCCGAAGTGGTTTGGCGTTGGGCCAATTCAAACCCGATGACAGTTTGAGCCATCCTACATTTTTAGAGAATGCAAGACACTAATCCTATATTCATTATACGTGTTAAAAGGGGTTAATATTTTTCGTGTTCATAAAATACCTTTTTTCCAACTACTTCTTTTGGCCAAATAAAAGAAATTTCCGGCCAAAAAGATTGAAAAAAGTATCCACCGAAAAAGATTAGGGTATATTGAAAAAATGCAGATAATTTTGTCCATTGACAAAAAAATTTGATATAAAATATGTAAAAGTATAAATCATCAAACGGCTTTATATTTCGAATTAATAGCGTTAAGTTTTATAGAAAACACAAATAACGAAAGAAACAGCATGAATTAATGAATATGTAGGAGTGCTAAATCTAATAGAGTAATTCTCATTAACTAATGTTTAATATTGAATGAAAATATATAAAAAGTATAAAATACAAAGTTAAGAAACAGATATAATATACACTGAATACGTTGCATAAAGACTAAAGTAGGATAATTTCCGAAAAGAGCTTCCAAAGAGTCACAAATTTGGTATTGACGAAGCGAAAACTCGTTATCCTTGAGGGTACAAAGCGTTAAATCCGGCCAGCCAGCTTCGTAGTTTGGACAGAGAACAGGGAGGAAGTTTGAAGAACGGAGGTAGAAAATTGGGATCTGAAAATCCTTATAGTAAGTATTTTCGTAATTGAACATTGAACTACTCAAAGGCCATGGCTAGTTTAGAGGTAAAACGCTATTTTTGGTTTCGTTTTCATAAACTGCGTCTTTTATTAAACACTATAGTTTAATATTTTAGTAAACACCATGAAATTCTCATATGGGCTGGATAGGACGGATATTCGCCAAAATGTGAATCTGTTTGTAGGCTTCGAAACATCATTAAGCATGATATTTTAGCACATGACTCCTAAGATCATTCTGATGTGTGCACTTTTTGATATTTGCGAAATGATAATGGTTGAATATCCCAGAATGCGAAATGACGTATGGTTATTCAGCTCAAAATGAGGTGGAAACGGTGCTTAAAACTGGTTCTTTCAATCGCCCAAATCCATCTGGAACTGGATATGCCCACTACTTGCCCTCATGTGATGATATTATATGGATTTTAGAGGGTTATTATAATATATTATAATTACAAAAAGAAAACTTACTATAAGAAATAATTTTGTAGATTTAGTTTTAAGTCAAATGCGCGATTGTTGTTGTTAACGTTCCGTCTTTATAAGGCTACCAACGCCTAGCAGAGGAATTTGAGGACCGGTAATTCCCGCTCTGAGGCGGGGGCGGTGGTGGAGGCGGCAAAATCGAAGTTTCTACCGGGGTCGATGGTGGTGTTGGAGGTATTGCGCTCACGGGTACGGGACATGAAGAAAGTTGGCTCGGAGGCGGTATCTGAATATTTATTGAAAATATGCGTTCGCATATCAATTTACAACAGCCGAGTCAAATTACCTGTTGCGATGCGTTCGCATTACCAATCGACTGCCTTAAACCAGTGGCACGCCGCGGTACCTGCGAGGTAGTGGCTCCTTGATTGTTTGATGCTGCGCTCTGTGGTCTGCCAAATTTGCATCGGAGCCTTTCTTCCAAAGACATTCGAGTCGGCGGATTATATGACGTAGACACTACTTTGGGCTTTGGCTCTGTTGAATTAACCGTTACAAAAGTTTGCTCGGTTTTAGGCTGCGTATTGTTGGTTGTAACAGGCGCCGATGTGCTGCTGCTGGAAGGTATCGGTGGCTCAGCGGATACAGATTCCTAAAAATAACTACTAAGTATTTCGAACAAAACAGTGATGAAATATTAACGTTTTACTAACTTAAAGATTAACGCTTATAACTTAACATAAACACGCCGTCACTAGAATACACTATATATCCTCCAATGTAACCGCTCAAATAGAAGTGCATTTTTGTGCAATAGAAGGTCCTTGTCAAATTGCTACTTTGGTTACAGCTATTGACTTTACAGTAGATTTAAAAATATATTCCGGTAAGAAAATACAGGGAATTGGGTATAAAAGTAATACCCAATATTTTTTTTCTATATTTCGCTAGAGCATCGCTCAAAGCTATGTGCCCTATGTTTTAAATGCAGTAGTAAAAGTATAACATTATCAGAAATCAATTTTATATCGCGTTAAATATGACGAAACTTAAAATAAGATTGGTTTACAAGCATAAAATGATCAACTAACTTTAGTCACATTTGAACCTCCCAAGATTCGTAGTTTGAGGTCATCGATTGAGAGTGGCGATGTTTGTGTGACACTAACTCCCGGACTCAGTAGACTTGGCGTTTCTCCGCTCGTGTTGCTTTTCTGTAGAACCGAGAGGGGAATAAAAGAGGTTGTAGTCGACTTTGACCCACTAGACATTGGAGGAGACGGGAGTCCGGCTCGTCGGAGAGGACTCGAAGACGGCAGATTTGATTTCGTGATTGGTGTTTTGGACCCTTCTTCAGACTTTACAGTTAATGTCGACTGACTATCATTGGTAGTTTTCTTAAAATGTATAAGTGAAAAGTCATCGAACATGTTACGGTATTATTATAGAAATATGTGAAAGAACGCAAACAATAGATTGCTCATATTTTTCAAGAGCCAGGTGGCGTAGTATAGGGGGCTTTCAGGCTGAGACTGATCGCCTTCCCCCGACTGGTCAGACCACTTTTAAAAATGCGCAAAGCTGTGCATCCATTCATGAGTTCTCTCCATACGGTCAATGGTGTGTATTAAAATGTTTAATTTATGCCTTAAAATTAAAAAAATATTATATCTACGAACCTTGTTATCATTCTGCTCTGTTTGCGAACGACGCCGTTTATATTCGTCGATGCTCACCTTTTTAAAGGCTTTCGTGTTGGATGCTTTCACTGCAGGATTTTCATCTGGCTGGTTCGGCCCTTCTCCGGATTTTACTTTAGATTCTACTGGCTTTGCAGCTACTTTTTGTTTTGCTGAGGGAAGAGTTATAGATGAAGTACCATATTCAGGGCCCAATGAAAAATCGTCGAGCGCACCATTGGATAGAACAATTTGAGCCAGTTCGTTAAATTGGGCACGGATATCGATACGAACTAAAAGTTGAAAATTTAAGAATACCAGGATTTAAATTATGGCTTTCCGAGCAATTATGGTTTATTTGATTTTATGACATTTACTGTAATGATAAATACCAAAAAATAGTTTTGTTATAATTAACCCCTCCTCATTTTCTATAAATCCTCTATAACTATAGTATACTGCCTACCACAAAATCGGAAGGCCGATTTCGCCATCTCACGGCTTTGCGGCAATAACCCTGAATTGCGCTGTCTGCCATAGGACAACCACACTATTTCGTCGTTATCTTATCTAAGATAAGCTTATCTAAGCAAATTCGGCGGCAATTCCCTTTATGTTCAAATGTGAATTTGAAATGGTGAACAATCGGCCTTCCGATTTTGTGATAGGCAGTAATCTACAAGCTGAGCTTACTAGCTCTGGTACCATTAATATGATGATAAAATGAGGTACGAAAAATTTTCATGATAAAAAATTTTAGACTATTGTCATCTACTGGGACAAAAAGCATACGTTTGATGTCCTACTAACATAAATTTATACGAAACCTTTTTGTTTTGTTGTTCTCGTATTACCGATCGAGCCGCTAGCAGTACGATCGCCCATCGCTCCAGAAGCCATTTGTGTAAGGAGTTGTGCGGCTTCCACATTTGACAATTGTCGGGTAATGATTGGTGTGCCGTCTGCTTTTGGCTTTTTTCTCACAGGAGAATCATCTGAAAATACAAATATTAAACTTTTTGTATTTCGTAGATTCGTCATCAATAACTGTTGTTTACCTGAAGCTACGTTAGCAGTTCTCTGCTTTCCATAAAGTTTATTATTCGTCACTGGCGCCACAGCTGATTCCCTAGTTCTATTATCACGATTCGCAGCGGTAACCTCATTCTCAGTGTCGCGAGATTTACGAGAAGACACTACAGATGCCGAAGATTTCTTAGTCGCTTTGGAACCACCTTTGAGAATCTCAGCCAATGTCTTCTTCTTCGCACCCGAATCACCGGAAGATTCCTGTTTTTCTTTCTTGTATTTTTCCCGTTGTTCCATGCGTTCAAATGATGCTGTAATTTGTTGCATTTTCCGCTCTTCTCGGCTCTAAAAATCTAGTCCTTTATTTTGCAGGTAAAAAATCTTGCCCAAATTTTTATAACGTATTCTGATTGGGCCTTTAATGTGTTTACTATTTTATTTACTTTAAATATATAAAATGAAATATATGATATATATTTCCCACTTTTCTTCCTTAAGTCTAAGTTCAAATAATTAGTTTTATATTATTCTTTCCCAACCCTTTAGAGTTTATTATCTAGTTTGAGTTGTAAGGATTCTACTGAACAGACTCGACCTTACAACCAATTTTCAAGACATCTGGAATCATCTATCTAGAATAAGAGTCGAAACAGCCAGATAAATTTATAGAAACAAACTCTTTCGTATCTCCTTAACACTCTAGAGTAAGAAATAGCTTTATTCTCTTGTTTTTGTGCACAAAATCTACTATTAGCCTAAGTCTAAAGTATGCCCTTATGAAAATGGTTCGAGAGCTACATTTTTCCGTGCCTACACGGGTTTGGAGTGTCATTTTAAGCGTCTCAAATAAAAACTAACGTACGCAAAAATAATTCGATTTGTTCAAGAATCTATTGGAAAACGGTCAAGTCTACGGAATAACTGCAAGTTTGCTGTACCCAGTCATTATTTTTTATACAATCAATGTTCTAAAAAAGCTTATTAAAAATTGTATTAAAAAATTATACTGTCCGTAACTAAAGTAGGTAACATATTATATAGGGATTTGGCGAAATTATCCTTGTGTAAATGGATATAATAAAAAATTATATATAAAAAATTATATATAAAAAATTACATTATAAATAGGAATGCATGTGAAGGTATAATAAATCATGCCATAATTAATTGTAAGTGAAACTTATTGATATTCAAGATATAACTTATAAAAACAATATTTCTGTTATCTAGAACAAGATCACAGACAACTTCAGGCTAAATTTGAAGTGAAAGTAAAAACAAACCATTGTCTGTTTGGATTCTGCAGATGGAGGCGTTTCTTCTACTTTTGTCTTTTTGACCGCTTCAGCTGTAGAAGATGGAGTTGCGTTTGCAGAATTCAAAGTTTTCTTAGTAGGAGTGCGAGAGGAGCTTCCAGCAATTTCTGATGGCTCCTCAATTTTTGGTTCCACTTTAGCAGCCAACCGGGTGCTGCTTCGATTTTGGGAGGTGTTACTGCTCTGAGAGGCACTCCTTTTCCTTGCTCCACTTTCACTTTGCAATGAGGCAATTCTTGCATGACTTTTTACACTGCCGGTAGCAGGCGTTTCAGCGGTAGCATAGGGAAATCCAGTGGTTGACATTGATTGAGTTCGTCCTGACCTTCTTGGGGTCGAATTTACATCGCTAACAGCTTTGCCCAATCTACAAAATAGCGTAATCAAATATTCTAGTCGTATAATCACCTTTTCAGGCAATTAAATATAGCTAAAAGTATATTTAAATACACATATATTTGAGTAATCCCAATCTTTTAAAACTTAGAATTAATATAAAACGTGAACGTACTCCACTTTATCTTTGGTATCCTTTTCTACATTTTTGGCTGGCTCAACTATCGCTTTCTCATCAGCATTGCTTTTGTAGGCAGGAGATTTCATGCCGCTAGATGATTGACTTTCACTCGTTCGAGATTTAGTCTGGCCTGGCTTCCTACCAACTTTCTTCGATCCTTTCGGACTGAGTTTCTTAGCCGATTTTGTTTGTTTGTTGCCAAATTTCAAACTTGAAGAAGCACCAGATTTACCACTACTATCTAATGAACTTCCTGATGATAGACGTCCAAGCCCAGCTCGTTTTGATACCTGTGGCGATCGGGCCGGCGACAACGAAAGTTGACGTGCAGACGCAGGAGAGATAACGGAAACTCGCTTCGAGTTTTTGTTACCAGTGACCAAAGATCGGTTGAATTGACGTACAGGACAGCTCTCTGTTTCGCTCTAAAATATTAAAATTAATAATATATATATAATTATATTTTTTATGTACAATACCAATTTTATGTAGAGAGCATACAGATTATACGATATATAGTATACATGATTATAATAATTACTTTCTAAATTCATTTAGATCCACTGCTCATATTAATGTCTCATACCATATTTATATTCCGGTTTGAAAATTTTAGTTACTTCTTGAAAAATTATCTCAAAATAATGACTAAGTCTACAATATGATAATATATGGATGTGATTTCTTACTTACCAGTTGTGAAAAATAAAGAAGCTTGTATAGTTAACATTACCCTATAGAGCCAACATGTAATTAGCACAGACTTATACAAATTCTATACTGAGCGCGTAAAGTGGGCGCCAGATTAAAAGTGCGCCAATTCAAAGATGATTAATTTATAAATGTAATTCTAACAATAATTTCGTGCTAACATACATTGGTAATTTTTTACTTGTAATAAGTATCGCAATATTCACCGTGCATAAGCTTATTTTTTAATGGTCTTATCATATAAAGTAGACACTTACGAATTGATCATCCATCACACTACAGGCGCAGTTAACTGGTGTAGTGGAATTTCGGTAATCATAATCGAAGGGAATAGTGACCTAAACGATCGAACAAAGTTTCATATAAATATTCATTTTCAATAAATATACTTCGCCTGAGAAATCGATGTCTTCTGTAGCAATCAACAATAAATGCAGTTTTCCTTCGTGAATAACGTGGCGAATATCCGTGTTCGGTTTACACGACCTGCGAGCATATCGAGCTGCGGATCCAACTTTGCTAGCGTCAACAAAAATTTTGTTGGACGTATCTCCGTCTGTAGAGAATCCGCTGAAAAAGTTAGAAATTCAGAATGAGTTAGAAATGTTGAGAACTATAAGTTTAAATTAATTCAAACAACAAGTTTTTACCATTTCGCGAAAAACCGGTATAAATGAGACATTGATGTAATATTCTAGCAACCGTAATCAAAAGGAAATAATGTACGTACAAAAAAGAATTTGACTTTGACAATTTGAGCCTTCAATGGAACGCTTGTTAAGTTTTATGTTTGTCAAGAATATTTCCAGACTTCTTAAACGCTTTTGTTCTTTCCTAAACACTAACCCAACATTTGCATGAATGTGTTATTAATTATTTATTATATTACAACAATAACAACTGCGGGTTACCTAATTGTTGCATATTAGTAATTCGTTTTCATATTTAAAAACCGGATTCTGAGCAGTGTATACAGTAAAACGTCTTTCTACACATATGTCTGCTAATGAATACAAATGAACCAACCTGTAAATGAGAGTTACATTCTGTTTATTCTGCGACATTGCTTTCTCTTTATTGCCAGTTTCGCTCAGAAGTGAGAAACACCCACTATATTCGATAACGGGGCTTCCTTGAGGTATCGCTTTTGTGGCAACCAAGCCCTTGACATTTGGCGCAACGAACATCGATCGAGTAAACGCAGCTTGTTTTAGCGGCTGTAGTTCAGGTTGGCCCTGAAACATATATCAATAAATTGCAAATTTAAAACCAATATTATAAGAAATTTTACCTTATTAGTCGTTTGTAATACAAGTGCTCGAACCCCTCGGGAATATTGATTCTCTGTGATTTGGATATAGTCTTTGGGTGAACTAGCAGAGGTAGAGGTGCGCTTTGCAGCTGGTGTACCACTTAACGCACCCTTTGTACCGGTAGACTAAATTACAACCATAACATTTCACTAGTTTTAAATATCCGCTTGTTAAGATAAATCTGGATATCTGTTTTTACAACTATAGAAATGACCGTAGTAAAATTATCAGTAAAAAACAAAGTTGCAAGCATCCTACTGATGAGTCGCTACTTGCAACTTTATGTAATAGTCGTCTAGGCTTAGCGACGAAACGACTATTGTTAGAGAATATCATGTCCAGTACCAAAAATTTTTTTACTACTCAAAACTACTAGGCTAAAAGTACTACATTTTAATATTATACAGCGTTAAAAACGCTTCATAATTGCATGACAGCCTAAAACTGTAGCAACAAACAAAGTACAAGAATTAATTTCTGAAACTTAAAAACTTAACTACTCGTGTAGTACTTTAATATTTTTACATAATTTTATCTTAGTGCTCAGTTTATCATAGTGTACAGTAAACCAGTGTTTTTCTACAAAAGTTTGAACAAAACTAACATGTTTCCCTTTTCCTTTGGAAACACCAGGTTTTCTGCCAGCGGCACGTCGATTCTTGAACTTCAGTTGTTCCTTAATAGCCATCTTTTGTTTGCGCTTTTTCTCCTGAATTGCGATGGCCTAAAATTAATGGTTACTGTTATGTCTGCATAAAGGAAATTGAACTAAAATGCACCTGCTGTTTTGTGTTTTTCATTGGACGAGGGTCGCATTCTTCACAAAAATATACAGAAGGTACACTTTTGTTTGTGACTCCCATACAGACGCCGTGCTGCCACACTCTGAAAATGGTCATAAAATATTCAGGGGAAAATGTTTCAACAGTTTTGTAACATAAATTTTGGAATTGGGCGCAGAATTGGAGATAGAAAATTAAATTTTAAAAATTGAAAAGGCTTACAAAAATCCAACACCAAGGCTATTTGTTCGTGTAGAAATCGAATGTAACGTAACCTTTGATTCCAAATTTATAGAAATGCTTCTTATAAAGCCTCCTATTTTCCACTTACAAATTTATGCGTGAGATGTCTTACAAGAGACATTTCTGTATACTTGCAGTAAAAAATAACGTAAACTTCGGTTTCTACACAAACAAATAGCCTTAGAGTTCAATTTTTCTTTGTCAATATAATACAAATTTAAATTCTATTTGCCATCTCAAATCATGTGCCCAATCTTAAAGTTTGTGCAACATCCAAATACCAATTTCAGGTGTTGGGGCGTATATTACTATATGCGTGTAATTTAATGAACAAATGTGTAATAATAAGCTATTATATAATAATTCCACATACTGCTAATGCCCATATGCCCATATCCTATAGCACTGATGTCCCTCCGTTACACTTCTTGGAATCGCTCGAATCGGGAAAGTGACTTGGGGAAGTTGCTGGGTTTGGTCTAACTAAGCTACATGAATTCGTGCTCTCCGATCTGCATGTTGGGTTGAAAGTTACGGTATTGCCTGGGGGCATTCTGGAGCATGATACCTCTCTCATGGATTTTTTTGCCCCCGATTACGTAATCGTAAACAACCTTGCCTCCCCCTTTGTAAACATGTTTACGTAAACACCGCGTGGAAAGGAGAGGCGAGGAGGCAGGGAACCAATCCGTTGAAAGCTGGGCAGGGGACACACTGGAACCACTCCGTTGAAAATAGTAATCAGGGGGCATACTGGTTCAGACTTTCTCGGCGGCGCCGAAAGGCCCCGTTAACACTACTAGTACTAATAATAATATAATGAATAATAAATGCTAATAATAAAATACAACTGTATTAATACTACTAGGATATATTAATCTTTTTGTATGTTTCAAACAATTTTAATTCGTACATATATTGACGGCATAATGAGCTTAACAAAAATAGTGGCAGAATCCCAAGAACATCAATGACAAACAGTTCAAATACCAGCATACAAATTTTGTTAGATTCATTGAGCCGTCAGTAGCAAAAGTTAACTAAAAACTCACTTGCATCGATCACATTCAATCATAAAGTCGTCATTGTGATCCATTCCACACAAACATCGCGTAGTATAATCTTCGCCCTCCCAGTCGTCCACGTGAGCAATTATAATGTTTTTGTCGTCTTTGCCGGGTTTTTCGTTTACCTTAGGAGCTTGTTGTGACCTCCTGTTACTGCGTTTCATTTTCACCAAAGGCTGAGCCCCGGTGGCCGACTGTTCAGAAAAACTGTCAAATGATGAATTACGCACTCCCACAGAACTATCGCTGCCGATGACGTTGCCATACGCAAGGTGCTGCTGAATTAAGAGAAATTATTTATTGTAAAATTAATTTACTTCCTAAATTTGGCATAATAATTCGGCTGATTTTCTATTTTACAAATAATTTGTTTCAGCTTTATCACCAAACGCAAATCACCTGTGATGGCCCTCCATACATGCCAATTGGAGGCTGGCCGTGCTCATCGCTCACCTGCATTGGGGTGTATAATTGACTATTCTGTTGGCCGAATTGATGCTGAGCTTCTTGGGGCATCATCTGAGGCATTTGTTGCGGCTGTTCCATTGGCACATATGATCGAGCCGTTGTCTGGTGACGTGGTGACTTTGGCATGAACATTGGCATAGAAGTTACTAAAGCGAGATTATATTCAACGGAAATTAAAACTGCGGAAATTAAACTGCTAATTAAAATCTATTACTACCTGGAATCGGATAGACTGCTCTCTGTGGTACAGTGGATGATGCCGAAGATGAAAATCCCTGTTGCTGCGAGCTAAGCTGTGCTATCTCTGCTAGGTCTTCCAGTCGTTGATGATATTGATGTTCAGGTTGTACATGATGCTGTTGTTGAGGCATATGTTGTTGCATTCCAGTGGAGGAAAGCACCACTCCTCCATGGCTGCAAAACATTATCATGTGTTTTGGTCAAAAATATATGTAAATAATACCTTTGTGGTTGAGACGTATCATAACCTCCAGAATTGTATCCTTGTCTTTGGTGTACTTGATACTGTTGAGGTGCAAGACCTGCTTGCTGTTGTTGTGAATAGTGCTGTTGTTGAGGACCTCCGCCAGCTAGTCCATATTGGCTGCTGCTAGTGGTGCTCATTGGTGGAGAACCCATGCTGTTGGGACTTTGACCTTGAAGACGACCTTGTCGGTTCACATCGCTGGGGCTAATATTTGCAGCTCCTGCAGGATCAGGCGGAGCACGCGGACCACGTGGACGACCTCGAGGACGTGGTGTTTGTTTCATCGTTGCCAGTTGATCAGGACTGGTGTAAGCCTGAATTTTTATTATTCGGTTGTTTAGTCAAACCACAATAAATTATAAAATTTAGTTATCGTATTTCCACTAATATAAAACCCCCCACTAAAATATAAACCCCAAAACACCTAAAATGCAACCCCTCTGGAGGGTATTGAAATAATATAACCCCAGGGGTGTTATATTGCAGGAAATACGGTACTACTGTGTTTGGGTTCCAAAAGAATCATATAAAGGCGGGCAAAAAATATTTGAAAAATATCGATAAAGGTACACAAATATTGTAAAGCACGGATATAGAAACCAGCGTAATTATCAAGTTACTATTAGACAATACAAATGACAAGAAATTCCCCATTCGTGTCACCAATTTCCATAAAATATCTCACTTGCTCATGAGGTGCTGAAATTCTCTGTCCGGCATATCCGGCCGGTTCTTGTCCTTGGTTTAGCCCAGCTTGTTTTCCACCACGTTGTAAAATCGATGGCATTCCAGGATATTGTTGAGACTGCTGCAGATTAGTTCCACCTACACGATAAGCCCCGGCCGGAGAATGTTGTTGTGCCGAGAGTGGCATATACTCTACTGGGCGCGGTGGAGTTTGCTTAACAGCGGTCGACTTTACAGCTTGAATTGGCTCATATTGCGACTGCGAACGTATCTGAGCAGTGGAATGCTCGCCTTGTTGCTCGCCAGGAAGTTGACTCGTATCCGCTAAATTTATAAATAATAAATTATAATGAATAACAACGATAGATTAATCTCATGACATTACTTTTTCTCCCTTGTCATTACAAAGAAAGCAAATATCGTAAACTCTCTAATTTAACCAGCCCCTCTAATTTTACCCCTCCCTCTAATTTTGCCCCTCTAGAGCTCGATTGAATAATTATCCTCCCTCAAATTTCCATACATTTTGTATGGATTTTTCGACCCTCTAATTTTGCCGCTCCCTATAATTATGTCCCCCTCTGGAGCTCGATTGAATAATTATACCCCCGGGGTTAAATTAGAGAGTTTACTATAGTATGAAACAGATCCACATTCAAATATCTCCATTAGCTATTTTGTTATAATAACGTTATGCTGTTATGATAAAATTATAATGTTCCCACACGCTCTAAATGCATATAAAATTTGTAGATATAACTTCATCATAGGTTATTTGACGCATAATTCTTAAACAATATTTTAATTCATAAATTTGATTAATATCATAAATATTGTAAGATAGAATTTACCGCTGAACGATGTCCTCTGCTGTTGTTGTTTTTGCCGACCCATGGCTCCACTCAAACCTGATTGCGATTGTCGTTGGAAGAATTTCGCATTTTGTGCCTCTTCCTCTTCCACCACATTGATAGCTGATGGATCAGGAGGTGTGCCTTGATTTGTTTTTTTGCTTGCAGAAATCGGGGTAAAAGAATCTCCATGCTGTGGTTTAGCTACATAATTGTGAATATCGCTAGATGCATCTGTTGGAGCTCGACCGGCAGAGTACGCTTTGCGAGGGGAAGTTCCTTGAGGGGAAGGTCCACTTTGGAGAGCGCCTCTAGTTGGAGTAATTACTGAAACAAAATTGTATAAGAGGCACATTCTATTATGATTCCAAAAATAAGATAAAATGTTTGAATTCGCGGATTGTTAGAGCAGGCGCAGTAGTTGAGAAGGAAGCTCCTCTTGGCTCTTCCTTTCACTTGGTGCTGCTGCGCTCTTAGAAGAATAATATTTATAGAATCGAAAGGGTTATTATGAGTAAAATTAGAGAAGCATGTTAATCAAGTATTCTTATTATAACTCCATACTATTTTACACATATAACTTTTAGTGTTGTTATACGAGTAACCAAGCTACGCCACTTACGTGACCATGTGAGAATAAATCCTGAATCTGACCGGATTCGTTATCAGCATACTCGAAAACTTCGGGTGCAAAAATCATACACGAAGCTATTTGCTCCAAAAATTGACATCTTTCAGGCAAAAGTGGCCATTTTTCATAAAAATTGATAACTGGTAAACTAATGAAGTGTAAAATGCAAATTCACCCATAATGGCACCGAGAAGCGATTGGATACATAAAAACGCATCTATATGTGGGTGGTACGCTTTTTCGTTTTGACACAAATTCAATTTTTATATTTATATTCGAAAATTTTCCTATTCCTATCACAGAGTGGAGTCGAATGAGACCTGACTTGCCCCTGGAGGTACTCTGGAATGCTCGGAACAATTCCGGCGCCAGTAACAGAAAATGGCGTTTTAGCAGAAAAGATATACAAAACTTACTTTGTCGCCCTCTCGGGCCCGGTTTAACTCCTCGAGACGGAATAATGAATGGTGCCGGAGCATTATCGTTCGCAGCACGACTGGGATCATTGATTATAGCGGCTACATTCGGTGGGGAACCCATATTGCTTCCAGATCGTTGCATATAGCCTTGCGAAATTGGAGCGTATCGAACGGGTACGCCAGCTTCAGACGAGCGACCTGCAACACGGAGAGTAGGTGGAGCTTGTCCGTAGTCACCAACAACACCGCTGAAAATAAAGATTAAACTTTGTGGAAAACAGAATGAGGCCAGTTAGTTAAGTACATGTCTCAAAATCACTGAAGCATGGGGAATAAAAATGACGAGACGGCTCATTTCTATACTTCATTTTCATCGGGATTTTTGATGCGGAGAATCCGAATTTGATGTTGTTTTCTATTTTTGGTAAACGATAATGCCTCCAACAAATTCCCCATATTCGATTTTGGACATTGCATTTAGGGCATTCTGTTCGGTTTCGGCCAAGAGTTATTGCACCAGGGAATTTTCTTGGTCTCTGACCACGATTTTTAGTCAGCTTTGATTTTCGGGGTACGGTAATACTATTTATTGGAAAGTTGCCCTATTTGGATTTCAGGTGGTTTTTGTCCGAGATTTTTGTACTAAGAGGTTTTCGAGTGCGGATAGTTAACCAAAAAGAAGCCATTCAGTTACACGAATAAACTTTTCGTGTAATTTTAGAACACCCTATGCACCCAATATCTACAAAACTAAATTTTAGAGACCGTAAAAATATATCATAACCTCGGAAAATGACAGAAAAATCACCTAGGTCTGAGTACGCGTCGTGGATTGAAAACTGGAGGCAGAGCCGATGACTGGTTCACAATATTGACCGATCTTCCTGGGGAATACCCATCTAAAATGACGAGTTACAAAAAACATGTCTATGATATAACATTTTCTATATAAATACATACCGGACGATCGAATAGTTCGCACTTGCTGCATGGAACGGCCGCTTATAACACTAGTCACAGGACGATGATTTGCCGCAGAATGCATTGTAGGACGCATTTGTTCTGAGGCGCTTACAGTGCGAATTCTGTAGTAGTGTAAAAATGGGTTATATGTTAAAAGCAAATAATAGTTCTGGCTGGTCTCGAGAGCTCAAAATGTATTTTCCGTACATATTTGGTTCGAAATCCGAGGGTTTTTCGGATTAGTCTATAGCCTGATATCAATTGAAATTTTCATTAACAATTTACCACGATATTAATTAATTTTTAATTTCCATTAAATATTTCTCGAAACAAACTCTTGGTCTAAAAATTGCTATTTAACGTATAAAGTATGTATACGGTCGCTTTATATGCAGGCGCTGGCCAGAAATGCATAAAAGTCTATAGTGGTATCCACGGTATCTGATTAATGGCCTATGATATTTGCAAAGGAATTTTCTAGTTTCGTTGTATTGAAAGTTGCCAAAATGGCGACAATTTTAATCTGAGGTTTTATTTTTGAATGCCATTTTATATATCATAGATTAAAGTACACCGGATTCCAGCGCGCGACCAGTTGGATCATGACTGCTCGGGTCAGAAAATTCAACCTATTGGCAGGCCGGATTTCGTATCGATGTCAGGCATTCGCAACTTGGCTCAATGGTTGGAAACTTAGTGTTGAAAAACTTATTTTAAACACTCAGCTTAAACTACATTCATATGTACTGGTAGCTTCTAGACACATTATTCCCGTTCATAGAATAGATTCCCACTAATTTATATATTATTAAACACACCTAGACTGTTCGATACTAGACTGCCGTTGAGTAACATTGTTATATTGTGCATCTTCATGGTCGTCTCCTAAATAGAAACATTTTGAATAATGGAAATATGTTGTTTACTCTACCAATATAGGAAGCCAATCCTTCGATTACCGGGAAAGGTTCATTGTTGTCTCCAAAGTATGCTCGGGAAGTGTTTGTGCGCACAGCCGGACGTCCCACATCATAATTATGATCCTGAAAATAAAACATTCCTTCCAGATTACTACCAAAATGCAAACCTGGTATGGAATATTAGAAAGTGGCTCTTCCGACTCAGTTGCTGTAGAATTTTGTTCCGAAACAATCGAAGCACTAGGTCCATCGTCCTCATCTATAACGACCGACACTGCTGGTGCTCCGCCATCTTCATCTTCAGAATCGGCTTGGTGTGATGTCCTATGGTCCTCAAAATCGGTGTTCGCCGGTTCGGTAGATGGATTGGGTTCAGGCACGCTTTCTTGCCCATCTGAAAACAAACGGTATTGTTATAGGCATCAAAAATATATTTACCATATTCCACTATATATCATATTTTCCACGTATGATTTATCAACATCTGTCATTTTACTTCCTAAGAATATTGTATTTTTAAAGGAATTTTGTTGGTTCTCAGCGCAAACAAAATATATTTGGACAGCTATTTCGAAAAATTCAGTGTATGAATGATGTAAAACTCATTAGGAAGTGGTTCAGGCCCGTTAAAATAGCCGCGTTTGGGTTGGTGATATGCTTTTAAAATTGAAACATCTCGCTTGATTGTTTTAATTGACATTCCATGATATGTATACGGAAATGAATGAAAGAAACGCGGCAATTTGAATGAAGAACCACTCCCTAGCAAGTATTATATATGCTTCAGTAAACCTTATTTTACCGCAACAAACACACTTCATAACGCATTTAAGAAACCAATCCAACCTGTGTTATCAGCCGCTGGCGACGTGATGCCCTCATAATCGCTGTGATCCACCGGTGCTCCCACAGCGGATTCCATGGGTTGAGCTATAGGCTGTTCCTCGTTTTGCCTCACTTCAGCGTGACTTGTTTCAATGTCCTGGTCAGTTGGTGTGGTTATAGTCGTTTGACTTTCCATTACTGCATGAAATATGTAACTGTCTTTGCACGAAGAAAAGAATATTTCAATATACGCCTCTTGTAAAGCGCGCTAATTCGCCATATAAGGATGTTCCACGCTCTGAAAATAATAATTAGACTTCAGAAATGAATAACCAATTGTATGAATAGAAAAAATATTAAAATCGAATGGGATATTTGATAGAATTCAAATATTAAATTTATATAACTTTTACTTTCGATAAAAGATAATTAGCACTATTTTTCAGTGAAATAAAACAATTAAAATGAAAAATTATGTTTCATGGCTAATTATTTGAGGGATAAAGATATGAATTCAAAACTTCAAATTCAAAAGTTTCACAATGACATACATCTCGACATTTGCCAGCTTCAAAACATAAATGGGCCCATAGCATTTAATGAGCGATTTATGCAAAATCCGATAACTCTGATAATCCTGATTTCCGGATTTGTTGGAACAATTCCAAAAAAGAAACAAAAGGCATTTTGAAGATGTTCAAAAGATAAACGCAGTGGCGGCGATATGAGCGCGTTCCCCGCTCTGCCTTTTCCATATGTCCGATGTGCAGAATAATACGATACGCGGTAATTCAAACAATATTTATATGTTAAATAGATTTAAACGAAGCCATTATTATACCGAACGGTGAAGAAGGAAAATGCAGGTAATTTTACGATTACTTATCACCTGACCGAATAATAGAGATATGTGAATGATAAACAAAAGAAAACGGCATGGGAGGCTCAATGGCCATTTATTTCGGCAAGGTTTTGTCCCGCACGGAGATGTGTTATTTGTCTCAAACAGAAGCTTACAAATGTGCGCTAATTTCAAAGCAATTTTGAGAGGTAACTAATGTATCGAAAAATTACCAAACCTTCTAATTTTTCATAATCAAAATTTTAAATTAGCAACGAAGATCAGAATATAGTCGTGGTAACTGCGCCTCGATTCTCTTCCAAAAAGTAAAAAAGCCTGGAGACAAGAATATCTCATTTGAGACATTTGATATCTCAAAAATCAAAAGACATCTCGAAACTCGTATTAGACATTCGTGTCTCCAGATTTTTTTGCTTTTTATAAGCGATACTACAGATATCTTTTTTATTGAATTGGAACCAAAAAATAAATCTGTAGTAGAGCCGGCCACAATAATTACGATGTGTTACCTGATTGCGACTCTATTACTTTTATCCAGGTATTTAGGCAATATTCAAATTTCTAAAATTGAACATTGAAATTGAAATATAGTTGAACTTGAATATGATCACTTGTACGAATATTGTTTCCTTTGAAAAATTACACGAAACCTGACAAAAAATATTTGCATAATATGCTAACGTTGTGAATAACTGTAATTCAAGTATGGTTATTAATGTATTGAATTGTATGCATGTGAATAAAATTTTATACATGTAAAAATATTTACATCAACAATAAAAGTTATGAGTATAAATCGAAGCATAAATCAAAAGAAAACTTGCACACAAAGTTAAATGCACAAACAGTATAAATAGAGCTATTTGGAATTTCTTAGTGAGTATTCTTTCCTCGGTAAAGTTTTATCGGAAGCTCTGCAATCTAAATCACTCACATTTTATGTAAGAAAATTGTTATTTTATTCGGATAGTTGTTCTCCTTCTGGGATTAAAAAATGAAAGTACTTTTGCAGGAGGAGTGAGCTGTAAAGCATTTCTCAACACTTCAAAGAAGTGTACATAGTGGCTTGCATTTGAACAGAAATATTTGGATTCTTTGCATTATCTCTATTTTGACACTATCTTTGATAATATGGAGAGGAACCTCATATCAGGTATTTTAAAAATACTCTTTCCCGAATTTATTCGGGGAAGACATTTACATCGAGTGCAATTTTCTGTGGAAACACGAGAGAAATCAATTCTTTTAGCGAAGCGCCAAATTTTAGATAAAAGTTGCTCTGCTGAAAATTACAAAAAAATGAGCCTTTTGAGAGCAGGTAATTTCGCATAAAGTTGAGAAATTTGCAAAACACATATGACTGAGCATACGAAAAAATATTTCAAATTGTACGGAATATAGTGTTACTCGGTAGTTTTTTAATTGGAATCGAACATCTCATGCGTTGAGCTTGTGTAATTTTGTGTCATCTGTTCCCACATGCAATTTTTGAAGTTTGTTAGGATATACTTTTATATTATTTACTGGAAAACCTAATTCTACGTACAAATAGCCAAACCTGTTCTTTATAATCCCATTTTTCTAATTAGATACTTTGTGACCACTCGGGGATGAGTTACCCGGAAATCATCTGCGCGTGTTAGTTCCGCTATGTGTTTTCCATCCGAATTCATAGCTGCAAATTTCACCAGGAAGTAAACAGCGCCTCTAAAATAAACCTTGAAATCAAAAGCTCAACTTAGATTAAGGATTTTGGTAAAACTAGACAAGATGAGCAAACTCCTTGAAAGGATAAATTCACAAATGCAAAAATTGCGGAAGTTACGCAATTTGGAAAATAAAAATTCATATTTACCTATATATACGCAGGCCATATCGAAGGATGTTGGTCTACAACCCCCCCACCCCACACGAAAGTCTACGGGCCTGTGTATACTTATATACAGCGCTTCACTGACGGTCAAATCAGTAACGATTCCATAGGACTGCCCAGCGGCTTCGCCGCACGGCGGCGCCCACGGTAATCCAAGATTTTCTGG
Source organism: Ditylenchus destructor (assembly GCA_022814885.1). Lineage (NCBI taxonomy): Eukaryota > Metazoa > Nematoda > Chromadorea > Rhabditida > Anguinidae > Ditylenchus > Ditylenchus destructor. Next base: position 6,509,166 of record JAKKPZ010000002.1, on the reverse strand, counting down.
ACTTCCGGAAGCCATAAATCCCGGCAGAATCGATCTTTGTCGGCGAGACCGGTACCAATCGTCTTGTCTCGCCGAGACGAAGCGATTCATGTATCACACGCCCAAATCCGAGCGGCTATTATAAACTTGCCCTCTTACGTGACACACGGATGTCACGTTTTCGCGTATGTCAACCCCAAATCTGACATTGATAACCCCCCCTAAAATCATGGGTTTTTGGGTGGGACTCGCGAGTTTGGGGTCCGGGACCCCCAAAAAGTGGGTTATTCTATTGGGCGGGGAAGGACAGACACCTATCAACTTAGAGGGACCCGATAAAAGGCAAATCAGTATAATGTTTAAGGTTTACGTTCACTTACATATACATACCTGAAGCGAGTGCAACCAATGATGCTCTCTGGAGTCATTCCTCCTAGTTTTGAAATCACTGGTGACATCTCACTCGTAGTCTGATTATCTAAAGGACACATTTGAAGGTAAGTCTGAAAAATATTCAGTCAAGTATTTGTAACAGAAAAATTGAGAATTGATCAGATGCTAAAATGGGCATTTTGCAATAAAAGATCAATAATATTCATAATATCATTCTCAAAATCGTGATCACAATCAGTGTTGTCACTTTTTCAAAAGTCGCCTCCGCCTCCGGGCAATTTTCCGAACGTCGCCTCCGCCTCCGCCTCCGGAGGCGCCTCCGGCTATTTTTGATCGCCTCCGGGTCGCCTCCGACCAAAAATCGCCTAAAATGCCCATTTTAGGCATGTTTGAAAAAAATTTTCCCAAAATTTTCAAAAAAATTTTTCAAAAAATTTTTTGGCGCCAAAAAATTTTTTGAAAAAATTTTTAGAAAATTTTTTGGAAAAAAATTTGTCAAAATTTGAAAAAAATTCCAAAATTTTTCTTGTTTTTGTCAAGTTTTCATTAAATTTTCGCCTGCCGGAGGCGCCTCCGGACACCCCCGGAGGCGCCTCCGGCTAATTTTGAGGGTCGCCTCCGCCTCCGGAGGCGCCTCCGAGCATCCGGAGGCGGAGGCGTGGCAACACTGATCGCAATAAATATTTATTATTTAAACCATGTGAAATTGTTTTCAATAATAATTAAACTTCCATAGAGCAACAGAAATAGTGAACATGTATTTCAAAATTTGCCTAGATATTAATCTATTACCATAAAAGCTATTTATTATCCGCTAAAGCTAAAACAAAATTGCCATTTCATGATTAAAGCTATTATTTTACAAATCTTGTGTTTAATATAAAGAGTACGTTTTGTTTTAAAATTCGCATCGGGCAAACAGAGCTATGAGTAGCCAATTTATTACAGTGCTGTTATTAAAACAGTTCCGAATAATTTTTAAAGTTACTAACTGAGATGCTCAACACAAGCCTGTCGTCTCAGAACAATAAAATATTCCAATATGATAATTTGAGCGCTACCCATTAGAAGGTCGGAAGGGCGGTTCCCCTTTCCCCCTCACTACACTCTCTCGCCTCAAAAAGGTTAGAGACGCGCAAAAATTGCGCGTCGAAACCTGGGACATTAGAAGGCCGAAAGCCTAAACAGTAGCCTAACGGGCCTGTTAGCCTAAGGCTAAGTCCGATTGTGCGTGCACACTGTGCACGCACAATTGGACTTAGCCTTAGGCTAACAGGCCCGTTAGGCTACTGTTTAGGCTTTCGGCCTTCTAATGTCCCAGGTTTCGACGCGCAATTTTTGCGCGTCTCTAACCTTTTTGAGGCGAGAGAGTGTAGTGAGGGGGAAAGCTGGGCTGGGACCTCCGATCCGATCCGATCCAGCTTAAAATCGAAATTTTGACATTTTTTTCCAATCAAAACTAAAAACTAATGTTACATTTCTTACCTAACTCTAGTGAAATTAGGTACAAATGTTAACTTTTTAGCTTCATATAACGCGATTTTTGGCGAAATTTTTGACTGGATCGGTTTTTGAAATGGATCGGATCGGTTTTCCTATCCGATCCAAAAACCGATTCAGTCAAAAATTTCGCCAAAAATCGCGTTATATGAAGCTAAAAAGTTAACATTTGTACCTAATTTCACTAGAGTTAGGTAAGAAATGTAACATTAGTTTTTAGTTTTGATTGGAAAAAATGTCAAAATTTCGATTTCAAAGTTTTAGGATCGGATCGGTTTCCGATCTCCCAGCCCTAGTGCACAGTAGCCTAACGGGACACAGCGCCTGAAGCCTAAGTCGATTTAGGGTTTGATGGCACGTGAAATATTTTCACGTGCCATCCAATGGTTAAGCATAGCGGACATTAGAAGGTCGGAGCCTAACATTAGAAAAGGGCCATTAGAAGGTTTTTCTTCTCTGCGGGCCTGTCTTTTCTACACTCCGACTTTCTAGTGTCCTTTGCCCGATAATTTACAATAAGTATATAATATTTAATAAAGCCAGTTAATGAAAAAATTGAAAGGTTCCGTTGAAGTAGTTTTGTTTAACCTCGATAACGTGCGCGTCTTGGGACCGGACCAGGAGGCGCACATTATGGGGTCGATTTTTTCCAAAGAAAAAAGTGGCCCTAAAATGCCATTTTTGCGTCTTATGTTGATTTTGTCCCTATTATACATTTACGCATTAAAATAACATTATTTTACCTTAAATTTACCAATTTTTACCTAGACTATCATAGCTAGCTTTAAAATCGGGCTACCAAGGGTGCGAATTTGAATTCGGATTTTTTAAAAGTGCTATTTTTCGTGTTACCGGCCAGAATGAACTCGATTTTCGTGTTCTATGAGAAAAACTGGGAATACGAGCCAATTTTGCCATAAATTAAAAAAATAGTTTTTGGTAAAAAATTTGCCTTAGTCTCCCAAAGGAAATCTGGGAATGCCTATGATATTACGAGAAAATATATAAAATAAGAGTAAATTAGGCTTAAAAGGTAAAAAATGAGCGAAAATTAGTCGAAATTTTTCTGCACAATAATTGACCAATTAATTTGCCGCCGGCATGCGACTTTATAGGGGGTATTTTAAAGGCAAAATCGGGGCCAGGGGCGCACGTTATCAGGGTTTAACTGTATTTATTTTCGCTTCCATAGATCAAAAGCAGTCGAGTCATTGTTTCGAAATGACCCAGCAAAATAGGTGCTCTTTTACTCCCTTTAATAATCGGTACATTCATCTTTCTCCGTTTCAATCAATGCCGTAAATACGGGCACAATGGCCCATCTGCAAGTTAATAATGCTAATGAACGCAAGATAACATATAGGACGCAGTGTGTGAAAGAGAAGATAGACGGATGAAATGTCGACTGATAAATGCAAATGCGCATTTGGCTTTATAAATGCGCTTTTGTTTTCGCGCATTTTGTTATTTTAAATTTGTGAATATTTATAGTACGAGAAAAGATATATTCTCCATAGCTTATTATGATAAATCATATATCATTCAATAAATAGTACAAATATTTCTGATTTCTTAATATTTATACATCAAATAACTTTTGCACTAAAACTTTCATAGATTTCCTTCCCCGATTTTCCATTCTTCTTGCTTCAGCTAAGAAAATTTTAAAGATAGTAGCACAAAATACTTGTCAATTTAAAGATCAACAACACGTTAGAATTATGATTTCAGGGTTTTACCGTCTCGCAATAGAATGGGTGAGAAGAAACTGAAGGTGAAGTTCTGGCCGTGTGATGTGACTCGCGAATTGGTGACGGATGAATTTAGTGAAACAACTCGACAAATCATGGAAGTATGCGCTAATTTAAAGTTTTAGGATTTATAAATATAGGTTTCATGCATATATTTTATGCATAACTCAAAAACTGTTTTTATATAAATATAATGTGATTATTTTAGAGAACATTAAACCATGACTTCATTATTCGGAAGATACATCCGCTCAAAGTTTCCCATGTCTCTTCACAGATATTAGGGGAAGATGACGATCCTCGAATTGAATATTCGCTGCGAATTAACGATGCTCCCAGTAACGATCACTTGCTCTGCTTGCTCAATTTTTTGCTTCGGTTTATGGACTCCAACACTGATGAGAGCCGTACCAAGTTTAAATTTTCCGTCGTTATTATTTCTAAAGAATTCTTCGAAGTGCCATTCAGGTATGTTTTTAATATATAAAATGTTTAAATATTCTGAAAATTTTTTACAAAGATCACGCTACAAGGATGTTGCAAATTCAATTTTTTATTACAGATATCCTGAGATATATGGGTTAAAAAAATTACTTTTGTCCAATTTCCCCTTATAAGTACTGTTTAGCAAACATTGAAAATATGTTTTGACTATACCACGCAAAATACCATCTGCGCTTTCAAAGCACAGTTAATTTGGATAAAAATGACCTAATCCGTTTCAGCTCAGCACAGATTGAAATGCCGATCAAGAACTTCTCCTTCAACAACATTATTGGACGCAACACAGTTTTGGAACACCAAAAGCCATTCATAACACAGAATGGAGCGAGAATTATGTCCCGTCTCGTAGGATACAATACCCATTACACGATCCATGCGGATTTTGAGCACGACAGAAGACAAATTATTATGCGATTTCCTCATAGTGAAAGGCAAAGTTAGTTAATTCTCCCCTATACAAATCGTTAGAACGAACTATTCAGCTGGGAGCATGGATTTCTCACTCCGGAGCTTCCATTGGATTCGTTAGGAACCCCAAAGATAAAATTTTCGAAAATGGCACATTGTACCCCCGCCCCCGGATTTTATCCCCTTTTTGTTCGCCTGGCGGAATTGTTTGCGACGATCCAGAGTACCTCTAGGGGCGCATGGTAGCTTAAGCGCTTCCTTTCGAGGAGCCTGGATGGTGAAAATTGAACTTTTCGAGATCGGACCACACACGTAGAAATAATGTGCCCTGAGGGCATGAAAAGTGGAGTCTTTTTGCCCAGAAATGGTATTTTTTGAAGCAGCTGATTTTTTCCCGGAGCTGATTGTTTTGCACCAGGGGTTTTTGAAGGTCCTAAATCCGACATCATATTCGAGATCGGACCACCCATGGATATTTATATTATTTCCCCTGGATAGATTTAGCGGGTTTTGATCCCATTAGAGCACCTTTAGCGCTGATTTTTGAATTCTTTTGAATTTTAAATTCCACAACTAGTGTTAGATATAATTTAGTAATATTTGTTGGAAATATTTTAACTGATGTAAAAAATCTTACTAACTAGTATTACACTGATGTCAGTCTCCCCGTTTTCCTTGCCCCTGCTTTACACCTTTCGAGGCGTGTGATAGCTCCTTTGACTTCTCAGGAGCTGACTCGAGGAGCATTTTTGGAATTAGGAGCGACATTTGCGTATTTCGAGAATTATGGCCATTTTTGACAAAAACAAGGTTTTTTGGGCCATTTTTCGGATTTGGCAATTTCAAGCAATTCTGGAACTGAGTTTTTACACCCGAGGTTTTCGGGTGCGGGAATCCGAAGATGGGGTAAAAAAATTTCCGGGGTTGCCAGGGCATGAAAATGTTTTCAAAAAATGTTAAATTTTCTAACAACCGTTCGAGGCCCGAGCAACTGTACGAGTTAATACATAGTCTGGCAACTCCTAGTGTTAAATAAGATATTTTGGTGAACTATTATTACATTGAGAAAAGTTAAATCTTAAAAAGAAGGCACAGTCTAATGTCTAATCATACTTTCAGACAAAGAAAACGGCGACACCGAGATAGTTGATTTTGTAATAACGTGAGTTATATACCGTATTCCCTGTAATTACTACCCCCCTCGGCAGAACGCCAAGGTTACGCCAAGGCCATTTTCTAGGTTTCTAAATTTGGTAAAAATTCTGAATTTGTGATATGTTGCAGCTAATGACATAGGCTACAGCATATTTTAAATTCAGAATTTTCTAGAAGCTATAAAGTGGATTGCCAAGCTTCGCCAATTCGAGGGCCAATTTGAAGGGGGGTAGTAATTACAGGGAATACGGTATTGGTTTTTGACCAAATATTTCACTTGATTCAAAAACTTATTATAGAATGAGCGTCCGTTACAAATCCATTCGGCGGATTTTGGTCGATATGATTGAAACAAATGAACAAGAACCCCGAAAAAGACGCTTGCTAGAATTGTATCTTCATTTATGGCATCCACCCGTGATTCGAAAACTAAAACTTTTCAACAATCCCAAGCAGCAAAATACTGTAAACTTGAAGACCAGACAGGGCGATAGACATAGCCATTGGAAAAAGAACCGGAGAATGGCGGACGAAATCGCCCAATCTCCAATAATGAAAGTTGTGCTATTTGATGTTGATGTAAGTTTTTGAATAATTTTAGATAACCACTATGCAATTTAGAGCAATAAGCAAAATTCTGACGATAATAAATGTATTGCACACTACTCCGTTGGATAAAAATGGGTTTAACCCTTCATTGCCGGAACCATAGACAAAAGGCAGAATGTCTGCATTACCATTAGCTTTTCTTTTGGTGAGCTGTCTTTATCAAAATCATTATGGCCGCCATTGTTTATTTCTCTTTTCTATGTGATCTATTTACAGATACACTCTTTGTATGAATAATGAACACTCATTCGTTTCTTTTTGTACAGTCTTTAGCAAATCAAAAACGTATCCGATCGGATACACTCGGCAATGAAGAGTTAAGTTCAAATTTCAATTAGTACCTCAATCGGGAGACCAAATCTTAGTCGATCCCTATAATTTCATTTTTGGACCGTGGTATACATTATAATATCGAAATTTTAATAAGTATATCTCGTTAATTGTTTCCACAACTAAACCATACTATCTGTGCCTTTTAGCACGATCAATACTGTACATTATTGAGCAGACTGTCGAGCACAACCGACTGCCAGACTGAATTCCGTGCCCTTAATGCGCAACCTCATTATATGCCTTTCACGGCATATGTGGAGTCTCCTTTGCATAACGAGAGATGTTTGCAAAATTTGGGCGATGATTTCCAGCTTCGATACATGTTTGAAGCTTTACTCTCTCGTGGAGCACCAGTCAAAGACTATTTGCTCTCTTCCGGAGATAATCGCGACGATTTCGTGCAGATAGTCGCCAAACGATACGCGGAAGATCAGTCAGTGAGTATTTCTGAGATTTTTTTGCCACGAATAAATACATGACTGTTGTTTGATGATTGTATTTAATAGAATGTACTTTGAATATTCAGCGAAGTGGAAAGCTAGTTATAGGAATGCCACAATTTTAAAATTGAACGATAGTAGAGTGATTTTTACTATGCAGCTTTTCATTTGTTTTATCATAGGAGGGAAGGCGAGATAAAAGGGGAAACCACAATTGTACAATTCATATTCTCCCTATTTCGGATAAGGGTCGCGTGTTGGAAACATTTATACAAAGATCCCTGTTCAAAACCCAGGATTTTATACATTAGGCGAACTATCTTAGTTTTTCAGTTACTTTTAGTTTGGCCACTTATATAACGACTAAATATTACTTATTACGGCGTTTATTACTTTAGGCGAAAAACTGTTGGGTTGGTTTTTGTTGCCCCGGTAATTGCGGACTACTGGCTCTTCTATAAGCAGCCAAACCTCGTTACCCAGCTGTTCGTATGTTACCTATTTGAACTCAGGCTTTAACCCAAAGCCTAAGCTTCATTTTAAGATCATTTGGCTAACGTATAGGCAATTCTGTAAGTTAATATGGCATAAAACATGATTGTGGTTATAATTTGATTGTGAAAATGAATCCAAGTGTGGTATGCGCGCCCAATATATGGGGCTACCCGTTATGTCATGCTGTATGAAGCACATTTTCCCATGAGTCATATTTATTAAGGTAACACTGGAAGTACTGGAGCGGGTTCTCGCTGAAATTGACGAACGATTGGACTGTCGTCATCCGCGCGTCATTTTCCAAAGGATTTACAGCCAAGTGAGCCGCAACGCTGATACGTTGCGCCAACTCCACGAAGCGCATGAAAGAGATGGCTATGTGCGTGTTAGAAAGGTGTGTATTTGTTAAAACGTCTTTAATAGAGTTTTTGACTAATATAACAAATTTTAATTTACTGTTTCAATTTTAGGTCGTCATCACACCAACGCGAATGCTATTTGTGGCACCTGAATTGCTAATGGGAAACAGAGTGCTTCGAATGGATCCGCAAAAATATCCCCTGGAGAAGTTCCTGCGAGTTGTTTTCAGGGATGACGACGGGACGCAGGTACATGGTTGTAGTGCGGGCAAATATCTCATCGAAAGATTCATTGGCTATAGGCTCAGAGAGGGCATTATTGTTGCAGGTAATAATAATTACATGTTTGTTTAGTTACTACTTTAGGCAACTCAATTGTTGGATATTTTATAATTATTATGTCGATTAACGTAATATTTATAAAAATATTTTTTTCCAAAAACGTGAGGTCAATAATTACGTTGATTATTACATACAAGAGTGAAGCGCCGTGGCCTTCACCGCGGGTACGGGGATTTTGGTGCTAATCGCTTCCCTTGAGCCTAGCTGTCGATTGACACCAAAATCAGCCAAATCTAACGAAAGGTAAGAAAGTTCCATTTTCGGCCACACATAAACGCCGCAGACATGCGACTTAGTTAGTCTAGATAATTTTTTTTGAATGAGCAGCATTTATTTTTTTGATCTGAAGTTGCTTAGCCAATTTCAATTGTAATTTGATATTAAATATGTATTCGTTAAATATATATGCATTGACTAGCGACTAATTCATTAAAAATCGTGATAATTTAAACTCCGTTGAAATGTTCCTTGAATAATAAAAAGGTAACGAATAAATATGAGTAACCATAATCAAGATGGCATGACTTGTTTGATGATTGTAGAACAGTGACTTATAAACTTGTCATACTTTTTATTAGGAGTTCACTTTTTATTAGTGCACCCTGCTACCGGCTATGGGTAGACCCGGCTACAGTAGCAGTGTGCACATGAGGGTCTTCGGCCCTCATACAGGCTCTCAACTCGCCCTCAAAGGGTTGTTAGGGAGTAAGTTTTTGGGGTTAGTCCGCGATGAGGGCCGAATGCCCTCATCCCGGACCTAGGGTCAAGTGTTGTTCGGGAGTAAGGGTTGTTCAGAATAGAGTCAGGAATAATCGGCCCGTTTTGACTCCAGTTCGACCACATTCGACCATGTCGAACATTGTTCGGCCTCGGGGTCAAATCCGACCTCAGATTCGAATTCCCCATATCTAAAAACCATACCTGAAAACCATAAACTACAAAAATTGTAGTTTGTGGTCAAAATTCTGGACATACAGACAAAATAAGGCACCAAAGATCAATCTCACGGCACGGAAGGACAGTACTGAAATACTAGAGGAATGATGATGTGAATACATTTTTGCGCTGAGTAAATATTTCTAGGTGAAATTTATTTAGGTCGCACTTTCAACTATTTTGGCTCCTCAAATTCTCAACTTCGCGACAATGGCTGTTATTTCATGAATGCAACTGTTCAAGAAATAGAACAATTTCGGGTATGGCTATAAGGCATACAGATTGATATGTATTAACAGATATTGTTTCAGGTTGGCCTGGGTTCTTTCAAGGTTAATTTTCATGATGTTTTAATCAGTTTAAATATAAAGAAGTATGCATTTCAGATCCAAAGTGCCCCGAAAATGATGTCTCGTGTTGGGCAATGCTTTACACAAGCCAGAGTAATACAATTATAAGGGTTTCGTATTACATTTTCTAACAAATTTATTCAGGAAACCGAGCTAAAACTGGATAGACGTCTTTATGCAAATGACTTTGATTTTGAGGGAGGACAAGATTCAAGTGGCAAGCCTTACACTTTCTCTGATGGCGTAGGACGAATGAGCAGAAAAACGGCTGAAGAGTTGGGGAAAGAGTTAAAACTGGAAGGTTGCGTCCCGTCATGTTTTCAGGTTGGAAATTTGAACATTTAGTGTATTAGGTCGTTTTCATTTCATAGTATTACTAAATAATGATACTACTATTCTTAATAGGCTAGTTTGATTATATATGTGTCACTGTAGGAATGTATTTGTCACGGCCTCTTGGTAATAACATCCGAAATGCCTTATTACCTTTAGTTACATGCAAAAAACTTACCTTCTACTTTAGCCTTGCCAAAGTGAAATTATTATCATAATAGCTACTCCTTGTAATAATTTCCATATAATAGATTTTATAATTTGTATATTTCTTACGAAAATAACGAATATTTTAGATTCGTTTTCGCGGCTATAAAGGAGTTTTGGCCGTTGATCCGAGTTTGGACAACTTACGCGAGTGGGGCGCAAAAAATGGTGTGGAGGACAAAACTAATCTCGAGAAAAGTGATTGCTGGCTCGATCTAGCCATCAAATTCAGACCATCACAAAAGAAATTTGAAGCGAAAAGGGATAATGCCAAATTAGAAATTGTGAAATATTCCTCACCAGTAAACCTTTGCCTGAACCGTCCTATAATAAATATTTTGGATCAGGTAAGTAGTGATTTAATTTTAGATTTGCCTTATGCTTGGGCCACGCACGTGGGGATTTGCCGGGGGGGGGGGTTCCAGATGGGATTGGGCATAACTTTTTTTTTATTTTCATAGGGGGTTGGACTTTTCAGATGTTAAATGGGAGTGAAAATTTTTTTCTTGGATTATAAACTGGACACTTGGCGCTACATTTTTGCAAAAACACCTACTACCCCTAATATGAAAATAAAAAAGTTATGGCCAATCCCCTCTGGAACCCCCGGCAAATCCCCACGTGCATGGCCCAAGCATTAAAGTTTAATTATTTTCATTGACTGGTATGAGAAAAACCATTCAAGAAAGGACACGAGTAAAAAACCTTTGAGTGCAATTTCACAACTACATCGAGTCCCCCTAAGGCGCACTGTGTGTGTTACACCCGAACAGAATCTCTCGGTTTTCTACACTCCCGGGCACCAAACTCGCGAGCACACCCAAAACCCATGATTTTAGGGGGTTGTCAATGTCAGAATTGGGGTGGTCCCGCCACGAAAGTTGAGAAAACGTGATTTTTTCAGAATTTGGGGGTTTCTACAAAGGAAACTTTCTAATAGCCGCTCGGTTCCGGGCGTGTGATACACCAATCGCTTCCTCTCGACGAGCCAAGTCGAATGGTACCGGTCTTGCGTCAAAGATTGCAACCACCGGAAGATATGGCTTCCGGAAATCCGGAAAATCCGTGTTCTCGGGCGTGGTCCGCGGCAAAGCCGCGGTTTTTCCCTTCTGTCTTTTACTTTTATGAGAAGTAATCCAAGCAAGCGTTCAACTTTTTGGACATACAGTCGACTCTTTTTATACCGGGCAAACTCGCTGTTATATAGAGAGTATCGCCGTTATATAGAGAGTTATTTACTAGTAAAATTCACGGGACCGGACAAAATCTCCGTTATATAGAGCACTGTTATAAAGAGAGTCGACTGTACAAATTTTGTAAATTAGAATAGAAGAGGATGTTCAACGAAATTATTATCAATACATTTTATAGGTGTCAGGAATGCAAAGCCATGAATCTCACGAACGGATTTGTAACCGAATACATTATTTGATGGATATGTATCTGCATTCCATGACACGATCTTTAATGGATGAGCAAAAGGCGCGGAATAAATTAGGCGAATTCCCGAAACTGGTCTTATATGAGCAACTAACTGATATGAATGTCACCACAGAGCCTTTCTTTCGCGGCATGATCCGCGCATCTGTCCGAGCGTCTCTCAGTTAGTTTTTTTTCATATTTAACAATAATAATTTATTATTAACGCAAAATAAATAATTTTGCATACAAATAATTGGCACGGAACTAATGAATCACTAGCCGGGGTAAGGTCACTTGGGGGGGAGTTACACTTAGGGGGGTTACAGTTGGGGGGGGCGATGACTGCAAGCGACAAGGTAAAAAAGAAAAAGAAAGGAAAAAATATCCTTTCCGCTGATTTTTATGTTTTTTCGTAACAACAAGGATTAAGTATCCAGTTTTGCTTGTCTTCTCAAGGAATTTGACTCAAGATGCTATTTCTCTCCCAGATTTGTGCTGTCCACGTGCAAGCGGTTGACTCTAGTGTAACTTGGGAAAAAATCAGTAGAAGATTTCTTCTATTTTAGGATAAAATATCCCTTATAAGGCGCCAAACAAGCCTTTAGGCTTGGGGCCCGCTGGGCACGCCCAATACTGACTTAATCTTAGGCTTAAGCTTTAGTGCAGTCTTAGGCTGTGAAGTTCTCTTTTCACGATTTTCATTTTCTAATGTGGAGTGTCCGATCTATTTCATTGTCTTTCACCGTCAAGCATAGCACAATTTGGTAAAAATGCAATACAGTCAACTATGACCTAAGCTTGGTCTCGGACATAAATCATCGCGTATGCATAAAAAACTTTTCCTGGAGCAATAACAGATCATTTAATTCAACCGCATGTGCACCCTAACACTGATTCAGGAAAAATCGTAAATCTGGTCAATCACTCTATTTTTTCCAGGAAAGGTGTTTCACTGGTGACTCTAGTGGAAAAATAACCGAAAATTTGAATTAGAACACTATGGTAGTTGGGAGAATTAGAGCTGAATTCTACGCGAAAAATCCCCTACTTAGTATTTCACTGGCTGCAGGATTTCAGTTAGGCACTTTGTCGGTGCGCTACAGGGGTGTGTGATAGCTCAAAATGTTCGTCTCAATGTGAAAAGTGGGAATTCGAAAAAACATTGTTGCGCATTTCACAAATTTTTCAAATTTTGGGCCAAAAAGTGGCTTTTTTGGCCAAAAATTGACATTTTTGAACAAAGCTGCTGCGATGCTGATTTTTTGCACCCGGGGGTTCTCGACGGTCCTGAATCCGAATCCGGGGTCAAAAAAACTGTCCGGGGTACCCCGGGGTACGAAAAAAATTTTTTTGGGAAAAATTTTTTTTCGAAATTTTTTTCAATTCCGTGCAACTGGACTGGACCTGGCGACTGGACTTGACCTGGGAGATTGTACTGGACCTGGGGACTGGACTGGACCTGGGGACTGGACCTGGAGACTGGATCTGGAGACTGGACTGGACCTGGGGACTGGACTGGACCTGTAGACTGGACTGGACCTGGAGACTGGACTGGACCTGGGAACTGGAATGGACTGGGAACTGGACTGAACCTGGGGACTGGAGCTTAGGAGAAGCTGCTTGAGGGCCGAAGGCCCGAAATAGTCTCATGCTGCTCTACTCCCGAACAACCCTTACTCCCGAACAACAGCTGTTGAGGGCCGCAGGCCCGAAATAGTCTCATGCTGCTCTACTCCCGAACAACCCTTACTCCCGAACAACAGCTGTTGAGGGCCGCAGGCCCGAAATAGTCTCATGCTGCTCTACTCCCGAACAACCCTTACTCCCGAACAACAGCTGTTGATGGCCGCAGGCCCGAAATAGTCTCATGCTGCTCTACTCCCGAACAACCCTTACTCCCGAACAACAGCTGTTGAGGGCCGCAGGCCCGAAATAGTCTCATGCTGCTCTACTCCCGAACAACCCTTACTCCCGAACAACAGCTGTTGAGGGCCGCAGGCCCGAAATAGTCTCATGCTGCTCTACTCCCGAACAACAGCTGCTTGAGGGCCGAAGGCCCGAAATAGTCTCATGCTGCTCTACTTCCGAACAACCCTTACTCCCGAACAACAGCCGAGGGCATACTGATGGCGGTGCGCGAAGCGCCGCTGATGCACGCTCCCGCTGTGCACGCTCCTAGGTTTTTTTCCAGGGCCGAAGGCCCTGGAAAAAAGCCTAGTTACCTTATAAGGTAATCGCCATTAGGCTTGGGACCCCGAACAATATGGGGCCTAAGGGACTTAATCTTAGGCTAAAGCTCCCGAACAACCCTTATAAGGCGCCAAACAAGCAATTATGCTTAATTTTGAGTTGTGCAGAAAATGTCCACGACAGAACAAGAGAGTATAAGAGAATATAAAAAACACTATGGCAGTAGCAGTTGGGAGAATGAGAGTTGAATTCTGCACGAAAAATTACCATATAAGGTACTTTTATGGTAATTTTAGGTACTTTTTATGGGTTTTTCAAAATTACTATGGCAGTACCAGTTGGGGGGAGTTAGGGTTGGGGGGAGTTACACTTGGGGGGGGTTGGGGGGTTTTGGGTAAAACCCCCCAACCCTAACTCCCCCAAGTGTAACCCCCCCCAACCCTAACTCCCCCAAGTGATCCCCCCCCAACTGTCCCCCCTAAGTGTAACTCCCCCCAAAGCTACCTTCCTCCACTAGCCAGGTGAAGAGCAATAGTATTTTTGCAGCAACACACCATCTTTACTTAATTCCTGTTCCCCTTATTCTGAAAATCTAAGACTTTCTCATGGACAAAACTGAGGTAGCGGGCCACAAGCAACGAATGTCATTCATCGGGGCTCTACGAATAATGTCGATTAACATATTCGGCCGGTTCCTTGCTCGCTAGCTGAATTATCACTCATCAAATCCTGGTTTCTCTGGATAACAGGGCGTCGACCGGTTACCCCACGCCGCGACATATTCGAATTGAGAGCGAAGGCCGCAATCCTTCACTCTTATACTCATATAAAATAAAGCATATAGTTTTCGTTAAATAAGACTCATGCCCCTTCCCTATAGCGCAGATGTCCGTGTGTCACACCCCTTTGTCCCTATGGTCGGCACTAAAGTAACTTGGGCAAGTTGCTGGGTTTGGTGAGCATAGGTTCCCAGAATTAGTGCAGCTCGATCCTACCATTCTATTGAAAGTTACGGGCCCCGAGGGCAGTCTCCAGAACCATGATACCCCTCATGGATTTTTTGGGGCTGTGATTGCGTAATCGTAAACAACCTTGCCTCTCTCTTTTGTAAACATGTTTACGTAAACAGCGCGTGGAAAGGAGAGTGGGTTAGTGGGGGCGGGACCCGCGGGTGCGGGGGACCGCGGGGGCCGCGGACCGCGGGGGCGGGGGACCGCGGGGGCGGGGCCCGCGGGGGCGGGGGACCGCGGGGCGGGTCCCGCGGGGGCGGGGAATCGCGGGGTTGGGGACCGCGGGGGCGGGGGACCCCGGGGCGGGGGCCACGGGGCGGGGGACCGCGGAGGGCGGGCCCGCGGGGGCGGGGAATCGCGGGGTGGGGGACCGCGGGGGCGGGGGACCCCGGGGCGGGGGCCACGGGGCGGGGGACCGCGGAGGGCGGGCCCGCGGGGGAGGGGGACCGCGGAGGGCGGGCCCGCGGCGGAGGGGGGAGGGGAGGGGGCGGAGCCCCCGCGGGCGGGCCCCCACTGATATGGGGCTTCTCGCCCCGCGCTAGCGGCGCGGGGCGAGGAGCCCCCGCGCCGAAAGGCGCGGGCGAAGCCCCCTAGTAGCAATAATGACGATGTTGGCGTTAAAGAATGCTTCTGAATTTAGGGAAATTACGACAAAAATTGCAAATTCCGATTCCGAGTTCACTGGGTAGAGCCATGTTCGGCATAATTGACGAAACTGGGCAGTTGCAGTCGGGCCAAGTGTTCATTCGTTATACACGAAATGCGTTCCTGAAACATCCTTCGGCTTCAGCTGCCCGAAATGTGCTTAAAGGTAAGTCATTTTACATAGTGATATTATATGATGGTGATATAATATGATTAGGGTCTCTATTATATCAAAAAATGTTAGCATGGTTGTGGAAATGTTCCCGAATTTAAGCTACCGTTTTATTAGAGAAAAATTTGAGTTTTCTTTACTCTTTCCTTAAATACAATCTTCCATATAATTCTCATGTTTTTGACATGTCTTTTGGAAGTTATTTCTTCGACCAGTTCATTTTTATCCAGAAACTTTGCTGCTAAAGCAAGTTATGTTATAATTTTTTGGCAAGTTATTATAGATTTTTCTCTATTTCAAACGTTTGCGGAATATACACATTCCTCAGCTCCATATTAAGCGATCTATAAAATTTTAGAAGCATTAATAAAATTTCGCATTTATTGGATGCCATATTCCATGTAATTACTACCAGCCGGGAGGGATCAATTCCGTTCTGCGAAATCTATTTTTTCCAACCTTTTTTATCCACCTAAAGCTCAAATATGATGTAGACGAGATAAAATCAACTTTTCCCTAGGATTCCGATTATGCAATTTATTTTTCCTCTGTATTGGCAGTTTTGCCCTCAAAAATGGTCATTTTGGTCAAAATATCGATTTTTAACAAAAATGACCTTTTTGAGGGCAAAACTGCCAATACAGAGGAAAAATAAATTGCATATTCGGAATCCTCGGGAAAATTTGATATTATCTCGTCTACATCATATTTGAGCTAGGTGGATAAAAAGAGATTTCGCCGGATAAAAAGAGATTGAACCTCTCCCGGGGTAGTAATAACAGAGAATACGGTATCTAAAATCGACCATTTTTAGGTCCCGTGATGATTACAAAAAACCCATCCATTGTTGCTGGTGATATAAGAATGGTATGGCAATTCCTGCACTATAAATAAGGCATTTATTTAATTCTCTACGAAATTTCAGTTTGAGGCTGTTGATATTCCAGCCCTTCGGCATTTGTGCGATGTGGTCGTATTTCCTGCCCACGGTCCCAGGCCACATACCAACGAAATGGCCGGTAAAATTTGTAAAATAACATGTTGTTAAAACAACCGCGTTCGTATTTAGGTTCTGATCTTGACGGGGATGAGTACACCATTATTTGGGATAAAGAACTCTATTTGGATCGTAACGAGGTGAATAATTTACTTTTATTAGCAAAAAAATAATACCTTTTTCAGGAAGCTTTTGACTACACACCCCGATCGCAGGAGACGATTACGACAAATGAAGAAGAGTTGGTATGTTTATGCTTCTCTCAATAAAATTCAATTGAAACGACTGAAATCCATTAAACTCTATAAAGAAATTCTGTATTATATTGGTGTGTATTTTTCTGAAATGTTTCTAATGATTGTAAAATTTTACTATATACCTTTACTTTGTGCATAACTTGTTTTTACCATTGTAGAGAACAAAAATGGCGGAATTCTTTGTGGATTACATAAGCCAAGATTCAATAGGACGCATCGCAAATGCTTTTTTGGTCAATTCGGATTTGTACGGCATCAGCAGCCAAGTTTGTCAGAAAATCGCTGAAAAACACATGGAAGCCGTGGACTTTCCCAAAACAGGAGTCCCTCCACCGCCATTAACGACAAAGTGGACTGAGGACGAGGAAGAACCTGAGAGCAAGAACCAACCACCCGAGAAACCTGAAAGGGCACCGGACTACATGGAAAAATACAATGACTCCAGCTATGTCAGTTCTCGGTTAAACGGGCAATTATTCAGGTTGGTAAACTATAACTCTTTTATAAATACAAATATTATTCAGACGGGCGAAGGAAATCGACGACATTCTCTCCCTCGCTACTGTTGATGATGAGTCAGCTACTGTTCCATTAGATCCTCTCATTAATTATGAAGGTTGTGAAACACAGACTCTTTTAGAGTTGGCCGCTGGGCATTATGAAGCCTACGATGCTAACATCCGCGTAAGGCATTATATTTTTATACAAATATTGTAGTATATATATTCGATGCTAGACACGACAGTGCTGTGTTTAAGGTCAAAGAATTGTCACCAGCTAGACTAACCCATTTAACCGAGTCTCAAAGAGGTGCTTAAGTATGATAGCATGTGCATGCGCTGCAAGTAGCCCCAGCTTACCCACTATCCGAAATTTTCCTTTACCCAGTTTCTGTTTGTAAACTGTGCCATAGCCGTTAAATTATTTTTATTTATAATATTTTTTTTCTATAGCCGTCGAATTTCAAGCCAATAAAGCTTCTGGCTGTTTATATACCTAGTAACTCCTTTTTACAACTGTAATTTGATTGGTTGTTATATAAATGTAAAATAACATTATGAAAAGTATTTTGTAAATGTTAAACATGTTCGAGAATTTTCATCTTTCCAGAGTATAATGGACAGTTATGGTATTAAAACTGAGGGCGAGCTCTTTTCTGGGCACTATACTTCTCTGCGCAATCGAATCAGCGACAAGGACAACGATGATATGTCGTTTTATGTAAGATTTAGCTTTGGTTATCTTCTGAAATTATTCACATGAAAATCGTATGGGTAAGTACTGTTTTATTATTCAATTTATCGTTTACCCTTTTATTTATTTTGCGAAAAATTTGCCAAACTTCTATTCCACCAAACAATTTTCGCCGATTTCCAGAGAAAATCTTTGGAAGTGTCCTTATAATCGCTTCATTTCCATACATTCCCTCAAGGTGCGGACATGAGATG
Organism: Ditylenchus destructor; assembly: GCA_022814885.1. Lineage (NCBI taxonomy): Eukaryota > Metazoa > Nematoda > Chromadorea > Rhabditida > Anguinidae > Ditylenchus > Ditylenchus destructor. The sequence goes on along the minus strand of JAKKPZ010000002.1, from coordinate 6,490,931 downwards.
TCCTTTCAAGCAGGGTATACTGTATTAACACTTGTTTCATTTTATCTCTATCTTCTCCCCCCCCCAAATATGAGCGTGAGGGTTTTCGATGTCACAGAAGAGGTTATTTCTGTCACTGTTTTACAACAGTGCCCACCAAATTCAAACAATATGAATTTAACCCCTATAAGGGGGTCAGATTCGGTTTTATTTTCCAGAGAACCACGCCTAAGGCTAAACCTAAGCCTTTGGGTAAGTCTAAGCTTAAAATAAGCCCTTTTAGGGGGTGTTGCATAACGCCGCATGCCCAATCAGTGACAAAAAAGAATCACTTCAGAGACACGAATAACCTTTTCGTAAAAATGATTCATTAGCCTGGTTCTAGGGATTCCTTCTGAGGATGATCCGTCCTTGTAACACACTTTGTTTTCACACATAATTTATTTAGAATACAAGCAACGCTATAGAACAACGCCTTTTCGCTGTATTCAGTAAATTTCGGCGCCAGTTCTTTGAGACTTCGTTAAATGGACGACAACATCGCCTTGAAGACATAACAGAATTTGACAAAGGGAGCGTTCATCACAGTGGTGGAATAAAAGACGTTTTTCGGCGCATTTGCAACGATCCGCCCGAAGAGTTACAGCGTTTTGCATGTACTTACTACATAATGGCTTATGGTGAGCTTCTTTTAACTGATCTCGATGATTTCGCTGGTTCTTTTGTCCCACATTTATGGTTTAATATTTGTTTGAAAAACTTGATAATGAAACCGCGTACTATACTATCTGTTTACTACGGGCTTAAAAATCGCTTGCAAGCAGAGATATTTTGAAATCGTGTAATGTTTTATTTAAAATTCATTTTATCTGAATCTATTAATTTAAGAATAGAAATATTTTAGACTCCGTCGACCGAAAATTACTTTCCTTTGCTTGGCTTGCGTGGGACGTCTTAAATGTAGTCAGACGCAACAATGCCATGAAACCTAACGCCATATCAAAATTTTCCTTTGATCCACTTAGCGAAAAAATTACTCAACACATGGACGAATACCTTTCACATCGCCAAAAAGAGTTTCGAGAGTTCTTAACTCGTTTCAAAATTCCATCGACGACAACACTTGCGGAGGAAGGCTCTTGGAAGCTACTCGATAAGTATTGTCGATTACACAAGGGTATGTTTGTTATGCTTGTTCCAACTTTGGTTAAAGAATTGTTTATTTGTACTCGTTATATTTATAATTCGCTAAGTCCGAGTGAAAAATAATAATGGTCATCTGAACTAAAAATTGACTTTTTGATAAAATTCAAAATTGATTATTTTACTTTAAACTCTACCAAATATTGAATAAAGAGCGAAATAAAATAATGAATGTGTCGTATTTAATCCATAAGTTTAAACTATTTTAAGACAAAAGCGGTTAAAAATTTCGACATAAATTACCTTAAATCCTCTAATTAACCCGCTGGCGGAATTGTTTCGTAAGGGTTTTTAAAAAAATTTTTAATTTCATAGACAATTTTCTCCGATATTTTCAATGACAATGTTTTGGCACTCGGTTTTTCTTACGTAACTCGACGAGATCTACACGAATATGCACTTAGTTTTGGTCGGGCGAACCCGCAAGTTCGCTTAATATTTGAGAGAGGGAGGTGGATTGAATCGAGGTGGATTAATTAGGAGATTTACGGTATATTGAAATGATTGTAAAAGATTAAGTAAATATTTTTAGGATTAGAAAAATTGATGTTCTTTTGTATAAAATGGGCAAGAACAAGCGAGCTTCTGAATGGTCCATTCAATGAGTTGCACATTTGTCTGCTGTTACTCAAATTCGGGCTAAATGAATTGCCATGTGACTCTGTGGAATCAGTACCTTTTTTTATACAAAAAGTAAGTTATTTATTTACCTTATTTTACTATACCTTGGTACATCTTCATTCGCAATATTCTTGAATATTACATGTAACATAAATAAAGCCGCAATATAAATTAGAAGGCAAGTAGTATTTTGAAAGCATAATTTTGGACTTTTTGCATAAGTATCCTGTAATTAGGACAGACACTCTCTTCTTGGTTGTATAGCTGTGATATAATCTTGACCCATAATATAAGAATTTTGGTGTAAGCACTTTTTGGGGGGCGCCCACTTCTCTTACTGCTAATTTCTTTTTTCCTAATATACTTCTCAAATTTGTTATTGAGAAGTATATAAATATAAAAATTAATATAAAACTTCAGATACGCTCTTACATATTCACATGCTGACATTTTAACTTTCAATACTTTCAGTTATCGCAAAATAAGACACAGGATCTTATCAATCTCGAAGAGCAACATGGTGGCCTTGGAAAAAAATTTATTATATTTCTGGAATATCTGGCTTCTCGCCAATTCGTTATGCTGGAATGTCTAGACTTTTCTGATTATGAATACGAAAGTGCCTTTTATCGAAAACAATGGTACCTTAGTGCATTTACTTTATATTATATACCTGTCTTTATTTCAGGCTTCCCATCAACAAGGTATTTTAATAGTTTATTGCATTTAGTTTAGTCCATTACTATACACTGTATATTATTATTAATTTTAGCGTGCTTTGAACGCATTTCATCAAATTGCATTCACGTTTCGTTTTGATTCACTTCCTTCAACATCGAAACAGCGGAAAAAATTCCAAGAATCAGCTCCAATTGAGCAACTCAAAGACGGCGACCCCTTTATCATTGAAATTCCGGCGAATCAAACAAACCGGATAGCTCAGGATCCGGATTTGATGAATCGTTTGTGCATGCGCACTGGTTGCACGCAGATTATTTTTAGGGTCTTGCCAAAATTTCATGGTAAGGAAAGTTTCGTCAGTATGCAAACCCGGACTTTGTATTTAAACGATTTCTGACAACAGTACATTATATTGTTTGAGTGAAGGATGATGTCCCGAAATGAATATAACTTGTCCTTATTATTTTTTGTCATCTAACTTCTAAAATGATTTGACGGACGCAATTACATCTTGATGCTGTATACATAAACACACATAACTTTCAGGTAGCAGTACTATGCGCATATGTGTTTCAATGCGGGGCACTGTAGAAGCGATCAATAATCTTCGTGCAATTCTCTCTGTGAAACCTAATCTCAACACGGGTAATAATTGTCGGCAAATGTCCATTCTTTTGGCTGCATCGATATACGAAAAGCTCACAGCTGAGGATTAATGATCATTTTGACTTTCATTTGTTACATTTTTATATTTGCCTCTTATTAGTGCCTTCGTACTTTTTATATGTATTGTTTTCAGTTTTAATTAAAATATAAATTATTGGAACGAGAAATTTGGTATGGTAATAGAAGATGTGGGATTGCAAGTATGGTTATAATTAGGGCTCGGATTTTTAGGTGCGCTAAATCTCGTTTTAGGTACCTAAAAAGGTGCGCTAAAAGTCCAAAATAGGTGCCAAAAACCTAAAAAAGGTATTTTAGGTTTTCATGGTTTTTGGCACAAAAATGGCCCAAAACGCTCGTTTTTTGTGTTTTTATGCTATTATTAGCTATTTTAAACATTTTTGCAAAAAAAGACTAATTTTATTGCATTTGAACCTTTTATTCACGAGTTTCCTAATTGCATATAATGTACATTTTCAAATTAACTTCACTAAAGCTTGCTCTGTTATCTGTTAAAATATTTTTGTAAATTGAAAACGATCTTTCCACATCGCAATTGACCATCGGAGCGTACTTCATACGGCCAATTGCTTCGGTGCCATTGTTTCGACTTCCAGCTCTGCTTCTTCGCCATTTTGGACTTTCGCGATTTCTGCCATTTTCGAGAGCCCAGGATTGTTTTGCATCACAAAGTCCGGTTTGGTTTGAATTTTCTGTCCAATATGTCCACCGGCATTCGAAATTGCTGTTTTGACTTCCGCAAGAACTTCCAAATTTTGCGACAGAGTGAGACCTGTAAAGACGGATATAGAGTTAGGAATACCTGTAAAGTGTGCGCAAACCTTGTGACTCCAGCTTTGTAATTGCCTTGGGCAAGATCGAGAAATTGCATTGGATGTACGCTAGCTGATGTGCAACGCCTTGCTTGTTGAACAACTCCTTGTTGAACGCCTCAAGACTGTCGATAACCTGTAAAATAAATATTATTTTGACTTAGTTTTAATGTTTTACCGCTTTGACGGCGTCGTTTTTCCGCATGGCTGGCAAAAAATTATCTTTCCATCCGTTGTGTAAATTCCTTCTGGAAATGGTTTAATCCAATCGCGAATCAAGTGATGTTTTGGCTTTGCCGGCGGCATTGCTTAAATAAGATTTGAATGAAACAAAATTTTTAAATACAACAAAGCAGAACATTAAAAAAAGATTACAAAACAACTAAAAAGAAATCGGACACAAGCCAAAGCCACACAGTGTTTGCTCTTGAATGGTCTAATCTCAAAATCTAATCTTAACGAAATAGTAAACAACATTTTCGCAGATAAATACATTATTACAATTGAACCTGCATAATTACATCAAGACAACGGGCAAAAAAAAACTGTAAAAATCTTCGAAAAAATTCAAAAAAATGTGAGAAAATTTGTCGAAATGTGACAAATTATACAAAAAATCTTAGAAAAAGGCCATTTTAGGTGCAAAAACCTAAAATAGGTGAAGAAGCCCATTTTAGGTGTTTTTAGGTGCCCCACCTAAAAAAACTATTTTAGGTTTTTTAGGTGCGCACCTAAAAATCCGAGCCCTAGTTATAATTACAAAATTCTTTTCGCGTATGACAATACGCATTCTATCTCTATATATTTTATCTCTATACTCCCCTGGGGGAGTAATTTGTCAACTACCTCCGAGGGGGGTAAATTTTTAATCCTCGCCGTCCCGAAGGCACGGCGAAGATTTGAAAAATTTACGCGCCCACCGAGGGCGGGTGCGCAATTTTTTTAAAGTTTTTGTCAAATTTTTGGGATTTGCGGCCTTTTATCTCCAAATTTTTGAAAATTTAAACCAATTTTTAATTGGGGCCCAAAATTGTTGACTAATTTTTCGGGAATTTTTGAAAAATTTTTCTATGTCCGATTTTATTTCCGTTTTTGGCGCAATTACCAATATGACGTTACTCACTCTAAATCAACTTTTTCTCTAGTTTTCAATACATTGTTCAAAATTATATATCCTTTTTTTGACAAAAAAGGTGGGTTCGAGAAGATCTTTGCCGTAAGGTGATCAAACTCTTTTGTTTTTTGATTCATTCATTTCTTGAATTAGCTTGAAATTAAACTGAAATTTTTATGGTCATTTTAATTAATTTTTTTACCAAAATTTTAATGTATTTTTAAAATTTAGAAATTTTCTATATTTCTCGTGGAAATGCATGCAAAAGCGATACAATTAAATTATTCCGAAACTCCAATAACAAATCTGAAATCAATTAAAAAAATTAGCATAAAAGGTAAAAATAGCATAAAAAGCTAAAACAGCTAAAAATAGAAAATTATTTTAGTGGAAAAATATTAAACACAAAATACTAGCTAAAAACAGCAAAAATTTGCAAAAAAAAACGGGTTAAATTTGATGCGTTTAAAATTTCCTTAAAATTGAAAAATTTAATTTCTTTAAACAATAGCTAAAATACACTTAATTGTCTAAATTGGATTACGGAAGAAAAAAAGAAAGGAGAGCATGCTATTAAGTAAATATGCAGAAAATGATAGGGATCGCTATAAGCGGACTCGACTGTATTTCAGCGAAGTCCAGCATTTGACAAGTATTTCATTATTTAAATTTTATTAGGAAATATTGTTCTGAAAACAATTTGCTTTGTTTCGAAATTTTTACGTGTCCGTTCGCTTATGCGTCAATGCAACATATAGTGGACAAATTTCAGTATAACCTCTCCCATTTCTATAACCTTCCTATTTCTGGTGTCTCTTTGCGCCAGAAATAGCCCAAAGCAAATGGCTTACGTCACTCTTTAGTGCCAAGTGCTGCGTCACACTCAGGCCAGCTGGACTGCCCGCTAGTTTCTCCCTTGAGAATTTTTGAACCAAAAAAGCAGGAAGCTATTCAATTTCACTTCGTTACTTAAAACGTTACTCATTCAAATATTTATTAGTTTAATTTTCTACAATCTTACTAAAATTTATGAATAAAATTCTGTGCTGTTTCAAGGATATGGAAACTCCATGCGATGAAAATTTAAGCTATATGGAAAAATTTGACAATTCAAATTTGGCTGATAATATATTTGAATACGATCTTCCGGAATCTCCAGTTGGAAATCGATGCTACAAAGACCAAACAGAAGTATACGCCAGTATAGCAGATGATGCACTATCTCAACAAAGTACAATAGTTGCTAAAGACATTCTTCTGGATACATTTCGCTTTCTCCCAAGGAAGAACCTTGATATTCTGCAGCCAGTATGCCGTATGTGGAACATATTAATAGGAAATGATAGAACTTTGCCTCTGCGTAAATTGGAATATTTTATCATGGTGAGAAAATTTTACCTTACATATCTCTTAGCTTACATCTCACTTGCATAGAATTTCGGGAAAAACATTTCAAACTGCAGATTCTAACAATATTTTTTCGGCTTCAGGCTTAGAGGTGAATTGGAACATTTTGAATTCACCTCCGAACATAATAATGTTACTAGTAAAGTGGAAAGGGCGCGGCAAAGCTGCGCCCGTCGAATTCTCTTGCGTTTGGTATTAGTTATCAGACTTTTCTATTTTTGTAATTTTCCATTTTCAATTTTTAGAATGTATTTGATATCGTAATAGAGATATCGTATATATCATATCGTTTGAATAATTCGAAAAATAATTTATTTTACACATCAAAGGGATTGGAACAAAAATAAATAACAACAGTAATACACTCTACAGGTAAAGACCACGCTTTTTGCTGGTAGTAGGCACATCATCCTGGTCATCAGGAGCATTGTCGTCGGCGAGGTGCAAAGACTTGCGCTTAGCTGAGAGAGATCCGTTGATATAGTCGTCAGGGTCCTGCGACAATCCCATATTGTGATGACTGGTAGACGAAATCGCAACGCAGTACATGTAGGACGTGGACAACCAAAGAGTGCTACCTAAATAGATGCTTATGCTTATTAGAGTAGTATACAGTATTATAAGATTTAAAGTTTCTGTCTATAGTTTCGAATGTGCTGCATATGGAAGAAAAGTTATATCGGTAAACTTGGCTGTCTTCTGAAATACTCTTTTAGCAGCGATTTTCAATTATATCAAAATAAAAACCGTAACTCCGTGCTTATAAACCGTTATCTCACGCTTAGAGACCTTAGCCCTGAGCTTATAAACCTCAATCACGCCCTAACTAACTTATTTTTGGATTCAGCGTGTCGAAAACCCTTGTCCTGATTTTCAAAACCGCAAATACAAAGAAAACAGAAAAAAAACATACCGACTCATTGTCGCGATGCTTCTCCGTCTCCTCGCCATCAGACTCAGTTACGTCCGCGGGTTTCTCAAATTCCTCAACATCGCGGTGCTTCTCGGATTCCTCGATGTCCTTCTTGGACTCCTCACCATCCTTTCGCTCGACTTGATCGTCATGATCCTCATCTTCCAAAGCAAAATCTATGCTCTTCACCATATCGTCGAAAAGTCAGAATAAAGAACGTCTGGGTTGCCTATAAGCATAAAAAAATAGTGAATAAAATTTGAAACCAAATATTTGCAGCAAAAGTAATAGGAGGGTCATGATCAGTGTTGCCACGCCTCCGCCTCCGGATGCTCGGAGGCGCCTCCGGAGGCGGAGGCGGAGCCGGAGGCGACCCTCAAAATTAGCCGGAGGCGCCTCCGGAGGCGCCTCCGGGGGTGTCCGGAGGCGCCTCCGGCAGGCGAAAATTTAATGAAAACTTGACAAAAACAAGAAAAATTTTGGAATTTTTTTCAAATTTTGACAAATTTTTTTCCAAAAAATTTTCTAAAAATTTTTTCAAAAAATTTTTTGGCGCCAAAAAATTTTTTGAAAAATTTTTTTGAAAATTTTGGGAAAATTTTTTTCAAACATGCCTAAAATGGGCATTTTAGGCGATTTTTGGTCGGAGGCGACCCGGAGGCGATCAAAAATAGCCGGAGGCGCCTCCGGAGGCGGAGGCGACGTTCGGAAAATTGCCCGGAGGCGGAGGCGACTTTTGAAAAAGTGACAACACTGGTCATGATCGGGAAATACTTCGAGATATCAGGTCGCAATTTCAAATCAAAAAGCATTGGGAAACGATTACGGAAAATTGCTCATTGTTATAGAGAAAGAAATTTTAGGTTATATTAACTTCCAAGAAAATATATTTAAGGTCATAATCAGAAATTGTTATAGAGAAAGAAATTTTAGGTTCTATTAACTTGTAACAAAATGGGTGAAAAGACGCGAAACTGAGGGTTTAAATAAGCAAAAGACGGAATAGATTCAATGTGTGACCGTAATTTGGAGAAAGATATGGGCTAGAATATTCTGCGAGCTTTAGAGATGTCTAAAGAAGATAGTGAGCATAAACTGAACAGTAACTTATTCACAGAGCTCTATTTTTCCAAAAGGTTAGTAATAGAAAAGCAAACCAAAGAAATTATTCGAAAAATCTTTTATTCAAACATTAAAACTAAAAATTACGCGCCTAATTTGCACGTTAAAAACATACTTTCGCGAAGATGTATATGGGCGAGTTCCATTTCTCATAGCTCCATCTTTTGGCCAGGCTTTCATATTTTTTGGCGCGAATTTGAACACTGTTTCTCGAATAGCTCTTTTCAATGGAATCAAAAGCTTTTCAAATTTCTTTTATCGTTATTACTGCTTATAAAATGTCTTCAAACTTCAACCAAGTGAATTTGTATGAAATAAATCAACAAAGAATGTTATAAGAACATAATAGCAATAAGAAAAACTTTAGTTTCACTTAAAGATTTTAAAGTCAAAAATAATGTTCAAAATTCGCGCCTAAACAATTTGAAAGCTTGGCCAAAAGATGGAGCTATGAGAAATGGAACTCGCCCATAGAAAGAACATCAAATGGTGTCCATCTGCACATACAAAGAAAACATCTGCACATATAAAGAAAATGAAATGAACAATGATGTTCGGCAGATAGAGAACCGATGAATCATAACAAATTGGGGAAGAGACCCCTTTCCCGCAATTTTCACCTATTTCGGCCTTCAAAAGTCAAATTTTCAAAAAATGGATTTTTCTGGGAAAAAGCCACTTTTTGGGTCAAAAATCCCGAATCTGAACCCATTTTCGGATTCAGCGTATCGAAATACTCCATTCCTGCAATTTTCAGCTTTTTTGGCCTTCAAAAGTCAAATTTTCAAAAATGGATTTTTCTGGAAAAAGCCACTTTTTGGGTCAAAAATCCCGAATCTGACCTTCATAACGTCTTAGGATCACTTTTCCTTGCATTCCGAGCGTTTTTGGTTTAGTTTTTTACTTCTAGCCCATAAAAAATAATTGAAATTGCAGCAAAGTTATTACGTTCGGTCCGGATGGATACGGTTTGGATTTCAAAGCCAGCTTCGAAAGCCATCTTTTCGTTCTGCAAGATTCTTTTGGACAGATGATTTGTACGAAATGGATGTCACAAAGTACTCGTCACTCAAGGAGAAAATATTAGCTGAATCGCAGATTGAGTCAAAATTTCGTCAACATTATCGAGACTATAGAAGGACTCCTTATGAAGTATACGACGCGGAAGGTCGAATCAAAAATGGTTACGGCAAGGGAATCGTCGGCAGAATTGACATTGATTACTATACCTTTGAATATACATTGCCAACGATATTACATTATTTGAGAAATTGCTATGTTTCGTATGTTCGGCTCGACTTTGGTTTTTACGCGGTATCAGGAAGAATTTGTCAAAGGATTGTCGAGTTGTTGGATCATACAAATGTGATCAGTGAAGTAAGTGAAAGTTTGCTTTTCCTTATAAAATCTTATTTCCTTCATGTATTTCGATATTTATAAAAAATCACAAACGATTTTAGTAGACAAAAGTTACATAGGTCAAAGCAGGTTAGTAACGCTAAAAGTATTTTCGTGAATTGCATATGTTGCAGCCTATTTCGAAAATCAGCCTCAATTGAAAATTTAGACGCCCCGATTTTGTTACGGGATTGGGGAATTTGTGGGGGAACACAGGTCCGGTCCGAAACCGATCTATACTATCCTCTTTCGCTTAAGGCTGATTTTTGAATTAGGCGGTAATATATAATAAATTTTGACACCAACTTCTATGGCTGTGATTATATTTTTAGATTTATTATTACTTTATTCTGACACTAATAAACGAAAACAGTTTTATGTGAATAAAAAAATTTTGTGAATGGTATCATTTGAGTCGCACAAATTTGGCATCTTACCAGGTGGCGAATGAAAATCGTGCAATTTTATTCATGCGTTTAAATGGAGCCATTTCAGTTTAGCCGCTTTATAAGTGGGCTAGCTCAAACCTGATATTGCTTACTCCCTCTGAAATCGTATTCTAGAGGGGATTAGTGGGGATTACCCCCTTCTAAAGAGGCTAAACTGAAATGGCGCCAATTTAAACGCATAAATAAAATTACACGCCACCTGGTACAAAATATCTGGGTCTCAAATCTTATCTCACACAAATGTGACGAAATTTTTGGCGAAAAATGTATTATATTCTCGTTTAGGCATTCCACTTCAATTGCAAGAAATGCATCCGGATCAGCCCATCCTTAGTAATAAATCTATGCGAAGCATTCCATCCAAGGAGCATTTGCAACATTGCTGCCTTTCAAAACGACTGCAGTTTTTTAAATGACGATTTGTTACAATATAGCAATTTGAAGAAGTGCGAACATTTATTTGTTGAATGACGTGTTACGATTCATGTTGTATCAAACATAGCGCTATATTGTATTACAAGGCAATTACAGTGCATGCATGTTTAAGTGCATACATTAAATACAATTATAAATGCTGCAAAAACGCAATATTTCTGCAAGGCCTTGAATAGGCCGAACAAGCGCTTTTATGGTAGAACTTTACTTCGCATACGCATACGCATGCCGACTCTTGATATTACGCATGACCCAAACGAATTACTAACAAATATATAGAAAATTACCTTGTGCTTGACCACAAGCACACAGTTTGGCAAAATAAAACGGCATGATTTAGCAAATTCTTACCCCGGAGGCTACCCAATTTAGTGGACCCTAGATTTTATGACACTATATTTAGGCCAATCGCAAGGAGTGGCGTTAAATCAAGGGTCTACTGTACTTGTACTTATTATAATAAAACAATTGAATATCAGCCCTACCATTTTACACACCAAATTAAGGATTTACAGCCCCACGGGATGTCAAATTTGGGCAAAATCTACTTGTATCATTCAGCGTCAATTTTAGTACGTTTCCGTCCTGTTTCGTCCGAGATTGAGACAGCCTATATAGCAGTTTTCGCGCAGAATCCGAAGTTGGCATTTGTTTTGGCATTCATTTAGGGATTTCAGGCATTCTGTCCATTTCAAGTTTTTGACTGGAAATTTAGCCAAAAATGACCATTTTTGACACTTTTTCGCGGAAAAAACAAGCAAAACTAAGCTCGGATTTGGTTTTTCCGCAAAATTTTGGGTAGGATAGGCTTATTTAGAGAATATTTTTAGAATTAAATTTTTGACCGATTTTTTTTGTCACCATGTGGTCCCTTTGAATCCCCTTGATGCCAAAAATCGGTCAAAAATTATGTTCTCAATCCCCGCGATCCACGGCATTCCCGGGGAAATTTCCACGGGTATTCCGCGAGGATCCCCGCCCCGGATTTTTTATTCCCTTCCCACCGGTGCCCATCCCCGCTCTCTGCGGGGTATCAAACCCTATATGTAGTGTGGGTCAAAATTACGTTTGAAAACACTCATATGAATATTTTATTGACTCATTCAATGGCTGGCCGAATCGCTTGACAGAGGAATCATGACGATTTATTTTCGCACTAGTAAGACCGATAATTGGCTGCAACTAGGATTATGCCAGAAGAATCGTTCCATTCGCCATTTTGTTATGGAAACAACATGAGATCTCTTATTTCCATTTATTATTTTGTAACTACTGTTTCAAGTTTCTGAGGCTTCAAAGTCGTCTTCCATAACAGCTTTTTCTAATTTCACAAAATCGGCAATGTATTTCTCAACAGATGTGGAATCGAGATTTTACAAATTATATAAATGAAAAATGACTTTTTGCATATATTGTATATTTTGCAGTTAATACTGTTTTCAGTTAATACTGCCGCTAACTAGTCAATACTGCCGCAGGGACAATGAGAAATCCTTGGGCCATGTGCACAATATTTCGTTTTTGTTAGCTATTTTGAAAAAGTTATCCACTCTTACCTAAACCGCAGTGTAAGAGTCACGGCCCCCTGTCCCGGAAAAATTTTATTTCTCGCAGACTCCTGAAATCACGGATACCCCCGTTTTAGGGTAGGTTTAGTTTGTGAAATTTTTTTCAGACCCCCCTGCACGCACTAAAAGGGGGTAAACGGTTCCCTTTACCTCCCAGGGGCCCAAAATTGGAAATGGCGCCAACTTTCCGAGTTCCCTCGATTCAAGGCTAAATGATAGCTCATTTGATAGGTTTCGGAAAGTTGACTAGGGAATCCGCAAACATTTTTTGGGGGCGATCTCAAAAAAGTGCCTTTTTTGCCAAAATATATCATTTTTGCACGTCTGCGGCAAGAGCCGCGGGTTCTCCCTCCTTGTCGGTTACCTATATGATGATTGCTGAATCGTTACTTGCATTTTTCTTAAACATAGCACGTCCTAGTTCACATAATATTGTTATTTGAAGGTGGCGACTTTCTTATAGCCACAATGTCAACAACATCAAAGAAAGTGCTCGAGGCACTAACTGGAACTTCATCCAGTATTAAATCTCTGACCACCTCCATAATTTCCACAGCGATCTCTTCAGCCGAAGACCCATCAACTACCACCACTGTGCTGGGCCAAATGGCAACCTCTATCGTGGGATCCATTCCTCCGACAGGCTCACAAAGCCCAACCAGTTGCGCTGACTCTCCCAATGAATACAGGAATTTGCTAACGAGCCTGTCTGGACAAAAGTCAGACCATGTTCTATGGATCGAATCTTTGAAACAATATCATTGGGAGGGCGATCCTGAGCACTTCTCCTTCGCGTTGGACAAATGTGGAGTGCCTACATTGAAGGAAATTTTTATTAAATTGCAATTTCATAAAACCAGAAGAGAATTATTCATGTTAGAAAAACGCACATGAAATAAAAATGAAAGAACTTATCAATAAACGGAGAAGTGTCTATTCTGAAAACAAACACGTTTCTTGTCATAAAGTCGGAGAAACCTCTGAAAGATGGGTTCAAAACAAGATCTACCGTATTCCCTGTTTTTTTGCCCCATGCTTTAATTTACCCCCACCCTCTAATTTAGCCCCAGTCTAGAGGGGGGTTGAATAATTTAGCCCCACCCTCTAATTTAGCCCCACCCCCAAAAATGGGCTGATTTTGTATGAAAACGTTCCAAAATTTTAATTTTTTCGCATTTTGATAGGTTTATGTGTTCATAGAGTATTATTTCAGCGCATTTAAAGCTAAATATTACAAAATTTTATTAAAGATCAAACAATAAATGCAATACAATTACGGGGACACCTATTCAATTTCTGCATTACTTTCATATCCATTGTTGTAATCCTCTTCTTCGTCCAGTTCTTCCTGAATGAGGAGTTGGACTTCACTGCCACGCGCTTTGCGGAGTAGATCTCGAGCGCTTGAAACCGACCCTTCCGGTTTCATGCAATGTATGAAATCGTCTTCTGAACCACCAGTTGCTGTGATGATCCCGCACACTTTGAAAGACTTTTTGATGAGTTCCGGCGAAATCGCACTCCAGGCTTTACAGACCCACACCAGATAGACTTCCATTGATGCTGCACGCGGATTTCCGGCTGATGTGTGTTCCTTGTTTCCCTCCAGCATCCAGTCGTTGTAGTAGATTTGAATGGCATAACAGAACATATGGCCTTGATTTGGTTCCATCAGCACGCGCCGTCAGCATCACGGTCACTCTGGCTTTTTCGTGCCCGGTAGAGACGACAGTTACCTGCAATAAAAATAATAAATTTTTTAAAACTTCTCTAAGAAAAAACTTACGTCTTTTGCGCCCTTGTAGTCTACGCATTTACCGGATGTTGGATCGAGCCACACAGCGGTCTCATCGCATGCGTATATTTGAAGGTAACTAAAGTAACAAATGACATTTGAGCAGTTTAGTTTTAAAGTGCTTACTTGTTTTGCTCTCTTAGCTTGCTAATGTAGACCACGAAATCCGCAATTTTTGCTGCATACTCTGCGGGCGGCTTTTGACAACGGCGCGTTTCCTTTCTTGCGCTGAATTTGTGGCGATGAATGAAGCTCATTAACCATCCATGGCTCATCTGTAACGGAAAACAATGAATAAAATAGATCAATAATAAAAACCTTCAATTCTGTGTTCGATTGGGGCCCGAATGCTGGTCTTTGCAATCTCTGCGCCTCTCTAACGATTTGCGAGAGGGTATCCTTTGTGCCTGTTGCGCGCGTTTCACGAACCCATGCTGCCAAACGTTTGTCGAATATTGGATCCAAAAGAGGTCGGCCTGCACCATCGAGTTCCTTCTTCTCACCACCGCGCACTGTCGAAATTCTATAAAATTGTGTCACAAATAAACTTATAATTTCGAACATTAAAATCCTACCTCTTTTTGCGCAGCTGTTCTTCTTGCGCCATCCACTTGCGGATGCATTTTCGGTCAACATTAAAATGCTTGCTTGCTGAATTTATCGACGACTGCTTCTTTGCGTAGTCGATAGCTTCAAGCTTGTAGTCAATTGTGTATGAATTGCGCTTCTTTCCGTTTGATCCGACTTGTGCTTCCGAATCGGTGCTATCCTCAGTGTCGACTTCCATCAGACCGAGATCCATGTTTTGGTTGAGCCATTCTTCATCATCGAAAAGACCTTCGAATTGATTCATTTCCTAATCTGAAACTAATAAAAACTGGAATATAAATAACAACTAGCTTTAATGAAGGGCGCGGGCAAAGCCCGCACCCAGTTTTAAGGAGTTTGAGGAATGTTGGAAATTTGATATAAAATCGACATAAAGTGAAAAAGTAATAAGTTGGTAGATAGAAATGGTTTAAAAGACGGTTTTTATTTTTCGCGCGAATTCAAATTTTGAATTTGAAATCTGATGGAAAATTCGAATTTCGGAGGTCGAAAACCCCCTGTATTGTTGTTCGGGAGCTTAAGCCTAAGACTAAGTACCTTAGGCCCCATGTTGTTCGGGGCCGCAAGCCTAAATCCTTGTCTGGCGCCTTATAAGGGTTGTTCGGGAGCTTAAGCCTAACATTAAGTCAGTATTGGGCTTGCACAGTGGGGCCCCAAGCCTAAATCCTTGTTTGGCGCCTTATCTTAAAACACTTCTATTACTTACTTACTTACTTCTTACTTACTCACTTTTCACTTACTCACTTACTCACTTACTCACTTACTCGCTTACTTGCTTACTTACTAACTTCCTCACTTACTCGCTTGCTTACTCACTTACTCGCTTGCTTACTCACTTCCTCACTTACTCGCTTACTTACTTACTCACTGGCTTACTTACTCACTCGCTTACTTATTCACTCGCTTACTTACTTGCTCGCTTACTTACTCGCTTACTTGCTCGCTTACTTACTCGCTTACTTACTTACTTACTCACGTACTCACTTAGTCACTTACTCGCTTACTCACTTACTTGCTTACTTACTCGCTTACTTGCTTACTTACTCACTTACCCGCTTACTCGCTTGCTTACTCACTTCCTCACTTACTCGCTTACTTACTTACTCGCTTACTTACTTCATTAATTCGTATTCAAAATCGACTTTTTTGGTCGAAAATTGGCAAAAAATGACCAAATATGGCATAAACTTGAGTAGAAATGTTGAAATTTGATAATTTGAAAGGTAGGAATGTTGGAAATTTGATAGAAAATCGATATAAATTGAAAAAGAGATAAGTTGGTATGTTGAAAATGGCTTAAAAACACGTTTTTGTGTTTTGGCGGGAAAATTTTCATTCAAATTTTGGATCTGACAATTTTCGGGAAACCTGGAGATTGGTAGCTATCGATTGAGCTATTGGTCATAGGAAACTGACGGGTGGATTCTGAGATATAAGGGTTTCAAGCAGACAGACAGACATACAAAAAACTGGAAAATAATATAGTTCAATACGCAAATTTACTCTAAATAAGATAAAGAACTTAAAAACATGAAGCAAAAATCAAATTAAAATAAAATCATTTAAATGAACTGAAACAATGGTGTATTGTTTAAATGATGTCTGCAATACAAAGGAAAGGATTACCAGACATTGGAAAATTTTCTGAAATCTGTGCCAATTTCATGCAAAATTTTAGCATTTTGCCAAAAAAATTCCAAAATTTTTCGCTCGCCGGCGCCCAATGGGCGCCGGCGAGCATATTGAATAATTTAGCCCCACCCTTTAATTTAGCCCCACCCTCTAATTTAGCCCCAGTCTAGAGAGGGGGCGAATAATTTAGCCCCATGGGGCTATACAACAGGGAATACGGTAAATACATATTTCATTTAAGTAATCTTTCTTCAGAATGGAGATTATCGAATGAATCTATGTTTCGACTGCTTGGATCTTGTGCTAAAATCACAAAGCGAGGGCAATGGCGATTCAGCTTTTGGTGGATTTAAATTTTTATGGTTATTTCCTTAACGATAACATTTAATGTCAGTTTATTAAATATCGATTTATTTAGGGAGGGCAATTATTTCGACCATGAAGGTGACACTTCAGATCATGCCGAACTCACATTGGACTCTATTGAAGTCGTAGTGAATAAATGTGCGAATATTCTTCGAGAGAAGCTCGCCTCCAGTTTGACGGACTCATCCACTACCAACGTAACGGCGAAAGGTCGTGCGATCTTAGTCTATATGCCCAATGTGGTGCAATTATTGGTTTCTGTCCTGGCTGCTGCTCGAATTGGAGCTGTCCTTACATTCGTGGTATGAGCAAATTAATTTAAAGATAATTTCTTTCATGTTTACTTATTTAGAATGCTGCAGTAAATTCAAGAGCCGAGGATTTGAGTAAAATTTTGGAAATGTCTTGTGCGGAGTTGGTTATCACAGTTGACGGCTTTTTTATGGGAGAGGAGTTACATGAGACGAAGAAAGTGCTGGACGAGGCCATTGACCTACTTCACGCTAATAATGTATCAAATTATAATTGCTTTATGAAATATTATGCAGTAGACTTCCTTCCCGTTCTGTTTTATCTATTTAAATTTTTAGTGGAGATTGATATGATATATAATGTGGGATTAAAAATTCCGTATAGGTCTATTGCGCCTGTTTGGAGGCTGGTTCAAAATACATGACATAATAGTGTAATACTATTTCTGGAACTGTAACATCCCAATGAAGACCATATATTGTTCCAATATTTAGAGATTTTTCCAGGATTTCTAGGGAGACAAGACACAATGAACTTTGTATATATTGCTGTTAATATAGACGCTAACAGAAATGCCAGTTAATATATACGCTAACTAATTACTATAGACGCCAATATAGACCATCTCTTTGAAAATGGAGTTAGTTCAGCTGGTCTTCATTAATCACCTTCGAAATACACTAGTTAGCGTCAATAATAACTAGTTGGCATCTATATTAACTACTTAGCGTCTATATTAACTGGCGTTTCAGTTAGCGTATATATTAACTGATATATATGTACAGGATCTATGAGACCTTCGAGTCACTGGCGCATCCAGGATTTTTTAGTAGAAATGGCCATTTTTTTGGAGGGGGGGGTAGCGGATTTTTGGGACC
This sequence comes from Ditylenchus destructor, assembly GCA_022814885.1. Taxonomy (NCBI): domain Eukaryota; kingdom Metazoa; phylum Nematoda; class Chromadorea; order Rhabditida; family Anguinidae; genus Ditylenchus; species Ditylenchus destructor. Next base: position 6,473,013 of record JAKKPZ010000002.1, on the reverse strand, counting down.
CCCGACTTTTGGATTTTTTTTTGGGGGGGAGGGTACTGGTCCAAATTTTTGCCCAAATTTGCACTGATTTACACTCATTTTTTCAAATTTTCCCATTTTGGGGGGTACGTAGCCCCGGTACCCCCTGGGTGCGCTAGTGCTCCGAGTGAGTTTGGCTGGGATTTTGATCGAAATGACGGGTCTCAAAATAGGGAATAAAATATTGCTCAACTATTTTAGTACATTTCAATGCATGCAACTGTTTAGTCCAATAGAATTCATTCTGTGTTAATTGTGCGACATGTTGGCTCAAATCCAGCAATTCCGCCTCCTTCAAAATCATATAATGGCCGTCGTCCGCATTATGGACTTGAAGTTTGTTTTACAATATTGGCAACTAGTTTAAATAATTAATTTCAGGTTCCTTTCATCGATGGCAGAGATCATCACTGGTCTAATCTTATGGTCGAAGCTAGCGAGCAAAGCGAATGTGAATGGATGGACAGCGAGGATGTTATTTTTAACACAATTAAAAGAATGTAAGCGTTAACATCAGTGTAACTACACAACCATATATAAACTACACAACAAATATTTTGATATTTTCAGACCAGAGGGGAACAACGATTGGCACTTTGAGCAATACACTGTCAGCCAAATTGCGCTGCTCGTTCGAATGCTCGCTCGAACCATACGCCGAAATCGCATTCCATCTTTAGAATTTAATCGCAAGCCAAGTTGTGATTCCCAACACTCATCCGCTACATTCGAAAATTGTTCCAAGGATGAAGTTTCTGTAGTCTGGGCTGTGGTGGAAATGGAGGACTTACTATTTCTTGCGACCTTCTTTGCTGTTCCGTTATCAAGACAGACTTTATTATTGTCAGAAAGCCCACCGATGCACCCAAACCCATCTAGGATTTTTCAAATTGTGGAAAAGCATGGAGTGAATCAGTTACTTTTAGCCGAGCAATACATCAAGTTGCTGATACGTAATGAGCAATTTGAGAATGTATGGTACCAAGGTGATAATTTTGCACTAACTTAAATTAATTTTCTGCAAAATCGGTTTTAAAAATCAATTTAATATAAGTTAAGTAATGTTTAACTCCATAGTAAATATCGTGAATAATTTTGTAATAGAATAATTATACTAACATTTGCTGCTTTGTATTAACGTTTAATTATATTCAGAGTCGGATCCGACATGGAGTATCACGACGTTGCAGGTCGTCTACACAGTTTCAAAGTTGCGCACCGAAAATGACAATTATGTTCAATGGCTGAGTCGCTGTGCACCAACAGCACGCATTATACATTTTTCATGCTAACAGTGTCACGACGATTCGAATTATTCTACAGTGAACCAAAATATAGTCAGATATAAAACGACACAATAAAAATATTTTCAGAAAATGTAATGTTCGATGTACAATAATTTTACGTATACATTTCCTTGGTCAGATTCGATTCGTTTTAAAACGTCCGAATTTTTGATTACCTTAAAACTCATTGTTTTAAATTCAATTTGGAATATGCCTTTAGGATGGCATGAAATTCTCGACCGGCTCGATCTTTGGATCAGGCCCCATTTCTGGCCCGACCCTAATTTCTGCAATGTGTACCTCATTAGATATGTGTTTGGCCCGGCTAAATCCATGGTGGGCTAAATTAGTCTACCAAGCACATCGGGACCTGTCCCGAGGCAAATCTATTTCGGGCTCGGCCCAAACTATTACAATATCTAAATTTACCTATAAAAGGGCAGACTTAGACGCTGTGGCACCCATATACCTTCTTCTTTTAACAATTTAAAAAATTTTTCGATTTCAAAAACTGGAAGAAGAATTATATAAAGTTTGCAATTTCCAAATTTTTGGAAGGTTGAACAAAATAAGCATACCTGTGCCTATAGCCAAGGCACATAAGGTATGTGCCTATTTTAGAGAGTTTACAATAACTTAATAACTATCCATTATTCAGTATAGCTTTTTAATTATAGAGTACATAACGAAAAATGTGTCCATACTTTTATCCTTCTGTGTACAATTAGTTTTCTGCAAGATTTCTCAGCGCAACTTTAAAAAATTGATTGAAAAAAGTCATTACCGTCTCTCACAACGTTTGAATAGCTGCCATGTACGATATCTTGCTCGACGTCACAAATGATTTTTGAAAGAAGGTGATGTTTAATTAAGCCAAATTTTTTGAATTCATTGTTTTCAAACTATAAAACAATATTTTCCCTGCTCCCGCGCGAATTATTTCTAAAATTTGTATTATAATGAAACATATTTTTGTGATTTTTCTTAATTTCACGAAAGAATATACGTGGGAAGTTCGAAGCGAAACATATCGAAAGGAAACCGTGTGAAATGTAAGCTGAATACTATGGTCCAATTTGTTCAAAATGCTTACACGCCTATTATTATATCAATTTTCACAGCGGATCTATGAATTCTCCTTCCGGTAAATTTATTTCTTGAAGTCCATTTTTGACCACATCCTCTTTCTCAGAAGCGTTTATTGTATCGAAGATGGGGTTGATTTAAGCAAATGAAAACGTTAGAAGATGGGATTTGCGGTTCATATTTCGGCCGTAAGAGATTAGGATAGTTAGATAGAAGAAGCCATCCACAGTTATTCGACTTCCTTTCCAGGAAGGGCGCGTGTGAAATACGTGCTTGTATCTTCCTATATAACGGTTGTAATTTGTTAGTCAACATTTTAGTCACTGATTCTGATAGACAGTAATTAACTTCGTCTAAACAGAAAATATGAGACGCTAAATACGGGAACCGGTCAAAATCCCCCGGTCATAATCCTCCATTTTCAAAAAAATTATATAAAAAATGGCCAAAAAGCATGAAAATACTCATTTTTTTTCGCTGAATTCGTATTTCACATTATTTTTTGCCCAATTTTTAGGTATTTGGCTGAACAACCGCAAAAACAACGCCTTAAAAAGCGCCAAACAAGGATTTAGGCTTGGCGCCCCGAACAATATGAGGCCTAAGGGACTTAATCTTAGGCTTAAGCTCCCGAACAACCCTTACATTACCAAAAATAATGTGAAATACGAATTCAGCGAAAAAATGAGCATTTTCATGCTTTTTGGCCATTTTTTATATGATTTTTTGAAAATGGGGGGATTATGACCGGGGGATTTTGACCGGGTGGATTTTGACCTATACTCGCTAGATACACATACATGTTAAATCTATTGCGCATCACTGATCGTATGTTGTATATTACATATGACAAAGCTGAATCCAGGTATTTTTGGGAATCCAAACCTTTGAAATTTTCTCGAATTCGTGATTTAAGTGCTACTTCTCCTGCCAAAAATTTAAATAGTTCAAATACTACTTTTATTCACAAAATTTGAAAGTTACCCCTTAGCTACTCTTAAAATATACTGCCAAAATTCGCGTGAGATCATTTGGAGAAGTTCGGATTATCCAAACACTGAACCACCGATTACTAATAGGAATCTTTGACTGTTAAAATATATTTCGTTGGTTCGCATGAGAATTAAAGCTGAGAATTATATCTGGCATAGAAAGGTTATATTTAATTCAGCAAAATTTTAGCTTATAATAATTTTCTAGACTCCACACCTTCAAAATGACCAATGAGTCATCAACCACCACAACCGTGACAACAACCCAGGCCTCAGAAACCACCACAATTTCCGTCCTACAACAATACTGGAATAATATAACGGGAAACGTTTTACCGCCTGTTTGCTGGTGTATAGTTATTATACTTATTTCCTTTTTATTGATATGCTATCGACGTTTTCCTTACTTACTGCGAATAAAAAGAGGTGGCTTGTCCGTGCCTATGCTCTTCTTCTTGCTAAACCACCTGGTTAATAGTTGCGTGTTCTTATTCAGGTATCTAGCTTTAATGTTAATTGGCAGGAAAATTCTACACTATAATTTGCCATTTTCCCGATGTCTGCCGGACGCAGTTAGGCCCTTTTTTGAGGCTCCCGGACCACAGGCTCGCGGCTACCCCCCTAAATCGGCCACGGGAAAATTATTTGGGTGGTCCCACCACGAAAATTGACTTTTTCATGATTTTTCAGTATTTTTTAAGGCCAACTTTTTATCCCCCCCGTTACTTTTCGCTGATTTTGGTGTCATTCGACAGCTAAGCTCAAGGGAAGACGATTGGCACCAATTTCAGCGGGATAGCCAAATACGACTCGAGAGTTATTGACTCTCGAAGTTGCCCGAGGGCAGAAATTGCAACTTTTTATCCACCCGTTACTTTTCGCTGATTTTGGTGTCAATCGACAGCTAAGCTCAAGGGAAGACGATTGGCACCAATTTCAGCGGGATAGCCAAACAAATAGAAGGCTGCGCCCGGCCGAGCGGCGCGAAGCGCCGCGAGGGCGGGCGCAGCCGAGCGAGGCCCGCAGGTAAGGGCCGCTGGGCAGTCGGAAAAGTAGGTCTTGGAAAAACCTAGAGACAGTTTAATGCGCGAAGCGCATTAATTAAAATACCCAAAGGCATACGAATTGAATCTAAACCATATATAGACTCCACCATAATATAGACTCCACCGAATCTATCCGGCTAGTAGAAAATAAGGTAACAAGACATAGCGGTCTGATAATATGAAAAATAATCAACTTTGAATTCATCTCGTTGAATTTCATCCGTACATATCTCGGGGTCAGTTCGTTTTAAGGGCTGTGCCAAAAATGCCCGAAACCGGTGTCAATCGTCTCCATTTGATGAGAGAAGTCCGAAAAACACAAAAGCCTAAGCCTGTACAGCAGCCTAAGCCCCAAGCCTAAGATTAAGTCCTTCCCCCGCCTGCCCAGCGGGCCTAAGCCCCAAGCCTAAGTTTGGTTGAGTCTGGGTACTTATCCTTTATCGGGGTGCCAAATTTTAACTTTTGGCATCCCGATAAAGGATAAGTACCTGAGTCTGTACAGCAGCCTAAGGCCATATCTCGGAATGGTAATACGGATCTTGAAAATTGCTTCGGATTCGTGATCAGCATGGTCGAAAACCCCCTAATTACAAGTTATCAGGCAAATTTACCAAAAAAATTTTTTGGAACCATAGGGGGTATCATGGATTTCGAGAATTGCCCCAGGGCAAAAAAACTTCTAGTTTCGTTTCTACATCCTAATTTTGTGTTTTTCGGACTTCTCTCATCAAATGGAGACGATTGACACCGGTTTCGGGCATTTTTGGCACAGCCCTTAAACCGAACCGTAGCCCATATCTCCGCGATAAATAAAATCTGACCTATAATTAAAACTGGTCAAATTTGATGAAATTTGACATATTATTTACTTTAAAACATTTCTCGAAACCTAATTGTTAAAATTTCGAGAAGTTTACAGATAATGTCATATGGACATAGTGTCATTTTTAAATACGCATTTGTTTTCAAGGGGACGCCCTATTTGCCTAAACTCCGTTTGTCTAAAGTATACCGTGGAGCTAAATGGCCTTTTTGTTAAAACAAGAGAAACTGATTGTAAAAATACCTTCTAGGGGTAAAAAATTGCGGGAACTTCGATTTTTGGTCCATTTTTTAGAAAAATCGCTCTTTTTGACAAAAAATGTTTTCGAGTAATAATATCACCTACGTGCAGGTGAAAATGAACCTGATTGTTAGGTACTTCAGGATAGGTTGTTATGTACTTCAGGAAATCCTTGTTTGGCGCCTTATAAGGGTTGTTCGGGAGTTTAAGCCTAAGACTAAGTCTTACTTTGATCCCAGGTTGTTCGAGCCGCAAGCCTAATCCTTGTTTGGGAGCCTAAAAAACTATGATCAAGAAAAGAACTCCGATGTCCGCCATTAAAAATTCACATCGTGTTGACAGATGGTTCGAAATTCGCAAAGCAGACTTTGGAAAACCAAATAGAAAAACCCATTTTAAAACTCAGTGTGTAACGTATCGTTTTCAATTGAAAAAACAAACGTTTAACTACAAAACATTTTAGCCAATATATAATCAACAATATCGTTACGATTAATCCAGAAGTTATGAATGCGAATAACTGGCTAAATACTTGGTGGAGTTTTTGGGTTGGTAACTATTTACTGGCCGCTCCGATTACAGTCTTCTTTGTTGTAATGGATAGATTTTTGGCGCTTGCTATGAATTTTAAATACATGCAGTCCGTTCAATTCAAATTGCGTATATTGGAAGCGGCAGTTGTGACTTTGATCTACTCATTCAGCTTATTAAATGTGCTGTTGGCGTGGCCTTATTCCAACCGTTGGTTCTTTTCAAACAATATAATTTAATTTTTATCAAATTTTGTTTTGAGAAGTCAAGAAACTAAGCTTTTTCAAACGTAACAACTATCTCACTTTTTTAATTGTAACATAAAAGGCTAACTATAAACATAATATATATTTCCAGAGTGCCTTGATCCTGGCACTGAGAACAATCCCATTGGGAATCGTCCGTGCTTGCCCATAATAAATCAAATTGTCAATTTTGCATATGAAGTCATTAAAGTTTTGTTTGCAACACTGAATTTGACAGTTACATTAATGTTCCTCTATATGCTTTACAGAGCAAAAGTGGCTAACATTGTATGTTCAAAATAGTACATATTATAGAAGGTGATATAAATGTTTAGAATGACGGGATTGTCAGATTCACCGCTTTCTGTGAATTTATATTTGATGTCGTACCAGCATTTCTAATGCTGATTTTTAGTGTAAGTAGTGAAGAATGCAATTCCGATACTTTTTATCTACTTTTAAGGCTGCTCATATAATGGTGAATTTGAACGTATATACTCAACTAATGGCATCTGCGGACGCAGCCTTGTGCGCAATTGAGTACACACGCCTGATGTTCAATTTCAAACTATTTACTCAAAAACCGGCTGGAGCTGCAATAGGTGGCTCGTCCCGAGCCACGATCACGGTCACGAGAACCATCGGTAGCAACCGTGCTGCGAGTATAAATTGAGAAATAGTGCTAGAATAGAATCGGTTTCTGTTAAATTTTATTCGATGCTAAATATTTACTGCGGGAAATATCTACTATTTATTCGTCATTTTTTACCGGATTGCCCTGTAATACCCTACCTAATTGATCCAGAGGTTTTAAGAGGTGTTTGAATTCATCATGTCCGTTTTCCACCTAAAGCGCAGGATTGATGTCGGGGCGGGGTCCTATGGGATCCAGCCGTTTTAGACTCTCCCGTGACCCAAACTCGCGAATACCCCTCCCCCAAAACCATGATTTTTTTTGGGGGGTCAGCAATATCACATTTGAGCGTCACATACGTGAAAACGTGAGTTACGTTAGTCACGTAAAAGGGCAAGTACCCCCGTCGGGGCTCATAGCTCAATCGCTTCTTCTCGGCGAGAGCTGTCTATTGGTCCCAGTCTCGCCGGCAACATCGGCGAGTTCCGAGATTTATGGATTCCGTAAATCCTGGATATATTGCGGCAAAGGCCGTCGCTTTTCCTTCTTGTGTATTCCTGTATCGCTTATCTCCTCTAACATTATTCGATTCAATTTAAAATTTATTAATTATTATAATAAGATAATTACTGAAATTTATTATTCAACCGCTGTGCATTAATTATCCACTCTTACCTAAACCGCAATGGTTACGTCACGTATCCCCTGTCTCCAAAAAATCCGTCGGTGCTCGAATTTGGGCGTATGATACGTCAATCGTTTCCTCTCGACGAGCCAAGTCGATTGGTACCGGTTTCAAGCCCGACTTCGACGACCACTGGAAGATATGGCTTCCGGAAATCCCGGATTTCGGGCGTGATCCGAAAAAATAAAAAACCGCTCGCGGTGAGAGCCGCGGGTTCTCCTCCCCTGGTTTAAATATGTAATTGTAAAATATCCCAAATAAAAATGCATTAAATGATAATTATATGAACAGTTATGTAAAGACCTCATCATAGTTATATTTGTAAAGAAAACTAGTACACTTTATTCCTTTAAACTATCAATAACATTGTTAATAAAACTGAAGTATGTAACAAAATCTGACAGAGTTCATTCAAAGTCATTTATTACACTTCAAGTATCACACGCCAAGTGTAATTTCGCGCCAACACAAACTCAGAATTTAGATTGCGAAAACCCAAAATTTGCAGGGAATTTTCATTGCTCTTTTACGTCAATTTGTTTCCTCAGCATTTATTCTATCAGGTGCACACGACAGGTTGTCTCAACAGTAAATGAGCAGAAATGCAAGTGTCCGTATCCAATGACAGAAAAATCTATAATTTAAGCGCAAGCAAATCTTTGCCAGAGGTTTGATATAATTTTATTTGTAATATCTCGTTAAATAATCAAGGATTATGTTTCCTTTATTGAAATGACAAGAAGGAAACACTCAGAACAGGTTTTAGTGTAGTCAAGAGAAACTAATGCTGACAAGAAGCTAAGGAGTGCAAAAGTTGCAAAATGATGAATTTGAAGATTCAGTTTACTAATTTTATTTACTTGTTATCAAATTTGCTTGTAGATTTCCTAGCAATACATTTGTGTTCTACATACAATTCGCCAAACCAAATCCACCATAATTGCAACGATAAATTGCGATATATTGAAATTTTCCATCTGAAATAATTATTGAACTTAGGTTTAAGTTTAGTATTAATTGAACATTGTCTCACATAAAGGGCGAAACAATGTTTAAAAATTCCTACTTCTTATCTATCCTATTTTGCGTATTTTGATGATTTTACGTGTAAAATTACGCACTTTAATTAGAAGAAGGAGAACTTAGACAAATTTGAATTTGTATATACAGATTGTGTTCAAGGAAAATTTTACAACTGGCTTAATACCAATTTTTACATTTTAGTGGATATCGGATAAAAAGCGTCGAAAATTGGAGCAAAAAGATGTTGACATACGTCGAAGGATACAGCTCATGCAGGATTGTGAAATGCCGTGTGTCAGTCATACTGTTAATTTTACACCAGATGGAAAGTATATGTTTGCTACAGGTAGTATTATTATAATTAAAGTCCGTTTTACTTTAACTAAAGCCCAAATTTATTCAGTTTGAATTAGCTATTGGTTTTACAACTCCTACTCAATTTGAACTTTTAGTATAAATACATAGTATATTTCCCAACTAGCGGCTTGGGACTCCCTACGGGGCTCTAATTAAAAAATTTGTCTACATGTATACCTATATGTTCTAAGTTCCCTCACATTCCAAGGGGGAAGGTCGGGCGCTCCGCGCCCGACCACAGGATTGGCTCGTCGCCTCCGGCGCCTCGCAATGTTTATGGGATAAGATTTTGCACTGGATAGAATGGCCCTTCCAAAAAATCGGGACACTTTTCTGACCGAGAATTTACGCTGGATTGAATGCCCGAAAATTTTGGTACATTTTAGCTATATTTTGTCTAAAAATTAGCTACATTTAGGTAAATTTTGTCCTCAAATTCGGATTCCCCGCAAAAAGTTACCCTAATTAGGTACATTTAAAAATTAAGCATTCCTAGGAATGCACTTCCCAAAAATCCCAGGGGACAACACATCCCAGGGGACAACAGACAGCTTTAACTTACTTTTCCCAATACATTCACAATTTATTCAACACTAGCTTGGGGGAAGCCGCGATCATGGCTCTATTTTTAGTGCAATTTTAGCGAAAGCCTAAGCCTGAACAGCTTAAAGGTAAAGCCTAAATCAAACAAAATTAAAATTACCTTAAAAATGGTTTCACCCGCGGGTGACTGTATCGGGGCCTGTAACTCTGGGGCCCAACTTCTTAGCACTCGGCCAAAGAATTACATTTCACAATTTTAAGGTGACATCCCCTCTTAAAACGGGATTACGTAAAAAGGCCATTTGTTTCCGTCTTCGATCGAGTCGATTTACTCTCCATCGAAAAAAACAGATTCGGAACATTAATTTTAAAAACAAATTCCTTGATTTTTTAAAGCTTATTCATTGTTCAGGTACGTATAAACCAACGGTAAAATGCTACGAACTCGCAGAATTATCACTAAAATTCGAACGTGGATTAGATTCCGATGTTGTGAAAATGATAGTGCTCAGTGAGGATTCCTCTAAGGTTCGAATTTTCAACGATTATTAATATGTTTTATTTTTGATTCAGTTAGAAACGAAAATTTAGTATTTGCATAATTTTCTTACAATTAAATATAGATATTCATTTTTCAAAGTTATTTAGCTAATTTTATATATTAATCTACAAGGAAATATATTCTAATATCCAATTTTAGTTCGCACTGCTCGAAGAAGAACGGTACGTTGAGCTGCACACTACATATGGTCGGTATTTTCGGCTGAGAGTACCTCATTTTGGACGCGACATGGCATTCTGTCGGGAAATTAGCGAACTTTACATTGCCGGTTGCCAGTAAGTTTATTTGTAAATTTTCCAATCGACATTTTTGTTATACCATTTTATGTTGTTGAATTTTAGGAGCGATATATTCCGATTGAACCTAGAGGAAGGCCGTTTTCTTGAGCCTTTAAAATCATCCGCCTCATCTCTCAATTGTTGCCAATTCAGCGATGCTCATCAACTCCTTGTGGTTGGAACAAATGACGGGCGAGTTGAGGCATATGATTATCGAGATCACAAAAGAGTATCCACACTCGATTGCGTTCTCAATAATAATATTGCACTTCAGCTTGATTTGGATAGCAAGTATGTTTATTTGCTAATACTTTTCAACTTAGTTTTCGTCAGTACTCTTCAAAGAGAATAATTAAAATTTACTGTTTTTGGACACCATGTTGTTCATTAAAACTGGGACTATCGCTGTGGTGGAATTATCAAATGTAGAGAAAAATACAACATTATTTGCGGTACACGACGTATTCATTGAATTTGAGAACTTAAAATAGAAAATATTGTGTAGTTTTTATTTGTAACGACGTAATTTTGAAATATTATTAAAGAAAAAAAGCTAATAATGTTACGGCAAATTAATTACTTTAAAAAATATTCAAATAAAGCTTCTGGTAAATTGACAATCGGATAAATTCAAGATCTTTACCCGAAGTCACTTGTGTGCAGTTCAAAGACGCGCTGCATTTGGGTGTTGGACTAAGCACCGGACACGTAAGTGATTTTAGATGTTCTGATTCAATGAAAATACCTAGCGTGCTCTGCAATGCAAAAATTTCTTTCTTTCTAATATTAAAGAATGTGTTTGAAAGTTAAAAATAACCCAGATATTTAAACTTCAGGTTTTGTTATACGACATTCGTTCCTCTAAACCATACATGGTCAAAGATCACCAAATGGGACAGCCAATCAAGAAAGTGGAATTCTTAAAAGACCACAATGAATTGGTTATGAGTATGGATCCAAGGTTGTTTTATATTTATGTACCGCTGTTTTGAATAAATTAAAATTGTGAAAGGGTATTAAAAATATGGCACGAAGAGAATGGCCGACCATTTGCAGCAGTCGAGCCGGGACATCAGCTGAATGATTTTTGCCGTTACCCAAACTCAGGTTTGTTGCATAGTGTTAAACAGTTGCAAGATATTTTATATTATTTTACAGGACTGTTATTCTTTGCAAATGACACCACGAAGCTTTTTCAATATTTTATTCCGTCACTTGGGCCGGCACCAAAATGGTGCTCCTATTTAGAATCCATCACCGAAGAATTAGAAGAAACTGAGCAACCTGCAGGTGTGTTATTTGCCTTATCTTAATTGGGTAATTACGATATCCGGCTGTTCTTTCTCGGACATTTTCACAGTAACTTTACTTTATAATTTACGTGTTAAAGAACTAAATTTTATGTAAAATATATAATTCGAACCCGATACAATAGGATAACGAAGATCTCTTATTAAATAAATGCAATTTTTGTTCATAACTAACAAATTTTAAATGCCATCATTAAATTTTATATTAAATACGTAATTATAGCGTCATGTACTTTTAGTGTACGATGACTATAAATTTGTGACAAAATCGCAATTAGAGGAGATAGGCTTGAAGCATCTCATTGGCACGAGTGCACTTCGAGCATATATGCATGGCTATTTCATGGATCTTCGATTATACGAACGAGCAAGGACACTTACACAGCCGATGGCATTTGAAAATTACAAGAAAAGAAAGGTGAGTTTCAATTACACAACTAAAAATGACAAACATAAGAACTTATTTCTACCTGTAAATTAAAATTCTTGATACCATCATAATGTTTCCACAATTTATACAGAATACTTTTATGTTTAATCATATAGCAATTCGTTCAAATTTCAGTTGCAAGAGAAAATTGAAGAGGAACGCGACATCCATATCATACGAAAAGAAAAGGTGCCAAAACTCCCGAAGGTCAACAAAGATCTCGCATCCAAACTCCAGTTTGAGCTCTCGCTACACGAAAAATCAAGTGATGGAAAAATCAAAGCCAAGGTTTGTTTTTATAGTACAAAATTAGTGGAATGGATTATTAAATTATCCGGAATCTGTGCAAGGGATTCATTATTCACAATTGTCGCTAATTAAATTTTCCGGATAAGATTCAATTTGATGTTGGCCTTTAAAACTTTAACTGTATTTCATTCATTTACCATTTTTGACAATTTTTGTAATCTATGAAGTATATATTCATTCCGGCAATTTAAAGGGTTAAGAGAGAAAAAATTGTGGGGTTACGGCATCCGATTGAGCGCCGTCCAGCGAAAATTTTCCGGTCGTACCGGATAACTAAGTGGTGTTCCTTTTACATTTTTGCCAGTTTTGTAAAATATTACAGAAAATGGATTAGTGGAAATGTTGGATTAAGGGATATATGATTTCAAACATAATTGGGTAGCTGTATAAGAAGAAGCTCGGAATATTAACATTGTCAACGTTTCTTAGTTTGCCGAGTAATTTCCAGTTTAATTGCGTATTATTTAGTCCAAGACCGCCGAGCTCGCGTCGACTGTTTTGTCAGATTCACGCTTCCAATCTCTGTTCAAGGATTCTGACTTTGAGGTGGATGTCGACAGTGAACAATACAAACAAATTGCGCCAAAACTCAAAAAGCTCGAAGCAAAACAATCAAAATTTCTGGAAAGACAAGAATACGAGGAAGGAATGGATGAACCAGAGCTAGATATTGACAAAAATATTTCTGACACTGACAAAGAAATTGAAAGTGATTAATAAACATATTTGTTAGATTTGGTATCTTAACGATGTTTGTTTTATACAGCTATTATTTCGTAGTATAACAAATAATTTCGTGCCAACTATAACTCCTAGGATAATAATGCCGCGAAAAACAATATCGCATTCAACTGACGACGAGCAGGAATATACAGGTTAGAAATAACTACACTACGTTGATCTTTGAGAGTTTTTATTAATCGAAAAATGACAAAGAAAAAATCGTGTACTGCAATATCAACTTTGATATAGCTCCACAATTTAGAGTGGAACATTTTATTTTACACTATCTTGTGCATTAGTGTTTGTAATATTTTAAATGACAAAATCTTGTCAATTAACGAAAAACATTCTTTTTTGTGTTTATTTCATCATTGTGAACGTAAAATAACACGCAATTGTTATTTACGATAATTAACAATGCAGGGCAAGTCTTTTATAGATTCCATGTCTGATGAAAATGACGATGAAATGCCTGATAGTGGTAGTGATATTGACGAAGAAGAGATTACTTCTGGCTGTGGAGATTCAGATAATCAATCTATGAATAGTGACAACGAGATACCACAAAAATCGAGGAAAGTGCAATATAAGAAGCCTACTTCGTTCAAGTTTATCAAGATAGACTCAGTGAAAGATTTTGACTTACTTTGCTGGAAGTTGACCAATGAGAACAATGTAAGTCTCATTTTTACAAGTAACTATACAAAAATATATTTATTTTCTGGATTAACATAAAATAATACGTTACATTTACTCTACTTTTGATTACTCTCACTAATTGTTACCTTTTATAGGATAATGAAACTCATGATGCTCATCTAGAAAATATGAATCAAATGGAAGGGACAGTGATACAGGAAACATCATCTGGAGGCAAATCCATCACATTTACGTTAAAGAGCAGAGGTTGGCTTTCACTATTTTATACAAGCGGAATTATATTCAGAATTAATTTAAACCCAAACATCGTAAGGATATCAGAACGTATAATGAAAAATTCTGAACTTGGAGTTATGAAAAATCTTCTTTGACGGAGCAGGATAAGATTAACTATTCTCTACTAGCGAAGTGGGGCCGCTTCGCGGCCCTCACTTCGCTAGGAAGCGGTTAGCGTGCACAGCGGGAGATTGGGTTCGTCATCGCTTCGCGCACCGCCATCAGTATGCCCTCGTCTGTATCAGTATGCCCACCGCCATCAGCGGTCAGATTGGGTTGTTCGGGAGTAGAGCAGCATGAGACTACTTCGGGCCTTCGGCCCTCAAGCAGCTGTTGTTCGGAAGTAAGGGTTGTTCGGGAGTATATGTTCTAAGTTCCCTCACATTCCAAGGGGGAGGGTCGGGCGCTCCGCGCCCGAACACAGTACTCCACGGTGTATAAGTATGCCCTTAAGTATCAAGAAAGGTGTATCAAGAATGCCCTCCCCGAAACTGGGGACAAATACCTTAGACGGAAAACGGTGTATCAAGAATGCCCTCCCCGAAAACTGGGGACAAATACCTTAGACGGAAAACGGTGTATCAAGAATGCCCTCCCCGAAACTGGGGACAAATACCTTAGACGGAAAACGGTGTATCAAGAATGCCCTCCCAAAAAACTGGGGACAAATACCTTAGACGGAAAACGGTGTATCAAGAATGCCCTCCCCAAAAACTGGGGACAAATACCTTAGACGGAAAACGGTGTATCAAGAATGCCCTCCCCGAAACTGGGGACAAATACCTTAGACGGAAAACGGTGTATCAAGAATGCCCTCCCAAAAAACTGGGGACAAATACCTTAGACGGAAAACGGTGTATCAAGAATGCCCTCCCCAAAAACTGGGGACAAATACCTTAGACGGAAAACGGTGTATCAAGAATGCCCTCCCCGAAACTGGGGACAAATACCTTAGACGGAAAACGGTGTATCAAGAATGCCCTCCCCGAAAACTGGGGACAAATACCTTAGACGGAAAACGGTGTATCAAGAATGCCCTCCCCGAAAACTGGGGACAAATACCTTAGACGGAAAACGGTGTATCAAGAATGCCCTCCCCAAAAAAACTGGGGACAAATACCTTAGACGGAAAACGGTGTATCAAGAATGCCCTCCCCAAAAAAACTGGGGACAAATACCTTAGACGGAAAACGGTGTATCAAGAATGCCCTCCCCGAAAACTGGGGACAAATACCTTAGACGGAAAACGGTGTATCAAGAATGCCCTCCCCGAAAACTGGGGACAAATACCTTAGACGGAAAACGGTGTATCAAGAATGCCCTCCCCAAAAAAACTGGGGACAAATACCTTAGACGGAAAACGGTGTATCAAGAATGACCTCCCCAAAAAAACTGGGGACAAATACCTTAGACGGAAAACGGTGTATCAAGAATGCCCTCCCCGAAAACTGGGGACAAATACCTTAGACGGAAAACGGTGTATCAAGAATGCCCTCCCCGAAAACTGGGGACAAATACCTTAGACGGAAAACGGTGTATCAAGAATGCCCTCCCCAAAAAACTGGGGACAAATACCTTAGACGGAAAACGGTGTATCAAGAATGCCCTCCCCGAAAACTGGGGACAAATACCTTAGACGGAATAAGGTGTATCAAGAATGCCCTCCCCGAAAACCGGGGACAAAACCTTAACGGAAAACGGTGTATCAAGAATGCCCTCCCCAAAAACTGGGGACAAATACCTTAGACGGAAAACGGTGTATCAAGAATGCCCTCCCCAAAAACTGGGGACAAATACCTTAGACGGAAAACGGTGTATCAAGAATGCCCTCCCCAAAAACTGGGGACAAATACCTTAGACGGAAAACGGTGTATCAAGAATGCCCTCCCCAAAAAAACTGGGGACAAATACCTTAGACGGAAAACGGTGTATCAAGAATGACCTCCCCAAAAAAACTGGGGACAAATACCTTAGACGGAAAACGGTGTATCAAGAATGCCCTCCCCGAAAACTGGGGACAAATACCTTAGACGGAAAACGGTGTATCAAGAATGCCCTCCCCGAAAACTGGGGACAAATACCTTAGACGGAAAACGGTGTATCAAGAATGCCCTCCCCAAAAAAACTGGGGACAAATACCTTAGACGGAAAACGGTGTATCAAGAATGCCCTCCCCGAAAACTGGGGACAAAAACCTTACACGGAAAAAGGTGTATCAAGAATGCCCTCCCCAAAAACTGGGGACAAATACCTTAGACGGAAAACGGTGTATCAAGAATGCCCTCCCCAAAAACTGGGGACAAATACCTTAGACGGAAAACGGTGTATCAAGAATGCCCTCCCCAAAAAAACTGGGGACAAATACCTTAGACGGAAAAAGGTGTATCAAGAATGCCCTCCCCAAAAACTGGGGACAAATACCTTAGACGGAAAACGGTGTATCAAGAATGCCCTCCCCAAAAAAACTGGGGACAAATACCTTAGACGGAAAACGGTGTATCAAGAATGCCCTCCCCGAAAACTGGGGACAAATACCTTAGACGGAAAACGGTGTATCAAGAATGCCCAGACGCCAAAAATAGGCCTTTGAAAATTTTTGTCTAAAAAATTTTGTCTAAATTTAGTCTACATTTTGGTCTAAATTTTGCTAAAAACATACTCAGTTCGTCTATACGAACATTTTAAGCTATCACTTGGCCAGATATACCCTGTAAAAGGGGTCTAACGGCCAGGTCACGGACGGACTGACAGCTTTCGCTTACTTGGGGGATAAACAAATTTTATGACAGGTGGAAAATCAACTCGCGATGAGCGCCAAAAGCAGCACGTTCAGGAAAGGAAGAAAGTTCGCCGGTCGGCCGGAGAAGTTATGCGATTTGTAAAACCCATGAGGAGGGGATTTGGGCAGAAGTCGCATCAGCAAAGAAGGAGACATGCCGATAAATGAAATAAAAATTTCAAGAATTGTGTTTATTTTAATCTTAGTTGTTATATTTAAAAATAAACGTTTATTTTTATTTTGTTCCGAGGATAAGAAAATGTTTCAAAAACATAAAATATGTAGCACAGGTAGATGTCGTCCCAAAATTTGGATATGGTAAATGAATAAGCTTTTGATATCAGATATTTTGATTATCAGATTTAAATATTGCCACATACGAAAGTGTTGCTCTAGTCTCGGAGCTATATAGCAAAAATCCAAATATTCACTATCATAACGATGACATGGTATTAATGTCATGCTTCCATTTTTATTGTCAGTAGAGCAGTGATTATGATTTACCAGGTTACTATCAATTTTCAATAATTCTGAAAAGTTGAAATTGTTATGCACATCGTTTTTAAACAAAAAATTCATAATACGCGTCAAGCGTGTAATCATGAACAGAAAGGGGAATTAAAAAGATAGGTTATTCATTTGCCCAAAAATGTGATCAGAATCAGTCCCTTTCCTGTGTTTTTCCAGCATTTTCCAATCATGGACATTTTCTGACTAATTCTATTCCACCAAATCCACACAAAAATTGGCTGTTCCCCTCAAACCAGCTCACTTGTTGCTGAACGTATAATCTGCTGCCCTCAATTATTTGTTGTTTGGCCTTAACAAAGAATTATGCTCTGCGTCTGTTCCCATAAATGCGAACAGACACCGAAACCGAAGCTCAATCGATGGTCTGAGAGGAAAGTAGGTGGCCACTTAGCCTTTTGAGAGCCGCAATGCCATCAAGCGAATTCCGCCAAGAAAAACAGCAAAGATATATGCTACCAGAGCAGTCACAGAGGAATAGTGACAAAAGGAAAGGCACCTATGGGCTAGGTTTGCCTACGAATGCGTTAGAAAGCGTATTGCAAAACGTAGTATTTGAGGTCACCTATGGGTTTCCCCATTTTCTAATATGCGAAGACATTTTTAGAAAAATGGGTTTCCTTGACTGGGGATTGCGTGTTTAAATGGCATGAAAGAATAAAAATAGGAAGTGTGAGGATTCCTACGCTATTCGGGTAGACATACATGAAATATAAAGACAGAGGCGTACAAGTGAGAGAAGGGTTGCTTAGGGCATGAAAAATAAGCTGAAATACACTCATGGAAGCATATGAAACCAGGCAGGTTCGTGCCATATGCAGAGAAATAAGAGGACTTACAAGATAGTAGAAAAAAGATGAAAGTAAAGAAAATACGCAAGAGAGAACGCCGGTAAGTCTAACTGAGATGAGAGATCCTAAGTCCAGCTGCCTCCGGCGCATGCTCTGGTCCACAGACAATATTGGAAGAGCTGTTCTCTCTGCCCTACTGGTTCTTTCTCTCAGTTTTGCGCACATTTTCTGTCGCTTCTTCATTTTTTCTGGTCAAAACCCAGAAAGTAGAACAACATCTCTAGCCCTCGACAACCAAGCAAGGCTTTTGGGTGCCTTTCAGGTCAGTATCCTTCTCATTGTCCTTTTTGGGTGTCCATGTGCATTGCACTTAGCTGTAGTCTTGGAGGGTCCTTTGTTTTTAGCAGCGGTGTCAGAGGCGCTATTATACCCCACTAGCTGGCTCTATGTGATATGTGGACGCAATGGTGTGTATAATGGGGCCTCCGGCGCCATTTAGCTGGCGCCTGCATATCTAGGACCGGGCGCTTACTCTAAAAAGCGCGACGTGGCATCATCCCAAGACTTTGTTTCTTTTTCCTTACGCGAATGAGGATTTGATTAATTTTAAGTCGGCGATGGGTTTATCCTATAGCCAGACCCAAAAGTTTGGGTTCCTTCTCGATTTACGGCTCTGTTTGGTTCCCTGTTTTGAGAGAAAAAGAGAGACGACTGCTTAATAGGAAATCAAGTGAGAAGGAAGCCTTCTCCCTACTTGGACCCCAATAATCCATGGCTGCTCGCATGTTTCCAATAAATGACACTCTAAATTTGCTTGGCATTTCAAGAATGTTATTGATTACTTTAAACCATACGTTTCCGTTTGGAAGGGTCAAAAATAATATTATTACTACAATTTCATTCCTATGCACTGATTTCTCAGGGCATCATCGGAAAAAGGATATGAGGTGTATTTTGCAAATAATGGTAAATATAGAAAATTCTCACTTCCGTACAATACCTTTCATTTGTCCATTATTCCTTTATAAATTTACCTGTGTTCCTCCTCCTCTTGGAGTAATCAAGCTCAATTAATATCTTTTGAAATATATCTCATATTCAAAAATTTAGTGGGGTTCAAATATTTTGAAGGAAAAAATTGTATTTTTAAAGTGTTTACCGAATCGTTTCTATGGTTCTGGATTGGGAAGTTATAACCTGGTCAACCCCTTCTCTATGAGTCTTGATTTACCTCTAAAGTAATAATGTATTTTCCTGTGTTGGTTTGTCTAATTTGTATTTAATCACATTTTAATTATTTTTGCTCCATGATACAAATTAAAAAATATATAACAAACTATAAATTAAAACGTATTATCATTAATTTTTATTCTAAATTCTATTTTCGAAGCTGTACATTACACAATTTTGTAATACGTAGTGCGTGATATCAGTATCTAAAATTTGATATAGAAGCCGAAAATATTTGTAAAATCTCTGCCACGTCTCGAAATATGTTGTCATGATTAACCATTATTAACCAAGAATTCCAAGGATTTCAGTGCGGGTATAGTAAAATTATTGTGCTTTTATTTGTTATAAACGTCGTATTTCTATGAAGTATTAGAATCCATAATACAAAGGAGAATGTCATCGTCGTGGTTTGGATCATTTTTTCGGTTAGTTTTGTGCTAGCAAATTTTACTGACATATAATTTAAAATGTATTTCGCATTTAGTCGAAACTCCACTATTCCCGAGGAAGAAGATGGTCAGCAGCCATCCACATCTAGTTCAGCTTCTCAGGAGCCTTTCACAGAAGGAGGAGATCCGAATACAATTGCTACAGCAACAGTGCCGGCACTAAGCGCTGAACAAAGACAACATATTCGCGAGGTGAGCAAAATTTTTATATATGCAATATACTGCTACGATTTTGCAGTATATCTATCTAGTTCCTATTTCGTTTGTGAGTGCTCTTGTAATAATTGTCTTCTGAAAATCAGATTAAAAATTTAACCATTTCAGAATTGAAAGTTCACGGTTTTTTAATATTATTAGTTAAAGTTTTGAACGAAAAGTTATGCTTGAAGGCGAAATGCTCCTACAATTAAAATATTATATATTATAATCATATGAGGATTTTTTCGAAAGGTCGAAAATATTGAAATGCGACGAAGAATTATAATCACATTTTTGAATCGAATCATTTTTAGGTAATGCAAAGGGCTGAGCGCTCTAACCAAGCAGTTAAGATAGTGATGGACAGTCGGCGATTGCGTAATGTGAACACATCTCCTCTGCGGGACAGGAAACGTATCCATATTTCCTCAAGACAAAAATTGACAGATTTTGCCGGAGACGAATCACCGAGCATAGCTAGTGCTACGGGCGACGAAGAAGATGAAATGGATATTGTACAAATGGAATCGCTTCCAGAAAGTAAACGTTTACTTACTGATAAACGACTCTTCTTTTACTGTAGTATTACCGGCCAGACTTCAGAATCTAGACCCACCGATATCGAAATTCTACTTAGATCTAGACTGTCTACTTAAAACAACAAATTTTATTTCAAATAACTAATAATTCTACTTTTCTGATAGACATTCTACTTTTCTGATAGACATTCTACTTTTTCTGATAGACATTCTACATTTTTTATAGACATTCTACTTTTCTGATAGACATTCTACTTTTCTGATAGACGCTTACTCTCGACGTTAATCTGAGAGTAAGCGTTTCCGGAGCAAGGGAGTGTTATTTTCGGTAGTTTCAGGCCTAGGGAAGACGATTGACACCGTTTCTGGGCCGATATCGGTGGGTCTAGATTCTGAAGTGACCCCGTATTACCTATAGTTAAGCAAGCTACATCTGCCCCTTTTGTGAGGAAATTATAACATTATCCCAAACAGCGAACTTTTTATCACCTATTTTGGTTGTAACATTTCTAATGATAATTTATAATTTACCACTGCTTTACCATAATTTCGCGTTACCTCTGAAATTGCCAAAATAACGGCCAATAAACAAACAAAAGGATATTTGCGCACCATCATTTTAGGCTGAAAGCATCGAATTACGTGTTGTTTGTTGATTTTCTGCTTGCCAGAATGACAAATTTATGCTAGGTATACTAAAATAGAAGATAACGTAAATAAACTAACTGAAATTTTCCAAACAAAACTCATAACAAATTTACACCTAAAGTGTCCAACAAAAATCATTACTCATAGAGCAATGGCTGATGTCTTCTTTTCAATTTCTTCGTTAATTTATTAATTTTTAAGCAGGAAACTGATTCAACCTTTTTTAATGTTGAAACTTCTTCTCTACCTGTATTAATATATTCATGTACTTTTTCAGACATGGAAATCACTATCGGTCCTTCTTGTTCATCATATGTTTCGTCATATGCGAGTTCAGAAATGGGCAGTGTTTCAGATCGTGACGATTTATTGGAAAGAGAAGACACAATGCCTATTATGACGCTTGCAAGCAACGAGCAAACAGATCTAGCAGAAAATTTTGTAACAGGTGGGTGCACTTTGGAAAATATATTGTTTTTAACAACATCAATAAAATTTAGAGTATTATTATATTCAAGTGATTATAAGTTATATTTTGCCAATACAGTTTGAAAATAAACAGAATAATTTATTGCAGTGTTATATTCTTATAATTAATTAGATTATTTCTTCGCAAAGTTTTAAATTAAATTATCAGGTTTATTAAAACTGATGTAAATGGTATTAAAAAATAAAATATGAAATATTTTTATGTGTGTGAAACTCTTTCCTAGAAAGCATACATCCACTCTACCTAAGTCGCACGTCTGGGTCCGGATGTCTCATGGCAAAACTTTTTTCGTTCCCCCGATACAGGGGTGTGTGATAGCTTATTTTGTAGGTCTCGGCGAGTTATCCACCAATGCACAAACAATTTTGAGCGGCGAACTCAAAAGTGGCCTTTTTTGCCAAAAAGTGGCAAAAATGCATGTTTTTGACACTACAAAGGAAACTTTTTTTTGTTAGCGGCGAAGCCGCTGCGCATAACTCGCGTTAATTAATTAATATTTACAGATGAGCAACCAATGACTGAGCATCAGCCAATCAATATTGCACGAAGCATGCAATTACTCAGCCAAAAAATTGCTCAATGGATCAAGAGTTTAGACGAAGAGGACGACTATGTGACACCGACGTCGGCTTTAGCTGGAAAACTCATTCAAGGTTAATGTACACACGTAAACTTACTGTTAGGGTTAAAAATATGGATATGGCATAGCACTTATATCAATATTTCATTTATTTCGGAGAAAATAGCCTAAATTACAGTTTTAGTATGATAATAAAAGCTGCATTATTACGGGCATGCAGGGATGTCAAAACTACTAAAAAACTATAATATAGTTGAAAACTATAGGCGACATGTGCTTTTGCACCCTACCATAGTAAGCAATTTTCAAAACAACCCTTATAAGGCGCCAAACAAGGATTTAGGCTTGCGGCGGAAAAAAGAGGCCCACTGGGGAAAACAGGATTTGCACCCTTCGAAGGGTGCAAAAGCTACCCGCGTCAAACTATAGTATAATTTTTAAATGCATTTTGGTTCTTATCTCTGCTTCTCGATCATTCTAGAAGACGAATAATGGCTCAATCGAAAGGTGAGTTTCAGCATTAATTTGAGCCATTACTCGTTTTCTAGAATGTTCTGGAAGCAGAGAAAAGAATCAAAACACATTAAAAAATTATACTATAGTTTTCAACTATATTATAGTTTTTTTAGTAGTTGTTACATCACTGCATGTATTGTTTTGTACTAGTAAATGTTAGGTTAATGAGGCATTTATTTCCATTGCACCTTCTTGTTCTGGTTATTTTTCTATTTATTATTTTTCACCATAAAATATTTAACACAACGTTATATTTACAGATCAGCTGAATTCACCTATAAAGGAAGAGATAGTGCAACATGGAGTCGATAATTTTGCAGCCGATGAACCAAATATTCTATCCACAGCAGAAATTGAGAATCTCGCTGCCTTGTTTTATCCGGGCTCACCTTTGAACGACTACTGCGCCTATCTAGCCATGAACATTTGTATCTTGGCCATGGCCGACAGTCTCTTTACAGAAGAGGAAGTAACTGAGCCTCTGAAAACAACGCAGGTAGCCTCAAATATATTCGATTGGGCCGATGCTGGTGTAAGAACTCAAATACATACTTGGATGCCTACTTTGCATGAACATGATGAGAACGAAGGTGAATATAAGATTTCGTGACTCCTGACAACAAATTTGTGATGGCTAAACTTTTGATTTAATAAACCCAAAAACAATATATTTATGAAAACCAGTTTACGAAGAATACAAAATTTGATATCAATATATATAGAACATAATTGTATCTATTAAGAAAAGTATACATTCTTAATGTATTCTTTATGTAAGCATCTTAATCTATTAAGCATTTTACTAGAATAGGATAATTAAGTATAAACCAATGACTAATTTACATATTTAAAAAGATTAATTTCTTACAATTCTGGCTGTAATACTTAAAAGCTATGTACTCTATTATCATAATATTATTGCAGTGTAATGGAATTGATATACATTTTTTCCCATTTTAGATGATGATGAAGATACATTAGACGAAATGGCGAGGTGGTTGGCGGATTTGGCCTTGGAAGCCGTTTATACGGAGCGTGAACTACTACTTCGCAGATTAATAGGAGAGTATTGCGAAAGTTTGATCATGCAATGGATTGCGGTCGTCTTCAACGAAATTTCAATCACTTATAGGAACAGCGAAGAGAAAGACATCGCTGAAGCTGACACATCTATCAATTATACCACACTGGTAGAAGAGCCAATATTGTCTGGTAGGTGGTTTTATAAGTGAAAATATTAGACGGACTTATACAGCGATTTTGTATCAGCTAATAATACATATTTCGAAAATAGTTATGTCATACAGTTAGTTTCTAAGAAAATTTACTCACGTTTCGTGAAAAACTAGGTATTTTTTCTGTAAAATTTGGAACTATTTTATTTAATCGAACTTCTTCTGCTAAGTAAAGAAAAGTTTCAACTCTAAATCCTACAAGGAACTCCGGTTTGGTGTAGCGCGAGTTCAAAAAACTGTTACGTAGGGTTGTAATACTCGATAAGGCAAACCTAATGGTACCAACTTTTTTCCTTATGCAGTGAGCCTTTTTGAGGTAATTCGATGGCTGATCGCGAATCTGCAATTAGTTTTCTTCGTATCGCATACAAAAATTTCGATATTACCCATACGGCAAACTCAAAAACGATATGGCCATTAGAAAAAAGTTTGGTGACGTTAGATTCGCCTCATAGAGAACTAAAAAGTTTGTAGTACTTCATGATCGCTTTAAAAAATTAATTTTTCACATTTTATTCAATTTGTTGCAGTTTTTGACACAAACATTTTTCAAGATTGTTCGATACTATTGTAAAATAAAATTGCCAACCGAACATTAATGGCATTAATAGAGTTAGAGCTATAGTAGCTATAATGACGGATTCTAGAAGCCAAAACTACCTAATTTTATAGAATTTTTCCTCCTGTTTTCCATTATAAGTCAAAATAATGGCAAAATTTTCTATTTTTCAAGTTTCTCTCTAATTTTGCTCGCCAAAAATTGAAATATCTGGTTATCCGGTCAATATTCGGTGTTTTTCACTATCCGGTGCCCAGCTCGGCTTTTTCACACTGTCCGGTCCGGCTTTTCGTTTGACCGGATGCAGCCCTGCAATAAACGTACTTTTTTTAATTCGCGCTACATCAAGTCAGTGTTCCTTGTTAGTAATGAAGCATTTGAAGAATAAGACATGAAAACTTTGAATATATTCCACGCTCGCTGAGATTAAATTTAAGACGAATATTAGTGTTTTCTTGCAGATCAACGAAGACATTCGTCAGGAATGTCACAATGTAATAAAGTAGTCGCCGGGTCAGGAGAAGAAACAACTGAAAATTCAATAGGTGAGTCCCAGTACGATATTACTGGGACCGGAAAAGAATTGTTGCAAGAAACGGCGGAACAAGTATTTCGCGGTGTTATAACCCTACATAATGACCAGCAAAGTACTAGCAAATTTGGCGTCATGTCAAACTCAAGCTCCTACTCTTCGCCACCAACCTCTGAAGCTGATTCTAGTTCAGAAACGGAGGGTCCCTCTAATAATGGCTCATCCTTTGAAGCAGATAAAGTTGAGACGGAACCCAAAACCCCAGAGGATGTGTTGAGTTTGTCTGAAGGAAAACCAGGACGGATGCTTGTAGAAGAAACATGTGAGGAAGCCAACGAAGGTCCAATAATTTCTGCTATTGAAGCCTCGGAAGATTCTCGATCCACTGTATTCGAGTTGAGCCAAGAAGAGCTAGAACATATTGAAAGAATTCGAAAAATGGCTGAGCAGGACGAGAGCTTAACTGTAGTCCAAAGGCATACCACAACGCAAGAAATTGATACAAATATAGACCCAAATTCAACATCTAAACTTGACGAATATAAAGAGGGAAATTTGCAATCAATCTCTGACAGAACATCAAGTGCAGACTCATCTGTCAGCGAAGAAGAACACATGTCTCTGGAAGAAAGCTCGTTTGAAATAGTAAACAAAGAAGAAATAACCAATCAATCTGCCGAATCAGAAAATCCGTTCCAAATTTTCGTGGATCCGTCGGATTATGAACATGTTAAAATTGGTATGAGCAGAAGTGCTTCTAGTAGCACGACATCCAGCGCAGATTCGACACAGACAGAAGAATGTAAAACACCACAAGAGTCTGCTGAATTTAACGAGGCTTTGGACGAAACTCAGCCTATCCCAACTGGTCCAACTTCAGAGGATTTGGCCAAAAACGAAGTAGAAGATCCGAGACAGGTCAGAACAAGATCACGTGAATTTCGTCGCATCCCCACCATTACCCTCTGGACAGAAGACAGTTACGAAATTTCTCAGGAGGAACTCGAGCATATAGAACGAGTGAAGGAAGTGGCAGCCCAAAGCTCTATTGACAGTCATGAAGGTCCTGAAATTCACGAAATTCTTACACCCGGCATAGCCAGTTCTAGCTCGGACACTACGCTTGAAACTATTATCGAGGTAGCTCCCAAATCTGAGCAGGCATTTAATGAGATTAAGGAAACCGAGAAATCTGAAGATGAAGAACACTCAAGCGCAACTTCTTCAGCGGATTCTGAAGGTCCTGATCCACCGTTTGATTATGCGACTGAACCTGGTTTGGACGAGCAAGCTGGAAAAGAGGAACTTGAAAATACATTTAAAAAGAACAATGTATCAGAAAAACGTATTGAAGCGCCACTAACAGGTGAATTTAATTTATCTCAGGAAGAGATTTTCCATATATTGCGGGTAGCAGATATGGCGGAATCGGAAAATCAAAATGTTATGGTTGTGGAAGGCCGGGTTGTTCACACGCCTGTTAATGGGACGGCAAGAGGAGATGGAGATCAAAACATAACAGAAAATCCTAGAAGTATCTGCCCACCTACATCCGAAGACGATATTAATGACGATGATTTTGTCGAAAAGGTTGGTCTTTCCTCATTAACCAATGAAGGAATTTCAGAACATCAAGAAACTAGAGAATGTGCGGAAAAGAGCACTAATATAAATGATGCTGAAAGCATTACTGAAGAACAACAATCCATAGCAAAAACGGAAATTGTTCGCGAAAGACCACAACCCAAACCGCCAAGGCCTCCACCACCTCCTACCCGACTGTTGAGGCGTATTCCTACTATTACTCTCTGGACAGAGGATAATTTTGAGATAACTCAAGATGAATTAGAGCATATAGAGAAGGTAAAGGAAATGGCTAGAAGGCAAACTCTCGAAGCCGATGAAGAGGAACTAACAACTTTGGAAACAAAAAGTGACGAAAGAGAAGAAAATATACTTGAAAGTATTGTAGAAAAAGTTGAAGAAAAAAACACTTCTGAAGATACTACTGTAATCCAAACGGACACATCAAAAACCGAAAACGAGGTCTATGTTGCACAACAAACAAAACCAGCTCGTCCTCCCCCACCTACGAAACAAACTACTTTGTCCTTTGCTGAAGAAGAAAAAACTGGAAGTCAACTTATACGAAATCAAAGCTTAGAAGAGTTAGTTGACAGCTGGTCCGTCGATGAATATCCAGAAGGTTCAAGCTATGGCAAATCTGACGGTAATATTGTGATTGATCGAGTAGTATCTCCCAATTCCGACGAAAGGGATGACATTATTGAAAGTCCTATAATTGGAGAAAACGAGGAAAATCTCGAAAATTATGAAGTGGACAGCAGATTTGCCGGATTAACATCCAGCGAAATAAGGCATATTGAGTGGGTCAAAAAGCTAGCAAGAACAGATACCGAATTGTCAATTTTTGGAGATGTAATACCTCAAAATTTCCCACAAACATCAACTGGATTGGATAAAATTGAGGAATTACAAGTGGATCTGGACGATCAAGACCACACCAATCAAGACCTGATCACAACGCATCAATACGAGTCATTTGATTCTGGTGCTACTTCATCAGCAGATTCCTCACCAACAGCGCCAGATTCTTCTTTTGAAGATTATGGGCATTATGAGAAGTTCTTTTCATTGAATAAACAACAGGAGGAGGAAAATTTGCCCGAGGATAAAGCATTTAGGGAGGCTCCAGGTTTAATCCAAACAGAATTGGGTCATATGGGCCGAGTGGCGGGTATGTCTGAAGCCGACACTCAAAGTGTTGTGAGCGCGTTTAATATACAAGAGGCACCAACAACCTCCAACGTTATCGATGTAAACGTCGATTGCGTTCATAGGCATTCAGGAAGTACGGCATCAAGCAGTCCGACATCCGGCGCTGATCAAGAATTTGTAACCGATACCTCTGCACAAGAAAATACAATAAAAGCCCATAAAGTAGAAAACGATCTCAACGAAAGCAGTCCAACCACTTCTGGTGCAGATTCAGAAGTTCAAACGCCTGAAACATATGACAAAGAGATTAAAATTTCGGAAGAAGGAAATAAAGGTTTTTTGTATGATCGCTCTTCACCGTTGTTACCAGATCATGAGGCAGATTTAGTGGACTCGTGGCCTTTGAGCGAAAATCCGGTATATGAGTATCAATCCAAATTGACGCAGGAAGAATGGGCTCATATTGAAGCTGTCAAAAAGTTGACTTCAGAGTCATATATAGCTAAAATAACAGAGGGAATAGAACAGTCCGCAACAATTGATGAATCCCAAGTAGATTACCAAAAAGGTAGAATACTGGAAGGTGAAATACAGAAGAGTCCAACAGAAAAAGAACCAGTGAGAAAAATGAGTCAACTCGAATGGCTACAACAATTGGCTGAAGAGAGTGTATTTGAAACCAAACATCCAATTGATGACGACGCTGAAGAAGAAATGGCGGAGTCTTGGGGTGTCGATTTGGGGAAAAGGGACTTCATTGACGAAATCGAACAAACCTTTGAACCAATAAGTTTCACTGCAACACCTCTTGTGCCAGAGAAGTTTGATTTCAGAAAAGAAGTAGTATCTACAAATAATGTTGATATTGTTGCAAGTTCTGGCACTGTAAGCAATGTAATTATCAAAGGCTCGTCTAAAGGAGATGATACGAGCCAATTTATGCCACAAAATGTTCGCAGCATGCAAGAAAATACAGAAACGTCACATGCTCAAGGCATAGAATATGTTGGCGAAGATTCTTCCTCAATGGAAGATGACATTTTGAAAAGGACAACACGCCCTTCCGCACCTTTGCGCATGCCTACCATTGTCTTCAGCCAAGATTGGGATGATTCAGAGCTAAGTCCTACAGAATTGGCCCGCATAGAGAGGATAAAAGCCTTGGCAGAACACAGTCCCGTGCCTTCAGTGGAATCCGAAGACGAACAACAATTTGTTGATTTATTCGGAAAATACGCTGGAGTTTCTCAGGATAGAGTTATGAGTCTCGCTCGGTTGCAAGAGGAAGACGATAGATCCAGTACAACTACTTCTGGAGCTGACCAAGAGGAAATCACCTCCTCATTTGATTCCCACTCATCAAATAGAACGACAGGAGATGTAACGGTGAATGATGAAGACTTGAATTTCAGAAACCAAATTATGGTTGAAAATCAGCCCCAAACCTCTGCCTCGAAAGAATTGACAATCTTTAACACCTCTGTAATTATTAATGGCACAATTCAGTCTAATGAGCTTGAAAATATCCAAGAAGAAGGCAAATCGAGCACTACTTCTGGCGCTGACAAAGAAATGTATTCATTTGACCAAATTTCATCCGAAATAGCTAAAAAACAAGACGGACATGTTAAAATACCTCCTCCAGCACGGCCCCCGCCACCAAAACGTCAATTTACGTTCGAGGAATCTTTTGGTGCTGAAAAAATTGAAGAAAAGCAAAAGGAAATATCCGAACAAAGTGAGATTAATAATGAGCCAGAAGCAAACTCTTCTGAAAGTTCAGAAAATGAGTCCGTCATTATAACTTCCAGCCCAGAAGTTGAGCAAAAAGATTTCGGCCGCCTTATTGGAATTGGTACCACCTCTCCTTTGTTGGAATCAGAGGGTGAGGTTCCAACAAGTCCCGAGGAGACTGTAATGATAGAAAAGAATCTTACGCCTATCGCAGAGGAATATGAAATTTCTCAACAAACGACCTCTCCACCAACGTCGCCATATGTCCCGGACATTTCCAAGGTGCAACCACCTCAAAGACCATCATTACAAAAGAACCAATTTAAACGGATCGGCCATTCTGGTTTTAGTCTACCCAGAGCTTTGCCCGTGTCGTTCTATCATCAACTAAGCGTACAGGCAGATGATGCTGAGCAATATCAGCCGAGCTCAAGTCACCGAAGACTCTCACAAGAATTGGGCAACCAAATTGTAAACCTCACAGAAGCTAGTGAAGACTTGCAACCGATGGAACAAACAGCCGTTATTTATGAGAAACCAACTATAGCAGGTATACATCAAACAGAATTAGTATCAGTAGGACAACAGGAAATCGATTCGCAAACCCATATGCAAGCAACTTTTGAAGAAATTCAGCACCCAGAAGAGAACACATTACTCACTTGCTCGGCAGCGATACTCAGTCTTTCACAGAGAGAAGAACTTGCTACAAGTCAGACAGCTGTTCAGCCTGAATTTGATCAAATAGATGGTCAAGGTGTACCCGTAAATGTGCTGATTCCAGCGCCAACTGCATTTTCTCCACCGGTCACGGATTTTTCACTGAATACCAATATCACGCAAAAAACTACTGAACCGGAGGTGTCACAATGGGAAGACACTTCAATGGTTGAAATCACCCATTTGACTAGGCAAAGATCAGAAGCCGAAATCATCGAAGAAATTAAGCTTCTCGAAAGCAAAGTCGGACTTGACATAGTAAATGAAGAAGCCTTGGGATCTTCAGGAGAGACGTCCTTAGCGTCAACTCCCGAACAAGGCGAAGGTGATTTAGGGTCAGAAGAAAAAACACCACCGGTAAGACCTCCCCCACCTGCTCGACAGCAAACTTTAACTGGCGAAGGATATGAAGAAAAGGTTCATTGGAAATTTCCATTGGATGAAGAGGCTATGGCAAAATTGGAAGAACGTTGCATAGACACATATCTTGGAACGCAAACTGCAGTGGCTAAAGTAGGACATGAAGGAGAACAAGTTGAAATGGCTGAAGAAACAATTGAGTCAATTTCCGCCGTTCTAGAAAGTGAAAATGGTCCGCAAATTTACGAAGAAATGTTTGAAAAAGAAGAATATATAGAAACACCTGCAGCTGTGGCGCCAGAATCTGAAAAATGGAATAACTCTGGATCTGGAGAAACTTCGTTTGCTGATTCCCTGAGCGAAGATAACAAATCGATAGAGATGGAAGCCACTGAAGAAAATGAGTTCACTGAGTCAAGACAAACTAAAATAGAAGTTTCGCAACAACAAATTGTGGAGCAGCCAAAAATTGAAGTGCCTGAATTGACTCAAGAAGAACTTGATCATATAGAGAGAATCAAAAGAATGGCTGAGGAAGACGAAAATCTCACTAAAACAGTTTTTTATCTGCGCCCAACTTCGAATGAAGACATTACGGCACCTAAATCTTCCCAACCTGTTATTTCAGAGCAAACGCCAGAACTAAACCAGAACCTAATAGATCCTGGTATTCAGGTGGAACCTGTAGTTAAAATGGATGCACAGAGTCCGCAAATCATAACTGCCCCGAACGATCGCAGAATTTCAAATGTTGTAATAGATGATGCCAAGGAATTACAGAAGCCAGAATTAACTCAAGAAGAGCTGGACCACATTGAAAGGATTCAAAAACTGGCAGAAGAGAACGACTTTTACTATCATATATCCCAGCAAACTGTACCCATTGCTAAAGCTGAAACAAAATATGAGATAGAAGATAAATTTATGCCTGCCTTGGGCGAAACGGATGATGAGAACAAGATGATAGAGAACGAAGACGAATCTGAACGCGCAGGTTCTTACTCAGAGAAGACTTCACTGGCCGATTCTGCTCCCGAAGAGGAGAAATCCTTCGAAACCGAAAGTGACTCTATACCAAGAACCATTCCACGTTCCAGTATAAATGTACCGAAGGACATACACGAGCCGCAATTGAGCCAAATCGAACTGGAGCACATAGAGACAATCCGACAGTTAGCTGAGCAGGAAGGGCTTTTGTCAGGCTTAGTCAACGCTGGATTAATAGCTCACTCAAAAGATACAAAACGAAGTGAAAAGCTTAAGAAAAGCGTCTCAGGAAGAACATCTCAGCAATATGAAAACGATAACCTCACAACGACAGTGGAAAGAGAGGGGCCTGTGGATTTGATATGGGAATCTCGCCTCAACGACGAAGAAATGGCTCATATTGAAGCTGTAAAGAAAACGGCTTCTGACGATGCTGGTGGAACTAAAGCACTAAAATTAATTGCAAGTCTAAAAGAGACAAATTTAGAGCAGCATGAGAGAATCCAAAACTTGTCCAATGAAAGTAGCATTGAATTCAATATAGAAGATATTCGAGATGAAATTCAAGCGAGAGAAGACTCCGCAAGTCCGCTCACATCAAGTGTCGATTCTTCTATCGAAGAAGGTTCAATTGAAAGTGAAGATATGGAAATGGAAATAGATATTGTTGGTATTGAAAAGGTGCAGAAGATGTCTAAAATTACGCCAGCAAGGCCACCTCCTCCAACAAGGCAGCTAACTCTACCTCAACCTCATCGTGAATCAAACATTTCTGCTGAATTTGACACTGAAACTAGTCAAGAAAAAGAAATTGTGGGTATTGCAATAAAGGGGGAAAGAGATTTCGAGTGGAAATTCCCTCTAGGAGAAAACGCGGTCCAGAAATTGGCAGAAAAATGGGTCGAAAATCAGTTAGTTGAACCGAAAGCAGTTGAGGAAGATGAAATGCTGGGAGAAGAAATATTGCAAGAAGGAAATGCACCACCTCTGGTACTAACTGAAGAAGAACAAAGTGCTGCAAATTCATTAACTGAAGTGAGAGCTGAATTTGTGAAGGTGGCTCCTGTAAGGCCAGCGCCACCTATTAGGCAACCCACTCTGACTGCTAAAACATCCATAGAAATTATTGAGGCAACACTCTTGCCAAAACGAAACGCCACAGAAGAAATGGAAGAAATGAGAGAAGTCGAGAAAAATATTGATGAAAAAGATCAGGGTGCTGTAGAATGGAAGTACCCCCTGTCAGAGGATGCTGTAAGGCGTCTTGAAGAGAAATGGATCAACGAAGGTCAACATGCAATTGCCCAGGAAGGATACGGCGAAGAAATTGTAGAAGAGGAGGAATTGGCTCCTTTTATCGAAGCAGAGATTCAAAGTCATCACACCCACGGTGAAGAAATATCACAAAAGATATTTGAGAACTTAACTGAGCCAAACGATGAACTGTCGCAAACTACACAGGATGAAGAAGCCGTATTAAAATGTCCGAACTATACTGAAATGGAAGACTATCAACAAGCTGAAAAAGTCGCTTGGAAATTCCCAATGGATGAAGAATCTGTGCGAAAATTGGAAGAAAAATGGATTGAAGAAGGACAACACGCAGTCGGTCAAGAACAAAGTACACTCGAAATTACAGAGGAGGCTCCTCTTTTGTTCGAAGAAGATTTGGTCGAACCTTTGGTCGAAGTTTATCCTGCTGTGGCTCATATGTCTATCGATAATTCTGAAGATAATTTCCAAAATAATGAAGAAAGTACGATCAGAGAGCAGGAAATGGCCGATGAAACCGAAACAACACCAATTTATAATGAAGAGGCAGTTACAGAAGAGGAAAGGGATCGCGAAAGAGTTGCTTGGCAATTCCCAATGGACGAAGATTCCATGAGAAAATTGGAGGAAAAGTGGATTGAAGAAGGTCAACACGCAGTCGGCCGAGAACAAGGTACGGTTGAAATCACAGAAGAAGCACCCGTCTTGTTTGACGAAATTGAGGAAATTAAGCCAGAGAGAATCGGTATGCGTGATATTGTTACCTATTCAGAGCCTCTATCTTCCACGTCAGACGAAAACGCATTAACAGCCGAAGAATTAGCGCATATTGAGCGAATCAGGCAACTGGCGGAACAAAGTTCATTTGAACGATTGAAAACCAGTGCTGAAGTCGGAAAATTATCGACGCAAGAAATAATAGTAAAGGAAGAAGAGCCTATAATTACGCCTAAAGACAGCATGCAAAGTCAATTCTCTAAGTCAACAGAAACGTCTGGTGCTGACTCTATAGAGCGTGAAGAAGACACCATTCTCGAAGACATAAATGAAGAAAAGGAACTAATACTGGAATATGATATGAAACCAAAAGAAATAGTTATTGATGCAAAACCTGAAGTGCAATTGACAGAGCAGGAACTAGCACACATTGAAAAGATATCGAAACTAGCTGAAGAGCAAGGATTTATGGGGCCAGTGGAGGCGAAGATAAGGTATAATTTCTTACTTTAAATATGTGATACTTTATTACTATGAGTTGACCAAAATCCAAACGGTTTTCTTCAACCATAACAAAAATCATCAATGAGATTTCTTCATCTCAATATTACTCTACCTAAAGTATGTGTTGTTTCGGAACTATGACGAAAATATATAAAATTACACTAATTTCCGGTAACATTAGTTAATCCTGAATAATAACTCACTAGCATGGAAGGGATAGAGCCGCTATCGCGGCTCACATTTTAGGAGAAGAACAACCGCAACGAAATGTGTATCTGAATTTTAGCTTTCTCGCACATAAGCGTACGGGCGAAACAGTGAAAGGACACTAAGGAGCTGCTCGGTCCCGTTGGTCCTCGCTTTGCTAGGGCAAACCGGACCTCATCATTATTCGCGATTCTTTTTGTTCGATTTCGCCAATGCATACAATTGCCACCAATTCAAAAATAGTGGTGTGTTACTCTGTCCCCTTCGGGGATAGCCTACAAAAATGCCTGAATCGGTTTTTCCACCACGAAGACTCCTAACGCCCAAAAATGATTCCCTTAAACGCTCAAAATCGTCAATTCCATGAATTTTTCCCTCGGGGTATGGGGTTGTTTACCCCTAGGAAGTACCCGTAGGTAAGAAATTCTTGGCTTCGCGCCTTGCTTATGGTCGATTTAGTGGCCTTAAAAATCAGATCGGATCGCCTTAGAAAATATGCTAAAAACGACGCGGAAAAAAACGTGACAGCTACGTAATACGATAATAGATTAATGAGATAACAGTGATGTATTATTTGTTTGAAAATTTATTGGTTAAAAACATTTCCAGCTCCATACACGAGGACGATAGGAGCGTTGCACAAGTGGGATATTTTGGCAGAACCTCGGATGTTGAAACTTTACGTGCGCAGTCTCAAAGTGCCATTTTATTGAGAACAGTAGATAAGTTCTCGGGAGAAATGACGAAAGATGATGACGTTGAAAATATTTATACAACACATCCGGATTTGACCCAAAAAGAATGGGAGCATATACAAACAGTGACACTTTTAGCACAAGAAGAAAACTTGAATGCAACTATGAGACAGACCAAACTGAACGCATCGCAAATAAAAGAAAATGAGACTGACATATCTAAGTCAACTGAGCTAACTGAAGAAGAGTTGGCACATATCGAAAGGATCAGAAGACTTGCCGAAGAAAGCAGTTTTGAGGCTGCAGTCTTCCAGAAAAATGACCAGGAAACGCTAGATGAAACCAATTTGGTAGCATTTAATTCATCAACGGAAGCGGAACTCAATCAACCCATGATTACAAAAACAGAATTCGAAGAAGAAACGCAAGAATCGATACAAGAGTTAGAAGAGAGTTCGGATAAAACATCGCTGGCCGATCAGATTTCAAATTCGTCATTTGAAGAAGGCTCGGCAGTCAGTTATAGCCGATCAACGCCTTTATTAGCAGAAGACGACGTGGTGCCACACGATTTACAAGAGCCCGAACTGATCCCTTCCCAGGTGGACAATGTCTCCGTAGAATTAACTCGTCAAGAATTGGAGCACATAGAAATGATTCAAAAATTAGCTGAGCAGAGCTCGTTCGAAGCCAAATATCCACCGACGATGCAAAATGAAAAAGAGACACTAACGACTAAAAAAATGACTGATTCCCCAATTTATGAGGAAAAATATTATATCAAAGAAGATGAGCTCAAAGATGAAGAGAAAATGTCCTCGATGCAATCGTCTTCCAGTAAGACGTCCATGGCTGATTCAGTTGTTCAAGAACTAAGTTCTTCCATGGAATACACAGATGAACGTATGGTACCAGGGTCATTTTATGGAAAATCTTCGCCTCTTTTATCCGAAAATGAAGAAGATCTTATTGAACAGGAAAAAATTCCAGAACAGCGAAGAGAATCTGAGCAATTAACTCAAGCCGAGCTGGAGCACATAGAAAGAATTAGGAAGCTAGCCGAAGAAGGCTCTTTTGATGCCAACTACAACGCAAAAACAGCCGTCAAGGAAGAAATCGAAGCGCTGGAAAATGATTTCCATATAGAATCAGTTAAAGAAATGCGTTATGAGGATGAACCAGAAGGTCGCAAGGTACCAGGAGAAAACATAGAAGACGAATCTGCTAAATATTTTGAAGGATCTGGCGAATCGTCTTCATTCGAAAGGACCGAAGAAGACAAATTTTCATCTGTATTGTATGATCGGTCATCACCGCTCATTTCCGGTGGAGATGCATCAGAAGCAGATGAATTTGTAATGAAGTCAGAAGTAGACACCGGCGGAGAGGGTGAAGAAATTCAAGAAATGAATGTGACAATTCCTGCAACATCACTTCTTGGTAATTTTTTATCATATTTTATTTGACTCGTCGATAGATTAATGATCAATATTTTTAGCGCAAACATTTGGTGAAACTGAAGCCACTCCATCAAATAAACCTCGGCAAATGTCGCTGACAATGACAACGATTTCTTATACTCATAATGTTTCGATTAACCAACAGTTACATCCTCTGAGGCCTTGGTCTTCTGTATGCGAATCTCCATCGCTTTATGACCAACGAATGGTAAGAGCTACAAAATGTTGCATAGTTATTAATAGTTTCATATTACTTTGTTAAAGGCATCAAAAAAGCATTTTTAGTAATCGTTTTTAGTTATCATGTTTAATTGGCATTTCTATGCTAATTTCCATGTACAAGTTGACAAAATTAAAATATTTAAGTATTTACTGTAAAACCTATAAATCAACGACTGCCGTTGATTTTTTGCTACCTGCCAATTAATGTTAGAGTGTAATGTACGTTAGAGTATAAAAGAGAATAAATCATTAATTTTTTCATGGATTTAAACACAAAAGAGTTGACTTAGCTAAGCTTGCATTTTAGACATTTTAATTTACTTTTGCATATTAATTTCAGGATTCAAATGCCTCAGGCCAGGACGACAATTTATTATCCGCTTCTAGGACGAGCTCTCCTCTCAAGACCAGATCAAGGTCAAATGTGCGAGTACTATTTACGGATGAAAAATTGCGCGCTTCCTTCAGTCATTCTTCTTTCAACGACGAAGGAGAGTTTAAGGAAGATGAACTTCTGGCTCCTGAAATAAAAGAACCGAAAATTGTTCCAAAAATCAACGCTTACGAAGAATGTGAACGCAGAACATTGGTTGAGGTTGCACAACCACCCAGTGTGGATTTTATTGTAAAGCTCAACTTCTATGCTCAACGACTTTGCGAAGAGATTGCTGAGTCAGCTGCTGTTGATATTGGGGCCGTTTACAGGTTAAGATCAAATCCCAGAGCCAGATACTTTGACGACGAATATGCAGACTTGTACGGAGAGGATCAGCAATCAACAACATCTGAGGAGTGAGTTTTAAATTTTCACACAAAAGCTAATTTCAGCTGTAGCTTAAATGAGATAAAATAAATAAGTTATAAAGAGATCATAGGCCGCAATACGTTTTCATGTATTAATGTACTATAATATGTTCTTATTTCAGAAGCGAACACGTGGAAGAAAAAGTTGAAGAACGTCCTTACCAAATCGACGTGATTCGGGAAGAACCAAACAAACTGGGAGCCAACTTGTTCACATCATTCTTCCGCCGCAGAAGCTCAGCAGATCGGCCGAGGTATATAATGAGTTTTATTCATATAAAGCTTGTAAAATTTTCGGGACCGCATTACTAATTGCTAAATTCTTCCAGATCAGCATTGCCTTTCCTACAACAATCAGCACGTCCAGCCTCTGCAATGCTCCGCCAGGACAGCCAAGACACCTCTAACCGAAAATGGTCAGATCAAACTCGAGGAACAGGTGACATTATGGATTTGATAAGACGGGCATCTAGCACTACGGAAACTACACAAGAATCCATACTAGTATCAGAATCCATAAGCCAATTACCTTCGGAAGCATTGAGAGGATTATCTATCGAGGAACGTGAGCATGTCATGAAAGTACTCAATGCATCGAATATCAGGCCAAAATCTTCGCAAGAATCAGCACCGCAATCCCGAAGGTAGGCGAAATTAGTATGTGTCGTAGAGCATCTATAGGAAAATATTAGGGTATGGAATGTATGAGAGTACTAGCGCAAAATGTTGACTACTCTACTGCGCTAGTTGAAATTACTTTGACATAATTCGTTAATAAATAAAATTTAGAAGCTCATCTGCAATGTACAGCCTTCCCGAAATGCAAGATTTGGAAGATAGTGAGCGGCGACATATTGCAGAAGTAATTCAGAAAGCTTCTCAGAAGGACGCACCCTTTGTGATCAGTCGAATGTCAAGTGAGACAAGTCGGCGCAATTCTCCCATCAGGCGCTTGCAGTCTGTAGACCGTCCTGCCGCTGATAGCTCAGATACCGACAGGTCGCGCACTGAGAGTCCTGCTATGCGGCAGATGGTACGCGTAGAATCCAATGTTAAGATCAGTACCGAACAAAATAACAGAGATGATCTTCTCGATGAAAATGAGGTAACTAACGAAGAATTAGACTATATTCGGCAGGTCAATGATCGAGCGGAAGAACAATTAATGAGTCTTAAGAGACTGGCTCAACCTGACGAATTTAAAACTGAGAAAAAGCAGCAAGGCACGTTGTTTGGAGGAATCTTTTCCATGAAATCAGCACTGAGTAAAGCAAAGGAGGTGAGGAAATTATAAATATTGGGCCATTAAAACTTAAAAACGTAGGTACGTAACAAATATTATTTTTCTGTTTACGTTAAATTAGCGTAATTAAATTTACTTAACGAGCTAAGTATGGGTTGCACCCTTTACGCATACATGTATTGTAAGAAATTCGAATATTCAGAATGATGCTCTAAAAGGTTTCAAATAGAGAAAGAAGTGAATTCAATCGAAAAGCCTATACAATTTGTAAATGCAATCAATAATAGGTCGCCGAGAAAGTCAACGCATCTGCTGCCTCATTCGGTAATGTTCTCGGCTCTAATATCATAGAAGACGCTAGAAGCGATGAAACGGTTACCCAAGCTCAAGATATAACGGAAAGAAAAGATAACGTAATATCAAAGCCATATATTCCTGAATATGTGAGGGATGAAATAGAAGAACAGCCCGAGCCTGCGTCTCATTCTCAAGACGTATCTCTAAGCTCAAGCTCTAGCGAACCTGAAGAATTCGATCAAAAACATGAGAAAGAAGAATTTAGTCAAGAGGTAAAGTTGAGTTTTTTTAAATAAAATCTTTATCATTTGCAATGATTGCTCAAATATTGAATAATATGCCCACATAGTTTAATTGCCTTAAATTTTAGGAGCCATATATGGAAAATGTCGACACAATTCAAATTGACACAGAAATTCGTCATTCTGTTAATATCGAACACGTACCGCTCTCTGCAATGCTATGCAGTAAAATAGACGAAGAAGTTGCAGAATATGTCGGGCAGAAACAACTAAAGAGTCTACCTGGTATAATTACGCTCTCGCAAGACGAGTTGGATCAAATCGAAAAAGTTCGCAGAATGGCAGAAGCACAAGGACTCAACGACTCCATACCCGAAATCAGTCAAGAACGTTTAACAAAATTCGAGCAACCTGAAAATGCGCTGAGTGCTGAGGAACTTGAACACATTCGACAAATAAACGAAATGGCAGATGCAGAATTTGGAATTAATATACCCGAGGTATGATTTTAACTTATGTTATCTGTTTTAGGACCACATTTCGGAGGTTAAATGTTTAGCATCAATTTTGAGATACAAATTTGAAACTAATATTTTCTTTTTTAGAATCTCACTTACGGGATAATAACCTGACATTTTAATGATTTAAAATTTGTGATACAATGTGTATTACAAATATTAATATTATTAATAAATATTTTTTAGAAGCCTATACGCGAACCAAATGATCCAAACTATTTTTCACGAGGACATGAAGCAAAAGTGAAACAAAATATATCCGAAGTCAGATCCGGTCAAATAGATCATTTGAAAGAAGAGTTGGAGTCAAAGATAAAAGAAAAATCAAAGTCTTTTGGATTTGGGCTGAAAAAGACGTTTGGACTACCATCCTCCATACAATCGGTAATGAAAACAACAGTTAAGGAATTTGGATCAAAAGTAGAGGTATAGTTCAATCTTGTTGAAAACATGTATTACTGAACATATTTTAGCATTCTTATATCTATGAGTATAACTGGCGTACTATTAGCTATTATATCATATATACCGTATTTTATCTAATATAATCCCGAAGGTGATAATATTTCAATATCCCACTAGGGGTGTCTAATATAGGGTCGCTTTCATTTTTACACACTATTTCTCTTTCTGTAGGGGGTGTCTATCAATGTGGCTTCAATTATAAGGAGGGGTACATAGAAAAAATTGGGTATGTCAACAATACAAGCGCTATTATCCACGAGATTCGTATTTCCGATACGCCAGAAAGTTCTAATGTGATAACGCTTCTTAAAATGCACGTGTAAAACTTACGCCTAATATATTTAACCTAAACTTTTAATTAACTCTTTGAAAGTAAACACATTTTAATTAAACACTTTCAGGAACTCAAACACGAAATGAGTTCGGATCAGGTTCAGTTATGTGAAATAGAACAAAAATCGGAAATAAAGGAGAGCAAAGTTCATGCCGCTTATTCCACGGAGACGGACTCTGGAGTTTCGGAGAGCGCTCTTTCAGAGGCTGAAATCGAGCATATTCGGAAAGTCGCGGAAAGAGCCAATGCTGAGTTGCAGCTAAGCGCCGCTTATTCGCCCACTACGCTGGAATTTTGGAGGGCTGAGCCGCAGGCTCTAGGCGACAGAAGGCCTTCGGTAGAGCTCTTTATTTTGGGTGCTTCGGACAACGAAAGTCGAAAGGAGGGTTCCATGGATTCAGGAACCGAAAGCTTGGCCTTGAGTGCAGAGGATGGACAAATTGAAGATCGAGAATGCGTAGATGAAAGTGCAAGACAGGTGGCGGAAGAAATCTCGTGGTTCCAAGAGGAACTTCAGCGCATGAACAAGTCCATACATGAAGAAAATTGGATGCAAATGAGTGAGCAATGTAAGTGAAATTATTAAGTTCACCATCGTAGAACAACCAAAGCTTGGAGCTTCTGCAATGGAGTTTTGGATTCCAAATACCTTTAAAGTGTTCAGACAAATAGCTGCAATTAATTTGATCAATAAATCTTTTATTTTGGATAGTAAAATGACACTTTTAAGGATTTCACTATTTTTATTGGTATAATAAGGGGTTCTAACTGTTAAATGACAATCATATTTTTTAAATTTTTTGCATTGTGTTTGTATATATATATAAACTTATATTTAAACCTAAAAAAATTAATAATTTTATTGGATATACATATCTATGTTATTATTTTTAAATTTCGAACGTTTCTTCAGATTTCTCCTAAAAAGCAATTGTTTTAGTCAAATGTTCAGTATTGACACCCCACTGAAAGTTTTCCCTTCTTCATGATACCAACAACATTTTCCATCAAGCTTTCCAACAATTATTGCACAATATCAACTTTTACATAAATTTTCCCTGGTCTTTTAGAGCAAAATTTTGCTTTCGTGCAAAATCTGACATAGAGGTATTTACGTCAAACGTATAGCCAAAATAGTGGAAAATACTCCAAAAATCGTTTCCCATCAAATAGAGCACGAAGAGACAATCATTAAAACTTGCACTATTGTAACCCTAGTTTAATAGCGCAAATTTTTCTGCTTACTGCATTACAGAACTGTTAGATTAACATAATATACTCTGTTATCCCTTGTCCTTAACATTAATTTTATTAATAACTTTGTAAATTTTCACCATTGATGCACCAGAGAATTACTATTTTCAGATATTCCGCCCACCGACAAAACAACCCAATCAAAGCATCCGTCAGAGACTTCCGCATCTTTACCGCCTATTCTTTCGCCTATTGTCTCCGACTTTCACGAGGAGGAAAGACGTAAAGTTGAAGAGTCCGCACTTTCAATCTCTTTTGACCCAAGCACTAGTTCAATCCTAATAGACGAACATTTCGACTCCGCCCCGGCTTCGACCAATTTCTCTGAAGAAAAAAGCAGAGAAATCCAAATATACGCAGAGGAGCAGCAATCCACCAAGGAAAACGACAGCTATATCGATTCGAGCGCCAGAGCTGGCCAGGAGGAGCACGACTGGTCGAGTCATAAAATCCTTGAAAGTGAAATAGCGAGAGAGACGCAAACTTGGACTGAGGACATGAGCCCAGGCTTTGCAGCTGAAAATAGGGATACTTACGCTGAAGAGATGACCTTAACTCCAGAAGAAATGGGTGGCAGACGAGAGAGCATAAGAAGTTATGTCCACGATACACACACAGAACTCGCAAAGAGCCCCGCAGAGGAGGGCACATGCCAGCCCCTTTCTCCTCCTCATGCGCCATTTTCTTCTTTAGCCCACGGCTCATTACCTCATCAGCTAGCCATACCACCCCAAACTGCGCCCCAAAATAGTGCCCCGACTGCCACCGCTGCTGTGGTCCCTATTACTGCACATGCCATCGATGTTATTGGCCCCGAGCCTCCGGCGTTTAACCAAACAACTCCAACAACATCACTTCCAAATCGGACATATTCACCGGAATTACTAGACTCCGAGGAAAAACTAATAGAGCCAATAGAAGTGAAGAAAACGAGGGATGATTTTGTAGATGGTCCGGAGAGGCGATATTCGAGTGAAACTGAAGGTGGATCTGAACCTGGAGAAGACGATCACTTAAGCTCGGCTACAAGCGAGGGTGGAAGCCCGCAGGAAGAAGAAGAGTATGAGGACGGCCTGCAGGACAGGTGAATTTTTTACTATTTGAAATGAGAAATTAAAGTGACACAATTAGGTGCTATCGGGATCAAATACTAAATTTCTATTCATTATTGAAATAAATTTTACTTAAATGCGGTTGGATTTGCTCCGTTTGGTTTTGCTCTAAATATATTTATCATATCGCCGGCTAACTACGAAAAAGAAATCCTATAATTTTTTACCTGACCAATTTTCCCTTGGGATAAAATCTCATCGTAACATATTTTAAAAACATTAAATTTTAAGTATATACGACAAAAGTTTTGAATCTTGATTCTATTGATATCACGATATTGACATATAAATGTGTTATTTCATATGAAATCATTTTTTCTCTTCCCTTATACATTTCCTCTACATTCACTTATTTTTCAGGGATACAATCCCCATCGAATTACGCGCAACAATCAGAGCTGAATTGCCCGAAATCAGTAATCGCATCCTTGACGTCGAACATAATACGGAACGAATTCCCACTCCTTACGTATCCGTAGAATCTGGAATCAACCAGAAAAACCTCGAAGAATCTGCACAACATCCAGCTCCATTTACATTCACTGGCGGTGGACTAAAAGGCATGTTTGGCGGTGGAAAAGGCAAAGCTGGAGGATTCGGTGGATTTGCCTCGAAATTCGCGGCAGACGCCCTAAAGGGTGCTCGCCAGGCTGGGGCTGCTGCAGCCGAGAAAGCCGCGGCTGCCACAAAGGTGAATAATTTATTTAAAATTATCTTAAAATAGTGGATTATTAACTAAACATAGATTGATAATTAATTTCTTACAATTTTTCCTTATACCGTCGATAGTGGCATTGTTTTTGCCATAAATAAAATACTGTGTAACACTTAACCGCTATTTATGAAAGCCAAGAAAATTTATTCGAAAAATGTGAGTTTTTCAAATTTCGATGATTTTACAAACATGTTTAAAAAATCTTAAAATGTTATTGTTATTATGTATTATATCATGTTAAATAAAAATTATTGTTGTAATTATTAAAGGTAGCTGCTGAAAAAGCGGCTGCGGCGACAGCTCCCTCATCAGCTGCCGGC
This sequence comes from Ditylenchus destructor, assembly GCA_022814885.1. NCBI lineage: Eukaryota > Metazoa > Nematoda > Chromadorea > Rhabditida > Anguinidae > Ditylenchus > Ditylenchus destructor. The sequence continues at coordinate 6,428,958 of JAKKPZ010000002.1, read as the reverse complement.
TCCACGAGTTCCTTACCGCAAGCAATCGGCACAACTGCACAACAATTACAGGTGGATATCTTTAGATTAAATAATTAAAATTAATATAGATTAATGCGTTATTTCACGCTTATTGAAAGTTTTACAGCTACACATCACATTGAGAGCAAATTTTTCATTGGAATACAATTTGAAATCTAATCAATTCGAAAATTGAGTAACACTGTTTGTTATTTTAATTAACTTTTCACGTTAATTTTACGAAATATATTCTGGTATCATAAATTATCTTTAGAGTCGCCTGGACTTTTAGCCATTTACATCTCCTTTTACTCTTTAATTAGAATATAGATAGAGAAATTTTGCACCAGAAATAAAGCGGATTTCTCCTGGAAAATGCTTCGTAAATAATTATGACGCCCTCCCGAACATCAAACAGGATAGTGCCAAATCCTGTTTTGCGTGCAAGCAAGCCAAATTATTTCAATAGAATATTTATTTCAAAGGAGAGTGAAGGGTTATTCCTTATACTGAAATAAAGTAATATTTTTCTTTTGCCAATGTATTACTAATAGTGTGTCAGCTGAATAAATTATGAAAACCAATTTGATGCAAATTCAAACGAATTAAACCTAATATTATCTGCAATATGAACCGACTAGCAAATACTTATTGTAGACACCATCAATGCCGAGTCGTCCGCAGTCAGCAATGGCAGGAATCTTAGGGCGTCCTGATGTGGACGTTATGCCAACATCGTCTTTATCGGGTTCCCTCAGCCAATTACCACCAGGCTTGGAAGATTTATCCGAAGAAGAGCGAAAGAAAATCATGGATGTGATGCGAAGTGCCGAACGTGATGGTATCATGGCTGCAGATTCCCTAACAACAGGTCCAATCAGTGATGCTCAGAGGAAGATAAGCGGGTCAAGAACTATGGAGTCGATCGGTGCTCAGCTGCCCCGTATTGAGCCAAATTTGACAACAACGTAAGTGTTGCAAAGAATCGCTACTTTTAATAATTTTTCACGAAATTTTATATATACAAATTAGAGTTTTGCGAGCATAAGCAGGGTCATTTTGGAGTAGGATCTTTCTTAGTCAACAGATTACCTAACCTATAGTTTATGAATAAAACATATTCATAACAATACGTTTTAGAAAAGCAATTAGCTCAGCGAGTTTGGCTCCTCCAGCGTCACAAAACCTGAAAACTACGTCTCCATCCGCAGAGGATTTATGCATGGGACTAAGCGAGTTGTCTGCTGAAGAACAGGAGAAAATTTTGGCTGTAATGCGAATGGCTGAACAACAAGAACAATTGAGTGGAATGCCATCTGTAGCACCAACGCAGACAATGATCACAGAAGCAGGTTGGCTTATTTTGCTGACATACAAATATTTTAATTGGGCCAAATATTCATAAAATGCTGAAGAATTTGAAAAGGACATAAAACATATTGCTCTTTGGCCAATACGGTTTATTCCTAGAGAATAACTGTTAAAACTTTAATTTATGAACTAGAATATATGTCTCGACTTCTCACTTTTCAATTGAAGGACTCTCTTTTCTCATGTCGAAATGCTTTTCTAAATTAAGTCTGGAAAATAATTAACTCAAGATGGCTGCTAGATGCCAATTAAATTTTAGGGTTGTCTTTTCTCTAAATTTTAGGACTCAACCTTCTCTGTCGGGTTGCTTGACAGGGAAAGGAATTGGATTTCCTTAATTATTTAAATCTGCCACATTTATTTTACCACTTTCTGTTGTTTGAAGACCCAAATAAGAAACATGGGCTAAGCCGGCAAAACAAAACAGGCAATGGCCGCATTGGCATGGGAATATTCCCACCGGAATTTTACTCTTTCATTTTGCGTTTGGTGCCAAGAAATTGCTTAGGGCTGTCAATGGGAATTAACCAAAATCCGATTCTGCAATACAGATTTAAGGGAAAAGAATTAGGCCAAAAAGAAAAGTGAAAGAACTTTATAACAAAATGGTTGATATATGCGAAACAAATTGTTTACATTTATTGATTGAATTTTGAAGTTACATTTTGGACGAATATAAATCGAACATTTCAATAAAGCATTTTACAGATCGATGCAGTAGCGACTTTGATAAATGTGACAGTCTATTGAGAAAATGAAGTAAAAGATTTTAAGAAATTTTGTGTTTCCAATTTCAATTTTGTGTATCCATATTTTAAAGATTGTGTTGCATATATATTTTAAAAAGCTAGAACAAAATTAAAAATATTTATGATTAGATTTGAATTTCAAATCATTCTTTGGAAAATTATTGTGGTTTCGTGCATAGAAGCGTTGTCACAACATCGTAATTTAGAGGATCGTATTTATCCAACTTTTACATTACCTCTCGCTTTTTTCTAACCTCTTTTCTTTAACCGACTCCTCTGTGGCGTCAGGGTTTTACAGAAAACCCCTACGACAAAATTGAATGGTAGTAAATAGCTAAAATAGAATTTGTACTGTAGCAAGATACAAGAGAAATGGATCAATTGGTTCTTAATATTTTGGTTGATTAATTTTTTCTAATTAAAATTGATAACAATTTTACGCTTTTTAATTTAATATTTTATTTTAATTAATTTCAAGGTTAAAATTCAAAAGTTATTCTAATCGTGTTCATTACAGTCATTATCCACGAGCAATTAAACGACAAAGATGGAATAAAAACACGAAAATTATCTTTTGAAAGCCGTCACGAACAAATCCCGAGTCAACCACTGACAGGTGTTGTTCCTCCCACAACTAAGAAAGACGAGCCAAACATTGGAACTAAATCTTCGGAACTGTATTATTACGAAGAAGTGGGCCCAGGAAAGGATGAGGAAGTTGATGCTGATGAAGATTTGGAGACAGTACGACAAATCCTCAGGCAAAGAAGTTACAGTGAAGTAGACGACGACCAGGGGCCGGTGGGTCATTTCATAGAAACTTGAATTTAGTGATCTGAAACGGAAAATTTGAGAATAGCATAAATAAAGCCATCATTTCTTCATACATAATTTTTACTTAAGATGGTTATATAGGGTCATATTAAACATAGAATATGTTTAATTGTCACCGAGTTAAAAGAATTATCTGCTGCAAAATTATGTAAAAGTAACTCTTAATAAGACTAACGAAGACCCTGATTTTTTAGTTTGGTATTTGCATTGTGCTTTTCGACTTGTGAGGTTCAAATATTCTGAATTTGATTGTGTTACAAATTGCAGTCTAAATTTTTAATTGTTTCCACTTAGATTTTCAAAATGTCCTTAACGCTAAGTATGACACAGTATCGTGTTCATAAATAGATATTGATTAAGTACTAATGATTTCAGGATTTGTCGTTATATGGTCAGCCGAGTGTTGATTATTCTTCAATCGATGTGTTAAAGTCGCCAAAAGAGGCAAGCATGGAATACGCAATTCTTCCACCCACTGAGTCAGAAACCAAAGATCGTGCCGAATCTCAACAACAAGAACAACATTTCGCGCAAATCACTGCAGAAATTGCAGAAGACGAAGATGATGCCGATGTGTGGATGCAGCCGCAACATGAATATAAAGTGAGTGCACAACTTATTTCTGCTAAAAATACATCTTTGTAATTTTAAACATAATTTCAGTAATTAGTGTTAGCATCTATGACAATCATAATTTGAGGGCTTAGCACAAAATTGTCCAAAACAGTAGTTTTAAGAAAGAAATAGAAAAGCAATTGAAGAAGAAAAGCAATTGAAGAGCTAGCTCCGAAATGAAATACGTTTGGTGAATAACACAAGTGAGCCAAACCAATAACTTCTCGTTTGTAAGAACGAAATATAAGGAAGTTTGAGAAGTCAGTTAAATGTATTGAGTTCGCGATTTGCAATTTAGCCACCTGAAAATTGGGAGGCAATTCGTGGCCCGACTACCAGAATGTGGACAACCGACTTCTCTGACAATGACCTTGAGGCACTGCCCAACGATGTACCATGCACGGCGCCGAATGTTGTATCTAAACCGCAACAAGAAAACAAACGCGTGAATGAGGCACACTTGGAAGATATCAGTGTAGAAACAGTACGCGGTTGTTGGGAGCTGGAACATAACCAACCTTTGCAGTTTTACAAGCCTGGAGGCAGTCGAGGTCGGTTTATTTATAATTTTAGAGGAAGTTAGTTTTGATAATGTTACCTTGAAAGATTCCCTGCATATTATTTTGTGAATATAGAATTAATACTTTCGGTTTTGCACCATTGAGAATTACATGCTGAATTTGTGTTCAGTAAGAAACCAAGAAAATTTGAAATGTAGGGTTTAAAACGCTTGAAGATAATTAGTTTATATACCATAATTTTTCTAATTTATGAATTTCTGTAAAAGGTAAATTTTATTTATCTATAAATCACTTGGCAATACTGTACATTGCAAAAATAGAACATTTTAGAAATAATAATTTCAGATCGCGCTTTGGATGGTTCAGCTTCGAAGATTTCAAATGAGGTGTTGGAAAAAGTTTATCACGATCAAAATAATCATTACGAGATTGAAATGGAGGATCCGATGTCACCAAAATTTGTCTCGTCTGTTCAAAAGCCGGCTGAGCCTCAGGCTAAACTTGATGGGGAACAACCACGAGCTCCCGAAATTGTGTTGAACACAGTATCAGGTGAGAAAAAGGCGCCATCTGCCGATGAAGATTCAGATGGGGCTACACCGCCTAGCTCAGACGAAGAGGAAGATTACCCCGATCAGGTTGGTAAATAAGGTTTCATATATAAACTATTTAAAATAAACAGGTGAAAATTAAACTGAAGTCATAATAATTGGTTACTTCGGGTCCCTCTAAGTTGATTGGTGAAGTTCCGTGTTCCCCCACGAATAGAATCTCCCACTTTTTGGGGGTCCCGGACCCCAAACTCGCGAGTACCCCCCCAAAACCCATGATTTTAGGGGGTTATCAATGTCAGAATTGGGGTTGACATACGTGAAAACGTGACATCAGTGTGTCACGTGTGTCACGTAAAAGGGCAAGTACCCCCATCGCCGCTCGGATTTGGGCGTGTGATACATGAATCGCTTCGTCTCGATGAGCTGAGTCGATTGGTACCGGTTTCGCCGGGCAGATCGGCGATTTCCGGGATTTATGGCTTCCGGAAAATCCTGGATGACCGTGGGCGCCGCCATGCGGCGAAGCCGCTGGGTGGTCCTATGGAATGTGTACTATTCTGATGGCATTCTCTGCTATTAAAACCTCGTAAATGGAAAGGTTTATTTTATAATAATTAAAGCATATTGTAAAACGCAGTTTTTAGGCAGGCTCATTAAAAAATCGTTTCAGCGATTTGTGTACTGTTTTATAATGAAAAGTTTTATACATTACATATTCGAAGTTAGTAGCATACCTGTGGCCAAGATGAGTTTATCGCGTAGCTAGCTTGAAATATAGGAAATTTTATGACTGTCACTTCTTTTCTGCCCCTGAAATCCAGCTATTGAAATTTTTTAAGTTTACCTAGCTGGGTGTTACTAATTTAAATCATTAAATTATTTTTTAAATATTAAATTAAAATAAATTCAGGTGATTCAAGCACCATCGGCTCCGATGTCTTATGCAGCGTTGCAGGTAGGCATTACAACTAGTACTGTATTTAGTATTATATTAAATATTACAGGAAGAGAGGGAGGCGCAATCAGCTTTCGCCAAAGAAGTTTTTCAACAAATTCAAGCGTTTGGTGAGGCTGCTGACGACGAATTTGATGTGCAATGGGCAACTATGCCCAAGTCCATGAAAATTGCGGAGCAGGAAAAGACTATTACCGATATTCAATCACAACCAATGGTAATTACCTTACGGATGTTTTACCTAAAATATTACGTGTATATTTAACTGAAAAAACCATTTAACATTTATTATTCGTCAAGTATTACCCTTTACCAAATATATACGAAATCTTTTTCTTTCCAGAAAGATGTCTTTGAGTCAGCGAATACCTATTCTCCAGACTCCCAACCACCACCTGCGTCAGTAATTTCCTCTCGTCCTACACAGCAACCTCCAAGTATTCCTAACGCAGAGACAGTGCCAAAAACTGAACCATCTAAAGAAAAACCATTGGAACAAGATATGGCTAAGGTCGTTGCACTGACCGCCCAACGCCAGAATCCATTTTTGGCACCTGAAGATTTGGGTCAAGAACATGACGAGTTCGAAGACGATGGAATTGTTGTGCAGCAAGTGGTAAATTCAATACAGCATTTTGTATTCTGAATATCATCTTTGTAGGGGCTCGATGAAAAAGATTTTTCTGCAGAAGCTGAGCAATACTACAAAAATACATATTACATACATCGCCCCGGACCTGTTTACACTATCCCCGAAGGAGAAGAGGAAGATACCGTGGTTAACACAGAGGGAATTTACCATGGTAATCTTTGATTAAAAATTCACAATTCCATCAATTTGTATTTAATAAATTAGATGTTCATTATTTAAATGATCTCGGTAAAAATTTAGCTCGCGAATTCGAGCGTCGCCCGCTACATGGTACAACCGTTCCTCCATTAATCCCTGACAACATTACTCCTAAACGTGCGCAGCGTCGAGCTGCTGGAAAACCCACGTTGGAAAACGGCATTTGGCAACCGCCATCAAGTGAAAGCGTTACATCGGCGTACAATCTGATTACGGGCCAAATGTCGACAAGTTCAGATCAAAGAGCAGCTCCGGTGATTACTACAGTGATCTCAACATTAACACCTATACGAACTGCTCCGCCACCACCTCCGGAGGGGGTAAACATATTATATTTGGCTATAAAAGTAAATTTGAATATAAGTTGTGACCTATTTCGAAATTCTATTGTCTGCTAGGAAGCACAAGCGCCCTCGATTTCAGTTCTAAAAACGGGACTCTACATAACGGCGCTCTCTATATAACGGCGATTTTGCCCGGTCCCGAGACCGCTGTTATAAAGCGAGTTGACTGTATATTTAATTGATTATATGATAAATAAGTTATAAAACTACAGCTGAAGATGCTCATTACAGACATTAGAAAATGTTTCGACTCAATCTGCCTCAATACCTGCTACTTCCGCGCATTCCTACACTCGGCAAATAGTAAGCATGCCTCCCTCGTATGCCACGCATATGCTCCAGCAGCAACATCATCAAATGCAAAGTGCCCATCGGTTCACGACCGATATTGCTCAGCCTGATGACTTGCTACCTGTTACAAATTACCAAATTGGCCATTGGGATTTGACTGGTAATATTTTATTCTTGTTAGGACCAAAAATAACTTAACATTTATTTAGATCAGCTTCCTCTAAATGAGAAAACGCCAACTTTGGGCAATCAGCTTGCTTCTGCTAGTCACGCTGTTAAAACCGCAGCAGACGGAAATACAGAAGACATAGATGCGGATGGGTCGGTATCTTCACCGAGGTATATATTATGTTTACTAAGCATCAGTGATGTCAATATCTGTCAAAAACTATAGTATAGTTTGGGTAACTATAGTTTTTCGTAGATATTGAGTGATTTGCAACGTCCTAGGAGGACGAGTAATGGATCAATTGTAACCCCCGAGTCTCATCATTAATTTGGACCATTAAGCATTCTTCTAGAATATTCTATAAGCAAACGATATCTTGGAAAAACTACTATATTTTACCAAACTATACTATAGTTTTTCATAGATATTGACATCAATCTAGATACAAACTACTTTTCCCTGGACCATAAATATTTTTTGCATACACATCTTTACCCTTGTCACGCCTTTGATGCCAAGCTTAAACCTAAGCCCTCATACTGGGGCCGAACTATATCAAGTGCAGAGATGCTCAGAATTCGTTTTCAGCCGTTTTCTGAAAAAAACTCAAAATTTGTAATTTTTTCCAGGTATCCGGCATCTAAAAAGGCATAGAATCCTAAATAAAACTAAACCGAATCAATAACTCTATCTCTACATAAATATATAAACGTGTTTTTGATTCTGTGCAAATTTCATGAGTCTGAGCATAGGCAAATTTTGAGATGCAAGCTGGGAGGTACGAGCATATTAGGACGAATTGCAAATTTTAGTAGCAATGTGGTATTGATGAAGACAATTAGAAAACACATTCAGACTTAAACGATCGCCCGCAATGATTTTGACGCCTTCCGGTGAAAAGCCTTCTCCCTTGATCGTTTCTACAACTTCGTCTGCTCAACAACCAATTTTCACGATTGACCAGTCCTCAACTCGTACTGAAACTGCTTTGCCAGCGTACGACACGCAAAAAACCACCACCGAGGTGGGGATATTTTCTTGCGCTCAAATAATTTTTATTTTTACATTAAGAGCTAAATATTTAACGGAATGTGTGAACATTCGATTCACAAAATTTACCATAAGCGACGTTGTAACACAACTTATTTTTCTATAAGTTCTTGTAGACTGTCGGAGAACATTCGCAAGCACTTTCTTTAACATTTCATATAAACTTTCACTAGGCTGATTCATTCTAATGAAAAGTTAAATATTTCTCATTATTGTTTCACGATATGTAATCATCCATTATCCTAATTTTTCACAATCATCGAATTCTATGCGCCAATTGCAAATAATTGTATTTATAAGAGAATATAACCAATTATAAATTTATATCCATTATCTCAGGTTATTGGTTAATCAAACCAACGTTTAGATTAAATTTTCGATTGTAATATAGAAAATTTATCCTTGTTTATGTGTGACCACAGCTAATGATCGATTCGCGTTTAATCATTAATTATCATTAATATGATTTATCCTATAAATGATTTGACCTATAAATATGATTTTAAATACTCTCTTTTTTCTCACACGGAACGTAAAGTTTCTGAGCACTTGTCCCTCGCCTCCGAAAATATATAGCAGTGTGTTGAATGTGCCCTTTAAAATGTAAAATTCTTCATCGAGCTAGCAAAACGTAAAAAGAGAAGCTGAGTTGCGACAACGGTGTGTGGTGCAGAAAATGGCAGCCACTTCCCTGGCATTCCTTATTTGTTCCCGCCATTGCCTCAAGCATGTTCCCATCATTCGCTTCCCATTTTGTTCTGTTTTGAAAATCGAGCAAGTGCTTAGCGAAGAGCAACGAAGCAAACCAAAGCAAACAATTTATCTTTGAACGAGTCCCCGTGGGCCGCTTTAAAAAAGACTGACAAGCATTCCAGTTTAGGTGGGCCAGGACCTTATTGACTGGTCTAGTTAAAAGCTCGCCGAGTCTCTGCTAGTAATAACAAGAGAGGGATATTCTCTCTTCATTTTTTCGAATACCCTAACTGACCCACGCGTTGAGCTGTCTAAGTATGGCCATTGCTCTTGTATGCCTCCTCCATTTTCTTATGTATGACTCTTTTAGCGACGATTTCTTTTGCATTTGCAGCTTTCGCTGTTAGAACAGCAACATTGTAAGCTTAGATTTTCTCTACCTTACTCTTAAAATTTTGGCCCTTTTCGCTGTGGGTACATAAAAGGAGCGGTATTTGCGGAGAATATATATTTGTGTATAACCCGTCTGGGTACTTCTTTCCCTTTTTGAACATTCTCTAGCCTCTTTAGTCGAAGTCCAGTTGACCATATAAAGCTGAGATTTTGCTGGCCTTTCTGTGAAAATCGACTTTTCTAGCTCCTGGGCATATGGGCAGGACATAGTGTCTCTGCATATACATCCATTATTGGCCCTTTCATACTGCTGCGTAGGCTGCCGAGTCCAAAAAGGAGGCGATGATTAAAAGCAGAGGGCCTGAGGCGGCATTCATTTAGAAAAGACATCCTGTGTCGCTGGTATCCCATACCCCATTTGTCTAATGAGCACTACCAATCCGAATTTCACTCACTTATTCCGCCCGGCGGCAGCAGTCAAGTACCGGATAGGTTGTCATCGCTGACTTGGCCAGCCGGTCCGGTGTCGATTTAAATCCAATAATAGTGTTGACAATATTTCCCTTGGCTATTTCAAATTTGTTGTCTGCTTCTATTTCTTTGGGCATTTGCCCTACAAAAAGTGGAATCAATCCGGATTCGATTGGTGTGGTCACTATTCTGAGTGTGTGGCTTAGCGTTGTATCCATACGGAATAATTAATTGGATGTATCATCCCGCTACTTGAGAGGTATTAGCTGTTTAAGATACCTAAAAGTTAGCTAGATGAATAATAAAGTTAAATTTTGATCAATTTCACTAATCGCATACAAAATATTTTACGTGTTTGTATGTAATTGGGCAAAAATATTCTTTGAATCGAACACAAGTTTGAGTAGCTAAAAAACTATTTCGTTCAAAAACGTGTATGTGCGGGATAACTTATCATCCTGCAATGTTTTTCGGAGTCGTATACACTGAGTTTTATTACTTTTATGAATACTTACATTAAGCTTTTAAAATAAACAATAAAATTGATATGAACAATGGACAAAATCGCCGTTATATAAAGAGTCGACTGTAGCGAATATTTATAGAAAATAAAAATGTAATTTTTAAACCTTTTAACCTAAAGCAGTAGTAGCATTTTAAAGTAAATAAAATTTAAAAAATCTTGCTGTTAGTGATTAACACGTAAATAATCGTAGCATCTTTCTGTGGTCACACATTGTCAGTAATTTTGTGGAATTCTTTTTATATACGTAAAAAAGACTAAACATATTGTTCCAGAAATTCGCTACCTTCCTAACTGCTCATAATCTGATTTTTTCTTATTTGCTTACAGGATGTGCATTCGGCATCGTCTACAACCACAATTCCTAGTGCTGTCTCAGTTACCACCACAACCTCAACTGTCAGCAACATTATCACTTCTTCAGCCCAAGAAACAGCAATGGGTAGGCGCAAACTGCCCTCATTACCTCCGCCTTCAGCCTCACTACCTAGCACTTCCCTCACTCAACTGCCTCCCTATATGTACCAGCATTCCACCTCTGCGACGGATAGCTCAATACCTGGCACCTACGGCTCAACGCCAGCACAAACTATACCTCAAGTTACGCAATACTATTCGGGCACATTACCTTCGTCAACATCGCTTGCGACAGGTACTGCTCCCATATACTACACGTCCTGTGCCCCAGAATATAGAGACGCTGCCGTTAACGGTGGATCAATTGTGGAAAACGGAATACTACCTGCTCAAACTCTGCCTAAATCACACATTTTATTTGACCCAAGCAGCAGTGCTGCGTCGACTCTTTCGACCGGTCGAACTATTCAAAGAGTTAGAGAAGATATCACGAGAAGACCCACGCCTGCGCCTTTGGGGCAACGGCCGAAATCGGCATCAGCAGGAGCAAACTTGCTCGTGTCACACTCCACACCTTCAAGTGTGGCGAAAACATTTGCTGGGCAATCTAAAACCAGTCTCCAGCCGGTCCCTTCCCTTTTCACATCGCCAAGTCAAACTCACCACCCAGCGGATCCGGCGATTATACCAGGCGCACCATTCAAATCTTCAGTACCAGCTACAGATGCTATACACCTTCAAAGTAGAATATTTAGCCCAAAGCCTAAAATCACAAGTATATCCTCTCAGAACGTGAGCACACAAAATCGAGCGAGTTCAGAGACTTTGGCACAACTCCGCTTCAAAAAAGAGCTGCGCGATATATTAGCTCAAAGAAGAAAAAGTCAAGAAGCTGTGGAGATTGAGGCAAATCATCGCGAATATATGGTGTCGAGGCTCCTAAACACTGGTCTAATGCCCACATCAGACCCCCGAGAGAAGAGATTACCACTGCTTTCGGCAGAACTTGATGCTATTCCGCGAGTTGTTAAATGCCAACTGCCGGCCGAAATTGTCAATGGTGCGAAAATAGTGCCAAAAGGGAAGCGACTGGATAAATCAGAAGATAGATTTCTTGACCAGAATGATCAGATGTTATGGCACAGCGCAAGGGGCCCACATTCAGAGATAGATTATGGATCCAGAAGCCAAACACGGCACAGTCAGGACTACAACAAAAGATCAGTTGGATGTCAATGTGAATCGCAAATTTCCGATAAAAACCGAGAAGACTTTGAAAAACATTATTATTACGGGTTCTCTCATCCGAGTACATCAATTGGCTATATTAGTTCTAGAGTCCAACCTGTTCAAAAGCAACTGCCAAGCACATCACTTAGGCTTCAGCTCAAAGCAGACCAACAATACTCTGGCTCCAAAAGAATGGTTAATTCAGAAACACAAACCTTAAAAACCACGGAAACCCAAACTTGGTGTGGTGCGAATCAATCATACGCGGGTCAAAGAAGTTCATATCCACCGCCATTTGGAAAACCGCAGATTATACCTGCCAGTGTTTATGGTCAAACATTAGCTCCTACTCAAACGCAAAGTCCTACAAGGGCTAAAGAGAAGGCTTTGGCACGAGAGAAACGTAGATTGCATTTGACGGATTCATATAATTTGGACGACATAGAGAGGAAACGCCGAGATGTTCAACAGGAGCTAGACTGGCGAAAACACAAACTAAACTCTATGATAGAGCTTAGGTATTTGGATGAAGAGCCAGATCTCCACGGTTATGGTGATTTGCCAGGTGCTAAGTCAGACTATTCCTCGGCCACAGTTCCACATTATGGAAGTTTGCCCAGAATTGATTACCCAGTGCTAGAGACACGAAGATCTATTGGCGCTGATTTCGGTGCGAGAGGTCAATTGGCCCAAATTCCGAGTTGGGAAAGATATGGCTCACTCCCCAGAAGTTATGAGAGGTATTTAGGCCACAGATCTACAGAAGACGGAATAAGGGCCTACGAAGAATTTGACCGCCGGACTAATCAAGGATATGGCCCAAGAAGTGGATGGCCATCTCAAAGATATCCTCCCGACCAGCAATATAATCCATTGAGCCGATCGTTACATAGCATCAATACGGGATATGATTATGACACTTTGCGTCAACCGTGGCGAAGGACGCCAAGCCAGTATCCAATATCTGCTCGCTCTATGAACTATTTGGACCACATGTCACCTTCAAGAGAATGGAATCACACCTGGGATGATTCTGATGTCAGAATGAGACAAACCCATGGTACTCAAAATGTCCAGCCCTCAAGTGGAGCTCCGGACCTTGTATCACAATATGCCAATTATTTGAACAATCAATTCTTGATGAGTCAACAACAGAGATTTGAGGATGAGCAGGCTACGGTAAGATTGGGTCCAGGTTCTATAAGGCAACCACCCCAGGTTTTACCTAGAGAACTACAAGAAGATTTTGTAACCCCTTCACAGCCCATTGGAGGGACAGTCGGAGGCTCCACCAGGCTGAGTATATGGGAAGACCCCGTAAGGCGCTTGGCAGAAGAACAAATGAATTTTGAGAGTCAGCTCAGACTTGCCGAAGATCAAAGACAGAGACAAATTCTTACTGAGCCACCTCTACCAGGAGCAGGGTTTGAAGTTTCCGCCAATATACCCCAATTTGGAGCAGGAGGATCCGAAGCGATTTGCAGTCCCCCAGTATATAGTCGACATGAAACCAACTATGGAAGCAGACCAATTAACGCCGCCCCATATCTGGGCGAATACGGCAATTATTGGAGGAATCGGGCTCAGAGTCTGAGGCAACTTGACATGTTAAACCACAACTATATTGCTGGCCTACAACCTTATGGATATCCGGGAAGTCAGAGACCGTTACCAATGGAATACCCATCACAACCCCCGAGTTGGACAATGCCAAAAACTACTGCTCTTGGATCAGTATGGCCGTATCCTCAGGAGAATGGACCAATAGGATACGGGCGACAAAATGGGACGTGGAGATCACAAGAGGATGGCTTGAGCCGAATTTTGCATCAGTACAGCAGAAATACTATGGCTGGTCATTTCCCCGCGCTCCCCACACATCATTCAGGCTATCCTCGGAACTTAGGCGGATACGACGGTCAGGCTGTGAATTATGGTAGGCATCCCTCTGAGCTTATGTGGAGACAACAGCAGCAGTATCCGTTGTATGAAAATGACAGATTAAATTCTTATGTTCAACCATATAGAGATTTTGAACCGTATAATTATCAATATTATGTTGATGGAAGATAATTTGGTGGCTTGATTTTATTTGTCTTTCACTCTTTATTCCTGGTACATATTCGCATTCTCTTATTGAACCCTTTGACGTCTCTTCTAAAAATTCTGAAATTTCACTGCCTTATTTTGCAAATAGGAATTTATTTGAATTTTAATAAATACAAATATCTTTTGAGTTATACAAAAATGTTATTGATTTCTCCAATAATACAAACTTTATTGAGTCCTTCTATTACAATACTATTTTAGGCATAAATACAGCGACGTTGTTTAAAAGTACAATAACCTTAAACGAAGAAGAATTTTTGAAAAATGTAAAATATGTGGTTCTTTGAAAAATGACTTGGAAAAGAAACCAATCTTTTACGCACACAAACCATATGCAATGTGAAATTTCGTAGTGAAGCTACGACTTCTCAGTGTAAGCTAAGAAGGAAAACAAACATTGGCCGCATCGATGGACGTTGTGTCACAGCAATATTAATGACACGCACACAGATACGAGGCTGTTGTGCTTCTGGCTATTTGGTTGTTCTCCATGTTTTAAAACAGGAACAAAGAGCAGAGCACAAGAATTGCTTTTAAATAAGACAATACTATAAAACGCAAGCGTAAAAGCACGTATAAAATGTATATAAAACAAAACTACATTTTGAAAATTAAGGATTTAGAGTTGATTTAACTTAGACGTTAATAATTTCTTTGCTACGAGTAACGGGATGAAGCTTTGCTCGTGAGAGAGCTCATGATAATACCACAACCTCATGAGAATGAATCCTGAATCTGACGTTAGACTCTGCTTTAGCAAGGTCGAAAACCTAGGCCGCAAATGTCAAATGTTTTCGCCAAAAGGCCCGTTTTTCATTAAAATAATTATATCATAAAAATTATTGGGTATTTTCGGATCTATTTTCACGGATGTTATTTAATTTATTCAGCTAAGCGAATTAAATCGACATAGAGCTAGAATATATGTTTTGGATTTAAAGGTTAATAAAGAATGTAATGTATAATATCGAGTCCCTCTAAGGCGCACTGTGGCTCTCCGGACGGTCTCTAAAAGGCTAAAATAAGCCTTTTCCGGAATCACGCTCCAGGACCACGGTCTCGCGGGTACCCCCCCCCCCCCCCTAAATCGGCCACGCTGAGTCGAATGGCGCAAAAATGTTTCACGTGAACCCACGTGAAACGTGAGTTACGTGAGTCACGTGGGTCACGTAAAAGGGCAACTTTCCAGTCGCGCCTCGGATATGGGCGTGTGATACGTCAATCGCTTCGTCTCGGCGAGACAAGACGATTGGTACCGGTTTCAGCCTCCACTGGTGTTCCTATCCGGAGATATGGCTTCCGGAAATCCGGAAAATCCTGGATTTGGGGCGTGGTCCGTGGCGTAGCCGCGGGTGCGTCCTATGGGATAGTATACTAAGTTGTAACGGATGCCTACTGCACCGGGAAATGGTGCCTCTGAGAAATGATGCCTGTATAAATCCTTATTAGGACTGCCTAGGGGATGTTCGGGCGCTTAAACGCTAACCCGGAATCATAATCCGGGATTCTTAATCCAGATACCCAAAATCTGATTTAATTTTGTAGGCAATTTGCAGTATTACTTAGCTAGCCCTTGGGTCAAATATGTTATGGATTACTTCGATAGAAAGAATATTGGACACGAAAAATTGCTACAAAAATCAGAACACTGGTATTTGTAGATGAACCATAGCTTTTCAGATCAACTCGTTACCAAATACAGATTTAGGAAAATTTATCCCCTTCTCATGCATGTATTAAGTTGTAAAATCAAGTAAGACACATATGGCAAAGCTCCGGAATATCCTCCAGTAGTACTCTAAACTACGGTTTCGTCATGCCTCGGGCCTTTGTTTTAGAAAATGTCAAATTTTAAACACTCGAAATTGAGGTATTCTAGCGGTTCACCGGGCATACAAGCAACAAGATTTTATTTTGAATCTGAAGTAAAAATTTATTTGTACATTTTTAGCTAATTTTCTTATGAAGGCAACACTTCTCTCTAACAGCGTTATATGTTTATAATCTCACTGTTTAATATTTTAAAATAAATTAGCCTTAGGTGAAGTAATATTTGACTCCATAAAAACATTTTTGATACGGTTTTAGTTCTCATCGAAACATTTCGATACCTTAGCTAACTACGATGAAAATATTGGATGCCGTAAAGAGCATAGCAATATTATGGCATGTTAAGATCGCTGTCTTGTCCAATGCTACCAAAATTTAAGACTTAAATTTTAAGTATAATTACTTTAATTCAAAGTATAATTCAAACTTTAAGGTTAAAATTGTCATAAATGGATAGAAGAAGTTTATTATTTTTTGGAACCTACCAAAAATATAATGTTAATTGCGATTAAATGTTATATCTAACCTGAAATAAACAACAACATCACTGTATTTGTAAACAAAATGCTACCACCAATATACAATTTAAATTTCCCCATTCTTCGCCGTCCTTCCGATTTCCTCTATTTTGATGTCTGATGCCGTATTTAGCTTTCTATGTTTAATCAAGCCACCATTTTTCATCAACAAAATAATATCAAAGCCCCAAGTCAGAATTGCTGCTGTTGGTTCAAATTTGTTGTAATTTTGACAATGTCTATTTTATTCAGCGCAAAGCAATAGAACTAGTCAGGAATATATGGATAGCAAAAGGCAGGCCGCCAATTTAGAGCGAAGATCGCAACAGCCGCTGCGCTTTGAAGAGCATCAAACTGCAAATGTAATATTTTATATAAAATTTATAGTAATATAAAATTTATTATAAATATTTTTATATTAATATTTTATATTAAATATATTTGAATATAAAATATTTTATATTAAAATAATACTGATGAAGATTTATTTCAGATCCGATCTCATCATTCTATGAACAATATACATCAACAGCCAAACGTACGAAGGGCGAGAAATAAAAGCGGTGGGGAGATAAAACGAATTTTGCTGACTAGAAAGTACAAACACGAGAACTTCTTCAAAGGTTTGTATTTTGGTTAGCAATTGCTTTAGAAATGTCAACCGAAAACCCATAAAAGGAGAAAAACCCCGAAAACAAATGGGGCCAACGCAGAGCCTAATTCAGCATAAATTTGATATGCTTGTAAGATAGAAATTATTAGTAAGTAATCACGAGCCAATCTCTTATTCCTTCGAGAAATACTTCATAAAAATAAACACAAGTGCATATTATTATGTAAATATCTCTAACTTCTGTGGTAGAATTGCAATATTCAAATCCCCGCCATTTAGCACAAACTAATCTTTAAATTTAATTATTTTAACTTCAATTTCAGATCTTGGTATCCGTGTAACTGGCGGAAAAAGACTCCGAAGTGGCGACTTAGGTGCTTTTATTACCGCGATAAATCGAAACAAAGCGCTGGAAACACTTGGACAGTTACAAGAAGGTATTTATTTCACTACTTTTAACCCTTCATTGCCGGAGCCATAGACAAAAGACAGAAATCTGGCGTTACCATTAGCTTTCCTTTTGGTGAGCTGTCTTTATCAAAATTATGATGGCTGCCATTGTTTATTTCTCATTTCTATGTGGTCTATTTACAGGCATACTCTTTGTATGAATAATGAACACTCATTCGTTTCTTTCTTTTTATGAAGTCTTTAGCAAATCAAGAGCGTATCCGATCGGATACACTCGGCAATGAAGGGTTAATGTATTACTTCATAATTATATTTCAGGCGATCAAGTACTCGAATGGAACGGTGTGCTTCTAGGAGGAAAAACTTTCGAAGAGGTGGAAAGAATCATCACCGCCAGCACAGGGGAGATTGAAATAATCGTGAAAAGGTTTGATTATTTCTAACTTAAGAAAGTAAAATAAATGTTCAGCCATAATCGCACAAAGGGTTCTAACTCCACCGGTGATACGGAAGACGGCGTGGCACTTTATGACGCAGTGAACAGAGAACAGTCTAGTGCCAATTTAAATTCATCGCAGCGAGCTCTAAAATCGGCGAAAAGTAAGAAGTGAATTTGCATTTGTGAAAATATCCCATCGAAACATCTTGGTCATTATTCTTTCGCCAATGGACAAAAATGTTCTGCTTACTGCTTAAACCGCAATTCAAAAAGAACGGAATTTAAATCGTTTGTAGAATCAGCTAGACTAAAAGCTTAAATTTAAATATGAAGGAATTAATTTATCAAGTCGCACAAGCAAATAATTCAAACAAATTAAGCAATATAATGAATGTTTAGTGAATGTCAACTCGCTCAAAGAAGCTCCGCCTATTCCCGCTCACAGGCCAAACTACAGCTCCCAGACACAATATTCAAGGAGCGACGATTCGCCAGAATCCAATCGCGAACCAGATCCATCTCCAATGCGAAATTCAAACATGAACGCCGCAAATGCCGCAATGGCACTCAATTATCACCGCATGAATGGCAGTCGAATGGGTGGGGACATTGGAGGGCACTTGCAGGTTATCGAAATTTTAATTTTTCATACAAATTGGTATAAAATCATCATTTTTCCTAATTATTCACAAATTATGTACATTATTACCAGTTCTAGAAGATGAACCATTTTAAAATTTCAGGTCAGTCTCTCGTATGACCATTTCAACGCTATTCTGATGGTGCGCGTCATCTCCGCACGAGGATTGCGCTGCAGAGAATATAATAATTCAACGATCGTGTTGCCGAATCCCTTCGTCAAAATTTATTTGTTGCCTGGTAGAAAGTAAGTTCTGACAATCATTCAAAATATATGTTACATACAGCTAGAGATGTGCAATGTGAACCTTGTGAACCCTATGTGAACCCTATTTTCAATTCAACACTGTTCTCGACTAAAACCATCGATTTAGCCCATTTTTTGGCTAGATAACTAAAATCTGATGTAGACGGTCTTATGTCAGTTTTTCATGTAGATTCTGAATATGTTATTTGTTTCTCCACTTGATTAGTAATTGTGTTTAGAACATACTCATATAACTAAAGGTTCACATGTGAACCTTGGTTACAAATTGGTTATAAAGCAAAATTACTAATTAAGTGGAGAAACAAATACTATATTCAGAATCTACACGAAAAACTGACATAAGACCGTCTACATCAGATTTTAGTTATCTAGCCAAAAAATGGGCTAAATCGATGGGCCAATTCAACGAGGGTTAACATGTGAACCAGGTTCACATATGGTTCACATTGCACATCCCTAAATACAGCGAAGCATGCTTGCAATTACTTTTTAGAGTTGCAAACAAGCGAAGAACCAAATATATTCCCAGTTCTGCTGATCCGGAATGGAACCAAACGGTGGACTATTTGATTAACAGCGAAGATCTTCCGAATCATTATTTGGAACTCACTGTTTGGGATTACGACAAGTACAACGACAATATTTGCCTCGGCCAAATTGTTATTCGATTTTCCGGTAAATGTTTAATTATCTTTTTTAAGGATAAAGATATAAGAAACGGAAATATGATATAAATTATTAACGTTATTCAAACACTATTAAATCGTGAAAAGTCATACTGCTAACCAATTTTATTGAAAAATTACTGACTAATCTGATGTATTTCAGACCCATCACTTACGTATAATGTGCCTCGATGGTATCCGTTGGAGCAAATATCTACAAATGCCATACAAATCATCTCTACGGATGATCAAACCAATTACGCTTCATTAGGCGACGGCAGAAGACTACAAATTGGCCAAAGAAGACAGAATCAATCAAGTCTTCCAAATCGCACTAATGGTGTATACCACGACCAGCAACTTTATAGTGATTACCCAGGTATGCTATGTGTTAATATCGTCAAAAGCATTAAAAAGGAATGGAAATATATATGGTAAACATTCTGCACTTTTGCTACAATTAATAAATTTGAATAACCTGTTTAATTCTGAGGCATAATCGATAGAGGATACGGATATGCATTTTTATTATTGCTTCACATCGTTATATGGGACTATTTTCATTCAAAAATTATATAATTCAAATTCTTTGTCACTAATAACATTATTCCAGCAAATTTGGATGCTATCGGATACCCAGCAATTGCCTAGAAAACATTACAACCGTCGAAATGCAACATAAAGCGAAAAGCAATCAGGGCGCGTAATTGTGTTATTTATTGTGTATAATGTCCATATAAAATTTAGCCAAGGAAATTATGGATATATTAAAATATTAGCTGAGGTGGTGATGATTACGACACCACGGCGCCTTAGGCTGTTTTTTTGAGGCTTTGTTTATCTTTAAAGCTTTTGGTTACGTAAAGGTTGTTCGGGCGATTAAGCCTAATTGGGGGTGCCTAAGGGTTGTGTTCTAAAGCCTAAGGGTTGTGCTCTAAAGCCTAAGGGTTGTGCTCTAAAGCCTAAGGCGTTGGGTTCTAAAGCCTCATCGGCTTGAACCCGGTTTGACCCCAGTTCGACCACATTCGACCATGTCGAACATTGTTCGACCCCGGGGTCAAATCCGACCTCAGATTTGGATACCCCGTATCCGAAAACCCCGAAGTACCAAAAATTTCTGTCGGAATCCCAGAAATATGAATTTTGTAGTTTGTACTCTCCCGGACTACAAACTACAAAAGCACGTCATTCAGCCAATGAATGATCCACCTTAGCCGCAATATATAAAAGATGATACCCTTTCGTCTTCATAAAATATTTTTGATACGACATCTGTTTTGGAAAATATTTTCATCAAGCAGTTATTACTAAAACTAAAGAATTCCCTTGGCTACTGACATTCCATTAACCTACCATAATTGGTTGTGCCCAGAATTTTATTTCTCTTATTTCATGTGTTGATCTCAAACTTTCATTGATCTCATTTGTAGCCATGTTTCCCAAATAGTACGTTCTAGCTTTGTCTGATTTTGTTCGTTTATTTTGCAGAGTTTATTTTTTTAGAAACAGTAAATCATTTATTAATAAACGCGTTGACATAATAATCCATTGAACAATATGGTGGGAAGTGCGCCTATCGATTGCTTGTCTGGCCATTTGGTTTTTCAAATTTGTGAAAGGTCGTTTGCATGCTGCAAAATTATATTTCGCTATGACTTTTAACAGTTCACTATTCAATAAATTTATATTTTGTAAGGAAAATGAGCGAAAAATGCAAAAATAATTGTTCGAAAATTAGTTTTCGAACATTAATCTTGAGTTCCTATTCATTTCCCAAATTATATTTCCTTGTTGACTGAACACTGATTACTCAAAAAGGAAATATAATTTCGGAATTGAATAGGAACTCAAGAACTCTTGTTCGAAATCTATATTGTGTCTAAGGCACATCAATAAAAATGTTATAATTTCGTAAATTTAGATTTCTTTAAAAATTACATTTATATTTTCCGCTTTTATATTTATAATGTGAATTAAAAATATATCACTAGAAAACTTTAAAATTTTTTACCTGAAAAAACTGTTTTAAATATATAAATTTTTCAACGTTTACACTCCGAGCTTTCAAAATTTTTTGTCTGAGAAACTCGGCACTTCAATCCGCCCTCTGTTATTTGGTAAGTGTATGAGTTACAAAGGGCTGACAAGTGTTACAATTTTGTAACTTCTCCTTCGATTTATTTACTTAGTGCATTTGTAAATATTCCCACAGAATAAATCCGCAGTTGTTAAATGCTTTTGTTGTTTGAACTTCTTAAACTCACGCTTGACACGTTTCGGGTACTTTTGACCTTTTAACCAAACAAACGTGCGTAGCTTGTTTCTGTTTTATTTAAAATTAGAAGTAGTTTTTGTGCCACAAAATGTTATCATGACTTTGAGTGATCGGTGTTCAGTAAGCAAGGAAATACAATTTCGGAAATGAATAGGAACTCAAGATTAATGTTCGAAAACTAATTTTCGAATATTTATTTTTGCAGTTTTCTCTCATTTTTCTTACAAAATATATTTTATTGAATAGTGGACTGTACAAAGAGAAAATTATAACAAGGATGAATGTTTTCAAACTCTAATTTACTTTCACTAAAATATCGCTTGAAATAAGGATACCGTAAATCCTCTAATAAGTCCCTCCCCTCAATTAAGTCCCTCCCCTCAAATAAGTCCCCCCTCAAACAGAATGCCAAACGTACTTGCGAGCTCGCCCGACCAAAACTAAGTGCATATTCGTGTAGATCTCGTCGAGTTACGTAAGAAAAACCTCAATGCCAAAACTTTGTCATTGAAAATATCGGAGAAATTTGAGTTTGAAATTGAAAATTTTTTTTTGAAAACCCTTACGAAACAATAAGTCCCCCGGGGGACTTATTAGAGGATTTACGGTAATTACATTTTGGTACTGTAAATTTTTCTCGAGCAAAATTCCTTGTGAGAGCTAAAAATGTCATTTTTCTCGAACAAAAATTGGTTGACAGATCAGAAATTTCAATCCCACGCAAAAACGCATCCTATATGCCGTTTTAGAGAAAAGCCACATTTTCAAAATAGACCACATTGGGCCCAAAATTCCCCTTGAATTGAGTGGCGAGCATTTCATAAATTAAGACTAGTCTTCAGCTTAAGCAAGAAGCTATTGAAGAGCTGCTCTCATACTCCTCTATCTTGCAATGTCTAAAGTGGCTCGTGCGGTGGCCGCGGATATTTGGGCGGTATGCATTTACCAAATAATTTGGCGTGTATGAATTTTCGGTATTTTTAGAATTATGACACCTTTATATTCGATGCTGACGGAGTGCTCTGGATTGGCAACAACCCAATTGATGGCTCTACAACATTGATTAATCAGCTTGTTGAGAAAGGAAAATCCGTGATCGTAATGAGCAATAATGCTACAAGGACTCCCAGAGATTATTTGGAAAAATGCAAAAAATTGGGCTTCACAGGTTGGGTTTATACTATCATTTTACAAATATGGGAACATATTAACTTAAAGTTTCTAGAACTCTAAGTAAATCTTAGCAAGAAAATTGAAAAGAAATAATAAAATTACTGCAAATAATAATTGTGGAAAGTCTTATTAAAATTATTTATACAAAATTTTGTAACATTTGGTATGGATATAAAGTTTAACTAATTTGTTATCTTTTGATATAATAATTGTAAGAACAATGATGTTGCTATGTTTTAAAAGGTCACAATGTTTGTCAAACATCAAATAACCTCAATTTGCATGAAACTCACTTTTTACAGCTCTGAAAGAGGAAAATATTGTAAGCGCCGGATTGGTTGCGGCCTATGAACTCAAAAAGTTACAACATGGCGAAACCTTGGATCCAAAAGAATGCAGTGGCTTGTCAAGATCTATTCCTCAGAATTTGCCCGTATATTTGGTCTGCATATTAAATACACTTCTACAGTTAATAAAATACTTTTAGGTCGGTTCGTACGCACTACAGGAAACACTAAAAGAATATGCAGGCGTTGAAAGTTTCGGGCCAGGGCCCGACCCTTTCGATAATTATACCCAGGTGAATTTAAATATAGATTCGAAGTTATAACTCAGCAATTTAGGATACATTCTTATCGAATGTGGACATTTCACAAAAGGTGTCCGCTGTTGTAGGCAGTTTTGATCCACATATCAGCTATGTGAAAATTATGAAGGCAGCTAACTATTTGAACGACCCTAATGTACATTTCATTGTCACAAACGAGGTATGGTTATTTTAACAATTTATGTATTTTACAGGTAACACAGAATTTGCCATTGAATTCCTGTGACATTTTTGGTACACGTTCGAGAAAATTTTTAATCATTATAATCATTTTTACGTCACTTTTTTAATCCAATATATCATAGGATCGGATAAAATTTGGATATATTTCTAATACATTTTTGCACATTTCTTATGTATAGGACGTAACGTACCCGTCTGATAATCCAAACGTTGTCGTCCCAGGCACTGGCTGCATAACATCCGTTTTGCGTTTTGTATCAGGCCGGCAGCCCGTAGTCACCGGGTAAGTAAATTGATGATAAATTTTGAAGAAATTGTTATACCAAAAATCTTTTTAATTTATATGTTGAAATTGATTTTGGTGCACCGTTTTTTGTTTTATCATTTAAAGATTTTGTGATTCTCCCGATAATATAAATATCGGTACATAGAGCTTTCAATGTTGTAGCTTATATTCTTTACTTTTTTATTAATTATGTTCAGTAAATGCCTCCAATTTCTAAACGCTCTGTTTGGATTTTGTGAGGCGGATACGTTCTTGTGAAAATTGTTATAGTATCCTAAGCTTCAATTTGAGCCATCCGCTTAAGCTTAGTTATGACCAAAATCTGATTTGCATCAGAATAAACTACAACATACTAGCTTGGGAGGAGCCGCTTCGCGGCTCTCCCAAGCTAGGAAGCGGTCAGCGTGCATCCGCGGCGCTTCGCGCACCGCCATCAGCGGTCAGGGTGTTGTTCGGGAGTAAGGGTTGTTCGGGAGTATATGTTCTAAGTGTCGGGGAACTTATTTGTCAGACCCGCAAAGCTTTTATGTGGGAGCTACAACCCTAGAAGTAAAGCTTCTCAATAAGGCACTAAAGAACACAATAGGAAACTGTCGGGGAAAGTCCCTTTTTGAACTCAATCAATAACTTTGTGCAATTGTGAGTAGCCGCGTGTGACTTTCATATAAGTCAAAAAACAGTGGATCAAACGAGTGCAAGTAGAACAAATGAAACTGTGTTTATTTGAGATTCGTAGATATGTAAAGTTGGCGCAAATTAAGTTACAATGAATACAATATTACAAATAAAGCGTGAATTCTCCGAAAGATAGTCAATCAAAAATAGGGCGGCCGAGAGGCATAAACAGGGAAGTGGGAGCGTATGTCAGACCACTATTTTTAAGCAATGTAAAATTGCACTGATACGATTACCGTGCAGAAAGCCGAGAGGCAAGAAACGTGGGACAGATGTCAGACCACAGATTCAAGCCAGGCAAAGTTGAAAGTAAAGTAAAAATGAGTCTGCGCGGAACAGCCGCAAAATCGTGAAACCGTGAACCGAAAAAACCGTTTTTTGGGCTTGTGGGAAGGGACTTACTAAGATAGGGATATACTAAGAGAAAATGACGTAATAGGTGTTTTGAATTGCTGGCGGCAATAATTTTGGCTATTGTGCTAGAAAAGTGATGTGCGCGATTTCAGTGTTTATAGGCAGAAAGGGAAGATTTAGGCTATTGAATTTGATGGTGAATCATACTTTGAAAGAAGGAAAAGCCCATTTCTTTTGTTATTAAGCCAAAAATCTTGCAAGGAGAAATTTGTTATGTCCTAAATTTCACAAGTTGGGTTTTGAAATTGACCGATGACTAAGCTAAACAAAATTAGAAACGAAATATAAATTATGAAAGTTTAATGGCTCGAAATGTTCTCAATTCGCTCCGCGACACTAAGTTCCCTCACATTCCAAGGGAGGGTCGGGCGCCCTGCGCCCGACCACAGGACTGGCTCGTCGCCTCCGGCGCCTCGCAATATTTATGGAGCAAGATATGGTCAGGGTGATGCTGACAGTCGCGGCCTTCGGCCGCTCCTTCTGATTGATTTGTGCTTCTGACTAATTTGTGTCTCTGACTGACTTGTCTGCACTGGATAAAAGCACTCCCTCATGAAACCGAACGAACAAAATATACGACACGAAAATACGGACACGAAAAATATGCACTGGATACAGTGCAGTCTCAGATGAAACCGTTTCGGACACGAAAAATATGCACTGGATACAGTGCAGTCTCAGATGAAACCGTTTCGGACACGAAAAATATGACATATCACAGACAGAAATTAGCACCCCAACATATTTAGTCTAAATTTGTCTACATTTTAGCTAAATTTTGACCTCAAATTCGAATTCCCCGCAAAAAGTTACCTAAAATAGACAAGAACCTCATTCACGACCACCTTCAGTTGAAAATAAGCACCCCTAAGAATGCACCTTCGAAAAATTCCTCCGTCCGTGGATCCACGGACGGAGGAAGTTTTGCTTCAGCTTACTATAACGATATGTGAATATTCATTCGTTGATCAAATATATAATGAGTATGTTTAGAAAACCGCATACGGCCGCATTTAATTTCATTCGTGAAAGACACCATATCGAGCCTAAGAGAACACTAATGGTGGGCGATCGTTGCGATACGGATATGTGGTTTGGAAATAGGCATGGATTGGACACGTTGCTAGTGCTTAGTGGAATACATAATTTGGATAATGTCGCTCAATTCGAGAACAATAAACAATTGGAATGCATACCGAAGTTCTATGCAAACTCCACAAAGGATTTGACGTTGGAATGTGGATTGAATTCAGTGCACAATGGAAACATTTAGATGCATTCTTGTTTTAGATTTTGGTTCAGACCAATCTAGCGCTTATGTTTGAAGCATGTTATTTTGAGTTAATAAAAATTCACCAGTTATTGTGATTAATTCTGCAGTTATCTTCCTGCTCCAATTAAAAACCTTATTTTCTTGTTCAAGGGATGGTTTAGAGGAGCCTTTACAGAGAGGTTTTCAGTTTTGGAGTTCACCTACCTCAACCTCGTCCTTCATTGGCTCATAAATTATGACCCTTTACTACAGCTAATATTTCGTTCTGAATAAAAAGACGCATTTCACATTATGAACGAAAGAGAAGATAAGAGAAGCTGTTAAGATTCGAAATGCTTAATGAGACGTGGCATCTATAAATGTTATAGCCTCTGACTTATCCCCTAGCGAAATGGGTACTGCGTGAACACTATGCCTATCCCGTCAATATAATAACAAATGCCACGTCCGCTTAAGTGAATGGAGATGTGTAAATTAAAAAGACATATAAAAGAGATCATAATCATCTTTTATACGTCTCAATATTTGAGACGTATAGTTTAAATTTTAGTCTAACTTAAAATTATTTGTTTATTATTCTGAAAATAGCACTGAAAAGTAGCACATCTTTGAAATGTGTTACCTGGAACAAGCATGACACAATCCGGGTTTTGTGCCCGGTCCGGACCGCTCGACCCCGCAGTCCGGTTCGATCCGGTCTATAAAAGATCAAAATTTTTCGCGGCTCTACCATCGGTAGCGCCGCGATGTTTTTGCATATTATATTGTACGACATGTAAGTAACGGTGTTTTTACTAAAAACACCGTTACTTAGTAGTGAAAAATTTAAAAAAAAGTTACTCAATAGTGAAAAAATGCAAATTTTGGCCAAAATTTGACAAAATATTGACCAATTTTCGCGAAATTTTGGCCAAAATTTTAGACCAAAAATTAAAATTCTTGACGCGATACGGAAAAAATAATTGCAGATTCGTAATCAGCGCATCGAAATACCCTAAAAACACCTTTACACAAAAAATTGCGAAAAAATCTCGGCGCTACCGAAGGTAGCGCCGCGAAAAATTTTTGACCTTTTATAGACCGGACCGAACCGGACCAAACCGGACCGGGCAAAAGGTCGGTCTGCTGCCATGCTTGGTTTTTAGAGGTATTTCGATGCGTTGATTACGAATCTGCATTTAGTTTTTTCGTATCGCATCAAAAATTTCAATTTTTGGACTAAAACGCCTATTTGCAACGGCCAAAAATTCGCATTTTTCACCCTTTCACCTATTGCAGATTCTTGATTAGTGCCTCGAAGTAACCCCGAAAACACGTTTCGCGAAAAATATTTGCGACTTAAAAATGGCCGAAAACAAGTCCGAATTTTATAAGAAGAGAAAAGATACAAACAGGAATATGAAGGCGAATATTTCGGTAAAATAGCAACATATAACAGAAAAGGGAAGGAAAAATAGCGCCGCAGGCCTTTTTATTAAAATTGAGTTGTTTGATAAAAATTTACATTGAAAATTTTTAATATTTCAAAAATGTCAAATTTTGCTGAATGCATTCTTAAGAGTGCTTATTTTGTTTTTCTGGAGGGTCGGTCCGGTTTGGTCTGCCGGACCGACCACCCTGCCTTGCCATGCTTAGCCTGGAAGCTATATTGTTTCATAAACGTGATTATATTCCCTGTTATCGTCCATTTTCATTCGATTGTCTCATTGAAAGTTACTCGCCTCTCTAAATATTAACTGATAACGTTAACGGATTTTTCAGATACTTTGAATTTACTAAGGAATACGTCATGTCGAATAAAACGATCATCCTGGCAATTTTGGTTACAATAAATTTCTGTTCAGCATTTTGTTCGCCATCCAACTCGGACAAAGAAAATGATAGTACAGCTACTGCGGCGATAAATAACGTACATTCGCCTCTTATTCTTACTCCTCATACAAGTGAGAATGCAAATACCGCAAGTGGGAACGAGCAAGATACAGAAAAAATTACGCAAGAAGAAAAAGCTCCGAAATATCTTAAACTCAGTGCTCACGTGCGACAAAAATGAAAGGAATATTAACCCTCTACTGAATACAGCAAATGCCTAATATTGTGATAAAAATCCATGTTATAGAAATGGCGGAATAACCCATTCCATAGTAATATTTTCACTCTATCAATAAGAAAGTGTGCTTATGTGTCAATTAAAGAAAGAAATGCTGTTATTATTTCTTCCATGTGTTTATTCTCAAATTTTATACGATAAAAACACAAAGCACATTTTATCTTGTTTTCTTTAAGTTTTTTCTTTAAGCTTGATAGTTTTACGATGTAATGGACACTTATGGACACAAATTTTGCCAATTAAAAAGTGTTATGGTGCTTTTGCGATGCGGGGAACAAAATTTGGCGTTATTTTTGGAATAAAATTGGAAAATTTGTATATTTTTTTATGCTTTTTACCAGAATTTTCCCATGTTTTCATGAAAATTGTGAAAATTAATCAAAAATTAGGGAAAAAGGAAGGTCGAAAGTTTTTCAAATTCCAATTGGTCTCAAAAATTTTGAGCGGTAATGCAAATTGGAATATTTCGATACAATAATACCTTGGCCGAGACCCGAGGGGTGTTGTTATATCGAGAGTCGACTCTACTACTTTCTAACTGCCTGTGATGGGAAATTTTGAGCGGAATCCCCAAGGAGTCTGAAGTAGGCAGTGTAGCATAAAGTGGTACCACAGTTTACCCAATCAAAATCGGATTTGGGATCGCCGTGCCCGAAAAACCCTTTGCGCAAAAAATAATAGCCAGAAACGGTTTGGAATTCCCAAAACCGTGTATGAGGTAGGTCTTTCGAAGTACCACAAAAATAACCTACCACAAAAATAACTAAAAATTCGGATTCCCCGCACCCGAAAACTCCTAGAGCGCCTTAATGAGAAAATTTTCATAATTTCGAAATTTTTCAAAAAACAGCTAGCCCAGTCAGAGTAGTACCATTTCGACGTTTGGCGAAAAGTTTTTCGAGCTAGAATGTCGATTTGCATCTCAATTTATCCTAATACCATTGTAGGAGCAATTCCGATGCGTTGTAGATGAACTAAAAGAGAACGAACTAAAAACTAGAGAGCATCATGAAATTATAAAAAAAGCTCCAAAAACTAGCAAATTAATCGCTGCTTACAAAAACAACTTATACTTGCATGGATAGTCAACATTTGTTGCAACTCTATTTTTGCGCACCGCCACAAAGTTATATTCCTCGGATGTTCTTCCTGCTTGCTTTGTAACAGAGAAAGTCAATGAACAGCTCAGAAATCGCGACTAGCGTCGGTGAATGGCCCGTAGGGAATTCTCTGTTAGCTGCACCACCAGAAATGGCCCATACTCCCAAACACAGTGAAAGTCCCTCGAAAATATGGCTGGCTTAGGAAGGGCACTTTTGACACTCTTTTGTCTATGACATAGCCTATAATATAATGTATGCGTTTGGACTTTTCATGGGTTTGTGGATTCGGATGATTTTGGCCTTCTTCGTTTGTGTAAGTGTAAACTGGGACAAGCTGTCGTTTTCAAATTATCATAAAAGGTTAGGGCAGCCGGAAAGCAAACATGGGATTGGAGCCTTCCTGGGTATTACCTTTGCAGTTCATCAATTATGAAAACAGCCTGGAAATTTGAGACAGTCCTCGGATATGGTCCCACTTAGTTGGCAATGAAAAAGATTCGATAATTTGGCTTTTATTCAAAAAATATTAGACTTTGATAGTGTAAATCATATTATTCAAGCCGGATATGTGTCGGCATTCGAAAATACTTATTCTTGCTAATTTTTGAAACGCATTTGAACTTCACTTCCAAGACAACTGAATTATTTTTGCCTTTTAAATTATTTATTCTAAATATTATGTCTACTCTTCCCTAATCCGCGGGTCTCCGTCTGTCTGTCTGTCTATTGTTCCGTCGGGAACGCTTGGAGTGTGTTGTTTTCCAAAAACTCTAAAAATTCGACAAAAATCATGACTCAGGTGAATTTTTGCTCATAACTTTTACGGGTTGTTTCCTTTTGCCCTGATCTTTCTTTTTTATGAAGGTTATTTAAGGATGCATAGAATAGCCGAGAAGCGGGCTTTCAAAAAAGTGCCCAAATGGCCACTTTTGGACAAAAATGGCCATTTTCATGGAAAAGAGGGTTTTGGCTAGAATTTTCGCAGAAAACGCGGGTAAATGCTTCCAAAACCATATTTTTTGCCAGAAATGCACAAGCACGGGTTATGCCCGGTGAAAGTCGCGGGTAAAATCCCTATAAAGCAAACTAAAAGGCAGTCTAATTTTCTGGTTTCATTCTCTCGCCTTCATTTGACCTATAGGAGCGATCATAAAACAAAATATTTTAAAAGGTCTCCAATATGTTGATAATTTCATACCATGAAATTTTAATCTGTTATTTTTCACTCAAAAATTCCAACGTCCCGATCTTTTTGCTTCTTCAATTAGTGAAAGTAATGTAGCTTTGACGGTCCAGAGCGTAATGAATCCGTGCATTAAGGCGTTCTCCAAGGCTGGACATAAGCTTATACAACGCAGCAAACTTTGCCGGCGGAAACACACGCTCAGACATCCAGCTGTCTTCAGATGTACACCCCCATCATTCTCCATCAATATCCCATTAAGGTGTAATCTATCCTCCTCGCCGACACACAAACATCACTTATTGAGTGTTTTCATCGGATTTTAGTTTTCCATAAACACGACTTTCAAGACAACTTATTTTAATCGCCAGAAAGTCGTTTTGCTTTTATGTAACCTTTTCGATATATTGTCTGTTTTGGGATTAAGAGAATATAAAACATATAAAACAATTTTCGCCATGTCTATTCATAAATGTGAAAACGATTAACAACTAAATGAAGGATAATTCTACTCATATTTTACAATTTGGCTCAATATTTCCCATACATACATTGCTCTGACCGCACTTATCCTTAAACTTGCCCAAATCATGTAATGCGTTCTAGCTACATAGAAAGTCATTTTTAAATGAAAACACGGTGTTAAAAGTGTTTCAGACAAGTTTTGATAGATTTTATCTTGAGTTTGTTGAGCCAAATTCCTATCTTCAGAATGTTCCGAAAAACCTCCAATACTGAGAAAATAAATTTATATTTGGTCGGTGAAATAGATTTATTTTGAGACTTCAAGTCGTCTATTTGTGGTCTTATTTTAGCATTCTACACCTATTTTTAACAAGAACCTGAGCCTATAAACGGGCGCGTACACAAATTATACCCTAAAAGGTGGTCTACTCAATGTTAAACAAGAGATTTCCAAGAAATTGCATCACTTTAAACTATTTTCTAGCCCTCCCGTCCAATATCCCAAAAAGACTTGGAAAGAGTTATCTCCAGTGTCAGACAGGTGTGTGTCATAGAGGCATTTGTCGACGAATTTAAATTATTTGTATGTCGAATATGTGATTAAAAATTGATGAGCATGCGCTTCCATTTTATTACTTTGATGAAAGGCAATAAAATTGGAATATAACCGTTTATGGTGTTATTCTTTTTTTCTAGTTCGAGAAGCGGCCTTCTGTGTTGACAAAGTCGTGTAAATTTATATTTAGTTCTCTCTCAGTTGGAAAATAATCCCAAAATTTATCGGTATAACCTCAGCAGCGTTAACTGAATTTAAAATTCATAATATATTAACATGTTATGAGCATACCGTAAACTCTCTAATTTAACCCCCCCCCCTCTTGTTTTACCCCCCCCTCTAATTCTGCCCCCCCCTAGAGGTCGATCGAGTAATTATGCCCCCCCTCTAATTTTGCCCCCCTCCAAAATGCAAATTTTTCCAAAAATGCCAAAAAATTAAATTTTTGGCGCAAATTCAAATTTTTTCCTAAAAATTTGAATTTTTTACCTATTTTTTACCATTTTTTGCAAAATTTTCCCAAATTTTGCAAAAATTTCGCAAAAATTTACCAAAATTTTGTAAAAAATGGCAAAAATTTCGAAAAAAATTCAAAATTTTTTGGGCGGGAATTCAAATTTTGAATTTTTTGAGCAAAAATTGAGCAAATTTGAGTAAAAATCCCAAAAATTTTTCGCGACGCGCCTCCGGCCCGGCGCCGAACCTCGATCGCGTAATTTTACCCCCCTCTATTTTTACCCCCCCTCTAATTTTGCCCCCCCTAGAGGTCGATTGAATAATTATACCCCCGGGGGTTAAATTAGAGAGTTTACGGTATTATAGCATGAATGACCTTTCATCTTACATTAGTATCCAAAATTTAAAATGTATTTGTTGATAATTACATTTTTATAGGATCTTTAATAGTCATGTTTCCCAATATCATTTTACGGATTCCTTTATGAGCGCTGAATTCCAACCTCAAACATCATGTGTTTACGTGCTTGCTCCTCTGAATCTAACCTTACCTTCCTGCCTCATTCACTGGCTTACCTGTGCCACTTTCTACGAACTTGGAAACACATAATCGCTTTTTTGCATAGATCCGACCTCTTCATATAACCGCGTTTGCTGGTTTGTGAACAACCCTTTCTTATATCCATATCCCTCTGTTGGGCATAATTTGTCTTTGTTCAGTAGACATTTCCTTAAAAGGGACACTTTCCAGAAATCGAAACGAACGTTGGATTTTTGGAATTATCATTGCGGCCATAAATTTGGTCGTAAATTTTTAATTCGCCATTGACATTTTTAAAAATATTGTTGGTCTGATTGACTATGTAATTTTTAAGGGATCGTAATTTAGTTCAAGTCTTTATTTTTTCACTCGTTATTTTCTTGTTATTCCATTTTGCTATTCGCCTCATTTTCCCATTAAAGCCTGCAACCATGAATATGGTCAAATTGCGTCAAATTCTCGAAATGCGTCGAACAGCCAAAGCACCACCTCTAATTCCGCCTAAGCCAAGGAGGTTTCATCGAATATTATCAGCACTATTTATAATTTCTTTTATTATTTATAGAAGCGGAGCAGAGGCTGAAGCGAAACGCGGGCCCAAAGAAATCGTTGATATACATTTAATGCTGAGGTGATTTTGATGACTTAAACGTAGTCTTCCATACCAAAAAACTTTGAATACCGATGGGAAGTCAATGTTATGTTTAGGAAATTGCACATACCGCAGCACTCCACCAGACCGACGTCGCCTAGAGTGAGTGTGCAACGTGACACTACTACTATTGCATGCGTATTTTCTGAAAGTGAAGATGGCCAACAAGGACCATGGAAAGTGGTTGGCAATTATAATAATAAAGCATTATTCTTATATAAATATTAACGTTAGCTCATAATTCCATCAAATGACCTCAGGTTTAGTGTTATTCTCAATTAGTTAAATTCAAACTTTAATTTGTCATAACTTTTGAACATTAGTATACCGTATTTTCTCTAATTAAGCCCCCGGGGGCTTAATTATTTCAATACCCCTCTAGGGGGTTAATTATAGGGGGGCTCAATTATAGGGGGGATTAATTATTTGGATCACGCCGAAGGCGCGATCCAAAAAATTTTCGCGCCCCGCCGAAGGCGGGGCGCGAAAATTTTTGCGACTTTTTTGCAAAGTTTTTGGATTTTTGTCCAGTTTTTGAAAATTTAAACCGATTTTGAATTGGCGCCAAAAATTTTTGGAAATTATTTTTCTGAAAAATCTGTCGAAAAAATCAGTAGGGTCCCCCCTATGGATTTTTATCCAAAAAATTGGTTTTTTTGGATATCTTTAAAAATAGCTAAAAATGGACTATATTTTGTCTAAATTTTGTCTATTTATATGAGACATACGAAATACTAGCAAAAAACAGCGAAAAATTAGGAAAAATTTTTTTTTGGGGGAGGGGGCTCAATTATAGGGAGGCTTAATTATTTCAATACCCCCTAGGGGGTTAATTATAGGGGGCTCAATTAGAGAAAATACGGTATATATTCAGTCCACTGCGTGCGAAGTAACCGTCAATGGATGGCATTGTGATCCCTGCATAGAATTGGCATCCGTATTTGCTGTGGAATTCCAGCTAGAGAGATGTCAATTTATCAAACTCGATGTGTAAGTTTATAAGTGTTATTGATTGAAATTGCCCATTAAATCAAATTGATATTTGTCAACTAAATATTTCCTTTGCAGCTGCGATTTATTTGAATCTCAGGCGGTGAGCCTCGGTTATGCAATTTTTGCTGTTTCCGAACTGGTTGTTTGCGAGAATGGACGCATCTGCAGAGACGTTGTGTAAGTTATTTTTTACAGGCATAGGAACGTTATTTCAGCGAATATTTCCCTAATTTTATAAATATTTATCTATCAGATATAATATAATGAATATTTTTGGATATATCCCTTGAATGATTCAAAACTGCAAATGGGTTTGAATTCGCAGTCAAAGCCAGAAAATGCGAAAGCCGTTTTGGAACATTCTAGAAGGCTGAGGAATGGCTTAATCGAAAGCCTTGAGCCTCAGCATTAATTGAGCCATTACTCATCCTTCTAGAATGTTCTTCTATGTTCACGCACCCCGGGGTTTCGCCGGGGATATTCAAGTTCCGCTATTTCGACCTATGTTGGGCCTATTTTGAACACTAATTCTGGCGTTTCAGGGTCGGTTTAGTCCTCAATTTTTTGTATTTTTGAAAATGAGCGTCAAAATTTGGCACTTTTTCCCAAAAAATAGGTCAAATTTTGACGTATTTTTCTTCAAATCGGTACTTTTTCAAAACTGAAAAAAATTGAGGACAAAACCGACCCTGAAACGCCAGAATTAGTGGTCTATGCACAACATAGGTCGAAATAGCTGAACTTGAAAATCCCCGGCGAAATCCCAGGAGTGCGTAGCGCGGTTATTCCAGAACAGAATGGCAGTTTGGCGGAATTTTAAACCCATTCGCATTTTGAAGCATTTACGGGATATATATTCTACTTCACATGTTTTCAACTCATTTATATATTTAATACATAGCAAAGTCGTTGCCTGATATATGTCCAAATCCAAATTACAGAAATGATGAAGTGGGCGAGTGCATTGCCGAAGCCGATATTTCGTGTACACTCAGGCCCAAACCTCACTCTGTACTTTTGCAATTTGCTACAAAAGGTCTCACCATGAAAGGCAGGACAGGCTTGATGTCAAGCACGGCTGCGTCCACACAGGTTAGTCTTCATCGTATTTTATACTTACCGTGGCAGTAACCTAATTTTAAGCAACATATAACCAAACTACTTTTTCACTTGTAATGTAAAATTTCTTATGTTCTTTCGAATATAAGAATTACACGTGATTCCCTAATTTCTTAAAATTTATCGCCTAAAAAAGCGAGTAGGGCGGTAGTGAACACTTCCTTCCTATTTGCAACGTTAAATTGCAAAAATAAAATTTTCACTTTTCTTTTTGCGTCATTAAAATTTTAACAAAAAATTAAAGTGAATGCTATATAGTAAGAGATATCCCCTGGCGGAACGGCGAGGGCCGCAGGCGGCCTGCGGCCCTCTTGTGGTCCCTCTGTTCCATTTGGTCTCTTGACCACCTTGGGCCTGTGGCAGGCTCGAGGTGGTCGAAGGCCAGAGGTGGTGCTTTCGGACTCCATTTCCAGCTGCAGAGCACATGAGGGCGTCTAGTTGATATTTAATGGACAATTTTATTGAAAGCGTTAAAAAATACAGAAAGGGAAAATGGGACAAACGGTTCCTTTGGTTTTTAGAGTTCCTAAGGTGGCGTCCGGCGACACCTGGTTTCGGTATCCTAAATACTTATAAACTATTGTAAACTATGTGGTAACGTTTCCTTTTGCAAACATGAAATTCAGATAAATAACAAAATGAATTACATTTTATCGCTCACAATTTAGGTGTTCTTCGAAATAAATCGAGATGGTATAGACTCACCTGTGAAAAACGGACAAACTGCGACAAACAATGATGCTCAGCAAGTGTTATATCGCAGTGAAACTGTAAAACTGAGCTCTTCTCGAATACAATGGCGATCATTCTGTTTACAATCCACAGAAATTACGGGCAGGTTAGTATCGCATAGAAATAATTGTTTTAAATAAAAACACAAATAAGCTTTTGCTCTTTTCTAGAGAACTCGAATTCGTTTGTATGTACAGGGATAGCAAAACTTCACGGGCTACAATTGGCCGTTTCTCTACCGATTATAACCAATTAAAGAAAGGTGTAGGACCAGACACCACGTATTACGTAAGTTATATGTATATAACGTTTGTATCGTGAGAGAGGTAAAAGCTTGAAGCGTTTTAAAATTCTCAAGAATTGCAGTTGAATTACGAAAAAAATAAAAGTTAGTATTCTGAACAAGTTTGGCTTTTTGAGCGATTTAATTGAGCGACAAGTTCATGGATGATAGTGTCATGTAAGCTGAACTTTGGTGAAGCAGTTTGAGATACGTTTATTAAGTCCAAAATTTGCAGATGGCTAAGCAACTTTTCCGTCAATTTTTAACTTAAGCAAAATTCCAGCTAACCCATGATTTGCATCCACATCAAAGAGTGCACAATACACCAAATCTAAATCATCAGCCAAAAACATACGGAACCTTTGAGTTGACCAAAATAAATGAAATCGCCTTGCCATCATTTCTCGAGTTTGTCTCATCGGGATGTGCGTTGAATTTGGCTTTAGCCATCGATTTTTCACGACCCGCAAATTTACCTGTGGAAGAGTCATCTGTGAGGCGCTATCTTGATGACGTGGAGGTATGACATGGATTGCAAACCCATTTCCATGATTTTAATTGAGCGTTTAGGTTTGTATACGAGCACTGGGTGAACCGCTACGCCATTTCAATGCGTAAGTCAAAATTAGGGAAATTTAATGTTTGAGTGATACGTTCAATATAAAAGGTGTGAGACAAAAATTAGTTCTGCCAGCGGAAATTACGTTGTAATTTTCTGAATTATAAACATTTTACTATTTTTGTTTTATTTTTCGCTTTGTCCACATCGCATTGCTTTATTTAGCTCGAGTTCATTCCCGGCATTCGGTTTCGGTGCAAAAATTCCTCCTCATTATCGAGAATCTCAGGAATTCTGTTTGGTAACTTTTTAGGAATATAGTGATAACGATTATAATTTTCTCTTCAGAATCTCGATACAGACCCATATTGTCGCGGGCTAGACGGAGTTCACAATGCATTTAAAAACGCCTTTGCTAACGTACAGCCGCTGAATATGGTTCATTTGTCGCATGTTATATATTACGTGTCAAAGTATGTTTTATAGATGTTATAGTTTATCTTGATATAAACTAGTTTATATTTGTCGCTTATCATTGCAGAGGGCATTAATATACAATAATGCATAAATAAATTTTAGGCTTGCACAGAGCGCTCTAAATCGAAACAATTCCTCAACAGGTGGCGGCATTTTTGCCAGCTCTTCTACCACAAATCAGCACAATACAGCAAGGCCTAGCTATTTTGTGCTGGTGGTCATAACCAGAGGTATCTTCGATGACCTCAAGGTTTTTTACAGATCTAGTGGTTAAATTTACAACAAAACATTTTAGGAAACGGTTCAATCGATCATATTCGCATCGAGGGCACCTATATCCGTCGTATTTGTGGGAATTGGGGGCGGTGAATCTACTGGCGAAAGCAACATGGGTGCTTGTGATTTGGGCGAACTAGAACGCCTTGCAACAGCCGGGACCCGACTTAATTATCATGGCAGGAAGCCAGAGAGGTAATGACTACACATATTAATTTTTTTCTGGTTGCTGTACATTTATAACATAATAATAATAATGTTGTATTTCCACTCTACCTAAGTCGCTACCGTGGTTCCGTGTGCGCTTCGCGGTTAAACCCTTGCGCAGCTCGGATGAGGTATCGTGGATAGCTCTCGGTCTGCTGATGCTATATGCTAGGTTCCGTCCGGATCCTCGGCCCGGGGTGAAAGTTATCCTGTATTTTCTTCTCCCCATCGCCGAAGGGATCTGGGGGCGATAGCTATCAAGTGCCCAGATGCCCATATGCCCAGAATCTCTAATCAAAAAATGTCTGGCTCTCTCATAAATAGCGTGCTCTTTCTTATAGTGTTTGTCTGTCTGATTAGAAAGGAAAAGAAAGGAACCGAGGGAAGGCAATGGGAAATAACCGAGCAGACACATATCTTCTCTGCGCTCTCCTTCTGCAATGGTCTTTTTGGTGCGCCGCACAATAGCACCAAATCGAGCCAGTAACAACATAAAGGGCGGACTTCTAGGGACGAGTGTTCGGTTTAATTACCCAACGTGAGGAACTTAAATGTTTCTCTTATAAATTTTGGAAAATCGTCTGGGCATATGCCCAGACGAAAATACGTCTGAGGAAATTAACAAAGCATTTTCATTTTCTGAGCATTCTGTGTCTAACACAAAATAAGAAAAGAGATGTGAGAGAGAAAATAGTGACGCGTTGTGCAATTGTGAAAAGCCAGACATTTTTCGCTTAGAGAATGCTCAGATCTGGGCACTTGATAGCTATCGCCCCCTGGGCGATTGAGGACTCATTCGACAGGGATCGGCGAATGCTGACGAACGGTACCTCACTTGCCCGGACCCGACTTATCACCCCCAGTTATCCTGAAAATCCAAGATTTTAGGATTTCACCCCTGATTTTGGGGCGAAGGCTGCAGAGCCCTGCTCTCGTAATCGATAATACTCAAACATATTCTTTTGCAGAGACTGTGTACAATTTGTCTCACTGGCTCGATGCCGCAAAGAAGAGAACAAACTAAGTGAGCTTAAATGTCTTCTTGCGGAAAGGGCACTGCTAAATATACCATGGCAAATGGCCACGTGGTATGGAACTACACTTTTTTAATTTGGATTTAACTGATTACGAAATTTAGGATGGTAAAAAATGGTTTCAAGCCACATTCGACAATTATTGCAGATCCACCGGTAGCTGGAGACGATGAGGTGAGCTTATAAATCGCATCGTCCAATTTAATTGTATTGCTTCAACAAAGTTTGAATTACTCCGTCAATGAAAATTAGCGCTAAACTTTGACGTTAGTCGAATTTCTGGTGTAGATTCAGGTTCGGATTTAACCAACTAGCTAATGAACATAAAGCTTTTTTATGGTATAATTCCTGAAATTGACTCGTGAGGTTTATCTCTTATGGTTATTTTTCATATACCATTTTCAATTTATTTGAAAAATATATGATTAAGAAATTGCGAAAATAATTATTTGTTTTCTGAGAAGCCAGGCACCTCAAATTCCTCTGTCCACAATGGCAGCGTGGTGCAAATCCGACGTAAATCCCGAATATTGGTCGCAACAGTCAGTGACCAACTCCGCAGACTCACCAGGTAGCCATATATTTATCGTCAGCATTGATGTGTACGTAGGCATGAAAATAATATTCGAATAATTTCAAACGTGCGTTTTTAGCTTTGCATAATATTTAATAATTATATGATCTTGATTTTTGGCAAAATTTCAGACCTAAATGTCGTGGATCCCTGTTTTGCCGGCACGCCGAAAGTAGTTGCCCAATCTTCATCGACTCACATCGCTCACCCACTTCACCAACTGCCGCCATTAATGGGCCGACTTTCACTTGACTCCTGGAGTGGCCGGTGCAAATCACCTGTCCAAGAGTCGCCTCGTCAACATCCGCCGATTGTTCACCAAAATACAGTAATTTCTCTTGGCGGCACATATGAGGTGAGGAAATAAATACGTCCGTGGAACGTAATTCCACGCTTTTTATTTTATAGTACCGCCGTAAACGATAATAAATATACCATATATCCTCTAATTAATCCCCCTCAATTAAATCCCCCTCAAATAATCCCCCCTCTAGGACCTGACGAAATAATAAATCCCCCTCAAATAAATCCCCCCCCAAAAATGGGTATTTTTCCAATTTTTTCCAAATTTCAAACTTTTGGCGCAATTTCAAATTTTTTGGCGCAAATTTGAATTTTTATAGCAAAGTTTGCTATTTTTTACAAAATTTTGTCAAAAAATTGAAAAATTGGCGAAAAATCGATCAAAAATCCAAAAAATTCAAAAATTTTTCAAAATTTTTTTGGCGTCAATTCAAATTGGTTTAAATTTTCAAAAATTTTCCCAAATTTTGGCAAAAATCCAAAGATTATGGCAAAAAGCCCCAAAAATTTTCGCCCCCCCCCCGAAATTTTAATTCCCCCCTCAAATAAATCCCCCCTCAAATAATCCACCCTCTAGAACCTGACGAAATATTAATTCCCCCGGGGGATTAATTAGAGGATTTACGGTATGTATACTTTATCTTATTGGGACGGCTTTAAATGTTTCTTTAATTTTCTAATTCGACTTTTTTTCGCTTCCCATTCTGTTTATTTAAACGGACATTTTTAACAGCTTCGGCTTGCCGAAAAATTCTATGTACAGAAATTGGTGGATTTCTTTTATCTGTTTAGGCAAAAAATAAAGTGACTTTTCTCGTTCATTTCTTTCTGGACTTATCTTTAATAGATAAAACGACTTACTGATTATACATATTGTCGCTCACGAACTTTTTGGTAAATGTTAGTGAGTTTTGTGTGAAAATTGGCTATTTCGGAAAAAATTTCAAAAGTTCAAGTTTCAAATTTAAAAGTAAACTGATTGGTTTTCGATCAGAATTACACACATTCCACCTAATAGATATGTTCTAGAACCAAAGATGCAAGTCACCAATGCAAGAAGCATATTATCAGATGGCACCTTCCGCAAGTGGTTTTGGCAGCACTACGAGCAGTTTGGAGAGTGGCCAATCTATGGACTCTCAAACTCATTTTGCTAATTCGAGCAGCAGAAAGAATATACCAAGATTCCGAAAACTAGGTTAATATAAATTGTGTTTGCGTACTACAAGAATGTAATCTGTGACAGTTAAATTATTTTAGCATTAGACACGTTATCTCATTAGGCCATGCCATTTTACAGGAAATCTTGATAGAAACAATCATTTTTGGATTTCAAATGTTTTAGTCACTCTCACACGTTACGATTGACTAGACTTAGCTATTAGTCAAATAAAACTCGGTTATATGTTAATTTTATTGTGTTTCTATAGTAATACCTGCAAATTACAGTAAACACAATTTATACTTGCCATTACATTTGCATAGATAAAATAATGATTTTCAGAGCTGGATTCTTTCTCCATTTCATCTCTACCCAATCCGAGACGTTTGCCAAGTACAAATTCTCTCATTGTACCAGACGGGCACAATCAGACCCCTAATGATAGGGATCCTACACGGTATTCTATGTAGAAGATTATAAATTATTTTGTTCAATTCATCGTTTTAAGTATTAAACATATTTTGACATAATGCCTTTTATTTTAAATATAATATTTAAGCTTTAATCATTCTCATTGCAGGGATTCTCCAGTCATCACCCGAAATGGGCGAACTCCAAACATTGGGGAATTGCGCTCCAGATCCATCGAGCAAGCATCACCCCCGATTCTGAACACTCCGACGTACGCATCACCATTTCCAAATGCACAGACTCACAACAATATGTACTATCGACCTCCGTCCGCTAACTCCTCTCCCTTGACGAGTCATCGTAGTTTCTCTCGGCAATAAGCACAGAATATTTTTGGTGATAAAAATTACCATATTCATTAGGGTTCGATCCCCCCCGCGGGGATCCCCGTTCCCCGGGGATCCCCGTCCCCGTTTTTCCCCGTTCCCCGTGTGCTGTTCCCGGGGAACGGGGAAAAACGGGGATTGACAAGCACCCCTAAGAATGCACCCGAAAGGCAGACAAGCACCCCTAAGAATGCGTCCGGCCGCGCCCGACAGGGCGCGGCCGGCGAAAATTTTGGGAAAATTTCGACGAATATTCAAATTTTTCAAAGAAAGTTGACCCCAATTCTCGAATTTTCTTCATCGTCTGGAGGCTGTCGCCCCCCAGACCCCACTATCTTTTATCCTACTTTCTGTGGCCAGCTCGAATATTTCTTCGAAAAGCTATTCAAAAAGATTACATATTGTTTCGTTGTCTGGCGTCATTAAAACGACTGTTTCTGTTAGAATAGTTCCGATAGAATAATAGTGCAAAAGAATGAACTAAAACAGTAAAAATTGATCAAAATTGCGAAAGAATGAACAAAAACAGTAAAAATTTGTCAAAATTGCGAAAAAATGAACAAAAACATGAAAAAATAACCAAAAAGTGCAAAAGAATGAACTAAAACCCGAGAAAATGACAAAATAAGGGCAAAAATTTGAAAAAATGGGCAAAAAATGTGAAAAAATTGAAAAAAGCCCATTTCCCCGTATTTCCCCGGGGATCCCCGTCCCCGCCGATGCCGTTCCCCGGGGATCCCCGTCCCCGCCGAGGCTGATCCCCGTTCCCCGCCTCCGGCGGGGGGGGGGGGGATCGAACCCTAATATTCATAGTCAAAACCTTTCTAAAAAGAACATTTGTCAGATAAGAGTTCGGTTAACAAGACGTTAAAGGAGCACTGTGGTCCCTTGCCGGATTTCTCCGCTCGTTCTTCCGCTCGAAAAAAATGCCATAAATTTATTGGTCGTTTTTTGGTGACTATATAGTACTCACCGAGTTCTACGACCTTCGCGCAGTTTGCCTTGCCTTGGTAAAAAAATTTTATTCGTTACAAATAAACATCGAAATTTTCCATGTTCATTTTTTTGGGAAAGGCATTTTTTGACAAGATGTCGATTTATATAGATGTCGAATATACATAAAAAATGGGCCATGTGTTTTCAGACCACTTATAAGGAAAAAACAGTACAAAACTGAACGCCAAAATACCAAATTTTGATCGAAATCGGTCATTTTTTGACCAATGTTTTGGTAATTTGGGCGAAAAGGCCTTCCCAAAGAAATTGTTTATGCAGTTATGTTCCGCTAAGAGTCCTGCACAAATCCGCATAAACAGAAACTTAGAAGTCTTACTAGTACGAAAAATACAAGGCATTCTAAACAAAAATCCGAAAAACGAGCGGGGAAACGCGGCAAAGGACCAGTGCCCTTTAGGTTTACCTCTATGTTCCTTGACATCATGCTTGACATTGATTTTTAGCTTAATCTTCATATTATGTGTATTGTACGAAGACGGTAATGAGTAATTTTGAATTAAAGTTATGAATACATATATTTAAAGTCATATCTATCTTTTTAAATCATATCAATTGTTCCATTTTCTGTTTCTGAATAAAATATATGACCTGGTTTATTCTTTCAATGTGGCAA
The DNA here is from genome assembly GCA_022814885.1 of Ditylenchus destructor. Taxonomy (NCBI): domain Eukaryota; kingdom Metazoa; phylum Nematoda; class Chromadorea; order Rhabditida; family Anguinidae; genus Ditylenchus; species Ditylenchus destructor. Next base: position 6,385,398 of record JAKKPZ010000002.1, on the reverse strand, counting down.
CGCAGTGGAATACTATTAAAATATGCAATGCAATAGGACAATGTTCCAGAATAACATGAACGGTAAAATTACAAACTGGATGTAAAAGCTAAGCATAACAGTTTATACCAGCACCTCGCTCAAATTTTGCATATTTCGTTCGTAGTCAATATAATCGAGCCCGACCGTGGTTTTCGTCGCACCAAAAAAATAAAAAAATTGGCATAACCCTCGCGGACGCCTCTGCTAAAGTTAATATTTTAGTCTTTTATGTAAAAATTACTCTCAAGATAATCCATATGCAAAGCTATTTTTTAACAAGTCATTTAAAATACCGAATATTTCAATTTTCCACAACTGTTTACCCCTGGGAAGAGATTTTGGCGTGAAAATATAGATTTATGAAAAGGAGCAGTAATTTTATGACATGGTATCGTTTAAAAAATATTCGTTCTCGTTCTAAATCGCTGAGGCCAATGCTTGCATAAGCGACCCCAATACCGAGCGTTTGATATTGGGATGGACGATTTTGAACAAAAACTAAAAATTCTAGAACGAAAAATTATAATGCGGGAGTGACCGTTCCCCTTGCAGGATAAACTGAATCAAACTACTTCAAAATGAATCGGCCGTTTTTTTAGTCATTGGGCCAAGAGCGAAAAAAATTCAGGTCCGGCTCAATGATGTTGCCCATATCTGTTGGGTACGTCTAACTATGACCTTATATAGAAAATATACCTGGTTGAAAGCAAAAAAATTGGAGCGCAGAAAATTTGTCCCATGCGGCCCCACACATTTACGTCAATAGTTGGAATGCCTTTATGGAGATCAAACCACACTTGGACATAATACAAAGGTATTTGCAACTGGAAGAGTAATTCCAATATTGAATATACTAAAACAATGCCTTGAGCTGTATTCCATTTAAACCTTTACTGGCTATAATATTTGATAGCACACGTAATTCACTAGCCACACTTTAAATACCCGCTAGCCACATAGATTTTTAAACCGTGCACAACCATTTTTAAACACTGTGCTTGGTGCTATTGGGGCCGGGACAACTCCCACCGCGACAGCTCCCACGACGAAATAGTGTGTATTTCTAACCGTCTGCCGTCCCTGAGCCCTATATCTTTTTTTTTGCTTTTTTGTTTTCCCTTTGCGGTGGGAGCTGTCGCGGTGGGAGTTATCTGGGTGCCGTGCTATTTATGTCTTCGGCATAAAGTCTAGCATGAGTTAATAATTTTTACAAAACAGCCATGGTTTCCTAGCGAGATCAGTGTGGCGGCGATTCTATAGTAGTAAACTTTCTTACTTAATAACTGAAAGTTTTCCCGATGAGCTTTTCTGGATGCCAAATTCATGGAGAAGTACGCGACAAAAGTCATCATCGAAAAAATAAAATTGACACATGTGAAGAACATACTAATGCAAGCCGCAACAGGGACATGCACCTGAAAGTATGTTTACAAAGTACATGTGAATTAAGGATTACATTCAATTAAGAATTATTTTACTACCTACAATAAATAATGTAAATTTACTAATAAATTAGGTAAAATACCTAATTGGGTAACGATTAGGTAAAACCTAATCGTTACCCGTGCTTGTGCTTGTGTTTTTTTACACAAGCACAAGCACAAAACCTAATCGTTACCCGTATTATACTCTACAGTTTTCTGAAGGGCAGAAGACCGAGTTCTTTAACGCAAGCGTTAAACGAAAAAACTCTTTAGCTGAACTTTTATAATTTTACCGAAATTTATAGCGATTATGAACTTTGTATGACGTATTTGCCATGCATACCTGATCCGACCAAAGCCACGGGTCCGACGTAACATGGAAAATTATCGATACAATTGGGCGAAAAATAGACCATAAAAATGAAGAACAAATCAGACACACAGCAATACGTGGTAGTGAGTTCCTGTTCCAGATCTGTTAAAATTACTTAACATTAATTTATGAATAATGATGTTTTCTTTAAAGGTGTCCAGAGAAGGTTAAAATGGATAAAATTGTTATGCTTTCTACAAAAGTATCATCGAGGTTAGTATGATAACTACTTGTAGCGATGAATTTATTCTTTACCTGGTTATATCGAAGCGGGAAAACAATGGAACTGAAACGGTTCATCACAAGTATGGTGTGCAAGAGAAACAGCTGGTAATAAAAGAAGTGCTTGAAAAAGAATAAGAGCTTCGGCGTTACGACCAGATCAATCCAATCATCTGGGACTGTAACATATCTCTCTAGCCACATCTACAAATACTAAACATAGAATTCCTACTTTCTGCTGGGCTTGCATTTGCTTGATAATAAAGCAATTGCACGTTACCAATTGTATATGTTGTAGTTAATCTTGAATAATTGAACTTGATGCGGTCCGATTTTGTTACGGGCCGAGGAACTCGGGCTGGTACGAGCTCGTGCCGGCAAATTCAGCCCCTGATCAGCCCGAAATGTGCTGGCCCGATTTCATGTCAGGATCATGGGATTTTTCAATCTTGACACAAGGAATGAAAAATCAGGCCCGCATATCAAGATTATCTACCGGTAATGGTAGTTAGCATTAAGATTAAACGGATTTAAGATAAGCTAAACATACAAATCTTCAAATATATATAACTAACCATCAAATAGGTAAAATAGCTGAGAATGCACTGCAAGAGATATATTTTGAAGAACACCGAATTGAAGTCTTTGTTCCTTTTTCCAAAAATTTGGTGCGCAATGAAGCCTGCGACGCTCATATGAAATAGCAGGAGAACGGTGCTTGTGTAGAAAAAAGGAGTCATTTCTGCTATAGCAATCATTTTAAAAATCCATACTTAACTTGCCATTTTATGCACTTTTGAATGAGAAAAAAGTGTAACAAAGGGAAACACGGAAGCCATTACTGAAAGATTGAGCTAACTTGGTGTGAATTAGCACAACTAAATTACACTTAGGTAAAACACACGTGTTAAATGAATTATTTCCTTCATGTGTTCTCTAATAAATTAAATTGGGTAAACGTAAATTAAATCAGAAATGGGTCTCGATCTTTTGGCGCGACATTTGTGTATATATGTTCGTTTATTGGAAAGTGGGAGAAATACATTTAAAAATGACAAGAGCATACATGGAAGCATGACATTTGCGCGCCGGACGTTTGAGCACCAAAAAATAACGTGCAATGGCCCATAACTAAGCTCAGACTTAAGATTAAGATTTAGTTATAACTTAAAATGCTACTAGGCTTTAGGCGAACAAACCCTTGTAAGGGCAAGCTTTAAGCTTAGGTTTTGGCAATATTATACTCCGAAATAAGCCTTATAAGGGCATAATGAATGGCATTAGGCTTAAGAGCTCCCATGGAGGCGGAGGGGCATTTAGCCTTTTAGGATCATTTTAAGTCATTGCTCAAAACTTAAGCTTAAGTCTAGGCTTAGCTATGAGCCATTTTTTGACTCTCTAACTTGAATGCTAATGTCACGCTACCGCATACACAGAAGATAAAGATATGGCGAAAAAATTATTATAATGAGGAATTCCTATAAATAATTTTCGAACTGTAATGTTTGATATATGTTTTGTGTCAATCACTGGGCATTCTACCGTTTCTATACGGAGAAATACACCGTAGGGGGAACCAGGATGGGGGGTGACCAGGAGGCAATCTGTCGTCGGATGGGGCTTATTAGGGTTAATAGATGGCGCCAGAATTTAGAAGCAATATGGTAAAAATCCCAGCCGGGGCTAATAAAGAAAAGTTATGGCCAAAAAAGTGCTTTCCGCCAAAAAAGTTGTATGCACTTTTAGCCTAAGGTTATGTTTAAACCCAAGCCTTGCCTTGGCCGCAAGCAGTAATACCTAATCAGTATGCCCTTAAAAGGGTTGTTTGCCGAAAGCGTTAATTATGCCCTTTGGCGCTCGAAAAATTCATACCAACGTTCCAAAGAAGATCATCCCACGTATAACCACATCACCTGACCTTTATGTAAAGTCCAGATTTTTCTCCAACTGAGGAATGTTAAAAGGCTAAAATTGGAGCATCAAACAAAGCTTAACCATTCCCTATGTTATGGACTAAAATGCATGTGATCATCAATCCCGAATAACCTGTGCTAGCCCGTAAACTGGGAGAGTGGACTGTTTTTTGTCAATAACTCAGTTCAATCTTGAGCTTTGTGTGATGGCTCAAATTGAAGCAAAGCTTTAAGCTAGCAACTTAAGTTCTGACCATATGCAAGAGCTTAAGTTGCCACGAGCTTAAGCTTCTGTTTGAGACACTTAACACTCATCAATTTAAGAAAAATCAGATAAAATCGGGTGAGGTGCAAGCTGTAGAATTGCCCACGAATGAATATTATGTGACTCGGTATTCAATTCCGCATAATTTATGCTTGTTTTGAAATATAACTTTGGCAAACATTTTATGTACCGTTTTCCGTCTCTTCATATTTTATATTAAACTGACCATGAAAGTACAAAAATGATGAAAGTAAAATATTATTGTACAAGAAACAACTTTCCAATGCAACTTTTTAGTGAAGTAATTGAAGTGCTACTTAATAACCTTGTTGTGCGTTCTTAAGCTAAAATAGAACACGTCATCCAGGCAATTAAAGGCGGACATTTGTCACTCTCAACACCAGAAAAGTTTCCAATGAACAATTGGTGTGTCTATTGATTGTGTTCTATGCTACTACTATTTTTTCAGGTTGTAGGTCGGCATTCGTAATCATGGTTATTCCCATGCTGTGAATATTTGCGAAATTTCTCTCATTAGCATAAAGTACAATTAAAGTCTGCACGCAATGAATACTGATTTACAACTTATGAAGGTCCGGTCGTCTGCAATGCTCGACGAACTCAACTTCCGACCTTCACTTTCGGTAACTGCTGCCTAATAATTAGAGTTAAAAGACAACATTCATATAATATACGAGAAAGATTATTTCGATCATAATCTGAGACAATGTTTGAGTCTAGACGTAAAGTTAGTAAGCTTTATTGTAATTGAAATTTCATTAGTAGATAAATTAAATTTTAAGTAATACATTTTTATGACATAAGTATATTGCATTACGGTCTGGCACATATGCAAGAGGACAGCTAGTTTAAATCACTCTAACAAACCTAATCCCGCATAGATTTACAAAATTTTTAAAGATTTTGAGAATGCAATACTATCAACAAAATATGGAATTTAATCGAAAGTTTATTACAAATAATGTTAGTTTAACTAGTGAGAGCACAATAATGAAACACAACTGCAAATATACCGTAATCCCTGTAATTGCTCCCCCCCTAAAATTACTCCCCCCTATATTTACTCCCCCCTCGGGGGGTAGTTGAAAAATTACTCCCCTCCCTAAAATTACTCCCCTCCCCTATATTTACTCCCCCTCGGGGGTAGTTGAAAAATTACTCTCCCGGGGGAGTAATTAGAGGTATTACGGTACATGTCCTAAAGTAATTCTCACATTTTTTTAACTTTAGCGTATCTTGACAAAGTCTCAATCTGTGAGTGATCTAAAATCTCGTGTTGTTCCAAATTTCACTGCCCACAGTCGTCCAATTTACAAACCCAATTGGCCATACTTTTACGCTAGCAGCAATCCCACTTGGACTTATCGTTTCAATCGATATCTGGTAAAATTTTACACGTTTCTACAGGGTGGCCCATAAAAAAGGACATCAGTTCAGGCTATTGTATTTGGTGCTTTGGGGTTATCGGGGGGGAAACTGGTTATCGGGGGGGGGGGAAAATTTCATACATTTTTATATAGCAAAAAATCAATAGGGGGACCCTATTGATTTTAATTTATTTTTTGACATACATTGTGAAAAAAATTAATAGGGTACCCCCTATGAATTTTTTGAAAAAATTTCTAAAAAAAATTTTTTTCTCAAAAAATCCATAGGGGGACCCTATTGATTGAAAAAATATTTTTTGCTGACAACTTTGTGAAAAAATCAATAGGGTACCCCCTATTGAATTTTTCGGCTGAAAAATAATTTTTTTCGCAAAAAACCATAGGGGTTTTAAAATATTTTTTTCGCAAATACCATAGGGTACCCTATGGTATGAAAAAATATTTTTCCTGAAAAATTCGTCAAAAAATCAATAGGGTCCCCCTATTGATTTTTGCTATATAAAAATGTATGAAAATTTCCCCCCCCCCCCGTAACCTCTCCCCGATCCAAGCCTTGTATTTTATAGATATCGGTGATGCATGAAAGTGACTAGTATCTTAAAAACTGCTACTAAGCTTGAAATTTAAAGACAAAAAAGGATTTGTTCGTAACCTACATATTTCGTCATTTTCTGACCCCCGGAAATATGCAAAAAGTCAATTTTTCCCATACAACAATAAAATTCAATGGCCATTTTCGTCACTTTTTACAGAAAAAATGTCCAAACCAAGGACAGATTCTGATCCGCCGTGAAATTCTGCGTAGGATAGGCACTTTTACAGTTGTCTATCGAAAATTTTATTTTTTTCGCCATTTTTGGCCTATTTTTGACACATTTTTGGCCGAAAATTGCCGAAAATCGACTCAGACGACCATGCCGCTGATGAAAACTTTGTTTATCTCGCTAAGGCCTTTCCGAAAAACACATTTTTGAGGTGGTAAAAATTTCGACCCAAAAAGTCGATTTTATGGGCCATGTGGGGGACCATATGATCCCGTAAAAATCGTCAAAATTTTTACCACCTCAAAAATGTGTTTTTCGGAAAGGCCTCAGCGAGATAAACAACTTTGCAGTCAACGGCATGCTCGTCTGAGTCGATTTACGGCAATTTTCGGCCAAAAATGTGTCAAAAATAGGCGAAAAAATAAATTTTTCGATAGACAACTGCAATAGTGCCTATCCTACGCAGAATTTCACGGCGGATCTGAATCTGACCTTGGTTTGAACATTTTCTCTGTAAAAAAGTGGCGAAAATGATCATTGAATTTCATTTTTGTATCGGAAAAGTTGATTTTTTGCATATTTCCCGGGGTCAGAAAATGACGAAATATGTATGCTACGAGCCAATTCTTTTTTGCAATTAAAATTTCAAGCTTAGTTGCAGTTTTTGAGATATTAATCACTTTCATGCATCACCGTTATCTATAAAATACAATAGCCTGAACTGAGATCCTTTTTTTATGGGCCACCCTGTATTAACGGTTCACCGATTTGGTATAATTTAGTTTGGGGATGATCGATATCACTACTATGCGCGATTTCGTCGTGAAAGAGCTCCATTTATACACTATCGAAGTTTACTGCCACGTGGATATGATAGGTATAAACTAATTTACCATTAGCCAGCATTTTTCAGTTAAACGTTTGGCAAAAAAATTTCACCTGACTTTCGTCTGACCTATATGGAAAATTTTGTCGCTATACTGCAAATTTTGTCACGTCCATTCAACCATTTTCATGATCTTGTCAAGTACATGCCTAACTGACACCGTTCCAGACACATAAATACACAGACAGGAGGATATGAGAAAATATGAAACATTTAAAAAATAACGGTTGAGACGAGTGATTAGTAGAGTATGTCTAGCCGGGATGCGTCACTTACTTCAACTCATACTGCACTTAACCCGACCGATCATAATATTAACATAAAGTTCGATTGGGTTAACTGCGGTACGAGTTGAGGTAAGTGACGCATCTCGGCTAGACATACCCGTATCCTCTCAATCGTTCTTTTTATACTAATTTAATATAATGGCCAGGTCTGCTTTTTTAGCTACTATTTGCCATACGCAGCGAAATACTATGTGCCATGGTATGGATATTCCTACAACAGCCCTCTAACGAATGCGTATTTGTATGGATAATTACATATGATAATCATTATGTTGATCCTGGTATATGAGTGACATTAACTAAACACGATCTCGGTTATCAATAAACTTTATATAACATTTTAGTCTACAAATTTTCTTTGAATATCGACACAAATCATTCTCCACTACCGATTTTGGACTCGACAATGTGTCGTATTTCGAAATTAAATATTAGCAGACAAATTACGAAGGCCAGTCCAAATATATCCTCCGAGTAAAACAGTTAAATAAGTCGCCACAAATTACACAGTACCTTTTTGATCTAATGTTTTCTGGCCCAACCTCTGTAAAATATTAACAGTTTCGTCTTACAGACATTCTTTGTTGTAGATTATTTCATTTTGTATGCTATCAGAAAACATTTATTGATAAACAATCAAAAATAACAAGCGCCGCATAATTATATATTTTACAGAATAACACTGAACTTGAAACTCCATCGATTCACAGTAAGACACAAGGTTTGATTGGTTTGCTTGTTCCTTGCATAAAATCCGTTATAGAGCCATCCCTCTCCAACACAGTATTTCCACGTAAAATTGAAGCTAGGAAACGCAGTATCGGCTGCGATGAATCGCTAAAAGTTAATAATTATTTTTGTGCGGGTAATAATCAAACATATGAAAACAATAACTAAAAAAATCAACAAAATAACTGAACAAATTTTGCATCGATTTTTGTTTATTTTTTTATTCTTTGATTGAGAGATGTGTCCTTTTATGTTAAAATAATATAAAATGGTAAACAATCTAATTCTTTGTTAACCATATAAAGTTAAACGATACAATACTCCTGTAATGTTTTTGTTGTTGCGGGCAATTACAGTCAACCCTCCATAACGTGCGCGTCTTGGGACCAGAAGGCGCACGTTATAGAGGAGTGCACGTTATGGGGGGGGAGGGTTGACTATTTCTGAAGAAAAAGTGGCCTAAAAATGTGTTTTTATGCTGTTTTTGACCCTCTAATACATTTATGCATTAAAATTACACTATTTTACCCTAAAGATACCTAATTTTTACCTAGATTATCATAGTTAGTGTTTAAAGTCGTGCTAGTTCGGTTATTTCTGGATTAAAATTGCTCTCAATTCGTCATTTTTTGTATTTTGATGCTATTTTCTTACAACTTTTATTTAAATGATGAAATCAAAACAAAAATTCACTTAAAATAATTTGTACTCAGCGCTTAATTTTGTTTCTTGCGGCGTTGTTCATAAATAGGTAAAAATGGCCAAAAATTAGGAACAAATTTTTTTAAATGTGGACCAAAATTAACAAAAAATTATGAAAATTTGAAGAAAATTTCGAAATTTTTCAACACAATAGGGGGAACCCTATGAATTTTTCGCGCGCCGCCTGCCGGCGACGCGCACGTTATAGAGGGTTTGGCGCACCTTATAGAGGGAGGTTTCATGGGAAAATCGTCGGGACCGGACCAGTGTACTTAAATTTGAAGAAAACGAACCTCTTTTACAGTTTCCACAAATCGCTCACAGAGCTGACGAGGTGGCAAGCCATGGCTGCCTATCCAGAGAGAACGACGGCCGGATTTTATAGCAAATGAATTACGGGCCGGTTTCAAAAGAAAGTCCGTGATTAGCTCCAACGGAACCTCTCGCTCAGACGGAGTTTTTGACAAGAGATCGACGGAAATCTGCTCACAACCATCAGCTTTTAGGACCTCTCGTAATATTGGCAATGCATTTATGCTGTCCATTTTGAGCACATTGCAAGTAGCGATTGTGCGGGCAAATTCCTCCGGACTCAAAATTGGTCCTTGGGCACTAACGTAAATTTCGCCGCCTGTCCACGTATGGCTGATCGGTTTCATTATAGATAAAGGGTTGATTTCGTGTTCTGAAAACTACGCTATAAATGATTAGTACTCATAGAATCTGCTTCATTTATTATACTCATAATTATCAAAACTGATCTTTTTGATAATGATGATTAATTTACCAAAATAAATTTAAAAACTTTTTAGTTCCTGAAACTGTAATAACCTTGAAAAAAGAAACGTGCTGATTTGAATCTGAGAAAAGTCGAATTTTGCAGCTCCACAGCCATGTCAGGAATTGAATCATATTCGAACTCTTTATCCTTTCTTTTGATTCCCCATTCGTGTGGAAAGAATCCATAACACAATTCTGCTTTTTCCAATATCAAATACGGATGGCCGGTTTTGAATTCATAATCAACCATAGAATCAATTCGGTCGTTTGCTGTGGATAGCTGAAAAAGATGAGGCCTTTCAAGAAAATCCAAACTAGCTTGTAGCAATTCATAAGGAAACGGTTCATTGTTGTCTCCAAAGTATGCTAGGGAAGTGTTTGTGCGCATGGCCGGACGTCCCACATCATAATTATGATCCTGAAAATAAAACATTCCTTCCAGATTACTACCAAAATGCAAACCTGGTATGGAATATTAGGCAGTGGCTCTTCCGACTCAGTTGCTGTAGAATTTTGTTCCGAAACAATCGAAGCACTAGGTCCATCGTCCTCATCTATAACGACCGACACTGCTGGTGCTCCGCCATCTTCAGAATCGGCTTGGTATGATGTCCTATGGTCCTCAAAATTGGTGTTAGCCGGTTCGGTAGATGGATTGGGTTCAGGCACGCTTTCTTGCCCTTCTGAAAACAAACAGTATTGTTATAGGTATCATTAATTTGCATATTGATTAGGGGTCGGAATTTATCACCGAGTCCGAGCGATTCCGAGTCCGGACTCGGTAGTGATGACCGAGTCCGAGTCGAGTCCGGACTCGCCGAGTCCGTTTGAATTTTATTTTTCCCGCCATTTTTTTTGTTGTCAAAAACTTGTGTTTTTGCTGTTTCTTAGCTGGTATTTCGTATTTTTGCTATAAAAAGGCATAATTTAGACCAGTTGGTCTATTTTTAGCTATTTGTTAGATTTTTATAAAATTTTACATGCAAAATCAAATTTTACCTGTTTTTTCCAAAAATTCTTAGTATGAATAAAACCGGCCTAGATCGACTATTCAGATCCTGAATAAGCGTTCTAGATGGATGCCATTGCAACTACAAAATATTTTGTTTTTCGAACTTGGAATTTTTCCGGTAAAATTTGTTTAGTTCATGAAAAACTGAAGATTGTGGACAAAATTCTGTAAATTTTCTCCGTGCGACGACATTGCGCGGAGAAAATTTTGTCGTTATAAGAAAAATTTCAGCATTCGTTATATCGAAGGACATTTCCATACATTTTACGTCCTATAGACAAGACCCATTATGTTGAAGGTTAGTGTGGGAAGGTTTGATCAGTGATTTCTTAGTAACTCTATCGAATGTTGAATGTTTTTCAAAATGCTTCCTGTAGCTCAGATTTGCCGCATTTCGCCACATTAAAAGAAAGTGAGCAGAAAATCATGAAGGCAAATAACAAGCCATAAAAGCGGCGTAGACCGAAATTTTGGGAAAAATGCCGACTTATAATGAAAAATGGAAGGAAAAGGAGCGCCGCAGGCAAAAATTTTTAGGAAAATAGGGGTGTTTGAAAAAATAAACATTGAAAATTTTATATATTCTTCAAAAAAGTTCAAAAATTTCGCTCGGCCGCGCCCAATGGGCACGGCCGAAAATAACCGAGTCCGTCGGACTCGGACCCCCTTTTGCCGAGTCCGAGTCCGGACTCGGACTCGTCATATTTCCATTATGACCGAGTCCGTTTTGGACTCGGACTCGCCGACCCCTAATATTGATTACCGAATGTGAAACGTATTATTATAAATTTGTTTCCTCTTGCACTTTATCACTCATTTTAACTTTTCGTAATAATTGTATACCTGTCTAAACTGTGCGTATCTGTTTATGACAATTTCGTTTATTCTTGTCACAATTTACGTGACAAGACATGATCTATTTTTAATAAAAATTCCGGAGATACTCACAAATAATGTGAATGTGTTAGACTAACATTTATATTTGAGGTGCATATAGAAATAAAAGAATGCCATTCTTCTGTATTGACTCGGTTTACCCACGCCCGCGGAAAAATGCGTATACTGAGTGGAAAATGTTTACGGCAAAAGCTTTTATGTTGTAACAATACCGGTTTATTTTCCTAGTACATAGTCTTGATCATGATACACATTTTCTGGTAAGTGCAACCGTTAATGGGAATTTTACAAAACATAACGTTATACACATATTATTTGTTACGCCATAAATTTATAGAAAAATCGAGAGAAAAACTGGATCAAAATCATATTATGAGGTTATGATCAGTTAGTGAGAAAAAGCTCTTCTCAAATAACACTACTGATCCGATGGTGTGAAACGGGTTAAACCATTTTTTAAACCTCTTTAACCTTCATTGAGCTTTCAAATTATAACCTGTGTTATCAGCCGCTGCCGACGTGATGCCCTTATAATCGCTGTGATCCACCGATGCTGCCACTACAGATTCCATGGATTGAGCTATAGGCTGCTCCTCGTTTTGCCTCACCTCAGCGTGACTTGTTTTAACGTCACGGTAGGTTTTACCTTTAAAACCCATACCTAAATTATATTCACATTAGATTAACATAATTAGATAGTCCAATTCAATAATCTTAACTCATTAATTCAATTCGTGTAACATTTATACTGGTTTTGGGCAAAACTTAGTTTTAGAAAATTATATCAATATTTCAGAAAAGTTTGCTGCGGTACATAAAGCATGGCAAAACATTTTGATCTTAACTGTCAACTTAAAACGACATCAACAATCTAAGAAATATTTTATTAATTATGGAAATTCGGGAAATAGAAAGTAAACTATGGTATAAGATTATTTATTTTGTAAATAATCGAGATAATTAATTACGTTTAGAATTTGAAAGGAAAGGTTTGTTTCATGATCTTATCTAACCTAATCTAAAACGCAAAATTTGACCACATCTCAATATGAATATAACTAGCTCGGGAGGAGCCGCTATGTGGCTCTAATCTTCCGCGTCCCTTACCTCGGGCCTTCGGCCTCGCTCATTAAAAGATTGAAATCAGAGAAAAATATGATCTAAGTTCCCTCACATTCCAAGGGGAAGGTCGGGCGCAGAGCGCCCGACCACATGAGTTCGGAAGTGTTGTTCAGGAGTAGAGCAGCATGAGACTATATAAGCTCTAACAGCTCGATTTATAGTGGCCCCAAAAAATCTACACAATCCTAATACAGTCGAACCCCCGAATAACGCCCCTCTCGGGACCGGACATAATCGGCGTTATTCGGGGGGGGGGGCGCGTTATTCGGAGGTTTCTAACCAAAATTTGGTTAGATCGGCGTTAATCGGGGGTTTCTGAATCTTTTGGCAGTAAATTTGAATTTATTGGCGCCAACTTGAACTTTTTTATAAAATTTTGGTATTTTTTACCGAATTTTGTAAAACTGTTGGCAAATACGCCGAAATTATTTCAAAAATTTCCGAAAGGTTTTTAAATTTTGTTAAAAATTTTGTAAAAGTGACAAAAATTTCTTCAAAATATTTGAATCGGCGTTATTCGGAGGACCATTTATAAGGCATGTTTCAAAAAAAAAATCGGCGTTATTGGGAGGGGCGTTATTCGGGGGTCAAATCCATACAATTTCTTTGGCGACCAACCGAGACCGAAAAAATCGGCGTTATTCGGGGGTTCGACTGTACTATAAAAGATGTTATATGAATATAACGTTATATCCAACCAAATTTTTAGTATTCCTTCACTTTTAGTAAATAATGTATCGCTACGCGCAAAGTCTATTTTTCTTTCTTGTATTCACTGCTACATTTTAATATAAACTAGAGTTATGCGCAGCGGCTTCGCCGCTAACAAAAAAAGTTTCCTTTGTAGCCTCAAAAACATGCATTTTTGCCACTTTTTAGCCAAAAAGTGCCACTTTTTGAGATCGCCGGGGAAACATTTTTCCGGATTCTGTTTCAGCATGCCAAGGGGAGCATTTTCATGTATCATGCTCCCCTGTATCGAAGGAACTAAAAAAGTTTCCTTTGTAGCATCAAAAACCTGCATTTTTGCCATTTTTTGGCCAAAAAGTGCCACTTTTTGAGAATTTTTTAAAAACCGGGTCCCTACAGCTCGAGACCTACAAAATGAGCTATCACACACCCCTGTATCGAGGGAACTAAAAAAGTTACGCTGTGGGACACCGGACGGACACGTGCGACTTAGGTAGAGTGGATGGATGGAAATACCGCACCAATTTTTATAATTATTTAAATGATACACACTATTTCAAAAATTTATATTAGACTGAGTAAATTTTAATAGATATATTGTTTGTTTATTAATCTCTAACTAGCCATGGGGGGAGTGCCTTCGGCACTCGATTTTTGGGTAGTACTTAGCCAGGATTGGGTTATACGACCGTCGCAGCCTTCTTCCGCTGCGGGGAAAACTGGTTAGGGTTGAGTTGTTCAAAAATTTTGGACAAAATTTTGACGCAGAAAAAGACTGGTAAGAATGCATTTCCCAAAAAATGGTTAGGTACATTTAGACCTCAAATTCGGATTTCCCGCAGAAAATGACCCTAAAATAGGTACATTTAAAAATTAAGCACCCCTAAGAATGCACCTTTGAAAAAGGGTCGTCACTCATCCCGGCAGCAGCGAAATACTAGTATAGGATATGTTTGTCTTATATATATCTTATGTTTGTTTGTAAATGTGGACAAACTTGAATAATTTACTGTATTCCAGTATATTTTTTAGTCTATATCGTCTACTCTCGATAATATGGAACTCGAGTGTACTTTTATATAGCAATTTAATAATTAATGCTAACTGTTTGGAATGCCGGCTGTGTTGCCGTTCATTGATTATGAATATTATCCATGAAAATCTTACCTTTACGCACCGAACGGTAAACATCGCGGAAACAAGCAAACATATTTCTTGTTCCTATAAATACAATAAATAAAATACCGCTCCTATAAATATAATAAACTTACGAGTAAATGAAAGCAAACTTTCAAAACGTTTCTTCCTTCTAGAACTGCTTTCATTGTTCCCTGTATTCGATTAAGTTATATTAATGTTTGTAAAATGTGCGTACAAAACTTAATTTAAACAAGCGCCCGCCAATAATACGCCTGCTAATGCTTGTAAGCTTGTTTATCAGTCGAATAAACCGACATCGAATTACGCAAAGCATATTTGCGTTGGGAATTCAACCAGAGCACGTTCAAAGTCTGAATATCTTAAAGTATGATAATTATGATGATTGGTAATAATTCATTTGTGGCATCATGTTTATTTTTTGGCCTAAAATTTCTATATGTCCACATTAGTTACAAAAAGCCCAAGTAGTTACAAAATTATAGCCCTAATTCACTCAAAACTCTTTTCTGGTTTTCAGTAAGTTTCCACTCTAACCTCTTTCGCAGGATTGATGTTGGGGGAGGAGGTACTATGGGGTCCGATAAAGTTCGGCCGGTTTTAGACGCTCCCAGGTCCCAAATTCGCTAGTACCTCTCAAAAACCCATTATTTTAGCGGGGTTAGCAATGCCACATTTACATATATGAGTTAGTTACATAGGTGAAAACGTGAGTTACATAAGTCATGTAAAAGGGCAAGTTTGATTTGATCGGGGCGTGTGATAGCTCAATCGCTTCCTCTCGGTACCGGTCACGCCGGCAACATCGGCGAGTTCCGGGATTTGTGGCTTCCGGAAATCCAGAAAATCTCGCGGCGAAGGCCACGGGTTTTCCTTCTAGGAATCTGTTCATCAATTAATATTTTTCGTCTGTTTTTCGCTTAACAACTTAGTAACAGTTATTTCTTGACTATTGTATGTGATGTGTGAAAATGTGTCAGATGATCGATTGTTAACATTATGACCCGACAAATTCACATTTGGCAAATTAGTCTATTTTGTTATAATTTTATCACCCCCTTCGCCATCTGAAGAGAGGGTGCGGAGACAGGATGGGTCGAGTGTACGATGACGGTGTTCGCCGACATTATAACCCGACCCAGTACATCTAAACATCAAGCTAGAGTCGGTGACAGGAATGTTTAAAATTGGCGACTAAAATTTTCAATATATTTAAAATTGTGAATCTTTAGTTCATTTATTATGATGGTTCGTTTTATAGATTTTAATGGAACTAATCAAGGAGATCTTTGGTGCAGGTAATGTTCCGCAGTGTCTGGCAGAAACATATGCAGCATATTGTGACAGCACACAATTTGAAAATGACCACAGCAATCTCGATTTCGTGTAAGTTTTAGCAAATGAATAAAGAATGCTTCCGTGCTCATTTTCATCGTTGTAGAAAATGATGGATATCCAACATGGTTGGCAAAGGATTTAATAAAGGCTTTCCTTTGCATTACCTATTACTAGCGGCTTGGGACTCCCTACGGGAGTCCCTGGTTAAACATTTTGTCTCACATTCCAAGGG
Organism: Ditylenchus destructor; assembly: GCA_022814885.1. Taxonomy (NCBI): domain Eukaryota; kingdom Metazoa; phylum Nematoda; class Chromadorea; order Rhabditida; family Anguinidae; genus Ditylenchus; species Ditylenchus destructor. Next base: position 6,369,174 of record JAKKPZ010000002.1, on the reverse strand, counting down.
AAGGTCGCGCGCGTGATCACAGGACTGGCTCGGCGCCCCGCAATGTTTATGGGGGAAATATGCACTGAAAAGAATGACCTTTTGGACAAAAACCTGACGGACGGACAAAGTTATACTTAAATTTTACCTGAATTTAGGTATATTTAGGTAAATTTTGACCTCAAATTCGAATTCCCCGCAAAAAGTTAAACTAATTAGGTTATTTAAAGAAATAAGCACTCCTAAGAATGCACTTCCCAAACATTCCAGGAGATGCAACATCCCAGGAATCGCCTGACAGCTTCAGTTTACTATAAGGATGCCAACCATGATATCCTATATAATAAGTCAGTCTGTACCGACAGAAATTCGGCTAGGTACTCTTCCACCACGATACAGAGGTGCGTGAAAACTCAAAATGCTCCTCTGGATAAGGGAGGACGAATGGCGAGAAAATTTTTCCGGCCCCGGTCCTGTACGGAAAGTTATGACTCATCAAAGTTTTCCTGTGCTCGGGCGCGGAGCGCCCGAGCACAATTCCCTTGGAATACAACTCCCTTGGAATGTGAGGGAACTTGGCTCCCGTAGGGAGCCCCCTTATCTTGTGCACAAAATAATACGTCCATTTCAGGCGTAATGTAATTGAACCAATTTCTCAGTCGATTTCTGACATTGTGAGTTGCATGAAGACCGGATTGAGCATCGGCAAGTCATTTAGCTGATATTTTCCAACTAACGTGCTTTGTCTTTCAGCTGATAGCGATTTGACGTCGTTGGATAAGTATGAAGAAGAGGACGAAAGCTGTCTGGAAGAAATGAAAAACGCGTTAACTACTGCTATCAAGGAGCAACAAATTCTGAAATGTCAAAGTAAGTCGTGCAAGTACATATTGAAGCAGGAATAATGTGGATATGTAATTATCATGAAGAGTATAATGGAAAGCGTTTTTAAAATTGCTACTATGGATAGATAACTTATTTATCATGTATATGTCATGGCTAAAGCTGGAAAATCCCAGCTTTAAGGGGGGATTTTCCAGCTTTAGCCAATTTCACCGGCTAAAGCTAGAATTACCAGCTTTAGCCGGCTAATCCTAGGATTAGCCGATTTCCAGCTTTAGCCATGACATATATATTTATATCTCGTATGCCAAGTGTACTAAATCAATTAAATCAGTCAAAATTAAACTAAAAGGATTACTTTAGTTTAATTTACATTACTTTATTATTGCTTTTAGCAATGAATGCGAAGTCTAATGAAGTCAATTATCGCGAATTTATGGAAAACACGGAAAATGAATCAAAATGTCATGCTGATGGAATCGCTGCAGTGAGGAAACTTATCGAAAGAATAGAGGAGGATCTTGAAAACAAGTCCAGGGATTTTCTCTTAACCGAAGATGAATGCGGTAAATTTTTGCGCAATAATTACTAAAAAAAACGTTTGATCACGATATATTATTATTTTCATGATTGTTCGACATAATGTTTGTATTTGCGCATCATACTTGAGGAGCTCTGATTGGCTACAGCCAAATTTTTATCACAATTCAAACATTATATCGAACATTCAGGAGAATAATAGTATTCGTCGCTTGAATGATATATATCAAATTTTGGCATTGTTTCATTCTGTGTAAAAGTTATGTATACTTAGAGCGCTTTGATTCCTTCGCAGAGTCATTGAAAACCGATACAGAAAAGAACGAAACAGCTTATCAATCACTAGTCACCGAGCTTGAAAATGAAAAGGAATCGGAAAAAGAGCTTTTGAAACAGTTGGATCACGAGAAAGAGCTTCTCAAAGCTGAAGAAAAGCGCATCGAGGAAGAACGCCGCAAAGCAAAGGAGAAACGTCGCGAAATAGAGGAAAATCGCAAAGCAGAGGAGAAACGCCGAATCGAGGAGGAGAGTCGCAAATTGGAGGAGAAGCGTCGCGAAATGGAGGAAAATCGCAAAGAAGAGGAAAAACGCCGAATCGAGGAAGAGAACCGCAAATTAGAGGAAAATCGCAAAGCTGAGGAAAAACGCCGAATGGAGGAAGAGAACCGCAAATTGGAGGAAAATCGCCGAATGGAGGAAGAGAACCGCAAATTAGAGGAAAATCGCAAAGCTGAGGAAAAACGCCGAATCGAGGAAGAGAACCGCAAATTGGAGGAAAATCGCCGAATGGAGGAAGAGAACCGCAAATTAGAGGAAAATCGCAAAGCTGAGGAAAAACGCCGAATCGAGGAAGAGAACCGCAAATTGGAGGAAAATCGCAAAGCAGAGGAAAGACGCCGCATGGAGGAAGAGAGCCGAAAAATTGAGGAAAAGCGTCGCGAATTGGAGGAAAATCGCAGAGCTGAGGAAAAACGCCGAATGGAAGAAGAGAACCGCAAATTGGAGGAAAAGCGTCGCGAATTGGAGGAAAATCGCAGAGCTGAGGAAAAACGCCGAATGGAAGAGAGCCGCAAAATCGAGGAAAAGCGTCGAGAAATGGAGGAAAAGCGCAAAGCTGAAGAAAAGCGCATCGAGGAAGAACGCCTTAAAGCACAGGAGAAACGTCGCAAAATGGAGGAAAATCGCAAAGCAGAGGAAAGACGCCGCATGGAGGAAGAGAGCCGAAAAATCGAGGAAAAGCGCCGCGAAATGGAGGAAAATCGCAAAATAAAGCGTCCTCGCGTAACTTTAATATTATACACTAAAATCATGAAAAATTAAGATTAATAAAGATATATTCACTTGTATTTTATACAGTGATTGTAAGTACAAAACATGAATTTGGAGATATAATATGACGGATTTCATGGAAACTGCATCAAACTTTTGTTTTCTATGTTTTGTACAAAAAAGTTTCAGAAAGGGTGTTGCTGAAATATTAAATTTGTGATCAAACTATTGTCAGAACACATTAATCAAAGCCTATTTTAGGTTGAATACACGCCACCTATAAGTAATTCGACACCGTATCGTGGCTCGAAACCGACGAACAATGAAACAACAATGCTGGATGAAACGCTAGAAGGCTCAGACGAAGATTCATTTTTCAATGACTAGATTTAACATATTATTAGTTTTTGCTTATTTACCTGTTTAACGTTACCTAGTAAACAATTGTTGTTTGGGGTGTTTACGAAAGAATGGCTTAAGATTGTTGATTATCTAACCGCTTTGACTCTTACTAGTATTCTAGACGGTTAGAAGTATACTAATATTAATACTACCGTATTCCCTGTAATTACTCCCCCGGGGGAGTAATTTTTCAAACACCAAATTTCGAAGTCATTTTTCTCCGATTTTTTGAAGGCGAGATATTTTTTAAACCAGCTAAACATACGTAACTCGATGAGATCTACACGAATATGCACTCAGTTTTGGTTAAAGTGTCAAGGGCTCCGAGCGGGGTCGAACCAGGGAGTGAAAATCCATACAGGGGGGAGTAATTATAGGGAGGGGAGTAATTACAGGTATTACGGTATGCTAGTCGAGTCTCATTAGCATTGGAGACAAAAAAGTTGATTTTACGAAGTCCAGTTAATTTTTTTCTCCACATAGCGTTTCTACTATTGGGCCATTTTCAGTAGAAAGTTCGTTTTCGCTTTATCAACAGATCACATCTAGCGAGTTAAACAGATTGGGTCCCGCCACGATCGGACTGATCTGGCTCTCTCTCTTCGGTCGAATGAAGAGAGAGGGAAGAGACGAGAGACAAACAGAGCGTGCGCCGCACACTAGCTACAAATAAAATCTCGTCTCTTCCCTCTCTCTTCATTCGACCGAAGAGAGAGAGCCAGATCAGTCCGATCGTGGCGGGACCCAATCTGTTTAACTCGCTAGATGTGATCTGCTGATAAAGCAAAAACGAACTTTCTACTGAAATGGCCCAATATAACTTTTTGCGCTGATTCAAAATAAGCAAGTTTTTCGATAGCGCTCGAAAAATCAGTTTTGACAAATACGAGTGTTTTTACAGAATGCCAAAAATACGCCAAAATTTGAAATTTCTGCCAAAAACCGACTATAGATCATGGTGGGGAAATTCGATAAATGCAAAAGAAGGCTTCATCGAAGCTTTATCGAAGTTTTCTAGTAAGCGCGAATCGCCGGCCACTATTTCCTGCTGTTTCCCAGCTGCGCGCATTCGTTGTTGCCTTTCCAACGAGGGAAACGAATGCGCGCAGCTGGGAAACAGCAGGAAATAGTGGCCGGCGATTCGCGCTTACTAGAAAACTTCGATAAAGCTTCGATGAAGCCTTCCTTTGCATTTATCGAATTTCCCCACCATGCTATAGATTCGGAATCAGAACATCCGAAAACCCCTATATGCAAAAAATTACCCGCAAGTAGCTCAAAAAATAAACGAAAAATCATCATTACGTAAATTTTTATTGTCATAAAAAATTACATACAAATGACTAATGTTTTTGCGGTCACAAATGCTCTAACCGACAAAAGCGCTGCAAAAAAAGTGATCCAGACAGTATCATTATCGACTATTTGACAACTGTGCAACATTTGAGTTCTCGATGCATCACATCATCCATAGTTAGCGTATAGAAAAATGAGTTCAACTATTGAATAAATTGATAGTATATTCTAGTATATAATATTACTAGTATATATTGATACTTTAGGATAGCTACGGGCGCTTTTTGTCCATTTTATGGGGTGAGAGATATGCTGAAACGTTTTTCCGCTTGAGAATTTTCGCGGCTGTTAACCACCCTATTTTTGCATATGTGTTGCGTATTTATAGTTATTGTTTACAAAATTGTTGATATATTTATTCAACCATACAAATACAAAAGTATCTGTGCGTAACGATGAAACAGACAAACAGTAATTACGAAAAATATATCGTTATAGAATTTATGTTCCGAACCTTATGCCGCATTGGAGTTTGGTCCACGCTTGCGACCAGGGCCGGCCAAAGCAACATTCACGAAACGACGATTGTATTGAATGCGACGACTGGCACGTCCTACATATACACGCGAAATTATTTATTAAAACAGTACTAGTATAAGGTATTAATTTTCATTCCACAAACTAGATTATATTGTCACTAATTCTTATGTAGTAATCATAGAATGGTACGAAAGTTCACTTTCAAGCTTACAGAACTTACTGAAAATTTTTCAATGCATTTAGTTAAAGTAAATGATTAAAGGAAGTAAAAAAATTTTTCTCGGCATTAAAATTTTAATTACACATTAGAAATAAATTAAAATCGACTAACCTCTCTTCTTCTTTCTTTTCTCGGTTTTCTCAACTTTCGGAGTCTGAGCACGAACCTTTCCAGCACGAGCTAAGGAGCCGTGTACTTTTCCTAAATTAAACCGTTAATTTGACTGCGAAATATGTTTGTGTATTATCGTAAAAATAAACAATGAAATATAACTCCGATGTACAAATCTCAGCAGAATGGAGGGAAAAACTAAAAACTCTGCTGTGAATACTAAATATTTTTGGAATAAATTTGGTCATAGAACACACAAGGAATTTTAAGAGTTTGCATGAAAACGAAAAATGCTAATAATCGTTTAAAAGGCGAGTGATTATTTTGTTCAAAATCAACAAATTAAAAAAGATGCAATTGCAAGTCTCTATTGTAATACCAAAAGTATTCGCTCATATTTCATCACCTGAAATACCCTCGTCCAGCCAGTTATAATGAAAACATACCGCCACGAAGACGAAGAACCAAATGGAGAGTAGATTCTTTCTGGATATTGTAATCGGACAATGTGCGACCATCTTCCAGTTGTTTGCCTAAATTTGAGAATATTTTAAAACTAGCTCATAAACATAAATTTGTAACTTGTAAAATAAGGAAAATGTGCAAAAACTAATAGTATTTAGAATTGGTAACAACAAAGTGTATACTACATATGTTATCGTCGGCAATAAAATTAAATTGTACTAAACGCCTATCTGATTCCTTTCCTGAACGCTGGAATTAAAAGATTGAAATTGAACATTTACCGGCAAAAATGAGACGCTGCTGATCTGGCGGGATGCCTTCCTTGTCTTGAATCTTAGCCTTCACATTATCAATGGTGTCGCTCGCCTCAACTTCGAGCGTGATCGTCTTCCCGGTCAATGTCTTCACAAAGATTTGCATTTTGAGTTTGCTCTGTGGTTTTGATAACGGTGCTGGAATACGAATTAATTAGACAATGTCAACAACACGGAGTAAATTATACGCGGCGCTGCAAAATACAGGAAAACATTTGGTCGATTGATGATTTTATATGAAAGAGATCACGAAGTAAATTTACCTACATAGGATATTGTTTCCTAAAAGAACTGACCTTTTATATCAAAAATAACTTATTTATTTAAAAACACATAAATATCATAAAACATTAGAGGCATTCATCTTTTATAAACAAAAATTTCAAATGCTCGATATTTTTGAAAATTTTATTGTTCCTGTATATAAATAGCTATAATTCCTGTCTGTATAGTGGAATTTTTCAACAATTGCCAATTGTGACAAGAAATTTTACACAAACTGTTATGAAAAGTACCAGATCATAATCGAAGGCATTGTATTTCTTATTATGCAACCGCTATTGCTATACTGTATAACTGTGAGGGATTCGCTGCGGGATCATTTTAATTCCAAATTACATTTCAAAATCACACACTTTTTTGCATATTTGTAAAAGAAACTTCCAAAAAGCAAGTGGGGAAAACAATTTTAAACTTCAAAATTATGTATTTTGTCGCATGCATTGTTTGACATTGGGTTTTCGCAATCCTTGATGAAAACAAGATATCGATATGAAAGTAAATATACATTCCATCTTGGTATGTACACTTGAAGAATACGCCATTTTGCTCATATGTTTTAATTTTTGTGATGGTTATCTATCAATTGAATCGATATTCAATTCGGTTACGTGTAAAACAGATGTAAAAATAGAGTCACATCAAGTATATTCAAGATACACATAAAGTCGCTATATGACCTCAGGCTATTTATTTTTCTGCCTATAGGTTCTGTTGGATAATCAGCTTGCCTATAAGAGGAGAGGTAGTGGTCAGCTAATACGTTATCTGAGCACTACAACGGAACAACAAGCGAAACAAAAAAGGTTCACAAAACGGGTCCTCATTCACATCGAACTTATCCGAAGGAAAATCTTTCCTGCGTAACTGGTTAATGTGTATATATCTCGCGTGAAGAACAATTGTCGGGAATATATAACACTATCGTAATTCAATCCGCAGTGTCATTATTTTTTATTTGTAGAAGCCAAAACATTTCAGACGCAGAATTTCTGAAAGTAAAAATTACCTTAAGATTAATTTTAATGTTAAGTTTTATTTTCAAGAATGACCCAAAATATCAGAAATTTGCTCATAATTGTTCTATTATCAACCACATCACTGATATTATTATCTAGAAAGGTGTTAAAAATCCAAATGAAACTCTTTTCTTGCGTTCACTCAAAAATAATGGAAAGCAACCCAAAAATAATTTCACATGTTTTGATACGTGAATGGTTTTTCTTTTCCTCTTTCGTAGCGGAAAATATGCAACGACGCTGATGAAATTAGGTTAAGCGAGTTTCAATATGATCACCATCGTTATTATTATTACACAAGTAGACTAAAATTGTATTGCGTTAGCTTTACTCTTTTCTGGAAATAACCAACCTCGACATTTTTCATTGTTAGCGCGATGTTGGACGGTGCGCGGATTGCCACTGTTGTGTCAGTGACTGTATCGCTCTCCATGACCACGATTTGTATTTTGGTTGTATGTTTGATGCGTAACGACATGGTGCAACTCTACGACGAATTCATGGAAGACATGAAGGAATTCAATGTAAGTGAATTTCTGGATGCAATTTTAAGAATAAACTTCGCATAGTGTTTCATTTCCAATGAATTGCTTCCAAGTATATTTCACCGTTTCCATTTACCAATCTCGAATCTAATTATTTGAGAATATTGATTTTCCAATTAAGGAATCAATTATCGCAACTCAGGGTTAGCAGTTGAATTCTATACACATTCCGACTATTAAATTAGGGCTTGTGCCTTATATAAAACCTTATTGGACACAAAAACAAACAACAGTAAAATAATCGAGCCTATCGCCGCTACAGTAAATAATTTTGTTAATGGTTTAAATAGCTATTCATAGAGGTGTAATTTAGGGTCTGACAAACGATGCATGGACCGAAATGATGGGAATGCAGCAACAAGGCAATGCATATATCGCCGAAAATGTTCAAACTCAAACGAAGGAACCAATAAGACCATTTGATAGTTATTTCCGGTCGAGTCGGCAAGCATCATCCAATTTGCCAGGACACTGCGCATGTGCCAATTCGCCTCAGCCTAATAATTGTCCTCCAGGTACATTTTTCAATATATAAATTTTTTCGACTTTTCACCGAATCTACATAATGGTTTTTTTTTAATTTTTAAAGCTCATACCCAGATTTCATGTTTATGAGATAATCATTAAAAATAATTATCCTGTACTTTATTTTGAGTAACTAGCTACCGCAGTTTTAAAAACTGAAATTTAACAAATTTAGTTTTCATCTTAATGACCAAGCTAATTAAAGTTTACATATCTTCAGAAAAATCAATGATTATTTTTTGTTCATGTGATACAATGATATGTTTATTATCGTCTAAAAATTAATCAACCTTGTCATTGAGAGTAAAGAACAAACGCGTTACATATTTTTCCCCGCGCGTTTATAAATTTCAAATAGTTTCGCAGAGTCCATTAGAGTACTTAGGAAAAGAGAGAATTCGAATTTTTTTATATTACTTAACCTTCATATTTATAACTTTATTTTAATTTTATACTTTTATTTAATTTATACCTTCATACTTATAACTGTTATACCTGTATTAATTAACTCCTCACATCGCTTGTTATGTTATCTAGGGCCTCCCGGATCTGACGGTATAGATGGAGAAGACGGAATTCCAGGACCAGCCGGTCCACCTGGCACTAAGGGCATAAGCGGACAAGCCTTAGCTGATGTTCTATATCCCAAGGAATGTATTAAATGCCCAGAAGGGCCGATTGGAGAATCTGGACCTGAAGGACGGCCTGGTCCTCCTGGTATTCCAGGTAACTTTATTTTACATTTAGCTAATATAAAATGTGAACATCACATATAATGTTAATGATTGATTACGCCATTGTTTCACCATGATTCATATTTTAGGCGCTGATGGAATTCCAGGAGAGCAAAAACAGCAAGGGCAAAAAGGCCCAACCGGCCCGCCCGGAGATGAGGGCGAGGGTGGCCATGATGGATTTCCAGGAGAGCCGGGAGAACCTGGAGAACCCGGCATTTTAGGCAAACCGGGACCAAAAGGTGCACCTGGCAAAGCTGGAGAAGCAGGATCTGAAGGCGACAAAGGTGAACCAGGTACACCTGGCCCTGATGGCGAAACGGGGCCTGAAGGACCACCTGGTGAAGCTGGATTAACAGGGATTCCCGGACCAAAAGGCAAGGATGGAACGGTAAATTTATATATGATTACAATAATACCAATACATAATTGTGCATTATTTAGCCAGGAGGACCTGGATTCCCCGGTCAGGATGGCAGTTATTGCCCTTGTCCATCTCGTTCATCTGTTGTGGAAGCCGCACGCGAACAGAACCAAAAGGGGACTTACGAAAGTGCTTCAAATCTTACTCGTTTTGCTGGTTCTCGTCGCGCCTGAGGCATAATGTAATATACGGCACAATTGTTTTCTCGAATATTATAATACCGAATAAATTTCCCACCTTATTTATTGAGACAAAATGTACTATTGACGGTTTCTATACAAATTCAGAAATCTCCATATTTATGATTATTCACAAAGCTGATTTATTATTGGAAAATATCAGGATATATAACCACCCGTTACAAAGATAAAAATGTGATGTGGGGAGGTGGTAGTATGTAAAAAATTGCGATAGACTCATCAATGTCATATTTATGACTCACATAGTGAAAACAACACCAAAAATGGACATTAAGAATTGCCCAAAAATCTGATGGGTGATTCTGATGAAAATCTCCTCATAAATCTGATCAAAAATTTATTTGATCATATTTGATGACAAACCTTGTGTACTATTTCGTTTTGTCTAACCTTACATCAGATTTTGAGCGATTCTTAATGTCCATTTTTGGAGTTGTTTTCTCTACATAAGTGGTAAACATGACATTGATGAGTCTATCCCAACTTTTTACATAGTTTCCCAACACCTTTACGGATTTCAATAGTCCGAATAAAACACAATGAAAAATAATTATAATCATTTTTCATCACACATCAAATATCCCCTGATTGTGAGGCTAGCTATTATATTGGGCAGTTGTATAGATTTTGTCGTATTTTGCGTTGCCTTATTTGTTGAGATGTTGTTTGAACACTGAGGAAATGACCTTCAGTTAGCTAAGCGACATAATTAATGCAATTACCCAATAAAAAGATATAAGTATTGTGTGCTTTTTAAATTATTGCTATTTTCTAACTATTAACTACTGTAGATGTTATCAAGATGTTCTTCAATTTATTATGTTTCATTTCAAGCAGGACAAAAAAAATTTTGTATATAATTCTACCAAATATCGGAATGTTTTCTTAAAGGAAGATTTTGGACATCTTTATGTATAAAAATTTCTCTACGGCCGCAAATTGTGAAACAATTAAAGCATACTAGAAACCATAACAGTAAAGAATAAAGTTAATTCCTAGCAAATGAGTATTTAAATCTTATTTTTCTAACAAATGCATTAGGAAAATTCTTTTGTGATTCTCATCTGCGAAGTTCGGCACGAAATTCACTTTCACAATTTCATCGAAACCTTCATCTGATGTCGGTGGCTAAACCAATCAATTTATTTACCGAATAATTTTCTTTTCCATATTTCCATACTAGATATTACTGTGATGTGAAAATAACAATATTATACAAAATGTACCTTGTACGCCCCAAAGAAAATGCGAATAACGCTATCGCTGACTTTTTTGTGTTGTTCATCACTGTTGACAATGTGCCGAAAAGTATTGATGTGAGCAGACTGATTCGGAGTTGATTGAATTACGAAACAGCGACACTGTATGGACAAAGATTTTGCCAGTTCCACATAGCGATGTCTGTAAATGAATACAATTGCCAGGCTTTCTTAATGCTTAAAATTCAAAACCGTACACCAGAAACAAAATAAGATCAGAGTTCAAAATTCTTTATCCCAAGCAACAATACCTAGTTTCAGCATCCCTGTTTGTGTTATCCACGATGACACTCCGTCCATCATCCAAATGTTGCTTTGCCGATTTGACGCACGCTTGCCATGTTTTCAGCTCGTCTTGGTTAACAATCGCATAATTCTTATGTTTCTTCGCCAAACTTGCTGCCAACGTACTCTTCCCTGATGCAGGTGATCCTACGAAGACGATAATCTCTTGGCTTTTGCCTGGCAGAATTTGTGTATTTTCTGAAACACAAAACATTAAAGTTTTGTATATAAATATTACACGATAATTTGATACATTTTCTCCAATGTTTTTGATAAGCGCAAAACAAATTATCGAAAAAATATTATAAAATTTACCTGGGTCGAATAACGAGTGGTTGTTCTCTATAATAGATGATGGATTGAAATCTGGTAGCTTATAAGGCTCCTCTTCCATTTGCTTTAGGAAATACTGCTCTGGAGTTTGAAATTCAACATTGACGTTTAAAGCAAATAGTCGATCTGCACAGGAGTGATCAGGTTTATGCCGTGTCTAAAATAAAAGCGAAATTAGCTATAATTATTAAATATTTATAATATCGAATATTGTAAAATATCTAAAAACTAGCTGCAGGGCGGCTCCGCCGCCGCAGCTAGCTTAAAGGTTATCTATATCCCCCAACACTAAAGGGCAAATGTCCGTCCCGATCCAAATGAGACTAAAAGTTAGGTACCTTCCCGTGGTTAGACCGGGGCGAGTGATAGCTCATTTGAAAGCCCTCAGGCTGTAGGTCCCCCGAAAAATATCAGAACCAAAATTTGAATATTTGAATTCGCGCCAAAACCGAAAAACGTGTTTTTAAGGGATTTGACCTGGGGAAGTGATGTTTTTTATGTTCCCAATCGATTTGTGAGGCGATTCTGGACAACTTTGCTTTTTACACTTTTTGATTTGGCGCATTTTTGAAAAAAAGCCACTTTTTGGCCAAAAAATCGGGTTTTTTGATGCAAGCTGTCTACGGGTCTGATTTTTGGCACCCGGGGGTTTTCGGATGCGCTGATCACGAATCTGACGTCAGATCTGAATTTGAATATTTGAATTCGCGCCAAAACCGAAAAACGTGTTTTTAAGGGTTTTGACTTGGGGAAGTGATGTTTTTTATGTTCCCAATCGATTTGTGAGCCGATATTGGACAACTTTGCTTTTTACACTTTTTGATCACTTTTTGGCCAAAAAATCGGGTTCGTCTAATAATGCGCTGATCACGAATCTGACGTCAGATCCGAATTTGAATATTTGAATTCGCGCCAAAACCGAAAAAGGTGTTTTTAAGGGTTTTGGCCATGGGAAGTGGTGTTAACTCGGCCCCGACGTGAACTGAGTCCTCTGGGCAGCGCCCTGTTTTGGTTTATCGAGGCCGCCGAAGGCGGCCGAGATCTTCACGAACCAAACCCAGTACTGATTCTCACGTCTGGGTCGTAGCGAGCGAAGCGAGCGGAGACCCAGCATGACTCACGCTATGTAAAGGAGCGCTACGAATAAGTGTGGATTTGTGGGTTTGTGGGTCGTTTTGGGGTCCGAGCGGCGCGAAGCGCCGCGAGGACCCCAAAACGACCCACAAACCCACAAATCCACACTTATTCGTAGCGTTCCCACCAACAATAAGTAGGTAAATCACGCTTAGGAACAACCCAATCTGACCGCTGATGGCGGTGCGCGAAGCGATGAAGAACCCAATATGACGCTGTGCACACTCCCGACTCCAAGTGAATTTCGCCGCGAAGCGGCGTAAATTCGCTTGTATTAGCTTACTGGGGGGATCATGTTCTTATGCATTTTTTCTTAGCCATAAGTAATGCACATTTTCATTAGACATACTTTTTAGGGGCACTAAAAGGATACCATGCTTAAAAATGGTATTCTCCTGTGAATGAAATAATTCATCTTAAAAGCATATTAAAATTATGCTTAAGCATAACATGCATTAAAAACTGTTATACGCCATGAACATGGTTAGTTTCAACCAAAACGATGCGGCTTCGCCGCACCGTGTTGGTTGAAACATTTGGGCGCGGCTACGCCGCGCCCGTGTCTTACATTTGCGTAGTATGCTTACAGAAGCAAGCTTAGACGGTCTACTACGTTTGACCCCCGTCGTTTGACCCCCGTCGATTGACCCCCGTCGTTTGACCCCCGTCGTTTGATCCCCTGGTACGTTTGACCCCCGTCGATTGACCCCCGTCGTTTGACCCCCAAATCTCAAATTTCACGTTTGACCCCCAAATCTCAAATTTCAGCCTGCTAAAAAGCCTAAGCCTGCACAGCAGCCTAAGCCCCAAGCCTAAGTTCTGGATTCTGCACAGCAGCCTAAGCCCCAAGCCTAAGACTAAGTCCTTCCCCCGCCTGCCCAGCAGCCTAAGCCCCAAGCCTAAGTTTGGTTGAGTCTGTACAGCAGCCTAAGCCTAAGTTCGGGAGTCTGTATCAGCAGCCTAAGCCCCAAGCCTAAACAGACCAAAATTTTGAATTTCTGGCCTTTAAGGGCTTTCTAGAGTGAAATTTGATATTTGGGGGTCAAACGACGGGGGTCAAACGACGGGGGTCAAACGTACCAGGGGGTCAAACGACGGGGGTCAATCGACGGGGGTCAAACGACGGGGGTCAATCGCAGGGAGCCGAGCTTAGAGTAGCAGAGCTTGCGAGCTCACTTTTTTAATGCTTACATACTCATGCTTACATTCTCATGCAGACGTTCACATGCTTACAGAATGAAGCTTACAGTAGCAGAGCTTGGGAGCTAACCTTTTTCGCGCTTACATTATCATACTTACATTCTCATACTTACATTCTCATGCTTACATTTTCAAAAACATAAAAAGCAAGGATATCCGTCATCGCCTTCAAAATGTTATAAATAATAATTGGAGTTTTTGTATCAGATCATGGAAAAATATCCATTGGATAATGAGTTACAAATTCCTGTATACCTTTCAGCGAATTTTTCCATCTTTAACCCTTCATTGCCGGAGCCATAGACGAAAGGCAGAATCTCTGCGTTACCATTAGCTTTCCTTTTGGTGAGCTGTCTTTATCAAAATCACGATGTCTGCCATTGTTTATTTCTCTTTTCTATGTGATCTTTTTGCAGACACACTCTTTATATGAATAATGAACACTCATTCGTTTCTTTCTTTTTGTGAAGTCTTTAGCAAATCAAAATCGTATCCGATCGGATACACTCGGCAATGAAGGGTTAAAAGCCTTGAAAATTGAAAAATGCATTTTGGCGCGAATTTAAATTTTGAATTTCAAATCTGACTTCGAATTCGGATTCAGCATGGTCGAAAACCCCTGTATACCAATTTTCAGCGTCTCAGATACATTGGAACGAAAAATCACTTTTTTTGACTAAAAAGTGGCTTTTTGGCATAAAAAATTAAAAAAATGGCCATTTTAAAAAATGTAAAAAGCAAAGAAGTCCGCCATAGCCTTAAAAATTTTATAAAAATAGGATTGGAATTTTTCCACCTTTAAAAAGCCTTGAAAATCGAAAAATGCATTTTGGAGCGAATTCAAATATTCAAAAAAATCATTTCATATTTTTGTGCACCTAAGAATTTCATGAGGGTCATTTTAAAAAAGATCATGGAAAAATACCCATTGGATCATGAGATACAGATGTGACAACGTCACATAAGCCAAATACTTAAAAGAAGGGATTTGAAACCCGTTTAGATGCTCTCAGAGTCAAGCGAATTGATGCCCAAATTTGCATTCTTAAACTACCCTTGAACTATTCTTACACATTGTGTAAAAAGTTTCAAATAATAATGTACAATTTTAGTAAAAACACTTCCAACCAAATTATTGGTTTGGCGGGAAAGTCTTTTCGGTTTTTGAAAGCCAATTTTTATTCATCCAGAGCAAAGCTTTTCTTGAGTGTTATATACCGTTGGATAGCCCATTCATTTCTCTGTTAGACTGTAAATAACTTCTTTTTCAATTATAAGTAAAATATTGAATTACGATAGCTCAAATGAAACACACTCAAATATTTATTTTTGGTTATTTTTGGCAACTTTCATCGACAAAATACCTGAAATCTTGGCAGTGCACAAACCAATGGCATTGCGGCTTTTGTAGACAAGGTCTAACTCTATAACATACTTTTTACAGAATAAAATATGCTTTTATGTTCTGCGAGATATGATCGCTCAAAGTTGATACATAAACCGAAAAAATCGCAAAAATCGAAATTTTCCATTTTTCTGGTGGTGTCATTCACTAAAATTGTCATATCTCAGCAACCATCAAACGAAAAAATATTCTGTAAAAGGTAAGTATTAGAGCTGAAATTGCTCTACAATATTGCACAATTGGAAATAGAATACCTAAGTTTTTTGCATACAAAAGACATAAAAATAGCTCAAAAATCTGTGATGTCAATTTGTCTCAGGTAATCGTAGATATTCATTCATTTTCTTTGGAACAAAAATAAAACCTTAGCATTGTTGGACAGACAAAAGTCTTGGCTATCATATGGTATATAACACTCATAGGCACTCTTGCGTTATGTGAGAAAAAATAGATAAAACAAAACCGAAAAGACTTTCCCGCCAAACCAATATTATTAAGTACTTGTTAAAAATATTGGCAATAATGCTCCTAATTTGATAATGCTGTTGTGTAGCCTAAAAAGGCTTAATTGGTTTAAAATGAGATTCGTCGGAGAGAGAATATTTTCCCGCAAAAAACGCTAAAAAAGTGTCAAACCTCATAAGCTTAAGTTGACAATTAAAATTAACATACTGTTGTCCGAATTCTGCCTGCCGCGTCACCAACATAAATGCTGCCAGACCTATCTACAGAAACGCCGCCATTTTCGAGCTTCTCCAGGCGCTCCCACATCCCTATATAAGGTTTCCTATAGTTAGCAGTTCCTGGAGATACGAATACCTAAAATTCCCGTATAAAGAAAATGATAAACAATGTTCGCCTATGGATTATTTCAATCCGACCTTTTATTTTTTAGAAATATTAAAGACAAAATTTTAAACCAGCTACAATCGTATTTCAACGCTGCAACGGTCTTTTTAAGCTGTTCATATGCCTGCTATGCTGTTCATGACTATACACTAAGGAGAATAGTGCTTCTATACATTTCATAGCTTAGGAGGACCATTATCCTGATCACTAATTTAGCCATCGATTAGATGTCATTATATCCAAAAAATCAAATTAACCTGTATTGGTAAGCCAATTCTGGAACAAATCGCTTGAATTTTCATCTTGAAATCATTAGGCTTAACGCTTCCGAGCTATAAATATATTCAAAATAATAAACAACAATCACCAAATTCAGAACATAATACCTGTATGCCTTTTTGGTTAGTAAAAATGCAAAGTTTGAAACCGGACTTGTGCGCTTTGGTTAATTCAGAAATGACTGCGGCCGAGTCCCATAATTGCCAGTCATCGGGGTTCTTGGCAAATATATTTCCTGATTTGGTCTTGATTAGTGTGCCATCTGAAGATCTTGTCATCAAAATTTAATCCTAATATTGAACCATAAAGTGATCATAGGGTGAGTCAAAATAATTTGGTTCGTTCAGCACATTTGAATTAGCGTCAAAAAGAAACATAGCGTCATTACGAAATTGTGTGACTGGTATCTTTTCTCACCTGAATGGTCAA
Source organism: Ditylenchus destructor (assembly GCA_022814885.1). NCBI lineage: Eukaryota > Metazoa > Nematoda > Chromadorea > Rhabditida > Anguinidae > Ditylenchus > Ditylenchus destructor. The sequence goes on along the minus strand of JAKKPZ010000002.1, from coordinate 6,352,296 downwards.
TTCATTTCTGCTTAATAAAGAAAAGCAAACCTAAGTCAAAACCTGCAATCTTTTCTCTGTGCTCGATACCTTCTGTCGTAAATATGTAAAGTTCATTTGGTACGATCTGAAAAATATTATAAACCAAAACCACAAAATTATAACTACTAACCTTCCATGTTCCTTGCACCGAGGCTTTTGGCGTAAAAATTGGAGCTAAACATAATCTTTAGAAACCACATTTAAATCCAAGCATATTTTGTCACTAAAGGTAAAAAAACACAAATTGGGAGTAAAACACAAATTAAAAGATCGTTATACCTAAAATTGTGGGATGGTTAGTGCAAAAGAATCAAGTTTTGGACTTGATATCATCATTTTCATGAAAAACTCGAACGCAATAATGTTATGACAGGGCTCATGGATATTGACTCTTATATTTAAGGACGGATTTTCTTTGATTGTCAAACAAATAACTTTGTTGCGAAACGGATATTAGAGTTTAACATTACTTGTCTACAATATCTTTACTATTCGTCTGACGCTAGTTAAATAGTCAAATTCGTTTAATCACATAACTTACCATATTTCACTGCTGGACCGTCTTCACACCCGTCGGCTTCCGCATTTTCATTTTTCCGCTTTGGCATTATTCCCTTAAAAATGGCATTAATTAAATACATCAGTTTATAATAAAATATGTTGTTGTTAACAAAGACGTGCTTACATTAACCAATCAAAAACTTTAACCCGTTTATTGCAACAGTAATAACATGATTAAAATCGATAATAGCATAATCAGTGCATTCAGTATTTCTTTTTCGGGAAAAGCGATCCAGGTATTCTTCCTTGCACCACATGCCAAACCAAAGGAAGATGTGAGTTTAGTCCATTCCAGACTCTTCCGACATCATTCACCAATTGAGGTTTTGATCTGACGCATTGGGATTCGAGTGTTGCTTTGTCGAAAACTTTTTCATCCCTGGAACATTAATAGTATTGTATTAAAACTTTTATTAAAAGTATACTAGGTAAGAAGATGCACAAACTGATACACTGAAGATACACCGAAAAACTCACCCAGTACCATGATCAACCGGTTCAGCTTGGTCCATACTATCTTCTTCTTTGATGTCGGATTTGATGTCTTGTTTAAGAATTTTCATTGTGCTTCCTTGTGGATAGAGTAAATATTCGCCCACATCCAACTTTTCCAAAGTATCCATCAAAGCACACATGCGTTGAGTACGTGAGTACAGTCTAAAAATATGTATTCCAAATGTATAGATTTTTTTCATAATATTTCTACTCTTTTATATTTTGCGTTCTAAAAAATACAAACATAAAGAGACTCTACTGTATTTCTGGGTAGGAATGTAGAGCAGAGTGTAGGTCATGTGACCTTATAGGTGCCGTCTCATTTGATGTTGATAAAATACGTCAAACAAGATCTCACTTTCCAAATCGTGCCCGAAGGGTTAATGTAATTTATAATTATTTAGTTAAACCTGTTCTAAGAAGAATTTTTATGCAACTTACAGATTCTTAACTTCTTCTGAACATTGGCTTAAATAGCTATTTCCAGCAGTTCGTTTCATTTGTATGCAGTGCATATTCTTCGGATGTATATACAACAAGCACTGTTCTTGGGCGGCAGGATTTTTGAGGAGGAATGTGATCAAGTTCCATAATTCTTCTTCGGTAAAAATCTTCTACAACAATTTTGAATGTAATGTAAAAATAACGCAGAAATGACAAAGAATAATGTGTATTAAATTAATTAGGAAAACTTACATCTGACCCAATTTCTGGCAAGAATTCGTTTTTAATGTTAATCGCTAGTTGGATTCCATGCTGGTCTACCCCATGATTTCTGGTCCGAACAAGGATTTTGTGGACGCCTTCCTGATCAAAGTTCATTACCATGTAACGTTTCTCTCTATTAAATCCTGGCTCATTTTCTTGTTTGATTTCTAAAATAATTACGTATACATAAAAAAGTGATGAAAAATATTACCAGATAAAGATGACGTAAACACGGAAGCTGTGCTGCTCTTATCACCCTCAACACTGAAATATTTCGAAATGGACACGTAAGGCAATAAATATATCTCGTATCCAATATAAAATTACGAGAACAAGATTAATATTTTCTGAATATTCTGAAATTTGTGTAAAACTTATTATAATACTTCCCTACTCTGACCAACTAATAGTATTGTTGACAATATTAACACCATTTGTGAACATGTAAAACTATTCGCTTTACCTCTGCCCTATGGTCGACTCCATGCTGTCGAGAATGCTACCCAAAATATCCGGCTGTTGTGATGCAGTGCTAAATATAATTAAACGATTAGAGAAGCAATAAATCAAATAAATTAGAAAGGCGTTTACTTTTTACTACATAACCAAACTGTTTAAAAAGTAACACTCACAAAATTCACCGTTATTAAAGTCAGGTTTTCGTCCTTGAAATTATTTTTATTTATTTTTAACACACAATCATATCAAACACATTTAAAGGTAGCGGCTAGAGGTAGTGAAAACCACTCAAGGTTTTTAGTCATAGTTATAAGTGCATAGTACAAAACGTACCTTAATCTCTGCTGGGAAGTTACGTTGTTCGACATTTCATTTCCCTCCATCGGCTCATTCTTCGGTATTACCAAATGATGTGTTGGCTCAGGTTCCATTGGTTGAGGCTCAACTTTCGGTGCGGTTGTGGTGACATGTTCATCTTTTGGGTGAGGTTGCAATTTTTTGCTTGTTTTCAATTTGCTCGAATTAGGCGCAAATTTGTCACGGATGGTGGCTTTCATAGACCATTTTGAAAACTAAAACGTTCAATGTACCAATACATTTCATTACTACTCTAGACCAGAGGTCGCTCGAAAACATCGCAAAAGTTGACGAAATCATGAATGAATGAATCATGAATTCTCAGTGAATTTTGTAACTTACTTTGTTGAGATATCAATGCTTTAATAAATAACCTGTCGATTAACATGAAGAATGTCCAAAGGAGAAGCTAACACCGGCTTCGATATTACGCACAATCGTTGAATTGAACCTAAACTAGAAGAAATAAGATTCTGTAATTTCTTTTATATGCGCTTTTACATATTATTTATATTTTAATATTACGTCGGTTAATATTAATTAACCGACGTTTCTGAACAAAACGTCGGTTATTAAATTAAGTTATGTCAGAAAATCGTATATACACACAACAAAATTCAAAGCTGGGGAATCCACAAACGATTATTATCAAGTGAATGAAGAAATGATAGCTAAGCAATTCATTCATTCGTCTTTGTTTATATGCTAGGGAAAGGATATGTGTTATGGGAACAGTCCAAAGGCCAGATTTACCCTTGTAACACAGTCCGAGATTTTATAAAGATAAACGCATCTTTAAAATGCATCGTTATGGCTCGAACAAAAATATTACTTCAGTATAGCTTCACAAATAGTTTCATCGATCAAATTTTACATAATTAATTTAAAATTACCAGCGTGTACACGACGAGTAACAGTAACTCGGTGAGCGAAACTTTGATTTCGGTATGGCCATCGGTTAGACATTAATTGACGTAGTGTGCTTCCGTCCATAAGATATGGAATACCTCGATCTAGCGCCCATTGGATCATCTTTTCATCGTTATTTATTATAGTCTAAAAGAACATGTTAATAGATATATCACGCAAATCTTATTACACTTTTTTGTGTTTTGATTGTTTTATAAAAGGAACTATATGTATTCTTGCTCTTTTTAAACAAAGTTCCATTTTTATCAATATGCTACTAATACCGATGGCTAACTATATATTTAAAATCTATATTAACTTTATCTGCCGGCTCCTCGCGCATCCTCTCCTTAATTACATTCGAACTGATTTCATACTGACACAGACGGCGAACATCCGGAATAATAACTCGTAGCCATTGACCTTCTTGAAGCACGTCTTCAACAACAGGACGATATTTTTGCGACGAGTCAACGTTCGGGTAAGCTCGTGGCCAATCTATTTCTTCGATAACCTCGCGAAAAGCTAAGTCGCCTAGCACAGCTTCGATTTTTGCAGACTCCTTTTTCTAAAACATAAATGTTTTACATGATGAAAATTTAGGCCTTAAAAGCTAATGATACATTTCAGTAGCGCGGATACAAATAGTTAAAATAATTCTAAACACCTTTTGATAAACAATTGTTATAGAATAAAAACATATATACTGCAGTGAAAACTATTTTTAATGCAGCATATAGTAAATGTTCAAAATATAAAGAATTTACCATGAGTAATTCTCGTGCACCACTTTGTTGATAGTTAAAAGGCAGTTTATTCCAATTTTTTACACTGTCAAAAGCCAAATTTTCGAATCGACTGCGTTCTTCACGTAAGCGTTCATCAAGGGCCTCAAATAACATCATATAATACTGATAGACTGAAAACAATTGGTATGAAAATTGGTAAAACCTGTATTTCCAATTTATTGTGGTCAAAGCGAAATTGAGGCTTCGACGTGAGGTCGTTTGATATTATGGCAACGTAGCGTTTATGATCATCTTTAGATAAGCAGGAAAAAGATTCTTTCGGGAAATTCAGATGCATTTGGTTTGGCGCCCATGGCAAATTATTCGGAGCGACCTAAAAATGAAGATTATAATTTAAAGATCACAATTCAATATAAGATCAAAATTAAATATACGATTTCTTTACAGTACGAAATTGAATGTATGCCTTGCAAGTATTACTAGAAAGATAAAAATGTGCAAAAATGTTACCTTAAAGACAGACAAAATAATAAATGGAATAATTTTTCGGCAAAAACTATTCATGAAATTTTGAAAGCTAACAATATATTAATAGCAACATTATAGCATAAACTGTATAATTTTAGCCGGCTTTATATATAAGATGCATGTCCACTAAAACATTTCAGTGAAAATAAAATGCGTTACCATAAAAATCAAATCAGTAGATGGCATAATTTGTACAGCACAGTAAAATGAGAAACCTTTATTATCTTATTTGTCTATCTTGTTCTTATTTGTATAACTACCGTAAATCCTCCAATAAGTCCCCCGGGGGACTTATTGTTTCGTAAGGGTTTTCAAAAAAATTTTCAAATTTCAAAGTCTATTTTCTCCGATATTTTCAATGACAAAGTTTTGGCATTGGGGTTTTTCTTACGTAACTCGACGAGATCTATACGAATATGCACTTAGTTTTTTTCGGGCGAAACCGCAAGTACGTTTGGCATTCTGTTTGAGGGGGGACTTATTTGAGGGGAGGGACTTAATTGAGGGGAGGGACTTATTAGAGGATTTACGGTATGTCAAAAATTAGTTTAGAATGCACAAAATGTTCTAGAATTAAAAAAATTTTTAACGAATTTTTTAGACCTTAAAAATTAAAAAATTTTCATGACATTTTCACTTACTTTCAGCTTCCCATCACCGTCCATAGTTGCCGATCGACGTCTTTTCTGTACCAATTTCAGAGCAGCTTCTTTCCTAAATAGTTATATTAAAATCTATCATTTACAAAAGCCCTACTTGTCTATTCCCTCCAGCCTGGATCTAAAATAAAAGAGTAAGAGCAATTAACGTTTGCGTACTAAATACTTACATATCACGTATTTCAAGTTTGTCGTGCATTCTTCGCGTTACTTTCGGTAAGCTTTGTTCAGTCTCTGTTGAATCACCAGTGAACTTTCGTTTGCGAACATTCAGTTCTTCCATTTGATGTTTAACATCAACTGCAGAAGTACCTAAATCATATATCATAGTATATCACTGTTCGAAGTATTTTCAAAAAGTAGTGAAAAACTATTAGCGTTAAATTGGGAACAATTATAATTCAAATTATTTCCTCGTTCTTCTAGTTTTACCTTGTTCCATAGGCTCCTTTTTCACATCTTTGTGGTTGCGTCTTCGCCATCCTCGATTAGGTGCTGGAGGCACCGAAGTTGAACCGGTGCTTGGTTCTGGGTCACCCAGTCCGTCTAAAATGTATATTTGCAGAATAGTTTAAATTAATAATGTTTTCCGTTTTTCTCATAATATTTTCGTCACTTTTGATACATTTTACATATATTTTATGAAAAAAAACATGACATTAAATTTTCTATTTCATATATTAGCTTCAATTTTATTCTAAATATATAAAGCGCGAAAGGGTAATTAAAAAGTAGTACAAATAGTCTAACATAGTCTATAACTAATTCTAAAAAACAAAATGTACAGTTATTGCGTGTAATAATTTTCAATTTCTCTTGCAGTTAAAGTCACATGATATTTGCATATTACGAAAAGTTCAAAATTATAAAGATACTTTATAAAGTTTAATAATAGATAAATGTAATTAAACCTACCGTAAGTCACTAGTTGACGCCCGGAGCTTGGCGCTGGTTGCGCACCAAATGTAAAGTCAGCATCCATCTTCTCGATTTTTCGAAACAAAGGTGGTTTATTTCGTTGAAATTGCCGAGCTGCTTTCAGTTTCGGGCGACATGTAGGCTGAGAATTTGATTTTACAAAATCAACTGTCTTATAAGAAATATCTTGAGGCTGAGAAGCACTTGAGTTGGTCGTCGATGACATTGGCACCTCCTAAAAAAGCGTTCTTTAACATGCCGTAACCGATATCAGCTGTCATATTAAACGTATATTAACATTCTTATAACATATCTCTAATATCTATGTCCTATGCAGTATTAAAAATTAAGATTATTATTAATGTGCTCTGAATTAAAATTACCTGACTTTTACTTTGAATTGCGGTCGTAAATCCTCCACTATCCATAAGGTTAGCAGCCTGATTTTGATTAAATTAATCTGAAATTTCAAATAGTTCGTTTCAGGCCAATAAAGAACACAATCTCTTTATTGTCTGCGATGCGATGAAAGTGACTAAATACTGTTATCTATCCTTCCAGATTTATTTTCGAAAGAATTGAAATTTGAGTGGAGATATTACAAAACAACATTCGATTAAATTTCGAAAATATTCTTTGAATGTATGGCAATTTAACGCAACATTTGCGCAATTTTAAAATGAATTATGGAGATTCGACAGAAATTATGTGCAATAAATTAATAACAGTGAAATGGAAAGTCAAGCGATTATGAAGGTTGATCGACTTGTTGCATTTCTTGAAAAATATTCTTTCCTATACGACAAACCGAACAATGAATTTCTATCGCAGAAAATGTATGCTGACATTGACAGTGAAGTTCGTGTTAAAAACCGTCATTAACTATCATTTTCACTAAATTTATTAATACTTTTTCAGTGGTTTGAATTCATGGCATCTCTCAATTGGGATGAGTTAAACCGTTTGCCAACTGACTTCGCACAATTTTTGGTATTCCAATTTATAAAATTTTAAATAAATGTTAAATTATAATTGAATATTCTAATCTAATTTTTATTAGTAATAAAACAAATTTAATTTTTTCAACAGACTTTTCAATTCCCACAATTTAAAAAAGGAAACAGCTGCACAAAAAAGTATGAGAATTATTTTTATACTTAGTAAGAAATTTTGAAGAGCATATTTTTAGGATTGTCCTCTTTCGCTGAAAAGTTTCTTCAGCGAATGTCAAGCGTTGTCTATTTTATCCGAGTTGCACAAAATACTTCAAGGCGCTAATACTATGAAGAAAATTAATGATTTCAAAATGCCTGAAATGCGCCGAATCAAAGCGAAAAAGCGGCATGAGCTGGAGAAATTTGGGGAGTTGGTTTTAACCGAATGTCGCCAAAGGCGAATTACAAGGATCGTTGATGTGGGATGTGGTTTGGTGAGCTATTTTGGTTAATAATCAATTTTAATTGGTCGTTGGTGCATTGCCATATTTGTATTATGAATTAAGAAACAATTTACAATTTGTTAAATATTTACTTTATGATTTATAACATACTGCCTCTTGATATGCTTGAGATTTTCAATGGAACGCTCTATCTGCGAGCCCTGCACATCAAATGCGGCCAGGCGCCATCTTTCAAAGATGGCGGCTGGCTGGCTTCTGCAAGGCGGCTGCAAAATAAAAGAAGGGAAAGTGAGTGTTTTATTTGTAGCTAGTGTGCGGCGCACGCTCTCTTTGTCTGTCGTCTCTTCGTTGGACACGAAGAGAACTGCGGTAGCGCCGAAACTACGGTAGCGTTGTGGGAGCGTTGTGAGACACAATCAGCGTTTGGCGATCGCAGATAGAGCGTTCCATTGAAAATCTCAAGTATAGATAGTATGAGCGATTCTTCATTTATTTGAAATCCAAATTCACATTTGAACATAAAGGGAATTGCCGCCAAAATCCAAATTTTGGCGATCTCCTCCGAGCGAAGGCAGTGGAAAAGAAACAGAAAACGACGAAATAGTGTGGTCACTTGTGGAAACTTTGGCGTTCTGACCACATGGCGGGAAAGCTAGCAATGGTGAAATCGCTCATACTATCTATCAAGAGGCAGTATACCCTCCCATCGCATCGGTGATATCGCCATAATAATAGTTGCAAGTTTGTATTATTACTGCTTATTATTACTGCTTACTGCTACTGGCTACGCCAGTAGCAGTAAGCAAAGTTAAAATTTTTTATTCGATTGACCTTTTATGGGGTAGGATTGTGTTGTACGTAGTGATGCTCTAACTACCCTCACATTCTAAGGGGGAAGGTCGGGCGCTCGGCGCCCGACCACTTGACTGGCTCGCCACCTGCGATGGCTCGCAATGTTTGTGGGGTAAGAGAAAATGAACTGGTAAGGATGACCCTTTCCAAAATTCGCGACACGAAAAATAAGCACAGGTAAGAATGCCCTTCCGAAAATTCGGGACATAAAAATATTAATAAGCACTGGTAAGAATGGCCCTTCCAACTGAGTTTTGTCTAAAATTTGTCTAAATTTAGCTAAATATGAGCTCAAATTCGGATTCCCCGCAAAAATTACTCTAAAAAGATGCATTTCAAAATTAAGCACCCCTAAGAATGCACCTCTGAAAAATCGATTAAGCACTGGTAAGAATGACGGACACTACTAAAATACTAGGTAGAAGATTCGCAACAATATAATAAATTACGCTTAGAATAATGGAACTTGGAACCAAATATCTTTTGTATGGATGAAATTTGCATAATTGTTGTCTAAAAAGTAATTACTATTTCATGCTAAAATTTCATGCTTTATAACCATATGACATGGCCGCATTCTACCTTTTGTGAAATGATAACATAGTTTGTATGCAAAATTGTTTGATGCATTTTGAACTATTTGTGCCGTTACAGGAATATTGACATTTTATTTATTTAGGGTCATATGCTGAGCTTTTTGAACGATCGTTGTTCCAATGAAGCGGAAACATCCATCGAGTTAGTCGGTGTGGAAACAAGCGAGGAACTATGTTGCGGTGCACGTAATCTTTATGGTAAGATGTAATTTTTTGAAACATTCCATAAAATTTTGAGATTTTATCAGTGATAATTAAATCTCACCCGGCGCAATATTTAACATCAAACTTTGCAGAATATCATAATATATTTTAATATGAATGTTTATCTAATTTCTATTCCCAATTTTTGATTGGTGCTTTTATTTTCAGTTTTAGGTTCCAACCACATTCAGCGCGTGCATATCGCTCCTGATGATCCGCAAACTTGCAAAGTTCTATCTGTTAAGGTACTTTTGTTGGCATAAAACAAAAATTTATGTATATGATATAGACTTAAGGGACAACGGACTGCTATTATTTCATTGCATGGCTGTGGCGATTTACAACCGACGCTTTTAAGTGAATTTGTCAAATTGCACAAGAAAGAGCCAGATAATGTCCCACTGCTAATTATGGTTGGATGCTGTTATCATAAATTGTCGAAAATAGGCAAGTGTTAGTATAATTGAACATGTTTGCTAGATGAAGAACGATAATTTACAGAAGTCCACAATAAATTATACAAGAAGGGAAAACCCGCGGCCTTCGCCGCGAGACTGGCACAATTCTCTAAAAAATTGAATCAGACCTCGTGAGAACAAATCTCAAAACTGACGTCGGATTCAGCACCATCGAAAACCCGGGCGCAAAAAATCGGCCCAGTAGGTGCTTTGGCTTGAAAAATGACAATTTTTGGCCAAAAAAGCCACTTTTGTGAAAAAAAATTTTTTGAGCTATCGTGCGCCCCAAAAGGAGCGGATCCCGAAAAGTTGGCAATAGGACCTCCCCCTACATATATCCTGCGAAGTAAGTTAGAGTAGATATCAATTATCCATCATTCTCGGTGATACAAGAACTAGTGGATACTGGAATTAGTGGCAAGTATAGCTTTTGTTTAATGAAATATCAGTATTGAAAATTTTGTGCCACATAACCTTAGATACTGATAAGTTGTGAAATATAAGGGTTCCATTGTTTACAAAAATTCATATATAAAAGTTAAATAATAACTATGACTTTTCTATTAATCCGCAATTGCAGATCATGACAATTGGACAATGAGTTATGCTGTGACGAAAGCTCTAAAGGGCAATCTGTTTCGATTACCTACGTCTGCATTTCGATTGGCTTGTCAGGAACGGCTAAGCAGGTTGTGCTAAAGCAAGCAAACTATTTAGGATATGCTGATTGTATCTCATATCAAATATTTTCAGATGGGAAAATACAAGTCCAAGCGAGCATCAAGCCCATATTCAACATTTCATGAATCGCACTATTTTGGAATGTTTATATAAAACTCTAGGTTTATTTTTTATATTCCATAAATTTTTACAAGTCGCGTTTAGGTATTGATCGAAAGTACCAAAAAAGGAGTATGAATCGAAACTTAGGAACATCAATAGAGGAGATACAGAATACGCTCTTGCAAAGACATAATATCACGGATCCGAATGAACAAAATGAATGGAGATCAATTTTCCAGGAAATCAGAGCTGAATATGCACATACCGCTACATACGTGGAACCGTTTACAGTGAGTCGCGATTTGTAAAATGTTATCCCAGTCATAGAAGTATTAGTGTCACAAACAAATTGATAATTATGCAGTGTCGCAAAGTTAAGCGACCAGAGACATTTAGCCTATTGCTATACAGTCAACCCTCACTTAAGTTGCACCTTAGTTATGTTGCACCCTGAGGCCCTCCCCGTGAGGTGCAACTTAAGTGAGGGTTGACTGTATATTAAAAATTAGATTATGTTTATTGTTAAAAATTTACCTTTCGTTTAGGCTCTTCAATTCTGCATTCAGGCACTTCTCGAATCGCTTATACTCGGTGATCGAATTTTGTATCTTCAGGAGAATGGAATTTCCGCAGAACTACAACCGGTCTTTCAATCAAATGTTTCTCCGAGGAATATGGCAATTGTGGCTAGAATATAATAGTAACTCTAATACCGTAAATCCTCCAATAAGTCCCCGGGGGGACTTATTGTTTCGTAGGGGGTCTAGGGGGGGACTTATTTGAGGGAGGGGACTTAATTGAGGGAGGGGACTTAAATTTTTGGGACTTTTTGGCAAAATTTGGGGAATTTTTGAAAATTTAAACCAATTTTGAATTGGCGCCAAAAAATTTTGGCCAAAAATTTGAATTTTTTGGATTTTTGATCGATTTTTCGGCAATTTTTAGCAAATTTTTCAATTTTTTGACAAAATTTTGTAAAAAATAGCAAAATTTGCAATAAAAATTCAAATTTGCGCCAAAAAATTTGAAATTGCGCCAAAAATTTGAAATTTGGAAAAATACCCATTTTAGGGGGGGGGACTTATTTGAGGGGGGACTTAATTGAGGGAGGGGACTTATTGGAGGATTTACGGTACTTTATCTAGTAAAAATTATGTTTTGGATACGACCGTTGAAATTATTTTATGATACGTTAATATGAATAAATAGGGATATCATCACAAATATATCATGCTGAAATTATATCTACTGAAAATTTTAATTTCACAAACGAGTAGTTCAAATGTAACTACATTTTAGTTCGAATGATATATCGTATTTCCTCCAAAATAAGCCCCCAACCGATATGGAGTTTTCGAGTAATAATATCACCTACGTAGAGGTGAAAATGAAACTGCTTCTTAGGCACCTCAGATTCTCGTTTTAATTGATTAATTCGATTACTAATTACGGCGGAGGGACGGACGGAGGATCGTCACTAACTTATTATAAGGATGTGTTTTCCGATGCGCTGAGCACGAATTCGAAGGAATTTTCAAGATTGGTGACATCCTGTGTGAAATAAGCCGTCAAGCCCTATATTCGTTTTTACCATAAAATTTCATTATAACCACATTTTTTACTTTGTCTGCTGATTAACTCCAATGCAATCCAAGTAAAGCGCCCGCCCGGAGAGCAAGATGGAGATCACAGCAGCAAGACGCGCATTTTAGCAACCTTTTAATGGGATTCTTAATGCTTAAACATTACCATGGAATACCTCCTCCTCGTGTTATATTGGATCTATGGAAACGCAAAAGATTCTCATAATTAAGATAAGCTTCCATAAAATGGAAAGTTATTGAGATTGTTTGTGGTCTTCACAATTATTACATATCCAAAACTTTTTTGTTCCAAGCGGGTTTCACTTCGGCCTAAATTTTCGATTTTTGCTAAGCGATTTGTTGTGCGCCGAGAAATTTGCCTTGCTGGAAAACTAAGTAAAAATTAGCTTGAGAAAATAGGGAGAATTGGCACTCAAATTCAGCTGTAAACGTTATATCTTTATCACGTTATACTGATCCATTGGTACACAAAATAGTAATTAATAAGCAATCGGTGATATGCCTTGTGCTAGCTACCACCAAAATGTAGGAAAATGTATTTAAATAGAGATCAAAGCATAGTTCTTTAATGTTTTATTCATGACTAGAAATAATACAGATAACTAAATACAAAACAGAGTGACAAATTCAGCTTGAATTTCGCGCAAATTTACAATAGAATACAAAGCATTGGTTGTGAATATTCGCGCCATTGTTCTGTAAATTCAAACTGAATGTGACACTCCGTTTTGGATTTAGTTTAACTAATTGAACTAGCAAGTTTATAACTACATCATGTGCAAAGCAAGGGATCACAGATAACTCGTCAGAAATACAACAATTGCCGTTTTGCAGTACAATTTGCATAGCGCAGTTTATGAGCGAAGCTTTCCTTGAAAATGTTCATTGGACCTCTCAAAATACAACGAATTAATATTTTTTATCATAGAAATGTGATTAATATGGAAAGTATGTTAAAATTCGATTCAACGCCTTCTCAGTGGAATTCCACCAAAATAGCTGGGAAAGTTGTTGTAGGGACCTGTGCCGACGTTAGTAGAACCATAGCTGAGAGTCGGTCCAATATTGCCCCATCCATCAAAGAAAAGCTCTCCGTTGCTCAACTGAATTGTGAAAAGCAGGCAGATTAATACAAAGTTCAAAATATTATTCACCATTATCAACTAGTGAAAATGAATAACACCAACTTAACACAACACACTTGGGAATGTTGTCTCGTGTTGTTCTTTTAAATGTGTAAAATCGCATAAAAACTCGTAAAATTCTCTAGGAGTAGGGAACAAATATTGCGTCTAGAAAGTTCTTCACTACCACCCAAGTCTGAGTGATCAATGAACAAAGGTATCATTTAGAGCACACGTCATTGTGTTTTGTTCATAAGGACTATACAGATGAGAAGTACATACAGTAAGGAACTTCATAAACAAATTAATTTAGGACCTAGTGCTCATGGAATTGTTTTCGGTTCTTCATCTGATTCCTTTATTTTGGTTCGTTATTGGAAGATTAATCATCAAGTAAATTTATTATCTTTCACTTATGAAAATTGAATTTCATTTTAACAGTACATAACAACAAATTTTCACAGTAGATTAAATTAATTAAAATGTTATAGCAAAGACTGAAAACAAAGTACTTCTGACACAAATTTGTTCCAGTTCTTCATTAAGCGTGTCTAGCATTCGTTATTAAATTTTATTTATTTGTTTATTGCATGTTTATCAGATTTACTATTTGGATTTGTCGTAGTATTTGCTGTGGTAGACGAGTATTCTATATAACGAATTTTCTTAGCGATACGTCTTATTCAGATGAGTAATGCCAATAGGTTAAAGGTTATCCGTTTACTATACAGTCTAACATATAGCAATAATTTAACGCTTATATTTAAAAGTACCTTTTTGTGAACTTTTAATTAGGATCGTTTATTTGAAAATTATCTGTTAATTACAAAATTAATAGATAATTTATCGCTAACAATTAAATTAATTTTTGTGGTTTAGTTTCTGCATTTTGATGTTAATAACACTGAGTTAGACTAAAATCACGAAAGTAATCCGGTATTCTAGAAAACGGAAGGATAGAATTGGTATTCTAGAAAACTTGGTTCATGAATAATTTTCTTCAAGAATAGCAAACAATTCCTTCCTATTATTGGATTGAAAAATTGTCAACATCGCACAAGTTATAGTTAGCAACAATACTTATCAAAACATAGAAACATAGGATAATTATTCATATAATCAAAGAGAAACAATACAAAAATAATTTACATCAAAAGTTAATGTCAAAATTTCTTGTTTTTCATCGACATTTTTTGGAGACTAATACTCGAACATTAGTTACAGGAACTCAAGTTAGAAGGACTCAAGAAAAATTACGCTTAAATTTGAAACTGGGAAAATCCGTAATTCCAACTTAAAATAAAGTAATTAGAGTAAGTAATTAAAGTAAGTAAAATTGTAACTTGGAAAAATTTCTTCATTTTTATTAAAACAAGAAAACCAATAGATACTGCCTATTGGAAAACCAGTTGAGCGATTTCACAGAATTCAAATTTCAAATTCACATTTGAACATAAAGGGAATTGCCGCCGAATTTGCTTAGATAAGCTTATCTTAGATAAGATAACGACGAAATAGTTTAGTCAGGGTGGCGAAATATGGTGGCGTTTTGACCACATGGCGGGAAAGCTGTGAGTGGTGAAATCGCTCAACTGGTTTTCCAATAGGCAGTAATTTACAAAAGGTTTTTAGTGAGCGTAAAATGGACGAATACTGAACTCGAATGTTTAAAACCCAGGGTTTTCATATGTCCTTATTTCTAAGATTTGTCCTTATTTTGAGGGTCCAAATCTTAGAAAAATAAAATGTCCTTATTTCTAAGATTTGTCCTTATTTTTGGCCAATGTTCTTATTTTGTCCTTATTTCACGCAATATCCAATTTCAAATGCGAATTTTTGAAATAAAAACAACTTTTCCTAAAAATTTTCGCCTGCGGCGCTATTTGGATGCCATTTTTTCTCCAAGTATTTAAAAATAGTGCAAATTATTATGAATATCGCCTAAAATTGAAAAATTTTCGTCTGCGGCGCTATTTTTTCATTCATGCAGAATAAAATATTGGCGTTATAGTTTCGGCGCGAATTTTAAAAATTTGAAAAAATGCACCCCTAAGAATGCACTTGGAAAAAATTTTTGCTAAAAAACCATAGGGGGGACCCTATGGTTTGAAAAAATTATAAAAATGTTCTTATTTTTGACCACGAAATCTTAGTTTTTGGGGCAAATGTTCTTATTTTTGGAGCCGAGTCTATGAAAACCCTGTTAAAACCCCAAACTTTCGTTATACCAAACTTTCAATCATATATTAAGAAGTGTTTTTAATCAATATACTAGCTAATTAAAAAGACTCCCGCGTTATTTTCTTGTATCCTACGGAATTGATGAGCAAACAATTAAAACTTGATATCTACCATATATCAGCGAATCATAATTTATTTTACATTCGGCAACCCGTGTGACTAATAATGAACTGGCCCTGTGGACTGTTAGGAAAATGTACCATTACTCTGCAAAAATTCTAATCATTACTGATGTAAAGTTTATAGAACTCATACCGACTATTAATTGCTTTGTGATTATATTGTTCGTGGTTTGCAAGTGCGCATTGGAGACCCTCAATTGGTGGCAAGTGGCAACGCATTGGCCCAGGACAGTTTTGGGGCCGTTTGGCTCGGGCGTAAAAAATTCTATTGTAGCATTCGGCTAAACAAATATACTTGCATTGATGTTTTCCAATAAGTAGATTTTTGTCATCCTTTTTATAAATAGGAGGAATTGTAATTTTGATACTCGAAGAAATCTCGAAGATATTTGCCATTTCATGGAATATCTCTATTTTGGTAAATATTTAATAAAAACGAAAACTGTTTGGAACACTATTTTTCTAGAATTCCACAAAAGTGATATGAACTATGGTCCCAAAAATGTGGATTATGCTTTTTTATAATGTCTCATCAGAGAGGAATTAATAAATACGCTCTCTCTCTTAATCCCAAGCAACCTGCAACGTAAAATTAGAGAACCGTGTGTTCCTACTTTTAGATTTCTTTTACCTCTTTTCGAAAAGCATAATCCACAGTCACTGTGACCGATCTTTATATAGCGATTGTCTGTTAGGAATCATCAGCAGTGGATAATTACCATAAATCGAGAATGCATTGCACCGAATTAAACGAAACTCACCTATTAAAGGGTAGTAACGCACTTGTCTCGGCTATAAGTAACGCATTGTATATATTCATGAAATTAATTTGCATACCAAGTTGTCGAATAGAATTTCACCAGGTGAATTCTCCTTCAAAAATTTACGAAAATTTGCTTCGATATCAGCCGTCGCTGGCGGTTGAATAACATCTGATATTTGGTATTGAAACAGTTCGAAGCTCTAAACTCTGTTTTGTACTTATATGTTAGGTTATGTAATTCGCTAATTTAATTTCTTCATAATAACCACTTTTGTGTTAATTATTTATATTGACCACTATTGTACTTTTTGGGTAACTTCTTATGCTCAGAATTCCACCAGAACACAACTAAGAGATTTTATTTTATTATTTACAAACCCTTTGCATTCTGGGCATAATACTGGCACCGTAATCGACCTAAAGAAAAATTATTTCTTCTATTTTATATTATTCTAATTTATATTTCCTTTACCATGCTCCAATTCCTGAAATGAACCATGAAGTTCAATCTATCCGGCACTTGCTGCATATATCCTCGATCCATGATACCTGGCCAGTGAAGCCACACGCTCTGGACGTATGACGGCTTCACTACATATTTTGGATCTTCCCATTCTCGGGCTATTCTCGCGCTATTTATAAGTGCCGATAATGAGAAATCGTCTGGATCGTTACCTAAAATGGCAATAGCACCTTGAGCCCATTGAAGATAGAATCAAAATAAAAAATAGGAGTCTTTAGGAACATATTGCTTGAATTATATAATCTACAAAAATAGGGTATTTCCAAGACACCATTTTCATTGGCATATTTTTTTTATTATAAAAAGATATACTCATGTCATCGACATTTGATAGCTGTCGATCCCAGATATTCCAAATTTAGAAACGTACTTGTTATTAATTCCGTGTTATACCGGTTATAACTAAATCCCGCAGCTGCTGGAAATTGTGAAGATAGTATCCTGAATTCATCCAAAAAGGTTTTGCCTAGGCGAGGAAATAGCACATCGTCAATGTCGCTGATAATTACGAATTCAGCAGCCTCCTAGATATGTTTATTATAATGATAAACATCGGTCGAAAATATATTGCATTCAACTCCAATGTAATCCGCAACTTACTCTGTAATTGAGCAAGCAATCCGTGTGAGCTGCAGCCTGATTCCGCCATTCCAATTCTGCGTTCGGATCATAGTCGAGTGGCAAAAGACTGGAATTACTTGGATTTAGGTTCATTACACTCAATTTCGACCACGTTTCCACTTTTGTGACATTCAGTCGTTCGTAGAGCTAAATAGAATAAATAAGAAAAGTATTGAATAAATTTAAGTAAAGTTGAACTTGAATAAATCGAAGGATTTCCACCAGCATGCTTTGAATGTAATAGACTTGCAGGGTAACGCCAAGTTGACGGTATATCTCCAGTGTGGGAATAATTAGTTGCCAGCGCTCATTATAAAAGAGGGGACTAAAATCAAATTTTTTGGGTAACTCTATATGTAACTTTTAGAGATATTTATAACAAAAATAACAAATCCTTAAGAACAGATGAAGATTGCGTCTATTTTTCGATAAACAAACGTCAATTATTGGGGAAAATTTCCAAAAATTCCCTACAATACAAATCGAACAAAAAGTTTATCGCATTTTTGAGTGAAATGCCCTTCAAATTGTCTTAGTCTATAACGTTGCAACAAACCAAACAGGATATGGAAATTGATAAATAAAAACATCGATTTTCAAAATATCCAAAGCTGACATAAATATGGAAGGTGACAGCTATATATAACAAAATAAGAAAAAAGCTTTCATTTCATTATTTCTATGCTGAAAAATATTTATATTGACCTTATTTTTGTTATATCTGATTAATTGAAAATTCTAAGTAATAACATGTTCTGATCATTGAAAGGCTTCAAACTCAAACCTGAAACAAGCAACCACATCCAACCGCCGATTCATGGTTGTCGTCCTGTAGGGAATCTGTGTAAAAATCAGATTTATAGTCTCTTTTTTTGAATAATTCTTGTTAAGAAATATTTCTAAGAGGAAAAATAGTTGACTTATACTAAGCCTATTTCTCTTGCCATAAAAGGCAATTTTATCACACAAATTATACTCTAAAACGTCGCTTCACTATTGATGGGATAATACGAAAGCATTCTGATTCTCTTTTCTCAACTAGCCGAGCGGAGCTCGGCTAGTGGTTTAGATTGAATTCGTTGGTCAATAAATTTTAATTGGGCCAATATGAATAACAGTTTTGGTATTCGTTACGCGAAAAGAACTCGGCCTGCGGCCGTCTAGAAAACGGCATAGATTTTAAAGGGTATAATACAGATATACCTATGTTCTAAGTTCCCTCACATTCCTAGGGAGAAGGTCGGGCGCTCCGCGCCCGACCACAGGACTGGCTTGCCACCTGCGGTGGCTCGTATTGTTTATGGGGTTGGATTGAGTTACACCTTTTGTGCTCTAAGTTCCCTCACATTCCAAGGGGGAAGATCGTGCGCTCCGCGCCCGACCACAAACGACCAAAAACAGCTAAATGCCCTCAGGGCAAATATCTCCAATGTGTGTGGTCCGATCTCAAAAATTCTTGTGCCAATCGTTTTGTCTCACCGAGAGCTATTATTTAACACCTCACTCGCCTCTGGAGCAGGGCTGGGAACTTTGATCGCGGGTCCGATCCGATCTTCGGTGACCCCCAATCCGATCCGATCCGATCCGGAGCCCAAAAAACCCGATATTTCCGATCCGATCCAAAATTTTTTCCCAAAAATGGCTATTTTTCAAAATTTTTCCCAAATCATCTAAGTTTGCTGTTTATGCCTAAACATGGGTAAAATTTGCAAGTTTTTGATAAAATATTGCAAAATTAATGTTTTTTCACAAAATTGTACAATTTTACTATTTTTTACTCAATTTTGCTAAATTAAGAAAAAATTTGGAAATAACACTTTTTTCAGACAAAATTTTTCGCGGCAGCGAAAATTTTTGCTATTTTCGGTATTTTTGGCTCAAAATCAGTAGTTTTTGATACTGAGCGCCACAGGCGAAAATTATTCGATTTTTGGCGGTTTTCATATAAAAATTTGCACTATTTTAAAAAATACTTGAAGGAGAAATGGTAACCAAAAAGCGCCGCAGGCGAAAATTTTGGAATGGTGGTTCATTAAAATTTTCTAAAATTTGTCCCGGCCGCGCCCTATCGGGCACGGCCGGCGGGAATTTAAATTTGAATCCGCGGCCGAGTGCATTCTTAGGGGTGCTTGGATCGGATCGGAAATGGCCAAAAAACCGATCCGATCCGAACCCCGAAAAACCCGATATTTCCGATCCGATCTCCCAGCCCTGCTCTGGAGGTGGCCAGGAACCGAAAATCCCGAGAAATGCCCTCAGGGCAAAAATCTCCATCGTGTGTGGTCCAACCTCGAAAATTTTTGCGGCATTCGCTTTGTCTCACCGAGAGCTAACGAATGACACCTTACTCGCCTCTGGAGGTGGTCAGGAACGCCAGATCCCGACCAAATCACGACAAATGCCCTCAGTGCTCATAACTTTTTTTTTCTGTCGTTAGATCTCGAAAATTTCAATTTTCCCAAGCGTTTCTCGATGAGAGATATCGATTGAGCTATCACACGCCTCTGTGCGCTTGCTGGATATTCTCAAACAATATGTCACAGACGGACAAAAAGGGGCGTGGCCTAACTTTTGAGGAGGTAAAAACAGGGAGTACAACATGCGAATTTCAAACATTTTTTTTCGGGGCATGTTTTCTCACCGAATGGAAGCCCCTGAGCCAAAAATCCATGCGCCAGGTGAAAAGTCCGTGCTAAGCGTTTGTAACTCTCTATGGGGGGAGGGGGGGGTGATCATCATAATGTTGCTAATAAGTCTAATTATTTTCAAGAATTTTGAATCACATATCTATACATACAAAATTAGCTTTATAGAAACACAGCAATATAAACGTGAAGAAATAGACTTTAATTTTTCAAACATGCCTTCACAGTGGTTGAACTGAATTGCGAGTCTCTTAGTCCAAATTCCGTAGGTCGTTCCACAACGGGACATACCGCCAAATACACCGACCATCCACAAATGAATATCGGAGTGAACGCGTAACGCACTCTGGCATAATGTCTCATCTCATCGGGATGCGTGTCATTTTTTGAGACACACACGAGAGGCCAAGGTGGCCACAAACCCTTCTGCGCATTGAATAAAACTACCATGGTATTAGGTGGGTAACTAAAGAAAGTGGATCTGAGACTTGTTGGAAAATAAGTCTAAAGTTATAATTTTCTGGTCTTTTACCAAATTAAACTTTTCTTTTAATAAGTCAAAAATATTTCCAACCGTATCATGCATCCAATCTAATATCCGTACACTTAACGTATAACTTAACAATTACCGTATTCCCTATATAAAGCCCCCGTCTGTAAATGTTTGTTTTTCTCTCACATGAAAACACATTCAATCACACGAAAACATCGGCTCTGTAATATTTCGTAGACCGGAAAATGAGAAATACAACAAAGGGAGCACGATCAATAATCAAATAGACAGAAATTAATGAATCAAAAAGGGAGAGGGTGGCCAGAAAACATGCTGATGCTTGTGTAAATCTGCTCCTCTGCCCTCTGTTTTAGTCTTCCAATAAAGTAAGTCACTGTCTATTGATCGCGCTCATTTGGCTTGTTTCCTACCAATTTGCTTTTTGACGAAATAGCACAGAGGCTTTGTTTTTGTATGATTAAGCATAGAGAATGATTATAAATTAGACACAGAGGGCTTTAAATACAGGGAATACGGTAAATGTTTTGCTGACAGTTAAATCACATGTTTTTGCGAATACTTGAAGTCAACTGAACAGGTTGAATTTTAAAAAGAAAGACAAAAATCACCGCTAGACAAATGTTGTCATTATAAGTCCTTACCTTGTTGAAAAAGGAAAATAAGTTGTAGAGATAACCGCAATATGCTGTGTACGCCAAGGAAGATTATATGTGACACAAAATAGAAAAATTAATAAATACAAAAACATGCGGCCAGCACTCAGTATCATCCATCGCCGTCTTAAAATAAAGTGAACTTAGATTTGTTCTTAAAGTCTTATAAAAAATTAAAATCATTACTTTGTAGACAAGAGCCCCATCATTCGTATCTGTTCAAAGTATCTCCAAAGTACGAAAATGAGCCGAAGTGTTACAATGAATACCAATTTGAGAAGAACAAAGGCGGCATTACCACGACTTGTTGCTAACCTGTTCTTATAGATAATTGATAAATGTTTACATATATGGAAATTTCATTAAAAAGATTGTTCGTCCATCAAAGCAAATCGATTGGAGAGGAAATTTTCATTAGAGGAAAGACTCGGCGGTGTTCCTATCTAATATTCGGATCTGAGCAATAATAGTTGAAGACAAACTGAGGTAAAGGTCAATGGTAAATGTGGTACGCACTGAAGCCTTTGGGTTTCCTGTCTCCGAAGAAAGTATGAAGATTGCACATTTCTCGTATGCAATATCGATCTTTTAAATAAAATTTTAGGCTTAGCGCTATCAATGTGGTTCAATTGGCCCAGCGTTTGTATGAAATCAATTAAGTTATACTCAATATAACTCACCTTATATCCCTGAGGTATAATCGAAGTAGTCGGATGTATCGCTGAATGGCTCTACGGACGAGCACAACCGTCAACATGGATGTGTGGGTGGTGCTTCAAAATAAGTAAAGTCGTTTATCATTAGGCCAACAAGTGTGCTAAATAAATAATTCTGACTGCTTATTAGAAACTCCTCCTGTAAAAATTAAACAAGACAGAAAAAACAAATCATGTGTCAATGGTTGTTTTAATATACAGTTATTTCATCTACTTCCCTTATTATACCTCTCCCACGCACGTGGGAGAGGTATGTAAGGGATATATATCTGCCGGGGGTTGCAGAGGGCCATAACTTTTTTGTTTCCATACTAGAGGTAGTTGATGACTTTAAAAAATGTAGGGTATCTAGTTTTTAATATCTAAGAAAAAATTTTATCCCGCCCCCATTAAACCCCCTAAAATATGCAACCCCCTCTGGAAAATCGTGTTTTTCCAGATCCTCCCTTGCGTAGATCTAGCATTAGGCTTTCTCATTTTGCAATGAAAGCTCCTGGGAAAGGGATTCTATTCAATATGGAATACAATCGTTTCATATAGCTCTGCTTAACTGCTAGACATGCTTAAAACGACTAATAAAATTATTGTAAATATAATATAATATCTGCAGTTAATAATAGTGATTAAACTAATGATAAATAAATCAAATATTTTGCTCGCAAGGGTTCAATAAGGTAAGAAAGGTAAGAACAGATCAATTTATTTGCTCATGAAATGACGTATCTCTAACGTCATGCAAAAATGTGATGTAGAAATTTGGCGGAATATATAGCTTCTAGACTAAACCGTGGATTCTCACCGCCGGAAAGACAGCATAGCGAGACAGTCATCGCTCTTCATCCCTTTCAACTTTCACCTCTGCAAGAATTTTGAAACTCGGCTGTTCTGTTGTTAGGATGCATGCCTGCTTAGTATTAAGATCCAAATCTATACCGGCTTTTACAGAATCATCGCTCATCTCTCAAATCTTTAAAACTGTTAGGTGAGTGACTATTTACTTGTTGTTGCAGATCTCGTGCATGCTCATCTTGAAAAACAGCTACATAAGTAGACAGCTAATTAATGAAGTTTGTTTACAAGCACAACACTTGTGCTTGTTTAGTAAATTGCATTCAACCGATATTCAGTATCTCATATTGAAGTATATTCTTATTCCGGTTTTGGGAGAATAATATCAATATTTTAATATGTATATCCACTCTAACCTATTTCGCAGGATTGATGTCGGGGGCATCAATGTCGGGGGCATCCTATGGGTTTTGCGTTTCTGACGCTCCCAGACCCCAAACTCGCGAGTCCCCCCAAAAACCCATGATTTTAGGGAGGGTTTTCAATGCCAGAATTGGGGTGGTCCCACCACGAAAGTTGAGAAAACATGATTTTTCAGTATTTGGGGGAGGGCCCCCATAGGGTTTCATTACACTTGCTGAAAAATTTTTTTGCAAAATTTCTTTCTATAACTTTGTTTTCTCATTTCTGACCCGATATAACACGTATCGCAAGTTAAGTAGAATGGAGTCGATGTAATTCAAGAGAGTTTATTCATACCTTTACAGTTGTTTAGAATTACTTTCCAATATGTACAAAATATGTTGTATAACGAAAAATATTAAATTCATTTATAAAGTGCTTCCTGTATCTGTGGAAGCTTGTCGTACTTTCATTACAAATGTGCGATCCATTGGGTCTTCAATTTCGGAATGGCCCAACAACCAAAATGTTTCCATCACTCCTTTTCCCTGTAAAACGGGTATTTTATGGCTGAATAGAAGTGAGTAAAAATTAATTTTCACGAAATCAAAGTAAAAAATATTGATAATAATGTGGGTACATCTATTTTGAGCAGGTTTAATTGATTTAGTCAATTGCGAGTGATGCGCCGCGCCCAGGCGCGGCAGTGGAAAGGCTGAATTTGTCCGGTGTCCTCTCACCACACCTCCGTCGCAACCCGTAGCTCCCCGTCGCCACCTGTAGCCTCCGTCGCTTCCGGCGCCGATCCAGAAAAACCTGACCCCGTGAGAACAAACCTGAATCTGACGTCAGATTCGTGATCAGCGCATCTGAAAACCCCCGGGTGCAAAAATCAGACCCGTAGATGCTTTGGCTCAAAAAATGTCATTTTATGGCCAAAAAGTTGTTTTTTCCAAAAAAAAATTACCCCGGGCACCGAATCAAAAAGTGTAAAAAGCAAAGATGTCCAAAATGGCCTCTGAAATCGATTGAGAGCATAAAAACCACAACACTGTATGACCAAAATCCTTGAAAAACGTTTTGTGTGTTTGGCGCGAATTCAAATTTTCAAATTTTTCCGGACCCGTTCCTAGCTTTTCGAGACCTATCGATTGAGTTGTCACTCGCCTCTGGCTAACGGCTAGATCGCGAGATCTGAATCTTCTGTACAGTCTACATACATACAGATCCAGCGCTTTAAGTAAAGGGCATAGGGGTCAAATTCGCCATACCTTTATGATTATTTCTCCACGTGGTTCCGTTTTATATCCTCCGATTATATTGGTCAAAAAATGGTTGGCATTGGCGGAAATGTGAATTTGACCAGCTAAAATGGCTATCAGAAACGAATATTATTTAGAAAAAGGCTAACGTTTTCCATTAGATTCCATTCTGCTGGCTGTGTTCACAGTGTCTCCAAACAAACAATATCTTGGCATAGTCAAGCCTATAATAATATGTTTTCTTGAATAATTGACAACATATCGTGAAATTTTGGGATCAATCAACGGAAAAAATAGTGACGAACATTGATGTTTTGATTCCGTTTCGGTTCTGGAACCAAAAAACCAGATCCAAACTAATTGAGAAACTTAAAACTCGAAATGAACTTACTAAATTTAAAGAGCTATGTAAGCATGAATGTATGCCGAAGATTATTTTAAAATGATTCGATAATAATAACTTACCAACTACACCTGTCACAACAGGCCCTAAAATAGATAATATGTAACTTTTGAGGATTACTTTTACAAACCCGTGTGAAAGCCGATTCGAAGGTTTATTCTTTCGTTTGGTAAATGGGCAATGCGAAATGAAGCCAGACTTCGCATAAACTCAAATGACATTTCAGCAATTTCTTTTGTATGCTGGTCACCGTTGCGTCTAAAACAAATCCTTTTTAGTCATAACTTTAGCGCTTTCCAAGAATAAGAATAAAATGGTAACTCACCGAGGTATCCCGGAACAAACCAGGTAACCATCGCCAATAGTTTCTAAATTTAAAGGTTACTTAAAAAGATGAGCACACCAACTAAACATTCTCATGGATATATTTTTACATTTTCAATGCACAATAAATAATAAGTATTATCCTTGCATAATATATATTATGATTTCAATTAAATAATAAAATTGCCTTACCAACTTTGTAGGCATCACGAGCGTCGATAATGCTAAAATGTTATAATGTTGTTATAAAATTCAAATAAAAACTGAAATTTATTCTATCTAACACGAGAAAGTAACTTCGAATGGTGAGTTACATGAAACTAAGAATCAAAGTGTTACAACAAGAAAGGATTTTTAAGTCAAATTTAGTGCATTAATTACCTGTCGAAATTCGTATATAATTGATTCAGTAGATTAACCACCTAGAAGGAAAACTCTTGTATTACAAATTTTAATAGCTAACAACCTGTAATGGTGTACATCGACTTGCCAGCGTTGTGAAAGAGACCACATCTGAAAATGTGTAATATTTATGTGGTTAAAACGATTGTTAGAAAATATCATAAATAAATAACCTCACAATGTAAACATAATAGGAAATATAAATGAGCATAAGTGAAATCATTTGCGATTGACTTTTGGTCAAATACAGGGTGGGGCAATTTCGATGGATTATCAAAAAATCAATTTTTTTAGCATATCGGGCAAAAAATTGATTTTTTGATAATCCATCGAATTTTTTTCTCCAAATAGCGTTTCTAGGGTAACTTTTTGCGCTGATTCCAAATCTGCCATCAGTTTTTCAATATCACCCCCAAAAATGTCACTTTTTGATCATTTTTGACAAAAACAAGTGATTTTACAGTATGCCAAAAAGTGCCAAAAATTCAAACTCGCGCCAAAATCTGATTCCAGATTCGGAATCAGCGCATGTGCAAAAAACCCCTATGTGCAAAAAATCACCGGCAGATACCTCAAAAAATAAACAAAAAATCCAAATTCCATAAATTTTTATTCTCGTAAAAATTTTTTTTCTTAAAAATGAATTTTTTGTACTTTAAAAAAAGTTGGTATGGAGTGTTTGGTGTCAAAAAATTGCCAAAGTGTCTAGTTTATTGTGTAAAAAAATAAGCTCAACATGATTGGAAAAATTTTTCAATAATTAAAATACAAATGCGGGAAAAAATTGCCCCACCCTGTACAAGTAAAATATTCTTTATATTGCTACTTCCATTGGAACCGCGGAATATTTAAAGCGCGCCAAAGCAGGGATTCCGTGCTGGACAAATTTTGTTTGTCAAATATTTTACATCATTTCACAAAAAAGCCATTTTTTGTGGAAAAATTGTTTTTCTGACATTACTCAACATATCTCAACTTTTAAAGTTGACATACATTGACTAATGTCAGAAAAACAATTTTTCCACAAAAAATGGCTTTTTTGTGAAATGATGTAAAATATTTGACAAAAAATTTGGTCCCGCACGGAATCCCTGCTTTGGCGCGCTTTAAATATTCCGCGGTTCCAGTGGAAGTAGCAATACGTTTTTGGTTCTGTTTACAATTTTCTCTAACTGAGATTAAAATTTCGTCTCTTTTTTTCTCACATCAGGAAAATTTAACCTCACTCAGATATATTTATATATTTTGATAACAAAGCAAAAACTTCTTATTCCGTGCTCAAAGATTTCCATAGTAAAATATACCTTGCCAATATTTTACGAAATTGTTATGGCTCCCAGAACCTTTATTTACTTAAAATACATCAAAGTATTACAAACCTGAAAAGAACACTGTGGCCATTTCAAAAGATTCCGGTTCGACAGTTTGTCCAATTTTCAGCTGATCCGCTACTTGTCTAAAATGCGTTGTAGATTATTATGTGCTTTAAAATTTAAATAAAATGGACAGAAATAAAGTTTCAAGACGTTTCATTTGATAAGTGAGTATAACAAAATATATGGTAAATAAATGGTAATATACTGTTTTTATATCAATCCTAGGAAAAATATGACGAAACAATGTACATCTAATCAGTCAAATGCATTAATATTTCCAACTAAAGTTACTTAAATATTTTAAATGTAATATCCTGTAAACTTAATATTCTAACCCTGAAATATTTCAGAAAGTCCACGTTAATATAAATTTCATACTTTGGTAGCATCCTATACAGTAAAAGGTCGCTCTTTTTCTTTTCCTCCACCAGTTCTTTCGTGCGCTCTTCAACTTCCTGCTCCAATGACCCGGCATAAAGCTCTAACATACCAAACACGTAATCCATCAAATTCTGATTCCTAAAACTTTGATTCAGATTATAAGGCAAACTAGTTTGGGAGGAATCGCAAGCGCGAGTCAAAGGTTTGGATTCATCAAAATCAACAAGGAGTCGGCTCTGTCTGGATTCTCGCTCGCTTGCACCCACACAGAGCATTCACCCGTACTATGTTGTAATGTGTGAATTTAATAGATCAGTCCGTTATACTAAAATGAATAAGTGCATACCCGTCTTTTACCATTTGTTTCATCAAGGTTCTCACTAATTCCATGTTAGGCCTTTGTGCAGGATTTTCGCTCCAACAGTCCCGAATTAATAACAACTAAACTGCTATAATAAATACCAAATTAGTTACTTTCTTCAAAAATTACCAAATTTGGGTTGACTTCTTCAGGTGCTCGAATTTCAGGTCTATATAGCGGGTCGGTTCCCTTCTTTACGCGCCGTATTACTTCTAAATTGAAACATATATATTTATGATAATAAATTTCTTCCAGAAAAGTGATGGCTATCATTTTAATTTCAAAACTGTTTTGATAATCGTGTTACACCAGAAATATGTTTGGTTGCTTCAAATATCTGAAGTCGATATTCTTTCTATTCTACATTCATTTCCTTGCAATTATTATTTCTGTTTAAAGCCAAAATCCAAGAAAGATAATACCATCGACTTCTTCGTCCTTTTCTACGCCATGCCAAACATTCTCTCGATTTAGTAATTCGGAACAAATGATCGCGAAACTGTAGACATCTCCTTCTTTCGTGCCTAAACACAACTTTTAGCATATTAAATAAAGTGAAATGGAAACCTCTTTGGTCCATATTGCGTAATAGTTCCGGTGCAACCCATAGCAATTCTAAACAAGAATAATATAATTTCTTCTGTATGTACATTGCATGGAACGCATAGTTGATGCCGAAAACTATTCTTTATCAAATTATTCTTATTCAATATACTATTCTTATTCAAAATTAAAAAAGGAGAAAATAATTGTTTACTTTCTCTTCGGATTGGTTGTCGATCCCTGATCATACCCAGACCATGGTCGCCGATTTTCACTTGCCATCTGTCACTAATTAAGCAACATTCCGAGGTTAAACCGCCATGAGCACCAATGAAAGATTGATGGAGAGAAATAAGGCCCTAAAAGCGACCTTTAGCTTTAGATAAAAATTGCTAAGCAAGGTTTTTATTATTCAAATCGTAAGCATATTACAGAATCGTAATGGACTATACAGATTTTCTTAACATTTCCTAAACATCGAACTTAGGTTTTGTTCCGCCAATAGAATAAGAAGGAATCTCAAGAAAAACTTACACTAGCAATGTCTCGCATTAAAGCGAACATGACAAATGCATCGTTAATGTAACTCTCCTTTGCGATCACATCCTGAAAAATTCGCTATTTCGTAACATGAACATGATCCGCGCAAAATTTTGTGAATAGCTACCTTGAGACTACCACGTTGACAACACTTCCATATCGAATACACCATAGGCCCGTCCATGCACAACCCGTAAAACTTGTTTACGTTATCATTGTCGTATTGTCGAAGCTTAAAGTAAGCATCTTCAAGAGTTTATCCATTAAAACTTTAGCCTCGCCACCAAAATAGATCGAACTCTCAAAATTGATTCATAAAGGGAACTTCTACACTTTAGGACACATCGTAACGAAATAAATGGAAGGATAACATGGTTGACTGGTGAACGTTCCGAAAGCTCAGTGATGAATTACACATAAAAATATTGACCTCAAATGAAGAAATGCCCAAATAAATAGAAAATTTCGTAGAATCAAAATTATATTCTTAACATTATCGCATTTTACAAAATTTATTATACGAAACGTACTTTTCGAAGATAGGCCATTTCTTCCTCAGTGGGGTGCACCCTGACCGTGAACTTCTCAGCGTAAACAATTTCCTTATTCCATATAAAGAAAAGGTGATTGTCAGTTTCCCATTTATGGCTGTCCAGAGTGAAACGAGTGCCACCAGAAACGCTGCTGTGAACACTATGCACAGATTTCATTGCGTCCACTGTTTTCATATCGTTTGGAATTCGCCGGAGATTTTTGTAAGGGATTTGACATTCCATGTTTAGACGCTTGCGTTCCCGATGTTTTTCTCTGAAATAGGAATGCAAAAATAGTTTTCATTCTGCTATATAAATTTCAAAAATTAGAAATTATACCATAATCGTGGCAAAGTCACATTAGTAAATTTTCTTAATAAACCTCACAGCTCTTGAAACATATTCTGCGAAAGGGGTGGTAATGATTGGTTATTTATATGTCAGCGTTTCTAGGCCATATCCAACTCCATGATTACTTTATGTAAGACATAATTAAAATTTTGAAGCAAACAATTATCAATGACGTAACAAGAATACCTGATCCCATAACCGATACCAAGTGATGCAGCAGTAAACAACATTGCGATAACGGCACCGCCGACAACGAAATACAGTGTCAGATTAGCAGGGCAATCTCGCCCGGTATAGCCGCATTCTATATTTTTAAATATTAGGATAAGTGTTACAATTGCAATGCTTTTCAATATAATGCGTAGAAATAAGATGGGCTGAATTTTCTGTTTAATATTCTTTGGTTAGTCCTTTAATAAAGCTATCTCTATTAAAACCAAATCTGGCAAAAAATTGTCCTCAATGGTACTTGGAAATGATTACCTATGGTTGACGGCTTTTTTTCGACAGTATTGTCAATTAATTAGCACAGTTTAAATGTAGAGTTACCTGGCTTATATAACGGACGTTGGTTGCGATGAGTTGCCCAGATGGAGGTAAATTCATCAGCATATTGTTTTTCTACTGTCTAAAACATCAAATTATAAACTGTAGTTAAAAAGCTCGTTCGAATTTGAAGAAATTCGGATAACTGGAAACTATTGCTCTAATGCTTAAAAGTTTTTTATCAGTGAAGTGATAGGTATTACAAATAAGGTAGAAATAACATTTTGCTTTTACAATAATGTAATTTTAAAATACGCGCATTTTAAAGCGCTGCATAGATTTCTGGAGGCATGTTTTATTGTTATTTTATATGCTGTCTAACGACTTGAATACCCATCAAAGCTTCCAATTGAGGGCTGAAATGGTGCAATTTTTCGTCTTTTTAAGCAATTGTAGAAACTTGTAAAAATTATCACAGTCTCCGAATCCCGACACAAAGCTAGTTAAGTGCCAAAGCAAGTTAAGTACCTCCTCAAAAAATAATTTCGAAATAGGGACTATAAGATACCCCGAAAATTAGAAGCTTTTTTAAGTTTTCAGAATTATTAATGAAAATGAGTCATTTTGATGTATACCTCTGTGCGCTTTTGATGAGCTGCCAAGTATTTTTGTGGCGGGTGCTGATTTCATGTTTAAAAAAGGAAAAGGTACAAATTTTCGAAGGTAGATAACTACCACACGTCGGCGTTTCTTGTATCAAAAAGCGTGGCGGCCAATTTCAGCCAAAAATCAAATCTCCTCTTATGAAAGATTTTTTTGCCAGGAAGCAAGTTCAGGTGTTGCTCTATCATACCCGATAGGTGAAATATTCGTCCCTATGTTTAAAATTAATATTTTGGGCTTCAAAGTTGGTATACTTTGCGTTTTTCAGTGTTAAATGGGTCAACTTTGAGAGCCCAGATTTCAATTTTAAACATAGAGATGAATATTTCACTTGTACAGAATGGTCGAGTAACACCTCAAATTTTACTTTTTCATAAAAAATCTTGGACAAGAGGAAATTTGCGCCGATTACGACATTTTTTAGATTTTTTTGCCCAAAAATGGCCATTTTCGTGTATTTTCGAGAAAAGCGAATTATTACATTGGAAATGGGCTGGGATTTTTTGGGAGTATACTGTTTCTCGATACGGCGAATCCGAATTTGACCTCAGATCGTGGGTGGTCCCGCCTTGAAAGTTGGGAAAATTGCGTTTTTTGACGTTTTTGGGCGAAATTTGTCACAAAATGGTGCAAGAAAATTAGTATTGATGGTATTTCATTTTACAGTTCCAAATTTTTAATCAATTGTGGTCCGATAAACACGAATTTGCAGCTATTTTTAAGAAAATTCGGTATTTTCGCGAGAAAAAAATTGATTGACGGACCTGGGGTTCGAACTTGAGAGGAAAATCCCCCAACAGATCGTCCGAAAATGGCCATTTTTGACGCGATGTGAAGAAAATAATTGCAGATTCGGAATCAGCGCGTCGAATTACCCCTAAAAACACTCATTGCAGAAAAATTTTCCACATTTTCAAAAAATCGATTTTTTTCAAAATCCATGTGGTACCCCCTATGGTCAAAAATGGCCAAAAAATGAAATTTTTTTGGAATGTCAGCAAAATGTGTTTTTAGGGGTATTTTGATGCGCTGAGTCCGAATCTGCAATTATTTTTAACGTAACGCATCAAAAATGGTCATTTTTGGGCCATTTTTTACCAAAAACGCGATTTTCCCAACTTTCGTGGCGGGACCAGGCAAAATCTGAGCCCGGATTTGAACTCCCCGGGGTCGATTTAGGGGGGTAGGTCGGATTTCCCGGACAAAAACAGGCCTGTCACACTTTTTGATACAAAACCAGGCAAAAAACGCCGACGTGACCAGGCTGGGACAAAATTTCGCAGAAATTTTCTTCCTTCCTTCTTCGAAGTGAGTTAGGCAGAAAAAGACACGAAGAGAGAGTATGGCGCCAATTCAAACCAGCAGTTTATTTTTCCGCGAAAGTTTGGTTTTTCCGATCCGTCAAAAAATGTGTCGGCTTACCACAATATTTGCATAAACCGAAACTGTGAGGTATACTGTAGGAACATCAAGTATATTCATTGCTGTAACGAAGAACACAGGCTCATTGGTTCCATTTTCGTTGATTCGAACATGCCCCGTCATACCTGAAATGCAAAGGGTTTTTCTTTGTTTGTTTTATTCATTGATTCGACAATTCAGTTGTTTTAATCTTATGCAACTGCATAAGATCTACTGAGCAATTAGTGAGAAACCACAAAATAAACTTATCTAATACGCCGTTTATGGTAAAAAATTAAACAAAGGGGGAAGCGGTGAAAATCCCCCGGTAAAAATCCTCCCCGGTCAAAATCCCCTATTTTCAAAAAATCGGGTAAAAATGATTTCCTAGGTCATTTTTTCGCTGAATTCCACATATTTCACATTATTTTTGCCCAATTTTTAGGTATTAGGCTGAACAACCCTTATAAGTAGGGCTCGGATTTTTAGGTGCGCTAAATCTCGTTTTAGGTACCTAAAAAGGTGCGCTAAAAGTCCAAAATAGGTGCCAAAAACCTAAAAAAAGGTATTTTAGGTTTTCATGTTTTTTGGCACAAAAATGGCCCAAAACGCTCGTTTTTTGTGTTTTTATGCTATTATTAGCTATCTTAAACATTTTTGCAAAAAAAGACACTAATTTTATTGCATTTGAACCTTTTATTCACGAGTTTCATAATGGCATACAATGTACATTTCCAAATTATCTTCAGTAAAAGTTGCTCTGTTATCTGTTAAAATATTTTTGTAAATTGAAAAAGATCTTTCCACATCGCACTTGACCATCGGAGCGTACTTCATGACGGCCAATTGCTTCGGTGCCATTGTTTCGACTTTTAGCTCTGCTTCTTCGCCATTTTGGACTTTCGCGATTTCTGCCATTTTCGAGAGCCATTTTCGGTTCTATCCCCTCGCCGTGTGTGCAGTCCACCCAGCTGTGGCATCCCTCCGTGGGTCGCTAAAAATGGGTACTGGTTATGTACCAGGGGAACACAGAAGAGCTTAGAGCCCCCTTCGATAGCGTCGCTGAGTCTCACTCAGGAAGCAAGGGGAACTGTGTGGCGAAGCCCTCGGCCGAGCTTAACGTCCCGGTAAAATCTCAGAACTTTCAGAGCACTTTAATAGAATTACTAGCTTATGCTAGGTCGCGGCTTTGACCGTATATCAAAAAATATATAGAGTTAGGAATACCTGTAATCTAACTTATCTTTCCATCCGTTGTGTAAATTCCTTCTGGAAATGGTTTAATCCAATCGCGAATCAAGTGATGTTTTGGCTTTGCCGGCGGCATTGCTTAAATAAGATTTGGATGAAACAAAATTTTTAAATACAACAATGGTCTAATCTTAAAATCTAATCTTAAGGAAATAGTAAACAACATTTTCGCAGATAAATACGACATTATTACAATTGAACCTGCATAATTACATCAAGACAACGTGCAAAAAAACTGTAAAAATCTTCGAAAAATTTCGAAAAAATTCAGAAAAATTCAAAAAAATTTGAGAAAATTTGTCGAAATGTGACAAATTATACAAAAAATCTTCGAAAAAGGCCATTTTAGGTGCAAAAACCTAAAATAGGTGAAGAAGACCATTTTAGGTGTTTTTAGGTGCCCCACCTAAAAAAAACTATTTTAGGTTTTTTTAGGTGCGCACCTAAAAATCCGAGCCCTACTTATAAGGGCATACTTTAGGCTTAGACTTGTACTTAGCCTTAGACATGAGGCAACTTATAGTTAGGGTTAAGCTCCCGAACAATCCTTACATTACCTTATATGGAGCTTTAGGCTTTAAAATCTCTGTGCTGTGACGCAACGAATGCAGCGAAAAAAATGACCTAGGAATGCTTTTTGACCCTTTTATTGTCCATTTTTGAAAATAGGGGGGATTATGACCGGGAGTGTTATGACGGAGGGGATTTGACCGAGCGGGGATTTTAACCTAGTCTCTAAATAAAGATAGTTAATGATAACAATGTTATATATATGTTCGAATAACCAAAAGTGAATTACAGACCATCAAATTCGCCTCGACTCATGTAACTCAAAAGGGATCCATTGCGCAAATCAGACGGAGAATATCCGCTATCGAGCGTTCTATTTAGAGCACGTGCATACATATAAGTCAAATCGTGTAATGTGCGTGAGTAGACAGACGGCTGTAAGAAGGAGTTGAATTGCAAATTTAGTTAGTTCAGAAAGCATAATCGTTGTTCTATCAAATGATAAAGAAATTTAACATTTACTTACATTGGTTTCATTTTCAGGAATTCCAAGACAAGTGCCATTGCAAAAGAATGGATATCCACCCATTAAGGAGATCATTTTTTTATTGAATGATTCAATGACATCAAGTGCCTGGTTTTGCACGTCTACCTAAATTATAACAAACTGATTTTCCAATTTAGTTTCCGCGAACTCATTTAAGTGCGGTTGCATTCAAGGAAAGTGCCATTTGATTCACATGAAATATTGAGATAAAATACAATCAGCAAATGATTGATTATATTTAGAGTTTATTGGTGAAAAATTGCTGAAAGTATTTATATTATGGTCTTCTTCTTTTCAGCAAAATTCGCTGATGAAAACGGTCTGATTTAGACATATTTCATAGGGGATTTTCCTTAGTTAACTACACTTAGTAACATCAATATTAGTTGTATATATCAATATCTGATAATTATTATGGAAATATAAGCATCTCAATACAGTACTTACCACAATACAATGACGGGCTGTAATTAACGCTTCATGACTACGATTATCGGCGGTAAGCTGTCCTGCTTCATCCCACATATTTACGTACGTAGAATTTCTTGTCTGGGCTAAACCTGAATTATGCATTGTGATTCAATCATACGGATTTCTTAACGACTGATATATCAAATATTTTTATTTTACATAAATTTAACTTCACTTAAGGCAGTCCTAAATCTACCAAAATAAAACTAAACATGGAAAATTGTTGAAAGTGTACAGGATGTACCAAAATTACTAAAACATGAAACCAAAAACGGCAAAACGTGATCATATGACGTTCAGTAAGGCTGAAATTTCACACTTAGGTGCTTTTCTATTCATGGAATCCCAATTTGACTAAATCCCCCCAGTAAGCTAAAGCGGTCACTCCGTCCGTCCGTGCGTCACCTGGCCGTTAGACCCCCTTACATCGCTGATTTCGGGGCAAGTGATAGCTTAAAATGTTCGTATAGACGAGCTGAGTATGTTTTTAGCAAAATTTAGACAAAATGTAGACTAAATTTAGAAAAAAAATGTTTAGACAAATATTTTTGGAAGTCGATTTTTTCTCAGAGGTGGGCATTTTCAGGGGTGTCTATTTCTGTGTGTAAGGTTTTGTCCCCTTTTTTCTGGAAGGCATTCTTAGGGGTCCTTATTTCTGTGTGTAAGGTTTTGTCCCCCTTTTTTCTGGAAGGCATTCTTAGGGGTTATCTTATCTTACCCCATAAATAGTCTCATGCTGCTCTACTCCCGAACAATCCAACCCTGACCGCTGATGGCGGTGCGCGAAGCGCCGCTGATGCACGCTAACCGCTTCCTAGCGGGGGTGGGGCCGCGAAGCGGCTCCTCCCCCGCTGGTTTTTTATTATTGGTATACGGTAATGCCTCTAACAAAGGGATGGTGTCTTGTTCTTTGCAATGTCATGTAAGAATGCCTCTAAGTTCCCTCTCAGGATGAAAACCCAGGACTTCAGAGACCAAAGATCACGAATCCTGAAAATTTTTAGTTTTCCGATAATGACTAACCGAGACCTACAAAATGAGCTATCACGCGCCTCTGGAGCTTATCTGGAAAGGATACTTCCCATCCGGCGGATAGACCGTTCTAACTTACTATAAGGATGCGTTGTCAACATAACTAACTTTACATGCTCTATTGGGAAATATTTCATTCAAGTTCACTTACTTCGTCGAAGCATTCCTTGTGACCGCAGGTCTGGTAAAATGAAAATGAATTCATCGTTTTTGTTCATCCCCAGTTCATTTGCAAAAACCAGAAAATCTCTTTTTATCAAGTCATTGTCAAAGCAAGCCACGATAACTATAATTCAAGAATAATATATAGGCACTAAGTCGGGTAATTTAGTTTAGTCAATCTGCTAAATGGACTTACTTCTGGCTCGAGTTTTGAGAGCTTCTAGCGCCGCTTTTATACTTTTTTCTGTGGTTTCAATGACCCTTTTGTAAACAATTGTAATGCCATGCGAGTCATCAGCGAGAGTTCTCTAGATAATACATGTATTTTTGGAACAAATTAAACTAAATTTTACACACTTCCAGGTCTTGTTGCATAAAGTCGCACTTGCCATTTTCCGCGTCAATTGTGTACATTACGCCAATTTCTTTCCATTCGTATTCTACGAGCAAAGAGTGGACGGCTAGGCCCAATCTGTATATTTGCACTTTCAATCTAATGCTACTTTTAATTCGTCTAATTATTAATTTATTTAATCAAAGCATTTAAGTTTATGCATTGTTTTGGGTACGGAACGTCCACTCCCACTCACCCCTCCCCGGGTACGTTTTTCATCTGTTCCCCAGGACGCTTCCCCGGGACATCCCCCACCCCCGAAGGTGACTTAAAAACGTTCCGAGGTCGGGAAAAGGGGTTGTGTGTATTTTTTTCGTGTATTTTTCAGGGGTTTGGTGGTGGGTGAATCAGCAGAGAGGGCATTTTGGACAGATAGTGATATTTATGTTTAGAATTTTATACCGTTACGAGTTAATAAAATTTTACACAGATGGTCTGGACTACGCGTTCTGGCAGAATAATAATAAAAAATTGAGTTTCCAGCCGAAAAGTACCTTTAGGAGTACCTTTAATAATCTGGGTTAAATCGTCTGTGTCCCATCGTTTTTGCTTCTTTGTATCCTGATGTTGAATAATTATGTGTTACTAATGGAATTGTTTATTAAACTTCAAATTAAGTTGTGGGAATTAATAATACAACTTGTAACTTACGCATTTGTGTTTGTATTTATACTGGCCAATGTGGGAAATCTCGACGTATCGGAGAGATCAGAAGCGCTCGCGGCGCCCCAAATAAATATAGGAACGTTATAGAAATTACTCAGATGTCCTGAGATAATTGCAGCTGAAAATGGGGAGAAATTAATTCTAAATTGTTGAGCAAAAACAAAAAGTTTTTAACTTTTAACGACAATAATTTCTAAATTTTTGGGGAAATTTATTTTATGGCCTAAAGTTGTATACAAGCTTTCAGTATGTTAGAAACACCCATATGCGAATGCTAAGAAAGTAATAAGCAAATGATATTAAAATTTAATGAGAGGCTAGTATAGAGAAGACTGATATGCAAGAAGTTGTGCACCATCAACGTCGAAAAGGTAAGGTGTTGTTATTTTAAGCAAAAATTCTTACAACTGGAACAAGTTGGCCCAATGATTGCATCGACTTTGTCAGCTTCGATCAAACGCGTAGTGAAACCAGCGGCATTTGATTCGATACAGTTATCTACATACCAAACGAATCTAAAGTAATTGGCTAAATTTGTTTAACAACTGTGTTCCTGTCATAACATGTATAGATGAATATGCTTAGCTCATGTTTATTCATTCTACCTAAGTCGCTACCGTGCGTTCGTTCGAGCTCACGATTACACCCCACCCGCCGCTCGGATTTGGCCGAGCGCGCTGTCATTGGAAATCTCTCGGCATGCTGGTGGGGTACATCCAGGTCCTGTCCGGATCTTTGATCAAGGTAAAGCTCACTCTGGTCCTACTGTAAATGGCAACCAGGAATATCTGCCAGTTTAAAAAGATGTGAGGCATAATTTAGACCAGTTGGTCTATTTTTAGCTATTTGTTAGATTTTTATAGAAATTTTACATGCAAAATCAAATTTTACCTGTTTGTCCAAAAATTCTTAGTATGAATAAAACCGGCCTAGATCGACTATTCAGATCCTGAATAAGCGTTCTAGATGGATGCCATTGCAACTACAAAATATTTTGTTTTTCGAACTTGGAATTTTTCCGGTAAAATTTGTTTAGTTCATAAAAAACTGAAGATTGTGGACAAAATTCTGTAAATTTTCTCTGTGCGACGACATTGCGCGGAGAAAATTTTGTCGTTATAAGAAAAATTTCAGCATTCGTTATATCGAAGGACATTTCCATACATTTTACGCCCTATAGACAAGACCCGTTATATTGAAGGTTAGTGTGTGAAGGTTTGATCAGTGATTTCTTAGTAACTCTTTCGAATGTTGAATGTAGTTCAAAATGCTTCCTGTAGCTCAGATTTGCCGCATTTCGCCACATTAAAAGAAAGTGAGCAGAAAATCATGAAGGCAAATAACAAGCCTTAAAAGCGCCGCAGATCGAAATTTTGGGTAAAATGCCGACTTATAATGAAAAATGGAAGGAAAAGGAGCGCCGCAGGCAAAAATTTTTAGAAAAATAGGGGTCTTTGAAAAAATAAACATTGAAAATTTTATATATTCTTCAAAAAAGTTCAAAAATTTCGCTCGGCCGCGCCCAATGGGCACGGCCGAAAATAACCGAGTCCGAGTCCGTCGGACTCGGACCCCCTTTTGCCGAGTCCGAATCCGAGTCCGAGTCCGGACGCGGACTCGGACTCGTCATATTTCCATTATGACCGAGTCCGAGTCCGTTTTGGACTCGGACTCGGAAAGACTCGGACTCGGACTCGCCGACCCCTAATATTAACCCAAATCTAGCGAGCTTCGATTAAAAATTTTACATCCAGAAAATGTCATTTTGCCACAGTATGACCAGAAAAGGTTTTGGTTAATTTATATTGGTATTAAATCAACTCTGATTTTATTGTATCAGTTTATGATAATCAAAACTCACGTAATGTTAATGTTGTCAATAAGATGCTCTTTCTTCACTCTTTCTAAAGCGAGCGTTATGGCGGGAGCCGACTGTCCGAATCCCATACGTGCGCGCAAGCTGGTAGTGGCATTGACAAATAGTAAGCCGACTTTTAGCATGATAAGTTTAGGATCCGGAGCGCCGATTATAGCTGTTTGTATTGTGTTCAAAGTTGGACTCTGGGTACCCACTATTTGGCCTGGCGGCAGAGTTACTGATGTAGGTAATGTGCTAGTAAGATTTATGCTGAGAGATGGCGTGGTCGATAAAGTTGGTTGTTGCGAATCTAATATGTCGCTGATCGCTAGCAGCAATATAAGAACCGAATACGCCGTAGACATTGTTATTTTCTCAAAAAATAAAACAGCAGACGCTGTCTCAAAAATATAAACATACTTAAATTGCATGGTAAATTAATAAAATTGGTCATTATATTTAAACTCATAAAATCGCTAATATTAAAAATTTCAATTATTTACAATAGGGGATATGCTCTCAATCACAATTTCTTTTAAGGGGAATGGACTGATATTTTCGACCGAATAAACTAAAATTCCCTGTACGAGAAATACCACTTAGTCTAAAAACAAATAAACAGTTTTCATATGTCTCAATGCATTTAAAAATCGACAACTCAATTTTTTCTTGAATGTTACTCTGGGTTTTATTTCAGGAAGTGAAAATTTCACTTTGTGGTTATTCTTTGGATTAACTTAAAATTGACATAGCAGGTTTCTTACGTATGAAAATGGCGAGAAGCCGCACATATTTCAACAAATTCCATTGTTTCACAGTGTATGGTGATTCTTTTTACCGCGTAACGGGTGTACTTGAGAAGTGCCGAGTGCGAAGCCGTTGTGTAGAATTAAGCACTGAAATAGAAAACACTAATACAGTAAACCTAGATAATAAACGTCAAAAATGTATTCGCAGGCAATATTTAAATTAAAAACTTGCGTAGCCGATGCCCATCCACACCTTAAGATTAAAAAGTTCGTACTATAAATTTGACATATTATTAATAAAGGTAACAAATTTGACCGAGGAGCTTCGGGATATTTAAAAGAATATCGTCTTTAAAAGAGCAATTATGATTGGATGATACACAATTATTGGTGAAAGATGGAAAAGTTTAAAATTATAAGTGTTAAGATGGTTATAAAACTAAAATTAGTGGTAACTGAAATCCGTTCACATATTTCGTTGACATCAGACTTAACTATATGACAATAAAAAAATACCACAAAAATCATATTTTTATCAAAAATCTGCAATTTTTTGCAATATTTGTCCAGTTGTCATAATTTCATACATGCACTCTACCAATATTAATTTTTTCATACGTTAATTTGCTACAAAAAATGTGCAATTTTATAGGTTCATTTTTGGAGAAAAACTCTCGAGAAAATAGTTCGTAGTGGTAGTAGTGGACGAGATATATGATATGCAGTTAACTGATCATGACCGTATATTTCACTTGTTTGGGAATGATAATTGTTGCCTGAAAAGACGCTATTGCTTGTTTTTAAAGGTCGATGGTTTATTAATTTCAAGATTAATATTACATTTCTAGTGTTCAAAAATTGTGGTGGTCGATCACACTATTATCAATTTCAACCTGTTGGTGTATAATAAAGTTTAAACTTAATAAATTAAATATGCTTGATTTTCACAGTCCAAATATTTGCTAAAATGATCTCTTTTGAATATCCCTGAATTCTTTAAGGCTTTCTTGAATTTGATGGGCCTCAATGGTGTGTATTTCTATGTATAGATATTTTATTTTAGGTTTAAAATTAAGTTTAACACTGAATAAATTTACAGCGGTTTCATCTTAAATATCTCCTATGTATGAATTTTCAAAGCACATTTAGCCCTGAGAGTTATTCAACTATAGCCATAATTGTTTCTTATAATAGTTTCAGAGACACAATAACTCAGCAGGTCGGCGGTTTGGCCTTGGCAAATCTCTATTTAAAATTGACTCAAATGTTTATAAAAGTTGCTCAATTTTTCGCTCCGAGCACATTATGGCAGCTTGCAATGGATTTCCCAATTGGCCACAAAAGTAATTTTATATATACCTTAGCAACGCAAAATATTTACGGCCAAAATTTGCGCAATTATACATACAAGTTTCTCAGAGAGAAGATTTCGAGTCTATCCTATTCTTCTTGTTTAGTCTAACTGATGCATCAGATTAACGTAAATTTTTGGAGAAACGCAAATTGGTGCTAATTTTGAAAGGCAAACAGGTGCGAAAATGAGTGTGTATAGAGATGAACGAGGAAAATGGCGTGTTATGTTTTCTGGGTCTGATTTTGTCAACTCCCCAAAATTTTCGGTTCCATTTAATGTGGAATTTTCATCAGAAGGTTTGAGCCTCATTTTGTATCCTTAATTAAATATTTTATCCTTTATTAAAGATTATATCCTTAATTTAGCATTAATTGGTGCTTTTGATTTAAAAAATTGACTTTACCGTTTCACATAACTATGCTAAAACTATGCAGAAGATATATTCATTAAACGTTTTGATGAATTTTTGTATTGTAATTTTTAGCCAAAATTCTAG
Source organism: Ditylenchus destructor (assembly GCA_022814885.1). NCBI lineage: Eukaryota > Metazoa > Nematoda > Chromadorea > Rhabditida > Anguinidae > Ditylenchus > Ditylenchus destructor. The sequence goes on along the minus strand of JAKKPZ010000002.1, from coordinate 6,310,407 downwards.
GTTTGAGTAATTTTCGATCTATTAAATGTTTTGGGCCGAACTAACATGTTTTTGGTCTAACTTATTGATTACTTCTTAACTAATTATAATCCAAAAATGGACTTCCTTTCATTAATTCGAACAAATGAGTGGCTGTTAGTGACACTTTCCCGCCGAAATCCTGAAAGGAGACACTTTTGGGAAATATGAGCGGTGTCGATCCATAAAGGCACCCATCGTAGGGACCCGCTCGTTTGAGGGCGAATTCCCCGCCCCAGTATTTGAGCAGGCCTGTGCACATATTTAGATTCACGGAGCATTTATGCAAATTGACTTGGATTTTTTGTTGGTAGCGCCCAAGTTTCTTTATGGCTCATTTCCGCTTAAATACACACGCCACTTTGGAATTCCAACAATGACTCCCACAATGGCCGATTGTGTCCTATTATATGCTTTTATGTTTTCTACGAAAATGCAAAAATCAAGTATCCGTATAGCAACAATTATAAGGGATGAGCTAGTATTGTTTCAGGATAGTTTCGGTATCATATGGGAACAGAAAAATTCTGCTGCCGTATATGGCTTTAAAAGCTGTGTCACAAATTTGAAAATTTTTTGCGAGCAGCTTAGTGTTTTTTCTTTCAATTTTACTTTCCATAACGAACTATGATTTGAGCTATGATAAATATTAACAGGTTATCGTTCCCTCGAAATAACTAGCATCGCCGATCCAATTTGTAAATTAATGTTGTAATTTTCATAAAACAGATGTACTCTGTAATGCCCTTGAATGACACTCTTTCCCTCTCATTCGCGTGTTGTTTTTATTTGAGGGACCCGATTTAAAGACAACGGATGACCGAAAGACGATACGATCAAAGTCATTGTCTTTGAGCCCTTGGTTGGCTTGGCGAGGGCTGTCTATTGAAAGGTATAATAAAAATATGTTGGGAGTGCACGCTAATAACTGTCTCTTGAGATGTGTGTTGTCTTTAATGGCTATTAGTATTAAAGAATATTTATATCTTTTTCATGGATAAAAACTGCGCAAAATATTTACAAAAATTAGAATTTTATTTTATCCCATTTTGACAGAAAATTTGAATATTTGATTTTGTTCCAAATATATACTGGAATTATTGATTTAGTTTCTATTGGAGTTTATGTATTATTTTTTTATCTATGTAGAGATCTTTTTTTAGGAGTTATGTCTTACAGTTATTTTGTAATTTGTCTTATTCACAAAATAATATTTTCCTTTTCTCATTCTCATGCGAAAAAAATTCGCGCAATTCCTATAAGCGTTGCACTTTCGCCCACTAATAGGTATCAAATTATTGAGGGAAAAAGATCGACCGCTGTCAGCAAAAACGATATTGACATTAGCTGGAATTAAAAGATTTGTTCACATTTTTCATACACATGAATAAATTTTGCTTACGTATAGCTTTTATTAAGTAACATTCGATAACCCAAATTTGCAACATTTGAAAGTTTTCTAGTAATAGTACCGAAGATATTTATTTAAACAAAACTTTAGTCATGATTTGTAAACTTTTTCTCTCAACTAAGCAAATAATTATCCGTGCCTTATTCCAAGTAATCCAGTCACAGAACGGACAGCTGTGGGATATTCTTTTGTACGAAATGAGTAGTATCCATTGTTATTATTAGGGTATTATTATATTTTCCACTACCACACTGTAGAATTAGAGGCAATAATGTCTCCATATATGCGCCAGTGTTTTGTTTCTTTGTCAGTCAAGCAGGATCCTATTAGCTGAACACGAATTTTGGCTAATGATAATCCAAACTTAGAGGAATAACTATCAGCATATCCAGAATATTCTGAGTACTTGCACTGGATACCAATTTCCTGTATCGATTCATTTTATTAAATTTTTATTCTTCAATATGAAAAAATGCGTAACATTCACAAATATCAACTATTTCGATTTCCAATGAGGATAGGAACTCCTATTTCAATTTTCTGAATTCATAGATGTAAAATGTTTTGGTTTCATTAGTTATTCTATGTCATCTTGTACCATTGAAGAGGTGCCCTATGACCGATTGTGGAGCTCCAACTGAAATGCTCTGAATGAGTCGGCTTGTCTTTTGTTTTAATTGCAAGTACCAAAATGTTGCTTCTGACTTTGATCGAGTGGCTCTCGGCAACAATAATTGCAGGCCAGAAATACCTCTTTTGTCTCGGGTGTGCTCTGTTGAGTGTTTATGTTCTACAGATTGGCTATCCATCTCAATAATCAAAGACTTCCCTACCAAAACAAATCCCCTACAGTGGCAGCTATCAGCGCCATTGGTAATAACGATACTAATTCAGTGGTTTTGCATAACTTTCCAGAAAAAATCTGGTTGTTTTTTGTTACCTAACATTTTCACTACGTGTTGTACTGCTCCCAATAAATTACTGCTCTATCATTATCACTGCATTTTATATAGAACCACACTTTGATTGTTTAAATACATCATAATATTGTCCGCTATTTTTGACTGGGGTCCTTGCTCCTCTAAGAGTGGTTTATTTTCTGAAACATCTTTTAAAATTTGGGCAACCTAATATTATGAATTCTGAAAGATTTTCCCAAATTTTATTACTTCCGAGTTTAATGCCTCATGGTTACTGCATACTGCACATCACATTTCTTTACAACATATAAATATAATTTATATTCAGGGCATATTATCCTGGTTCTTAATTATTGACTGACCAGTCTTATTCATTTTTGACGGTCCATTTCCAGTGTAATCCTTTAAAAATGGAGAGGTCATGAACTTTCATGGCACATTCGCCTCTGACCAACGTGGCTAATCCTTCGCTGCCGAAAACGCTATTATTCCTATTTCCTACGACAGAAATTACTCAATCACTACAAAGAATGACTCGTGGTTCAGACCGAAAAAAGGAAATGGTGTGGTGATGAACTAATCCTTTGCTGAGGTCCATTCTTTTGGTAAGCAAATTGTTGTCCAATTTTTTAAATAGTCTCTGGTTTGGAATATTGATGTATGCTGTTTGATTCAGAAATTTGTATTTAGGAATGTCAAATTTGTGATATTTTGCGTTCATGAGTCGTTCAGGTGGTAATAGGCTTGCAGGTTGGTTACGAAAATAATTACGAAAAGGTCCCGGCAAGAAGATAAACAATTAAATATCAATGAAAACTTACTTTTTTGCAAAACTGTCCCTTTTCTTTAGTTAATGGATACACACCAAAGGTTGTTCGAGAAATATTTTAGCCAAATAAAAATGTCTTAGTTCAACATTTTCCGTGTAATAATTAGCGGTTCGTTTTTACATAAAAATTGGATTTTAGGCTGTCCAATGAGCTCTAGCTTAATCTCAACTTGCTCTTCCCATAGACGCCATGCACAACAAGCGACATTGCAAAGGTCGAGCGCTACGGCGGCAGACGAGCTGGAACCGTGCTTACAATTTCCTCCACATGGGATTCAACGGAATTCGTGTGAGTTATATAAACCGTTTCATCATTTTTACATCACAAATTTGGAAAATTTTAAAAACTGAAATTCCTTTTAATTTTTTGGTAAAGGTTACTGTTATTTTAAAAGTTTAATTGTTTTCATTGTGTGTAATATTTTAAATTTTGAAATTCTTATAAATATGATCCCAAATTCAGTTTCTCGAAATAAACAATTTACAATTCAGAATAATTTTTATTCAAAAATAAGGCAATATTTTTTTATCGGCCTTTAGATACAAATCAACTTTCAGTACAGTTATAGGCAAACGGTATTATGTTTGAGGAAATAAATGTTTATTAGAACTAGCAACTAATATTGCATTAATCATTTTCAGTGCTGAGTTCATCATTAACAATACCACGACCTCCACCTCCGCTTTCTCCGGGCCGTACTATAAATACGTCCTCTCTCATAAGGCAAAAGAAGGATCGCCTGAGTAATAATTTAATTAATGCTGCGTAAAATGTTCCTCAACAAATTTAAATTTCAGCAACAAGTTTGGATTCCGCAGCTCTGATACGCGAGAAGCATTCCGACTGTGTTGGAAAATGCGTGCTATGTCTGTTCATTAATGCAATTTTTATATTTGGAGTATTCCTTGCGTTCCTAATTGGTCATTGGGCTTCAAGCTCACTCACAGAAAGCTTTCTTGGAAATGAAAAACAGGTATATATTTTTTAACTGAAAATCATAAATAACAAATTATAACTGAAAATAGTTCCTCAGATTTTATTAATTAAACTTTAAGTCAATCAATAATGAAATTATCCGATTGCTATATTATAGCCTTTGTCTTAATTGGTGTTTTGCTAAAATCTCACTGATAGCGCCTATTTTAGACTACTAACACTACTCACATTGTCTCTAATCTCACAAAGGCAAATATTATCTCGGCTACAAACATGTCAAACTCTAACTCACATCCATCTCGACACAATCCTGGTTGGACACCACAAATGCACGATTCATTGGCATTAAATACTAACGCTAACACCAATTTTGGTTTTCACAACATTAACAATAACATCTCTGATAGCATCACAGCTCCATTAATCCAATATATGAAAGCAAATGTGAGTTTTTATCAGTTACCGCGCTAAACTAAGAATTTAACAATGTTAACGATTTTCACAATGCAATGTCAAAAATTTAAAAGAAACGCCCACGTGATCAATAATCTTTGTATTAATTATGGTGTGCCGATAAAAGCGGAAAAACGAAGTTGTGTGGTATGCAATTGTCAGCCATTAAAAAGTATAATTCAGGCGAAGCATATAAGAATACCCACTATTTATGAGATCTATCCTCCATCCATAGATGAGGAATCATCGCACTACAGTTCATTCATAGACGGTGAATCGCTTCTACAGACCGTGCACCGTTCTCATATAACAAAGACACCGGAGAACAGTGATGGCGAGAATACAGCTATTGGTCTCTCTGGGTCAACGAATCAACCGTTAGTGCCATTGCCTAGAAACGTGCTGCCTTCCCATTATGATATACAGGTAATGTTTGATACACAGGGCTGAAACAAATAATATAAAATGTTTTTTGATCAATTATGAGATTTGTGCAGAAAAATATAAAAGTTATTCATAAAATTTGAACAGTAAAAGTAAATATTTAGCTCGACTTTACCGAATTCTCAACAAAGGAGCACATCCGCGGTAATGTAACAATAACACTTGAATCATTTGGAAATGCCACCGATGACGAACTTGTGTTTCATGCAGCGTCAAATATATTTATACACCGCATTCGGTTACGGGAATCAGGTATGCATTCTTAGAGATAAGAAATGTTACTTTTTTGTTTTAGGAAAAATAATAAATGTGAAATCAGTAAAGAGGCATTTTCAAAAAGATTTGGTACGCGTCATTCTCAACGAAAGACTCAAACGGACTTGGTAAGTAATTTAAATATCGTCTTCGCACAAGAAAGTAAATTGTGTCAGAACAATCATTGATGTCATATATCTTCATGTCATTTATTTTACACAAATGTGGCAAATGTTTGAAAATATGAATTCCAGGTATAACTTGGAAATCGAATTTCGCACCAAGATTTGCCAGTATGAATTGGAAGGAGTACACTGTATCAAAGCTACACAGTTGGACAAAGTTTGTTCCACCCTGTATTATTTTTAACTGGTCAATGTTAATTATTCATTATTTTAGGATAATTCTACTTTAATCGCAAATATCGTCGGATTCAGCACGAAGTTCGAACCGTGTTTCGCTCGCACTTTCATGCCGAGCTGGGACGAACCGCGCGTGAAAACAACTTTCAATGTGAGCATCAGACACCCAGCATCGAGCACATCGCTTACCACAAATTGGGCAATGGACACCTCCTCGGCGGTAGTGTTAACCAACACCCCGCCATTGGTTAATGCTGTGGGTATTGCTATGGACGAGGACGCAGAAGGCACAAGGACAACTCGATTCGCAACCACTCCTCGAATGCCAATTTACCTGCTAGCATTTGCCATTGGTAGGTATTTGGACATGAAAATTATTTTCAAACTTTGTCACCATCTTCAGGTCCGTGGACACCACTTGAATTAAGAACAAACAGAAATATGCCACTCACCATTTGGGTTGACTCGGAAGACGTGCTCGCGGTCCATTTTGCTGCAAACTTTTCACCCGTCATGTTTGATAGAGTTGAAGAAGACTTTGGGGTGCGTTTTTCATGTTGGAATAAAAAATATAAGTGAGTCTTTTAGCTGCGGTACCCTCTAAACAAAATGGACTTTGTTGTTGTGAATAACTTCCCCGTCGGCGGTAAGTTGAAAAGTGTGCAAATATTGTAGGCAAATGTGTTTTTTGATAAATTCTGCTCACGCAATATTGACCACATTTACTACATAACAATGCTAGGAATATATGTATGCCAGTGTTAAGTATGTTAGCATAATGCTAGAAATTCACAATTATTGCCTATAGTAAGGAAAAGTTCATTTTGACTCAGAATCCTCATAACATATGTATATATAATATTGAGAAGTGGTCATTCATCCTCGGACATTCCCATTTTCGTAAAATAATAGAACAAGGCCCAAAACGTGTGAATGTCCAGAGCTGAAATTATCTATTTTCAACATATTAATCATGAAACGTTGAAGGGAAATGAGCAACTTTCCTATAAAGACAATTCCGTTTTTAGGCATGGAAAATTTTGGCTTAATCGTATTCCATTCTGACACAATTTTACTTTCTGTTGCACCCTCAGTGTCTTCTGCAAGTGAAGATGAGCAGCAGAACTTGGCAGTTGACAGAATCTCAGAACAGTACAAAATCCAGAAGATCATCACACATGAAATTGTGCATCAATGGTAATTTTTGGTTATACTAAGACAATGTTTACCAATAAATCTGAAGACTATTATTATCGCCTAAATAAGATAAATTCTTTGAATGTTAGAGCAGGTGCAGTAATTGGAAAGTAGTGAAGAGGAGCTCCTCTTGGCTCTTCCTTCTACTTGGCGCTACTGCAACATAGCCCACGAATACAAACATTTTTTCCTTTTTTCGCGATAATAATAGTATTAAATATTTGTAAAAATACAAATAAGTTTTAGGTTTGGGAACCTCGTGACTATGCATGACTTCGAAGACCTGTGGCTCAGTGAAGGATTTGCGACTTATTTTGTTTTCGATTTTTTGAATGAGGAGCATCCTCATTTAACTGAAATTGAGTATTATCAGCGATTAATTGAGCTTCTACACATACAGGTATGCTTAGCGAAATTTACCTGCCGCATTGTTCTCCAAAGCACTGAAACAAAGGAAAACGAATGAAATGGAAGACTTTATAAAATACATATAAAATCATTAATAGGTTTATTAATAACGGTCTTTGCCCACACAATTTCGTTGTCGGTATAGATCATGTTTAATTCCCAAAACTTTTCTGATGTGCTGAATAGGTTGCCCTTTTAGTTATCTAATTTTTAATTGACACCTAACTTTCCGACTCCTATTTTAGGCTCCTAACTTTCCCATAACCAGGCTAAGTACCACTAATATTTATTTTAGTGTTATTTCAGTGGTCCTACATCTTAATGATTTTACCTTATTTTAATAGCTTGGTGTTCAATGATCTGTAGTAAAATTAGGGCAGAGTGCAGTGGTAAAAATAGGAAATTTGGAAAGAATATCTTTTACTGAATTTTTTCACTTATGGTTTATAAAAATGTATTACAGAGCTCTACTTCGCCAATGCCACTTATTCGTCCTTTGAACAACCTTGACGAAATCAACGAGATGTTTGATGGAGTTCATTTGTATACAAAAGGAGCCGTTATTGTAAAGATGATTAAGGTAAGTATTTCGTTTTTGTTACTTTAGAAGAACGGGCTAAATACAGTTTATATTCTAGATTACATTCCGCTTGCATAGTATATTTGTGAAATAAATATTTTAGGACTTGGTCGGCGCGTTTGATTTCAGAGCTGCAGTTACCAGGTCTGAGAATTTGAAGAAGCAAAGATTGCTTCCGTTTTTAAAATTTTAAAACTAGTACCCAACATTGCGCATGAATGAAAATTATTTTCACAAAACACTCTGTTATATTTATTTTCACCTTATCATTGACTAAAACATTTAGGTTTTTGAAGATGTTCGCTTTCAAATCAGTGGACAGAAATACTCTTTGGAGTTGCTTCCCTACAAATGCGGACCATGGAGCAGAACAAGAAAAATTGTCTGACATATTTCAGTCGTGGCTTTTCAATGAAGGAATGCCAGAAGTGGTATATTTTGCGTTATCGCATAATTTTTACTTTTAAACATTTTCAGATTGTAAGTCGTAACTATGAAGACCAATCCATACGCTTAACTCAAAGACCGGCTGACCAAAATCGGTACGTAATCTATTTAAATGATGGATCAAGCGGGGAAAACGCAGCTGATATTGGTGGGACAAAACGTAAACATCAGCGAAAACGGGACAGTCAGCAGGATAAAAGTAGTAGGAGCAATTCGGCAAACGTGAAAGTCTGGCACATGGATTGGGACAATTTCACAGCGTCAAGTATGACATCACCTGAAACAGCACAAATTGGTGAGCAAGGTAAGTTGCGAAAATCAAAGCTAGGTTCCAAAGGCACACCAAGTTTCAAATCCCGAGCACTGAGGAAATATACATATTTAGGTTTCAGTTCGGCATAAAAACCTATAAGGTTAGGATCCTAACCCATGAGTTAGGATCCTAACCTTCTGGGTTAGGGTCCTAACCTCCCTTTTCATGGGTTAGGAAAGGTTAGGATTGCACAGCCCTAGGAAATATACATATTTAAGTTTCAGTTTTTTCGCAAGAGAAACTTCTCGACTCTGTCACAAAGTCTAAGCCGATCGATGATATCACAGAAAATTTCACGTCAGCTATTTCTAATCTCGACACAACTAGTGCACCTTTTGATGAATCATATTTCACCACATTTCCATCCGCACCAATTTTCAATTCTAAGCGTAAGCCCAATGAATGGAACTCTGGAAAACGAGGTTCTAAAAGACGCCGACTCAATATTCAGAAACCGCAACATCACCATAGAGCATGGCACTCTGCAAAATACGAGAAGAAGACTCTGGAAACCCCGGTGAAAGTGCCAAAAGGTAATTCCCACAATCACATATTGTTAAAATATTTTTATTGTTTTCCATTGATATTTTCATTGTTGAATTGATAAAAAGAAGACAAATTTTTAAAGCTCATAAATCCGAAAATTTTAAACGTGTGCACTCAAATTGGCACCAATTTGCCTGTGAAATTTCTTTGTATCGTGCTGTTGTTGCTTGTAAATTTCCTTCGTATCGAAAGAAGCCAAAGATATCCAAGCGCCGACGTGAATGTTTTTAACAAAAGCTTGAAGTTCTTTCAGCATTGTTCCAACTGTTTTCAGGGAATTGGCAAAATCAGTTTTTAAATTCAAATTAAATTCTAAAATTAAATTGAGATTGGTAATTCTTAATTTCTAAAGAAATATTATATTTTGCAATTTATACATCTTTTCACGTGAAATATTAAATAACGATTTTTAGGCGGCGAAAATAGCTCTAACAAGGTGCCTGTGTTTTCGAGACCTAGTGGCCATTATGCCGAAACACGAGATAAGGACTCGTCGACACAAATTTGGCTTGAAAATGCGGATGATGAAGGAATTGGAGGTCGCAGCAGACAAGAAAGGTTGATAACTTAGACTAATGGTGTATATACATAATTATAATTTCTGTGATTTCTGAAATGTGGCTGAAATATCATCACTGAAATTTCATTTTTTCAATTAACTTACCAACCACAGACCAATTTTAAGACGCAATGGTTATAAATTGCAATAGCAAATCATTTTATGTATGAACTGAGAAGCTGAATTTACTAAAATTTTATAATACCAAAACCATATGTTCCACGGAAAAACAGAAGATAAATCCCTAAAAATGACGCAATTTCTTTTACAGAGCCGAGCCGTGGATGAGTAGTAAGTCTCAGTTATGGTGGATTCCTTTCTCCTACTCTTTTGGTAACACTCGATCCACAAAAGGTCAGACAATTCGTCAATTTTGGCTCAAAAATGACACGATTAGATTTGTGGTAAGTTTTTAATTGGAAAATATTTAATTTTCTTCCTCTATATTTTTGGATATTTTTAGGACGTGGGATTGTCAGCAGATCAGTATTTCCTAGCCAATCCTCATTGGATTTACCCATATAAAGTAAATTACGATGTAGATAATTGGAAGATGCTCATCACGCAGGTAAAGTATTATGTAAAATAATTCCAAACCATAATTTTATTCCTATTATATATTGGATTAAATTAAGTACAATTTATTGCAGCTGCACAAAAATCATTTGGAAATTCCTGTGATGTCGCGTCTTCAATTGCTGGTGGATGCGGAAACATACCTCAAACAGTCAGGAGTGACTCACCTTTACGTCCATTTTCTAAGGTAATGAGAAGATTAAATCTTTCAGGGATCTTGAGGTTTTAATCAATTTTCTGCAGAAAGCTGCGAAAAATATGTTATTTTACGACTTATTTTAATAAACTTATATATTTCATACACTAGAGTACTCAATCACGTGAAAGAAATTTAAGTTTTATTTGTTTGAAGTAGTCCAGTTGATTACGTTTGCAGTTGACGTCTCTCATTATTTTCTTTTCTAGTTACCTCAAGGCCGAGACGGAACTAGGAATATTATTAACCGGTCTGGATAGCATCTACTCTCTTGTGGACCTTCACTCAGCATCTACAATTGTCGGGCCACTACTTTTACAATTTGCCCCGATAATTCAACAAATCGATAGAATGCTAGAAGCAACAATGGCGGATCCAGGTATTGTTTTACAAAATACTTAGCCTATTATTTCTGACCAGCTAAAATGAACATCACATAAATGTTCATAAATCTATTTCCATAAGTAAAGTTATAAAGCTAAAATTCGATATGGTATCACATGTTCAATATGAAATATATGTGAATCAATTTAGAATTGGCGGCGCTGTGGCTTCTGAGTCCCCACAGATTGGCAAAACTTTACCAACTAAGATGTCTAGCAAATCTAGGCACTTGTGAAAACGATAAACAAGTAACCCAATGGCTTTCCTTCCCAACTGCTCTTGACGGTGAACATCATCAGCAAATTACAGCAATATGCAATTTTCTCTTTTCGCAAGCTGGACCATCGGAAGTGAGATTAATTATAACTAACTCGGATATATTCAATAGTTTTCGTAAATATTGCCTCATAATATGTAAATATGACATACCTAAGCAATGCTGTTATGTTTTTTGGAAAAAAATTTTTCAAGCTCTGTTTATGAAAATTACCAAATCAAATTATGAAAATTAATTATTGATCTTGCTTATTTCTTAAGATTGCACTACTGATGGGTTTATTGAGACAAAAGTCGACTCAATGGTCAGTTACTATTCAATTGGCCACCTGCGTGCGGGACGAGACACTTATTCGATCTGCTGTTGAACAAATATTACGCACTAGAAATGCAGCTGTTTTCGCATCAGCTCTAAAGGTACGTTTTAAATGTTACAACCTTGTAGAGTTCCGCAATATATGACGACGATCTACAATACTCCTGTAGTGAATACCGTTTGTTTGAATAGTGAGTGTAGTTGTTTGATTCCAAATGCCATAAACCCTCTAATATTAGCCTAATTTCCATACATTTTTGTGATTTTTTAATCCTTCTAATTTTACTTCACGAGTGCAATATCCTCACTGAGGAATGCTTTAAATATTTTGCTCCATGGGTTAAATTAGAGGTGTTACAGTACAGAGATATGCAAAATATAATAGAGTATTTAAATTTCAGGGTAGCTATTCAATTCAATATAACCGCAAATTTCGTGAAATCTTTTGGCGTGGCATTGCCAACATGTCAATTAACGAACGCCAGATATTATTTGCTGTAAACACAGGAAAGCCAGACCGTATTGCTAGAATTCTGCTTCATTCCGTTCGTGGATTAGATGAATTAAATCAGGTAATGTTGCAAAAATAATTGCACAAATTAACAAACACTGATTACATTAAAACAATAATAGAATTAGGATTATTATGTAAAAACTAATTAACAATCATACGATTCTGACAATTCAGGTTGAGTCACTGCTGCACCAATGGCCCGATCAATTGCGCGTTCACTTTAAATATCTGAGGCGAAAACTTGAATGGGTTCACGGCCGCGCCCGTGAACAAATCCATAGGTTTTTGACCAAGGATATATAATTAACGATCTTCTTAGCTTTATTCTTCATTTGTTTGTATATACGGGAGAATTCTGCAATAAACATAAGAAATATGCTCAATTGGTTGTGAAATCGCTGCAGTCGTCACCAAATAAGAAATATCTGAGAGCCGGATACGAAAGAATATGTTCAATGTCACAAGCTTTATATATTCTGAATATGGAAACGTGATTACTATTTCTGGATTCACTTCGCTATGAATTCTACAGATGTATGGCCAAGGCTCACTCATGAAATAGAAAATATACGAGGGATTGAATCATGCACGTAACTTAAAATTGTTAAAATTATTTTGAAAATCATTACAAAAGTTGTTCCCAATTCTCTATTATTCGGGCATGTTTCCGCGAAGTTCGAATTACGAAATTTTGATTCACTCTAATGATCATATCTCCCCTTAATAGAAACAACCTGCACGTTAGGGCCGAAATATCCTATCTTCAATACAAAAGTAACAGTAGAGATACAATTTTTTGTTACTCCGATTCTCTTATAGTTTTACAAAATATTTACAAAATATTATGTTTTCACATAGCGGAGAGTTAAGTGCAACAGTTGTGCTTTAGGATATCTTTTACTAGCGAAGTGGGGCCGCTTCGCGGCCCCACTTCGCTAGGAAGCGGTTAGCGTGCACAGCGGGAGATTGGGTTCGTCATCGCTTCGCGCACCGCCATCAGTATGCCCTCGTCTGTATCAGTATGCCCACCGCCATCAGCGGTCAGATTGGGTTGTTCGGGAGTAAGGGTTATTCGGGAGTAAAGGTTGTTCGGGAGTATATGTTCTAAGTTCCCTCACATTCCAAGGGGGAGGGTCGGGCGCTCCGCGCCCGACCACAGGACTCCAGGGTGTATCAGTATGCAATTTTCTACATTTTCTGCACTTATGGACATAAAGTGTGACCGACTATTTAAGCACCCCTAAGAATGCTCCCCAAAATTTTGGACATAAAGTGTGACCGACTATTTAAGCACCCCTAAGAATGCTCCCCAAAATTTTGGACATAAAGTGTGACCGACTATTTAAGCACCCCTAAGAATGCTCCCCAAAATTTTGGACATAAAGTGTGACCGACTATTTAGGTACATTTTGTCTAAATTTGTCTACATTTTAGCTATATTTTGACCTCAAATTCGAATTCCCTGCTAAAAAGTACCCTAATTAGGTACCTGTCTAAAATTAAGCACCTAAAAAAATTTTGGACATAAAGTGTGACCGACTAAATGCCAAAAGGCGGGAATTCAAATTTGAATTTTCCAGGTCACGGACGGACTAACAGCTTTAGCTTACTGGGGGGATAATATGCTGCTTATGTCTGTGATTCATTCCGGACGCGCTTTTGTAGTTTGTAGTCTAGGAGGGTACAAACTACAAAATTCATATTTCTGGGATTCAGACCGAAATTTTTGGTACCAGGGGGTTTTCAGATACGGAGAATCCGAATCTGAGGTCGGATCCGACCGCGCGCGCGTGCAGCGCGCGCGAGGCGTTTTTTCCAGTTTTTGAGCGCGCGACATGTTATATAGGTAATTTTTCGCGCTGAGTCCGAATCTGCAGTCAGATTCGACCGCGCTGGCCAGGCACCCCAAATACTTAGGCACCACAAATCCCCCGTTCGAGCGGCCGAAGGCCGCGAGGCTCCGCTGACAAAGCCAGGCACCCGAACAACCCAACTCTGACCGCTGATGGCGGTGCGCGAAGCGCCGCTGATGCACGCTACCCGCTTCCTAGCTGAGACGGGGGCGCGAAGCGCCCCCGTCTCAGCTAGTTTAACTATAATCAACAATAATATGACTTGTGGATGGAATTAACGAAAAGCTTGACAAAACGCTTAGGCCGTTTTATACGAGCTCGTGTTACGTACTGTGTACGTACATTTGTATTTCGGATTTCTTCCTTTATTCCGTTTTCTTGGAATGAGTACAAAATGCGCACAAATATTTATACCTTTTAACTGACGTTTTCGAGGAGTATTTTCGGCTGGTCCGGAAGGGTATTCTCTAACGTGATTTAACTGTAATTCCCAACATTATATGGTATTTATCCACGTAAAATTTTCAAAATCTATGTGGTCTCTCTGAAAGGATTTATTTGGTTCCAGTTTGTATGACATATCCCTTTCTGGGACCTCCGCGAATGGAATACAAATATGCAAGCAAGGAAAATGACTGTAATAATTGCCATTGCGCAGGGGAAATCGGCGAGCGAATGCTCACGGAGAAGATATTCCTCTTTTATTATTTGTCTCTTTTGATCTGTCAATGGTATGGTTTCTCTGCAAAAATAACCGAAACAAATTTTGGATCAAATTAACTTTTATTGTAGGATACAAAAAATAAGTTCGGGCTTGCCAAGACAAGCCATAAGCATAAAATGTGACATCTTTTACTTAAAGCTTAGAAAAGAACTTAAAAACAACCCCACACTTGTGATATATCTTAATGTCAAATTGATGTACTTTCCACCATATTTCACTTTTACTTCCTTCCGGTTACCATAAAACTGCTGATAGCTGATTGCTTTGATTTCTGTTGCGTTGCAGTGCTCATCTTTTATCCACAAATGATTGATAATTAGATTGCACTTGGTATTCGTTCCTGTAATTAATGACTGAATGAAAAGTCCCCATTGGGGTTCCCCGATCGCTCAACCAAAGAACTACTTTGAATTTGTGTCTGATCGGTTCCCCGCTGCAAACTGTCGCGTGACATATATGGAAAAGTATGGGCAAACCCGTTTGAATTTCAATGAAAGTCATAAAACGTGAGTATTAATTTTGGTTATTGTCTGCTTTGACAATGAACACTTCATCGAATGGATTACACCTCATGGGGAATTTGTGTAATTTTTAAAATGCGCGTTTGCAAAACATACTACAAAATATACTCATCTTTGACAACTCTAACCGGTCAATATTCAAACATTACAAAAATTTTCGCGTGACATTTGTAGAAAAATTTCGACAAACCTGTTATAATTTCAATAAAAATTGAGAAATACAAAAGCATGGGAATTAATTTTGCTTATTATCACGTCGCATGTAAACCATAATCGAATTAAATGAGTCTCGTGGAGAATTGTGTAATTTTTAAAATGCGCAAATACACTGCAAAACAAAAACCGCTACATCACAGTTCCAAACATTACACCATAATACTTTGACCCGAGCAGAAATCTCTTGGACCTATGAATGTAATCTGTTTGGGCGGATTTTATACGGACTAAACTGGCAGTCAAACAAAATTAGAAAATCGAAAAATAATAATAAAAAGGGCGTACCTTTGCGGGGGTGTAATACCGAAGACGTTCTATGATTACATAATATCTTGGAAACCAAAAAAAAATTAAGTAAAATGTAGCAAAGAAGACATAAAATGGCAATAGTGACCCTCCAAGGAGGATAACATTGACACATTTTTGTTTTGTGCTCGAACTTTCGATCAGAGTTATTCAAAACGTAATTTTAGTTATTATTTCTGCGATTTTAAAGGCTATTTTGTTGTTTTCACTTGCCGAAGACCTTTTCCAGAACTTTGAAAAATTTCATACATGTCAAAAATTTCCCTTATTTTTCGATATTTTTCAAAATTTGAATTTTCGCCCAATATTTTTAAATTAAATTTTTGCGAAATTTGGCAAAAATTGATCAATAAAAAGGAAATTTTAAACTAAAAATTTTAATTTGTGCCAACAATTTTGAATTTTTGGCATTTTTGAAAAAGTTGGCTCCAGGCGTACCAAATTAGAGGGGGTAGAATTATTCAATCAAGCTCTAAGGGGCAAAATTAGAGGGGTTTAAATTAGAGAGTTTACGGTAGTTAGAATCATTAAGGATGCGCAATTAGTCCCTTTTGTAATTTTAGTTTATTTGTTATTGAATATTTAGGTCCAGTTTATTGAAAAGAGCATTTCCAAGTAAACTTAGTCATTTCATATCTAGCGGCATTTGCGTGTGGAATATGTGTGTGCAGAGTAACATTCAGACCTAAAATTATTATGAAAGTATCGAGTTTAGTATAAACTGACAAGTTCTCAGTCAATATTATTGCAGTTAATATCCTTACAAAATGTTCTGTCTTAATTTGGCTTTAAAATGTTAAATTTTTGGTTAAATGAGGGATTTCTGCAAGGAAATAGAAGGATGAGAGAAAGGAAGGAAATGAGAAAGAGAGAGGTATGCGACGAATTGTCGATAATGGGTTCTCCTCTGCCATTTCCAGACCGCCTGGCCTGGTGCCGCGGCAAACTCCTTTCGGGAATGTATGAATGGATTTCTCCATCTCAAATTCGCTTTTACTTTTTGGTTTTAGTCACGAAAACAGACACTGGAAGTTCGAGGCTAATCCATGAAATATTCAGTTTTGCTGCCTTTAATTGTTTTATAACTAATCAACCTGTTGACAAACATGAAAATACTTACGGAAAAAGTTCACCAGATTTTCTTATCAATTATATATTATGGATAGGCATCTATTCTCACATGTCAATCGTGATATTGAGCATACTGCTAAATTTTTGCAAATATGTCCCTTGATTTTTTGGATCTATTTTGTAACTATTTATAGGATTCAGTGCTTATTAAATTCTGTTTACTCTATTTTTGGAAAACAGAATTAGTCACCGATTTTATTCCCCAACTGAAGTCAATTTGCGATATTTTATAATTCGCTTCTGTTTTATTATCAGTCAATTAATTAGTAAAATTTCGGTATCTGTGTCACTGAAAATTTGATGTCTCTTGACGTACATTTAAAGGTTTGTCCATTTTTGTGATGCACGTACAACACATTTAGTTTTTTTCACTTTTTACACAAAACACCTTCACTTAAAATCTTACGTTTTCAAAAATTGCGAACAGACTGGTTATAGGTCGAAATAACGTGGAAAGTATTTGCATAACATGCATAGAATCAATAATGCTTCCCTATTTTTCGAGAAGGTAAAACTCGCGGCAGCGACGACAAAATATGCATAAATTTATGAAGGCGACTCGAAAATAATAAATGTTTCCAAGTAATATTACACTTTGAACCTTGTTTATACTATGTAACATTTATTATCACCAATTCGCGAATTAAAAAATACTCTCTTGTTGGGAAACCGAGAAATAAACAATTATTTTGGTCTTCTAGTTCAATAATTTGGCTAATAGGAGTTCGAAATTTATTTCGGGAAAAATAAAAAACTTTTATTATCAAATTGTCATAGATCATATCTCTGTTATCCATCGATATGAACGAGACATATATAGTTGGTCAATGTTTATATTCATGTCGAAGAAGTCTTTGATGTTGACATAAATTGTTTCTTTTATTTATTCTGTGAGTTATTTTTTGCCTGGTCTCGGCCTATTTTTACATCCTGAATGTTACATTGGTTATGTCTCTTTCAAGATCAAGTGGATGGGTACATTGTGTCAACTTCTTTTGTTTTAGTACCCAAAGAACACGAGAACAATTAGGAAGCTGTTTAAAAGTGGTATGGTCCCTAAATAAATTCCTACATTGTCGGTCGGGTCCCTCTAAGTTGATAGGTGAAGTTCCGCCCGCAATAGAATAACCCACTTTTTGGGGGTCCCGGACCCCAAACTCGCGAGTACCACCCAAAAACCCATGATTTTAGGGGGGGTTATCAATGTCAGATTTGGGGTTGACATACGTGAAAACGTGACATCCGTGTGTCACGTAAAAGGGCAACTTTCTCCGGTTCGCTGGGATCCGGGCGAGTGATACGTCATTTTGTAGCTCTCGATGAGAGAAGACGAATGACGTATCAATCGGCCCGGACACGGCACGGGAACGGGAGATATGGCCAGGTGGAATCCCGAAAATGCAACATTTTTGGGAAATTTGCAACTTTCTCCGGTTCGCTGGGATCCGGGCGAGTGATACGTCATTTTGTAACTCTCGACGAGAGAAGACGAATGACGTATCAATCGGCCTGGACACGGCACAGGAACGGGAGATATGGGCAGGTGAAATCCCGAAAATGCAACATTTTGGGAAATTTGCAACTTTCTCCGGTTCGCTGGGTTATGGCCGAGTGATACGTCATTTTGCAGCTCTCGATGAGAGAAGACGAATGACGTATCAATCGGCCTGGACACGGCACGGGAACGGGAGATATGAAATCCGGAAAATCCTGGATGATCAGGGACGCCGCCATGCGGCGAAGCCGCTGGGTGGTCCTATGGAATATATAACTATTTTGGTATTGTTTTGGCATATAAATATAATTACTTAATTTTTCAGGCCACAAAGCCATTTTAACTTTAGGATTAAAATATGGCATTAATTATTAAAACTTTAGCGGTCGCTTATGGTTTAACAAGAAGATTTTGTTCCCTAATATTCATAAAAATAATTAAGTTACTGCCTCTAAGGAGATAGAAAGGCCGATTTCAAACGAATTCAAATTTCGAATTCGAGTTTAAAAAGCGGAAAAAGAAAGAGAGAAATGACGAAATAGTGTGTGTCGCAGGGTTATCGCGGCGGGACAACACTTTTCGGCGCGAGCAAAGGAAATGGTGAAATCGGCCTTTCTATCTCCTTAGAGGCAGTATGTTAGTTATGTTTTGTCGGTGTTATGAGTGTTTAAAAAAAATATGAGAGCTAAAAGTTTGGAACAACAAAATGTATTCATATGTTGACCTGAAAGGATTTCGTTGATTCCTGCGTTCCCAATAAATGTTAGGATATGTTAAAGTCGAGTTATGTTGAAGCATGTGATCAAAGTTCTGTGGGCAGTTTTTTTGTGCAAAAATCTTACACAACATAAAATTTTCATCCACTTTTTAACTCGAATTACATTTCTCGTGCCGTGATTTTTAATCTGTCCAGTGGAAGTGTTTAGAACCTCTTTATAAGACCCAAACCCTATTCCAAAATTATTGCAATGATCACTTCAACCCCTTAGTGGTGGCATGCAAACCGAATATTAACATTTCTCGCTACCATTGTTTGGAGGAAATGCGTAAGCGGTGGCAGGGATAGTGATCGGATTAAATGTTCGCGTCAGCGCCATGCATATATATTGTCGTGTGAATATGTTGTGCTGGGCATTGACACTCAGAAGGCTCGGTAGTGCGCGCAAATCCCCAATCGCCGTATCAATAAAACGAAAAAATTATTAGACTGCCCAATTTCATGGGCAGTTTCCACAACTAACGCAAAATATTTTGCCCCGAAAACTTATGGCTGCCCCGTTTTCCAGTTCTGTACTTTATGTGAACTTTTCACATCTTCCAAAACTTATGTACATTACTTTTTCCGACTGATGTTTAAGTCTGAATAATAACAAAGAATTTTCGCGAACTTGATACCAACCATTTATCATATCGTATTCCTTTAATTTTCAAAAAGGGAGTTTGCCGCTTTTTTAAATCAAAATACTTGAGGCACTATGCTCTCAATCACCTACGACCACATCAATTTACTCTCAAAATAGGCGCATTAGCAGACGATATCCCAAAATAGATTCTGTTTTAGAAAGTTAAAAATCTCAGTTACTCCAACAAAATCACTTCAATTCTCATAGGTTTGTCTGTTTCTTCTAGCATACATTTTTTGAACAGGCTCTCGCTCGAACGCGATTCAGATCGCTCTTTTCCAGACGCTGTGTTCACGGAGTTACCAAAGGGTTGGCAAATAAACCTTAGTTTCCTCCACTTGACATTAGCTCAAACATTAGTGCTTTTACAGTTAATCATAGGCGGTACTTTCTGAGACATAGCGCTAATTTTTTCGACCGCCTCTTTGTTTCACAGCCATTTCCCATCCGGCATAGATTAGCAAATGGGAGCATAGATTGGCAGTCTCAAATATGCTATCTGTATGCAAACTTTGATGACTATCGATGTGCTTCACATGTTGCCCATTTTCAATAATTAAATAAAATTCAATAATAGAAGGAATTCGGTGAGGAATTTTGATTTAATGCATCCCATGGAAATCGTGTCGCCAATTCATTTTATTTCGCTTCTTTGGTTTGAACCATGTTTTGTATTTTTACCTATTCACCATACCTTTAAACTGACTCACAATTTGAACATCTGTAAGTGCTTACAGATAGATAGTTTGTCTCGTTTGGTCGCTTTGTCATATTTTTAATTAATACTATGTACCAAAAATGGGATGAGTATAGCCAAAAGCTGTTGCCAAAAGTGGTGCAGCGAAATTTACAGAAGAGCTCATTCCAGAAAAATAATTAAGAAAACCCGCTTTTCTCATAATAATTAGTGTGTTAATAATTAGGTTGTAGTTAGTTTGTTCGTAGTAATTCCTGAAAAACGAAGTATTGGTCACTAAATATTCAGAAATCCGCTGATTAAAAATTTTATACATTCCTATTTAATCACTAATTAATATTACGTTTTCGATTTCGTTTGTGGTACATATTTTTTCTGACTAATTCTCAGGAGAAGAATTGATAAAACATTAACTGATGCAGTCTTATATTATCAATTTCCATTCGGACGCAATCATGTATGCATATGCCGCATTTGGAAGTGTGCGAAAAGGGAGGGACATTTTAACAATCCTATGTAATGCAATTAATAGAGCCATTAAGTGCGTCTGCGAAAATAACGCTCATTTTTGCTTTTCAATGTTCAAATGAAAAAATGATAATAATTGGATATTGCTTCAAAATTTGAGTATGTTGATGGTTTATTTTTATGATAATTAATAATGCGAATTTCGACAGGTATTCTAATTTTTTCTCCTCGTTTGGCATAGTTTCGAGCAATAAAATTGTTTCTTCAGAAAATGGTGAATTTGTTTCCGTCTTCTATAATTTTTAAAGACCAAAAGAATAGTCCGATTATGTCATCTTTTAGGAGCATTTAGAACAAACATTTATTGGATGAATAATTAGCTTCTGTTCTAATATTTTTCCAATCATTCGGAAACTGGTTTTACAGCACGAATACTGTTATTAACTTATAAGACGTGAATCGAAAATTTTAACATTGTTTAAACTCAATTTGTTTCCAATACTCAATTTTCTTCATGTTTATGCTTATGTAAGACATCTTTAATTAAACATTTTTACCAAAGCGGGATTAATGGACAAGTCTAGCGAGCTTTACAAATACGGCAACCCGTGTTGTTAGAGTGCCTTAGGTTTAACAATAGCTATATATGGAAAACGATCAAGGATTGACCACTTCTAATCTGAGCTATCACTGACCACAAAATGAGAATTATTTGTTCAATACACTAGCCATGAAAGATCACAAAGAGCGACCTCTCTGACGTCGATTGACGCACTCTTTTCTGGTCTCTCAACTTCTCGCTTTGCCCTTCCCAAGCTGGGAATGTTGATATTGTTTGGCGAACGCTAGGGGTATTCCCCCTCATAGTTTAACCTCTTTTTGCAGTAAATTCTATGCCAATTAGCAGCTTAAAATCAATTACAGGCATTTGTATCGAAAAAGAAAAAATATGAGATGCCTCTTTATTACTGATATTTATTAACACTGTACCGTTTTTGGCTAGATTCATTTGTTTTTGATTTTTTATACTATTTTCGGATAATTATTTTGTAAAATTTTTTCCGTTTTTTAGTCTCTTTTAAGTTTAAGTGGAAAGAAACCTTTTTAATAAAGAAGAAAAATGCGTAATTACCAAAAATTTTCTAAAGAATTAAGAAAAGCTTCCTGCCTCAAACCTACTCTCGGTCATGAAGATTATTAACTCCCAACATGAAGATTATTTTCATCATTGTTTTCTTACGCAAAATGTACGTGTTGATTTCCGTTCCAAGAAAATATTACTTATTCCGGATAACACCTTTATAAGCGTTCATATGATATCCTACCAGCGCAATATTAGCTTGCCGATAAAATACATTAAATTAACGATAAACCGAGCATATTGTATTTTAATATAAACAATGATAATAGTCCTTTGTTTTTATTGAACTTAATTTAGACTTTTTTGTTACTGCATTTTTATCCAATGATCTCAAAATCGAGTGACTCATCTTTACATTGTCGGTTGTTTTCCCACGCGGACCTTCAAAGCTATTGCTTCCATAAATATTTATTTATTTATTTTGTCAAGTAAATAATGTATCAGCAATCATTTTTCCGCGATGAATGGCCATTTTCCAATTGATAGTTTGTCAGTATTCCTTACGTTAAATTACTCGCGCGTTAGGTTAGAAAACGTTTTTATAGCAGAATTTAGTTTTGCTATATAATTATAAGAGATAATTTACGAGTCTAAGATAATTTACGAGGATAAACCTAAATCTTTCTCCCTCTTTGTCACATTTCTTTCATTTATATGAAAGAAATGTTTTTCAATCGAATATAGTTTGAAAGTGAAACAATTTATACCTTTATTGCAACATTCAAACTGCTACAAAACATGTGTCCCTTTTCAGGTTCATTGCATTGAGGGCTGGTTTCGATGATGGGCCAATAGAACAATTTCAGATATGAGGGAATTGCATTCCAGAAATAGGAAAGATCCCAAATTTGATAAAAAAGAGTCGGTCCTTTGCAATAAATATTTATTGAAGAAAATGTGTGTAACGATTTAAAGGTCAAAACAAATGTTGGAATTCGAAATTTGGTTAGATTATATGTTTAGAAAGATTTAAGCATGCAAAACCGAATAAAATAGTTTAAATTATTGATTGAAACTGTTTAATGACACTTGTATACAGCAAATTCTTCTCTGGACGTAGTAAACCCAAAATAGTGGTTCCGATTTTATTTCATACTTTTTAATCGGATTGTCAGACGTAAATATCTGACAATGTTGCTTATGCTAATGATTAGGGATGGGATTTTTAGGTCCCAAAAATCGCATTTTAGGTACCTAAAAAGGTCCCAAAAAAGGCCATTTTAGGTCCCTTTTAGGTCCCACCAAAATGGTCATTTTAGGATGAAATTTCCCCAAAATTCCCCAAAAAGGTCATTTTAGGACCGTATTTGTGGGAGATTTTGATCAAAATTTGCCAAATTTTTAAAAATTTTTATAAAAATTCAAATATTTTTCGAGAAATTTTTCCAAAATTTTTTCAAAATTAAAAAAAAATATTTTGAAATTTTTTTCAACAAAATTTTTTTCGGCGCCGCCTTCGGCGGCGCTGGAAAAAAAATTCCAACGGGGGGACCCTATTGATTTTGGGACCTAAAATTTCCCAAAAAAGGCCAAAATAGGTCTTTTTAGGTTTTTTAGGTTCGGACCTAAGAATCCCATCCCTACTAATGATAAAGTAAATTTTAGATTCATTTCGAGCCAAATCCAGAAGTGCCTAAAATATTATCAATAATCTCTAAATTCTACTAACTTTCTGTAAAATATAATGGATTACGACTATTGGGACGAGCACAAAGGAAGCATTGTGATCACGACGACCGCTACGCAGCCTATCACAACACTTCACAGTGGATGTACAAGGTAGTTTTGACTAATCAGGCTTTAAATGAGAATTTGTAACTTCAGAATAAATAAATCCAAACATTCTAGACTAAAAATTTCCCAATAAAAATTGCATGCATAATATTATTAATTTATTTAAATGATATCCAACTGCTTGAGAATTTAGCCTTTATTGCAACTTGAATATTATTTAGTATTCATCCTGGAATGGTAAATGACATTTCTCTCGGACCAAAATATGAGTTAACCTATGAACCTGATGAAATAGCAGAATATCAACGAGAGGAAGACGATTATGATGGCGATCTTCCTGAAGACGAAGAAACAGAGGCTTCTAACGAATTATTCCGACAAATGATCGACGCCCAAAATTCTCAGCAAACTATTCTCGGAGGATATCAGATTGGAACTACCACCCAGGCAGAGCTGGCACAACATCATATAATACAAAATCACCACGCCCAACAACCAGCTCCACAGCAATATAAATTTATCAAGCTCACAAATAGGTTGGTATATTTTCCTCTTCCAATCCAATATATGCCCAATAAATATTTACGTGAAATGTCACGCTAAATGCAGGTCACATAGGTATTTGAAAAATCAAATGATCAGTGATCAAACAGCTTTTGTTAAAACGCTTCTGTACAGGGTCTTTGAAAATTTCCAGTTTCAAATTCCTTAACAAAACGGAATATAAAAACATTACGTAACGCGTCAGCTGTTATGAACCTTACTAACACTTAGCTCCCGACTTTTCTCTACAAGACATCGCTTTACAATTGATGATGGTAACCTTCAATAAAATAAGCTTTCTCCGGGGAAGCCCGACAAGTAATCCTCACGACCGAACTTATTGCGCCATTTCCTTTTGTCTGGAACTATGCGCCATTCAGTTTTTATTTGTTTATTTATTCAACGCTCTGTTTCTATCTGATTACTTCCCGTTGTTGAACTCCAGCAGAGTAGCAGCTTCCAAGTTTCCCTCTTCTATAAGCTGGAACTACCTCATGGCTATAACAATTCAGGCTTGGCATTCGTCATCTCGAAAATTGTGTAATTTTGTGTCTATTTATAAATGATTATGTGAAGTGTATGCGTTTATTTGGAGCGCATTAACGAACTTCATAGTGCGCTGAAAATTTAATGTTAAAATTAGAAATTCGTTTTGAAGAATTATTGAAAATTAGGGATTATACAAAGCTTTTATTAGCGGTAAATAGTTCATAACAGTAATGAAAGAAAAGGAATTCAGTTATTCACATTTCGGTTATTCCCAGGATTTTATTCACAAAAAATTTAGTCAAATTTTCAAAAAGTTCACATAGGTCAGTTACACAAATGCATGTAACCCATATTGATAGACTGTTTTAATTGCAATAATTCACTTCTGTGATACTGCGCAGCTCCCTATTCCTACCAGTGAAGGGACCTGTCTCTCGTCACCACACCTCGAGAGCCTTTCTTCAACCACCGCATCCGTGCACAATTTTTCGATTGCCCGCTACCCATCCCACCCAATTCCAGCGGAAAACGTTGTCCCGCATTTCAAAGGGAAGCGCACTTCATTTTAGTAGTGTCCCGCTATGTAGTTATTATGTTGTTGTGCTCCAGTATCCTTCCTTGCATTCGTTTCCGCGCACTTCAAAGGGCCTAGACTGTGGGATGAGTTTTTTGCCACCTTTTCCCTCGAAAATTTATTGAGGGAATAACCAATTATTCTCGTCGATTTGATGAGCCCAATTGTCAAATCCCAATATCCCGATTATACTTTGTATTTACTAACTAAACTTTACTTGCGAAATAATTCAACACAATAACAAATTTATGTGTTTTACTCTCATC
This sequence comes from Ditylenchus destructor, assembly GCA_022814885.1. Classification (NCBI taxonomy): domain Eukaryota; kingdom Metazoa; phylum Nematoda; class Chromadorea; order Rhabditida; family Anguinidae; genus Ditylenchus; species Ditylenchus destructor. The sequence goes on along the minus strand of JAKKPZ010000002.1, from coordinate 6,284,905 downwards.
GGCTTCAGTCAAAAATGGCTTAAACTCAATACATTACTTGCTTATCCTAGCATAAAGTTGATCCATGACTACTCCTCAGAATTTGAATGTATAATAATTTTATTTGGTTATAAAAGTTCAACTTTTGCAAATTGCAAAATTTTCTCGCACATTTTGCCCCTACGATCTTATCATTCAATAATCAAAATGTCAAATAATTGGCTTGTTCAGACTTACATGATAAAGCGAAACTCTTATCGCTTTCCCTAATTATCACAACTCATTTTAATTGCCTCAAGTACCTCTCAGAACAATGTAACGTTCGCTATTCATCTTCGTAGTTTAACAGTGCCATTGCAGCAGTCACTACTTTTTATTATCTTTCTTTTTCTCCATTTCGCGACGCTTTCAGTCCCACATTCGTTCTATGTATCGATTTTACTCACATGTCCTTTTTTACACTCAACCGGGAAATGAAGAGTTGTGTCCACTGCGGATGGTGAAAAGTTTCCATCGCTTTTGTAATGCAATAAAACCTCCAAATATTTTTCGAATAGGAAGGATTTTGAATTAAGGAATCTCTGTAACGAAAAACCGTTTTTCAAAAACGTCGTACATAAAGTATCACCAAAAACAAGCGTGATGTATAAAACATGGAATGTTAAATTTGGTCCAATCTCGCTAGGTTCATAATCATAAGTCAGGGATTAAGTATAAAACCTTCAGTCCATTAACTCTTGGAAAATGTCGATTTCCTGGTTAAAACTTTTATGAAGACAAATTGAGCGTTGACAACATTGAGTTGTTAAAAATAAAATATTTTGGTATCAATATGTTTAAAGCGCCTAATAATGATTGATTATGTGATGGTGTCTGAAATTAGTCTTTCTGTTTACATTCATTCTTTCCTCACGCATTACCTACGCAATTACGCTTTAGCAGTAACCGTTTTTGCTTTAATCGGCTCAAATCAATTCCCAAAATGTCTCTTCTTAATCACTAGACCTATAATGAAAGTTGACTAACTGAAATATAAGAAGCGAAATACTATCTTCCTTCCTCTTACTTTGTTCTAATTTGAACTAACAAAAAACAAATATTTGTGTACCGTATTAAACAGTTTGATTGTAATGCTTTTTTGGCTGTTTTACATAAAAGCCAAAGCTCTTAGTTATCGATCGTTCTGCTTAGCGGTTTTAGTACATAACTTAAAGTAATAAGTACGTTACTCTTTTAGGATGTCCAACTCGCCCACTAGCTTAGCAATGAGCAGTAGTGGAAGTAGCTCGGTGAGTTCAAGTGGCACAGGAACACCCGTGGCGTCTTATCACATTCGCGATAAACCCGGTTCATCTTTCTCTTTGGCCGGGAATATTTGTTCAATAATGGGGCAGCAAAGCCAAATAAATGCCAACGCATCGTCTGCTTCGCCGCCAAATATGAGTGAAGCCATTTGTGCCGTTTGCGGGGACGGGCACGCAAAACTTCATTATGGAGTCTTGGCTTGCTATGGATGTAAGGTTAGAAAATTATATCGTATATCTAATGAGCAATTAAAAAGATGAATTATTTGGACTCAAAATTATGTGATTTTTTACACTACAGAACGGAAGAATTTTGTTGATCATTTTTAATATATATATATTATTTTTTCTAAAGGTTCAATAATTATTTTAAAGGGCTTCTTCCGGCGAACATTGACAGGAAAGTATCGTTATGTGTGCAGGTTCGGTAACAATTGCATTGTGGATAAATGTAATTTTTGTACATGTACAATTTTCGCTTAAGCATGCTGTTTAGACCAAAGAAATAGCTGCCGGTACTGTAGGTTCAACCGATGTTTGCAAGTTGGCATGGACCCCAAAGCGGTGAGGCCTGATCGAGATTTGACAGGCAAACAAAAAGTGCCGCGAGCCAGAAAGCGGCAAATGGACGAAGAGCTAATAAATCACATGGTATGAGTAATTTTTCATACTCAAGAATCTCTCATGTGTATTACTATGTGCGCGAATCTATTAGTGATTAAATTGGCCCATTATTTCTGGAAATGTTTTTGGATTTGGTAATTTCACCTGTGACTTCTTTTCTATAATGTTCTTTGGTTATAAACAGGAATGACACCAGTTTATAACGGGTGGAAAAATTTTCGTTAAATGTTTATTTTTATAACAAGTTGTCCAACAAGACTTTTGTTGCAAAGTTTTATTACACATGCGAAAATATAGTAACGTATTATTCAATTTATTTTGGTATTTCCATTTATATTAACTGTTTAAGGCCAAATTTAGATGCGCTTGCAAGGAGACGATTGGTCAAGGAAGATTCCTGTCGAGGCAAAGATGCTACTTATGCAGTTGCTCAATATCGAGTCAAAAGTTGCAAAGGGTGATACCAGTCACTCGAACTTAGGAGGACATCCACAAAAAATGACCGCCCCTTCCTCAGGAAATACTTCCAAAAATGTGTCATTGAGGGAACTCTTTGAACAAAAACCGTCACTAAGCGGTCGGAGATCCGAGGTACAGAATTAACAGTGATCTAGTTTTCATTAAACCTTAGCTATTTCAAGCTACACGGCTCGAAAATCTATAATATAATTTTCATTTCAGATGGGCTATGAGCCTTATAGGATAGCAAAGGCCGAAGAATTGAGCAGGATCGCTCATCGGAGTGCCATTGCTGCCGTTGATTGGGTGGATTCTCTAGCAGAAATTGGTGAATTTATGGACACTGAGGACAAAATTGCCTTGGTTAAATCGTGTTATGCTCCGCTTACTATATTCAATTTCTCTGCAAGAACGGCCGAGGTTAGATCATGAATTACATGTAAAAATATATATTTATCAATTCAGAATACCAAAAACCCCGACATATTGTGTCTGTGCAGTTATTCATATGTGCCACGGAATCTGCCACCTGAATTTGACGGATCAAAGTAGGACGTTTTCTATCTGTAACTAGTATGACTAAAAATCATAATATAATCATAAAATAGTATAGCTATATCATCAAATAGTATAGCTCATATTTGAATGTTATATTACTTATAATAACAATAACAACGATCCTGTATCATAGTTATTATTTTGAAACAAAATAATTTTGTGTTACGAAGCGGACATGTGGCAAATCAAACAATTGGTTCTCAAACAGAGTCATGTATTTCATATTAAGAGAGGTAGTGCTATGGATCTAACTGCTTCAATTTGCAAAATAAAATAATAAAATAAAATATGGGGTAAAGCCAGCTACTTCTAAAGATTTTATACTTTAAACCTCCTTCTTATGCAGGGAAGAACGAATAATATTTTTTAATTACTTTTGTGAAACTTAACCATCATTTTATAATTTCTCCTATGAAATTTGAATATATCTATGCTAAGATTTATTTTGTATCGAAAGATCGTGTTTTAATTAATTTATTCTAATTTTTACAGCCATCTGTCCAACAATCTCATTGATAGGACATTGAATGAGCTCGTCACTCCATTGCGAAAACTTAACCTCAGGGAAGAAGAAGTTGTGCCTCTTAAAGCCATAATTATACTTAATCCAAGTAAGTCAAATTATAAATGAAATTCCTTTTGAAAGCAATGGGGAATATTTATCGGTGCTTGGTTATATGAAATAAACTATAATATTTTTCCTCAAACTAACTGGCCATAATTAGTTGTTTTTAAAAATTGAAAAGGGAAATTGTATGCTGAATTGGTGAAAATGAGTTGAGATTTAAATTTTAAAAATGTTTATCGTAAATGCGTAATGTTGTTATGGAAATAGTTGTTATTTTTGAAAATTCTGGTGTGTCGGCTTACAAAGTCTGCTAGTTTTTGCTTTCATTTAAATTAGTTAACTCTTTGCATCCAGCTTGATTTCTAATCTAGCATTCGCTTTATTACCAGTAAATCGTTTCCAGTAAATATTATTTATATATGTCAGAAGTTTATTAATTTAGATGCCAAAGGTCTGTCCGCTGAAGCACAGCAGCGCGTATCCGACCTCAGAGATAAGGTTCAGGATATGCTGTTTCAAATAGTGAAGGAGCTTCGGCCTGTTTACAATGCCTCATCTCGTTTCGGAAATTTGCTCCTGCTTTTACCCACCATCACTGTAAGAATATTTTGAGGGAATTTTATGTGTGTAGCTTAACGAACTCAGTGATCAGGTTTTGAAAGTTTCTTTTTTTTGTCTTAAGCTTTTTTGGTCGTAAACGCCAAGAATATAGCAACTGTAATCAGTTGATGTTAGTAACTTACATCGTCAGACATACATAATTCAGATAAATACTGTTAATAGGCCTTGAGATTAATGTTAAGTAATAACTCTCCCCTATATTTGATTAAATTTCGTCTCACATTAAGTTCTATTTTCAGACATTATCAGGTGTGATGTGCGAAAACATGCAGTTTTGTCAAGTATTCGGAAATCGCACAAAAATGGAACCTTTGCTAAGTGAATTGTTTGAAGACGCCAAAGGAAATCAAAACAACAATATGGAAGAGATTACCTCGTCAACTTCGGCCGGATTATTGACACCTCCATTGTTGGAAAACCCCGCGGATATAAGTTTACACTCAATCGTACCCAATAACTATTCAAAAGTAGCTCAAAATGGAAATCAGGCGGAAAAGACGGATTCATACACGCAAACCGAGAATCCATATTGTTCAGACGATTGTTGTTCACCTTTGACGAATATGTCAAACTCGAATTCATTGATCAACGACTATTCCCCACACGCACAATCACAGGGACAGGTATGGGGTTAATTCAAATTTTATCATTCAAGCAAATCCAGAAATTGGCAATCAAAAGTCGTCTTTAATGCCAAATAATTTATTACGCTTGTCCCCTTTATCCAAGCATGGCAACCGGACCGGGCACCGGACCGGACCAGGGGGTGGCCGGTCCGGCGGACCAAACCGGACCGACCAAAACTAAATAAGCACCCCTAAGAATGCATTCGGAATTTCAAAAAATTTGAAATTTTTGAAATATAAAAAATTTTTAATGCAAATTTTTGTCAAACTATTTTCCTTCCATTTTCTATTCCATTTTGCTATTTTTCCAAAATTTTCGCTTGCAGCGCTCTTTTGCTGTTTGAATGTTCTTTTCTCTTATGAAATTCGGTTTCGAAAATAAATTTCGACCTCTATTTCTTATAAAACAATATCCCAAGTGTGGGAGTTAGGAAAAGGGCGTTTTTAGGCAAATCGGTTCCATCGTAGCGCATAAAAAACTGCCCTTTTGGGGCGAAAAATGCTAATTTTTGGCCAAAATTGTTTATTTTAGTCCAAAAAATTGAAATTCTCGACTGGATATGAAAAAACTAATTGCAGATTCGTAATCAGCACATCGAAATACCCTAAAAACACATTTAGATGCTAATATGCGAAAAAATTTTGGCGCTACCGAAGGCAGCGCCGCGAAAATTTTTTTGACCTTTTGTAGACCGGACGAGACCGGGCAAAAGGTCGGTCCGTTGTCATGCTTGCCTTTATCTGATAATGTTATTCAACAACACATCAGTGTACACATATAACTTCATAATGGTACCATTTATTCAGGAACAAAAATAAATACAATATACGAGGAAGTCAAAGATAAATTTATCCTAAGAAATTTTTATTCCTAAGAAAGCTTGGATTATCGTTAAAATAGTTTGCGTTATGTAGTTGCTGCTGATGCATACCATGCTAGTAGTTTCCCATTTGAGTAATTGTAAAGTTTCTAGCTTCTTGTCTTGAGATAGTTTAATTTTTGTTGTATTTATTTGTTTAATTTTCAGCAACAACATCACAGCGATGATGATCCACTTAGCCATGTGTCACTCAGCCCCTTCCCTAACTTTGAATCGAACCTCCTGGATGATTGTGAGCTTGCAGATTCATCGACCTTTTCGCCTGGTGCGGCCCAGCAACTACGGTTCATGCTAGGAGATTCTGCAGAGTGTAACGATCTCTTTGGACTTATACAATAGATGAAAGCCAAAATGCACAATTAAAGCATATGATAGAAATTAGCAGCAGCAAAAACAGCTAGATACTCTCACGGTTATATTATATTTTATTAGTTTCTAGTGAGGAAAAGAGTAATATATTAAAAAGTTATGCTTGGAAGGTTAACAGGCCTGAAAATTACGGTAAACTCAATTTTTTTACAACCGCCTAATTTTGCCCTCCCCAGAAGTAAATTTAAAAAATGTCAAAATTTTACATTCTTTGGCGCCAATTCAAATTTTTTACTGAATTTCGGGCTATTTTTGCAAATATTACCCAAAATTTAGTAAAAAATTCAAATTTTTTGGGCAGGAACTCGAATTATGACAAAATTTTGAAAAACGTCAAAATAGCGGAAATTTTTGAATTTGATCAAAATTTTCGCGCCACCCTCTAGAGCGGAAAATAGATTAGTTTAATTTCGCCCTCCCCTCTAATTATACTCCGTGGTAAAATTAGAGAGTTTACGGTACTAACGATAATTATTGGACATTTTTGATGAAATAGGCAGTCCCCTAAATTTAATATGGATTTTGACAATGACATTTGTTATTTTGGTCAATTCAAGTCATTTTTGCTAAGGTAACAATAATTTTTGCTTTTGAACTTTGAACACAAAATTATGCAGTTTACCTCATTTTGCTCGAAAATACAAAATGGCGAAATGCGATATTTGTTTTGAAGGAATTTGGATCTCCCGCAAATAATTACAACCAATTTTACCTTATTATATCTACAAAAAATGATAATTAAGCATATTCTGAATAAAAGTGCCCTAACCTTAATTAGTTTAATATAAAAATCCAAGCATACACTTTGTTATAATGAATTATTGACTCACAAAATCATGACCAAAAATCGTCGATTCATACATTTTATTACTGATATGTTTTGTTCAACTTATTTACAATTCCTGTCATTATTCACAGACTACTTCACAGTCTTCGGCAGCCTTAATATCACTTATCCCTTTGTTTCATATTTTATGTGACTTGCGGTGAAAAGATTTATTTTTAATAAACTATTAAAAGAAATGCATTTCACGCAAACACACTTACTACAGCAACTTAAGCTTAAGAGACGAGTAATGGCTTAAATTGAAGCTAGGCTTTAGGCGAACAACATTGTGCTTTGATTTAGACTTGGCCCAAGACTTAGGATTAGGCTCAATCTTAGCTTGGTGGCAAGTTTTAGGCTTTAAGCTTAGGCTACGATTTGGCTTATGTTGGACGAGTTTGGCTTCAAAATATGCGTTTAAAAAGGACAACTGAGGGCACATCCGCCTAGAATTATAAAAATCATCCTTATAGTAAGTTAATAAATCAGTAATGTAAAAATCTAGTCAGTGACGAATAACCTCTTGGTATGAGAGAGAGAATTTGGCGTAAAAAATACACAAAAAAGGCATTTTCACCTTTGAAATTCAAAATTTTTAACCGAGTCCCAAACGTCCAACTCCTAAACGGCAACTTCCAAATGTATCATAACTGTTATGATTATCATTAACGAATTGGTAATTACTTACAATTATGTTACCGTTGTAAAAATTTATGCTATTGCCGATACAAATTTCATTTATACAGATATAGTCATCCTTAGCAAAACGAGCCCTCCCTATCTATAATCAAGATTTTCTCCAGTAAAGTCAGTTTTGGCGAAAACGGATGTTTTCCAAACAAACTTTTGTCCCTAATCGAAAGTTTTTCACCATTCCTTATATCGATGGGATTCGCAATAGAAACTTCGTTATATCTTCTTTATATGGAATCCTTGGTAAGGCAGTCCTGTCCGCTATATCGGAGTGTACTGTAATGTAATGGATTTGATTTAAATGCGAACGCTTATTCTACCCTACCCATTGATTGTCTTCTAAATTCAGTATCAGGTTTTCCGTAATAAAAGCTAAACAACACAACTAATGGCTGTGCATTACGCAAGAAAACGCTATGCCAGTTAATCGGAAAATTTCGATTTACGGCAGAAAAACGACATTTTTATATTTTCTCCCTGAACTTTTCTGGTAACTTTTCTGATGCTTATAAAACCACCAGAAACGACACATCGTTGACCGGAAAAGGTCGTATTTAATTATTTATCAATAACTGTTGTATTGGTTATAATGACGTCTCCTATAAGCAGTGCTTTGGCCATAATTACGTAAAGAGGGCATTTAATGTGAACTATTATGAAACGACGATGTCATTCAAAGCAAATGAGTGTTGAACGAACGTTTTAATTAACTGAGTATGAGCTGCTCTGATATTATGTTGTTACTTGATTAGTCATTCCACGTGACATTTTGATATTTTGTTTACATTTTTTGTAAACTAAATGCTAAAATTAAAATGAATCAGTGTTAGAAATATATTTTTATTTATTACCAATGCATTCAAATTGTTTTAATTCAAACAATTCTAATGTTGGAACACGAAACGGAAATGTGAAACCAGATTCAGTGCTCGAAAATTCCTTATAATAATCCTCTGTATACCCCTTACAATAATCCTACGACTATTAAAACTGGGAAAACTGAAAATTAACTCTAGTGTCACTTCCTATGGTTAGGTCATGTTATTGACTCAAGTTACTTCGCTATTTTTCTATATCACTGTACATTTTGTGTACAAAAAAATCATCAGAATGAACATGAATAAAATCATATGAGAAGAAATCATTAACACAGTTGTAAGTTTTATTTCCGATCGATCATCAGATTAAAATGAGGAGAAAGTGCTTGAGTGACACTGAAAGTCGCAAGCGATGTCCTTAACTCAACAAGTGGCCATTCCTCATTAATAGAGCAAATATTGAGTTCATAGACTACTTGAAATGTGGCGATAAAGATGTAATTTTCTGTTAAGCATTTCAACCATCGATTACAAACACAACTTTTTTATCAAATTAGTTTGCCAAGAGTATATTTTAGGTTTTGGTTAGGTGAGCCGGGTTATGGTTTTATCCACCGCACAAATGGACTCACTGAAATTTCCCTCGGAAATTGGAATTTGTTTGATTAATAAATCCATGCTTGGAGTCAGTGACATTAATGCTGAAAAAAGGGGTCAGAAATACCTCATCTTTGCATGGAAAAGCACTAACTGCACAGCCTACTCTTGATCTGGCCGTTTGACCCCCGAGGCGATTTCGTGGGTAAATATGCCAGATATTGAAAAAAATTTGTGGTACTATATGTCCCTCAAGGGGCTACAACATAATTTTTACAGAAGCCGAATTGGTGATAATATGCTTACGTTACCACGGTTTAAAGTCAAGGGGGACAAATGTCCCGAGGGTCAAACGTCCTGATTCGAGCAATAACCGCTCCTCCTTGTGCAATAACAATGATAGTAATAAAACTCGCTTAGCGATAAATCCGTCCAGTTTTTATCACTGGTCGCTCAAATGTGAAATTACAAAAGGTTCGTTTTTGTTTTTATTCTGGAATTTTTTAGATCATTATCCCCTTCAGCATGAGACTGATATTCCGTGTCCTTTTCTGACTGCAAATTCCTTTCAGCTCTCCATCTATTGTTATTTTCCTCCAAAAATTTCCCTCTTTTATGTCCAGTGAAAAACCGCTTTTCTATACGCAAATAATGCACATACACAGCCCAGTCACATACGATTTCACCGATCACACGCACAAATCGGTGAGAGAACAATACCTTTGCACTGTGTCGCTGCGTCAAATGCATACCCTATTTTTATCAACTCTGTTCTATAAATCAGCAATCCCATAAAAGTGGGAGCACTTCTCTCCATATAGAGAAAAGAAACGTCTCTTTTCTCGACATAACACCACCTCACGCACATATTATACCTAGGCACAGCCTCGCGTAATCACCGATTTTGAAAATTGGCTGGCACAACCGTCGTTCCTTCTTTGACTGTCGTTTTTAGACTTTGATCGTACGCTCTTTTCTCTGTCCGATTCATTTCCGATGATATTTTTCCTAACAATGTCGCCTCTCTGCTCCAAAAACATTTTCATCTCTGACTGTTCACGTTGTTTTGCTGAGAACCTGGCCCATAAATTTCCCCTATTTTCCACAAATTTCAACTGTGTTTATGCGAGTTTTGGTGAATGCGTCGTGACTATTTCCGCCTTGTACGCTTCAAATTCATGATTAGTGGGACGATAGAGTGCGGTTGTTTACGTCTGTTACAAGATCACGCACTTTTTAGTTTGAGTTTGTATTTGATAGTGAAAAGAATTTGTGTTCTGGTTTGATCTCAGCCAGAACAAAATACTTAAGATGCGCCGTATTTGTACACATGTTATATATTGTGAGCCAGCTCTGCTACAGAATGCATTTTCTAGAATCATTACATTGTGTATACAAAATGTAGTATAAATCCGGAATACCAAGGAGAGTGAATATGCAAATTTGCGCTCCATGTTATCCATTTAACCTAATTGGCTAATATGCGTCAATACCAGATTTGTCAAGTTTCCCTGGAAAAGTTATACTTTTTTGGAAAGCGGAGAGTGTTGATACCCCAAAAAACACAAGCGATAGTGATCGTTGATTAAAATTCCATTTTGGTCATTTTTTGGAATTTTTCGCTATCTTGATCATTTTGAAAGTGAAAATTTCTGCAAGGTTAAGACGATTTTAGTCTTTGGTGCACGCCTATGATCCCTTGCGGTTAAACTGAAGTACAGATTTTTCTCGGTATTCTTCGATTTAAGAAGGATATCTGTGGAAGAAAATATATGCCACGTTATCTGCTGTATCCATTACGAGTTCTTTTTTTTTTGGGATATACGGGGGCCTGAGGCTCACCCCGCGACTGAGCCGAAGCTCGATTTTTGCCCAGTTATGGCCTGGGCAGCCCTTTAATTTTCTGGCCGAAGCCATGGCCGTAGCCCCGTATATAGAGAGTACCGAGAGATTCACGGAGCCACCGAGACTGATTCTGACAGAATTCTCCCCTGGTTAGGCCAGTACTCATTTACGCCGACCCACCGCACATACAGTGCAGACGAGGGATGCACAGCTGAGTGGACTGCCCACATGAGCCATAGTGGGCATCGAACCCGGCCTTGCTGATTGGAAAGCCGAAGCTTAACCTACTTAGCCATACATGTGGCTGAGTAGGTTAAGCTTCGGCTTAACTTAACTTAGGTTAAGTATTTTGAAGTTTTTTATGTCATTTACCCTAACAGTCGAAATTCTGTAATATTTTCACATATGGCAAGAATCAACGAACCTTCCACCAAACTTATTCCTTGTTTTGCAAATGCCAAACGAAATTCCTTCCCGCCAAATTTGAATACCGTATTCCCTGTTTTTTAGCCCTATGCATTAATTTAGAGTAGTAGAAATTAACAGAATTCCAACTGCTAGAGTATAACAATGAAACAGGTGATTTTAAAAAAGCCATGCTTGGGCAAAAAGCAGCCATTTTGCTTATAAAGTGGCGTTTTCGAACATCTTGCTCGGGAAGAAGCATAGGGTCAATGAAACCAAAACCATTTCGAATTCACAAATATGAGCTAAATAATGAAATAATCGAAATAAACAAAATATTGTTTATGTCAGCAAAACTGTTTTTTACTGAAACCAGGAGCTATGTTGCTCCATTCTTGAGTTCATGAGTATTTGCCCCTTTGATAGATCACTTGATCTATTCGGAACCTGGAAAATAAACATCTTGGAAATTCTATAGAGACCGAGATTGCTCAGCACAATATAGAAACTAAATAGGATGGGTTACCGCGCTTTTAGTGGAATTTTTATATGTTCTAATGTGGTCAAACTTGTTGCAATATTTCATTGTTGTGTAAATATAAATATGTAATTAACCTATAAATTTCACAGGTTATTTTTAGGTATCCTTCTCTCTTAATGCAACCATCTCAAAACATATTTGCTGACCATAAAAGACATCCTAGCACGATTGATACCACTAATGACGAATCCCAATTTCTCGTACCAGAGCTTCCGGTGAGAGCTGTTTCGTTCTCACAAGCTGAACGCAGAGGTAGTTTATTTTTACTTATGACTTTCTAATTTTCAAAAATACTAGTGACCTCAAAATACCTATAGGTCCCAACTCAGACACATCTTTATTGAGATCTGGTTCCTTTGGAGGAAACACGACAAAATCGCGGTGCAGCAGTATTCCTGAGAAGATTGGTCAACCGTCTGGATCCGGGACTCCATCGGGCTCTGAAGGTAATTTGTGTGCGGTATGCAACGACGAAGGTGCCAAAATGCATTACGGTATTTAACATTGACTTTACAGAATAAGAATAAATTGTAAAATTCAGGAGTTTTGTCTTGTCTCGGCTGCAAAGTACGTTTTATTATTAACTTTTTAGGAAGTTTTATGGTATAGTTTTTATATAAAACTAAATACCTTTTTGAAAATAGTCATTAAAGTATTGAACCAGGATGAGTTGCGCTGATTTGAGTGAGTTCCCAGAATCGAAGTCCCGCCCCTTATGCCGAGTCGGTACGAAATCAGAATATGCAAAATAATATGAACGTCATGAGTCCGGAACTACAGTCGTCCCTCTCTAATCCGGCAGTTTTTCTTTCGTTTCACTAGGGTGTGCCGGATTAGAGAGGGTGCATTCTATTTCATAGGCGTGATTACGCTGTCTGCGCGCACTATTTCCTTTTGTCTGCCAAAAGAAGGCGAGGTAGACAAAATAATGCATTGTTCCCTCGCCTCTGAAACTAACAATAGACATTACCAACTAGCCAATTTAGCTAGTTGGTAATAGCGTGATTAGTTTCAGAGGCGAGTGTTGACGATCCACTTTTCTAGACACAAAGAAAACGAATGAATAACATAATGGCCAAAACTGGATAGAAGGGAACTTTCAGTGTGGGGTGAAAAGGCAGAAAATAGTGCGATGCAGACAGCGTAATCACGCCTATGAAATAGAATGCACCCTCTCTAATCCGGCACACCCTAGTGAAACGAAAGAAAAACTGCCGGATTAGAGAGGGACGACTGTATTTTGTGAGATGCGCATGCCAGTGAAGGGTTCAGAATAGTACCACCTTCATCTTTGTTGTGGGAATATTTCCCAGACTATTCGCAATATATAACAAACATTTATTTTACAAACACTAAAATATAATAAAATCGTTGAAAGTTCATTCAATTTTGCATTATTTTTAGGGATTCTTTCGACGGGCATTGAAGAAAGCGAATCAATATGAATGCCTCAAGAACAATCAATGCGTTATAGATAAGCGTACGTTCGTTAAAGCTTTAAACATTACAGTTTCTAATGTGTCTTCTTGCCCTATGTTGGAATATGTCTTAAACATATTCTCAATTTTATTCCCATAATGTTAATTATTGCATCGTGAAATAATTGTTACCATATTAAACCCCAAACTGTTGGTGCTCCTGTTAAATTCACTATTAATGAAATATTTTAGAAGAGCGAAATTCATGCCGATCATGCCGACTCCAAAAATGTCTCGATGTGGGTATGGACCCAAATTTTGTTCGCCCTGATCGCGATTTCACAGGAAAACAGCAATCCATACGAATACCGAATAAAAAATCTCGTCAGAGTACCGGAAAGGGATCAAATAGCAATTTGGCTGTAAGCAAAACCGGTCCAAAGTCCCTTGAGATATATACCCCAATATCGCATGAGGAATGGACCAGAAAACTGCCCGTGGAAACAAAGACGATGCTCATGACTCTGCTTAATATCGAAGCCAAGGTACATGATTTTAAATTCATCAACGATCGAAAGAACTTAGTAAGTTTTTTGCGGATCTAAGCTCCGATTATGATAATATCTCAAACGTCCTTAAAATATAAATTGAAAGTAGAGTAAATTCCCGAATTTATAAGATAGTTTACTTAGTGTGCGTTTAAAGGAGCATGATAGTATGATCGGCATAGCGAATTAGGGTAGTATAAACACAATTCGGCTCCAAGAAGCTATCTATGAGTACAAATAGAAGGTAAAACGAGGGTAAAGTAATCAGGAAACTCTCGTCCCTGGAAACTCTTGCACCTGGAATCAAACGGGGAAAACACATTTGGGTACTGCCCAAATAGGGACTCATTTTTGCGTTCCAAACCAGTATGGGGTCACCCGCGTGTAGCCTATGGGCATACTAATTAGACGCCAATTAGGTATACGCTTAAGCCAAGTCTTAGACTTCAGCTACACATGAGTTACACGAGAGTTTCAGTATTGTTGTGGTATCCAATTCCCAATTTTCTAATGGATTTCTTGAACCATACATTACATTAAAGATCCTAGTTCAACTTCTTTTGAAATTCATTAAAATTTCATTTAAAGTAAAACACTGATTTAAAGTATACTTCGTTTCTATGGCTATAATTAGATATTACTTGAAATAAAATTGTTACTTTTAGGTTTGCCGTGGTGATACAGGAAAGGATGCATCAGAGCTATATCCACTATCCTTCCGAACGCTCAAGGAAATGATTGAAGAGCCACTGAAGTTGCGTGGGCGAAGAACAGAGGTATGGTAATGAAAAATATATGAATAAATTTTAAAAATTATAGATGCGATATGAACCCTACCGCATGGCTAAAAAGTAAGTATCTAATTAGTTTCCAGAAAAAAATTTATCGATTGATATTTTAGCGAGGAGTTATCAGTAATTGTATATCGCCGACTGATAGCCGCTATCGACTGGGTTGATCTACTATCCGAGCTTATGGATGGTTTGCCTACAGAAGATCGAGTCATTCTCGTAAAAAGTACCTTCGCACCGCTGACTCTCTTCAAATGCTCAGCCAAAACGGCAGTCGTAACGGAGAAAGAAAATGTTCTCTGCCTTTGCAATTTTGCCTATGTGCCTCGAAATATAGCCAAAGTCTATACGGATTCATAGTAAGCTTCATTTTGTTATATATAGGTCAGTTAAATATTATACACATGCTAAATTCGTATTGTGATTTCAGCCATTTGGATAATGGGTTAGTTGACAGACTACTTAACGAATTGGTCACTCCTTTTCGAAAAATTCATTTGACTGATGAGGAAATTGTTTGTCTCAGTGCGATAATCGTACTTAATCCAAGTGAGCATTCTTCTTTGTTTAAACTTCATTTAATGATGCTGTATCTGCCTACTTCTTTGCTCAATCTTTATTTTAATTTGACGCAAAATGTGCCAGTTATAGTTTTCCGTGGTAGTTCTGCTTCGTAGACACAATAAACACTCAACACTTACTTTAATAATGATTCCATGAGTCATTTTACTTCAATTTGTGTATGCCTGCATTCACAATTTTTGTTAGCGCATTTTGCGTCGACTTCAAAGATGCATTACATAAGAAGTCAGAACAAGGATGAACGACATGGTCAAAAAATGAAGATACTGATATTACTTGAAATTGAGGAGATTCATTTCATAAAGAGATTAAATTTGTATAACCAATGCAACATTGGTATATCGTAAATCCTCTAATTGCTGCCAATTAGAGCAATATTTTCTGATCAATACCTAGCAATGTCATAATTCTTTCTATAAAATTTAAATATCTTTGGTAGTTAAAATTAGGGTTCGTTTCCCATCCCTCCATAACAGCCTCGGCGTTTAACACTGTCTCTCTTCGTGGTGCAATGATAAACAAAATCTCTAAATCATCATCTTTTACATAGCTCAGCTTGGGATTCTGTCTTTGTCCTGTCTTTCTTCATTGTGTCCAGACAGCGAATTGGGTGCAGGGTATATAATTCGCCGTCTGGAACAAAGAGGAAATATTCTATCGATTGAAAATAACAAGCTGAGCTGTGTAAAAGATGATGATTTAGAGATTTTGTTTATCATTGCACCACAAAGAGAGACAATGGTTAAGCGCCGAGGCTGTTATGGAGGGATGGGAAACGAACCCTAGTTAAAATGTACTGTGACAAAATATACTTTAATTGTTTTCAGTGGCAAAAGACCTCTCCGATGAAGCGATACGAAAGGTGTCACAGTTACGGGACAAAATATACGAATCACTTTATTTGATTGTAAAGGAGTCGCGTCCAAGTTGCGTAGCAAGCTCAGAATTTGGAAATTTATTGCTCTACCTGCCTATTGTCACAGCAAGTTTTAGTCTTCTATACAATGAATGTATTTATATCTATTTATATAAGGTCCTAAAAAAGTGATGCCAAAAATGGTTTTCCTTTTTTTATATTGATAATAAAGCGACGAAAAAGAGATTACCTTTTTGTATTTTACCAATTCAATTAAGTCATAATTTAGGGATGCGCCAATTCCATGAGCGAAAACCTGCGGTTTGCTCAAACGTTTAGCAAACTTGGTGGTATTCCTCTATTAACGAGCCTTTTCGGATGTTTTCCGGTTGAACCGTTTTTGGAGTCAGACATGCAACTGAATTGCTTAGCCATTGAAGCTGCTTCCTTGGACATGGGAACAGATATTATACAGAATCCAAGCAAAGCAGTAGATATTATCTATAAAAGTGTGGAGACACAAACGGAGGAGGATGCGGACAGGTCACAAAAAGAGGTATTCACTATGTTTTAAAGCGTCGAATTTAAAATATGTTTAAATGCAAACAATTAGAAATGAACACGTGCTAAAATAAAATTTTTTTATAGAAAGTTTTTCAATACCCAATTTTATCGCCCTTGTACATTCCGTAATGTACCGTTACGTTTACATATTCCATAGAAATACTTAGCTGCTTGAGGATAATTGTCTAGATCTACGTTCCAATTTTTAAAATGCAATAAACAGATATTGCTCTTTTTGTAGCTGAAAAGTCCCTATAACCATTTTCCACTTTTTTGCACCATAATTGGTATTGGCGTTGCGCGCAAATCTTTATGCACTAACAGGATTTCAGGCTAGGGCGAACATTTATAACTTATATATAAGCTTAGGCTTAATTAACTCCCTTAACCGTAGCTTGAATATGGCGGGAAATCTGGTGAAATTGGTTAAAACACGGTGTAAGGAAAATTTCATTGCTTTCGCAGTTATTTAGTCACATAAACAAATTAAATCGAGACAAGATTATGACTCTATTAATTAAGAGTACGGAGTTATGTAATATGGATTTTAAGCATGAACGAGGAGTCAAACGCCGCTTACCATCCCACTTCACTTCTCCCGTAGAAAATGAAACAATTCAGCGAGAAACATTCCGATTGCTTCGCCCGCCATGTTCCTATACTCTGACGGAGATGTTTGATGACCTGCACGATGACGATAGTACTCAACCTACTAGCGAAGATTTAGTTTCCCATAAAACTTCCGTAGATTTGACTGTATCCGCAATGCAACTGCAGAATCCACCACGCCAAAGCATTTCTCAATATACAAATTCCTTTCCGGCTCCCCGGGCCCCTCTACAGCAAACAGCGAGTTTGCCTCTATGCTCTAACATATCAGGGTTTCCATCGAGTACACTTGCTCCAACGTCGGTTTATCCGGTGAATACTCAGAATTCCGCTCCTTTTTGGTCAACATATCCCACCAATCACCCGATTTGGCCCACAAACGTTGAAAACTCATCGCAGATTAATGCTTACGCCACGGATCCTGCCACAAATTCTTATCAATATGGCTCAAATTCTGCTCAATTTTGCCCTCAATTTAGCCAGTATCGCACCCAAAACGGCATCAGATACGCCCATCAGTTTCAGTATCAGCAAAGCGCTCAATTTTACAACCATCAGTATCAAGTAAACTATGGCTCAGCTATAAACCAGGGAACCTCACAACATGCGGAACAACACTTCCAACCATATCAAAATTATGGTGGCTCTCAAATGACCAATACCTCACAGTCGGTTAATAGTCAGGTGCCAGTTATGCCAAGTTCAGTGATCAGCCCGCCTCGGATTGAAAGAACCATTGAAAGACTTCCAATTGATAGACTTACTTTCATACATCATACTGAAGCATAATGTGAAATTTTTCATTTTGTTTTTATAATGTACTTAATAATCGCCTATTGATCCTTCTCCGTATAGTCTCACACTTTGTAGTTAACATTCTGAAGAGATTTCGGCGAAAAATCATTAAAAAATTCACCTAAATTTCATTTCCAACGTGTAAGAGGATATTAAGGAGTGTGATTGTATTTATACTCAGTATATATTTTAATAAAAATTATGGTGCAAATAGTTTTAAAATATTTTATATAAACACAAAACTTGATGACATAGACGTTTATAATGTACAGTCTTTTATTTTGTCGTTTAGTTAAATCGCAGTAGAAAATTTCCAAGTCAAAATTTTACATTTTCGAAACATTCTTATACTTCAACCTAAGTTAAAGGTGCAGCGATAATTAGTATAGAATGTGTAGATAAACTGTCACCATCGTTATCAATCAAAGTTACCCTTAACAGATCTACTAGATGTGTGGACCACCGGAAAATAAGCGGTTACCGTATTACCTGTAATTAACCTCCGGGGTTTAATTTTTCAATGTCTCTCCAGAGTGGAGTTAATTAGAGGGGCGTTAAATAGAGGGGCGCTAATTTTACGATAATCCTCCAGAGGGGTTAAGTACAGGTAATACGGTAAATATATTAATATGGGATGCTGTGTGATATATGATTGAGCCTAAATTACGATCTAAATCCTAATATAACGTATCTTCGGTGTTTAATATTTAGTTAGACTAGCTTTTGTGAGCTGTTTTTATTTTAGCACCATTTTCCATTAAGCCTCTCATTAGTCTCTAAAGAGTTAATCTTGTCTGTAAAACGTTGCCTATCATTATGAAACAAGAAATTAAAATCCATATAGGTACATTAAGGTTGGCTGTCAAATTTACATTGAATTTGCAAATTTCATTTTTATTTTTATTAACTATATACAGTCAAACCTCGGTATAACCGAACTAATGCTAAATGAAGTTAACTTTTCTGGTTACCGTATTTCCTCCTAAATAAGACCCGGGGCTTATATTGGCAATTTTTTCTAACCTCTCTTTTTTACATACAATTTCAATCTCTGTAGGGATCTTATTTTAGTTGGGGGTCTATTCAAGAGGAAATACGGTAGTTCACTGGGTGTCAGCTTACTTCCAAAGTAAAGGCATACCCGAAATGCTGGCTAATGTAAAAGCGTAACTCAGCTATTGCCGTCAATACTGCCAAAATGTTGTGTAACATACTGTAAACTCGTTTCAGAAATAGTTCCTAGTTCTTAATTAATTTTGAATTATCTTTTACTAAGGATTATATTAAAAGGTTTTATGGAGTAGCGAATTAGAAAATCAATAACGGAATTCCGGTTGCGTAGCAAAGGCATCACGTGAGTTCTAAAGAAACACTCTCGTGGAACCATTAAAATCCAGCGCTTTCGCCTCGTGGTTTTGATTCATATTCCGTTAACAGTAAACACCCCGCTGGATCAGCCATTTTCTGGAATGGGATTTGATAAAAGTTCAGGTAGTTAAAATGTATATTCTACTAAACCAGTGAGATGAGAGGTCTCATAGTGCCAGTATGACATCTACTCAACAAAGCTCTGAAATGCGTGCAGATTCGATCAAATTCAACCACCATAATGGCCAATTTTAGAACATTACCCTTTCGTAATGCGTAAATTGCAGAGAAAGTCCTTGGAGCAGCCGACGACAGCCCCAATGACTTCTGAACCCCATACTTGGGGCTGCGACGAACCGCGGTTATGACGAGTACACTTGGATGACGGCTGTTGTGGCATTTGTTGCCGAAAGTAATAATATGTCAGTTAAATTTAAATTTCAACTTTATGCATACGTTATGAGGATTCTATTGAGGATGACCCGACCTCATAACTATCTGTTTAGACGTCTAGAAACGCCTAAAGTCACTAAATATTCTTACAACATTCACTCATATTTTAAACAAAAAATCAAAATTATACATTTTGGTACCAACGTAGTTATTAAAATCAAAAAATAACTTTTTCACAAAAATTCATATCAGATGCACTGCTAGGATAGCTATAAATTGCACAGAATTTTGATTGCTACCGAATTTCTATGCTTCAGCTCATCTGTGCACTTGATAGCTATCACTCCTCCCCCTGGAGCCTTGTCGTATTTGTTTTGCTTTTTAAAAAGTGATATATAAAATGCGAAACAGCTGAGAACTCAAAAGATATATGACTTTGTATTCTGTATTTGCTTATGGTTTTGGACTTTGGTCTGAAAGCGAGGCAGTTAATGGACTAAGTAGATTAGAACTTTCTTAGAATAAGTTATATTTATGGCACTTATGTTTCGTGCAGAATTTTTGCCTCCCTCCTTTTATGTATGTGCCAGATTTGCTTTGTTTTGTTCGTTATATACAAAGTGTTGGTGCACGGAAATATTTAATAATATATGTTTAAAGAATATTACTTATTATGACTTCCGCTCATGCTATTTCGCTGGTATTTCTACTCACTATTCCTCCATGTTTCATTGCTTTCCCTAGCCAAAAACTAGCAGAGTTAGTTGAACTCCAATCACCACTAGAAGTGAGTAGTGTAAATGCCGAAGATAAACTCAAAACATCCTATGCTGGCGCCCACAAATTGCGATATGCCGGTCTCTCAATATTAGATTGGGCAAATCGTGATTTGGACAGGAGAACTATGGAAATGAGAATTGCTTCAACAACTCCAATGCCGGAGGCTAAATCGTCAGGAAAACGAATGGGAAAACAGAAAATTGTTAAATCACACAAAAGGAAACACCACAAAGCCGACAACAATGGCCGCATAAGGTCTGGGAAGTCCAAGAAGATGACAACTCCAAAAGTAAAAGCCACACCGAAAGCGAGAAATCAAATGTGTTATTTCACTGCTTTACCATGTTACAAATAAAAGTTTAGCTTAATTTAAAATAAATTAAATGTTTGATGTACTATTTGTCCTACAAAGCATTAAAATATCTTTCTTTAATTACGTAACTGAAATCCGTATAAGTTTGGATAAGATCAAATTTTATGGACATTTTAGATTTATTTAAAAATGTCGGATGTTCACTTTTTCCTACAAAATATTAGTAAATATTACTGAAAACTATTCAACCCTATAGTTACTTTGTATTTGTGCGAAAATAGAGTTTCGTTCGCATTTATTATTGCACTTGCTATTTGTTTCTATTGCAAAAGAAAACATGCATATTTGGGAAGATTATATGAATTATATGAAATTTGACCTTTAGTGCTTTTCTCCGAAATTCCTTAGATGTTTTCTTGGCTCGTTGAAGTAATCATTGGGTGATTGTTCTCTAACCCTCCTTTCATTACTACAAATATATCGTACCATAAATTAAATAATGTTAATTAATTAAAAATTTACAATGTATAAGCAATTAAATGCTACAACGTAAAATTCATGAATAAAAATACACTATGTTTAGAGTGTAGTTAGCAAAATAACAAATTTTTACGCAACAAAACAATCCTGTTATTTTTTGTAACGATGATTATAATTGGAAATTTGCGAAAAGTGGTAGCCATCCAATAACAAGAAGTGTAGCGTAATAGTAATACTTATTTAAAAATGTTGTTCTTGCTAAATTATTTGTTTTGCTTCCAGCCAACAAATAGAAAGCGTTTGTTCTGAAAATTAGCAGTAGTTACCGCATTTCTTCGAAATTGGCGACAAAACCATAAATTAAAGAAGCGAAACCATAACATAATTAAATGGGCATTTGGCTATATTGTATCTTGTTGTGCCATTATTTAGAAACGAATAACCATAATATTTTTCTACGATGAACCATTTTCATAATCGAGAATTTCCAATTTAAGTCACTCGAGATAACCTCACGTTGCACTTTAGGGGTTTGACTTTACTATGTATGAGTCACATTTGAATTACTCATTCACGCATTTTGGCTAGTGTTTACCACTATTGCTCTTTGTTACTATAAAATATAGTGTAGTGAATGTTCCAGTTCATCCTCTACAATGCAAATATTTTTGTATTGAATTAAATGATAATTCGTTTTGTTCCACAACGAATCGTAAAGCATTGTTCATTCCAAATAATCAAAATTTTTCCTGTTTTGTTGATATATTTTGGTTTTACTCTCCGTAGACAAGGATGAATGATTATTGTTGTTGCGATTATGATGACTATATAGCTGGTTTATATGTAAACCGGTTATATAGTCAATAATATTTCGCTTTTTCTAATTGTTTAGCGTAAATTTTACACTAAATAATTAACAAAATCCAAAATAATACCTCTGTGTTGCAAGTAATGTTGCATATACCGCAAGTTATTGTGTTGGAAGTTTAGCAGTACTAAATTCAGAAATCATAACATTTTGCTAAAAGACCAAGAAACAAATATGTCTTCTCTTGTACAGAAAAACTTTTGCACCAAAATCTGGCAAGGAATTTTCATCTTAACCATATGCTAATCCGCATATATGGCGAGAGCACAGAGAATGGCCGGAGATGGTATAATTGTAGCCATATATCTAAAATTAAAACTCCCACACAGTAGTGGTGACTGTCTCAACGCAGTTTCTGACACACCCCGAGGTTAGAGGTAGAGTGGGTATAAATACCAAGGCATTGCTAAGCAATTCAGAAAATTTTATCTACTTTTGATACAGTTTTAATGCCACCCATGGCGTATGGAGACAAATGACCATTGGCTATGTTATTGAAAAATGTAGTTACAAAATATTGTCCACAGCTCCGTGCGGCGATCTCTTATTTACTATTTTATTATTTAACCAGAATCTTTCGTATGCCTTCAAAAGTCTAGCGCAAATATTAGTATAAATTACCTTTTTCGCATTCATTTTCTATATGTATAATACTGTATAAAGTAAATATAAAGGCTTTTGATTCAAGATTACCCTTTTACCGTAAATCCTCAAATTAGTCCATCCCCTTAAACATACTTGCGACCAAAACTAAGTGCATATTCGTGTAGATCTCGTCGAGTTACGTAAGAAAAACCCCAATTGCCAAACATTGTTATTGAAAATATAAGGGAAAAATCACTTTGAAATTTGATATTCCAAATTTTTTGTGCTTGAATAATTATACGGGCGTAATATAGCTTACGGTATATACTAACTCTTACTTGATTTCAGATTAATTACGGCACATATCGCTATATTCTGTGGCATTTGCTCAACTCTGAAATAAAGAATGTTTTGCTGTGCTCGGCTTTGTTTTTCGTCAGCCGTTTTCAGTCTGCTCACTGTGTGCCTAATTCTGTGCCTCAATAAAGTTTCAGTAGTGGATGCCAACATGTCCACATTGTCTGCATATTTTCGAACAAGGCCTGGATGGAGACAAATCGCTCATTCATCATTTCATAGAGAAGCATCATATTCAAACAAAAAACCAGAAATTCCTCTCGCCATGCAGCAAGAGAACATTTCAAAAGTCTCGGTGCAGGAAACTTTGGAAAAATCTAACGCGCCTCAAATGAGGTGAGTAAATAAATATGTAAATTGATAGCAATTATATTCGATTGCAAGGTTTTATCTGAGACATGAGTAAAGTTTTTTAGTGGCTTCATGCCTCACCACAAAGCTCACAATCGACAACACCGCCGACACCATGGTCGCAATGTGGTACGGGATCACGCTGCAGCCTTATCCAAAGCAATTGCTGAGAAGTTAGAGAAAATAAAGATGCTAACTACATCATCAGCACCGGCAAATGTTGGAAAGCCTAGACGGCGTCCTTATGATCACAACTGCTTTTTCACACCGATAAATTGCCATCCTTGGCAGCCTCCATCAGAAAGAGAACCCCGAAATTGGCCACAGTCTGTCATTTCAAAGTCAACTTCTGCAAGAAATACGCGGTCCACACTCCAACTGTCGAATAAAAATATACCATTGACATTTTGAGCGATGGAGAATATTCTGAGGAGTTTAAAAGTGCCATAAAATAATATGTTTATTTCTAATTTATTTGTAAATAATCGAGTAAAAAATTGCATTATGTAATATATTTAATTGCCATATATTAATTCAATCAGTTGATGTAATAAACCAAAATTGGTCATTCATACTAACGAACCTTGTTGATAACGAACGTGAAAAAATTAAATTTAATCACAAGTGTTTTAGTCTAAATTTTTGTGGTCAAAATTTGTTGTTTTTGATTGGAAATTGGTTATTTTTGTCAAATTCACGCTATGCCAACAATGTTTTTAAGAGTAAAACGCTATGATCTTTATTTATGCGAAAAGGAGTGCGACTTTGTGAAACTTTGACCCTTAGCGTCTTATGACTGCTCATCTCGCACATTTTAATATTATGTGTAATGCATTAGCCTAATGACTAATATAAGTCACAAATTTGACTAAATTTTAATCTAGTCTTTGCCAAAACAAGGAGGTTAATATGGTGCAGCATGTCTTTGCTTAGAAATCTACAGAGGAATTTGTCCAGGGACCTTTATAAATCTCTGTTCCCGGAAAAAACGCATTATTGAACAAAGAACGACAATCCACGAGACACGTATTATGCACTTAGTTTTCAATGTAATTTGTTGATGCATTTTTTGTAAGCATTTTTGAACTTATCACGCCCACATAAATAATGAAAGACTTTGAAAAAGCGTCATAATATATGTAGTGTCAATATGTGATTATTATGTTCATGTTGATTGACATTGATATATTATTATCACGGTGTTCATGTTGATTGACCGAGGCGGTATAGTGATATTATATTACTGGACCTAAGACAGCAATTATTGCGAATGTTTAAACTTTGTGGTGCAGCAAATATTCTTTCAGTTGCTCTTTATTTACCTTTTTGCAGCAAAAATACGTGAGGCTTGATTCTCGATTATTCATGCCACGGATTGACACAGGCCACACCATAAGGTAGCAAAAAATCAAAATAGCAGGGCATGATAAAAATGATGGCGAGAAATACGCCATACGTCACATACTTGACGCTCCAACTAAGGACATTTTCATACAGCTCCCAATTTTTGAATTTACACACTCCCAATTGAATATACAATTTATAGAAAATCATTGAATGTAAACAAATTACATCAAAAACAATTATACAAAATTCAATGAAAGATATTATATTGTCGAAATTATTTTTAAAATTTTATCGTCTGGGGTTTTTATTATAATACAAATCAATTTTGAGACCCTGAGCAGCCGAATTGTGACTTAGCCTAAAGGTTCCACTCATCTCTGTAATATTCATACTGTCTGCCCCAAATTCTCCCTCTTTTCCATTAGAACTTCTGACTAATTCCTCGAAATTGTTGCGATGGTTGGCCACTGAATCAATCAGCTGAGCCACTTCTTCCATGGGTTTGTCGTCCCGGGCGTTAAATTCCTTTGCTTCCGGTAAGGTTTGAGTTGTTCTCTGATTCATCATATTGATAAAACTCGACACATCCTCAACAAATTTTAGCTCTGTAGTTGGTTCAATCAGTGATTCTGAAAGGAAAATATATATTTAACGGAAAATATTTTAAATAACGGTATGTTGCTCTGGATATTTACTTTTTAGTAACAAAAGTTTTAATGTTAGAAAAATGTAGCTCTTTTTATTGTCATGAAACTACAATTTAGACCACTAAAATTAGATCAATATATCACAGATATGTTATTTTCTATGCGTATAGCCAGTGTCAAGGATATACCATTTGTTGTACCTGACGAAAGTTTTTTGGAGAAGCCTTGATTTGATTCTTCAGTTGTCGTTATCATTGTTGAATCAAAGCCCATGGTTCCAATTATATTGTCATCCATATCCTTTGTGGACTTTATTTCATCCTAAATAGCTCCTGAACATATAGAGTGAATATTTTATTTTTCCATTTATTTTTGATTATTATAGTAAACATTTACTAAATAGCTGAGATTCACGTGATGGTAAACTTGAATTTTTTCTTTCGGATCATTAGTATTATAAGTAAACAGGCGTGTGAGAGGTACCTGCGTTGATGGTATCATTCTAGAGGACGCTGATGCCATACTTGAAGTTTCTAAAAAGTCTGGAAAATAATTGGATATTCCAAATTGTGTAATGAAAAGCAAAAATCACAAGAGGTTTCAAACATCGTAAAACCTGATGTAAATGTAGATAACATTGGCTCTTCAGTTGAATAGTTGTGATCTATGGTTTGAGCAGGAAAACGAGCAGGTACGACCACCCCCACAGACTAAACGAAACTGATCACACAAACATCCATATGATCGTGATTACTATAAATTTAGTTGTCAGTACCTTTGGTCGATGCATATTAGCCAATGCTGGAGGAAGTGTAGGCTTTGTGGGCATTTCTAGTAGTTCATAATCTTCGGTTTGAATTATCTCATCGTCTGCGGGAGTGGGTAGCGGGCTGCTTAAAGTGATGCCTTCAGTATCGGTCTGATTATCATAAAGTCCTGTCATAAAATTAATGTATTCTTCCGTTGTAGACTCTGGGATCTGAGTTGGATTGGTAAAAGCATTATTTGCTTGCATGCTTTTCACTGTATTGTACAAAGAAATGTGTTGGCGTCCACTCTCTGTTGTTTCTAAACCACAAAATGTCTTAAACAATGCGACCGAAAGGAATGTGAAACGTCGTGCTATAATTTAGAAGCGAAAAGAGAGTATAATTTTTATATTATTCCCCAGCAAAATCGTATAATTTGAAAACGACACATGACATTTACACATTTCGCTAATCCTTATAATAAGTTATATCAAATAATTTAATTGATACCTGTATTTTCCGTAGAACTTAAACTTGACACATTTTCCGTTATAGCCGAGGACATGGCTTCTGATATTGAAAAGATATCATCTAGGAAATATTAACTGTTTTTTGTTGTTTCTTGCTAATTTTTGAGCTTAGGAGTACAATTCCGTAAATTCAAAATTGTGACCTAATGCGGTTAGATCCAGAGGCTCTTATGATGATGATTTACCGTCTGATGAAGTGTATTTCCAGATTTCGTGGTAGCTGATTCATTTACTTTTTCTAGCCGAGTTATTTGAACTGCTGTGTCCTGTATAAGTACTGACGACAACGATTCTGTGGTATCAAAATTTTGTGTATTTACGCTCGTTGACACTGTCGTTTCTTCCGATAGAGCATCTTCTACACGATGTGTGGTTTTAGGGTTGCTTGAGAAGTACTCAATTTTGATTTCCTACCTTTGGTCGTTGGAAAATCGGCGGAAAACGGTGAACCCTCATTTTCTAAGTTAGTAACGGTAACAGTAGCAGTTAATTCTGTCTGTACCAGGGGATGATAAGAAATTGACTTTGGTGTTTCGTTATCATTCGTTTTATAATCCTTTTGCACCAAAGGTGTTGCCATTGTCGTATAAAGATGTGACATCCGTGTCGGTTTTGCTGGTTCTAAAGAATAATCCGGAAAGCCAATATGGAATAAGGGTGCAAATGTTCAACAAAAGCTCGTCTTTTGCTAGATTTTGTTTTCGATTGAGGAACGAGTTTCCACTAATGTTTGCCGTAGAAATCATTACTTTTCGAAAAATAATAATTTTTACGCCTCGTAACTTTGGTAGGATTAAGAAATACATGTGAAAATTTATAGTAAGGCGAAAATTTTTGTTTATGTGTATATAAATGACCCACCACATCGAAGACAACTGAGGACGGTCGGCTTAACAGATTTTAATGAATAATGTCTTTCAACATTCCAGTTACAAGTCTCTTTCAAGGAGGAAGTATCCAAAGAGCATCTGGCATTGAAATCAGCGGACTCACTGTGGTTTAACGGCTCATAAAATGCATGAGAGCAGGACTGCTGGTAGCATATGTAAGCACATTCGTTCAAACTGAAACATGTCTATAATTAATGATGAAGTACGTTCATAAAACATAATTTGAAGTGCACAACAACTAATTTTTCGTACACCGCTGAAGGAAAAAGTGAAATACTGAATATTCACATGTATTTTAATTAGAGCAAGAAACAGTTGAGAAGTAAAGGCTTCTAAATATAGTCTAGCTGTTTGAAAGCGTTATTAAAACACATATCTAACCTTGACACTGATACAACTCTTGTTACTTGAATATCTTCAATTGAAATTTCTTCAAAGAGTTGAAATGTAACAATGCATGCTAAATCTAGGGATTAAGCTTATCCAAATTGTAACTCATGCACAAAACGAACCAGTAACAAAAGCTGGAGACGCAATCGCCGACGGTTGCAAAACTAATGGTATGCCATGTGGTATAATATTCTCTGCCGATGCTAAAATTTACACTAGTAAAATATTGTGCAAACCTCACATATATAAAACTCCTTGCACTCCTATTCGCTCATTTACCAAATGCTTCCAGATTATTTTAATTAATGCAGCAAATAATATAAAAAACTTACCAGGTATATCCATACGACTAAATGCCAAAGGCGCCGCAATGGAAACTCTGCTCATCATCCCCATACCAATAATAATGGTAATACAACAGCATTTAAATAGGTGCTTACCAGGCATTATTTTGTTTTAAATATAACAATACATTGTTTTTTAAGTAAAAATAATCCCAATATATTCCGCTAGTAAAGTTTTTTCGGTATTAGTAAAGAAAAATACCTGCGATACAAATGTGATTCATGCAATAAACTCGAAATAATTTAGAAACCAACTGGAACTTTTAAATCGACGGAAAACAAGTTTCCTCTAATGTTTACCCTGTGGTGTCTTTTTGGTCTCTAACGGAATGATTTTGCCTTTCTCCGGAACCTAATTATAGGTCTACCAACGTTTTCTAAATTGCTTTTTCATGTGTCAAAAATATTTCTCTAGCTTATTTTGATAAACATAAAACATTAGAACGAACAATAAATACAAGCTAACGGGTGGGGAATAAAAATTTAGACTAACTGGAATTTAAATTTTCAAGCATAAAACGCAAAGCCCGCAAAGCACATTTAGTGTTCTATAAAACTACAAATGCTAAGGTTTGTAACAAAATAAAGATCAGCTTGATTCGCTTTGAATATCCAGGTAAACGCTGGGTCCAAAGTTGGACACCTAAATTTTAACCTGTACAGCCAAAACTACAGTTTTTTGAAATATTATTTGAACATTTGAAAGGTGTGATGCAGTGCGAACGGATTCCGTGCAACCTTATGGAGGTTATCATAAACAAAAACTACACGAACTCGGGACATCAACAGTTGGTCACACAGCCATTGATTCCTATTGTATTAGTTTAGACTAATTAGTCCAGATTTTTATTTCCCATCCGTTATTAGCGCTTTGCCAATATTTTCAACTTCGTTTTCCAGGAAATGTTTTTGGCAATTTCGATTTCTCGAACATTTGAATGTTATATTGATGTTTTGTTTTCTTTTGATGCACACCTTACAGGTGGAAGCTACTAATTGACAGTTTGCACACTTTGAAAACTGGACAGAAACATAAAACATTGTTGGTAATGTCGCACATAACGAACTGCGCAGAACTTTTCGTTAGAATGCCAAGAACGTATGCTTTCATATGACAATACATTTGTTTCTTCGGTTTTGCTGTTTAATATGACGAAAATTTAATTAAAGCCAATGTGGATTTTTTGTGGATACGCGTTAATTTAAATTTTACATGAAGATTTCCAAATGTGGATCCATAAATATTTTCAATTTTGTTTTTGTTTTTGGTCTTCCTGAAATATTCAAAAATCAATAGCCTTCCTCTCTTAACGCTTAATAAAACACTTTTCGTCTTTGCAAATTTTATGCGAACTGTTATTTGTAATGCATTGTTATGATAGCGTTCAACAAAAAATCGCTAATGAGAAGTGCAGTGATATGAAACTTCGTCGCGTTCTTTTGCTCAACAATCATCTTCAGTTTTCCCTTCTGGTTTAAAAAGCGCGACAGTTATTGAAGGAAGAGAAAGTGAGACCTTTCCTCTTTTTGTGGACAGCGTTTAAATTTTTACACCGCATAAGAAAAGGCCATAAATTTCGTTGAGATTTTTCAGGCTAAAACGAGTTTAAACCCTTCTTTTCTAACTGATTCCAAACAAAAGACCAATTAATAAGCGCAGTAATTTTGGGAGGGTCTTACTTTCGGAGTGTTTCTTTGTTTCTGTAACCCTTCGGCAGTATAAAAGGGAACGATAATAAGTGAAATTATCGGTTCGGTGGTCATTCATTTCATAGTTCTGAGGCCAAATCGGTGAGTTATAAGTTTTATTTGTGGGAAAATACCTAGGTTGAATATACTTGCATTCAAATACGTATTTTACTTATGTATCCCACACTGAGGCACCCTCAAATGCACTCATAATCTATGAGTATTAACTGTATTGCTTTTTAGAACATTATAATATGTTTTAGATTTTATCTGAATTGCCTAATTTATATGTATTATTTTCGTACCCGGTAAAACCAATAAAACCTTGAATAGTAAAAAATATCAGAATATTTTCTACCAAACTATTTTTTTATTAAGAAGAGTAGTTTCTTAAAATAGGTATATTATTGTATTAGGTTCTAAATTAACTGTTTGTAGGTATCTAAATAAATAAAGGAAACGGATACTAATACGAGATGAGTGCCAAATTTTTCATTGGCTTGGCCTCTACAGGCAGTGCTTTGGCGATTGTGGCATCCTTGATTATGGTTGGATTCTTATACCAAGTAAGTGATTTTAGTTGAAAATTGCGAAATTTATTGTAAGTATAATAAGTTTCTTACTTAATTTGAATTTTGCCTGCATAAAGTCCAAAATTTCGCAAATTTATATCCATATGAGTGTTACTTGCAGTAACAATTAGAGATAAAATATAGTGTGCATAAATTAGAATGAAATTTGCCCAAAAATATACGCAACATGTAATTTAGGAAATTGATAATAATAATTTAGGACATTAACAGTCTTCATGACGAAATAATCGAGGAAATGGATGAATTCAAAGTTCTGGCTAATGATGCATGGACAGGCATGATGGCTATGAGTTTTGGCGGTGAATCAAAGCACAGCCAGCGACCTTCATTTATTACTCTCGGAGAACGTGCCAAACGACAGGCTGGAAGCTGTGGATGTGCGGCGAAAGCTAAAAACTGTCCAGCAGGTGAGTATGCTATACTGGAAAATCTGATATGTAATATCCACAAGGAAAATCCTCTAAAATGAGGACCAAATTAGCGTTATGATTTTTATTCAAATAACAGTTATATTTATAGGACCACCCGGACCGCCAGGACAGGTATTCATTTTTATATCCATATCTGAGGTCTTTTAACGTATTTTTAATTTTAGCCCGGTGCTCCTGGAGAAGATGGCCAGCCTGGGCAATCGGGACAAAACGGTGCTAGTGGAGTGAGTGTTGCCGCCAGCAGTGGAGCTCCTGGATGCGTTAAGTGCCCAGCCGGGCCTCCAGGACCATCTGGACCCGATGGACCACCAGGCCCTGGCGGCTCAGATGGACAACCCGGACAACCTGGAGCACCAGGAAACCCCGGACAGCCGGGACCACCTGGACCTGCTGGAGATGCTGGACCTAATGGTATGACTTTAACGAATTTAACATTTTATAAACAAGGATAAAAAATTTATGAAAGGTTTGCATGCCTATATTTTCTTGTTAATGCGTTTCTAAACTTACATTTTCTTCACAGTAACGAATAAGCTCGGAAGAAGATTATTACCGATTTATTTTAAGGACCCCCAGGAAATCCAGGAGGACCTGGACAACCAGGAGCCCCAGGCACGAGTGGGAAAAGTCAACCAGGGCCAAAGGGACCACCAGGCCCTCCAGGACCCGCCGGACAACCAGGACAAGCTGGTGGACAAGCAAGTCCCGGACAGCCAGGACCACCTGGCCCCGTGGGACCTCCAGGACAACCAGGTAAATTTTTATCATTCATTACTGTAATCATCACTGTAAATTTTTCATTACTTTGTCATTTCATATCATTTTTATTCGATCCATTGTTATGAGTTAGTAAAACGGCTGTAGCAATTTTTTAGGTAATTTTTATATATCTTTCTTGAGGATCATTTTTATTAGAGGTGCTTAAATAAAAGTGTGTAATGATTTATATTTAGGACAATCTGGAACACCAGGAGCTCCTGGCCAGCCCGGTGGACCAGGCATACCTGGATCTGACGCTGCTTATTGCCCGTGCCCGTCACGCACCGGTACTGCAGCTGTTGCAGGTGCAAGTCACGCTGGCTCACAGCCACAACAGGGAGGTGGTTACCGACGAATGCGTCGAGTTCTTTGAGCGAAGACAACTGATGACAACTATGGTCCCACGGAAGCTATTTCGCCTGATACTTAAACCAATGACATTATATCTGAAGCTAACGTGGTATACTAAATAAAATTTTTATGTAAAGCGCAAGTTAAATATTATGCACATATAAAACCGATATAATTCTTACATAAAAACTTTTATTGTATTTCTAATGTTTTCTAGCGAACCAGCAAAAATAATATTATAACTTTCGATAAGGTGCCATACATTTTAATTGATTGTATTTCGTGATCCAAAACTCCAAAATGCGCCCATTCGTGGCGTCGCTCTTGTGGATGGATAAACTCTAAAAGCAGCGCGTCTTTTTGTTTCTTCGACGAGTTCGATTGGTAATGGCTCAGTATTGTGCGGTAAATGCAAATCAGGGCTAGGATTCCTGAAGTGAAATAACGTTATTAGGATTCAGGTAAAATAAAGCCATATATGAACTACACATTTTAAATACTGAATCACCTTTTCACTCTTCCCAATCCATGGCGGCAGTGACGACCAAACTCCTGCAGCTGCCCTGTATGTCTATCCCACCGAATTCTGTAAGGGCAAAATTTGTCACGACCACAATCAAATTGCATATATTTTCCAGTAATATGGCCATAGCAGCGTTGTACGCCGAATCCATATACAATGTCATCCTCCTGTTGGGGATTGCCAAATGGACGCATAATGTGAAGATTACGCCATTCTCCTTCTTCAGCCATTGTTGGTCGTTCTAAACTTGATAACTACAATTTTCAGGTTTTTAAAAATGTTTACAACAATGTGAATTTTAGCAGAATTGCTGACATGGAAATACAAATTACAATACTATAGTACTTTTCTATGTTTTTGTATGAAATTTGTATATAAAGAAAAGGAAAATTTCAAAACTTTATAATTCATGATTGCTAAACTGCTGTTTTTTAATAGTGCAGGATTTTGGGTTGTCCAGTCCAGGGTTCTTGTTCTAAGTTCCCTCACATTCCAAGGGAGAAGGTCGGGCGCTCCGCGCCCAACCACAGGATTGGCTCGCCACCTGCGACGCCTCGCAATATTTATGGGGCAAAGACTGAGTTCTTGGGTCCAGTCCAGCGTTCTTGGCCCATGTCCAGTCAGGGTTCTTGGGCTAGGTCCAGTCCAGCGTTTTTGGGGCAGGTCCAGTCCAGTTGCTCGAAATTCCTTAAAAAATAATTTTGAAAAATTTCGTACCCCGGGGGTACCCCGATAATTTTTTTGACCCAGACTTTTTGATTCGGACTCAGCACCATCAAAAACCCCCGGGTGCAAAAAATCCGACCCGTAAACTCTTTGGTTCAAAAATGTCAATTTTTGAAGAAAAAGCCACTTTTTGGCCCAAAATTAAAAATTTTTGGCTGGTGCATTAAAATTTTTTTTCTTTTGAACGTCTGCACATTGAGAGAGCATTTTAAGCTACCACACACCCTCGTAGCGCACCAGCAAAGGGTATAACCGAAAAGCAGACAGTTAGTGAAATACTTAGTAGGGATAAGACTGCTGATGATCAATGAAATAGCATTCAACTGATACCTTGTTTATCTGCTTCAAAATTCGTAAGAGGCACAGCAGCTGACGAACTTTAAATCGATCGAACAACAATGAAATTCCGAGACAAAAGGAAAGGATTTGTGGTGACGTCAAAAGTGTAAATGCTAGTAAAGAGATTAAATGAAAAATTCAGCATAACACATTAAAGGACACATCCACTTTAATTATTATACCAATGACTAACTTACTATAAGGATATCAAGCTTATCATTGAACGAATTAAGCGTTCGTATTAAATTAAACAGGCATTTCAGTTCATTTAACAAATAACTTTGGCGCTCTATTTTATATTTCATTCTGGGTGGAAACAAATGAATGAAATTTAGAAGTCAGGAGACTATCCTGAATAGAAATGTTGAAATAAAGAGCAGTACCAGGAAGAGACTTATTCATTTTTTCGTTAAACTAGATTGATGGACAAAACTGACAGGCTAAACTTGTTGCCCCACAAAAATTTTTGCAATGAGTCATTCAGTGCCTTCAAAGGCAGATTCCGAAAAATTAAAATCGTTATCTAATTGAAAACAATGTTGTCAATATGTATGAAAAACTATAAAGTAGTTTTAAATTATAGTATAGTTTTAAATGAATGTTGATTCTGCTCACTACTTCTGGAACATTCTAGATGACGAGTAGTGGCCCAATCGAAAGCACAGAGTCTCAGCGTTAATTTGAGCCATTACTCGTCTTCTAGAATTTTCTAGAAGCAGTGACCAGAAGCAATATACATTTAACAACTATACTATAGTTTTCAACTATTTTATAGTTTTTCAGACATATTGACATCACTGCTTGAAAATGATATTTGGTTAGAACAACGAAGAATGATAATCATGCTCTCTCTTCTCACCATTTTGGGTTGCTTTCTTTCCAGAATCGTGCACATTTCCACATCCCGAACTATTTTGCGCCAGTGTGTTACTGTCATTTTTTCTATGTAATGCAAATGAAAAAAATGTAAATCTAAATTCTTCAAATTTCTGTCGTAATTCAGTTTCTCGATATATCGTACTGTATTAGAAATTAATTTTTCCCAATTTCTTTTTGGTAATATGTTACGAACTCTTTGTGAGTATATAATAACTAGCTTGGGAGGAGCCGCTTCGCGGCTCTCCCAAGCTAGTTCCGCGGGGAGCGTGCATCAGCGGCGCTTCGCGCACCGCCATCAGTATGCCCTCGGCTGTTGTTCGGGAGTAAGGGTTGTTCGGGAGTAGAGCAGCATGAGACTATTTCGGGCCTTCGGCCCTCAAGCAGCTGTTGTTCGGGAGTAAGGGTTGTTCGGGAGTAGAGCAGCATGGGACTATTTCGGGCCTTCGGCCCGAAATAGTGTTATTGTCATTGTGTTACTGTCATTTTTTCTATGTAATGCAAATGAAAAAAAATGTAGATCTAAATTCTTCAAATTTCTGTCGTAATTCAGTTTCTCGATATATCGTACTGTATTAGAAATTAATTTTTCCCAATTTCTTTTTGGTAATATGTTACGAACTCTTTGTGAGTATATAATAATTTGCAATTATACTACTCTCTAATTCCTAGAATTACTATAAAAATTTTTGTCTTGATTTTATTTTGTCTGGAGTCATACTTCCGTCTCGATTTCATCATTGATGCAAGTGCAAAGTGATATTTTTTATCAGGCTTGCCAATAAAAAACGCGCTGATAAAATCCAAAGAACGTTTGAAAG
The DNA here is from genome assembly GCA_022814885.1 of Ditylenchus destructor. Lineage (NCBI taxonomy): Eukaryota > Metazoa > Nematoda > Chromadorea > Rhabditida > Anguinidae > Ditylenchus > Ditylenchus destructor. Next base: position 6,249,528 of record JAKKPZ010000002.1, on the reverse strand, counting down.
TTCAATGTAATTATTAAAATAAGTACACAATAATTTGAAATTTGAGAATTGGTGATTTTGTGAAGAATTAATTTGTTTTACAGCGTGGCGCAAATAATTTGTGGATTCTGGTGTCCAAACTTTCTCGATTTTAACAGTAAATTTTGAGAAAATCTTACTTTTGTTTGCTTGTTTTCGCTAAATTTTCAATTATTGACACTTTTAGACGACTGGTAAACACATACAAAAAAATTAATTGAAGACAAAAATGGTGCATGATATGGTTGACTAGAACATTTTTAGATATAAGCAGTTTAACCAAGGGGTGAATCACAGGCAACTGAAAAATAGAAATTTTTTAAGGAAAATTTAACAATAAATTGCAAATTTGTCCATGGTAGATGGCATCATTACATGTATCGTAAAATGTTGTGTTTCAGAAGGAGAGAAAACATTTTTGAGCAACTTTGGCTCCCATAAATATGGGTAAAACACATAAATGTATTTTACTCTTGTTACAAGCTCACGTAAAGCACGTGAAGTCCATGGCTTTTCTACGGTAAAACCATTCAATTTCCGACGACCGTGCTAAAATATTCATACTATGTCCTTGATAATGTACGTTCTTTGGTCGGGTCGTACCTACACAGTTCAGAGTACTCTTTGTTTGTTCCTGAATTGGCAGACGGCTGTTTATTTAGTTTATGCGTCAATTGCTGATATGAATATTTCGAACGGGACCATGATACGTGACCACAACGCCCAAGATTCTCACGTGAATCATGCCTTACATATAAATTCTTCGTTGTAATGTGGAATTTCATGTGAAATGATGCACCGCTAGGGCTGATAAAATATAACGAATGCACTCATAAACGTATAAAGACATATAAATTTTTGGAAAATGGAATGGTCAGTGAACTTTGCGTTTCACTGCTGATATGAAGAACGATCAACTCATGTTACGCAGCGTCTGGCCAACAGGGCTATATAAATGATAACGGTCAGTACAGAGCAGTTCAAATGGACGACTCAAAGCCATAATATTCGCATTTTAACAAAGTTCAGTCTACAGTAACTTAAATTATTGAAAATTATTTTAATATTGAAACGACGTTATGATGTCCCCATTTCTGAACAAGTTCCGAAGAAGATTTTAATTGACTATGGAATTGTTTCTTGTTTACAAAGAATTGTATTAGCTAATGTTATATAAATTTTTGTAAAACGTTCCGCTACCCATTTATTCTACCTTATTTAGGCAATCTAACGGTAATACGTCAGAGATATGCAATTCCTGTCCATTTCACTTCCAATACTCTTATTTCTCTTACCTATATATGCAGAATCTGCCATTCAATTAGAAGTTACATCGCAGGCATTTCCAGTTGATCAATCAATCGAGAGTACAATCCATTCAAATTCAGACCAGCAACATTATCTCCGATGGGAAAAATTTATTCCCCGACCTGTCAGAGGCTTCTTTAACCGGAAGGCTGACGTGAAACGTCAAGAACCGACAAGAGAAACTGATTTGTTTCTCGGTGGTCATCTGGTCGGCCGAATCTCTCTCGGAACGCCTCGTAAGTATTTGTGTATAAAAAAATTGTCGAATTTTATCGTAATTTCAAAAATCATAGTTCAGTTTGTATTTTTTGTCGTAGTTGAAAAATCTAGATACAACAACTTAAATTATATTAGAGATCTATCAGTTAAATTCTTCTTCAAACGAAAGAACATTTTCACAATTACTCATCAACGTTTTATAGCTCAAACCTTATTGGTTGCATTTGACACAAGTCGCTCAAGTACCTGGATAATTGCTTCGTCGTACAAAGCGCAAAATGACGAAAAGAATGGAATTTCAACGTCAAAGGAAAACAATGACTTAGATATCCCATATAACGGTTTCAACATAAGGTAAATCATTCCGAAAAATAAATATTAGTTCAGAAAGGTGTAAACTATTTCGTCTATGAGATTCTTGAATCTTTCAATATATCCTTGACATTTTATATTAAGAGCACGATTTCTAGCTTTGTTCTGGGAACGGGTGTTATCAGAGGTGTAAAATAAAGCACAAAATTTTGTGCAATTTCAGTGAATCGGTGACTTTCGTCAATACCAGCCAGGCCTTTTTGGACAACTCTGCAAAAGGAACACTTGGAACAGATTTTGTTCAACTCGGAAATTCGCGTCTGCCTGTATCACAAACATTTGGTGTGGTTACAGAATTTACGCAGGGCGCCGAATCGCTGATTGATGGATATTTCGGATTGGCTCTTCCCAGTCCTTCACCGTTGTCTAAAACAACTATGCTCAGCAATATATTGAAGCGAGTCGAAAAGCCAGTATTTACGATATGGATTAAGCAAAGGTAAGAAAATTTCGCCTTTTTTGGAGAGGAAATTAACTTCTTGTTTCTAACTATATACATTTAACCGTAAGTTATTCACTAAATTATTTTTTACTTTTTAAACCATAAGGATATAGTGATAAATTAGAGCATTTCTAACTAGGGGTCGGCGAGTCCGAGTCCGAGTCTTTCCGAGTCCGGACTCGGATTCGGACTCGGCAAAAGGGGGTACGAGTCCGAGTCCGACGGACTCGGACTCGGTTATTTTCGGCCGTGCCCATTGGGCGCGGCCGAGCGAAATTTTTGAACTTTTTTGAAGAATATATAAAATTTTCAATGTTTATTTTTTCAAACACCCCTATTTTTCTAAAAATTTTTGCCTGCGGCGCTTCTTTTCCTTCCATTTTTCATTATAAGTCGGCATTTTTCCCAAAATTTCGGTCTGCAGCGCTTTTATGGCTTGTTATTTGCCTTCATGATTTTCTGCTCACTTTCTTTTAATGTGGCGAAATGCAGCAAATCTGAGCTACAGGAAGCATTTTGAACTACATTCAACATTCGATAGAGTTACTAAGAAATCACTGATCAAACCTTCACACACTAACCTTCAATATAATGGGTCTTGTCTATAGGGCGTAAAATGTATGGAAATGTCCTTCGATATAACGAATGCTGAAATTTTTCTTATAACGACAAAATTTTCTCCGCGCAATGTCGTCGCACAGAGAAAATTTACAGAATTTTGTCCACAATCTTCAGTTTTTTATGAACTAAACAAATTTTACCGGAAAAATTCCAAGTTCGAAAAACAAAATATTTTGTAGTTGCAATGGCATCCATCTAGAACGCTTATTCAGGATCTGAATAGTCGATCTAGGCCGGTTTTATTCATAATAAGAATTTTTGGAAAAAACAGGTAAAATTTGATTTTGCATGTAAAATTTCTATAAAAATCTAACAAATAGCTAAAAATAGACCAACTGGTCAAAATTATACCTTTTTATAGCAAAAATACGAAATACTAGCTAAGAAACAGCAAAAACACAAGTTTTTGACAACAAAAAAATTGGCGGGAAAAATAAAATTCAAACGGACTCGGCAAGTCCGGACTCGACTCGGACTCGGACTCGTCAACTGATATTGGAACCCTACCGAGTCCGAGTCCGGACTCGGAAACGCTCGGACTCGGTGATAAATTCCGACCCCTATTTCTAACTATATACATTTAACCGTAAGTTATTCACTAAATTATTTTTTACTTTTTAAACCATAAGGATATAGTGATAAATTAGAGCATTTCAACAAATTAAATTCTGAATTAAGACAGATAGAATTCATTACTATGTTCTGTAGAACTTAGACGACCATATACAACTTGATGCCCCAAACCCAAGCTCTGACCCTCCTATATACCTGCTTTAACCTAAACCTAATTTTGCCTAACCTAAAAGTATACTGCTGTGGTTTATTACGTACTTACCCTTTTTAATTTTTTAAGCACTAAGTGGAAATTCTCTGGGATATTACGTAACTTCATTATACATTTAAGAAGTTACTTCAGCTCGTCGTTACAACATTCCACCCGGCAGTCCTCAGGCCAAATCACATTTGGAAGTGCAGATACTTCAAATTGTGCAAATAATTGGCAATTTGTAAGTCTGATTGCAAATGACAACTCTGCATCAAATCAGCCCATGGGAGCTTGGCGTTTCCCGATCACTGGAATCAAAATCGGAGACACATTCACTAAGCATATGTTCCAAGTCGCGTCTTTGGGCACGGATGATTTTTTTCTGCGAGTGCCAGAACCAATATTCGCCGAATTGGTTCAAATTACAAAAGCAACATATGTCGATGAGAAGATAAATGGAATTCCTGTGTACAGTGTCAACTGCGAATCTGTGGACGCACTGCCGCCTATTACGATCGAAATTGGTGAAAACGATTATACTGTACTGGCCTCGACTTATGTGATTAAGGTTAGTTTAGCCTTAAAACAAGCTAGAGAAATAAAATAATTAGCCTTGAAATAAGCCAAATAGCTGGTCTTGACCCTATGTTTATGATTCAAAATTGACAATAAACACAAACATTTTAAAGAGACACTTTGTTTAGTTGCAAGAAGGAAAGTGTCGTCTCGCAGTCTCCATTTGTAATCATACTGATCCCCAAGTGCAATGGATTTTTGGAGCGACGTACATGCGAGCTTACTGTACTCAATTCGATGTTGAGAACAATCGAGTGGGCTTTTCTGAGCCTTTGTCCACACCATTGGACTTGGTGGACAACTCCAATGATTCTGCGCAATCGAGCTCTTCTTGGTCCATGAAAGCTACAAAGGAATTCAGATTTAGTATAACTTTCTGCACAATTTTTGCCATAATTCTGTTTCTTCGGTGAGGATAATTGTTTTTAAATTATTTATTATGCATTATCTCTTAAAACAAATACGGGTATTTTTTTAAAATAATAGTTGTAACTCTTGCTCAGTTTCTCGCTTATTATGTGGTATGTCTTATTATAAGAAATAAAATTTCTTGAAAGTTATTTAATCGTACATTAACATAAAATTGCGTTCCATATATAAGTTAACAGAAAAACTTTCAGTAAATACTCAAAAAATTGTCACAATAAATAAAACTAATAATGTGACTAATTAATCTACATTAAGTTAAAATCGAACAGTTTAATGTCAACAACTCATCCCATAGTAGTTGTCTATTCCGTGCCATTTAAATAAACATTTACAGTACAACAGAAGATTTATTCTCGCACATAATATGCAATTTCTCAACAAGCTATTACATATAATGAACGCTTGTTTGCTTCCCTCTGTTCAACAGAGTTGGACCTTTTTGCATAGCTCTTCTTCGTGTCCGGCTCCCATTTCCTTATAAGTGTTACCGATGTCTAATTCCTTTCCCTTGACATCTTTGCAGAAGTTTTCGGTATGTGGCGGCCGGGATTCTTCGCATACATGCTGAAAAGTGACAAGAGATGCATAAATATTTATCGAAATATCGTGCTAAAATCATATATTTTCAATGTAATCATGAAAAAGCTTATTTCGTAGGCATAACCTAATGGAATACGCATCCTCCTAAGCCTAAGACAAAGCTTAAACCTAAGCCTAAGTTGTTCACCTAAGGCGTAGGATCATTTTAAGCTATAACTCAAAGTTTAAGCTTAAGTGTGAGCTGTTTTATATACAGGGGACGAACTGTCCCGGGGACGAATTGTCCGAGGGACGAACTGTCCTGCTCCCAGATTTAACATATTCTTTCGGCCCTTCAAAGTTTAACATTTTCTGATATTCGCATTTATTAATACTCTTTAGTTTCAAAACGAATATTAGACGAAACCTTTATGAATTCCTCAACGCCCTCTGCACCAACACTATCTGGAACATTCAATCCACGAACGACTTTTTTGCACTCTTCGCAAGTTGGATTCTCGGCGTACATTTGTATAAAGAAAGCGCTCACCAAAAGGACACAAACAGACCACATAATTTGATTATCTGAAATTATTTATACAATATTTAGTATGTAAAAAGTTTCATTTTCTCAACTCAGAGTGGCATTGTTACTGATGTACCATGTACATCATTTCGTAATGTACCTATTTTGGCAATTGGTTCCAAAAGTCTAAATAGTTTTTCCAATATTTTAGCCAATTTAGCTTTTCCAAATTATCAGAATGCCGTACAATCCTCACTTGATAATCGGGACTGGCCAAAAGTGTCCCGATTCTCAAAATTCCCTATTTACCCTCGATCATGGATGAGGACGGTAGCATATATTATCAGAAAGAGGATGACGTTAAAGAATAGTGTGAGAGGTGGTAAAATTCTGGAGTATCCCAAGAAAGCATTTGTATAAGATACTTTCCGGCTGGGAGATACGGATAATTTATCGTTTTGAGCACTTTTAAGTGAATTTTTCAATGAAACAGAAAATAATGAAATAAAACTTATTTATCGGAAAATACAATTTATTTATATTCCTAAACATCTTCAAATCAATTGCATTCAGAAAATGGAAATTCAGTTCAGCAATATAAATAAGGAACAAATACAAAACAACTCTGAGCATTTTATGCTCTCAGAATTCTTTTAAAAACACATTGAATTTATGACTGAATATTTCGACTTTCACGACCCAAGAATTTACGACATGGAATATAATCGGGAATATTCTTGTCAAAACTATCTTAAAATATTCTGCAAAAATTAAAAATCGAATAAAAACCGTGTTTTTAATAGAAAACATATCGCGATAGCTAAAATTTAATTGCACTAACAGGATCGATATTGGAAGATTTAAATTTTGGTCGCGTTTTAATTTATTTGGTCGCGATTTTCTATGATAAGGTAAAATTTTCCAACCTGAGACAAATATTTGGTCTTGATAACTTCTCTGATGATAATAGTTTGAAGATTTGCACAAATTGTTTTCATGCAAATTAGGCAACGTTTTACTGTGAAAATATTGATTCATTTCCACATGTCATCAACACATAGTTTTTTCGGAGTGCAAGTGCAGGAATATAATATTCAACCTAAAATAAAACGCTTTGCACGATGCATGTATAAATAAAGTAAATATTAATTATTTGTTTACAAGGCCTGTAACCAGAAAAAATCCCGGTGTAGAATCTACGAAAGCTGAATCCACAACATTCTTAAGAGTGTTTGCTTTTTTCGAATTTCAGCGGATCCTACACGGTAAATCCTAACATCTACGGGTACAGGTCAAAGTCGAGTAGCAGTTATAGGACGAATGAAGAAATCGGCATTTCAGGAGATTTGATTAGTCGGACAATATTTTAGCTCAAACGTGTGAGAATAGAAATCATCTAGCCGAAAAATTTTCCGTCTAAGTTTGCGAATCAAAATTTATCAACTTTCTTTTCACGATTTGTAAAGATAGATAATGACCTTTTCAGTTGCTTTGAAAATTGGTTTTCACTCTTTCATCTTTTCCGCCTTAAGACGGCGCTCTGCATAGCTCGAGTTTAACAAAAGAGATGCAAAAACGAAAAGCCAAACAGAGACTTAATTTTTTAAATTCTGAACTCAACGTGGGTCAAAGGTTTAATAAAATAATATTCTAAGCATGCACAAAACTTAGGGGTAACTCAGGAACTCATCGCTCACATATAAAAGTTTTTATTATCATTACCAAAACATGACGTTTTAGCATGTGTTAAAAATCAAACAAGTTTCTTAGGTTCCTCTAAAAATTTATTACAACTCATAATATTTTTTAAGTATTTGAGCGCCTAAGCATATTTTTCCTTTTTATTTGCAAAGAAGTCTGTAAACTCAGTCCAATCTCTGCGAACCTGGCACCCAATTGCCTTATTTTCAACAAATCTATTTAATTATTGATAGTCATAAGTTTTCAAAGCATTTATCATATAACAATTATGTTATTAGGATTTTCAGTATATCCTTATAATTTCTTCAACAGGTTTTCTTTTTATATCAGGAACATGCACATTTTCGGCCGGATATCCAATCGGCAACAAAAGAGAAACTTTTTCATTAACGGGCCTTTGTAGCATTTCACGTATTTGTGAGCCAGCATTGAGCGGCGTTGTCTAAAAGTATAGCAAATTAATGTATAAAACGAAAAACAAATAGCCAGAGGTCTAAATTTGACGTTTGCAATCGAGACTAAAAATTATTTATATCATTAACCATTAACTGTACAAGCTATTTAAATTTTATTTAATTAATATAAACATTTTTGTATCTGCAAAAGAATCTGTTTTTGGTGCATTTCTGCTTCCTTGGAACACAAATGGCTCTACGTATTCACCAACCGTTGAAGTTTAAAAAATTGTAAATCAGCATAAATGGATAGGCTGAACGCCAGACAGTGGTACTGTGACTTAGCTGAGTTCAAATTCGGAATCAGCAGGATCGAAAACCTATAGGGGGATATAAAACCTCGGTTGGTTTCTCAATTTTTGTAGAACTTCAATGATTGGTCAAACCGACGGTAGGTGAACAGAGAACAGCAAAAAATTTTCAGCAGCAAAGACTTCATTTTTTGTTCCAAAATGGCCTTTATTGGCGCTAACTTTTAACAAAAGATTCGTTTTATGGCTAGAAACGATTTTAAGGAAGTTCATCGTTTGCAAATAAAAAGAAGTTTTTGACGCCGAAATATTTTGACTCCAAACCGAACAAAAATGTTTCAAAAACATAATTTTTTCCAACTGCAAAATATTTATCCAAGAAATCAACAACAAACATCAATCAACTCTAAAACCCAAAAATGTCTATAATTAAAAACTACGCGTTTCACTTACAATTTGTATGTACTATTGTAATTATACGAATGTTTTTATGTCAACTATAATTAATCCATTAAAAGTGTAAATTTTCAGATTTCGCAGAACTCGGGTAATTATGAGTCAAGAAACTGGAATGGAAACCGGAAACGGCGCTCAGGTACCCATTTTTTAATGAAACGGTGTTTAGTATAGTTTTTTGCTTTTTTAAGTCGGAGTACCTTATTCTTTACTGTAAGGATACTTAACTGACGAGCCCGTCGTTACAGTAATAATATAATAGTTTCATTGTTTTAAGTTAAGGGCGAAACAATGTTAAAAGTTTTTCGGTCTTTTTTCCATTTATTAAGGAAATTTGCGTTACAGACTTTTCCAGATAAAAATAAACTTACAACAACAGTGACCAAACCAGCGTTCTAAATGATTTAGTAAATAAAATACAAGAGAACCCGCCGATTCTCGGCGGATTACCGCCTCGAATCGGCGGGTTCTCTTGTATTTTTTTCGCGGTTAGCGTGCATCCGCGGCCCCCTGGGGGGTAAAGGGGGTCGCAGGGGGCTACGGGGGGTCGTGTCGGGGCTGAAAATGGTGCCAAACGTCTTCTCTTGTCGAGACGAAGCGATTGACGTATCACACGCCCAAATCCGAGTGGGGCGTGAAAAGTTCCAAAACCGCCCCCCCCCCCGACCGACATCTATACTGCGAAATAGGTTAGAGTGGAACTTGCAGTGCAAAATTATAATTCCAATAAGTATATTTGGCTATAGAGCAGTTTACTCCCAGTTAAATTAACTAAACATAGTGTTTATAGAGGTTTTAGGTCAATTGATTTTTAGGTCAATTGACGGGGGGGGGGGTGGTTAACTGCACACTTACTGTATATTTCTAGGTACACGTTATGTAATCAAACTCCACAAACGAGCAGTGTAATATTTGTAGATCACTGATTTTTTGTAAAAATACTAAGTCAGTTATTAATATAAAATATGGGTGAATTACTAAAGGTAATTTCTGAGATAATTATCTATTAATAATAGAAACACCTGTACTGCAGCGAGCAGTAATCCAACCGCTATGGACACACTTATTTCGTTATAATAACTGCAAAATATTAAATTGTAATTTAGTTCCTGGATAAAGCTTACGTGGGTTGTCTAGTTCCATTAGAGTGTATCTGATATGCCTGCAATCAGTTAATCGGTCAACCTCTAGTAATTTTTCCTCGAAACTCACATGCCGCATTACAACGATCAAATACGGTGCTTCGGTCAAGTATGGCTGAAAAAATTAAAGCGAGTATAGTTATGGATAATCATAAAATCAAAATGAGTATGAAGAATGTTGGGAACGACGCCATCTAATTGACTTTGAGATTAGTTTGTATCGATTTTTGAGTCTTGAAAATAGAGCCTACTAATTTCAATTCCTTACTTTATTCCAGTTCACATTCAAATGTTGCACATCTAGGACCCATTTGGCTCCCATTCTGCGAGCATAATTTATTTGCTCCTCCTCTTCCACGATTTCTGAAAATATTTTTGTCTGCGCTTTTAGGTTTGGTTGCATTATTTAAGGAAACTAACCACGGATTCGTAGCTGAAAGTCGTATTAATATATTTTGTTAATTCACATTATTACATTAAATGTCGCCACTCATTAATATAAAGTTCTGCACGATTCGTTTCTTTTATTTGAGCTTATGACGACATTAGTCTAACCTTGATTGAATTGCTCCCGACTACACAAAAAGACCATGGTTGTAAATTGGCACCACTCGGGGCTGTGCCTGAATTAGTGAAATCTATTATTTCCTTCGGTAGCTAATTTACGATAAAAAATAAAGTTAAATATATACTGTAGAATAATTTAGGTCTCTAAAAAGCTATGAAATGGATTTTCATCAGCTATTGATATAAAAGCGACGCGTGGAAATATTTACAAAATTTACCTGCTGTTTTAATTAAATTCTGAACCACTTTGAGCGGCACAGATTTTGTCGAAAATCTTCTTACACTCCTTCGTAATTTCATCGACTGCAAAACAATAGCATTAACACAGGGTTTTCATCGAGTCGACAGATGAAAACCCTGCACTAACTTATTATAAGGATACGTTCCAAGTATTGATTGTAATTCCCAGGTTCATCATGTCAATCAATAAATTTACCAGAACAATATATGATTTTCAGATTGGAAATTCTGCTTAGTCTGATTTACAACTTCTGTAATTACTGCAAGTACTCGCTATCTTTCGGACAGAGTTTGTTTTCAATAATATGTAGCAAAACAAATTCAAAACAAATGTGCCAAAATATTAATGGTTATTAAATTTGTGCATTGTAAATAACATACCTCGTAAAAGAGTTGCGATCTTCTTTGCATTTCATTTTCCGGAAGATTCAAGGGGTGATATGGTATTTCTTTTGCAGCCATAATGTCATCAAATTCGTCTACCAAGTCGAGAGAGTCGCCTGCCTAACGCAAATGTAATGATTACATATTTATCAGATCAAGTAATTTTTATATAACAGTTATGTTTTGGTAACCAGCTAGGGCACATACCTAAACACCAAAAGTAATATACCTAAATAAAATTCAACTAAACCTACATTATTTTCTAGGTTTTAAACTGATACGACAAATCTCGCAGATAATTTTTTAAAGCCTTTATGGAACGCAAATTTAAAATTTGAGCTTCCACAAAAGTACAAATTTTCCGGATTTTATGGCTAAACATAGCATAATTTTTCTTCGTGAACTTTTTCGATGTTACTGATTTGACACATTTTGTTACAGATTTGAAAACTTCCCGCCAAATTCAAATAATAATTAGGCAAATATCCCTTATGAGGAGTACTCCTTCATGCTATAAGCGAAGGCGGTCCGCTCTAGCGGCCGTCACGAATTCGGTACGATTTCATTTTACAGAAGGTATTATTTAGGGAAGCAATGGGGCACAACGCTAATGCCGTTTTTGTAACGAAAAAGAGTGTTTCTGTAACACCAATAAGGGTTACATGCTTTCGTTGATTTTACCTCTCTATCCACAAACTCGGTCCTCTTCTTATCTGCCACATTAGCGTTGCTGCTGACTCTGCGACTGGTCCCATTCATTTGAACTGAACTTCTAGTTTTTTGCGCTGTTCCCAGTTGGGTTTGATCTCTCTTTTTTCCAATATAAAACATTGATCGAAACTGCCAAGAAATGAATATAACAACACACAAAGCAGCCAAAGTATTTAGTTGGGATGCGTTCATTGAGTAAAGAAATCTCCGAATCATTCCAAAATGGACAGTTGAGTTGGGAGATTCAGCAGCATCCATATTTGAAAAATTACACAACCCTCGTCAGCACTGATGAATTGAACAACGTTATATCTCTAAACTTCGCACGTTACCAATTTTTTTACATAAAATTACTCATAGTCAGGAAATGTCAAGAATTTAAGTCAAGAATTGCGTGAGAAAATAATGCCTGACATAATCTCCTATATCGAGCCACAGGAGAACTAGATAAATAATAAAGGGAAGCGGAATCGAAGTGACCAAGATCAATTCCCACTCTTTAAATGTGTAACAAAGAGGAGACACAAAGGCTGTAGGCGAAGGGGAAACAAGCGCTTGAACACATTTGATTTTCAAAGCGAAAATATTTTTACTACGAGATAGTGACTCGAGATACTTTATTTAGTGGCAAAAAATAAGATAAATATTAGAAAAATGTTGCATCGATGTATGACACACATATTTTATGCGCAGCTCAATAAATATTACATAAAAGTACATTAATATTGAAAATACAACAACAGATAACCTTTGTAATCTCTTATTGCTAGCCATGGGGGAGTGCCTTCGGCACTAGTACTTAATTTTATGCACGCGCGCTTCGCGCGCCCCGCGCGCTAGAGGAGAAAATCTGGCTTTGGGCGCTCAAAAATAGGGGACGGACGAAGAAAAATGAAAAAATTCCTCTGTCCGTAACACATTACGGACAGAGGAATTTTTTCAGCCAAATACTAGTATAGGATCTTTCATTTAATAATTAAAATATTTTTCAATGGCTTTGATAATTCATTAACAATTTTCTGAGAAATTTGTTTGCAAAATTTTGAACCATCCTTTGCAGATAATTTAGCGATACATTGCCATGATTCACAAACTTGGCAAATTCGATCGACTTGGATAATGTTGTTAAAAGTTGTAAGTAGATATTTAAAGTCGAAGTATTACGTATAAGTATTAAGTATAGTATTAAGTATAACTTTTCCATGTCTGTTATTCTTCTCATGAGATTGGAAAACATAACATTTTTTTTAACAACTTATTCCACTGAACTTTTCATTGAGCGTTATAAAACTATGATGGCGGCGCATGTTGAAGTGGCGCAATATCACCAAAATTTCATAGCCATTAGCTTGTGAATAGCATTATTCCGTCAAAATAAGCATTTTAAAACAAACAAAGTTCTTACAGACAATTGTGTTGAGATATGGCATAAATTTATGGTGGATATCTTACTTTTATTGTCTCAAAGTTGTGGGAATTAGTATTTTTTGTGTACCACATGACTGACTAGAATTAGCGACTATGTAAACTAAAGACAAATCACAAAAGCATTTGGATGACATAAAGAGGCTCTTCATTATGGGCAGTGGGTTATTTAAAATTTCATTGTATCAAATATATTTCAGAAAATCAAACCGATTATTTTATTCTGAGTTCTTTTTGTGTTGAGTTTTACAATTTTAATTGTGATAAAAATTATCACGAGGTCCAAGTTAGGCATTCAGATAAAATATTAAAATAATCGACATTCAGGATTTTAATATTACTGTTATGATTTTACTAAAGTTTTTACCGGTGTTCGCAGATCCGAGAAAAATTGATTAGTGAATGTCATTCTAAGGTTCGTGCCCCTGGAATTTTTTGAATGGTTGCAGAAAACTTCAACAAAGCCGTTGAAGTTTTCTGCAACCATGAATTTTTTACAGAATTCGATTTTGCCGTCTAACTTCAGAATAAATATTACTATTCATTTAATTGTGTGTTTTAGACGTCATGCAACATCCTTGAGGAATTTCGGCCTCACGAATCCAAACAGAATGAATAGCCGTTTTGCTCGGAATTCATTTCCGCAGGGCCGAAAATCTCAAAAAAGTATCAGTGATATCGCTGCCTTGCCTGAATCAATGCCTCAGCCTTCCCGAATCCCTCGCAAAATTAAAGATTTGTCAATGCGTGATGTTGCAAGCGCTCAACAAAATGACTTTTCAGAGGTATGATTTCTGTTATTAATTTATGAAATTCTATTTGCGTCAAATAACGTCAAATTTTTATGGAACTAAGCCATTAAAAATTATTATGAGAGATTAAATAGAGTGTGCCAACTTAATCTCTACATTTTCAGGGTGGTCGTACTTTCGCCAGCATTAATCTCGGAAAAATTTTCCTTGACAGGTTGTGTGCCGGAGACGACTCAAATTTCGGATGCACAGTAGAAGAACTTCGTCAGCTCATGGAACTCCGTGGTGTCGAGGCACTTGCAAAAATTGACGCTGAATACGGTGGTATTGAGGTGCAGTTATCTTTTATAATACGCGGCTTATGTGCTTATTTTGTCGGTCACAGATACTAATCATTGGCACACGTCCTTTCTGCCTAAAACCCGTTTGCCTAAATACCAAAAAATGCCATAACTCAGCCAAAACTTAAGCTTAAGGGGTGAGTAATGACTTAAATGCAAGCTTACAATTGACTGTATAAAATCAGTAATCCCACACTTATTCTAAGCCAAATCCTGATCTAAGTCTAAGCTAAAAGCCTAAAACTTGCCAATATCCTAAGCTTGAGCATACGATTTAGCCTAAATATAAGTCTTGCCATAAGCTTAAACTGTGATGCTAAAGTTGTTCCACTAAGGCTTAGCTTCAATTTAAGCCATTACTCGCCTCTTAAGCATAACTGAGTTATGACATTTTTTAGCGTTTAGGCAAACGGGTTTTAGGCAAAGAGGACGCACCCCCCCTAATAATTACCTTCGAATTTTTAGGGTTTATGTCAATTGCTGCTAACAGATCCTGCCAACGGAATACCGAATACGACTGAAGAATTGCAAATGCGTAGAGATGCGTTTGGCGAGAATGAAATCCCACCACCACCATCGAAATCTTTCATTAGACTTGTGTGGGAAGCTCTAAAGGTACTTGTTGCAAACAGGCGTTGCAAAGATGTCTTATAAACTATGGAAGTTGTTCTTAATGACTATAAAAGTGACGGGTTTTGTCAAACATTTCCCCGAGAGAAAATTGATAAATATTCCATTCAAAAATATTCAAGACTCCATATAGAATTAGGAATTAAAAAGAATTAAAGTTCAATAAGATTAATATTCATATTCCAACTTGGGTATGCATAATTTTTAACTTATTGTAGTACGCATTTATACAGATCCTCTCTAGATCTTACGTTCCTAAACTTTAATTTGATGGTTTGCGCGTAATACTGAATCAGCGAATGTTGATATTTTATTATTATTTTAGGATATCACATTGCTAATCCTAATGGGTAGTGCTATTTTATCTTTGGGATTGTCCTTTTACAAACCACCTGAGGACCAGAAAACAGACAGTTCAGAAGGACATGCGAGCTGGATCGAGGGCGTTGCTATTTTGATCTCAGTAGTTGTCGTTGTGCTGGTAACTGCTGTGAATAACTACACAAAGGAACGTCAGTTCAGAGGTAATTTATTCTTACATTTACTCCAAAAACTATAATTATAGTTTCAACTCATGTTTAAATAAGCTACCTCAATTATTTACCTTCATGAGTATACCTATTGTCAGAGCATAAAATTTTATAGTTTTTAGAAAGATTTGAGTACCAAAAAATGATAATTCGGCAAATTGTTGTGGATATCCCCATTTCATTTAACGTTTTAAGGATTGCAAGCGAAGATTAAGACGGAACATAAATTTGCAGTGGTTCGTGGTGGAGAACAAATGCAGGTATGACCTTTTCTATAAAATTAGCTGAATTAGAAAATATTGTGATATCTCAATAGCCTGGGAAGTTGTTGTTTTATTAACAAAACTATTAGAAGTAGCGAACTAAAGATCGAAATTTTAGGTGGTAGTTAACGAGTTGGTATGCGGTGATATTGCTCAAATTCGATACGGAGATTTGTTACCAGCAGACGGCGTACTAATCCAAAGCAACGATCTAAAAATTGACGAATCATCGCTCACTGGGGAGTCGGATCACATTAAGAAATCGCCCGAACAAGATCCTGTGCTATTGTCAGGTATGTTACAATCTTTTTTATAACACACTTGTAAACATTTATTGCATTATGTTTTCATTCAGGTAAATGTGAATTTGTCTAGTAATTTTGAATTTGACAGTTTGCAGGGACACACGTTATGGAGGGCAGTGGACGTATGCTTGTCGTGGCTGTAGGCGTCAATTCTCAAACTGGCATCATAATGACACTTTTGGGCGCTGCCAAAAACGCAGAGGAAAAGAAGCGGAAGAAAGCTGAAAAGGAAGGTAAGTCTGCGATGTATATGATATTACGTATCATACAACAATATTTATATTTTATGATATAGAGAAACGACTGCTAAAGAACCGGAAAAACAGCGAATTGTTGAGCAACGATTATGATCAAGAAGGTGAGTTATTATATCTTGTATTTTATGTATAACAATTTGCGCGAGCATTATATTAACGTTTACAGTTACCAGAATAGTGTCACACTAGCGGGATATGGTGCCTTCGGCAACGAAATTATATTACGCGCCCCTTACCTCGCTCGGCTTCACTCGCCCTCGCGGCGCTTCGCGCCGCTCGGCCAAGTGAATCCTTTATTCATTCGGGAGTCTAAATAAGCGGGCCGAGTCTATATACACATACCACCAGTTGCTTCGTCAGTGAGACTCGCTGCCTTCGGTCGCTCGAACTAAATTTTTCTGAAAAAAAGTTTTTTCAAAAAAATTTTTTGAAAAATATCAAATGATCGATCAAGGAATTTCATATTAGTTTTCTACTGAATGCTGCATGTTAGTACATCTAGGCCCGTAGCCAGCGGGATGTATACCGAATTATAGCGCGCGGGTCTGTTCCATGTATGAAATTTGAAAATAAAACCATTTCTAAGAAGGCAGTTTTACCATGTACAACTTCCTCCATTTTAACCGTTCAACTTCCAATATTAGCCCACTCGAAATTATTTTTTAATACGGATTCGAATAAATCTTGCCCCTATGTTAAATGTATCAATTATTTTATTTATAGATTTTAACCTCACGAAAAGCAACGAAGGCATCGTCTCACGAGATGGAGAAAAGGAAGACACAAAGGATCGCTCCGTACTTCAAGCTAAACTAACTAGGCTGGCGGTACAAATAGGCTATTTCGGTTAGAGTTTTTTGATTTATATTACGTCATAAATCTAACCATGTTCAGGAATTTGCGTCGCTGCCTCCACTGTTCTCATCCTAGTAATACGCTTCTGTGTTTCAAATTATGCCATACATAAGAAACCATTTAAGTATGCATTTCTGTTTTGTATACAACAACAATCCCAGAAGATTTAGAAGTGATCAGATTTTAACAAGCATTATTGATATTTCTTTTACTGACATTTTAACAGAAAATTTTTATACACGAGATTTCAGATTTCAAACGGATTTTCAACAGTTTGTGAGCTTTATCATCATCGGAGTAACTGTGCTAGTTCTTGCTGTACCTGAGGGACTACCACTTGCAGTCACAATCTCACTTGCTTATTCTGTAAAGAAGGTTCTATTTTCCTTTGCTATTGTGAATAAATCTAAAAAATTAATTTAGATGATGAAAGACAACAATCTAGTTAGGCACCTAGATGCTTGCGAGACCATGGGAAATGCTACTACAATTTGCTCAGACAAGACCGGAACATTGACTACGAATCGAATGACCGTAGTGCAGAGCTATATAAATGGTTCGAGTTTAATATGTCTTTATACACAGAGCACGTCCAGATTTCTCCAATTTCTTATGTAAAG
Source organism: Ditylenchus destructor (assembly GCA_022814885.1). Classification (NCBI taxonomy): domain Eukaryota; kingdom Metazoa; phylum Nematoda; class Chromadorea; order Rhabditida; family Anguinidae; genus Ditylenchus; species Ditylenchus destructor. Next base: position 6,231,847 of record JAKKPZ010000002.1, on the reverse strand, counting down.
TTAATTTGAACTGAAATTAACAAAGGATCTATTTTTTCAACATTTCTGCTAACCAAATTTATACCCCTTTACTAAAGCGCTGACTGATTTGTGTCTGTAGTAGTAGTGCCAATTGTTCCGGATTATCCAGCATACAGATCGGGGCGAGTGATAGCTCATTTGATAGGTCTCAAAAAGTTAGTCCCGGGAAAACTTTCAGAACCAAAATTTGAATATTTGAATTCGCGCCAAAACGTAAAAACGCGTTTTTAAGGGTTTTGGCTATGGGAAGTGATGTTTTTTATGTTCCCAATCGATTTCTGAGGCAATTCTGGACCACTTTGCTGTTTACACTTTTTGTTATGGCACGTTTTTGAAAAAAGCCACTTTTTGGCCAAAAAATGGGTTTTTTGGATGCAAGGTGCCTACATGTCTGATTTTTGGCACTCGGGGGTTTTCGGATGCGCTGACCACGAATCTGACGTCAGATTCGAGATTTCACGAGGTCGTGTTATTCTCACCAGGTCTCTCACGAGGTCAGGACTTTCCCGGGGGCTGGAAAACGGGCGGGTAACGGAAAGCGCGGGGGGGTAACGGACTATACCTACCCGCTGCCGCAACGCCCGCTGAGGCGCGCTGGACGGGTTAGCGGGGGGCGACGGGAAAGCGGCTGGGGACGGGTTAGCGGGAGGGGGGGCTACGGGAAAGCGGGGGGACGCTTAATAGAAATTTTTGTCACTGATTACAGATTGCATACTGATGCACACTCGTTTGATAATTACTTCTTATTTGGGCAGTTTACTATTACGATATTTTGCTATTTTTGCAGGAGTGCACTACGGGTATGGCAAGTTGCCTCAATGGAACGACATGGACGAAAGAACTCGCAACCTGATGATTCACCTGATTTCTATAAACTCCAGTTATTCTTCACAAGTTCTTCCCCCAGAAAACGAGCAAGACGATGACATAGGAAACAATACAGAAGTAATGTCTCAAGTTGGGAATAAAACCGAATGTGCCTTGTTGGGATTTGTGCTAAATCTGGGACAAAGCTATCAAGCAATCAGAGACGCTTTCCCAGAGGAACACATTTTTAAGGTGTACACCTTCAATTCGAAGCGGAAAAGTATGTCGACAGTTATTCGGCTGGAAGATGGCAGATATAGGGTCTTCAGCAAAGGAGCCAGTGAGATTGTACTGAAAAAGTAAGTTACAAATAACTGCACGGAAGACCCGAGATACCTTATGTAAAATTTGATCCTTAAAAGGGTTTCACCTGGGTTTTCACTCTTAAGAAATAAATCGTAAATACACTTAAAATGACAAGGTGACCATAAAAAATCATACCACTTTAATCCCTTGGAAAGGCAATATTAAAGCAATGTATGCAACAATAAAAGTATAGTTTTAAAAAACTACACCACACTTATACCGTTCTAGCAAAAAAGATCCCCCCCAATGCTTATCAGGGACGACAAAATGTGAGGGGTCAAAAATCGTAAATACCGATTTTTGTAAGACCATTTTGCACATTTTCGTCGAAAATTCCAAATTTTTTAGGGAATACCGCAAAAATAATGGCAGATTCGGATTCAGCACATCAGATTGCTCCTAGAAACGTTTCCCTCTGTTGTTTACCGGTATTTTTGGATAAAAATCCAATTTTGATCTACGGAGAGGACCACGTGGGCCTCCAAAATGGTCAAATTTTTTTGTGCATGAAAATTTTTAAAAATGTGTTTTTTGGAAAGGATTCACTCAACTACTAAACTTTTGTTCAGCAGCAAATTGTCTGTGGTGATTTTCAATAAATTTTCGGGTTTACAGTTTCGCTTCAAAATTCTCAGCAGAAATGCGATTCACAAATCTATTTTACAGTTAACTAGCGGGGGAGGAGCCGCTTCGCGGCTCCACTCCCGCTAGGAAGCGGTTAGCGTGCATCAGCGGCGCTTCGCGCACCGCCATCAGCGGTCAGGTTGGGTTGTTCGGGAGTAAGGGTTGTTCGGGAGTAGATCAGAATGAGACTATTTCGGGCCTTCGGCCCTCAAGCAGCTGTTGTTCGGGAGTAAGGGTTGTCCGGGAGTATATGTTCTAAGTTCCCTCACATTCCAAGGGAGAAGGTCGGGCGCTCCGCGCCCGACCACAGGACTGGCTCGCCGCCTCCGGCGCCTCGCGCATATGGTTAGGGCGAGGTCGACAGTCGCGGCCTTCGGCCGCTCCTTCTGACTAATCTGTTGTCTTTGACTGATTTATATCTCTGACTGATTAGTGTCTCTAACTAATTTGTGTCTCTGACAAAAAGATGCATCCCTAAGAATCGCCTTTCCCAAAATTTCCTGGTTAAGGACAAAAATAAGCACCCCTAAGAATAGACTTTCCAAAAATTTCCTGGTTACGGACAAAAATTATGGTACAAATAGTCTATATTTTGTCTAAATTTGTCTACATTTTAGCTAAATTTTGACCTCAAATTCGGATTCCCCGCTAAAATTACCCTAATTAGGTACCTGTCTAAAATTAAGCACCCCTAAGAATACACTTCCCCTAAATCCCAGGTAACGCCATATCCCAGGTAACGCCAGACAGCTTTAACTTACTATAAGGATTTAACAGTCATCTTATTTCCGCCCTTTTCAGATGCAAATGGTGGTTAGGAAAAGATGGTAGGGTTGTTGAGTTTGACCAAGTCAGCCGGGAAAGTCTTGTCAAAGAGGTTATCGAGCCAATGGCAGCCGATGGATTGCGTACCATATGTCTGGCCTATAAAGATTATGTTCCTGGGAAGCAAGCGGTAGACAATGAGGTAACTCACCGATCTTATAATTTCACTGTTTGCTAATTCGATGCATTGAAACTTTAGTTCAATTTTGACGATGATATTGATTGGGACAATGAAGATGCCGTAATAAACGATCTCACTGCCATTGCAATAACTGGCATACAGGATCCAGTAAGGTCTGGTAGGTTTGAAAACGATTTCGCTTGTCATTGGAAGTTGAGCTTGTGTAAGCTCTACCTCAATTAATTAATACTGGCTAATTCCTATGAGAAGTTGTTGGAAATAAATTAACTTCGATAATTATCGTAACCATTTTGCTTTTCAGAAGTTCCTGATGCAATTGCGAAGTGCCAACGTGCGGGAATCACCGTTCGAATGGTCACCGGCGACAATATAAACACAGCTCGCTCCATAGCCACAGCTTGCGGAATTCTAAAACCAGGCGACGACTTTCTCGTCCTAGAAGGCAAAGACTTCAACGCACTCATTCGGGACGATACTGGAGAAGTAAATCAAGACAAGTTTGACGAAATCTGGCAAAAATTGCGAGTTCTGGCCAGAGCTCAACCTACGGACAAGTACGTTCTGGTGAAAGGAATAATTGACAGCAAACTTTCACGACATCGAGAAGTGGTGGCTGTTACCGGTGACGGCACAAATGACGCTCCTGCATTGAAAAAAGCTGATGTTGGCTTCGCAATGGTACGTCTTTGGTCGTCATTGTAAAATGACCTGTTTCGATCAATTACTTTCAACTATAATGTTAACATCGTTTTAGGGCATAGCGGGAACCGATGTCGCAAAAGAGGCATCTGATATGTGAGTTATAAAATGTACGCTAAACACATCAAAAGTAACGGTAAACAGAAAATCCTGTCATTGTACTTAAATTTGTAAGAATATAATAATAATAAATTTTTAAATACTAATTTTAAATGGAATATAATAAATCAAATGAGTATTTTAACAATATTTTAAAAATTTTTGGTTTGTAGATGAAACTACTATTATAATCGGGCTTTCTGGCTGAAAGCATAATTCATTTATAAATAATAACTATTTGTATTTATATTCTCAACGTAAAATAAAAGTTTTCAATTATATTTTAGTATCTTGACGGACGACAATTTCACTTCTATTGTCAAAGCTGTCATGTGGGGCCGAAATGTGTATGACGGAATTGCAAAATTCATTCAGTTCCAATTGACCGTCAACGTTGTTGCCGTAGTTGTTGCTTTCGTCGGTGCTTGCGCCATTCAGGATACACCGTTAAAGGTTTGATTTTCGTGTATATGATTAAATTGAATGACAAACTTTGTGCGTTGTTCAGGCAGTGCAAATGCTGTGGGTTAACCTTATAATGGACACGCTGGCGTCGCTTGCCTTGGCCACAGAGATGCCCACCGATGAATTGCTGAATAGAAAACCATATGGAAGGACGAGTCCGTTAATTTCTAGAAGAATGCTGGTCAATATTGTGGGACATGCTTTATATCAGATGGCAATACTCTTTTGGCTGGTATTTGCTGGTAAAATTTTATGGAAATTTTCCTTATGATAAGTTAATGATTGACGCTTGACAATTCTTTGAAATTACAACACATGCGCTTTTGGCATATGCAATTTAAATTTTATTTAAATTTGCGCATTTATAGTAGCGTGAGTAATATTTTGCATACCCGATAATTATTTCTAACTTAGTTGTATGAAAATTTTTATTTGTATTACTGTGAAAACTATTTTCGATATTATCGTAGCCAAAAATTTGCAGAGATTCAACTTCCATATAATGCTAGCTTATGTTTTTAATGATTTCACGTTTAGGCGAAACATTCTTTGACGTGAAATCCGGTCGATATGCTCCTCTTCATTCACCGCCAACAGAGCATTTCACTATTGTATTCAACAGCTTCGTCATGACAACACTTTTCAACGAGATCAACGCTCGAAAGATCCACGGAGAAAGAAATGTGTTCCAGGTAAATTTTTTTATACAACTAAAATATTAGAAACTATTTTAGGGTCTTTTCACAAACCCAATTTACTATTGCATTTGGATGGCAACGATGGCCGTTCAAGTTATTATCGTTCAATTTGGTGGCCGCTGGTTCTCGACAAAGGGTCTTAATATTGAGCAATGGTTGTGGTGTGTCGCCTTCGGAGTTGGTGAGCTATTATGGGGACAGGTTGGTTTTTGTAAAATTTATGAAAATTTCATTTCGGTTTTTGTGTTTCTGTGATATGACCAAACTGCTGGTGACTAGTATGTATATGTGATTCTTGCACCCGAAATAATCCATCTTTTCTAAATTTCACACAAGAAGCTCTCAGATTATGTTTTCTGGTATATTAAGTTTCAGATTGTGGCAACGATTCCCATCGGAAGCCTTCCCAACTGGTTAGCAATTGGAGGCGGTGACGTCGAGCCAGCTGAAATTCCTGTATCTTGTAAGCGCTGTTATATTGATGTACTTACCTTATATTAATACTTTTCAGCAAGCAGTCGCACACTTTCCACGACAAGTCGTAATCTGTCGCAAAGCCGTGAATTAATCAGTTCGCGATTATCAGAATAATAGGACTTTGTGATGATGATTATAAATAAGCTAATTCGTCACTATACTTTTTTGTAATTGTATATGTTATAATGTTTCGGTGTTTATAAAGTTAGTTTCTAATCAATATGACTGTTTTAATGAGCAAGATCAAATTGAATTCTTGTTTAAATATATATTGTAAATGTCGAAAATAATATGAAGGAAACTAATTTGTATGGAAATGCCTAAAAAATAAATGTTTCGAAAATTTGCATTCAAATTCGCGCCTTGCCGCATTTGATGTGCAGCAATTGGCGAACCGCTGAAAGTCTGCGGTCTACAGAAAATCTCACCCATATCATCGGTTGCATTATTGTATCCACAATGATACAAGAATTAAATATTTCTTTAAAAAATGTGAGTCCCGAAAAGAAAGCCTTTGTTTGTTGAGCTCGGGCGTAACATTTTGGCGGCAGCAATGTTCATAATTTTGACCTAAGACACCGAACCAGTGTGGGGAAATTTTCTGGTCGTTTAAAAACAGTTATAGATGTCTAGGAGTGATGTAAATACAAACTTTCATTGGCTTAAATAATTTCGGAATGTTGAAGTAATTAGCAATTATTGACCCTTAAAATTTAATATTTCGATAAAGGAAATGTCATGAAGCATGTATTTTCTTTCTAAATTATTTAACCAAAAAATTAATTTTTAACACTGTAATCTCGATTTCCGTAAAACATAAGGAGTTCGTTGTCATAGATTGATTAATTTGTAGATAAATTTATAAGTTATAAGGCTGAAGCTATGGGAAATTATTAGTGGTGAAACCGTATACTTTGTCAGAAGATGGAGTAATCGTTGATAGCCAATTCAATCGATCAGTAATTCAATCGACTTTATGGCTAACGGATAGTCAAACGAGAGTTGAGGAAATATCGTGTACAAAAATTAAGGTTAACTATGTTCCTACAGAAAATTTCCCCAAATATTTCCGAGATTTATGTAAGGTCTATATTAGAATTCCTAGACGTTCTATTTAATTATTTATTTTTGTCAAATGATGTAACACGCGACGATCAGATATCACCTTTATTGCATATTCTATTTTTGTGTAATACTTATATCAGTGTAATGAACCGGCAGTGCTCAATATGAAAGCTGACGAGTCGTGTTTCAAATTATGTTCAAGACGTCACTATTTTCCATATTGCAGTTTATTCGATATTTACCAGCCACGCTTTTGAAGGTATTCAAGTTATTTTTAAGCAATTTAATGGCCAATAAAATTCATTTGTGTTTAATTAGGTTTAAATAAAAGTTAAACTTTCGGTTTCAGAACTATGTCTAACTCCGGCGGATTTAACATTCCAAACAGTCTCCGCCGACTTCCGACTGCAAATAGCAACATTCCATCCACGTCCGCTCCTTCAACGAGCCTCCAGTGCAAAGTTGTGCCGATAAACGAAATTTGCTGTATCAATTTTCTATAAAAATTCAAATTTGCGCCAAAAAGAGAACCATTTTTCTTTGTGCCGATTAACGAAATATTTTACATGGAAAAATTCACTTTCGTTTCGCAAAACATCTGTGCATATTATCGAATTAATCGGCACAAAATGCCGATTATCGAGAGAATTTTGCATGGAAAAAATCCGTTCCAGCCAAATATGTGCCGATTATCGAGAGTTGACTGTATATATCATTATAGATATTTTGTAAAATGCATGTATATATCTTTAAAATGATGTTCGCTTTAATAAAATGAATTACTATATAAAGGATATTGCTTATATTTTTACAGAGGAACTGTGTGCTATAAAAATGAAACAAATAAAACTTTGTGAATATAAAGCTATAATTAAATTCAGTAACCAGATAATCAAAATAATAATTGTTTTTCAGCCCAAGGTCTGCAATCGTTAATTGGCACAAGGTAAAAAGTTGATTTCCAAACAAAATCATTCCACAAACTATCCTATTTAGATGTGAGACAAGCGCTGACAAGTATATGCTGTTAAAGAAAAGAGACGAATTGATGTGCAAAGCAAGAGTGAAAAACACGGACGTCTCAGTTATGGATATCGTTCAGGTATGCCATTTATGAGTTGTAAATAAAAATCATGAAACCTAATATTTCACTAATTAATTGCTCAGATACCTTGCAGTTTACTCACTTGACATCCTATAAGCCTGTGCGTTTGATATTTTTTACATAAAGAGTTTTAGGGAACATGTCCGGATATGTGCCCCGAAAAAGAGCGTTATATGCGCGAATCTCAGAAAAACCTCAACCGATATGAATGTGATTCTAACGGCGCTATAATTCCAAAAATAGCAGTGAAAGATTATAGTCGTTCGGCAGCCGACCAGGTTACTATATTTACGTCCATAAAAATTATGCGAAATTTATATTATGTTTTATTATCAGTTAATAAAATTGTGATATTGCTATGCTATTAATCCAATTTTACCTGGTGTCACTATTGCGGCGCTTTTTGCGCACAAAAGGTCTAATTTTAGGCTAAAATTTTGATTTTTGGGTATGAGATACAAAACAGTAGTGGATAATTTTTGATCGTTTTCTGAAGATTTTTAAAGGAAATGGCAAAAGATGATACCTATCGTCAAAGCGCATTTGCGATTTAACAAAAATCCTAGTTGGTCTTTACAGTTATTATGCAAAATTATTCCATGAATAAAATTACAGTATGTTTAGGAAGAACCTTTACCGCATGAACTGAGACCAACAGAAGTGTTGGAAATGACAACGAACTACCTTCTGAACAATGTAAAGTTTTTATAGTGCAATACCTTCATTAGTCAATTGGCATTCAGATTGCCAGCGAAATGCCTTCGTCTTCATCGGAATTAGGCAGATGGTACGACTTCTTATGGAGTAGAACAAGATCAATACGCAAGGTTGCTTTTTGTGATTTGTGCTCCAATTAGAAATGTCAAAATTCAGGATATCACACAACAAATGCTAAAGGACCGGCGTGCAGTTGATCTAGTAGAAAAATGTACTCGTTTACATGTATTTGCAGCTTACAAGCTTGCCAAACTCGAATTCTCGGATTTTAATCAGAAGATGAACACCGGTATGAAATAGAAGTGTTTTAAAGAAAATAGGTCTCTCGCAGAAATTTATTCTGTCGAAAATCATAAGCCATTTAAGCATAAATGAAATACTTTTTCGATTTCGTTAAAATATTTTATTCGAAAAAGATGCTTCATAAGACAGATAATATCTTCTGTCCCAATCTCTTATCTTTTTACAGTGCCATATAACCTTTTTTGAGTTATTTATACCACTTTTTTGCAGAGAAAACTGAGTATAATAAAATTCATTCATAGCTATCTAAAATTGTTATTTTGAGTTCATTTTATATTTTAGAAAACCTTTCTAAGTCTCTGCAGACCCTACGGCATATGTACGATGATTTGGCATCGGAGGGTCAATTTTGCGGGAACGAGGCTGAATTCCGGTCATATGATGTGATATTAAATCTCTCAGATTCTAATGTGCACAGGTATTACATTTTCTGCTAGAAAAAAATAAAACTGAATTTTAGCCAAGTGTTGTCGTATCGTGACGAAGTTCGAGAATCCGAACTGTTCAGGGTGGCGATGGAACTAGCCACAGCTTATCAGAATACAAATTATGTGCAATTCTTTCGGCTTTTAAAACATCGTGCTACATACTTACAGGTTTACTACGAATTCTGGCTCAATAAACAATATAAATATGCTAGTTACAGTGGTCTCTACTTTTTTGGGGACCGTTAGTAAATTACAATTTTGAGTACATGGCGGGTCACTATTATCTATATATTGTTGTATTTCGAAGGGGAAGCAACTCCTCTGAAAAGCATCTACTGGTGTAGTTGCATAGCGTTTAACTTGTTTGCTTCTCTTAAAGAGAAAAGCTATCACCTTATATTTTCCGTTACATGCAAAAAATATCTGATTTTTGAAGTAAATATTTTAGGCTTGTATTTCGCATCGATATTTTTCTCCAGTGCGCCACTCTGCACTTCGGATAATATGCAGCGCTTATCCACTGTATTCACTGGAAAAACTCGTTGAAATTCTTGGATTCGACAGCGAAGGAGAAGCCCAATCTTTCCTAGATTCAATTGGTATTGAGATGGATCAAGCAGATGAGAACTACATCAGTGCTCGTGGATGGAGAGAAGCCTTTTCTCGCATGGGCGCCATAGACACACTTCCAGTCGGAACTTGCCGATGGATTCAGAATAAAGTCGGAAATACTACTCTGCCTGAGGTCAGCAAGAAATTCGTATATTTTGTCAATTCAACTATTATACGTTTCTCAATTTCTAGTCAAAACATAGTCATGCCTTAAGACGTAGTTAAGTATATAAAAATAAATAGTTCTCAAAAATTTTTTAACAATCTTGTCATTAGATATATAGAACGGAGACAAATGTATTTTAAATGAGCTATACACATATCAAAATCTTTTACTAATTTTTTCTCTAACCCTTTCCTACAATTAGACCATAATAATCTATGGGCGCTTCACTGAAGAGCCCAGCTCATAGATAAAATTTGGGCTCACTGTCTGGAGTTTAGGGCGAAACAGTGAGCCAATTTTAAAACGTTAATCCTTTTTCCTAATTTTTCATGTCTTTTCTGTCATAATATAGGATCGTAAACCCGGAAAAATTCTTTCTTATTATACATTTGTTTTAGATACTATGTAACGGTCCGTGTGCCCCTGTGAGGCTGCCTTCACCCGTCGACTCTTTTGATGAGAATGGCCGTTATGTTTGTGATCCGTTTAATATATACTCAACCAGCGTATCCCAAAGCAGAACAAATAAAGCGTCCTCCCAAACTAAAATGGCTGATCGGAGTTTCTTTCCAATAATCAACGAGGAATTAAAGGAGAAAACTCCTATACAAAAGAAACCGATAGAAAACACAGGGGTACTCTTTAATTTTTATGTTATTGCTCATAGCGGAATACCTATTTATATGTGTCATTTGTATTTTTGTACTTATTATAAGTACTTAACGTTGCGATGACGATACAACTTTCACGAAGAGTAGCGGGCAGAACTTGCGCGAATTTTTTTCACACATATCTGTTCGCTCAATGAATTAAACTAATCTTCTCTCTGAGCAACACTAACTTAAAATTAAGCACTAAGTAATCTTATAGACATCTGGAAATAATTATTTTTAATTTAGTTTCTGCCGAAAACAACGACCACTAACGCGCCAAAGGAATTTGGCCACGCTTTGGGATTTGGTGAATTTTCTAGAGTACCTCCTTCCAAGTCAATTTTCTCCGTTACGCCAAGTTTTACTTTCATTCCAACGAGGACTATCTGTGAAAACAATCAAGGTAATTTTTAATTGATGTCATTTTTGTTAGGAAACTATAGGGGGTGGTGCAAAATTCTGGAACAATGAACATGCGTTGGTATTCATGAGCCAATTTTTTCAAAGATAGCAAAATGTGCTAAAAAAATTAGGGAAAGTAGTAATTACCAATCGTGTTAATACTTAGTACACATAACAGAGTCATTAACACTGTTAAATGATTCAAATGGTAACTGATTCTTATGTCACCATTATATAGTTGTCAGCCACTAACAAAGTCACAAACACAGGAGAGGAAGAACCGTTACGTTAGGCTACCCTTACTTATCCTACGGATCTGAAGCACTTTAAACAGCGAAGTATTTTCCAATCCTCTCTAGGTGTCCCAGGTGCCCCAAAAACACACCGGCATTAGTTGTTACCTTCTAGTACTTGATATTCCAGTACTAAAACAAGTATTAATAAGAAGTATTAATTAAGAAGTTTGTTTGTTGAGAACAACACTTACAATCAATTAGAATCACAAAAAATTCAAATACGAATACCGTTATTAATATTCCCTGGTATATCTCTTTTATCTTTTTGGTAGTTCTGAAAACACTACTTTAATAAGGGAAAAGTTTGAAAATGTAGTTGTTTCTACGATTAATCATTCAGAAAAGAAATCTCCACCTATTGAAAAGGATGTTTCTATTGCATTGAAAGAAATACCATCTTTACCACCACCTGCTACAACTTACGCAGAAGTTTTATGTCTGGAGCCACTACTCTCATCGTCATCTCCAACAGAAGTACCAGAGCAAGAACAGAACTCTCCAGCGGCTGTAGAAGAGGCAGTTACATCAGAATCTCTGATCACGCTGCCAGTCCCTTCACCTCCAACGAATCGAGAAAAAATTAAGCAGGTACCGTATTTTCTCTAATATAAGCCCCGGGGCTTATATTATTTCAATCCCCCAAATTTGGGCAAAATTTTTCTCTAACCTCTCATTTTTACACACTATTTCTCTAGGGGGCGTCTATTATAGGGGGGGCTTATATTAGAGAAAATACGGTAAGATTGTGTTTGTTTTCAAATTTCTATTCTGACCATCTTTATCAATTGTTTCAAAATTAAGCAAACAGTGTAAGATATTGATTCTTTGGACATAAATTATCGTGCTATTTTATATTTCTCAGCTCCAATCAGTTATTGATAGACTTTATGTTATGGCAAACCTGGTACGGTTATATTAGATTTTAATTTAGCTTAAAGCCGAAACGTCAAGATTCATCTTATCCGAAACTGAGGACATTTTACACTGGGTTACCACAAGAGAAACCGAATTCGTGGCGTATGCCGTCTTTGAGGAGGTGCAACGTTTGAACAGCGCTTTGGAAAAATTTCAGGATAACATGTTTAATTTGTGGTAAGTGAATCACTAAAAATTGCAAGGCAGTCAAAAATTAGTTTATTTCATTTGTTTTAATTTTTCAGCTAACTTTAACTCAATTATGTTTTAGGTTGCATCAATTTACTGATCGGTGGAAAGATTTCGTGCAAAAAAAGAAACTGGTCCGAAGTTTTATTATACATCCACAATGTGGTATGTTTGCATTATCCTTTATTTGATTTGATATTTTATTTGCTCTACAATGACGATAAATAACACGAAGAGGTCAAAGAGGCAATTTTACTCAAAATTTTGCCTCTTAGCCAATGAGCTATTCTAATCTTCTCTCTGAGTAGCGCCATGCAATTTTAAACACCCTAATATTCGGGATATATTCTAGTGATTGGAGAATTGAACGTTATAGTTTTAAGGACACGCCTCTATGTACAACAATCAAAACTCGCGACATGACACACCACCTACGAAGCGTCGAAGGATAACCGCCGAGCAAGTGGAATTGCGATTTTACGCCCGTCAATTCAAAACTTTGCGTACTGAATGGCTTGAAAAGCGGTACTTTGCTAAATGGCGACGCTTCGTAGAGTATCACAAAAAGAAAAGATACTTGGATTCCGCTCTTGATCACTATTGTTTTCTTAGAACCTCATACCGATGAAAACTGTTATTGCTTGTGTAATGTCTGCTATTTGTGATATAAATATTTGTATTGTGTAAAAAACCGGGTTAATCATTGTTTCATGTTAATGGTTGTAATAAAAATTAACGGATAGTATAAAGATTTTATATGGCAATGTGTTGACAATGACGAAACATTCTTATTATTATTATAATTCTCTTATTTTAAAATGCTGAATATCAAAACAATGGACAAATTTTCACAAAATTTAAATGAATTGGAATATGGCAAAAAGAAAATGCGTTTAATTTTTGAGGCTACACAGGTTTATTTACAATGAAATGTTGCCTATATTTACGCTGTTCTTACCAACGGCACTAATACATGCGCTCTATCAGACTTCTATTTTTGGTCTTGCGGACTCATTAAATATCGACGAACTTAGTCCTGTACTAAATGCTTGGATTGAGCTAGTAGGAGCCGAATCACGGTCTCAGACTAATCGCTGCTGGGGATTTGAATCTGACTGCGACTTTTCGAAGAGCTATTCAGCAGAACATGTCAAGTGTACGAGGAATAGCAAACGGTTTGTTAAATATTTTGGTTTTTACAAATTATCCCGTATAAAGGAAATTTGTATTGCTGCTTTTAGCAATTTTTCTCAATTTTTTAAAGTCAAGGAAAGAAAAAATTTGCGAACTGAGCAGTTTTGTTAAGAAGTAATTTAGTGAAGTATACAATGTCAACGTATAACTAATTTTTCCGTGAAATAATTGAATCATATTTCTCTCCCTTGATATTTCCATTGTTTTTGTCGATTGATCACTAATGTTTGGAATAACGTAATTTCTTGTAACATTCTTAAACATAAAATCGTAGGCATATATCAAACATAAGGTTCAAATTGGCGCCTTTCCTTGTAAACCATCCCTTTGCTTTTCAAGTGGTCTGCTTGGGAAAACAGGGATTTTGTTGTCTTGTAGGCCTGGTCTCGATACTCCGGAATTGACAAACTTATTCTGGAAGCAAGGCGATTTCGGCTCACTTCGGGAACGACAAAGTACAATTGCTACAATATGTAACAGCGAGTCTGAGGTAATTTGCCTATGTAAATATTTTAATGTTGTGATAATTTAGACCGGCTCATTTCTCGAATGTTCCGACCATCTTCGTTTTTGCCGAGGAAGAAACATATTTTTTGACCTGAAGAACTTGAATGCGAAAACGTCTTCCAGGTATGTGTTACCGTTTTAAAACATTTATGTTGTTTTTAAATATATTACGATCTTTCAGTGCATAAAATACTCTTAGCAAAAGAAATGGAGCACCTATGTTATCAAAAGTAGCTCTCAAATTATTTACTATGCCTAGCTTCTCGGGATCACCAATAAAAGGATCCTGTAATTAACCAAAAATCCATATTTCGAAATGATGCAGATATTACAAAAAGGCATACCATAGAATGAGAGGTCCTTGAAGCTTACTTTTCCGCACCCCCATGGAAGCATAGATGAATACAATAGAAAATGAAATTGAATTTTGTTTTAAAGTAAAATTATGAAATATCAAAAAGTTGTGATAGGCGAGAAAATGAAAAGGTGATTATACCCGTCTAGGCTTTTACTCTAGACGGATAGACTAAATGAGGATATTGGGCGAGCCATCTTCAGTAGCTACACATATGAAGATCGCTTGTATTCCCAGTTTATTTTTGAATCAAGTATTGTTTAGGTGATAGTCAAATAAATTCTAGTTTTAAATTATTACATCGCTACTTTTTACTACGTAACTAGTTTTGGTTTACAGGTACCGATCAGATGTTCTTCGGCCAGGTGAAGTCGGAGGCCAATGCAACTCATTTTTTGACCCTTCTCTTTTGAAACAAAGAAGCGATGAACCAGGATATCTGCAAAGCTGGTATTAATTTTTAATCATATTAAATTGTTATTTCATAAATAGTTACCTCGGTCCAGGCATAAATTTAATTTCGCGTCTTCTTTCGAAACGTTAGACGTAGCTTTCCATAATTAAAGGAACAAATCCTTATTAAAGTTGATTTTTTAGGGCAGGAGAACTTAAGCATTTTTCAACGTTCGAGAATTTTGACATTAATGATCCAACCGCGTGTGATGTTGTATTTGACCGACCTACTGTGGTGATAAAACTTGATGCTGCTGTTAATATGTATCACCATTTCTGCGATTTCGTCAATTTATTCGCCTCGCAGTTCCTCAACAATACCTATTTTGGAAAAGACGTTGACATTCTATGGTGGGATACGGTAAAACATTTGAGTGATTTATTAGCGTTTAGTTTTTAATTTATTTCAGTTTTCTGGTGGCTTTGATGATTCATGGTTTGGGGTGACATGGAAAGTTTTCTCCATTCACAAGCCTCATGAATTAGTACATTACAATGGAAAGAAAGTATGCTTTCGCAACGTGATGCTACCATTACTAGCAAGACAGCTAAGAGGGCTTTATTACAATATGCCACTGGTAATTTTATGCTATGGTTAATTGAAATTGAACAAATAAAACATTTCAACCGGATATTAATTTTGTGCATATAGCCAATAAAATAAGTAAGTATTTTTGAATGATTGGTAAGTTACAAGACTGTGTGAAAATAGCTTTAAAATTTTTTTAAATATTGTTGTTTAGGTGGATGGCTGCCACAGGAGTGGATTATTTCACGCATTTTCCCATCATGTGCTTCACAGATTAGGCATTATTCAAGAAATGGCACCAAAAATACAAGATACAAACCAGTCTAACGGAAGCATAATCGAGACACCTGCTATTCGTGTAACATTGTTGGATAGGAAAACGCCACATCGAAAAATTGCAAATGTCGATGAGGTGAGTTAGAAATTATGTCGAATTTCTTGAGAATTATATGTTCGTACTTTAGTTAATAAACGCTCTGCGGGCTTTGCCGAACGTTGTTGCAAACATTGTTAATTATGATCCAAGGTATTTGTACAGATCTACCAGGTGAGAACCGAAAATCGCGGACTGAGATTTTTAAATTTTGAATTTTGCCGCTCGTTGGCGATTCGTTTCTCTTATATTTTTAGCAAACGGAAGTGAGATAAAGCGAGATTATTGGCTTTGTTTCAGATTTATTTTGATTATGTAACATATTTAGATGTATCAATATCGTCTTTAACACCTTAAAAAGCATCGAGAATGCTTTTTAAGGTGTCTCGCTTTATCTCACTTCCGTTTGCTAAAAATATAAGAGAAACGAATCGCCAACGAGCGGCAAAATTCAAAATTTAAAAATCTCAGTCCGCGATTTTCGGTTCTCTCCTGGTATTGACCATAATAAAAATTAGATTAACAAAAAAAAACAGTCTTCAGATATAAAATGTAATTATATGAAGCCCAGAACAGCAATTTTGTCCGTTTTCTCATAGACCGCTTAAATTATGAACATATGCAACACGGGCTTTTATTGCATTAAATACATGCAAGATTCGTCGATATTATTTCTTTTATTTAGCGCGGGCCTGACTTTCCTTGATCAGCTCAAAATTACGCACAATTCTGATATTTTCATCGGCATGCATGGAAGTGGTCTGACTCATTTACTCTTCCTTCCAGATTGGGCTGCTATATTCGAGATGTAGGTGTTTATTAGGCACTTGAATTGCCCTTGCGATTTTTTATTTAACCTACACATTACGCACTCGAATTTATACTTGCAATCAAGTTTTCCTATTTCGCTTTCAAATATCGCGCTTTTTAGAAAGTATGAAAAGTGCTATGGAATCAATAAATATATGTTACAGTGAATAAGGGAAATCAGTGATTACCGGTAATCACTAGTGAATAGTGGAAATTCCCTTATTCACTGATTTTTCCAGTGATCGATAATTACTGGAAAATCCAGTGAATAAGGGAATTTCCCTTATTCACTAGTGATTACCGGTAATTCCTGGCACGGTCAGTCAATAAGGGAAAATGGTGCGTTAATTAGAACTTCATATATTTATTGGCGATTGTTATATGAGAAATAAATAGCATTTGAATTATAAGCAGTCCATAGCTTCCAGCCTAGTTTCGTAGTAAGCACCTATAGCTTCTAGCCTAATTATTTGGGGATGCCTGACTTTGTCAGCGGAGCCTCGCACATGTCGGCGCCAACTGTGACAAAAAGTGTACGGCCGATTTTCAGCCAAAAATCAAATTGTCAGTTGTCTAAGATTTTACAGATTCAACTTCAGGTGTTGCTCTATCATACCCGGTAGGTGAAATATTCGTCCCTATGTTTAATATTTATATTTTGGGCCTCAAAGTTGGTACACTTTTCTTTTTCAGTGTAAAATGTACCAAGTTTGACAGCCCAGATTTTAATTTTAAACATAGAGATGAATATTTCACTTGTACAGTATGATCAAGCAACACCTCAAATTTTACTTTTTCATAAAATTTCTAACCTAAATGACCGTTTTAGCCCAATATGACATTTTTTAGGTTTTGCTTTATGTTTTGTTTAATCGCCAATAAATATATGAAGTTCTAATTCTGGCATCATTTTCGCTTATTGACTGACCGTGCCAGGAATTACCTGTAATCACTAGTGAATAAGGGAAATTCCCTTATTCACTGGATTTTCCAGTAATTATCGATCACTGGAAAAATCAGTGAATAAGGGAATTTCCACTATTCACTAGTGATTACCGGTAATCACTGATTTCCCTTATTCACTGTAACATATATTTATTGATTCCATAGCACTTTTCATACTTTCTAAAAAGCGCGATATTTGAAAGCGAAATAGGAAAACTTGATTGCAAGTATAAATTCGAGTGCGTAATGTGTAGGTTAAATAAAAAATCGCAAGGGCAATTCAAGTGCCTAATAAACACCTACATCTCGAATATAGCAGCCCAATCTGGAAGGAAGAGTAAATGAGTCAGACCACTTCCATGCATGCCGATGAAAATATCAGAATTGTGCGTAATTTTGAGCTGATCAAGGAAAGTCAGGCCCGCGCTAAATAAAAGAAATAATATCGACGAATCTTGCATGTATTTAATGCAATAAAAGCCCGTGTTGCATATGTTCATAATTTAAGCGGTCTATGAGAAAACGGACAAAATTGCTGTTCTGGGCTTCATATAATTACATTTTATATCTGAAGACTGTTTTTTTTTGTTAATCTAATTTTTATTATGGTCAATACCAGGAGAGAACCGAAAATCGCGGACTGAGATTTTTAAATTTTGAATTTTGCCGCTCGTTGGCGATTCGTTTCTCTTATATTTTTAGCAAACGGAAGTGAGATAAAGCGAGATTATTGGCTTTGTTTCAGATTTATTTTGATTATGTAACATATTTAGATGTATCAATATCGTCTTTAACACCTTAAAAAGCATCGAGAATGCTTTTTAAGGTGTCTCGCTTTATCTCACTTCCGTTTGCTAAAAATATAAGAGAAACGAATCGCCAACGAGCGGCAAAATTCAAAATTTAAAAATCTCAGTCCGCGATTTTCGGTTCTCTCCTGGTATTGACCATAATAAAAATTAGATTAACAAAAAAAAACAGTCTTCAGATATAAAATGTAATTATATGAAGCCCAGAACAGCAATTTTGTCCGTTTTCTCATAGACCGCTTAAATTATGAACATATGCAACACGGGCTTTTATTGCGTTAAATACATGCAAGATTCGTCGATATTATTTCTTTTATTTAGCGCGGGCCTGACTTTCCTTGATCAGCTCAAAATTACGCACAATTCTGATATTTTCATCGGCATGCATGGAAGTGGTCTGACTCATTTACTCTTCCTTCCAGATTGGGCTGCTATATTCGAGATGTAGGTGTTTATTAGGCACTTGAATTGCCCTTGCGATTTTTTATTTAACCTACACATTACGCACTCGAATTTATACTTGCAATCAAGTTTTCCTATTTCGCTTTCAAATATCGCGCTTTTTAGAAAGTATGAAAAGTGCTATGGAATCAATAAATATATGTTACAGTGAATAAGGGAAATCAGTGATTACCGGTAATCACTAGTGAATAGTGGAAATTCCCTTATTCACTGATTTTTCCAGTGATCGATAATTACTGGAAAATCCAGTGAATAAGGGAATTTCCCTTATTCACTAGTGATTACAGGTAATTCCTGGCACGGTCAGTCAATAAGCGAAAATGATGCCAGAATTAGAACTTCATATATTTATTGGCGATTAAACAAAACATAAAGCAAAACCTAAAAAATGTCATATTGGGCTAAAACGGTCATTTAGGTTAGAAATTTTATGAAAAAGTAAAATTTGAGGTGTTGCTTGATCATACTGTACAAGTGAAATATTCATCTCTATGTTTAAAATTAAAATCTGGGCTGTCAAACTTGGTACATTTTACACTGAAAAAGAAAAGTGTACCAACTTTGAGGCCCAAAATATAAATATTAAACATAGGGACGAATATTTCACCTACCGGGTATGATAGAGCAACACCTGAAGTTGAATCTGTAAAATCTTAGACAACTGACAATTTGATTTTTGGCTGAAAATCGGCCGTACACTTTTTGTCACAGTTGGCGCCGACATGTGCGAGGCTCCGCTGACAAAGCCAGGCATCCCCAAATAATTAGGCTAGAAGCTATAGGTGCTTACTACGAAACTAGGCTGGAAGCTATGGACTGCTTATAATTCAAATGCTATTTATTTCTCATATAACAATCGCCAATAAATATATGAAGTTCTAATTAACGCACCATTTTCCCTTATTGACTGACCGTGCCAGGAATTACCGGTAATCACTAGTGAATAAGGGAAATTCCCTTATTCACTGGATTTTCCAGTAATTATCGATCACTGGAAAAATCAGTGAATAAGGGAATTTCCACTATTCACTAGTGATTACCGGTAATCACTGATTTCCCTTATTCACTGTAACGTATATATGTTGTAATTGAAGCTGACACCAACTAGCTTTCATTCCATTAAAAGTGCGTATAATAAACACCATTTTTGGTCGCGGCAAAAAAATTGGTTTTTTGGAACGTACCCGAGCTATCATAGCTGATAGAAATATGCTGATAGAATCACAAAAGCCAAACAGTTAATTTAGATATAATTGCGACGACGAGAATTGCTACAGAGATTTGGCCCGTCTCAGAGGTGTAAAATATTGGACTTGGAAGAAAGAAGATAAAGTTTTTCCGGTTGCTGAAGGACGACATCCGACGTTGAATACTCCACACAAGAAATTCACTGACTATCGTTTTGATGTGGAAGAATTTCTGCGAATTGTGAAACAGGTTGGTATATTAGAAAATAGCATTTATATGGCTTTGGATAAGGACTAAATTGGTGGTCTAAATTAGAATGTATAGGATCTGAGCTTTGACATTGTCAACATTATACATACACTTTTGGCGGTTTTTGCGTACAATATAGATATTTAATTTAGATGATCGAATATGTTAGGAGACACCCAGAATACGTTAAATACCGACGACAATGGAGACAGATGAGACAAAATGCAAGCGACAACGATAGTAGTAACTCTTCACAACTAAATGAACAGCTCTCAAAAAGAAAAGAATTGTAATAATGTTTGTAATTCGCATTTGCTGTATTTTAAGCGATTTATTATTTGGGAAGTTGATTAATTGTTGGTTAATTTAAATGATATGGTTTGCACTTCCTGGAGGATTTGTTAGGAACACAATTCCAAATTTATTCCAGTCCGTTTTACAATTCTGAAATTTTTGCTTGGCAAAACGCTACAATTTATTCGAAACGTATTTCCGAGAGCACACAAATTATGTTTTATTAGCATTTTGTACATTAAAGAATATACGGATTGAAATAATTTTGACAACTGCCACTTTTCAGTTTAGTAAATGTTGGATTTTTATACGAGTATTTGTTTAATTTGTATTTTATTTTATTTTACGTGATATGTACGACACTTTTACCGGACTCTCTGACAGAATTCTTCCTCCGTTTCAGATTTTTGCGAGAAAAATTTAAAAAACATTTAATAAGCTAATATTAAAGAGTTACGTTTTCATTTCTTAAACGCAAATTTAAACCATCTCTCTATTGATTATTTTCGCACAAAACATTGATAAAGTTACTAAATTTACCTTCACATTTGATTAAAAATTGTACTAAATACATTAACTATCTTTTGTGTTCTTGATACCTAGTCTACATACAAGGGAAGTAAACGAACTGTCATTTTTTCCGGTTGATGCCCACCGATTTTTTGTCCTATTTTACCCCAGGGGTGGACGAGCGGACCGGACCGGTCCGGTCCGGACCGGTCCGGTCCGGACCGACCCCTGAGCCGGTCCGGACCGGACCGACCCCCCCCCCGGTCCGGTCCGTTTTCGGACCGGACCGGGCACGACGAAAAATTTTTTAAAAGGTGCCTAATTTGGTGCAAATTTTTGAGAAATTTTCGAAAAAAATCACTGAAAATTTTCATCTCCAACCTCACATATTAAAAACTTTTTTCTTTGATCTTTACATTGTATCTTAGAGATTTTTAAAATTTTTTCGCCTGCGGCGCGATTTTATCCTTCAGTTTTTGCTGTAATTTTAGACAGCGGCGCAATTTTAGATGCAAATTTCAAGCATAATTTATAAACAATATTGATTTCATAGACACCGTTTATACTAGTACTAATCATTGTGCCGCAGGCGAAAATTAAAAATAAATATGCTGTTTGCCAAATTTTTTGCGAAAATTTTTGAAAAATTTTGTGAGGTTGGAGAAAATTTCCTTTGAAAATTTTCAATGTTGAGGAAAAATATTCAAAATTTTTCGCTCGGCCGCGCCCTATCGGGCACGGCCGAGTGCATTCTTGAAGGCGAAGATAAAATTCGCCAATTTTGGTTACTCGAACTTATCCGACAGAATTTGCCCCGGTTATAAAATTTTATGATATGATATGATTTTTTTCTGAAAGTAGAGGGAATTTTGACAAAGCAAGTCAAATTTATTCAAAAATGTTCTACCTTAAAATTTTTGTGACATATTACACCTATTGAATATTTGAGACTTCTGAATATTTGAGGCATTTACACTTTACGCTAATTTTGAAAAATTATCACAATTTCACCAGAAAATGTGACTTTTTATGACAAGTTGGCAAAAATTCAAAGAAAACATCTAAAGTTCTACAACATGCAAATTAAGCCTAAGATTGCAAAAAATGTTCTAATTAAGCTTAAAATACCGAAAACTAATAAAAACTACAATTTTTAAGAAATTTGACCTCGGAAAATTTTTCAGATTTTTTGAGAAATTTTACTTCCGGTCCGGTCCGCGGTCCGGACCGGACCGACCCCTTGCCTGGTCCGGACCGGACCGGACCGGGCACGAGGTCGGTCCGGTCCGGACCGGGTAAAAAGTCGGTCCGCGTCCACCCTAGTTTTACCCTACTAGCCAAGTTAGGAAGGTATCCGGCTCCCCATTGTCGGGGCTCTACTATTTCTTAATTTACGGAATCACCAGGTCACCAGGACCACACACGACGCTCAAAATCAAATTTTGCGTAATTTTTGGGACTTTCAAGTGCCCATAAATTACGAAATAGTAGAGCCCCGACAACGGGGAACCGGCTACTTTCCTAACTTGGCTAGTAGTGTAAAATAGCACAAAATTCCATAGAACGCACCCGCGGCTCAGCCGCGGACCACCCTTCGCCATCAGTATGCATTCCTATATTTCCGGAAGCCATATCTCGGGATTGGCTGATTTGGGAAACCTGAAATTTGGGCAGTGTCTTTGTTTCACCGAGGGCTACCGTTTGACGTATCACACGCCCAGAACGGAGGCCCGACGGGGATACTTGCCCTTTTACGTGACTCACGTAAGTCACGTTTTCACGTATGTCACACCCAATTCTGATATTGATATCCCCCTAAAATCATGAGTTTTGGGGGTACACGCGAGCTTGGGGTCCGGGACCGTCAAAAAATTGGGAGATTCTATTCGTTGTACACTGACATAGTGCGCCTTAGAGGGACTCGAAATCGGTGGGCATCAACCGCAAAAAATGACAGTTCGTGTACTTCCCTTGTTAGCTCTACTTCGAAAAAATAGAGCTTCTTCTTGTACTGTATACTAAGATTTGAAATAAAATATTTTCAGATAAATTCCCGATATGAGCCGACCAGGCCCATGGACAACGGTATGGCGCAATTTTCTCAACTCACTCTCTCGCAACCAAGTAAATCAGGCGAATCGAAACTATATCGGTGAGGATATGTTAGGGAATCGATATTACGAGATTAAAGAAAGTAGATCAAGTAATGTAAAACGGTAAGTTGCAAGAAAGTTGTAAGAAAACATTGACATATTTGAGCTCGGTCAAATATTTTAAAGTTACACAAAATCAATTTCTGGACACGTCGACAATATTTTCAATTTCTTTGCCGTTTGTTGCCAAAAATGGTGTTTATATGTGATGTTCTTCAAGTTTTGAATAAACCATTAAAAGGTCGTACGTTAACAAATAACAATACATTTTTATTGAACGAAAATGCGTCAGATATGTACCGGAAATAGGTCCAAAAGAAGAAAATTAGGCCCAAATAAAAGTACTTTAGGTCCAAGAACAGTATAGGTCGAAAAGCATTTGGGTCAGAAATATACAAAGGTGCAAGAAAAAGATTAACCCGTTATATGCGCTCGCCCCTTCGGGCTTCTCTTAGTTGGGAGTCAAGCACAACAATTTTCAGTCATACATTGCGCTATACATACTTACTGTACAATATTTGTTGGGCACACATAAAACACCTCAATGTCTTCTCCAAATGTCACATATTATAAATGTTTCATTTCGCAAAATTTCATGCTGACGGTAGCTACGATAAATGTCCTGTTTTAGAGGT
The DNA here is from genome assembly GCA_022814885.1 of Ditylenchus destructor. Classification (NCBI taxonomy): domain Eukaryota; kingdom Metazoa; phylum Nematoda; class Chromadorea; order Rhabditida; family Anguinidae; genus Ditylenchus; species Ditylenchus destructor. The sequence continues at coordinate 6,208,307 of JAKKPZ010000002.1, read as the reverse complement.
TACGATCCACCTGAAGGTCAACGGAATTGGCATTTGCGCAATTACGAGAAAGCAACACCTCCTGTAGAATGGCAAGGCTGGCTAAATGGGAGCAGAAAACTTCCACCAACGACTGATGAAATTGCACTCAACCAGAATCGGCAACAGGTATGTTCTAATTGAATTCGTTTATAGAAATATTCAATTTGGTTAGACAAAGCCAATTTAGGGCAAAAACAGTTGGAGCTGCACCATTAACATTAAAATTTTATTTTTAAAGATATAATGTCATATGAGAAGTGAAATGTTTTGTACAGATAATAATCAATTTTTGAGCATAGCAAACAATACTTGAGGAATAATAATTTGCACGGGTTGGTTATTAGAACTTTTTAGGCCCAATTGAAAGAAGACGCGGAAACTGAAAGAAGAGCACCTATGGTTGGATCAACGGGCAAAGGCGCTCATGATGTGGACCGTGGTACACAATATCCCAAATATGAGGACATCGAAATGGCTCCTGGCGTCATAAAAACAGAAGATCCTAAGAATGAGAATAAATGAAAATGTTCGGAACCATAATTGTTGAATATAGGTTTGTAATATATTTTTATTGTTTGTTTATTAGAAAATGAATGTTATTTGTACAAGTTCGTTATGTTATTTCGCAATAATACGTATGTCATCTGAAAGCAGCATTATTTGACCAAAAGTGTATTTAGATTTGTCGAATTTTTGGAAAGTGGGGAATTTTTTATCGCTGTAGAATATAAGTAGGAAAATCGTTGCTGAATTTCAATATTTTATGACTGTTATACAATTTTATATATAAAAATTTTTTATGTAATAGTCGGTACTGTTTTCTAACTACTTTGTAACGATCAATCGGTCAATCGTCGAAAAGTTTTTGTTTAAAAATGTACTCTTCCGTTCCTATAAATATCAAAAACATTGCCAAATGTAAACATGTTTATCGTAAGAAAGGTTTTAGACCTTTCATTTCGGATCTCACAGAGCATAGTTGCTGAAAGATATCTGTTGTTTTAGAGTGATTATGGTTTTGCATTTTCCAAATGTTTGTATTAGTTCTGAAGGCCCATATACGAACCGCGTTTATGTGATCTCTGTTCACAATTAATGCTCTGGCGTTTGCCCTTTCCTTGGCGTTTTCAAACATGGGGTGATAGAATCGTGCAATGCTTGTTTTCCTTTACTTACTTATCACATGTTTGTTTTCCTATCACTGTGCGACCTTAAATATTTGACATTGAATTTCGCTCACTTTCATTCCAGTTAATTTCTATAATCTCATCGGGATGGCCGGTCTAAAAAAGGTGTTGGAGGGAATTTTGCGCTATAGACAAACGGTACGGAAGGACCTTGTGAAGCAATTCGAGAAGGTCCGAGATAATCCCGATCCGAGTGCAGTTTTCTTCACGTGCATGGACTCGAGGTACAATTTTTAACCGAATTTTGTAATAACTATGTGCTTTTAGAATTCTGCCAGCAAGATTTACCCAAGCCCAAGTCGGGGACATGTTCGTTGTGAGGAATTCCGGAAATATGATTCCTGACGCGAATTATTATGGTGAATTTTAATGTTTTTCATCACTTAATTTTTGGATGTATTAGAGTACAGATAATCCATCATTTGTCCTAATTATTGATCCTTTAGGGGTGTCCGGTTATGAAGTCTCCGTCACTACAGAGCCCGCGGCACTTGAGCTGGCTGTTAAACGGGGCAAAATAAGATATGTGATAGTTTGTGGGCATTCGGATTGTAAGGTACATTTTAATGGTTATTGATAGTGTACTATGCTAATAAATATTTTAAGGCAATAAACACATTGTACAATTTGCACCAATGCCCCAACGCATTTGATCCCGAAAGTCCAATGGATCATTGGTTGAGGAGACATGGATACCAGAGTGTGAAAAAGTTGGAAGAGCGATTGCAAAGTGGTCAAAATAAGGTAGAATTCTCCTCAGCCAATTCATTACTCAGGTATGTATTTTTAAGCTACTGCGCTAAAATACAAATTATCTATGAATAGTAAAAATATAAGGCAACTAGCTGCAAGGCGGCTCCGCCGCCGCAGCTAGCTTAAAGATTATAATATTAAACATCATGTTCTTATGCATTTTTCTTAGCCATAAGTAATGCACATTTTCATTAGACATACTTTTTAGGGACACTAAAAGGATAGCACGCTTAAAAAATGGTATTTTCCTGTGAATGAAATAATTCATCTTAAAAGCATATTAAAATTATGCTTAAGCATAACATGCATTAAAAACTATTACACGGCATGAACATGGATAGTTTCAACCAACACGGTGCGGCTTCGCCGCACCGTGTTGGTTGAAACATTTGGGCGCGGCTACGCCGCGACCGTGTCTTACATTCAATGCCATGCCATGTGATACATGCTTACATTATCATGACTGGATGCTTACAGAAGGAAGCGTGCAATAGCAGAGCTTTTTCATGCTTAGATTGTCATACTTACATTCTCATACTTACATTCTCATGCTTACGTTCACATACTTAGATTCTCATGCTTACATTTTGAAAAACATAAAAAGCAAGGACATCCGTCATCGCCTTCAAAATGTTAGAAAAATAGGTAATAATCTTTGTCCCAGCAGTATTCAATTTAAAAAAGAGCATGAAAGCAAAAGCTTGCATTCTTACATTCACAAGCTTACAGAATGAAGCTAACGTTATATCGGGACTAAAAACCAAAGATGTCCGAAGAAGCGGTGAAATACAATAAACGAAAGAGTGTTTGAGAATAGATAAACATCGACAAAAACTAATTTATCGTTTGGACCATTCGAACACTTGAAAAATGGAAAAATTCATTTTGGCGCGAATTCAAATTTTGAATTCCAAGTCTGACTTCGGATTCGGATTCAGCATATTCGAAAACCCCTGTACACCAATTTTCAGCGTCTCAGATGCATTGGATCGAAAAATCACTTTTTTGGCCAAAAAGTGGCTTTTTGGCATAAAAAATTAAAAAAATGGCCGTTTTAAAAAATGTAAAAAGCAAAGATGTCCGCCATAGCCTTAAAAATTTTATAAAAATAGAATTGAAATTTTTCCACCTTTAAAAAGCCTTGAAAATCGAAAAATGCATTTTGGCGCGAATTCAAATATTCAAAAAAATCATTTCATATTTTTGTCGACATCAGAATTTCATGAGGGTCATTTTAAAAAAAGATCATGAAAAAATACCCGTTGGATCATCCGCTACAAACCTGACACACATAAGCCAAATACTTAAAAGAAGGGATTTAAGATATCTAACAAATGATACGGATTTTAAAGTTCTAGCAAATTTCAGAGTCAGCATATTTTGAGTTCATAAAACTCATTTATGGATGCTTTTGCATTATATAAAGCCAACCTCGGAATTGCATATATAGGCAGGTAGTAATCGGGCATTAGCCTCCTGAAAGATGGCTAACTTGAGAATTTTTCGTATTTGAAAAACATTGCGAAATTTTTAGCAAGGTTGTAAGTTTTACGACCCTTCTCTCGCATTCTTTTATACAATTTTCTAGAGTAACGTATTTTCTAAAGATCATAGCGCTAATTATCGCCGACCTAATGCATATCTTAACCGTTAAAATATTGTGAAACAAGATTGTAGCTTAACCCTTAAATGTTACCTTAACCTGTGGAAAAGTTCATAAAACAGCTAGTAATCTTATGTTTTAGATTTTCCGCCCTTATCGACCCTGAGAATAAGTACAATGTAGAAGATAAACTCTCTCAAATAAATACTTTACAACAGTTGACAAATGTTGCTTCGCATGGATTTTTGCGTGAATTTCTGGAAAACGGACTCGTACATTTGCACGCGTTTTGGTTTGACATCTACACCGGCAATATGTAGTCCTTTGAATATTATCTTGGATATGCTGTTAATACTCTTAACGAAAATTCTATCAATGTTGAATTCCTTTTGTATTGTTGTCGTTATAGCGGCGAATACAAAGGGTTTGATTCTCAAAAGAAGTGGCAATTCAAACTCAACAGCGATCGAACTTTCGCTTAGAGTATATCGAGCATGTGGCCAAAGCAAAATTGCTTGCGAATGATAAAAATAAAAAAGATTGGCACCACAATTTAACCAGTTTCGTTTTAGGTTCATGTTCTCCCACGATAAAGAATCTTTTGTGATGATTGATGAAGACACCGTCCCGAGACTGTTAGAAGAAGAACGCATGCGATATTGCGGCAAAACTCGTAAAATGGTACCGCTGAGTAAATCCGAATGATTATATTTACCATAATCCAACTATGATAGAGAGCTTAGATTTTTTGCTAAAAGGTTCAGTAAACGGCGCATTTATCCTAAATCATCAGGTAGCTTATATATTATATGGAAATTTGAATAACTGTTATTTCAATGGTCATACTCATATTTGCTGCCAAAATTATGCGTAAGTTTGCCGAGCCATCATAAATCATGTTTCTTGCGAATTCTTGCCCCATTATTTTGCCTTAGCTTTGTCATCAGGTATACGTGCCAAATATCGGGTTAATTGAGCATTTGTGTTCTATTTAAAAATTCATTTTTCGATTCAGAAATGTGATTCATTCTGTGATTAGGAGAGTACTTTGAATTATTTTGTCCTTATATCACGCTACATTTATTACTTATCCTGTAATATTCTTTTCTGCAACATTTCATTTGCCGGAATTTAGAACAGAATAAAAATTACTATCTTATGTTACATTTCTTTACAAAAACCGTTTAGACGAAACTATTCATTTTAATAAAACTTTAAGCAAATATTTAAATTAATCCCTAACGTTTCTGCAAATTCGGTTCTTTTTGTCTCACGCCACATCCTGAGTACCGTTAAACACATTGACCATTTCCCTTTTGATTGGATTATAGCAGCTATGATTTAACGCTATACTTTAATGCTCACTTTATGAGCTGAAATAAAAAGATATAAAACGAAAAAGAGCGCTTGAATTTAATTTCGGTACTCTTAGCTTCTTTTATTGTCACCGTTTTATATCCTTTTCAACTGGAAAAAAGGGCCTGTGAATAATCCACGCCGCTTAGTATTTAGGGATTATAGCTCATATATTGTTGTAATTTTTTTAACTAAATAAGTAATTTAGAATTTTAAGTAGGAATCTTTCTACCTAGGGATAAATACACAGTCAAGACCGAATTCTTGAGGATAATTTTTCTACCATGTGCGATTTTAACGGTTTTCGCTTCATGGTATTCAGAGAATCAAATAGTTGTCTTTTACTTATTTACACTCATTCCAAATTTCATTATTCAAAATAATGCTGAATCCTACAATTAGGATCATTATATACAAATATCCATATTATTATGAAGCTACAGTTATAAATATTTTTACTAGAAATACACATACGAAACTGAATATTTATATGCGCGCAATAAAATATATTCGCGTATTTATAGTATTTATTACTAGAAATTTAGTGTCAGAAAATAGCAGATCGTCGATAGTTGATAGGAGGCCATAAATGTGTGGCTTTGTTCTGTTCATAATCATTGCAACAAAATTGTCTCGAAATTCCTAAAATGTGTATCTATTATGACAAATTTTATATCGTTAAATGACATACGGTCTGCTGCTCAGTGCCGAGTATCGGATCTTGTGCACAATTGGACTTTCTGGAATGTTAGAGTGGTATTTAATCCATGGATGTTCCGGAGCTACGTCTAAATTGTCGTTTAAGCCCAGTCTCACGTTAAGGATGCGCTCGTCGTCGGGTGTCGCGGGCAAAGGTTCACGTTGGCGAACATCGTCCACAATTTGATGAAGATAAGTAAAATCAACGTGATTGCAGCACCACGCAATGGTCCTCAGTTTCTGAAATTAATTATAATTAGGTAGAGTGGATCTGCTTATAATGCGTCTTATGAAAAACTGCTAAAGAGCTTTATAGATACAAGTTCTGCATAAAAGTTTTAAAAATTTCTGATTATAGCGATTCAGGTTAAATTCACCGCTATACAAACCAATAAGAAACAATTCTGAACCCAAATAATTATAATATAGAACTGCCTTTTAATTATTAATTATACTTTTAATTTTTTAAAGAATTTATCTGTTAGTAATAAGCCTTAAAAGAAAAATTGGAACGACGGTAAAGAAGAATAAGACTGAAAAAATATATCAGCGATCAAAACAAAAGAGAAACCTTGCAGCTCTTCAAAATACTGGCCACCACGTCCATTGGCAAATTCGCATCTGTTTCGATGTACTGAAAATAATTTTTGCATAGCACGCATAAACAAAATGCTGCGGTGCAACATGCAGTTGAAACTAATGGCCGTTTGGATAAACATGTGCAATTAATTTTTAAGCAATATACCCTTACATCCTAGAAATTCAAATCGTCAGAAAATAGCTACTCGTTGGTTTTTAATAGGAGGCCATATTATATTTTGCTGTAGAACTATGGTTTTACGTAGTTTTGTAATAACTGATTACCGATGACCATTGTGCTGTCGTCACTTTTCAGAAACTTATCATTTTTATTATTTTAATCGAAATCAGTTGGCCCATAAGCATTTATTTAAAATGATAATCCAAGCCATACAAGTCGGTATATAAGATGCCTAGAATTAGAGTGTATAATTTAAAAACTAAGCTAATGTAAATTGACGGACATAATTTATGGTATAACCAATACAACTTACCTCTAATTTTCCATGTGAAGAGAGTCGACTTAAAACGTCATTGATTAACGGGATGGTGGCAGCATTCATTGTCGTGGAAAGGTAAATTGAACGCAAATTTGAGGCGACGGTGGCATAGCGCATGAAAAGTTCTTGACTTTCTTTGTCTTCCAGCATAAGTTGACTCATGTCGCCAATCTTTATATGCTCAAGAGTTGGCAAATGTTTCTTTAGAAGTGCACTCAACATCTAAAATATAGATAATGTGTTTAATATAAAATTTTGTTTTATATGAAAGTCTGAATTTCCCACAATTAATTTTAAGATGTTTTACAAAAATGAAAAGGAATAGATCAAATATTACGGTAATGTTTTCATCAAAATCTCTATTTTGTTTCGGGGAAATGGAGCTTATAAAGAAACTGTATAGCAAACCTTCCGCAACATCCTTCGCCCTGGTGGACGAATCATTTCTAAACTTAGTGCTTGAAGGTGTCTCGGTAGCCATTCGAAGAGATGTTCAATGTGAGGTCTAGATTCATCCTCGAAATAGACCATGAGAAAATTCAGCCTAAATTTTAAAGATAAACATAATGGAGAACAAGTAATTTCTAAAGTGATATATTACATTATTTCATTAAATAAAAACTCGAAATATATAAAATGAAAGCCAATCCAGATTTTAATTAAACTATCTATGTTACTTTACTAAGAAGCCAGTGTCTGTCCGAAATGGCTGCGTGGACTGACGTTTAGACCCCTTCCACTGCTCATTTCCGGGCAAGTGATAGCTTAAAATGTTCTTACGGATGTGCTGATACAGATTTTCAAAAAATTTAGACAAAATATAGACAAAATTTTTTAGACAAAAATTTTTTTCGGCGCTGGCCGCCGCGAGAGCGGCGGCGTGCACAGCTAGTATAACTACTAAATATCTATGAGTATAATTAAAGTAACTACACAGCAAAAGGTGATATTTGCATATGATGTTCAGTGAAAAATTGGTTCCCGTGTATGTGCGAGATCCAATTTTATTAATAATGTATATTCTGTTATTACCACTTCAAAGCTCTCACCTGGATCTATCAATAGACATAAGTGCCTAAATTAATGATAGAAATTATTAATATGTATACCTCAGATCCATAATACCTTTAAAATTTCATCTGTCATCTCATCGAAAGAGAGGCTAAGCACTGACAGCTGGATGCCTTGTTTAGCTACTACATCCAATACATTGACTGGATCAAATCCCTCATATAAATACAAGCATTTGAGATTCGGGGGAAGTCGCTCAATTGGATAGGTTTGGCTCTCATGTTCGGTGCTAATACTTAACAGTTCCAGTCTGTCACACAATCGCAATGCGTTCGATACGTCATCAATTGAGTCAATGACCTAAATTCGCGAAAATTATGGCGTATGCATACTCCTTCACGATTATTGTTAGGGAATTTTTTGATTCTGGTATTTCTTGCTTTAGAAAATTAAAGTTACTATAAAAACACTCAAATTTGAAACGATGTTTCATTATAGGCCGAGAAGTCTGGATTTATCTCAAAGAGCGTTTATCAATTAAGACAGCACAATGCACAAGCATCAAACTCCCACCTCTATCCCCAATAGGTTAGAGTGGATACTTTAACCTACTTTCGATAAAAAATATACCATTCTTTTGGCAATCAATGTGATTAAGTTGGAAAATGATTCGCGATAACCGTGAAGCCTCTCTCTGCTCAGATTCAAAATAGCTAGTTTGAGGTGCACCAAATTTGGAAGTATTGGCAGCAAATCGCACATAACTTCGCTCTTCCAAAAGAACTCATCCAGCTCGATTGTTTTCAAATAAGGAGCACATCGAATGAAAAGATCTATCAACTAAATGAAATACATCTTACTTTTTTCAACAATAGTTGTAACTTACCTTTTGTTTAAACACAATCTGTGATTCCTCGTCAATCTGAAAACGATTAATACAGCAAATCTTTGCTATAAATTATCAAATACACTCTTATGGCCGTTATTTAATACGTTTTGTTGTTTGCACTTTAATCGCAGTAAAAATAGAAACCTTGTTTTTACTTTTAGGCTTTGCCGAAAATAACAGACATTTAATTCCCAATACATATTTGATTCCCCATCAAATTTAGCAGGTGTGTATACTATATTTTAATTTACTTCTCTCGTGCCGTCTCTCATCGCAGCGGTCATCCATCGGAAATTCAACGATGTAAGTGATGTGAATTTGGTCCAACTTCGGTGTCTAGCCAGATAGGCCCATCTCTTATTAACAAATTCGACCCGCATTCTGTCTTCTGCCGGAAGACGTTCCATAATGTACACCTAAAACATTCATTGTCCGTTTTGTTTGAGATATAAAATTCCTACCAGTTCGTCATCGCTTAATTTCGCAAGTGGAGAGGAATCGGACATTTTGTTGTGATTAGTCAACTAATTCTGAATGTGCAAATTTTTGTCGTGTTTATTCCGCTGTCTGACCTAAAATATATATTTAAATTCACACTGGCATAATTTAGTTTTGGCGGAATTTTCAAATATTTTATATTCCGTCTAGCAAAACAATTTTGATGATAACTTCTGTGATTTTAAAGCAATTTTCTGACCCATTTCAGTTAAATCACTCCTTTTAATATCAATCTTATCAAGAACCGTGGTAATTATTACATCCATACCATACCGCAGTAATAATACTAGAAATGCATATCAGCGTAATATATTAACGAGGGTAAATGGGCGCTACGTTGCCCTAGTCTGCGCTGTATAGGTAAATTAACGCTTAAGTTACCACGGCGGTAAATTTATGGTAACATTGCCATTGGATTCGTGCTTCCCGCAAAATTCAACTGTTAGATAACTCCCTAAACTTTATTCAACAGCTGCTAATTTTTCTTTAGGTTATTATGGTGGTAACTTTAAGGTAATCTGATGGTAAATTCTGACTCAGCGTGGTCGAGGTCTTACAAAGATCTCGGCTGGAAAATCTCTGCTAAACAGCCTCGGTGATAGCTGTCGAATGGCACCTTGTGTGTTTACAGGCACAGTCACAGGTTTATACCTGAAACTTTTCCCCATGAAGTTTTTTGGGTTGAACCGCAGCGGAAAATACCCCTAATTTGTGCATTAGGGTGATTATTATATATCACCAGATTGTTTAATAACAAAGGCATAATTGTAATAATACATGAACACACGTTCATTTTTGTGAAAGTACAAAATAAAAAATACAAATGTTAACTTCTTAAATACTATATACAAAAAATACAATCGCACGGAAAAATCAAGTTAAAGTTTGAAAAAGGGGAATATCGAAGGCCATAGAAAGTCCGTTCTAGAACGCGAGTTTATTGGAATATAAAACGTCACATTAATTTTCAAGAAAGCAGTAAAACATCATTGGAAACTACTACAAGTGAGTGTATGCAATTAGTTGCATGTTTTATATCGTAAATCTAAATCCGGTATAATCTTGCAGAAGCACCTCGATTTGGACATCTACAATAGGAAGCATCCTCGCCTGGCACTCCATCGGCACCCATTTCGCCCATCGGCCCGTCCAGACCCGCGTCCCCTATTTCACCCAGAGATCCAGGCGGTCCTTGAGGCCCTGATTGTCCTGGCTTCGCATCCATTCCGGCACGTCCTGGGAACCCTGGCGGTCCCATTGGGCCTTTTGGCCCTAAAATGTCTTCTATAGATAAAAAAAGTATTTAATTATCGAAAATAAACTTTAGGTTGCGCATGAAAACAATATCTTCATGAAAATTACCCATGGAATAGTTTTTAAGCACGCAGCATTTTTATTAAATACTTGCACTAAGAAAAATTAAATAACATCATGTAATAAGTTACATTAATTCTTGAAAATCTTTGCCAACCTGGAGGTCCTCGTTCGCCTTTCTCATATTGGATTCCGTTTCTACCAGGATTTCCGGGTATCCCGTTTTTTCCGGGTGCGGCAGATTCACCCATTATTCCTGGTTGTCCTGGCATACCTTTATATCCAGGATGACCTCGTCGTCCTGGTTCGCCGTCCGGTCCTTGCAATCCATCCGGTCCGGGTGGTCCAGGTGGACCTAAATAAAATACTCTGATAATTAAAAGAATATATCATGAACATATGATAATGTTCCATTGATTGTATATCGGATTTGTATATTGAAACTTAAATTATGAAATATAATTCTTTCCAGGGTATATAATTATACCTATTATACAATAATACCTGGATATCCTATCGGGCCATCAGGACAGATTCTGCATCCTTCTTTGTGGTTCATCATTATTGGAGGATGGTTTCCTCCCATACCTGACGGACCTGCGGCACCAGGCTCGCCGGGGATACCATTCTGAATTCTATATTTAAAGAAAAATTTGAAAAGTGAAAAGAAGTGGCAGACGGGAATAACATATGACAGATAAAATTATAAATATTCTTGCCTAAAATTTTCAAACGAATATATTGCAATGGTTGACTACTTATTTCCACTGGTTGAAAAAACGGACTATGTCAATGACACATGTTGAAGGATTTAGCTTACGGTTGAAACACATTTACCATCCCCAGCTCTCCTTGTTCTCCCGGTGGTCCAGGTGGACAGTGATTTTCCTCTTTGCACTGACATAGACCACTGGACTGCCTCTTTCTCGTCTCGGCATGGCGTTTGTGACGGATAATATTCACAAGAAATCCTTTGGGGACTATGTCTTTCTGAACTGAGCCGTGTAAAGCCAGTGACCAAATTTCGTCTTCGAGCGATTTAAATTCCTCTATATCCTGAAAGCATTAAAAATTTTTTCTGGTAAAACATATTCTGGTTTTATTTACAATATAAAGTTTTGTCTGCCAAAAATTAATAAAGGGAATTATTTTTGGATAAATGTTCAATTGAATTTTTTATTCCTAAAAATGAAAACTTTGGTAACTAAACAACTGACCGCATATAAATCTTCGGTTATGGAATTTATTTTTGATACCAAAGCCGGTATGAATAGTGCGCACGCTATTAATGCGCTGAGGCTCACAATTATTGAAACTGTTGCTACAGTTCTAGCCAACATTTAACCAAACCCGAATAAAATATTGCTGAAATGCTACAGAAGGTGGGGTAAATTCCCACAATGGAAAAATCGTTTTCCTTGGCGACTTTAATGTTTCTTAAATTAAGCTGATTCTCAAAAGAAAGGCCTTGTGAAACGGGATCCCATCTATTTTTTTATGAACTTGACTTCAGCGGATCGCCAATTAAACAGAGAGGATACTGCGACATTGATACGTTTTGATCATTTCATAGAACAATCTCGTTTCAATACTCAAGCGGTTGAGTTCTTCCTTGTCTCTGTTCCACTACCATCTCTTCGAGGAGAAAATGTCGTTTCGTGAAAAATGGAGGAATGCATTTCGTTAGAAAAATAACAAATACTTACATCCAATGCATTACCATTTGCAAAGATGAAAATATAAAACATTGGTCGTTATAATGTCACTAAATATGTTACAGCTGCAAATACTAATCTCGCAAATTTACTTATAACTTTAGACACATTCTGACAATAAAAATTTTGAAGGAGGGCATTTCGCACTTTTATTTTAGTTATAAACAATTTGTTGTACTTTCGAACAACACTGTTTTAATACACAATTTCGGGTTTCCGAATTTTTCTGCATTATAGCACCATTCATATTGTATCCCTTCGCACATCCGAAATATTGGCAATTCATTCGTCCTCGATGACGAAATCGTTTTTTGTACTCAAAAGAGGAAGTGCACGCATTTGTACCGCGCTGGTCTAAGAAGTTAATAGATTGAATGATTTGGGAACATAAGGCTGGAAAATGGTTGTCAATCGATTTCGATTTGCTTTTTTAATTCTTTCTTATGTTTGATCAAAGATTCTCGACAGTGTTAAATTTGTTTTTCTATTACAAGATTGTTTGTTAGAAAAACTTTTATAACTGATTTTTATACTAGGGTAGAGTGGCAATCCAATATGTAAAATGACACATGTCGCAGAGCTCCACAGGCAAATGTTCTTCTTCGATTTAAAAAATCGCGGTGCTTTTACCGCGCGTTTTTTAATGACTTTATGTTACTGCCGTTTTATCGTATAAATGAGTTGCATAATTGGTGCCATTTCGCATTGAATACTAGTGCACAAATTTGCTTTTATTACACAGGAACGGTGTCAGACCCGCCAAATGGCAACATTGCTTAAGGTTTTGCTCACTTCTGACATACACATACTCTCTATAAGCGAAATAGAAAACCCGATGAGAGATCAACCATAACAAATCATTGGATTATTTTGTCTATACCATTACCTTATTTGTAGCTTACGTCACTAATCTTCTCTTTTACCTTCCAAAATATGCGAATAAAGAGCTGACTAATATTCATCTCCCTTAAATTTAATGATGATACAGTTATTTTTACAAAAAAATGAATCCGATTAATAAACACTATGTCATCTCTTTTTGTTGTTGTTTGTGATCAGACAGCTTAAATACTGGTTAATAATTAAATGAGCGTGTATTGTATTATATAAAATAATACTTTTCTAGGTAAATTTTTAAATTAAGGTTCCTTCAGAGAAGCAATAACTTGCTAAGAATATATTTGATTTAGAATAACAAACCATAGGTCTCTGTTTGTTTTAATACATATAGCAGTATATTGTATACAAAAAGAAGTATTTTATGTAGATATATGGATACAAAGAGGAAAAGAAATTGACTTGCAGCCTTTGTAAACGCTGTATTGTTTTATTGAAAAATGTCTCAAGTTATAAAGAATCTAGCGGCTTCAGTGAAAGGAATTAGTTCACTTGTGTGATACCCTTTTACCTTTGCCTCCCATATTTCGCATAGATTCTTAAATATCCATCTGTTTATAAATATTTGATAATTTTGCGTGACAGCGATAATTGCCAACTTGGATATAGGAGGTGATCACTGTTGGACTAAGTCTCAAAAGTATTCAGGAATACTAATGAGTAAGGGCTAGGGTTTTCTAGGAATATTAATGCTAGTTAAAAGTCATTTAATATATATATTAGAGTGGCATTTAAATGCCAATTTATGGATTGTGCAATACACAGTTTAAGTTTTCTAATTTTCGATCCTTATAATAAATGTCTTCGAATTAAAATGTATAATACCTGTATGATGCATTGTTAAATATTATTTAATATTGGTAAAATTTAACCTGCAATAAAATTAACGAAAGTAATGTTGAGAATAATTTGTGACAATATTGTAATTTCGTTTTAACTCGTATACAGTAACTAACTCAGTAGATTGCAAGTAATTTATTTCATTTACAAATTTATGAGCTTCCAAAGAATTTGAATTTTGCCAATCAACAAGTTGGATGTGTGTATATTGCGCAAAACATGGTTCAGTACATTTTCTGTTTTTGTTTTACCTTCTTTCGTAAGTCGCCATTTAGAAACCAACGCACATTTTCAAACAGTCACAACAACATCATAAGAAATAATTTTAAGTGTTTTCATGTTGACTTTTAAAACACGTTAGTTACAAACATTAAGTTTGTCAATCGATTTCATTATGACGCGTCTCATTTCACGTATTATAAAGAGTCGGCTGGTTAGCGGACCAGCTGCTCAACTAATTTACACTGACCAACAATCACTAAAGCTTATTTGTTTATTTTCCTACGTTGTTTTTAATTTTTCACGCTACCTTATTTTCTCTAATAGAGCCCCGGGGGCTTAATTATTTCAATACCACTCTAGGAGTGGGTCTATTATAGGCTCTCTCATTTTTACACAGTATAAATTTGTCTTTCAGTAGGGGCGAGTATATTGTAGGGAGGGCTCAATTATAGGGGGTTCAATTAGAGAAAATACAGTGTTTGCACAGATATTTCATTACCAATTTGTTGTATTGTGTCTGTCGCTATCGAATTATATTATTTGTAAAGATACAATTTTTATGCATTATAAATTTGATATGGTACACAACTTTGCTATATATTATCGATATATATTGCTCAGTTGATATTCGCGTATATTTTGCTCAACTTTGGTGCGTGTGAGTTTATATTTTAATTCTAGATACTAATAACACCTTAGTTAGTCCCTTCAGCAATTCCATACATCCGATTTCATACCAGATATCCTCTAACAGCCAAATGTTGCCCCCGATGCTTGCAGCAAGCAGTAACCAATATGACCAATCTGCGATTTGGCAGGGAGGATTGGCAGTGTCAATAGGTGCAATATGCTTTGGATCAATGCACGTACCAATTCAAAAAATTCACTCTAGCAGTAACGGTTTGTTTTCATTTTTGCTTTATCCGTCCTAACCACTTTCAATATCTGACAGTTATGCAATTACAACTATGACAATAAATGAGGGTGATCTATTGAAGGAAACGTTGCTACCGTATTCCCTGTAATTACACCCCGGGGAAATAATTTTGCAAACGAGCGCCAGGGGGATATAATTAGAGGGGGTATAAATACAGGGGTCAAAAATTTCATACAAATTGTATGGGAATTGGAGAGGGAAATAATCTTTCATTCGAGATCCAGTGGGGAGATAAATTGGAGGAGGAATAATTTCAGGGGGTTCAATTACAGGTTGCATAAAACGTTGTATAAAATGCTCCAAATATTTCAGGAATTTTTGTACAATGGGTAATGAGTATGGGCATTCTCATTGTCGGATTTGCAGTGAATGCTATCGAAGTTTCTCCGCCAATGATGCCTTTGGCTTTTCTTGGTGGATTAATTTGGACAATGGGTGAGTCAGCTTGAACTTTGTTTCTACAAGTGATCACGTGTAAATGATCACATAGCATAATCAATTAAAGTGAACGTTTTCAAGTGTAGCCGACTTTTCCGGTTTTAAAATGATGTTATAGACTCATATTCTCTAATCTTGATCGTCTTCGCATAAAAGTGGGGAATCGGCCACTTTTGAATGTTTCACAATAATTTCCAATTTTAGCTGACAAAAAAGAATCACCGTTTTATCACATTTTAATGAAATTTTAATAGCAGTTGTAAAAAGTGTGCCTCAAAAATTATCTCTAACTATTTTTCTTTCATAAATGCCTAGATATGACCTAACCTAACTCGGCCAGCGCAAATGATTTACATATTTCAGCCAACTCATTGTCTCAATTCGTTATAACGGGACTTGGGCTTGGTGTAGCGCTAGTGTTGTGGAACACGACAAATTGTTTGACTGGCTGGGCTACTGGAAGATTTGGACTCTTTGGTCTTAATCAAACGCTGCCCACTGACGACACACTCAATATTGTTGGTCTTTTGATTGTTCTCACAGGGTACTTTTTATATTGTTTCGTAGTGAAAATATCTTTTACTACCTTTCTTTGTCTATGGTATTCTTGATATTTAAGGGGCTTTAATTAATGTAAACATAAAACAAATTAAAGCTCCACAAAATTATTATTTCTTTATACTTTCGCTATTTTTAAACCTGCCAGCATATGAAAAGAAGTAACTTTTAGTAGAATCAAGAGATAAAATTTTGCAACCTAGTGGAAAGAAATTATCCTGTGAGGTTATAAAATCAATATGCAAATGTCCAATCAAAGAAGATGTAATTCGATTTTAGACATCTTTTAATTCGCTTGACATAGATGATCAAGACTGTATCACTTTATCCATCTTCTTACTTATAGCGAATATTTAGAGGCCTATCTTTTGCCTTTGTGACAAAAAACGAACCATTCGAAAGCAAAGCAGATATGTGCAAAGATTGTATTGCCGAAGACGGAAATGCGAAAATTGTGGTAACGTTTGCTGAATTTTATATGAACATGTTTAAATGATGTCTTGAGTTTAAGTGACGTAGACATTTGGCAAATAAACTTGATGTCAGTACACCGCATATGTGAACTATTTAGAAAAAACTAAAGGGGCTTCCACCACGTAAAAGGTCTAGATCCATGCCTTTGTTGCCAGTTCTCAACGATATCAATGACAAAGTTATTGAGAAGGTTGCCGTATCCCTAGCACACAAAAGCGTTTCAAACTCAAAACGGATATTGTAAGTTTCGGACGTTTTTGATATAATATAAATATTGTTAAACAAATGCAAATAACAATATCTAAATGCGAACTAGATAGGCAATGACTTTAGGGAAAGGCTTATCAGTGCTTGTGCTTGTGCACAAGCACAAGCACAAAGCACAAGCACAAATTTACTTAACGATTTTTTTCAATCCATTATTGGCTTATGAACTTTACAAAGAAACTTATGCACAGCTGTTCGTTGTTTAGATACATTATCCTAGCACTATTGTCAGGATTTTTCTATGCGGGCACAGCTATTCCTATAATTTACATGGAGGTAACACAAGTTTATTATATCATTAATATAATGTGCTATTTCGCAGGATCACCCAAACGACTTTCCATCTAACTCACGAAGACGCAACGGGCTGCAATACATATTCACACATTATTTTGGCATTTTTATTGGATCTACTTTTATATTTATCGTATATGCTTTGTTGAGGTAAGATCATATTGGTTTTGTGTTAAAACGTGTTCCATAAAAATTAAATTTTTTTCGAGAATCGTTTGGTTTATATTTCTGACAATACATTTATGTTTGCAATTATAAACATCATTTTTGAAATAAATAAAATTTGCTAAGGCTAGGGAGCAAGGGAAAATACACGACTCCCATAGAAGCGCTAAAATATAAAAGTATTCTCAATAAGTAAGTTCTTAGTAGTTTACAAAGTATTGATGATTAGTATAATATGACCTATTTAGCAAGCTAACATTAATTAGGTTAACCGTTTTTAGTTTCTCGTTTTATTTTCATAAACCCTTTTTATTTTAGGAAAAATAAGCCGGCAGTCAATCCATCCCTTATTCTACCTTCGCTTGCTGGCGGCATGATTTGGGGCATTGGAATGTGTTGTTTGTTCGTATCTAACGATCTGCTCACACAAACAGTTACTTATCCAGTAATGACAACTGTACCAGGATGTGTTGCTGCTCTTTGGAGTATTTTCTTTCTCAAAGAAATTCATGTAAGCTCTCGCTTTTAACCGAGTTTTAGATAAATAGCGGTTGGTATCAACCAATAAACCTTTCTTATGTAGAATCTGGTTAACCGTATTCTTCTGGGACACCGGGAATCTGGGATACCGTATCTTCTGCAGAAGTTTTTTAGCCCCATTCCGCGCATATGCTCCGTGGACCAAAAGCGGTAATGAAAAGGGCCTACCAGTTTTTCTTGGGGATTACGATGATGAAACGAATATTTGAAGGGAATCTTTATGTTTTCAAAGCGCAACAGAAATTGGACAAAAAAGTAGGATAGCACATTAACATTTCACATAGACAAATTTTAATTTTTTTGATTTTTATAGGGCAAGCGGAACTACGCAATTATTTGTTTCGCATTTCTGTGCATATTTATTGGTGCTATATTTGTATTCCTGTCCAAATTGCAATTCTGAGCTCATCAAAATATGAAATAATTTTATTGATTGACTTTATTAAAATTCATTATTCTATAAATATAAATATTGCATTAGACATGTTTCCTATTAAATTTCTTTTTCTCTATCCATTTATTGTAATCGGCTTTAAACTTTTTTATCTATTTGTACTTGCTAAACGACAACTTCATTCCCTTTTGTAAGTGCGAATTTCAATTAATTCATAAATTCGCATTCCACTCCTAAAATTCGTTATGCAGGACAAAACGTGTATTATAACGGGCCAAAATTGTTCCTTAAACATTGCTCATCGAAATATGTCTCACACTTTTGAATACTTTATTAATACCGGTAATTTATAGTTAAAACATTTCTAGTGATAATATATCATTTTTCATTCTTCAATAGGACATTGATCGTAGTTTGATTTCAGTGTTGAAAAGTTGTTGTATATCTGAATGTTTTATATCTATCGAATTACAACGAATATTTACATATTTTCATCGGCCAAAGAGAGCTCAACTGAATCTTCACAAAGCGTTTGAATTTTTGGGTCAAATCTTCCCTTCCACAAAGGGTTTTCTTTGCGTAAGGGAAGAGTTCACTCAAAAATTGTGAAGATTTGTTCACCTTTCCTTGGCCAACGATGACACAAATTGAATATACGAATGCTTTATCGTTTTATAAGTACATTGTATATTAAGCTATATCTCCGCCGGTGTTGTTATGTGCACTAAACATTATTTATTTGCATAACTGAACTCTATTTATCGTCTGATATTAGACCATCTTGTTGCGCCATTTACGTAATAAAATTGGTTTAAAACTGAACCTACAGAAAAAGTTTGTATAGAGACTTCCACATCAGATTTGTGGTTAACACAGTGGAAGCGGCTTCAATATAATTTGTTAACACAGTTTTTCACAAAACTTTGTCGTACCTTGTCCTAATAAAGTGAATGCACTTTCCATTTTCCTTCCGATAAATGCCTTAAAGTTTTATATTCCTATTATGGGAACAACCCAATGATTCCTTATAGGTAAATTTACGAGATACCACCTGATTTAGAGCAATATTGTAATATTTTAATGCATTTTAATACCTTAGCTCGCAATTTCTACCTCCAAAAAGACGGTGCCACCACATCGACTCAACAAGACGTCGGCGATCAATGGCCAAGTCTCGGCGTGTGGCATATTTTACCGAAATCAGTGTCAGCCGAACTCAAAACTCAAAATAAGACAACTGCAAATGATATGATGCAATCATTGAATGAGGGAAATGAGACGATTTTGATTTTCTTTCATGGATCCAACACCAATCGAATTGTGCATAAAAAGTTTTATAATGGAATGGCTGGTTTGGATTTGCATATCCTAGCTGCCGATTATAGAGGTAGGTTAAGATGGTGAAAAATTGTGTAAATTTAATTTTTTAATGCATACTAAAGATATATGTTTTCTCAACATACATTTGTTCAGAATTAACGTCAATCGAATGGGGATGATTTTCGATTGTTACGATGGTGTTATTAATTCCACCATTCAGAATGACGAAAAATAAATATTTTTTGAAACACTTCCAAATTATACCTAAAAATTGGAGCTAGGAGTCAAAATTCTGAAATTTCGTTGGATCTCAATTCTGAAAACAGTAAATTAGACAAAAGTCGTTACATTCAAGCGGTAATACCGATATTAGAAAGTAACTAAAAATTTAGGCTTCGGTGATTCCACGGGAAATCCGACTGAAACAGGCCTTTATGAAGACGCACACACAATATTCAACTACGTTCGAATAACGGCCCCTAACAAGGGCATAGTTTTATTTGGCCAATCATTGGGTTCAGGTGTGGCTACTCGGTTAGCGGCAGATTTATCAAAGACCGAATTTCTGCTCAAAGGCTTAATTCTGACTGCTGCATTTAATAATTGGAATGATGAGGTTTCGTATTCATTAAAAACCACATATTCTCTCACCAATTACATACCATTTTTCGACGAAATATTAAGAGGTGCCAATACAAGAGCTGATTTGGAAGTACCGACTGACAGAAATATCAACAGGTAAGTTTTAGATATTTAAGTTAGACAGGTAAGATAATTAAGTGCCTATATAATTGAGATAAGTTCACAGTTGATCATGGTATCGAATAATCATGATTGAAATTTGACCTGGTAAATAAAAATGAAAAAGTATTTGAAAATACAGTCAACCCTGACTTATAGTGCACCGCACTTAGAGTGCACCCTGATTTATAGCGCACTTTTTTTTGGAACGGCCAGAAATGTATGGAAACCCTTATAAAATTACCTGAGTTATAGTGCACTTTTTAAAGTGCACCCTGATTTATAGTGCACCCTGAGGCCGCCCCAAGGAGAGTTTTACTTGTAAATTTGCTTCAAAGCTTTCCAAAAGCTCGGTTATTTCGTAACCGAGCTTTAGACCGAGCTTTAAACCGAGCTTTTGGAAAAAGTAGATGTTTTTCCATCTAAGTTGAAAACTTTTTGACAGAATGGTAGAGCAGCCGAAGTTACACAACTTTTGATTTGGGACATTCTCGGTTTGCAACAAAATAACACCGTTATTAACCAAAGCTCGAATGGCAAAAGCTCGATTTTTTTCTCTAACCAAAAAGTGTATGTTGGGAGAATTGATTTTTCTCTGTTGTTTACAAAGTGACGTCATCGGGATTTTTTGCTCCTTTTTAGACAACTAAATTACCTAGGTTAACGTTTCTTTAGATTTTCCAACTTCCTTTAAAAAATTTGAAAAATTGCCGATATTCGCCAAAAATGCGACCAGAGAGTGCGCCGATCCCTAGTGAATTGCCCAATCCTAATAGTTTCCGCAAGGAATGATCCTATAGTGCCTGTTATGTTGGTCAAAAGGTTACAGCTGGAAAAGTTACCAATCGTACCTTAACGTATGTAGAACTGCAAGACAAAAACATAGAACATAGAGTGCACATGGCAGAAGAAATACCCGAAATTGTGCGAACATTTGTAAACGATTAGTGCATCGATAATATGGATATGCTTATAAGAAATATTTTTGTGTATATTGTCATAAAACGGAAGGCTTATTATTGCATTCATGTACTCAACGTTTTTAATACATAATGGTAATTTGTGCGCCGAGTGTTTGCTTAAATATTAGTTTCTCGAATTGTAATTGCTTCAATCTATAGTGCTGCATTATATTCAAAGAATCGAATAATGCATGGTAGTTTTAGGCTTGAATTTTTCAATATATATGGCACGATTAGTTCGAAAATGTTTAGAAATCGGTTAGTTAGGAAAAATTCCAAAACTGATTTGCTAAGAATATTTGAATCGTTTGAAGAGTGAATTATGTTTTAATAGCTCATTATTATAAAAGGAATTATTTAATGCTGAACGAATACCATTGTCTCGACTCTGGCTAGAATCTTGTATGATTATATTTTCTTATCAGCACTGTGCGAAGACAAATGTACGCGTTCATATTTATTGTTTGATTGCAAACTTTCAAGATATTTTACTCCCTCATTTTGACGCATTTTAAAATAATTACAACTATTCGATTTGTCCCGATATTTGAAAGATGAAATTAGACGTTGAAGGTGCAAATCTGGAAAATGAGGAATCAAGTGTTCAAGGCATTTATTACCAAAGGGTCGATATAGGTAACATATTTCACACTATATATAGGTAACATATTTTATACTATATATAGATTCAGTGCCATGTCCTTCGGTACTGTCTCTTATAATTTACAGTCGACCCTCGTTATACCGCACACGCGATAAGCCACACTTTTGATATACCGCACACATCTGGCTGGAACAGATTTTTCCATACAAAAAACCTCGATATACCGCATTTTGTAGGGTTTTTCGCACAGATTTTTGCTGAACCAAAGCGAAATTTTCCATGTAAAATTTTTCGTTTATCCGTACAAAGAAAACTGGTTCTGTTTTTGGTGCAAATTTGAATTTTTATTCGCACTTTTAATAGACCGTACTTTGATATACCGCACAAAATCGGCCAATTCCGATGAGTGCGGTATATCGAGAGTTGACTGTATGATATAAGCGAGAAAGGTTAATCAGCGAGAGACTATTTCGGGATTGCCTCATAAAGTCCCTCAGCGAGAAGGACGAATTAGCGAGATATTTTCGGGATTTTGATGATTCACAACCATCGCAGGTTTTCGATGTTTGTGCCAGTCGTCTTCACATACCGAGAGTAGTCGATTAACAGCAGGATCGGCCAAAACGGTGTCCGATGTAAAATGTGTCCCTTTAAATCCAGTTCATTCGCTTTGTTTCACTCCGGACTAATTTTCCCTATAAAGGTCTATAAAGCATTTTTTTTCTGCTATACGGGGGCCTGAGGCTCACCCCGCGACTATGGTCGGTTTTTGCCCAGTTATGGCCAGGGCGGCCGGAATGAGAGTACCGAGAGATTCACGGAGCCACCGACACTGACTCTCTGACAGAACTCTCCCCTGGTTAGGCCAGTGCTCATTTACGCCGACCCACCGCACATACAGTGCAGACGAGGGATGCACAGCTGAGTGGACTGCCCACACGGGCCATAGTGGGCATCGAACCGACATCACCCCAGTTGGGGGGACATCCAGTTGGGGGGGGGGGGGGATAGTTGGGGGGGAATCGATCCCCCCCAAGTGGATGTCCCCCCAACTGGATGTCCCCCCAAATGGATGTCCCCCCAACTGGGTTTACCCCCCAAGTGTCCTTTTTTAAAAAACGTTTTTTTACCCTAAAATGCATTTTTTTGCCCCAAAAATGCGTTTTTTGCCCTAAATATGCTCCTAGGCTAATTTCTGGCTCTGTATTCGATGTTTGCTGCTTTTTTTCCAGTTATTTGAGGCTTTATTTGGTTTTTCGCCATTTTTTAGAGTACCGAGAGATTCACGGAGCCTCCGACACTGACTCTCTGACAGAACTCTCCCCTGGCTAGGCCAGTGCTCATTTACGCCGACCCTCCGCCAGTGCCCTGCGGTGAGAATTTTTGAACTCCTGGTACTTTTTTTCAAGCGCATTCTTAGGGGTGCATTTTTTTCAAATTTTTAAAATTCGCGCCGAAACCATAATGCCAATAAATTATATGGAAAAATTCGCGAGAAAAAAAGCGTCGCAGGCAAAAATTTTTGAAAATTGGCTTTTCTTTTAAAAATTGACTAAAATTTATCATTAAAATAAATTATAACTAAAAAAGTGAAGAAGAAAATAGCGCCGCAGGCGTAAATTTTTTGAAATATTAAGTTTGTTTGCCAAAAATTGCCACCAATTAATTTTCCTTTGGTCCCCCCTTTTGATTTTTTTCTCCCTTCCAAAAGCTGAACCCCGGGTAATTACCCTATTTACCCATATGACCGCAGGGCCCTGCCCTCCGCACATACAGTGCAGACGAGGGATGCTCAGCTGAGTGGACTGAATTTTAACACCAAATTTGCCAAGAATGGAGCCACGCTGAGGGAATTCTGACTCAAATACTATATAGATGAATACAAACATAACACATCGTAATCCATGCTTTTGAGATATTCCCTACAATGTATTTATATGCATTTGAGTATATTAAAATCCGACTGAAGTAAAAATATAATTTCGCAAATTATTTATGAAGAAACATTTAATGTAGATAGCTAAACGGTTTCCTGAAACATTTTAAGTATCCAAAAACATTTTAACATTTTAGACTCTATCGAAGGATCAACTGTTTCAGCGGAAGTAGATGACCGAAAGCAACTGGTCGTTATACCAAAATCCCGTTCGTCAAAACGAAGCTGTATGTTTTGACAATAATTATTTTAATTAACATTAAACTAGCCGAGCAGAGCTCGGCTAGCTGTCGGGAGTCTATATTCGTGGTTTAGATTGAATTCGTTGGTTAATAAATTTTAATTGGGTCAATATGAATAACAGTTTTGGGATTCGCTACGCGAAAAGAACTCGGCCTTCGGCCGTCTAGAAAACGGATTAGATTTTAAAGGGTATAATACTGATATACCTATGTTCTAAGTTCCCTCACATTCCAAGGGAGAAGGTCGGGCGCTCCGCGCCCGACCACAAACGTACAAAAACGGCTAAATGCCCTCAGGGCAAATATCTCCAATGTGTGTGGTCCGATGTCTGAAATTTTTGCGCCATTCGTTTTGGCTCGCCCAGAGCTATCATTTGACACCTCACTCGCCATTTTAGGTGCTCAGGAATGGAAAATCCCAAAAATGCCCTCAGGGCAAAAATCTCCATCGTGTGTGGTCCGACCTCAAAAATTTCAATGCAATTTGGTTAGTCTCACCGAGAGCTATCATTTGACACCTTACTCGCCTCTGTAGATGGTCAGAAACCCAAAATCCCGAGAAATACCCTCAGGCTAAAAAACTTCAACGTGTGTGGTCCGATCTCGAAAATTTTTGTGCCATTCGTCCTGGCTAACCGAGAGCTATCATTTGACACCTCACTCGCCTTTGGAGGTGGTCAGGATCGCCAGATCTCGACAAATGCCCTCAGGGCCCATAACTTCGTCGTGGGTGGTCCGATCTCGAATCTGACAATTTTCCCCACCCAGGCTCATCGAGAGGAATCGTTTGACGTATCACACGCCTCTGGGCGCATGCCGGAAATATCCTAAAAAACTCCTACGCCGGACACCAAAAAAGGGCGTGGCCTAACCTTTGAAGGGGTAAAAACAGGGGGTTCAACATGCGAATTTCAAAAATTTTTTCTCAGGGGGTCTTATCTCACCGAGTAGAAGCCCCGGAGCCAAAAATCCATGGGCCAGGTGAAAATCGGTCAGTCGAGGTTTGTAACTTTCTTGTTTGGGGGATTAAAATTATGACAAAATTGACTAAATTCCAGTTCTTTTCCACTCTACCTAAGTCGCACATGTCCGTCCGTCGTCACACGCCGTAACTTTTTTAGTTCCCCCGATACAGGGGTGTGTGATAGCTCATTTTGTAGGTCTCGAGCTGGAGGGCCCGCGTTTTCAAAAATTTTTCCCCGGCGATCTCAAAAAGTGGCCTTTTTTGCCATGTTTTTGCATGTTTTTGACGCTACAAAGGAAAGATTTTTTTGTTAGCGGCGAAGCCGCTGCGCATAATAACAAAGTATTTCAAGAACCTTAAAAAAATATGGCACTAGTATTGTAAGCATAGCAGTAGTAAAAACTGCAAAAGTATGCTATTTCAGTAGTACTAAAAATCACCCAGACAACAAAACATCAAAGACCAGCGAAAAGGGAACCAAATTCCAACATCCAAAACAGGTTGTTCACTAAATTCGCTCTTTTTATGGGACTTGTTTACATAATCAAGTATAAATCTTTCCCTTTGATGTGTGTATCGAAGAATATACACGCAATTTTATATTTACACACACATAGCCTACTTTTTATATTATCTCTATATTTGAAGAAGTTACACATAATTTTCAAATAAATTACAAAGAGTAATTTATTTGTAAGACTTCAACACTATTCATAATCCTGAAATTTATTCGAAGAGTAAAAATGGTTTGAGCAATATTTCATAAAATACCCTGTTATTTTATAGAAATTAGGATTAATAACGATATATCGCTTTTTGTTGCCTTAGAAAAGTCACACCAAAACTTTACGCCCACTCGATTCCCCGAGCAAACTTTATATGCATTTACAGGATTGTCGACACATTTCTGTTAGAAATATATATTTTTGAAAAACTGCTGGCTTTTTATCATTACAATGGAAAAGACATTGAGAATGTCAAAGGTACACTGTTTCAAAACTTTATGCCCGCTTCATCCGTTTTATCAAAGAGCTTGGCCATGTTGTAACTTTTCCAATCTGCAAACTGAAACCTATAAAGACATGGTAATTTTATAAACAGCGGCTCGTTTCTACTATTCATGGCTTCGGCTATTTCACGCCGGCGGCGCGTTACTCGTATCGTATTGTTTTTAGAACGATTGTTTTAACACAAATCAATCGACATTCCCTAAGGCACAAAAATTCAGCTCTACAAAATTGGGTGTAGATATTATTTTTAAACGCGCTAATGTTGTTAAAAGGTTGTTTTATAACATTCACAAAGGTATATAACTCATTGCATCTTTGTTAATTACTTGTTTTTAAAACTAAACCACGCCTTATTAATGATTTATGAGGACACTTCCTACAGATAAGCGATGTTGCTGCTACTGTTCACTGGTCTTTCTTGCCATACTTATTATTATTTGTTTGGCTGTCGCATGGTTTATTCTTTATTACTTGCCAGACTTCCTCCAGAAAGGCGTATTCGAAGCAGAACGTGAGGCTCTTTTTATAGATATTTTTTATGAAATTTTACTCATAAAATTATTTCTAGAAAGCCGTGCCATCACAGAAGATTTCAGTATCTTTGATGAACTAAACAGTTTGTCTCGAAATTTCTATCTCCAGCTAGACGGGGCTACCTCAACCCTTCCACAGGACGTGGGCGATCATTGGCCAAGCCTTGGGGTGTGGCACATTTTGCCGCACTCGGTTTCTGAGCGACTAATTCAGCAAAACACCACAACTTCGAAAGATATGGTGGAATCGTTGAAGGAAGGAAACGAGAGTGTGATACTTTTCTTCCATGGACATGGTGCCAACAGAAGCAGTAGTACAATTTTCTACAACAGAATGAGTAACATGGATTTTCATGTCCTGGTACTGGACTATCGAGGTCAGTTTAAAATGATCATTTACTATTAATATACTTAACAGAAACAGACGAATGCAAAATTTACAAAACTGAAGTTCCAAGTTCCGCTTTTTTATTTAAACTCTTTTTTGGATAATAGAAATCATTGGGATAAGGAAGTTAAGAAAATGTGTGCTCTTTGCGTCATTTTATGTTCCTAAATAATTAATTTTGCGTTATAGGTTTTGGGGACTCCACAGGCCATCCAACCGAAATTGGTGTTTATGACGATGCTCGAACAATATTCGATTATGCTCACAGAAGAGCTCCAAACAAAGACATAATCATATTCGGTCATTCGCTGGGCACGGGCATAGCAACATGGCTAGCATTTAATACCTCAAATTCGGAAATATCTCCAAAGGCATTGATATTGGCCGGTGCGTTCAATAATCTACATGATGCGGTTGTGCATTATTCCAGAAGAACGTCATTTAATCCAAATTTTCCATTCTTTGAAGAGCTTCTAAGAATCTCAATGAGCAGAGACGGATTGGAAATGCCATCTGACCGGCTTATAAAGAAGTAGGCATTCTTTAAATCCACTCTAACCTATTTCGCAGGATTGAGGTAGGGGGGCACTATGGGTTTTTCCATGCCGCTCAGTTACGGGGGTGTGTGATAGCTCATTTTGTAGGTCTCGCCGAGATAAGGCCGGGGGCCAAAAAAAATTTTGGCGCCGCGGATGCACGCTAACCGCGAAAAAAAACAAGATAAAACCCGCCGATTCGAGGCGGTAATCCGCCGAGAATCGGCGGGTTTTATCTTGTTAAACACTGTTGTGGGAGAAATAAAGAGTTAGGGTTTTGGATATAACAAAAGTGGTTCTTTTTTGTAACAGCCCGCCAAATTCAAACAATAATTATGGATTTACCTGACCGAATCTGACCCACTATGAGAGGGTCAGATTCGGTTTTTCTTTCAAGAGAACCAAGCCTAAACATAAGCCTAGAACATGCCCTTTAAGGGTTATTGCACAACGCCATATCCCTAATCTGTTACAAAAAGGAACCACTTTACTTACACGAATAATCTTTCCGTGAAATAATACCATAGGAGGAAACAAAATGTTTTGTGAAAAGTTTCCTATTTCACCGGATTTAATTCGGTCTTAATTTACTTTTAGATGTTAATTTTAAATATTATTTTAAAATATTTTGGGTGAATAACTGCTGTTCAGTATGAGAGTCATCAATTGGTCATTTAAAATTTTTAACACAATGTCACTCATACTTAAAGTTACGGGAATGTGGAAAAAAGGCCAATTTTCACCTGAAGAACTTTAAATGTAAATCTCTACATCATTAATTATATTTTTACATTTAGGATCGACTTTCCAAGCTTGATTATTGCAAACATATTGGACACCGTAATACCTATTAAATTATCCAGAAAGCTAGCTGAAGCCGGAAAGTCTGCTAATCGAACATTGACATTTGTTGAATTAAATAACACACGGGTGGATCATTTAGTGCATATGGCCGACGAAACGCCTGAAATTGTACGAAAATTTCTTAATAGATAGCGTTATAACAATTCACAATAAACATTTTTGTATGCATGTTCACATTTTCTTTTATATTTATATTTTTATATTGACTGGCGGTATGCGACACTTAGCCCCGGGAACTAATTGTCCGCCTCCCATTGACTGGATTTAGGCCATATATTTTTATCGACATTCAATTATTTACAAATATCACGACAAAAACCTAACAACTAATGTAACATTTGTTTTACGTCAGACATAATTATGTGATAATTTTAACTCACTAAAAGTTCCTTTTATGTTTATTGTTGTAAAGCAAATAGAAATATTTTTAAGAAGCCTTTAAATTAGTAATTGTTGCGACATTTTAGTCACTTGATTGTATTTCAAGCGCCAGACATATCCAAAAATGTATACAAAAGCGTTTTCCGTAATCGCTCCTTTATGTGAAAGGGAGAAATTGACAATTGCACAGGTTGCATGTCCATCCAAGAAGTCCGACAAAGAGAACAAAATAAGCAACGAGTCATCTTCCGGTTATGTTATTGTACTTTTAAGATCAAAGCAATAATGCTATTGTCATGATATAATTACCAATAAAAGCAAACTCTAAAGAAAAATCTGAGTGTGAGATCAGAAAAGCTTCTTCGAGCTGCTAACATTATGGATTGCTCTCATATTTTGATTTCGGCCAGCAATTCCATCTGTTATATGCGTCCACAAGTTACATGTAATTGATCAAAGTATTCATGTTTCGAGATAGTGTAATGAATTATGATGTGCTACTCTTTCGATATTCTCGAAAATATAATCCGCAATTTTTGTCAGCTTTTAGCATGAGCCTCGATATCAAGTAAATTGCTTATCACACACTCAGGCTTTACACATATTCATTTTACAGTATATATATCAACAATAATCAATTTTTCAAAAGCGAAACCGAATTTATCGCCCTAATTTTCAACAAAATTTGATAGAATTTTGTCCAACCCCTGCTTTGAACTAATTTTTTAAACATTTTACTCTACTCTGCTTCAATTTATCAAGTATTAATAATGGAATTAATAAATAATTCCATTCTCGACTTAAAACAACTTCGAGGAATGGCGTGTCAAAAATAATTTTCAGAATGGCATTTATAATCACCGCTATTCTAAGCATAATATTGATCCTGCAGCCTTACAATAATGACAAAATATTAGCGGAGGCCTCGTGCTGCGGTTGCTGTGGATGTTGCCAGCCGTGTTGCAGTTGTGCTCCATGTTGCAACCCGCCATTACTGATAAAATTGCCGAGAACGTGCCCATGTTGCTGCTGCTGCCGACCTTGCTGCTGCTGTTGCCCATGCTGTTGTAAGTAACTTTCAAGCGAAAATATGTAATTTCTAAAAAATTAATTCGTCAAAAAGTAAAACTATTTCAAATCCAGAGATAAGGATCTAATATGTGAATATATGCTTTCTCCTGGTATAGTCGAAGTCCGACACCCCTTGGGACCGAGTCAAGGTGTCGGGTTACCGGGAGTGTCGGATTATCAGATTTTTGCTCAAAAGGAGTCAAACTTTGGCCTGAAACTTCACTTTTTTGCTGGATTTAGTTATTTTTAGACATTCTCTATTATTACAGACTAAATTTAGACATATTTAGCAATTTTATAGACAATTTTGGACCATTTTTGATTTTACACCGTTTAAAATAAGGTGCCAATGCCTGAAATTTGAATGCAAATTTTTAAAATCTGATGTTTCTCAGCTTTCTGATCAAAATTAGCTCGATATTCGTATTCTACGTGAAAACCGGAGTAGGCCAGTAATTGGCTAGAATTTGGAAAAATAAAATTTTGGTCAAAACATTGCCTTGGTAGTTCATAGATGTTCGACAAAGGAAGTTGTCGAACATCTATGAACTTCCAATAAAAACAGAAAAATATTAGAGGAAGTTATGCTGAAAAGTGAGATTAGAGAAAATTACAGAAATAGCAGAAAATGTGAGAAGAAATTTTGAAAATTTTTAGCAATATTTGGGAAAGTTTTTCAATTATTTGGACAAATCCTGGAAATTTTCTCCGGCGGCTGCCATTGGCGGCCGAAAATCAATAGGAGGACCCCCGTCAATTTTTATAACTCCGGCTGGAGTTGTCGGGTTAAGGTGACGGGTTATTGGATGAATTTTCTATGTATTTCATTACATTTTGGCCGGGACCGGGGAAAACTGTCGGGTAATCGGAGTGTCGGGTTATCGGACTTCGATTGTACTAATTTACTAGTTATGGAATGCTTACATTTGATGATTCAGAATGGTGCAGAGTTGAGTGATCGAAAGCTTTTAAGCTCCAAAAATTATCAGATATCAAATTCAAATTTAATTCACGCCAAAACAAAAATGTGTTTTTATAGTTTTACAGTTACACTGTATCGTTTTCGCTTCTAACCGATAATTTAGCTTATTCCGAGCACTTTTCATTTTAGGTTCTTAATGCTATTCTTTTTACTCCACAAAGCGACGCGGGTTGTTGATTTATTTTCGTAAAGGGTTAACAGCTTTCCAATGTCCAATGTATTCAGCTCTCTAATGCGAGCGTACTTATACTGTTACATTTCAGGTGGCGGTGGTGGTGGACGAAAGAAACGCGATGTCGCCACAGGCAGCGGTGGCGTTCTGTTTCCTCGAGCAATTTTCCCAAAACCTGGCTCAGTATCAACGCTTTCTGAAGGATGCGGTTCTATCAATTGCATTGCATGTAATGATGTGGCCGGAGGCTTGCGCAGGCGCCGAAGAAGTATTGTTGAAAATAAATTCGCCTGCTCATCAGGTCTATTGAATAGCGTACCGTGCAAGAGAGCGGCATTAGCAAACCTCAAGCCGGAATCTATGTCTGATAGAATAAACCCAAGGTTTGGATTTAAGGCAGGATTTAGTTGTAAATGTTAACGGTATTTATTGTAAAATTGTTAGAACAAAATATAATTCTATTTATGTGAAATATTTAATTGGAAATAAATTTTAACTCAGTCTATTTTTTTTATCATTGTGCGGCAACTGGACGCAGAGACAACTAGCCCGAGAACGTTTTTAAATTTTGAACCCTCTAGAAGATTCGATATTCATAAGATATGCGAAAGGTATGAAGTATACTATAAAACCTCCAGCAATATTATAGGATCGCATAGACTGCATACAATTGTGATTTCCTGCTTACGTACGTTCGATCAATTAATAAGTAATTTGACACCTATATCAAAGATCATTTAAATGCATTTTATGTCTAGAAAATTTTCATTAAAAACGGGTTATTAAACGGGTAGTTAAACCTTAACATTGACAATGAAGGTAACATTTTATGTTAAAGAATTGCTTTGTAACAGAATAAATTTCATCGCTACTTTGGCGCCAATAATTACCAACGTTATTATAGTACTCGATTATTAAAGAGTCGCAAGATTATTCACTCTCTGCGTAAGAAATATGGAAATAAGAACAAATATTATACAAAATATTTTAATGTATATATTTTTCAAAATGTGATTATCTAAACTGTAAAATGTCCTATAATATTGGGGTTTTGGTTCTCTGAACACATCACTGCCATAATTGATCAGCTCCTGAATCATCTTGAACTCTTTGAAACCGTAAAGAATCTAACTCGTCGCTGATGTGTTTTACTCATTTTTCAGACCTAATTCAAATATAATGGAATAGGCATATTTTCAGATATAATCGCTCCAAAATCAAGAAATTTAAACGT
The DNA here is from genome assembly GCA_022814885.1 of Ditylenchus destructor. Classification (NCBI taxonomy): domain Eukaryota; kingdom Metazoa; phylum Nematoda; class Chromadorea; order Rhabditida; family Anguinidae; genus Ditylenchus; species Ditylenchus destructor. Next base: position 6,176,216 of record JAKKPZ010000002.1, on the reverse strand, counting down.
CATTTCTTAGTTATTTGTTTTGCTATTGTGCCCGTCTACCAAAGCTGTAAAACAAATGATCCGATAGAAGAAGAAACTTCATAAAAACTGTTGTCGAACATCATTTTTTATTCAAACCTTATTAAACTAATCAAGGCGCAAATTCAAACGCAATTTGTAATAACTTTTCTTGATTAGTTTATCGCATTTTGTGTAATAAATAATATATAAACTTGTTTTACTTTCTATTCTGCAAAGCAATTCAAGAATGGCGAAATTCAGGGAGAAATGTACACTGTTCCAAAAATGCAAAATCTACGATTGGCCATATATATCCACTCTAATCCTTATAGTAAGCTATAAGGCTGAGTCGGTGCGGAAGTACACTTTGCCGGTGCGCTGCAGAGGTGAGTGATAGCCCATTTTGTAGGCCTCGGTGAGCTAATTGTGAGAAAGAGAAAGTTGTTGCACTGGCCGAAAATTTCAAATTTTGATCCAAAAAGTGGCTTTTGGGAAATTTTTTGGAAACCCACTTTGCCAGTGTGCCTTTGCTACAGAGTGTGTGATAGCTCATTTTGTAAGCGAGCTGTCAAGAAATCCTGAAAAAAGTTGATGCGCTGGCCGAAAATTTTAAATTTTGGCCCAAAAAGTGGCTTTTTTGTGAAATATGACGTTCTTCGAGTCAGAGCACCCACGGTCTAATTTTTTGCACCCGAAAGTTTTCGATGGTGCTGAATCGAAATCTCACGTCAGATTCGTGATTTGTTCCCACAAGGTCGTGGTATTATCGCCAGATCAAACATTGCGAACCGCCATAGGCGGCTCTACTAGTCCTGTGGTCGGGCCCAACCTTCCCCTTTGGATTGTGAGGGAATATAGAGAGCCTTTCACTGAATAAACTTTCTCACTGAGTCCCGTAGGGACTCCCACAGTGCTTGTAAATAATACTGGCAAGGGTTAATTGTACTTTACTAATTAGCTGGTGTCTGTCCTTCTGATGTCCACTGCCGTTAGACATTTTCGGGCCGTTTTCGACCCAGATTTCTTCACCACTATAATAAACACCCCATAAATCCATAAAAATCGACTCAGAATTGGTTGGTCCTACCGCGAAAACGTGGAAATTTTTTTTGCATACTTTGGTCCATAACGCAGGTAAAGTTGCAGTTTTTGAGGTCGGACAAAAAGCAAAGATGGTCTACATGTCGAGGGGCGACTTTTGCCAATTTCAGGTTGGGATGATCCCAGCACGAAAATGCAGAAAAGGTTTTTTGTATAAAATAGCCATAACTCAAATAAAATGACACTTTTTGAGGCCACAACTTTTTAATGAACGTGTTCCAAAATCTAGATCTATACTACAACTTTTATAATAATTTCATTAATCACTATCACTTTCATAATCAATAGTATGCCATTATTATCGAAAAATGCAACGGCACTCTAAGGTGTTCCAGACATTCTTAATTCCGCAAGAATAACTCATGAAAACTTAGTTTTTTGTTTCAGCTACTCTGTATTTCCTTTTGCTAACGGCTTACGAAGCATCCAATATTCATAGCGAAGGGAGAGAAGTATGGTTAGCGGAAGACATTTCCGGTCATTATTTGCATATTCTTTTCCTTTCATAACTCATTCCGTAACAATATAAACAACTCGCAACAAGATGTTCTCATCTGAAAGGAAGTCAGAGTATAGACCATAAATAGTTGTCTCGCGCGACCGTCCGAATAAGTAAAGCTCTAAAGAAAAAACGTTATGTAATTATCTCTGTCCAAACTACGAGAAAAGCTTTTGTTAAAACCTTTGTAGTCTCTAGAAGATTGCATTTATTTGCAGAATTTTGGTGTAGAGCCATAGTGTCTTTGTCTCGTATTTTGCATCGCTGAAAGTACTGGCGATGATCATCAAATTTTGCTATTCTTTTATCGAATGTACCGATTCGGTGTAACGGCTAAAGCTAGGTGAGGAAATGCACGCTGATTATTCATAATTTGCGATTGCCCATTCTGAATTTTCCATTTAATAAACGAACAGTTATCTCTTTTCAAGTTCTATTTCTTTATTTATATTTAATTATTTATAAAACTTTCGTTACGATCTTTAAAAATTTCCCCGATGCCTTTGAAAGTGTTTCGATTTTCTTTAAGCTAACTTATCGACTTTAATTTCTACTTACTTAAGATTTATTAAAATATCTATATGAATGCGGTTGCGGAAGAAATTTTTCTTGGAATTCATTGCGATAATTATTTTGTAATTAACACAAATCGAGAAATTGCACATGTGCAAAATATTATTTTTTTAAACTAGCCGGCTAACGCCGGCTAGATTCGGTGGAGTCTATACTATGGTGGAGTCTATATATGGTTTAGATTCAAAATCGGGAGTCTATACTAAGAGTAAGTGTTAAATTGAAGTTTTCTTATTCGCTACGCGAAAGAACTCGGCTTCGGCCGTCTAGAAAACGGCATAGATTTTAAGAGTATAATACAGATATACCTATGTTCAAAGTACCCTCAGATTCCAAGAAGGTCGGGGCGCGCCGACCACAGGACTGTCTCGCCAGGTGGCTCGTATCGTTTATGGGTAGGATTGAGTTATACCTTGCGTGCTCTAAGTTCCTCACATTCCAAAAGTCGCGCTCCGGCCAAACGACCAAAAACAGCTAAATGCCCTGAGGGCAAAAACTTCGACATGTGTGGTCCGATGTCTGAAATTTTAGTGCCATTCGTTTTGCCTCACCGAGAGTTATCATTTGACACCTCACTCGCCTCTGGAGGTGGTCAGCAACCTAAAATCCCGACAAATGCCCTCAGGGCAAATTTCGTCAACGTGTGTGGTCCGACCTCAAAAATTTCAGTGCCGTTTGCTTAGTCTCACCGAGAGCTATCATTTGACACCTCACTCGCCATTGGGGTGGTCAGAAACGCAAAATCCCGCCAAATGCCCTCAGGCTAAAAAACTTCAACGTGTGTGGTCCGATCTCGAAAATTTTTGTGCCATTCGTCCTGGCTCACCGAGAGCTATCATTTGACACCTCACTCGCCTTTGGAGGTGGTCAGGATCGCCAGATCTCGACAAATGCCCTCAGGGCCCATAACTCCGTCGTGGGTGGTCCGATCTCGAATCTGACAATTTTCCCTACCCAGGCTCATCGAGAGGAATCGTTTGACGTATCACACGCCTCTGGGCGCATGCTGGATATTCCTATACAAAAAATCTGACAGGAAAAAAAAGGGGGCGTGGCCTGACCTTTTAGGGGGTAAAAACAGGGGGTTCAACATGCGAATTTCAAAAATTTTTTCTCGGGGGGTCTTATCTCATCGAATGGAAGCCCCTGAGCCAAATCCAGCAAAAAATCCATGGGTTGCTGAAAAGTCGTGCTTTAAGGCCGTCAACTTTCTTGTTTGGGGGATAAAGAATTTTATTTTGTCATCTTGAATCGCATTCAACATTTCCTCTTTCCAATATTTCCGACATATATTTATATATAACGATAAGTATCTTTCTTGTATTTCCTAACAATATTTTATCACAGGTTTATATAAATATGGCGTGAAATGCGTTTCTTGTAATGTAAAATATTTTCCCGTATTATATGAATTTACTTTAGCGTCTCGAAAGGGTTGATCAAAGCCCTCGAAAATGAATTGGTTGCTAGTGGTTGCGGCAGCCACAACCCTGTTGCAAATCAGCCTAGTTGACGCGTCTTGCTGTGGTTGCTGCGGGTGTTGCGGATGTTGCCAATGTTGTTGCTGTCCTCAGCCACCAATAATTATTCAACCGCCTCCGGCCATTCACAAAATTTGTCATGTGCCGTGCTGTTGTTGTAAACCATGCTGTTGCTGCTGTAAGTACAGTATACAGTTAGCACTACCAATTAATTAAAATATGACAAATTACGGATTCTGTTATTTAACACTAGGTGTACGCACCCAAGCTGAGTTGGAGACTGGATTTTGAGTTCGGCTATTTTGTCTTATGGTGGTTATTTTTTTGACCACTAATTCTGGCGTTTCAGCGTGGATTTAGCCACCAAGTTTTTTTAAACTTCGAAAAACATGCATTTTAAAGAAAAATACATTAAAAGTTGGCACTTTTTCCTACCTCGGCCGAGGTGGCAAAAATAAGTCAATATTTGACGTATTTTTCTTTAAAACGTATGTTTTTCAAAAATTAAAAAATCTTGGAGACTAAATTGACCCTGAAACGCCAGAATTAGTGGTCAAAAAATAATGTGCGTACATCTAGCATAAGTAAGAAATGTTACCCGATGGCACTTATACGCATGCCGATGTTTATTTTTGTTGGACCCAAATTGAAGTAAATAGTTAAGGAAATGGTGTAATTGAAGCCATAGAGCGACTCAGCTGAATCCAAAAATTCTAGTCGCATATTACAATGATAAATATACTTACCATAACGTCAGATTTTGTGGCCCAGGATACGATTAAATAATTATCCCAATACAGACACAATATTACTGAATAATAATTGTATTTTAGGTGGTTGCGGCGGCGGCGGAAAAAGAAAACGTCGAAGCATCGAAGAATCACCTGCTGCTTACAGGTCCATACTCCAAAGGAAAAGAAGAGAAGCTGTCCACTTCATAAACTGTCAACAACAGGCCTTCTTGTCGCAGAAGCTTAATCCGTCCAACACAAGTATCATTTTGCCTCTGAGCTCCCCCTCTGCTGTACCACATGCTAGTGTCATAAATTCCACTTCTACGACATTACCGTCAAGGTTGGTGCGAGGCGTGAGATCGTTGTTCGGCTCAGAAATTCATGAAGACAAAGATCATCATGGAGTAGGACTGAAGCGGATTGTAACAACAAAGCAAACAGTTAATAGTCTAAATAGCAATCGGTGCAAATGTTAAACATTATAGCTAGAAATTGATCTTGTATGCTTATATTTTGGCTTTAGCAGGCCAATTAGTAGCATGTCCAAATGTGCTGATTTAGCAACACGCCTTTACAAAAATGCCAACTAATGTAATTAAGATTTTGGATATGCAAAATGAATTTTTTTATCGCAATTTGATTAAAACAGGGCCTATCTATAGGATGTTGTAGGTGAAGTTGTAATTAAAATCAGTTGATCAATAAAATTTTCTACTTTTAAGAAAATCATCTAAAATGCTTTGAGATTATAAACTTAATAATTTGTAAAGAAAGTCTACCAATTTTAACAGTTGTTATGACCTAAGAACTCCTCTATTTTCGAATTTTGCAGAATTAGTTAAGAACTTCAACTTTTCACTAAAAATTCTTTTCTCAGGTGTAAGACGATAAATGAGCACAATTTGACGCATTAGAGTAGATTCTAACTAGTGTATTAACATATTAAATTTTGCAACTGGAATGTATTACTATTGTTATATGCATAAAAATTTTTTGATTATTATGAATGGAAAGTAACATCATTTAATTTTGTAAGGTAATCAGAAGCGTAACCAGAAATCACAAAGAGAAGGTGAAAAATTGTGAGCTAAAGTGCCTTCAGAAATTTTAAAATTAAAGGTGGATTCATGCGAATTCAAATGTAACGCTGGAACTTTTTCTAAATACTAAAAATGTGATTCGAATCATTCAACGAATATATTGAATGAACATTCGATTTTTTAAAGTCCATACAAAATTAATGCTAATTTTAGCAAGAACGTTGAATCCCCATCTATGTTTGTGCCTGTTTTTTCGATTCACTAGTTGTTCATTATATTAGTTTGGCTAATAAGTCTTGATGGAGTTTTCAAACAGTCATATTTCAAACGTTTATTGATCAATGTTCTCAGTCATATTCACCATCATGATCGCCAACACCTTTCATGTTTTGTCTTCATCTTTCAGGCGGCATGTAAATTTCAGACTTGACTATCAAATTTGCACGTTAAATGGATAACTCAGCTCAATCTTATAACTCAAATAATGTCTCCAAATGAAGGTTAGGTCGTAATGCTCTAAAAATGTTAATATGTCGTGACGGAATGCTTAAAGCTAAATTTACACAGCGCAAAACCGTTAATGAGTGTTCTTTATCATTTGATCACAAGTCCGTTCTCTATGGAGCTCTGCCTAGGTTTTATTTTTGCTTTCCAAATTATTAGACATTGACAATTCAGTGAAACACACCAAAGTCACAGATTTTCAAGGTAATTAGTAATTTTTAATCGCGAGAAACTCAGATTATTCTATTGAGCAGTAATAAAACAACTTGTGTGCTAATAGCTACCTTTTACAGAATATTTTTCGTTTAGTGGTTGCAAAGGTGTGACTATTTTAAGACTGTTTCGATATGCTGAAACGACTCATTGGATATATATACGTTTAAAGCTTAGAAATGTATGATTCGTAATGATTTTATTCCAGCTATCAAGAGCTTATGCACTTATGATTGGCATAATTAGCTCAAAATTCGTTGCATTTAAATATACCGGAATTTGAGCTTCTTTTTGAATAAGCATAAGAAGTACGTTCTATTCTGACAATATAATATCATTTATAACGTCCATATGTTTCCTAATGTGATTTGATTAAAAGCCCATTGAGAGGCAAACAGGGATGGACAATTCTCCTGATCCATAGATATTCCTTTTGCTTCATTCCTTGTGATGACTGTTGAACCTATGCAACGGAGTCTTTGTTTGTTTGTGTTTTATTGTATAAAAGGATATGATGCTTTTCCCTTTTCTTGCAGTAAAAAACTTGCAGTAAAAAAGAAATTCTGAATGTATCCGCGTGCATATAAAGGACTAAATTCGGATCTTTTGTTATGCATAACAAAGTGAGCCAGTCAATTGAAGGTTCATACAATCCTGAGCCAGTATAATATTTTGCTTCGGAACAGAACACACTGTATATTTAAATATCAAACTTGTGCCATTTGTCATTTATCATGGCCTTTGGCAGTAGCCGCATTACACATATATTCTGCCAAATAATCCCACTATTATTGATAATTGTCATAGAACAAACAGATGCCTCATGCTGTGGTTGTTGTTGCCCCGGGTGCTGCTGCTGTTCTCCATGCCAGGTAAACATGTTTGTATTCAGGTTTAAGACGACAGTTATAAGTTAATATGATAAACGATTAAAAATAAATTTATTGAAATAGAAAATTGTGAATAACTTTTGAAAGTGAAAAATATAAAGTGTCTCACTGCTTCACAAATATCTATCTATTGAGCTATAAATGGGCGTTAATTTCGTGTAGAACATATAAAAATAGCAGTATCAATCAAAAATGAATTTCAGTGTTGTAACCCGCCGTTACTCATCAAGTTACCACGAACATGCCCGTGTTGTTGTTGCTGCCGCCCATGCTGCTGTTGTTGCCCTTGTAAGTCTTGTAACTCATTGCCCTTCTTAAGAGCGTCATACCATATATTAAGCACATACAGTCGACTATCTTTATAACGGCGGTCTCGGGAGCGGGCAAAGCCTTCGTTATATAGACAGTATTTTTTATGGCATAAAACCTCCGAAAAATGAATTTTTGTACTTATCCATCTCAAACAATAATTTGCTAGTTTTAGCTACTAAAAGTTTTCAAAAATGGCTAAACATTCTTCAAAACTTTCTCCGGCACCGCCTTAGCCGGTGTCCAAAAAAGGGGGACCCTATTGTTTTGTCGACTGTATTAAGAATTCACCAACGTTCGTCGTTTGATAGAAATTGCATACACAAGTCTGAAATATACGTTACTTGGGAACTTGTTAAAGTGTACGAAAATGTAAAAAGATATCCGTATTATGCAGACGTTTGTTCTGAATATCAGTCATTACTATTCTGCATTCGAACAGTTTAATTTCGAGGTTGTCAGAGATAACATTTTCTTAAACCATTTTCAGGTTGTTGCGGAGGTGGTGGTGGAAGGAGGAAAAGACGGCAGGCGATCGCAGCGATTCAGCGAAATATTGTGCTTTCTAAATCGAGTGAGAACCCCACAGATCAGTATCAAATCGTGTATCCCACTGAAGCCACATCCACTGTGGAAACAACAACAAAACATTCTCTATCTTGGCTTCACACAAAAAAGCGAGAGTGGCAAAAGGAACAAGAGGATAGGCAGTCGTCTTCACTCGTCACAACCTTTATGCCAGTTATCAAAAGTCTATTGAGATGGCCAAAATGGATTGTCAACCAAGTCGAGTCAAACTCAGATTTTACTTTCAAAGAGCCAAAGAAATCTCTATTTCCCACGGTTAATTTTTGAAAAATTGCTTTCTTGCACTTTCTTTATATTTACCAACTGTATCACTTACAATGAAATAAAATTATGATTTTGCATGTGTTTCCATAACTTTCTTACTTTAATAATTTGTTTTTACTTTTACTCGCTATTATTTAGGTCAACAAATTTTACATAAGAATTTAACATTAAAGTCGTTTAACGTATAGTTTAGCATGAAAACCTTTAAAAATTAGAGATTTATCCTGAGGCATTTCTTTTATCAATGATCAATACGTTGAGTAATTTGCCTTGACTAATTTATAAACTTTACTAAAGATTACTTCACGAAATCGCGTGAAAATAACAGATTAAATATTTCGAAAATGTAAATTTAATATTAACTTTATGAATTTATCCCAGTAAGCACAATAGTCTACTGTGGAACGGTCACATTATATTCCAAACATTTTCACTCATCACATCTTTCACTAAAATTTGCTATAATGGTTGGTTGTGATTATTGATATTGTCACATCTTCTTTTGTAAAACACTTTATTACAGCGAAATAAATAAACATTGTGAATAAATTATAGCAGCACATTTGCAAGCAAATAGTAAATTAGTGACATAGATAGACCTCTATTCCCGAGTTTAATACTTAAAATATCTTGCAACCAATCAATCTTGCTTCTATTCTGGAGCTTTATATCTGACGACTATTAAGTTTATAAATATCTATTTAACAAATTTGTGATTTTGTACTGTTTTTTGCTTTTTATTATGAATCCATATGGTTTGAAAATATTGGTTCATTATAAAACATATTTTTCCAGAATTACAGCTTACAAATATGAACCTCAATTTCCATTCTTTATCGCACACATTCTACGCCTAGAAATATATTTTGCGCACAATAAATGCAAAAGAACTATAAAAGGCTTAGTAACAATATTAGACTATTATTTATTCTGCAACGACTTGTTCTGAAATTGTTTAAGCAGAAATATAAAATACTTTTAAGCAACAAAAATTTTGTAGTTGTTAAAAATGTGTGACAGAAGCAAGATTAAAATATAATAAGTTCAAATATTCGCATTTTTGTACTAAAATGCATTAGACTATTTCATTCATTTATTGCGTTAACTTAAATTTTAGTTGAAAATTTTAAAACGTTTTTTGCTGGTACAGAGACTGAGCGTTTTGAGCTAATTTTCACAGAAAATACCTGAAAATGTTGTGTAAGAAAAGTGAAGCATCGGTGCACTTTAAAATGGTAATCTTAGGCCAACAAAATCAGCAATCAAAGTGATCATTTTGGGAATATTATATTTTTGAGTTATAGGCTGCGAATATAACCCAAACTAATATTGCGGAGAGGTTTGCAAAATGCTTTTACCGAAGACTAGCCAAATGGGAACATTCAGTTATAATTTTTGGATGGTTACAGACTCGTTGACAGAGTCTTTTGAGTTTAAGAATTTCAAGGAAATGATAGCACAACTTGGTCACAGTATGGATTTTTGGGTTCTTGCCCAAGGTCTATAGATTTTATTATTATTTCAGAGGTACATGCTTACTAAACAAGCTGCCCACTAAACCCCTAGATATGGACCGGGGATGATTATGCCTTGGGTAATCAAGTGCTAAGAAGAAAAATACTATTAACCCAAAACCATATACGTTAGACTGTACGTTCTGCATAAAATTATAATTCTAGTAAAAAGCACTAACATTTTTAGTTTTATCGATGGTCACTAAAAGTACTTTTGTAAATTTTACAAATTGGTTATGAAAGATGCATACGAAAGACTCAAATATTTCTCTCCGTTTTTAATAATGTTAACATAAAAATTAATTCAATTTTATATGTAAAGCGAAACTAAGCTACTATTCTGTTTATTATTTAAATCTACTCCGAAAATGTTAGTCCTTTGCTCATGTTACAATTATCATTTTTTAGTATTTTAAACTCCTAAGTTAAATTACGGTTTATTTCCTTTAAATATCTATTTGACACCTCTGCGATGAAGTGAAAAAAAGTTTATATTTTACATTTTTTGGAAATCGTTAACACCTAATTACTCCTCTATTTGTACGATCTTTCTATGTCACAAATAGTACCCATCAGACATAAAACTTGAAAAGAGTCACATTCGTAACCAGTCCATTTGGGCCTTTTACCGACGGAAAAAATGTGAAACCTAACATGGGTTAAAATTAACGGCATTTACAGTGGCTATCTTTGATCACGACTTTGTGCACTATATGAGGCGGCTTTCGATGCTTTGTGTGATTGTGTCTTGTCGAATGATGATGGTGTTTGGATGGCGGTTTGGAATTTAGTCTATGATATGCCATTCGACGTACCACTTTGGTCTTTGCCTCGGTAATAGTGTCGGTTGAAGTATTAGGCTGATTGATATGCTCAGCAGGAGCTGCATCATTTTGATGTGTGAGAGGGGAGGCCGTATCCATACTAGCACTAGATGAAGTTATTGATCCTGGATTGGGACTGGAATGTGGCACGTTCATTCGACCTCTGCAGCCCCATCCGCCACAACAACCACAACATCCGCAGTCGCAACACCCACAATCACAACAGTGACATCCAGAGCCTAGGTTGAGAAAGGAGTTGTATATAGAAGTAAAACACATAGATTGGATGCTTTACTTTTTGATTAACAATTTTTAATTTTCTCAGATGAGTAAACTTGAGTTAAAATTTTGAGTTAAAAAGAGTTTATCATATGGCTACTGATTGTTTAGAGGACGAACATTTTCAGTAATCTTACTCCAAAATATATATATTTTCATGTTTTCCTACAATTCCATATGCGTTACTAAATTCAAACCTTCGTTGTCGGATGACTTCTGACTACCGGTTCCTGAAGGAGCACTTCCAGCTGGATCATGTGATACATTTGATGACAACGTGTCTGATTCTGAAGCCGGTGCCGTTGCCAAATTCAACGGAGTTGGCGAAGCTGGTGGCAAACTTCCGCTGCCACTAGGTAAGGAGCTCCCGCAAGCTTTGAAATTATTTGACGCTGAAAAGCAACCACCCGTCTCACACGAGGTGCAATTGCATTCGCTCATAGCCACCGGACTAAAGCAAGATATCGTAATTATAGCTCATGAAACACACTCGTGACGTTAAAATTCATAAAATCTGACTTTCCTAACAAAATCAAAAAAATTTCTAACCTCAACATTTTTGGAAGCATAGCTAGTGGAAATGGTGCAGGAGGCAATGCTGAGTTACTGTACGAATTTGCTCCTGCTCCCGAAACAATTGTTGGCACACAAGCGCATGGGTGACGCCGGCGACGACCGTAACCACTGCCTATAATAGAGAAAAAGTTAATTGAAGGTATTGTAAAGTCCGATAAATTCATTAAGTCAAACTTGCTGTACAATTTTCTATATGATCTGCCAAATAAATAATTACAATTCGCTAAACAATTATTTGAAATTACTTATTTCAATGTAAAAACAAAAATTAGTTTCTGTGAAAGAACGAATATAATTTAACAAATACTATTTTATAAAGATGAAGTTTATCAGAATTAAAAAGGCATTGTCTACGGTAATTTTGCAGCACTAACTCTTTAAAATAAAACTCCCTTAAGCTGGAGTATCACACATAAATTTGTTTGAATGGTATTTGTTTGAATGTTTGCCTAACAATTGTATGGTAAAAATATGAGTCAACATACATCCAACGCAGCAAGGTTTGCAACAACAATTACAACAACAGCAACATGGTTTACCTGGAACAAGAAAATTGGTTATAAAAATCTGAAATTAAACATACAACAGCAGCAGCAACACGGTTTGCCTGCAATAAGCAACGGTCAATTAATAATGCAACGTCTAAAGGTACTTACAGCAACAACAACAACAAGGTTTACAGCAGCAACAGCAACACGGCTTGCAACAACCTCAAGTAGATAAATGAAATTTAAGAAAAATAAATATGAAGCATTCGATTGTTACTATTATAGAAAGTGTAATTTTTTGCGCTCATCCCGAACAGTGTTAATCTTTGAATTATTAAGTGACATTAGCATTGAGTTCATTCACTTGTTGCGAAATAATCGAATTTGAGACATTGTAAAGCTTTAAAACTATTTGGACCCGTGACCTAAGTTAATCTATGGGCCGTGAAATTATACGAATAAAGAGCAACCTACAACAACAAGGACAACAGCACCCACAACAACTTCTTTTCAGTAACTTTCCGTGTGAACTACTGGTAGCTAATGAATTGGATTTGATTCTTGGCACAACTGCTGCTGACGATAAAAATATCCATATCACTGGAGCTAATATAGCTGCTACTCCCAGCCTGGATAGGGTCATTTTATTAGGCTTATATTAATAAATTAATTAGAATTTAACTAATAAGGGAATTTGTTATTAGCTGCCCATTTCAACGCATCTTAGATATTGGATAATAACTCTTCTTTATGGATCTGCAACGTTCGAAGAGGAAAAGAACAATAAATAGCAAGGAATTTGTGTTGGCGCTTTTATATCACAAAGACTTATAAAATACATTATTTGAGTTTTGTTTTACATTAACAATTCACAATAGGATCTCATTGGGTCTGTGAGTAGTTTGCTTCTTCTTCTTCTTGATTATGGACAACTGATTCGTTTCATGAGTGATTGGAACAATGCTTTCTACAACGATGATGCAATTCGTTTGAAAATGTGTCTCAATTACAAAAGATCTATGCACAATAAGTTGTAACTCGTGCATATCTTCCTTCCTTTGGTCGCTGTGCTCACAATAGATGAACAAATTTCTCGGAAAACGCAGACATGAGGAAGGGAGATAGTGGGTAAGGAAAGCAAATACCTTTGAGGGGAAAACAAAATAGAAATAATTTGTAAAAAGTCGCACTTTCTTTTAATTTTGCCACCATGAAACTGCTTTAAGTGATGAGTTCAATAATATCACTAGAGGTACGCGCCTGCAGAGCAAAATTCACTATTGGAATTTTTTATGATCAGGTGTGGTATTAATTAAAAATTTGCGTAATATATAATTCAATAATCCGGCATTGCCAGTATTTTGGAAATTAAGAAATTTTTAGATTTAGCATTACTGTGATAATGTTGATTTGCTTTTCTTCTTTAATAATGGTCAATTATGTACATTTTAAATAAAGTAATTCATTTGCTTTACTAGCTAACAAATTCAACATTTACATCAGAAAACTAACAAATACCGTTTAAATAACGTTTTCAAATAACGTCTAAACAATCATCTTATTAAGTTTCTTCTCACGTCTTTCTGTCTCTTTCCGCTTACTTATCTTGGCTTGTTTTACTTCATTTAATATGGTCGCTTCCTTTATTAGCTGCGGGTTATTCAGGATATCACCGAGTTTTATGGGCTGAAAATGCAACGTTTAATAGAACGGAATAAAAATGTAATGAATGAACTTTAAGCCCAATGGTTTTGATATTAGGCCAAAATTAGGCATAGAAAAACATGGGCTATCTTGAAATAATTCAAATTAAAAAAATTATCAAACCTTTTCAGATGAAGCGTCTGTTTCAGCGAGTGAAGCTTTAGTAACCCTTTCACAAAATGAGTGAATATGGCCTGGCGTACCACATTTCTGACATGTAATTTCAGGACATTGGTGAAATTCATGCCCAACAGCGTCACAGTTAGCGCATAACATTTCTTTATCAAGGCCTTTCAGTCCCTACAATTTTATTTATTTTTGTTTGTAAAAACGAATATTTAATTTTTGTGTTATTTTTGCAATTGCTTGATCTTTTATCAATTGCTTGATCAAGAAGTCAGTTGCTTGATCAAGAACAAGCAACTGACTACAGGAATTCGGATTCTACAGGATTTCGTTATACAATATTTACGTCATTTAAATCGCAATTATCTTAACTCATATGTTTTTCGCTGAAACAATAGTTACATTTTTCCTGAGAGCTGCGCATGTTCATTATAATTGTGATGATGAAATGAAAAGCATTGAAAAATAATCTTAATCTATGAGCATGTAGTAAAGTATACCCTGATTATTCGCGTAACATTATTATTCCAGTTCTTGCATTGAGAGAAGATATGGCCATTTTCTCCACATAAAGCACATTTCCTTTGGGGACATTCGTCTAAGGAGTGTTGATGACTTCCACATTTGAGACATACCATAGGATTTTTGCAATTGCCCACATGAAAACAATTTCTCGTTCCAGATTTGATACACACTTCATGGTGTTCAATGATCTGAAAGTTTAACAAGTAACATTTGAGTGTAGTAAAATGCAAAATGGTTTTAAGTTTTGCACAACTCAAATAAATCTTTTCATAGGAATTTAAAAAATACAATTATGTAAAATTATGATATAATGCTATGTGTTGGCATGCTATATGGTGGCAACTGAGGTACCGTTGGAAGACCCTGAGGCTGTAGATCCCGAATACTTTATCAGACTCGAAAATTGAATTTGCGCCAAAACCAAAAAACGTGTTTTTAACGGTTTTGGCCATACAAAGTGATGTGATTTATGTTCCCAAGCGATTCCATTGACCATTCGACACAACTTTGATTTTTTACATTTTTGGATTTGGAGCATTTTTGAAAATTTTATGGAAAAGCCACTTTTTGCCTAAAAATGACCTTTATCGATTTTTTGCACCCGGGGATTTTCGACGATGTTGAGTCCGAATTTGACGTCAGAATCGAGGGTGCAATTGGCTTATCGGGGGGGGGGGGGGGATTTTCATACATTTTTATATAGCAAAAAATCAATAGGGGAGGACCCTATTGATTTTTAATTTATTTTTTGACATACATTGTGAAAAAAATCAATAGGGTACCCCCTATGAATTTTTTGAAAAAATATCGGAAAAAATTTCCAAAAAAATTTTTTCTCATAAAATCCATAGGGGGACCCTATTGATTGAAAAAAATACTTTTTGCTGACATTTTGTGAAAAAATCAATAGGGTACCCCCTATTGAATTTTCGGCTGAAAAATATTGTTTTTCGCAAAATACCATAGGGGGGACCCTATGGTATGAAAAAATTTTTTCCTGTAAAATTTGTCAAAAAAAATCAATAGGGTCCCCCTATTGATTTGCATGAAAATTCCCCCCCCCCCGATAAGCCAATTGCACCGAATCGAGATTTGTTCTCACGAGGTCGTGTTATTCTCGCGAGGTTAGGACATTCCCGGGCGGGATGTTACTTGGTACAAAACAGAATTCCTACCATAATAAGACCACATACATGGGGGTTTGAAAACTTTCTTCTGACAAATTTAACAGTTCCCTTAGCGCAGCGTAGGCCGCGTCACTTTTCTAGTACTAATTATAAGTGCATTAACCAACATGTGGTTTTTAAACAGTCTATGACTACTGAAATAATAAATTTTAGTTATGTATAAATAAATTTACTAAAAATATAAATATTTGAATTACTGAAAATCCAACTGCTAATTAAAGCCTCAGGAGAAATATCCTTCAGAGTAATTTACGCGAAAGAGCACGTCTAGCACTTACAAGCCATAAAATGACTTCATAGAACAAATTTTAAAAATAATATTTTAAAAATAAAAGCATTCGGAAAAAGTCGCACAAACGTAATTATGAGAGATATTACATTATTAAACGCAATTTGATGACGTATATAAAAATTCGATATTAAATAAAATAAGTTACCCTTGGAAGAGAATAGATAGATTGATTTAGAATATCCGGCTCTTCTCGCTTTTTTGGTTTCGCTGAATTTCCCGGTTGTTTATTTATTTTCTTGGCTTCTGGACGAGTTTCAACATTTAATTCTGAAAATAAGCGCGAGGAACGGTACAACGAATTTCTGAGAACCAGCAAACTTCTTAATGACATTTTCGTCGTTTCTTCTGATATTTTCTGAAAATAAACTTTTATAGAAAAATACTCGCACAATTTTATACATTTTCCAATAGTATTGACTTTATCTTTACAACTAAATAAAACCTCAAGGAAAATGTTTAAATTTTATGAGGAAAGTGCTGTTTAAACTGTTCAAGCAATTATCGGTCATTGGCGAAGTGCCTAGTAACTTTTAAATGTTTGTGGTTATGGTAATGAATTCCGTATAATAAAATAAATCAAACAAAAATTCATTGAATTTTATATTTCCGAAACAAAACTATGACTCGACACGAGACAATGGTTGAGTGACATTTTAACTTATTAAACAATGAAGTATTAAACTAAAAACTGACAACTAAAACGTTATTATTTATCCAACAAATCATTTAGCAATTATTCGCGTCTTCACTAAATCTACGATTAAACAAATAACAACGCGAGTCTATAATGATAATGTCAATTTTCGGCGTACTCTTATAGAAGGACTTTAGTAGATCTGTAGCCCGAGGACATCATTGCTTGGTGTTGGTTTGGCGGGAGAGTTTTTTTCGGTTGTTCAAAATCAATTTTCATTAATCCAGAGCAAAGTGCCTTATACCGTTGGATAGCCCATACATTTTGGAATTTTAATATTTTGGTATACATTGTTATAAAGATAATATACAGAATGTAACAAATACAAGATTATACTATGTAGCAATGATAATTTAATATGAGACAAATGAAATATAAGGACGGTTTACGAGAGAGTGATTTTCAAAATTTTAATTAACTGTTTATTTACTTCTAGTCGGTTACAAGCATTTAGTCTTGTAAGGTTACAGCTCTTTAACTCTGTAAGGTCGGGTCAATACTAATAATGACTAATAGTTTTCACCATATAATTTTTTCGAAAAAAACTTTGTTTTTTGCTGTTCATTTACAGATTCGTCACAAATTTTTCTTCCAGTTCATATTTTTTGACTATACATTAATTTTTACAGCTTTTTGGGCCAACTTTGAACTATCAAAGGCGAGAGATGACAGGCCTTATTAATCTGAATGAAACAATTTATTCATACGCTTCCAAGTTCAAAAACGCCCTATATAGTTAAAATAGGTGCAAGTTCAAACTACAAAAATTTCAAATTCTGTTTTTTGTTATGTTATTTACATCATCGCATAAATGTACCATTACACTTTCTTTTTTCGATTTCTCTTACTGGGAACCCGTAAACTGAAAGAGTCAGGAACGACTGATTCGCAGAGAGAGCCGGATATTTGCCAAGGGACAGGTCACTCTATTCCTTATATGAATACGATCTTACAAAGTTGACTCACCGTTTGCTACCAGTTCTTTGTGCGATTTCCTTGAACTTTAATGTCCACATTCAATTCTATGTGCGTTATTTCTAGCAGAAAAGCCTTGGAAGTCAAGTTTATTACTCCTTGGATCGATCTGCAAATAAAGCATGGAAAAGCTGAGATGGAATTATCTAAACAAATAGAGACTTCAAAAGGGCAGAGGCAAAAGACAGACTCAAAGGTTCACTATTGTGGCTTACAAAAGCCCCATTTCATTAAGTATTCGTCGTCAGCTTGCGATATTCAGCTTGATCATCATTATCATATGCACATCAAAATAGGAGAGCATCGTTGAGATCCATCCGTGGCTTCGTTAAGTAAGTATATGTTGTGTTCAATTTTAAAATTGGTGCCCACGCTGCCTTTATATTATTTCATCTTTCATATAAGAAAATATGTTTTATATGTTAAAATGCAACCATAATACCTTAAAATAATACATTTTGCAGGATCATTAATTCTAAGGCTCAACTTTTTATATTTAAGTTGACAAGTCACCAGAAAATGTTGACAACTCAATTCACATAAAACTTGTTCATCGTTATTTTCACAGTTTAGGTGTAAGCTGACTTTTAAGTGACTTGTATTTTAGGCGAAGTGATTGGAAAATATATTAATTGGTTAAATATATTTTACCTTTTTAGACCTTGTTGCAAATAATTTGTTTTCTTGAGTTTTTCTTTAAAATTTTAATCAATAGCAATTAAGTGATTTAATAAATATAGTGAAATTCGATAAATATAGTGATATATCAGTTAACTACTCATGTCAATTTATTCTAACGGAACAGAACAAAGGTAGTACGTTTTATAAAAGACTAGATTTCAGTTTGTTGTACAGCCTATTAGCGCTTTCTTAATAATTGTTGTAAAAAGGCGGCAGCTTGCAAGTGTTTAGCAAGCTGAGCTGTGCTGCGTTATGGCTCTGTTCATAGTCGCCTTTATATTCCTGCTGGCATCTTTGGGGCAAGACCAATCCGTCGATGCATCTTGCTGCGGCTGTTGTGGATGTTGTTGCCAGCAACCGTGCTGTTGCTGTAAGCCTATCGTTATCAAATTACCTCCACCACCCACAAAAATCTGTCCGTGTTGTTGCTGCTGCAAGCCATGCTGCTGTTGTTGCTGTTGTACGTTTTATTTTCACATTCGTTAACCGCAAAGCAAAACGATTTCTTATTTCAGGTAAACCTTGCTGTTGTTGCTGTTGCAAGTAAATTTCATTCCAACGTATTATGTGTTTATAATAGTGAAATCTACTTTCAGACCATGCTGTTGCTGCTGTTGTAAGTTATAATGTTTTAGTTTAGTTTGTCTTCTTTTTATTCTTCAGTCACAGCAATTCGTATGATTTTTAAAGCTCGATAATGTGAAATTTGGTTATGAGAACGCAAATTACCATAACACAACTATGTTTCTATTAAAAATGTGTAAACAAAAGTGTAACTATAACATTTATAAATTTCTTTCATCATTTTGTTAGCTTCTAGGACTCCGTTATTGTAGTTTAAATTCCATTGTTTGCTTTCAGGTCCATGTTGTTGCGGTTGCGGTGGTGGCGGTGGCCGTAAGAAGCGTGATGTTATTGATATAATGGCTAAGAAGCTCTCTGATGTCCTTATGCCGCACCAAGACGCTCTACCGAATATGGGATGCAATGGAGTGCCAACATTCAATCAGCCACCACCGGCACTGTGCAATCAAATTCCTTTGAACCAACAGGTATATTAAATTTTACACATCAGACAAGAGATTGAATATCTTTTCTCATTACTATATACTCGTTCCATAGTAAGAATACGTATTCTACTAATAATATTTATACTATAAATATATACCAGGTGACGACATATGTTCGTGCACTGATATTTGTGCGTTTAAATTCGCGCCATTTCAGTTTAGCCCCTTTAGAAGGGGGCTAGCTGAAATCTGATATTGTTAACACCCTCTAAAATCGTATTCTAGAGAGGGTTAGCAATATCAGATTTCAGCTAGCCCCTTTTAAAGGGGCTAAACTGAAATGGCGCGAATTTAAACGCACAAATATCATTGCACGAACATATGTCGTCACCTGGTAGTTTATGTACACGCCAATTGGCTGCTCATATCAATCCTGTATGTGAATATTTTAGGGCCCAGCTTGCCAGGGTGCCGGCCTCGGTAGCATGAACGGTCTCAATTTCAATGGTCCAGCCGGATTGGGTCTGCACCACAGTTTTCACCAACTACCCGTCATACATCCAGGAGGAGCAGGTCCTATCAACAATATGCCTATGAACATTCACAATTTGCCTAATCCTAACAATAACTTCAACCCAAATATGGTCAATCATTTGGGAGAAATTGATCTCGGAATGTTGAACGGCTGCGAAAACGGATGCGGTGGAAATTGCGGTGGGGGCAGTTGTGGCCCTATGAACGGAATAGGTCCTAACGGAATGGGATCCAACGGAAACTGTGGAGGCGGAGGATGTGGTCCTATGAATGGATTGGGACAAAATAGTAACTGTGTAGGTGGATGTGGCCCGATGGGTATGAATGGAAACGGAAATGGTTGTAGCTCAGGTAAAAACCAAAATATCCAATTTTAAACATATCGAAAAATATGTCTAAATCAATCTCAGGATTAATTTTGTATGTGAGGAAATAAAAAGTACCCAGCTTTCTGTTTATCAGTATAGTTCTATAAATTTACTTTCGTAGGTTGGGTATATTATTTCGTCTGAGCACACTTTGTTGTTCCAAAGAAAAACGACTAAAGAAAAAAGGATCCAATTGGTTATACATGGTTGTATTTGGTTTCCTGGTTATTTTGGTCATGTCTCAGTAGGAACTAGTACTATTTATGTGTTATGCCTTTTTTACACGACTTAGAACAAATTAGTTTCCTTCTGGTGTTAAATATATATTTTATAATCATGAATCTACTAGTGTTAAGTAATGTTCTGTTATTACTGAAAGTTTGATGCGCTATAGTTTTTTAAATCCTTTTCCTAAATCAAAAAATTCGAGTCATTATAAATAATTCGCACATATATATAATAGCACTAGAAATTAAAACGGTGCTAAAATAATTTTAATCCTTAAACCGTGTTACGTTTTGACTTCGTAATTGCTTAATTAAGGCTTCATTATCACCTGTAATTATTAATACGAAATTGTATGTGTTATTACAGGCGATTGTATGATGTTCGGTGGAAACGGTAATGGAAACTGTCCTCCTTGCGGTCCTGGTCGAAGGCGGCGACGTCGTCAAATCGCATTCCCCTTTATGGATGCGCTCCGAAAGGTAGCAAATGACATTAGTGTTACCAAAAATGCGACACAAGAAAATGAAACCAGCAGATCCGACGCCAACGGACAGAAAATGTTGGTACTGAGAAACAATTTGGAGCTGGTGCTAAGGCAAGACAAGCAAAAAATTGATTCCGCTTCGTCTACAGCGACAGCACAGTCAAACATTTAGAAAGTTAACTAGTTAAATGTCTATGTAAATTGTGTGGATGTGAAGAAATATATTTATATTGATTTATGACAAATTTCTGTTTATGATGATAAACGTGTTTCATGTTTCGGTTCAATGAACTCTTGATATGCTTTTTTAATTACAAAACGTATCGCCATTTAGTTATTTATAGAGGGACTCGATTGACACATTATTTTTGAGCCCATTATTCCCTGATTTATCGCACCACTAATACTTGTCGTGACAAGCAGTTAGGGAACCAACATTTTTATAAAGTGGTTTTGAACAAGAACCCCATTTTTCTCTTATAACGAGTTTGTAAATAGACAATTCGCCAAAATGTTTAACTTCCAATATTGGAAGAAACCCTCTACGGGCTATGGAAATTGATTAAGTACCTGTTATGGGTAAGCAGACCAAAACCAGTACACGAATAAGGAATGGTTATTTTTTAAATTTATGAGATATGCTTGTTTACCAGGACATTATTTATGAGAAAATGCCGTGGCCATCGTCTATAATGAAACAAAAATATAGAACTGAAGTGGAAAAATAACTGATTTTGATTAATTTTGATTCTGAAATTTTTTGAACGATATAACTTGTGACCTGTAGAATTGTGTAATAACTTCACTTTAACTGAGCTCATAGTTAAGGAAGCTACTTCAAAATTAAGTTACGCACTTCAACCTAGTTCTATAAAGGTACTCCTACAAATGCACTCTCGAAATAACTACCATATTTATGAGGCAAATATCAAATTTGAAGGAAGACTTAAAAAATGTTACCCAAGCTATTGTTATGTACCTTTTGATAGTTCTCATTTAGGGCAAAAATTTATATGACGTCAGCGTATAATTTTATTTCTTGTGATCATGCTAATCCATGACGGAAAATTTGGTTATGTCAACATAATTCAAAGTAAACATGTGACACATCAATTTTTCCGCTTTCATTCGTTTGCTGGAGACGACTGACCAGTTAACTGACCGATGCGCCTTTGATCCACCGCATGAGTAAATGAGCCAAGGTAAACAATGGTCTGAGCGCTCTCATGAACGTCATCGCTTACAATCGCCTAATTACCAATCGAGCTCTCTTGAAAATAATGGTGCATATGAACGCAGGAATTATGACTTCTACTTGCGATGTTTTGGCTATTTACGAGAACAAAGCAAAAAGTGCATATCTTTCGCCGTCCAGTTTGGGCCCTTGGCTCTTCAGAATAGGAATCGCCTAAATTCTGAAAAGCACTTTTGAAAGAGAAGATTGCTTGCAATTCCTCGCAGGAATAGCTATCGCTTACATTTCTTTTGTTCCGCTGGTGTCTTTGGAAAGTTATTGACAATCAGTGATCTTCTGGGGTTCCTCAAAAGGAAGTGTATATTTTTGGACTGTCTAGCTCTTCAATCGGGAAACAAAGTTGGACATCGCCGAGGAAGCGGACAGGTTTGCGCCTCTTTTCAACCTAGAGGAAAGATGAAACTTATTAATAATGATATTTGCATAGGAAGTCTTCTCTACAATTGAAGATCAATAGCTGTATATTGTAAAGAAAAATATCAGGTTATGATAACCGATGATCTGAAATTTTAGCAATAAAGATACCATTGAGGGATGTTCCAAAAAAAGAATATTTTCAACAAAAATGTTTTCAATAACAGTTTCAAACACCTAGTAACGAATTAATTGATTTAATACCAAAGAGTAAATAAGTTTAAAAATAACAAACAAAATACCGTCATGCTTATAGGAAATGGCGGAACAGGTCAAAACTTTTTATATTATAGTGAGGCCGTGGAATGAGTCCTTTAAGAGGAAAAGTTTTAACTGAAAACTTTTTTTACTCTAATAAGACCCCACCCAAATTTTACTCTAGAGGAGTCCCCTGGCGAGTAATCCCCCTCATTAAAAATTTTCAGTCACCCCTCTTACCAAAATTAAACGTTTGCTGGGAAAAAATTCAATTTAAAACTTGAATCACGTCCGCCATTTCCCATAAGCATGGTGGTATGTGGCACTCGGGAAAAAAATAATAAACATTAGAAAAATGTAGTTTCAGTTCCTCATTCGATGACAAGTATTTAAAGCTCAGGTGAACGCAGCTGAGCCAATGGCGTGGAATCAACATATTCACAAAACGGTGCTCATTTTTCTTCACGTGTTTTTCTTTGCGGATTATATTCCATATAATGAACAAATTGGCATTCGGTCAGTCAGTGCCCAATTCGGCCAAGATCCTTGTTGCTGTTGTTGCCCATGCCCTCCTCCAATGCCAATGCAACAGCCGCCTATGCCAATGTGTTGCTGCCCGCCACCACCGATGCAAATGGTAAGACTCAAATAAATTAATGGTGATATTTGATTTAACATATCATCAAAATTGCTTTCGTTCTCAGGACCTATCCTTCAATACTTTATATTAATCTATAATAGGAATGTCGATAAATGTAACAATATGTTTAAAACGTTTTCCTAGGCAGTTTAACCAATGTTAGCACATGACAGGTATGTTCTACTGTTAAAGCAATGCCCGTTTACTCTCGCTTTGAGTGTAGAATGTTTTTTACCTCATAAGCGAAAATATCGGGTACCCATTTTGGTCAAATAACTTGAATCACAAATAATTTATGTTAAAATACATTACCGAACTCAAGGCTAATTGGCGTTCAAATTACCACCAGGAAGAAGCGTGCTTCAATGCCGTCCAGCCATGAAAAAGATTCGTATCTATTTGTTTAAATGGGGCGTCTCCTTCATGGCTGGATTCTTATTCTTAGGCGGTAATTTGAACGCCAAATAGCCTTGACTGATGAAGTTCGGCAATGTATTTACAAGAATAAGCATAGCACTTGTCGGGGGGTAGCAAGACATTTTGTCCCCAGGACACTTTGTCCCCGGCCTCTTCGTCCCCAGGGACACCTCGTCCATCGTATATAAAACTTAACTCTCAAACTTAAGTTTTGAGTGAGGTTAAAATAATCCTAGGTTTTAGGCGAACAAGTTTAGGCTTAAGCTTAAGTTCGACGACTTAAGCTTAAACATAAGCTTATTTTTAAGCTTACGGCCTTATAAGGGAAGTTCCTGAACTGTGTTTTTTAACTTACGTAGTCAAAACATCTGATTGTGGCATAATGTAGTACTCCTTAGAAAAACAATTTTGCGGGCCATGAAAAGAATTTGTGGAAAATTTTTTGAGAAACATTTTAATTTTTTTAATCATGCTCATAACTAGTTTATACAAAGGCTTCTAATTTTTTTTTGTTTTAACTCGTAATATGCATCGCGCAGTTGTTCTATCTTCCCAGACCGGTGCTTTAGCCTAAAAATAATCTATTACATTCAGTGCCCGACTTTGGCCATTTTTGAACCCCGGGGAATATTCAAAAACAAAAGGTGTTTTTTTGTGAATTTATTTTTGATGCATTCTTAGGGGTGCTTGTTCCAAAAGCTGGACCCCGGGGAATTCCCCTATTTTCCCCTATGAAAGTCGGGCCCTGATTACATTATCTATTTATCTCTCACATCGTAATAATTTTAGATGCCACCTCCTCCGCCAATAATTTGCTGCTGCCCTCCGCCAATGCCGCCTCCTCCACCTCCAATTGTATGCTGTTGCCCGCCTCCTCCGCCCCCACCGCAACCTATGCAATATGCCATAATACAGCCACCGCCACCCCCACTACCGCCCCAGCAGCCACCATGTAAGAGTTCACTTAATTTTATGCATTGGATTTTCACGAGGCTTAAAAAAGACAAATAAGAGTTGAGTGAAGCCGTACCTATGCCTTTCATAATTTACAGTTCCACGAATAGAAAATTATATGTTGGATCTTGATAGTGCATTTTGATAAGGCTGATTTCCTTTATCCATACATAAAGCATAATAAACCTTTCCGAAACCCACGATTCAATTTACAATTTCTAAAAATTTTCATTTATTCATGCCGCTTCTAAATAGTATAATGACTTCACGGCACTTCTCGTAAAACGAGAATATTCGTTATTGGTCTTATTTACTATAAAAGTTTAAAATATTTTTATCCTGACGCATACGCTTTTTCAGGCACATGTTGCCTAATGCCTGTTGGTCAAATGATGATTCCATGCCCACCACCGCCATGTCCTCCTCCATGTTGTTGTCCATGCCCACCTCCAATGCAAATGGGTCCTCCGCCACAACAATGTTGCTGCTGTCCGCCACCGCAGCAAATGATGCCTCAATATCCACCACAGCAAATGGTATACACTTTGTATTTCAACACTTCTAAACTAATCTAAATCTTTATATTTACGGTGCTATTAACGTGAAAACGGGGTTAATTTTCTTTGCATTAATACCTGTAATTTCATAACGGCTTTTTTAGCAGCAAATGATGCCTCCTATGGGTCAAATGGGCCCACCTCCGTGTTGCTGTTGTCCTCAACCACCTTCCATGTTTGGTCAACAACAACAAATGGGTCCACCGCCATGCCCTCCATGTCCACCTCCACAACAACAGCCTCAGTTTGGACCGCAACAGGTTAGAGATATTTAGAGGTGCCCTAACCTCGTAACATTATTTGTGTTTAGTCGTCTGGGATTTAGGCGGACACGGCTAAACTATCCTTATTTGTTTACTAAACTACTCTCTTTTTTTCATAAATGTGTGTCTTATTTATCATTTTTATTTGTTCCATATATACCGCGTAATTCATGCTTCTCCGTTATTAGGAAGTGCAATTCAATGTAAACACAATATATTAACATTTATTACCATCCAGTAAATAATATAACGACATTATTTTAAATTATAAGAATTTCTTTTATCGAACAATATTGAATTTTAGCAATTTGGACCTCCTCCCTGCAACTGTCCTCCGATATGCATTCGACTGTCCTTTGGTGATGGCTTTGCGCCTGCAGGATCAGGCCCACAACCAGGCCCACAACCCGTTCAGCAACCTCCACAATATCAGCCTCCACCAACGCCACAATTTGGGTCCCAGCTACCGCCTCAGGGACAGCAGCAATGCTGTTGTTGTACATGCACATGTCAACCACAAGCGGGTTTTGGCCAGAAAAAGAGGCGACGAAGGAGAAGAAGACAAGCTCAGGTACCTTATCATATATTAGTACAATATTAGTGCAAACAACTTTCTCTAATACATTCCTACATTTGATATTAGATGACATTTAAAATGGTATAGCACAACTAATTATATTTCAGTTACCGAATTGCAATGATGATTACGGTGTGAATGATAGTGATGGTTATCACAACAAATATTCGGATAAAACGTTATTTTATTTTCATAATGTGCTTTTCAGTTCTTCCCTACATTCTTTGACACTTCCTTTACCCAGCCTCCGATGCCTAACGCTCAGCCATCATTCGAGGAACCTCTGCCTTTTGGGCCTATGCCGAAACACATCTATTTTCCACCTGCCAATACAAATTCACAGCCATGTACTTGCAGTTGTCCGTGTGAATCGCAACCTATAGAGAGGCCTCAGTCGGTATTTAACCAAAATGGTGAAATGTTTTCTCAAGTCGTTCCGCCTCCATTCGATCAACTGCCAGCTACGTTTTGGCAACAATTTTTCACCAGTAACGGTAAGGCTTCTCCGAATTTTGGAGGTGAGAACTCGATTCACCCAACCTTCGATGCGCCACAAATGAGTGCCCCAAAAGCTGTTATGAATGGTAATATTAAAACACTCTCAGAACTGTTCATGAATCCCAAAGATTACGCACTTGAGAAATGAAAATACGAGAAAATGCTATAAATTTGTTGTCGGGTATATAGCACACAATTAGATGCTCGAAAATCCGTTTTAGTATTGTTTGAGATGCAGAAATTTTGTATGCAAAATGTCAAAAATATGTTTTTGCATAAGTACTATTTCATATCGAATCTTTTCCAAATCTTGTTAAAACTATGAAACTGTTCAAAAATTCATAGTTTTATAAAAATTGGCATATTTTGAAAATTTACTTTTACTTGTTTTTTCTTGATTTGCTATAAACTAAAGGTAAATTTAACCAAAAATGAAATACTAATTTGATATGATCACATTTCGTTGGCGAATTATACTAAACCCAGCCTCGAGTGGTAATTTTGCTAACGAAATTACGCATTTCAGCAATACAAACTTTTATTTACCGTCTCTCAGCTATTTCTCCAACATTACGCAAATAATTTAGGAATATAACGCAAAAGTAGTATCAAATATTCGTTTGCTCTGTTAGTCTATAAATTTCTCATTTTCATTCCGACAACTTCTAGTCTAATTCTACCGTTTATTCTCAATTATTATTTACTGTTGTAATATTTGTAATTTCATAAATAAAGTATTAATAAATAACATATACAGGTACAGATAACTCGGTGTTTTAAACAGAATATTGTATGCGACCTCTGCCACAGCGCAGCCGAAGCCAACGTGTTTGCAAAATAAGAGAGACAAAGATTCTGCAATTGAGTGTGCAACAAGAAAGAAACCTGCGGCTACGCCGCAGAGCACGCCCCAAATCCAGGATTTTCCGGATTTTCGGTAGCCATAAATCCCGGTACTCGCAAATGTTCCCAGCATGACCGGACCAATCGTCGAGAGGAAGCGATCTAGCGATCACACGCCCGGATCCGAGCGGCGATTTAGAAAGTTTCCTTTGTAAACCCCCTCCCGAAAAAATGAAAAAGTCATGTTTTCTCAATTTTCATGGCAGGTCCACCCCAATTCTGACATTGGTAACCCCTCCCATAAAATCATGGGTTTTTGGGGGGTTCTCGCGAGTTTGGGGTCCGGGAGTGTCAAAAACCGGGAGATTCTATTGAGAGGGTACAGACACCATGCGTCTTAGAGGGACCCGACAAATGCATTTGTCATTTTCCAATTTCCGAATTAATAATGGATGAAATTTGCGAAGGAGGGAGGTTCGCTACCACACCACCATTATTCCGCATAGGACAATTCGTACTTGTGTGATTTTATGTTTTTTATTTGTGCTTTTATTTCTTCCTTCGCAAAGACGGGCAGATAGCTCCACATGGCATCTGCTCTGCTTCAGGGTGAAATAATGATTACATGCCCTGTATACCTAACTGACTACTTTGCAGCACAATTGTGGTTGACTTTGATGTAGCAGTCCATATTGAAGCGGTCGTGAAATCCATCCATCTCATTTTTAAATACCATCTATTGTCGCACAACTTGATCAAAAATGACACAACGATCAAATTCATGAGTTAGAGTTACATAAAATGTTCCTCCTTACACAACCAAAATTTTTACTGCTTTTCCGATAAACCAGTTCACTAATGTTTCTGCAAGTCCCTTATAGCTTGAAAAGGTCCGCACTTTATACTTCCATATTTGTTCAGTGAATAGGACGTAAAATGGACAATGACCATGATTAGTGAATGCAAACAGAAAAGTTCAAAGGCGGAATGTCCATATTATATTTGTATCAAAAAGGGATAATCTCATTTCTGGGAAAAGGAATGATTTGATGCGCAAGAATGTAAGTCCAAAAAGGTGCTTCCTCCGGATTATTTTGTTGTAGCCTAAACTTTACTCTCAAACAATGGAAATACCGGAATCGTAATGCTTTCACAGCTGGTGACAAGGACGATACCTTCTTGAAGGTAATAATAATTCCTTGAAGTAACAACTTTCCATGTGAGCGATATTGCCAGCAATTGTGTTGCATTCTGATAAATTTTACCAATAATGCTAAATTATTGGCATATTATTTTTCAACATTTAATTAACGAAAATACAAATTTATGTGACTTGCTCGGGAATTGAGTCCGTGCTTTCGGTAAAGATGTAAGTTTTGTTTCCAAATTTCATTTGATATGACGTATCTCCTCAGGTCAGGAGCGAAGCTCCCCTTTCGGTTTTGTTTTTGTAAACACGCGAAAAATAATTTTCGAAAAGATTCGCCAAAACATAGGCTAGAGTTCTATTTAAGCAATTACTCAAAGCTGACGTTAACCCATGGCCAATCACGATATACAAGGGCAATTATGAGCGTCAGCCAAATTTCACCGTTTTGCGACAAATATTTTGGAAGGATCCATTTCGAAAACACATTTAGCAGCTATGAGTATCTTACATTCGGTATCTTAAAATTGGCAACATTACCGTATTTGATATAAAACAAGCCCGGGGATTTTATTCTTTCTCTCCCCCTAGGGGGCACATTTTATAGGGCTTGTTTTGGAGGGCTTTTATTTTTCAATCCACCGAAAGAAGCTGAAAAAGTGGTTTTTTGGCAAAAAAACCCGTTTTTTGCTACTATTTGGGCAGAGGGAGCGAGGTATTTTTGGCGGGGGCTTATTTTAGAGGATTTACAGTACCTATTAAAATTTACAATAATCGGAGTTAAATATTAAAAGTCAAACCGAATTAAAAAACACAATAATATGTAAAAATGATATTTTAGTTTTAGACTAACTTCGTATGTGGATGTGGCGTCGGAGGCGCCACAGATTCATATTTCGTCTTGTAGTTACCAATGCTTCACCATCCCCATTACTTTTGCTACTCTGTCATATTGTCTTCAATGCATTTGCAATAATTCCCACAGACGCGTTTTTGAACGGTTTCGGAAATTGTTGCTGTGGCGGCTGTTGTTGCCCTTGCTGTCCGAATTTTTGTTGTCTAGGTTTGTTTCTAACATAGCAAAAAATGTTGAATTGCAATATTTTTTTAATTTTTGCCTAAAATTTAAATTCGTGTTTACTTCGTTATTCTTAAAGCACATTTTTAGGATACAAATCACATTCAGCGTTACAACCGTAAATATATCTCATTGCCTTACTGCCATACACTATACTAGCGGCAGGGACTCCCTACGGGAGTCTTGTTGAAAATATGTATGGTTGATCGGGAGTAAGGCAGCATGAGAATATATGCTCTAGATACCCTCACATTCCAAGGGGAAGATTGGACGTTCCGCGCCCAACCACAGGACTGTCTCGCCATTTTCAAATATGGGGAATCCGATTCTGAGGTCGAATTCGAACGCGCGCGACGCGTTTTTCCCAGTTTTGGCTTAGTTTTCGTGTCAGTAACGATTTTTTCGGGAAGTGCATTCTGACAGGGTCTCAGACTGAGGCAAACTCAGACTGAGTCTGAGTTTGCGAGATGCCGCAAGTACCGAGACAGCCCTATTGTCGAGCACGGAACGCCCGACCTTCCCCCTTGGAATGTGAGGGGACCTTAGAACATAAAGGTATGCATGTAGACAACATAAATTTACAGACTCCCGTAGGGAGTTCCAAAGTACTAGTTAATATTAGGGATCGGCGAGTCCGAGTCTTTCCGAGTCCGAGTCCAAAATGGACTCGGACTCGGTGTGAACGGAAATCTGACGAGTCCGAGTCCGGACTCGGACTTGGTAGTGGACACCGAGTCCGAGTCGAGTCCGGACTCGCCGAGTCCGTTTGAATTTTATTTTTCCCGCCAAGTTTTTTTATTGTCAAAAACTTGTGTTTTTACTGTTTTTTACTAGTGTTTCGTATTTTTACTATAAATAGACAAAATTTAGACGGTTTGGTCTATTTTTTAGCGATTTTTTAGATTTTTGAAGAAATTTTACATGCAAATTCAAATTTTACCTGTATTTTTCCAAAATTTTTTAGTATGAATATAACCGGTTTATGTCGACTATTTAGCTCCTGAATAAGCGTTATAGATCGGTGCCATATTTGTACTTCTTCGGCAATTTTTCTAACAAAATTTCTATGAAAAATAGGCGAAAATTTTTGAGAAATTTAGTTTGTTCGCACAAAAATCAAACAAAATCTGCTGATTAATGCTCGGCCGTGCCGATAGGGCGCAGCCGAGGAAAAAATTTTGAAAAATTTGCCTCAACATTG
The DNA here is from genome assembly GCA_022814885.1 of Ditylenchus destructor. Taxonomy (NCBI): domain Eukaryota; kingdom Metazoa; phylum Nematoda; class Chromadorea; order Rhabditida; family Anguinidae; genus Ditylenchus; species Ditylenchus destructor. The sequence continues at coordinate 6,145,489 of JAKKPZ010000002.1, read as the reverse complement.
AAAATTTTCAAAGGAAATTTTCTCTAACCTTTCCAATATAGTAAAGTTCCAATATAGTAAATAGCGCTATTTTTTCTTTGATTTTTCGCCTTCGGTCCTATGTCTAGTACTAGTATTTCCTGTGTCTAGAAAATTATTACTGTTGCCGGACAAAATGCCGTCTAAAATTTCGCCGGGATCTAAAACTACAGTAGAAATAAAGGATAAAATCGCGCCGCAGGCGAAAAAAATTTGGAAAATGTAAGATATAAGAGAAGCATCAAAGAAAAAGTAGCGCCGCAGGCAAAAATTTTGAAATGTGTGAGGTTAGAGAAAATTTTCTTTCAAAATTTTCAATGTTGATGCAAAAGTTTCAAAATTTTTTCCTCGGCCGCGCCCTGTCGGGCACGGCCGAGGGCATTCTTAGGGGGTGCATAAAGATTGCGGATTGCGGCAAAAACAACAATCCGCAACGCCAAAATTTGCCAAAAAATACCATAAAAAGGCATTTTTATTATGAAGGCAAATAACTTTATTATGAAGGCAAATAAATAGGCATGAAAAGCCGTAGGCCGAAATTTTGGGAAAAATGGCCACTTATAATGAAAAATGGAAGAAAAAAGAGCGCCGCAGGCGAAAATTTTTAGAAAAATAAGGCTGTCTGCAAAAAAGGACATTGAAAATTTTGTATATTCTTCAAAAAAGTTCAAAAATTTCGCTCGGCCGCGCCCAATGGCCACGGCCGAAAATAACCGAGTCCGAATCCGAGTCCGGACTCGGACTCAGGCTCGTCAGATTTCCATTCACACAGAGTCCGAGTCCATTTTGGACTCGGACTCGGAAAGTCTCGGACTCGCCGATCCCTAATAAAGAGCCTCTACCAATATGAAAAATTTTGACTGTAAAATTTTAGACTCTATTAGGGCCCCACCCAATTTTTTACCGATCTTCAGGGGAAGATTCTGCTAAGTAATCCTCTTCACTTAAAATTTCCAGTGACCTCTTTTTACCGCAATTAAATGTTTGGGAAAATTTCAAAGCAAAAAATTTTCCAGCGGTAATTTCCTCTCAGCATGGCGGTATTTCCGATCTGGCATATAAATGTACCAAAATTATGAATAGAATAGAAAATTAATTATAGAATTTTACTAGAAAAGGTTCGTTAGTAAAGTATAAGACTTTCAGGTGGTACCGGCCCTTTAGGCGCGTGTTGTTGCCAGTGTCCGTCATGTTTGTGTAATTTGCCGCCGGTATTTAACCTTCCAGGACTGCCACCACCACCCTTACCACCTCCTCCACCGCCATTTTTACCTCCACCGCCAGGTAGGTGGACGCTATTTCGCTAATAATCACAATGGAATTTTCTTGACATTATACAGATGAACGATGTTGATGTAGCTCATGTTTATTACAGCTCATGTAATTGTCAAGAATACATTTCACTTTGTATTTAAATAGTGTCTAATTGGATTCTCAAATCACGAAAGATTTATGAAATAGAGTAAATTTTGAACTTTAGCTTTACCTCCACCAGGAGTGCCGCCATTATCAGGACTATTTTGTGCTCCTCCTGCTTGCGGGTGTGGATGTTGTTGCGCACCTCCGGCACTGTTAGCACCACCGGCTCAACCAGCTCGCGCTCCCATTGTTCCTGTACCCAGAATTTTGCAACCACCACAACCTGCGCAGCTGAGAAAGCAAAGTTAGATTCGAATTCCAAATTTTGAGCTGAAAACTTCAACTTTCCAACGAAATAACTTGTTTCAGTTTAATTAAATTTTAGCACTGAATATGTGAAATAGAAAGTAAGAATTCGAAAATGACTCAGAGAAAAGATTATATAAAACTCAAAATTGAATTCGATTTTACAGATGACTTTAAATAAAATTGACCAATTTTTAAAAGTCCTGTTTCTATGCACGTTAAAGGTGTTATAGGCCAAGGAAATATTGCTGCTAGAGACATCTACATAGATAAACAGAAATTTCATTTTAATCTTCTGTGACAAAAGTTATGCTTTAGTCTGTGCAATTCCTGTAGCTCAGTGTTTGCTACCATGTCGCGCTCCGCCATGTCCACGGAACAATCAATGCTGTTGCGATTGTTGCTGCGATGAAGACTACGATGACTATAAAAAGCGGCGTAAAAGAAGAAGGAAGAGGAATAGTGAAGTAAATTCATTAAGGTATCCTTTATGTGACACAGGTACCAATCAGGAACAGTTGCAAAGCTGCATGCGATTATTAAATAGAAGAAAAACGCAGTGTAATCAGGATGTGTGCCCTATGAGAACGTGCAAACCGCAATGTACTTCGGAACAGATCTCGAGGTAATGAGCAAAATAAAATAAATTTCTACTAACCTTTTATGAGTGGTAAAAGAAGGCACTTGTAATAATGATACCTTTTAGGTGCAAAAGCAAAAGACTCCTGCTTGAGATGATCTGTGCAAACGTGAAATCAAAATTAAGCCACAGTTCTTGATACTATTTCGGCTCTAACCAACACCCAATTCGAAAAATCGTATTGTCTGTTTAATTTGGCGCCAATGATAATTCCCAATGTATACAAAGTTGTGTTTCGATGGGTATCTTTCTAATCTATTTCCACAAGCAATCACTACAGGAGGTCATCGAAAGGCATCGGCCTCTGTGTTAGTGGTCGGTTGGTGGGGCTAAATTAAACAAACAAAAAACGATTTCGACTAATATGCTGATTTTTACTTTATTATTCGTGTCTATTTTCAACTATTTGTGCTTATATTGTCATCCGTTTTTATTCAAAATTTCTCTGTAATGTTAAAGCCGGGTCTGTAGTTATAATCTATCTTCCAAAATACCTCTCAAACAGGAGCCCAGAGAGGATAGACATTTTATTAACACCGGTTCTCTAAGCTCTCTCCATATGTGTCTAATAATTGCAAATGTGATAGATATCGTGTCTATATACACGAATTATTAACATAGTTTCAGTTATTTTTATTTCAACAAATAATTGCATAGACACTCTACAATTATTCTACTACAATGCGCGAGAGCGGACATTTAACACTACTTTGTATTTCGTCCAAATATGAAGGGCTTTTGTGTTGCCAATTCGAACATCCACTCTCGCGTAGAGTATCACGTGTTAATTGAAAAGAGCTGTGCAAATTTATATTAAACGCTATATATTCCTGAAATTTTTCGTATTCTGTGACTTATCATTATACTAGCCTCCACAAGTGCTCCTTCCCCTCGTTATACCTACGTCACTTTTAGCTGGTGGGTTTGCAGTCGGCCATTGCACAATATGTAGTGAACCATTTTATCTTTCCTTATTTGTCAAATTTTCAAAGTGTTTTGTTGGACACAGTTGTCCGTAAGTTTATCACTTTATTACGACGAGTGACTGCGCCTATTTCGCTAATTTTCTAAAATCTACTAAATTAACCAGTAAATTTTAGTATTTCCAGATTATAGTTACATAGCTTGAAATATCTTGGTTAAAAGGGCAATAAACTGTTATATATTTTATGTTTTTAATGAGAAAAAGTTCTACTTAGATTATAACAAGATAAAACCCGCCGATTATCGGCGGGTTTTATCTTGTTTTTTTTTCGCGGTTAGCGTGCATCCGCGGCGGATTCGTTCTTAGAATTCTCTGGGGAGCATTTTGAGCTATCGTGCGTCCCTGTATCGAGGGAACTCGAAAAGATATGACCATTTGCAAAAAACCCGAAAAATGACACTTTTTGGCCAAAAAAGCCACTTTTTTGAGATCGCCGCCGAAAAATTTTAGCGGATTCACTAGTCAACTTTTCGAGACCTATCGAATGGGCGCTTGTATGGAAGTCCGGACCCCAAAATATCAATAGGGTCCCCCCTATTGTTTTTTTTGTACATTTCTTCACATTATTACAAACTTCGATGCGATTTATGTATTTACTACTTTGTTTTTGAATAAAATGTTTACAAAAAATAAAATTTGTACAAAAAAACAATAGGGGGGACCCTATTGATATTTTAGGGTCCGGACTTCCATACAAGCGCCATCGAATGCGCTATCATTTAGCCCTGTATCGAGGGAACTCGAAAAGATATGACCATTTGCAAAAAACCCGAAAAATGACACTTTTTGGCCAAAAAAGCCTCTTTTTTGAGATCGCCGCCGTCTAATTTTAGCGGATTCCCTAGTCAACTTTTCGAGACCTATCTTATGCGCTATCATTTAGCCCTGTATCGAGGAAACTCGAAAAGATATGACCATTTGCAAAAAAACCCGAAAAATGACACTTTTTGGCCAAAAAGCCACTTATTTGAGATCGCCGCCGAAAAATTTAAGTGCCATTGTTCTTAGAATTTCCAGGGGAGCATTTTTGAGCTATCATGCGTCCCAAAAGAAGGGGAACCCAAAAAAGGGCACTCCCCCTCCCCCGACATCCATCCTGCGAAATAGGTTAGAGTGGATTACAAAATTTTTGCGCTTTCCTGCAATTCGAGACGATACTATACTTTCTGCAAAAAATATATTCAATATGTATCATTGTTAAATAAGTCAATATTAAGCAGTATTTGTTGAGTTTAGTTTTTTGTTCACTTTTTAGTCAGAGAGTAAAAACATAATAAAATTGTCACAATCGCGTATAGTGCAAACATTTAAACATGAACCAAACATGTTGTTTTGATGTGCCTATAATATCTGATTTCGATGTGTAACGGTTGTTCAAAAAAATCCGCACTGGTTTATATAACCGCTAATTTGCAAAATTTAGGCTTCCCACCTCCGGACTTTGAATTATAGTTGTAGCAAATTTTGTCTAGTTTCCAAAAATGTATAACACAGTTTTGTAATGGTTGTTCAAAATTTTGCAAATATGACATCAAATGAAGACATCCTCTGATCCCGTGTGTACAAGTTCTATTCCGAAAATTTTGCACCCGGACGTGACATAATGCGAACTCCGCCAAAATTAGAGCTCCGGCAGAGCTGTAAAAACAGTAATACAGTAGAGTGCCTTAGCCAAGATCCTAGCCTGAGAATTTATCCGGTACTACTTTGGAATGCCAAAAATTCGGAATTTAAATTTCAGAACAAAATTTTTGACCAGGTGTGCTGCAGAAATCTTGAAATTTTTTTGTTAACATGTTTTCTTCCTTGTAAAATTCCATATGCAAATTAAACTAGACAAAATTCTGAACATTATAGCGAAAACCGGACGTTATATAGCCAAGTGTTGTGGATTTTAGAGTTATCTGCAGCCAAATGTCAGCCGAAGAATACGGATTTTCTCCAAAATCGATATTTTTCAAAATCGAACTTTTACAAAATCAGCTCTAAAATCCATAAAAGTTGGCGAAATAATGTCCGGTTTTCGCTATAATGTTCAGAATTTTGTCTCGTTTAATTTGTGTATAAAAGTTTGCAAGGCAGAAAGCATGTAAACAAAAAAATGGAAGATTTCTGCAGTCACACCTGATCAAACCTTGTACAGCGCCTCGCCGAGGGTAACAAGAAAAGAATTGACAAAATTCGCAGAACACGAGTGGTCGAGAAACAATAAAGTTGTAAATAGTTAGTATTGATACTGGTCTTTCATATTTACAATAAACATGTATCGGTTCATTTACATGCAATAAAATTTTTGATAAAATATGCAGTGCGGATTTTTTTTGAACACCCGTTAATTACTATATTGCAGTTAAGTGTACTACTTTAAGAGTAGATTATGCAAATGTTTATACGAATAAATTAAATGTTTTGTGACCAACGCTACAAATGTCATTCATTTTATTAATCGATGACAATTAACAATCGGAATATTCGGATTATATGCTTTTGAGAAATTTAGCCGGCCCGGCGAGTGGTCCTCGGAGGAAAGCGAGTGGGACGCGCTGTGGTTACAGGTGCGGCTGTAGTCACGGGAGCTGCTGTGGTTACGGGAGCCGCTGTGGTTACGGGTGCAGCTGTCGTTACGGGTGCTGCTGTGGTCACGGGAGCCGCTGTGGTTACAGGTGCGGCTGTAGTCACGGGAGCTGCTGTGGTTACGGGAGCCGCTGTGGTTACAGGTGCGGCTGTAGTCACGGGAGCTGCTGTGGTTACGGGAGCCGCTGTGGTTACGGGTGCAGCTGTCGTTACGGGTGCTGCTGTGGTCACGGGAGCCGCTGTGGTTACAGGTGCGGCTGTAGTCACGGGAGCTGCTGTGGTTACGGGAGCCGCTGTGGTTACAGGTGCGGCTGTAGTCACGGGAGCTGCTGTGGTTACGGGAGCCGCTGTGGTTACGGGTGCAGCTGTCGTTACGGGTGCTGCTGTGGTCACGGGAGCCGCTGTGGTTACGGGAGCCGCTGTGGTTACAGGTGCGGCTGTAGTCACGGGAGCTGCTGTGGTTACGGGAGCCGCTGTGGTTACGGGTGCAGCTGTCGTTACGGGTGCTGCTGTGGTCACGGGAGCCGCTGTGGTTACAGGTGCGGCTGTAGTCACGGGAGCTGCTGTGGTTACGGGCGCCGCTGTGGTTACGGGAGCCGCTGTGGTTACGGGTGCAGCTGTCGTTACGGGAGCTGCTGTGGTCACGGGAGCTGCTGTGGTTACGGGAGCCGCTGTGGTTACGGGTGCAGCTGTCGTTATGGGAGCTGCTGTGGTCACGGGAGCTGCTGTGGTGACGGGAGCCGCTGTGGTTACAGGTGCGGCTGTAGTCACGGGAGCTGCTGTGGTCACGGGAGCCGCTGTAGTTACAGGTGCTGCTGTGGTTACGGGTGCGGCTGTTGGTGGACCTAAATAAGATGTAAATTATGCACAAAATGCGGTTTTTAATTTAAAATAAATTGAGCCAACAAAATGGAATATTCAAAGCATCATAGCCTTTCCCTACTCATATTTGTAACTATGGATCGATAATACGCAACGAATCCGGATCGGCATCAGCCGGATTCGGTAAGGTTCTATTTTTGGTTGATCAATCCGAATCCGGTTGGTCATCGACAATCGAATCCGGATCCTGCCATCTGCAACACATCGGAATCCGGATCCAATTTTGGATTCAGAAAGATTCGGGTCCGGATTCGCCGATCCCAATATTCAGTTATCGAAATTTCGGTTCGGCGTCAGTTACCCGAACAAATTTGGCTTTAAAACGATTTGTTTAACGAAGATCGACTGTAGTTACCCTACAGATAACGATTATTTTACCTGGCCCTAGATATGATCCTTGTACAGTTAAAATTTAAATGGGCATATTTTTTACAAAAATCAGAAATAACTAAAGTACCTGGATATTGACCCGGCTGCGTTGGCCAAGGGCCTTGTCCTGGCTGCGAAGGCCATGAGCCTTGTCCTGGTTGTGATGGCCAAGGGCCTTGTCCTTGACCTGGTTGTGATGGCCAAGGGCCCTGTCCTTGACCTGGCTGTGAAGGCCATGGGCCTTGTCCTTGACCTGGCTGCGATGGCCAAGGGCCTTGTCCCTGGCCTGGAATATGAGAAGAGTCACCACCGCCGCTAGGGTTATATCCTCCATTGTTGTCTAAAATGTCTGCTGTCTTTGTTAACTGTTATGAAGTTCTTACTCGGTTGGTTGGGGTACATCGGAGCTTCCCAGTCATCAACGTCATTCTGCTCATAACCATATTGGCGTTTCGCTCGGTAACCACTGCCTGAATAATTCATAAGTATTTATATCTATAGCAATGCAAAATTTCTTTGCAATAACGATTGTGTTACAAAAAGAATAAACATTCTAGGAAGAGAAGTTTGTGCTTAGGCAAATCTAAACGTTTCTAGGAATGCTGATATATATATATATATATATACGTTACTGTACTATAGTTGATTATATGGCTGTCAGAGAGAGATTTTCAATTTCAGATTTTGTCAGAGATATGACTGTTTTCTGCAGTTTTCGTACAACTATCAAAACAATACTAAAATGCTAATGAATGATAAATGAAACGGAAGATGATAGAAATCATTGGGCATCCTGTAAGTTTTATACTATCGCTAATTCTAAATTATTGCGAGAGGAAGTTATTTTTTGGTAATTAGTTAGTTTAGCGAATTGGAAGATGTCAATTTCTCTATTTGTCATCAAAAGAACCGAGAAATTGTATGCTGTTCTTCCAATATGAAGAATATTGCATACTAAAAATAACTGGTGATTTACAAGGCCTATTCCGATTGAGATAAATTCTATATATTCATTGTATGCAGTAAACAACCCATTTTTTGTATGAGTGCATTGTGCATGAAAAATGTGCCCGATGTAACCGAGATCAAGAATGTTTTGTGATTCAATATATCATTGCTACTCAACTGAAACTTTATTTAAAATTTTATTCATGATTATTCAATGCAAATGTTCTTGACATTCGGTTACAACGAACAAATGGCTAGCGTTTTAATGCATAAATTTTGGTAACAAGATGGAGGATCACACACCGTAGTTGTTACTGCCATAGCTGCCACCGTGGCGATGGCCGCCTCCATAGCCGCCACCATACCCTCCGTTATGCCTGCCACCATAGCTGCCTCCGCCATAGCTTCCACCACCATTGCCTGAAACTAATTGATTAATAATTTTCATGAGCGCGGTTTAATAAAATAGGCGTTTCACTTAGAATATTTTCAACAGAAACCAGTTGTTTAATTCCATCGCTTTTTCATTATTTTGAATAAATGATGCATAGGAATAAAGAATTTCATACCATAGCCTCCGCTTCCATAGCCGCCTTGTGGTTTGTGTCCATATCCTCCGTGTCCACCATAGCCTCCACTTTGTTTGCCTCCATAGCCGCTACCGCCGTAACCTCCATGGTTTCCACCGTAACCACCTTGGTTGCCGCCATAGCCCTTGCCGTGTCCTAAATATGCTGGTGATTATAAAAAGTATGTAAGTATAACAATTTCTTCAGTTCCTTCTACAAAATAACTACCAACCATATCCTCCCTGGCTGCCGTATCCACTTTGATGACCTCCTCCATATCCGCCGCCGCCACCATAGTGTCTCACGCCATATCCACCTCCATAACGGTTGTGTCCATAACCGCCTTTTCCGTAGCCGCCATTGTTACCTCCACCGTAGCCTCCGCCTCCATAGCTGCCGCTAAAGATCAATTATTAATTAGCTCACAAAGATATTTATTAGTTTAACCTACCCGCCATAGCCTCCTTGGTGACCGCCGCCATAGCCTCCTTGGTGACTGCCTCCATAGCCTCCTTGATGTCCGCCGCCATATCCACCGTGTCGTTGGTAGCCCCCTCCGTAGTGGCGACGACGGTATCGCTCTCGGCCATAGTCGTCATTGTCGTAATTGTTGCCACCGTAGCTGCCTCCGTGGTGATTACCACCTCCGTAGCCACCGCCGCCATAGCCTCCGTGGCCGCCTTTGTTACCTGTAAAGTTTAAGAGACTATGCTTAAAATTTATTATATAGGACATCATAAGGGACCTATTGATGAAAGATTAGTATAGAAATAGTACTAAGAATAGTAGCACTATTAATAATACATTAATTAGATGGATCTTGATATTCATTTTACCTTTAAATAACGACTTTAAAATAAATACGGAGGATAAATTTTAGTTAAATAATTGACTAACCATAGCTGCCACCGTGGTGTCCTCCACCATAGCCGCCACCATAGCTAGGGCGTTGTCCATAGCCACCATTGTCATATCCGCCTTTGTGACCGCCATAACCGCCTCCATGTCCTAAATACTCTTTCATTAGGAATATATTACAAGATATATACAAGATTAAAAAATCTGATCTACACTTGAAGGGAAGGTTAAAAGCGTATTAACATAGCAGCTTTTTGTTTCTTAATTCACTCTCTTATTAAAATTAAAATGTTCTTATTGCCCTTTTTAAGTGGAAATGTGTAGAAAACCAACTCTTGCTTTTGAAAATGATACTATGGCAAAATTAAAGGTATCTTTTACTTTAACGAATGCGTAAAATTACCGTAGCGCTGGACGCCGTAGCCTTTTTGTCCGCCTCCGTATCCGCCGCCGTTATGGCCATAGCTATTTCCGTGGCCGCCATAGCCACCCCCGTTGTATTCTCCGCCTATGGCTGAGGCACATAGAGCGGCTAAAGCCGCTAAGGCAAAGGGTAGCATCTGAAAGAGAAGCAATCAAATCTCTATATTAACCTTTTTGTTCAATTTTGGTTGAAGTCGATAAAAACTTTAGCTAATAATGTCACGCAAAATTTTGTGCTAGATAATTCAGTAACAATTTCTCAAAATTCGGAATTCAAAAACAGTAAAGTTAAAAATTAGAAAACGTAATCTCAATTTCCAAGCAATTGTTGAAACCCACCATGATGCTGTGAATAGCCGCTTTTCGGTGCTGCTAGAGTCGTGTGTTAGCCGAATGGAATTGCTGAGGAAGCCGAATTGTCGACTGAGCTTTTCGATGCTTCTACCTTGTTCAATCCGTGTATTTATACGGAACATGCTGACATTAGATATTTCACTGTTCATGATTGTGCGATTGAAACGCCCTCGAAATATCACATTTTGTGAATAATTCACCGCGAATATAAATATATTTAGCGATTTATGATTAACAGTTTGTGAAACAGCAAAACATAATTGTACGCAAAACATATAGCGTTTTATGAAGGAATGAAATAATGAATCGAGAAACATGACCTTTGGAACCAAAAGAGGCTCTGTGCTGCTTGAATCAGTTTTACATTGAAAGGTCAATGAACACAGGAGGAAGTATAACATTTAAACATAAATGTTAAAAGACTATGCCGATATTTAACACCGATGACATTTCAGACTCATAATTTGAAGCTGAAAAGGGCACTGTACTACGAATTTCGTTAACACCATCGTTTTTAGTGATAACTGCGCGATTTTACCGTAAATCCTCTAATTAATCCCCCGGGGGAATTATTATTTCGTCAGGTTCTAGAGGGGGGATTATTTGAGGGGGAATTAAAATTTCGGGGGCCGCGCCGAAGGCGCGGCGAAAAATTATCGCGCCCCGCCGAAGGCGGGGCGCGAAAATTTTGGGACTTTTGTCAAAATCTTTGGATTTTTGGCAAAATTTGGGAAAATTTTTGAAAATTTAAACCAATTTTGAATTGGCGCCGAAAAATTTTCGCCAAAAATTTGAATTTTTTGGATTTTTGATCGATTTTTCGCCAATTTTTACCAAATTTTTCAATTTTTTTGTCAAAATTTTGTAAAAATAGTAAAATTTACAATAAAAATTCAAATTTGCTCTAAAAAATTTGAAATTGCGCCAAAAATTTGAAATTTGGAAAAAATTGGAAAAATACCCATTTTGGGGGGGATTTATTATTTCGTTGGGGGTCCAGAGGTGGGGGGGGGATTATTTGAGGGGGATTAATTAGAGGATTTACGGTATTTTAGAAATATGGATAACTGAAAATAATGTAACAAGAATTGCTAGTGATATTCCAACCTCGGTTAAAAAGGTTTTTGAATTTTTTAGAAAAATGCCATTTTTTACTTAAAAATTCAAAAAAATGGCATTTTTCTAAAAAATCAAAAAGTTTTTAGCAGATGTTCCTCCCGTCCCAGAATACACCGTTTTTCGAAAATCGCATAAAAAATGAACCCTTAGATCTAAATTTATAGCGAAATGTCCCGATATCAAAATGTCCGGGTCACATTAGCGCAATGCTCGGGGTATGATGTGTTAATGGGCAAGCATGACAACGGACCGACCTTTTGCCCGGTCCGGTCGACCCCCCGGTCCGGGTCCGGTCCGGTTTGGTCCGGTCTCTAAAAGGTCAAAAATTTTTCGCGGCGCTACCTTCGGTAGCGCCGAGATTTTTTCACAATTTTTTTTGTAAAGGTGTTTTTAGGGTATTTCGATGCGCTGATTACGAATCTGCAGTTATTTTTTCCGTATCGCATCAAGAATTTTAATTTTTGGTCTAAAATTTTGGCCAAAATTTCAAGAAAATTGGTTAATATTTTGTGAAATTTTGGCCAAAATTTGCATTTTTCACCATTTCACCAATTGCAGATTTGTGATTAGTGCATCGAAGTTAGCACAAAACGCTTAGACGTGGAAAATATTTGCGACTTAAAAATGGCCGAAACCGAGACCGAGTTTTATAAGAGAAAAAAACATACAAACAGCCAAAAAGCGCCGCAGGCGAATATTTTGGAAAAATAGCGACGTACAATAGAAAATGGAAGGAAAAATAGCGCCGTAGGCAAAATTTTTTATAAAAATTGAATTGTTTGCCAAAAACTTACATTGAAAATTTTTAATATTTCAAAAATTACAAAATTTTTTGCCGCCGAAGGCATTCTTAGGGGTGCTTGTTAAGTTTTGGTCGGTCCGGTTTGGTCCGCCGGACCGGCCACCCCCCGGTCCGGTCCGGTGCCCGGTCCGGTCCGGTTGTCATGCTTGTTAATGGGTACAATATTTGATGGTAAATTTGATTGAAAACGATTGTGGTAGTATTTACTCATTATGTTTGTTACAGATTTGATGTATATATCTGTATGTCGATTTTTTCTTTAGATTCCGATGCATAATTTTTATTTTGTCTCCAAAATTTAAGTGAATACAGATGTAAAATTAGAGAGACACGCCCTATTTGCCTAAACCCCTTTGCCTAAAGTATACCGTGGAGCTAAATGGCCTTTTTGTTAAAACAAGGGAAACTTGTTGTAAAAATACCTTCTAGGGGTAAAAAATTGCGGGAAATTCAAATTTTCAATCAGTTGTGAGCTAATTGGGCAACTTTTACCAGTAAAATCAGTGTTAGAGTGCATCTGCAATACTAAAATACGGATTTTTTCTTGGTTTTCGCTATTTTCACGATACTTATTGAGTTATTAGAATTTCTGGACGAACTTGCCTCTCAAAACCAAGACACTATCTTAGTAGGTGACTTAACCTTCCCGCAAATTAACTGGGTTTTACCTCTCCTCCAACAAAACTTAGAATTTTCGAACAAATCTTTGTCAACTTCTGTGTATCTCAAAACTTTACTCAAACAGTTGATTTTCCAACGCATAAGGAAAACTCTTTAGATTTTGTCTTGACCAGTAACCTTAAACTTATACAGAACTCCGTACATCTTCCTCCATTTGGTTCCACTAACAGGCACTCTGACCACAGATCTTTTGAATTCTGTTCCATATCATTTAGCTTGACAAAATCACAGCACCAAAAGGCAGAAGGATTTCCCAAAATTTCTCGCTATCCTACACATATTCAAAATCTTTTGAATATAAACAAAACTGGTCTAAGGTCAAGTACGATCATGTCAGGGATAAACTTCTCCAATACTCTAAAAAGTTAGATCATGAAATTCAAAGATTTCTATAGAACCGCGAAAAGCAAAAACTTAGTTCAATTACCTCGAAACTAGCGAAGTGGGGCCGCTTCGCGGCCCTCACTTCGCTAGGAAGCGGTTAGCGTGCACAGCGGGAGATTGGGTTCGTCATCGCTTCGCGCACCGCCATCAGTATGCCCCGTCTGTATCAGTATGCCCACCGCCATCAGCAGTCAGATTGGGTTGTTCGGGAGTAGAGCAGCATGAGACTATTTCGGGCCTTCGGCCCTCAAGCAGCTAAACTCAGTCTAAGTTTGGCTCAGTCTGAAATTGGCTCAGTCTGAGTTTGGCTGCGTCTGAGTTTGGCTCAGTCTGAAATAAGCACTGGAAAGAATGCCCCTCACTAAAAAACCTCACAGAATGACAAAATGTGATCTTTGATCCCTTAAAAACCTCACAGAATGACAAAAATATGCAGTGGATAGAATGCCCCTCACTAAAAAACCTCACAGAATGACAAAATGTGATCTTTGATCCCTTAAAAACCTCACAGAATGACAAAAATATGCAGTGGATAGAATGCCCCACCCGAAAAAACCTCACAGAATGACAAAATGTGATCTTTGATCCCTTAAAAACCTCACAGAATGACAAAATGTGATCTTTGATCCCTTAAAAACCTCACAGAATGACAGAAATGTGCAGATAAGATAAGGAATAAGCACCCCTAAGAATGACCTCCAAAAACGTGCGGCACACGGACGGAGGATCGTCACTAACTTATTATAAGGATACAAGTTCGTTAAATCCTTTTTGAAAACTAAAGCGAACAACATCCTCACTCTCATAAATGGCAAAGATGTGCCACTGTTGACTACAATCCACTAATGTTGTCGCTGATGTTCCAAAACATTTGAAAAATTACTTCGACAAACCTCCAGACAAAATCCCAAATTATTTTCTCAAAAAGTGCTCAAGTTCCTTCGAATTCGTGCTCAGCACATTCGAAATCCCGTAATTAGTAATCGAATTCATCAGTTCAACTGGGTTTCTGAGGTTTCTAACAATCAGGTTCATTCTCACCTGTACGTAGGTGATATTATTACTCGATAACATTTCGTCAAAAAGTGATTTTTCCAAAAAATGGAACAAATAATCGAAATTCCCGCAATTTTTACCCCTAGAAGGTATTTTTACAACAAGTTTCCCTTGTTTTAACAAAAAGACCATTTATCTCCACGGTATACTTTAGGCAAAGGGGGTTTAGGCAAATAGGGCGCACCCCAAATTAGATGTGTTGGTGCAATACTTGATAGAAAGTTCTGACCAACATTTGCCAAGTATAATGTAAAAGCGGAAAATTTGGGAAAACAAATTAGTTGTAAAATCTGTTGTATAATCTGATTTTTAGTCCGAAAATAAAACATTTGAAGTGAAAAATTTCGGATGACGACAGTGGCATATTGAATTTGTATACATTTAAGCATAACCAGCCTTTAACATTTTAATATTTTGTCAATGTTGTTAAATACTTTTTGAAGCATTTCTCCCAGCGTTTATGCTTTAAGATTTACATTTGTTGCTCTCGATTATGCGTAAACTGGCAACATATCATGGAAAAATTTGATCTGATCTAGAATGTTTCAATACAATCTATAAATTTCGTAACCTTTTTTTACATTACAAATCAAAAATATTCTCGATATTACTGGCAGAAGTTCCTTCCTTGTTTTAGTCAATGTTAAGATTGTTAGAAGAAAATTAGTTAATCATTTTTTTTCTATTGTTGATACTCTAAGAATTTCTAATAAGAACATATTAGAAGATTATACCTATGAATTTTCTAAATAGCACAATGTTTTAAAAACTCAGTCAGTCCCCATGGCTGATCAACGTTGATATGATCTACTAGATGGACTTAGACAAATTCGTCTTTAGGATATCGAATTCAGTTTTGTCAAACTTTTGTCAAACCGGGAACATTGTTGTAATCATGGTCCGGAATAAAATATCTCTCATAACTTAAATAAGTGATTCCCTAAACTTCAGGTATGATTATATCGAACGTATGTGCTCCAAATATTGGGATCCAAAATATTTTTGAACTTCTGATGTATTTTATATTCTTCCCTATCAATTGAACAATATTCTGATCGATTTCCTCTACACTACAAATAGGCATTTGTTTGATTCATTTACGATCAGGGAATTTGCCTGTTGTACATGCTAGGACAGGCAACGTGCTATAAACCTTTGATTTCTATTAACAGAAACATCTTGAAGATGCACACTAGATGGAATTCCCGTTGTCTCCGAACAATTGATTCAGGTAATTACATTCCACGATTTTCTAACGTCTTGTATTCCGAATAGGGCCTATTACTATGAAAATTTATTTTTGGAATATTCACACAGGTGTTTCCGTCAAAGTAATTGTTGTGCTGTTTTAATTTTGCATATTTATTATTTCATTTGATGACGTGTAAACATTATTTCAAGTAATTTAAATAATTTAAAAAGGTTGTAAAACTTAATAACAGTTGAAATTATGAGTTAGCTTTCTGGTATGAAAAATCTATTAAAAGAAAGATTTGCCCTGAAATTTTTGGAACCTTTCAAGAAATACCGTTATTTTTTAAACAATTTGATCTGCGAGATAATACTTCATTTGATTTTCTTATCTTTGCTTTTCAAGGAAGAACAATTCGGAAGTGACGACATTTTATGGATTCTGTAAGAGTAGTAGTTTCGTTTGTCATAGTATCGACATGTGAGTTTTGGCCTTTGTTATTTTATCACAAATAAATTTTGTGTGAGATTTATTCTTTGATGAACAAAAACGGATCTTATTTTAATGACTAAATTCTCCGGAATCAAGTCCTTAATCAAGTTTATATTCAGCTAAACACCTATTGGACAATAAATTGCGATAATAGTGGAACATTGTTAAAGTTTGTTTTCAGGTTTCTTGACGGCGGAATTCAGGTATCATAACTCGACAAGAATTATCAACAATTCGAGCAGGCACACGAGTGGCTTCGAGTGGAACAATTTAAAACTTGAATCGGGAATTTCCAGGTACGTGGTATTATAAAAAGGGTTAGAAATGTTGTTTATGACAGCCAAAATGTTGCATATTGCAAATAGATTAATTGAAATTTATCTTTATTTAATATCACATTTCGAGATTTCATAACATAATTACATTATTTACAAATTGATGTAATTTGATGATCAAAATTATTAAAATTTCGAAAAACATAAATGACAATTAATTGCAGTATAGTATAGGTCTAAGCGTCAAATTCAAGAAATGCCAAAAGAGGCATTAGACCACAGAGCTCCTGACAATTCCGATGACGACGAATCTGAAGAAAACGATAAACCTGAGGAAGCGCAAAATAGTTTCCAGAGTAATGTAAACAGCCGAATACAGAAACTTCTTGACCAGACGTATGTATTGAAATTTATCTAGACTGAATTAGTGTCTTCTGGGCGATCCAAAACTTACATATTATGGTTATATTGATAAAAAGGCGATGTCAAAGCATGCAAAAATTTATGTAGAGATGATTTTAATTATGCAACTTGCATGCATAATGTATGTGTGTGGTTCCACTCCTTCAGAATCCTGAAACTTCATTTTAAACCTGTCAAAAATTTCGCCAGTAAAAATAAAAATCCATTTATAAATATCTTCTTTTGGTGTGGAGTCTATGTAAATTTTTAGGACTACGCTTATTTAAAATTATAAATAAAACTCCAAATGAAGTTTAACTTACAGAACAACTTCTGATTCTACATCAACAACCAGCTCTTCCACGACAACCACATCTTCCACAACTCCAGTAACAACGTCGACAACCGCAACAAGTACAGTTATGACGACGTCCACTACAACAACGTCAACGCCGTCCACTACAACAACGTCAACGCCGTCCACTACAACAACGTCAACGCCGTCCACTACAACAACGTCAACGCCGTCCACTACAACAACGTCAACGCCGTCCACTACAACAACGTCAACGCCGTCCACTACAACAACGTCAACGCCATCCACTACAACAACGTCAACGCCATCCACTACAACAACGTCAAAGCCGTCCACTACATTCCCACCTATTACTACCACAATACCGTCTAGCACCTCAACTTCCACAGTCGGAACAACGTTACCATCAACTATTATTATCACAACGCAATCTAAAGCGACAGCGACAATGCCAAAAACTGCAACAACGACTACAGCCACAACATCGTCAACAACCCTCACTGCTACCACCACCGCGCCTAAAACCACCAACACTGATACTGTTAACACCTCCACCGTAATCATACCTGCTACATCTATGACGAGCACAACACAAGCTGCAGGTGCCTCCCATACTTTCATTGAAACCAGATCTACTGTAAGTATCCCAACCCAATCATCTACATCAGAGCCTGAAAAGCTTGTCACTTCTACAGCATTGTTATCAAATACATCGACTAAAATTGTGCTACTTAGCGCAATAAGGAATGAATTAACCACGATTGAGAAGATTTCGCATGATGCAACAGCCCCGATACGGTCATCCTTGCAGACATCTAGTGCATCTGCGACAACCAATGAGTCAAATACATCAGTAATGACACCTACCCTCGCTACAACAAATTACAATATGTCTATTACAGACACTACAATCGCATCCATGTCGAAAATTCAAACGATGGAAAAGATTATACCAAGTGCAAGGGTGCCAAACGCATCGAATTCATCCGCAATAAGCATGCGTCCCACTACATCCGAAATTATGACAACTTCGATAACAAAGGCTTCTTCTACTTCTTCCAAGGAAAACGCAACTTCAATTATGTCAACAGTTACGATAACTCCAGCAAACATTTCGTCTGCTACTGAAATGAGTGCTATTGCGAAGGTAAGAAATATTTTATATTTCGTATTTTTAAATTTGTAGTATCTCTAAGTAACTAGAAATCTTAAGATTAGGCTTGAGCCGAGTTATGGCAAAAAGACGCTCCGAACCGTTAGTATTTTAAAATAATAATGTTAATTTCTCGAAATAATATGAAATTTTGAAATTTGTTTTTGCAAACATTCCTTGTTCAAATATTCATTTCAGTCTTTAACAGTAACATTGACTACTTCCGCCCCGAACAATATGAAAGCAGACAATATAACAGAAAAGGCGATTTTCGTCGACACCAACCGATCTTCATTCCACAACCACAACCAAACTGTTCAGAAAGATAAAATACTGATTTCTGCTCTGAAGTCTACTGAATTGCCACCAATTGTCACCTCATCCACTCCCGTGGCCCAGACGTCAGACAGAAGTGGGCAGACCCGAAGCAGAACGGGTCGGGGGGAGCGAACCGGCGCAAAATGAGAATGAGAGGTACATATTTCCACATAGCGAACAAAACAACAATTTCGAGAACAAGTGAATGCAATTATAAAAAATAATTGAATATGGCCTGATCTTGAGTTTTCATTTAAAATGATGTAGGTACTTTTGATATGTGATGCTCTTTTATATTCCTGAACATAATATGATGGAGCTAATAATTTGGTATTACTCATGGAACGTGCGAAAATATAATGAAATAATTCTGAGATATTTATTTTGTCATTTCTTCCCTTTTGACTGTCACTTCTTCCTTTTTCCCAAAGTTGCATTCTTAGGGGTGACAAAATACAATATTAAATTTTTTCACTAATTTAATATTGTATATTCATCGATTATGTTAAGGCCATCAACGCGAGCACCCCAAACCACGACGTGAGTATCCGCTATCTACTTATATATATTACGACTCTTAAAAATTTTAAGCTCCCATGCATCCTTTCCATGGGCAATGGCTGCAATTATGGTCGGCGCACTTTTGATAACCATGTAAGGAAAGTTGTGTTATTTAATATATATTCGCATTCAGAAATTTATATCATAAAATAAATTTAAATTGTAGAACAATTTGTACAGCAGTGGTTTTATACACACAACGTTCTAAAGCCAAACGTGAGTCTCTGAGAGAAATCCGTGTGGGACAAGTCGCTACTCCGGAGCTTCGCACTCGCAGCATGAGAAGTGGCTGATTGAAGAACGATCAATGTCTATTATCAAATTATCGTTATAATGAAGTAAATGAGTTTTAAATTTTTATCAAAAAGTCATATTCCTTATCATTAGTACTTGTTGAATACAAAGTAAAGTATTTGCAAATAAAATGTTTCAAATTTGATTTTCATATTGTCAAATAAATTTATTTTTACTCCTATATAGTAAGAGAGAATGCGATGTTTGTCTCAAAAACGCAACTTTCTGTGTGCCGTCGATACAGGGCTGCATGATAGCTCAAATGCTCCTTTAGTAGGAATACTGTTGTTTCTGACTAAAAGATTGCGAAAATTTGGTCAAGTTAATGCTTTAACCCTTCATTGCCGGAGCCATAGAAAAAAGGCAGAATGTCTGCATTACCATTAGCTTTCCTTTTGGTGAGCTGTCATTATCAAAATCATGATGGCCGCCATTGTTTATTTCTCTTTTCTATGTGATACATTTACAGACACACTCTGTATTAATAATGAACACTCATTTCGTTTCTTTCTTTTTATGAAGTCTTTAGCAAACCAGCATCGTATCCGAACGGATACACTCAGCAATGATGGGTTAATACTGTTTTTAATATTTCCAGAACTTAAAACATCAGAAACTCATATAAAGTTGTTGAGTAGCCATTTTCTCATCTTTCATATTGTACTTCTAATTTTAGATGAGGCCACAAATCCAAAAAACAACTGGAACCTGAATAAAATAATTTTAAAGTATAATTACTTTACTTCTTTCAATTTTATCATTTTTTCAGTTTAACCCTTCATTGTCGGAGCCATAGACAAAAGGCAGAATGTCTGCATTACCATCAGCTTTCCTTTTGGTGAGCTGTCTTTCTCAAAATCATGATGTCTGCCATTGTTTAATTCTCTTTTCTATGTGATTTATTTACAGACGCACTCTTTGCATGAATAATGAACACTCATTCGTTTCTTTCTTTTTGTGAAGTCTCTAGCAAATCAAAAGCGTATCCGAACGGATACACTCGGCAATGAAGGGTTAAATGACCTCGGAATAGAAAAATTGCTCAAAACTGAAAATTTGTCACTTTTCAGACTTAGCGCATAAAAACCTAAACGCGTAATTTTCCGAAAACTGGAATAATGTTTCAAATTCCTGCTCATGCGCACGTTCAGGTGTACTAGCGTCATCGTACCATTGAATGAAATTACGATTTATCTGCGATCGTTGAAATAATTGTTTATGATATAATATTCTAACCTTAAAATATAATAGATTGTTACACAATAACTTTTTATATTGCCGCCTTCCACTTTTAAGCATAACGCCAGGTAAAATACTTTCATTCTCATGGTTTGATGCATTCTCTTTAGCATTAGTTGACGTGTTATATAAACTTATCACTTCACATAATAATAATTCAAACGTTCTCACTAACCATTCTTATTCTAGGTCTCTGCCCAACGATGGTTTACGTTAATAAAGGTATGAATATTTTGTGTTAAATCAGTTTTCCATATTCCTATATTACCACTATTGTAGATGGCCAGGTTGGTGAGAAACCACTCACAGAGAAAGCAACTGAATATTTTTGGAAAATGATCTATTTCTTCATTTTCTTGTAAGTTTTGCTCTACATTAATACCATTATTCAAAAATATTGCAACAACTTCATAACGGAAACCACAAGGAATTTTAACTACTCATTTTTGGAGATAAATAGTCATTTGATTTGGTTTCGGATATATTTTCTATTTACATTTTATAATAAGTGCCTGAAATAATCGAAAGCTACTATCACAAACAGTGTTTTGCTGACCGGGCAATTTGGTAAATTGACCTGACCGGTGACCAGACCGGGACCCCGGTCAGGTATACCTGACCTGACCTGACCTGACCGGGGTCCCGGTCACCCGGTCAGGTCAGGTCATGTTTAACCTGACCTTCTGTATGACCGGGCTCAAAATTTTCCAAAATCGCTAAAATGGTTAAATTTTGCCTGTTTTTCAAGCATATCGTTGTAATGTTCATCTATTTTAGGTTTTTACACCTAAAATGGACTTTTTCGCAGGTTTTTAGAGCATTTTTGCACAATGTTGGGAAATTTTTGAAAATTTTTAGAAAATTTTTTGGAAAATATTTGAAAAATTTTTATGGAAAAATTTTTAGAATATATTTGAAATATTTCTGGAAATTTAGAAAAATTTCCTGAAATTTTTTGGGAAATGTGGAAAATTTATGAATTTTTTTGAAATGGATATTAGTGTAATCCAAGAGCGAACATTGTCTCGGCTTTAGAGCGAATTTTTTTCCGTCTTATGTCATAAATATTTTTTATCATTCTCCGTCAAATTTCGTTCAAAATTTTGACTTTTGCAGAAGACATTCTCAATTTATGACCATTTAATTGTGTTTTTATAAGAAAGTATGTTGTTCAATCTGGAGAATTCGTATACTCCAATCTAGAGGTCGGCCGAACGTTTTACCGATACCGATATATCGGTCGAACCGATATTTTCATAAAATTGAAGATATTACCGATATTACCGGCGATATATCGGTATCGGCCGACCTCTACTCCAATCCACTTTTGTAATCCAAAAGTTCAATAATAATATTATTGAAGAGACGACATTAAATTTTAGTTTCCGAGCATTATTGGCACCACTGCTCGGCGAGTCAACACAATACGACCCGGATTCTCAGGCAAGATTCCGTTCCACGCTCCGAGGTGGAGGAGGAGGTGGTGGTGGCGGTGGCTATGGTGGACCGACAAGACCAGGTCTGAATAATGTTTAATTGTCATTTATTCGTTAAACACGAACAGTTTTCTAGATAAGCAGAAAAATCTTTTTCTAGGTAATTAAAGTAATAGTATCATTAGCGTTTTGGGACTCCCTACGGGAGACTGAAAATATAGTTTTCTATATGCATACCTATATCTTCTAAGTTCCCTCATATTTCAAGGGGAAAGTCGGGAACTCCGCGCCCGACCACAGGACTGGCTCGCCACCTGCGGAATTATCCGAAAATTTTGTAATGAATGACAGAAATAAGCACCCATAAAAATGCACTCCAGAAACGTGCAATGGAGGGTCGACGTCACTAACTTACTATAAGGATATAGCTTTTGGTGCTGTAGTTTATTAGTGGTTTAGTTCTAATTTTACATTTTCCCAAATAACACATACATGAATAACAATATTATTATCCCTCAAAATTATTTGTTTCTGGTACCGAGTTATTGATTCTTCCTAATATCATATTCGAGGGTTCTTACTAATTAATTTGTCACACATTTTAGGACAACCTGCAAGTATAATATGGCATATTAGGATGGATTTTCTTGTACATATACACAAAATTTGTTTTACAAATATTGTCAAAAACACCAAAAGGAAATCATAGCTCTCCAATAACAAACTTAATGTAGAAGTTTTAACTGACCAAGAATTAATAAATTTTAGGCAAGCAAAATTGGCTTTTTTACTTAATCAAGCAAAAAATTAATAATATATTCTTTTCCTCGAAGTGTGACGAGCATAAAATCACGATCTTGCTTTATAAACAATACTAATATTTGTTAATTTTAAATTTGAAAATACAAAATCCCTCAGCACAAATTGATTTAAAGTTCTTCAATTTAGGCGGCGGACCTCGCAGACCTATTGGTCGACTCAACACATCGGGCTCCACTTCTATGCCAAGCTGCCCCTCCGGTGGATGTTGCCGATAAGCCATTTCATCTTTGTTTTTTTCAAAAATTGTAGTAAATATTTGCTCTTGTACATGTGATCAGGTTTAAGCTTTTATGTTCTTGCAATCTTGCTTAAAACGAATAATAAAGATTTAAATTAATCCTGAATATGGCTTAATATTTTGGTGAGACAAATCAGAAAATCATTTGCATTAACTTTTATTCATCACAAGTACATCGTGTATTACAATTACAACGTATGCATTGAAATATGTGAAATTCATGGAATTTCAATTAAATAAGTATCGAAATATTCACTCGTTGACCGCGGGCTGTGCGTTACACACTTCTGGAGACTTTCCAACCCCATCGACGCAAGTCCCGTTATTATTACGCACATATCCTGGAGAACATTGACAGCGAGGGGAAAGACACTGCATAGTGCAAATGGGACATCGATTGTTGCAAGTGGGCTCACATGCCGCTGCGCATTCAACGTGATGCTCATTTGGACCGCAAGATTGTGTTTCTGGAATTGAAAAAGTAAAAATATTTCTATTCAAAGCAAAAGACTAGTCAAAAATGGTAGAAATTAAATGGTTTTCTGAAAGAGATCAGATTTAGCATATAAAGGTGTCTTTAAGTTAAAATATTCATCGATGTGACAAGGATATGCTATTACCATATTTCCTGAAAGTCTTGTAAATTTGGACTTGTTGAAGAAACATTTACGCTTTTTCGTGCGTGCTTCTCGTTTACCCAATTTTAATATGATTGATAATAATACCGTTGATACAAACAGGTATGGGAGGGCATGGTGGAACGAAACAATTTACGAGAGCTAAAAGAAATTAATACATAAGGCAAATTTGCTACAAATTACGATACCTTCTTCGCATTGCTGACCAGCTGGGCAAGTGTGATTTTTGCATGCTAAAATTCAATTTTAGACCTTTTAAATCAAGCCTACTTAAAGTAAAATGTTAGTATACTCGCGAGGTAATTATTCAAAATTCTTATTCAAAATTCTTTGTTAGCGGCTTCGCCGCTAACAAAGAAAGTTCTGCAAAATGAGCTATCACAGACCATCTATCGAGAAAACTAAAAAAGTTGCCTTTGTAGCCTCAAAAACATGCATTTTTGCCACTTTTTTGGCAAAAAAGCCACTTTTTGAGATCGCCGGGGAAAATTTTTGCGGATTCGTATACCAACGTTCTGAGACCTACAAAATGAGCTATCACACACCCCCGTAGGAGGGGAACTAAAAAAGTTACGCCACGCAACACACCCACGGACGGTTGCGACTTAGGTAGAGTGGATAAGACATGGAATCTCGCATAATGTCTATACCTCTTAAATTTTGAGTATTCATTTTATCCCGGATTATATCTTATAGAAAAATACGTTGATCCAATTCCTTTGTCCTGTTATTTCTATCCGTTAATGACGTACTAAAAATAAAATTAGGTAACCTACGGTGCAAACCAACGAGATTGCACTGCTCCACACTCATTCCAGTGTCATTGACACATTCACCGTTGACATTCCGTACAAAACCTTCAGAGCACTGGCATGCTGCCGGTTTGCACTCTTTAGTACAAATAGGGTTATGGTCTTCGCAAGTAGGCTCACAAGTAGCACAATCGCGCCACGTCTCGTTCGAGCAACAATTGTGAGTGTCTGAAATGTACGTTGCTTTCATAATAAATTTCAGCTAGCGTTTAGCTACCGTTTTGTGCAAACGCGAAGCCGAGGCCCAAAAGTGTGAGAAATAACTATAATAAAATAAAATCATTTGCGTGCAAATTCGCAATAAAATACATACCACAAACATGAGAACGTGACAAAGGTTTCCTAAACAAATCTCAGCATCATTTATATGTCAAGAGTGATGTTGTAATTAGCATGGTCGTTCAACATCAATGATATCCCCTACTTAGTATTTCACTAACTTTCAGATTTTGGTTAGGCACTTTGCCGGATCGCTACAGGGGTGTGTGATAGCTCAAAATGTTCGTCTCAATGTGAAACGTGGGAATTCGAAAAATTTTTTGGGGGTTTTCACAAAAATGTCAATTTTTGGGCCAAAAAGTGGCTTTTTGGCCAAAAATTGACATTTTTGAAATGCAACTTTTTCTGCTGTCGTTAGAATTGGCTGATTTTGGTACCAATCGACAGCTAAGCTCATGGGAAGACGATTGGCACCAATTTCAGCCGGAAACCAAAATACAAATCGAGAGTTATTGACTATCGGAGTTGCCCGGGGCATAAATTTTTTTCAAACTTTTTTATTTTGCCAAAAGCATACTGAACTTAGTTCGAGCGCCCGAAGGCCGCGAGTCTCACTGACAAAGCCACTGAGGGCATACTGAATTCTGTGGTCGGGCGCGGAGCGCCTGACCTTCCCCTTTGGAATGTGAGAGAATTTGGAACAGTCCCGAAGGGACTGGCACGCTGTCTAGTTATATTACCCTATAAAATGGCGTAGATAAGAGTTCCGCGTAGGCAAATGGCGATTTGAATTTGCGCCAAAACATAATTGCATGCCAAAGGGATTAAAAGGGGCGGCTGAAAATTTTTAATGAGAGGGATTACTCGGCAGGGGTCTCCTCTAGAGATTGGTAAAAAAATTTGAGTGAGGCCTTATTAGAGTAAAAATTTTCACAGTCAACACTTTTCCCTATTAGAGGAGGCTCTTTTCCTGATGCTGAACTGAGCCTCCTCTAATAGGGAAAAGTGTTGACTGTGAAAAAAAATTTACTCTAATAAGGCCCACTGAATTTTTTTTACCAATCTCTAGAGGAGACCCCTGCCGAGTAATCCCCCTCATTAAAAATTTTAAGCGGCCCCTTTTAACCCCTTTGGCATGCAATTATGTTTTGGCGCAAATTCAAATCGCCATTTTACTAGTATTAGTCTGTCTACAATTTTTGGAAGTGCATTCTTAGGGGTGCTTATTTTTTAAATGTACCTAATTAGGGTAACTTTTGCGGGGAATCCGAATTTGAGCTCAAAATTTACCTAAATGTACCTAAACGTGGGTAAACTTTAGCTAATAACCATAGTTTTTGTCTGTAACTCAGAAATTTTTGGAAAGTCGAATCTTAGGTGTGCTAATTGTGGGGCGCGCGGGTGAGGCGCGCGAAGCGCGCGTGCATAAATCTAAATACGAGTGCTGAAGGTACTCACCCCATGGCTAGTTTAAAATTTATTTCACAACTAGTGATGGTGTAATACATTTTTGTGAAATGGGCAAACAGACCATTTCTGAAAATTAATGGTCAACGAGAAATAATGAAATGTTCATTTCGCTTTCGTTTTGAGTTTATTAAAAGTTAACTAAAAGTGGATTTTATTCGATACTGTTCCAATTTTCAAAGTCAAATACTAGATGAAATTCAAAATAACAGTGTATATAAATTTATTGAGTCCATCAAAAACGTTTCATATTTACAAATACATAGAAATATTCCTGTTCAGTCCTCATGTATAATTTAAGGATGTAATAATCTATTAGAAGCAACTTTATTCCAGGAGTAACAGTCATATAAAGTCGGGCAGTAAATTACATGAAACGGGCTACAAAAATAAATTTGCGAATAAGACATGAAGGGTATTACAAAATTCGTCAAAGTGCAAAATAAGTCGATGGAACCCTAATGTTCATTCTCGCGGTCGCCCTTTATATACTTTTCAACATGCTGACTGCAACGTGTAAAAATATTTTCGAGTCGCCTTAATCCTTTTCAGTTAGTATATCCGATTAAAGTACCTTGGTGAGCATTTTGCGTCAATGAGTAGTAAATTATCAACGCGAAAAATGCAAATCTATTATTGTGTTCTGAAAAATGAACGCCGTTTTGTTGGACAAATGACGGGTCGAATGATTTCAACGTTTAAATTAAAACTATTTCATATTTCGGATTAATCTTTGCATTGAACAAAACTCAAATGTCCTTTTCCGATTTACGCACTTTCGTGTTTTCTCTCATTTACATCTCAGACGATATTGAACAACAATAACTGTCTAACATTTCTTATACCGCATTTCCAGCATACACCCAAAACGTCTAAAAACACAAAAATGCCATAATTCAGCCAAAACATAAGCTCAATGGGCAATTAACGGCTTAAATTGAAGCTTACATTTGGTTCTATAAAATCATTAAGCCCACGCTTAAGTCTAAGGCAAAACCATTCCTAAGCCTAGATTTGAGGCCTTGAATAATAGTCCACCATCGTTTCCGTAGAAATCTTTTTGGATATACACGCGCTATTTAACTCGACGGAACTATGATATTTTGCAAAAATAACATACAAAACATAATATACGCAATTTGAATATAATATTACATTGACAATTATACAGACTTTCAACTGTCAACGTTTTAAGCTAAAACAGCTGTTTCCAAATGTTTAAACAAGAGGAACTTTTAAGACACACTTGTGGGCGACAATTACGTGCAAGCGTACCTTCTCTGCTCTTGTCTTTTTTTTATTAAGCGGACTTGAACTCTGACCAAATCTTATTTTTAAAGTTTAAATGTGTACTTGATATTATTACCTCGTCTAAAGTAAGGGAGCTGTTTCAGGTAAAAAAGTGGATACTTGCTTTAAGTAAGCTTTATTTTCCCAAGAAGAACTTTTGATAAAAAATCAT
Organism: Ditylenchus destructor; assembly: GCA_022814885.1. Taxonomy (NCBI): domain Eukaryota; kingdom Metazoa; phylum Nematoda; class Chromadorea; order Rhabditida; family Anguinidae; genus Ditylenchus; species Ditylenchus destructor. Next base: position 6,117,826 of record JAKKPZ010000002.1, on the reverse strand, counting down.
TTATCGTCAAAAATCATCAAGACATTATCGCTAAATATCCGAATGATTCAATAAAAATAGAGGTAGCAATGTTTCAGTAAAAGTAATTTTTCCAAGTTCGATTAATTAAAGTGTAAATGTGACTAATAAAGTTGAGTATGAAATTTTATTTGCTTTCCAAACATGAAATTAACTAAAGTATTGCTTAATGTTTAAAATGTATTATTGACAAAGCTTTCATGTCCACTGCTCTACCTGTGAAATATGATACTTCGGAAGCATTGATGCTTTTCGATTTATTTTTGTTTTCGCTATGCTCGATTTTGTTTTCTATAAACTATTTAGCAAATATTATTATCAGGTGCGCAACCAGAATTTTTTTTTGGGGGCGGGGGCACGTTTTAGCGCAAATGGCCATTTTTTTTTGGGGGGGGGGCACCGGACCAATTTCTTGCCCAAATTTGCACTGATTTACACTCATTTTTAAAAATTTTCCCATTTTTGGGGGGAGGGGCACGTGCCTCCTTGGCCCCCTGGTTGCGCCACTGATTATTAACTTATACTGTAAAAAATCACAAACAACATAAATTGAGAGTAACTTGGATAAGAGTACTTTTGGTTCTATGGAATTTCCGATTTTTGAGACCAGGAACGCTTGAGGCTGAGAATAAAATAGCTTTATTGACCTTTACTTAGATTACTTTTAGATATGCTACAGCACTGCTTTCCACGATTTTATTACGCAGCTATGTTATTATTATCTTACATTCGCGTATGCATTTCTAAAAGTTACAAACATATAGTTTTACTCATTCATACGTGAATTAGTTTAACTAAAATAAAGTTTAGCTAAACTTAATAACTAGTTTTATATGCCCCACCACACCCCTCCGGGCAATTCATGACGTCAGCGAATAACTCCTTACCTTTACCAACAACAATTCTCCCTGTAATTTTCTATGTGAAAGTGTGTTGCAAATTTTCCCTATAGGAAAATTTCTGTTGGAAAACAAGTGGATTGCCCGGAGGGAATGTCCGTTCGGCAATTTTATTTGTTTTGTCATCTTGTGACCCATACCAACCAAATATTTATTTCAGAAATTATGGATAATGAAATAAAAAGCGGGAAGGGCTATGAAGTAATGCAATGCGGGACTCTCAATTCGGCAGATTATCGTCTTTACTTTAGTCGGTCCATTTTGAAATATTGCTTGTTTTCATATCCATAAAATGCGCAAAATTCTAACTTTGAGTGACTAAATTTCAGCTGACAGCCAAGGATTTATCTCTCCCTGGCACGATATTCCGATATTTGCTGATGAGAAGAATAGAATATATAACATGGTTTTGGAGATCCCGCGATGGTCTACTGCCATAATGGAGGTAAGCTATTCAGTTTATTCAATTGCAGGAGACTTATACTTAAAGGGTGGTCCGTTTAGCGCAAAGTTCAATTTGAGAACGAAAATTGGTTTCAAAGTGAAAGGATTAGTTCATTTCCTTATGATAAAACTTAGTTTTCAGATGAATACAAATGAGTCATTAAGCCCAATAATGCAATCAAGGGATACCGGAAATTCTATAGAATTTATGGAAGACGTTTTCCCATATCACGGTTATATCTGGAATCATGGCGCACTGCCACAAACTTGGGAAGATCCTAATTGTAGAAATGAGTCTATTAATGGCTCCGGAAATAATGCTCCGCTTGACATAATCGAAATTGGCACAAATAGGCACAGAAGAGGAGATGTGATCCAGGTATGATTTGCTCGTATAACGCAATGTTTTAAGGGGCGTAATTTAGGTGAAAATTCTGGGCGCATTGGCATTATTGGACGAGGGAAAACTTGTTTGGAAATTGATCAGCATCGATATAGATGATCCGCTTTCTTCGGAAGTTAATACTATTGCCGATGTTGTCGACAACTTTGATGGTGTGTTGGAATCCACTAAACATTGGCTTACATATCACAAAGTGCCTTTCGGAAAATCTGCCCTTGAGATAGCGTTTGATGGACAATTCCAAGATCAACAACGTGCCTACGAAATTATTCTTCAGTCCCACAAGCATTGGAAAGAACTCCTTCAGGACAAAAATCCTCAACTGAATACGTAATACTTTGTTTTTTATTTCCAAAAATGCTAGTTTTATTAAAGTTTATAAATGTATAACTTTAGCGAATGTTGTCGAATCGCCAACGCAGCCTTCTCGCTAAGTGAAACACAGTGTGATAAGATCGTGAAGAGTCATGATGATCCCTAAACTTATAATTAATTAATTCTGCTAGAAGAAAGAGAATAATAAAAACTCATGAAACATACTTAATAAATTATAGAAAATTATTAAATATTAGTATGTTGTGCTGCAAACTAAAATTATCTGAACTCAAATTGTGTCATGTATGCGCATAATTTAAGTGCATACATTATTTGACTTTTTGTCACACTCTATTTTAATTCACAATATCAAAAGTAGTATGATTAAATAAAAAATTATTGAGAGAGTTTGCGTTACTTTTATTAGAAACGTCACTAATTACAGGATAATTTGAGCTTAGTCTCTATCATGGTTTACATTTAGGAACCGTTTAACTTTTTCAATCTGAATCCGAAAATTCGTGTTCTGACTCAGAGGAACTTTGGTCATCTTTTTTGTTTTCAACACATGCTGAAGGATCTGGCACCATCTCGTCAGGTTTCCTTAATGGAATCTTTGTATAATTAACAATTAAACTTTGTATGAAGAATAACCCACTGAAGTATTGAAGGATTTAATCCTTCAGCCGACATTTTCTGCATTACTGCTGGCTCGGGTACTCCCTAAGTAAATTTTGTAAATATATGAAATTTTTATAATAAAATTTTATAAATATAAGTAAACAGTTACCAATCCACACATCTTAAAGACTGTCTTCCACATTAAAAAATATATAAATTTATGTAGGAAATTTGAATTTGTGCGTCGTTTAATGCGAAGGTTGTAAAACTCGGAATAACTTACCATTTTGAGCATTTTGAAGTATTTCACATAGCTCGGATGGTCCTTTATTTTTAAAAGTCCAATTTTTGCAGCGCTTGTCGCCTCCTTTCCGGCTTCTATTTTCTTTTGCGGATCTTCAGAGTGCCTTATTTCTTCGCTCCCAGCTATATTTTCGGCAGAAGTTGACGCTAATTCTTCTGGAGTAGCTTGATGTGGTTGCGCAATATGCTTTGGCATAATTGGGCCAGATTGGATAGATTCAGTTAATTTGACGTTTTCTAGCTATAAATATAATATTTTTATCGCAGGTAAAAATCGCTGGTCTAATTCAAATAATAAGAATTCAAATCTATTTAGCTATTTCTTAAAAAATTTTGAATGATTCACGGCACTCTTTGGTACTCTTGAACATATGATTAACTACATTTACCAGCAATTTCGCTGATAAGTTTTTTTCCGTAAAAGCTCAGATTAAGCTCAAATTATACCTTTTTCTCGAGTAAAATAATTTGTGATTCAACACTGTCAAGTCTCCTAAATAATTGTGTAAAACGTTATATTTGCTGAGTTACTTACCTGTCCAGCTGCACTATCCCACCTTCCATTCTTACAGCGAAAACGTTCAATATATCCGTCATCCTCAGCAAATATTCATTAACCAATCTGACAAGCTCGCCCACACCAATCGGTTTGACCTGCAATTTTCAAAGGTTTTTTACCGACGTAAATGTACATTTTACGGACGAGACCAAAATGTACACACTTGGAATCGCCGAATTATTTTAACACAAGAGAACAGACCACTTGAAGCTTTTATAATATATTGTAAATGACCTTTAAAACCTGTTTAAACGCAATTTTGATTAATTACATACCGTCGTCAGATCGATGTCCGATTCGACGAAATTCAAATCGGGAGTCCCATAACTCATTTTCTAAATAAAAGTACTTTCATTAAATTGGAAGTTCCTAATGTGCAAATGTATACAAGCATGAAATATGTCAATCAGTATATTGCGTTAAATCTTTACACATCTCACATTTAGTTTTATTTCTGTATAAACAACAACATTATTCGTAATATAGTCAAGTTTTGCTTATTGCTCGGAAATAAAAAAAGCTCCATTTTGAAGCTCTATGCTCGATAAAATTAAAAGGAATTTTGGAGGCGATATGTGAACTCGGAAAGTAAAATTACACAAAAAGCGAGATCATCAGAGAATTTGACGTGTCCAAATATGAATTAATGACTTTAAAGTGTTGTAAAAGATAAGTTTTTCACACAGCGCGAGCAATAATATGTTATTGGCTTTATGAAGACCACAACCAGGTACAAATAATAATTATTAACTGGCGTCTGAATCTTTATACTTATCGTTTATCTATGACGCTAAATTCTGGAGCAGGATCAATTTTGAGTGCAGATGAGCCACCTTCGTCTGATTCCTTGGATTTTTTATTGCATTGCACGGGGAGTTCAAGTGGCGGAAGTCTCTCATTCATTGGAAGCAACTCATTGAGACTTGCCAAACTTGGCACAATTTCATGCAATAGCGTCTGAAATATTTTTTTAATTAATATACGTTCCTATCTTCGGGGAATAAGTTAACCCTTCATTTCCCAGTGTATCCAATTGGTTACGCAACATTGGAGTAATTTTTGGCCAGTTTTTTGGTATCTTAGCTAAAATCTGATATTACTCTTATAGAGTCAACTTTTTGTTCTGAATCAGAATGTGTAATTAGTTTTTGTGTTAGCTCTAAAAAGTTTTTTAGAGCACTCTAAATAAGGTACACTCTTGAAAAATTCGAAATTCTTCGGAAAAATTTTTTTGAGACTCAACAAAAAAACTAACTTCAGATTCGTGCTCAGCGCATCAAAATTGACCAGAAAAAGTTTTTTTCATGCTTTTAAAAATTTCGGAATTTTTTGAAAATTTCGAAACCATATCATGGATTTTCGGAAAAATCCCGACTTTTGACCCCCCCCCCAAAAAAAAAATTGGAATTTTTGGGGGTTTTTGAAAAAAATACGCATCTAATAGAATCTCGAGATCGACCCATATAGCAAAAATCAGCAAAATAGCGTCGTCGGGCATACGGGGTATACCCACCGCTGGGCAATGAAGGGTTAAGATTATTTCAAGCGAAACTACATATACGCCAATTTTTTTCGTGAGAATAACCATTTAGGCATGATTTTACAGAAGACGTAACACGATAAGAGACAAAAGTATATTTTAGAAGTTCAGAAATGTAAATCCGTAAAATAATGGCTGTGAGTATCAAGTATGATGGACACGCAAACTTTGTTGTTGCTAAAAAGTGTGCACCTGAATAGTGTCCAATTGTTGACTTAGCTGTTCTGCTTTTTTCATTTCACCCACAAAGTAATCGTACTTTTTTCCAGTTTGATTCATTCGACTCAACAATACTTTGATCAATTGATCCACCTAAAAATTTTAAGAAATTTGAAATAAATCGACGAATCAATTTATATCAACCTCTATTACTTGCGTGCAAATTGATGATTGTTCCGACGACACTGTTTGCGAGCAAAATCCAAAGTGATATTGCAACCGATGTAAAAATCTGTATATGTATTTAGGATCTACTTTGGTGAGAATTTCTGGAGAGTCTCGGAAAGCCGGCAAGACACCTTTTAGGATTGGGAAAAAACGAGCGACTTCCTAGAAAAATTAAATCATTATTAGCTTAATCTGTATAATTACTAAGAACAGTTATTTACTTTTATTTTCTTGAGATCATCGTCATTATTAGGGTCATCGATAGGCGCACCAGTAGATTTGACGACCACAATTTGGGATGTCTTTTCCTTTACGGAATTTCCTGAAAATATAAACATATATTGACGAGTTTATCTGTCATTCAATTATACAAAAGATATTTAAAAAATACAGGTTTATTTGCAGGTTCTCATATTTCACTGGTTCTCTTATTCCAATTTAGACTCGTAAAACCATATGAAAGTGGTCTAATCATATGAAAGTGTTCAACTTACTTTTCTTTGCAAGAAACGAAAAAGACGACGACACTCCAGATTGTTGACTTGTGGATGCTCCAGTCTCATGATTATTACTTTGTTCTTGACCCATTTGAAATATTAGAATAGATGCTTTATATATACAAGTTTGTACAAAATGCTAGAGATGGTTATGAGTGGCGATGTTCAAAGCATAAATTTGCAGGTTTGTTATCTTGCCAGTTTAGTTCGTCTGCCTCAAGAAGATAGTTGAGCTCGGTGTCCTGGTCTGGAATTTGCTTGGGCGGGATGTAAATATCGTCCTAAACACGATTTTGTGCAAAGTGTAGTACTATATGGAAAATACAGGATGGCCTAAGTATTTTTCCGATTTTTAATTGCCTATAAAAGGTGCGTTTTGTTAGCAAAATTTTGTAATCTCAAAAAAGATTCCTTAGAGTATGCCATTTTATGTGATACTATGCTACGAATTAAAAACTGATATGAATTAAAAATATTTCCAAATTTTCGGTAATAAAAAATTCCTGTAAAAAACGCGGTTGTTACGGATTTATAAAAATGAGATTTTTGCAGTTATTTTTACATTATATTTGCATTATTCATTGAAGTCATAAATCATAAAGAAAACACTAATCCCTTACCCATAGAGAGTTCATAAAAGTGTCCGTTCGGGGACTCTTACATCTCGCGATGCAGCCGTTAGCCAGAGGCGAGTGATAGCTCAATCGATAGGTCTCGAAAAGTTAGGATGGGCAAACCAAAAATTTTCAAAATTTTCGAAATTTGAAAATTTGAATTCGCGCCAAAACACAAAAACGTGTTTTTAAGGGTTTTGACCAAGGAAAGTGGTGCTTTTTATGTTCTAGACGGCCTAAGGCCGAGTTTTTTAACGCAAAGCGTTAAAATTTATTGAGTTCAACGAATTCATTGACCCGACGGTTAACTAGCAGCTATGCTGCTAGTTAATTGTTTTATAGAAAAACTTTATGCCAATATTCATAAAAATGCATGGTGGGGAAATTCGGCAAAATCAAAGGAAGGCTTAGCCGAGGACCATACCGCATGGGACCAACCTCTGTTTAAACAATATTTTACAAATACCAGGATTTTAACGGAAAGCGAAAAAATCTGATTGTACCAATGGATAGAGCTTAAAAAGTTGGTATATAGTGGCATGATCAGATTTTGCATTTAGTTGGGAAAATTTCGAGAAATATTGAGAAGAATATTTGCATAGTAAAACTAGTTGCAAATTTTAACTTCAATTTTTCTCGAAAATTTCCCAACTAAATGCAAAATCAGATCATGCCACTATATACCAACTTTTTAAGCTCTATCCATTGGTACAATCATATTTTTTCGCTTTTCGTTAAAATCCGGGTTTTTGTAAACTATTGTTTAAACAGAGGTTGATCCCAAGCGGAATGGTCCTCGGCAAAACCTTCCTTTGATTTTGCCGAATTTCCCCACCATGTAAAAATGACAAACCGTAGGAAGTTTGTGAGCAGCCCACTCGCGGTCAATTTTCTTTAGCAGCAATTCTGGAGCAACTCGAACGGAGAAAGGTGGCAGTGGCATATGATGTTCAGAACTGATTTAAAAATATATTATCGCACACTTTCATGACAAAAAAAGATAAGATAATTAACTTATTCGAATTGACACAATTTTATTTGATAAAACAAATTTTATTTGTTAAAATACTTTGGTATAATACATCACATTTTGTGAAAACTTATAACCCGAGATAATGGAATAAGTGAAATTATGACAGATATGATAATAATTATGCAAAGACAGACGATAAAATAAGTGAAGGTAAACATTATGGCAAGTATGAAAGATTATTCTAGAAATGTAAAGATAAAAGCAAATGACAAGATACTCATTTGGCATAAACTATTTTGTAAATTAAAATTTGGATTCTTGTTAGAAATTTATATTCTTCATTTGTCGAATCGCTGAACCAGAAAATTGTTGCCAACATCCAATTGAAGTCCAAATTGTTCGTAAAATTTGATTAAATTATCCTTGCACTCCAGAGACAATTTGTAAACGCCGAAATATTTGGCTAACTTAACGAGGCACCGATTTAGCAGTTTTCCGAATGATTTACCTCGAGCGCTTTCGTCCACCTAAAAATAAGCGAATAAAGTAACAAAGAAATAATTTAAAATTATCAGTACAATGTTCGTAAAGAAACATTCATATGATTAAAATTATTTTTAAATATCCAGGTATTTTACTATTAGACATTATATCGCCATTTTAATGCTAACTTATTACAAACCTGACGCGCATGCGAACCACAAAATTCGTGGAGACTGATCTACGAATTCTCTCTTTTGTAACTTTTCCTTTCAGTTTCGGTTATTTCACGAAAAATAATGAGAAAATGAGCTTGGCAGATAATCAGAATATTGAAAGCAAAAATAACTAGTGTGTTAATTCGATATGAAATAGATGATAACGTTTTCACTTGTCGCATTTTTAACCATTTTTATTTAAGCATTTTATGAAGAGCCTCTCACCAAAATATCCCAGTGAAATACATAGGGAAAGCCCTCAGGAAATTATCTCATCGGGAAAATGGCTCAAAAATGCCAAAAATTGGTCGCGCGTCATCGATAAACAGTAACACTTCCACCATAAGATTACGCCCATATATACGTTCTTATAATTCAGATTGCCATAAAATTATCATGTTTTCTGTCCATCTGGATATATAGTGTGTTAATCTCGTATAAGTTCACCCTGACATTTCCGTGTTTGAGTGCGTGTTGGTAACTAGTGAGTGTGTTATTCGCTTTTATATGATTACACTTCGCCAAACTATTGGAGTAAAATAATTTGAACGAAAATTTACGAAATTTTCATGTTGCTGCGTTCATATTCAGGAAACAGCCCCCAAAAAAGGTGTTAAACTCGTATAAGTTCACTCTATTTTAATCAACTCAATTTTGAAATATTAGCAAGCTCCTGCATAACTGATCGACATGGATTGTAGAGTTTCTTCTTGCCGTTCGATTGATAGGTGACTTACCCTGACCTCGAATCAGGAGAAGAAAAAACTTTAGCGTTAATGAAACATGGTGCCAAAACTATCGCTTTTTGGAAAAAGTCCCGCACAAAGGGTCGGAAAATGACACTTCCGACAAAAATGGCTTGTATGGATCGATAGAGCTCGAAAAGTTATGGAGGGTTTGATTTTGTCCCAAGACAGCCAGCACTTAAAAATTTTACTTTTTTGAGTTGCCATTTTTGGCGTTTTTAGGGGCAAAACCAGGTTTTTTGTCAAATTCCCGCCAAAATTGGCACTTTTTGGCGTTATGTCAAAAATCGGATGAATGATCCAGAATCTAGAGACTTTTCCGCACCAGATGCAAAAAACCCCACTGAAAATCGCAAATAAAACATGGATTAAATTTTTGGTTAAATTTCAAGTTTACATTTTTTTGCAATTTTGCATGGAAAATTGGCCTTTTTTGTAAACTTGAAATTTAACCAAAAATTTAATCCATGTTTTATTTGCGACTTTCAGTGCGGTTTTTTGCGTTCAGTGCGGAAAAGTCTCTAGATTCTGGATCATTCATCCGATTTTTGACATAACGCCAAAAAGTGCCAATTTTGGCGGAAATTTGACAAAAAACCTGCTTTTGCCCCTAAAAACGCTAAAATTGGCAACTCAAAAAAGTAACATTTTTTGAGGGTAGCGTGCTCTGAGACAAAAACCAACCCCACTCAACTTTTCGAGCTCTCCCGATCCAGAAAAGGCGAATAATTATATTTATGGATTTTTGTTGATTAAAATAGAGTGAACTTATACGAGTTTAACACCTTTTTTGGGGGCTGTTTCTGAAAATGAACGCAGAAACGTGAAAATTTCGTAAAATTTCGTTCAAATTTTTTTACTGCATTAGTTTGGCGAAGTGTAACCATATAAAATCGAGTAACATACAATTTATTCACTAAAATGTACTCAAACTGCAAAAATCGGGGGTGAACTTATACGAGATTAACACACCGTACATGGATAGAATGGGAGTTCGAGTTGAAATTTATAATATTGAAATAATTCAATTTTATAATATATAAAAAAAATACAAAATTTGCTTGCGAAATATACTCGTACCATTTTCTTCTACACTTACCACAACGTCCTCGATGCGTCCACGTCGACCACATTCATGAATGAACTTGTACTCCAAAACTAGAGTAGCCGTTCCAACAATTTTCTTCACTCTAAAAAATATTTGCTAACATACAAGTGGTGCTACATACAGGTGAGCTACATCAGCAATAAATGTATTTTATGTTTAGGCTAATTATTTGTCACGGTAGAAAATTAAATCCGTCATTAATCGAGAAAAACCAAAAGTTCGGAATGTACTATTATATTATTCCACAAATTTAACAAAGTAAAAGAATACTCCGTGAGACAATTTTTATTTGCAAAAACTTGCTCTTTATGGTATCAAATTTTGCGAGATTGGCTCATTATCTACGTAACTGTATTCAGTGGAACGCCATTTGTATGAATTAAAGAACAATTCGACACGAGAAATCTGCAAGAAAAGAGACCCAATTTGGGTCTCAGAAAAGACAATGTACAAAGTTGGGTTCAAATAAAAAAGGCTAAGTTATATGTTTTAGCACAAACAACCAGCAGGACAAACGTTTTTTGTGTGGGTTATTGAATCTCAACGACCAATTTTTGTTTGTTCAAGGTCAAAAATATCATCCCTGGTCTTGGATATTGGCAAGATAGTATTGCCTCACTGTGACAGTGATGCTATACAAAAAATTGCGACACACAAACTTCATACCCCAGATCCTCAATCACGATAACATAATAGAGTCCCGTTTTGGCCATAGATCGAAATCTCTCCTCAAATGTTTCTCTCGAGATTGTCCCCACTGCAGTGAGTTGAGCCAATAATTCCACGAATCTAAATATGTATGTTAACTTTTCCAAACAACTTATATATTAGAATACCCTTTGTCATAGTCGACCAATTCCAACAGACGCAACGTATATCCAGGCGGAGGTCGCTCTTCACAACCGGCCACTTCTAATAACTGGGAGAAATTTGAAACTGTCATTTTAACGGGAACTGGATTTGGCTTTGGTCGCTCAGAAGCGCTAAATATAAATGAGTTGACAAATGAATAATGAAGACGCGGGAACTTGAAAGGAAATTATATTCGAGTATTTAATATCTATTTTGGGGCTTACATCGAATCGATTTTGTAAGTGAAATTTATGTTTTTTATATTGTAGTTAATCTTCATTCCGGTTAATCATAACACTAATTAATCTTGATGCAGAACGGGTTCTAACCCGATTCCGCTATGGGTCCGGCAATTTTTCGAACTTGGGATGCAATATTGAGCCGGGACTGGTTTCATTAAGATTAACTGAAAATAAAGATTAATTACAACATATAAATTTAGAAACACTAAAAACATAATATACTTTACTTTTAATAGGACGCTCACCTTTCAAGTGATACAAAAATTTGTCATAATTTACAGGATACAAAATAAATATTAATTGGTTATGATCAGCATAGCCAATAAAAAATTTTATCGGAATAACTATTTCATTCGAACAAAAGAAACCATTTTAATGAAGGCTAATAAGCTACTATGGTATCGAACAATTTTTAAGGATATTAAAATTATCTAAACATTATCCTTGGTTTGCTCGAGATTTAAAAGAATGGGGTCACATATCTGGTTTTTAGTATTTTAGATTTTCAAGAAAGTTAACGAATAAATGACTGCTCCGACCACCTTGCTGGGAAGTTGGGGATGTTACAAACATTATGAGAAATATTTTACCAAGTGAACATCGATGAGAATTTTGCGAGAAAGCCGACGCCAGCCATAGACGTTCCAAAGGACATCCACAAACAAGGAAATAAATTGTCGAAGCATAGACACTGTTACAAATATTGATTAGCTACATAGGGCAGTCTCGCCCAATTTTTCGGATATCATCCCAACAAATTCTCGTTCGGGATTAATCACATAAAAATCCATTTATTGACTCATAGTTTCCACTTTGAATTTCACACGAAAATGCGCAGAGAATGCGAGCGTAAAAATGATTTGGAATTACTACATTTAAAATTTTTTCAATGAAAACATATAAAAATTTATGAAAAACGTTTATTGCGGGAGAATTACTATTTTTCATTTATTTTAATGCGTCAAACATTTAATAAACGAATTTCAACTCGAATATTTTCTCCCGTTCCGTAAATGTATATTTATATATGGTATTTGTTTTCACTTCTTGGTGATATGGGTATATGCGACGATATGTCAACAACACAGTAATGAATAATAAACTCATCATAGCAAAGCATAAGTAGCAGGGCTGCATCCGGTATCCGGTTATCCGGTGTTTTTCGCCATCCGGTATCCGGTTTCCGGATTTTAGGGGGGTCCGCCGGATGCACCGGATATTACTTCATATCTTAATTCGAAAGATTTACAACATTTTTCAAAGTCAATTTTTGGCAAACAAGTTTAATATTTCAACAAATTTTCGTCTGCAGCGCCTGGCTCTCTCTTTAAAAATTGACTATAGTAAATCATTGAAATAAATTTTTAGATTGAAATTTCTCAATATTTATTGAAAAATTTTTATCAGGCAATGGCGGAGGCCTGTAAAATTTATTATTAATTAGTATGTATTAATTTTTTAAGCGATATTTTTGTCAAATAAGCTTACCATTTCAAAAATTTTCACCTGCGGCGCTATTTTCACATAATTTTTGCACATTGGTAGCAGCAATTCGGTAACGCATTTTTCACATTTTTCAATGAAAATTGACTCTATTCTTCCCAATTTTCAAAAATTATTATAGTTCTTATATTGGAATCCCGATGAAGCCGTTAAAGTTAACGGGCAAAAAGTGTGAAAACGTTTAATTGTCAACAAATGTGCAAAAATTGGTTAAAATTGCTCATATATTGTAATAAAATAGCCAAAAAGTAGCTAAAAGTTGTTCGAATACTTGAATTTTTACAACGTTTATCCTAATCTTGCACATTTATAATAAAAACGAAACAAAAAGCACCCATTTAGGTAAACTTTTTGCAAATTAGCGCCAAAAATGGAAAAAATTTTCAAATTTGGCGCCAAAAATTGAAATATTATTGTTATCCGGATATCCGGTCAATATCCGGTGTTTTTGCACTATCCGGTATCCGGTCCGGCTTTTCGAAATCCCGGATGCAGCCCTGATAAGTAGCAACAACAATATCAAGTAAATACATTGAATGACTAGACAAGTAATTTGGGGGAAAGATTGCTTGGACTTACTATTATAAGAAAGGAATGAGTTCTGACGTTTGAATTCGCGGGTGAGTGCCTGCATGCCACGAGTGCCTTTGCATGCAGGCCAAGAGGCTATTTAAGGCGTTTCGAGACAATATGATGAAACCCTTGGATAGTAAATCGACCCCGCTGAACCCAAATCCGGGATCAGATTTGAACTTTGATTTTTGAACTTTTCCCTTTAAAATTGGGATTTTTACATATTTTAAAGGGAAAAGTTCAAAAATCAAAGATCAAAGTTCAAATCTGATCCCGGATATGGGTTCAGCAGGGTCGATTTACTCTCCAAGGGTTTCATCATATTGTCACGAAATGCCTTAAATAGCCTCTTAGCCTGCATGCAAAGGCACTCTTGGCATGCAGGCAACAACCCGTGAATTCAAACGTCAGAACTCATTCCTTTCTTATAATAGTATATGGTACTAATTAAATTTTGAAATTCACTAGGGGATGTTTTCCGAATATGAATTGGTAGTTCACTATAAAGCCTGGCAGTACGAATGAAGAAAGAGTGGACCCGGACGTTAGTAGAACATGGATCAGTTTTAACCTTATATAGCTCACCTCTAGTCATAGATTTCTCAAAGTAAAAAGAGTTTTCGTTGTTGTTTTCGTTCATAGCAGTAACTAATCACAACAATAGAAAATGATGATGAGATTGATTGTGTCACCCAGGTAATATGAAAACACAAGTTCATACAAATACCATTTTATATCAGTGAGTACTCAATAATGCATATACAATAACACTCACATACTATTACGCTCGATTCACTTCGCTGATCGTTTGAATTGGCGCCCTTTTGAGCATCCATTCCCCCCTTTGTATTTAAAAAAGCGAGTAATGCTTAAAAACGCACCAATTCAAACGATTAGTGACCTCAATCGAGTGTATTAGGGTAACCTATGACGGCATAACATAGACACCACCTAAATATTTTACTCAAGCTTAAGCTAGCCCCGCACTTAAAACTGTTTAGCTTAAGTTGTTTGGGAGCTAAAGCCTAACTATAAGTCTTGTTTAAGCCTAATCCCAAACCTAAGTTTGTGCTTAAATTCAAGATTAACCTTAAGCTTAATTTTCAGTTAAGTTTACCCTTCCCTTATATAACACCTAGAATTAAGCCTAAGGTTAGGTTCACGCACGTGGGGATTTCAGAGGGGGTTGGCAATCAATATAATCACATTGATTGTCATATCATGAGAGATCAGTCATTTTGGCACAAGACAGAATGGAAGGCTAAGTACAATCCTAAAGTTGTTATTATGTCTTTGACTTGGTTTTTACTGTCCAATAGTCGTTCAGCATTTTAAAATGTGTGTCTGTGTCATTGCTTGGAGAATACGACTGGCTTGGTTGAACTCTGTTAATCGCAAATAGCGCGTGATTGATTTTTGGAAGTGTAGTTGTCCTATTTGGGTCAATTTCGTGCAATGAAATATCACAGTCGACAGTTGCTGATTTAAACCGAGATAGTATTGGAGACAGTAAATGCGAGGCCTGCCGTCGGAGAAAAGGGTGATAGCTGGAAATAGCTTGCTTTTTCTTTATCACAATGTCAATAATATAGCAGGAACATATTTATAAGTATATTCGTTCTTTCACATTATATTCTCAAAATCGAACTGATAATATTTTGCATTTTGACTTTTATTTTTAGGGTATGATAATTACCATTTTAGGGTATCTAGAGTCATTAGTGCTGACTATCATTCTGTAAACATATTTACAGTATTTTCTTTAATATAACGCCCCATAAAATAAACCGCCCTCAAGCAGAACGCTGGACCTAGATTCCGGGAGAGCCAGCCAACCAAATCTGAATGGATATTCGTGTACATCTCATCGAGATACGTAGGAATAACCCAATGCCAAAAACTCTTCATTGAAATAAATCGACAAAATTTATTTACAAAAATTTCTGGACATTAGAAAATAAGTCGCCCGGGCGTTATAACAGAGAAAACACATTATGCCCGCTAGACTACAGTATGAAATAGGAGAAAATGGTATTGTACATTGCTTAAAATATATGCACTGCTAGGAGTTTCTCAATTTCTTTAACTCAGTCACATTTTTATTCCGAATTCAGTGAAGCCATATTTGGTTAACTCAATTCGATGGTACTCTGCGGTGAATAATTTTTATGCATTGAAAACACACATATTGTGCTACTAACCTGATAACGGTGACTTGAATAAAAAAGTTGCAAACGCCATGCACTACATACATTAAAGTCCGTATAAAGTTGATCCAATACGGGTCCTTGATTATTTCGTAGTATGAAATAAATACGAAACCTATAGCAGCGAACTTTTCCAGAAAATGCAAAAAGAGGGCTGGATGTAACTGTCGACTAGTTCGAATATTTTCGGAAAGCTGAATATTAATAATTAATTACATGTAAATAGTTTGTATTGCAAAACTATTTACATAATTTTGCCAAAATTGTTCATTTATTGTTTCACTTTAAACAGTTTTCACTTTGGTACCAATAAATAACGGTCTTAAAATACCTGATATCTCTCAGTGAGACTATGTGAGTTTGGACGAATTAATGTTTTGTGGTATGCAGTTATGTTGTAATAGCCGATAATAACAAGGGTCTGAAAACAACAAATTTTTCACATTTATGCACTGACATAACGGCTCATAACGCAAACCACATAAGAAGCAAAACCAAGAATTAGACTGCAAAAGGCCAACATCATTGTGCAACTTTCAGGTATGCCATAAACTGAACTACTATTCCATGGATTTGCCTCGGCAAACGTGACTGCGCCTGCCTCCAATATCTGGAATCAACAATGAAAGCATATAAGAGAATATTTATCGTATATAATTTTATTTTGTTTCGTACATCTAAAATTTTAAATTTCGTCTAGAAACTTAAAAACATTTACTTTTATATAACTTAAACTGTAAACTCATTGAAAAACTTTGAATGCATAGTTTGAAACGATATAAGAGTAGAGGGCATTAACAAAAGCACGGATATCAATAATAATTTTCCTATATATAATGTGCAGGTGGACTGTGTTTGGAACCCTTATATCTGAAGATCTGTCAAGCGGTGGAAAAAAGTGACGACGGATTCGGATTCAGGGTAAAAAATTCATGGGGGGCTTATTTCGATTTCCAGGGGGGGGGTCCGACCCCACCCCCCCCCCCTCCGGGGGTGGGGGGGGGTCCAAAACCAAAAACTCTCGGAATGCAAGAAAAAGTGATCCTAAGACGTTTTGAAGGTCAGATTCGGGATTTTTGACCCAAAAAGTGGCTTTTTCCAGAAAAATCCATTTTTTGAAAATTTGACTCTTGAAGGCCGAAAAAGCTGAAAATTGCAGGAATGGGGTATTTCGATACGCTGAATCCGAAAATGGGTTCGGTTTTTGGATTTTTGACCCAAAAAGTGGCTTTATCCAGAAAAATCCATTTTTTGAAAATTTGACTCTTGAAGGCCGAAAAAGCTGAAAATTGCAGGAATGGGGTATTTCGATACGCTGAATCCGAAAATGGGTTCGGTTTTTGGATTTTTGACCCAAAAAGTGTCTTTTTCCAGAAAAATCCATTTTTTGAAAATTTGACTCTTGAAGGACGAAAAAGCTGAAAATTGCAGGAATGGGGTATTTCGATACGCTGAATCCGAAAATGGGTTCGGTTTTTTAGATTTTTGACCCAAAAAGTGGCTTTTTCCAGAAAAATCCATTTTTTGAAAATTTGACTCTTGAAGGACGAAAAAGCTGAAAATTGCAGGAATGGGGTATTTCGATACGCTGAATCCGAAAATGGGTTCGGTTTTTTGATTTTTGACTCAAAAAGTGTCTTTTTCCAGAAAAATCCATTTTTTGAAAATTTGACTCTTGAAGGACGAAAAAGCTGAAAATTGCAGGAATAGGGTATTTCGATACGCTGAATCCGAAAATGGGTTCGGTTTTTGGATTTTTGACCCAAAAAGTGTCTTTTTCCAGAAAAATCCATTTTTTGAAAATTTGACTCTTGAAGGACGAAAAAGCTGAAAATTGCAGGAATGGGGTATTTCGATACGCTGAATCCGAAAATGGGTTCGGTTTTTTAGATTTTTGACCCAAAAAGTGGCTTTTTCCAGAAAAATCCATTTTTTGAAAATTTGACTCTTGAAGGACGAAAAAGCTGAAAATTGCAGGAATGGGGTATAGGAAATGTGTAATATATATTCACATTTCCTGATTTGAGATTGAAGTTGACAGAGCCCTGATTTGAGATTGAAGTTGACAGAGCCCTGATTTGTGACTGAAGTTGACAGAGCCCTGATTTGTGACTGAAGTTGACAGAGCCCTGATTTGAGATTGAAGTTGACAGAGCCCTGATTTGTGACTGAAGTTGACAGAGCCCTGATTTGTGACTGAAGTTGACAGAGCCCTGATTTGCGACTGAAGTTGACAGAGCCCCGATTTAAGTTACCAAATCCATGATTTGTGATTGAAGTTGACAGAGACCGATTCGAGATTTAAGTTACCAAACCCATGATTCGAGATTTAAGTTACCAAATCCATGATTTGTGATTGAAGTTGACAGAGACCGATTCGAGATTTAAGTTACCAAACCCATGATTCGATATTTAAGTTACCAAATCCATGATTTGTGATTGAAGTTGACAGAGACCGATTCGAGATTTAAGTTACCAAACCCATGATTCGAGATTTAAGTTACCAAATCCATGATTCGAGACAGAACAACTGGCCAACCCTGGGGAGGACAACTGGCCAACCCGGGGAAGGACAACTGGCCAACCCTGGGAGGACAACTGGCCAACCCGGGGGAGGACAACTGGCCAACCCTGGGAGGACAACTGGCCAACCCGGGGGAGGACAACTGGCCAACCCTGGGGTGGACAACTGACAAAAATATGATAACTAATACCAAACCACCAGAGATTCTAACGGAAAAAACCGAAGAATCCCGAAGAATCCTGAAGAATACCGAAGAATACTGAAAAATTCTGAAAATGGAAAAACTGAGAAATCGAAAATTTGAAAAATGGAAAAATATGATAACTAATACCAAACACAAGAGAATTCGACGGGCGCGGCTTTGCCGCGCCCTTTCCACCTTACTAGTATCATTTATTATACAAAAAATCTATTGCGGATCGTAATAAAAATGCCTCAATAAAAATGTTATTTTTGTTATTCCTGAAAATGACGCGTTGATTTTAGAGCTTTTTTATTAGAAGGTCCAGTTATTACCAGTGAACCTTTAGGACGTTACTGATTCGTCTCCTTTTGTTACTGATTTAAAAAATAGCCGCCAATTTAAACAGTAACCATCTGGCCGCCCAGTGGCGCACCCAGAAACTCTGTGCTCTGATTTGGTCTCTTCTACACTGCGTGCTATTTCTTTGTTAAAGCCAAAAAAAGCGGGACACCGTCAGACACAACAGTGGTTAATAATAGCTTAGAAAAGAAGCTAAAGAAATTTCTAGAGATTCTTTCGCTTTTGTAAAATTATCTATGCTTATCATAGTTGTGTCTGACGGTGCCCCGCTTTTTTTGGCTTTAACAAAGAAATAGCACGCAGTGTAGAAGAGACCAAATCAGAGCACAGAGTTTCTGGGTGCGCCACTGTGGCCACCCTTAAAAGGGTGGCCAGATTTGGTTTTTCTTTCAAGTGAACCAAGCCTAATGCCAAGCCCAAGCTTAAGCCTAAAACTAAGGTTTGCCTAATCTTAAGGATTTGCGCACAACGTCAATGCCATGTCTGTAGCAAAAAAAAGTGAATCAGTGCACACCAATATTGTTTCCGTGACATTACTCTAGGATTCTAATGACACCAAACTTTACATTATGTCGCATTTTTTAAATCCGTATATTTCAAAGTGAATCAATAAATTAATAAAAATACGTTCAAAATAATTACCCATATAACAATGAAGATGATCGCCAAAGATGGCTTACGGTAGTGGTGTTCATATTGTCGAGCCTTACACGTGGCTATCACCCTTTCTGCGATAAGGATTATTCCTATGTCACCACTGAGTACCATGCCTAATATTCTAAGCGCAAAAAGGATCTGACTCTGTTCAGAATAAAGATCGGTGCTAATAAATTTCCAAAGAATATCTGGAATCCGTGCAGTAGCAAAAACTCCTAAAAAGCCAATTTGGGTTTTTCCCCGGGAAAACCTAAAATTTTCATAACTTTTCCCCTAAAGTTTTGTGCTCAACCCTTATACGCCGTGATTTTCGGGAATTTTTTATTCCCTATTTCCAAAATTTTTCAAATCTTTTTCATACACTTTCCTTTTGGGAAAAATTTTTGCGACAAATAAGCAAGATGTCTAATTGTTATAGAATTTACCCCAATTGCGATTCAAATTCAAGTTTTTTTTTAAATTACTGTTTGGTTCCCTCAGTTCATAATTAGAAAATTTCCGGGCACTCTTTGTAAAAATACCTTTTAATTTGCAAAATTTATAACCATTTATCATGCAAAAGAAATATAAAAAACAAATTAAAATTAAACAAAAATACAAAATTAGGGCCAAGTTTCAAAAAAAAAGTCAAATTTCGTGAGAAAATATAGTTTTTCTTTTTTTCTTAATTATAAAAAAATAAACAAAGTTTTGGGTATTTATTTTTAAAATTGGGCGGTATTTCATCGCATTTTTATAAATAAAGATTCCATTTCAAAGGAGCCACAGACTCATGGGCTATCCCAGCGAAAAAAAATTTGTGTAAGTTTTAAAATATATTTTAAAATTAACCCAAAATATTTTTTATATATTTTAAAACATAAAAACGGGAAAGAGCAAAAAAAAGGGAAAATTTTGAAACACCAAATTTCCTGGAATGAAACCGGGTGAAAGAACCTTCGGTAAATTTCCAGAAATTTAAAACACCTCGAATATTTATGTTTACAACCCATGCCCGTTTAACCTTAGACCAATTCGATTTGATTTACAGTTTCTAGGTTTTTTCGAAAACTCTTAAAAAAATTTGGAAATGACAAAAAGCCCAACAAAATTATCCACATTTATTGGCGACAAAGCTATTTATTTAACGGCCAACCCTGTCGCAAAATTTTAAAGTGCATTCCAGCAGGGTTGCACGAAATTGGGGAATTAAGGCTTGGGTTTGGGGTGTTTTGCCCCCAATCCCAATTTTAAGAAAAGGGAATCCCCTCGGGTCCCGGGGGGCCGGGCCGAAAAAAATTTTAAAATTTTCCCAACTTTAAAATTTTTAAAAAATTTTCCCAAGCCCACAAAATTTTTGAAAAATTTTGGCGGGTATTTTTTTTGTTTTTTTTACCAAAATTTTTTTTCGGCGGGGTTTTTACCTTTATTTTTACAGCAATTTTAGCCCGGCCAATTTTGGAACATTTTCCCCGGAAATGTAAAAATTTTATAACACAGAAATACTAGTACTAGACAACGCCCAAAGGGGAAAATCCAAAAAAAAATAGCCCCGAAAATTTTGAAAAAATGTGTGAGGCAGGGCTGAAAGGGACAAAAACCCGGGCCCAACCTTTAATATGTAAAAAACCCGGGCCGGATACCGGATACCAATGGAAAAAGGGGGGGAACCTAGTGAAAAAACACCGGAAACCGGATACCTTTAAACCCGGATACCGGAATTTGCCTTTTCAATTTTTGGCGCCTTTAAAACCAAATTTTTGGGAATTTGCAAAAAGTTTAAAATCGTGCTTTTTGTTTTTTTTTATTATAAATTTGGGTTTAAAATTTCTTATAAAACTCAAAATTTAGACTCTTTTACAACTTTTTTAAGCTAATTACAAAATTGAGAAATTTTTTTTCTTTTTATACCCAAAATTTTGGGCCCAAATTTTTGCTTTTTAATCTTTCGGAATTTTTTACAAAGTTTCCAATATAATTGCAAACAGAGCTGACGCTTTTAAAAGTCAAAATTTCTAAAAAAGGCGGTTTTTTGAAAATTTCGTTTTTTCCCAAAATTAAAAGGGAAAAAATTTAGTCCCCTTTGGGAAGGGGTGGGGGAAAAATTGCAAAACTTTTTAACCAAAATTATCAAAAATTTAAAAAAAGTAAAAAATTTATGATTGGGCCAGTAAAGTTTGGGAAAAATTTTGGTTTTTGGGGAAAAGGCCCCAAAAAGTGGAATTTTCAAAAAATTTTCTTTTTTGCTTTTTTTCAAGGAAATTTTGTCAAAAATCTCAAGGACAAAACAAAAACCCCTTTTGAAAATTTTCCCCGGGAATTTAAAACGAAAATGAAAAAGCGCCGCAAAAATTTTTGAAAATTTTGGAAGTATAAAAAATTGTCATTGAAAATGTAAAAATGCGCCCAAGGTTGCTAAAATTTGTCAAAAATTTTTTTGAAAATTTAGCGCAGCGGGTAAAATTTTTGAAGTTTTCGTTTTTTTAAAAAAATTTTTCAATAAATATTGAAAAATTTTCAATCTAAAAATTTATTTAAATGTTTAACTATGAATTTTTAAAGAAGACCCAAATTTTTAAAAAATTTTTCCTGCGGGTTTTTTTCCGCCAATTTTCCCATATATTAGGTTTTGTTTTTGTTCGGTTTTAAATTGGATTGCTTTTAAAATAAGCATTATAAGAATGCACGGGGAAAATTTGGTAAGGGGAAGAAAACGGAAACCCCTACAAATTTGGGAGGATGAATTGTCCCCCCTTTAGTGTTTTTGCCAGAAAAAAAAAAATAGGAAAAAAAAGCGCCCGGAAAATTTTTTGAAAAAATTTGGGGCTTTCTTTTTAAAAATTGAAAAAAATTTTATAAATGAAATCCCATTTTAAAAATTGAAATTTTTAAATATTTTTTGAAAATTTTCAAAAATTTTTAGCTCAAAATTTTTGAATTACTAAAAAGTTAAGCAGAAAGAACGCTGCGGGCAAAATTTTTAAATTTTTAAATTTTTTGCCAAAAATTGACTTTGAAAAACTTGTAAATTTTTCAATTTAAAGTTTCCGGGAAAGTAAAATTTTGCATCAAATTTTAAAATCAAAATTATTACAAAAAAATTTAGAAAATTTTTTGTTTTAACAAATAAAATTAGTTTAATTTAAAATAGTAAAAAGAAGGGAAAAGTAAGAAGTGCGCCGCGGAAAAATTTTTTTAAAAATTTAAAACGCTGTACCCAAAAAATTGACAGAAAATTTTAATATTTAAAAATTTTCAAAAATTTTCCCCTGCGGCGCTGACTTTTTAAAAAATGCTTAATTTTTGGCCCTGCAACCGGCGCCCCCCCCAAAAAATTGGTTCCCGGATACCGTACTACTCTCATTGGTGATTTCTTGATATGAAAAGGTTCCTCAATCATATAGGACCTACTTTATAGCAAAGAAAGTTTAAAAAACATACTTCGCTGAGCAACTTAATTTTATCATCCCATTTATTGAGATTGCTAGCGAGCTTGCCCGTTTCCACCTTTGCCTCTTTTTCCATTTCAATCGCTGACGTTTAGTCCCTTAAATAGAAAACCTTAAAAATAAAATAAAACTGTGTTATTTTTATTCAACTAAATATAACCAAGTTCAGAAATGATAAAACTACGGAACCAAAAATAAAAGAATTTAAAAAGTTCAGTATGTCAGCATACATATTCAGCCTCATATCAAGCATGTAATCAGCAAGAAACACATAAATGTTACGATAAAATTTTAAACTCTGTTTTATTGTAATGAAAGTTATTAAAACCAAATTCACCAGTTTAATGTTTTGCTTTGTGCCTGAAAGCCTTGCATAGACAAAAATCAGTCTATTGTGTTTATTGCAATCGAATTATTTCTAACTTTTAGCCTTCGTTGTCTAAATTTTTCATATCACGCTAAGCCAGGGGTGTTATAGACTCGGCTCCAAAAATAAGAACATTTGCCCCAAAAAGTAAGATTTCGGGGTCAAAAATAAGAACATTTTTATAATTTTTCAAACCATAGGGTCCCCCCTATGGTTTTTTAGCAAAAATTTTTTCCAAGTGCATTCTTAGGGGTGCATTTTTTCAAATTTTTCAAATTCGCGCCGAAACTATAATGCCTATATTTTACTCTGCATGAATGAAAAAATAGCGCCGCAGGCGAAAATTTTTCAATTTTAGGCGATATTCATAAAATTTGTACTATTTTTAAAAATACTTGGAGAAAAAATGGCATCCAAATAGCGCCGCAGGCGAAAATTTTTAGGAAAAATGTACTTGTATTTCAAAAATTCCCATTTGGAAATGGATATTTCGTGAAAATAAGAACAAAATAAGAACATTGGCCAAAAATAAGAACAAATCTTACAAATAAGAACATTTTAAATTTGTAAGATTGGGACCCTAAAAATAAGAACAAATCTTACAAATAAGAACATATAACACCCCTGCGCTAAGCACATCCTAAAATATATAATTTGTGAAATACCAAAGACTGTTAGGCTTGGCTATTCTGATATCTATGCTCTCATCCCCCAACACTAAAGGGCAATTCTCCGTCACGACCAAAGGAGACTTTAACTTCGGCACCTTTCCGTGAATAGACCGGGGCGAGTGATAGCTCATTTGAAAGCCCTGAGGCTGCTGATCCCGAATAAAATATCAGACCCAAAATTTGAATATTTGAATTCGCGCCAAAACCGAAAAACATGTTTTTAAGGCTTTTGACCTGGGAAAGTGATGTTTTTTATGTTCCCAATCGATTCCTGAGGCGATTCTGGACCACTTTGCTTTTTACACTTTTTGATTTGGCGCATTTTTGAAAAAAAGCCACTTTTTGGCCAAAAAATCGGGTTTTTTGATGCAAGCTGTCTACGGGTCTGATTTTTGGCACCCGGGGGTTTTCGGATGCGCTGATCACGAATCTGCCGTCAGATCCGAATTTGAATATTTTAATTCGCGCCAAAACAGAAAAACATGTTTTTAAGGGTTTTGGTCATATAAAGTGGTGTTAACTCGGCCCCGACGTGAACTGAGTCCTCTGGGCAGCGCCCTGTTTTGGTTTATCTCGGCCGCCGAAGGCGGCCGAGATCTTCACGAACCCAACCCAGTACTGATTCTCACGTCTGGGTCGTAGCGAGCGGAGACCCAGTATGACGCTGTGCACACTCCCGCTTCCAAGTGAATTTCGCCGCGAAGCGGCGTAAATTCGCTTGTCTTTTATAATATGCGGCTACTGTCATTCATTCATTCACAGGTAACGCGCTTTTGTAGTTTGTAGTCTGGGAGGGTACAAACTACAAAACTCATATTTCTGGGATTCCGACCAGGGTTGTGCCGAGTCGACGAAAAGTTCGAGTCGAGTTTCGAGTCGAGTCGGCCGAAAATTCTTCGAGTCGAGTTTCGAGTTTCGAGTCGACGAAAAAGTCGAGTTTCGAGTTTCGAGTTTCGAGTTTCGAGTCATTTTCGAGTCAAATTTCCTGATGATTCAAAAAGTCAAAATTTTCGGTTTTTAAAGCAATTTTTTGCTAAAATTTGCTGTTAATTGTTATTTATTAGTACTAAGGCACTTTATCGTGAACTTTAACTATCATAAAATTCAATCTATGCATAAAAATGTTGTTTTTTGGCTATTTTTGAGCTAATTTTTTGCTAATTTTTGTAATTTTGAACCAAATATGTCTCAAATTTAAGCATTTTTCTAGCGAAAGAGCTCTGAAATTGCGAAATTAGCAAAAATTTGTGAAATTTTCAATAAATATTCGATGTTATACTTTATTTCAATGATGAATTTTAGTCAATTTTTCAGAGAAAAGCCAATTTCATAAAATTCGAATTTTTTCATATTTCTGCAAAATAGTCTACTGCTTTATTGTGTGAAAAATATCCGTTACACAATTCACATTCTGGAAATAAGGGACAAATTGTGATGAATAAATAGCAATTTTTCAAAATTCTGAGGAGATAACCGGCTTCGTAGATCAGTCATTATTGCTCCAGCGGTTGAAAATAGCCGCTCAGATTCTTCAGAACCAAGTGGAGATGCATTGAATACGACGAACAGTTGATACAAATGCATATAAATTTCACTTGAAATCTTCAAACACTTGTTACATATTAAAAAAATGCCTACTTTATTTTATACTGAGGTGCCACATAAGAGATGAGCCGCTGAAATCCTGATTTTTCTGGTGTTCTGAGAGGCATGATATCGAGCGCGATCATTTCAACGATCAATGCGTCGACTTTCTTTGACTTAAAACTGTCATCCTTCCATTGACCTAAAAGAGAACGTGTTGTCCATCTCATTTAGCTCGCAAATTTTACCAAATGTTTCATCAATTTTTGGTAGTGGTGTAGAAATTGACCTAGACCGCTTAATTCCACCGGAACTGGACGCCTCTAACGATGACAGATCTAAAAAATCGCATTCAGTATCACACCTGCATAAAAAACAAACCTGTGCACGATTGAGTAAAGCACGTTATTTTCGGAATTGATGCAACAGCTCTCTCTTTAGCCAAGCGTTTCTTTTCTACGGCGCGATCGCGTGTAGCGTGGTGATCTTTGTGTTTGTTTTCCAAATGCCTAACATAATTCGATGTTGACCCTGTTGCATTGGCTTTCTGCACGAAGCAGCAATGATTACACTTGACAAAACCATTCTCGATCTTTGAAAAATAAGCCCAAATTGAATCCTCGTCAGCCATCTGGAATGATAAAAAAGGGAGTGAAATAAAATTGATCCCGAAACGGAACGAAGATAATAGATAACAAAGCTAAATTGTTGTTATACCGATGACGAAACAACATGAGCATGACCTAAAATAGCCTTTGCCAAGGTTTTGAATAAGGCGCTAATTCAAGCTACAATTTGCAGTAAAGTAGATAGAATTACAACAAAAACAGTGCTATAGGCGAAGATTTATACAACGAAATAATACAAAGTGGGAGAAAAAAATAGCGCCGCAGGCGAAAATTTTTTGAAATATTAAGCCTGTTTGCCAAAAATACCGCTTAAAATACATTGAAAATTTACAAAAATGTGTCCAAAATTCCAATTTTTTTCGGGCCGCGCCCTACCGGGCGCGGCCCAAAATTTCGAGTTTCGAGTCGAGTCGGCCGAAATTCTTCGAGTCGAGTTTCGAGTTTCGAGTCGGCGAAAAAGTCGAGTTTCGAGTTTCGAGTTTCGAGTCACTCGGCACAACCCTGATTCCGACCGAAATTTTTGGTACTCGGGGGTTTTCAGATACGGGGAATCCGAACCTGAGGTCAGATTTTGGGTATCTGGATTCAGAATCCCGGATTCTGATGCACCATTGACTTAGCGTGAAAATGGTACCAAATCGCCGGGATTCGATGCCGTTATAGGTTTTAGGCTACGGGGAATCTAATGCTGAAGTCAGATTTTGGGTATCTGGGCATCTGGATTCAGAATCCCGGATTCTGATGCACCGTTGACTTAGGCACCACAAATCCCCCTTAGAGCGGCCGAAGGCCGCGAGGCTCCGCTGACAAAGCCATGCACCCGAACAACCCAATCTGACCGCTGATGGCGGTGCGCGAAGCGCCGCTGATGCGCGCTAACCGCTTCCTAGCTGAGTAAGGGGGCGCGAAGCGCCCCCGTTTCAGCTAGTACTGTGTATATTTTACTACATTTCTGCGTATGTAATTCTACTTTTTCCATCGTGTGATAAAGGTGTAGGCCAAGACGCAGAGGACTCTTTGTGTAGTTTACGCACGTAAGAGATTTTATAGAGAAAACAGGTGGGAGCATTAATTAGAGTTTATGGTATTTGAGTTTGTTTTAAAATATTAGATTTCATTATTGTTGAATCATTTATTTATTACCGTAATACCTGTAATTACTCCCCCGGGGGAGTAATTTTTCAACTACCCCCGAGGGGGGGAGTAAATATAGGGGAGGGGAGTAATTTTAGGGTGGGGAGTAATTTTTGTCAAAATTGTTGGGATTTTTTGCCATTTTTCTCCAAATTTTTGTAAATTATTTTTCTGAAAAATCTGTCGAAAAAAATCAATAGGCTCCCCCCTATGGTTTTTTATCCAAAAAATTGGTTGTTTTAGATATCTTTTAAAAATAGCTAAAAATAGACTATATTTTGTCTAAATTTTGTCTATCTATATTAGGCATACGAAATACTAGCTAAAAAGAGCAAAAAATAGGAAAAAACCGCATTTTTTTTTTGGGGGGGGGGAGTAATTCTGGGGGGGGAGTAATTTTAGGGAGGGGAGTAATTTTTCAACTACCACCCGAGGGGGGGGTAAATATAGGGGGAGTAATTTTAGGGGGGGAGCAATTACAGGTATTACGGTAGCTGTCCTCTGGTGCTTCGCACCTAGAAATGAGGGTCCTCGCCTCCCAACTTCGGATCTGTGGCCCTCACTGTTCTGCCGGGCGACATAGTTACACACAATTCGAACGTGAAGATTGCGTGAAAATTTGATGAGTCAAAACTTTCGATAGAAACATGTGATTAAAATTTTTTCAGGATTCCGTCTCAGCCTTTCCAATGGAGAATTTTGAGCTATCATGCAGCCCTGTATCGGCGGAACGCAATAAGTTGCGTTTTTGGGACAAACATCGCATTCTCTCTTCTATATAGGAAAAATGATAGAAAAAAATACGTTTTCTGGGAGAACGCCAAAAATAAGTGTATTCGAATTATGAATTTTTGCACGAATAGGATCTTTTATAGGAATCGCTATCAATCTGACCTTGCCAATTTCTCGACGCCTAGATTTGTCTGTTTTTCATCAGATATTTGAGTTTAAAAATACCAAAAGTTAAATTTTTGCAACCATAAAATCCATCCAATGACTCTAATTCACAAGTGGCTTGGTGACAAGTCTTTTGTGCAGTTTTTTGGGCTTTTTGGTACTATAAATGAGCAGACTGAGCGCCGCAGCGCCCATTTACCCTCGTGATAGCAAAAATAGTCAAACTACAATATAGTATATTCGCGTCAAGTCCTCAGCGTGAGAAATTTTGTGTATACTTGAAACTGAGCTCAAAACTTGACAGTTGGTCTAATTTTTTAAATTAAAAAACTTGGTTCTAAACTTGAATCGAGAAATTAAAAACTTGTTGGTCTCTTTTTTCAAGCTATCAACATAACATAATCATTTTTGAGATGTGAATTGTGGATAATATAAGAACTTTATTTTACACACAATTTATGTAAATATTTGAACGATATATATTTGAAAATGAACTAGCAATAAAATATAATCATAAAATATTTTTCGTATAATGTATAAGCGATCAGTACTCACGTGCTGATCGTCCCATCAGGTGGTCGTCAATAAAATTCTATTTAAATATTGTAATATCATTCACCACGATATATGGGATCTCGCTTTTCTGAAAGCAGTATTATGATTAATAGATGTGACAAATAGATGTGACAAATAGAAATTACCAGAAAAAGCTGCTAAACCTTCGATTCGGTCCTTTGTAGGTAAGGTCTATAAATTACGATTTCATTTTTTAAAATAATAGTGCGAAATTCTTAAATGAGATTTTTGGGAATCAATAAGTATGATTGCCTAATTTGTAACTTTATGGGGCACTAAGATCAGCTTGACTGACAGAACTAGTTTACTGGGGGGATACCATAACTATAACTACTGAAATTTTTAAAAAGAAATAAATACTCTAACGAACAAACGAATCTCAGATCGTTTAAATTGGAGCATTACTATTTTTTAAGTTTTTAATCTTTCATTTATATTTCATATATGCATGTTATACACCAAAATCTTCCATAGCCTCTGGGGTTTTACTCTAGATTACCTGTGCATAACAAAGCTTTTCAATAGCCATCGCACTGTTTATTTCCACTTGTGATCCTTGATTTATGGCTATTTTAGCCGCCCGAATTGCTATCGGTCCCTAAAGATAAAATTTTTTTCCTCTATTTTCAATAAATGCTACCTTTTTGAGTATCTCCTTCGCCATATTCATCGCTTTATCAAAAGGCCTGTCATCGATTTGATTGACTATTCCTAAATCGAGCGCTTCTTTGCCAGACAAAACTTTTCCTGTCATAATAAGCTCTTTTGCCTTCGCGATGCCTACCAAGCGCGGAAGTCTTTGTGTGCCACCTAAATTATGCGTATAGTAAGTAAAATTATACGTATAGCAAGAACTAAAATCTTACCGGCTCCTGGAATTATTGCCCAACGCGTTTCAGGTAAGCCAAGTTTCGAGTTGGGAGCTGAAAATAAGCTGATTCTTAATTAAATTAATAATATGAGACATTTAGGCAATATAAATTTTGAAAACAAGCAAGTTAAAGCTTATTTACTTCAAATTAACCATTGTAATGAAGGGTCATTAAATTTCAGCATGACTATGGTATATTCATTCACTGTTTAGGGAAAGAAATATAAACGGACTTCCTCATATATTTTACAGATCCCAAAGCATGGATGGAATAATTTGAAAATATTGCCCGAAATAATAAAACGTTAACAGTAAATTCGTTTAGTAAATCCTTTCCATACAGTTTTTGAGACCGAAACGTAAGTATATTACTACCAGATATGGTTTTTATTGTTTTAAATTTAAAAATAGCAGGTAATTGTAATAGCAAGTATTTTTGAAAAAACTCACAAGCTATTCGAATATCACATGCCAATGCCAATTCTAAACCACCTCCGAGTGCATGTCCATCGATGGCGGCTATCACAGGAATCGGGAGATTTGAAATATCGTTCATTAGTTGACGCAAAGTGTCGGAATAAGCACGAACTTCCTCTTCGGATAGGCCCTTGCGCTCTTTCAAGTCAGCGCCTAAATTTGTACTCTGTATTTTTAAAGTAACAGACAAAAGACTGACCTGCACAAAATACGCCATCAACTGTGCTTTTCACGATCAAAACTCGGGCTTTCTGGTCAAATCTGAGTTCATCCACAGCTTTGTTTAGCTGAAAGCAGGTTGTCATAAATGAGGACTTCCTGTACTGAGCTCTATAGGAGGAACGACTTAAATTATGACAATGCTAAGCGCATTCTAGAGACTATAAATGACTTGTACAAAAAGGCGCATTGTTATTTTGAAGACAGCAACTGCATATAAACAGGAATAGCC
This sequence comes from Ditylenchus destructor, assembly GCA_022814885.1. Taxonomy (NCBI): domain Eukaryota; kingdom Metazoa; phylum Nematoda; class Chromadorea; order Rhabditida; family Anguinidae; genus Ditylenchus; species Ditylenchus destructor. Next base: position 6,087,514 of record JAKKPZ010000002.1, on the reverse strand, counting down.
GATATTTAAAAACAAACATATAGATCTGTGATGCATATAAATCGACATCACCCCAACTGGGGGGGAACGTTTATCCCCCCAGTTGGTTCTCCCCCCAATTGGTTCTCCCCCAGTTGGTTCTCCCCCCAATTGGCTTTTTTTATAAAACCGTTATTTTACCCCAAAAATGCAGTTTTTTGCTCCGCATTCGATGTTTTCGCCCATTATGGCGCCTTATAAGGGTTGTTCGGGAGCTTAAGCTTAAGACTAAGTCCCTTAGGCGTGCACAGCGTCCCCTTAAGCCTAATGGCTTATTTGGCGCCTTATAAGGGTTGTTTAGCCTAACGTAAGGGTTGTTCGGGAGCTTAAGCCTAATCCGATTTAATGTGAAATACGAATTCAGCGAAAAAACGCATTTTTAGGATGAAGGACTGCCAACTGGGGGGACCCAACTGGGGGGTAAACGTTTCCCCCCAGTTATACCCCCCCCCCAGCTGGGCGATAACCATATAAATCTTCACTACAACTTTAAAATTTGTATGACTGCAACCGGATCTACCCTGACGCACCAATGCAATGAAAACTTACAATATTTAACAGATTTCGCGAAATGGCATTTTTGCTCTTTGGATTGTTCAGCTGACCGATCACTATACCTATAGAAAAAGAAAAATTAGGAAAGAATAATGGTATACAAATGTACTAATTTTATCATGCGATAACTTCAAGTTTATTGAGTAAATTTCCGTTCTTTATACCTTTGGATTAGCTTTATATAATCTCGTAAATAATGTAACGGTGTGAGAATTTATTTTATAACAAAATGTATATTTATTGAGTAATTTAATTTTCTAGTAATTTACCTTTAAATGTATTTCCTTGACGATTATCTGTTACAGTCGAGTCTTGGAATAATGCGGATCAAGGGACTGGACAAAATCCGCGTTATTCCGAGACCCGGGTTGTTCCGAGACGCGATATTCCGAGACTCAACTGTAATAAGCTTTTCAAAAACCATACCATTCAAAAATTATTCCATTAATGTTCATTTTGAACAATTTGGTAACATCAGTTTTCAGAACGATATTAATGGTAACACCCCGCTTACGCCCAAAACGTTTTTGGGCAAAACTTCGGCTTCAGTATAAGTCTTATGCTTAGAATTAGGTTAGACCAAGAATTTATACCCACTCCCAAACAACGTCTTAAGCTTAAGTTATAGCTAAAAAACTGCTTTGGGCTGTAAGTGACCCCGGCTCTAAGTGGGACATTTGGCGCCATATGTCCCACTTACAGCGCCAGGACTGTAAGAGGGTAGTCCCCATATTAATATGAAACCTTACCTTCACAATCTCCGCTTTCTTTTTTGAGTGTGAACGGAATCGAATTTTGTTCTTTATCCTCTGATATTGCTTGAAGAAAATTTGTCGTAGAAAAATATCTAATTGAAGGTAAAATATTTTTTGATTTCTCGAGAGCCAGGTTTGCACTTCTTGAAAACACAGTCAAATTTCGAGACATGCTGTGAGCATTTCGGCTCTGTTGAAATTGAATTACGGCAGTGGGAATTTTTCTTGCAGCTTTCATATCTGAGATTTTGCTGAAACTTTATTCACTGTATAACGCACCGTAGACTGAAAATGTAAAGATATTATCAAAATCATTTATTATTGCAGTGTAACATTGTTTCAAACTTGGCGCCGAACATATTTGTAGCTGGCATTCATTTAAATTATTATTTAACTTACTTTGGATTCTCTCTGGCCTTACTCTATTATTATTTAGCCAAATTTATGTTTCCCCATATGAAGCCAATGTTTTCAAACTATTCTACTTAGCGTTAGTATACATTAGCAGTAAACCACAACTGATAGCATTCCAGATACTTTCACATAGGGAACAGAATATTTCATTTTGTGAAAGTATACAATATTTTTGGAATACAAAGCTTAGTGCTTCACTTTCAGAGCGTGTTTGAAAATAATCTAGGAAATACGATAGAAAACTGTCTCGTAGAAGACATATATTCTGTCCTTGCTGGATAATTTTAGAAAAAGACTAAATCAGCTAACTATGGTTCTCTACATCTTCACCGCTCGGGCATTCATCAACCGATGTCTTCACTAACCATTGAAATTTCGCAAAAACTGCAATAAGCTGGCCGTGAATAACCCAAGGAAAATTCTTTTTTTTTGCTGCGAGATACTACTTTCCACCTAATATTTTACACAATAGCTATAATGATAGTACTTTGATAGGGCATACTTTTAAGTATAAGTTTAAGCGCTTAAGAGGCTAAATTAAAAATGCTTGAATATCGTGAAAAATAGAAAATGTTCATGGAAAGTGACCCTGCTATTCGGCAGGATCGCTTTCTGGAAAGTATCTTAAGTTCGGCATGTTAATAGGTTCGATGTCTAATCAAGTTAGGCGTGCTCGGGTATTATGTATTATCATATTATTTTTATTGATTTGACCGAAAGACACTAAAGCACACCTTTGAGATGTCATAGAATAATTGTTTATATGCAAAGTATATTGTTTTTAAAATATGCGTAGCAGAGTTTCCGATAAACCCTTGAGTGCACAATAGTATTGCACAAATTAATTCAATGAGTAATGAGAGAGTGATTTCAGCATATAAATTATGGAACGCAATAAAATTGTCAATTAAAATATTCAAAATTATTACATCATTTCAACACAAGTCTGAGCAAATGTTTTATTATTTTTATTAGCAACGCTTGTGGTGTATGCTATGATGCAGTAACAGATTGCCTGGACGGCATTACAAAAGAAGTTCTGGGTAACCATTTTTCCACATTGTTCTACGTAAGCAATTCGGAAAGAGAGAAATTACAAATCGCCTATAAGGTGTTATGAAATAGAGCGTGCAAATAAATTCCAAGTATCCATGAGACATCACTAAAATCATTTGAATACTAACAACGGGCCCAGCATAAGGCACTTCGAAGCGCCAATAACTAAATAATAATGCAAAAGGAGTAATTACGAGAAAATAGACCAGAATTATTTGGACAGTGATCACCTTCAAAGCCATTTTTTGAGTTTTAATATGCAAAGATCTCAATTCCGCGTGTTGTTTAATTCGGCGCCGAAAATACAAAATTGCAAAGAAAAAGAAGACAAAAAACAATACATATAGGCCAATGATAAGTTCGTCAACGTGCTTATGAATACTTGTAGGAACAGCGCCAAATGTGGGTTCATTCAAAAATACCTCCAAGTTTGGATCGAATGTCAGCGCAAAATCGTGAATTTCCTGTTTTGTGAGAGAAAATATGGGAAGATACAGAATAAATGAGATTATAGCGAAAAGAAGATAAATTACAATCAATGCTGGCACAGCCCAAGGAGATCTTACAGCAGAATATAGAGGACCGGGAATTACGCCAAAACATCGATTTATAATGGCATACGTAAGACCAATGATGAGATTTGCGTCGAAGCAAATTCCGATGTAAAGTAATACAAATGAAGATGTGTGGTTTCCGAAGTGACGAAGTGGACCGCTAACAAACGCCCCTGAAATTAGTGAAGATATGCTTTGCAGAATATTTGAAAAATTATCCCTTCAAATAAATATCTTTGTAAAATAAAATGTAATCTTTGTAAAATAAAACGTTTAGTAATACCTGATAACGGAGGGAGAAAAACAGGCTTAAACACAGCTAAAATTGTCTCCAATGCAAATGACCATAAACAGTAATTAAACATGCACCATTTGAAACTTCCAAGTTGCTTGGATTGAGTCAAAATAGTATAAAATAACAAAGGAGCCAGCATCCATGTGAAAGTTATAGAAAAATTTGAATATATTGCGTATACATTGGTCAACGTTTCCGAATAGTAGTAATCAATGGGATTTCGCATAGATTCTTAGTTTAAAAAGACGATTGCGTTGATCACGTATTTAAATGTTAATTCAGAATGGTGTTTGATATTTAATTAACGTAACACATGTCCATATATGTTTTTCAGCCGAAAGGAATGAATCAAAGTAAGGTGAGTTTCGTTTACGTATTAATTTGTGTACTACTTTAGAGACAAACACTAAAAACTTTGGTTGTGCTTGTCTGCATCTTTTGCATTAAAACGTTGCATATTTTCGTGAAGTTGCATCACAGTTTTAATTACATAATTTATTTGAGTAAAAATGAGGTTAATTCAATAAATATATGAACCATTTAGTTATACGAAAAAGTATATAAAGTACACGAAAAGAATGTTGTAACTATAAAAACATAAAAGTCAGTGATACCTAAGATCTACTATTCCATGATACTTTTACGAAACTAATGCTATACGATACCGTATTTCCTCTAATTAAGCCACCGGGAGCTTAATTATTTCAATACCCCTCTATAAGGGGTCTATTATAGTGCATCTCTCATTTCTACATACTATTTCTCTTTCTGTAGGGGCACTATTATATTAGGGAGGGAGGGCTGTATTAGAGGAAATATGGTAGATAAAGAATATCGAATCAAATACCAAAAGGAAAATGAAAGACAGAAAAATATACCATAATATTAACGAAATGAAAACTTAATTATGTAATACAGCAATTCCTTCGAATTTGTCATAGAGATCCTAATATATTTGAGCCCGAGTTGATTCTTATAAAATTACCCAACCCTATTGTATACCCGAAACTTAATTCAAAGGTGGTAAAAATTTAACACCTTTATATTTTAACCAAAATGTGGCTTGCATTCAATTTGATAACAGCTTTTAGGTATCTATGTCTTAAAACTAAAGAGTTTAGTTATAACTTGTAAAAATATTTGTTACTAAAAACTCTCCTTGATGCATTTAAGCTTAACAGAAAAGTAACCGGTTATTGTATCTGCGCTCAGAAATAAATGATTGACATTTGCCTAAGTTCAGGAGACTATACTACATATAACAAACATTAGCACAAGTTATTTCACTAACTTTATATCAACTCGGGATGCTCCCTTAGCACAGTATTTTCAGGATGTTTCATGTCGTTCCTAATATTCTCAGAATCTTTTAGCACTGAAAATGTTGAGTCCTGGCTACTTGTTTCGTCATCATCTTTGTGCAGCTGTAGAGCTTTTCCCAAATTATCCAGCCAAAATTCCGCCCTTCTGCCTTGATAATCCGACATCATTTGAGGTTCTAGATCTATATTTAAGTGCTTGTATGTGTCACTCTCGGATATAGGATACCAAATGATCTTCGATTCCTCCGAACCATTGGGGTCTCTAAACATTTTCTATTGTGTAGTGATAAATGGTAATCGAATTAAAATTACTGGAATTTTGCAAAATTGGTCCATAAGGTAGCGACTATGTCAAGCATACATAAATCGTCATAGTTCGGCCGAAATTTTGAATAGAGTCCTTTGCCGAACAAATATCGCAGATCGTGGCAATGAGTCGCAGCTAAAATTATTATGATTTATTTGTAAATATTTGTTCTCAGTTTTTATAGAAGGATAAAAGCCGGCACTGTACTAGTATTTAACTAGAAAACACGCCGCCGCTATATCTGTCTAGCGCCGATGTATATCTTTCGTGATGTGCCCCAATATGCCTTAAATGGCAAAAAGCCGTTTAAGGCGACCCCAAATCTGAGTCGATTTTTACGGATTTATGGGGATAATTACTACAAGGGTGATGAGATCTGGGTCGAAAACGGCCAAAAAAGGGTCTAAACGCCAGTGGACGCAGAGACGGACACTGGCTTTTTAGCAAAGTAACATTATATAGCGCATTGACGTACTTAAAAAAACTTAAATGAACTTTGTTTTATGCATAATATATATTAATGAATATATATATCGTTAGGTTAGATATGTGTTGCAAACAGAAATATAAACAAACCTAAAAATGGCATTCGAAATGCAAAGAAACCGAACGAGTCCACGTTGAAGTACGTCATATTGTACAAATAAACAGTGTGACCAGCCATTACCATATCTTGACAATATTTCTGCGTACAATTGTTCATCAAGAGGTCGCTGTATAACTTAAATGAAAGTTAAAAAATATGAGATCCACAAATTCTATTCGCTGATATTATAGTTTTCATTTTATTATAAGTTTGTTGCGTTTGTTAATTCATCAATTCATTATTAAATAGCGGTTGTTGCAAAATAAGAAATCATACAAACATAAAATATAAGGGCTATAGTAACTAAGAAATCGTGTAAATAAATTAATGGACCCCAAACTATGGGATATAAGTAATGGTGAAAAAAGTACCTTCAGAAATGCCCTCGCGACTTCATGTCTATCGTTGGTGTGTATGCTATCAACGTATAGGCGTTTAGCTTTCCTCCTCAATTTCTCGAAATTTTGTAAACTAGGAGGAATGTGCAGCTGAACATATTTTTGTATTGATCGCACATCCGATTGGGCTCTTCCCAAGGCATCGAAAAATAATAGCAATATGAATTTTATAATTAGACATTTCTGAGATGAATATTTTTGGGAAAAATTCACTTATTATTGATTTACAAAGTTTTCCAAGGAGAAAAGTTTATTCAAGAAGTAACATAAAGCAAAATTGGCTTCCGTTTTGCACTTTCTTTTGGACCTAAGGGTCACTATCGAAGTTTAAAATAAATTGTTTGAATAAATATCACACCTAACAATAAAAATTCAGCTTTATTAAATTGTAAAAAATCACTTACGGAAGAGCAATGCTTCATATTCCGCGGTGCCAATAATTACAGTTATTTTTGGAGCCCGTTTTCTTAACTCATCAACTGGAAACGGTAATAAGTCCCCGTCGATCACAGGACAGAACTCCAATCCATTCTTGTCACGATTAAACGCGCTTTTACCCACCAATGATGTAGTCAAAACGTGGGCTGGCTGATCCCGGAAGAAATTCAGTAGAGAGACGTGATCACATTTGTCGCCTAAAAAATTTTCGGTGTAGTCAAAAATGAGAAAATGTAAAATTAACCTCTCCAGCCCAATTTCCTAGCTAAAGCTAACGCCGCATTGAGAGTCCTTTGTGGAGTCGCCATGGCCCAATCAGAGCTCGCATTGCCACCCATCAATATTATGCGTTGAAACAAACCTGAAATCAAAAATCCATATATTTTGCTCATAATTTAATTTCTTTATTTGCTATTACTGAATTTGAAAAATTCTGAGCAAAAAGCATTTGAAATTTCTACAAATGGAAATGATATCGTTTTCTTTTGATATATATGCGCTAAATTTTCCATACACATTTTATTTCATTTAAAATTCATTTCAGTTCAGTCCGATAATTTTGGTAGACGAAGGATATTCACACACTTTTTATTTCGCAACATTTTAAGCTGAGCAACTCTTTTCTGGTTAAGGCTAGGCTTAAGCTAAGCCTTATTGTGATTGATACCTTCTTGTGTGGATATACCCTGGGTTCCATAATTTTCAGTTTTCCATTTATTTTTCAATCCGCCTTGAATAGAATCAATCCGCCTAGAATTGGCGTGGATAAATAATGTTATTAATTGGTGTTTTTACTAGCCAAACTCTAACCAGAAATCAATAAAAGTACTTTTTTGTACAATTACTACCTTTAGAATATGGTGACAGACTAAGCAAGTCCACAGATGCCGCACCTGCGCTTTGGCCAAAAGCAGTCACATTATCAGGATCCCCGCCAAATCCCTTTATATTTTGATGAATCCAACGAAATGCGTCCAATTGATCCCATAATCCAAAATTTCCAGGACAGCTGTCATCGCCCGTGGAAAGAAAACCAAGCAGGCCAAGTCTGTATTGGATTACGCAAACGATAACATCATGATAGCAGATATTCTTGCATATGTTCCAGTCGCCATAGTTGGCCGCAGAGTGTATTAGAAAGCCTCCGCCATGAACAAATACCATCACAGGTCTCCCGTGAGGCTATAATAAAATAATTCACTTTGAACACAACAAAGCGCAACTAAAAATTTTGTTTGTTTTAAACTGACATAACATATTTTCTCAGAAATATTTTGGCGAATATGCCAAAACGCTTTTTGAATGCTTCCTGTTAGATGAAGCATGTTCTTAACTGTATGCTTAGTGGCAACAATGTTTGTTTTAGTGATTATGTGAAAACGTTTATACACCTAAATACTGGAAACTTTATTTATTTTACGCCGAAGTAAAACTTACAAATTGAGATGATTCCCATGCTGGAACAAAAATATTCATATTAAGACAATCTTCTTCGCTCTGCCTCACAGGTGTGATATATTTGTCCCAAATCATATCAGCTTGAATGGCTCGGGGACCAAAATCTGTGCAGTCGAGAATCCCTTTCCATGGCTCCAACGGTTTGGCTCTCTGCAAAAATAACATAATGACTCGAATGATCTTACATTCAAATATCTGAATATGAAATATCACTTTCGTTTTAAGGGGTTTTAAGGGGTTCTCCAACTGAAATGTTTGGGTTGCAAACAGGGCCCTGCGGTCATATAGGTAGATCCGGTAATTACCGGGAGGTCAATTTTGGAACAAGCACCCCTAAGAATGCCTCAAAAATAAGTTCACAAAAAAACAAAAGGGCCCCCCTTTTGTTTTTGAAAAGTACCGGGGGCTCAAAATTTCTCACCGCAGGGCACTGGTTGCAAATGAGTTTCCGGCCTTAATTAAGCCTAAGTTTTGGCTGAAATGAATAATATGTTCATGTCTAAACACGCTTTGCCTAAACTTTTTCGTCACTTAAGTCGTGGTGTGTGCATGTTCATGTACCGAAGGTTTAATTTTGAGCTTAGCTGAGTTATAGCCTAAAAGCTTCTTGCAACCAAAAATCTTTGGTGTGCTCCGTTACGGATACAAATAAACGGCTTAGACATACCTTGAATCTATCTCCGTGACTTCCATTTTTTGCGTATGGTATGCCCATAAAAGCGTTGACCTTTCTGCCGTCTTTGAAACAAAAGGTCTTCCCTCCAATGGTACCAGATTTGGTGTCTATCTGGCAACCGTATTCAACGTGATAGTCTCGAATCCAATAGGACATACTCGACCCCATAATACTAAATATTTCTCCAGTCACAAAATTTTATTAAAAACCTGGAATTTATATGTAAAGCCAAATATGGCTTTTTAATTTATCTAATTTAACCGGAGATAAATAAACTTATTTATGATTAAAAGGAGAGAGAAATTTAATTCAAATTTTTTTTATTCTAAATAGCTTACAGCTGTTTTATAATAAACGACTTTAAAATTAATTTGAAGCTATAATTTTTCAAGTAAAACAGAGATATATTTTAATACATTAATTACGGCATTGTAGTATCCATCGATCTATCAAATCAAAAATACCTAAGGCTCTTCCGCAAGACTGTGTATCAATTTTTGAACGCCGTTGTCATAAATCCGCGCAAAGCAGCCAAAGTAGTATGATTGTGACGACTATAACCACGACATAATATTCCCATCTCCAGTGCTTTTTGCTGCTTTGGGCAGATTGCAGAACTTCCACATCAAAACCGGCCGAAGTGTCGGGATGGGGTCTCGTATTCGCTAATAACTCTTCATCAGCTGGCATTCAGCAGAAACCAGAAGCTCTGTTCTTTCGCCTCTCTGAAAATTAAACGGAATGATAATTTCTCACAAGTTTCCTTTGCTATCACTGAACAGGAAATTTGTACCAAATGATAGGAGAAGTCCAATTTGGAAAGAGAAATACTCAAATATTAGCAGCTGATTGACGGAGCAGAGGGTACAAAGAGCAATGATTCTCGCTACTTTATTTGTAAATAAAAAGCGCGGTCACATTAAACGAAAACTTTATAAGGAGTCATTGGGTTCAAGCAAGGTATATCCCGAGAAGAACGTTTGAGACATTGCGAGTTTGTGAACTTTGAACTAATGTATTGCATAACGTACTTGTCCTACTTCTTTTCCAACTATTGAAACATTTTTCTAATGATGTTGAGCTGATTTTTTGCGTAATAAATAAGACATTTTAGGAATTACCTAATAAGCCACCAAACGTCATAAAAATTACTTGAATCACAATTCAGTTTTATGAAACGAAATAATGACAGTTTGATATCAAGTTTAAGTTATTTGAAGCGGATTTCCTACGAACACCAAATCCACTTGGAAAACTAACTTAGAAATTGTTTTCGTCTGATCTCTCTCCAAAATTTAGTTGTCTCTCATCGATTTCTTTTGATTTACATTATAGCTAGATTAATCAAAATTTTAATGGTGATTGAGTGAGAGGATTTTATGAACTAATGTCCTTGATGCAAATATTATTACACTTTTACACACATTGCAAGCAAAGACAACACGTAACATTATATTAACGTTCTATAAACAAAAAGAATGATAAATGTTTGAATTAAATATATCATAAGCGTATCGGATCTAAATTTGAGCAATTCATTTATCTTGTGCGTTTTCCTCGAATGGGCTCATAGCGTATGGATTGGGAACATACAGGATGTCACGAAACGGTTCTCCATCAAGGTGACTCAATTTGACAACGGGATTGTGAATCCAACATTGATCGCCGTATTCCCGAGGTTTTGCCGGTGGTTCTTCTTCGTCCTCGAGCGGGACGTACTGAAATTGCAGAGCGATGCTTTTCACATCCAAATTGTTGAATTCCCATTCGACTGAAATTGCACATTTTATCATAAAAATCTTTATTCAAAATGGTGTTGGTTTCCATACTGTAAAGGATATCAAAATATTATTAAACACCTGAATGATGATATCTATGAAAAAACGTACGTTCAGGATCATCGTCGAGAACTGCTGCCAACGCGTTCTTAGCGGTGCCAGCAGCGAATGAAGACTTGTTCGAGTCGTACATCACCGTATATGTCTGGAGACTGCCCGAAGATTTGAAACAATTTTGAGTAAATCCCGCAAATCTCGCCTCCATTCCTGTAACTAAGCCGCCGTCGCTTTCTCCAGAATTGGCACTTCCAAGTTTGGCCTCGAGAACGCACGACTGTTTATTTTCATCCCAACGGCAAGTGATATCTGAAATGGAAAATGTAAAGGCAATGTTTCACTGCACACTAACGAATAATTTTCGTTACATATTTTAGACTAACCAAAGAAAAATTTCCCCACAAGCATTAAAAAATTTTCCGTTTGGCCAAATTGAACGCAGATTTTTAAACCTGTGCAAACCTCGTCTTTCGATGCCTTCAGGGAGTTGGATGCCAAGAATTCCATAGCAGAATGTAGAACAGCTGCGTAGTATCACATCCACTTGCGCTTGCGTCTGATATTTGCCAACTTTTTCACCAGGACGCGTCACCACTTCGATACTGGGCATACGAGGTCGCTTGGTCTCATCGCGCATATCGATACGTAATCTCCAGAGAACGCTCATCTACATAAGCGACAGAATTAAGTTTTCCAAATTAAAAATTTTCCAGCATTTAATAATATATTTGACAAATGTTTCAATTAAAATATACTAAACTTTAGATTTGAATATACCAGGTGGCGACATAAATGTTGAGAAAGAGATTTTTAAATTTTGAATTTTGCCGCTTGTTGGCGTTTCGTTTCTCTTATATTTTTTAGCAAACGGAAGTGAGGTATAGCATTCTCGATGCTTTTTAAGGTGTTTAAGACGATATTTAGACATCTAAATATGTGACATAATCAAAATAAAGCTGAAATAAAGCCAATAATGCTAAACGGCATAGAAATCAAAGTAAAATTTATTCAAATCATTCATCTTGAGGATATTTTTATGTCATTTAGCATTATTCGCTTTATTTTAGCTTTATTTTGATTATGTCACATATTTAGCTATCTCAATATCGTCATAAACACCTTAAAAAGCATCGAGACTGCTTTACCTCACTTCCGTTTGCTAAAAAATATAAGAGAAACGAAACGCCAACGAGCGGCAAAATTCAAAATTTAAAAATCTCTTTCTCAACATTTATGTCGCCACCTGGTACATCGTTAAAATAATTAAATAGTTTTAAAGCTATTTAAAAAGCTCTTGCAATGGTTAAAACGAAAATGAAGAATGAAATCCATTCGACCGCCCAATATTTTATATAGATAATCTGAAAACAATAAACAATTTTGAGTCTTACTGTAGCCTCAACAAATATAGCCTAAACAAACAGAACCAGAATGTTCGATTATAAAAAGCCACGCTTTATTTTCTTTTAACTGTCTGCAAATTTCGTTTCAGTAAGTCTTTTGTCGGCAATAAATGAGATCCCTTTTTGAACAATTTCTTAGTTGAAATGTTCATTGCTCAAATGTTCGAAATAAACTTTAATTTTGTATTCACAGGTGATGGCTTTGAATTTTACAGTGCATTTTTAAATCCAGGAAGATTGTGTCACACAATAAAGTTAGCAAGCGATGTGTAACTCGATTTCGAAGTCCAGTTCTGTGTTCAATAGTAATGCAGAGAACCGTCGGCCCTAACACTATTGTCATGGAAACTTGTTTTAAATAATACCTGTGATTATTTTACAGAGACGTTGGCCGAATGTAATATAAATAGTCGCAAAATTAATCCACTCTCATTTCCTCGTCACTATTCTGAGCCCAATAGTCCATAAAATTTCGTTCAAAATGGCGTCTCCTCACTACAAGCTCATATATTTCAACTTGCAAGGCCTAGCAGAAACCTCGCGATTTCTTTTTCATCTTGCGGACGTTTCTTACGATGATGTTAGATTAGAGAGGGATGGAGAATGGATGGAGCATAAAAAAGCTGGTAATGGGTTTTTCGGTTGTGTCAGATAAAGACAACATTTTGGGTTGCACCGAATGACGGACCGAAGTTTCGCTTTGCGTCAGAAACATAGAAACATGGCTCAAATATAAATTTTGACAACTTTTATGACCATATAAAATAGACGAAAAAGTTTCTAGGCAACTAAAATCAGAAACTTGGTAGCTATTTCAAATTTTGAATTATTAATCTGATAATTTTCCCTGACAATAAACTTTTAAAGGGTTATCGTATGGCACCTCACTGGCTCCTGTAGCGTCAAGGTTTTGGATGTAACAGAAGTGGTTCTTATATGTATTTAGATTTACAACAATGCCCGACAAGTTCAAACAGTAATTATGGCTTTAACCCCTATAAGGGGATCAGATTCGGTGTTTCTTTCAAGAGAACCAAGCTTAAGGCCAAGCCTTTGCCTAAACCTAACAAGGAACCCTCACTTGGGGTTGCGCTCACCTGGTGAAACGTGATGGATAGGAATTTACCCCACCTTGTGGGCATTCGAACGGTAGCAAGCTTTTCTGCAAGGAAAATGCGAAAAAATACGACTTCAGAGGATTTTTTCGCATAATAGGCTGTCTTCGGGCGTTTTTGTCTATGAAAGTGACAAAAATAATGACATATTCGTGTTCCCTGTGTTTTTTTGGGTAAGATAGCGCCTTTTTCAGTATTTTTGAGAAAAAATTTTTCTCAAAAACTTTTAAAAAGTCGCTATCTTACCCAAAAAATTACGGGGAACCCGAATATGACATTATTTTTGGCACTTTCATAGAAAAAACGCCCGAAAACGGCCTCCGAATTCGGATTTTCTCGCATTTTCCTTGTAAATCCTAACAAAATCACTTCTGTTACACGAATAACCTTTACGTCTTCCGGGGGATCTCGAGAGTAGAGGATCTGTGCAGTTTTAGTCGAAAAGGAACGATAGATAAATATCGACGATCAAGTGACGGGGCCCAAATTTCAGCCCAGGGGCAGAGTTCGAAAAACCCAGGGGGCGATAGCTATCAAGTGCTCAGATGCTCAGATGCTCAGAATCTCTAACCAAAAAATGTCTGGCTCTCTCATAAATAGCGTGCTCTCTCTCAAAGTGTTTGTCTGACTGATTAGAAAGGAAAAGAAAGGAAAGGAAGCGGCAGTGGGAAATAACCGGGCAGACACATATATTCTCTGCGCTCTCGTTCTGCAATAGTCTTTTTGGTGCGCCGCACAATAGCACCAAATCGACCCACAAACAACATAAAGGGCGGACGTCTAACAACGAGTGTTCGGTTTAATTACCCAACGTGAGGAACTTAAATGTTTCTCTTATAAATTTTGGAAAATCGTCTGAGCATATGCTTTGACGAAAATACATCTGAGGAAATTAACAAAGCATTTTCATTTTCTGAGCATTCTGTGTCTAACACAAAATAAGAAGAGAGATGTGAGAGAGAAAATAGTGACGCGTTGTGCAATTGTGAAAAGCCAGACATTTTTCGCTTAGGGAATGCTCAGATCTGAGCATCTGAGCACTTGATAGCTATCGGCCCCAGGTCCCGACAAGAAAATTGTCCCGGTCCATTTAGAAACGGTTGAAGTCTCCAAGGTTAAAAATTTAGAACAGTAGCCGTCTCAATAATAAATACGTTTAGAAGCACGCTGGGGAGTTCTTCCTGAATTGGAAGTTGATGGCAAGAAGCTCGGACAATCAAAATCAATTAATTTCTATTTGGCGAAGAAATTCGGTATTTCTCTAATAATTATACCAAGTTGTAGGATCCTTTATAAGTTTTTGTAGACAAATATATTGAAGACGAAAGATGAGAAATAAAGAATAGAATAAGGAAAGAACAAAAAAATATAGAAGACTAGCGGGTTGTGGCGCCTTCGGCGCCACAACCCGCTAGTCTTGGAAGCGGGTAGTGGCATCTGCGACGCTTCGCGCACCGCCATCAGTATGCCCTCGTCTGTATCAGTATGCCCTCGGGTGTGTCAGTATGCCCTTCGCGCCCCTTACCTCGGCCCTGCGGGCCTCGCTCGGCTTCACCCGCCCTCGCGGCGCTTCGCGCCGCTCGGCCGGGTGAAGCCTTCTATTTGTTCGGGAGTCTATATAGACATATCCCCAGTGGCTTTGTCAGCGGAACCTCGCGGCCTTCGGCCGCTCGACCGTGGCTTTTTCGGCGGAAAAATTGTAGTTTATAGTCAAAAAGGGGGACGGACAGAGAAAATTAGCTTTGGGACTCTCAGAAAGGGGGACAGACAGAGATTTCTTATAGTCGGGCCTGCGGCCCTCAATAAGCCTTATAGTCGGGCCTCCCCTAAGAATGACCCTAAGAAATGCACCCCTGAGAATGACCTTACGAAAATTTGGACCAAATACCTTACAGAGAAAATGCACCCCTAAAAATACACTTTTGTACCATTTTGTCTAAATTTTATCTAAAATTTGTCTATATTTAGCTAAATTTTGACCTCAAATTCGGATTCACCGCAAAAGTAACTCTAAAAAGGTACATTTCCAAATTAAGCACCCCTAAGAATGCACTTTCAGCCCGGAGACGGAACAGCCAAATTGGCCGATTACTATATAAGGGATAACCAAAACTGTGCCTCTCTAAAGAAATTTTAATTGTCGAAAAAGGAGTTAACGTTTCAATTACTTACCTTTTTATCCGTACAAAAATTGGCGAATTGGAAAAACTTAAATTTATTTTTCATGCACCAGTTACAAAACACATATTCCTCTCACTTATTTTCCATCTCACTTCCCATGTCGTAAGACCTATGATTGCTGGGAAAACACGCAAACGTTGCGGAACTATGAATAGTATTCCTTGAATACCACATTTACGGTAGTATTCATGTAAAATAAGATGTATTTTTGAAAACGTGCTTGGTTTATTGAGAATTATTACTAATGGGAAACTGAAATTTAATTTAAAATTTAAAATTAAATTTAAATTAAATTTAATGTTTGTTAGGATTTGCTGGAAAGGATGAGTGGGAAAATGCAAAAGTACTGGAATTCATGTCTGCTCCCGATGATGTTTTTATAAGGTTCCGTGTCGCGCATTGGGAACAAGATCCAAAAAAGAAGCAGGAGCTTCTTGAAGTGGCAATCAATGAAAGTGTCAAGCCATATTATGAGCGCCTTGAGAAATTTTTGGAAGAAAACGGCAACGGATATTTCGTCGGCAGCCAGGTGATTTTGCCGCCTTTTTTTACATATTTACCGTATATCCTCTAATTAGCCCCTCGGAGGACTTATTATTTCGTCAGGTTCTAAAGGGGGACTTATTTGTGGGGGACTAAATTGAGGGAGACTAATTAGAGGATTTACGGTATCTTGTGCAAGGATCAGTGTAGTGATAATAACTTAAGAATCTAAATCTACTTCGTTGAAAATCATAACATTTCAAAGTTTAAATATACTTTAAAAATATTTGATTAAATAACCATCGTTTGGTTTAAAAACCTCTAAATAAATTAGTTTGGATTTCAGCCCAGGAAAACCAATGCTGTTCAAGAAAATAAAATATGGAATTTTATAAGAAATCAAAAATATTAGATCATAAAAACAGTATTGAAACTAAAAATATTTACATTGCTTAGGCAAATAGATAGAAACACCACAGGTTGGTAAAAATCTATCCCTGTATCTGTAACCGTCTTTATAAAGTTTATGAGAGTTTTCCAACTAATTTGGATTTCAGTTGACCGTGGCAGATATTCATATTATGGTTATGTTGCATGGAATTGACGAATGCGTGGCACCGGGACTACTCGAGGAATACGAAAAGTTGAAATCATTCGTAAGACGCATTGAGAACCAACCAAAAATCAAGGATTGGATTGAGAAACGCCCTAAAGCTCCATTTTCACTCATGACATTCAAACGAACATAGACATTTGAAAAGTAACGGAAATGAAAAATATGAATAGCATTAGCATTTTATATTACTTACATTTTTCATTAATACTCAGTTTAGTTAAATGATTTTTATCGCTGTGAATGATATTAAATACACATTTTAAACTAATTTGATGCGGAAACAATAAGTATGTTAGTTATGCATAGCTATATCTTCGGATAAATTCCAATTGAACATAACAACAATTGAACAACACGGGTGCCCGTGAGGCAAGATGTCCGTAAAGACTATCCTGGGCGTGTGTCCAATGAGTTGGACTAAACCCCCACAGGCATTGCCTTGTTAAACAAATA
This sequence comes from Ditylenchus destructor, assembly GCA_022814885.1. Taxonomy (NCBI): domain Eukaryota; kingdom Metazoa; phylum Nematoda; class Chromadorea; order Rhabditida; family Anguinidae; genus Ditylenchus; species Ditylenchus destructor. The sequence continues at coordinate 6,070,596 of JAKKPZ010000002.1, read as the reverse complement.
TAAATTGTGAGTCCTTAATAACTTGTTTGTATTTTGTTTTTTGTTTATAAAAACGAACAAAAATTTTGCTTACGGGGTTGAACTCATTCCGAACATTAACGCCAGCAGTTTTGTTAATAGTTAAAATTCAAAGAGAATGCCTACGCAAAATCGGACACAACAGTTGCTAAAAATCGATTAATGGGCTCACGTAGCAAATCTCTAATAGACATTCAACCCTCTAAAGTTGGCTTTGCTCAAATTTTGTCGGAGATTTTTATCACCTTTATCCATTTTTTTGTTTTCTATTTTTATATTCTATTCACCATTCGCGTAATTATGCAGAATCAAATATCGTAATAAAAAAGCCTTTTTCGATACGGTATTCTGACATCACACAAGTTGGGGGGAGGGGTGGGATATCTAGTTGGGGGAATCGATTACCCCTCCAAGTGGATGCCCCCCCCAACTGGGTTCCCCCAAATGTCCTTTTTTTATGAAACGCTTTTTTACCCTAACAATGCTTTTGCCCTATAAATGCGTTTTTACCCTAAAAATGCACCTAGGCTAATTTTTTGCTCTCTATTCGATGTTTTTCTTCTTTTTCGTTCAAAAATATAATGGTTCGCAGCTTCTTTTGCAGTTTTTGTACGCTTTTCTGGATTTTTCGCCATTCTTCTCGGTTTTCGCTCTCGATCAAGGTATACCAGTGTTTGAGTGCATATGCGGCGCTTCGCGCACCGCCATCAGCAGTCAGGGTTGGATTATTCCAAGCGTGGGCCCTTAGTCGGATTTTTAGGCTAAAAACGTTTTTGGGGACATCCACTTGGAGGTAATCGATTCTTTCCCCAACTATCCCCTCCCCCAAGTGGGATTCCCCCAACTGGGCAGTAATCCGGCATTCTTACTAAATGAAACCATTTTATCCTTGAATTGCGAAAATATCATATGTTTGCAAATCAGCACACGACCTTTGCTATCAAAATCTTAATTAATGCTGCTACATTAATAATATCGTGAAGAACTACTAAACAATTGTTCGTTTTAGCCACAACAAATATGAGTTATCAGGCGCACGGTATATGGGGCGTACACGAACTCTCATCTATTCGTGAGATCGAAAGACCGGAAGTAACTTTAGATTTCCGTCCTGTTAAAGGATGGGTTGGTTTTTAAATTATGTAATTTTTGCAATCATTATCAGTATTTTCACTATCATTTAACATCAATTTCAAATTCACTTAGAACAGACAAGCTAATAAACACTGCTATGACTTAAGAAATTTACATGGAGTATTTTAGCGGCCTCAGAAATCGCTGGTACCCGATTTGGGGTGCTACAGTACAAGATACCAGCCAAAATACCCAAACTTTTACGCCATCGATTCGCGCTATTCTCCGTGCATTTTGCGTGATTACGCTCTCAACCGACACTTGGTACATTACGTTTATATTAATATTAGGATGTTTGCTACTAGTTTCAGTTATGGATAATTCTTAAAGATTCTTAAATCGATGAGACTTGATATCATACATGATATTTTTGTCCACAAAATTTATTTTTGTATTGTGAATTAGCGATAGCGGATGCAAATTTGACGCAGGAAAAACTGACTTTTTTGGCAAAATTGACCATGGCCGAGCAAAACCGATGGGCCAGTTTTGGTACTATTGGGTTATCGGGGGGGGGGGGATTTCCATACATTTTTATATAGCTATTTTTTACTAAAAAACAATAGAGGGGACCCTATTGATTTTTTGAGGAATATTTCCGAAAATAATTTTTTCATACCATAGGGTCCCCCCTATTGATTTTTTGGCAAAAATTTTTTTAAAGAAAATTTTTCCTTAAAAAACCATAGGGGGGACCCTATGGTTTGAAAAAATTATTTTCTGAAATATTCAAAAGAATCAATAGGGTCCCCCTATTGATTTTTAGTAAAAAATAGCTATATAAAAATGTATGGAAATTCCCCCCCCCCCCGATAACCCAATAGTACCCCAATTTTTCCTGAGTTTGATAAAAATTTGTGATAAAAACAGTTTTATAACACCTTGTATATTTTTGTAGGCCGGCGATCGATGGTTTCATCCATATTCACAATATACAGTTCCATCTGAAAGAGCCTGGCTTCCGCGACGATACTATGTCATACCATAGAGGTAATTTTAAAACTTTTGAACACAAATCCTACCAGTAAGCTAGAGCAAAACTTCCTCACTAATTCCGCGGACGGAATTAGTGAGGAAGTTTTTGGTTTTGTCATTCTGTCACGGTTTTTTGAGGGGCCAGACCCAATTTTTGCATTTGACCCATTTTGACCCAAAATTTGCATTTTAAGGGTGTATATTTCTGTCTGTGAGGTTTTGTCACGTTTTCACTGATACACCCCGGAGTCCTGTGGTCGGGCGCGGAGCGCCCGACCCTCCCCCTTGGAATGTGAGGGAACTTGGAACATATACTCCCGAACAACTCTTACTCCAGAACAACAGCTGCTTGAGGGCCGAAGGCCCGAAATAGTCTCATGCTGCTCTACTCCCGAACAACCCAATCTGACCGCTGATGGCGGTGCGCGAAGCGCCGCGGGTGCACGCTAACCGCTTCCTAGCGGGGGAGGGAGCCGCGAAGCGGCTCCTCCCCCGCTAGTTGAGATATATTGGGATCGATACCTTATAAGGGTATAAAATCTGAACCTATTAAAACAATCATTATTGAATGGTTGGTCAATTGACTGGTTGTTAACCCTTCATTGCCCGACCGTGGAATTTTGGTGATTTTTGGTATACAGAGTTCATTTGGACCCCTTATAACGGGAAAAATATTATTTTTCCGAAATTCGATCAAAAATTTGGCGCGAATTCTAATTTTTGCCGAAAAAATCAGGTCCTGCACGAAATTTGACACGCTTATTGGATTCCGCGTAGTCGATTTACTCGGCAAATTTTTTTTAATTTCCGCAAAATGTGGCAAATTTCGAAAGTTACGAAGGTTTTTAGAAATTGCAAAATTTACGCTGACCCCCAAAATTCGTCAATTTTCCTCGATTTTCGGAGGTGTGTCTCGAAAATGACCATTTTTAAGGGCAAAATCGTAGATAAAGTGGGTAAACAAATTACATATCCTGATTCAGGACAAAAAGTTGGCTATATAAGAGCAGATTTGAGCAAGGAGGCCAAAAAATTGGACAAAAATTACTCAAAACTTTGCGTATCTAATCGGATACACTGGGAAATGAAGGGCTAATACAATTGATAAGACAATAAATATATTATGGAGACTGCGTTCTCACGGTTTTATGAAAATTTGGTACGATTTGATAGCTTTTAAATTGATTTAAGATTTAACTATTTTTTCCAGAACACAAAGATACGGCTGCTATGTTCCAATTCATACTTGTTAGTAACATTTCTTTATTTTAGGAGCAATAAGAACCGAATGAACAAAGATCCTTTGATTTGTATGTCATCGGCGGCCAATACTTTGCAGAACTATAAATTGTAATGATTACAGCTCATCAGCATATTTTATAACGCTATAGCACAGTAGTTTTGTTTCAAAAAATGTATAAGCAGTTAATTAAAATCAATATCAAATATTGCATGTTATAGTGGAATGTATTGCGGAAGTGTAAATAAAAGTACAAATAGGAACAAGCAAAAATCATATTCATCAGATATTTTCATTTCGTGCAAATTGAAATCTTATTAGGGGCTATCTTAAGCATAATACAGAGAACAAATTTGGTAATGTCCTTGTTTTCAGTTGAACAACTGGTAAATTATCTTTGAGAATAATATAAAGCAGGTTGTGCAATGTGTATAACGCCATCTTGGGCCGAACAGGTCTAAGTTACTGGTGGCGATTTGTAGCAATTCTACAGGATGAAGAATAAAAACACTGAAATTTTATAAGAGGTGGAGTTCGAAAATAAGGATATTTCGTATAAACAAAGAGACCAGGTATCACTGCTAATAATAGTACGTTAAAGAGGACTTTCATCGGGTCGATTTAAATTTAAGGAAACCTTTCCAAAAATTAAGTCTTTGGTATAATTAAACGGGATTTTTTAAGGCGATCATATAAATATTTTCATAACATTTTTTCACAGGACATTCCTTAAGATTAAGAACGGTTGAAGTTGTAACGTTAAACTTTCATTTATCGTAGCATATTCTCTCTTTTTTACCTGAAGTATAAGATTTTAAATTAGTGAGTCCTGGATGGAATCTTTCTGAAACAGTAATTTTGAAAATTACTTTAACGGTTCTATGTATTATAATATAAGTAGTACATTTTTGTATTAAACGGAATCCCGGCAATAATTGTTTTAAATTTAGTTCAAATGAGGTTCATGAATGACCGTTATTGCCTCCAAATTTGATATTTTTCGCTTTCTGTTTGGCGCAAAGTCGTCCATATTGAAAAAATTCGCTTGTTCAGGAGATTCGCTTCATCGCATTACTCGCGACAAGAAATTCTACAAATTTGCTTTTGAAGAAAAACAATCCTTCAAGTCATTTACCATGTCTCAAAGTCCGTCTTCCACTGTCGTAGAACAGAAACAAAATCCATGTGGTGAAGAATCTTCCAATATCTCTGATCATGTCAAGCAAGCAGCATTCATCAAAGATAAGTGTGAAGGTGAGCTTTATGTTTTATTTATTTCTGAAACCAACAGGATTCAACAAATGTGTATATTGTTTCCAATAATCAAATAATTTTGCTAAAGCGTACATTCCTTTGTTTGAGTAGAAACAAAATTGATCTTTCAGGCGCTACGTTAACGAGTTGTACAGCTACGGAGGAATCATCCACGACTGTTACCAACGAAAGTGTACGGTGGCAAATTGAATTCGAGTCAAGTACTGGTGATGAGCCGCTGTCACACAAATGGAAAAAGCCCAACGAGTCACTCGAATTTGTAAAGCACTTCCTCGATCAAGGCTTAACTCCTAAGCAAGTCCTGGAATACCTCGTGCCACGTTACCCAATTCCAGATTCTATGACAGATGAAATTGCGATCCAGCTAATTTTGGAGCTATGCAGCGAAAAGCGCACTCGGGAGAAGCTGCCTAATTACAACACATTCGAGGATGCTGTTGAGTTATTTAAGTATGTGGTTTTGGAGTTTATTCACAGTAATAAGGTTCATCTATTATGATTTTTATTCTAACGTATTGGGCGGGAAAACTATAGTTATAAATAATTTGATTACAATAACTTGATCAACATGACTTATTTATTGGCAAAATTATAACATGGATTGAGGGGAACACATTTGGAACAGTGGTCAATTGAAACACAATGACTTTTGAACACTGAGAAATTTGGAACAACGAAATTTTTCCAAATATCTCGAAAAGTAGTGTTTCAAATGAACATTCGGACCCCTGTTCCAATTGTCCGAGTATTCCATAACTCATTGTGTTCCAAGAGGCCACTGTTCCAAATGTGGTGCACTCCATGGATTAAGCATAAGCTGAAAGCAGAATAAATTTGTTAGATAATAGTTTTTTCTCATTAAAGTGTCGGGTTATACAAATATTTAGAATTTTAAAATATTTTGACATGTAAGGAGTCATTTTACAAAATGTAATATTACATTTTGTGTTGCTACAATTCCATTGTATTCTTGAATTCGAATAAGTGTAAATTGCAGAAAAAGCAAGAATATCCTTGTGCTCACGGGAGCCGGCGTGTCAGTTTCTTGCGGAATTCCTGATTTTCGATCAGTAAATGGTATATACGCTAGACTTCACAAGGATTTTCCCGAATTACCAGATCCTCAATCAATGTTCGACATAGATTTCTTCCGCAAGAACCCAGCTCCCTTCTATAATTTCGCAAAGGTTAGCAATGTTTAAATCGTTTTTGCAATATTAAAATAGTGTTGGATTTACGCATATGTACATACTGTTGAGTTTCAGGAGATTTTTCCTGGGCAATTCAAGCCATCAGTGTCGCATATGTTCATAAAATTTCTAGAGGAATCTGGAAAATTGCTACGGAATTATACTCAAAACATCGTATGTTTTATGTATTTTTAGGTATGTTTTTTTATCGTGCGTTTTAGGACACTCTTGAGAAAGTCGCGGGCATAGAACGGGTCATCGAGTGCCACGGTAATTTTTCATATTACTGTATTTAAAATATGTGTACTAGAAGTAATTTTCATAGGTTCATTCTCAAAAGCGACTTGTCTTCAATGCAAAAATGAGGTCGATTCAGAGGAAATAAAAGAGGACGTTATGGCCAAGGTTTGCTAACTGATGAGATCTAGTATATTTCATAGCTTGAATTACAGAAAGTTGCTTATTGCAAAAAGTGTCATACTGGAGTCGTAAAGCCAAACATAGTATTTTTCGGCGAAGATTTGGGAGATAAGTTCCACGTACAAATGAGCGAAGACCGCGATAAAATTGATCTCTTGGTTGTAATCGGAAGTTCGCTGAAGGTATATTTTAGCTTTCGATATATTCCTTTCTATTTGCTGAATATAACATACAGTCAAACCTCAGTATAAGATCGTCAAAGAAAATTCCCAATCAGGAATGGCATTTTAATATGGGAGCGTTACGATATAACAGCATTTTACATAATAGCACCTTAATTTAAGCGAATCCGATGCCAATCCCAGCTGAACAAAATGAATTAAAATAGGTCTCAATATGAATAACCTCTATACCATGACATAATGGAAATTAATTATATGTCAGACGCTCTAAAAAATATGGCCATATAGTTCTAATAATGTATCTATACTCTTAGATATACCGAAAGGTCGCATATAATGTGTTTATTATTTAACAGGTTCAACCGGTAGCTCTCATACCCTTTAACATAGATCCAGACGTTCCTCAAATTTTGATAAACAGAGAACGATTAACTCGTTATCAAGCCGATATAAAACTTTTGGGAAACTGTGACGATATCATTATTGCAATCAGCATGGCAATTGGTGGCGAAATTCAGCAAAAGATGATTCAAGGTACGCGTTGATATAAAATTTACAGTATAGTTAAAATGCTTCAATCGTCTCACAAAAATGTGATATTTTGTATAACTAAATGTCTTTATGAAACCGAAACACAATTAAATTTAGAACTTCTAAGTCGTCCTACTCAGTTTGCACACATTTTGAACACAATATCTCAATTTAAATCGCCAGCAATTCTGTCCAGCCATACAAATCAACTGCAGCAGCCCTTTGTGCCCCGGCATATGTCAGTAGAAGATTTCAAACTAATATTATCAAATGAAGAAAATGCTCACGCAGAAGCATCAGATGAGCCAGCAAGTAAAAGGCTCAAGGAAGATACAGGAAATAAATCGCCACCGAATCAATCCGCAGCATTGTGGGAGAGCAACTACGTACTAGTCGAATCGAAACTACCTCCAAACACTACTTTGTTGGTAGCGCCGAACTTAAATGTGTTTAAGGGCGCAGAACTTTATTATGAAAGGTACGATTGATATAATTGGTTTTACAATTTGATATTAGGATGTCGAAATGATATTTGAAAATATTTTAAATTTCTAAGAAAAAGAATTCGTTTTAAATTCTTTACAAAGGTTAAGAAAAATTTATCTTAGGGCGGATATTATATTTGTTCCTGAAAGTCTTGTTGGTTTTGTACTTAAATGTCTTAATTTTGTACCTAATTCATTTTAGCCTATTCCAGGCAATTTTTGGCCGATATTTTATTTTGCGCAAATATTAATTTTGTACATAATGTCGGCTTACTGGGGGGATATTTAACAGAAAATATCACATTATTCTACAAATTCGAAAGTATATTATAAAAACTTTAAGCAATGTTGTTCACAGTGATGTTTTCCTTACATGTCATTGCACAATTTGTAATGCATCGGTAATTTTAGAGACAATGAAACGTTTTGTCGATCTGTCGGATCCCGCTATCATTCTGCTTTGGATGAGGACAGCGAAAATGTCGTTCACAAAATCGGGACCTATTCTGATTCATCGTCTTCTTGTAGCTCTTCATCCACCCAAGGGTATACTGATAGTCAACAATCGGGAAGTGAGAACGACAGAGGAGGTTCCTGCCCGCCAAATACGCGATACTACCCGCAATTGGACAATGACCAAAGTGAACATTTTAAGCATAAATTAACGAAGGAAGAAGGATTATGGATGGAGAAAATGACGCGAGCTTCTTCCTGTCCCGAATCAGATCCGGAGAGTGAATTTTACCGTGATATGGATGAGTGGAGAACAAAAGACGAGTAATAATTTTTGTTTATCTAAAATGTTTGAGCTTAACTTTTTCAGAGTGTTATTAATGTTATATTGATTTTTATACAATAAATTTGCTGTGAATTTATACTGTTATGAAATTTAAAATTATTCGTACAAATGTCAGATCACAGCAAGAATGAAATAATACAGAATTTAAGTAGAATAATGTCCTCAAAATTTCATATTTTTGTGTGACATGATGACGGATGCTTCACAATTGGGGACTACACAAAATCCTTATTATTGTAGCTCACAATTACCTGAAAGTGCATTCACACATTTTCCGTAATATCAGCCCTTTAAGCAATATATAATGACACATAACAATTCCTGATTTTTCATATTCCTTTCTTTTTGCGAGCATGGTCGATTCAACGGAAAAAGCATGCGAAGAAAATTAAAAGAGAAAATGAGGCGTTATTTCTGGCTCATATATTCGTAAGATCTGTTCTCATTAGCAATAAATGTATTGCATTATATTGAGGTGAATTCATTTTTAATAACCCATTATTTATTTTGTCGCAAAATGAGTCTCACCGAAGAGGATGTTCGCCAAGCTCTGATTGAAAAAGCTAAAAAGTTTTGGAGCAAGAAAGCGATAGAAACCTTGGCTATCGAAAAGGTTGAACATGATGTCTGTTACCATGTAAGTTATCCTGCTTTTTGCAATCTAATATGGGTTTTGGGTGGCACTTTTTGGGATGTAGCACACGAGTGCAGGAGAATACGACCAAATGGGGCTTAGCTTTATAGTCAAATAACAATAGTACGACTACACCGTTGCCGTTGATTCAAAAAGGATTCCCTCATTGTATCTTACACAATGTACGAATAGGTATAAGAACTGGTACAAAAGCTCTTAAAGACACAGGGCTAAATTTTTAATTTGGATATACGGTCGAGTCGAACCTCAGAAGAACGCTGATTTATTCTTCATCTTATGCTGAAACACAGCGTCTTCTTTATTTGCACACTATTTCCTTTGTTAGAGAATGTGTCTTTTCAGACACATTATCATTGGAACCACACGACAATGCTGAATCACAAATAACAAAAATACACAGACAAAGTTCTTTGTGAAATCATCAGCGTTATCGGGAGGTCCGACTGTACATCCATTTAAACCCCAAAAAATATGAACAATAATCTCAACTTTAGTACGTACTGGAAAGCTTCATTGAGAGCCGAGAAGCTAAAGAAGGATCTGAACCACTATCAACAGACGCACAATCGCGACATGAACAAAATATGTCAGTCGCTGCGTCAATTGGCCTTCAACCTGGGTATCAAGTCGAGCCAAATCCATGGAATTTGGCCGTATTTCCTGACGAAGACTTTGTTGAGCACGTAATAAATTAATGTACTGCATTTCTCTGAAAATAATTATTCACAGAAAAAAGTATGTGAATTTCCCGGATCGAGCCAAGTGGTCCAATGCGGTTATTGCAAGGGTAATGGAATGGTACGCTGTTCTCGATGTTCTGGCAGCGGCTGGAATAAATGTACGCTTTGCAGGTAGGTCAAAATCTGATTAAATAAAAACTATTTTGATACATAATATTTCCTGTACTTTGGTTATCTATTCTGATCTCTCAATGACGCTTATTATGAGACAAATTTGCTAATATATCTGTCCCATTGCTTCACATTTTTGTTGTTTTAGCGGCAAAGGCACAAGAGAGCTCCACAACAGGGTATGTTCTTATGGAATTAACACTTTGTAACCATCATTACCATTTGTACATGTACTTTGGGAAAGATAATTTATATTCAAAACATTGTACTTCATCTTTATAAATTATTTTTCAACAAGCATACATTGGTAATATTTCATAAACTGATCACATTAAAAAGGAAATAAGGAAGATAAATACGAAATATTTCAAAATATATTATTAAGATCGATCGGTGTATACGTTGCAATGGAAAAGGTAAAGACAAAACGATAAAATATAATTTCTAAGAGATAAAATTTATAAACAGGGAGTCAAAGCTGCCATACTTGTCGACAGACCGGCAAAGTGACTTGTACGCGGTGTAAAGGCCACTGCTACTTGCGATTCTTCACTAAATTAAAGGCAAAGTAGTAAGCACAAACCTTTAACCTTATACGCAAGTTTAATTTTACGTTCATCCAAGAATTTCATTGTTTGAGAAATTCGGCTGTTTGTAGTTGTTCTAACATTTTTGGAAAATTTTTCATAAAAGTGATAATATTTTGATATCTCACATTTTTATATTGCTCGACAATGTGTAATCGTTTAGACAATTTGTCAGTCAGTAGAATAGGGCAGAAACTGAAAAGGAAATTTTTCAGTCAAAATTGTATAACTAGAAACATTATAGTACTGTGCAGCGCTCCGACTACCACACAGAATGTGAAATACTTGGAAATAAGATCACCAAAGTCACTGGAACCGTGAAATTTTCTGACTGCCAACTTAAAGTATGTTTTTAGTTTAAGCTTCTCTTATTTTTCTTCTATATTATTTTGATTTTGTTATGGATTGTAAGGAACGTCGGAATTTGGAATTGTTATGAAATAATATGTTAGGTTCTACATCTTGGTGCCTTTAGGAAAGCGTGATACGTATGCGAAAAACAGTTCTGACAAAAAATCTGCACTAAAAATTTACTATTTTGGGACTGAAATGAAAATATACACTGCACCATATATATATTGAGAAAAATGTCTGTATTTTACGTTATCCATAAAACATTGCAATAATTTACTTATGTATTTCAGTTAGAATCCTTACAAGAGTGCCCAAGTGAAGAGCTAAAGCAAACCAGTGTGGAGTTGTTGAAACAACACTCCGACCAACTGAGTGTGGAGACTCAAACAAGCCGACATGTTAAAGTTTGTTTTATTTTTGGGCGTTGTTCATTGAGCAATTGAATATTGCATTCGTAATACTATATCAGAGTATAGCTGTTTTTACTCATGTTCGCAAGCATTTTTATTCTTTTTTACATTACGAAGAAGCTATCGTAGAACCTTTATATATGAGCATGAATAATATAAAATAATGGATAACCAAATTTAGTACCTGATAAAAAACCAATATTTTTATTATTTTAGCAGCGTCATACCATTGAACTAATTCCAATCGCTAAAGGGACATTCCGAATTGGACAAAAATCTAAGGAATTTGTCGTCTATGGTAATGAATGTAACTGTCACGTCCCCAAGAAGCCGTCTAGATGCTCAATTTTATGAATTTTGCAATGAACTCAGCTAAACACTGATATCTTTAATAATGTGCGACTATATTCGTAATCAGGAATTTAATTTGACCGTGTTCATTAATATAAAAGATAATTACAATTTTATCACGAATATCTGTTATAGTCATTTTTGAGTTTATTCAATGTAGTTATTTCGTTAGTTGCTTTTTTAAATTAAATATTTACAAAGCGATGTTTTGAAGCAATCAATTCATGACAAATTTTTCATGTGGAGACGTTTTTGTCCTTTATGTGGAGACGTGTCCTTTATAAATGACGCGTGGGTGTCTGATATCTCTCAGTCGCTAAGCCAAAAGCCATAAAACAGGTGTGCTAAAATAGATCAAAATAACAAAGAGCGAGATAAAGGTTTCATCTGCATTCTTTTCTCAAGTGATCGATATTGTTGACAAAATGAACGCTTTAAGTATTTTATGTTAAATCTTTTATTATAACTTCTATTAGATATAAGTTAAGTAATTGTGTATGTGCATTGTTTTTATTGTTCCATGTATTTTGGTATCACCCAGAAATTTTGTTATTTAAGAGGATATAGTTGTAATTTTAGTAAATAGTCCCCCTACTACCCAGATCCAACTATAACTAAAGGTCTGTTCATTATAGTGAATATGGGTTGTTTGAGGGTCAAAACTCGAAAGTTGGATCACTTAATTTTTGAATGAATCCTTAGATAGAGAGTAACATTTGAAATAGGTCATGGACAACTACTACATGCTAAGACGGTACAACTCATCAGCACTTCTCAGCACAAATAATTATGGCCTTCGCAGATCGTCATCATTGGTCCACCTTACCTCAGATTTGTCGTCATCATTTCGATTGCGAAGGACTGCTTCTTACACAGATTTGGTTAGGTTTTGTTTTAAATATCACTAGGAAACACGTTTGCAGAAAGCTTAAAAGCAGGTGAAAAATTCAGCTTAGTCAATACTAGGGTGAAGCGCCGCGGCCTTCGCCGGGGATACGGCGTCTATATTATGTGGCAAACAATGAATACTTGAACACCGTGAAATTGGTACCTATCGTCTTCCCTTGAGCTTAGCTGTCGATTTGTACCAAAATCAGCCAATCTAACGTGGGCTAAAAAAATTGGGACAGACGCAGACGACAGACATGCGACTTAGTTAGAGTAGAGTAGACGGGTAAAATAGGATTGGGGGGAGTTACAGTTGGGGGGTTTCACTGAAAATCGCCATAACTCGCTAAAAATGGACGATATCATTTTTCTAAGCGCACTTTTCTTACCTAACTCTTCCGGAATATGGGGGGTTTACCTTTTGCATTTTTTCGTAAGTGGCCATTTTTGACGTGTTATAAATCCTAAACACAAACATTGAATGTTTATTTCAAATTTAAAGGTATTAAAAGCAACACCATTTGACATTTTTCATATTTAGGAAAACATAATATGAGGCTTTTCGATGTCAAATTTGTGACAGAAAAGTCACATTTGTGACACGAATAAGCTTTTCGTAAAACATACCGTTTTCATGTTGAGTTAGCTCCCTCTAAAAAGCCAAAATGGAATTTTTGACCTGAAAATGGCTAACGTTTCAAATCTTTCGGCTGCGCCGCTGAAACAATGAAGTCCCCCCTTTATTGTACGCACCCACTAAAAAAAGCCTCTTGAGAGGTAATACAACGCCTCGGGGCTTACTAAGCGGGAAAAGCGGTGTGTAAAATTACGAATAAGAAACAGGTAATTACTTTATGAAAAAATGACCATCAAGTATTCTGTTTTATAAAGTGAGCTGCGAATAAAAATACAAAATTTAGACGCCTCGAACATACTCTGCATGTGACTTCAATTCTCAGCTCCAAACTAGCGAGCGATACAAACCCAAATGGCACTATACAGCTCCATATTTGCGATCTAGTTGGCCCTACCACATTTTCCGTGATTACAAATTGGTATTTGCATTGATTTATTCCTGGAGTATAAATGAATTTATACATAAGAAATTTAGCACGATGATTACTATTACGATAAAGTATACAGTTATTCTCCAGTGTATTACCGATATCTATCTCATAACAGGTGAGCTTAAACTATGCGTTTTTCGATTGGCTCTGAAATTTTGCATTAGAAGATTAGAAGCGGTGAACATCTTAGACAGCCTTTTATTTTACTACAGTCAAACTCAGATAAGGGCCCCCGGATAAGGGCCTCCCCCTGTCGCGAACGCGGATCGCGACTTATATGCCAAGGGCAATAATACGTCAGTGGTGGCGAGGATGGCCTAATAGTTAGGCGTTCGTGGAGGGCCCAAAGCGGAGTCGGGTGCAAGACCCCTTCCAAACCACCTTTTTCCGCGATATGGTGCCCCAGCATGGATTCAAACCATGGACCTTCGGTTTACAAGGGGTCTTGCACCCGACTCTTTCTTCGGACCCTTTCTTCGGCCGGGAGTGTCGCGAACGCGGATCGCGACTTATATGCCAAGGGCAATAACACGTCAGTGGTGGCGAGGATGGCCTAATGGTTAGGCGTTCGTGGAGGGCCCAAAGCGGAGTCGGGTGCAAGACCCCTTCCAAACCACCTTTTTCCGCGAAACCCCCGCTTAAGGGCTCCCTTGGGGCCGATCCCGAAGGGGGCCCTTAACGGGGTTTGACTGTAATTCTATAGTAAAACTGAATTTAAAACAGTAGTGTCAAAAGCATAATTCTGAAGATTTTTATTATTGATACAAAGTAATTTATTAATATAGTTAATATACATTTTGAATAGCAGTTTTACCATATGCTCTTACCATTTAAACGGATTTTTATTGAGAGACAGTGTTAAATGTTGGATAGTTTAAAAAGAGAGTTTGTAGAAATTTTCAATATAGGAAATAAATGTGATTTGTGATACTAAAATAATGTTTGTTTAAAATTTACGACGACGTTTCGTGTGAATTCTCCCTCGGCAATAAATAAAATTATTTGGGTATTTATATTTTTTAGGCTGCAAATTTTAAATCTAAGAATTTAGCTATTATTTGCCGAAAAATCGCTGGTATGACAGCTACATGTACCCTCACGCGACAACTTACAGTCACTACAGATTCCCATATAGACACTCGGTGTACTCGCCATACAACTCTGCATTTTCTTATTACAGTTATAATCCAATTTATAGCCCGTACTACAGATCGAATATTACATACGGTAGGCGCAACATGACCTGTTTTATAAAACTTAATGTGAAAACTTTCAGCGCAATAACAATCGCGGATCCCAAGGAAAACATAAAATTATAAATGTTCTTAATTGTTTTTATCCAAAACGGCGACAACATTATGAAAAATAAACGTTTATTTTTGAAAACTGATCCAGAACATAATCCATTATTCATTTCATGCAAAAACGCAGTATAATAATATAAACTCCAATATACAATGTGTTGCATAATTTTGGAAAGCTAGTGAGTTGGTATATATTTTTATGTTTACTAATATGTCTGCTAATCTTGCACTGTGACCGAAAATATTGTCAAAAGGTTTTTATCTTGCACCAAATTTCGGTCATTTTTGGCTTTTTCGCCGATTTCTTAAAATGAAACCAGCTCAAATCAAGAACATTTTCATCGGAAAGTTACAAAACACAAGTCTCCAAAACGCACTAATCAGTTTCATTCCATAATATTGTATAGCAGACTGGACAGACTATACCAGAGCCTATAGCTTGAATGGTTCCCGTATTAGGAATTGTTTAATGGTAATTCTAGTTTTCACTGGCTAAATCAGCGAAAGCTAGAATTACCAGCTTTCACTTAAATCCAGGAATCACTGATTTCCATCTATCACTGTAACACTTCTAATAAACGGTCTATTAAATTCCATACCACGGAAATATGTATTTATTCAATTAAAATCACATTATGCAAAAATCTATAAATATGTAAAACGGTTATCATCACAAACGTAAAAATATATGCCGAGCACGTTAAAAATGATTTTGGTTATATATTCCTTTTAGATTGTTTCACACGTAATCACAGTCTAACGAAACGTCGCATACGCTCTTTGGCAGCTTCCGATGCATTTTCCACCTTTTCACCAAGCTTTTGTCCAGTTTCCGCAGCGCTATCCAAAGTTTGGTCTATTTTGTCTCCAACTGATTCTTCACGCTTTCGACGTTCTTTCGCAGCTTCGGCCATACTATCTGCCTTGTTTTCTGAACATAAAATATTAAAATTATTATTTCGACAGTTCTATATACTAGTTTAAAAGAGTATAGCAATAAAAATTCATCGTTTTGTCTATTAAAACTAACGAAAATAAAATAATAGATATCTCAAATTGCTGTTAAATAAATAAACCATTTTTCAACATCTTACCGATGGCTTTTCCAGCGTTTTTCGCATTTTCCACTCCCTGATCAACTTTCTCTCCAAGTGATTCGTCACGCTTTCGACGTTCTTTGGCAGCTTCAGCCACGCTATCTGCCTTGTTTCCTAAACATAAAATGGTAAAATTATTATATCCATAGTTTTATAATAGTTTAAAAGTGTCTAGCAATAAAAATTCAGCGTTTTGTCTATTAAAACTAACGAAAATAAAATAATAGATATCTCAAATTGCTGTTATATAAATAAACCATTTTTCAACATCTTACCGATGGCTTTTCCAGCGTTTTTCGCATTTTCCACTCCCTGATCAACTTTCTCTCCAAGTGATTCGTCACGCTTTCGACGTTCTTTGGCAGCTTCAGCCACGCTATCTGCCTTGTTTCCTAAACATAAAATGGTAAAATTACTATTTCGACAGTTACATACTAGCTTAAAAGAGTATTATTGCCAAAACAATTAGTTTAAGACTTATGACGAAATGACAAAAATACAACATTTTATGATTTTCAGGATAGATCAAAATAATAACTAACCGAATAACTACTGTTAACTTCCAGATGTTCCTATTGGAGACATCTGGAATGGGCATTATTATTTGAATCACCGTCAGATAAGATGATTTCAATTTTGTCCAAATAATGAATCGGCTCAAATAATTATTACCTATTGCTTTTCCTGCATTTTTCGCATCTTCCACACCTCCATCTATCTTTTCTCCAATTGATTCGTCTCGTTTTCGCCGTTCCTTAGCTGCCTCGGCTATATTTTCCGTCTTTTGGCCAATTTTTTGACCGGTTTGTTTAACGCTATCAATACCTTGATCCACTTTTTCGCCAATTGAGTCATCCTGAATAAAACATAAGTATTACCGGAAACTCATAAATGCCTCGTAAATTATTCAGATTTTAATTTTATAAGTAAATCATTTCACTTGTGAATTAATGCGTTCTACACAACTCTTCTATTTTAGTATGATGTAAAGAACAAAACGTAAGGTAATTAATAATTAGTATACGAAGGTATGCTTTGTATTCAGCTAATAGGTTTTCCGCGTTACTCAGTTACATATTTGTAGGAAAAAACAAACCGCAAGAGCCACAGCGAAAAGCGCAATGAACCCACAAATAGATAAAATCGAAATAAACTTCATTACGAATACTTTTCGATACAATATTTTGCTGTCACAGTTTTCAAAAATTAAGAGTGCAAATGAGATCCAGCTCTTTTATACGGTCCTATTTACGAGCCGAAAATTACCCATGGCAATAATCTCGAAGACTTAAGTGACCAAACATCTCATATGTCAAAGATCACATCTGTTGTCCGCCTCATCCTTTGAGCTGGATAATGCACTGAAACAGGCAATATATTTTCCTTTGTTGATCATTTCCTCTCGGATATGTTCAACATAATGGCCGTGTTTATGCAACTTTACAGGCCCAAAACAATGCTCAGAAATAAAGGTTTGGTCCATTTGTTATTACTTCAAGTAAATTGCTAATTGAGCTTCCACGTTGTTTTAAATCTGATACGGGATTAAACATTACGGATTATAGCTAAACATTGTATGAAATTGGTGTATGATCTCTATGGCTTAGGTCATAGTGAAAACTATAAGCATTGAGTTGAAAAGATCAAAAAGCACAAATGCTTCGAAGATTTTATAACTGCAAGAAATTGCGTGAATAGAAAGGACGACGAGAATGACAAAAATAAAACATAATTAATTACAAAACTATAAAAACATTTGTTAATAAATCCCTTTAATAGAGAAATGTTTTATTTATCGTTTACAGTAAATTACCTAGTAAATACAATGAATACAATGAGAAGGGAGTTACGAAAGAATGATTAAAACACCTTATGGGACTAACCGTTTCGTCTCTGAATTCTAGACGGTTAGAAATGTTACTTTACTAAGAAGCCAGTGTCTGTCCGTCCGTGGCTGCGTGGCTAACTGCCGTTTCGACCACTTCCACGGCTCATTTCCGGACAAGTGATAGCTTAAAATGTTCGTACGGATGTGCTGATGCAGATTTTCAAAAAATTTAGACAAAATATAGACAAAATTTTTTTGACAAAAATTTTTTTCGGCGCTGGCCGCCGCGTGAGCGGCGGCGCGGCACAGCTAGTAAGATAATACTCTGTTAGTCGAGACTCATCAGTAGACCCTAACATAGATGCAAATGTAGAACATTCTTAAGGGGTATGAAACGTGTGATTGCCTAACAAAATGAGAAAATGAGGAGATTGTAAAATGTAAGTCATGAGAACTTTGGTTTAGAGTCTAATAATAATGCAAAGTTTTCGTGGCATGACATTTGAAATTTGAAAAGTAAAAACCTGTGACTCCACAAGATTTTAGATAATATAGTGAATCATTTTATCAGGTGTTGCAAACATTCATAAAATGGCGTAGATAAAAGTTCCGCGTAGGCAAATGGCGATTTGAATTTGCGCCAAAACAAATAAGGGTCCACTCAAATTTTTTTTACCAATCTCTAGAGGAGACCCCTGCCGAGTAATCCCCCTCATTAAAAATTTTCAGCGGCCCTTTTTAACCCCTTTGGTGTGCAATTATGTTTTGGCGCAAATTCAAATCGCCATTTGCCTACGCGGAACTTTTATCTACGGCATTTTATAGGTTTTGAGATTTCTTTTTCATAGCATAAACATTTTGTCTTTGAAAATTTAAGTACACTTTAAATATCACTCTAGTTAGCCTCTCTTTGCAACGAAACTTTAACATAAAGTGCATAAAATGCTTCTCCCTTTTCATGCATTATTTCGATACAGCGGAATTCCATTAATCGGCCGTTTTTGTTTCGTCGTTTATATATGTAGAGTCTAGGTAAAACCCCTCCCCCCGCGGCCTTTTTTGGCATAACTTTTTACTGGAACATTCTAGAAGGATGAGTAATAGCTTAAATGAAAGCAAAGACTTTGGACTACAAATTGGTATATTACTTGCCGAAGTAGCCCTAAGTAATATACCAATTTGTAAACTCCGTCTCATAACTATAGCCCCACCTCCCAGCGCGGCGAAAAAAGCTAGAGGTCGGCCAAACCGTTTTACCGATACCGATATATCGGTCGAACCGATATTTTCAGAAAATTGAAAAACCGATACCGATACCGATATATCGGTATCAGTATCGGTTTTTACCGATATTTTCAAATTTTTCCAAAAATGAGTCAAATTTGTCAAAAAATTTGCATTTTTGCCCTTATTTTGTCATTTTTTCGGGTTTTAGTTCATTCTTTTGCACTTTTAGGTTATTTTTTCATGTTTTTGTTCATTTTTTAGAATTTAGTCATGTTTTTGTTCATTTTTTCGCAATTTTGATCAATTTTTACTGTTTCTGTTGGCCCGGGGTTTCTAACCGGAAAATCGAGAATCCGGA
Organism: Ditylenchus destructor; assembly: GCA_022814885.1. Lineage (NCBI taxonomy): Eukaryota > Metazoa > Nematoda > Chromadorea > Rhabditida > Anguinidae > Ditylenchus > Ditylenchus destructor. The sequence goes on along the minus strand of JAKKPZ010000002.1, from coordinate 6,051,370 downwards.
ATTTTGCCGATTTCACCTATATAGGGGTTTTTCGATGCGGGGAATCCGAATTTGAGGTCAGATTTTAGGTGGTCCCGCCACGAAAATTGAGAAAACCGCTATTTTCTTCAAAAAATGGCCATTTTTGGTCAAAAATGGCCCAAAAATGGTCATTTTTGGCGCGATACGAAAAAACCAATAGCAGATTCGGAAACAGCGCATCAAAATACCCCTAAAAACATGTTTTCCGAAAAATCCGAAAAAATTTGATTTTTTTTACCATAGGGGGACCACATGGTTTTGCCAAAAAAATTGATTTTTTGAAAATGTGGAACAATTTTTTGATGTTTGTGTGTTTTTTTCTCTTATAAAATTCGGTCTCGGTTTCGGCCATTTTTTAGTCGCAAATATTTTCCGCGTCTAAGTGTTTTTGGGGTTACTTCGATGCACTAATCACAAATCTGCAATTGGTGAAATGGTGAAAAATGAAAATTTTGGCCAAAATTTCACAAAATATTGACCAAAATATTAACCAAAATAGCGCCGCAGGCGAAATTTTTGTAAAAAATATGGCTCGTTTGGTAAAAATTTCAATGAAAATTCTGACTATTTTCCGATATTCTCGTAAAATTTTCGAACCGATACCGATATAAAAATATCGGTATCGGTGGCCTGTTTTACCGATACCGATACTGATATATCGGTCGAACCGATATTTTCGAAAAATTGAAAAACCGATAACGATATAACCGATATTATCGGCGATATATCGGTATCGGCCGACCTCTAAAAAAAGCCTGTTTAGAGCAGCAGAAACGTGAAAATTCGGCAAAGTAAAGCGTAGGTAGTAGTTTAATATCTGAGGAGCATATTTATTATCAATTCACCAATAACACACAAGAAATTTTTGGATTTCTGAATAAATGTTTGAAGACACCCAAACTTTGGACCACCTGCCCAAGTCTCATAACTATAGCCCCACCCGTAATTTCATAAAAATCATATCAAAATCTAAAAACTAACGTCATATTCGTGATCAGCGCATCAAATTACCCTACACTTTTTCAGGCAAAAAAATCGACAAAAAATTTTTTCGATCCATAGGAGGGACCACATGGATTTTTTGACAATTTTGAGACTTTTTCAAAACACCGCCAAAATTGGCACTTTTTGGCGTTCTGTCAAAATAGGATGAATGGTGTAGAAACTAGAGACCTTTTCGGACCAGATGCAAAAAACCGCACTGAATATCGCAAATAAAACATGGACTTTCGAGTAGGTTACATTTTAAGTTCACAAAAAATACCAATTTTCTATACAAAATTGCGAAAAAGTGTGTACTTAAAATGTAACCTACTCGAAAGTCCATGTTTTATTTGCGATATTCAGTGCGGTTTTTTGCATCTGGTCCGAAAAGGTCTCTAGTTTCTACACCATTCATCCTATTTTGACAGAACGCCAAAAAGTGCCAATTTTGGCGGTGTTTTGAAAAAGTCTCAAAATTGTCAAAAAATCCATGTGGTCCCTCCTATGGATCGAAAAAATTTTTTGTCGATTTTTTTGCCTGAAAAAGTGTAGGGTAATTTGATGCGCTGATCACGAATATGACGTTAGTTTTTAGATTTTGATATGATTTTTATGAAATTACGGGTGGGGCTATAGTTATGAGACTTGGGCAGGTGGCCCAAAGTTTGGGTGTCTTCAAACATTTATTCAGAAATCCAAAAATTTCTTGTGTGTTATTGGTGAATTGATAATAAATATGCTCCTCAGATATTAAACTACTACCTACGCTTTACTTTGCCGAATTTTCACGTTTCTGCTGCTCTAAACAGGCTTTTTTCGCCGCGCAGGGAGGTGGGGCTATAGTTATGAGACGGAGTTTAGTCCAAAGTCTTAGCTTTCATTTAAGCTATTACTCATCCTTCTAGAATATTCCAGTAAAAAGTTATGGCAAAAAATGTCCGCGGGGGGTTTTACCGGGGGGGTTTATCGGTTCCCATATATGTACCGGTGGGTAAAACAGGATTGGGGGGAGTTACAATTGGGGGGTTTCACTGAAAATCGCCATAACTTGCTAAAAATGGACGATATCATTTTTCTAAGCGCACTTTTCTTACCTAACTCTTCCGGAATATGGGGGGTTTACTTTTTGCATTTTTTCATAAGTGGCCATTTTTGGCTCTAAAATTGCACTTTTTGCTTTTCCCGCCAAAAGTTTCTCGAAAAACAGGTTTTGAACGTCGAAGTACCCCCTAATTGGCCCCCTCCTCAAAAATTTTTTGCGGATCCACTAGAGGGACCCCCTAGAAAGCCCACGGTAAAATTAAAATTATCCAAAGGGGTCTCTTTACCACTTTGGCATTCGTTGGCGTTCGTAAAAATTCAAGTAAAACCCCCCAATGCTACCTTTGCCGTACCGGTTAAATGGAAGGTAAGTTATATGTCACCAGTTTCAATCTCTTTTGTTTAACACTGTTTCTATTGAGCGCAGGTCTGAGCGATTAAAGCATTGTTCATTCGTTAGTTTATGTACTATATAGCTCCGCGCCGCGGCCTACGCCGCGCTCCCCTTCCCCCGTCAGCATGCCCCATTTTTCAAAATAACTTGAAAAAAATTTGAAAAATTTCGTAGCCCGGGGATACTCCTATCAAAAAAATAGTTTTTTTCTGGGCTCAGGACCTCTTAACCCTTCATTGCCGGAGCCATAGACAAAAGGCAGATTGTCTGCATTACCATTAGCTTTCCTTTTGGTGAGCTGTCTTTATCAAAATCATGATGGCCACCATTATTTATTTCTCTTTTCTATGTGATCTATTTACAGACACACTCTTTGTATGAATAATGAACACTCATTCGTTTCTTTCTTTTTGTGAACTCTTTAGCAAATTAAAATCGTATCCGAACGGATACACTCGGCAATGAAGGGTTAAAACCCCGGAGGCAAAAAATCCGACCGAAAAAATGATTTCACCCGCAGGGGTCCAAACCTGGGTCGGCTGACTCCTGATGCTTAGCAGCTAACCACTTAGCACTGTACCACGGAGGCAAGATGAGGTGAGCACTGACAGGCTTCAGACACCAGCAAATTAGTACCATATTGGTACTGTACTAAACACACACTCACTCGACATATTGTTCACATTGGAGAGAGAGCAGCATTTATCGTCTGTAAAATTGAGACAGACGATAAATGTTGTTGATTGATTGATATTTGGTCTCATCAGGTCGTGTTATTCTCAATAGTATCTCACAAGGTCAGCTGTACCTCAAGACCGCAGGCCCAAATAGTCTCATGAGCAACCCTTACTCTCGAGCAACCTTACTTAACCGTAACTCAGACAACCTCGAACAAAGTACCGGATGCAGGATAAGACGGATGTGCCGGGTCCGAGCGGGGTGCAGCGCGGCGAGGATCAGACACACCCGCCTGACACTACCACACACACTGTCAACCGATGGACCCATCCCCGCTGATTCATTTGAAATTCATGAATCGTTTCAAAAAATGACATACATGAAACATACAAAAGAAAAATATATTTCCAATCAGACTCCTAGAGGGAGTCCCTGGATTTAGTAAAAGAATAATCACCATTCCATACATACAGTAGTCTACATATAAACAATTATATATTTAGACAGAGAGAATCCGCTATCTAATGCGATAATTCGAATATTTGCATAATAAAAATGCCAACATAGATACTTATGCTATGCGATATTCTTTATCACCATGTATTCCAAATCAATGTTATTGATTCATTATCAAGATACTATTATAATGATGTTTTCATTTATTCAGCTTCTTCTTTTAGTGACCACTTAGAGCTTGAGTTGTGAAAAAAACGGACTCATTCTTCCCAGTTATCGGCGCTTTCTTTGAAAAATACTTCCAAAGTCGCACATTTCTGAATTCGTAGTGGAATGCACGTCGATATTCGTTGCTATAATTATTATTATTAACCGTCATCATGGTGGGGAAATTCGGCTAATTCAAAGGAAGGCTTTGCAGAAGCTATGCCGAAATTTATTGCAGACCGATCCGCTTGGGACTACCGATTATTTGAAATTTTTAGAAAAAAATTGAAAAGGTAGGCTTACGTTTCAGCGATGGCGTTCGTTCTTATACCTTCTATGCGGGCAGAATCAATCATAAGTTGGAGTGCTGCCAGAGATAGAAAGAGATGAAGCGAGGCAGTGGGAAACAGCCTTGCGCTCATTCCACTGTGTTTGGTTATTTCCCACTGCCTCGCTTCATCTCTTTCTATCTCTGGCAGCACTCCAACTTATGATTGATTCTGCCCGCATAGAAGGTATAAGAACGAACGCCATCGCTGAAACATAAGCCTACCTTTTCAATTTTTTTCTAAAAATTTCAGATAATCGGTAGTCCCAAGCGGATCGGTCTGCAATAAATTTCGGCATAGCTTCTGCAAAGCCTTCCTTTGAATTAGCCGAATTTCCCCACCATGACCGTCATTGAACTAAATAATGATCCTCGTGACTAAAAATTTTAATTTTTTCAAACGCCAAAACTTGGCGTTGGGCTAAAATAGTGTCATACTATTTTAGCGCCTTCGGCGCCCCAACCCGCTAGGAAGCGGGTAGCGTGCATCAGCGGCGCTTCGCGCACCGCCATCAGCGGTCAGAGTTGGGTTGTTCGGGAGTAGAGCAGCATCGACAGTGGCTTTGTCAGCGGAACCTCGCGGCCTTCGGCCGCGAGGGTTGTCGACGGTGCATCAGAATCCGGGATTCTGAATCCTGAAACCCAAAATCTGACTTCAGATTCGGATTCCCCGTAGCCGAAAACGCTATTACTATTACCCATTACTATATAAAGGATGCGAATTCTAATTTAGCCAGTGGCTGCCTAGTGGCTTTCTATAAAATCTAACCAAAATTTCCTTGCAGGGAGCAATAGCAGGAAAAAGGCTATGTGGGATTAAAAACACCTATATTCGCGCACGCGGCAACGTAAGTGATTTAAATTGCACAGACGATTAAAATTAAATTTTTTCCAATTAAATTTTTTGTTAGAATCTAGAGAAGGCCTCTAGGCAGCCATATTAGAATTCTCATATATATGCCACTATTTTATCGAAATGCCAAGCTCTGGCGTTAGACAAAAATTCAAATTTTTTATACACAGGATCATTAGTTAGTTCAGTGACGTTATTAAAGTCATAATTTTCGTCCAACCTTACCTGAAAATATAGACAAGTGGTGGGTTGCTTGCGGAAGCTATGGATGTTAAAAGAGTTCTAATACCAGGAAAAAGATACATTTGACAAAATGAATTCTGAATCCCTCCGAATACAATGGAAATGACGCAGTTGAATAGCCATGACGAAACCACCAACACCATTATAGCAACTATTGATTTAAAGATTTTCTTTGTATTTTTGTCGGTCACATCTAAAGAAGACAGGTCAAATCGGAGTACTTTTGTTATTAGTGTTCAATTATTCAGAACCAATCCCGAAATATTTGTACTATCCACATATCTCTCGATTGAATCTTACAAAAAAATAAATTGTCCGTCAAATATATAATTTTTATCAGAAGTTTTTAAACTAATACTTCTGCCCGCTTTTGTGTAGGCCCTTTGCATAGCGATCCACACGAGAACATATATTGAAAATGATGCACCATTTATGATTACTCCATTTCTGGTTAATTCTGAACCGGCCTTGAAGAAAATATCGTTTGTGCCACATATGACTGGCCTGTAAGTCATAATATACAAAAATATACGGTAATTTTATTGTGAAGTCTCCTAATATCACAGCATCGAAGTTCCAAAATGATAAGTTTGGACTCCGAAGAGTGTATGTGTACATGTTATAAACTTATCTCGAAAGAAATTTTATGATAGTTTCTGAGAAAGATTTCTTCAAGAAATATTTTTGTTGGACTAAACATAATAATTACCAATCTGGATATGTTAACGTTGTCCGAAAACCAAGGAAAAATACAGCGTAAAATGTATATGAAAATATTATTAGCAACAGGATGGACAAATACATTTTGATGTTCAGTTTCGAAAACCTAAAAATAATTATCATTTTTACATCTTTAATAATCCTTTTACATTTGCTATTTTAGATTAATTTTTTACCAGAACGGAAAGACAACATTGATCAGCCTGTCCAAACCAACAAAGAAAACGCTGGATACTGAAGTGAATAGTGCACAATAAGGTAGAAATTGAATGTAAAAACACGTAGATAAGCGTATGAATTTGATGCCAGTGACTGAGAGTATGACTGGATACGAGTAAGATATCAGATATACATTGTCACATAACGCTCCAAATGCCAAAATATAATTACAAGTACCGTGAAGTGACCTAAGCTTGCGTTGTAAACTGATACTCAAATATATTATAACAACCTCATTTTAACAAATATTAACAGGTATTTACAAAAAACATTATTACACAATAATTAATACGTACCTGTTCTTAAAAGTAACGTACACCAGTGCTGGATTTAGTATTAATCCAGGAATACTTAGAAGCCATTTAATGACGGAAAATATGATCAAGTTGACAGTTTCACTGTCTTTATTAAAGTAAATGTAATTCTAAAATCTAGGGAAGTAATGCATAATTTGTCAAAAACGGGGTAACTTGCCGCATTTGTCATGTTATAAAAGTTGAAGCTCATTCTCTAAGCAAGCGTTCAATTAGCAAGCAATAGAATATCCAATAAGGAATAACTTTTCCTTAAATTATAAGTTATTTCCTGAATAACTACGGTTAAGTAAATCATTTTAAAGAGCCAAACTTGTTACTCTTTAACTTAAGGGGGTTTTCGAACAAAAATAAAAGATTTTTATTGTTAAAAAAAATTCCCATGGAAGATCACGAAATTATTCCCTTTATGTTTTCTTTGAAAATCTGTGATATCTACAGTTATTTAATGAATTAAAGGAATTTCTCATTTGACTTGTGAGTGTGTGTGTGGCACGTGTGTACTAAAATACAATTTTGAATACAATCGTAGATTTACAAGAAAGACTCTATTTCAGCTCGATTATTGTAGCGCAGTTGTACTTAAAACGCTAAATATTGTATTCGAAGTTCATAGAACAGAACACGTTTCACGAGCAACATTTTTGGTCACAAATAATCACTTCTTGAAACATGGATTATGTTCAGTGCGTAATCTTTCCCATGATCATTTGCGTTAGAATTTAATAACATAATGTGGGCTCAATTTCATGATTAAACACTTGGGATCTTTGAGCAATGCTTTTAACGTTTTGAGGTGCAGTATTTTGAGCAATTTACAGTACTAATTTCGACAAAATAAAATTTAGCCACGAATGGTCCATGGGAAAATGTACAGTACGAAATGGTTTCTATAATGCGGTTCACCCAGCTGCAACGTTTTTGGGCATGCGGTCGTAACTCACATATTTGGTGAGTTTGAGACCTGACATTTTTCCCTTACATACCAAATCGACCCTGAGGAGCAACCATCACTCGTTATTTTTTATGGCGGCATTAATAAGGTGGGATACCTCTCTGAAGATTGATTTTGGGCATTTGGCAGTTTCTGAGTACAGAAATCCCAGAAAAATTCATAGGCTATACTTCGAAGATCTATATACACTAAATTTTTAGCCGCTTCAGCTGCCCCTTCCAAGCCTAGTAAGTATGTATTTTTCACTTATTTTTTTTCAATACTTCCAAGCAGCTGCTACCGCTATATTTTACAGCGAAATTAAAACACCTGTTTGAGAATAAAAATGCAAATCGACCAGACGCAGACGCAATTTTGAAATGAAACAACAGCAGTTTTTAAGTAATTTTGTAACCAGAATTATTATATACTTAGACTGATGTTAACCTGATGCCAATTGAAACATATTTTAACAGATTAAAAGCAAAATATACGTTTACTAAATACTTCACTAAATACCTAAAGCGGTACATAATTAGAACGATAAAAGCGCTGGTTATTGGTTCAAATGACCTCGGCTATATTGTGTTATACAATATGTGACATAACTATGTGGGAATAAAAACTTGAAGCTTCAGTTTTTATATTTTTAATGAAACACGCCTCGATATGTTTTTACGTCCAAAGCAGTTATTTCCTATTATTTTCGCCCTAAAAACAAGAGCTAGACATAATTTTTAATATTAAATTACTAAATTAAATTATTTGTGGAGAAATTCACAAGAATTGTTATGAGTTTATGCTTAACTACAGGTATGTTATGAACAGTATTTTTCTCTGAATACCAATGCGGAACTATTAAAACTGTTCTGTATAAATAATACTCATAACTTCATACAGTTCATTTCATAAAGGAATAAACCGATAATTTTGTTCACTTTCAGTAAAAACAGAAAGCAGAATGATGCTCTTTTACGTAATTTAATCAGAAAGCATACGACCGACTGACGGCTGTAGTAACAAAAATAATTCGAATCACGAGAACGACCGTTCCCATCATGCACTAATAGTAGACTCAACTAGACTCTCCTCAGACGAAAAACGAGCGTAACATAAAATGATTATATATTATAATGGTGCCAACCACAAAAACTTGGTACTTTCCCTAAAAGTTCTATTTCAAGCTTCGCGTTATTATCATTTTTCATATATGCGATAGAATTTGAAGAAAAATCGGATTTTAAGAATCTTTTAGTTAATAATTTATTTTGTCAGTTAATGTAAAATGTGGAAGATTCGTCAATTTTCACTTTTTAAATGTTCAAAATGAGTACGTGACAGAAGCGGATTTGGTTGCGTACTTTGGAGTTTTCCCTTTGATATCCAATTTTTGCTCAGCTATTTGAGCAAACAGAGCGTTAGAAACGCTATGGAAGAGAAGAAAAGACAGAGTAGAGAGCACAGAATTTCCCCTTTCTCTGTTTCGTCATTCTGCCCAAATTCCGTTCCCTTCATGCACCAACAGTTGGCTCAACTAGACACTCGTCAGACGAAAACGAGCGTGTCATAAGGTTATATGTTATAATACCGCTTCCATTTTTAGAAATTCCACTTGTTTCAAAATTTTGATCTTATTCAATTTCATGTTCTGTCATAATCCGATCGCGCATCAATTTTAAGGAAAGACACCAATGAAAAATTTGATTTTTCCGTATTTTTCGGTTTATGTCCCTACTTCAAGCGGTCATATATATCTCGTAGAGCATGAAAGCATAACTTATTATGTGAAGAGTATGTTGTTAAGCATAGTTTTTACTATAAAACCACTTTTTACACAGTGCCGTACGTTAAGCTAAATTTCTCGATAAATGCTGTCAAAAATTACCGAAAATCAATATTTCGGGTATTTTATTAGAATTCTTGAATATTAAAATTTATCAATGGTTGTAAGCAAGTTGTATGTCGTCTAAGAGATTAGGTGTTGTCAATCATAACAGTAAATATTATGGAAAACGCTAATGAATAAATATTTGAAATACAATTTTTTTAAACCATGCATATTAAAGTGTACAAGATGACAATGATATGAAGATATAAGAGCGTAATGACACCCCTTAGCCCGACATTTCATAAGAAATCCTATAACTAATTCGCTGAGTCCCTATCCGAAAACTGAAGTTGTGGGTCAGATAGTATTTAACGGTATTAAATGATTGCTACAATTTTGTGAATTTCAACTGCGATTGTTATAAATGATCGAGTTATTGTTTAGAAGACGCAATAATCATTCGTGATTCCGTCGTTGGCTATTTTGTTTAATATTATTCAGCTGACTGCATTTAATTATCAAATATGCACAGAAAGCGAAAACGAAAACAATGAACCTATCGTGGCTTATTCGATCTATTTCCAGATCGATTCTTCTAAACACGAGCAAACACGGCAAGCAACGTCTAAAAGACTCATCAAACCCATATAACGATGACGACGATCAACAAAATTATTCCGAGAGCTCGTCATTCTATGTAACAATAGTGCTCCCCGATGGTCAGCATACGTTAAGAGCTAAAAATGGTGAGACATTGGCAGAAGTGATGGAAAGGTATATATTTTTATACTACACCAATTAATACTGTGTGTTGAACAAAGAAAGTTATTTTCTGTCTTTTTTGAGTTATATAAGGAAGTTTTCTTTCGCATTCTCCTTGAAAGGCAAATTTAATCATTTCTGATTTTTAATAATTTTCTCTTACCATAAAAAATTTGTTTTCTTTAGAAATCTCATTCCTCCGCTGATTAAAGCAGTATCTAATCCAAGTGAATGGAAAATGGTGGACGCGTGGTTTGTGTCCAGCTTCAGTTCTGCTCGCGTTTATGTCGATAACATCTTTTATGACAACTTGTTGGGTCCCGGCCACCCAAAATTTGATGAATTCAATGATCCGATTCAACTGAATGAAGAAGAGCAACATGTCAGAAATTTCATTTTGACTAAAGAATTAGACGGTTTATGTATTGTATGCGATTACTCGTAACGTTTTTAGTAATTTGTGCATTACAAACAATAAAACATTTTACTTTCAATTACATTTTTAGTACTATTAAATATTTACTATACTGCCTTCGGAAGATAGTAGGTCTCTTTTGAATATGTCGATTTGAATTGGCGCCACTAGCGCCAATTTAATTTAGAAGGGGGCTAGCGCAAATCTGATATTGCTAACCCCTTTTAAAATAAGATTTTAGAGGGGGCTAGCAATATCAGATTTGAACTAGCCCCCTTCTAAATTGAATTGGCGCTACTGGCGCCAATTCAAATCGACATATTCAAAAGAGACCTACTATCTTCCGACAGTCAGTAAATCTGCTAGTCTGCAATGAGAAACTTAAAACACGGATATGATAAATCACAGTGAGTCGAAAGTGCTCCATTTTCTAATAATGCGATTTTGTGGTAAGAAATTTTGAGAATATTTTAAAACTACTAGCGGCCAGATAAAAAATGACTCGAAAAATAATTCTTCAAGTTATTTCCGAGTACATTCGAACTTCTCTATAACGTATTCCTCTTTAATATACTTTTTGTTTGGAACAGACCGATACGTTAACGAGAGGTTCGACTGTTTAATAATATTCATGAAAATATTTATTATATTCAACATATAATTACAACGTATGTTTGGACGATTAAGTGACCCGATTAATAGTGTATAATAAAACGAAACATTCAAATTGAGCTTTAAAATATGGCACACATAACGGAAATTCATATCTTTTAACTTCTTAGCCCAAGCGCTCCGTTTCAAACTCTCATGCAATCTGTTCAACGGTCTTTGATTATTTCTTCAACAAATTTGGTGTTGAAATCAGATATGGGCTACAATAGGGCTCAATTTTTCCAACACAATACCTGATTGTGAGGATACTGATGTTTTTGCGGCTGAAGCACTTGTAAGCTTTTCCGGTCTTGAAATGTCTATTTTATCATTGTTCTCTCCCATACTAAGCTTCATCTGGTCGCCTATCAGTGGCTTCATTGAATTTTCACCCATGCCGCTAACATTCTCTGAAATTATTGTATGCCTTCGAAAATAAACTAAAGATGTCCACGTACCTTTCGAATATATTTTATCTCTATTGGCTAAATAATGCAGTGGAGGATTCCTCTCATCAGTTGTGTTCCCGTCCTCTCTCAAGGTTGAATCTGGACGTTTGTCCTCATCTTTGGCCTCACCACAACCCATAAAGTCCACCTCTGTAGGTACTGATCTTGACATAGTTATTGGCGGAACAGCGAGGGAATGCCTATGCATCTGCGCTGGGTGTGGTCTCCTTCTAGCCGGTTTTGGTGGCGGTCTGTCGGGTTGTAGTGGATTTATGGGTGAATTTGTAGCCAACGGTGATATTGCTGTTGAATATCCGATGCCTTGCGTCCAACCTACGCCTGCAGATGGAGTAAATTTCCTATTTGTACCGTTAGAATGGTGGGTCCACCGGGAGGATTGTTCAGACATCTTTCGCAAAAGGCTGAAATTCGAATAGATATATTTTGAAAGAAATTTATTCAAGCTACTTTATTATTGATAGTGTATAGTATAGAGTATGCCAGAAGAAAACTAGAAGACCATATGGATCTAATATAAATACCCATATTTTTTCGCCGCGTTGATGCAAAAAATAACACGCCCAAGTTTTGTTTTAAAAACTTTATCTCAGTTAGTGTCCAATTATGTTGAAATAGAATTTTTGGAGCCAAATAAAAATTTTAAATTAGAAATCGAACATAAAAAGACATGAATATTCGGAGTACCGTCGGTACCACTAAAAGAGTTATTCAGCGCACGGCGGATGTGCCTATAATAATATTTTCACTCACCCATTGCTATACTGATGTGGCTGAAAATAGTGATGTTGAAGTGACACTTTTCTGCCGTACTTGCTCGGATCTAGCATAAGCTGGGGTAAGTCTCCCAAAGAGCTTTCTGTAGCTTTATGCTTTGGAGGTAACCTAAGCGTGGCTCTGGTGGCCCTTTGGAAGCTCTGATAGTGCATTCGACATGGTAATAGAAGTAGTTGATGGAAAGCTCGTCTGTACTTTTGGGAATAGCATGAATAGATGAGTGGGTTGAGTGAACTGGATAATAACGATAGCCATTGAAAGATGGGACGGAGTACAGACGAGGCGAATTGAAAGAACGGGGAATCTCGGTTGGATGCCAGAAAGAAGTAGCAATAAAGCCCTGAAATTATAAATTAATTGCAATTACATAATAATGTTCACAAATTCTTCACTGTTACATTTTGCATAATTTGCTAAGAATATTTTATTTTAGTACAAAATTAATATTAATTAATTCTTACCATATAATGGACTCCAGCAAATAATGAAAACAATGATTACCTGAAAATTATGACATAGGTTACTCGAAAGTTGGCAAAGCTCAAGTTTCCATTTTTCATGTAAAGTACGGACCCAGCCGAAAAAAAGTTAGTTTAACTTTTCATTTAATAACAATTTACCGTTAGCATCATTTGCGCTACACGAAGTTTTATCCTTTCATCACGAATCTAAATTCTAATATCTATTAGAAATATTAGCAATAAGATAATACATTATACCCTGGCGTCTATAGCCAAACTCTGATGACTTGTCACAGTTCGGAAAATGAGGGCGTATGAGACACTAATCAGAATAACAGGCACCAGAAAGGCAATTATCAGGTTGACAATAATAAAGTGAAGAAAATCGTCTTGCGTCGATACACAAAGACGAGCAACTAGCGTGCCATTGGGCGGCAAAAGGTCGTATAAAATCTGGAATAAGCATGGGATATTGATAAGCATGCAATATTCATGGGAAGGAATCTAAGCATTAAATTATTGGAATGTCTGTCAAATGCTCCATTATGAAATATAATTATCAATATAAAAATAATATTAGTAATTGTGTATAAAAATTTCTGACCTCATCATAAAGCACTAAGTTTGGCGAAGCTAGCAACGCACTGAGTACCCAGAGCCCACAGATCATGTAAAGAATAGGCCTCGCCTCCCACAAAGTATATTTTAGAGTGTGACATATGGCCATATATCGATCTGCGGTAACCTATATAATAATTTTGTATCGCCTAAAATGAGAGTACAAACTTACGGCCACTAGCGTGAATATTGAGGCACATGAAGTCGTACTGTTAATGAACGTGGATAGTTTACAGCCAATTGCTCCCAGCTGCCATTCTAAAATGGGATTGATGATCGCTATGATCAGCATTGTCATGTCAGTCATTTTCAGTCATGTCAATCAGCGATCAGACATCCCGAGACGCCGTTTTAAGCTTCAGCCATGAAATTACGAAAATTGCATAAAGGGGTTTTTATTCCGCCTTCACCTCTATGTAAATTCTCAAAACATTGGGGAGCCAGAAAGTAATCCAAAACCAAAAGCTAGGAACCTAAAGGGATTTGCAAACCACATCTTAATGTTTTATAATACAAATTAATTTCTTCAACCGTTCTCCTTTGATAATATGATAATTTTTTCCTCCTGTTAAATTTTGTACGAAATATTTCGTAATATTCATATAAGAGGGATTTTCATTTGGGAATTATCAACTGATGATTCGTAAAACATGAATGATTCAATGATGAATTGAAGACATTCCGCTAAGAACTTTCCGGAAATTTTTTGTGCTCCTTTTTTTATACCCATTTTTGAACTGAGTCCAAATTTGGACTCCCAAATTTGCTAGCTTGCATTTTGACCTTACTACAGGAGACCTAATAAAATCGAAATCACATAACAGTTATTTAGAAATGCACCTAGACTTGTGCAAAGGCGGTTAAACGATAGAGGACTCTTTTGGGGGATGTAGACATATTGCCTACAGGACGTTTTGCCTACAGGACGTTATGCCTACTCCTTATAAAAACGACGTTTTGCCTATTGATTTCGCCTACTCCTTATAAAACGGACATTTTACCTATAATTTTTATTCAAAAGGTTAATAACAACAGAAAATAAGCATAGTTGCTTGTTTGGCGCCTTATAAGGGTTGTTCGGGAGCTTAAGCCTAAGATTAAGTCCGTTTAGGCATGCACAGTAGCCTAACGTAAGGGTTGTTTAGCCTAACGTAAGGGTTGTTCGGGAGCTTAAGCCTAAGATTAAGTCCGTTTAGGCATGCACAGTAGCCTAACGTAAGGGTTGTTTAGCCTAACGTAAGGGTTGTTCGGGAGCTTAAGCCTAAGATTAAGTCCCTTTAGGCGTGCACAGCGGGGTCCCAAGCTAAATCCTTGTTTGGCGTTTTTATAAGGATTGTCGCGCTCCGCTCTTTTGGTTTCAGTTGGCTTCATTTGTTTGATGTTTGTATTATTTTACCGAAATATTTTTAAGGGAAGCTTATTAAAAATCTAAAAACGGTAAAGCAGAAAATATTTTTCAAACATAACAGTTTCCTATATTTCTTGTACTTACGTATTATTTACTTCATTGTATTGCTTGCAAAAAACTTGCTGAAATAAATAGTAAAAACTTCGATTGTTCTTCACTCAAAAAATATCATATACTTTTTGTCACATTTGATAGCGTCCGGATACAATATTAGTGTTTCTGTTTAATGTTTGTTCAAAGTACAGAGTAAAGAAATTCTCAAAAAGACCGTCTTTCTTCCTTTCAAAACCAAAGGGAATTAATATTCTCATTCCGCCATACGCCAAATTTAGCTGGCATTTTCGGGAGGAAAGAATAAATTATCATTATGCCTTTTAATCCACTCAGGCCAACGACTTCCAATTTCTTAAAAATGCATGCCTCTGGCATTAGACATTTGCAACAGACATTAAAATTTCTCTTCAATGCAATGCATCTCAAAAGTTGAGTTTACTTTATGCTCAATTTTGCAAAGGAAAAGATGGAAGCTTGTTTAGTTATTTTTGTTTACCTAAAGTAAATTTTAACAAGTTATGTTAAAAGACGCAAGTTCTTTTCTCGCACCACTTATCTGCAAACTACAATCTTTGGCTAGGAATAGGCGTCATTGCTGCACAGAAGCTTCTGCCGGAAATCCGTTGTCGTCAAATTCTGCTATTTTTGCAAATTGTGGTCAAACAAATTTGTAAAAAGGATGCTAGGAATGTTTTATTCTGGCAAAGTTTCAATTTCATTTGAAATTTATCATTAAAGTTATAAAATAAAGTGGCTTGAGAAAAATTTATCAAAAATCCATTTACACTTCTCTATACTTTACTCACAAAACCCTCTAAAATTTATTGACCAATTCTTTGGTCGCTAATTTCGGCTTCTTTGTGAAAACAGTAAAAAGCACTTCGACATAAAATTGGAGGCATTTAATTGAGTCAGCGCCAACTGTTCGAATAAAAAGAGCATTTGGACGTGGCTTAAAATAAATTCCATTGTCAAGGTGGCACTAAAAGGCGTAGAACATTCAAAGAAAGTTAATAGAGGGAATGTTTGAATTACATTTCCTTATGGCCCCTTAAATTTGGACTATGTTCTTAGAATATTTTATAGGTGCTTGGCAAATGCGAAGCAAACGTTGATTTCTACTGATGAATTCCAGCGCACTTATTGATGGCTACATTACTCGAAACTTTAAATAAGTTCGTATTTACATTTGCTTACCTGTGAGCAGATTATTAAGCAACGTTGTGGGCAAGCAGAATAAAATAATCAGCAAATCGGCCAATGCCAGAGATGAAATTAAATAATCTGTTGTGGTGCGAAGGTTCGAATTGAACAGCACGACAGCTAGCACAACAAATACATTGCCAATAAGTCCGGCGACAAATACGCCCAAATAGAATATTATGTAGACCGTTGCAAGGGACCAAGGCTGTCGCATGCTCTCGAGCACCTCCACAACATCTTCGCCGGATGTGTCATCCATCTCAGAAAATGGATGGTTTCAAATTATCTAAAGTTTTTGGCTGAACTCAACGCATTTATCGAATTAATCCCACGTTATATTTATGGACAAAAGACGCTACGCCAAAATTTCGCCATATTTTGTGAATTTTAAGGCCATCCGGAGCCGAATTGCGATGAATTTTCGCCAAAATCGGCGAATTTTTGGCTCCGGATGGCCTTAAAATTCACAAAACATGGCGAAATAATCTCGAATATTCGCCATAATGTTCAGAATTTTGTTCTCTTTAATTTCCATATAAGCTCACGCAAGAATCGAGCACCTGTTCGAACATTTTGAGGATTTCCGGAGACACTACCGGCCAATTTCGGTTGAAATCAGCATTTTCAGCGTCTCCTTCCGTGTCACCTAAACGACCTCATATGCATGATGGCATATGGAGTGTTTGGTGTCAAAATGCGCGCAAGAGCTCGGAGATTAACCAGAACAACTGCTTTTGTAAGAATCAGCGAAAAAATTCAAAGAATTTCAAGTAAGTATGAGTGCAAGTATGAGTGCAAGTATCTTGATAATATAGTCTTCCTTTCTCATCTGGGGCGACTGGTTTTGGCCAAAATGTGATAAAGAAAGAAATTTCCATACAAAAATTCGTTCCGGCCAACCAGTTATGCGAGAGTGCCGAATAAGAGGGAAGATTGTAACATGAAAAAAGATTGTAAATTTTTTTCTTTCCTACACAGTCTTATTTTTAATCTGGGATTTTTTAATTTCAAGGAAATGATATAATTTAGGTTTTGTGACTTTTGTATGTCGTGCGTACATAATTGTGTACCTGATTATTGTGATCAGGTATTTCCGGCGTCTGTGGGTCAACGGGCTCTCAGTAATTGATTCATTGCTATGTAGGGATTACGCCCGGGCGGATATAAGCCGTAAGTGTGCCAAATAAAACAAATTAAATTAAAAGGACTAAGCAGCACCGGGTGCTGGACTTTGGGTTCTGGGAATGTCGAGAGCGTTTTGTCAACCACCCACCCAAAGCTGAAGGAGGAGATAAGTGCCGAAAATAGCAACTTTTACTTTTGTACAAAATGTGTGAAAAATTGTAAATATGTAAAAATTAAAAACTATGCGAATATATACCCTCTTGTTAAAAACCAACCGAAACACATTAAGAATAAAGGTTTTATTTAATTCATATTCTTATTATTACTGTTTTATTTAACAATAGTTTGTCGGGCACTTTGTATTTATTAACTTATTATTATTAACTTACGCCCTATATATTTCGGGCGTAAGTTAGCAATATGAAACATCTGAGATTAGCCTTAATCCATTACTATGATGTTTTATGTCTTAGGACGATGTGAGTACTAATTTGCCGATAATATTACTTGATCAATTTTGGGGGAATGTTGTTAAATATTTTTGGAACGACAATAATAATAGTTGGGTTTTATAAAAAGTTGGATAATTCTATCGTGATCAAAGAAAAGTTATTCTAAGGCTGTAATTTTAAAGGTCAAAATGAACCATTGTTTATACGTATTTTCATATATCCAAGAGTCTTATATTAATCCTTTAGAAAGTGTAGACAACAGATCCAGCGTAAAAATAGTAATGAGTTCCGTGGATATAATTTCATAACGGGTTCCGAATTATCGCGGAGATAGCGAAATGCAAGGAAATTAAAGAAAGTAAAAATTTCACTACTTGTTACGTTATGTCTTGCATAGGAAGTTGGCAAGAATGTGAAATGAGAAAAATCTGCATTAGATTAACAAAGCCAACGCAACAAACGTCTGAGCAATTTATTTTAAATCGCTAAGGCTCACCATTTTAATTATTGAATTTCTCAAAAAAAATCTTGCATCAGGTGAATTATACTATAAAAAGTTTCAAAAATTTATTTTCTCTAAATTTTTTGGATTCGTTTACTAGTCTGAAATATTATTATAGTGTAAGAATTTTGAATGTATGGTATACAAAATATCCATAGAACATTAAACGTATCAGTTATGGAATGCCAAATTTCTCTCCCCCGTGATATCACGCGGGAGTGAAAATACCCCGCCTCATTTCAAGAAAATCACAACGGCCAAAAAAGTAAGCGGGTAATTTTTATCGAACATCTCAATATTTATATTATCTTTTTATGTTCGTTTCATTTTCTTGCGGTCTAAAGATATCTGTTTAAAATACAAGGCTACACGAGCACCAAAAAATTTCACCACAAAATAAGACACCTTTTTTCCAAACAAACTGCATAGGTCGGCTCAGCTCAGAAATTCGATAACATCCAATATATTAGCAAATGTGGGCCAAGTTCTTCTGTTTCAAACCCATTGAGGGCGGCGGTAAGCACTTACTGCAAAAATGACGAAGCGAATGGTAATAATTTCGGGATTAGGTTATCCACCTCCAAAGGTTCGGCAAGAGTGAAACAAAAGTGAGAGTATAAAGCTAGTTCAAGAAATAAATAAAAAAGTCGAATACATTAATGTTATAATAATAACGGAAAATTACGTACGTAAAACAACAATGTCTAAAATTGGAACCAGAAAGCAGCCTCAAAAATGGCTGTTCATTTCAAATTTTCAAACCTCTAATTCAAGATTAAAGTGAAAATTACCTTTATAGATTTTAGTTGATGAAAAGTGTTTCTCAATATTTAACACCCACATATTAACCCTTCATTGCCAAGTGTATCCGATCGGATACGACGTTGATTTGCTAAGGACTTCATAAAAAGAAAGAAACGAATGAGTGTTCATTATTCATACAAAGAGTGTGTCTGTAAATAGATCACATAGAAAAGAGAAATAAACAATGGCGGCCATCATGATTTTGATAAAGACAGCTCACCAAAAGGAAAGCTAATGGTAATGCAGACATTCTGCCTTTTGTCTATGGCTCCGGCAATGAAGGGTTAAAATTGATACCCTATATTCATCCAATAACAATCTCGAACTTTTTAAAATGATCTTTTAAACTGATCTAATCTTAATACTTTAGATTCTATGTTTTTATTGGATTCGAGGGTACGGTTTTTGGCAATAAAACGAAATCTTGAAAGCATTTTTGATCAAATACGAATGTCCCTTTATAATCAAATTATTGACTAAAATATGATGATACTATCTTTAGACATTGATTATAATGCTGTTATCATATAGCGGATAGGGAAATTTCGCCAACTCCTTATAAGATGGAAATTTATTCTATACCCTCATATAGTGTCTATATATCTATTTCGTTTATAAACTTTACATGGAATTTTAGAGACTCATGAATATTTTTGAAGAGGGTTATATGGAATAATTTTGGACGTGAGTCAGCTCCGGCAGTATATACCGAACATGATACCATGGATTTCCAGAGCTTTGACACAGAACTAACAAAAGAAAGAAACATATGCAAAAGCTATCTGGCACCTTAAACCAAGATTTCACCCAGACGGTTGAGGTAAAGAGTCAAGGAGTGAAGGAGCAAGGACACTTGAATTTTATTTATTTGTTTTCCTCTTCAAAGGGACTCCCTACCCAGGAATGGGTGGGGACTGATGTGGATATATTAGTGCGATTAGCAGCGGTATAGCGTCAGTTTTGCCCCGGGGAGTATAATTGCGACTAAATGAGGGCGGGCTAAAAATGATGTGTGGAGGTGGCATGCATTCTTTCAAATGCCGTATAACAATAACGAGACATAGCGTGGAATTGTACTCAGGAATTCATCTGAAAGGCGATTTAAAAATAATATGCCTTTAACTATTTAGGAATCAGATCTTTCTGTCTCCTATAAAAGTACATGTAAAACAGAAATGTATTTTGGACTAAATTCCACTTTTGGAAATTTGTTACTAATTTATATAATATAAATAAACGCCAGGGACAATGCTTTGGCAAAAATATTTCCTTGCTGTTCCAGAATTATGTGAACAAAATATGGCAAGCATCGATTTTTGTTTGGGATGAAAGTTGCATGTATATCCAACATGAATAGCCAAAATAATAATACTTAGCTTTAGACGTGTATTGTCATTATTTTAATTTATATAATGCATGGTTCTATTTTTCACCAGACATCCATCAAAAATGCATAGTTTGGGTCTCAAAGGAGGTAATATTAGCTTCTAACTTAAGTCTACCTTCTACTAAGACTTCCCCATGAAATATTCTATTCTATTACTTCGGGATTGATGCCAAAGGTCTTGAGCACATGTATTTAATACGGATAACAATAAGTTTTTGTTACATAATTTACAGTTGCTATCATCAGCACAATTGTTGTATTCGTATTTCATTTTATCCAATTGATGACGGACTTGTTATTGTGTGGATAAATGTTGGCTACTCAACTCTTCGAAATATAAAAAGTTTCATTCATTTTATCCAAAAAGAGTCTTGATGTCACAATTTTTTTAGAGATTAGTTGTTTCTATCCTAAAAATAAACGGTAAATGTTGCGGTAGGTGTCACTGTGGACTACGAAGTCCGTTTTACAATGAAACAAGATTAGCACGAAATTAGACTCTATTGCGCACTTAGGCGTTCTTTGTTTGGGAACACAACAAATGACTCGTTAGGCAAAATCAAATGAATGATATAAATAGATTCGGCATATTCAGTTGCCTTAATTTCATATTTGATTTTTATTGTTGTGATTTGACGTCAAGAACGTTATGTTCAAAGTTTAAATTCGAGATTGCCTGTTAAACAAGTGTCAGCTAAATATGTTGCATGATCGTATGGTATGCATAAGCAAAATCAAAAACTTGCCAATGCTCAAGAATTTTTACAAAAATAAAGCGTTATTATATTCCGCACTATATTATAGTCAGTTTACATAAATTATTTGCAGTGTACAATCTTAATGGATTGCTTCCTACGGTTTTTAATAGCATTGCTTAAAAATTTGAATGGGCATTGAAACCACTGGAAATGAAACACTCATTATATCGTTTGAACAAGTAATATTTTGCATTTTAAATAGGCCTAAGCCAATATAAATACACTGTTTTTAGTAAGCAAGCGTTTTGAAACAAAAAACCATCCCCAAAAATGTATAACAAACCAGGAACGAATTAATACCTGAAGAATAAACATCAAAGCACAAATTGATGCTCAGGTATTTTGCGTATGAAGGGCTTCTTCTTTTTCAATACATCCTAATTTTCTTTTACGAATATATTCATAATCGAGTGAGTTACATTTTTGATTCAAAACAAAATTTGCATAGGAGCTAGAGTATGCGAATCAATAATAACATCATGTTTTGAAATGATGTGATGTATGTTGACTAGGATCGACAGTTGAAAACGATAATTAATGTGATTAGTTATCTTATAAAAAAATTTTACTAATTAAAGTATCGCATTTTGTTTCTTCCTCTAGATAAATCCGAGAAGAGAACATGAACGATAGCAAAAAATGGTCAAAGTGCAAAAGTTTATCCCGAAATGCCTTTTCGCTCGTCACATAAGAATAACCGGAGCATCCTCCAAAATAGCCGCATGGATTCGTCTCAAATTTTTCGCCTAGTTCTGCCATTTTTGTGACACGAATAAAACAAATGCGTGATGTTCCTTCGGGAGACTAATGGCTATATAGGTCTAGTTTGAGGGCTATGGTGAGTCGACGATAATCTGGCAAGTTCGCCTGGACAGAGTCCAGTCGCTTCCGTAGAAGCCAGAGAAAGCACAGCGGGAAAATCCCGAGGGAGAAATAATAATGCACTTACTTCTCACTATTCTAGCTAAGAAAACGAAAGGCACAATAAAATGGGGAAATACGGCAATATTTTATGATTTGGTTAGTAATTTCCGTTTTGGACACAATTCGGTGGAAGCCCACATTAAATTCTGAAGGAATGTTGGTGAGTATGTTGAGTAGTATTTAGGAAACAAAGTCTTTGTAAATAGTACAAAGCGCACGACGTAACTATAATGAAAATACATGACAGGAAGCATCGAAGTAAGCTATGAATGGGATCCAAAAAAAATGACAGTTACGTAATTACATCCAGAAAACACCTTGTTCGAATTTCTCACAAACAAAAACCTAAACCGGAACCTAATCCTCGAGTTCGCATTCTGAAAATCCGTTGGTGTAAAAATTATACACAACAAGAAAAGACGATTCTGCGCACCAAAATATCTTCTCCAAATGTTTGTCTCTTTTTGCGCAAATCATCCATCATTGAGCTTTCATTTGCGGTAAATATAATTTGTTTGTAATTTTTATTAACAAACACCTAATTTGTTGAAACAAAATTAGCCTATTGTCTAAGAACTCTTTTACTGTACTTCCTAGTGAATGCAGAGAAATAGCTCAAATGTTCGTCTCTCATTTCCCCAGAGGCATCAATTTTTCTTGGTTGCCAATAAGTAAAAATTTCATCCCTTCTGCAAACCATGCATAGGAAGGAAAATGATTATCACTTTTCCAAGCAAGTAAATAAACTGAGTAATATGCGGAATTATATAAACTTTTGGAAAGTGTAAGAAAAATATATGACGCACAACTTTATTCATATGGAAAGGGATCATCTGGAAACTACTGCGTATAGTTATATTCTAGCATTAAAGCAAAGTTAGTAAAAGAACTTACTACCCAACGCACATTTTTAGCCATCAAGCTGACCAAGCTTAAGCTTACAGTAATGGTACAAAGTTAAAGTTTTGATTCCTCTCTAACGATTTCGGAATAAGCCCACCATTTCTCCTGCATCTTCCAATACTGCGTTATATATTGCCCTACAGCTGCAGATTAGCACTTTAGGTGCATATTTGTCTACTTGGGTCCGAACGAGAGAAGCAAGCAAGATTTGAGTCCGAAAAAACATGACAATTATTTGTATAAGCCAAAAAAAATGATTTATGCCCAAAAACCATGTATTAGAGGTAAACCTACACTAGGAATCGTCTTCCGAATTTACATGTTTTACAATATTTTTTGATTACGCGTCTTTATCTTGCGACTCTCTCATTAATATACCTCGAATTAATATAAGAACATTGTATGTCAAGAATTTTTCATTCGTTTTGATTGAGATGGTAGACTATGGTAAATTGAGATGGTTGTGGTCAGAATATCGTTAAACTTTTCCTTATAAATAGACTGTTGTGAACAAATTTTTTACAGTCTTCCCTCTCTAATATGACCCTCTCTAATATGGCACCCTCCCTAATATGGCGCACTTTGGCCGAAACGGATTTTTTTGTATGGAAATTCCCTCTCTAATATGGCGCTCCCTCCCTAATATGGCGGATTTTTGGGGTCAGGCCCGAAAAGTGTCAAAAGGGTACCCCCTATTGTTTTTTAAAAATTTTCTCCGGCCGCCGCCAATGGCGGCGGCTGGAGAAAATTTTTGAATTTCTTACCAAAAATCCAAATTTTTTGGCCCAAAAACCATAGAGGGGACCCTATTGATTTTTTTGACAAATTTTTCAGAAATAATTTTTCAAAACCATAGGGTCCCCCATGGTTTTTTGGCAAAAATTTTTTAATGAAAATTTTTTGGCTAAAAAACCATAGGGGGACCCTATGGTTTTGAAAAATCATTTTCTGAAAAATTTGTCTAAAAAATCAATAGGGTCCCCCCTATGGTTTTTTGGACATTTTGCTGAAAAATTCGAAAAATTTTACAGATTTTGAAGAAAATCTCAAAAAATTTGCCAACTAAGCAGTCATGTATCACAAAATATTTCAACAAAAATTTAAATTTGTCGTGATAATTTATTGTTATGTGAATTTGTATATTATAGTTCCGCTTAATAAAAATTATACAATATTTTTTACGCATTTGGACTAATTTTGGGTTGACCCTCTCTAATATGGCGCATTTTGGCTGAGACGGTTTTTTTTGTATGGAAATTCCCTCTCTAATATGACCCTCTCTAATATGGCACCCTCCCTAATATGGCGGATTTCGGCCAAAACGGATAGCGCCATATTAGAGAGGGAAGACTGTATAATAGATTATTATAAAGACCCAACGATACATTGTATTTTAATAAATTAAATTTATTGGTAAATCTGGAATAAAGTAACGTAATGGAATGTTTGAAAATGAGTCAAGAAACAAGAAAAATATGCTACAATAAACAATTTGTGAGCAAGAGCTATTTTGGTGAATCATTAGACTTGGTTGATGTTACTTGCAATGGAATTGAATTGGGAGGCATTCAGCGTGCACAATTTGTTATGATTCGGATACCGATGAGCGCAAAACAGCTCCCATGGTTTGGATTTTTGGTACTTGTAGGTCCCATTCTTGGTGGATTTTGTCCTAAGGGTCTTTAGTTAAAAAAATTGTGCTATACATATGTGAGAGACTAAAGGAAATTATATTTGTCTGTTCTCAGAGAAATGATGAGATGGCCAATTTTGGAAAGAGTGGGCATTCGACAACAAAAGTAATCAAATTTCTATTCTTCCGAGAACTGGTAAGCAATAAGTGTATGATTTTTCAATGGAAAATGAATGGATCAAAATTCATTCATAGAACTATTCGGCCCATAACTCTGATTTGATAAATAACATTTCCATATCGTTTAATATTTAAGCATGATCAGAAAGCAATTTGTGAAATTTCAAACTGAGCTGTTTGAGGAGATAATTATACAGTCATTCAAAAACATAACAATACATGCAAATTTAGAGATTTGGTTGCCTTACATAGGCAATTTCGAGTCGGCACGCAAGCTCTGGCAGCCCCAGATAACAATTAATGCGGATAGGAATAAGCACACCATGCTCATGCTGACCACCATTGATACAAACCAGGCATCGGCCATGCAGACCAGTTCAGACACATCCTCAATCATGCCGTGATTGATTGAGCTGCAAATTATTGCATTAGAAAAATTAGGAAGTATTTAGAGCAATTTGTGAATGAACAAAGGAAGTGTGTCATATGCTGGTTTACATTTTGATTTCTACCTTTATTCTCTAAATAATAAATTTAAACCTTTCTTTCCCTTTATTACAGATAATTTTTTCTCAGGTGAATAACTGACTTCGGAGCTAATATAAATAATATTACGACGATTTTCACCAACGGATTTTTACATTCTAATATCTTCTTAGCTTTTAACTTCCAATAATATAGTTCTCCTAATAACAATATTATAGTGGGCCCAATTAAAATAATATAATTCAAGAAACCGTCTTACTTGACATTGTTGTATGAGTTACTGGAATTATGGCTATTGTAGAATCGTTCTACTTCAGCTTCCTCCTCGCCTTCCGCCAAAACTCGAATAATAGCAGAAAGAGTTTCTGCCTAAAATTTAGTAATTCCTTATAATATTCTTGTTACTTTTATTATACCGTTTGTTGTTCCTCGTCAACGGATTGAATACTACGCTTTTTGCGACCGTGAGAAACAAATAGTTCATTTGTGCCAGAATCGAGACAGTTGCTCTAAAATCAAAATTAATTGATTACATAACATATATTGAGATTTATAACCGGCGGGCATCCATTGGGACCGGCGCAGAACATGATGGTACATTGAATTTGAACATCATATGAACCATCCAGACGGAATGCCTTGATGTCCGACTTGAGTCTATTTTTGTCAAAGTCCTGAATAAAATTCTAACATAATTAGGATTGAAAGACAAAGGTATGCTAAGAGTAGATTCCATAAAATCGTCATTCTTCGATATTTTTTAAATGTTAATTCTTTTAACATTCATTCCTTAACGAAAAAAGCTGAGTCACTACAGTAAAATATCGAAGCTGGACTGATTGTAATTACAAACCTGCTCAACAGGACCAACTAGTGCAGGGTATCGAGGACATCTAAATTCAGAAAATTGAACGTGTTATATAATGACCAAATTACGCGCAATATTTTTGTGATAGTATTTTAATGAATATGAAAAAGTTAATCCAAGGGTGTTAATGATGTTGAAAATTTCCTCATTTATATTCTTCTTTCTTAACTTAAGCAATTTTCCAAAGTGATTTTAGTGTATGAAGTTATAGCGGTTCTACTGAGAATGACTCAACTCCATAACTGGGATCACACGGAGCGTCACAGAACAGGCAGAAATGGCTTAGTAGACTACTTATATTATAGCAAAATTGGGTGCTATGAATTTTATTATAAATTTGTCGAACGCGTGTTAAAATGATAGAAAATATTTTTGAAATATACCCGTTGTCAATTATTGTGAATGGTACAGCGTCTCCTTCGCCTCCGACACGGGTGGCAATGCATTCTGTGAGCATCATGTTGTGAGGACCAGCTTGTTCACTGCTGACTACCAGCTTGATCTGAAATTTAACAATATAAAATAAACCATCTTGATGGAAATGGCTTTCGAAAACGTGCATCCTTAAAAATGACAGTTAAAAATTTTTGATATAACAGCCTGTGACATCAGCTTGTCTGCAGTTTCTAGCACTTAGTTATTGTAGATCGATAAGGTGAAGCTTTAAGTAACTTTAAATATACCTGATCGCCAATAGAGGCCTTCTGCAGTGGCTGGTCATTAGCGTCGAGAAACTCCAATTGTGCTGTGATTGGTGGTGGGGTGCCGACATCGAGCACTTGTGTGTTGGCCTCACTAAAGTTTAAAAATTAAGTTAAAACAAACATACTTAAACGTGTTATGCCAACAGTTATGCTCACTAACCCGGCCTCGAAGATAGTGGTGACAACCACAGTTCCTTCCTGACCAATTTCACCAAGCATTTTATCCATACTCACATCACATGACACTCTGTAGAAGCGGTCCCATTCGGTGGTGACTTGGTGGGGCAAAACTCCGTCTAAAGACACAACCACAAGAGCTTCCAGCTTTCCGTCCTAAAGCTGGGAGTTTAACTTTATTTTGGATAGAAAACGGAGTCACCTTAATAGTGGTGCCACAGTTCGGTGAAATAGTGGGTGGCGGGAAAGTGATGCTGATTTGCTTCGCGTTCTCAACCACTTGAGAACAGGTGCTGAATTTCTCGGCGGCATAGATAGCACCAGTGTAAGGTTCTTTGGTGTTAACAATGAACCTTATTCCCTCGTTCGTGCAAAGGGCCATTCCACCAAATTGAGATTCTAAAAATTAAGATTTTTTATATTATTAGAATTTACGAACACAAAATAAATCTTTTGTACAGACAAAATTTCTTTGGTCAAAAATTGATTTTTCATTTATCTATATATTGTTTCATTTTCGAAATTGCTGCCGTTGTGAAATCAGCTGCCATTTGCTGCAAAATTTGGTTAATCTAACTTACCACAGTTGAATTCGTAGAAGTCAAACGATGGGTTTGATTTAACATTATTGCTCTCTTTTCCAATTGAATAAATGTAGCACGTGCTTTGGGTACGGTCATAATTGATGCTCTTACAATTCAAATTCTGGAAACATAGTGAGATGCAATCGGACACGGTGACACCTTGGGCTGATGCCACAGGCTGGCCTTCGATCGATGTACCAATGAATCGATTGAAGGCAGCTTGCTGACGACAAGTCGACGAGCTCAGGTCCGCTGAAAAAGCGTTAATGTTTCAAATACTCATTTTATGTTCTTAATATAGTATAGCCAAATAAAATAATGCGAGACATTTTTTCTATCGTTAAAATAATCTTTGTTATTTGTTATTATAACTCCATAATTTTAGGCTTTCGAGAACTTGGCCTATTGTTTAAGCATCCTAACAACGCATGGGTTTATCATAGGTAATGGAGTGTATCTTAATCACCCTGTTGGGAATATTGAGAAACCCTAACGCATACCTGCAACACAAATGGGCTCATAATAATCTTTGCTCTCCACAGCTCCTTGCTGATCCGCTCGCGAATAAGTGTCTTCGTCGCTTACAATGCAGTTTTTCTCTTGCGGGCTAAATTCCACAGACCTGAAAATAATAAAATTTATTCCAGCAATTTGTTTCCATATTTTCTGCTAAACTGACCGACAGAAAGTATTCAGTGAGTCGAGGCACTTTTGCAAGCAATTGGATTCCTGTGGTTCAACTGATTGTGTGTGGTCATAGTATTTAATTTCGAACTTTGTGGTCTTTACAAAAATAAGATTTCCTCCAGACTGTCCGCATCGATTTTGGCCTGAAATTCAATTATTTCGCTATTAACTGGAATTATCGTAATATTTAGGCAATATAATTCTGTTCATAAAATTGGTTAAACTTTTATGCGTATTTCAGGCAGTTTTAAGCACTAAGTTGACTTAATTATAATGACTCACGTAAACCTAGCTTACTCCTTTTGACAGCCAATTATTTAATCTTAGTTTACTTACGTGTTAAACAGTTATTATCATAGTAGTCGACTGGTTGATCCGACATGCGCATATGAGTTGGCTTTGATCGTCGATCTTCAGTGGAAAGTTCACACAAGTAGCTATCATAATTATAGTTCACAGAACGGCACACAAACTCGCGCTCTTTAAGACATGCGCTAAGGCATTGCTCCCGATTGCTCACCTAAAATTGTCATTACTTTGCTTGAGTGAAAAACTAATCATTAGAGGATAATTGATAATAGAAAGCATAACAATATTTAATTTTATATAAGTTGCGGTATATGGGGGCAAGTTTATAGGGTTTCTCAAATTTTTTTATGCGACAATAAAAAATGTGAATAATAAAAAAACCCTGGATAAATTTTCGCCACAATTAAGAAAAAGCGATTTTAAAAATTTCCACCATAAATCAGAAGTCCCATAGAAACGTATTGAAAAAATTACGAAGTGGATCCTGAAATCAGAAAATTTCTGATACCTCAGCAGATCTGGAAGCCTGAACTAATGTGCGCTTTATGTACACACTATGTTTCCTTGTAATAATAGAAATCACTTTTTGCACCGTTATTGCATCAATATTAGTATTAATTTGTATTCATTTTGAAACATGCTTATGTTTTGTCTTTGATAGTCATATCGTGACGATATTTCTTGGTACAAAATTTCACTTCTATCTGAAAAGAAGAAAGGAAAATGGTGTTGTGGGAATTGGAGTCATCTTTGCCGTTTCGCCCACTGACCCAGTTTATTTGCCCTCGAAAAGAAAGATCATTTGATCCAATTCCCAAACCAACAAGACAGAACATGTGTGCAAAGAAAGAAAAACTTGCGACTTGAATGCTAACTCTCAGTGCTTCTTTCGAATAAAAAAACTATAATAATGAAACATGTAACCAAAGACGTTATAATTAATGCCGCTGTTTATGTGCTTGGTTGGTCGGGTTTGGAACGGATTGTTTTAAAATTTAAGTTTATGCTGAGAGATAAAAAAATCGGTCAAACTAGAAAATTATTTTTCATATGTGTACTTTTCAGATGTGCTGTATTAGTTGTCAAAAATGTCATTTTCCCAAGTGAATACCAAAATGACAATATAAACTCAACACTAATGTCAATCCATAAAAATTTCGCACCTGAATGCTCTTCTTGACGAACCCTTCGAGAGCGGTTTTGCGCATTCGTTCGAAAGAAAACGACCTATATGTGCACGCTTCGTGTGAGGACACTCCTGGGAGACAGGTTTTCTCATAATAGAAATTATTGGCACTCGGATTGGGGTTCAGGTCAGCTGTGCCGGCTGGACTGGCAGCGTCGTCAAAAAAGTAGCAGGTTTCCCTGCCGTCGAAGTTGAAGCTGGCACATACTCTCTGTGCTCCTTAAAAGGCTTTTCGTATTAGATTGAGAATTCGAGTAAAAGCTAGTTTTCATAATTTTACATAGATATTCTGTTAGATACAGCATCTCATAATGCGAAAGAGTAAACACATTGAAATTGTCTTTGATACGCAGTAAATGCACCACATTATAAGTTGCAATTATTGTAAGAATGCGAATTTTGATAAATTAGTTTATTTATAATAAATTAGTTTATATAGATTATTAATTTGATCAGAACGAGACGTCAATTTTACAGTTATAGTATCACTGACCTGTGGTTGGCTCGATGTTATTCCTGCAATATTGTGCACAGGTGAGATCATGACCGGCTGTGGACACTACCACCGGGGTACCATCCAGACGCGCCCTCGAGACTCGCACAAATGCGGCTGTTTCGTGATTGCCGCATTCAAACACGGCATTTACTTTGATTATGGCGAAGGTAAATACCCAGAGTGATAGCAGCCGAACATGGCCAGACATAACGAATACTGTTGAATTACAGTCTAGCCTAGAAAAATTTTGACAATTTTATATCGATTTAAATTAAGGTTAAAGCGAATACTAATATGAATTTTGAACTATTTTCAGGTTGAAAAATGTTCGAAAAAGTCATAAGGTGAATTCCATTTTGAGGAGAGAACAACAGGGCAAAGATGAACACAGTTTGAGATAAACATTTTATTCACCGTTTATTATTGTAATCATGAATGTAAACTATCAATTGTTTTTTGGAACTTTAGTCCTCTTTTAAATGCCGGGGAAGTATGTCATCACAGAGAAATTGTCAAAGACTAACATGCAAAACAAAATACCGAACTCTAAACAAAAACGGTATAATATTTTTAGAAACTCGCGACGTAAAAAATGGAAAATGTAAAAAATCATTTAGGTTTACCAAGTTCTAGTGAAGAATTACAGCTAAGCTGAAAAGGTTACGCGAAGAATTTTTTCATATATTACTTGACATTCACTGTTTTTAACATTTGACACATTCGTGGGTGATGAGCCATCATTAAACAAACGCTATTAGCTAAGCTCTAGCATAAACGATATACAACGGACCAGGTTCATCCGTCATACATTAATTCCACTCTTCGCCTTGACTTATTTGTTTCCATATAACGGGGCGTTATTGAATGTGCCCCAATTTTGGCGCGATACATAAATTCGGGAGAGCAAAGATATATCAAAGAAAGAATATTTGCGCATTCCTTGCGCTGTCTGAGCGAAGGAATGCCCTAGTCATCATTTCCAGGTGTTTCGGGGCAGTCACTATCAGTGTGTAGGTGAGGTGAGCAAAGGACAGATGAATATCAGCGAGAGCGGTAATTATTCTTACTTGAAACTGACGAAAAGTAAAGGTCTTTGTTTTTGGGCTTATCACAGCTGACCTTCAGTTTATAAAGGGATCTTCTCTAAACATTCACCTAGTAAGATTTTTTATAGAATGCCTTCTTGTACTCTTCGATCAAAACGCGTTGCCTCTTCAAAATGGTAGCGAAAATTATGTGCATTTTCAATATCAATTCACATATCACATTTTGTAAAATCAGTAATTTCAAGTAACTGATTCTATTAACATTTTAAATACATATTTCGACAACTTCGCATATTATACATCATTAGTTTCAAGGTGAAAAATACAAGAATTGGAAGGAAACCAAAATAACGTTACCCCAAAAATACCTTCGAGAATAGTACTTAATGATATAAAATATTGGCTAGCTAGTAATTTTCTGATTGAAATATATTCAAATTTTTAAACGTTTGATCAAAAGGTGAATCTACTGATAATCATAATTTTAGTGAGAATCACGAAAAATTTGAAAGTGAACGCGTATCTCTTTAAATATGACATAAACGGTTATTAATAGACGGGGCACTGATGACGCAAATTTTGATAATGCAAATTTACGATATAAGACAAAAGAAGCAGTCGACAATGGCGATATTTCACAATTCTCACAGGGAATCCAAGAAAATCAAAGCACCCCCACCCGCTAAATCACCCACTTTGCAATTAGTAAAGGATCCAGGGAGTGAACTGGGTCAGCCGGCACCGCCGCAACCAATATCGGTGCTAAAGGCAAGCCGTCGCCTCGAGGGATTTCCAAACTGCCTTAATTCTAATCCCTTTGAAGAAGTAAATGGCATTCCTTCTGTAGGAGAGACGTGAAGACACATGTCTAGCCTTTCCGAATACAAATATCGGAGAGAAGCGCACCTGTACGCTCATGTATTTCTCTCTTGACAAAGCAGCCATCTTGAGGTGAAAAACCATGTTCGTTCAATTCCTTCCGATCACAATGGGCTTTGAGCGAATCCACTTTATGGTCGTATTGTAGATCGAAGGAAATATGTTTGTTGGAGAAATTTGAAAGCAAAATTCAGACATCCGAAAGTAAACTGGTGACAACATACGCCATTAAAAATCTTGCATTGTTTTATATCATGTATCTGACTGCTATTACAATTACCTATACCGTTACCTCTGGTAATGGCGATTTAGACATGAGTGCAAATCAGGGCTTCAGATGAGTTTTCTTATGCACGTATGTAAAAACGACTACTTATACTAAATACGAAAGATATATTTCAGTCCGACAAGGCAACCATTAAATTAACTTGTCTAACTTTTTGTGTTTCTTATTTATTTTCTCAATCTTGAAAGATATTCATTTATTTTTGGTTAATAATTCCTGATCTCGCACAAAATATATTCCCCACTGTGTAATAAGAACGAAATTGGGCCTTGACCTCGTTTCCACTCAATGACATTGAGAATATGGACTATTATACGTCGAAGATTTGCTTCCTTTTGTTTTCATTAATAACTGAAATAAAACACTAATAATGTTGACGATACCATCTCACACTAGCCGAAATTCCTTCTCCCGACTTTTTTAATTTTATTTATTATTAAAATAGCGTAGAAAAGAGTTCGATCAGGGCAAATGGCGATTTGAATTTGCGCCAAAACATAATTGCACGCCAAAGGGGTTAAAAAGGGGCCGCTGAAAATTTTTAACCCTTCATTGCCCGACCGTGGGAGACCCTCCTATGCCCAAGCGATTTTTCATTTTTGGGATTTTTTGGGGTATGCGCGCGCGCCGCCATATGTGCGCGCGCGCGCATAATCCGGGCGCGCGAGATGCGCGCGCGCGTTCGGCAGGTCTCTGGCTAAAGTCTTGCGCACGCGGCGCGCGTCAGGCGCGCGCCTCGCGCGCGCGCAGGGCGCTCGAAGCGCGCGTGCCCCAAAAAACAGTGGGTGCACTTCGAGCGTCCCGCGCGCGCGCAAGGCGCGCGCCGGCGCGCGCCAGGCGAAGTGTGCGAGGCTAGGGGGTGCCTAGGGGGTACCCCAGGCGCGTTTTGCGCGCGCGCGCGGGGCTGAGGCGGGCGCGGGGACCCTGCTATACCAAAGTGATTTTTCGTTTTTGGGGTATGCCCGACGCGCGCCCCCGTATGAGCGCGCGCGCGCGCGCATAATCCGGGCGCGCAAGGTGCGTGCGCGCCTTGGGTATGTCTCTGGCAAGAGTCCTGCGCGCGCGGCGCGCGTCATGCGCGCGACGCGCGCCTGCGCGGGGCGCTCGAAGCGCGCGTGCCCCGAGTGAACTTTGCGCGCCCCGTACGCGCGCGCGCCTGGCGCGTGGCTAAGGAGTGCCTAGGGGGTGCCCAAGGCGCGTTATGCGCGCCGGGCGCGCGCGCTAGGCGCGCGCCCCGGGCGGTTTGCTGCGAGGCAGTCTGAGTGTACCAACTTTGCGCGCGCGCCGTGCGCGCCCGCGGGGCGCCCGAGGCGCGTGGGCCTCGGGCGCCACCCTGGCTTGCGCCTCGCACGTTCGCGCGAGGCGCGCGCCTCATGTGCGCGCCGGGCGCGCGCAAAATACGATGCGTATCTTATATGATACACTGGGCACTAATGGGGGTCACCAAAAGCGTATCTTTTAAGATACACTGGGAAATGAAGGGTTAATGAGGGGGATTCCTCGGCAGGGGTCTCCTCTAGAGATTGGTAAAAAATTTGAGTGGGGCCTTATTAGAGTAAAAATTTTCACAATCTACACTTTTCCCTATTAGTGGAGGCTCTGTTCAGCATCAGGAAAAGAGTCGGCCCTGTATGAGTTATACACGTCTCCCAAATCAATAGGGGGGACCCTATTGATTTTTTTTGCAACTTTTACGAAAATGATTTTTCAAACCATTGGGTCCCCCCTATGGTTTTTTGGCAAAAAATTAAAAAAAAAATTTTTGCCAAAAATAACCATAGGGGGGACCCTATTGATTTTTTTGCAAAATTTTTCCGAAAATGATTTTTCAAACCATAGTGTCCTCCATGGTTTTTTGGCAAAAAATCAATAGGGTCCCCCCCCCTATTGATTTGGGAGACGCGTATACTCATATAGGGCCAGAGTCTCCTCTAATAGGGAAAAGTGTTGACTGTGAAAATTTTTACTCTAATAAGGCCCCACTCAAATTTTTTTACCAATCTCTAGAGGAGACCTCTGCCGAGTAATCCCCCTCATTAAACATTTTCAGCGGCCTCTTTTAACCCCTTTGGCATGCAATTATGGTTTGGCGCAAATTCAAATCACCATTTCCGCGTACCGAACTCTTTTCTACGGCATTTTACTAATATTTTAAATTCTTTATTAAACCCAAAGTAATACATATAAAAAATGTAAATTTTACACACGCTTTCCTTATAGAAGACCAGTGGCCAACCAGAGTAATAATCCAAACATTAGGCTTCATTATTAAACATATTTTCAAATAAGTTTGTGGAAAAAAGCTAACTGCATTGTAAAAAATTCTTGCATAGGTGCTGTCCATAAAATAACTACTTAGATTTCGTAGCATTGGCTTAAACACTTTTCTTTGACAAAAGCTCTTTTCTCCAATATTTTAAATTTTAGTTGTAAGTGGAATTTGGCGATGATTCATCATGATTTTATGGACAGCGTCATAGAAAGGAAGAGATACTTTAAGAGATAGATTTGAGAGATAATAATGCAAACTTTCAAGAAAAATCTAACAAACTGGGCAACAAAGTAGTAAATTGTAACAAACATTATTGTAAGTAAGAAAGCGGAAGCATTAGCAAAAATAGACCAAGAATTTGTGCGTAGATAGTGCTGCTTTTGGCAACAACTGAACTAATAAATAAATATTTCATTTTCCATTTGACTGCTACGGTGTCACAGTTAGTTAAAACATATACCTTTAAAAAAATCCAAAAATGGTAATTCAGAAATCGATAATGCAATTTATTGAGAAATCGTAAAACAACATAGCTATATAATACTAAATGTGACCCTATTGTTGTGTAAAATGGTATAACAAGTAAATTGCATATAAACATAAGAAAAACAACAAAATGATTGGATGGATAAGTATGTGAGAAGGATGGCAGAACTAAACGCCATTAATCATCAATGGCTTCAATAAAAACAACATAAAATATTAATAATAGCGCGACAACTTATAAAACATGTAGAAACATAGAAAATAAACATCATTGGGATACAATTCTAATATAAATAGTCCGTTCCGATTCGGAGACACCTTAAAGCAGCCAATTCATTGCAAATGAGCCATATATGTGCACTGAGAAATAAATGGGATTTTTGCCTAGAATAGGCCACACAGACGCAAGTTCTCCTAAAACCGTAAATTATTAGCATTTTATAAACATTTCAAATTTTACCTTTATTATAATATCTGTAACAGCATCAAACACAAATCGGATGTTGTTCTAAAGAATTTAATTATTTAATTATATCATTCAAATTCCGTATAAATCTCACCGTATCAGTTGCACAGGTGAAATGAGCTAAATACAACAAATTCATGATATGAGATTTAGAATGTTTTCAGTTTTATACGAATTTTTAAATCATTATGAAATGCGGGCTTCTCACTAAATATGTGCTTCTTAACAAGGATGGGAGTTATGCTACCAATTCAAACTTTTAAGCTTACAGACTTTATTTAGCTAATAATCCGATTGGAAAATACCAAAACAAAAACCCAAAACCATCTCAGTTCTAACCGTCTAGAATGAAAGTCGAAACGGTTTGGTAATCATTTACCTATTACATCATTCTTTCGTATTTAATAATTTTTACTATTAACATACAATAAAACAAAACTCAATTTTCTATTAATTAATTTAAAGTATTTGGCTAAGTAAATAAAAGATGTCATAGAAAGTTCCACATAAATATATAAGGTTTAGATATTGCAAATGAAATACTCACTGTAAATTTCTTTCTGCCCATCTTTTCGCTTATTCAACGACTCAAACTGTTGTTGAATATATGCGGCAGCATCCTCATATGAATTGGCTCCTAAATTTATAGCTGATTTTTATTCAAGATATAAAGTTAAACCTTTATATTCCGGGAAACACAAAGTAAGCGGTGATCGTCGGATTTTCTCTTCGAACAGATCTTTCTTGTTCTAAAATATAAAATATATTTTTGAACACGTAATATGTGTTATTACAAGAAAGAGAATGATGGATGTGTTGACAAACCACTTGTTGTTGCATATAGAATCAAAAAGCTTCAATGATTCATGTAATCTGTTCTGAAAATTAATTTCTTGAATTAACGTTCTTGATTCTTACTTGATATTACCGACCAAATAACCAAAACATTACAATTACTTTTTTTACATTTATTTATATTTTGCTCTTGAGCAACTATTTTGGAACTTCTATAACAATAAATCACAACCAGATAGAGAATGCATTAAATATTATGAGTTAGCAAATATTTAATTAATCATCACATTTTTGTTAAAAGTATCTTATCATAAATAAATCACCTAGCAAAATCTTACCATTTCATCATCCTCTGCCAAGACCATGTCATATTCCGATAAAGCAACACAGAAAATAATCGCAGTCACCGATTCGAAGCAATGTATCCACTTCTTCCGCTCTGACCTTTGGCCACCCACGTCGAACATTCTGAAAAGGTATATACATATTATTTGACGAGTATATATTGAAAGTACTTTTCGTTCAAAATGAAAACATTCTAAAAATCAAGGTACTTATGTCACCATTGTATGAAACCAACGAAGGATAATAAGAATTTGAAATAACGCTAGTATGCATAAAAATGCTGAGATTGTAAAATTACAGTAATATATAGCAACATTTTTCATAATACAGACAAAAATTCTGAAGCTGGAGAAATATGTTTCTATATTATTTTGCGAAATTATTTCTATATTCTTGCTTGTTTCCGTGTAATGTATTTTCTTATGTTGTTCTCAGTCATCTAATTCTCCAAAAGGGCAAAAATTTTGCCCCAAACCTATTCTAACCAGATTAAATTCACTGGTCATCTCTTTAGCTGATTATCATATTGAAAAATGTCAAATTATAAATTCAAGCCTAAGAGAAAAAACGAAACTATTGCATTGGTTTATATATATCAAAGATAATGAAATTTACTTGAAATGCAAATCCTTGTAAGTGAAATGCGTCTCTACAATACCGGTGGTCTTGACTCTTGT
The DNA here is from genome assembly GCA_022814885.1 of Ditylenchus destructor. Classification (NCBI taxonomy): domain Eukaryota; kingdom Metazoa; phylum Nematoda; class Chromadorea; order Rhabditida; family Anguinidae; genus Ditylenchus; species Ditylenchus destructor. The sequence goes on along the minus strand of JAKKPZ010000002.1, from coordinate 6,013,917 downwards.
ACGCAAAACATCGTCTTGTGTAGGGATGTAACCTGGTTGAGATATGCGCTCAAGCGAATTTAAATAATACGGAGCGGAGTCATTGAGCTGATACTCTCTGAAGAACTTAAAATAAATTTTATAGTTTATAAATTAACTACCTGGAGCGCTCGAAGCATTCTTTTGTACCTTGGTCCATCCACAGCCTCCGCATAACAGCAGCCAATTCTGGTGGAAGTTCACCTGCAAGATGAAAATTTAAATATAAAAATTACATATGCAAATGCTGTAGAAAAAATTACTCATAGAATAATGAACTTATTTATGGTCGTGTTACGTTAATGTCGCTATTTTGTTATTTCTTGTTTGTATCCTTTACTCAGCAAGCCGTTTTTGTGTACAACATTTCTTCCGCAAAAATCGTATAATAAATGCGAAATCAATCAAAAGACATGTACTTGTAAAATTATGTGAGACTACAAATAAAGAATGCATCCTATTATAATAACAAAGTATTTTTTAACATTTCTTAACATATCATAACTAAATGTATTTTCTTAACCCTTCATTGCCGAGTGTGTCTGTAAATATATCACATAGAAAACAGAAATAAACAATGGCAGACAGCATGATTTTGATAAAGACAGTTCACCAAAAGGAAATCAGCTCCAGTTTTTAAAATAATTTACCTTCATCTGTGCTTTGCACGAGTAAGAAAAATTGCCGAGCTTCATCCTGCCTTTGTGGATTTCTGAATTGAATCTTCAACTGACCCATAGCTCGAATGATTGCCATCTGAAATTTTTATATGGATAAAATAGAGCACAGCTATAAATGTACATATACAATATTGTTCATACTAGCTATCTTAATTGACGCTACATAGAAGTTAACAAAAATTTTCTGACATACAGGGGTTAATATGTAAAGTTCTTTCCTTACAGATAACTGTTATGGTATAGTTACTGATATAGATACTATAGTACTTGATCTGATTTATGTTCGTTTAATGTTACGAGTAGCAACTGATTACAATATTTATGCCTCATCTACAATGTTTTGAGAGTCAAAATTATTATTCAGACAGCCTATCGGTTCGCAGACCCATCAATTTGCTTAGCTAGCAAACTTAGTCTAGACTTAAGCTTTGAGTAATGGCTTAAAATGTTTCTAGGCGTTATGCGAACAACTTAGGCTTAGGTTTAGTCTTAAGCTTTAGGGAACATTTTAAGCAATCACTCAAAGCTTAAGTAAGTCTAGGATAAGTTATGGTCATTTAAAAAAATTCATGGTCTGCAAACTGAAGTTTCGGGTCAGCAAACTGATGGCCTGCAAACTGATAGGCTGTCTCTGCAAACTGATGGTTTACAGTTATTCATTCAGAATCATGAATGAATTTTTTACTCGAAAATTGTTTCCCAGGCATAACTTTGTGTGCCTACGTTTTCCTCAAACTCTAATACTAGACAGTTGCAAATACGTTGTAATAACTTTCATATAGTCTATGACCTGATATAGATTAACGATATTTCATACAGAATTGCAATTAAATGAAGAATAGTGTCCAGAAGTTACATGGAACACAAAACTTGGGAAATCCGGAACACCAGCGTATTAATTTATACATACCATGCTCTGTATAGTGTTCGAGTAAACAACTGGCCTATATGCTTTCCTCTCTTCATCGCTATAGCCAGTTTCATGAATAATCTTCATCTGCTTTACGATAGTTGACTTCCCTGATTCACCAGCACCCAATAGGAGCAATTTCACCTCTCTCTGTGCCCGTTCATGGTCTGCTTTTAGCTAAATAAATAAGATACATAACTGTACATAAATAAAGATTGGATAACTAGTGTTTCCCGCATTATTATGACAGATTATTTGGTCTATCTTTCTGCTCAAAAAACTAAGATATTACCCTTTCATCGATCGCCCGACTTCGTGCTTTGGCATTCTGAAATTGAAGATCAACGTAATAAAAGCCGACTTTTAAGAACTACCTTATCCACACTGCTAATGCAGCCCATTGCAATTGTAGCTCGCCCTCCTTGTGTATTTTACGTGCGTAGTGGCGCGGGAATATTTCAAATTTAAGAACTCAGAAAATATCAATGTTTGGAATATGCGCCACCAAGGTAGAGACCGATGTTGAATGAAGTCAGTCTGAAATTCTATAATTTAAGCAAAGTAAGGAGAGCATTTCACTATACACTACCAATTAGCCTCAATTAGGCACAGGTAAAAGAGGAAGAAAAGGATTTTCACTGCAAAATTTTTCGGCTAACTGTCAATTTTGGCGACATTTATTCTACAAATAGATGCAGCTAACGCAATGCGATAATTAGCAATAAATACAAATTACAGCTTATAATTCAATGAAACGAATTTCAAGTTGGTCTAAAATTGGAATGGTGCAAATAAGAAATACTAAGAACTTTCGTAGCGTTAGTTTGTTTTCTACGAATGTTATGATTCCGCAGGCGGAATCTCGCAAAGGTGCCGCGAACCCAAATTACCGGGAATTCCTAAGTGGGTTCGCTCAAATATCCCACGGCAACGCACCCCAGCACCGGTCACTACTAAAAGATAAAACCCATAATTATTGAATCAATAGCTTCGTTTCCTTAGTTAAATGACAAACAGTGTCCCATTTGAGAACCCCAAGTGATCTCATTACCGAGAAAATGTTGAGTAATATCGCGTAAGACACAACATCATGACAAACAATAAAAGTTGAAAGTCCCCAAAATGTTAGGGCCCAACCAAAAGTGGTGGGTGTTAAAATTACCCAAAAGGAAGGGGATAAATTGCTACTACCAGCAGCAGTGCTGTGTTTGGGTTTGACTGCTATGTGTTTGGTCGTAAGTGTGAAGAAGGACCCAAAAAGGTCCGAAAGGAGAAGAAAGCCCATCCTCCTAGCAGCACCACAGTTAGCAGAAACGCGCCCCCAAAAAATGCTGGGGCCGGCTCTCAGTGCTCAGAGCTAAAGAAAAGGAAATGTGCGTGAGGGAGAAGGGAAGGCGTCAGGCAAGAAGAAGTTCGAGCTTTGGCTTTGCGCCTAAATTTGGGCAGAATGGCGCGAATTTAAATGCCATTTTGTGTTTTATTCAGTGTAGCTATGGGCACATGGCCAAAAAGTATCAAAACTAGTACGACTTTGGATGACAATTTGCTGGCTAGCTTTGGTAATAAAAATGTTTTAATTGTTCATGACTAACAGAAATAGGGTTTGATATAAATTAATTCTCATAATAAGTCGAGTCCGACCGTTCTATAACTGTTTGTTACAGAACGTTATAGTAAATTTTGTAGTCTAGGTAAATTGCTATTGCTGTATCTTTACCATATATATTCTCTCTGCTACATATATATTCTCTCTACTATATGAATTCTCTCTGAGTTTCGCAGTCAATGTAATGAATATTTATTTTTATTAAATTGTACAGTCATAAAAGTAATTTAATTACTTTCCTGATGTTTTAGTGTAATCTTACATATCCCACGACAATGTCAGTCTCATCCGGGTACAAGGCACCTTTGTTAGACACCGGCCAGCTCAAGCTTGCGGAAAAATTGGTAAGTTTTGGTGATGTTTTTAATAAAAGTGTTGTTATATTAGAAAAGGAATCAGAAGTTGTAAATATTTTCTCATCGAAGAACTAAAAATTTGAAACATTTTGAACATCGATAGTCCATGTCGATAATCAAAATCCAACCAACAGTTTCTAAAAATCATAAAATTAAAAATTGTTTATAAATTTTCGTACAAATAATACTTATCAACGGTTTTTCTTGTAAAATCACTCTACCTTCTTACATATCAATAACTATTGCATTTTTTGCACATAATACTTTACCTACCTTTATATTCTAGCGCACTAACATTTGTGAGCTGATATTTAGTCCCTAATTAGAGTGTATATCTGTTGCAATTGTGTCATAGTCGTAAATTTATTAATTATTTAAGGTGATTCTCAACGACCGTTGTATCGGAATGCTCTCTCGAATTTATAACATGAAAAAGGCATGTGCTGATGCGAAATCTAGGCCACAATTTCTGAATGATAAATCATTGGATGGCGCAATCTCCCATATTATCAAGAAATTTCCGGTTATCGACCTCAAAAGGAATTCGGTATAACAAATTTTTATATCCTTTGGAAAATGTACAAAATTTATGGATTTTAGTCAGCGTTTATGAATGTGAACGAAATTCGCAATGAGGTCATCAAAAATTTATCGCTCTACTATTACACTTTTGCCGACTTGCTCGACTTGAAAGATCACATCATGCAACTGCTTACTGCGATGGATGCTCAACAATGCCAATTAGATATTGTAAGTTATTCGTATTTACTAGAGAGTCCAGTCTGGATAGGCCAGACTATGTTTCCAAGCCCCTCGTCTAGGACCAGTGGCGTATCTAGGATTTTTTTTGGTTTCGTGGAAATGGCCATTTTTGGGGGGGGGTACCGTGTGGAGGGCGCGACCGACTTTTGGATTTTGGGGGGGGGGGGGTACCGGACCAAATTTTTGCCCAAATTTGCACTGATTTACACTCATTTTTTAAAATTTTCCCATTTTGGGGGGGTACGTACCAGGGCTGCATCCGGTATCCGGTTATCCGGTGTTTTTCGCTATCCGGTATCCGGTTTCCGGATATTAGGGGGGTCCGCCGGATGCACCGGATATTAACAAGCACCCCTAAGAATGCAGTCAGCGCCGCAGGCGAAAATTTTTGAAAATTCCGTATAATATTTAAATTTTCAGTGTCAATTTTTGTCATACAGCGTAATTTTTCAAAAAATTTTCGCCTGCGGCGCTATTTTTTCTTCTAACTTTTCCATTCTATTTCACTATTTTACCCAATTAAACCAATTTTATTTCGTTAAACCTTATTCTTTTCTATCATTTTCAGTAATACAGTTTTAGCATTTTATAATTTGATGCATTTATACTTCCAGATCTTAATTCGAAAGATTTACAACATTTTTCAAAGTCAATTTTTGGCAAACAAGTTTAATATTTCAACAAATTTTCGTCTGCAGCGTTGTTTTTTGCTTAACTTTGTAGTTTGCCTGATTGTTTTTTCAAAATTTTGTGCTGAAAATTTATGAACTTTTCAATAAATATTCAAAAATTTCAATCTTATAACTTAGTTCAATGAGAAATTTTAGTCAATTTTTAAAGAGAAAGCCAATTTTTTCAAAAAATTTTGTCTGCGGCGCTTTTTTTGAATTTTTCTGTATTTCTGGCAAAATACACTAATGAAGGCACAATTCTATACTAGTATCGGGGTGTCCGTTACTGTCGGGGTGTCCGTTACACATTTTCCCGTGTATTCTTAAGGGTGCTTATTTTCAAAATGTAGTCAAATCCTAGATATATGGGAAAAGTTTCTTTAAAAATTGACTATAGTAAATCATTGAAATAAATTTTTAGATTGAAATTTCTCAATATTTATTGAAAAATTTTTGTCAGGCAATGGCGGAAGCCTGTAAAATTTATTATTAATTAGTATGAATTAATTTTTTAAGCGAAACTTTTGCCAAATGTGCTTGTGCTTGAGCACAAGCACAAGCATAAGCTAACCATTTCAAACAGTTTCACCTGCGGCGCTATTTTTACGTAATTTTTGCACATTGGTAGCAGCAATTCGGTAACGCATTTTTCACATTTTTCAATGAAAATTGACTCTATTCTTCCCAATTTTCAAAAATAATTATAGTTCCTATATTGGAACCCCAATGAAGTCGTTAAAGTTAACGGGCAAAAAGTGTTAAAACGTTTAATAGTTAACAAATAGTGCAAAAATTGGTTAAAATTTCTCATATATTGTAATAAAATAGCCAAAAAGTCGCTAAAAGTTGTTTAAATACTTGTATTTTTACAACATTTATTCTAATCTTGCACATTTATAATAAAAGGGAAACAAAAAGCATGCATTTAGGCAAAATTTTTGCAAATTAGCACCAAAATTGGAAAAAAATTTCAAATTTGGCGCCAAAAATTGAAATATCCGGTTATCCGGATATCCGGTATCCGGTCAATATCCGGTGTTTTTGCACTATCCGGTATCCGGTCCGGCTTTTTTTTTTACTATCCGGTATCCGGTCCGGCTTTTCGAAATCCCGGATGCAGCCCTGGTACGTACCCCCGGTACCCCCCCCTAGATACGCTACTGTCTAGGACCTTGGGTCTTCGGCCCTCATAGAGTTGTGTGGGAGTAAGGTTTTTGGCTAGTCCTGAACGAAGTCCTACGGGCCTTATCTACTACTTCACTCAAAAAATTTGAATTTCCCTTTAAAAATAATTTTGAAAATTTTCGTACGACGGGGGTGCCTCTGGAATATTTTTGGTTCGGATTTCCCGCACCCGAAAACCCGCAATTAGCTTCGAAAGGCCAGTTTCTTTGACTATTGCAAATTATCAAAAAATGCCCCAAAAACAATGCTTTTTGACAAAAAAAATGGCCATAACTCTCGATAGAGACGCGTACCCAGCAAAATTAAAAAACCACCATTCCAGCTCATGAGGAGTCTAATGACCTATCACACGTCCCGAACGGAGTGATTCAAGGGGTATTCGTCCAAAATCAAGTGACAATACTGATATACTAGTTTGGCGTAGTTTGAAAGAGATCGCCCATTTAAACCTAAACTACATCAAAATTGTCATCATCAGATTTCTGGCTAAAGATTAAGCATTCGCTTAGACGTGGCCATATATTTTGTATCTAACCTTCAATTTGGTCCACTGCTCTGTAGCTTAAGCGCGAACTGATTTACGCTGCTTTCTGTCTCTTTAAATGGACTTTAAACTGCGTCTATGGAAATTATTCTACAGATATAACTAACTGTAAATAGGAATATCTATTAGATTAATATATTAAATTCTTTAAAACAAATTTTAATTCACAAATATTTCAATATTCTGATCTTATTTTGGTAAACAATGTAATACAGGGTGATTCAAAAAAAGGGTCTCAGTTCAGGCTATTGTATTTCATAGGTATCTGCGATGCATGAAAGTGACTAATATCTTAAAAACTGATACTAAGCTAGAAATTTTAAATACAAAAAAGAATTTGTTCGTAGCTGACGTTGTTTAACTCATCGAGTTCTTGCCGAAAAACACATTTTCAAGGAGGTAAAAATTTCGACCATTTTTATGAGATAATAGGGTCGGAAAATCGACTTTTTGGGTCGAAATTTTTACCTCCTTGAAAATGTGTTTTTCGGCAAGAACTCGATGAGTTAAACAACTTTTCTTCAGCGGTATGGGCGTCTGAGACGATTTTCGACAAGTTTTAGCCCCAAATATGTAAAAAATGGGCCAAAAAATGGCGAAAAAAATTAATTTTTCGATAGACAACTGTAAAAGTGCCTATCCTACGCAGAATTTCACGGCGGATCTGAATCTGATCTTGGTTTGGACATTTTCTCTGTAAAAAAAGTGGCGAAAATGATTATTGAATTTTATTTTTGTATGGGAAAAGTTGATTTTTCGCAAATTTCATGATGTCGGTTATCCACGAAATACGTCAGCTACGAACAAATGCTTTTTTGTATTTAAAATTTCTAGCTTAATAGCAGTTTTTAAGATATTAGCCACTTTCATGCATCGCCGATATCTCTGAAATAAAATAGCCTGAACTGAGGCCCTTTTTTTGAATCACCCTGTAGATTGAATTTGCTATTTGTTTGTGCGATAATCTCTTATTAAAATTTTAGACACTAAATTATGACCTAACAGCTGGATACATGAATCTCGTGGTGAACTTCATTTGCATTATGTTAATGCTCTCTCGTGTCGAAGACAGAAAAGTTGTACTCGGTTTATTCAATGCCGCTTACGAATTTCTCCACAATAGCACAGAGTCAGCTTTTCCTCGACTCGGCCAAATGATTATGGATTATGAGAATCCAATAAAGAAGTTAAGCGAAGATCTCGGACCATTAAACAGAGTATCTCAATAGCCATTTTAGGCAATAATCATAATGTGACGAACTTTTCAGTTAATACACAAAGCTCTATTTTCTCTAAAGGACATATATTTGCGAAGAAATATCTCAGCAGAGCAACAGAGGCAGGCCCTCATGATTTCGCTCACTTCCAGTCCCAAGCAAATGCTTTATGCCGCACAAACTAGCACTGTAAGTGAATATTTGAATTGAAATGTTTTGTCTTAGTATATTATAAGTAAGTATGTAATTATATTTTTTATCTTATTTCTTATTAATACGAGTATATGGTACTTGTAAAATATTATAGGAGAAAGTTTGGAGTGCTCCTGACCCGAATTTTTAAATATTCCCAAAAAGACCTATAAACTGTTTCGAAATTTTTATCGGAAGTCAGGGTATCACAAAATTCACCCGATATTTGTTTCCCTTGGTATACTAAAAATACTGTATTTGCTTTCATATACTCAACAATTAGCTCAGAATTAATTGTTTAACATTTCCTGTCAAATATATTAAAAAGTACGAACATAACGAAAGAATGTTATTGATATTATTAACTATTCTACTTTTAGATTTCTAGTATTTTCATTTTAATAGAAAGGTGTTTTTGCTAGAGGAAATTGTTTATAAAACGGGAGTTTAATAGAGATTGACAAAGTAAAAGCGGAGTAAATGATTTTTGAAGAATGTAAATTATCGAGCCATTTCGGACCTAAACCTACGGTAGAAACAGTTTATAAGGTAATGACATACTCAGTAGGACCCTCAGAACTTCGCTAATTTTGATAAATCCTTACTGAGTTTTATGGGTGGAAGGATATATGATTAGTACATTATAAATTAAAGAATTTTAGAAGAGTGTAGTAGATAATTCCGTCGTACATTTCCTATATAGAAAAATTGGTGTTGGAAAAATTTTTCCAAAAGTGGTGTATATTGCCGTCAAATAACTTTGTTTAAAGTATTAGGGTTAAAAGTTAGGGATATAATGGGTGATATTCTAATCATTTGTCAAATTGTATGGGGAGGGGCTAAATGAAAGAAAGAATAAAACCACTTAACGTATAATATTAGCAAGGTTGAGGCAATACTCTGGTGGACGTAACTACGGGCCTTTTAAAGTAATAATTATTTAGATAGCATGTGAATACCTTTCTCTCGACATTATGGATCGGTGGATTATTTGTAAGTTGATAATTTATATGATCTATAAGTTTTTATCATATACATTTTATCATGTACTTACGTTGATATTATATTTTAGTCGGAGTAACCGTATGTCACAATACTTTGCTCAAGTAAGAGTCATGTTACACGTAAGCGTTGGCATAAACTATTAACTTAAATTTAGCGAACCGGTACTGTGCAATCTATTTCACAGGTCACTGCAACATGGCTTAGCCGTGAGATTGTTCCGGGATGAATGCATCCTGGTTTTCCCAATGGTCCAATCGTTGTTCGAATCGATCAAAGGATACAGTAAAAGAGTACATGATCTGAAAGAGCTGGCCAATACTGCATTGCAAACATGGTAATCACACATTTTGTTTCGTATGTAACATATTATACAAAAGAATGTTCATACATATAACTTAAAAGGATACGCATAGTATATATAGGAAGACCTTTGGTTGAAGAATTTAATTGTTATTTTTCAGTGGTAGTTTACATGCCCATCGGCGGCAATTTCTCCGAGCCGCACTTCGAGAATTGTGTCTTCTGATCAAAGATCAACCTGGTTTACTCGGCCCTAAGATTTTGTTCGTTTGGATGGGATTATCACTTGCTCGCGATGAAGTATTGTTTAAATTATTAACATACATAAGATTAGATGTACATTGATGTAAAAGTGCGTTTTAGATTCGGTTTTAGTGAAATTAAGGTCAAAGTATTTTAATTAAAATAAACATTTATATGGATAATTATCAATATAAATAAATTCAGGTATTATGGCTGCTTCGTCACGCTGACATTTGGCCCATGGTTAATGTTAATAAGAAAACAAAGGGAAATCTGAACAATGTCGTTGTTGACAAGCATCTTCCAGAATTGCTTTTCTACATGACTGAGCTGAGGACAATGGTACACCGTTATTCGGAGATCATCACCACATATTATACAGATTATGTTGCCGGTTATGACAAAATACTGTTGGCCGAAATGGCAGATCGTTTGATTGGACTCACAGAAAATGACCATCTGCTCATCCGATCATTCATCGAAACTGTTTCCAATATTAAATGTAAGTAATTGTTTTATCATAATTACCGTCTATAACTTGATTTTTGTGGTAGTAAATGAATAGCAATTGAACATGAATATTACCAAACTAAATTCTCAAGAAACAACTCCAATTGAAAGCTGCTTTTCGCACCATTCTGGTTGGGAATATATTACAATCTAGTCACTATAATTAACGTCCAAATTTTATTCAATATTCTGTGTGAAATTTATTTTAAAACCTAACATATTTTCAGCAGAGAACATAAACCTCTGTGGTGTTCGATTAGACTGGTTCCGGTTTCAAGCCAATGTTAGTGTGTTGCGATCAAACTTCAGACTTCAAGATAATATAGAATTTGCAACAGTCATGAACACAACAATATTTCACTTAAAGGTTTGTTTATGAGAATTAAAATTATCTTAAATTATGTTTAGATGATTGATGTGGTTAACGAGATGCTTAAGGAAACAAGCGATTTGAGCATTTATTGGTTAGACTTTAAAATTGTTTAAAGCGATTTAATTCAAATTATTTCTGAAAAATGTTAATATTGTTTTAGTTTTTACCCTCAACAATTTGACGCTCATATTAAACAGTGCCTCAATTTTCCTGCTCAATCACGGTATGCAATTGCCTTCGCCTGGATTGCTGAAAACTTTGCAAATTCTTTGCATGAGATGTGTCCTGAAGAAAAAGATCATATTATTGAAAAAGGTGAATTACATTCATTGGCAAACTATTACCTATTATTTCTTACAGTCATGGCTGTATTTTGAAAAGTTAGCAGGGGTGATTACTCATTTTCGGCTTGACGTTTTTTTACAGTTTTTACGAATTGGATGAAACCACACTTAGCATTGCTTATTCCATGCATATAACGTATAATTACACGTGCAAGAACTGTTCAAACACGTGAGATGCAATATATTTGATGCAAGGGTGTGATCATAATACGCGACGTTATTGTAACATACGTGAGACCTTTGTGAGACTGTAGCCTAAAGAAATTATCAAAATGAGGAAATTACACGCCTTATTCGTGTGCATTCAATGAGTATTTCAATTCTGCGCTCCCCTTTTCCATGAAACTCACAACATGCCATGAGTTTTCCTTGTCGGACATTACCAATTGACTAGGTAACTTTATCGAAAACAGTACGCCGTATTCCCCTTTAGTAGGTATATAAGAGCATTTTGTAGTTAGATAGGGCATACAAATTTCAGTGTGAATTATATTAATATTTTAAGAGTTTTTAGGACTCATCTCGTGCAATGCTGTAATCGAAGAGCTGTGCAAAAAAGCTGTTGAGATGCTACTTCAGTTAAGCCAGGAAGAAATGAGGATGGCTTTGGGGGTTGAGCCACAAGCGTGTGCGCATGTGATCGCTGTCGCATATCAACAACAACACAACAGTTTGTTATTTAATCCAGGAGTTTCTTAGCTCGCCACGATCCTCAAAATGAGAGAGAGGATGTTACTGTTGATGGCGTTTCTATATCGATGAACCATTGGTAGATCATGTGGTATCAGATGGGAAATCACGAATACTTTATCAATGCGGCGTTCATATTTGAGCCTTAATGAGCAGATAATGCGAGATGTCCTAGCGCTTAGAACATGTCTCAATATATGCTCATCACGGATAAATATGAATGGCTTAATTACAGACAGCGAAAGACAGTCTAGACTAGCGCTGCGGTTAAGGCCAGAAGAGATTGTTGGCGGTACTATTAGCCGATCGGGGGGGGGGGGGGGAACCAGTTATCGGGGGGGAAAATTTCTATACATATTTATATAGTAAAAAATCAATAGGGGGGACCCTATTGATTTTTTTGCAAAATGTTAGCAAAATTATTTTTTGAATCCATAGGGTACCCCCTATAGATTTTTTAAGAAAAATTTTTTTTTGAAAATTTTTTTGGTAATTTTTTCAAAAAATCCATAGGGGGGACCCTATTCATTTTTTCACAAAATGTTAGCAAAAATTTTTTTTCACTGCATAGGGTCCCCCCTATGGATTTTTTCAGTAAAATAATTTTTCGAAAATTTTTGTCAAAAAAATCAATAGGGGGGGGGACCCTATTGATTTTTTTACAAAAATGTATTTCTAAAAATATATTTAAATCAATAGGGTCCCCCCTATGGATTTTTTTGACAAAAATTTTCAAAAATTTTTAAATCCATAGGGGGTACCCCATGGATTTAAATGTATTTTTTGAAATGCATTTGCAAAAAAATCAATAGGGTCCCCCTATTGATTTTTTACTACATAAATATGTATAGAAATTTCCCCCCCCGATAACTGGTTTCCCCCCCGATAACTGGTTCCCCCCCGATCGGCTAATAGTACCTTGTTGGCCATAGTTTCAATGTGTGAAGGAATGATGATTCATATATTTTATGACGTCAGCAATCGTGATACCTTTCGGGTCCCCTGGCCTAACCTAAGTCTAAGGTTGTTCGGAGAAATATGTCAAAAATGGTTAAAAAAGACCCCTTTGGTGCAAGGAAAGCAGTTTTGTAACCGATTTATTTATTAAAAGTTCATAATTTAGCGCAAAAAGTCAACCACACAGAGGACGAGGATGTTAAAATGCCCGGCACTGAAAGTATGCGATCATCAAAGGAAACTGCCACCAACTCAGACAAAAATTATATGTAGTAAGTTAATTGTAGAATTGTCAATTAATTAGCAGGAGTAAATTAATTTGTAAAATTTTTGTATATTACAAAGTTTTACTTTCGGCGAGGTTGTCTTATGAAATGGGATTGATTTTGATGTTTATGTCTTCAAAATTATTCTTCATTGTCTTCCCATTTTAATAGTCGGAGAAAAGCTTCCCGATTTTTCGAATTACTTCCTACGATGTTACACATATTCCTTTTTAATCGTGTATTTTTAGTTTGGTAGAGCTGTGTCAAGCAATCGCTCATTACAAACAAATCGAAATCTCTGAACATATTTTCGTGCCGAGAGAATTCCTGTCGCAACATTTGGAAAGGCATCTGCTAGAAATATTAATGCTGTTTCTCCGTTCTGGAGAGCAAGCTGAGCAAGGTCATCCGCGTCGACCTTCAGAAATGCTAAGCTTCCTCAGTTCACAAATGGCAGCGTTGCAATGTATTGATACTTGCTGTAAGCTCTATTTTATATAGCTGAACTTCTTTGCGATATAACTAGGGTGAGGATTCTTAGGTATATACCTAAAAAATCCTATAATTCCTAAAAAATCCTATTTTGGGCTTTTTTCGGAAATTTTAGGTATATACCTATTTTGCCTAAAATCATCATTTTATGATCCTAAAACCGCCATTTTCTCAGATTTTTGCAAAATTTTCACAAAAATTTTCCAATTTGTGGAAATTTTTTTTTTTGAAACATTTGTGAAATTTGTACATTGGTTATAATTTCATACATTTTATTAGCAAAATCAATAGGCCCTATTGATTTAATTATTCTCAACATTTGTGAAATCAATAGGGTCCCCCTATTAATTTTTTGCTATATAAAATGTATGAAAATTCCCCCCCCCCGATAACCCAATAGTACCAAAATTTTTACTTTTCTTTGTTTTTGTGCAACGTAAAAAAACTGATGTACGTAAAAAATGATTCATTTGAATCCGAATTTTAGCGCCCAAAGTCAAAACGCGCCAAATTCGGAAATTTGAACAGGAATATTCGAAAAATTTCGCCAATTAAAGTGAACATGGGTAAAAATGAGCTAAAAATGCTTAAAAATGTGTAAATTTTTGATAGTTATGCTAAAAAATACTTTTTATATTATACTTTTTCTATTTTTAGCTAAAATTTATAAAAATGCATGATACTAAAACCCTATTTTATGATCCTAAAATGGCCTTTTTATGATCCTTTTTAGGATCCTAAAATGCGATTTTATGATCCTAAAAATCCTCACCCTAGATATAACATTAATTCAGCGTATGGGTATGCGAGTCTTGAGATAAAGTATAATTTTCTGCTCCTATATAAATTCAAAATTATGAAAACGTTGAAACTGATACAATATTACACTGCTCCTTCACCTGTACAATTATTTCCTTTTTCATTATCCCTTTCCAGTTATGTCATTTCATTCTATTTTATTTTGAAAATCAAATTGAACATGATAAAATTCTATTTAGGAATATTTTAATTTGTAATGTGACACAAAATAATGTCTTAGAAGCAATATTAAAATCTATTCTGAGATTGGTTCTCTTCTGCTTAAAGAAGTTACATTTAATTTATAATATGAGTAAAAATGACAATTGCAGTAACATTCGACATAACGAGGATTGTAAATGATGCCCTCCTGCAAGAATCACAACCCCAAGATTCCCATGGGAATGAGACATTAACGTCGGTTTACGCCAGATGGTTAGTTCGTGCTTTTGTTATCCTTGGATAATACACATTTTGAACTGTATTGATTTATTTAGCATTAAGGTTTGGCATAACTCGTTAAAAGAACTCATATTTCCAGCTTCAAAAGAATTCAAGATTTAACATATTAAAAACTTACTGACATATATCACTGAACTGGAAAGTTTAGCAACGTTTGTAAGCAATATTTGTTCCTATCACATTTCCTAAACATAAATTTAAAAATATCAAAATATGAAAATACAAGGTGATGAATTAATGTAGAGGTATTATTTTGTGGTACCATTTTACGGTAATAAAGCTCAACCCTATTTTAGGTATTTGGAAGTATTATTACGTCGCGCAAGTATGGGTCAGCTTCTACATTCCGATCACTTACAGTCTTTTATCACAAACCCAGATGCAGCACCAAGTGGAGGTGCCATTTTGCCAGCCGAACAGTATACAGATACCAGAGGTTAATTTTGGTTCGAGTAACGAGAATTTCATCATTATACATTTAGAGCTACGAGCGCTAGTGCAACTTATCGGCCCATATGGAGTGAAACATATGACGGAGAAGCTCACATGGCACGTGGCATGCCAAATAACGGAACTATATAAAATAATCCGTGATAATCGGGAGACCTTGCATGCGGCCAGAGTCAATTTTGACAAGCCAGAGAAACTTAGAGAGGTACTGTATTGTTGATTCGTTTTCTCCCGTACATTTTTAATTTTTATTATTCATTAGTCTATTAAATGTAATTAGGGTTTCATTTTTAATATATTTTGACTGAATAATTTTTTTCAGGTGTTGAATCTTCTTAGTATTTCTGTTGATTCTGTCAATGGTCGAGATCGCCGCGGAACGTCGGGATCAAGTTTGCAACAACAGCAGCAGTCTTCGAGCGGTGCAAGTGCAGGCTCCCCTGTGGAATCTGTTATTCAGAGGATTACTATCATTGGTATTTTCATCTTAAAGACATTATTAGACATGTTAACAATGTGATGTTAATAGAACAATGTCATATTAAAAATATTTCCGTATTGATATGAATTGTCCAAAAATATATTGACTACAAAAATTAACTTATTGTCAAAAATAATGGGATACCAATGTAATTGTTTTAGTCATTGGCCGTTTTCTATGTTTTTATATTATTTCTTGCGTTTCCCGAATAACTATTTAATAGTTATCACTTGTGCATGAAACATTTTAGCACAAAGCAATATACATCTTTTTAGGCGAGATTATTGCGTTTCGTGATCTGCTGTTTAAAGCTTTGCATGATGTGCTCGAGCAAAGGATACCCTTCTTAATGGGCTCCCTGCACAATATTCTTGAAACTTCAGATGAATTACAGCGAATTGTAATATTTTAGATTAGCTAAAATTAAAATTCGAGAAAAAGACAAAATACAATTAAGAATTTTTTCGCCTTATTTCTTTTTGATCGAATTTCGAAATCTTTCTTGGTGCAAGTCAAATGGGAAATTATACTGAATAAAACATGGGAAATAACGGAATAGCAAAATATAAATAGCAATAATAAAATAAGGGAATAGTATAATCCATTAACTCATTTTGTATTACATTTTGTATTACAGTCTATTGGCGACATGTGCGCAGCTGCCGGAGTTAAATCGGACGTGGACATCGGACTAGTGAATGCCATTCAAGCCAAAGTTCAAGCTGACAAGCTTTATGCCGACCACGAAGAACATTACAATACTTCTTGTCTTCTTTTGGTTTTCATCGCCATTGCTTTGCCAAAATTAGCTGTTTCTAGACAGTCCGCTTTTAAAGCGTCGTATGTTGGTGAGTTGTTTTTATTATAAACTTGTAGATGACAAAGAAAATTTTTGATCTTGTTTAATTATTAAGTAACATTGGTGTACATTTGTTTTCTAGCTTTAAAGTTAGAATTGGGAAAGAAATTTGTCAAGTTATAAACCGAAATTTCAAGCACGCATTTTTAGCGACACAAAACAATAGTCATACGATTCCTTCGGCTGTCAACGCTATAGCAGGTGCCATATTTTTTCTTCATCGCCGAGACGACATTCAAGACCGAATGAGAGAATTTCTTGCACTTGCCTCAAGCGGACTTCTCCAAATCGGTTTGTGTAATTAATTTTAATAGAAACTATATACACTCAAATTTGATTTCTTAGTTTTAGTTGGCACCCCGGACGCGGAGCTCATGCAGCAACATCAAAGCGGTAATACTATATGCTAATTATACTTTAATATAGTAGAATATGAACTAAATTTAACTTCGCAAATTTATTTTGTAAAGAAGCTCGAAAAAATTTTTTTATTTGCCACAGTATTAAAGAAGTATTATGGTAGCTGTTTTAAATTTTTCTATTTATGCATATACCAGTAGAAGTATCGTCGAAAGTTCGATCTATATAACCATCTAAATTTATTTGTTTTGATTTTCAGTTTACATTTTACTCGATCGCTTAGTGAGAGAAAGTCCATGGCTCAATTATGGCCTTCTGGAAAGCTGCTTCCCTTATTGTCTAATTCAGTCATCCTATTTGAACTGCTACAGACAAGAGCAGAACGCAATCAACGGAGGAAAAGGATCAATCCCTTAAATAAAATTATATGTATATGTTTGTATCAGGGGTGGGCTTCGGGACGATTTTAAATTCCCGAAGACCGAATCCCGAAAGCCGAATTGAGATTTTAAAACCCCGAAGTCTGTTTCCCGAATGGCTAAAAAGTATCGAATTTTCCCGAATCCGAAGCCCACCCCTGGTTTGTATATTGTATGTTGTACACATTTTTCAAAGCAAGTTTAATTTTGCGCAGTTTCCATTTTGCCTAAAAAACACTGAAGATCATCTTACTCTTGCCATGCACATGTAGCTTTGCTATGCTTATCTCCTTACCCTACTTTAAAAAACCGCGGGAATTACGGAATATAGAGTGGCCAAATTACAGACCTGTTTGTGAATCGCCATTGCTTTGTTTATTAGGATTCGTTCATTAAGTCTGTCCTACGGCAGAGTAGTTCGGATCAAAACTACATTTTTAAGAGAGGTCCACTTTGATAAGTAGTCCATGAAACTACTCATCGTTCTGATGAACCTATGTATGCTTTTGTATCCAACTACTTAACTGGTCATTGCAAGTTTCGCTGCTCAAATACATTGTATCTCACTTGAATGTTTTAAACTGATTTCATAAATTATTATAATTATTGCTCGACAAGAAAATAATAGCACAAATTTAACCCCACCCGTTTAATTTCAATGAAAAATTTTACCGATTTTTGTTGGATTTCAGCTTTATTTTATAACTTCCGGTTTATTTATTATTTAAATTTCATATAAGATACAATTCTGAATAATATAAATTTTTATTGAGTAACAATAAAAGCAAAATAACAATAATTGATACAACAGATCTGTTGCAAAATAAACAAACAACATTCAAATGACATCAATCTCGGTTGATGTCATCCGGCTTTATCCGCAGCACACTAGTTTTATATTCCAACGTTCTTTCAACATTGGCTCGGTTCACCTTATTAATATCTGCCGGATCCAGAGTTATGAGCTCAGGTTGAATCTAAATAATCGCAACGTTGTCTTAGTGTAACATTTACAAGCGCCTACGGCGCTTGTAAAAGTGTGTAAATGGGGAAACCTATTAGCTAGCAAAAGCACCGCTGCTATCGCGGCGTTTCGCGACGAAAAAAAATTTTGTCTAAAAAATGGTCTAAAAAATTTTGTCTATATTTTGTCTAAATTTTTTGAAAATCTGCATCAGCACATCCGTACGAACATTTTAAGCTATCACTTGCCCGGAAATGAGCAGTGGAAGGGGTCTAAACGCCAGTGGACTGACGGACAGACGCACACTGGCTTCTTAGTAAAGTAACATAACAAACACATCAATTGCTTATTTGATAGATAAATATATTCGAAACCGTCGTTTAAAAACAACACTAGACAGAATTTGCCAAAAAATAAACCCCACTATGTTTATCAATTTGTTGTGTTTTATCCTAATTGGTTATAAAGATTGAGTTTACCTTTTCCAAGAGCATTTTAACCTCGCGTTCTTGTCTTTGTTTCTTCGATTCAAATGGATTCTCCTTGAGGGCGTCGAAGTTGGGATCACCCGATCCTATAAAGGGTATTATCATTTGATGGAATTTTTATCAGCTTATGTCGAGTTATAAGAAGTTTACTGGGGTAGCAAAGGACATAAAGGCCTGTTCACAATAGCGAGACCGAGACCGAGACCGACGGACCGACCGATGTGTTCACAATAGCGACCGAGACCGAGTCCGAGACCGACGTGTTCACAATCAACGCGACCGAGACCGATACCGAGTCCGAGACCGATGAAAATTGACCTTCGCCAAAAAATCGCATTTTTCTATAAATTCTTTCAGATATGGCTATAGTGCGACCAATACAAAACTTGTAGGGGAGACCCCTACGGTTCTTATAGAAAAGACCATTTTGCTGAATATCAACAATTAAATGTCGAGAGTGCGGATGTGAAAAAAATGCTGATTTTTTTTCACAAAAATTCAAATCCATTTGAAATCATTTTACACGCGTCGGTACTCCGGTACTTTTTTGACGCGATCCGACCAAACGGTTTTTTGCATATGGTCGCACATGTCCTGGGCTCCATTTTATGAAATAACATAGCAGTCGTCGACTTTTTAAAAAATGTCGAGAATTTCGATTTTCAATTTGCCAATTTCGTCGGTCTCGGTGTCGGTCTCGCCCATTTTCAGCAATTACCAAACTGAGAGAAAATAAGTGGTGGAAAAGTGGCAAAGACTGCTATTAGGGTTATCGGCCACGGGGAATTCAGATTTTCTGTCAGATTTGACACCATGTTTGAATTTTTGGCGGTTTTTGGCATTATGCCCAAATATGGTCATTTTTCGCGATTTTTGCCAAAATCGAAGAAGTCTCCGCACAAAATATGCTTCTAGGGGTAATTTTTTGTCCTGAATCCGAATATGACATTATATTTTAACAAATTATCACATTTTTGGCGTTTTCTTGGCATTCTGCCCAAATGCAGAAAACGCACATATTTACCCTATTATTTGACCATAATTCGAGATTTTATATCTAAGGATCCTGTCAGCCGTTTTTTATGAGTAATAGCTCATTTGAAAGCCCGTGAGCTGCAGAAACGAGAAAATTTTATATTTTAATTATTTAAAATTTGAATTCGCGCCAAATCTTAAAAACGTGTTTTTATGGGTTTTGATCAGGAAAAATATATTGTTTCATGATTTATATTGTAAATATCGGTCATTTAGAATATTGCTGCTTTTATATTTACGAAGTCGCCTTTTTGCTATAAGAATTTGGTCATTTTTGATATTTTCGGCCAAAAAGCCGATATTTTGGTATTTGACCACATAAAGAGGTGAGAATTTGTCAGAGAACTTTGCCGATTTCACCTATATAGGGGATTATCGATGCGGTGAATCCGAATTTGACGTCAGATTTTAGTTGGTCCCCCCACGAAAATATGGAAAACCGCTATTTTCTTCAAAAAATGGCCATTTTTGGCCAAAAATAGGCCAAAAATGGCAATTTTTGACGCGATATGAGGAAACTAATTGCAGATTCGGAATCAGCGCATCGAAATACCCCTAAAAACACAATTTACGACAAATCTCAAAAATTTTGATTTTTTGCCATTTTCAGACCATAGGGGGGACCACATGGTTTTCCGAAAAAAATCGATTTTTTGAAAATGTGGAGGAGTATTACGCAAAATGTGTTTTTAGGGGTATTTCGATGCGCTGATTTCGAATCTGCATTTAGTTTCTTCATATCGCGTCAAAAATTGCCATTTTTGGGTCATTTTGGACCAAAAAAACCGGTATTTTTGAAGAAAATACCGGTTTTTCGTCTTTTCGTGTCGGGACCAGCTGAAATCTGACGTCAAATTCGGATTCCCCGCATCAAAAAACCCTAAATAGGTGAAAGTGGCAAAATTTCGGAACCTCGATTTTCCTCAAACCAGCTTATATTCGCTTAATCCCACACAAAATCTGCTCAAAACCTCACAAAACCAGCTCAAAACCACTTAATCCCGCTAGAAAACAGCTCAAATCCATCAATTCCAGTGAAAACCAGCTCAAATCGATCATATTCTCGCTTAAAAACAGCTCAAAACCACTTAAACCGGCTCAAATCCAGCTCATTCCGGCTAAAATCCATCTTAATCCGGCATAAAATCTGCCCAAACCCACCTTAATCGAGCCCGAATCCACATATTCCCACTCAACTGCTCATCAAATTTACTTAATATGAATCAAATCCAGCTTACTCAAACTTAATCCTACTCAAACTCAGACCAAATCCGCTTAATCCAGCACAAAACCAGCTCAAAACCATTTAATCCGGCTCAAATCGACTTAATCCCGCTGAAAACCATCTGAAATCCGCTTAATTCCACTCAAAATCAGCTAAAATCGGCTTAATTCAAGTGAAAATCAGCTCAAACCCACTTAATCCCGCTGAAAACCAGCTAAAATCCGCTTAATCACACTCAAAACCAGGTAAAATTCGCTTAATTCCTGTGAAAATCAGCTGAAATCTATCATAATCCCACTCGAAACCAGCTCAAATCTGCTTAATCCCACTGAAAACCTGCCCAAACCCGCTAAATCCCACTCAAAACCAGCTCAAATCCGCTTAATTCCAGTGAAAACCAGCTGAATCCGTCATAATCTCGCTTAAAAACGGCTCAAATCCGCTCAATTCAGCATCAAACCATCTTAATCTGCTTCTAAATCTCTTCAAATCGACGTAATATGAATAAAATATAGCTTAATCCACCTTAATCCCCTCGAAACTAGCTCAAATCTATCATAATCTCGCTTAAAAACAGCTCAAATCCGCTTATTCCCGCTGAGAACCAGCTCAATTCGATCTCAATCCGGTCGAAACACCTTAATGCAGCACAAAATCAGCTCAAAACCGCGTAATCCGGCTTAAATCCATCTTAATCTCGCTAAAAACCAGCTCAAATACGCTTAATCTCACTCAACTTCTCATGAAATCCACTTAATATGAATCGATTGCAGCTCCATTCAGCCCAAAACCATCTTAATCCAGCTCAAATCCATATTAATCTGCTTCTAAAATTCATCAAATCGATGTAATATGAATAAAACATAGCTTAATCCACTCAAAATCAACTCAAATCCGCTTAATTGGGCTCAAAATATAGTTTTTAAAGTATTCTAGAGCATTCTATAATAATTTACCACACAAAATTCCGAAAAAGTTGATTGTGAGCACATCGGTATCGGTCTCGGTAAGGCATTTTCTGAGAAAGCCCAAAAATGCCATATTTTGTTATAAAAAATTGCCATATTTTGTTTTTTATACGCTATAGAGCATTCTAAAACATTCTAGAATACATTTTCAGACATTAGTACAAAAAAATTTGAAAAAATGTACAAAAATTTGAAAAAGTTGATTGTGAACACGTCGGTCTCGGTCTCGGTCGCGCCGTCGGTCTCGGTCGTTGATTGTGAACACGTCGGTCCGTCGGTCTCGGTCTCGCTATTGTGAACACCGGGTAAGAAACTATGTATCTATAATATATCTATTCCGCACTAATACCTAAAAACAGGAAACCACGTTTTTAAAGAAAAATCGTACCAGGAATTAGTAGGCTTGAGAATCCATTTTGATAAGCTACTCCAAGTACGTCCTCGTATGGACAAAACTGGAGGTCGCTAACAACACTAGGGCACAAATGCTGCATATACGGCGTTCGGGATTGTCCCAAATGAGCATCTTTGAAAACCTATATAAAAAATTATTGGCAGGTGGAATTGAGAATGTGCGAGAGAATGATTGTTAGACAATTGAGCAAACCTGAACAATTCGTCCTGTGGCAGCTGCAACATGTCGTCTTTGGCTGAACGCCACTTCACCAAAACATGAGGCCATTGAGTAAGCTTGCAGCTGTTTGTAATTCCTAATGTCCCAAATTCTAAAAATGTATATTTTGTGAGGCGGTGATTTTGGTTACCAAAGACTGCAAACTGCAGAAATGGTGCAGTACTTGCCTCAAGCGTCTATCAAGTCCAGTGGTCGCCATATAAGTGCCGCTCTCGTCAACTGCAATTCCACGGACCGGAGCCTTATGGGCGAAAAGTTCTACCAATGGCTGTTTCGAGTTTGGTGACCACATTGAAACAACACCTAAAATAAAAATATATAATGTGCTCACCAATTTAACTCAACAGAATACCTTTTGCACTTCCCGTGAGTACAATTGCATTTGTCGGATTATGACTTAGAACATCCAGTTTTCCGTGCTTTGTCGGAAACGACGAAACAATATTACCCGTCGAAATATCCAGGTAGTGAAGAAATGAGTTATTTGACTAAAAATAAACGGAAAATAATCGTGCCATTATATGTGGGTATATTTAGCGTTAATTGATCATTTCCACGATTTTAAAGTATTGAAGTTTAATTTTCATTCAGTATAATTGTCGTACAAAATAAGGTAAATTAAATTAAAAATATCTTTTGATAAGCAGCTAAAAATAACACGATGTTTGGCGTAATTACATTATTCGTATCTTGTTTATTTTACTATAAAAGTTACATCAAGGATCAATCACGGGGATACGAGCAAGACAATCATCTAACAGGCTTTATGTACCACACTTACTTTAATTACATACGCAAAATCGATTTTTTTGGGCCGACATACTAAAAATGCGATTTTCCGAAATTCAATGGATTTTTTCCTGCAAATGGCGTTTTTAGTGTAACTTTCTGCGCTGATTCCAAATATGCCATTATTTTTTCAATATCGGCCGAAAAGACGCCATTTTTTGGCAATTTTCGACAAAATAGGGCATATTGGCAGAACGCCAAACATTTGAAACTCCGCCAAAAATCTGGTTATAGATTCGGAATCAGCACATCCCAAAACCCCCAGATGCAATAAAATTACATCATATGGGGCATTTACCAAAAACTTTTTGCGGAACGTTCGCCCGACAACACAAAAAAGCCGATTTTTTTTCCAAAAAATGCCATTTTTTGGCCGAAATATGAGACTTTGGATAAAAATGTCCCTTTCCTACCCCTATATTTCCACCATGGTTTCCTAAGAAAACTGCGCTCAGAATAGCAATATCGTGCCAAAAAACTGTTATATTCAAAGTGAGCAGGAACTTTCGCTACAACCCAATATGTCGATAACATATAAATCTAAGCTTATGTTACTAAATCGTGCTAACGAGTTAAAGACTCACGGAAGCGACCAGCAACATATGATGAGGAAGAAAGTCCAAGCGTACAACGTCATACAGCTGCTTCATGCAATGAAGTTCCGTTCCATTGTGATCGTATATACGAAGCCAGCGCTTTTGAGCAACTGCGTACATTGTGTTTACGTGCAACCACCTAAACAGGACTTCTTACTGAAAGTTATGCTTAACAAAGTAGGTTCTATTTATCGTCATGGTATTTGTCAGACCTTTCAATTTTCGAGTGGTATATCAAGGAGTTAAACATATTTTGGCCCAAAAATTATTCACAGAAATTTACATAACCAGACTGTAATTTAACTAATCTCAGGATTATTCTAGCAGTAAGATGATAAAGCTTACTGAACATCACGAACAGTTTCCATGACATTGGTTTCATGTTTTAATTCTTTTGTCATCCAGTCGAAGGCAGCAATATGTCCGCGTTTACCGCCCAATAGAATATAGCGCCCATTCCGTGTGTAATTGATTCGATAAGGTCCGAATTTATCCAGAGTCAGCTCAAAGCTCTAAATATAATATGAAGCCTGCTAAACAATTTTACCTGACTTAGAAAATTTTCGCTAATAGGAACAGCATTTTTGTATTGCCGAATTTTTTATTTTTAGCGGAACATAATTCAACAGGGGTATATATAATGGATAAAAAATGTACAAACCAAATGCATAGAAATCATATGGATGTATTTTACTTTTCTTCCCTACAAGGTTTACAACATACGCAAATAATTTCTCAGTACCCCTCAATCTGTTTATGGTTCATTATTAAAAAATTATCCTATAAATTAAAGTTTAACGAAGAGCAAAATATTTACTTTTGTTGCGCTTACTACGTCTACAGCTTCCCTGATATCAGCTTGTGTGATGCTCGTAGTCGGAATATTCTTTTCTTTCATTTCAATGCCGCTAAAACCCCAATTATTAAACTAATGAGAAAATAAATCTACATTACCCTGGTTCCTCATGTGTCAGTATCTTTGCTCGACCAAGCTTTTCTCCACGCTCCACAAATCGCTTCTTCTTTTTTGCCAATCGCTCGCGAGTAATCTTTGTTTTTGCATTCTCCTAAATTTGATTTTTAAAATATCGTGATACATTATCAACAGAGATAGATAATAGAAGGTAAAAATAACTATTAGAAAAGCGTTTTCAGCTTCAAATAGCTAATCTCTAATAATTTTTACAGTACTTCCCCGGTATTTGTTATATTCGGTATCATTCTAAACACGTTTCGAACTGGATACGATGTCGAAATGTTAAATTCCATAGGACCCCCCAGCGGCTACGCCGCATGGCGGCGCCCATGGTCATCCAGGATTTTCCGGAAGCCATATCTCCGGATAGGAACACCAGTGCAGGCTGAAACCGTGACACACGTAAGTCACATTTTCACGTATGTCAACCTCAAATCTGACATTGATAACCCCCCCCTAAAATCATGGGTTTTGGGGGGGGGTACTCGCGAGTTTGGGTCCGGAACCCCCAAAAAGTGGGTTATTCTATTCGTGGGCCACCTTCACCTATCAACTTAGAGGGACCCGATGTAAGTTAAATTGCATGAATAACTTGCTTACCCTCTTTTATAATAAAGGAAGACTTCCCAAGTTACCCAATTAAATGTGTTTACAGTCATTGGAAGATAATGTTAATAACTAATCTGCTAGCCTACCTCATTAGTTATGAGTAAAAATCGAAAACTAACCGGCTTCAACTTAAGAGCTCCTGCATCATCAAAATTTTCTTTAACTTTTCCCATTCTCTAAAAGTTTGTATATTTCAGATGTTTTCATTAAGTCTAATAAAGAGAGCGCTCAGCCTATCACTCGGCTTAAGAACCATGCGAATAACTACAAAATACAGTGTTAGCACAAAATTTTTATAACAGTGAAAACAACAATAACACAATGTGACGAAAACAATTATGGACTTATTCAGCGGCACCTTCTGCTCCCTTTGTGGTGGCACGAGTGTAGACGAGCTGACTGCCATGTTTCACCACACACTGAAAATAAATATTGTATTACGATATAAATTTTCTGACTTCGTGATAAAAACGGTACAACTACGCGTTACAAAAAAACCTGCAAACATTGTAAGCTGTCAAACAGATTAATCCCAGTACTTACTAGTTTTGGGACTTGTAATGGTTAAGATTAATGCCGTAAATCCTCCAATAAGCCCCCCCCCCCAAGTACAATTCACGCGCCAAAAAATTTGAAATTACGGCAAAAATTTTAAATTTGGAAAAATACCCATTTTTTGGGGGGGGGGCTTAATTGAGGACTTATTGCAGGATTTCCGGTATTAGGAATTACCTTAATGAGTCCCTTAGCAAGCAATTCACGAAGGCCTGCCTTTGCCAGAGAAGCACGCACCTTCAAACGCTCAGAAACGACCGATGGAGTGATCAGCTTCACGGATATAATCTGAACATTGATGAAAATATAAATCAACGATCAGGTTCAGGTTCAAATTAGCGCCGATCAACATAGTGAAAACTTCCTCAACAAAGGCAAATTTAGTCCGTTACGTCAATAATTGCGTCATTGTAATGTTAGCTTTTGATAAATTGAGCCGAAAATTAAAATTTAGTTAACGGAAATTGTTCTAGTAGTAATTGACGAGAGTATAGCTAATGCCACTAATTTGTCTCAAACCAAGTATAAAAATTATCAAACAAAAAATAATTGACAAACCTCCTTGTATAGCTTGTCATACGTGGCTTTATCGAACAGAACCATGTTGTTGAGCTTGTCACGCACTTTTCCCTAAAGGTATAAATTATTACGATATATATACGCATTGATACCTTGGACCACTTCTTCTTTTTAGCCTTTCCGCCGCCTCCAGTTGGCTTTTGTTTGGCTGGAGTCTTGCCTCCTTTAGCGTCGGCCTTCTTGGCTGTTTTTGGGGGCATAGTTCAGATTTGAGCTACTAATGCAATCCGATTTGCCTAAATAATTTTAAATTCAAATCCTATAAGAATGAATTTAACTTGCGCAATAGTTATATTCTATATATAAATGTGTAATATACCAATGCAACGTCATATAAAATTTTTCTTTGATAAAATTTAGGGGTACGGTGATTACCCCCACACGCTCGCCATAACTTTCTACATAATTAAGCGAACCGGTAACTAAAAGTGTTTGTTATTTATAGCAAACAACATACTTAATTAAGAAAAACTTTCAAAAACCTAAATATTTCTACGTTTCACATTATATCTTTCTTGCTTTCCTTAGTCTCTTTTTATCGATATTATTAAAATACGGTATACTATTGAGTTACCTAACTGACAAGCCCGATGTCCCAGTAAACAAAAATTTATTTTCATTGCTTTAGGAGTAAGCCAAACAATGTTAAAACTTTTAAAATATTTCCTCGTTAATATTTATATAATGTATGTTGTCCTAATAACAATAATGTAATATATAACCATGGATGCTGTGACTGACACGAACTTAGTAAAATGGTAGGAAAACATAGGTCATGTTTTTATAGCTATAAGTTTCACGGATGAGAATTCTTAACTTGATTCTTCTTGCAAAATAATTTTGGAATATAAAGAAGTGGTGGCATTCACTAATGATTTATTTGAAAGATTTGTTCTGTTAGTTCTTGCAATTGAATTAAAGCAAAATCAAAGGCACCTATAAATAATGCTTACAATCCACTAAACACTCTGTAAAAGTAAAACCTGACACCATTCGACAATATAAACTGGGTTCAGTATGGAAATCAGGATAGAGCCATGAACGAAGTGGTTGCGGAGTAGAAAGCCTTATCAAATATATTCGTTGTGAAGTAACTGTATTTTTCGTGTCGAAACAACTTCAGATCCAAAATCTATTTAAGTTGTGCCTGTGCTGTTATACTTAATTTTGATTTGAGTTCCCGCGTTGGCAAATTTCGCCTTCAAACCCACTACTGTAGTTGAAAATCATATCGACTCTCTAATGTTTACACGCTATTTCTGCTCTTATCGATTTTTTCTGGCGCACTTTCCCAGACGCTTCTTCTCTGTCACTTGTTTGTTTCACAACCAAGATTCAGAATTTCTGGAATAACACTGCGTACTGATCAATTGACGCTGTGCATGTGTCCACCTCGCTCCCCACACGTTCCTTCTTCATCTTCGACATTGTCTTTTGTTGCTTGTAAAATAGTTACTCCAACTTCCAAATTGGACAACTCTCAGTCTAAAAGCATAGACCTTGGGAGTAGCTCTATTTCTGGAATGGTTCGTACAGTTAATTATTTATACCGTATATGCCGCAATTGATTGTTAAATGAGGAAACGTATTAGCTTTCTATTTGTCAAATCTTGCATTTGCTTTAATCTCGAAACATTTAACAATCGAATAAGGCATTTTATCAGCTCTCGGTACCTTGGCATGTTTTAGAGCGTTGAGAGAATGAATATTCCATATTATGTATTTGAATTATTCCACAACATTTCCATTTGTTGTGGTTTCTTGTTTGTTTCGCGCTTACTTTATGTCATATTTAATTTCATTTAGACGAAGTACCTCAAACTTGCGGTCAGAGAAATGTTTTAATTTTGTTTTGACTAAAACTGAGCATTTTTCTTTCAAAAGATCTTAAATTGGAAAGGTGATTAAACCAACCTCAAACTTGGAGTAATTAAACCACACAAGTACCTCAAACTAAGCCAAGTACCTCAAATTAGGAGTAAACCTACCATCCTCATTTTCGTTATCTACTATCATTTTCGCCTAAAAGATATTTTTGAGCTTTTTCAATTACTAAAGTTGAGCGAACAATTGAATGATTAAATCTAAATTAAAACAGAATGAGGATGGTCTTCATAATGCTATTCGCTTCCTTACTCTTTCCCTTTAGACCAGTCAGCAAAATGGTGAAAAGAAGCGAAAAAGGCTTCTCAACCCCTACGATTTTGCGCCCGGAAGCAAGTCGCGAAGGTCGCCGGTCGTTAAGCAACCATGGCGTGCGTGCATGCCATCATCACCACACTCAGGTAATCTTCTGTCTATCTTCTAAATTGATATATTTATTTATTCTTTTAGGAATTTCATCAGCGGTGGTTAGCCCATCGACTTCATCCACAAATGGTTCTGTAACTGATGTGTACAACACATATGCACCGATTGAAATAGTAAGTTAAAATAAAATTATTGTATGGTTAAAAAGATCAAAAATGCTAAATTAATACTATGGTTATGCTTTAAAATTGATTAACATTGGAAAAGCATAGTATAACATTTTTGGATATGAATTATCCTTCTTCCTTAAAGCTTTGTAAGTAGTCTCCAAATCATTACGTGTTGTGAGTGAATTCCCATTAAATTAATTTGTTATATATTTTTATTAGTAAATAGTTCATTTTAGAGCATTAAATAAAATATAGCAAAACTTTTTTCCAAATAAATGTATACAATGAAATACGATAGTATCATTTTTCAATTTAATCATATTATTTAATAAAAAAATAACTGAAAAACTTTAGACAAATAATGCGATCGCCGCTAAATCTAGCCAAAGTTCTATCTCACAAAGTAAAAGCGCAGCAGACGTTTTCCTTGAAGAAGTACAATTATTATCGGAGTCGACTCAAAATACTGGAAATGAAACAATTGCTAAATTAGACCAAGTGACTAAATATAAGGAGCCGGATCCTTTTGACGGAGTTGTGGAAAGGGTAAGTAACCATATTTAGTTTTCATTTTTATATATCAAGACTCTAAATGAGAATTAGCCAAGTTTCCAGTGAGGTAATGCAACAATTACCACTGCATGATTTATAAAAATAGTTTTTCAAATGCCAGACACGTACGGTTCGAAATTAGTTACGATATAATTATAAAGCGAATTTCTTTTCCCATATTTTACATTTGATACGATTGTCGTTTTGGATTTCATTTCTATGTATATAATTTTCAGGTTAATGGATATCTGAATGACTTAGCTCCGGAATATGATATGACTCGAAAGGTAATGGACGAGCTAATGTCAAAGCTGATGCGATATTCGGCAAACGAACCAACTTGCATGTTCCCCAAAACAAGTTCACAAACATCCATGTCCGATCTGCTGAATATGGTGAACATTGGCAATTCCACAGAGAAACCGAGTTTATCGAAAAAAAATATCTCCGCGAATCAGGTATGTAATTTTTGTTCGTCTTATGTCTGAATGTTTCCAGTAAAAGATTATAATTCTTGATAATATATGTGTAAAAGCATTGACCACTAAAAGTAATGAAATCAGGAACTTGGCATGCATGATCCAAAATTTCGTTCCACAATTACTCTGCTGATAGTCTTTTCAAGAACCAAAACTCATTATCCATCCCTGTTGTAAAACATTTGTATTATAAAATATGACTATTGTATTTGTGTTATTTTAGTTAAATCGGATTTGTGTTTCACCTTCTCCATCACTTGCAAGTACTTCTACAGACGCTTTTGCACCGCCACCCTCACCCGCCTCCACACTCGATGAGTCATCTATTTCCATGAAAAGCGTAGTCGGTACGAATAAATGTTAGATATAAATATAGCTATTAATACAAATTTTATTTTAGATACAGCGTGCCAGATTTGTCAAGTACCATTCGCAAGCACTCAATCGATGGTTAGACATGTCAAAAGAAAACATCCCAATCAAATCGATACTGTCAAAGTCAAATTCACACAGGTATATTGTTAAGAATGACTAAGGGCTTAAAAGTAACCTCACTTATATTATTATGTTTTCCAGAAAGTTTTAAGTAATAAATTTTTTGTGTAATTATAAAATAATTTTTCATTTCTAAACTACTTAATTA
The DNA here is from genome assembly GCA_022814885.1 of Ditylenchus destructor. Classification (NCBI taxonomy): domain Eukaryota; kingdom Metazoa; phylum Nematoda; class Chromadorea; order Rhabditida; family Anguinidae; genus Ditylenchus; species Ditylenchus destructor. The sequence continues at coordinate 5,983,255 of JAKKPZ010000002.1, read as the reverse complement.
TAAATTATAACAATAAATGTAATGTTATAGACTGTCTTGCCGTTTGCCTGCTCGGTCTGCCATAAATCTTTCGCCAGTGAAGGACCATTGAAGTAATTTTATTGTAATCATTTTACACGAAACAAATTTTTATTTAGAATGCACATGCGACGTCACGACGAAGAAAAAAAGACTCATAAATGTCCAATTTGCCCGAACCGCGCCTACATTTTGGCTTCAGAGTTGAGGAAGCATATCAAAACGTGCCATGAAAACAAGAAAGAGGAGCAGTCCGACGATCAAGAGAAAGCGGAAGAATCCCAACAAATGGACGCAAGTGAAAGTGAGAAGAATTCTCAAGCAACGCCAACAAACGGTCTTGAAGATATGCCAAATTTTCTTTGATTTTTCTTTCATATATAGAGCATTACATGTGCATATATAGTCTCTTATTCGGGTATTTATACTGTGATCTCTTTTAATTTCCATTGTATTATAACTAAATAAAACATGTCCACTTTACTTGGGTGTTAGTTAATATAGCTTCACATAAAAAAATATAATTACATAATTCTGAAACCACCGAAGCTTTTTCAGCAAATTGGTCCCTCCCCCATAGAAAGTTGTAGCCGACCCAAACGGACTTTTCACCTGGGGCATTGATTTCACGCTCAGGGGCTTCCATTCGGTGAGAAAACATGCCCGGAAAAAAAATTTTTGAAATTCGCATGTTGAACCCCCAGTTTTGGCCCCCTCAAAGTCGAGGCCACGCCCCTTTTTTCGTGTCCGTCTGACCCCAATTGTTTAGAAATATCCAGCAAGCGCCCAGAGGCGTGTGATAGCTCAAACGATTCCTCTCATCGAGAAACGCTCGGGAAAATTGAAATTTTCGAGATCTAACGACGGAAATCGAAGTTATGAGCCCTGAGGGCATGAAAAATGACCGTTTTTGGGCACATGTAAAATTTTCTCAAAGAAAGTGTTTCCGGTGCTAATTTTTTGCACAGGGGGGTTTTCGAGGGTCCTGAATCCGAATCCGGTGTCAGATTCGAGATCGGACCACACACGTCGCTGATTTTTAGCCTTAGGCCATTTACCTGTATCTGGCGTTCCTGACCACCTCCAGAGGCGAGTGAGGTGTCAAACGTTAGCTCTCGGTGAGACAAAACGAATGGCACTGAAATTTGTGAGATCGGACCACACACGATGGAGATATTTGCCCTGGGGGCATATCTCGGGATTTTGGGTTCCTGATCATCTCCAGAGGCGAGTGAGGTGTCAAATGATAGCTCTCAGCGAGACAAAACGAATAGCACTGAAATTTTAGACATCGGACCACACACGTCGAACTTATTTGGCCTGAGGGCATTTAGCTTAAAATGGCTTATATAAGCCATTTTGAGCGTGCGTTGGAGCCGTATTATTCCCTGTAAAATCTATACCGTTTTCTAGACGGCCGAAGTATTATAACTAAATAAAACATGTCCACTTTACTTGGGTGTTAGTTAATATAGCTTCACATAAAAAAATATAATTACATAATTCTGAAACCACCGAAGCTTTTTCAGCAAATTGGTTAATGAATACAATTATGATGAACAATACAATTACAATGAAATACAATTATCATTTTAATAAAATGCACTGTTATTCATACATTTATCTATAACCGATACATCTTTGGGGAATAATAATAAAAAATTAATAACTCATTGAAATTTGCAAATGCGAAGATTTTACAAAAACCATGGAAGGTTTGACTGTTTTTGAGAGAAAAATTCTGGTGTAGAGTATACTGCAAATGGCTGCATGGATTAAAAAAGTCATATTAACATATGAACCAAGATAAGTACCGAGAGACTTTCCCACGATCTAAATGAACAAATACACGGCTTTTATGTTTATCCAACATAATTATTGAGTCTTGGCTTGGTACGGTATTTTAAATTATTATATGCCAAGGTTTTGCATTATCCTTTTATAAATACGGTTGAAAATAACCCACTGTGTTAAAGATGGTTCCTGTAATTGTCGGCAGTATATTAAAAATTATTTCGAGAATCAAAGTTATTTTCACCACATGATTTCTCTGAAAAAGAAATGGGATTAGGGATGAATATCAATGTGTATTTGCAAACCGTTCTGCTCTTGACGTGTACATGTTTGCATTTACTTAGCATTATAAAGAAGTAAAAGCTGAGAATAAGGTTAATAGTTTCTACTGCAAATTTTGCCCAATATGACTGTAATCCATGAAGTTTCGGGGTCATGCATGTGAACTGCACACATGTGGCCGCTAAATAATATTTGGCAAATAATAATAATTCGAAACTGGAGAATTTTAGCTATAAAGCTAGAGTTACATACTTAAATTAAAGCTAAGGCTCTTGGCTATCGATCGGTATATTGCACGCCGCATCTCCATTCAAGAATCTCGAGATTCAATTTTTTTGTCTCTTTACTCTTGAATTTTCGTGAAAATCAAGAGTGAAGAGACAAAAAAATTGAATCTCGAGAATCTTGAACGGAGATGCGGCGTGCAATATACCGATCGATAGCCAAGAGCCTTAGCTTTAATTTAAGCCATTACACATATTTCTAGAATGTTCCAGAAAAAAGTTATGACCAAAAATAGCGAGCTTGGGGGCTTTTACCGTGCGCCAAACAATTAAGCAAAAACATTATTGTTTCGCCTCCTTCTCATCACTTTCTATTTCTAGCCCATTTAAGCGCGGCTGCGTGTAAATCTGAGGCTGACATTCAAACTATTTGCTTAAATGTCGCTGTATTTGTATTCGAGGACCAAATTTTAACTCCGAGGATCGTAAAGTCATTTATTCACCTATTAACAAGCCACTACATAATCGATAAGTGTTCCACAAATTAAGCTTGTTAACACACAAGCATCCCCTATCATGTCTTAGCATAGTGCTATGGTCGAAAATAACGCCGAGTTCGGAAACAGCATCGTACTTTTAATACGAAAACTTTATAGATAAAGTATTTTCAATCTAACAGCAACTCTTGCTAATGTAGAAAAATATTGGATGGGTTAAGAAAGAATTAGTGGCAATATATGTAAATTGTTCGAACTACTTGTTGAGGATGCTTCTGATTTCGGAAATCTTGTCATCTACCCTGCATAAATAATCATGATCTCTTAATGTTTGCCGTTAAAGTTAAACGTTGAAATATGGACAATGACTATGGATGTATTTAGCCCATAGTTGCAAAACCTTTTTTCTTTGTCTCGAAATTGTCAAAAAATTCCTTTGGTCCCCCTATGGATCGAAAAAATTTTTTGTCATTTATTTTGCCGGAAAAAGTGTTTTCTAGGGTAATTTGATGAGCTGATCACGAAAATGACGTTATTTTTTAGATTTTTACACGATTTTTGTGAAATTTCAGGTGCGCGTATAGTTATGTCACGCCTGCAAACTAGGTTGTTTCGGGAAAGCGGATTTTTCCGTAAAATTTCTTTTCGCCCCTGCTTCTTTTTGTGTTTTTTATGTGTAACAGTCCTGCAGCTATTAAGCACAAAAAGAATTGGATCAATTTCCCGCATTTTTCCAGAAATACGCCCGAAAATATAGGTGCGCGTATAGTTATGTAACGCAGTTTATTTCTTACTTGCATCCAACTGAAGTGGCAATTCAATGAGATATGAAATTGTGAGTAAAATATAAGCAATCGCCACTGCAAAACAACTTGTGATTAATAAACTTCGCCGGATTCGTTTGTCGTACGACTTTCTGTATTTCAAAACAATGCATCGGTCCAATGTTAGAAAAAACCTGTATAAAGAAAGTTGTGAGATTAAAAGAAGATAATGAAATTACATTGGAATTGGTCCAAGAAACACGTAATTGTTAATCCACATGCCAAGCCAAAAGAACAAAGGTTCACCTACTTCTCTCACTGGCTCGTGGTTTGGATTGCCAAGATCTAAAACCGTATTGATTCGCGCGACTAAAAATGATTTTCAGCGCTTGATAACAAGTAATTTTTATAACTGGTTTCATTTTGGGGTCAGTTGGTTTTAATCCCCGTGCCGTAGATGCCCGAAATCGGTGTCAATCGCCTCCATTTCATGAGAGAAGTCCGAAAAACACAAAATTAGGGTGGAGAAATGCAACTAGAGCTTTTTTTGCCCTGGGGCAATTCTCGAAATCCATGATACCCCCCTATGGTTCCAAAAAAATCCAAAAAAATTTTTTTCGCAATTTTGCCTGAAAACGTCTAATTAGGGGTTTTCGACCATGCTGATCACGAATCCGAAGGAATTTTCAAGATCCGATCACACCATTCCGAGATATGGCCTCAGGGCATATATCCAAGCCTACGCCTGCACAGCAGCTAAGGCTTGGATATAAGCCTAAACAGCAGCCTAAGGGCCTGTTCGCCTAAAGGGGGGCCTAGACTAAGTCCGATTGGTGCGTGCACAGCGCCTAAGGGGTTGGGTTGTTCGCCTAAGGCGTTAGGAGTCGATTTAGGGCCTGATGGCACGTGAATATCAGCCATATCTCGGAATGGTGTGATCGGATCTTGAAAATTCCTTCGGATTCGTGATCAGCATGGTCGAAAACCCCTAATTAGACGTTTTCATTTTTTCGATTTTTTTGGAACCATAGGGAGGGGGGTATCATGGATTTCGAGAATTGCCCCAGGGCAAAAAAAGCTCTAGTTGCATTTCTCCACCCTAATTTTGTGTTTTTCGGACTTCTCTCATGAAATGGAGGCGATTGACACCGGTTTCGGGCATCTACGGCACGGGGATTAAAACCAACCGTAGCCTTCATTTTGTTATAGAATATGTTTGCATATTAGATCACAGTTCATAAATGCCATGTAACAAAAGTATAAATTCAGACTATTGAAATATAAACGACTTTATGAACCACAAACCTGTTACAAACTCTACTAATTCATAAATGTTGAACGGAACACCAGTCAAGGACATCACTACATGGTATCCCATATAGAGCAGAATTGCTCCAGAAAGATCTCGAAGACCCGCCGATTTGGATTTAAGAAAGACTGCACGTGCGAGTAAATTTGAGTATAAACTTATGGCCATTGACAAATAACAATTAGAACTTGCTCAGCCAAATTTAAATACGGCAAATAACACCTAACAAAAAAAATCGGCACAACGGTTTTTTTATGAAAAAAATTTTTTAAACAAAGCAACAAAACGAAATGTATATCATATATGGTGGACACAGGTGTCTAGTAACTACTTACAATTTACTCTTTTTCGACGATCCCATTTCTGCGGATTTTGTCAATTCTTTTCTTGGTACCCTCGGCGAGGTGCTGTACAAGGTTTGGACAGGTGTGTCTGCAGAAATCTTCAAATTTTTTTGTTAACATGCTTTCTGCCTTGAAAACTTTTATACGCAAAATAAACTAGACAAAATTCTGAACACTATAGCGAAAACCGGATATTGTTTAGACAGTTTTTATGGATTTTAGAGCTGATTTTGTAAATGTCCGATTTTGAAAAATGTCGATTTTGGAGAAAATCGGTATTCTTGGGCTGACATTTGACTGCAGATAACTCTAAAATCCACAAAACCCGGCTAAATAATGTATGGTTTTCGATATAATGTTCCAAATTTTGTCTAGTTTCATCCATGTATAAGATTGTGCAAGAAGAAGATTCCTTTTTTTGACAATTTGACAATTTCCGCAGGCACACCTGGTCAAAATGTTTTGATCTCGGCCAAAAATTAAAAACATCGAATTTTTGGCATTCCAGAGCAGTACCGGACAAATTCTCATGCTGGGAACCTGGCTGAGGCTCTCTACTGTATTACTGCTTTTACAGCTCCGCCGAAGCTCTAACTTAGGCGGAGATCGTATTATGTCAACGTTGGGAGCTAACTTTTTGGAATAGAGCTTGTACACGCGGGCCCGCAGTGCATCTTCTTTAGTGGCCATTTTTCTAAATTTAATCAATCAATATGAATTAACGCTAATTATCATCAAATAGTAGACGGAGTCTCCTACATTTATTATAGGAAGCGGGAGACGGAATGCCAAACTTTTGTTTGACGGCGGTCATTTGAACGTTGTGCCGATTTTTTTTTTGTTAGGTGTTAGTCCAACTTATCGAGAGACATTACGCCGCAAGCTTGACGCTCCTCTTTATGACAGGGCGTTCGACAATTGATCTCAATAAAATATTAAATACAAGTCGATAAATACCCACTTAACAGACACCACAAACAAGACTAAAATTGGTTCAGTCACTACATATTTAGATTTTTGATTTGGTCTGTCGCTAACAAATCAAAGTCATAGTTGTGCAACTTTTCGTATATAAATGCCAAATCACAAAAGACGAATAAGTATCAGGAATAATTGGAGATACATTACATATAGGAACAAATTTCGAGCTCATTAGCGCAGTTACTCGTTATCTGTGCCGTGGAGCAGAAAATCTGGGCTTAATTACAACTCTCTCGCAACTAAAATAGTTCCTTTATGTAGTTACATATTTGGTATATTACGGTATATATAATCCAATGTGCACCTGTTTAGCTATTATAACTTGTAAGGTCTTTTCAGGATAACGGGCGTGGACTCCCGCTTTTCGGCGAAGACGTGCATTCTTCTAGTATGTAAATGAAAGTCAGAATTGTCAAGGTATGTGTGGATACATTGCAAGATTATGCATGGCAATTCATTTTATTGTAACTCAGCCGGTATCCAACCAGGGTCAAAGTTAGTTAATTTTTTATTTCGATAACTAATATTTAATAGAAAAATTTTGTTGGAAATTTTCCTATCTATTTTCCATCCTAAAATTTTTAAACCGAGAAATTTTTAAACAAACAAAATTCATTCAGATAGGCAAAGAAGAAGGGAGTGATATTTCACAAATGTGGTTAACCTAGCCATTCTGACCCCGATCCTAGACAGCGAGAGCAAGTATTTGTTAAGAACGGGCCATCCTCAGTGTTTAATTTATTAACGATAATATAAATTTATAAACTTGTTCAGGTTTATTTATTATCAGTTATATTCTCCAATACAGTTTTACATTTTAAGGCTTTACATTGGTAGCCTCTGTATTCAGAAACAAAAGATTTCTTCTTTATTTTGTCTTTATTTCAGTTTTTATAAGACAGAAAAAGCAACATTACATGATTTAATTGTTTCTTTATCGATATCGCTAATTAATTAATTCCTCGTTAACCTTCAAAGTTGGAGTTTGTAACAGACACACTGTGAACTCTGTTCTTCTGATAAAGCAACGTCAAAAGAGAACCCAGTAAAACGCATTGGTTTCATTTTGAGAATTAGAAAGGGATGTTTAACATTGTGTACATTACAATACATATAAGAATACAGAATCAAATTTTGCATTTTCTCTAACTACTTTTGTAAATGTATTCAAAAAAATTGCCTCGTGAAGCCATGAATTTATAGTAATTATAATTATATCTGATGAGTGAACTCACAGTTTCTGTTTTAGTGGTATTTACCTACTTTATGATAATAAAATATAAAACAAATCCACTCTTAGCTAAACCGCATTGCCTGTGTCACGTTTGGTCTGTTAACTAAACTCATGTTTTACGGCTTTTGGAGCCAGGATGATGGAAACCCTCTGTAATAAATCGACCCCGCTGTTTTCGAATCCGGGATCAAATTTGATCTTTGATCTTTTACCTTTAAAAATTCGGGATTTTGCGTTTTTTCGAAAAAGTGACTGATCTGCGCGCCTCTTTTATGCTCCTTCCGTGCCCGCGCCCTCTAGCTTGACGGCATAACGAGAGGTGCGAAGCACCGCGAGCGGAAAAACAGTTTTTTGTTCAACAATAACCTGTGACCGATGCCTCCGCGGCGAAGCCACGGGTTTTCCCTCCTTGTATCTTCTAAAATGAAAGGTCTTGTCATGTCTGAAAGCTACGATTTTGTGAACAATTAACGCATATTTGGAATTCATACATTTACAGAATTGACATAATATTCTTTCTTAGCCTAGGTCAATGGCATAGCCACGATTTACGACAGAGTGAGTAATGAGGATAAAATTTTTTTTTTATATTTTATTATTTTTTGCCAGGCGGGGGCAGTGTCCAAAAACTGTTCGCCAATAACTTGATATTTTTGCTCAAGTTTTGTATTCCAGCAGCAGAGAAAATGGCCAAAAGTTTATAAAATTCGAAATTTTGAAAACATTTTTAGGCTGCCGACAATTGGTACCCTAGCTGGAGCAGGGTCTCTCCTATCTAATGCAGTTTGATTTTTGAATAGAACTACTCTTGTACAGAAAATTTTTGAGGTGAATATTTTCACTATTAATTTTTTCAATAATAATAAATATTATTATTACAAATACTAAACCTTTTGGATGTATGTTGCTAACAAAAATGTCTCATCCTGCTTATATTTATTCGAAATAACTTTCCAACCTCTTTCTGCCAGTTTAACCTCTGCCCGAAGTGATGGCAAGAATTCTGTTTTGACCGTGAGCATTTTTAAAATATCTCGATTTCAAAAGAATGCACGCATGAATGTCTATGAATTCACTACAGAAAAATTTTTTCTTTTGTTAATATAAAAATATAACTTCGAGGAAGTAGTAAGACACGAACTGTGCGAAGATGATAAGAAGGTCGCCAATGATTGATACGGAAATAATGCGGAGGTCAATGCCAAATTCGCCCTTCTTTAAAAAGTACTTCTGGAAATGGAGACATCACTGATCCATTTAACTGACCTCTAGTAACCCAAATATTTCAAATAATTATAGTTTGTACCTCAGAGTTCATCTCTTAAATTTTATATTCCATTGTGTGACACTTTCAAGACTCATTGAAGAATTTATAAACTATATTAATTAGGCTACCATTTTTCGTTTAGTAAGTAAACAAATGAAACTGTTTCTGTTACTTGTGATACTCAATAACGCATTCCGAGTCTTTGGCCAGTATTCCTCTTCCAGTTATAATAATAAGGTGTATAATATTTACCATAATTCACAACAGCAAAGTAATTGGAACGATGGATATTATGGCTATGGATATCGAAATTATTACCCACATCAGTTTAATAACAATTGGTATAGCGGTCGATATTCACAACAAAGCAATTCATACAACAATTATTACAGGTAGTCATTATCCTTTGAACAAAGTATGGTTATGGATTTGTGGCCTCATCTAAAATTAGAAGTACAATATGAAAGATGAGAAAATGGCTACTCAACAACTTTATATGAGTTTCTAATGTTTTAAGTTCTGGAAATATTAAAAACAGTATTAATAATTTCTACAGCAAGTATTGTGATAATTTTGTCAACAAACTGAGAATATTAAAATTATTAACAAATCACAAATGAAATAATTTGGCATCCAATTTGAGCGCCTTAAACGATTCTGCGATCTATGTTGTTTAAATATAATTTTATCTTCAGCGGATATGGGCAAGTCTGATTTTTCATAGCTCAATCGTTTTGCCATTTTGTTCAAAATTGGCGCAAGTTTGAAAATTAGTTATTCATAACTCACGTTTCACGTGAGTAAACACCAAATCGCAAATCGCAAATCCCCTCTAAAATACGATTCTAGAGGGGGTTTGCGATTTGGTGTTTACTCACGTGAAACGTGAGTTATGAATAACTAATTTTCAAACTTGCGCAAATTTTGAACAAAATGGCAAAACGATTGAGCTATGAAAAATCAGACTTGCCCATATCCATATCTCAGGCAGTCGCAATGTCCATCTTGTAGCAACTATTACAATCCGCATTACGATAATTCCTATTACAACAACAACGACTACAACAATGGTTGGGGTTACCGAGGTGGTGCTGGTGGATACTCGTCAAATTGGGCAACCAATATGGGTTTCGGTAGCCTGAACTATTTCGATAGAAAGACAGAACTGTGTGTTCCGATGATGAGAATATGCATTCTGGCGAGATGTGTAGCTCGGTGTGTATAATTATATATTCAAATTATTAATGTGTGTATACTGCCTCTCACGAGATAGGAGGGCACTTTCTTCACAATTTAAATGCACTGGAGATCTTATCAGTGATTTCAAATTCGCGGCTGTGCGGACGCGAATGGAAGGCGGCTGCCTCGCTCTCTTCGTTTCGAACGAAGAGAGAGGGAAGAGACGAGAGAAACAAGAGAGAAAAACGCTCTGCCCAAATAAAATGTCTCTCGTTTCTTCCCTCTCTCTTCGTTCGAAACGAAGAGAGCGAGGCAGCCGCCTTGCGATTGGGCCTATCGCGGCGGGACAACTAAGCTTTTGGCGCAAAGTGTGCACTGTAGAAATGTTTCCTCCTATCTCATGAGAGGCAGTAATGCAGACGTAAATTTACCTCATTGGAGGATTTTGTGCAATTATTTGCTTTATTATTTATTGCAATCTAATGTAAAAAGGAAATTAATAAAAGTCATGTCATGCTTGAGCACATATTATCGTGCACTCGAGTGGCAATGCAGATTGAAATAATGTACTCACTGAAAACAAATCAAGAATTGCCGACTATATGGCTTTACAATCACTTAAATGAAATTGCGCTATTTACAAATTGACTCGTTTTATGCGATTAAACTTTTTATCAGTCGAAATGCAAATTCATACAGCAGGCCATATATCGCAACATTCTTGGGATCGGCGCTACAAAATCGTATGTGAATTTGCATTTTTATTGGCAAATTACGTTCTTTTGCTTTGCAGCAAAGAAAGGACTGATATATTTCATAAGCCGTTGTGCGCATTAGGAGGAGGTATGCTGCCTAATTCAGAAATAAACAATATATCTGCATGGTAGTACTCATTTGAAGGGAACATTGTATGTCATAAGATACATTTATAGGGCGAGGATTCTTAGGATCATACCTAAAAAATCCTAAAATTCCTAAAAAGTCCTATTTTGGCCTTTTTTCGGAAATTTTAGGCTCGATCCTATTTTGGCTAAAATCGGCAATATGCAATTATGAAAATCGTGAATAAAACAGATTTGTATAAATGCATAGAAACAAGGACATTTTTAGCAAATTATGGAGCAAATTTGATTGATCCTATTTTCGATTTGATCGATCCTAAAATGCCGATTTATCGATCCTTTTTAGGATCCTAAAATGCGATTTTTCGATCCTAAAAATCCTCGCCCTACTTATGACATTGGATCTATTAAGTAACGTTTGCAGTTTAGCTAGTCAGTTTTGATATGTTCAATTTAATAACTCAAAACAGGTTTTTGTAAATGGTTCAGTAATCATAAATTCTTGTTTATTTGATCATTGAAGGTTTGGTGAACTTCTAGAATTAGTAATCATAGTTTCTCAGAACAAATCATTTTTCACATAAATATGTCTCTCCCATTCCTTTCGGAATCATAACCAAAATATTTTGTCAGTAAACACACATTACCCTTTATTATTACTAATAAAAGGTAAAAATAATACTTATAACAAATATATAGTGTATAATTATTTTATATTCTCTAATGGTGTATTTGCGAAGCTTTTTTATGATTCTGATTATAATGTTAGCTGTGATGTTTTCCACAGGTTTGACATTTTACGGAATTAAATAACTGGGAGTATTGTCTAATTTACTAAAAATAACTTAGCACTTCTTGGTTCAAACAGAGGGATCAGGAAACATCTGCCTGCGAATTCCAGTTATTAAAATAATAAATCTATAATATTTTATGTGCTACTGTATTTTTGGGAGCTTTCGAGTGCACATAAAAATAAGAGCGGTTCAGAGCCAATCCCACGATCGGGAAAAGACAAGTCATAATAGGTTTTCTTCTTTCTTCTCGATCACTAAAGACCCCAAAAATATTTTTTACACTGCCTGGTATGCTTAACCATTGTCTCTCTTCAATAGGCTGTACAAAAAGACACTCTCTTTTTAAATATTTAGAGATCAAAAATATTTAAAAAGAGTCTTTGTTCTTCCTTTGTTTCTAGAAAGCGGACGCATCGATCATTCAATCAACATTACAACATTTAACCATTGAGTGCGTTGTCTGAACGATAGTCGTCTTACCAAAAGCGAGCGCCATTTTGTGTTATCTTTGAAGAGAGACAATGATTAAGCATATAGGAAGTGTAAAAAAATATTTTTGGGGTCTTTAGTCATAATAGGTTTTCTTATTAAATCCACCATATAAAAATTGATTGGGAAATTTCAGTGTACCACAAATGTTCTCATATCTCTATGTCATTCTAGGTGATGATCAACGCCTGTCTGGTGCTAATGAAGATCAAAGACCAGTGGGTGCAAACGAAGACGTTCAACCGTCAGCCGGTGCTCGCTCCCCTTTAGGCATACTCGGTTTGAAACAAGAACGTCGCTAATTATCTTTATTATTATAAAGAACTGTCTATATAAATCATCTCCGTAGTAAAAATTTCGATATTTACTGTAATCTATCAACAAGGAAACGGCACTAGTACTTTATTCATGATTGCTTTTAGTATCTGCTAGATACAAAAATTTATTTGCACATCTTGTACAATATTTTCTTATTAATTTCTTTTCCACCACCAAGAACATTCATGGACGAGTGTTCGGAGACGTAATATTTCCACAAATAGGCAAGTATGCCAAGTGCTTGACTGCCTCTTCGCTGTCCCAACTTCCATTCGTCCACGTCCACCTTCTGTTATTCACAACCGAGCAACCAAAAATTCCCAATGTACTATTGTCATTAAATCGACCTAAATATAAAATTACAGAGAAATTTAATGGTTTATAGCGGTAAAACCTTCGAGCAAATATTCAGTGCCAGGCTGCAGTCCGTCAACTCCGCAAGTAGCCTAAGTGATTTACTTAATATTAGTTTCATATTATATCTATTAATAACAACCGAATGCTCAGGTGTCACTATGACGTTTGGGAGCTCTTCCATAGGTGGCTGAAGATGAGTTTATTTTTATGGAATAACATGAAACTAATTCCGTTTAATTGTACCTTATAAACATGAACGTGATCTACAGTATATTTCCAATGTTTAGGCGTCAAATCCTCGATTTGTGTATCATTCTCAAGGTTAGCCGCTTGGATAAGGACATGGGACACTAAAAATACACTTTATCAATAGAAAGTCCATAAGAATAAAAACTCCATGCTAAGAAGTATCCCATGTAAGAAAAAACCTACCCCAGTCAGATCTGCAATAAATCTCCTCCACAGATTGTACACTACAAGAACAGGCGTTGGATAATCCAAAGAATATGTGCACACAGCCAATTGTAAACAATAATTGGAAGAAATTAGCCATCTTAAGAATATATGTATTTACATGACCTCAAAAAGTGCGAATCATTGAGAAAGTTTGGAACAGGTTTGGTTTTGTTGAAACATTGGAAATGAAATGATTCAGCGCTTATTTGGCGAATAATTTTTTTTGCTATCATTTACGAAAAGTGTTTTAATGGAAAAAAGGTTGCGATAAGTAGAGTTTAATTATATTTTAACCTAATTTATTATCTTATTGTTCAATATTTTGTGAACACAGACAACAGCATAATAAAAACACATCCTTAAATAGAAAGTGTGAAACATATTCTACATACCGCATTACTCCACCAAAGAAAAGATGCGCTCCTTTCACAAATTCAGGTTAAAATGCTTTTGTAATACTTACTCCGTTAACCACACTTGGGAAAAAATTATTTTTGTATTGATTGCGTAGTAGTTCATTTTACTGCCTATCACAAAATCGGAAGGCCGATTGTCCCTACCAATATGAAATTACACACAGTTACTGACGGTGACTCACCAGGGCCCGAGTTGGCCCTAAGTTTGGTGTCCAACGACGCGCACGGATGAGTAGGTCCCGAAAAACCTAACCTCCAGCGGATATGAGCGAAGCGTCGAGAGTTATGACTCGTCCAAGTTGCCTGAGGGCAAAAAACGTAAATAACGATTCCGACGTCAGACATAGGCGAGTGATAGCTCAAATGATAGCTCTTGAAAAGTTAGGTATTTAGCAATTTTTAGATCCAAGATTTGAATATTTGAATTCGCGCCAAAACCGAAAAACGTGTTTTTTTGGGTTTATTACACACAATTACTGTCGGGAACTCACCAGGGCCCGAGTTGGCCCTAAGTTTGGTGTCAAACGACTCCCCTGAACGAGTAGGTCCCGAAAAACCTAACCTCCAGCGGATATGAGCGAAGCGTCGAGAGTTATGACTCATCAAAGTTGCCTGGGGGCAGAAAACCTAAATCACGATTCCGACGTCAGACATAGGCGAGTGATAGCTCTTGAAAAGTTAGGAATTTAGCAATTTTTAGATCCAAGGTTTGAATATTTGAATTCGCGCCAAAACCGAAAAACGTGTTTTTAAAGGTTTTCACCTAATAAAGTGGTGTTTTTTGTCTTCCCAATCGATCCTTGGGGCCATTCTGGACCACTTTGCTTTTTACACTTTTTGATTTGGCACATTTTTGAAAATTTTATGAAAAAAGCCACTTTTTGGGCAAAAAATGGGATTTTTGATGCTAAGTGTCTGGAGGGCTAATTTTTTGCGCCGGGGGTTTTCAGGGGTGCTGAGTCCGAATCCGCTGTCAGATTCGAGATCGGACCACCCACATCGATGTTATATGCCCTTAAGCATATTCAGCGGTTTTGGCCATTTTCGGCTATCTCCTGTGGTCGCGCGGAGCGCCCGACCCTCCCCTTGCAATGTGAGGGAACTTAGTGCACAAAGTAGAGAGATATTTTTCTTTTTGTCTCTGTAAATCCTCCAGTCTATCCCTAAATTAGACTACGCAGATGATAAAGGGCTTAGGCTTAATGTCAAATTTGACATTAACCATTTGAATTGACCTTCCCCCTTGGAATGTGAGGGAACTGAGAACATAGGATGTATACCATAGTGTATAGTATACATAGGATGTATATTATACATATATACAAAATTTCCTACATCTGTGTTATACCCCTTAAAATCTATGCCGTTTTCTAGACGTTCTTTTCGCGTAGCGAATACCACTTTATAGAGTCCAACGAATTTAAACTAAATCACTGAATAGACTCCACCGACCACTAGCCGGGCTTCGCCCGGCTAGTTCACCATTTCAAATTTCAAATTCACATTTGAACATAAAGGGAATTGCCGCCGAATTTGCTTGGATAAGCTTATCTTAGATAAGATAACGACGAAATAGTGTGGTTGTCCAATGGCAGACAGCGCAGTTCAGGGTTATCGCGGCGGGACAACGATTTTTGCCGCAAAGCCGTAAGATGTCGAAATCGGCCTTCCGATTTTGTGATAGGCAGTATCATGAACCTAGACGTATATAATCAAACTTCTATGACACTCGATAGAAGGAAACAACTATAGATAAACCATGCAAAAGTTCAAATGTAGTTTCAAGTGGAAATGTAACAGGTTTTTTAATTTCTTTTGCCAAGTTTGGGAACATTTTAAAGGAACCAATTTTAAGTATAATTTGGATCCGTTACAATAAAATTAGTCATAGGAAGTTGTTATCGTGAGAAAACGAAATAGTTAATATAAAAATAAAAATAGTTACATAGATCCAACCACCGTCCATGCTTAATCAAACAGAATGTATTGCAATTCTTTGGCCGAGGAACAAGTAATAATTCTCCTCTTGAAGAAAATTTAATATTTTCACAGAAAGCCATTTCATGGAAATGAATCATTACCGTTCTCGCATAAAATGGCATAAAGATCGTCTTTAAGAGAATCGAATGATTAATACAAACTAAAATGTCCAGGAATTTGTAGCCCCAATTGTTGTGTTCATGTAAATGTGTGATTCGCCGCATCAATCGAAAAACTCAATGCACATGATTTTTCAAAATGTGGCATAAAACGGATGTATAATAACACCTTTATTATATTTTAGAACATATATCAGCGAATTACATAATAATCTTTACATGATCAAGACAATATATAAAAGAAGATTTAATACTTATAACCATAAATTACAGATTATGAAAGCCATAATTTTGACTGAAATCGGAATTTTAATAGAGGAGTTTAGGAAACTTATATTTTCCTAAAACAAAAATTGGATGACAAATGAAAGTCATTTATTTCAGTTCAAAAATATGTTTAACAAAATAATTGTGCAGTAAAACGAAATATTCAACCATAATTAATATGACTGGGAACGAAATGTCTGATTGTCTCACTCTTTCATCGTTTTCCAAACAAATTCAATCCGTTTCCTCCGCTATAATAAGACGACGGGAAATTTGCGGAGGCGCCTCTTGGAGATTCTCCTGGCCAAACTATGCTCATGCTGGGGCCAATATTGCCCATTCCGTCAAAGTAGAGTTCTCCAGCCAATGGATGAATGTGGATCAAGATCAGAACGTGAATGAGTGTGTATGTGAATAACTTTTCCATCACCGCCGCTAACTTCTATGTTTAACAAACGTTATAATTGAATGTAGGCTACAGTGCGCCATTTTGCGTCGATAAATAGGGCATTATAAGAGTGTTTTGTCACGAAACTGTTAGAAATTCCTGTTTTCTTACATAGATTGGGCCACCATCATTGCACCTGCAGGTTCCAAATCATTTCTTTAGCAGTTGTAAACAAATAAATCTTCACGGTTTTGTTTATTTCCAAAGATGGATGAACTTTAATTTTTAATAAGTACTGGCTAATCAGAAACCTATAAAGCCCCTTTCCAGAATTAAGAATATGCTATCGAGTAATATAAACAAGTTATTAAAGATAAGTTGATGTTAATGAGTGATAAAAAAGAGTCTCTTTTGGTACAGAGTTTAATTAAATATAAGCGGATCAGATTCGGTTTTTCTTTCAAGAGAGCCAAGCCTTTGCCTAAACCTAAAATATGCCCCAAATTTTTTACAGAAAAGAGCCACATTTGCGACACGAATAAGCTTTTAGTCGTAACAGACGCAATGTGCTACAAATGAACAAATATATTTATTATAAGCACTTTAAAACATTTCACATTGTCATTATTGTCAACATATACAACACAAACATGAATAACCCGACAATGACTTGCTTCGATATGGCAGTGTTAGGACGTTTGATGTTTCATTTACACTTTCCTTCTTAGATTTGGGCATGAATCGTCTGTTAGGCCTGCTGCAGCCAAGTCCTCGTTGGAAATGCTAATGTCGGTACCTAAGTATAGAGCATGATTGATTACCCGGACATCGGGATCGACCAGAGTTACAGGAGGCAGGCTGACTGGTACAATGCCAGCTGGAATTTCCAATTTTTTGCCGTTTCCGACGGATTTGTTGAGCAACTAAAGTGTAGTACAAATTACAATGAATTGTATCATTTTCATGTTTTCAAATAGACTTTAAATCAGCAGTCATCCATCGCAATATTACTTTTATTTCTAAAACTTACATTCAAAAGTGTATTCTTGAGCGAAAACAAGGGATTGTCCGGTGACTGCTTCGAGAACATATCTTTGCCCAAATTGGCCAAATTATCGAGAGCGTCTTGAGGTAGTCCAAGCGAATTGCCCACTTCGTGCAATTCAAGTTTTGAAATCGCCACCTCTGCCTCGAATTTTCCATCTAAACAATGTATTTACTAACATATATATGGATAATAGTATAAGGTACTGTATGTGATAGTCATGTCAATTGTCGCGATTACTTGAATTGTCCCGACTTTTTCTCCCGATTCAAGCATAAAATCGGCGTTGGCTACTGCGTCAAGTGTTGCGATGCCTAAATTAAAGGCAATAATAAAAAGTTACATCATATAATTTCCATAATGTCTCTCAAGCTTGTGTGAAAATGTTGACTCATGTTCGACACATATTAAAATACGTTCTGAATCGCGCTACTGTTCTATATTTTTATTCTCATTAAATATCCACATTTTCTAATTACGGTTTTGTTCTTGGAATGCCAATAATATCAATGCCGATAATTCAAATTTGTTCAAACTATAAAAAACGGCGATACCGAAATTTTTGGTACTATTAAAAAATCATCAGAACAACTTCCGGTTTTGCTAATTGCTGAATTGATCGATGTATAAAAAACAACCTCCGTCTTTGAAAATGATGGAAGGAGCGCGTGTAGGAGTAACTTGTACGTTGAGGTTTTTATTCGGATACTTTTCGCGAATCGCAGGCAAAATGTCTCCGAGGCAAATCCCCAAATCGGCCAAACCTCCGCCACTTTCATCTTGACGTCTGGATCTAGCTGGTTGAACAGCGTTTAGTGTCTTCCTAATTTTTCTGATCTTTCGTCCGACCGCTTCAGTCGTAGTGTCCGTTGGTGCCGCAGTAGTCGCAGCCGCTAAGTCTTCAGTCTGAAATGCTTTAACAGATATAACTTCGTCTTGCCGATAATTTTTAGCGCAGAATCCTTTAAACTTAAAAATAGTACTCAAAGAGAAAACTACATACCGTAGTCCCTGTAATGTATCATCTGTTTTTAAAGAAACCATCTTTTATTGCACAGACGCATATTCCCTCGTGTTGTCCACTGCAACTTTCCACACAATGAAATAGACAGAATTGCGTAAACTTTCATTTGAACCAGCCTGTGTACCCATTCTGGTTATTTCATTGTGTGAATCTTGGACAAAGATGCAGTGGACAAAATTAGGGAATCTGTGCAATAAAGTATAATAAGTTTTTAGAGAAACCTGGTGATGTTAATCAGAGATAATACGGTAAATGCGATTTTTATAGAATTATTTTAGGCTGCAATTAAAAATAAGTTTAAATATTTTAAAATGTCACAATTGCATCATTCTTTCATCTGCTTATTGGTTTTTACAAATTCTAGACGCATGTGAATTACCATTTTTGTCAGAAAATCCTACCTCGACGCCATGATCTTCAAGTCCATCTTCCTCTTCTGCGCCGCAGGTAGTTTTCAACAGAGCGCCAATTTTTGGAGTGTCCGGTCCAACCTTCAGGGTCAAAAATCCAACTCTAAAACTCCACATTCAATATAGAATTAATCTTATTCACATTTAACACTTTTATAAAAAGACACAAATGGTTACACATTAAGTAAGGTGAAATGAAATGGCTATACACTTTATAAAATTTGTGTTTGTGTAATTTTAAATTGTGTGGGCATAAATTTAAGAACGAAAATGCAAAATTTGCGCCTTGTACAAAAATTGAGGATCGGTGATTATTACATTTAAGATATATTCTCAAAATATTAAATTATAAAATATTAAATATAAAACCCTTAACAATTTTTGAGTAAGGCGCTCAGAAAATAGTAAAACGCATCATTCACTTTTCTTAAATCTTACTTGTGCAACTGATAGATGAGTGTATTCACTGTCCAGTCACTGATTACAGCTTCAATCATTTTATTTCCCGAAGCAGGAGGGAATTGCATTGGGAAAGGATAGAATGGATTAGTGGGGTTTGCGTCGGAAGTAAATTCTCCGGTAGCTTCCAACGTGAAATCATTGGAAGTGGCTTGAGTCCGCAACATTCGAACATTTAGGAAGACTTCAGAAAGTTTGCTCTTAACATATTTTTTCTAATATAATATGGAATTGTAACTTTTGACATATTTTTAATTGCTTTGATAAGGTTATTTTAGTTCATGAGTCACAGTATAGTAAAGTAATATTGAAATATGAGTGATTTTTGTAAAAAGAAGATGATAGGTTAGATAATTTCAATTTCTCCGGCTTTTATAATTATTTTACAGTTTAATGTATCTTACAATGTCTAGCTGCTGCGCAATTGTGAGCAAAGCACTGTTGTCGCTGCACGAGCTGACTCCAGGGCACCCTACGCACGGATTCGAACTATTTGCTGCGGCATCCGTTGGCGTCGCATCAGTCGCAACTGAATTTCCAGTACCTGTTTCTGCAGTACCAGTAGAGACGTCTTGCCGAGCCATACGTCTCAGTGGCGCATTAGTTTGAGGTGTAGTCTTTCTTGTCCTCTTAATGGTTGGCATAGCCCGTAAGGTGTTGTTACGTTTTACGGCCTTTTGAGAGACAAGAGCAACTCCGGCTAAAGCTTTTCTTCGTTGTACTGGGGCAGCAGTAGTACTCTCAGCGTTGCATCCACTCTTAAAATTTTAATTTTAGCTAATTTTGTTAAATTAGCTAATAAAAATGAAGAAAAATTAGCAGAACAGGAATTTCGTTTAAAATTAAAATTTACAACAAATTTTATTTAAGCTGTTGCGATTGTACTAAAAGTGCTGCTTTCAAATAATCGCTTAAACTTAAATACCGTTGACTCCTCATCTCCTCCTCCCAAAAGGGTTTCTATTCCACCAGATGAGCTCAGAATTGCTCCCAGGAGTTGCATGAGTGACATTCTTTGAGGAGCACCGCCTAGTTGACTGTTCACCTGTTCGTTTATTATACCTGGCAGACGACTGCAAAGTTGAGTTGGCAACAGTTTCTTCACTACAGAGTTGAATTTTCGCTAAAAATTGAATAGCATGGCATTTTCTGTGATAAATATTTCTGAAATCGCTTATAGGCATTTGAGAAAATATACAAAGGAATTTTCATTGCAGCCGCCATAAAATTTGGACTTGAAACTCAGAAAAATATTTATGTATTTGTATTATTTCAAACATGAGTTTTCACGTAATCTCCGAGGCCCTAACCCGTGGATGGATTAATTACAAGGTTTTGTTCTTTATGTTATATTAGAGCAACGGTAAACTCTAACTGTAATTCTTGTCAACGCTTTGGCAATTTGGCAACCTGGATTTGTAAACTATTAAAGTAGGCATTACATCATCAAACATTTGACAAGAGAAAGATATGAGAGAACATATACAATTTTTTGAATGAATCAAAAGGGCTGAATTAGTTTTTGTGTACAAAGAGAACTCCAGGTTCTGTTCTATAAAAGAAAAGCCTTTTGTCTAGTCAAATCTTCTGTGTACAGAATCTTAATTTATAGGCTGTTTCCTAAAATTTCCTAAACCTTGGCTTAAAAATAGAAATTGTATGCAAAAATGTTTGCATTCGCGTTGGTTATTATTTAATTTGCGATCACAGTTGGGGTGCTATAGCATTACATTTCCATATCTGGCTGAAGCGCAACCTGTAATTGTCCATTTGCAATGTCCCCAAGAAGTCCTCCGTTGTCAATAAAAACAGTGGCTTGGCCAATAGTGGCACGGCAGTCAACCACTCGAACATTTGCTCCTCCAGCAGCTTGATTCTCTATGGCTAAGTTTACACGTATACTAACCTAAAAATTTTCAGTAAGCCAATAATATTTTATGAATAAACTTAACCCTTTGTGTCTGCAGTCGAACTGTTCCAAATAAAGCCACTGGGACCATGATATCAACTCTTCCGTTCAGATTTGCTGATGCGCTAAATTTTGGTTACACTATATCTGATTAGAAATTTAAGAATAATATTATCGTATTATGGCAGTAGAAACTACTTTAGGCTGAAACTGATGCAAATCAAATTTTATTGTATTTGTTTAAATAAACCACTGTGAGAAAGAGCGAAAATAGGTCACAAAAAGCGCACTATTTAGCCAAAAAGTATCATTTTTGCCACTTTTCGTACTTTCAAGGACAACTTTCTGTCATCCCCCAATACAGGGGTCATGATAGCTCAAAATGCTCCTCTAGGAATTCTAAGTAGGGAACGTGTAAAAGATTTTTAACGCAGGTCACGAAAAAGTGCATTTTTTATAAATAACATTTGTAATAAAGTTGGTATGTGAATAATTTTTACTGACGCACACGTCCGCGGCCAAGCCGCGGGTTTCCCCTCCTTGTATATTTCTGTATGCGTAGGATTTTTTCCCGAGGCTCCTTATTTTAAAGTGTTGACGGTATTTCTTAAACACAATAATGTTTTACATTTTTCGGTTTAGGAAATATCTAATAAGTATGTTGCTATTGCAAAGTCGTCAAATATATTAGGGAAAACTAACCTAACATCTAAGTCTTGCACAACTAAAATAATTTGATTCGGAGGAGCGGGACGAGCAGTAATACGCCGTGGACAGCGATAGTTGGTAATTTGAACGTTAGATATGTGAATACAACCACCGACCTAAACATATAGTACCATAAATTGAATGATACAAATATGTGTAAAAGAATACCTGTGGCAGACATTGTTGGATATTTGGTATTTGCGCACCTCTGACTTGCTTATTCAGAACAGGTCCGATAAGTTTACCCGCAAAGTCAAATGCCTTTCTGTTGATCCTTGCAATGATACCAGGATTTCCGGGTGTCCCTCCCATCAATTCTGGATTAAAATCACCAGTAGCACTAAAAATTGCATAATCAACTTTAAATTAACATTATTTAACAAGTCCTGTTAGACATGATTCCATTTTGGATTATCGAACTTATTTTTGGTAAAATTACTAATTTTTGTAAATATCTTACTTTATAATGTTTGATTAATAATTGTTATTATTAAACTGCTAGTATTTCTTGTCAAAATTTACCTTGATAGTACGGCAGCTGAATTTCCTTGAACGCCAGCGGTTGCGCTTTCTGAAACACCAGATACTGCACCATTTTGGGCGGTGGACGTTGGGCTTGGAAATTGAGATGTCGGTGAAGGTGCAATATTTACCGGCAATGAAGCACCTGCATGACCGTTAGTCCCAGGAGTTTGTGCTACAAACGGTATAGCGGGAGCTTGGGCTGACCATTGTGGCTGAACATTTTGCTGCTGAGACTGATAGGTAGGTGCAGGTTGAGGGGCTGAAAATGCTGCTGGAGGCGGTGGAGCTGGTGCTGCTATTGGCGCAGATGGCACTGATGGAGCAGGCCATTGAGGTTGAATATTTTGTTGCTGTGGCTGATATGCAGGAGAAGGTACATTAACAGGATTTAATGTGAGGTATTGAGGCACCTAAAATCGCTTTTCATCTAATTGTATGTGAGATAAATCAGTATTGGTATCTTCCATAAGGCTAGTGAGAAAATTGATTAAAATGGGTAAATTTAAAAGAATTATGGCACTCACAAAAATAAGTACTTTGACCTGATAGATCAAAGGCAGTGGCGCACCCAGGATTTTTTTTTGGGGGCCACGTTTTCAAGGGAATCGCCATTTAGGGGGGGACCGTCATTTTTGGGCTCCGCCATTTTTGGGTTTGGGGGGGGGGGGGGCATCGGTCCGATTTTTGGCCAAATTTGCACTGATTTACACTCATTTTAAAAAAGTTTCCCATTTTTTGGGGGGGGGCACGTGCCCCCTGTGCCCCCTGGGTGCTCTAGTGATCAAATGTATAGGGATAAACGGATTATCTTTTTATCATAACAATAAATTAAATTTATAAAGGAAACTAATATTTAAACGTCGCATGCTAATCAAGGTTAAGTTGAACATACTTTTTGTGTGTTGTATGTTGACGGAGCTGATGCAATCGATCGTCTCACGGGTGCGTTAACTTCTAGGCCAATTACAGTAGAGGATAATGAGATCAATATGAATAACTTAAATGTAATTGTTAATATATCATTTCAAATACAGAACCACTTACCCCTATGGGCCGAAACATTGCAGATTAACTGTAAATTTTTGCCCAGTTAATGGATATTTCTTATATAAACAGTATTAGTAAAAATAGCAGACGTTATCCTTCACGTTTGGCCAAATCTTTGTTATATGTGAAGGTGTTCAATGAACTGTTCTCCATTCCCTTTCCATGAGGTTACCCAACAGCTAACCTTTGACGGCTAAACGGGTTTTGTTTTATAATAAAGGACCGTTTTTCTTATGTAATCGCTACACAGAGCGGATGAAAAAATTACGTAATAAATAGCAAATTAGATCTCTTCGAGCTAAGAGAATGCGATAAACTTTCACCGAAAAGCGCAATGTGAGGGACGTGAATGACTGTTTCAACTTTCATTTTCCGCTAAAGGGCAGATTTAGAGGTTGAGTGGTAGTAAAAGGGAACCTGTTATTGTTGCTAAAAGGTGCTTCCTTTGGAAACAAATTGCGAGTTCAATATGCATGTATTCATTTTGTTTTTAGATCAATGAACATTACACATAAGCGCTGGAAATATATTTGTTCCTGAAAGCAACATCGCTGAAAGTTATTACTTTTGAAAACAGCAGTGTATTTCGCGAGCCCAGTTCTAGAGGTCCATATTGCCAAAAATGAATGATTCAAAGAATCACTCATGCTTGAAGCTTATCGACATTTTCGAATTTGTTCAAATCTCTGATGCCCCATGTTTTTCCACACATTCTTTGCTATTCAAAAAGTTTCTCAGCGTCGCTACTTTCCATATGCAATGACCGTAAAAAGCTTTTGCTTATTCCACTAGTGATTTATGAAAATAAGGATCGAATGATAATCGAAAAATATCTTTGACCACCAATGTTGTTACAACATTTCAATTCTGCATTCTTGTTTTGATTTGGACAAGGAGCGATTTGTGAAACTTCTTCAGAATTTGAGTCTATATTACGATTCAACTGGAAATGCCTTTGCACGAAGAGGACGGAATAGTGACCAACTATGCTTATATAGTGGATGACAACGACGAATTGGTTTGGGTAAAAATTGTATCGCATGATTATAGCGCATTCTCTGTGCGTCTGCTCAATGGAAGCATTACAGCTGTTGCCAAAGAGAAACTCATACGCATTAAGGCAGGCGATCGAAAATGGTAGTATACATATTGTAATTTTTATTTTGCGTAGCATTTTGTATATAATGCAACCACAGAAGATTAATGAAATAAAATTGTCGCCTTAAATTCTCTGAAGAAAATTGTCCTAAGTGCCTGATTTTAAACACGTTCAACGTACAAAATTTATATCATACTTTGATGCAGAAACCGTGTTCTATAAAAATTTGCTATACGTAAGAAACGTTTCCCATTGTCCTTTGCTCCTATCCCAAATCGTGCTTTGATCCCATCAATTTAACAAAATGAGCAGTAGTGTCGGCATAGGAAAAGGAAAGGCACAACATTTTTTAGTTGTTCTTTTCTTTGTTGACTATGGAATAGATGGACCATAGAATAAACTAATTTTTTTATTTATTATCCCTTTTTCATAATAAAATAAAATACACTACACACTTTGTTGATTTTTGTGAATTTAACATATGATTTAGAGACGAGGGCCAAACGATAAAAGTGCTAATTTTATAACCAATTTCTATTATATGTTGATATTTTTGTTAACATTATTTTAAATATATTTAAATTTTATCAATATAGATTATATTTATTCTTACTAATATAGTTTTATTTTTTTTAAACACATAACCGTTCATTTGTAGCTTATTAGTTGCAAAAGACACATAAAACGTTTTGCTAAATGAGATGGACTGTCAATTTTCTTTTCCAGCCACTATTTTTCTTCGTCGAGATGTAGAAGAGTCCTCGTGGCTTTCCCCATGTGTTTGAACTTTTCCTCCGACGTCCTCACGTTTTTTGGCAATCGATGATCTTTTACGTTTTACGTACCGCACAGCTTTCCTTATCAGCCAAACATTAGTAATCAAACACAAAATAAGTGCAGAAGTAAGCGTAAAGAGCACATCAAGTGAGTAAAGCTCTACAAAAGTCATATATCGGCCTTGAGTCTGCAGCGTCCCAGTGTCACCAAACTCGGCAGCGAATTCCGAATATTTTATTATTCGCTCATCGGCATTCATTGGTTTAGCCTAAATTTTGATTTTAGGTGTTATAATTCCATATTTTTGTCCTGACATACTTAAACAAAGTAATAATTCAAACACCGATACCTTGATCATGCGCGCTACTAGCTTTGCATTTTCTCTGTAAGAAGGATCGGCGATTATCTTCTTGATTGCAGCAACAACGTCATCTTTGTTCATTTTACCTTTGTCCAAAATGAGAGCTGTGCCTCGTCGCTCCAAAAGTTTTGCATTGCGTTTTTGATCCGCAAATACAGGTATGCAGATCATTGGCACGCCTTTGGACCCTCCTTCAATTACAGAGTTCATGCCTCCATGGGAAACAAAAGCCAATAGTCGCGGGTGTTCTTAAAACATAAGATCAGCAAAAATACCAAATAAATTCCTCAACATTATATATCATGCATTGCTTCTTAACTTTGTCTCATTAAAATAATTAACGTTATTGATGAGAAATTTTACTATTTTAAATAGCCATGATAATTTCTAAGTAGATTATATTTCGTAAAAAATATAATAGGTTACCCAATATGTCGTTTTGCGGTAGCCACTTTCCTGTAAACACATTCTTATATGCTTTAGCCACTTGGTGTTCATCATTTTCATACTTCCAGAGGAAATTTATATCGGGAAATTCAGCGAATGCCTCCAAAAATAATCGCTTCATATCGTCGCTCATCTTTGCGCTCTGCACAACACTTCCAAAAGAGAACAAAATAACGCCCTTTTTGGCAGAGTCAAAAATATCCAGATACTTCTAGAATAAACCAAATATACGGTAGTATTTTAAAATTTTATACCTTTGCTAACGGAGCGGTTTGCACTTTGCCAAGTCCTCCAATATAAATAATTTTATGCGTGATAGGCTGGGCGTATTCAATATGTTCATCTGTGTTTACAAATACAAATGCAGAATCTGCCATAGTATCCTAAATCAAGATTGAATTAGCACAAATAATATTTATGACTTTCGGCACAAATCTTTTTACAAGTTCACGTACAACTTTTAGAAGACAATTCTCCAATTCAGAATTTTATATAATTTTGAGATTAGTACTTTTCCAGAAATAAATACTTGCGAATTACCAAAGCAGCAACTGAGTCCGTAATGCGTACCTTCAGTTTGTCAATAGTAATCAGAGTGACTAACCAACATGCTGAATCCAGGCACCTTTGCTTCAATCACTTCCTGCGTACCAGCAATAAACATTGTCTTGGCGAAGTAATGTTCCGGGATATAACCAACGAAATTCTTCAATCTTCCGATGAAACTCATTTGATCGGTTGCAAAAGTCATCATTCCGGGAATGTATGATGGAGTGAGTTTGATACCCAAAAGGTCAGCTAAAAATGGAGGAACGGTGCCACCAAAAGTGCTAATGTAGCGCTTAATTCCGAGATATTTCACAACGCCCAATCCACAAGCTTCAAATATCTCCACAATGGCCAAGTCAAAATTCTCCTTTCGCAATTTTTCCAAATTTGCGGAGTCATCCATTACCACTAAAATATACAACTGCTCTACTTTAAAAATAAGGCATAGCGGAAAATGAAGATATTGCTTAAACTACCGTGTTTTCTCTAATTAAGCCCCCTATAATTGAGCTCCCTATAATAAACCCCTCTACAGAAAGAGAAATATTGTGAAAAAATGAGAGGTTAGAGAAAAAACCCATAATAACCCCCTTTAGAGTGGTATTGAAATAATTAAGCCCCCGGGGTTTAATTAGAGAAAATACGGTATCTGGATTTTTTTCTGTGGTCGCATAATACAAGTTTTATTTTCATTAAGTTTTACTTTCGGAAACGGAAATTTTTGCCAGGTAGGCTTTTTTGAGCTGTTGTTTAAAATTCCAAATCATTTACACTCCACTCCTGTCATATAAGTTTAGGGTCTCACATTGGCAAAATCCAGTCTTGATCCTGTGCATCATTGCCATCATTTCTCGCATCTTTGAAAATGATTCCTCCTTCCATAGCATATCTTGAGTAGATTCTAGTGAAAAATCTGGAGCAAAAGTATAATCTTTCTCTTTGACGTAATAGCGCACATTTTTATTTTTAGTTCCGCTAAATGTGACGTTCTCGTTTAGTATTGGTTGGTAGACTACCTGAAATGTTAATGTGTATACAGTTTTTAAGCATATGGAATAAGAAGTGAATTTTATGCTGTAAAAATATATTTCACTATAATATTTATTTTTATTTCCATACGTATATAAAAATCTAAGCGAAAATATACCTCAAACAGACGAAAGAGTTTTTCGATAAAACAAATATTTGTTTATGCAGTATCCTTCTATTTAGTATCTCTTTCATAACATTACCAAAAAATTAGAATTAATTTTTCAGGTCAAAATTTATATCAAAATTATTACCATACCCAAAATAATATTATTAGGTTAATAATTTTATTATTAGGTAAATAAACAAAATTACTAATACAAAACATGTAATTTTCTTTCTCTCTCTCTTTTGTCTTGAATTCGTTAAAGCCAAAACTTCGCTTACAGCGAATTAACATTAAAGAGATAAATCAGTGGTGAGACAACTTATCCATCAAGTTACTTCGTTTAGTCTGAAATTTTAATCTCTGCATGATTCACAAGCACTTTGTTTGCACATGTTCGTTCACAACATATAAATATGTTATTCCTTTCGCAACAAACCTCGGTATTCATTTATAAAGCTACATGAAAGTGATTAAAAATGTACCACTTCATGGCCTGCAGATGCAAGAATATCAGCAATTTTCCCAGTGAAAGCGACATGACTGCCTCCAAATTTCGGATTATAGACCAAAATTTTATATGCAGCTATTGATTTAGCCAACAAAAGTAGCAAAATTACTGCGTGCATTTTCGGGAAATGAGAAAATATTTCGAAATGTAAAACAAGTTTGGCCTTATATGGGTAGATAAAGAAGGGCAGACTAAAACACATAGTGATTGGACACAAACTATGGTTATGATCGCAGTATTTTCTGTCACTTCTCGCTAGTGAAGAAATCAAATTTAACGAAAATAAAATGACCGAACTTTACAATTTGATATTACCTGCATAACCATGAAAATCGTTCTATCGACTGATCATATATCATATTATAACATATCATTTAAGTGTATCGAATGCTGTATTTACTAGGGCACTATCAGCTAGAACGGTGCATTAGGAAGTAGGGATCGGAATTTTACACCGAGTCCGAGCGATTCTGAGTCCGGACTCGGACTCGGTAGTGGACACCGAGTCCGAGTCGAGTCCGGACTCGCCGAGTCCGTTTGAATTTTATTTTTCCCGCCAATTTTTGTTGTTGTCAAAACTTGTGTTTTTACTGTTTTTCACTAGTATTTCGTATTTTTACTATAAATAGACAAAATTTAGACGGTTTGGTCTATTTTTTACCGATTTTTTAGATTTTTGAAGAAATTTTACATGCAAATTCAAATTTTATCTGTCTTTTTCCAAAAATTTTTAGTATGAATATAACCGGTTTAGGTCGACTATTTAGCTCCTGAATAAGCGTTATAGATGAGTGCTATATTTGTACTTCTTCGGCAATTTTTCTAACAAAATTTCTATGAAAAATAGGCGCATCTAAAATTTCGCCGGGATAAAATCGCGCAGCAGGCGAAAAAAATTTGAAAAATGTAAGATATAAGAGAAAAATCAAAGAAAAAATAGCGCCGTAGGCGAAAATTTTGAAAAAATGTGTGAGGTTAGAGAAAATTTTCTTTCAAAATTTTCAATGTTCAGGCAAAAGTTTCAAAATTTTTTCCTCGGCAGCGCCCGATAGGGCGCGACTTATAATGGAAAAAGGAAGAAAAAATAGCGCCGCAGGCGAAAATTTTGAGAAAAATAGTGCTGCCTGCAAAAAAAGGACATTGAAAATTTTGTATATTCTTCAAAAAAGTTCAAAAATTTCGCTCGGCCGCGCCCAATGGGCACGGAAGAAAATAACCGAGCCCGAGTCCGTTGGACTCGGACCCGGACCCCCTTTTGCCGAGTCCGAATCCGAGTCCGGACTCGTCAGATTTCCATTCACACCGAGTCCGAGTCCGTTTTGGACTCGGACTCGCCGATGCCTATTAGGAAGGGCTCAAACCCATTTGGTCCTCACTCGCTTCGCTCACACCTATCCAAACTCGCCTATTATGAACTCCGGACCTATCTTATTTCAACCGAAAAATTGAATCAGTCCGGACCGAAATCCCGTGCAAGCAATTCACCCATCGATAATTCCACGCAGCTCATTTAATGGGAAGAATGAAAAGCGGAAATGGGCCGCGGAGGTAGCTGTCCGAAGGATGGAACTGTCCAGCTCCCGGAACGCGGCAGCGGGTCGTCTTCAATTCTCACGAGAGGGTACTCTTGAAGTTATACTCTTGAGTTATTGTTCGAAAAGTTTGCACGGCAATTGTCCAAAAACAGAAAGTTTCATCTTATTCTGTGATAAATGTCACATTTAAAAATATATTTTGTATTCTTTACCTACGTTATTAAAAACACCGTTCGAAATGTTTCCGGTTTTAGTATTATTGCCAAATAAATTTACATACAAAGATCTTGTTACCTGTGCCAACGTAAAGTACTTAATTATTAAACCATTAAAGCTTTGACAAAATTATACTGAGAAAAGTGGTCGATGTCTCGTAGTAGCACATTGCTTATGCGCATAATTGATGCAACACACCTACATATCTTAGAATTGCATATCAATGCGTTATTGTTTCAAAAACTCAGCCTAATAGTTCGTAAGGAACATTTTAATACTATTGTATTTATTACAGCTGACAACAATGAGTGTTGCCACGATTCTCTCAATAATCGGATTCCCATTGTCATTAATTCTATATGTAATCTCACTTATACTCATTTTCCGAATCTTTTATATCATTCGAAAAACATCGAGAGCAGTATCTTCGCTTTTATTGATGTATTTGATCGCTTGGGCAGTTGTTTGCATTTCTGCGCTGCCATATGTTACATATATGATCAGTATATGGCGTCTAGAAGGTAAGAGCACCGTTGTGCTCTAATAAAAACACCATCGAATCCCAAACATCCACTTTTTATACGCCAATAAAAGTTGATCGAACAAGGAGTGTACCGAAAACGTCCGTCCTTATCAGTCTTATCCCAAATACGTCAAATTTAAGTCCGGGCTCACTACTAAACCCATATATATTGTAGTATAACAAGAAATTCTATCTATGCATTCTGATTAAGGGTTCACAGTTACATACAATTATCCACTTTTCAGCACACAGTAAGAGAACTGTGAAATATATGCGGCAATAAAACTTGATCTAAGATTAAGGCTTTCGAGAAAAACAAGACCAAAATACCCTAACAGACAAACAAATCTACAATCGTATTTAAATTAATGCCAGTTTTCAGGAGTCCTGATTGGCTACAGCCAATGAAATAGCTAATTTTTTCGGGAATTCAAGCGCCATTGAAAATTTGTTTGTCCGTTAGAGTATACAGTATTTTAATTGTGTAATTTTTGAAAAATAATAAACAAAGATATTTCTCAATAGCCACAATAATTGTTAACAAAAATGCGAATTACTTTTAGACAGTACTACTGATGCCAGATCGATGTTTTGGACGGGAGCACCTTCGCAGTTTTCCTTTGGTGCTATTCCGATATCAGTGCTTATGCTGACTTTAGACAGAATATATTGTGTTTCTTGGCCGGCTAGTTATCAGCGTCGACCTAAAACACTTATTACAATTATCTGCGCGGTGTTAATGCTTTTGTCAGTCATGGTTTATATGTGGGGCGATCTTAACGAATTGCCAATTGCAAATGAAACAGGTGCTATCATATAATTATAGCGGTCAAAATTTTGCTGAACACAATATATTACTTACAAATGTTTAAGTCGCGTGCCTGTATCCGGTGTCTAGTTTTTATACCTCAATTTTACATTATTTCTCCTCTTTTTCATCACATGTCAATTAGGAGTGCTTGAATTGAGTTTCACTTAGAATTTTGTATATCTGTTGTCAACAGTTTATCGAACCTTTTCGATATATCCAGACATGACACCAGGTCCATAAAAAATGTATGGTACATTTCAATCCGCGTTCCTCAAAGTTTGATGTCGGATGAAAAATATGAGAAAGATAATGCAAAATGGAGGCGCAGATTTGCACCAGATACCGGATGTGGTCACTCAAGGTTAGTTACTAAGTAGTTTCTATAGTAATGGATTAATAAAATACATTCCACCTGAATTTTATTAAGTTAGAAGCAGAAAAATAACTGCCGATTACTAATGTACAATAACTTAATATGAGTGTATAACTCGGTGAGTAAGAATATGTTAGATATTGTATAACTCAGAGCTGTTATTTTAGCTTGTCAGGCATTTGGCTGCTTATTGACTCACCAAACAGGTATCGCTTTCAGTGTTTGAATATGTAATCACAATTCCGATGAAAATCCTAATATAGCTTAAATCCTTCTCTATGTATGACATACATTGTATGTCATTAAAATTAAATCTCACAAGGAGTGGTACCTGGGTGGATGTGAGCTTTTGGAATTTGACCTTTGGCAATCGCTAGATTATTAAAAAGTAACTCGACGACACAAATGTCAGTTTTTGCTAAATGGACATCCTCTCTGAGATATAAGCGGTTAAAGTTCGCGAGGGAGCACGGCTAGACAGTTACCTGGAAAATCCAGTTTCAAATTGGCGCTGAAATTGGCGACAGGGGGCCAAGCTTTTGTGTTTTTTGGAATCTACGGGGTCAATTTACTAGGAAAATTTTTTTACAGCTCAGTAAAAAGTGAGAAAATTTGAAAGTTACGAGTAGCTGGACTTAGCTATTTCCTATAGAAATTGGGCACCAAAGGGGTCCATCACAGATTTTTTCGAGTTTTTGGTCGCATTCAGAATTTCTCTGCAAAGTACATTTTTAGGGTAACTTTGATGCGGGGAACACGAATTTGAAGTTATTTTTTAACGAAACTCAGGATTTTTGCGAGAAAAAAATAGATTGTCCGACCCCGGAATCGAACTTGAGACCTAAAACTCCAACTTTGACCGCTTATATCTCAGAGAGGATGTCCATTTAGCAAAAACTGACATTTGTGTCGTCGAGTTACTTTTTAATAATCTAGCGATTGCCAAAGGTCAAATTCAAAAAGCTCACATCCACCCAGGTACCACTCCTTGTCAATTAAAACAATGAAATGTAACTAAATCCCCCTGTTATAAAAATTCAAAAAGTTAGAAATGATTAGCAACATACTAGAAGTACAGCTACGGTTAGTAAGTAAAGTTATGTCTAATTTTTCTTGAAATAATTTTTCTAACATAAACGCTGATCCACACACTATTATTCACCTAAATCAATTATTTGTCGTTATAAATACAGTTTAGCGGAAAATATGCCTATTTAGAATTTATTACATTTCGACTTGTATTTGCTATATTAAACACAGCGGCGGAACTGACCTTCTTATACAAATTATTGATATTCCGTAAGAAGTCTTTCAATGGAAAAAGTTTCAATAACAACAGGGCAACTTCATTTGCTAACAAAGTATATATTTCAGCGTATAATGACGTGTGCATATATAACCTTCTTCAAATCACGTAAAACAAATCAAATTTTGTTTAGAATAGCGAAATATACTGAGTTTTTTTATACAAATAAGGACAATTTATTAAAATAAAAATTTATTAAAGTTGAGCCAGAGGAGTATTGGTATCGAAAGTAGAAATCAAAAGTGAATCAGTTATAGTTCAATCATAATTTCAATTTTACAGGCAAACCAAATTGTATTGATTATAGTAATTTCGGATTTTGTACTGAACTTTATTCCACAACTTGCCACACTTGTCGTGGTTCAGGTAAATTTTCAATAACTACTCCTTTTGTAAACTGGGGCCTAGGGCACTAAAGTGAAATTGCACTAAAGTGAAATCTTCCAAGGGCATTAAAGTGAAATTGAAATGTGAAAATTATTTCAATTGTACATTTTACATTCACATTTGATATTTTGAAATGAAATTTGAAATTTTGCACAGGCAATAAACATTTCCCGAAATGTGAAATAAATTGCGGTTTAATTTATTCCTCGAATTTCACCATGAATGTATATGCAAAACAATAAAGTTGAAATTTGCCAATGTGGCGTTTTCTCTATTCCACAAATTTCATAATTAAGTTATATTATAAATATTTTTGATATATAAAAAATAAATACATAAAAATATTTACGCATATATGTGCCAATTATTCATATTTACAGTTTCCGTTTCGAAAGATTCTAGCCAGAATTGGGCCGTACAATTCAGTTTTATGTGGTCTCGACGTCCTAATAACTGCGATTACTTACACAAGAGTGTTAGGGAAAACTGCTCCAAAAGAGTCTTCTATTGTTACTACAACGAGAGTTAACCGTGTGAAAGCCTAGTTATGGGCAGTGTCAGATACTCGATCCTTATTCTGTGCTAAATTATAAGGCAGTTATATTAAAAGACAATGTGAATCAATTGTATCTACTGTATTCGAAATTATGGTGATTGTGTACCTAATATACCTGGTTATAGATAACATTTATCGTGTCTTATAGACATTTAAAACAGTCACGATTATGATAGTTTTGAAATTTGATCATTAATGTTATTTTTGCTGTTCTAAAATGCCATTTTATTTATTGTAAGGCCTAATATGAGAATAACAATGCGAATAATGACCTACCACACCAATAACATGTTTATTAATCATTGTCCCTATCATCAGTAACGTTTTTACGCTCCAACAATTTTTCGAGCACATCACTTTCTTTTTCTTTATAAAGCGTATCTCGATGTGTCGCCTCTCTCATATTATCCGGCAACGCAACAAAATGGGTCTCCGGTAGAAATAATATTGCAAATAACACGCTCAGTCCAGCGAAAACTGTTGCACCTGCATAGGGGGCAGGATGCCAATAGCTGGCGAAGTAGGTCATCTGGGGAGTAGCCATGGAGCCCAAAAGAGAGGTGCAGCTGAATGTACTCAGAGCTATCGATCGCATGCAGGTCGGAAACAACTCTGTGGTGTATAGCTTGTACGCTATCCAAACAAGACCAGATTCGAGAATATATCCAACAAGTACAGCACCAGTGCCAAACACCCGCATTGTTGCATTAAGTTGAGTAAAGTCGATTATGAACATAGAGCAGAACATCAGGAATACAAGACCTGAAAATAAATTGAGGAACTACTCCAAAATAACAAGTTTCGTGTATTCTTTTTTATGTAGCTTTGACTATAATACATAAATGAAAACCTTGTGAAAAGACGAGAAGTTTCCATCTGCCTATTGTTTTTGTTCCGTTTTCAACGCCAAATGCTGCAAATGGTGTCCATAACCTCAAAGCTCCCATCAAAAACGTGTTCATAAACGGGCTTCCGGACTCAAATATTTATGATAGAAAACAGTATAAGTAATCAATGATAGAATACAAATACTATTATGCTGGTCACTTACCAAATCCTGAATATTGAAAAAGAGAACATCATTGACCACATTCATAGTGATTCCGGTTAAAATTTGTGCACAAGAATAAGATGCCATCTTCCACGTTGCGAATAAACTTAATGATGTGTACTTTCGAGAAGTTGTAGGCTCTCTGAAAACTGACAACTCATAAAAATAAAAAATGTGTTTTTATAAGCCAAATTATATAGGCCGAAAATAATATTTTGAGAGGTTGCATAATTATTAAAATGATGACCGCTACAGAAATTTGCCTTAATAATATTAGTTCTAATGAATAGTTATCTCTTGTGGCTCAATTTGAGTTGAAATATCTCACAATTGTGTCGTTTTGCTCATGTCATGCATTGTGCGCATCTCCTCTTCACTGAACTGTGTTTCTTTATACCCATTAAAGCGCGCAATTCGGGTTAACGCAGCAGCTGCTGCTTTGAAGTGCCCTTTTTGGAGTAGAAATCTAGGCGACTCTTCTAGTTTAAAGAGCATTATCAGAGGTATAATGCCAAAGACCCTGGCAATGAGAAGATGAGTCCGCCAGTTTCTGCATAGCGTCGCAAGGCCGGCTGCTAGCTGAAATTCATGCCTTATTATAGTTAGTTTTTAATGACTTTAAATTATATAGATGCGTTCAAAATATTTATTATTTTAACTTCTGCCATAATAATCAAAAAGGAATCAGAAAATGTTTTACTAAATTTTACCCTTTATTGTTACTATAAGTGTTATCTTAATATTTTCTTATACAATATTGAAATGCTATAAGTAAAAACATTAAAGAAAGATAACAGATGATATTACCACACTCGGCTCTGATGTATAGGAAAATAATTAAAGAATTTTTATCTGTACCTAATGTTTCGACTAGAATTTATGAATTGTTACCATTAAACCAAGACTAAATTGGAAGCTGAAGCCTTGAATCAAACGGTATTTTGGATTCACTGATTCAACAATCAATGAGAACGATGTTGATGCACTGATCGGTGTGATGAATGATCCAACTGCTGTGAGCCACAGGTATACCGTAAAGCTTGGGCTTAGTGCGCACGCTATACCGGATATAATTGAATATGCATCTCCGATAATGAACAACCATTTTCGGCCAAAAATATCACTAAATATGACATTGTGACGTGACCATGACAAATTTCAACATACAGGGTGATCAATTTATTTTCGCCCTTTTCTTTTCTGAATATCTTTTTTGAATTCGCGTTTCAGATACAAGTGTTTATACTCATTTTGTAGCTAAGACTTTACCATTTTGTTTAAAAAAGATCAGCACAATCAGCATACAAAAAAGTGGAAAACGACGTTGCCGAAGGCAGAAGAAATTTGATAAATATTGTCAATATCGATATTGAAAAACTAATTGCAGAATCGAAATCAGCGCATCAAAAAACCCTTAAAACCAGTCATTACCAAAAAATGTGCTGAAAATTGTAAAAAAATTGCAATTTTTGGCCAAAAATGGACCAAAAAGTGCCAAAAAAATGACGTTTTTCGAGACGATACGTAAAAAATAACTGCAAATTCGTGATCAGCGCGTCCGAAAACCCCTAAAAACACACACACTGCAGAAAATGTATGCCTATTTTCAAAAAAATTGAAAATATGTCATAGAAATGAACTTTGTGCATATTAAAGAGTAAGATATGAAAGGATTGTTACAAATTTAAAAATAAAACAACCTAAAATTACCTTAAATGACCACTAGCCATCATGCCAACGAAACTGCCAATTGGCATTAACGACTGCATAATGGCCCGAAAATGCTGCTGTTCAGATGAATCACAAACCCAATTGAATTCTTCATACATACTGTACCAGTGTGAATTTGTTGATATAGATGCACAACTCTGAAGAAGGGCACATGCATAGCTCGCGTTCTTTTTCACGTCCGCAGCTTTAAGTGTCCAAGTTGCATTCTAAAACTTGTAGAAATGTTAGAGGTTTAAAATTTAACGCTGGAAAACAAAAAATGTAGATGAAACAAAGATAGTTTAAGAACAAGTTTGATGTTTTCCGAGTAGGTTTCCACCAACCTAGTTTTTGAACTTTACCATAAAAGGATGGCTAATGTTCATAAAATTATTAAATCAATTTTAAGTGCCTTTCGATATCAAAATGCAGTGAAATCGAAAGTGACATTTGATCAATATTAACCCTCTTGTATTGTAAAGATTCAAAAATGAAGTATTAATTTTAGGAACTTTACAAAAATGGCGTAAATTAAATAGATTAAGTTATAGTGAAAATTAACTTTCCTCATCGGCACAAGAATAATCGGGTACAAGATTTCCCAAACGAAAGAAGCTAGCGATCATTGACATGGCCCCGGATATTGATATCAGTTGACAAGTAAGAAAAAAGAATCTCTGGAATTGTGCAATGATTATGTCGCTTCATATTCTAACGGAGACGTGCATAGACTTTCCATTATTCCATCGTCAAGTTTATTCGAAAATGTTTACATAAATCCTAAAGGCCACCCAAGATGGTTATGGGTCGCGAATTTTGCAACTATATCATTTGCAGTTTTAGACTTTCAGGTGCGATTATTCCACTTTTTGGCTTTTCCGGAAAATGAATTTCTTGTTCATATACCGACCAAAAAGGGACGAGAAATTTCACCCATGTTTCTTCTTCTTAAAACCTTCTTGGAAGCAAAGGACTGTAGACATTACAGCACCTTCTAATTAAGTCGACTCCGTTCTAGACGAGAAAACAATAAAAGTTAAAGCTCTGTTTGAGATATCAAATGTTAATTTTACCATATTCTTAAACATTAAATACAAAATTTCACTTTTAAATATACCTGGTAATTGCCGTAGCTCCCAATGGATTTAAATAGCTCATCAATGTTATGATATTCTTCTCCATTAGTATTCCCATTAGTATTTTTCGTAATGAGTCTATCGTTATAAGTGACGATTTTAGCATCAAGTTGAGAATTTTTTCGTTCCATGTCCTTCGATTCTATAGCCGAAGACGAAACAGCACGCTCAGAATTTGACATTATGTAACTTATATTTTAGGCTCTCGCTCAGATTTAGCTCTCGCTACATGACAACTGAAGTTTTGTGAGTAGGGATGGAATTGCTGCGGGCATAATTTGCATTTGTAATTGTACAGTTTCGGGCATATCATTTAATAGAGGAAACTTTTATTATATATTTTGTAGTTCCTTTTTATTTAATCCTCCGATGTCATCGTGCATGGACTCAAATAAATGATTTTACGTAAAAAAGGATTAAAATATTTCTTTATGCTCTTTCTTCTCTTTCAGCGGTATAGAACTGGAAAGATGCTAAAATTTAGAAAGAAAGATATGGTAAGTATAGTACTCTTGTTAACCTACAAATCAAAAAATCAGGTGCCAGTTTAATAAAATCATAGTGAAAGATTGTCGGTGAAAGAATCATGGCTGAATTATTTCGCACAACCTTCATTAGACATTTATTTATTCGGAATAGGTATGATTGAATTTTAGCATTTTTTTGTGACGATTAGAGACTGGTTATTATTACTCATTCTTTTTCACTACCTTTTAAATACGTTTTCATTTATCTATGAAGTAATTACACGCAATAGGCATATAATAATTTTAAACCAAAGAAGTATAGTTGGCACTTAAAATTTGGCAATCATTTATGATTATAGAAAAGTGGCAGGGCCCATACCGTCAGGTCCAGCCAAAATGGCTTTTTGCTTGGGCGGCAGAGACTGAATGTATTGTTGAAGTTCGACATGTTTTCGCGCAAAATCCTTTGTTCTTTGCCTCATGATTCTCTTAAGTTTATTTCGCACAGATTTCGGTAACTGAAACATATTTTTAAGTTATTCAACTCTTTTTGCACTCAAAATATAATGAGGAAGAAAGATTATGAAGAAAGGATATAAAGAGCGTAAAGGAAACTGCTCCTGTTACAGGATCAGCCCTGTATAGATAAAAATGAAAGACGTCAAAAGGTTAAATACGTCAAAAAATGAAAGCTGCGTACTGTATGCCCTTTTACTCTTTTACATATGTATTTCCGGTAATAAGTCAAACCGTGTTAAAGCCTCCTTTAGCGCCGGAACAGTAACCAAATGAAAAATACAAAATATTTTATTAGCTTAAAGACCTCTTTTGGGGAGGGTGGAGAAAAACCAAAAGAGAACCACATGAATTTTTACCAAATTTCAAAATCGGCCCGAATCTTTGGCCATTCCTTTGATTTTTCTTTATGATGACCTATTCAATTTAATTTCCTCTTAATTTTATTTTTCTCGAAAT
The DNA here is from genome assembly GCA_022814885.1 of Ditylenchus destructor. Taxonomy (NCBI): domain Eukaryota; kingdom Metazoa; phylum Nematoda; class Chromadorea; order Rhabditida; family Anguinidae; genus Ditylenchus; species Ditylenchus destructor. Next base: position 5,943,884 of record JAKKPZ010000002.1, on the reverse strand, counting down.
TTCATTGGTGTTCCACTTCCTTCGGGGGATCAAGGCAAATTTTTGATCAGAAATTTATTTTTCCAATTTTTTGGCAAAAAATGAGCCCATATTCTCAGTTTTTAACGTAGAACACGAAAATCGAGTTTATTTTATCCGACAATCTAAAAAATAGCGGTTTTCAGAAATCCGTGGCATCCCAAGGATGCCAATCATGCTATCCCGAAGATGAAACAGAGTACTTTTCCTCAAACAGTTTATAAAAGCGGTAAAAATTGGATAAAGACGCAAAAAACCACCAATTTGGGCCCTTTTCGAAAAATTCAAAAAACCTTGTTAAAGCTCCATCCCTCCCCCGATATGGAAGGGCTTTAACGAGGTTTGTCTGTATAAATAAATATTACCTTCTTCCACTGCGGCGGAGTTGGAATTTTGTCAAGAACTCTGTTCGGTAAGGTAACAAGCACTTGATCGATCGCATCCTGCTTTTGTTGGAAAGTCAGTCCAGTATCCTTATGAATAAATTTCAGCGTTTCGACCGTCTCCTCTGGCAAAACTGCTTCTACCTCAGGAGGCAAGTCCGGCTAAAATATAACTGTAAATTATACAAAGAAAAATGTAGAAACATGTCGTAAACCATGATAAGCATGATGGTCCTTAAAGTATTAAATATTCAAATAAGTGATATCTTTATAAGATCAGACAAGTGCAATTAATCTATAAAATTACTCTAACTCACAAATTGGTTGGGGTCCATTGGTGGCATGCCGGGTGATTGTACTTGTTGAGGATTTTGATTCTGGGATTGTGAGGCCGAAATATGCGATCGTTGGTTGCACGTGCCTAAAATCAAGAAATACGAGCAACGCTTTTAAATAAACGCATTTCATTCAGTTCTTACCACGACAATATTTCTGCAAATTCTCCGCAATAGGTCCTGATTGCAAGGAACATAGGTCGGCTAATGGCATGCAATTTATGGCAACATCTCGTCCATCGGCGCCTAGATTTAAATTTATTTATTCTATCAAGTGTTTTAAACTTACCTAGTTTACTGCAAGTTCCGAGGCAGAAATGATCCATCGCAGGTTTGTACAACGGATCGGTGCAAGAACCAGCATGTTCGTGGCAATTGTTCACATTATCCTCAGGATCTGAAATTTGAGTGGTATCGTATATTTATTCCGATACATATATTTATTAGCTATTAATCAGACAATTATATAAGCTGGAGATGATAATTTCTACAAACCTTTCGGTAAAAACACATATTGCGGATTAACATCTGGAACCATGCCCGTGATTCCCACGTGCTGACGGCTATCATCACTGTCCCTTCTATAAGAGCCTGGCGATGAGCCATGATCATTGCCCTTTTTTCCACCCACTCTGCGACCAAACATAGCATCATCCAAACTACTGTCGTCGTCCTCGAACTCATTATCGTCAACGCTACCCTCATCTTCGTCGTCCAAATCGACATCATCGCCCAAACTATCAGAATTTTGACATTCCAAACGTAACGGATTCAAAATTAGCAATACAATTATGGTAAAAAACAGCAATTGGGAGCGCATTAGGTTATTTGGTAGGCCATTGAACTATAAAAAGTCGTCTTTATTATTTAGATCCCAAATATATTTTTACTCTATTTAGGGCACTAATGGCAACTTACCGTAAATCCTCTAATAAGTCCCCCGGGGGACTTATTGTTTCGTAGGGGATCTAGGGGGGGGGACTTACTTGAGGGGGGTACTTAATTGAGGGGGACTTATATTTTCGTGGCGGCGCCGGAGGGGCGGCGAAAAATTTTTGGGGCTTTTTGGCAAAATTTGGGAAAATTTTTGAAAATTCAAATCAATTTTGAATTGGCGCCAAAAGTATGAATTTTTTGGATTTTTGACCTATTTTTCGCCAATTATTAGCAAATTTTTCAATTTTTTGCCAAAATTTTGTAAAAAATAGCAAAATTTGCAATAAAAATTCAAATTTGCGCCAAAAAAACTGAAATTGTGCCAAAAATTTTAAATTTGGAAATATTTGGAAAAATACCCATTTTGGGGGGGGGGACTTATTTTTCGTTGGGGTCCGGGGGGACTTATTTGAGGGGGGGACTTAATTGAGGGGGGGACTTATTGGAGGATTTACGGTAGTTAGCAACACTTGCATTCTGACTTGCATGTTTGTGTGCAGTAAGATAAAAGTGAATAAAAGTACAGCAATACATCAAATGTTTAAAGTTTAATTGTTAGTCATCATCTTTTACTGTCTAAATAAATTCAGTTATAGGATATAACTTCTAAGATAAAATCCGAGATAAGAGAAACTTCACTAGGGAGAACTAAATATACGATGACGTTTGAATTTTAAAAGAGATAAAATTTTGACGTCTTTTGAAAAAGAGCAGAACTCTTAAGTGATTATTTGAACATCTGCGCTCTGCGAAAACAGCCCTAACTGAAATATGAAAAGTAACTAATACTATTTATGCGGGTTTCATAGAATAGCAATCACAACCGATTTTCCCGATGAGTTAGGCAAGAAAAAGAGAACAATGATATTCTTGACTTTTAGCGAGTTATACTTGTTTTTAACAATGCTGCAAGTTGGATTTCCGCCGATGCAAGTCCGTATGTTGCAAACCTGAATATTTACATGAGATATAATCGTTGATGGTAGACAATTAATTTACCTAAATGACATAAGATCAACAACTACCACATATAAAAATGGCAATGGTAAAAATTAAGGTTGAAAATTATGCCCACACTTGCAAAAACTTTACTTCAATTACAAATAAGTTGTTTAAACGGAAGTAGTTTTTCCATGATATTTTAACGTGATCCAAATTATTTCTTCTTGGAAGAAGTTTTAAGCAATGATTGTGGATTTAATCCATTAGGGTATTTAACCCCTAAACTATGGATTTGAGTTTATGTATTTTAAGACTACCAATTTTTCGTTTTCCTATCACGGAGAGTGATAGATTATTTATATGCGTTCGGTAAAAATAATATTTTACAGTATTATTCTGAGACAATAACTATGTTTCTCCTGTGGATTTTTATCAGAATTTTATGCATATGTGCAAAGACAAAGTTCCGACTATAAAATTGTTGCATCAAATTAGCCTCTAAGTGATCAGCTAATTAACGAGCAATGATAGATAAAAGGCTCTCTACATATTCATAGAATGCATATTCATAGAAAATTTGGTTTTTCGCGAAAAATGACATTATGTGATCTCAGGCCGAGGTTTTGTACCCACTACAAGATCGGGCGCCGCGGCTTCGCCGCGACGCCCTCGCTTGGCCGCCTGCGGCGGCGACGCGTGAATCAGGGGGTTCTCTGCACTACAGGCTCCGCCGCAGCCATGGGACACGGCGCAGCGACGGGCCCCGCCCCACCCGCGGGCCCCGCAAAAAGTATCACACCTTAGATGACCTCATGTCACCTTACATGACAGGAGGTCATGCCGCCTGACATGACATGGATGATTCATGAATCCCGAAAATGCCAAGCCCCAGGAAAAATCTCGATGGGTGCAACCGATTTGGCCCATTTCCAGCTAAACGCCAAAAAAAATTAGCCCCCGTCACCACGGGAAGTGCCCTAACCGGGTGTGTCACGCGAAAGCGTTTCACTTGTGCCTTAGTATGAGTTCCATAGGTAATCGACCCCGCTGAATCCGAATCTGAAGTCAGTTTTGGCGCAGTACCACTTTATGGCGCTCTGCCCAGTAAAAAACCAAAAATGGGCAGAATGCCAGAAAATGGTACCATATTGCCTCTGATGTCAAAACTGACTCCAGATTCGGATTCAGCGGGGTAGATTACCTATAGTGGGTACAAAACCTAGGGCCTGAGATCACATAAAAACGTTGTTTTTCGCGAAAAACCAAATTTTCTATGAATTTACCGTTCTATGAATATGCAGTCTATGAATATGTAGAGAGCCAGATAAAATATGCATTCATTACATGGAATGGAAAAGGGAACCGGTAATAACATTCCCGCGCCCCGGGTAAAAATCCCCGCGGCCTTTTTTGCCATAACTTTTTACTGGAACATTCTAGAAGGATCCTTTTACCTAGTATAAATAGTAGCTTAAATCAAAGTTAAGACTCTGGGCTACAAATCGGTATATTATTTGCCGCATCTCGATTCAAGATTCTCGAGATTTAATTATTTTTGTCTCAAAATCTCGAATTTGCAAAAAAAGTTGAAATTTTGAGACAAAAATAATTAAATCTCGAGAATCTTGAATCGAGATGCGTCAAGTACCATACCGATTTGTAGCCCAGAGTCTTAACTTTGATTTAAGCTACTATTTATCCTTCTAGAATGTTCCAGTAAAAAGTTATGGCAAAAAGGGCCGCGGAGGATTTTTACCTAGACGCAACGGAAATGATGGAAGCAAAATTTGGGTGGAAAGAATTCAAGATTTTAACAATGAAAATATGTGTGGGAATATTAGATGTAATGCACAGTTATTCTGTGCTATGCATATTGTAGTTTCATAAAGGGAATGCACAGTTTTTGCTTGTGGGAATCGTGTTCTCAGACCTAATTTCCGAAAATTGAGTACACTCACTTGCATATCACGTATATTTTCATCTCAAATATCGAATATTTATTCACACCAAAATCCAATTAATGAATATTTTTATTTTGGCTTTCAATCATCGTTTTCAAAGTTGGAATTGGTGTAAAATTCTATGCTATGTTTATTTGAATCAATTGTTTTAGCGCGACAATATAGTTAAATTGATTACGATATTTTTGAGAATTTTTTATATATCACATTTTGTCCACAAATATTCAAAAATGCCCTTTCCTCTTACTATCTCGATATAGAAAAATATAGACTTCTTATTTTATTTGATTCCATATCTTTTAGCGCAGCTTTCATTACATTAAATAACAAGGTGATTTAAACCATCGATGTCTTCTACATTCTTACCTCATATAACTTTCGTTGAAACATTTGTGACCCTTACCAGTCGCATAATATGTCTATATGCAGTTACGCGACTTTTACTGCATTCTACCCTATTCAAGAGTTCTTCGAAAAATTCAGCAGATTTTATAAAATTTTCACCAATTTTCATTGTCTATTGGTCAGTTATTTGGCTAAATTCGCTAATATCGGTTCCGTATTTAATTTTGGTGATAACCAAGATGAGTAAAGACGGCTTCATTGAACCATTTAATGCTCCTCATGCGGTGTTTTGGACGGGAATTTGGATGATGATAGCCTTAATTGTAACGCCAATTCCTGTGATATTTTTGTCTTTGGATCGATGTTTGGCTGTCAAATTTGCAGCCCGTTACACAGCAAAAGTGCAAGGCCGGCTAATAAGAGCGGATATTGCTATCATAATTATCGTATATATGACTGGTCTCGTATTTCTTCTTCTAGAATTGCCTTTAGACGTGGTTAAAGGTGAAATAGTGTCATATTTCATCAATGTGGTGTGAAAAATTCAAACAATTTTGCCAAAAATTATATCAAAAACTTCATTTAAAATAAGCAAAACCCTGCAAAATATTTGCTTTCATTTAACACCTCAAAATGAGTTTTTTATCTGAGGTAGATCTAAAACTGTTCAAATATCAAACATAAATTGTATTGTTTCATATTTATAACCTTAAGGTACGACCTGTATTACTGTTTCATGTCTATTAAAGAAATATAAGGCATTGCAAATCACCGTGCCAAAGCTGGCCTTGAGTTTAATTAGTGTTGCGTTTGGTTGCATGTTTCTTATTGTCGTAAACGGTAAAGCTTTTACATTAATGGTGAGTGATAATTTTACATAACTAATTATATAAGACTATATGTCAAATTTGTCTCAAGATATCAGGGTACGCATTTTCAGAAAAACCAAATGGTTAGATGTACAGTGATTCTGGACCTTTTGTTAAATGTGGCACCAATTTTCAGCTCATTTACATTTGTTACGGTATATTATCATCATATAAATTGACGATTCATTATATAAACTAAAGTTAATTATTAGTGTTTTTGTCCGTTATATTGTATGCGAAGACTTCTTCCTAAGTGCCGGCCCTAATATACATATAGCTACCGTTTTTTCTCTTGAATAAGCCCCCTCCCAATATAAGCCCCCTCCTGAAATAAGCCCCCTAGAGGGGGGTTGAAAAATATACGCCCCGGGGCTTATTCAAGAGAAATAACGGTATATATGTTGTAGTTAATATTCAGAATCCGATCCGCACCGGGTTCCAGCAAAACTCCGAACCCGGTCCAGACCGGTTTTTGGTTGCCTATAAATCAATACATTTACATCACTAGAATAACTCAGTTTAAAAAGCCAAATATTTGAATAAGGTTTTAAAGGAAGAAAAAGGTTCGGAAATCAGTTAAACTGAATAATATTATTCACTATTTACCATAAGTTTCTGAATTAAAGTGCAAATATCCGAGCAATTGCTATATAAATATCACTGCATTTAGATTTTTGGTATACCAATTGCTTTATACCTGGGAGAATACAGTGTTATGCTAAATGCGTTGGAATCAGCCATAATATCCGTCTACTATTATGTTGTATTGCTAGCGAAAAAGAAAAGGAAAAACACAGTACACAGAATTTGTGTGGCTGCAGTAACTTCATCAGCACCACAAGCAGGACGTCATGATAAATAAATGAATCAACTTTAAGTGGCAATATTTCGAACAAATTGATTATTATAAGATATTTAACCCGTTCAATAAATAACAAATTACTAAATAAACATATCCATAAAAAGTGAGATTGCACATTGAGTCATTGTTGAAGACGACTGAGCTCGGGGTCTTAACGAATAGGTTTCTACTGCCAGACGCTCCCTGACGTTGGATCGGAAGTTTCTACCGCCGACGCCAGTACTCTTTTAGCCGACCCACGAAGGGATGCACAACAGAGTGGGCTGTGTACACGGCGAGGGAATAGAACCTCGACGGGCCGTGTGGAAGGCCGATGGTCTTAGACACTAAGCCACTCGTGTGCTTACAGTAACTGTATCTACAGATTTTGTTTCCATTTTTGGAGGGATTTTTCTATGTTGGTCATAAAACTGATGTTATCTATTCTTGTAGTTGACAAGACAACCTCCGGCTCGTACAACGAGCCGGAGTTTGGTGGTCGTTTTAGAGGTCGGCCAAACCGTTTTACCGATACCGATACCGAGACCGATATATCGGTCGAACCGATATTTTCAGAAAATTGAAGAACCGATACCGATACCGATATATCGGTTTTTACCGATATTTTCAAATTTTACCAAAAATGAGTCAAATTTGTCAAAAAATTTGCATTTTTGCCCTTATTTTATCATTTTTCGGGTTTTAGTTCATTCTTCTGCACTTTTTGGTTATTTTTTCATGTTTTTGTTCATTTTTTAGAATTTAGTCATGTTTTTGTTCATTTTTTCGCAATTTTGATCAATTTTTACTGTTTCTGTTGGCCCGGGGTTGACCATAGGGGGAATTCGTAGAACGGTAAATTCGTAGAACGCCATATTCGTAGAACGGTAAATTCGAACTTGAGATGAAAAACTGCAAAAAAATTCACTTTTTGACGCGTTACGTTAAAACTAACTGCAGATTCGGAATCAGCGCATCGAATTACTCCTAAAAACACTCATTGCAGAAGAATCACAAATCTGCAATTGGTGAAATGGTGAAAAATGAAAATTTTGACCAAAATTTCACAAAATATTGACCAAAATATTAACTAAAATAGCGCCGCAGGCGAAATTTTTGTAAAAAATATGGCTAGTTTAGTAGAAATTTCAATGAAAATTCTGACTATTTTCCGATATTCTCGTAAAATTTTCGAACCGATACCGATATAAAAATATCGGTATCGGTGGCCTGTTTTACCGATACCGATACCGATATATCGGTCGAACCGATATTTTCGAAAAATTGAAAAACCGATACCGAGACCGATACCGATATTATCGGCGATATATCGGTATCGGCCGACCTCTAGGTCGTTTGATTTGGATGTGTTTTCCTTCCACTGCTCCTGAAAATCAAAGTTAATTATACAACAAAGTATTTAAAGTAGGGTGCCACGGGGACGGGGATTTTGCTTTCGGGGGCGCCCCCGAAAGTCGGGGATTATTTTTTCGGGGATCGGGGATTTGAACACAGAAAAATGCACCCCTAAAAATTCTGTTACAAATTGGTAACGGACAAAAAATGCACCCCTAAAATTTCTGTTACAAATTGGTAACGGACAAAAAATGCACCCCTAAGAATGCAGTCCAAAATTTCTGTTACAAATTGGTAACGGACAAAAAATGCACCCCTAAGAATGCAGTCCAAAATTTCTGTTACAAATTGGTAACGGACAAAAAATGCACCCCTAAGAATGCAGTCCAAAATTTCTGTTACAAATTGGTAACGGACAAAAAAAGCACCCCTAAGAATGCAGTCCAAAATTTCTGTTACAAATTGGTAACGGACAAAAAATGCACCCCTAAGAATGCAGTCCAAAATTTCTGTTACAAATTGGTAACGGACAAAAAATGCACCCCTAAGAATGCAGTCCAAAATTTCTGTTACAAATTGGTAACGGACAAAAAATGCACCCCTAAGAATGCAGTCCAAAATTTCTGTTACAAATTGGTAACGGACAAAAAATGCACCCCTAAGAATGCAGTCCAAAATTTCTGTTACAAATTGGTAACGGACAAAAAATGCACCCCTAAGAATGAAGTCCAAAATTTCTGTTACAAATTGGTAACGGACAAAAAATGCACCCCTAAGAATGCAGTCCAAAATTTCTGTTACAAATTGGTAACGGACGAAAAATGCACCCCTAAGAATGAAGTCCAAAATTTCTGTTACAAATTGGTAACGGACAAAAAATGCACCCCTAAAGAATCAAAAATTTGTCTATATTTTGTCTATATTTAGCTAAATTTTGACCTCAAATTCGGATTCCCCGCTAAAAATTACTCTAAAATAGGTACATTTCAAAAATAAACACCCCTAAGAATGAACTTAGGAGTGTGCGTCATTCGCATTACTCATGCGAATGACGGAGGACAAAAACGTCACAGACTTATTATAAGGATATTGTATATTAGCAAATATAAAGAAAAAATAGCGAAAATTTTTCAATTTTTGGAGATTTTCATAAAAAACTTTCAATTTTCGGCGTTTTAACTCGAAATCAGTACTTTGTGTTACTAAAAGCGACAATCACTGTCGAAAAACAATGGAGAAATAACAAAAAAACAGCGCCGCAGGCGAAAATTTTCCAATTTTTGGCGGTTCTCATATAAAAATTTGCACTATTTTAAAAAATTTTATATTTCGAATCGGTTTGCATTGAAAATTTTCCATATTTCTCGAAAAAGTTCACAATTTTTCGCTCGGCGGGGCCCTACCGGGCGCCGCCGAGGCCATTCTTAGGGGTGCTTAATTTCCCCCGGGGCCCCGGGGATTTCATTTCGGGGATTTGTCCCCCGGGTTTTTTTTCGGGGGGGATCCCCGTCCCCGAAAATCGAAAAATCACGTCCCCCCGGGGGTCCCCCGCGAGTCACCCTAATTTAAAGAGCGCCGATAGAATGTGGGAAGTTCCAGGTTTGTCAGAAATCGTGCTCGACTTTGAGCCACTCTTCCTGCGTAGATGGAAGACGAATCAGTCCCTTCAGCTTGTTGTAAATTGCTGAGGTAAATGGTCAATCCGCCCCCTAATACCCTTTAAATCGTCATAACTTAGCTTAGCCTTAGGGTGATGGCTCAAAATTTTCCTAGGCTTTAAGCGAACAAGTTAACCTAGACATTGCATAAGGCGCCAAGCTTAAGCTTGAACTTAAGCTTAAGTTTGGCCCAAAAAGGTGTGCGATCAAATACCTTTACGCGTGCAATCACACCCTTAGGCTTGGGGCTTTATGCGAACAACCGTTACTTCGAGAGTTATGGCCATTTTTTGATTACAGGGCGGATTGATACACCATCATTGCTGAGCAGGTCTCTCGCACAATTATCGAAATTGTATTGCAGAGTTCTAGACGATTGTTCTATTGTATAGTTCTAGACGATATGCGTAACTCAGTTATCTATAGCTATCCCCGCTAGCCAAAAATCTGAGGGTGATCATTAAACGCTCTTCGTGGTCGATTGGTTCTCTTGGTGAAATTTTCGACAGCCTAAAGCTAATTTTTGACCCAAATTTGAAGTAAACATTTTCATTTTAACTTACCTTGCATCTAACGTGTGAAGCAATCTGACGCGAAGCGATCGATTAAGTGTCACATTTTTATAAATAAAAGTTAGTAAAATATTTTATATCTCTTTTTTCTCTGTTTCATAAATTTGTGGTCACTAGGAACTGTTTGGTTTGGTTAGCTCCAAAGCAGTAAATTCTCTTGGTGTAAAAGGGCCATATAAGTTGGCTTTTCGGTAATAGGACAATTTGCCAACCGGACGTTTTGCCAACTGGACGTTTTGCCAACAGGATGTTTTGCCAACTCCTTATAAAACGGACGTTTTGCCACCTGGACGTTTTGCCAACTGGACGTTTTGCCAACTCCTTATAAAAGTGACGTTTTGCCAACTCCTTATAAAACGGACGTTTTGCCAACTAATTTTGCCAACTCCGATTTCACCTCCTGATTTTTGAATATTTCATCTATATTTATTCAAAAGTTCACTAATAACAAAACTAATAAACAATAAATAGTCACAAAAAGTTTACTCCTCCTCCAATGTTTCATTTTCTTCCTCGTCTTCATTAGGCACGCGCAGACCGTCGACAAATCCTTGCATTACCAAACCTAGCAGATGCACGGCATCGATGATCCAAGCCTAAGCCTGCACAGCAGCCTAAGTCCCAAGCCTAAGATTAAGTCCTTCCCCCGCCTGCACAGCAGCCTAAGCCCCAAGCCTAAGTTCGGTGGAGTCTGTACAGCAGCCCAAGGCCATATCTCGAAATTGTGAGATCCAATCTTGAAAATTCCTTCGGATTCGTGATCAGCATGGTCGAAAACCCCTATTAGACGTTTTCAGACAAAATTGCGAAAAAAATTTTTTTGGAACCATAGGGGGTATCATGGATTTCGAGAATTGCCCCAGGGCAAAAAAGTTCTAGTTGCATTTCTCCATCCTAATTTTGTGTTTTTCGGACTTCTCTCATCAAATGGAGGCGATTGACACCGGTTTCGGGCACCTACGGCACAGATATCAAAGTGCAGCGTAGCCCAAATAACGGCATGTCTGCTCTGACTAGTCATTGCTTTCTTTGATGCACTCAATAAGCTGAAAAAAAGCTAAAATTTCACTAACCGTAACTGTAGTAGGAGAAATATCCTTTTTATAAGGAGTTGGCAAAACGTCCGTTTTATAAGGAGTTGGCAAAACGTCACTTTTATAAGGTGTTGGCAAAACGTCCTGTTGGCAAATTGTCACGCTCCCTGGCTTTTCATTTTGACATTCCGATCTAGTCACACAACCCTATTGAACGGTTGAACCATTACCCAAACAATATGGTTTCTGTCTGCAGCGCCAAGTGAATATTTTCGGACTCTTTTGTATGGGACATTTTATGGCGAAATTCACCGTCACAGACTGGTATATAATGTTCACCAAAAGCCCACAGAGCAACGTTTTTGAGTCATAACTGTTTTTCAGTTCAGTCGGTTTGACTCATTCGGTTTGTTTTTCACTCGGTTAGCCGAAATGGCTTTACGTTAAACTTTGTCTGCTCTGAATCGTGATCTGACCTATGTCCCACTTTTCTTGCGTCTCGGCTTTCAATTCGGTAATCCAATCGGCTTATTTTTCAGGATTTACTGTCCCTAAACTTTGCCTAGCGTTATCTTGAGACTTCGCAATTGAAAAGGTAAATTCCTTTCCGAGCTCTTACTGAGCATCTCGGTTTTTCTCGCTTTTAGTGAGCATCTCGGTTTCCTGAGCTCTTCATGAGCATTTCATTACACATCAAATATTTCGCTATTGTGACCCTAGCTCAATTGAATCAACTGAAAAATGACATCACCGCATTATTTCCTTACTACTATTGCTTTTGGGTGGCCCCTACAGATAATGATTGTAGTCTGCTAGATTAAGCCTATTTCGGAAACATCAAACGCCACTTCCTTTTCCACAGATGTCTTCCTTTATCGACATCAAATTTCCCGACAATATTTGATCCGCTAATCCAAATCAATACTAACTTTTTACATACATTTAAATTAAATTTTTCCAACAGCCATACTAGCGATGCTGACGGATACGTTTTATGCATGGAAGAGGAGTTGACAGCTATTTTTGGAAATCAGCTTGATATTTTTGATAACCTAACTTGGAAAGATGTATAACTTTCACTCGAAATTATGTCTGTGTTCGTAACGAAGTGAAACCTGCAGAGTAACGGTATTTCGCTGAGTGGATGATCCCTTGCGCATGTAAATCCAATCGCTCTTGAGTATTAAAGAATCTTCACGAGAAAGGGAAATCAACCAGAAATCTCCGCCTGGGCGGGAACTATATGCAGTTTGCTCTGCTTGTTAAGTTATTGATGCGGAAAATTTCACTTTTAGCTCTCTCGAAGTGCTTATCATTAACACTTCCATGGCGGTCCGGCCGGATTGCTTTTTTTTGTAGAGAATTTTGTGCTGATTAATAATAAAAAAAGAAAATTTGAAAAAAAGTTCTTTTTGACAGTTCTGTTTTCGAAAACCACTTTTTTCGTCAGAATTTTCGAGATGCCTGTCTTTGAGGGCTTGTATATTAACTATGCCGGGAACTAGGGTTAATCTCCAGACAACGATCTCAAGGGTATAGCGGTGATTCGGAAACTTGGTTGATGAACGAAGGATTTCCAATCTAGTAACATTTGGTTGTTCTATTCGCGACACTCTATACCGAACGTGTATTTTTAAGCCGAAAGGACTTATGAGGCTGTGGACATTGGACTGTCCCTTTGGGGGCCGACCAAAACAAATGAAATCCTCAAGACAAACGACAAATTTTTGCGGCAGATATTCTCGTATAAGTATAGGTAATCGTTTGTATTTATGTATGCCTATGATCCTCATTTTCAATTTATATAAAATATAAAAGCTCTGAGCAACAGAGTAATAGTTGTCTTTTCGTAGTGATAGCTTTAAAGCCCGTAACAATTATTATTATAAATGTTGGTACGAATTGTGGATTTTTATTCATACTAGTATCATAGTGCAGTAAACACTGTAGTTAAAAATGGAAAGAACTTACTCAATATTTGCAGTACAGTACCCCAAAGCCAATGTCTCCGAAATTAAACATTCATTTCAATTGATAAAATTAAGTTAGAAAGAATTTAGCCTTATAAGGTCTAATATTTTCACCCGCCAAAAATGTGAATAAATTCCTATCAAAGAATACGTCTTCAAATCGACCTAATTCGACTGTTTCTCCATCATAAAATTCTATATATTACGCAAAAACATCATATTTTACTAAATCAAGCTCTGTGCTCACTTACGTCCTTTAATGATTATTTTATCCGTTCGTTGTTCACTTTCCGATAAAACACATGCAAAAATTTGGTACGAAAAATTACCGAAAATAGCAGCGAGAGCAAAAAATGACTGATTGTGCACTCTAAGGTCTTCAATAATAAAGAACATTCGTTTTCGCTCGAAATACGCTCAACATTATTGTCACTTCTAATTATATCAGAGATGCACTTTTCCAGACGAAAGGAATTCTCCATGACTCTGTGGAGGTGTTCGCAATAAAGACGTCAAAATATTAAAACATGGCATTAATAAATTAAACAATGCGTACTTAACATTAGCTGACATCATTCAACATTTCAGAAGCAGTTTTATTTAATTAGCGAGGAAATAAAAACATTTTGAGGGTACATTTTTAGATTTAGAATATTTTTTCTCAATTTTAGCACAAAAATGTCAACTGAAAAACGGTCACGTCACGATTACAAAGGGATATCCCTTTAAGAAATACGTTCCGTAAAAAGAAAGAAATTTTATTTTTGAAGGCACTTAGTCCTTTTAAGAATATGACGCCAAAATCGTGAACAGTCTATTATAAGAGTTAATTCATGAAAACTGGCAGAACTTGCCCCTTAATTAATAAAAGTTCTGCTGTAGACAAAACTTGCAACTAGAGATTACAATTTCTATATTTTAGGCGCACAATTATTTTTGGCAGTCTTAGCTGCGATGTCGTTAGCCGACTTTTCATTGGCAGAGATGGACTATACTTTCGGCGGTAAAGTTCAAGTAATACCCATGAAAAATGAACAAGGGATGGAGCTTGTACAGGATTGGATAAATAAGATGCTCGGCAGCTTCATGGCCACATACGCTAACCATAGGTATTTGATTATTTTATTTGAGAAATGTGATTAAAATCGAACATTTCATCGTTTTGCAGGCTTAAAGGCAAACCAAAGCACGTTGTTGACGAATTTGGCGATTGTAATAAACACGCCGTAAATATTCCTCTACAAGCAAAGTGTGTTTCTCGTTTATTGAAAGACCAAATAACAGGCAAAAAGTACATTAAACCGAAGCAGAACGGAAATACTCAATCTTCTCGGCTTCTCGCATATTCCACAAAAACGAAGCGAGTTAAAAAGAGCCACTGGGTTGGAGGGTTGCGAGTAAAGCGGAGTCCTTCCATAGTGAGCCGAACAGGTTACGATCTGAAGTCACCGGATAGTGGAAAAATGACACCATTGGGCGGTGTGGCTCATATGTTAATGAAGGCTGTGTTGGCCGCGAAAAATAAGACTGAAACAAGACCGTAAGTATTAGAATCATTATTATTTTTCACATAGTCATATTATATTCACGTGCCTTCTTAAGATGGCAAGAAATCGTGGTAAAAATCACGAACAATAACAAACGTCGGAAGGAAATTCGCAGAAAATTAGAAGAGGAAAGTCTTGAGAATATGGAGCAACTTTCGTTTCGAGGCATGAAAGATCGCGGGATGGTGCCGGATGACGTAATTTTATTACTAATTGGCATTTTTCAGCCTAACTTATTAGCATTTTTAGCTTAACGATGTGTTTGAAGACCCTAGAAAGCTAAAGAAATTCCTGAGCAAGAAAAGATCAGAGAAAAGCAAAGAACCGTTACACAAGCTTATGGGTCTTTTGCGTCAAGGACTCAAAATTGGTTATACTCTTGCTGGCAAAAATACTTCTGATTTCGACGATAAAACATTGAAGGTATGAACAAAATAATAATCGTTGTGAATCAGTCAATGTATAATTTAGATCGCTTCGCCACGATTTCTGAGCGTAGTCCCTGAAGAAGAGGGGTACAACAAAAATGAAACGGTAATTCTAAAATGCTCTATTTTAAAGAGATATCGTAGGATAGTGGGGAGAGTGTCCAAGTTTTATGGAACTTTCTAATTCTAATATATCACCATCATGCCTAAAAGTGGTTATGATAGGTTTTATGAACAGACCTTGGGGATTCGCAGGCTTCACGATCGGCCTATGAATTTTTGCGCATGTGCACGGTTTTGTCGGTAAATCGAACCCTTTAGAACAGCACAATTTGATAATCTGATTGAATATTGACGTCCAATATTCGCGGACTTATGAGGAAAAATGTAGTCGGATTTTGGAATAGCCGCTAAAAACCCGGAGTTTTGAATGTGAGATAATTTAAAAATCTGGAGTGAAAATTTGCAATTTGTCTCAAAAATATATTTTTAAATTTTGTCACTTTCTAAAGGAGAGAAGAATTTCTAAACAAATTACTTTTAAACTACCACGGCAATTTCCTTAAAAGACCTACCCAATTTGTTCTTAATGTGAGTACCTAATCCTAAATAGGTAAGGTAAATCATAATTAGTTTAATGTATTTATCCTCTAGCATACATGAATGAGTAAAAGTTAATTTAGCAAGCGAGAAATTTAGATCGACTTCATTTCTCCGTCTTTGTTCTCCCTACACAACAAAGGCAATGGCGTCGAAAATTTGACAAGTCTTCCTAATTTAATGAGAGGGTTTTCTCTAAAAGACCAACAAGAATGGATGAACCTAATTATGGAAGCTGCTGGAGTAGTTGAGCAGGCAGATATGATTGAAGAGGTATTGCAAACTATTATGCAAACTTATTACTAAGTTTATAAATGCAGACTTTTTTGTTATTATTGCGTCTATGAATTTTGGCATTTCGTCCAAAAAGGCATCCATATTACAGAAATAGGTATAGGTTAAATACGAATCATAACAACCCTGCATTATTATAAAATATCTCTAGAATCACACATAAGCCAGAGGTAGTGCTAATTAATGGAATTCCAGGGTTATAAGAATATCAACAAGGACAAAGCTCAAATGCGAAAACGATATGAAATCGAGAGTAAGACCAAAGATGGAACACCGCTATACTTCACAAGAGATAACGCAACGAAGTTTGGGGAGTATGAGGAGAGAAAAATTGATACGCACATGAATTTGATGGCTAATTTAACTAAGGAACAGGTAAATTTTTAGTCGAAAACTAGTGCAAAAATATATCATATGGACGTTGCGGAATTTCAACATACAACTTTTAGATTTTTGCATTGTTGTGCAAAAATTTGTTCAGATTAAAAAGTGAAGACTATCGCTAAAAGTTTGTGTGTTCCTAGCATTAAAAATTTAATTGCAATGTCTCGTCAACTTAATTTTATATAAGGTAAAAGACCTCAACCAAACTGGCTACGTATTGCTCACACCTGCACAACTACACATGCTTTATGGTCCACAATCACCGTATAACAATTCTGAGGCACTAAAACGCTTCTCTGGCCTGAAAAATGTCAGCGATTTGCATGACCGCATAGAGAGAGACATTCACCATACTGCTCAACTCTCGTCTTTTAAGATACGGCAAAAGGATATTGTATTATCTCCGATTTCGTTCACATGGATTACACTGAATCCAGCCTTGGTTCGTTGAATTTCACGCATTTTGAAGTCAAAAAAGTTGAAATGACCATCATTGATATTAACAATCATTCTCTGTTAAAAATGACCCAACTGAAATATACATATGCGCCAATTTTTACGAAAAAGATAGGTTTCTTTTAATCTGAACACAGTTTCACACCGAAAAAATTTTTGTTAATGCTTTATGTGTCCAAATAACAATATATTGCGAAAATACATTCCTCTAAAATTTTTTATAAAAAATTAAGATAAAAGTTTATTTAGGTGAGTCAAAGTATTGTATTATCACCTGTGATATTTTCGCCCGTTGTACTCTCGCCATCAGTTCTTGGGCCGTTGATATTATCTCCAATCATATTCTCGCCGATTATTTTATCGCCTAGGGTGCTCTCGGTATGTTTCTATGAGTGGAGATCAAAACCCCCCGTCCAAAATCCCTCCCCATTTTCAAAAAATCATATAAAAAATTGCCAAAAAGCATGAAAATGCTCATTTTTTCGCTGAATTCGTATTTCACATTATTTTTGGTAATGTAAGGGTTGTTCGGGAGCTTAAGCCTAAGATTAAGTCCCTTAGGCCCCATATTTTTCGGGGCCCCAAGCCTAAATCCTTGTTTGGCGCCTTATAAGGCGCTGTTTTTGGGGTTGTTCAGCCAAATACCTAAAAATTGGGCAAGAAATAATGTGAAATACGAATGGGCATATATTAATTTTGTACCAAAAAGTCTTAATTTTGTACCAAATTTTGCTTGTACCAAAAAGTCTTAATTTTGTACCAAAATCTCTTAATCTTGTACCAAATCTTTGTACCAAATTTATTTGAGCCTGTCACAGGCCATTGTTAGCCGATATTTTGTACCGCTTATAGGTTTTCGACCACGCTGAGTCCGAATCTGACATTACTTTTGACCTGTGGTCAATTTTTGGAAAATAAATTTTTTGAAAAATCCATGTGGTACCACTATGGTCCGAAAACTGAAAAATCGATTTTTTGAAAATGTGTCTAAACTGTTTGCAATTAGTAGTTTTAGGGGTAATTCAATGCGCTGATTCAAAATCTGCAATTATGTTTCACGTATCGCGTCATAAACGAGCGTTTTCGGATCATTTTTGTTTACCAAAAAGGATGGCCATTTCGACCCTTAGGATCAAGCCTAGGTCGAAAATAATGTCAGATTCGGACTCACCGTGGTCAAAAACCTATAAGAGGTACAAAATCGGGCTCGAGCTCGGGCTCGCCAAGTAAATCCGGAATCATGTCGATCCCGAGCCTGGGTGGGTCAGGCTCAAAGGTCAGGCTCGCCGAATTTTGCCGATCCCTAATTAAGGCTTTTTGGTACAAGCAAAATTTGGTACAAAACTAAGACTTTTTGGTACAAAACTAATATATGCCCAATACGAATTCAGCGAAAATAATGTGCATTTTCATGCTTTTTGGCCATTTTTTAAAAGATTTTTTGAAAATGGGGGGATTTTGGCCGGGGGGATTTTGACCGGTTCCCGTTTCTATTGCCCAAATTTTGCCGATATTGGCTTTTAGAAGAAAAAAGAGAATAAAGAAAGACCTAGAGAATAAATAACGAAAAACTGTGTACTGTAAAAGAAATAAACTTATAGAGATGGTAGAAAAAATGACGCATCCAATTTTCAGCCCATCATTTTGTCGCCACTTGCCTTCATACCATTTGTTTTAAGTCCTGTAGTACTAATGCCAATCATTCTCTCACCCGGAGTTTTTGTACCAGTCATTCTTTCACCTGTGGTGCTCTCGCCGTTTGTCCTTTCGCCACAAGTATTTACGCCGGTAAGTCAAAATCTCAGCTCTGAAATGAGCAATGGTCTTACCTAAAAGCCAGTGCTCAAAGTAAGAAGGTACGTTCCCATATTCTCCTTGTAATGTACGCTGAGTGAGGGACCGAATACGTAAGCAAGATCAGCAGGTGTTGCTCCACCAACCGCCGAATTATTTATATTTCAGCGCCGTCGATACACCCTTTAAACGAACAGCCCTTATTCCCGACATCAGTACAGTTGGGGGGGAATGACAGTTGGGGGGGGGGATAGTTGGGGGGGGATCCAGTTGGGGGGACATCCAGTTGGGGGGAGACGGTTGGGGGGGAATCGATGTCCCCCCAAATGGATGTCCCCCCAACTGGGTTTACCCCCCAAGTGTCCTTTTTTTAAAAAAACGTTTTTTTACCCTAAAATGCATTTTTTTGCCCCAAAAATGCGTATTTTGCCCTAAATATGCTCCTAGGCTAATTTCTGGCTCTGTATTCGATGTTTTCGGAGTCTAGGTAAAAATCCCCCCGGTAGAAATCCCCCCCCCGGAAGAAATCCCCCGGGTAAAAATCCCCCCGTTTTCAAAAAATCATATAAAAATGGCCAAAAAGCATGAAAATGTTCATTTTTTCGCTGAATTCGTATTTGTTGGGTTGTTCAGCCTAAGACTGCACAGCAGCCTAAGCCCCAAGCCTAAGACTAAGTCCGATTGTGCGTGCACAGCGTCCCCTTAAGCCTAATGGCTTGTTTGGCGCCTTATAAGGGTTGTTTAGCCTAACGTGAGGGTTGTTTGGGAGCTTAAGCCTAAGATTAAGTCCCTCTTAAGCCTAAGTACTTCGTTATGCCCTTATAAGAGTTGTTTAACCTAAAGCAAATTCCAATGGTTACCTTGGAACCATTAGAAGATGAAAATTTGAGGATGAATCAGCGGAAAGTGCAATTTTTACATGAAAAAGTCATGTAACTTGTTCGCAACATTATATTCTTGAACGAAAAGGAACGAAAACATCGAATACAGAGCCTAAAATGGGCCTAAAACGCATTTTTGGGGCAAAAAATGCATTTTAGGGTAAAAAAACCTTTTTTTAAAAAAAAGGACACTTGGGGGGGTAAACCCAGTTGGGGGGACATCCATTTGGGGGACATCCATTTGGGGGGACATCCACTTGGGGGACATCGATTCCCAAAACTATCCCCCCCCCCAACTGTCATCCCCCAACTGGATGTGCCCCCAACTATCCCCCTCCCCAACTGTCATTCCCCCCCAACTGGGTGGTAACCCTTATTCCCCAATTAATTTATGCTTAGGTCATCTTATGTCATAGACATAACTGCCACTGTTAACTCAACTCCTTAAGCAAGCAACTCAAACACCACCATACTTTTATTCCGTCCAAAAAATGGCCAAAAATTTCACTTAAAAATGGACCAGAAATTGGAATTACCTACCAAAAAGTATCCATAACGCAAAAAAATACAAACAAGGTTCCGTTATGAGGAAAAATTCGAATCTGTTATATCGAGAAAAAATTCACGTGCTCCCATAGGATTTTCTTGTTTTTTAGTTAAATGTATAAAAAATTTTTAGTTCGTATTGTCGCCATTTGTGCTTAGTCCATTTATTCTGAGCCCAGGTGTTGCATCGCCGCTAGTTCTTAGTCCATTCGTGCTCACTCCAATCATCCTCTCTCCTCTGGCACTGTCAGCTTTGGTGCTCAGTCCATATGTGCTTTCGCCAATTATTGAAAGCAGACTCATCGCATTCAGTGTCATATTATCACCAAGTTTCCTGAGTTAAATATACATAATATGTAGGCTTACCTGGTAATCGCTTTATTTAGTCGATGTCATTTTGTGACTAATTGTATAAATGGCTTGTTACTGGGGAGTCGGCCGATTTGCTGATTTAAGAAAGACAGCGACAGCCACTGCACATTTAAAGCGACGATTTAAAACCATTTAGGCGGAATTTATATCGGGTTTATCATGAAAGCAAACAAAAAAATGTTGCTCACTTTGCTGACCAACAGAGACGTTAGACGTCTTGTTTGCGTCAGAACGAATCTCCAAAGAAAACTTTGATAAGAAACGTATTCCAAAATTCACTTTGAATTTCGCCCCAAAATGGTGGGCATTTGAATTTACGCTCTTTCGGTCAGTTGAATCGGCAACCCGACTGACTCGCCAGTATCGACTAGCAACTATTATTAACAAACTTATATCAAAAGGCTAATATACAGTAAAATCTTGTTAAGGGGCCTACCCAGATAAGCCCATAACCCTCCCGCCTCCCGCTTAAGGCCCGGCTTTGGGCCCGGAACAAGAGCCAAATGTAAAAATACAAAGGATTTTATCCGCTTAAGGACCCATTTTTGGCGGATGGGGAGAAAAAGCATAGGGGCAACCACACGCAATTATTCGAGGGGAGTCCTTACCGAGGCTTTACTGTATAAGTATATATGATCCGTTTCTATGGTTTATTGAATAATTCCATACAAATAAAACTGCGTGCAAACAAATTGAATTTTACCATGTTAATTTGTAATTCGAAGCTTGGTAATTTCTGCTCTATAAGCTTAATCACAAACTTAAATCAAACACTTTTGAAACTGGAAGCAGGACTTGTTTTAAACTAACTTTTTGTACTAAACTAACGTAGTTTTGTTCGTTTTATTTCCATAAATATTTATTTGTTTCGCGTTCTGTTATTAAAGCTTTTCGCTCAATAAAATAAAAAAACGTCTCAATTGCGTCTATTTTAGAGTGGTTTATTTTTGTGACAGCATGTATGTCAAAAGGCTAATATTTCCGAACATATGTTTGAGATAATTATGAAATATGGTTAGATTTTACGAATGAGTGCACGGCCTTTGGGGGCTAAGGTCAAAATTTTGGCGGAAATTTGAAACTAGGTTTCTACGAAAGGAAGGAGCATCTGAACTGAGATCCTTATATATTATTAACTGCTTTGAGAGTGCCTGACTGTCTGAACAAAGGATTTCACTAAAATATGACGCATGTATGCTAGCGCTCTTTGGGTGCTTTTGTATTTGCCGTGCACTCATTCGTGAAAACTAACCATACGAAAGATTCAACAAAATTCATTCTATTTTTGTTACTTTTTATAATCAAGATAAACCCCTCTGATGACGATCTACCCGGCTAATTTTTCCCGGTCAAATATTTCAGCTCTGAAAATCAGTAAAACAAAGGTAACTTACCTTGGCTGCTCTTAGTCTCTCTGTAATAGAAAAAAATTTAATTGCGTCATTGGAATCGTTCGTTGAAACCCAACAAAGTTTCTGTAGAATGCTGGAGCGTTGATCACTCTCCAATGAAGCGTTAGAACGCGTTATGTTTGGATGTACTTTTTGAGCCGCAATCGGTTGTATGAACATAACAAATTTGTTGTTCGCCTGGCGGTAGCATTAGATTGCTGTGGTAATCTAGACAGGTTTCGCACATCATTTCAAAGTGTGGAATTTATCAACGTCTTTATTGTCGAAATTTCGCAAGTGGTCCATTTGTTAACCCATCATCTCCCAGTGTATCCAATTGGATACGCATTTTTTGACCCCCACAAAATTGACCAGAAAAAGTGTTTTTTAGACATTTAAAAATTTCGAAATTTTGTTGAAAATTTCGTAACCATAGGGGGTATCATGGATTTTCGGCAAAATCCCGACTTTTGACCCCCCCCCAATAATTGGAATTTTTCGGGATTTTTCAAAAAAAGAAAAAATACGCATCTAATAGAGTCTCGAGATCTACCCATATACCAAAAATCAGCAAAATCCTACGGACGGGAATATGGGGCTCTCCCACGGTCGGGCAATGAAGGGTTAAGAAGGTGTTTGAATTGCCGCATTTGTGATTAGCAATTTTTGGAAGTCGAAATCGCGCGCTGCTGCGCGTTTCGCGCGGGGGTCCCAAAAGCAAAGTTGCGTTACAGAGTTACTTGCGCGAGGTCGATAATGTTTTACTTACGAAATGTCGATAATACAGTTATTATCGGTACAAATATCGCTAAGAAGAGCATAAAACATAATAAAATCCATGATTTCATATTCCAGAATGTAAGTTACGGTGCAGAAGTTGATCATCAAGCATAAAGCGAAACACTTGTAATGCAATACTAATACTAAACTCTTCTGTCGTATAATAATACGCATTCATTTTTAATGAAATATGGGATCAGATTCACAGTCAAGCTACAAGCATTCTTACCGTATGTCAAATATTGGTTTGGCCGGAAATTCCTGTCGGTGTTTTTTATGTCGGCCATTCTTATCAGTGATCAATAATTTCTTGGGAAGTGTTTATACTATTTAATGCACAAGAGAGTCCTTTATTGGAAAATGTGGAAAGCAAGCCTTTTATTATTTTCTTTCCTTAAAATTATTAATTCTCAAAACAATCTCCCTCATAACCACCTCCGGCATGTAATTTTTTATGAATATTCCAAAGGCACCAGTGCGGCCCAAACAGCTAAAAATATTAACGCAGTGTACGGCGAAGACTCTATTTTCACCCGAACCTGCGAGAGATGGTTTCCTCGTTTTAAACAAGGAAGTATTGACCTAGAAGATGAACCACACTCTGGAAGACCCTCCGAGCTAAATGAACCAGCACTTTTGGCATTATTAGCAGAAGACAACCGGCAATCAACACGCGATTTTGCAGAGCAGCTTGGGACCAGTCATTCTACAGTAGAAGACCATTTGAAAGCTCTTGGCTATAAGAAAAAGTATGGTGCTTGGATACCGCACCACCTGAACGATGCCGACAAATGACAGCGAATGTCCATTTCCGCCAATTTATTGTCCCGTTACCATCGTAAGTCCTTTTTACCCCGCCTAGTAACAGGGGACGAGAAGTGGATATTTCACACCAACTTTCGCCGCAAAAGGCAATGGGTGGGCCCAGGAGAAAAGGCAAAACCTGATCCAAAGCCAGATCGCTATGGGAAAAAGTTAATGCTCTCCGTCTGGTGGGATATGGAAGGCGTGATCCATTATGAACTGTTGGGCAGAAAGGAGAGACTCACAGCTGCTACGTACAGTGCTCAGCTTCGCCGGCTTGCACAAGCCATCAGGGAAAAGCGGCCCGAAAAGCCAAAGGTCATCCTTCAGCACGACAACGCTAGACCCCATGTTGCGAAACTAACCAAACAAACACTTCAGGACTTGAGCTGGGAAGTGTTGCCACATCCTGCATACAGCCCAGACTTGGCCCCGTCAGACTACTGGTTGTTCCGGGATTTGGCCAACGAAATTGCAGAAAAACACTTTGAAAATGAGGACGATGTCAAAAATCACCTTGATTTGTATTTTGCTCGTAAAAAGAAAATTTTCTGGGAAAGAGGCATCCGCCTTTTACCAGTAAGATGGACACACATTGTAGATCATAATGGTGATTATTGTGAAGAACATTGATGAATAAATGTTTGAAATATAAACGTTTAAAAACACCGACAAGAATTTCCGGCCAAACCAATAAAGACCCTCTCCCAATAAGGCCCCTAGAGGGACGTTGAAAAATAAGAGCCCTTATTGGAGGAAATACGGTAAGCCTAATTTCAAATAATTCTTGAAATTATTCAAAGAATAACCATTGGCCCAGTAATAGTATATTCAAGATCAAAGATCCGACTCTGCAAAACATAACCTCAGTCTATTCGTATGTGTTGGCAAAGGAATATTAATAAATTGCTAGATTGCTAAATCTTAGGCTTAAGCTCCCGAACAACCATTATAAGGCGCCAAACAAGGATTTAGGCTTTTGGCCCCGAACAACATGGGGCCTAAGGGACTTAATCTTAGGCTTGAGCTCCCGAACAACCCTTATAAGGCCCCAAACAAGGATTTAGGCTTTTGGCCCCGAACAACATGGGGCCTAAGGGACTTAATCTTAGGCGTAAGCTCCCGAACAACAATACAGGGGGTTTTTCGACCTCCGGAATTCGAATTTTCCATCAGATTTCAAATTCAAAATTTGAATTCGCGCGAAAACTAAAAATCGTCTTTTAAACCATTTCTATCTAGCAACTTATTACTTTATTAATTTATATCGATTTTTTATCAAATTCCTCAATTCACTCCTCAATTAGTTTTATTTTCTAATTAAGTTTTGGCTCCAAACACCTTAAAACTACGCGCGGGCTTTGCCCGCGCGCTTCATGTAAGGCTAGTATTAATAAATTGCTAGATTGCTAAATTGCCTAGATATCTTATAGTGCACTCTTTTGGCCAAAGTCTAATTACAGTACCGAGGTGTTTTTGACATTTTTCGGGCCGTCAGCTCATTGCATCAGGTTGACGCTGTTGTTCGCTTCCAAAATTTCGTGATCTTCGGAATCTATTTACCTGCCGTATATCGAGGGAAGGCACTTTTATTTCCTCTGGTACATGTCGCTCCCATTAATAAGCCGCAAGACAATGTTGCGCCTTATTAATGATTAACTTAATTATTCTGAAACGTTTCCAATTTAATTTTATTTAATTAAAGGTATGTATAAAATAAACATTTTTAAATACGATTTCAAATTCTACACAGACTCGTACTAAATGATACACATAAACGTTTAAAAATTAATCATCTATGGTTAAATCTCGGAAGAGTGGCCCCATAGATTCATTATTATAAATGCGGCGAACCGCTTCGCAGAGTAGCAAGGAAATGTCGACGGTTTTGATTTTGTGGCATCTCAATTTTTGGATTTCGTGTGGCACAGTATTTGTAACAATTATCTGAAGATAATAATGTGATAAATATTTTACTATATTTCTATTTATTAGTTATAGACAAGTTCTTGTTATTTAGAGATCAGCAACTACTTTTTTGTGACAGTAGGTTAATAATTTCATTCGCCGGTCATGTGAGCTTTTACACATTCAGTAAATGATTGTTAGAACCCATCTATCTTCTAATTCTGCTATTTGAGAAAGTTGTGGTTATTGCTTACTTATTTTATCCTTTATTTAGAATCAAACTAGAAATTTAATGCTACCTCATTTATAGGAGAAGCTTCAAGAAGAGCAGGCGCGTCTAATGACAACAATCCATGAGTTGCAATTACGTATATTTTGTATGCACCACGGGCCTAAATTAATATACATATAAGTTTAAAGTCTGTATAAAAAGGTAAAATAATCTAAGTCCATCAAATAAATATTTCTTTATGCCAATCCTTCAGATTTCAGATATGCACCGTTTTATAAACGAAGAGCTCGGCAACAAAGTGGATTTAAGAAAGCCGGATTTCGCCGAGATGGTTTAATAGTTACTATTTTGCGTAGAATCGATGAAGTCAAACATTCTAACGGAATACTCGTTATAGATTGCGCTCCATTATGGGTGTGAGTATTGTTAGAATTGCAGAACTCGTGGCGAATATTCAAAAACCCACATCATTTTGACCATATATCATGCAACTTTTCCTGCCCCTTTCACTGGTGTATAACCCCATATTCATAACATGAGGTTCTCATACTTGAGTATTATGTGATTAATGTGACTGGTGTCAATTAAATTGACAGGGTTCTAAACAGGTTCCTGGGGATTCTCCATGGCTTGTGTTATGCGGAAATCGACGAATTTGTTTGAACCTTGATGCCTTGAACTGATTATGAGTGTGTACTTTTGCCAGAGTTGCAATAGATTTGTAAATACCAAATATATTTCCTTACTTCTGAAAATAGCCGAAAATCACCCCTACACTAGTATCGTATAAGTATCACGCTTGAAAATTGGCCACTGAAATGTCCGACAAAACTTGCATAGCCATATGTACAAAATGGCATGGGCTTTTTGAATAGTCCAATGAGATGTTCTTCTTCTACAATTTATACGCATGTAATTCCTGCATTTTTAAGCGTGAAGGAGCGTAACCCATCATGAACATTTTTTCAAAGCAGCAATTATACAAATTTGATACATATATAATATACCTTCAGCACTTCCGCTGCAGCTACAAAAGATTGTGCATCGTCTATTATGTCGTCCACTATGATCGCAATACGGCCTCCAACATCTCCGACTACAGTCAGTGGAGGCTTTTCTTTTGGTACTTGTGCTAAAAATCTTGTATTTCACTTCATACTAAGATATAAAATCACACTTCATAAGTAGCGTAAAAATGCGTAAGTATAAAAGAAATTAATAAAAAATATTTTTGGGGAAGAGATAAATTGGAAATACACATGTATTTGTAGAATTTATGAATATATTAGCAATATTAGTCTCTAATGTTAGACTAACTTGGGAACAATTCGTACGTGGCGTAAGTGCCCTCTCCAACGGGTGGAGGACTCTGTCGTCCGTCTTCCATTCCGCTTTCATCAGTATCCTTCTGCTCACCATGTATGACCGCAATACCTGAATATCATATAATTATTTTTGCGCATAAGCTAATATTTTATTTATCACTATACATTTTGTGTATAAACACAACGAGGAAAAGAGAAATGGTGCAGGAAAGATTTCTAACATGATGGAAAAATATACAAAATTAGAAGATATATGTTTCAATTGTAACTTGTTCTGTATGTCCAGAAATTGGAAATTATATTTCGAATATTCGTTAAATTTACTTGAATGAGCAATACGAAAGAAATCTTTACTTTATAAATATTGAATAAAGTAGAGTATTTAGAGTGAATAGAAAACGAGAAAATTATTGGACTAAGTTTAACTCTCCATTCTTTCACATAAATAAATAAGCTCTGTGATATATACCAGATTTTGTCTTAAAATTTGCGTCTCAAATTATAATTAATGCCTGTTTTGAAATAATGTAATGTTTTGGTGCTAAAATTAATTACCAAAAAGTTACAGAAAACAAAAATGGCTGAAAGCAATAGTCTATGAGTGCGTAGTAACAAAACCTACCCATCGCACCTGCAGAAACATGCAAACGATTATTCACCGTGAAATATCATTTTAACTTCCTTTAAAATAAGGCTTAATTTGAAAATACGTCACCTAGACGAAGACGATCAGCATAGGAAGTTGCTTTATTCATAACGCCCGGGGTTTTGGCGACGATAACTGCATTTTTGTAGTCCGGGATCTAAATGAATAACAACATTTCCTCTTTGAATTTCTCGAGCTTACGTTATCTTTGATATACTGAAGAAGGAATGGTGATGCTCTCAGATTGTCGACTGGAATGGAAAAGAACCCTTGAATCTCTTTTCTGTATAAATCCAATGACACAACTCTGCTGGCGCCTGCTTTACAAATCATATCGGCGACCAATCTAAATTATCTAACGTTAGGTATAAATTGACTTAGCATTTTGATCTAAAGTAGGCTCGTAAAATTTCACATAAATGTTTTAAAGCGTAAGACAAAAATTTATTTAAGACATTTTCTTTCAAGGCTATTGCTTTATCTACAATTAAAAATTATGCAATTTAATCCATTTGTGTTAAAGAGAATACCCCTATATATTTATCAAAAGTTACTTCATGGGCACAGAAGATCGTCGAAACATACGACATTGTTTGCTATACGGTACATACGGCATTATCACAGTGATGGTTTTGGCCATTGAGGTCTTACAGGCGTAGATCAAAATCATCAGTTCCATAACTGCGTTGTTCACATTCCTATAGATGAAAAACTTTTACTATGTCAAAAAAATTAATTAAATTACTTGTTTGATGTTTGAAGGATGAAGACATGTTTGCTACGAACACTCTGCTTTATATCTACTTGAGTCTCTAAAATATTATCGTTAATTATTACTTATTTCTTGCTTGAATGCTGTTAAGAATATTACTTGCAAGAAGTATTTGAGAAATATTATCATGTCAAATTTTCCCAGTATCAAATATTATCATTGCACCCCTCTACAGCTTACACAATTTTCAAATTTAAAACCTATGTATAATTTCCAATTCAGCAACCAAGTTTCTGTGTACACGGATTGGTCGTTTTTGGACATATTTCTCAGTTTACTAAACATTAGCATGATAATGTAAGTTTGAGGTAAATGAATGTTACATCTAAGACACAAAGAGACGGTGTGTACTTTTTGCATTATTCGCATTATTCAAAATTTATTTTTGAATAAACTAGACTGCGTTTAAGAATTGCACTGCAAACCCACCTCTATTTGTTTTGTTGTAGACAGTCGCATCACCTTGGCGTATAC
Source organism: Ditylenchus destructor (assembly GCA_022814885.1). Classification (NCBI taxonomy): domain Eukaryota; kingdom Metazoa; phylum Nematoda; class Chromadorea; order Rhabditida; family Anguinidae; genus Ditylenchus; species Ditylenchus destructor. The sequence goes on along the minus strand of JAKKPZ010000002.1, from coordinate 5,915,030 downwards.
CCAAGCGGCTGAAATAAAATAAATAAAACTGTTTGATAAAATATAACTAAAAACTTACTCGCATACAAGCTTGGCCAGATCGGGATGGGAATTTCCCGAAAGTAACACCAAACCAGTGGTCTCATCGGATTTATACATTTTGCAGAAACTTTTAGTTATATATACTATTTTAATCAACAATAGGGACTTTTTAATCAAGACACGATTTCTTTCATGCAAAGCGGAATTTCATGTTCATAACTTGGTGTAAGGCGTGTTAAATCAAGCGAGAACGTTATTTCCAGCGAATTCAGTTTTAAATTCATAACCGTTATGTCACACAAGAAGATGTGGATCGTGTTAAGACAAAACACATATTGAATATGAACTTCGAAGCGTTGGTCATAGACTTCATAAAATAAGAAATTTCTTGCAGTGATATGCAGTGTAACACGATTGTGATGTGAGTTTTATCAGATGCAAAATAAGAAGGATTAATTCTAACAACAGTTCTGTGTCTAGAAATATAAATAAACTTTTTTCCATGTACGTATCAGGGGAGTTTAAAAAGTCAGTTCCAGCAAGTAAAGTAGGTAGAAATACCTAGTTTTATAAGTGTAACGCGCCTACCGGAAATATCATTGGCGTATCCTAATATCATAATGTAAAAGCGTTCATAACGTACTAGTGAATATTAGTGACACATTAATAGTCGTTTTGTTTTAATTTTCTTAGATTTTAAACAAGATTTGTAAAAATATGTAAAGTTGAGATTTACGTAGTACACCATAGTGTAAATGGGGATTACTAGTAGTATCATAAGAATGTAGATTTTTACGTAAACGATATCCAATAAAGCATATGAGGTCATTTGGACCATAATGACATAAGGAAGAGGAGAAGGTTGCAATGACCATAGTGACATAAGGAGAAAAGTCCGAAGACCAAGGTCGCATGGACAACAAAAGAAAAAATACAGAACAAAATATAGGACAGAATGACTGCATAAAGTTTGGTACATCAGACGTTTCGACTCTAGTCCTAGACGTCGAATTACAGTAAAATTGCTACAAGGTCGAGCCATTCTCAGGAAACATTAAAGCATATAATATATATGTTGCAGTCCATCTTGAAAATCAGTCCATCTTGTTACAGACTAGTCCATCTTGTTACGGACTGGCATTTCAGTCCATCTTGTTTCAGACTAGTCCATCTTGTTACGGACTAGTCCATCTTGTTACGGACTGAAATTTCAGTCCATCTTGTTACAGACTAGTCCATCTTGTTACAGACTAGTCCATCTTGACACAAATTATAAATTATAGCCCATTTTACAAATATTAGTACAATTTTGATTAAATATGCCATAATATAATAACATTACGACTTCATCACAATTTTGGAGTAAAACCTAGTAAAATTTTATTTCCTATAAGCAAATTTTTACATGAAAAACAATATGAGCAATAAATTATTTGTTGTTGCAACTGGTGCTATTGTGGCATCGACTGTTGCAGAGGCGTCCAAGAGACCGGCAGTTGCACTTTCCAGTTTTACATCCTTGCAAGCAATTGCAATGCTTATGTCCTTGACCGCCACCTTTTCGCTGATTCTTGAAGCATTTGCTCGGCTTGTCTCTTCTGTTGTTTCCTGGCGCCTTCCCTTTCTTGTTCTCGCAGGAAATGGAGTCGGTTTAGTTGGTCCTCCTCATCGAGTACTGCGCCATATTCCTCTTCTTCAAAACTGACATCCTTCCAAGTCCCTTGGCTCATCTGCTTCAGTCGAGTTATTGAGTCGCTCGCTTGGGATGATGGGCTGGATCTTGCAGGGGATTGGCTTCTGGATCTCGCAGGGGATGGACTGTTTGACGTCTCCAGCGGCTCGTCGTTTTCTGCCTTCTCAATCCATTTTGAGCCGTCCAACGTGATAAATTCTGTGCCCTGGAACACATAAAATTATTTGGAGTCGGTGAAAACGTCAAAAACTTACCTCGGGATCTTCCCCGCCTTCATCCACTTCCTCGATCACTGGCTCGTCCTCATATCCGAGCTTCATCTTGTGGCCAAAGATGGCCTCATAGGGTGAGCGCCCGATGCCTCGATGGAATCTGCTGTTTTTTGCTGCCTGAACTTGTGGCAGGGCTGCTGCCCAGGCTGTGGACTTGTTTTGGCGCAAGTTCATTATGAGGATATCCTAAAATTTATGTTTTAAAATATGTTTTAAAATATCATTTTCAATTTGGTTTAAAAAAATAAACAATTTACAAAAATCTAAAATATCTAACATTTATGTTTAAAATTTAAACTCTTACCCCTATATCTCTGTTCGCCCTCTCAACGGATCCCTGCGACTGGCTGTGTCTCGGTTTTCCGTGGACAATTCGGCAGATTGGCCACTGGCGCACCACTTCGGATACGACTTTGTTTGCGAACTCGCGACCATTGTCGCTGTGGAGTATTTTGGGGGCACCGAATGTTGCGAAAATTTTGATCAAATTGCGCGCCACCTCAGCGGCAGTTTTTGTGGCGAGTGGCTCCAAAACGACGAATTTACGTAACGCCAAGTGTGGCGTTACATTCAATTCAAAATATATTATTCATTGAATCAATAGTTGATGATAATGTTCAAGGAAATATTTGATACTAGCTTCAACGGGCCGGCTGTCGCCGGCCCTCCAAGCTAGTACATATCGATAATTCATACATTAATCATTATAATTCATAAAAAATAAACCATTATTAAATAATGTATCAAATTTTTTATAATGAATCGATAATTAGTAATTAATTTATTGTGCATATATGATAAACACAAAAAGGCTACAAAATTGCAACGAGAATTAAATTTGATACGCTAGGGAATTACAGAAAATCGAAAATTTGATCAATTAACAAAAATAAATGGTTATGATTTCATAGATTTGCTACGAGGTAATATAAAAATATTAAAATTCAATATCAGAAAGTCCGTCTTCATCACTATCGCCAACCTCGGGAACAGTTGCAACGGGAAACGGATACATCATTCCACTGTTGTCACAGTTCCATTTGCCATAAGATTTCTTAAATCCAATTCTGGCGCCTTTTTTGCTTTTAAAGAGGATACTGACGTCGTAGTACATCATGGGCTCACCAGTTCGAATTAATTCGATGCGCGAAATATTTTTTACATCCATTCGGCGTTCGAAAAAATCACGAATAGTTTGAATGACATCCTAAATAAAGTACGTAATTACGAATAAAGTCATAGTTAGAGAGTATAATTGAACTGGTATTAACAAAAAAAAATTGCATTAATTTTTAAAAAGGCTATATAATTGAATTATTTCATATGTAATGATACTTGATTACTTGTTCAAATTTGATGTTTATGTTTCGATGTAATGCTTATCGTCAGTGAACTTTGCAATGATGAAATTGATGAGGCATAAGATTGATCGTCAGATTTGAAATTGTTACTCTCGAAAATGTTCTTTTGAGATTGATCAAAAGCAACATTGCCCACGATACGTGCAACAATCCAATTCTCCTCAGTCGGACGAATATGAGAAATAACGATGTAGAGGTTCTTGACAATTTCCTTATGCGAGTAATTAAGAAGTTCCTCCCCAGGATTTTCTCTCATAATAAGGTACAAGAGCTAAATTGATTACATTTTGTGAAAGAAATAATAAACTTAACCATGACAAATATTTGTAAACAGATTTTCTTTTTTTGATACCAAAAACATATGAGGTTTAATTTCTTCGATAGATCTTAACCATATTTATAACCATGGCTTAAAAATGATGCAAATATAACATACCCGTTCAACCTCGTTTTCATATTTGTCTTTCAATTCATCGTAAACTGCCCAAGGTTTGAAGTCTTCTGGGCCCATTTTCGTGGGAGTTGGATATTTCTCGTGGTGCAAAGTGTAATATTCCTTACGGAAATGTTTGATCATGTCATGAAACACATAGAATTTACTATAAAAGAGAAAACGATTAAATAATATCTTAAAAAACAAATACTTGTTGTCACGAGGCTCAGGCATTTTAGTGTTGTGTAGGAGATCCAAAACCACGACTTTTCGTTCTTGAGCCCAATCGGAACCTCCTTGCACCAAAGCGATGAAAAAGAAAATGTCACGAGATTCATGATGCAACACTTTCGCCACAGGATCGCGATCTTCAATTGCCTTGAGAACCTAAACAACTACAGTTAAATAATGATTGATATATATAAAAATAACCTTCTCGATTCTGTTAATACCACGCTTTTGTCTTTTCTTGAATTGCTTCTTGTACTTCTTCAAGTTGACGCGCTGGATTTTTTTATCTCCTGCCGCGTTGATCTGACTGTTCACATACTTGTTTATATGGTTGACTTCGCGATTTTGCAGGTCTTCTACTATTTGACGGAACGGAAAATTTTCGCGCACCTGACGATTAGATTGCGCTACTTTTTCTCTATAAATATTAATACTGATATCGATAACAGAAATCGAAAAAACAGTTGTCTTTTAAACTTTTAACTATATTTTGTAACATATTAAATGCTATCGATAACATATTTATGTTCTATTTATGTTTTATTTATATAATGAAATACCTTTCCTTTCGTCGATACTCCGCATCAGTTTCCCCTTTTATTTGCATTCTTTGTCGGTTCTTCTCTTTCACCTGTATATGTTATATTGGGATACATACTCGGGTATTATTTCGGAAAAATAAAACAACAATTACCTGTTCAGTTGTAAGATCATTATCGGGTTGTTTCCTAAATTGATAGAATTAAAAATAAAATTATTTATATTAAACACCATATTCATATATACCTATTAATTGAGCTTTCTTCTAAACTGTCACGAGATACCATGGAATTGAGTGAACGTTTCTCCTGTTTATTCTCTGCATCCTTCATACGTACCTCATTCTTTTTGTCTTCCGATAACGCTTTTCTCAATTTCTGCCTACGCTTGGCTGATGCTGACATTGTTTCTAAAATAAATAAAACTTCATAATCATTTTAATAATTTACCTTGTATAGTTTTTTTAATTGACACTGCACAAACAAAAATAAATATATTTTTTTAAACATGCAATTAGAACGCTAAATATGATGCGGGACGGAGGAAAAGTTGTTAACAAACTTTTGAAAAATGCCGTCGCTTAATGCCTGGGAATAAATTTAATGTAGTCACAAACACAAAAGGCGGTTCATTTAGTGATTTATGCACGAAACAAACAAAGAAAGATTGAAAAAATAGATAAAGAAAGTGTTACGCCTTCGCTTAATATCTGGGATAAATAAAATAAAACCAAAAACAGGAAAGACATATTTGATTTACACAATAGTAATCGATTTCACAACTCATTTACAATCGATTTACAAACTCATAAATCGATTTACAACTCATAAAACCATTTTACAAATCATTTACAATCCATTTACAACTCATAAAAACGTTTTACAAATCATTTACAATCCATTTACAATTCATTTTTCCATTTTACAAATCATTTACAATCCATTTACATCTCATTTTTCCATTTTACAATCCATTTACAATTCATTTTTCCATTTTACAATTCATTTACAATCCATTTACAACTCATTTTTCCATTTTACAATCCATTTACAACTCATAAAACAACTTTACAAATCATTTACAATCCATTTACAACTCATAAAACCATTTTACAATCATTTACAATCCATTTACAATTCATTTTTCCATTTTACAATCCATTTACAATTCATTTTTCCATTTTACAATTCATTTACAATCCATTTACAACTCATTTTTCCATTTTACAATCCATTTACAACTCATAAAACAACTTTACAAATCATTTACAATCCATTTACAACTCATAAAAACATTTTACAAATCATTTACAATCCATTTACAATTCATTTTTCCATTTTACAATCGATTTACACATTTGAAATCGATTTTACAATTAAATTGTGGAATATCAAAGATCAACATTCAACAAAGTCAACATTCAACAAAGATCTATGATCAACACATTCAAACATTCAGCACACATTCAGTCACATTCAACATACACATTCAACAAATAATCAATATGTAAAAGAAAAAGTTTTTATTTTTTCATACTTTTTTCTTTTTTTTTGGATAGGATTTTTCAGAATATTTTATTTGATTTTTGTGCCAAATTTCAGCTCATTAGGATTAATTTTTAATATACTTGGATTGGGACAGACATTTTGATCTGCACATACATGAGTTTTATACACACATTTAACCATGGCAAATATTTGTAAACAGATTATGGAATGATATTTGTAAAATGTGATATATTTGTAATTTGTGTCAAGATGGGCTAGTCCGTAACAAGATGGACTAGTCCGTAACAAGATGGACTAGTCCGTAACAAGATGGACTAGTCCGTAACAGGATGGACTAGTCTGTAACAAGATGGACTAGTCCGTAACAGGATGGACTGAAATTTCAGTCCGTAACAAGATGGACTAGTCCGTAACAAGATGGACTAGTCTGTAACAAGATGGACTAGTCTGTAACAAGATGGACTGATTTTCAAGATGGACTGCAACATATATATCAATTCTTAGGAGGGAATGCGCAGAGGGTCGGAATGAATAGAGAGGAAAGACTGAAAAAACGAAATGAAAAGCGATTATGACGAAAATTATTACGAAAATCTTCTTTTTGTAAATCCAAAGTTGAAATCATAGTTAGACAATTTTAATTTGAAAAGTAGTTTGAACCATGGAAGTCAATCTGCTCAAAAGGCTGTTCAATGTGAGAGGATTATGAGGAAGTTGGTGCCACCACGATCATGCAGTTTAGAAAACTGATTATGCTAACCCCCATCTAAAATCGTATTTTAAGGGGGTTAGCATAATCAGTTTTGAGCTAGCCCCCTTGTAAAGGGCTAAACTGCATGATCGTGGTGGGACCAACTTCCTCATAATCCTCTCATATTGCACAGCCTTTTGAGAGGATTGGCTTCCATGATTTGAACACGAGAGATTATGCACCTAAAACATTTTTCAGTGGGAAATTAACCCAGTAATATTATCTTTGAGTCACTGTTTTATATCTTTGCAACAAAATATACAATAAATACGGAAATGTCTTCGAAAACGTACACAACAAATACGAGAAAGTACACATTTTTCGTAAAACCATGTAACAAAATGTATTTAAAACCATGTAATTACATTAATCGATGCCCTGCTTCATTGGTTTCTGGCCAGATCTATTTGTCACGACTCGACTCCAGCCACCACGTCCAGCATCGTAATTTTGACGGTGTTCATCGCGGATCTGTAAATAACATACAATGCTTTAGCGTTCGAGAATGCTTTAGCGGTCGAGATTATAGAAACTGATTCAAATTTCAAATCTCATGCTAAGATACTGTCTCGAATCTCTAATCGGAATCGATGGGCGCCGGCCAATATTGTTCCGAGTTAGCATTTGGTAGTAGTATTTGAGCCTTTTTATGGCCAGACATGAAAATATCGTTCGCGCATATATCAAGCACCACCGATAATGGGATAGCCTATTTCTTGCTCTCAAAATACGTTTTTGCTTCACAATCTGATATTTCTAGAAAAAATCGCGTTATGATATCAAATGAACAAAGTAAGAAAATGAAGAACAATGCCTACCTTTTTAGCGACAAATATGTCCGGAATAATTTTAAAGGTATGTCCATTTTTAGTTTAACCTTTAATTGGACATAACGCTTAATTTTTATAAGTTCCGGAAGTAATTTTCGAGCAAAAATATAGTTATTAGTCTAACGTTTCTTATTTCATTTCGTTTGGAATCATGTCAAAAATATTATATTGGGTACCAAAAAGTATGAGAGCAAGAAAAAGATTGACACACGAAAATACACTTTGAAATGAATGTACTAGTGCACTTTCAACAAGTATGGTACTCCTTTCCAATTTTATATGGTTTTCTTTTCAAAGAATAAAATTTTAGAAGTCCGATAAATTTTGAATACATTGTATTAGATTGCCCTCTTCTACAATTGTGTAATGAAAGGTTTAAATTTTGGATGTAATACCTTATAGCTAGAAATTAATTGCTGAAATTTTAGAAAAATATTTTAATTTTAATTCGAAGTGTGTGTGCGTGTGAGTATGCGTGCAGAATATAAATAAAATAAGATAAAATTTTCCTAATATAATAGTAATATATAATAGGGCTATAACAGAATGGAAACCCGCGGCTTTGCCGCGGAGCACGCCTCGCCAAACATGGCAAAGGGATCATCCAGAAAATGGTCACTTTTTGGGAAAAATGGCCAAAAATGCCACTTTTTGAATGGTGCGCCTAAATTTTTTTGGCTGCGACAATAACTCGCCGAGATCTACAAAATGAGCTATCGCACACCCCCGTAGCTGAGTGGCAAAGGGGTTATTCTGCTCGTCTAGGACTTACACAGTGCGCCTTAGAGGGACTCGATAACAAGGTTACATCTAGCTAAACTGATACCTGGCCTCCACTTCTTCCGCGACCATACTGCCGTCCTTCAACGAAACCCGCATCCCAATCCGTTCGAATTATGCGATCATCTAGCCGTGTTCCATTTATGTATCGTATGGCGTTCTCAGCATCAGGTCGGCTGTAGTATCTGAAAATTAATAATAGTTATAGATTAGAAAGTTAAAGTTAACTATATAAGTTATCCATAAATAAATAAACTGACTCGACAAAACAGAATCCGCAAGGAGTCTTCTGTTTCCGATCTAAGCCCATAATTACTCTGCGCAAATCACCGGCTCTGCTAAATAGCTCGAAAATTTGCTCTTCACTGGTATAATAAGAGAGATTTCCAACATAGAGGGTTGATGAAGTAAGCAAAAGGTCTTCCTGCTCTCGATTTGAGCCCTGAAACGTGCATTTTTCTAACTAGTATTACAGTGCTGTGGGTTTCTGCCAATTAGTTACCCCCTGTTCATCCGTTTTCTCGGTAATTTTGGTGTTTCTGGATCCCTCTGGAGCTGACTAGAAGGAATTTTTTGGAATTTTGCTGTTCTCATGTTTCTATCGAGAGTTATGGCCATTTTTTAACAAGAATAGGGTTTTTTGGGCCATTTTCCGGTTCTCACACTTTTAAGTGTTTCTGACGCTGATTTTTTTGCATCCGGGGTTTTCGGATGCGGGGAATCCGAATCCGGGGTCAAAAAAATTCCCGGGGTACGAAAAATTTTTTTGAAAAATTTTTTTCCAAAATTTTAAACTACAGTTCAAGGGCGGCAGGCCCGAGGTACTGGACAAGTTAATAGGTGGTCTGGCAAAGCCAAACTGGAAACTTCTAGTGTGTAATTAACCGGTTTACGACAATTCTGTATCTTCTTTGTTCTAGCTCCATTATATTTTATGTGCAAAAGGCAACGTTGGAAAAAATATGTTATACATCTAATGTGGAGGCATAGTTTTGAATATTGAAAATTGGAATGTCTAGTCCTGCCTAAAAGTATGGAGTGTCTAGAAAATGAATAGCGCTGCAATTGTGCTCATTTAGCAAAGTGGAATCCTCAAATCTCCGAATTTTATGAATATAACTGCTGTAGATGAAATATTATGAGTAATAACTTAAGAATAACTGGATAAAACATACCTGGAAACGAAGATCGCGATATGAGCTCAAATTGTTGGCCTTATCTTTCGATTTGGGATCGAGCATTTTAAGTCAATCTATATCCATACGATTGCACTAATATGAGATTGATTGCTATTAAAGTTTCAAAATATCTAACGATTAATAAATTATAAGTAAAGTACAATCGGCATACAATTTTATTCGGTAGAGCAACGGGTTCAGTACAAAGTTCAACAAAAATAACAAATTATAATATGTCGAGATCATATTTCGGGAATATTCTCACCATTAGCGTGCATCATAAACCATGACTGAAAATAAACAGTAAGTATTTCGGAAGAAAACCACAATAACACTCACGTTTTCGACTTCTTTTCTTGTATAAGATACGGTATCCACACTCACGGCATCTGATTGGGTCCTTCGGCCTTATTTCATTCTCATTGTGACACTCTAAAGAGGTTTATTTATATTATCAAAAAAATTAAATATTTAACGTTACTGCTATCACTATAGTTTTCCTTTTCTGAATTTTCTAAGCGCTTCATTATTTATATTGGTTTGTTAGGAAAGTCTTTTCCTGTTTTTCAAAGGCAATTCTCATTCACCAAAACCAAATCTTCACTTGGATGTTATATACTGTCGGATAGTCCATTCATTTTTCTTTCAAGCAGTATATAACTTGGTATGTATACACTCTCTAATTTTGACCGCAGGGATAATTATTCAATTGAGCTCTAAGAGCGGATTAGAATTAGAGTTTATGGGTATTTCAGATCATATAAACAGTGTAAAGAAAAATTTTAAATACAAATTTTAAATACAGAGTGACCCAGAATTAAATGCCAATAAGAAATTTTGACTAGTTGCGATGCTGAAATTTCATCCATAGGGTTCGATGCGAAAATTTGACTTCCCTATTCTAGAAAATTACGAATTTTCATAATAAGATCAAACAAAAGCTAATGTAAGATGTCGGACAGTGTAGTCGAAAAACTCCTAACGCATGATTTGGCGCCTCTCTCGACGAAGGTAACTGTATTCATGGCCTTATAAATAAAATTCAGAGTTCCCACATGGAAAACCCTTTGTACGTGAATTTTCGGATTAGCCGCATGCCAGAATTTCATTTTTGCAGACCATACACATGTAATTTTGGAACATACTCTATGTTCAACGTCTAGTAAATAAAAATTTACAAACCTCCGCAGATGTAAATCATCCCGCCCCCTCCACTAGTAGCAGTTTTTGAGGTTTGTTGTGGATTAACGCTTGCTGCGCCGCTGGTTGACATTGGGGTTTCAGACATCGTTGAAGAAAATTTTTGTTCAAATTTCTGAAAACAAATGATTATAGGGAATGTAATACAAACTTAAATATTATGCATAACTAATAACTTGTGCTCAGTATGGTACACAGATTGTGAAATATTTATTCAGAATACCTATATATCGTATAATAATGTAAGAAAATTACATGCAATAGAAGAATTTCTAAATCATTATTATCATTCGGGCCGCTATGACAATTGGAAGTGTAAATATATTTGAAATTTTAATATACATTTGGATCTGTTTTGCTCAAATTTCTATTATGATTACTCATTGGCTTAAAAATAATGTGTAAGCTTTTCTTTCAGTGAAATGAAAGGAAGCAGAACAAATTTCCTTTATTTTCATTCTAAGCATAAAGATACGCAAAGCTTGTCCATAATATTGCTACGAAAACTACCTTCCAATTGTCTAAAAATAAAAAAAGAATTGTATGATAAACAAAATGTAAATCACTTCTAACAAATGAGCAAATGAACAAAATATTGACTTTACTTTGGAGAAACGCATAACGGTTATTAAATTACTCGTGACGATGTAAAACCGTTCATATAAAAAGTAAGTGAGTGAATTTACATACAAAGGATATATCTATATAAGATAGAAGAAAAAGAAATGAATGTTGGGCGGAGCATTTCGGGACAAAGTTAGTCTTTGCGATGTTCGCAGGAATGTGTCAAAAATTAGTATGTCAAAGTATATATCAGCGTAGCATAAAAATGCATTCTCAAAATAAAACAGTTAGCTGTAGATTAGAAGGCTCATAAAAATTCATATTTTGTTCATAGCTCAAAATTCACGCAAGCTAATATATACTTCGATTATAGCAATAACAGTACATTATATACCAGTAAGCATATTACATGAAGGCGATTGACGAAGGAATTCATAAAATATGAAAATAGTTAAGCTTTTACAGTGATAAACAGGATGAAAATAATTTTGACAATATAAATAAGGCCCCTCAAGTCAAATCAGATACATAAAATCGATGTAAAATTACATAAAGGAGTTTTTGGTGGAATCTTTGTAGAGCTGGACTATTCATATTGGGCCGAGAACTTGACTTATTTTGAGACGCATGAAATAGTAAAATCTATAAGCACAAAATCCCGTGCAAGCGAAAAGGCCTAGCCAGAACACGATCTTTAGGAAAGGTGGATCCATGCTGTGAGTGCCCATCTGAAATAAATGATTATAAAGCTTTATTGTAAATGTTATAAATGGCCTTGCGATGGAATTTTTAAGATAAAATGTTCAAATTTAGCGGGTAAGTAATAAGTTGTGCATGAAATCAAATGGTCAGCTGCTGCCCAACCAGAAACAGTCACGACCTTTAGCGCAACCAGAAACTCTGTGCTCTGCTATGGTCTCTTCTACACTGCGTGTTATTTCTTTACTAGTAAGGTGGAAAGGGCGCGGCAAAGCCGCGCCCGTCGAATTCTCTTGTGTTTGGTATTAGTTATCAAATTTTTCCGTTTTTCAAATTTTCAATTTTTCCATTTTCAATTTATCGGAATTCCCTGTCAACCCGATTTTCCGAACCCGATTACTTTTACCCCACCTTACCACTTTACTACCGCGCCCTTACCACCTCACCTTCTCATGTGTTTGGTATTAGTTATCATATTTTTCCTTTTTTCAAATTTTAAATTTTTCCATTTTCAATTCCTCAGAATTCTTTAGAATTCTTCGGAACTCTTCAGGATTCTACAACTTCAATCAGAAATCAGGGCTTTGGTAACTTAAATCTCGAATCATGGGTTTGGTAACTTAAATCTCGAATCGGTCTCTGTCAACTTCAATCACAAATCATGGATTTGGTAACTTAAATCTCGAATCATGGGTTTGGTAACTTAAATCTCGAATCAGGGCTTTGGTAACTTAAATCTCGAATCATGGGTTTGGTAACTTAAATCTCGAATCGGTCTCTGTCAACTTCAATCACAAATCATGGATTTGGTAACTTAAATCTCGAATCATGGGTTTGGTAACTTAAATCTCGAATCGGTCTCTGTCAACTTCAATCACAAATCATGGATTTGGTAACTTAAATCTCGAATCATGGGTTTGGTAACTTAAATCTCGAATCGGTCTCTGTCAACTTCAATCACAAATCATGGATTTGGTAACTTAAATCTCGAATCAGGGCTCTGACAATTTAAATCTCGAATCGGGGCTCTGTCAACTTCAATCTCAAATCCTGGGTTTGGTAACTTAAATCTCGAATCATGGGTTTGGTAACTTAAATCTCGAATCGGTCTCTGTCAACTTCAATCACAAATCAGGGCTTTGGTAACTTAAATCTCGAATCAGGGCTCTGACAATTTAAATCTCGAATCGGGGCTCTGTCAACTTCAATCTCAAATCATGGGTTTGGTAACTTAAATCTCGAATCATGGGTTTGGTAACTTAAATCTCGAATCGGGGCTCTGTCAACTTCAATCACAAATCAGGGCTTTGGTAACTTAAATCTCGAATCAGGGCTCTGACAATTTAAATCTCGAATCGGTCTCTGTCAACTTCAATCACAAATCATGGATTTGTACTTTTTCGGCCTTCAACTTCAAATCTCAAATCATGGATTTGGTAACTTAAATCTCGAATCTGGGCTCTGTCAACTTCATCACAAATCAGGATTGGCAACTTCAAATCCACATTCCTGCAATTTTCAGCTTTTTCGGCCTTCAAGAGTCAAATTTTCAAAAATGGATTTTCTGGAAAAAGCCACTTTTGGGTCAAAAATCCAAAAACCGATTCCATTTTCGGATCCAGCGTATCGAAATACCCCATTCCTGCAATTTTCAGCTTTTTCGGCCTTCAAGAGTCAAATTTTCAAAAAATGGACTTTTCTGGAAAAAGCCACTTTTGGGTAAAAAATCCAAAAACCGATTCCATTTTCGGATTCAGCGTATCGAAATACCCCATTCCTGCAATTTTCAGCTTTTTCGGCCTTCAAGAGTCAAATTTTCAAAAAATGGATTTTTCTGGAAAAAGCCACTTTTTGGGTCAAAAATCCAAAAACCGATTCCATTTTCGGATTCAGCGTATCGGATCACTTTTTCTTGCATTTCGAGAGTTTTTGGTTTTGGACCCCCCCCCCCCGGGACCCCCCCTGGAAATCGAAATAAGCCCCCCCATGAATTTTTAAAATTTTTTTCCCGATAATTTTCACCCTGAATCCGAATCCGTCTTCACTTTTTTCCACCGCTTGACAGATCTCGAGATCTCACCCTTCCAGAGTCCACCTGCACATTATATATAGGACAATGAAGCCAAAAAAAGCGGGGCACCGTCAGACACAGCAGTGGTTAATAATAGCTTAGAAAAGAAGCTAAAGAAATTTCTAGAGCTTCTATCGCTTTTGTAAAATTATATATGCTTATCATTGTTGTGTCTGCCGGTGCCCCGCTTTTTTGGCTTTAACAAAGAAATAGCACGCAGTGTAGAAGAGACCAAATCAGAGCACAGAGTTTCTGGTTGCGCCTCTGGTCACGACCAGTGTTGCAACTTTTTCAAAAGTCGCCTCCGGCTCCGCCTCCGCCTCCGGAGGCGCCTCCGGCTATTTTTGATCGCCTCCGGGTCGCCTCCGACCAAAAATCGCCTAAAATGCCCATTTTAGGCATGTTTGAAAAAAATTTTCCCAAAATTTTGCATCCGGAGGCGGAGGCGTTGCAACACTGGTCACGACATAGCAAAACAACAACTGAAAAACACTTCAAGAGCCATGCGTTGTCTTTATTTCCTTTACGCCAAATTTGAATATTTTATCGTAAAACTTCGGTCGTGAAGGTATTGTTAAGATATATTTCATTAGAATATAGAATACCGGATTCGAGGTAATAAATATGCATTAGAGAATACATGGGAAGTGACTAGTATATGGCTTCTTAAATATTAAATTTGTCAAACACTATAAAAAACTCACAATAATTCCAATTGTCATCAGTAAGCTAATTGTGAAGCATATTCCATAAATTAGTGCTCGAGAACGGGCGTAACGTCGGCCAACAGAGGAGCTAAAAAGAAAAACTCAAAATCTTTCATAAAAATTGCAATAATCTCACCTCTCCTTGCAGTGCGGGCAATGCGCCACAGTATTGCTCTAAAATCACTTATAAAAAAATGCAACAAAACTGCGTTTCACCATTGCGATTTTTGCATGTTTAAGGCCATAACTCAGCTCTAGCTGAAGCCCGTGTAACAGCTCAAATTGGAGCTTAAACTTTAGGAGAACATACTTACACTTTAGGATGTTCCAAAGCTTGCACAACATTAGCAGTTATTTTAATTTTCAGTATGAATAAAATTGTCAAACTATTCCTTTTTACAGATAGATCTTTGAGCAATTGTAACATTTCTAACAAACTAAATTTTTGAAGTTCCACTAAAACAATGCAGATAGTGGGATTTGAAATGAAGATACCAAAGTGTTGAACATAAACATTTCTCGGCAATGGGCACATTGGACGCGGCATGTTCCGGCTGGGGCGCGCACAGCTGTGCCCACAGGTGCTGTGGCGACGAGAGTTATAACACGACGACAGTTGGGGCGAGGACAAGCGATCTATAAATATATGATTGGGTGGAATAATTAAAAGTGAAGCGATGCGCTCTTTTCATAATTTTCAGTTTCAACTCTAAATTATTTTTTCCATATTATAATTTTGAGACAAATTTCGTATCCTTTTTTTGAGACAAATTTCTTTCTTCGTTGGGCATACTGCTGAGTTACACATCCACGTTAATTTAAAAGTACTCAATAGACAAATATTGAGCAAAAATTCAAATTGCTTGATGTCCTAAGTATGAATTTACTTAAAGGCATTACTAATTTATCGACCACACACTAAGGCAATTACCAAAACCAACACTGTAAATGTTCTAATTGAACCGTCGGGGTTATATTTTTGTAAGATTTTTAGAAATATTACCAAATTTCAATCCCATTTTCTCGGATATTTCCATGATACAATTTTGGAATTTTTATTTTTTACGTAACTCGCCGAGATTTCAACTCTCCACGAGAGCACTTATTTTTGGTCGGGCGAACCCGCAACTACGTTTTGCATTATGTTGGGGCGATTTTAGTAGAATATTTACGGTATTATAGCTAAACCTATTAATTACACTGACCCTATTCGAAGACGCTTTACAGACAAGAAGGCAGTTGCAAGGACAGCGCACATATTTTTTGCCTGGTGGAGCAGCTCGAATCGGAGTCACTTCGTTACAACTCTGGCATCGGACCACATGTTGTCCAGTGCGACCTTCAAGAGTTATTTCTGCTTCGCATACTCGGCACGTCACCGTTGGGCCTATATTTCGTATAGGAGAAACTTTACAAAATAAATTAAACTAACCACTGCGCATTAACGCGGGTGTATCCTCACCAGTCACATCCACATTAACAATCGGATTAATACCAACTTGCTCAGAATGAGAGGTGTATCCATCTGTGTGAGCTGAGCTGTATTGATATGAACCGGCTTCATCCGAAGTTGTACCCATCTGTAAATCGTAATGAAATGTATCTTGTTATATGGATTCGTAAAGTATATGCGCTTGGTTTAATATGTTTGTTACGAGGCTACAATTATTGCAATTGTAGGAAAGTGCGGCCAATTTAGGGCATGGACACTGACAAGTTCTACCCTTTTATAAATATGAACCACTTAAGCGATTAACAATTACATGATCGACTGCAACAGCTTCGGGTTGTGCTGTATATCCACCTCGAATTCTAGCCAGAGATGGGTTGTTTACATCTTGATGCTCCTGAGGCATCAATAATGGTAGATTCTCGTCGTCGATCTGATCACGGCTCATCTTGAGAAATTATATATGGTAATTTCCCTTTCTGAAAATATATAAAATAAGGACACAGAAAAAATAAACGTCTTTATTTGAGAATAATCGTTTCATTTAAAATAATTATTAGGTGGGACTTTTGTAACATAATTATGGATTAATTTTAAGCACCAATAACTTTAAAAGCTATATTTCAAAACTGATTTATAGCAAAGAATTTTCAAAGTCCGTTCAAATAATTTATCGTTTTATTGAAAGTATCACTAATGGCAATGAAAAGATTACGTACTTAAAATTTTGTCAAATATCTTGAGTTATCAGGTTTTGTTTTATTTATGTAAAACGAAGGACAGGAATGTTTGGATGGCACATTCAAATTTTGTCATAAATTACGTTAGATTAACGTGAAGGCTGTCGTTGACAAAAATTATTAAATAAAAGGCCAAACCCGCTATCAAGTAAGGAAAAAGATTAGACGGACAATAATGTATCGATACAGAAAACAAATCAAACAATCATAAGAAAGCAGAATTTGACTCATCAAAAAGGCGGTCCACTGATTTGAGTCCATGGAAATGAGCGGTAATTTGAACTACAAAACTTGAATATTTAGAAAAGGAAAATATACTTTTGTAACTGTGATCATATATTACTAGGTTGGTATCTAAGTTTGAGACTTGCGAAGTGTTCGAGGTGGAAAGTAAATTTTTTGATAAACTAAAATGAATTAAAAATATGTATGTAGGAAAAATTTTTTACATAGAAACGGGGTTTGAGGTTATTTTTGGCTACGTATCCAATGATGTCATTCAGTTAATATATTAAAACGGCTAACAATCGAAGCTAACCATTAAGACTAAACTATCTTGGGGGAGTCGCTATCGCGGCCCAAAAAATCCCTTTTTGAACGTCGGGTCTCTGGCCCTCGAAGTAACGGTTGTTCGAGAGTAAGGATTGTTCATCAGCTCATTTCGGGCCATCGATGATTCACGTAAGGTTTGTTCGTGGTGTGCCCAGAGCCCCTTAATAAATGGTTTGCTAAAACCTGGGGCGGCCGCCTGGTGCCCACCCTCTTACAAGGAACACTCACCTGGTGAAACGCTCACCTGGGGAAACGAGATGGATAGGAATTTACACCACCTTGTGGGCATTCGAACGGTACCAATCTTTTTCCCATATACGGCCCAAAAAAAAGTTAGCCTGATACGGAAAATTGGACTTTTACAAGGAAAAAGCGAGAAAATCCGACTTCAGAGGCGGTTTTCGGGCGTTTTTGTCTATGAAAGTGGCAAAAATAACGTCATATTCGTGTTCCCCGTAATTTTTTGGGTAAGATAGGGTCTTTTCAGAATTTTTTGTAAAAAAATTTTTTCACGTTTTTTCACCTGGTAGCAAAAAAAGGTGAAAAAATTTTTCTCAAAAAAATCTGAAAAAGGCCCTATCTTATGCAAAAAATTACGGGGAACACGAATATGACGTTATTTTTGCCACTTTCGCAGACAAAAACGCCCGAAAACGGCCTCTGAAGACGGATTTTCTCGCATTTTCCTTGTAAAAATCCAATTTTCCGTATCAGGCTAACTTTTTTTTCGTATCAGGTTCGCAAAAAAGCTTGGTACCGTTCGAATGCCCACAAGGTGGGGTAAATTCCTATTCATCTCGTTTCCCCAGGTGAGCGTTTCACCAGGTGAGTGTTCCTTGTTAGCACTCGGCTACAGACACTCGTTTGGAAAACTAAATTTTCGGAGCCATTACCCCCGCCTCCTCAGGGGGATAGGTCAAAAATAACATCAAATAATAATTAATAAATAACGTCAACTAATAATAAATAAATCGGATTCCCTGCAATCTCAAACCGCAAAAATTCCGGTCAGAAACGCCAAAAATTGAAAACATCGATGAAAACGTAAAAAAAAATTCGAAAAAGGCGAAAAAAGGAAGGTTAACCTCCTGAAAACGCCCTTGACGTAATGAATGCTTTTTACCGGGTCTTCCTTAGGGTCGATTTAGTCACCGGGAAAAACCCAGGCCCATAACTCAGAAAATACGCGTAAAGAGGCGGCGAAAAACGTGACAGCTATCTTCTATCTAGTATTTTAGTATGTGTATACTATAATAGATAACACGATCAATCGCAACTTGGATCTATATTCTGTTTACATATTTTGCAATCCAAATTTTAAATTGGGTGAATATGAATACACTGTTTCTGTCATAAAATAACGCTGACCAGAATTTGAAGAATCGGTGTTCGCCATTATTGTTCCAAAAGTTCATTTCGTTTTTTTCGTTCGCTTTTTTCTCAAGATTTTTCGCGTCAACCTTATTTCTCAAGGGTTTTTGGCGAGCTATCGTTTTCTGATGCTACTTTTAAACCTAACCAATCCGAAAATGAGGGAGGGCTTATATTTATTACTCCCAGTTAAAAGTGTTTCCAATTAATAGTGTTACCGCCCGTGTTCCCGCCCGGGCACGTGCCGGCAAATTCGGCTCTGGACCGTGTCCTACCGTACTCCTCTGGTTTTCGTGTGCGGATCAAGGGATTTTCGCACATGGCCCAAATTTTCTCACATAGGCTTGCGGCACTATTAACTGCAACATATATAAAGAGAACTCTGGATCGTTTACTTTATTTATTAATGATTATCGTTCAAACAATAAATGCTCATAATTAGTGATATAAAAAAGAAATTACTATTTCGACCGTATTTCAGCATCACTAATTTTAATTGGAACATACTTACTAACTAGTATTACAGTGGTGTTACTATCTGACGAACGGTTACCTACCCTGCGCTACACCTTTCGGGCGTGTTAGCTCATTTTGCTCCCAACGAGCAGTAAGGACGACTTTTTTTGGAAGTTTTACTGGATTTTTAGTTTTTCGAGAGTTATTATGTGCTTTGTGAAAAACAGAATTTTTGGGCCATTTTTCGGTTCTGGCACTTTCAAGCATTTCTGACGCTGAATTTTGCACCCGGGGTTTTCGGGTGCGAGGAATCCGAATTCGGGGTCAAAAAATTCCCAGGAGTAATTCCGGGGTACGAAATTGTTTTCAAATTTTTCAATTTCAAACAAGAGAGTCGCATACCCGAGGTTATTGGACTAGTTAATTCATTATCTGGCAAAGTAAGACTTACACCATCTAGAGCCATGTATTAGTTCAGCCACACTATGTTGCCTTTTAAACTTTGATCCAGAATTTTAGATCTTCCACACTCAAAATCAGTAATAAACCGTCCGTTTCAATCACCTGCTTTGTTGACTCTCCTGCCGTCTTCTCCATGGAGTGAATGCGAATGCATCATATGCCGACGACAGAGAAAATACAAACACACCAAATGCTAGGACTAATAACTTTTGAGCCGTCTCCGCAGCCTATCATTGCCAATGAGCCAAATCAAAATCGATACTTTTCTATATTCAAAGTACTGTTTTCATCGTATGTTATATGGAAAATGTCGGAAAGTTTAGAGTTATATATTAAGAGAGTGATGATATTGTTAAGTCAACAGTCTGTATGAATTACGGATCAAACAACTGTTCCTTTTGGACAAAAATATGTTAACAAATACGACAAGCCTTGAAGATTTTGGACCGACTTAAGCCAATATCACGCAAATTTATTTCGTATGATCACTTTTTTAGAAATTTTTTCATAAAAACTTAAATGTGAGTCTTCTTTCTAAATAAATATGAGTCTTGTAAAATTTTTCCCAGTATAAATTTTTCTTCCATAAACACTCAAATTATGGCTACACCTTCATCTATATAAAACAAAGTTGCTTGGTGATTACACAGCTCTGAAATATTGATGATTGTAGATTAATTTATAGGAAGGATAGTTATTATTGGAAAAGATGTTTAGAGAACCCTTAAAGACTTTGCAAAGCCGTTTTACCGAATTGTTGCATTCTTTTAGTATAAAATTATCTGAGTTAAAATAAAATCGATATTTTGTTGTATTCAAAGTAATGGCTCGCCCTCTAAAATCAAGGGCGGTGGCAAATGGGGTGCTTTGATCATGATTGTCGTCTTCGATTTTGCAGCCGTCGCCTCGCCTGTCCTTCTTTGTATTACTGATGGTTCACTCAATAAGTCCTTTTGGTATTACTTTTTCCTTAGTGCCGCTGCGCTTAACGATCTTCTATTGCTTATGTTTTGGTGTGCGCAACATGTTCTTTTGGCGTCGCATACCTTATTCAATATGTATGCGCTATCATTAATTTTCGTTATTATTATAATTAGTTCATGTATAAAATATAGAAGTTACATAAATTTCATAATATATTATGAATAACTATATCTAATATTTGATTTCACTCGATTTTCATTCTTTATACATCGATTCTCCTTGATTTACCGTTAAACGTGGGATTTCCCGCTGTCCCCTTTGATCAATGTCTGCACAGCCGCACCTCGATCACTCACCATTTCACACCTCTGCAAATTTTGTCCAAGCATATTATCGCGAATATGGCCCTTCGCTATTATTTTCTTTTCGGACCTGCCATCTATATTTCTCAATATCGAGTGATTGTTTGCCTTATTAGGAAATAAGGATGGTCCAATACAAATTAGGGACGAGCAAAATTTGACGTTTTTCTGGTGACGAAAGTTACGTGGCTATAACGGTAATTAAATATTTGATCTCCATATTTTTAGGATTAGATTCTTATTTAGATTTCAATCATTTTAGAACTGAGACATGCAGGATTCCTTTATAACTTGACCTCTACACCTCCATGTAAAGATAAATTATGTTATAACCATAACGTGAGAGAAAAAACATAGCTCGGATCACATTTTTTGGACGGTGAAAAATACTTGGCAAAATGTTAGTTTTGCTTCATATGTGGCTTGAAATTGTTGTGGACGATATGATATAAATGTTAATTGTGCTAACTATAATTATGGATCCCAGTTTATATCTGGTTAATATTCCAAATCAAATGCGTACCTTTGTGTTAAATATGTGACTTAGTTAAATTGTTTTATGGAATCTTACATTTACTATTTATTCCTTTGATTTGTACTAACATCAATTTTTAATTGCATGCCTTTAACATATCCAACTAACGGATCCTCTTCGCATTCAGTTTTACGCAATTATTATTTACTTTTGCAGCCTATTAATGATATTCCATCTTAGCTGCGCACTGCTCATGCTCAGTTTCCGTTATGTGCCCACTCTAATTTTCTTTATCGATCCCGACTCCAAACGGCGAAGGCTGTGCCGTTGCCGCGCTCATATTCAATAGTGTGTAATAGGCTTTGTTCAACGCATATTTAAGGCTCGTAGGCCAGAGTTGGCTGAACACAAGCGATATTAGTGGCCTATGGGTGATGGAGTAGAAGAAAGCATGAAAATTGACAGAGACCCATGTGACTGGAGTGACATAGAAATGTATATCTTTTGTTGATATATGCGAGAGCGCAAGCAATAATTTACTTCCTGTTCAACGTCAATTAATACTATTTAATATACGAGAAAATCTTAACCACATTTTCGTGTAGTTACAATACAGAAATTTTGGTCGAACGAAATTTAACACTGCAACTGAAGTAAATTTGTAGTTTTACAGAGTTTAAGAATTCACCATTTTATGAGAAGAGAAGAAAACTGACTATGAGAGAAGTCTTATAGAAGAATTTGTTGCATATGACTACTGTCTACCATATTAGTAAGTGATCATTGGTTAGATTATTCAGGAATTTATGAAAGCCTGAACAGCTATTTTCCCTATTACGTCCATAATATATGTTATTTCTCCATTTATCTCTTTCGAATTTATATTCTAAATTTTTAACTTCAAAATACCTTTCCTTGCGAATAAATGTCGAAAGCAAAGATCTATGACGGGCTGGATCTGTGTATACGGCCTTCTTTCCTGCCCATATTATTCTCTTGCACATAACAAAACAACAATAATTCACCATCACCAATAGAGTGTGATCAATAAATTGGGTATGCCTATCGGCGTGGTGACACTTCGGCTGACTCCAATCGAACCAATAAGGCCAATTTTGTGACGGACTCTGATGTGGTAAACGGATAGTCAGGATGCGATTTGGGCCCAAATGATACAAAAGGGGACAAAGAAGAACATATTTGACAGACTACTGATTTTCCGGCTGTGAAATGGCTAGTGTCAGATCTAACGGTGTTAGCAAGGAATGGCTTTGAAAATCACAAATCATCGGAATGGGCGGGTGAACTCATTTGAATGTCTGACATGTTGAATTTGTTTCAAAAACGAATTGGACCGGAATTGGTCAAATTCTATTGATAATCTTATAAAAATTCATATCCAGTTTGTTACACCATTTTGAGAGTATTCGAAACTCTGAGTATGTCTCTAGCCAAGATCTGTTAGAAACAAAGCAACCATCGCTCCGTTTTGCACTTTACATTAATAGCTCTAATTGGTAGTTTCTCCTTCATCTTTTGCAGAATATTACTAATTTGGTGCAAGAAATCAACTGACCGAGTTAGGATCTATGACCCAAAAAGCAAAGTTCCTGATTTTATGTTATTCTATTGTGTATTGTTGCGAAAGTTACTCACTAATCTGTGTAACGCAAAAATTTGCTGTAGAATGGTTATGGAAAATGGCTATTTTGGGTGATTTCGGCGCATTGATTTCGTTGATGATGATTGAGTCCAAAAATTGTTGGTGTCATCTCTTAACATTACTTTCACGATCTCTTCCACCTTTTTCGCATTAGGGCCACATTTCTCGGAAAAAATTAATCCGAAATTGCAAAATGAAACATATTTTAAGAGTTTTTCCGTGTTTGATATCAGTTTTGCTTAGTCCTACGACGAAAATGAAATTGCAGAATTGGCAAAGAAAGAGCAGAAAATTGAAAAAGCAATATATGACCGCTAAATCTGCGGTTTTTCACCGAAAAACTTTAAAAAATGTGGTTTGACGCAAAAAGATGGAAAAATGAGAATCGCATTAGACAAAAACTAACATTTTCCTCACTTGGCTCATTGAAATACCGGAAAACTGATATTTTTGAAATTTTCCAGAGCAAATGTTTGCGTTATACAAGGTAATTGAGAACTTTTACAATGATCCAATAATTCGATCACCGATTGTTCGTATTATGCAATGTTCGTATCCTTTGTTATTTTTGATATGAGTGATCAGATAATTTATTGCTCAAAATTGAATGTAACGAGGCCATTTCTATTGGCCTTGTTTAAATAACTTATAACCAATGATATTCCTATCATCCCTAATATTTAATCCTCCTGTATCCGGCTATACAATCTCCTTGAGCCCAACCCTGTATCCCATACACGACTAAACTCCCTCCACTACTGGCTGCTCAGTTCGATAATAAAGGGTGGCACGTTGTACTCTCTTCGCTCGTTCCCGTTCTTTAAATCTCTCGGCTTGGTTATCGGTAAAGCCATTAGTCCTCCATAGCTTTCCTGAAAGGGAGGGTGATTGGGGCGGCGGTTGGCCTTATTTGGGCACTAGCGAATTGGATTCCCAATGCTCTTTGTCAGCACGACAGCGCCAGTGGCTCAATAAATATTCCCCCTTGCACAGAAGAAACACAGAGATCCTCCATTGAGACACCCTATGTTCTTTGAGCCTATGGCCATTGGTTCAGTGGCAATCTGTTCAGATATGGTTAGACATTTCTGCAAGCTTCATGAATCTTTCTCAAGCAATAGAATTGCATGAGAAAGAGATCTAAGGTTTCCATCGCCCAGGCGAGCACCATAATTGGGAGCATGCTTGTTCATGGATTGGTCCTAGATGTGATTGACGGACCTTCATGCTGCTGATGGGATAATAATTTGGCTCTATTCCATTCTAAAATTCATAGTTGCATAATATATACTACAAATTTCAACAAACATGACCATTATCATAATACACGGCGTATGGTCCGCACTAAAACTTCTTTTGGTGAGATATAGGAGCATTTGTGATGAAATCAGAGAAGCAAGAGTGATGTAATAGAAAATGGACACTGCAATTAT
This sequence comes from Ditylenchus destructor, assembly GCA_022814885.1. Classification (NCBI taxonomy): domain Eukaryota; kingdom Metazoa; phylum Nematoda; class Chromadorea; order Rhabditida; family Anguinidae; genus Ditylenchus; species Ditylenchus destructor. The sequence goes on along the minus strand of JAKKPZ010000002.1, from coordinate 5,890,303 downwards.
TTAGAACCTATGTAACAATCTCATAGTAGTAAATATTATATTTTGAGTGTACTTTATTTGGTTTGGAACATGATGCAAAAACTGGAATTTGTGCATATTCATTTTGATTAATTTCGACATATTTGGTTAATCTGCAAAAATACCAGTCTCCCTTACTCGTTTCTCCCCTCTACACAACATTCCAGAAGATCACAAAACTGATTATTTTCCTTATTTTATAACCAAATTTCTAAGTATGAGATCGCCTCTTTTGTTATTATGTTATCTGTCAATATTTGCTATCCACCAAGTTAGCCGACTGAATCGACTGCCTGTCTGCTTGAAGAAGAAATGAAAACCGACTTTGCTTACCAACATCATTCAATAGTTACTTGAGCCGAGCTTTGAGCCCTACGGCTCTCTCAGAGCATCGCTCGATTTGTTCACTGTGCCAGCTGTCAGTGGCACCCAAATAATACTAGGGTAAGGTCCATTGTGACTCTCGCGCCTTATATGGTGTCTTTTGCTTTATAGAGCAGACACTGCCGACAAAATCGACCGGCACCCAATAGGCCTAGAGAGACTTGAGCTCTCGTTTCCTTTTTCCCTCCTAGTTCGATTGGGACCCTAAAGGAGATATGAAAGAGCGCAGGGCATTGGCGGCGACGGCAGTCCAATCTCCAATATGACTAACACACTCACATCAGTACTAGGTCTTGTGCTCAGCGCTGATGCCACCAGTTCTACTGGCAATTCACTATTCGGAGTGTTGAGCCGGAGCTTGTGAAGCCTTTGGCACTCATTCGATGCTGTGGCTCAAAACTGGCAAGAGCACAATGAACAAGTGAGCTGGGGCGTAGCGCGATGGGTGTGACAGAGCCATCGCCACGAACTGGCTTCCCATCACCAACCAATACTTGTGCTAAGGTCTAGTCAGTCGTCACATCATTATTGAATTTTTACTAGAAGTTGGGTTAGGGGATTGTATTTTGGCGTTAACTTGTATGTAAGGATGATTGACATCATTAACGACAAACATTGATCAATATTCGACTATTTGATATGATTAAATAGTCAAATATTGATCAATCTACTTCAATTAAAAGAGTCATTTAGAAATTCAGAATTTCCATAATTCAGATAGTAGCGGCTTTTAGAAGATTTTATTATAGAACTTCAAAGATAAGGTATTTCGCCTCGCTTCCAAATTTTTGTTAATTCGCTATTTTCCCTAGCCAAAACACCAGTGAATACATAGAATGATTAGTTTCAGAAAGCGAATCATTGTTGTCTAGTCAATCAAATAGGCGAATATAGAAGGGAACTTTTGGCTTGGGGCAGCATAAACAGAAAATAGTGCAGGCCGTGAAATCACACTTACGAAATATAAAGACCCTTTGATCCAACTAACGGTTTAGGGCGTGAATGTAAAACGTTGGTTATATCAAGAAATGAGTGTTCAAATCAACGTTCTCATTTAGTATCACATCTTAGAGGGACCGGGTTACTAGCATTGCTAACATTTCTGTAGTAACCTCTAGACTAAATGTGTAAATACGTATTTGAATCAGTGCTTCAATGACGAAAATTAGAATAAGCAATAATTAAATATGATCCATATTTGTTGACTATAGCCAAAAGCCCTTCTAGAGATGATGAGGTGTTTGTAAGTGATCTATACAATATGTATATTATTTTGTTGCCATATATCACCAAGTATACCCAATAAATCCTTTAAATTGTCATCCAAATCACATGCATCATCAACCAAACCTTTCCTTTCCATCACTGAACCCTACCATTATTGGTTGTTTACTAGCTGTTCGGTCGAGAGCGGGATATTATTGATGTAAGCCTGTGGTGGTCGGGCTGCCGGTTGTGCTGGTGATGTGCTCTGTGGTTGGCACTTCTGCTGCTCGAGGCTCGCTCCAATTTTGCCAATTCCTCCCTTTCGCGGCAGCGCTATCGGCGATTTAGAATGAATGGAGATGGAATGGGGCAGCCTAGCAAAGAAAAGAGAGAAAGAGCTCGTGGGTGCGCCAGTTCCGACCAATTCGCCGCTATTGGCAATGGAATTGGATGGTGCGGCACCCCGGTCAATGTGAATAACAGCCACTAGCTGTTTCATGAGCTTAGCTGGTGAGAATTTTGTGTGCCGTAAATCAATGATCGGTATAAGAGGATGGCGTTCATTGAGGTTCACGGTAAATAAACTGCCGTGTGAAAAACCGCAACTTTACTGGATCTCATTCAGATTAATTCAAAACATCTTTTGCAATCATTTACTTAATTAAGTCAGAATATTGGCTTTTTATTGATTTGGTGTTTTGCCTTTTTTAAAAGCTTACATGTTATTTTATTATTTGGAACGTGTAGTTGACACACCAATAACTTCTTCAATAAAAGAGAAAATATCTGAAACAGTAACCTTTCACATTTCAAGAAATCCTTGCAAGTAAATTTGATTTTAGTTGCTACAAGAAACTTAGATTCTCCAAAAGCGATAATCATAGAATATTTCAACATTCCCCCTCCCATCTTTGCCTAACACCTCAATCAGTTTTGCGGGCATATATCGCGCACCCGCTCTCCGATTTCTGTTTCCTTGTGTGCCCAATCACATTATTTGCCTCCTCTTGGAAATGTGTCTGTGTGTGACTTGTTTTGGTGATTGCCGGGCAGATGTCAGCCAAAACGGCAGCAGCTGTCGTCATCGCCATTTCTGGCTCAGTAATTAGGGCGATTGGAGCTGAGACAGACACATATATCCACTTGCTTGTTTTATGGAGCCCTTCGCATGTTCTTACCCGATTTGGCAATTGTTATTGGTGCGTGCTTGTTATACATAGATCATTACTTTCATATGAAATATATGTTTCGATGAAGTATCTAATGTAATGAAATGAATTTTTATTTTCAATTCCTCGCGTAACATCTAATTAATAACGATCAAACTTGTAATTATTAACTTGTTTAATGACTTAATGTTGATTTTCTAAATATTTTGAATTGCGTTATCTTTCATATACAATTATACTCGCGCCACACACCAATGCCTCTTGTTTCCAATGATATGCCATAATGTAAAAGAGTATTAATGGAGTTCCATTATTTGTTCATGTAACATTTTTATTTGTTAAAAACTCATTCTTGCACATTCGCCAATTAGGTTAACTAAATCATTCCATTTTATGAATCAATGATTGAGTGTTGCCATGGTCAGATGTGAAAAGGATACGGTCTGGCTTTCCATTAGCGGGTGTGATTTTGGCTGATTTAGTGCCTGTTTGTTTTATGCTGCCTTCTATCCACAAATCATGTAAACAATGAGATATGCAAACATAAGCACGTGTTCTCTGTTTGCGTGATGATTACGCTGATTGACGAGTAATTGCAGAATGCATGGCATGTAAAATATGACGGTTAAATTTTCAAATGATAAATCAATTTTCTGTATTCCCACTTATTCCAAATAACAAGCGTTATTTTGCATAACTGATTTCTGACCTAATATGTGAGAGACGCCTAGTGATCAGCACACAATGGCTTGATTCCACTTATTTTTCTTTTGTTTCCAACAGCGGTATCCCAGGAGTGCGGAGTAGGGTAATGGTAAGCCCTAAGCAAAATGTGAACCTACATATAAGGACTGACCCATCACGAAAAAAGAGAAGAACAAGAAAGACCCATCACCCATCAACACTCAATAGTGCCATCAACAGTAGGAAATAAAGTCTTTTGTTTTCCATAAAAATAAACGATAATCCCTCTATTGCTCGTTAAATAAATTTTGAACTAACATATACCCAATATAATTTATTGGATCAAAATTTTTGTTTTTAAATTCAGACGAAATGTTTTTTGATAATTTAAAAATTTGTGTATGGCGTGGGGTTGTTTGGTTGGATCACGAGGGGTAAATTTTCGGACTATTTCTTGAGCGTCATAAAGACGTTAATAAACCATCATAGGATCAAACACATAAGAACATTTTGATTTTTACAAAAACAGTCACTTTCAACCGAATGTTGTCCTCCAAAGAATATGGGCAAATAAAATTGTATGGTTCCGTTTGTTGCATCCGTATCATGCCCACTCCAAAATAGTTTTTCTAGTCCATGTATCAAAAATGCGGACACCAAAAGATATTAAGGAATGGGCACATCTGCTGCGAGGAAATCGAGGGAGAGAAAGCTTGATTTGGGCACATTTCGATTAAGGTGCCTTTTTGGTCGCCCTCGCCAATCATTGTGCTGTTGTCAGCATGGGGCGTCAAGCCCACTCCCCAGCTGAATGATGATCGAGGGAGGGCTTTACCATTCTCCGCAACAGCACTCAATCCATATATTCATGGAAAACGAAAAAGACTGCTACTTTCACTGTGCATGGGGTTGGGTTGATTGGTCGGGTCACAATGGGTGGTTAAGGGCATATGGGCTCTACATGGCATCTCCAATCACTTATTAGGGATTTTAGTAGCGGCAAGAGTGCATTTAGGAAGAATATATCTTCGTTGAATAATATTTACTTGGATTATGTCTCGATCGGCAGAGTTCGGTTGAGTTTTGGTTTTGGTCAAGTAGTATTTATGTCGTTTAGCTATTGCACAAAACTTGGTTGAAATATTTCCTCATTGTACAATTTCCAGAAATTGACTGATAGTAATTATTCATTTCCGAAAACTAATTATGTGAGGTAGTTGCAGATATTTCTTTCATATTTGTATCGCTCTTAACACAGCACGATATCTCAAACATTATGTATTGTATAACGCTCAGTCAAAAGTTCATTTCACGGACATTCAATTCAGGCAACCACATTTGAACTCTCTAATCTGTGCTCTGATCCACTACCTCGCGAAGACATATTCCTTCGCGAAAACCTAATCTCTTCAATTCCCATGCCTGTCAAGTCCATAGAAATCCCGCAATCCAAGACTGATTGAGCAATTCTAGCAATCCAGTCCCAGATCAATCTATCCAAAAGGGACATAAATCGATCCCATTGAGGAGGCATGACTACCGAGGAGGACAGCGCCATATGCCATACTCCGTCGTCCTCCTCGACAACTTCTCCAAAATCGAATTATTCTTCCTCAACGAATAGTCTGAAAATGGCTCCGAACTCCGTCGGTAAAAATGAAGTTGAGCAAAATTCACAGCTAAATGGTCGTCACTCGCCTAACGAGAACCAAGACATAGAGAATGAGCTAAGGCATAAGGATCACCAGGTAAGTAAATTATTTACAAATCCCCCTAAACTCTCAATTTTGGAATATTCGGCAATGCATATAAAGTATAATAACTTGGGGGCTTTTAAAAATTAATTTCCTTATATAGTGATCGTAAATGTTACTTTACTAAGAAGCCATATTTTTGGTGTCTGTGTGGTGTCCACTGACGTTTAGACCCCTTCCACCGCTCATTTCCGGGCAAGTGATAGCTTAAAATGTTCGTACGGATGTGCTGATACAGATTTTCAAAAAATTTAGACAAAATATAGACAAAAAATTTTTAGACAATTTTTTAGACAAAAATTTTTTTTCGTCGCGGAACGCCGCGATAGCGGCGGTGCTTTTTATAGCTAATAGGTTTCCCCATTTACACACTTTTACAAGCGCCTTAGGCGCTAGTAATATTGTACTTATTAATTCACGTTATCATTATACTCGCTCGGCATGTTCAGTACTTTCTGATATTTGAAACTGAACGAGAGAGTAAACCAAAAGGAAAAATTAAATAAAATTTCTACGATTTTTAGATTACCTCCTTGGAAGCAGAAAACAGAAGGTTAAAAGCTCAGCTGAGCGAAAAGGAGGGTGAATATCAAGCCAGACTAGGCGAATTGATTCAGGAACTGGAAAGGCACGCTGAATTGGTTGATAACCTGCAGACAAAGCTGACTGTTTATGAGCGCAAGGAAAAAGTCGCACAACCGACAAAGTTAGTCTTTTAATTCATAGCTTTAAAATATTTTCTGAAAATTTTGCATGAGTACTGTAAAAAATGGTATTTCTATATCAGAAATGCGTGTTCTACAAAATTTGGTCAGTTGTAAAATGCAGTTTACTCCATACTATTAATTCAAATCAAAACCATATTTTTAGAATTATGTACTGCCTTTAAACTTACTTCCTTAAACATCCGCTTACATAAAACTACATAACAACGTGTACAAATTCGAGACATTCAGAAAGAGATTAAGCCAATTTGAATATATAAGATAGGTAAGTAATTTAAAACCTTTTATAGGAAACATCCCAATCAATACACTAATCGGTTACCTGGCGCTCCTATCAGAAAAACGTCTAATGTGCCCCATAAGCAGCCACGATACAGTTTAAGCCAAACTGCAAATGCGCGCAATCCAACCGCCACACAATCCGTGGAACAGTTCATACAATCGAAAGTGCCAACAAATCCTGACGAAATTTGTGCCGCTTTAAGTTCATTTGTTGAGAAGAACAAAGCGATTAGTAATGCAAATAATGTCTTGAATGGTACACCGATGGACGAAAACATTAACGCCATCAGTTTTGGCCAACGAGATGGTGAAAGTAATTTATTATTCTTGTTGTGCAGTTTTAACTTCAGTATTTCAGTTGACTCAGATGCGTTAGAATGTCTCAACAAATTGATATCGGAAAATCCCGCGGCAGTTTTCCTAAATGGCGGAAACACGTCTTCCAACGGCTATCAGGTACGAAATATCTATTTGCCGTTCGTATAGAACTTTGGGATACTGTGCTAAAAGTAAAAATATATTACTTCGAAAATGTAAAGTTATAAAATCTATGAGGTCTGCATTTTATCACTAGTTGTATCGTATTTAAGCGCTGAATACTATTCGAATTTACGATAATTCATCAGCCTTTGGAAACAAAGTAAAATAATATACGCAATATGAACAAAATTTTCAATAAGGTTTAATTCCCATTTAAATCCTCAATTAAATTGCCTAACATGTGTGATACATAATATTCATACACATATTTTAGTACGATCAAACCGGCCTAACGGAAACAGCAGTCGATCCAGCTCAACTCATTGCAATGCTCTTCGACAACTCCTCAAGTCCCACTCCCACTTCTCCGAAACATTCAAATTCGAGCGCTGCTATCGTTTCGAGCATAGAGCGCGTTTTGGAAAAGGTCGAAAGCCAGCATCTATCAATTCAGAAACATTGTAAATTGAGCGATAAGGAACGGGAAAAGGCAATAGATGATTCAATCTCTTCCACCATAAGCAGTGTAGCGGCGAGTGGCGGAAAGCCTCTTTTATCTTCAAACACGGTAAAAGCATATAGTTCTCCTTTGAGTTCCATGTCTATACAAACACCTCAAAATGTGCCAAAACCGCAGAGTGAAGAAGAAACAAGGATAATCAATTTGATGCAGGTATAAAATTAAAATAAATGAGTCTATATTAGGCTTTAAATTTTTTGTGTAAATTTATGTCAGAGACATTTGAATTTTTAGCAGCGAATGAGTCAAAACGTTGCAAGAATTGGAGATCATGCGCTTAACACTATAGAAATTGCAAAACAATGCAAACGCTTAATGGTTGCTTACAATATTGGGCAAAGATTATTCGCTAAAGCAGTCATGTGCCAGGTTGTCAAGGTAAAAATTACTTTATAGAAAGCATTAAGCAAAGATTAAGACTATTTGAAATTTATCTAATATTTTAATATTTATGAAAACATTTAAATTCGCTAACTTTCATTGTGCGACACGATTGTACTATACTTTAAACCCCTTTTTATAATCATATTTTAGTCTCAAGGATCTCTAAGCGAACTGCTTTCAAAGCCAAGAGCCTGGCACAAACTGACTGACAAAGGAAGAGGTACTGGTTCGTAAAGTATCCTTAGAAATATCGTTTAATTCGCATTTTAGAAGCGTTTCGTCGAATTTTCGGTTGGCTCTCCGATGACACGGCAATAGAACTTTTATGCAGTCTCTCTCCAAGACGTGTGGCGATGCCATGCGATAAAATCGAACACCCCACTGCAGAGTCATTACTGGAGTCCTATGGTCCAGACTCATCACCGTTACCACCAATGCCACCTGCAGAATTCCCCGAAGATCTAGACAGCGACAAAGTTGTGGACCCAATGATGGATTCTATTGTTAGTAGCCCACGATCAGCTATAAACGAATCTGTTACTAGAGTATGTTTGGAAATAATATAGAATCGGTTTAGTTGTCAAACTAGAGTAATGCGTCGCGCCTTCGGCGCGTTCATGGGGTGGCACAATGTTGGGGACTAGGCATCAGTTTGCAAGGAATTAATTTCCAGAAAAACCTCTCGACACCGCCGCTTTCGCCGTCTTTTTGAGGTAACACTTAATGCTTGGGATACCTTAATTTTGTTGTTTAAATTGGAACCTTTCGTATTATATCGGCTGATTGAAGAAATTGAAGGCTTAGCCAATGGAATTCTAAAGGTACCGATTTAAACAACAACAAAATTAAATATCCTAAACATTAGATAGCCCGGGAAGGCGGCGAAAGCGGCGGTGTCGAGAGTTTTTTCTGGAAATTAATTCCTTGCAAACTGATGCCTAGTCCCCAACATTGTGCCACCCCATGAACGCGCCGAAGGCGCGACGCATTACTCTAGTACCCGCTAAAACCTCGTGAGAGACCTCGTGAGAATAACACGACCTCGTGAGAATGTACCTAAAATCTGACGTCAGATTCGGATTCAGCATGCTTGAAAACCCCCGGGTGCTAAAAATCAGCCCCGTAGATGCTTTGGTTTAAAAAGTGCATTTTTTGCCAAAAAATCCACTTTTTGGCAAAAAAATGCCACTTTTTGAGATCGCCGCTCCCCAATTTTTGCGGATTTGTACACCAACTTTTCGAGACCTACAAAATGAGCTATCACACACCCCTGTATCGGGGGTACAAAAAAAGTTTCCTTTGTAGCGTCAAAAAACCCGCATTTTTGCACTTTTTGGCAAAAAATGCCACTTTTTGAGATCGCCGCTCCCCAATTTTTGCGGATTTGTATACCAACTTTTCGAGACCTACAAAATGAGCTATCACACACCCTTGTATCGGGGGTACAAAAAAAGTTTCCTTTGTAGCGTCAAAAAACCCGAATTTTTGCACTTTTTGGCAAAAAAATGCCACTTTTTGAGATCGCCGCTCCCCAATTTTTGAAAAGCCGGGCCCTACAGCTCGAGACCTACAAAATGAGCTATCACACACCCCTGTATCGGGGGTACATAAAAAGTTACGCCGTGTGACGGACGCCGGACACGTGCGACTTAGGTAGAGTGGATAAGTGTATGTTTGATATAACCGGAATTCGTAAACATGAATTTTTTCGTAATTATACGTTATATACCAAATTAGCTTATTAAGCATGAATGTTTTAAAAACTGGATTCTGAAAGCGCAACTACTGAATAACATAATTTTTCAGCTTCCCATGCCGCCTACAAACATCATTGTAACCAAAACCATCGCCTCACCTTCCCCAACACCTCCAATTTCGCAAAACATCGGAGTTCGTAACAGCGCATCCATTAATACTGTAACTATGGTGTCGGGGCCGCGAACAATAGCTGGTGGAGGAAACAGTCGCTGGCGCCACGACGATATTCCAAAAGAGAAAATTATTGGAATTTTCGAGGCAGAGAAAGCTAAACTCAGGGAACAGGTATTTTTATTACTTTAAAAACGTTTCAGCTCATATATTGACTAAATTCATTTAACAATTAAAAAATATACATTTGAAGCGAATAATTCGTATTTTATAGGAATCTAACTTGGAACGCGCTGTTCGTTCTGCCTCACCTAGTTCTTCAAGAGGCTCAGTTGGTTCCGGTGGATTTCGTCGGTACCCGAAGCACGCAGACCAACCCATGGAAACTCGATCTTCCCATAACCAAGTGCATAGCTTCTCTGATTCTGATTATGTCAACAGTTCCGGTGCTATGGGCCAGCGGAGTCGAGCGGAGCCGGCTCCCATTGTGCAGGAACAGTTCGAGCGTTATCCGGCGTTGGACACAGAGGAAGTTGTGAAACAAGTGAAGGAATATTTGAGTCGCCACTCAGTCAGTCAGAGACAATTTGGGGAGAATGTGCTTGGTCTATCACAGGTAGTACGCTATAATAAATGATAAATATACACAATGATGAAAAATTGGTGGCTCCTTTCTAGAAATGTTTTAATTTCGAAAGGATTATTGCAATACATGGTTTTAAGCAGAATTATTTTCGTAGAAATTTTTGGACATATAGCACAAAATAACCGCCCAATTATTTTAAACAATAGAAGTCGCAGTTTAATACCTTCATCATGACTTTTCACGGCTATTCACAACTTTGATGTTTGTTTTTCAACTATATATTTAGTATGATTTGACTTTATTTTTATCTTCACCCATTTAATCAAATTACAGGGATCTGTGTCGGACTTACTCGCTCGGCCCAAGGCCTGGTCTCAGCTGACCCACAAAGGAAGGGAGCCTTTCATCCGAATGAAAATTTTCCTTGACGAAATGAGTGATCAACAACAAAAGCAGCAAATTAATGGGAATGCTTCTATAAATGGTAATGCTTTTGAGCAGAATGAAGACGGAGGCATGGATCAGCACACAGCCACCTCTGAAGAGTTTATATTGTCGATTTTGGACAAAATTAAATCAGAGCCTGAGCCAGAGAGTGAAGTGTGCTTCATCGAGGAAGTGGCAAGAAATAGTGGCTCTGGCCCGGTGGCAACATCTACTCCGCGAGGAGCTCAAATATCGGATGAAACTGCTAATGGTAACTTATATTACGAGACATAAAACAGCTAATTGTGATTAGCTAAGCAAAATTTGTAGGTCCCGAAAAGACGCCTACAAATTTTGTAAGACATCCCGCATTCATGTCGTTTTTCATTTACTTTCACATTTCTCTTTTAAACGAGCTTAAGGGGCTTCCCAGTAGGCGCGACAGGTTCTAATGATTTTCGCTTCAGTAGTTTTCATTTACATTATGTTCTTCTAATTTATCGTAGGACAATTATTGTTCAAATTTGATCAGAAGTATTGGAAATTGGTTGAAAGTTCAATAAGAATAACTTAATGGCACGAAATTATTTTATGAAAGCGCGTCGTCTGTATTTATTTTGTCCATCAGCACTCTTTTCTTTTAATAACTTTTTAATTACATATTTTGAATTGCCAAGCAGGATAAATTCTACATATTCTTTTATGTTGCAGGTCATGAGTTGCCTTGTTCTGAATTTTCAAATGAAGTGGCTGAGACAGATCCGACGGACTTTGGAGATGAGCTCGACACTACAGACATAGCGAGGAGCGTCAAAGATTTTCTCAGCAAAAATGGCGTATCTCAGCGAGCGTTTGGAGAGCATGTGATGGGAATGACTTCCGGATCAGTATCGGATTTGTTGTCGCGTCCAAAGCCGTGGGTAATGCTATCATGGAAGGGCCGGGAATCATACACCAAAATGTACAATTTCCTAAGCGACGAGAAGTCTATGCAGGTTTGTCTTGTTCAAAGGTTTTTAAACAATAAATATGATGTTAAGAGATGTGATAACTCATTTCTCATTTAATTTTTACATTACAATCAGTTTAAATTAAAACTTTACATATAATCGCCTATTTCTCTACATAAAATTGATTGTATAAATCTGCAGGCGCTGATTAACGGAAATCATCCTTCAAGGACTTCTATAAGCACCCAATTCGTTCAGAAGAATCCCACCGAGATTACTGTTAAAGAGCTCTTGACTGGAACTAACAGGAACGGCTATGCCAATCTGCTCGCCAACAGCAGCGCAATTTCTCTAGTTACGAGTCGTCCAGCGATAAATACCTCAAGATTGAATCAGACCGTTAATTGTGTTTCAAATGACAGTGTGACATCTGCCAACGGCATAAAGAGGAAACTGGATGAACCGGTCACCAGAGCGTCTGCACTCGCACAGTCGAATACAATGGTACAACCGCCTATCCAACAGAGTCTTCCACCAGCAAAGAAAATACCGGTATGTCATTCTATGTGTCATCATTGAATGTCATCGGCGACGAAAGACGTTTGAATTTAATTTATCAGAGAGTATAAAATAAGTAAAACTGGAGGATACACATTGTTTTCTAGTTATCCTATTTTCAGAGAAATCCATAACATGACCCAAAATTCGACCCAGGACCCCGGACCAAGATATGGACGTTGGCACGAACCAATTTTGGGTTGTGTCATGGATTGCTTTGAAAATACCTTGGACAATACATGAGTAAATTGACCGCGGGAAATTCAGAAACACTGTTATGGTTACGATAAGTTACCAGAAATGGTGAAGAAAAACGACTGAGCACGACGGCGCCACAGGCTGAAGGAGGCGACAAAAAACGTACGGACCGAAATACAGGCAAAAATCAAATTTCCTCTTATGAAAGATTTTTTTTGCCAGGAAGCAAGTTCAGGTGTTGCTCTATCATACCTGGTGGCTGAAATATTCATCCGATGGATTATTATTTATATTTTGGGCTTTAAAGTTGGTACACTTTGCGTTTTTCAGTGTTAAATATGCCAACTTTGGGGCCCCAAATATAAATAATAATCCATCGGATGAATATTTCACTTGTCCAGTATGATCGAGCAACACCTCAAATTTTACTTTTTCATAAAAAATTTTGGACAAGAGGAAATTTGAGCCCAATACGACATTTTTTATGTTTTTTTGCCCAAAAATGGCCATTTTCGTGTGTTTTGGAGGAAATGCGACGTAGAACGTTCGAAATGGACTGGGATTTTTAGGGGTATACTGTTTTTCGATACGGCGAATCCGAATTTGGACTCAGATCCGGGGTGGTCCCGCCACGAAAGTTGGGAAAATTGCGGTTTTTGACGTTTTTGAGCGAAAATTAGCACAAAATGGTGCCAGAAAATTAGTATTGATGGTATTTCATTTTACAGTTCCAAATTTTTAATCAATTGTGGTCCGGTAAACACGAATTTGTGGTTATTTTTAAGAAAATTCGGTATTTTCGCGAGCAAAAAAATGATTGACGGACCTGGGGTTCGAACTTGAGACCAAAAACGCTCAACAGATCGTCCGAAAATGGCCATTTTTGACGTGATATGAAAAAAATAATTGCAGATTCGGAATCAGGGCATCGAATTACCCCTAAAAACACTCATTGCAGAAAAATTTTCCACCTTTTCAAAAAATCGATTTTTTTCGAAATCCATGTGGTACCCCCTATGGTCAAAAATGGCCAAAAAATGAAATTTTTTTGGAATGTCGGCAAAATGTGTTTTTAGGGGTAATTCGATGCGCTGAGTCCGAATCTGCAACTATTTTTAACGTAATGCGTCAAAAAATGGTCATTTTTGGGCCATTTTGTACCAAAAATGCGATTTTCCCAACTTTCGTGGCTGGACCAGGCAAAATCTGAGCCCGGATTTGAACTCCCCGGGGTCGATTTAGGGGGGTAGGTCGGATTTCCCGGGCATTTCTGATTTTCCGTACGCATTCTGTCGCGTCCGGCGCCGTTGTGTGAGAGGAACGGAAATTAAAATAAATGGGTTGAGCTCGTGCTTAAAACTGTTTCTCGGCTGGCTGTTTTGATAGAAAAATGACTTCAGAAATTGTAGCATTTTTATTATATTTAAACTAATTTACAAAGCAAAAAATAGACTAATTTATTAACTTACAATAGAGACAACTAGCTTACAACGAGACAACTAACTAACCCCCCTTTGTGGGATTGTCGATGATGGATCCTGGTATAAATAAACATATGTTGCAGTTAATAGTGTTTATGACTAGTTAATGTGGCATAACTTGGACTACACTAAAGCTTAAGCTTTGAGTGATGGCGCAAAATGCTCCCAGGCTTTAGGCAAACAACCCAAGGTCATATTTTAGGTTTAAGCTTAGGCCAAGACTTATATCTTACGCTTAAGCTTATACCTAAATCTTGCCTAAGCCAAAACCTAAGCCTAACGTTTGTCGTTGTAAGGGTTGTTCGCCTAAAGCTTAGGATCAATTTGAGACATAACTCAAAGCTTAAGTGTAATCCAAGTTATGCACTATTAACTAGTTACTGACATTATAAACTGCAACACGTATACCATTGAGTAAAATGTTTTTGCAATATAGAAGTTTTGCTCAAAAAATTAAGTGGAATTCAATAAAATTCGACATTTTTCTAAGCTGCAAACTTTTTAGCGCTTCCAACGAACTATTATCACGGATAAGCAAAAAGAAGCCCTGCTTTATATTTTTGCTCACGAGCAAAGGCCCAGTACCAAAACAATCGATCAGTTATCCATCAAATTGGGACTATCTTCAAGAACTGTAACAAACTGGTTCCACAACTACAGAACAAGGCAAAAGGTTTGAAATTGAATTGTCCAAATATTTTTTTAGTAATACTCTAATTTTAGGCAAAAGAGATTCAACTGGTGGAAAATGGAATGATTCTACCCTCGGGACAAACCATTACCATCGACAATAGTAATGAAAGCTGGTTTAAGGCATGTCTTTGAATTAAATATCAATTCTATGATTGCTAAAAATAATAAAATGCAGCAAGATTATTTAAAATTAAATTATTAGAGATTAAACATAAATGTTGCAACTCATTAGCCAAGACCTGAACCATAGTGTGGTCCATTAACAACGGAATTCATCTTAGGTTACGTATAAAAATATTGTGCTTATCCTCATAGCAATGTTGCTTAGTCGAATCACAATATAGGTAGACCTCAACCCCTTACAAAAGTGGTGATGGCCTTCAGCGTAGTTTTTTCATTTCCTTCGACGTTTTGCTATTCTATATTGTGCATTAGTACACAAACGTTATTGTGCAACAGTTTATTTTATATGACCTTAGCAGTTCTATAAACGACGTTGGCGATTGCGAAAAGGGCAAATTTCAACATTCAGGGTGGTAATAGTCTTCAACGATAATTTTTTTCATTTCTAGCAATGTTTCGGTATTCTATATGGTACACTAGTGCAATAGTGCATAGTATTACCTTTATTATGGAACATGGTAATAATACGTACGGGCCACATGGTACATTTGGCCCTTATAGATCTAGAAAAAATCTTAGTGTTGAAGGTCATTATCACTCTGGATGTTGAAATTTGCATTTCCTAGCAATCGTCAACGGCCTGCTTGTAGAATTGCTATGGCTATATGAAATTAACTTTGCATAATAACGTTTATATACTAATGCACTAACGTACAATATAGAACAGAAAAACATATAAGGAAATTAAAAAAGAATAATGAACAATCACCATTTTCGTAGAGGGGTGGGGTCTACCTTTAATTGTTTAACGAAACGCTTAAATGTTGAGTGTCCAGAATAAACGATTCCCGTTCCACTTCGAGCTGAAAAATAATCCTGTATTTTAGGACTTGGCTGACATCCTGAAGAAAAATAACACCTCTTCCAGCTTAAATGGTACTACGTCCTCATCTTCTACTCCTGCCAACGAAGAAGACAACTATATTGGGCCTGATGATCTTTCTTCGATAGGGGTAAACAATACGAGCAGCAGCGCAGGCGGAGTAGAAAGCGACGGCCTAGGATCACCCAATAGTGAACAATATGCCATTATTGATGGCAATAAACTTTCACTCGCTTTGGATGACGAACTGGAAGATCAAGTATTTGAGGATCATGCTTATGCTGCAAAGGAAGAAGATTGCCACACTCCAGTGAATAAATCGAGTGGACAAAGAGGAAAAACAACCAAGAGAGTGGATACCGTGGTTCGAGAAAGCGGACCTGCTAGCTCAAGCCAACTGGATAGGTGTGTTAAACACGTTTTAATTTCCATTTAAGGGACAGGGGATTCGATGTTAAATGGAAATAAACGAAAAAGAAGCTGAGAGGCACGTTTCGGGATTAAATACCCTCATTTTCAAAATATGATAAAATCGGTAGAATATTGCTTATACTTCTGATTTTCAGAGCTATCGCTCGCATGCACAATCGACTCACTTCTACTTCGGTGGCCAGATCTTGATCTCATTGTGCTAGCCATATTACTTTACGATATTGCTTTTGTACGAATTTCTCTTTGTTACCTTCAAATGCATTCAACCAATTGCACTAAGTATTAATCCATTATTCTAGTCACATTCCATGAGTTTTGATTGTATTTAACAATTTTTGATGATATTTTACCAATACTGAACTTCTTAACGATCTCGTTTTGACATTGCAATTTATTACTGCAATTATACTCTTACACATCCAATTAGAATTCCACTTCGTATTCGATCATGATCTCTACAATTTTGATATGTTGCTTCAATAAATTATTTGATTTCTATACCGCAAACCAAATAATAAGTACAGCACATTAAAATCACAAATATTGCGTAACAGAAAAAAGTATATGAGAAACAAAAATGAGAACACCCATCTTAACTATCTCTATGAAATGACTAATTCGGTAAAAAATCTTGTATGAAGACATCATCTATAGCCATAACCACAATGCTATACAATAGCCACCAATGGGAACAAAATAATCCTCGCATATAAGAGAGAAACCTTGAAATGGGTTCAGCGACCAGAATTGTCATATTTAGATATAATAATTGGAAAGAATACCCATTTCATAACTGATAAATGTTGAAAGTTTCATACGTAATTATCATCACTTTTTGAGTACCCTTGAATTATAAGTAAATTTTTGATGCTTCTAAATAACTAGTTTCACAAATCTTTTATAACAAAATTTGTCAACAACAGAACGACAAAAAATTAAGTCATAACGATGTTAGACCTTATTGAATGCCACCACGTCTACGGACTGTACTAAGTCCTCGTTATCGGTTATTTGCTCCTCTAGCCAGTCGCTTGACACTTTTTCGTCTTCGATGACACAACAAATTTGCAGTTTATTCAGGCCGTATGCGATTGGTAGAATTTTTGAAGCTCCCCATACGAGCCCGTCAGTTGCGATGGATCGTACGTGTTTCTCGATTTCTTTCAAGTCAATAGTGTCATCCCATGGTTTCACATCGTAGATGATGTTGGACTTAGCGATTGGACCGGGCTTCTTAGACTTCTTCTGGAAAATGTTATAACGTGGTAATTTTTTAGCAATTTGTTCACCGAAGGGCTATGGCATTTTTACTTTGCATAAAAGATACCCTAATAAAGTTACGCTTAAATAAATCTATGAAAAGAAAGAAAAATGGAAAGAGAATGCATAGATGCTAACTATTGAAAAATATCTTTTTTGCTTACGCCTAAAAATTTGATTTGAAAATTTGACTTTTGCAATAGTTAAGCTAACCTCAGCATAGGCCTTGAGACGCTCTTGCTTAACACGTTCCTTCTCTTCGTCGTCTTCGCTTTCACTTCCGAACAAATCGAAGTCATCTCCGCCCCCAGCGGCTGGCGTAGCTGCAGCTTCACCACCTTGGCTCTGTTTTGGCCAACTAAAATGATTATAAATTAGCGGAATATATATAAGTTCTCTCATTACCTAGAGCGTTCTTTGTCATCAAAGCTGGCAATGTGTTTGTACCAACGAGCGATATGCGGATACTTCTGTGCTGGAGCCGAGCCAAAGCTTTTGTGAGCAACCTCATCCTCTTTCGACGGTGCAAATCTAAATTAAAATCACTGTTTTAATTTGGGTCTGACTAGGAACTACAAGCCAAAATTCGGGACCCATGACCGTTTTCCTAGGTTTGGAAATGTTCCAAAATTGAGGGACGACTTCCTTATGCCCTCAGCACCTACGTAGTTTCCTGTTAAACCATTTTAGAGCAATATTCCAAATGTTCGGACGTGACCAAACAAAATATATGTTGTAATAAAAATTCGTTATCAATAAAAACCAATATTACGGATAATAAATTTTTATTGCAAAATTTTATACGTAAATAAGTGAATGTTTTACACTCATTTTATTTAACCTTAAATTTTTCTAGAATTATAAGGTATAAAACTGACCCGTTCACATAGGCTCTGCTAGCCAAATACGTGTTGAATTCATCAAGTTGCTTGCCGTCGTTGGTACTCACTTTTCCTTGACTGAATGCGAGGTCGCTCATTTTCGCTTACTTCAGAGAATAAGTAGAATGAAATTCGTACTGATGCTGAATGATTTGATATCGGCAGAAATATGAACAGAAATTTAGTACAGTATGACATAGAGAGTAATCGCTTTGGGATAAAATCATACACAAATATATGTTAGGAGATATGGCATAATAATTCATGTTGAAGGATTTATTCGAATACTGGCTCTATAAAATCACAAAAACATCTCCCTAAAATGAATATATATGACAATGTGTCGCAAATAAGTGCGTGGGATTCGCGAGTCTCGTGCCGCATAGAAAAACCACGCAATTGCACTTTATGCCGGGAACAATAAGCTGAAAACAATCTAGTCTCAGTATGACTCTAAAATGAAGTTTGATGTAGGAAAATTTATAGAGTACCTTGGGATGAGATACAATGTTTCAACAACGCAAAAAATGTGTTTCCAGTTTACAAAAATCATGTATTCTAATGAAAACTATGGTGGAGTATGGTAAAAATACCGAGATAACAAATTTTCCGCAAAAATGCAGCTACTGGTTGACCCATAAGCTCACTTTTACACTTAAGTTAAAAGAAGCATGCATTTGAATACCGTATTTTCTCTAATTGAGCCCCCTATAATAGACCGTCCTACAGAAAGAGAAATTGTGTGTAAAATATTTATGTTGTTATTGTGTAAAATAGCGCATGTGCCCAAAACGTCTAAAAACACAAAAAACATTCATAACCCAACTAAAACATAACCTTACGGGGTGAGTAATGGCTGAAATTGAAGTTAGGCTTTAGGCAAACAACTTTAGGCTTAGGTCAAGACTTATATTTAGGCTCAATCTTAAGCTCAAGCATGGGTTATTGACAAGTTTTAGGCTTTCAGCTCGATCCACCCCGATTCACCCCGGGATGATTGATCACAGTGACCATTAAACCGTGGTAACTTAGGTATTTTATCACCATTCTGGGTTTTGTAAAAAGTATCTTGTAGCTCCCGAAGGGGCATATAATACCTCAACCTAATATTTCCAATATCTCGCAAATTTACCCACGAAATTACCTCGGGGTCAATCGGTCCACTTTCGACCCAGCCGATTGACCTCCGAAGAAATTTCGTGGGTAAATTTGCCAGATATTGGAAAAATTATGTTGTGTACTATATGCCCCTTCGGTGGCTACAACATACTTTTTACAAAACTCAGAATGGTGATAATATACCTAAGTTACCATGGTTTAAAGGTCAAGGGTTAATCTTCCAGGAGTCAATCGTCCTGAAAGTTTAAGCTTATGCCAAGATTTGGCTTAGACTTAAGCGGGGGCTTACTGATTTTATAGAGATAATCGTTAGCTTCAATTTAAGCCATTACTCGATCCTCAAGCTTAAGTTTTAACTGAGTTACGGCATTTTTTTGTGTTGTGTTTAGACGTTCTGGGTTTAGACATTTTGGGTGTATGCCCTATAATAGACCCCTGGAGGGTAAAGAAATATGTATACACCCGGGAAGTCTATTAGAGAAATATGGTATGTTAAATTTTGCGAATTGTGCGAAACTTCTCGGATCGTTAGAAAATCCACACAAAACAATCCGTGGCCAGGCGAAAAATAACAGAAGAAATCAATTTCAAAAACGATCCGATGCTTACCCAATATATTATTGTGATTTGTAGACTTGTTATCGTTCATGTTTTGCTAGGCATGTAATGATTGTTCAGTTTAAAAGTAATTTTTAAGTTTAACCGCTTTTTATAATTGTAATACACTTTATCCAAACATATTTGCAAAGCTCTGATGAACATGTAGCCTTATGCCAGAACCAAAACTTGTTCCATATGCTCCTCCTCCGTCACTACTTCCAAAAAGACTGCCGAATAATCCGCTCAATCCTCCAAACCCGCCAAAGCCACCATTTGAGGAGCTTGATGCTGATGATCCTGTTTGTTGTGTTACTCCTCCGGTGTTTTGGATTTGGGTCGGCATTGTTGAAACAGAGCAATCTACACTCGACCAGCCTACATAACAAACGCATCCAGTGGTCGGCTGACATACCCCATGGCCACTGCAAGGTTGTTGGGCATTTAAGCAAGGAACGCCACCAAGACCCCAAATCGAGTCACCTGCTACCATACACCTGAAACTTTAGTAGAACGAACATATAATTTTTTTAATATGCCGCTATTTTTCTAACGCAGATTTCCTAAGGCAAAAATGCGTTAAGCCGAGGCCCCAAGCCTCGGCTTAACGCATTATTAAACGCATTATTAAACCGGCAGGATATAGAAACGTTACCTTCCAATACAAAATTCACTCGTCGACCAAGTAAAACGAAAATAACTTTAGTTTTTCACATTTGAGATATATTTAGGTGTATTCTTATTGGAAAATAAAAATTACACAAGTAAAGTCTTCATTTTAATAGAAAAGATTATTTTATGGTGAAGGAATGGCATATTATTGAGAAATACACCAAAAATTTGAATTTCCCACCAAAAGGTACCATTATCTGTGACAAAGAAATCTGTGAGAAAAACCAAATCTGTGACAAAAAACCCAAATCTGTGATAAAAAACCCAAATATGTGACAACAGACCCCAAATCTGTGACATCCAAAAATCTGTGACAAAAAACCCGAATCTGTGACACCAAAAACCTTTACGTGTTTTTAGTGCATTCCGTGAAAAATTTTTCATATTCTAGAATTAATTTAAAAAAATTATAGGGGGTTTTACCGGGGGATTTTTACCGTGGGGGGGTTTATCGTACCCCATTCTTAATGTCCATTTTTGGTGTTGTTTTCACTATGTGAGTCATAAATATGACATTGATGACTCTATCCCAACTTTTTTCATAGTTTCCTATTGTTTTTACAGATTTTCAATAGGCTGGAGCAAATCCAACGAAAATAATTGTCATCATTTTTTCATCACACATCAGAATCGCCCCTGATTGTAGCCTCGGCTTTAGGAAAGGCCGAAACATAAATTACACGATCGTCTGCATAAACATATTGCTAAAAAGTATTGAACCATAAACATGCCTATTTCCTGAAAATCCTTGGTTGCATTGACATATAAAGTCACTCTTTGTTCCAATACACGTTCCACGGAAACTGCAGTCGGAGCTATCACACTGCTCATCCGACCTGCTATTGCCTGGTCCGCTATTATCCGAACTGCTACTTGAACTATCACTGTTTTCATTTATATCCGATTGGTCTAAACTATTTGTTTTGCGTCACGGAGCAAAATACGAAACAAAAATAACATACTCGTTTCGCATCTTCTTCCAGTGAATCCAAATTGACATTGACAAACTGGGAAAAATTTGGTTCCGCCAATGCAGGTTCCGTGATAGCTGCAATCCCATGCAGTACACCAAGTAGAGGACCCCCAAATGCCACCTCCTACTACTCCTGAGCCACCATTGCCATTTCCATTGGTTGGGTTGGTTATTCCGCTATTGGTATTATTTGATGGACATGATTTTTCGCAATTTTTCCCACAAAATCCATCGTCACATACACAATTAAATGTATCGTTGCAATGACCGTGTCCATTACAAGTAGTACTTCGGTCGCAATATGCTAAATATTCTGCTTTTATAACATGTCGTATTTCCTCTTGAATTAGCCCCTCTCCAAAATAAGCCCTCCCCTCTAAAATAAGCCTCTACAGAAAGAGAAATAGTATATAAAAATGAGAGGTTAGAGAAAAATTTACCAATTTTTGGGACATTGAAAAATATAAGCCCTGGAGCTTATTCAAGAGGAAATAAGGTACTGATGCTATAATTAGTTACCCTTCTCACACCTGTTCCCCGTTCGTATAACATCACAATGACAATTTGGCGCATTTTTTACTCCAGTGCAATTTCCATGCTCAGAGCAATCGCTGCGATCACATGGGATAACCTAAAATGGTTAAATTGTGTAGTCAAGAGAGGAGCTGTGCTTGTGCTTGTTACTTAAGGATTAACAAAACTACAAAACCGCTACCTTAAATTCGAAAAAAAGCAGTAATGTATAATTTGTAAAATCTTAGTCAGGAGCACTCCATGAAGTTGTAACACAGCGTATTATAAACTTACATTGTTGTCAGCATTTTCACAACGACTGCCCGAATAGCCTGTAGAACATTCGCATTTGGGGTCTTGATCATTTCCGTTACATTTTGTGGCATGCCCATTGCACATTGAATTTGCATTGCAGGGCGCTAAATTCGTCAGCTACAAATAAATATTTGTGGCGAAATAAAGTGCAACTACAAATATTCATGTGAACGTAGAACGTGTAAGCGTTCATCGATATGTAATAAAATGTTTTGGACAGAAAAGTTCTATTGTATTAATTTGAACCAATTTAGCAAAGGATACTTTAGACTACCATTTTGAACGTTCCGATAGTTTTGTTGGTAGTCCTGTAGCTCGTCAACCGTCCTTCTAATTACGAGGAGATGACACATAATCAACTGCGATGACGTCACCATAGTTATGATTCATTAATGTCTCTTATATCACAATGATGGATCATAATTATGATGATGTCACCAACCATGATTTCCTTCCTGTGATTGTAATGATCCTAGAGAGGAAAAGCAGTGTCGTTTGCAGTACACAGCTGACACAGACGGTATCCATAAAAAACTAACATAATTCACAACGAGATCCAGAATAGGGTGAATCACAACTGCACTTCGGGTCGTCCTTTTTACCACTGCAATTTCCTCGGTTATTGCAATCGCTCCTGTCACAGTCGATTTTCTGAATGTTTAGTCATATTTATTGTACTACTTTGTGTTGCGGATTTTTTTAGCTCCAAATTGCATCGAATTTCGTAATTTCTTTTAGCATTTATTTTTCCTAATTATTGCCAAATTTCGCACCAAGTTTATCGAATAAACATGTTAAAAACATGTTTTTCTCTCTTTCTAACCGTTTTGTATTATTTTCATAGAACCTACGCTTTTATCCTCGTTCTCGCAATTATTCCCGGAATAACCACTACTACATTCGTCGCATTCTTTACTGGTCCAGCGCTTGTCTGAACATTGGCATGTCCAATCTTTTTCCGTCCCGCTGCAGGTTCCATGACCGTTGCAGACTTTATTGCTGTCACATTTTTCTAAACGGTGCGAAATACTTAAAAAATATGCATTTATTATGCAAAAATATGAAGTTCGCTCTTAAGTGTAAATGTTTGTTGCCAAATTGCTAAAGGCTTCCCTTTTATATACGTAAATTACAGGCAAAAATTATAATCATCCTTCGTGTACGATTTTAAAGAGTCTAAAAAATTCATGTACCGTGCTACTTAGCCATTTGAGCCTATCTGCACAAAATGCAGGAAGTCACTATTTAGTACTGCCAATTTTTTTAGTTCGAAATTGATTCGAATTTCGAAGCACTGAGGTAAAATTATAAGCGAAAAATTAATAACCGTTTCGCTGCTAAGTCCTAGACTTGCATTACATTGTAAACTATAAGAGCAGCTCATAAACTTTCCCATAAAACATTAAACCTTTCTGAGGACAATAAATATTATGCTTTCCCAAAAGCATGTGAGCATAGTTGTAAGCCTCCTATGTGTCTTTTACTTACTGTCTTGACACCTGTCTCCAGTGAATCCCCCATCGCAGGTACAAGTCGGGCTATTTTTTACTCCACTACAATTTCCCTGATGATTGCAGTCACCCCTGTCACAGGCCGCAACATTCTTGTCAACATCTTTGCAATTATTTCCCGAGAATCCATTGTCGCATTTGCAATAATAGTTTTCAGAAGTGCCACTGCATTGACCGTGACCGTCACATTGCTTTTGGTTATCACATGGCGGATTTTTACATTTATCGTCACCCCAGCCTCCTTCGCAATTGCAGTTAGGATGGTTTTTGGTGCCAGTACAGGTGCCGTGATTATTACAGTCGCTTCGGTCACATGGTATTCTCTATCAAAATGGATAACGTTTACTCCACATACCGTATTCCGTTTTAATTACGCCCATGGGCGGAAATTATTCAATCCTCCAAAAATGTTGAGCTTAAATTTTCAAACTAAATTTTCTTCTCAATTATTTTCAAGGACAAGGATTGGCATTAGGTTTTTATTACATAACTCGACGAGATCTATGGGTGAGTTCCAATTCTCATAGGTCCATCTTTTCGCCAATTTAGCGCCAAAATGAGCGTTTGAATAATATTCTACTTTGGGAGGTCGGTTTCGAGGGGTACTAAGGGGGTTTGGGTCAATATGATGGAACCCTTCCAGAGTAAATCGACCCTGATGAATTCAAATCCGGGATCAGATTTGAACTTTGATCTTTGACTTTTGAACTTTTCCCTTTAAAATCTCGAAAAAGCTAAATTTTAAAGGGAAAAGTTCAAAAATGGCTAGGGGGCCAATTGGCATTCTGTTAACGGAATTAACAGGGAATACGGTATTTATCTAGGGCTGTGCAATCCTAACCTTTCCTAACCACCCCAATCCTAACCTTTTAAATACAAGGGAGGTTAGGATCCTAACCTCCCTATTCATGGGTTAGGAAAGGTTAGGATTGCACAGCCCTATATTTATCATGGCAAACATTGACTGTAAAATAATGTATCGGATATAATTGTGCTTTACTAAAACTGCGCCAGAAAGTTGCAATCAGTCTGCAGCAGACTGTTTCTGCTGACTGTCTCTGATGATGAGTCATTCTTTGTTCTAAGCCGAGTGTAAACAGGCTGAATTTACCATTCACCACCTGGTATATTAGAGCAGCAATAATTATTCCAGATGTCAGTCATTAAAGCATGCATATTTCCATGGGTCGTTTTATAAAAAAACAGTAAAACATTATACTTCTTTCCATTTTTATTATTCATCACTCACCCGCATTCTAACGCGAGAAATGAAGGAATTCTAACTGGAACTAGTGTGCCATACTGGCTACGCCAGGACACGTCCAGTTTCTCCGGCCTTCGAAGAGTTGCTTGAAATTGAAAAAAAAATTTGACAAAAATTTAAACCCCCAAAGGTACGCTTGTAAATTTTTGAGCCCGGATTCGGATTCAGCGGCACAAGAAATAGGGCTTAGAAAAATAATTTTGAAAAATTTAGTACTCCGGAGGTACTCTTGAAATATTTTTGACGGATTCCTCCTCTCCTGAAAACCCTCGGGTGCAATAAATTAGAAGAATCCCCTAATTAGTATATAAGAAATATTTGAAAGTGCCAGAACCGAAAAATCCTGTTTTTATTTTAAAAAAATGGCCATAATTCTCGATAAACGGCAAAATACTTCTTAATTCCAAAAAATGTCATCTAGTTAGCTCCTGAGGAGTCAAATGAGCTATCACACACCAAAGGTATTCGCAGGGGGGAGTAACCGTTGTTCAGGGATGGACACCACTGTAATACTAGTTCGTAAGATTTTAGATAAGCACAACAAAATTTAATGCGTATGATGTAATTAATATAAATATTAGCACGCAAATCATAACTTACATCTTTATCTCCATTTTGACACTTATCGCCTGAATATCCAGTGTCACAAATGCATGTATAATGGGCAGTCGTACCGCTGCCACAATCACCATGTCCATTACATTCAATTGAGTTGTTGCAAGGAGCTATAAAGCAATGTAAAGATAGAACTTGCCACTGTGTATCGCTCTAAAGCCTAAATCTAAGTCTAATCAAGCTTAAATTTAAGCTTGATTTTTAGCTTAATCGAGGTTCAACAGAAAGTTTTACTTTCTTTTGTACGTGTCTAATTTTCTTCAGTGTCCGTTCATTACAGGCGGCCCTACACTAAAAATTTGACTTCTTGAAATTTTTCATGTTGGGCCATATGGTACAGACAGACACCGGCAGGACCTGAAAAATACCGGCCCGGTATTTGTAAACGCATTATATTTTCTTTTTCGAAAACTTTTTCAAATGCTTACTATAATCATTCTTTGGCCGATCTCCACGCACTTCGTTAAATAAATTCAGTGCAAATGAAAGAAGGTAAATTAATCCCAAATATATGACAACATGGCCTAAATATCATTTATATATTGAGCTCTGGGACAGTACGCAATGTTAAACAGCGAAAGCTTTTATGGCAGAAAGCTGACATTACTGTAATTAACATTAAATTTTCACTTTCTGTTTCAAAATTAGTTAGCTAAGAATTTGTTTAAAATTTTTGTATGGTGATTCAGGGCACCAGTCTTGAGCAACCTTTAAAACACTGATATTACTTTTATCAATTTAACTTGTTGAATCATTGAAGTACATAGTAATACCTGGCGAAGGTAACTGTGCTCTGGACCCTCTCATAATGCGCACAATATTTATATATCTTTAGAAGAAAGCTTCAAAATACATCCTTGTTTTGGAATAGCATATACTTCCAATTGTTTACGCTATAATTTTAAATATTGAGAAATATACCAGTTTTACGCAATCCGATAACCTTTTCATATCTTTTCTCATTCTCGGGGCCGATTTCGTTGTTTATTCAGCTTTAATTTTATATGCACTTCGAAATTATCGCTAATTTAATCCCTTTGAGCAACAATTTTGGTCGAGTAAGTGATATGTATCAAATATATGCAGAAGAGAGTGTAGAGTAGCTTGCTCAATTCAACCACATTATGGCTTTTTTCATTTCATTGTAATAACAACTAGAAAAAGCACCGCCGCTATCGCTGCGTCCAGCGCCGCGACAAAAAAAAATTTTTTGTCTAAAAAATTTTGTCTACATTTTGTCTAAATTTTTTGAAAACCTGTATCAGGACATCCGTACGAACATTTTAAGCTATCACTTGCCCGGAAATGAGCCGTGGAAGGGGTCGAAACGGCAGTCCGACCACGCATCCACGGACGGACAGACAGTTCTTAGTAAAGTAACATTTACATTACCGTATTTTTATCGGGATTTTACACTTTTGGGTACTACTCTTTGAATTTTTTGAACGCCAAAAGCTGTAACTTTCTTCAAACATGATCTTAAACTCAAACAACTTAGGTGTAGGCAAGCTTTATATTTAGGCTTAAGCTTTAGACTAAATTGGCACAACGCCCATAAAAGGATACTAAAGATCTGTTTATGCGAATTGTTCCCCTGACGTTGAAACAATTCGCACAAACAGAACTCCTATCCTCTTATAGTATGCTCCGACTCGAGAGTACCCAAAACGACAGTCGCCAAATGTGTATTTGTTCATTTTATCGAGCAGACTTCGTTTGAGCAATTTGAATTGATGGTCGAGAAAAATACTTGGCGAAGTGTTTGTCAATTGGATAAATTTAAAATGCGAATTCGGAATTAATGTTGGCTGCGATGCAAATACTAATTTTTTTCTTATAACCTTGTAATTTTTGCTAACCAATATCCAAATTATAAATTGATTCTTTTGAGATCAAAAATGGATCCTGTGGAAATTGACGAGCACCTAACCAATGGCCATCTAAAGCAACTGATTATGTTCACAGGCTTGGACCTAACTAATAACCCGCAACATAGTGCAATATACACGGGTTTTGCAAATTCCCGAACGGATGCTACTCCCATGGTATATCGAATTCTAACGGCGGACCATGAATTGATAACAAGGAAAAGCAGTGAAAGGCAAGCCACACTTCTGAAAAGTGTTAGAGGTAGAGTTGTAAATAATTTGGCAAATACAAAGTATTTACTATACAATTCCAACCATTGGTAAATTTCTTAGACATTTCTTAGTCAAATTTCTGTTACCAATACAGTGAAGCTTGTCTATAATGTCATAAGAAAGTGCACTGCCGTTATTTAAGGGGTTAGAATGAAATAACTAATTAACATAGTTCCCTGAAGGCGACGCCGTCTCACAAAATGTGCATTAATTTTTAAAACACAGCTGAAAATTGCAAAAACAAAATATGATTTTTACACTTTTTCCAAAAATGATATTTCCAAATATGCGCATCTTTTAGAGTCGGGTCGATCAATATATGCTACGCTGCTTATTTTTTCATTCTTTTCTTGTTGAAAATGCAGTTCTCAAAATGGTCATTTTTGCGAAACTTTAGTATTCCAAAGCATTTTATAAGTTACCGTATTTTCTCTAATTAAGCCCCCGGGGCTTAATTATTTCATTCCCCCAAACTCGGGCAAAATTTTTCTCTAACCTCTCACTTTTACACACTATTTCTCTTTCTCTAGGGGGGTTAATTATAGGGGGGGGCTCAATTAGAGAAAATACGGTATAATCAATCCTGAAAACTTAAGATACTGCTTCGGATCTTGGCTTCCGAACAGCGATTAAATATCAGAAATTAGGAAACCATTCATGTTTCATCACTTTGGCATTTGTTTTCCATTAGTGATGTTATATAATGGATGCGCTGTAATATAAGCCATGAGAAATTTTTGAAATGAATGCACCTATGATTTTTTTCAGTAGGGTAATAATAATCTTTGTTTCGACCGTATGGTAAAGCAAACACAGCTCAAAAATTAGTAATGGCAACGAAATTCAAAAAAACATAGTTTCCAATTTCACATTTACAATTTTGCTATATAATATATTTTATATCATAATTTTGTTTGAATGTTTAGGAATCCTGAAACGTAGTTGGCCTCAAAAATATTTGGTAGAGAGGCCTGCGTTGGTTGTTTGTTTCGTGGACTTGGATTGGGACACATCAAATTGGGCGGAAAAGAAGACAGAATGCGAGTCAAAAATCAACTCACTCAGGTATTTCTCAATCGCATAGTATTTACTTTCAGTTATTGATAGGAAAGTAATAATTAAAAGCACAGTTCACCATTTTATCTTAAAGAACTAAAATTCTTCCAATTAATAAATTCTAGAAAATACCTGGGTATTATAATAAATACCAATTTTCTAGTCTTGTTAATAATTTTGCGCGCTGCGGCAACCTCAGAGCGTAAGCTCACCAAAACAAGTTATATCTCAAAACAATCCTAAGACCCATTCTTAATGTCATGATGGTTTTAATCGAGCGGTCTTTATAGAAAAGTCATAATTCAGAAATGACTTTACAGAAAAATCATTTTCTGAGTTTCAAAAGTTGCTATTTGACCACAAAACCGGAAAAATTGCAAAAATGCCAAAAATTAAGAGCTTTCTGGAAGTCAGTGCATGTAATTAGAAGATTAATTAAAGTGGAAAAATGGTAAATTGTTCCACTTTCTATATTTCAGACAAAGCATTGGCAGTCGAGAAATTCGTCTTTGCTTGGTTCTCGTGCAAAAGCATGCAACTGCACACCAGAACGAAAAGGTTGCCTCTGAAAAAGCAGCTGAGCTTTGCAATCAGCTTAGGCTACAACCCAAACACTTATTTACATTCCAACCGTGTGACTCGCAATCAATCGGGGATTGTATCGCCAGGCTGGAACGTTCGTTTAGGGATGTAGTTCAGGAGGCGTATTTAGTCACGCTGAAGAAGATTAGAGCCAGATCTGTTCCAAATAATGATTTGAGCTTACTTGTGAGACAGCAGTTTAAACAAGCTTTCATATCAGAACTCCGACAAGATACGCATTCGGCGCTGAGGTAGGTAGAGTTTAAATTAAAAGGGCATTTTGCCGCATGCATTTAAAATATGCTATTTTTATGGAGTCATTATGTTTCCCGGTTATATATAGCGAGCAGGCTAATAAAGGCCCAGCGAAATAAATTAAAATGACCAAACTTGAAAATTAAAATTTTGAAATATTAGATGTCAACGAAATAGAACATTTCCCATTTTTAGGTACTATAAATCATCTTATCAACATATTTCCGAATTGGAATTCACTGATACTGATGCATACGAGATTCTCTCCGTTGCCGGTCTCCTTAACTATAAAGTGTGCGAGTTGGCCTTCTTACACAATTCCGCATTTGACGCCGTGGCCCAATTTCGACGTCATCAGCACATTTTCTTTGATAAAGAATTAGGCACATATCCCAGCCGAGAATTAGCAGCTATCGAGTTCGCTTTATGGAAAAGTCAACAGGTTAGCATTTATATATCATAAGTTAGAGAAAATAATATAATTTTTATCTACGATTCAGTGCCGATTATTTGCCGATTTGTTCGAAAAGGCAGTGAGTAAAGGTGGTCTAGCTGCATATCCATTCCAAAATCCAGGACGATTTTTGGAAGAATCTGCAGCCCACTATAAAATGGCCAATTGGCAAATTCGGCAATTGAAGGTGAAAATTGGAGCATCTCAACAGCCCACACCCAATAAAACGACTTCTCCGGACCCCCTTCAGGCTTTTGGTGAGTATAATTTTAGGTGGCGAACTTCAAACGCTGGGTAATTTTTTTTTGCAATGAGGAGACGTTTAAAATGTCTTGCATTCACCAAATTAATTGACTTGAATTAACTTTTTTCTTGGATAAAAACAACAGTTATACTCTTTTGTACAAAATGGGAACTAAATCAACACTACGACACAAATTTTCAGACAGATCCAGCCAGTTTTTTGGTTATCGAAAATTTGGCTACCGTAATACCTGTAATTACTCCCCTCCTTATAATCCTGTGCAATGTGAAACTTAAAATCAGTTTTCACGAATAAGTTCACGGCAAATGCTGAATGCAGAACAAATGAGTCATTTTTTTAGGCATTTTCTTTCCGTTGTGCACATGTGGTGTGCATCAGGGCTGGGCGAGGCTCGAAGCTCGCGAGCCTCGGTGTTTTTGGCAGCTCGAAGCTCGAAAATGAGGCCAAAAAAACCGAGCTTCGAGCCAGGCACCCCTAAGAATGCACTTGGTCGAGAGGGCGCGGCCGGAGAAAATTTTTAGAAATTTTTTGTGAATATCCAACTTTTTCACGCAAAATTTTTGCCTGCGGCGCTATTTCGTTACCATTTTTCTTTATGTTTTTTAAAAATAATGCAAATTTTTATATTGAAACAGCAAAAATTGAAAAATTTCCGCCTGCGGCGCTGTTTTTTGGTTTTGAGCAAAGTTGTTTCTTGTGTTTTGGTAACTAAAAGTATTAAATATGATCTAAACGTGTCAAAATTAGTGCACATTTTTACGTAAAATCGGCAAAAATTGAACAATTTTCGCCTGCGGCGCTGATGCCTCGGTGTTTTTGGCTCGGTGTTTTTGGCAGCTCGAAACTCGAAGCTCGAAATTTTTTTGCCAGCTCGAAACTCGAAGCTCGAATCGGAAAATCCAAAGCTCGCCCAGCCCTGGTGTGCATTTAGTGTGTTTGTGAGATGAAATTGGCTATGCTGAAATCGCCGTGGCCTCATTCGTGAAAACTAACTATATGTTTATTTAGATACAAATCCAAATAACACAACTTATTTCGGCCAGAGGCCTTGGCGACACAAGCTTGACACACCAGGAGGGCTTGCAGACCAAGTGATGGAACATGCTGCAAAAGTTTACCTCGAAGTTAGGGTTCTACAGTAGCAATTAATTTTATTTCAATAATTATCTTACTCTGTTTCAGCAAAATGTGCAAGAGAATTATCAGCGCTCTTTGCAATTGCTCTCGATGGCAGTTCAGCAATTCAAAAGATATAATTGTGAAGCTATGCAACACATGGCTATGGTGAATATGGCCGACGACTATGCGAACATCCACCAGTTTCCAAAAGCTTTGCAGGTAAACCTATTACGAATCAATTGCTTCAAAGTTTATCAATCAACCACCTAAAAGTTGCCTTCAAAACATTAATTATTTGTTAAAATTAGGTATTATTTATTTGGTGAGTTCAGTTAATTGTTACTAGCGGCTTGGGACCCCATACGGGAGTCCGATTAAAAGTTTTGTGTACATGTATGCCTATATGTACTAAGTTCCCTAACATTCCAGGGGAGAAGGTCGGGCGCTCCGCGCCCGACCACAGGACTGGCTCGTCGCCTCCGGCGCCTCGCAACATTTATGGGGTAAGATAATTTGCACTGGAT
Source organism: Ditylenchus destructor (assembly GCA_022814885.1). NCBI lineage: Eukaryota > Metazoa > Nematoda > Chromadorea > Rhabditida > Anguinidae > Ditylenchus > Ditylenchus destructor. Next base: position 5,858,382 of record JAKKPZ010000002.1, on the reverse strand, counting down.
GACCCTCCCGAAAATACCTCACGGACGGACAAAAATTAGCAGTGGAAACCGAAAATGTAGGTCATTTTAGCTAAATTTTGTCTAAAATTAGGTACATTTTAGCTAAATTTAGACCTCAAATTCGGATTCCCCGCAAAAAGTTACCCTAATTAGGTACATTTTGAAAATAAGCACCCCTAAGAATGCACTCCAAAACATGCGGCGGACGCACGGAGGATCGTCGCTAACTTACTATAAGGATATAATTCCATGTGAATGTCTAACTTTTCAAACTTATGTTATTATGGGCTTATTTTTGAAATCCTTGACACTTGCTTTGCTTTAATTTTTCCCATAAAATTCTTAAACACATTCTACTCTTAGCTTGTCTTAATTACTATATAAATTTTCAGCTGCTTCATCATGTTGCAACCGAACTTCGACTTCGTAACTTTCGTCAATTATTATATGATGTCCTGGCCAAATACTTGAATATCGCGTATTGCATGGTCAATTTGACGGAGTACGTCTGGGCTTTGGTTCAGTTGCTGAACCCGAATACTAAGAAAAGTTCATTAGCAGGAATTGAGAACCCTGATGAATCAGAAGTGGAAAAGTGCTGCAAAAGTTTCTTATTACACCGTTTCTCTATTCCACCTTGTCCCATCGCAGCGGGGCAAAGTGGAATAGAAGTTGGAATATCTCAAGTTGATGTAAATTTCTCACATTTTAAACGATAAACAAATGTTAGTATTTTAGGTGGACTTAGCGAGAACGCAGTGGGAGCAATACTATAATCATAGTCTTCAAGTATCATTCAGTGTGGACATGACCCGACTAGAATCGTTCGTTCAATGCAGAGCTAGGTTTTTATGCACGTCTGATACGACATTTGCAGGGGATCCTTTGCCAATTGAGGTGATTCGTAAAAACTAATTTTTAGTATAATTTCTATATTTTTAAATATTTCTGTTTTATGACTAACCAATATTCAGTGAATTATTTCTGACAACATATATTTTTTTATAATGACAAATGCTTTTTAAAACCAAATTATTTTAGGTACAACTTATAAATCTGTCTAACTTTTCTATTACTTTCGACAAATGCCTTATTACAATCGACGAAATTACTATTGGTGTTCAAGCTAAAACGTCATCTACTTTATTGGAGGCTCACAAGACCCAATTTACTCTCCCCGCTACTACTGGATCCAAAGAATCGCGTCATTTGTACGCAATTTTATACCCAAAACTAGACGGGCCGAATCAAAGGAATAAACAAATCGTGGTGAGACTCAACGCTTAGGATGCCTTTGTTGTTTTACAGTTATATTGACAGATCCGAAAAGTAGCACTACGCATTGTGGGCCACGGCGTGTCTGGCAGCGAAACGAATAAAGCCAACGCTAGTTTCGATTGGGAAATGGATAACTCCAGCAGTAAATTTTCAAAAGCAAATCATATTGGTGATTTAAACCTTGATCAAGGCAGAACTGCGGTCAGGTCAGTATTAAAATGAAACAATAATTAAATGTTAGCTATAGGCATAATTTGTTTCCCTTATTTATGTTTCCACTTTAATTAAAAGTCAAATTGGCATTCAGATATTTATAGCTTAAATAATACGGAAATTTGATTGATTAAATATGCGATTTAGGGTTATTTCACAACGAAGAAGCGGAATAATTTTGAGCAGTCCAAATATTCCCATGTCTGATAGCACTGAAATCGGACTGTTGCTCGACGAAGCTGTGGATATTCCTTTTGTCCTTTTCAACAATGAAGGAGCACCCATCAGAAATATCAGGCATTACTAAAAATATCTGAATACAAATAAAAATGAATTTTTTATAGGATTGTTTGTAACAAAGTTTATAAGGAGGACGACCAATCATCTACATCCGGCACAGAAGGAACATTGGTACCAGTATATAATCAAACTATTTCGGACGTTTTGCTAACTCATCAATCAGTATGCATTCATCATGAACATTATGACTTCTCGGTTTTTAATTAAGGCAAATTTCTCTGTGCGGCTCAGTACAAAATCTACCAATTGTGTTGGCCTTCAAGTACAGGTACGTTTAAAATTTGACAGTTTCTTGAGAATACAGGGTGGTAATACAGTTCTTGATAATACAAGCCATACAAATATTTTATGGATTTCATTTGTCCATAAAAATTCTGTGATACCCCCGCTACGCACGTGGGGATTTGCCGGGGGTTGCAGAGAGGATCGGCCATCTTTTTTATTTCCATGCTAAGAGTAGTTGATACGTTTTCAAAAATGTAGGGCCAAGTGTCTAGTTTCTAAATATCGAAGAAAAATTTTTTACCCCCGCCCCCATTGAACTCCCTGAAAAGTGCAACCTCCTCTGGAAAATCCCAAAAAACACGTTTTTCCAGAGGTGTTTGCACTTTTCAGCGGGTGAAATAGTGGGTAAACATTTTTTTCTTCGATATTTAGAAACTAGACACTTGGCCCTACATTTGTGAAAAAGTCCTCAACTACCCCTAGCATGGAAATAAAAAAGTTATGGCCAACACCCTCTGCAACACCCCGGCTAATCCCCACTTGCGTAGACCTAGGCTGAACTAAAGTTTTGATTTTTGTTTATGAGACTCCCTAGAGTCTTGTATTGTATAAGAATGCGACTGCTAACAATGTTACAATAATAACATTATCAAATCAATAAAATAAACGGTTCACTTATTTTTGACTTTTAGAATCAATTTTCGGACGTTTCCCTTCCCGGATTATTAAAATAGCCTCCTAGACGAACTTTTCGGCAGGAAACTCAAATATTTTAAGTGCTGACCATATTTGTAACACTCAATTAAGTTTAACATAAATATCACTATAAATAACCTTACAAAAATGCCCTTTCCCTAGATGCATCCACCATCAAACCCCTGAAAAAGGCCTGAAATAAAGATCTGTTTTCTGTTTGCGATTGACCATGATTCTATATTTATTATCAAATCAGCTCTATAACCGCATATTTTATAGGTCACCTGCCTGGCAGACAACAAAGATGGTGAAAGGGATTGGATTGATTTTCAAAAAACGTTTGATGTGATATGCCAAGAAGCTTTCGTTTCGAATACAAGAACACTTTCACAAAATGTAAGACATAAAAAGCTTGTGTTGTTCGTACTATTTATATATGTTTTAGGGCGATCAGCTTACTGCCATAGTTCGTGGCCAGCCCGCTGTTTTGGAAACAACCATAGATTTAGGACACTTTTCTGGCAGCCAGCACTTGAGCATTTATTCAATTCGTTGGAATTTGGTAGGCATTTTTCAGCAAAACAGAATAATATCACTTTTTTCTCATTTCCACACACTTGCATGTTTTTCTATAAATATAGTTACTTCCTGCTTTTTATTTCCCGCTTGCATTCCTAAAATATTTTAAAGCCTTTTTCCGGGCTCAAACATCACATGTTTATTTTTAATGATATTTCAATTCTTTGCAACCTACGTCGTTTTTCGGATTAATTCTTGTATAATTTTGATTTCATAACATACCGTAAATCCTCTAATTAATCCCCGGGGGAATTAATATTTCGTCAGGTTCTAGAGGGGGATTATTTGAGGGGGGAATTAAAATTTTTGGGACTTTTTGCCAAAATCTTTCGATTTTTGGCAAAATTTGGGAAAAGTTTCGAAAATTTAAACCAATTTTGAATGGGCGCCAAAAAATTTTCGCCAAAAATTTGAATTTTTTGGATTTTTGATCGAATTTTCGGCAATTTCTACCTAATTTTTCAATTTTTTGGCCAAATTTTGTAAAAAATAGCAAACTTTGCTATAAAAATTCTAATTTGCGCCAAAAAAATTTGAAATTGCGGCAAAAAATTAGAAATTGCGCCAAAAATTTGAAATTTGGAAAAAATTGGAAAAATACCCATTTTGGGGGGATTTATTTGAGGGGGATTTATTATTTCGTTGGGGGTCCAGAGGGGCGATTAATTAGAGGATTTACGGTAGTATACTGCCTCTTCCCTATTCTCATGATTGATTTCACCATTTCACTGCTTTGCGTCATTTCACGTTGTCCCGCCGCGAAGAGGCAGTATATAGAAGATATTAAATTAAGTGTATATTTTAAGTTATATCATACGGTACAAAAAACCGATATCATTTGTAGCATAGCATAAGTTCGTTCGCAATCTTTATATCGGTTATATTTTTTCCCTATTAGGCTGAATCGTTCATGGAGTATCACTTTCAAACTACATTTTTCGGTGCAGAATGTGATTTTATTGCATTTGGATCCCATTCAAATACACAGACCATTTTTGTAAAAAGGTTTCAAAGAGAACATTTCCAGTAAAATTGACATTTTCCAAACTATTAATTAAACGTATCGTAGTAAGACGCTTTTTAAAGTGCCGCTTAGCTTTTTGATGACGTTTTATGTTCCAAACTTCGTCTTAAAGCGCGAAATGGCACTATTTTTTCAAAAAAGTAAAAGTTTTTGCAAGTCTCTTTTCGTCTATAAATTACGGGTTTTTGAGTTCCTGACTGTCTGAAACGACGTTTTAAATTTTACTGCTTGTTTTTTATTTCGTATTTTTGTTCCGAGAAGGTTCTCACTCCATATATAAAATTGCCATTTCGCAGACGATTGAAATCCAAAAAGCTCTAATTGACGCTTTTGAGTCTTGAACTGAACGAAAAGCCCAAAATAGACATGGATTAAAATAGGATGGAGTTCCATAGAGAGTTCAATAGGGAAATTATCTTGATTCATGACCCAAAAGCCAGTTGACTATATACGTTAATACCCAAAGGTTTCAAAGGTCGCTTAATTACTTTTTGATGTTTAAAACGCGATTTCGACAGAGAAATAGGCTTTTATTCCAAAATTAGTGACGAGCTGTTTCACAGAAGACGTAATGTATAAAATATGTTCTCGAAATTTCTTCTGTAAGAACAAAGAAAGACAAGAAAGTAACGTTAGCTGCTAAAAGAATAATAGACAGGTCTTAAATTATTTACAGAAGATTCGTTTTTGCACGTGAAAAGTGTTTTACCATTATAGCTTTAAGGCAAGATTTAAAACTTCTAAGTGTTTATACAATTTTGCATTTACAAACAGTTTTATGCATTTCACAAAAATTTGGAAAATAGAAATTTGCGTCAGGAATTAAATGTATCTTATTTGCGGTAATATTCAAAATTATAAGGAAAATCAGCATTTCCTTGCTAATATTTTAATATACAAATTGAACATGTTCCTTTGGAAGAACAAAGAACTTATATTTAGAACAATTTGTTATCGGAAGTGGACGAGGAAAAAGAAAATCTAATTTACTCGTTGGAGGCCAAAGACAAGTTGCAGAAATGGCATATGCCCGCAAATGGCACAGGTAAAGCCTAGCACTCTGTTCTAAGAATTATTAAACCGTTGCAATACTTAATTATCGGACTTAGTCTTTTCCATGATAACATTTTAGCCAAGCAATAAATTATGGGAATTATTTTGTTCTTTTAAAATGCGACCATAATTAAGCATAAAATCACATGCAAATTTTTCAAGCTACAATTCCACTCTTGGATAAAATTATGTTGTTGTTAACTGTGTTTATGAAATTTTTATGCTGAACGACTCCAAATTTTCACGTAATATCTCTACTTGCACGTTATACCTGATCACTTGCGTGCTATAATAATTTTCTTACCTGACATATTTAGCATCGTCGGTAGAAACAAACAAAATAATTTGTTTGTCGGAGAGTGTCCGACCGCAAAATGTTGATGTTGTAAATAGCAAAGAACCTCCTATATAGGGTTTTCGATACACCGGGTCTGAAAAGTGGTTCATACCATTAACACGGTACCAATTTTTCCATTTTAGAACATTTCGGGCAAGAAATGGAAAACACACATTTTCGTGGTACCTTTCCAGACAGCCCAATATTTGTTTAACTCAGTCAGCTAGCAATTCTTATCGGATTCCATAACGGATTTAAGGGGACAATCAATTTATATACAACTTTTGACTTCCTTATCAACTCAATAAAGGGGATTTCATACGTGCAGAAAGCACAGTGTTTTACACGTTTTCCATTGAGGTTGTTTAATTACTATTAAACGCCAGGAAATTATTGATGTCGAAGAACTATGTGAAAAACAAATATTCGATATAAAATTGCATAACTTCTGGCAGAAATAATGTTTTGTTTGATTTTGTTCTAGTTGAAATGTCGAAGTTTGGAAATAGAATATGCCCACAAGTCACTGCAGTTATTCCTTACACGGAGACAGAAGAAATTCATTCCACTGTGGGAGATATGTCATTGGGCGACATGATTGTAGAATGGAAGAGGTATGTAACGAATTTCGATTATTTTCGATGTTTGAATGCATGATTTGGTTTTATTAATATATTTCTTAGGCCTCAATCCTGTGAAATGGTTCGCAGTATCATTAATCTTGGACAAATGCCTCTTATCACCGTTCCAGTCATAGTAACTTCAGAAATTATCCTAAATCAAAATGGAAACAATTCCCAACACAACGACGTAGAAATCGACGAATTTGAGAGAAACGCAATTCAAGTCCGGCGTCCTTTTACAATTTTATTCCAACTGCGCAACACTCACCAAAAAATTCTTCCGCTCGCAATAGAATTGGAACGATCCGATGTATTTGTGTTTTCAGGCTATAAAGAGGTTTGTTGGTTTTCAAATTAAACATAACTTAAATAACAATTTTCTCAAATATTACTTTGCAAATTTGTCAAATTATGTATAGGAATTGACCCCGTATTCGGAAATAAACATTTGGCCATGAGATTATAAGTTTTGCATTTTGCTTTCTTATGAAATATTAAATACTATAAGGTTGTACTAAATTTATAATTCCTAGAACGGCCTCATCCTGGCTTTAAGTTTTTGGAAACTCATTTTGAACGTGTTCTTTGAGCTCTAATAGACAACTACCTTCTCACCTGATCATATACCATTGTCCTTTTAAATGCCACTTATTAACATATGTATTAGTTGGTTCTATTTGTGTTTTTCTCACATTTTTGACGACATTTTATTGCGTTTTATTTTACTCCAACGCAAACTCCTATTATTGGCTAAAATGGAGCCTTATTTGGGAATTTCCCAGCGTGGAGGTTCTCACCGTCTGCTTCTATGTCATCAAATGGTGCTTTACTTTTGGTGCCCTGCCATGTCATTCATTGCCCTGTCACAAATTGCAGCGGCCCACGGTTTGGAGTGTCTGTGCCATGCAAACAAATTACAGTTACAATCCCCCAAAAGGGCAAACAATCCCCTCTGTCTAGGCAAGAACTTTCCAAATCAAATGCTCTACAAAGATAAGAGAACCCATGTGATTGAAGAGTGATACATGACCCGCATCTTATCACAATTTTATATGTTATAATAAAATCTGCACTCACAAATGCAATCAGAATGCGGCATTTGTCGAAAAAATGTTACTCGGGATAGGTACTGTAACAGGAATAACAAATATTACTTAACAGACTAAAGAAAATAGGTTTTATTATTTTTATATGCTTCGATAATTACTAAAATGTTTCTTTTGGCTTTTAAATGAATTATTTTATGATGATTATTGTAAAGCAATCTGTCGATTTTATGTAAAATTATACACTACAACATGATCCAATCAAATTTATAAAAAGTTATACAAGCTTGATCATCTATGTAGAACTAATAAATTATGGCGGAAATTTAAATATTTGTATTATGTTTCGACTTTGATGATAGATAAATTGTTTTAAGTGACCTTTTCTAAGAAATAAAGACGAATTTAATAACTAATTTTACAGTTCTTGATTCGACTGTTACCCGGCGGTGTGCATACGACAGAAGTCACAATGGCTGCTCTGGCTGTAGGACAACTACCGTTCCCCAAACTTAATATCAAGGTGAAAAGCAATACCAGCGCAGATGATTCCACAGCATGCGAAAGTTTGAATCAGCTTATTGAGTCGCATTCTTTCAAATGTCTTCCCATTTCGCTATTTGTGACGGTGAGTTGATACAAGTTTGCAATAAAAAGTGAGACTTAAAAAAGAAACTTTTGCAAAATTGATATAACATTAAAAGGTAGCGTAGACGTATTTTGTTTAAAATAAAATTTGATCGTAAAAGCTTTGCGTCTGCCGAACAGCTTAACAAATTGTTTGAAATAGATATTTAAAATATGGACTAGCAAAAGGTTAATGGACTCTCGACAACATTTCATGTGTGCTTTCAATTTTGAGATATTCCAGGAATTTTTTTGAGGCCAAAGTAGTTAGGTCAAAACTTGACGCAAATGTTCTCTCGCGTTTTGTTTCGATGACTTTCAAAAGTGTGAAGATACCCATAAACCATTTTATTAAATGAATTATTAGGGCTAATAATGAAACAATTTTTGAGAAACGATCCCTCTTATAAGTCACTAAGATTTATTGTTAATTATATGACTCACAAAAGTTTAGTAAGTCCACTTTGCATGATCCATGATAGCGTAAAAATAATTTCGTTGAATTACGCTCCACGCAATAACACACGCAACAATAGGGCTTAATTTCGTAAAACCCAGGTAATAATCTTGTCTAATGTACATTGCACTTGAAGTATGTTGAAGTTAAACAAAGGATATGCCGCCTTTTGCGTAGGCATACTTTTATTAAATGTCGCGTTTTAACACGATTCCAGAATTTTTTTGGTCGCAGACTGCAAAATTAGCAATCGTAAGACACAAAGCAAATTATTAACCTGGGAACAATGAAAGGAATAAATAAAAAATAATTAAATTAAAGTATAATTACCAAATGTAGCAATCACTTAAGTTGCAAACGCGAAATAAAGCAAAAACACATCACCATATTGGTATTTCTCCTGACGGATTTTGGTATTCCACACTCTATATGGAGTGTGGAAGTTGTTTGAGTATACCATTCACACTTTACTCAACTTACATCGATTTCTCCATTTTCATCAGATTTTCACTGTTTTTCTTCCAGTCAAATTATTTATGTGATCTTTCCTTGATTCTCCAATTCTTGCATCCCACGCAAACGGTTTTACATAGTGTCCAATTTTTGTTATTTTCATTTCAAAGATTCCCTTTCCAAAGTAAGGTTACTGCCCAATTTAATTAATACGGCCGATTAGGCTATGCTTCTAAGCGGAGTTGAATTGAATTGTCTTGAGCTTCATATTGCGGTATGGAATAGCAGTTTCTATTAATTGTAATCAAATTAAGTGGCCGCAAATACTGCCAGCCAAGAGTACAGCTTGTGTGGGAGTATAACCCGAAAAACGACTGCTTTGGGGTTTAGACCAAAAGTCAAAATTCAAAAGAGGGATAATCTTTTGACTGCGACAAACCGTATGTTTGGATAATTTGCTGTAGCATTTTTATATACGGCTGTGTGTATGCAAATTTGAATGGAAGATTTGTACACGGTTTATCTGCGGAAGCCCTATAGGTAAAAGCCTCTTTACAACAAAGTGTACAATTTCCTTTATCGGATATTGGAATCCTTCAAAGTGCAGACATTGCAGAAAATGCAGACCAGAATTCCCCCAGTTTGCACATACCAATTTTCCAGTATAAACCGGAATTTAAAATCCGAAATTCAGCGCATTCCGTAAAGACTAATAATCCAGACCTCAATTTAAAACAGATTTTAATTGGATTCAAAAAATTGAGAAATAATTCCCAGACAATATCCCCTACACGATTATAACATAATTCTTACTCAGACACAGATTAATTCATGCAACCGTACCAAAGTATAATTAAAAAGCTCAGATTTTGCAAAATTCTCAAAATTTTCACAAAAAGTGAGACGTGCTTGAATATCGAATTTTTACCAACTTCCAACGCACGTATTTGAACAATAAACATGCATTATTCAATAAACATGTTTGACTAATACTTTTAGCACCTTTTCATTTTTCGTAAACTTGAAAATTGTTTACCTATGCCAGGTCAGAAAATACTGAGTACATGAAAAGTGTAAATTTCAAAGCATGCATATTATTTCTTGATTGATGGATTTCACATGCATTTCTAATGTTTAATTATTGTTTTCAACGCAAAACAGCGCACTTTTCGCGGGATTAAGAGGGAAGTAAGAACGTCGAAGTTCAAAGTATGCTCAATAAATGCTTCCTATAAAAATATGTGTCAAGAGGTCCAAGCGCATGGATTAGTTTATCTGTGGTTTACTGTATAGCTTGAGTGAGTATGTTTTTCCAATATTGTTTGTTTCATTGACTTGAGATTTTCCAGGTACTAAAAATGTGTAATGATCAGAGATTAGGAGTGTTATGATAATAAATTATAAGACTGACACCATGAATAAGCCATTATTACATGAAGACAATTTGTGGATTGTATGAGATTTGCGGCAAAATGGCTCTAAGATGGCACCGAGGAAAATATATATATGAAAATATATATGAGGTACAATGTTGTGCAGAATATAGTGATTTTTGGTGTTCATTTGTGCAATGAGATTATAATTATCTGATTATGAAATTGGAAAACTGCCAAAACTCAACAATAACGAGTTCGCATTGATCTCAAGCCTTATTATACTATTCCCGAAAATGTTAAACAAATTTTTTGAAACGTCATTCTCTTACTTTATATTCCCTTTTCACTTCGAATCAAGTTTAAAAACTCATTTAGTTTAGTAGTTTCCGCCTTGTGACATTTTATCCGTAAATGTAATTAACAGCAAAATTCCTTAAAGAGCACATATCAATGAAATCATTTAATATTCTGTAGAATAAAACGGAAAAATTAGCGCCAATATTTAGTTGTGACGCTTAAAATTTAAATCGCTTAGTGCCAGGCATGCTTTAGTCGATGAGACCACTGTCCAACGTCATTGGGATTTGAAGTTCATTTTCCTGAAAGCGGAAGACATTACGGAGCGAAAAAGTGAAATATTAATGATGAAAATGAAAGCTGTTGAAAATTCTTGTCTGAGAAGTTTTTTATTTCTTTCTTGGAATTTCTCACATGTATTTGTCTCGGTATTTGGAAATTCCCATTGGTCTATCAATTGTTGAATAGCAAAATTATCATGGTTATGGAGGAAGACGGAAATTCATGACTTGTGAGCTGTTAAAAATTGAATATGAAAGTCGATAAGGTTGAATGGATTGCAAAAACAATTCAAGCAAATCGAGAAAGAGTTCACTGATCGCAGTTCACGTCTATTTCATGTCTATCTCATTTGGCTTCGACTAGACATTACACGTCATTTCATTTTAGCGTTATCTCTTTCCCAAAACTTCACCGCTTTAACCATTTTTATTCATCTTCATGCCGTCTGTTTTATAAAGGCGTAATTAACCATTTTTATTTTGGTGTCAGATTATTTATATTTTATTCTGTGTGGTTGCCGCCGTCGGGAACACATCGACTGCAGACGGAAAAATTGGCGGCCGACTTGCGTATAAATTTCACCGTTTATCATATTCTTTTTTATTCACTGCATCTTCTCGCTCAAAGCGGCGTCATTTTAATTCAATATTTCCACATTTTTGCGTCATTTCTACCATTTACAAAGGTATAATCATCTATAAAACGTAGGTAGATTCCTGCCTACGCTGCGCACGCTGTTGAATTCTGATATTTTAAACCTAAAATTAGAGATAGGTATTCTGAACTCAGACGTGAACCCGAAAATGCCTCAGTCATAACAAATCATATTACATGCCCTTCTACGCCAAAATTAGCGCTATAACGATGTTCTGAACCAAGAAATGAGTGGGCACCGGAAATCCCTAGGCCTAAACAAGCTTTTACGCGTCGTCGAAAAATGAATAAATCGCATGTTATGTTCCCGGTAATCTTGAAGTGCAATTCTACCCCTCAATTTGCGCTTATTTTGAAGTTGTGGTTTGAGAGGAAACAATTAATTGAGTGAGTCACACTGGAAATACATATCTTCACGGGAAAATACTTAGCGAATTAGGGAGATTGCCTCATAGCATAATAAGCCGGAAAACAGAATAGCAAGCGCTGTACTACGGAAGGATGACTCGACTCATCGAACTATTCCGAAAACTGCGCATTAATTTTTCTAAATAATTTTGTGCTTTGTTTGCTTAAACAGATTTTGACATTTTAATAATGAAGGATGAGTAAGTAAACTAAACGCTTGCGAACACATGTCTTAAAACCGGCTGACAACCACAAACACAAAAGATAGCATTTGACTCATAAAATATAGAAAAACTGCAGAAATGCTAAACATGCATTGAATGCCTTAGTTATCTTTACTTGCTCATTTTAAGTTTTATGGACAACTATATCCATTTGAAAAGAGAACACATTGCTACAGTAGTTGAAAGTTTCATTCCCAAGTGTAAAATTAGCGCACGAGAGAGTTTTGTTATTATAATTTTACATTCATTTTGTTTTTTATTCTCCTATACATTTGGTATTAGTTTTGCATACTTGAAAACTACAGCGACCTTTAAGCTACTACGTCGATTTCCACATATTCCACCTGGCTTTGCAACCAATGTATCTTTTCACGGAATTCGTTTCCTCACTGCGTAAACGCCCTGCTATGCTAAAATGCTCACCTAAAATAAGTCTGCGAAATTTTCTGCCTTCTATACTTAAATTTTAAAAATCTTAAATGCTTTGAAATTCCTAATTTGGGACATGCCGGGTTTTTAAATTCATTAAATCCCACAGGGTTTGAAAAGGACGACGCTTATTATTGCTTCGATAAATTAGCTTCTATTTCAAGAGTAATTATTTTCTCCGCGAAGAAAAATTTCACTCTGCACTTAATGCGTACACAAATACTAAGCTTAGAGACGACGAGCTGCTTGTAAACAAAGAAAAACATTCAATGAAACTGCCCTTAGTTGCGAATTTTAATTAGGATAAATTTTTAAAAGGAAAAATACAGAACCTGGTAGTACTCTAGTTTCCGCTCTCATGTTGCGATAAAACGCAATTATTTTCGGCTCGAATGCAAATTAAGTGCGAATAATGTGCGTTTGAAGGAATTCCCGATATGGAACACCGTATTCCCTTGGCAGCTTAAAGGGAGAGTATGCTTTTGGAAATGGAAAAATGTGCTTCACACGATCTCGAAAATGCCAAAATAAAGGAAATGGCGACCGTATGAAAAGTTTAAAACTCAGTAGAAGTTATTTAATACTGGCAAAAGATTGAGAGTACGGTTTGAAGGAGAAGTTCTGGATATATATGTATATGTATAATGCATATATCACAAATAAGTGACAGTGGTGCAATGGTCTAGTGAAAAGATATTCTAAAATGCTAATCAATAATCTGTTATCTTACAATATTTTACCACCTCTTCTGGCTATTTTGGTTTATGAATGAGCCTGATCACTAAACATAATAAGTACGAGTTGCATATTAATCTTGACCATTCTCAAAGGTTTACAGTCTTTTTGCATTCAACTTCAGATTTATTCTTACTTTATTCTGCAAAGGAGCCGAGAAACTCTTTGAATGCAACCAGAAACAATTACGCACGTGGCGATTAAGGACGTATTTAAACGAGGAACTCCCCACTATGTCACATGGCATACCTCCGTCACTATTATTTTCCCACGAGCATAGATGCTAAAATCTTGAGCCTACTGAGTCTTAGCCAACAAAATTCCACTGTGACTGTAATGAGACTTAAACTAAATGAAACAATAACTCAATGACGACACATAAATATAGAATATCATGAATAAAGAACATATGATTTTGGCAGACTAAATATTTAGATTGGACTTTCCTAAAAACAGACCTTTTGAGAACAAATTGAGAATTGATTCTGTTCGAGCAGACTATATTGACACCAGGCTACATCAGCAAAGTGTACATTATGCGACGAATTTTTGTTTGTAATTTGAACCAGGGTGGAGAGTATATTTATTAGAACTAGGTGAGAAGTACAAAACAAGAAAGTATAAAGCAGATTTAAACTAAAATGATTTAAGTTTTGTTTTTGACAATTGAATTAGTTTTTTGCAGCAGCTAATATTCGCAAAATCACCTCTGAAGTTTCATTACACAAAAGACAAAAATAACAGACAAATTTCGTAGTGACAAACATACTAAAAGCGCTGCAATTTTGTTATACAATTTTAGAGTAATCTATGGTTATAAACCGTTTGTTGTTTATAAACGTGTTTATTGCTGTTTACTGATTGCTTTTATTTTAATGCGCGAAGTAGAATTAATAAGCCTTTCTCATGTGATAAATAAATTTGGATTGAGTGATTTACATGTAAATGAATATTCGCTGAAAGTAAATAAATAAATGTGACTAAATTCAGACAATATAGGATGTAAGAAAAACAGATTTTCAGGAATAACTTTTGCTGAAAATAGGAAAGTTAATTTTTTAAAATAAATTGTTCATACAATATATTCATATTTCTGAAACACGTACTAACATATCTCTGGGACATACTCTCCTGACATTTAGCTGTCAACAAAGTTCAACCAGTTTTTATAATAATGGGATAAGCGAGATTTCCTCATGGGTTTATTCGCATTAGTTCGACCAAAGAACAAATATATTCTTTCCTATTCTTTTCTATTCTATTATATAACATCTTTCCACTTGGGATCAAAGATAAATTTTCTTCACAATATTTCTTTGAAAATGTATTGTGGTCTGTAGTGCACTCTTTTGTGACAAAAACAAATCGCAGACAATCTTTATTGCATTGTGAAATCTGTGGGCTGCCGAATGGCTCTTCCCAGAACCTCCCGCGCGTTCAACTAATGATTCCGGCTCTTGTGGCTATAAATCCAGATTAGAGTCAAATTTCCTCCTTGCATACTTTAATAATACAATTAACGAGAATAATTGGTTTCATAGGTAGGAGTCAATGAGTACAAATCACTAATCTCCTTTTCGGAAGCCTACCAGTGCAAATTTCCTGCGCTTAATTAATAAGTAAAACATTCAGCGACTTTCACTAATTATTGGCCCCTTAATTGGAATTATTTTTAGAGCTATTTTTTGGAACCAATCGTTTTGCAAAATTCATTTTATTCAATTACGTGGGAGAGAATGTAACATTTCAATTATAAGAGTTGGTAGATGAATTGTATCAAATCGCTCTATCGAACGAGGTATATCTCAGCTTTCTGAAATTAATATGACACTATTAGTGATAGTCTCTATTAAAACATTTATCAGAGCTCATTGGGGTGACGACATTGAAAATTTCAATATTTTATTTGAAAAATTTTGCTAAAACAGTGTTTACCTCTCTTTAGAAAACGCAAATATAATTTGAGTGGTCGCAAAATCCTCGTCGTAGGAAATTTTCTCTTAAAATTTTAGCAAAGTACATGAATATTCAAAACGCCCACATTCTCGACATTTTTATATTTTAATCGAGTAAATTCAAACACGTTCGCTCAAAAGAAATTACTTCTGAGAACTATACTTTAAACTTTCAGCCGTGAGATTAGTCGACGACGATGGCCTATAGCACGTGTTGGATCCGCTGCTCAAATCGTAAGTTGAAAGCTGTTTAAAAAGAAGAGGCCTATGTACAAAAACTTCTGACATTTTGCAGCTCATATACTATGACTAAGCTAAGTATCATTGACGCTTTTGTGCCAGCTAATTTATTAATATAAAAACTTGTTTGTGATCTTGTTGTAGTTCCTCTTTTCTTGTGATACGTATTAGAATCATATATAAGATGTTAGTGGAATATTGTTCCGGGTGTTGCGAACATTAAATAAAGACTTTGTATAATATATTGTAGACCACTTATTATATTCTACGGCATCCAGAAATTCGCAATTCCACCTCAATTATCCGGAATTTTTGAGCTTATATACGGATGCAACAGTGGTATTGAAAGTTGAAAACTGAAACATATCTACGACCATAACAATGTGTACAGTTCGATTTATTTAATTCCGTATTTTTTGAATTAGGAAATTAGATAATTTTTAACTTTTTGCTTGGGAGCTCACATATGGTTAAAAAATTGAAATTTTTAGATTTATAAGAATCTATCACTAAAAAGCCAACACTTAACAAACATACGCGACCAGACAAAAATCCTCATATAAAAATTGCCAATATAACAAAAGCGTTCTTTTATTCTTATTAAGAATTACCGTTTATCTGTATCCACAGCAATTATCCGGCATTATCACCTGTAAATACAGGCGATAATTTTGGACATTACTAATGAATTCCTCCATGTATGACATTATTTTAATTGCAATTCATTTGCCATCCGTTTGAAAATATGTCTGAAGCAAGTTTTATTGAATAGCGAAATAGTCAAATAGGTATCTTTGGTCAAGATTGAGTGTTGCAAATATAGTGCAAATATTTGAATACTATTTAAATTTGGTACATTTTTTGATGTACCAAAAATGAAATAAATGGCGCAAATAGATTTATTTCCAACGGTTCAGTAAAATGGTTTAAATTTTGCTGTTTTAAATTTTATTTGCTTATAAAACAGCATGATGATTTTAGATGAAAAATTCAAGAATTTATATAAAATGTGCTTTTAAATGCTATACGTACTAATATTATATAGCTATATATTCATTTTTACTACCAAGTGTAACGAAGTAAAGAGAATTTTATAACAATCTCATAGCGTCGGCTAATTAGCGCGTAAACTACAGTAGTACGCGCAGACGAAATTGTTGTACCCATGCTTCATCGTGTTTGTTTTGTGAAATTTACTGCCAAAATTGTATTTCATCTTTATTGTCGCAATACCGTAGTTTTGTACTTTAGTTTTCAATTTTTGCATTAAATGTCAAATTGTACAACCATTAATAACATAGCGATAATACAAGAATTTATCTCACGCTGAGAATATATGCTCCAGTCACAATGCAAAATCGTAAAACTTCGCTGTTGCCTGCAAAATGGCACGAGATAAATCTGTACGAAATAGAAATGCGGGAAATAAAAATAAAATATCGAAAAGAAAAGCGGATTCAGTGCCAGTCCCTTATGAATGTAACAGAATTAAATTACTGGGTTCAGAGTAAGTGGACGGAATTTTTAAAGGTCAGCTAAATGCACAAATCCGGTAACTACGTCTCACTTCCACTGTTATTTAAATGTTAAAATAGAATGGCGCGTGTCCTTTTTACGGAAGAAGGTAGATTTCCACTTTGTGTCATCTAAACTTATCTATAGCCTAATAATTTGTAGTTTGATACGTAGGAAAATAAGATTTGCGCATAATTGCTGATACTGAACTTTGATACTACCTCAAGCTATCTAAAAAGACATAGAGCTAGCGATACAATATGTTAGATATTAGAACCAACTGAATATTCAGGGCAGATAAAATGAAATTATAAACAAAAGTATAATGATTTGGGGAAATTGATAAAATATTTCCAGTAAAAGTTAAAACCCAAAATTAAGTAAACGTTTATAAAGCTAATGTTGTTTAACGTGGTCAAATCTATCAACTTAGCATTAAACTATTATATTTTATATCTCTAATCTAGAAACTTGGGTGCTTTTAGACTTGAATTACTTGTGATCTTTACACCAGTTGCACATTTATCTATATCTGATGGCAACAACTTTTAAATTTAAAAACATCGAATAAGACATATACCAATTTTTTGATATTTTTGTATACAAAGGGTGAAATTATTCGCCCTCAGGCTACGTCTTTCTTCAGATTTTTCTTGCAAAGACTTCCTTTACAGTGCCTCAGGACACACCTATCATTTCACTTTGTCACCTTAATCCGCCCATTCCACCACAAAATACAAATAGGTGGACCCTGCCCATTTTCCTGGAGGTGCATTCCCGCCACTTTGCATGTCCACGAGGCGAAGGCGTGGCCAAAAATACCAAACCTGTGGTTTTCTGCCTCTCTCTTCCATGTGCCTACCTATTTTAGCTCCGCCTTTGAAGAAGACTTGAAAGACAGTGTAGAACGTCTATTAACTTTGTGTTGAGCTAGTGGGCACAGGTTGAAGCTTACGTGGACACTGGTTGTAATGACTTGTGCTATATAAGCACGGTTTTTATCCTATCCCATCCTCAGTTAAAATCAGAACCTCAACACCTGTTTCGTTTGCTCTTTTGAGTTCTATATTTTGTAGGGATTTCGCGTTCTCAGTTTTGAAAATTGTATGTTCCATGTGTGTTATCGATACAGCTATTGAGAATTTGACTGTTTTAGGAATATTTTCATTTTACGTCGGGTCTAATCACCGGTTACTGCTTCTACTTTAATTTATACCAGCCTCCGCCAAATATTTCTAAGAGTTCCTCGTCATCATCACATTAATAACCACCTTTGGATTCACAGCATTGGATTAGCATGAACGCGTGACTTCTTCCCCAAAGAGTACTCAAATTAAGTAAGTTGAAATCAGCTACGCCCGCCTCCACATCTCAATTTCCGACTCCCATTATCTAAGTTTTACTTATTCGGCTCTTCATCTATCCATACCGGTGTTCCTCTCTTCCGAGTACCATCAATTGGACTTTTAACGAAACCTACCAAAAATGGTGTTCCTACTCAGCAAGACTCACGTTTTCCTCACGTCTTCCCAACCGTCTTCCTCCGACGTCCGTGAAATCACTTCTCAAGAGTGCGACGTCGCTGTGGACAAAGTGCGCAGGCCAGCACGCTCTACCATGCATTCTGAAAGACACTCCAGGCTAACATTTGTATCTCTGGCAGTCTGTGTGATATACGCCTTAGCTCTTCTTGATGTTGAGGTAGGCACTTAGTGGTATTTAAAACATAAATTAACATTTTCATATGATATGATTCTGCAAAATTGACTAACCCACAATAGAGAAATGTTCCCTTTTGCTATTATTTATATAATAATATATGTAATCCTCTTCTAAGGTTTGCAAAATCTCTTTAGAATTTTCCTAACGTTGCCCTTTTATGAAATACTTATCCATTTCTGAGACGAACATAATGTTCGCAGTGCGTCACCAATCATGATATTCTTGAAGTATTAAGATTCCTGACAAATTCTCCTGTTTCCATCTTTTGCCAACGTGTTTATTCGTTGTCATTTCATAGACATTTATACGACCGCATTCTTTAAATGCGCCGAAAACATTTTAAAGCAAAATGATCATTAACATGCTAATTTACAGCAATTATGTTTCTAGCTGTTCCTTAGTAAATATTGTGACAGTTAATCAGTGTGACGCAAGGTGTATTAAAAGCTCTCCTGTCCACTCATTCCATAAATAATATCATCGACCAAAATGTTAAACAAAATAGTCATAAAGCCGCTAAAATTGAAAACAAATTCAATTTTAACCTAAATTGAGGAGGTGCATAAATACCCTTTTCGGGAAATTGCATGAAAAATCTGAAATTGTTCTATAAATATCGGTGTTTACTTCACTTTGAGCTAAAAGTCAAAACATTATTAACGGTTTGCGTGATTTGAAATGTTTGCTGCATTAAATTAATTTGTAATTCATTAGAAATTTATTAAAATTAACAAATTGGCCTAATAAAATTTTCCAAGAATTTTCAGACCCACCGTTTGCTATACTGAGCAAATTACGAGACTTAGTACAGTATGAAAAGATCTTCATAAAAATGACTGAAATAAAATGAAATTAATATTCGCTTTACGTTTCAAAAGAAAAACGTGTTAGGGATAAAGGAAACGGTACTATAATTTTAATCCGTGAAAAATATTAAGGATAAAGAGTTCGTAACTCAATGCACCATAAGTACTTCTCGACTTAAAACATTTTTAACTTCTTGTCCTCACTTTCAAAAATATAAGCTACATTTACTTCGCATACGCTTTATGGTCGGCCCTACAATAAAGAAAATTATTAGACATGCTAAAGTGCATCGATGAGTTTTTCCTTCTTCTTAGCTGATTATATTTTAGTGCCAAATATATGACGCTATAGCTCATTATTAATCATCAGGCAGTACAGCAAATTTCCGAAAATTGTGTTTGAAGGATTATCACTGATTTTTGACCATTGAACCCGGGTCTTGCTCTTTTCCTTTAGCACTAGCAAATTGTGCTCCGAAGTAAAATGTTATTTTGGCACCTACTTCTATGGGACACTTTACATTATATCGATACTGAAATTAGTTATCTGCACTTTCTCACTAAATGAGCCAGTTACTTTGAATGATGATACGATTCCGAAAGCCAAAATAGAATTAGGCAGTTTAATTTAATGTTCAAAAATCAAACTACTAAAATCCGTTTAGTAAATAAAGAAACATTCTTGTAGAAATTTTCTGCGTCACAACAGAGTTTCTTTGCATGAAATGTTATCTATTTTCGGACTTATTCTATTTTTTGAAACTGCTGGGCTTAGTACAAACTGTTCACGCAAACCTTCCCAGAATTTCATACACGAAAATATCAGTGTTGATAAAAAAGTGGTTGTTCCTGGGAAAAGTGTTTTGACTTCATTTCCCACGATTTTCTTAATTTATAACGTTATCGGTTTCGTGGGGAATACGTATTTGGAACCGTGACATATAGAAAGTTTGTATTTTCTCAGTCTTTTTTAATTTTGCGTATTTCTTGATCGTCACATAATGATAGTTTTATAAGGAAATATTTGTAAGCTTTTGTTCGTAATATATACAATATTTCGAAACATATAAATGCCGCTTGAATGTATTTCCGAGAATGCATTCTTTGTAATTAACAATGAAATACTTACGTCATACGAAGATTAGCACATGATCAAAAAAGTTACCGAATAAACTTACAATTTCAAATAATTTTAGACATTATTTGCAGAACAATGAGAAAATCCGAAATATGCAAATAAATTTGATAATTCGCATAGAACCTTAACACTTCATACTCCTTTCTTGCCTCAGACCAAGGATACTGTACATTTCATTTAAAACCATTTACTAATTTTTATTCACCGTTACACTTTAAAGGCGATCGAATTCTGACAAATGAATCCAGTTCAAATTATTTTGACATTTCGTGACCACTTTTTCCCATATTTTCCAACTCTCTTCCGTCGGAAATAAGCGGGCACTAGGACAGACTTATAAAGCTATGATTTATATTTTGTATTTTGCTGCACGAGATTTAATGACATTAAAGTAGAGTTCGAAAATAGTCGCTTTGCTCCGCTCTCCGACGACCTTGGCGTAAGCAAAGCAAGTATTTCAAGGTACACAATAATTAGGGCCTATGTGGAGTGTCTGGTATTCCAGACCCACATGGCATTCCCAAAGGGAGACGTCTATGCGAACTTTCAGGCAACCCACTAATTTAGGGTGTCTACATGTGTGGTTTTCCATATAAGCACTAGTACTTTTCTGAGAGATCCTCATCTTGTCTAACTAGATTCCAAGCAAATGAGGGAAATGAACCAATTTTACGAGAAAATTAAACACTGGATCAATACGGCTAGACAATTATTTAATTCGATTGTTAGCGTCCCGACTCATCGCCCAAAATCTAATTTCCGCCTGTGTATCAGAAAAGTTCAATGGGCAAAAATATTCTCATCATCTGGCAATATTTAGAAATAGAGAAGGGCAAAAAATGTCTGCAAAAATGCAGAAGTCTAAGAGTGATGAAAGAACAAAGAATACTAATTCTTGCAAAAGTGGTACAAAAATACGGTACACACTATAGAGAATAACACAAACAACCAACAAATTAATTCAAATATGAAAGAACAACCATAATGATCCATATGCCAAAGGATCGTCATATTTTCGATCACATTTAAAATGCCCAAATTTTTTAACGTTATCTCAAACAGAAATTGACACTTGTTATATACCTCATTTGCAGTCTACGACAGCCTCTGAAACGGTTCAAAAACGGTGTGCCTCATGTAGTATGACAACGTTCGAGGAGTACAAAGACTTCCGACAGAAACAAATCCTTGCTGAATTGCTCAAGAAACTCGAACTTCCCGCAAAACCCAATGTCACTGTCGACTACGACAACCTTCCGCCAGCTGCCAGAAGCAACAAGAAAGTACAAGAACTCATCGAGCAGAGCATCCGTGAGGGACGCGAAAACGCGCATCGACGTGTGCGTAAGAGCACTAGGTCAATGAGGCAGTCCGATTATGGAAGCGATGAGGATATGGAAAGAGAATACTACCCCGCTCTATACGAAGTGGATCCAGATGTTTCACCGCAAACAAGTTATATAATCGCGGAAGAGGCGCCCAGCTGGTATAATCAGGTGAGTAATAGTAATATGGATTTGGAATAAGGTCAAAATTTTGAATGATAAAAACTTAAAACATTAACACTAGAAATTTTAACCAACTGAAATGCACTTGTACTTTAATTGATCTAATTTTTGAAAAACTTGTTTATTTCGTGAGGTGCAAAAAGGGAAGCAACAACCAGGGATAATCAGTAAATCTTCTTTATCTATGGACTCCCAAAGTTTATCCTTGGCAATACCAAAACATGAAAACATTGATCACATAATCATATTTTTGGTGTCTTTGCAGTGTAAATTTAATCTACTTAGGAATGAATTGCGTCATACTTAGAAATCTTTATCTTTTAACTTTCAGGAAGGAGAAATTGCTGTGTTTAATTTTTCTCCAAATCTCCACAAAAAGTACGTCAACAAAGCCGTCCTGAATGTATTTCTACGCCGACCTGAAGAATACCGCTTCCTTCGTATCCCAATTCGAGTTGAGGTCTACGAAAGATTCCCGAATGGAACAGTACGTCATATAATAATTAAGAGATTGTGAATATATGAAAAAGAGAATATAATAGCGATTTTTACCCCGAAAGTTAACAATATTTACATGTTTTTTTAAGCTTGGCGAAAAGGTCGCATCGAAACACGACAACATCCAAGCCGATCATTTCGAAACCCAAGTAGCAGTACATTTGGACGAGTTGGATGTCCAGCGATGGCTTCAACGAGGAAACACAGTGAGCGGAGGATCATCCATAGGACTATATGTGCAAGCCATCCATGATAATGAGAATCTGGTCTACTATCCCGGCGATGGATTCCGTGATGTAAGTATTTATATTTAAGACAATTTTTCAGTTGTATGTATGAAGAAAATTTTTGAAAGTTGGCCATAATCGTTTTTATTAAATAAAATATTCAGTAACACAAAGATAAAAGCTTATATAAAATTAAACTGTAAAACTTCTAACAAAATATTTACAGGTGATGTTTTTGGAATTGGAATTGTACGACAATGGAGGTCGCCAGCGCCGCAGCAACCCACATGTGTGCCGCCAAGGAGCCAACAACAATCAGTCTTCATGCTGCCTTTACGATTTGGTCATCGATTTCGAGAAAGTCGGCTGGGAATTCGTGATTGCTCCTAAACGCTATAATGCTTACATTTGCAATGGAGAGTGCTCAGCTATGCAGGTGTGTTTTGCATTTTAAATCATGCACAAATATCTCTGAAAAGAAAGTATCAAAATGAGCTAGTCTTTATCTTTTTAAATGTCATATCGAAATGGATACTATTTTGATTTCGTTAAAGTTTGAGGTACAGTTCATTTGGAAATATGATATGAGACATTTTCATTTCACATTTAATCTAATTTCACATCTAATGTAATTTTTCGTAGATCGGAGGCAGTGCTCGTGGATCTATCGCTCAAGCGGCTCATCTTGACTATTACCAGTGCTGCCACCCTAAGGAATATGCGGGTATTACTGTTGTCTACGTCACGGAAAAGAACGAAATTTGGGTGAAAGAGGTTCCCGGAATGGTTGCCAAAAAGTGCGGATGCGCCTAGACACGTCTTATCTTGCCAGTCATAAATTTATCTGAGTGATATTACACATTTTGCTCTTAATAATTTTATAATTAACTTAGTCACTGTTCTTAGGGTTTGCCAATACCTTTTTGATGTTACGAAATTGCATTATTTCGAGAGCTTTCTTCTTTTCCATAATAGCTTTACTTTTACTTTATCATATTTGTGAGTATTTGATCCCAGAGAGGAGTTCCATTCAGCGGATTCTGATGAAAATTGTAAATCAAGTGGAATTTCGAACGTTTTGTCTTCATTTGTTTAATTCCACGATGAAGATTCGTGCAAAATCCAATTAGTTCTAAAATCCCCTGGATATCACCACTCTGAGACAAGTCTAAAGTCCATTCTAGCTTTCCCGCTTGAACCTTTTTGTTTTGCATTGCTCGCTGCACTCATTAATTTATTACAGTTCATTTCCCCATAATTCGCCGTCTCAATTTATTTGCAAGCACAATCCTAATTGTAATCCATTCCACCCCCACCTAAGGTTAATAGACCATAAAATTGATAAATATGGGTATATTAATTCCGCGGTTTCATTAACTCTAATTCTTCAATTTAAAGTCAAATAAACTTAATCTTAGTCTCGTGAGGAGCCATTCAAGTGTGAAAATAATAAAATTGTTCAACATTTAGTGTCATTTTTTAAATAATTTCAACTTTCCGCTATTATTGTTGTCTTTGGTGATACAATTTGCATATATATTTGGTCGTCTTTTAGCCATACTTTGTTAATTCGTCTAACTTATAGTGATTTGTTATTTATAAATTATGCACAAATGTTCATTTATGTCTAAAGGATTTAACGGATCAAAATTTTAACGTGTGTTGAATAATTTAGTTGTAATAAATAATAACTAGAGTTGAATGACTTTCTTACACATTCTTATCGTTTTTAACATACATCGATTGACGTCAAAACAATGGAGGTTTTAACCAGAAAAAGGCGAACTCCCAGAAAAAAAACCATATGAAATGGAAAATCATTCCTAGCAGTTTAAACATTGATTACCGATATAATTGCACAATGTTAAAACAGGAAAAGCTTTCCTATAATATGGAGTTAAGCTGTCAAATTTGGTACGATGTTCTCAGATGTACATTTTTTCGTTTTCACCTTGAAATGAATACTTTTGGCTTTGTATCTTGTTTGCTTGATTAAAGATGCACAATACGACTGTGGAATATAACTGTATTAATTTAGTAATTTCCTCAACCAAAAATAAGCATTTTTGGAAATTACAGTAAACCTATTGTTTTACTAGAAACGCCAAGACATAAATTTATTTACTCCAAAGTGGTTCACAAATATCAATGTGTCGTGGTAAACAAGGTTTATGAAATTTTAAGACCTCAAGCCTCAGTTAATATAAATATCTGCTGCATGATCAAAAGCAAATAGCAAATGAATAAATACATACATGGAGTAAATAGATAGAACTCCTTTTAGCATTAAAAGATTTGCATTTATGCAATAGATTTTCTGTACTATAAAACTCGTGTGAAATCGATCCCACTAAACGTTTAACAGTAAACCTTTTGGCCTTACATAATTTTTAACACGAACTTCCCCTATGCGGAATCTGTCTGTTTTGTTAACAATTTTCAAATTCAATGTTACGGTACATTCTGTTTGAAATATTAAAGTACAAGACACAACTGGTGCCTCCGGCACTTTTTACAACGTTATTACTAAGCGGCGCAGTGTAGGGTTTAGGTTGTCGGTGTGCGTGATATGGTCGGATGTGTGTGTGTTTCGGGTCCGCGCGGACCCCGACATGACACACCGGCAATACGCACTTCTGGACAACGTGGATAGGGTTGGCTTGTACGTTCGACGCGGTCTTCGGCCGCTCCAGGGTGAGAACAAAACTCGAATCTGGCGTCAGATTCGGAATCAGCATCATCGAAACCCTCGGGTGGAATAAATCAGCATCCGAAACAGCAAAATTCAATAACAAGTGCTAGTTGTGAAAAATCGAAATATCAAATGCGCACCAAATAATATTTTACAACAAAAACATTTTTGAACCAAATTACGTTTTTGCGCTGTACGCTCATCCATCGATTTAACGAACGCTGACCTCTGTCGTTAAGCGTTCATAAAGACGAAGGATTAGTGTACTTAAAAACTCAATAGTCTAAATACTATATTGGCTGACCAAAAAAGGAGATACCGTAAATCCTCTAATAAGTCCCCCGGGGGACTTATTGTTTCGTAAGGGTTTTCAAAAAAATTTTCAAATTTCAAAGTCAATTTTCTCCGATATTTTCAATGACAAAGTTTTGGCATTGGGTTTTTCTTACGTAACTCGACGAGATCTATACGAATATGCACTTAGTTTTTTTCGGGCGAAACCGCAAGTACGTTTGGCATTCTGTTTGAGGGGGGACTTATTTGAGGGGAGGGACTTAATTGAGGGGAGGGACTTATTAGAGGATTTACGGTATGTTCAAATGCCTGTAAAACAGCGATATTGTAGCGATACGGCGAATGGTTTTTTGAATATTGCTGAGGAAACCTGTACGGTTCTAACAAAAAAGATCACTCAGAAATCATGTCGGAAACCTAAAAATCTGAGAGGTCAAAAATCGCAAAAATGGCCGTTTTTGCTGGGATTTTTGCAATAAAACTGAAAAATCGCGAACCTGCACGCGAATCGTCTCACACGACAATACTGCTGAAGAAAAAGTTGTTCAGTTGGTCGAATATAGCATTCGAACAAACGGTATAAAGCATCAATGAAATGTTTAAATATTAAGCTAACGTTCAAATTAAAGTTCCGTCTGAAACCGGAATTCAGCTCAGATTACTCTGAGTGTAGCCGAAGCTGAAGATTGCAGATTACTCAGATTAAACTAGTTTTTAGAATTGAGTACTACGTACTGATAGTATGAGCATATGCAGACACAAATATAACCTTATTTTTAAATCGTCAACCAATTAATGAAAAAGAGGGGAGTAGGATTTCACATTTGCTGTATCATGTCAAAATATACGAACATACACAAAAAAGTTGTTCGACGTTTTGTTAAGAGATTGTGCAAATATATACTATTAATTTTTCAATATACAAAATCCACAAAATCCTTTACTCTTTTTCTATATACTTCAAGTCAACTTCAAACTTTCGTACGCATGTTTTGCTAGCGCATTCATTGGTATTTCAAATTATATTGGATAGAATTATTATGAGTGAATTGAAGAGACCATTTATTATCACATTTCACACGTATTAATGACTTTGGCAGCGTTAACATGTTTAGTCCTGATCATGCGTAATGAGAGAGTTATACTTATCGTAATCGAAACACCGTTTCAGTGTAATTTCGAGAGAAATGAAGTTGGATGAATTGCGAGATGAAGTTTCGCAGCATTTCAAATGCTATCAGGATTTCCCCATTCCAGGAGTATTATTTAGGTAATTTTTTTAATTCCGATAAAACAAATTATAATTTTGGGCAAATAGTAAGTTGTTTTTAGTTTGCACTTATCATACTAGAAGAAGAATATTGAGCGTAAAATAACATCTCTATCGTGAGAATCGCAACTTGTGCGATATAAGTTGTAATAGAAGCAAATTGCCAGAATTAAAAAATGGGAAATAATTTTTCTCCTCCTAAAAAATTAATTTTTGGATTACTTGGCAATTTTGCTATAGCATTGTAATAAATATAGCATAAAATGAGTGCAGAAAACACTATTCAACAGCAATTTTGTCTCTTAGAGATATTATGCCGTTATTTTCCAACCCAACTTTGCTCGATCGCCTCTGTCAAGCAATTGCAGAGCATTATAAAGGAAAAATTGACGTGGTTGCCGCATTGGAAGCTCGAGGTTTTCTTGTTCTATACGACTTAAAATACAGTTAACATTTTGTTTAGGCTTCTTATTTGGACCTCTAGTCGCAATCAAACTCGATGTCCCTTTTGTTCCAATTCGCAAAAAAGGCAAACTTCCAGGTCCGATTTTAGTCGCCAAGTATCAAAAAGAATATGGAGAAGTAAGTAAATCGTGTTTAAACTTTGCAAACTTCTACTGAATTTTGCTTTTAATTGGGTCGTTTATAAGTTAGCGGTTAAATTAATTTATCTTAACCAATAATGTCCTTGGAAAATGTTCAATACCTTACTTAAGAAGCAATTTCATGGCTTTGTTTACAATTCCTCATCACAATTATCGGTCCAGGCAAATTCAATTTCAAATTTGCGCAAAAATATAATTGCGTGCGAAAGGTGTAAAATTGGGTCACTGGAAATTTTTAATGAGTGAAATTACTCGTCAGGGGACTCCTCTAGAGATAAGTAAAAGTAAGTGAAAAGGTTTACTCTAATTGGGCCCCATTCAAAATTTTTACTTATCTCTAGAGGAGTCCCTGCCGAGTAATCTCACTCATTAAAAAGGTCCAGTGACCCAATTTTACTCCTTAGCACGCAATTATATTTTGGCGCAAATTTGAAACTGAATTTGCTTGGACCGAGAATTGTGATGAGGAATGTTATGAATAAAACCGATTATATCTTCAGACGGTTTAGCCACATTTTTACTACAGAAACTTTAAAAATACTAGTTTTCGGTGGGCCGCGGGCAAAGCCCGCGGCATACCTTTCGGTACTTTTTTCTACTGTCTTCTTACAGAAAACCTACAACTATTGCATAGCTTTACAGTAAAGATCTTAAAATCTGTAGTACTTTTCAAGAAACTTGTCTGGATCTTCAAATCTTTAGAACTTTTCAAGAAACTTGTCTGGTTCTAAAAATCTTTAGAACTTTCCCAGAAACTTGTCTGGATCTTCAAATCTTTAGAAATTTTCAAGAAACTTGTCTGGATCTTAAAATACTTATATTAATTACTCACTTACCCACTTACCCACTTACTCACTTACCCACATACTCACTTACCCACTTACTCACTTATTCACTTACTCACTTACTCACTTACTCACTTACTCACTTACTCACTTACTCACTTACTCACTTACTCACTTACTCACTTACCCACTTACTCACTCACTTACCCACTTATTCACTTACTTACTTACCCACTTACTCACTTACCCACTTACTCACTTACCCACTTACTCACTTATTCACTTACTTACTTACTCACTTACTCACTTACTCACTTACCCACTTATTCACTTACTTACTTACTCACTTACTCACTTACTCACTTACTCACTTACCCACTTACCCACTTACTCACTTACCCACTTACTCACTTATTCACTTACTTACTTACTCACTTACCCACTTACCCACTTACTCACTTACCCACTTACCCACTTACTCACTTACCCACTTACTCACTTACTCACTCACTTACCCACTTATTCACTTACTTACTTACTCACTTACTCACTTACCCACTTACTCACTTACCCACTTACCCACTTACTCACTTATTCACTTACTTACTTACTTACTCACTTACCCACTTACCCACTTACTCACTTACCCACTTACCCACTTACTCACTCACTTACTCACTTATCCACTTACTCACTTACCCACTTACCCACTTACTCACTTACCCACTTACTCACTTACCCACTTACTCACTTATTCACTTACTCACTTACCCACTTACTCACTTACTCACTTATACACTTATTCACTTACTCACTTATTCACTTACTCATTTTCTCACTTACCCACTTACTCACTATGCCCTTTTAAGGGTTGTTCGGGAGCTTAAGCCTAAGACCAAGTCCCTTAGGTGCCTTGGATACTTCTTCAGAAACTTGCCTGGATCTCAAAATCTTTTTTTTTTCTCAAAACCATTTTTCCAAAAAACCGAAATTCAAAATTTATCGTCAGAACGAAAAAACCCATTTTTTACCAAAACGACCAAAAAATTCATAAAAATTTGTACAAAAACCGAAATCCAAAAATTCCAAAAGCAGAAAATACTCTAAATAACCTAAATTTACGATCTAAAACAAAAAATAACAAACATTCAGTCAAAAAACCCTTAAAAACACATTTTTTCAGTTTTGGCGCGAATTCAAATTTACAAATTTCAAATCTGATTTCAGATTCGGATTCAGCATATCCGAAAACCCCTGTATGCAAATTTTCAGCAACATTTACCATCAGAGCGAAAAAACCCATTTTTTACCAAAACGACCAAAAAATTCATAAAAATTTGTACAAAAACCGAAATCCAAAAATTCCAAAAGCAGAAAATACTCTAAATAACCTAAATTTACGATCTAAAACAAAAAATAACAAACATTCAGTCAAAAAACCCTTAAAAACACGTTTTTTCAGTTTTGGCGCGAATTCAAATTTACAAATTTCAAATCTGATTTCAAATTCGGATTCAGCATATCCGAAAACCCCTGCATGCAAATTTTCAGCAACTTTTACCGTCAGAACCAAAAAACCCATTTTTTACCAAAAAATGACCAAAAAATTCATAAAAATTTTTGCAAAAAACGAAATTCAAAAATTTAAAAAGCAGAAATACTCTAAATCACTTAAATTTGCGATACAAATCAAAAAACAACTAACATTCAATCAAAACAACGCTTAAAAACACCTTTTTCAGTTTTGGCGCGAATTCAAATTTTCAAATTTCCGATCTGACAATTTTATGCCACCTACCAGACCATTACCTACAAAATGAGCTATTACTCATCAAAATCTAACGACAGGATCGCGAGATCCTGTCGTTACATTCAGACATTCAAACAAAATTCTGCAAAATAATATAGTAAAATTAGAAACTGTCTATATTTATTATAAAAGTATAAGTTTTAAAGGTACAGTCGAACCTCTTTATAACGCGGGTATCTTTATTGCGCGGATTTTGTCTGGTCCCGAATTTACGCATATCAACATAACACGGGTCTCTATATAGCGCGGATTATTTCCGGAACACGCCCTGTACATGAGTCTCTATATATAACGCGAGTGCAAATTTTTGGCCCAACAATGGCAGAATTTTTTTTTAATTTCCCGTCAAAATTGGAAAAAATTTTCACAATTTGCCAATTTTTGTGAAAATTTCCTACTTTCGAGGTCCTTATTGCAAGGATTGTATGAACCAGAAAAACAAATCAAGATCAATGATTATTTCAAGAAATTTTTGCTGTCATACCATAAAAGTCTCTATATAACGCGTTTCTATATAACGCGGATCTCTATATAACGCCGATTTTGTCCGGTCCCGATTCCCGCGTTATAAAGAGGTTCGACTGTATAAAAGTTTACGACATACGAAACTATCAAATTTATAGAATACATTTTAAAACCGAGTCTAAAGTTGTTATTATAAGAATATTCGAGTATTTATATTAGATGGTTTATTTTTTTAAGATTTAAACAGTTTATAACTTTCTGCGTTTTATACGCTTCAATATTAGGATGTGGTTGAAATGCAACAGGAAGTCCTGCCAAAGTCCGAAAATGTCCGAGTATTACTTCTTGACGATTTGCTGGCAACAGGCGGGACGTTAAGAGCTGCTACTGAGTTGCTTCGACTATGCAAAACTGTTTCTACAATTGACGTTTTTGTGCTGGCCGAGCTTACATATTTGAATGGTCGCGACGTACAACCTAATGACTCTAATGTTTACTCCTTTATTAAATTTGATTCTTAATTATTGTTATATTTCAACGGGTTTTAATGTGTACCAATAAATAATGAATACAACTAAGTTAATCTAGAGGTCTACAAAACAGAGACAAAATGCCTATAAAAAGAAACTTTTCGGAATGAAGTTCGTTTCTAAGTAGTATTATGTGATTACTCAGGTGAGTACGGTGTCTTGATCTTCTAGCCTTGTTTCGTTACACATCTTTCATCAAAATATGACATAATGTTAGAATTCCATATTCACACTTAGTGTTCCTAAGAGGAAACTTGTATGAATTACGTCAGGCAAAATTAAAACGCCATCAGTTCCAACCACACCCTTTTCTTCATGTGCGCTAAGCCCTCACAATCAGTCCTATCATCGACCGTTTGACGGCTGCTTTGCCACGTAACATTTCACCGGTCCAATAGTGTTTTGTACGGCTCTAGTCAACGTGGCCTGCCCATCCTTCCTAGCTCTGCCCGTTTTCTATGCTTGTCACTCGCCTCCTGCTTTGATCAAGCCTCATTCATGCATTTCCTCTCCTAAAGTGAACAGTCAGTCCCTCCCCATTTCTATATTTCGTACATATTCAGAAATTGAATATATAACAGTTTCGCATGCACCGATACCGGCCACAGAACTAAAAGAGTGGGCGTTGGCATTAGCTCTCACCTTTCCCCTTTCTTTATTTGGTTATATAAATTCAAAGCGATTGTATAGTTTTCACGCTTTGACTGACAGTATTTGTTAACATAACGGATTAAATCTATTTAACAAAGGCAACACCGAAGTTTTGGTTTTCCATTCACATTTCTAAAAGCGAACGTTAATTTTGTCGGTATTACCATTATTCTTTTAGATTATCCGAATAGCCCGTTTGCTATCTACAGTTCCTTGAAATAAGGATGAATTTCGTTTATTAATTGAGCCAATATTGGGAGTGTTTGTTTGGTACTAAAACATTTACTTTAGGATATTATAATACCACGTTTGTCTTCGTATAGCGCCATTTTAAATTGCCCTGTTAATAAATACGTAAAAATGTTGAAACCAAGAATTTGAAAGCAGATCAGATTTAATTCAGATTTTAGATCCATTTGGTTTGCAAAATTATAACACTTTAACAAATTGCAAAGTTGTAAATTTGTTCAGCATTTGCGCAAATTTTCTTTAATACTAATAGACTAACGTGGGTCACGAAATACGTAACTTTTTCAAGATCTACAGAGGCGCATGATAGCTCAAAATGCTCCCTGAGAGATGCTGAGACGGAATCCGGAAAAAATTCAGTCGGCCATCTCGAAAGGTGGCTTTTTTGGCCAAAAAATATCATTTGCCACCTGGGTGCCGAAGGCACCCATTTATCGCTAGTTTAGTTCTAAAATGTTCTCAAAATACTGACGAATATTTCAGAATTGAACATTCTTATTTTTGAATCAGGTCATATTTTAAACCATCACAATTATCTCAAGGACAAATAACGGAAGGAAATTCCTAGATAGCCCAATGTTTTGACCCATTTGTCGAAATCAAAATACAAATGTTGAAGTAATATTTTTTGGCTACGTCAAAAGTTGTTATCGGATTCTCTCATATCTCAGCTGATCTTCAAAGCTCATAAATCCCCGGAATATGCAGAAGTTATTATAATGTATGCATACTAAAAATAAGTTCATTCCAGATCAGTATAAAGGACACATAATTAGCACACTGACGTCTATCGGCCTGGCTAGGCTATGCCTGTCAGATGATTCTTGAATGACATTTATGCCGCTTTTCGCAGATGCAATGTTCCGGTAGCCAATATTTACCAATGAAATGAGCCTGTTAGTAGTTTTCAATACATGTGAGTTTTTATTATCTTTTAATTTAATATACTTTTAAAAATTTAGATTTCTAATTTTCCGATTACAACTTCTTCGCAACAAAACCAACCAATTACTGTACGGCTGTGCAATATCCACTATATATTATTTTTTCATATTATATTTTCTCACATTTTTGAACATCCATTTTTATTTAATATTTGTATGGATAGTCTAGCAAGCTTAGTTGTAATTTTTAGTTAGCAATATTTTATTTCTCCAAATATACTGAGTGCTCTAGTCATGTGTACATTTCATTCGTGCCTTTTCCGTTCTAACATAACTTTTGTTTTCTTCACCACTCTCTTTGAAAGATTGTTCTATTCATGGTTGTGATCATTGTAATAGTCACATTCTGAAAAATTATAATCAAAATTCGTAGCTGATCATCCAAATATGTTTATCAGGATGTTTAAAATAATTCTTTCCTACAGCTAACTCTTTATGCAAACTTTAACCACATATTCTATTACAAAATTCTCTATTTCAATCCATTTATGAGAGAAAGCTATTCAATTTATTAATTTATATTTTCGAACATCGTTAATAATAATTATATAATTATGTACTATATGCGCAATTTTTAAAATATGACAAATTTAAGTATTGTCATGATTTATGAACAATATTTGCCTGAAAAATGAAACAGCCAAGTGAAAAGCTTAAGTCTTTTTATCATTTTATATAAACAATTGCAAGAGAAAACATAATTTTTAAGGTTGCGCATGTTTCCCGAACTTGTTTTTTATCAAACAAATGTAATCGAGGCGGACGACTCTGCGAGCGAAAAGAAGCTGGCCCTATCCCAGGCTGTTCCACGATACAAAATGACGGACGGAATAATGTCATTCTTTAAAGACCACAGCCGACGTTGGGGAGCAGCGATATCAGAATCTCATCGATTTCTAACACGTGAGTGGCACTTCTTCGGTTTTCTCTAAATTTTTCGTTTTCATCTTAATCCTTGTTGTATGATGAGTCATGATATGTCATGTCAACTTAAGGATAAGACGAAACGAAATGTCATTAAAATTCCTAGAAAGCGAAAATTTCGACCGTTCTATTTCACAGTGGAACTAAATAAATGTCTATGTTTGTTTGCAAAGATGTCCTATCCTTAGTTTCTCATATGCAACTTAAATTTAGTTTAATACAACCTTTCGCTGTTGTAATAAGTTGTTACTTCTTCGACAGAAGACGAAAGCCGAAAAAGGGCGCCGGATTCTATTATTGAATTGATTCTTTGAAACCTAATTCTCGTTATGCTTTTCATCGGCAACGTAACATCTGCCACCCGACATCTGCCACCCCGACATCTGCCACTTTTCCTTCAACTTTTCCTTCAGACTCTTATCAAATGGCTGGGTCAAAAAAGATATAGGAAGTAATGTCGGCAGACGGTTAGATAATACACACTATTTCGTAGTCACTGCCGCACGCAGAGGCTGTTCTCTAGTATGAGGTGGCAGCTGTCGGGGTGGCAGATGTCGGGGTGGCACTTGTCGGGTGGCAGATGTCTCGATGCCCTTTTCATCGTTTTCTACGAAAATTTAATTTTTTTGCTCATTGTAAAACTGCTTTGAAAGTAAGATAGTAAAAATTAAAACGGATATAGATTTCTATAAAGCCATTTACGATGACCAGTTAAAGAAAGTTCAAATTAGCCTAATTTATTAGGATATAAAATTTATGAAAACTATCTTATTTTCTAAGCAGCTCCTAATAAATAATATCTTCGCATTTGTTTGTTCCTTGCAGAGTCCTCCGTCTGATTATATGCTTATAATCATATTAAACCGTAGCCCGCTAGATATCTGATACATTTCTTGCTTTTGATTTCCAAGTAGCTAATATGTGACAAGCGTTATCTGTGATATGTGTACATAAACATAAATAAAAATTCATTGTTATTATGCAGTTACAGGCCTGTTTACGATTACCGTATTCCCTGTAATTACTACCCCGGGGTAATAATTTTTCAAACGAGCTCCAGGGGGGGTAATAATTAGAGGGGGGGTAATAATTACAGGAGGGGTAATAATATTTCAATGTCGCCGCGCCGGAGGCGCGGCGAAAATTTTGAGAATTTTTTACGAAAAACTAAAAATTTTCAATGTTCTGGGGTTGAATATTTCAAAAATTTACCGTCAAAATTTACCTTTTTAGCTAAATTTCTGAAACTTTTTCGCATTTTTGTCAAAGTTTCTCGAATAATTTTCAAAATTTAAACCATTTTGAATTGGCGGCCGAAATTATTTGGGCAAGATTTGAATTTTTCTAATTTATTATCAATATTTTACTAATTTTCGTGAGATTTTTATGAAAGTTTACCATTTTCTGAATGATTTTAAAATTAATCTCTAAATTTTTAAGCGCATTTATTGCTCTGAATCAATGTTGACTATGAATTTTACTTTTTTAGCTATATTTCTCAAATAATTTTCAAAATTTAAATCGATTTTTTCCTTTCAGTTTTCACAATTTTTTATAATTTGAGTGAAGGCTAAAGGCATGGATAATATTTTTCTCAAAAAATCTTGAAAATGCACGATAAATGAGTCTAGTTTATAATAAATAAATTTCAATATAAATTTGAAAATGATATAAAAATGACTAAATCGAAAATGGAAAGTTCTATCAAAAATAGATAAATTTTCGTTTTTATTCGAAAATACGAACTATTTTTCTATTATTCTTATAACGGAACAAAATAAAGGTCTAGTAAAAATAATACAAAAACGGAATTCTAAAAAGTTTAAAAATTTTAAACTTTAAGTAAACACTATTAAAAAAACTAAATTATATTTTTATTATATTTTTGGCAATTTTCAGGAGATTTTTAAATATTTTGCTTAAATTTGCCAAAATTTTGTTAAATTTTGAATAATAATATCAGATTTAAATCCCTAAAATTAACCTTTACATAAAAATGTTGTAAAGGAATTTTCACAAAAGTTTTACCTTCAGTTGAAGTTAAAACTAAAAAGCAAAACTTCCTAAAATTTTGCTACTTTTTTGCAATATTCTGCAACTTTTAACCACAATTTGGCAAAAAATGTGGCAAAAATTTACATTTATCTAAAAAATAGTACAAAACAGTACTGAAATGTCTAAATAAATAATAAAAACGAGAACAGAAATAACGGTTGTTTCCATCGTCTTTCTCATGTTTTCTCAAAATTTGGCCAATTTTTGGCCACATTTAGGAAAATTTTGCAAAAAAATATGGCAATAATCTAAATTTAAGCTAAAAGCAGTAAAAAATAGACTAAACTGTCTATATTTTGTCTATTTAAGTTTGAAATACGAAATCATAGCTAAAAACACAACAAAAATAGAAAATTTGGCTTATTTTTGGCACATTTTGGGGGGGGGGTAATAATTACAGGGGGGGTAATAATTAGAGGGGGGGTAATAATAAATCGTTCGAGCTCCAGGGGGGGTAATAATTAGAGGGGGGGTAATAATTTCAGGGGGGGTAGCAATTACAGGGAATACGGTAGTGTGGTTTATAACAATATTTGGCGTTATATTTCTAAAATTTAAATGGCAAATCACTATTGTCCCGGGACTCTACATAGAGTCACCACTTTGGAGGAGAGTTTTGTAAATTTTGGTGATTTCAGAAAATAATAAAGTTTTTATTTATGGATCATGTTAAAGAGCTCAATGAGGCCTATCAATTGGTATATAACTTGTTTTTACATCACAACAATATGTCAAAAAATTTTGAGAAATTGTAATTTTCTATGGAAAATAATTGTTTTAGATAAAAAGGTCTATGACTCAAAATCGAAAAATTTATTGAGACAATTTTCGAGTTTGATGAAACCAGACATTTCGGGTTTTTGTATATTTACTAGGTTACCATAGGTTCTCTAACTTTCTGCCAAATCAGTTTTGAAACTCCTTTTCAAAAACATGATAAAACGGCAAAATATCAAGTTGCTCTATAGCTTTGTTACAAACTGTAACTCTATTTTCGGCCCACTTCCCAGGCCCGAAATGTCCATCCAACGATACCTCACTCGCCCGGATCCGAATGCCGCACGGGGTCTAATAGTGCGGGACACAGATACGACTTAGGTAGAGTGGATAAGACTCAGTCAAGACTCGCCCAAAGGCACTCAGATAAGTGCTGACTATGTGGCACGCAACAATATACCTTCAATTTGGGGAACCGGTAAAACCCCCCCGCTCGCCATTTTTGCCATAACTTTTTACTGGAACCTTCTAGAAGGATGAGTAATAGCTTAAATGGAAGCTAAGACTCTGGGCTACAAATCGGTATATTACTTGCCACATCTCGATTCAAGATTCTCGAGATTTAATTATTTTTGTCTCAAAATTTCAACTTTTTTTGCAAATTCGAGAATTTGAGACAAAAATAATTAAATCTCGAGAATCTTGAATCGAGATGTGGCAAGTAATATACCAATTTGTAGCCCAGAGTCTTGGCTTCCATTTAAGCTATTACTCATCCTTCTAGAAGGTTCCAGTAAAAAGTTATGGCAAAAATGGCCGCGGGGGGGTTTTACCGGGGGGGGGTTTACCTACACTCTTCAATTTGAGCCATTACTCAGGTCTTATTTTTCAATGCCCCTAGAGGGGCACTTATTGGAAGGGGTCCTTTTTTGCAGGAAATACGGTAAATGAAATTAAACCAAAGAATATGTAATTTTATTATCCATATATGCATAGACAAAATTCTAACAAAGCTACATGGTTATAATGAAATCAACAATAGCTTTACTGAAACATAGACACTTGTCAAAACAATAAATGAAACGTAACAAATAACTAGATGAAAATACTCAGGTACGCTCCTAAGCCTTCACGAAACCTTTGATCTTCTCTAACAGCTTCACATATTGAGAATGTTCATAGTGAGTAGAGAAGTTCACCAACTGAGTGCAGAATTCCGAGGTAAAACCACGTTCTTCTAGATATTTCACGAAGAGAAGACCATGAAGGCTCTATAATATCATAAAAGTGAACATGACATTGGAAGTTGTTTTTACATTAAAAGCACTATCGAACAAACCTATTTTCAAGTTAAAGAAATACGATTTTCTTTGGTGTAAATTAAATCTTTAGTAAAATTGTAAAAACAACGCGATAATATAGTACAAAATTACCGGATCAATGAATTTTCCTGTCGAAAAGTAGACAGACTCATCCACGTCATAATTGTCGTCTTTCGCAGCTGGCGCAACAGAGAAATCGCTCACATTGAAATCATCTAAGGATTTCACATAAAATAATTGACATGGAAATATAAAGAACATACATTGGTTATCCTCCGACGGAAACAACTCACATTCAAAGCAAAGACGCTGACCGCCTTTTGTGATCTACAATTATGTAAGACAGATAAGTATTTAAAAATGTTGGAATATAATGAAGTTAATCACTTTGAAATATATTTGTGCTTATTAAATAATAAGTGTTCCAAATAGATAGCTTTCTGCTGGGCTAATAAATTAGATAGCCAGGTTAGAATGGATACAGAGATCTGTTAATTTTAAATTAGGACATTTGAACGAATATATAAACCAGCGTTTTAACGCATCTTTTACTAGGCACTAATGCGTATGTAATAAAAATACCTCAATGGTGAAATCCGGCACTGATAACGGCATTTGAGGATTCTAAACGAGTTATTCGTCGATCTTTATTAATTGTTTGTGTTAATAGTTATTTAACTAGAATGGGAAACTTTGAAAGTGTTTATGAGAAAAACGTCCAAACAGTTGCCTATTTCACTGATTTTACATTATTTATTGCCTTTTAATGAACCTGAAGGATGAGAAATTTCTCAAAATAGATAGACGAAATAAAAATTTTATGTGATAATGATACTTTTACATTATTACAAGCTATTTTCAAAGAAAACCTTTGTAATTTTTAAAGTTACTTGCTGTCAAAAATATAATTACTGTAAATATTAACAAGACGAAGAATTTTAGCCGTTATATAGGATAAAATAAGTAGCAAAAACCTCAGGATCCTGATCCTCTTCTGGGAATTCATCTCCCATATCCACAGTGCCATTAACTGACCAGAATACCATAATCCTAAAAATCTTTGATCCTAAAAATCTGATTTACGAGAAACAATACTTTTCGCTTCCGTGAGTTTTCGTCAACTGCACTTTTGCGCCATTTGAAGACACTTTAAATCCATCAATGACTGGAGCCGAAGTTCCCCCGAGGTTTTCAACCTCAAGTTTCTTCTCTGCATCAATCTCGGTTTCCAGAGCCTGGCATAGTTCCTGCTGCGTTGCATTGAGCTCTGAAATAATCACGTTATAAATTCTAGCCACACCTGTATAACGTTTCATATTAATATTTTTGATTCCATGTCTATGTATGTGATGCCATAGAAGACTGCAAAATACCGCAAAAGCGGCACTCTTTGGCGGCAACATAAGAATATATCTGAGATAAAAACCGCATACTATATTGCACAACTTTTGATGATTCTATGATATTCTACTTTATATGACGCTCACTTTTTCTTATGAACCTCATAAATTCCGCAAAAATATATCTATAGCATGATATCTCACAGTAATATCCGCCTTAATAAAAGTACTCACTGATGGAAGTGCTCGAAAAGAGACGAACAGAAGCATTGGGGCAAATGAGACGAGATCCAAGAACAGCATTCACCAATGGAGTCTTCTTTGTTAATGATCTCAGAGATGAGGTTATAAGCGACCGGGTGGCTGTGGAAGCAAAACGTGGAGAGAACATTTCGGCAAAGCTTTGATTCCTTGCGAGTAGAACTGAAAACAATAATTTTGCGACTATTAAGAAATAATAAAATGTGCTAATGTGTAAGGCTGCCTTGTAAGCCAAACTGTATAAAGTATACTTAGCTAGGGTATTTCGGGACAAATACCGCGTTGGGCATTTATATTATGGTTTGTCGGAAAGCACTAAAAATGCGCCAGAAGTATCAGTCAGTCTGCTTAAAACAAAGAATGAATCATCAGCCGGCTGTAAAGTGGAACGAAAAAAGTGTTATGAAAACGCAGAAAATTTCATGTAATTAAATGCTGAAATTGTGAGCTTCTAATGTGTGATTATTAATATAATAAGTTGTCCTGAAATTAAACAACATAAGTCAAGACCAATAGAAAGATCCAGACATTTGTTTTGAGCCGTAAATTTTGAAACTTCTGTAACAAGGAATGGATCGTTTCGGGACAAATTCGATGCTTGAACGTGATTATAAAAGCATTTGTTTTCACGTTTCTTATCAAGTTTGATGTGTTCATTTTCCGTTTCTCGTGTTTGATTATTTTAATTAGGAGCACCTGAAATGGGAGATACACTATTTTTGTTAATGTTTACTACAAACTATTTCAATGCATCCAAGAGTCGGACAAAATATATGAGAAATTACAGAGATTATTGACAATAATTCCTGAACTTTTTCCATAAGTTTCTGTAAAAGTGAATAATTCCTTGTAATTTCTGAACTGATATCTTATCATACGAAAAAGACCCAAAGTCGCTATCCCATTTATATCGCGAGAAAAGCTGAAAATGTCGACGACATAAGTTACATAAATTCCGGTCCTTACATTTTTCGGCACCGACATTCGAAAA
This sequence comes from Ditylenchus destructor, assembly GCA_022814885.1. Classification (NCBI taxonomy): domain Eukaryota; kingdom Metazoa; phylum Nematoda; class Chromadorea; order Rhabditida; family Anguinidae; genus Ditylenchus; species Ditylenchus destructor. The sequence goes on along the minus strand of JAKKPZ010000002.1, from coordinate 5,817,552 downwards.
AAATTCATTTCTCACCAATAATATGGCATCAAAATTTTTTATTAGAACAGCCATATACCTGAATCTATTGGCTATCAGGAGAGTTTTAAAGCACAATTTTTCGTGCTCTCAAAATTTCGAAGGGATTGAATTTTAATTTGGTAAAAACGGCTAAAATACATGGAAAATAATGTTTTCGCCAAATTTAATTCAATCCTTTGAGAGAGCCCCAAAATTTTTTCTGTAATGTGCCTTATTTTACGCCGATTTGATGTTTTCTCCCTCCTTTCAATCCACTGTGCTGTTATGCTGTCATCTAACTCATTGAATATCCTATCATCAAAGATGGCTAAAAACTTTAAATTGAATGCTAAGTCTGAATGGCATTGTTTGCTATGCTTGTTCGTGATTATTTGCATTTTACTCCCAATTTTTAATTCAATATTTACAGTGGTATAATGCCAAATAGTCCTTCGACAAGCGGATCTGACCTGACTACAACCATGCAGCGAGCATTTGGGAATGCCGTTGGAGCAGATAATCACAGAATCAATTCTCGCCGACTGATCATTGTCGGTGCACTGGGCGCAACTGCTTTAGGTGCTGTCTATCTGCTTTATAGGGTATGTTTTGTTTATTAGAACAATGTCTTTAAATCGACCTACGATACGAATTGGAGGATAATCTACCTTATTAATTACTAATACCTTTGAAACGTTTTCCATGCAACGGCATATTGTTTGTCGAAAATATTGGCGATAAGTTAATCAAATAATTAAAATAAAAAATTCAGCCCAACACCTACATTTTCGCGAAAAAAATTGCTCCGGAGCCGAGCCTATAGAAAGTTGTGACCACTCAAAGGCTATGACACTCAAAGGTTGTGACAACTTTCAAAGTCCATAGTTTTTAATTTTCTGATCTTTGAAGCTAATTTTTTCGCGAAAATGTAGATTACGGCCTGAGTTTTCAGCTACAAATTTTTGAGAAAATTTACAGAAATTATAATTTTGTAGGAAAACATTAATTCAAATACTTATGTGTCTGGCGTATTTTTTTAAATATAAAAATGTTTTCTCCCTTTCTTGCGTTCTCAACGCTTTTCAATTACAATTTCCGTTTATATTTATTCTACTTGATTTTAGCGTTCTCAGTCCACCACCACTACTCATTCCAATAGAGATCCGTTTGCATTTGCGGAAGAATGCAAAAGCCAGGGTATTGAGGCGTTTCGCAAACGCGACTATCAAGGAGCGCTAAACGCTTTTATGGTATAAAATTTTTCGTAGGCGTTTTATTGGCTCCTCACATAATAATCAACCTCATGAAAATGGCATTTAAAGTGGTTTCCGGTCGTTATTGGTTTTCCACCCACAGATTCCGAATGAATTAAGCACTTTTTGGGGCGGTTGGTGAACCGTTGAGAGCCGTTTTATTTATTATTTCAGCAAGCAGTGGATTCTCTGACTTCTTTATCCGATGACGACCGAAGCAAGGATATGTTATCGAATTGCTACAACAACATTGCTGCTTGTTATGAGAATTTGGTAATTTTTATCCAATTGTTTAAAACCCTATATAAATAGGTTATATTGTCTTTAAGCGAAAGGTTATAGCTTGCTTACTATGTTTAACGTCCATAGTACATGCACAGTTGTCATTTTTGATCTTGCAAATTTTGTTCACAATCAAAAAAATTTCGTCTAAATTTTGGTGTTATTTCTTTAATTTAATAAATTTTGTTAAAATTACTAGTCAATGTCTAAAAGTGCCAAAATGGGGTGTAAAAATTGGCTATAAAATGGAAAATTGTTTACAAATTAGCCTAAAAATGTAGAGTATCTATAGTACTAGTGAATGTCTAAAAGTTTGGCCATCTTAAAAGAGAGTGAAAAATAGGGTGCCAAAATGGGGTAGCAAATAGGGCGTAAAATCAAAAATTAGTCTAAAAATAGCCAAAAGTGTCTACATTTTGTCAATATTACTAGTGTATGTCTGAAAATAGCTAAAACAGCTAAAAAAATATAAATTTTTAGCCGATTTTTGGTCATTTTTGGACAATCCCCGTTAACGCGCTTTTGGGCTGCATTTTGGAGCGCGTTAACGGGGGGTTTACTTATGTGCATTTTTCCATAACGCAGTTGAATATTTAGTTTATGTATTGGGTGATGGTTCAAAATGAAATTAGCCGTACAACCTAGACGCAGACTTAAAAATCTTTAGCTTAAACCTGTTTGAGCTTCGTTTGAACTTAAATCGAGGGATGAGCGTACAGCCCAAAAACGTAATTTGGTTCAAAAATGTTTTTGTTGTAAAATATTATTTGGTGCGCATTTGATATTTCGATTTTTCACAACTAGCACTTGTTATTGAATTTTGCTGATTTATTCCACCCGGGGGTTTCGATGATGCTGTATGAATAATGAACACTCATTCGTTTCTTTCTCTTTATGAAGTCTTTAGCAAATCAAAATCGTATCCGATCGGATACACTGGGAAATGAAGGGTTAAGCATGGGTCTACTGATTTGGTTACTTTGAATCTCTGCACCGCTTCAATCTAAGCACAGAAAATCTAGAAGAAACTGAAAAATTCGGGTTGGGCATATACAAGTGCCAAACTAACTTTTTGTAAATTTTTCATAGTGGTGTTGCAAGGAAACCATTTCTTTTCTAGTATTTTACTTTTGGATCAGTGTTAAAAAGATTTAACACTTACAATGAAATACTTAAATTGAGATTGCCTTTAGTTTTCGAGCAAGTCATTTACTAGCTATTTTTATTGGTTTACAGTTTTTATTTTAGGAAAATTACGATCAATGCATTCACTATTGTACCGAAGCAATTGCTTTGAATTCGAAATATTGGAAAGCGATAAATCGACGAGCCAGATCTCTTCAAACACAAGGGAAGAATCGAGAATCGTTGCAAGGTTCTAGTTAGTATTTGTTGTATCACGAAAGTTTTCTAAATTATAGAATACATCGCTGCATTGGAGGAAATAAAGGACGCTCTGACGGAAAGTCAGGTGAAAACAATTATGGAGGAACGTGAACGTCTTTCCAACATTATTGTTATGCCGGAAGTCGACGCAATTTTAAAGGTAAGAATGTTAAAAATCGTTTTACTTCCTGTTTTATGCCAATACATGGTAACAACCATAACACATAATTTCAGGATCATAAAAAATTACAGAGCAGAGATTCAAGAAATAATATTATCTTTAAATTTTGAGCTATATTTTGTGGCATTTCTATAAAAACTTGCCATGGGATTCCATCCATCACTTATAGGAATGGAAGAGTGCTTTTCAAGGCTGTTATCTTTTCAAAGAATATACAGCCTTCCCTCGTTTAACCGGACAGATCGGGACCGACCGGTTCTGTCCGGATAAGTGAGGGTGGGTATTTTTGAAAAAATTTCTCGAATTTGAATGGCGCCCAAAACTTTTGCCGTTAATTTGAATTTTTCTATACATTTTGCAATTTTAGCCGAATTTTTGTACTTCCCAAGTTTTAGTAAAAATTTGCGAAAAACGGCCAAAAATAGCAACCCTTTTGTCTAAAATTTTCCTAATTCAGCCGGATAAACGAGGGAAATTTGTATGTTCCGGCCAAAACCGTCCGGATAAGCGTGGTCCGGTTATTAGCCATAACAAACAAGAAAGTAAATAGTTCAAACACTCTTCAAACGCACCTACAAAATAACGAGTAAATAATGTTTTGCCAAAGAGAGAAAAAGATGACTATAATTTATTTGAGTCATTTATTTTATAGCCATCCTTTTCTCTCTTTGGCAAAACGTTATTTACTCATTATTTTGTAGGCGCGTTTGAAGAGAGGGTTTGAACTATTTGCTTCCTTGTTTGTTATGGCTAATAAGTGTAGGTCCGGATAAACGAGGGAAAACTGTAATACTCAATTCATAATCATATGTTGAATTAGTATTAATTATTAATTAGTATTAGTATAATCTTAATTTTTAAAAATAACTTTCAATACCTGTAAATTAATTAATTCTGTTTTTTAAGAATACAGTCAATTCCTACAAGCCTATCCCCCAATATGTTATTGCCAACTGGTTAGTTGTCATTAGTAGTTTGTAAGTTCTTTTAGCCAACTATACATTTGCATTTTTCAGGATGTGGTACTCTGTAACAAAAGATCCGCTGTTGATACGAGCAGGGAAACTGAATAAAGATGGTTCATACGAAGGACTTGATGCTGCTCTTGCACTAATGAAAAAGGGCGAATACGACAATGTGCTGCCGGTAGTAGAGAAACTGGTTAAAGACAACTCGCAAGAAAACTTGGAACAGGCAAAAGCCATATTATTGTATGCTCGCTTTCTGCACATGCACAATCAAACAGCAGATGCGCGCGAGGTACTTAAGCAATTTAACGACATATGGGCAAAATTAGGTGAGATTCACATTCATCAGAGTAAAACAAATTCATTAGAACACTAGTAATATTTTTCATATAAAAATTGAAAAAAAAAACAAAATCGACTTATCAAAGTTGCGTTGCTCCATAACATTTTGAAGAAACTCCAGATATTTCCAAATAGCCTTTGTTCCCACCGTTGTGGGACAACAAGGGAAGAGCAAAAAAGGTGCTTCGGAAATATAAGAAGACTTTCTTTTCAACCTAATAGATCGTAAGGCTTATATAGCAGTTTCTGAAAACAGTGAATGAAGAATTCGTATTGGGCTTCAAAGGTACATCACTCATCGATCTATCTCGGAGGCGAACTTCTCTTTGAACGGCCAATACAAATTCTTCATTTATCTTTTCCAAAGCTGATAGTTTACACGTCTAGGATTGGGTCGAGACGCCTAAACTATAATAATCTTTTACAAACAATCATTTGTGTTAAATATACCTATGAACTAGTGGTACATCTAATATGATTAAATTCAACATTTCTAACAATCACATTTGTTTACTTTACTATTATATTATTATGTTGAGAGTAATGAAAATGTAAATCAAAAGCGCAGCTAACCATTAATTAACGTTAATAATATTAGATGAAGACGCGAAGACTAATTCAAGGGATGTGAAAATCGCTTATCTCTGCCTTATGATTACAATTGCTGATTCCATTGAAGATGCAAGTGCCTATGTAAGTGTTGTTAAAACGGTTATCCGGAAATTTTAGGGTGAGCAGAAGTAATTTGCTTGTTCCATGCAGAAACCCGAAGTACAGTCAAACCTCGCTATAGCGCCTTTCTCGGGGCGGCGAACAGAGGCACTTTGCAATTTTTAAAAATTCGATAAAATGGGCTAATGCCCTTCAATAATAGTTCAAAGTTCTGTCTGTGATCAACTGTTTTACGCATGGCTGGGGCAATGTAACTTGGGCAAGTTGCTGGGCTTGGCGTAACTAAGCTCTATGAATTCGTCAAGCTCGATCGGCATGTTGGATTGAAAGTTACGGGATTGCCTGGGGCATTCTGAACCATGATACCCCCTCATGGATTTTTTGGCCCTTGATTGCGTAATCGTAAACAGCCTTGCCTCTCTCCTTTGTAAACATGTTTACGTAAACAACGCGTGGAAAGGAGAGGGGCACGCGGGGCAGGGCGGCGTGGAACGCGGGGGCGGCGCCGGGCATTCTGATATGGGGTTTCTCGAGGCCGCGCAATGATGGCGCGGCCCGCTGCTTCTAGTTTTGGATTAAAATGTCAAAAATTTCAAACTCGTGCCAAAAATTTATGATGGCAAAATTTCGGGAGCTGAATGCTTAAAATTTGGGGAGCTGTATGCAAAATTGGAAAATCTTCCCTCTAAAAATACCGCCATTGCACATGTTTTATGCTATCCCGGCAGTAAAACCACGAGAAATATAATTTATCTAGTTGAAAAGCTAGGATAGAGAACAAGACTGATAAAGAGGAATTATGGAGAACGGACTCTACTAAAAAACCTGTTTCAGGCAGAAGAATCACTTATAATCGATGGACACAATGCAGATCCTTTTATGGCACTTGGATTAAGATACATGGAACATGAAGACGATGTGAGATCTTTAGCTGCTTTTGAGCGTGTAAAGCATATTGATCCGAGTCAACCTTATGCAAGGTAAGTGTTGTTTAGCATTTTTATTATTTCTTAGAAATTGGAGCATATTGAATAACGAATCGTAGTTCGCTAAATTTTTGACCAGATTGATTATTTCCTTAAAAGCGTGGAAAATGGTCTAACAATAAAAATCAGCCATCAGTGATCACTAGCGCAGCCAGGGGGGGGTACCGGGGGTACGTACCCCCCCAAAAAAAATGGGAAAAAGGCGGGACACCGGGAGGAAATTTTGAGAAAGATTTGGGAAAAGCGGGACACTAAAGTTTTCTAAGCGAAATTTTTCGCAAACAAGCTTAACATTTCAAAAAATTTTCGCCTGCGGCGCTGTTTTCTCCTTCCCTTTGTAGTTTGTCATTGTTTTTCCAAAATTTGGGCCGAAAATTTGTGCAATTTTCAATAAATATTCAAAAATTTCAATGTTATAATTTATTTCAGTGATAAATTTTAGTCAATTTTTAAAGAGACAGCCAATTTTTTCAAAAATTTTTGCCTGCGGCGCTTTTTTCGCCCCATATTAGTGTTTTATCTATAAATAGCAAAAAAAGCGCCGCAGGCAAAAATTTTTGAAAAAATTGGTTAATAAACTGTTTTTGAAAAATAACGTACCCCCCCCCAAAAAAAAAAAATCCTGGCTGCGCCACTGTCAGTGATGCTGGAGTTTAAATGTTTATTTAGTCTAACGAAAATACAGTCTTATTTCATAGACTTATTAAAAATTGTTATTCAGGTTCTACGAACTTTACCTTAAATTCGTGTTAGAATGCAAAAACGGGAATATTGGTGAGTTTTAATCAATACCGTGTATCCTATAATGACATAAGGTATTTAAGCACAAGTTCATCAATGCATGTTTGAGGTTTGTTTTAATCTAATTTAAATGTTATCAACTGGATAGACATCTTGCTAATTTACGAATCTGTGAATTATGAAATAGCTATGTGAATACTTAAATTTGCAAAACACATTACAATAAGCTGATACTAGCTTGGGAGGAGCCGTTACGCGGCTCTCCCAAGCTAGGAAGCGGTTAGCGTGCATCCGCGGCGCTTCGCGCACCGCCATCAGCGGTCAGACTTGTTCGGGAGTAAGGGTTGTTCGGGAATATATGTTCTAAGTTCCCTCACATTCCAAGGGAGAGGGTCGGGCGCTCCGCGCCCGACCACAGGGAAGGCTAAGAATGCCACCCAGAAAAAGGGGGACAAAACCTTACATACAGAAATAAGGACCCCCTAATTTTGTCTAAATTTGTCTACATTTTGGTCTAAATCTATGCAGAAACATACTCAGCTTGTCTATACGAAGATTTTAAGCTATCACTTGCCTGAAATCAGCGGGATTACTTGGGGGATTTGGATTGTCAAAATTCTGTTACAGTCTACCCTCGTTTATCCGAATCGATTTATTTTGCCAAATTTGTTCGGATAACTGAAATTCGGATTTTATATTTTTGAGATCCGAATTTTAGGTCATTTTAGTTAAAATTTCCGAAAAATTGGCCAAAAATATTAAAATTTTTAGAAAAAAATCAAATTTTTGGCTGTAAAATGAAGATAAAAATACTTTTGTTTTTATTAGGTTATCATAATATTAATGATAATTTGTCTAGATTTTAGTTTGACAAGGCAATACAATCTCAACGAACTCCGCCTGTCTTTGCACTTCTTCTTTTCGCAAAGGTGTACCATATCCTTTCATTTTATACGTAAGAGTTAATAAAATTATCATTTAGGTGTCTATTTTAATCGGCAATTCTGAATTAGCGTTAACATCGGTGAAGAAGGCTATCCAAATACAGCCAGATAATGCCTATGCGCTCTCCTTGCATGCGTAAGTTACAAACAATATTTTTTTGGCAAAATTAGCTATAACTTTAACGTATAATAACCTATCGCAATGAGTATATGATTGTTAATTTAATTCAATCAACCTTCTAATAACAAGATTATGATTGTCCAAGGTATCCATGATATCCAATATCACTAAAATGACAAGATTTATGTACGAACAAATAAAGTTTACAGGATGGTGAATGTCGAACCTTATGAAGCTGAAAGCATGCAACAAGCTATGGATAAACTCCAGCGAAATATCCAAAAAGTGATTGAGTCGGATAAAAATTATTGGGAGCCGTACAGAACTATGGCACGTATGCATGCTGAAAGGTCAGTTCCAATCCATTCTGTAACCCTGCAACACTTTAAAGTATAAAAACGTGTTTTCGAAAAATCAATTTTCAGAGGCAAAGACAATTTAGCTGAAGAGAACAAAGTTATGCCGTTGTTCGATAAAGCTATCAGCTTAGCTCGTCGTCGCGAGGAGTTTGAAATTCTGCTGAAGGATCGACTATGGACAGAATTGGAATTGTCGTATCGAAGAAGCAAAATGTTTAAAGGTGCTAACCCTCCAACTGTGAGCCGTCAACCTACGGCGTTGACGTCATGAAAGGTCCCAATGTTTGCAAATCCGTATATCACTTTGTCTAGACTCTATTGTTATAATTTGGTTTTCGTGGTTATTTTAGTTTTTATTTATTTAATTGTTACTATTTAAGGAGTTTAACGTATTTGTGTTCATTTATCGTCCACGTTTCCTGACATTGCCGCCTGACTTATGTTTTAAATGGTTTGAAATACTCAACAGAACTAAACTTTATTTGTCGTTTACAAATTTTTACGAATAAAGATATATGAGCTATGCATATCGCCTAATTATTACTGAATACCATTTACAGTTTTCATTGGAAAGTGAATTTTCTGCTATCAAAATAAACTCACAAGGAATCCGGCCCAACTGATGACCCGAAAGGGTATAAATTTTGGGAACCGGTAAAAATCCCCCCGGTAAAAATCCCCCCCCCCGGTAAAAATCCCCCCCTCCGGTTGAAATCCCTCCGGAAGAAATCCCCCCGGTAAAAATCCCCCCGTTTTCAAAAAATCATATAAAAATGGCCAAAAAACATGAAAATCCCCATTTTTTCGCTGAATTCGTATTTCACATTAAATCCAAGCATGACAACGGACCGACCTTTTGCCCGGTCCGGTCCGGTTTGGTCCGGTTCGGTCCGGTCTCTAAAAGGTCAAAATTTTTTCTCGGCGCTACCTTCGGTAGCGCCGAGATTTTTTCACTATTTTTTTGTAAAGGTGTTTTTAGGGTATTCCGATGCGCTGATTACGAATCTGCAACCATTTTTTCCGTATCGCATCAAGAATTTTAATTTTTGGTCTAAAATTTTGGCCAAAATTTCGAGAAAATTGGTCAATATTTTGTGAAATTTTGGCCAAAATTTGCATTTTTCACCATTTCACCAATTGCAGATTTGTGATTAGTGCATCGAAGTAACCCCAAAAACACTTAGACGCGGAAAATATTTACGACTTAGAAATGGCCGAAACCGAGTTTTATAAGAGAAAATAACATACAAACAGCAAAATAGCGCCGCAGGCGAATATTTTGGAAAAATAGAATTGTTTGCCAAAAACTTTCATTGAAAATTTTTAATATTTTTTGCCGCCGAAGGCATTCTTAGGGGTGCTTGTTAAGTTTTGGTCGGTCCGGTTTGGTCCGCCGGACCGGCCACCCCCCGGTCTGGTCCGGTCCGGTCCTGTCCGGTTGTCATGCTTGATTAAATCGGATTAGGCTTAAGCTCCCAAACAACCCTTACGTTAGGCTAAACAACCCTTATAAGGCGCCAAACAAGCCATTAGGCTTGGGGCCCCGCTGTGCACGCACAATCGGACTTAGTCTTAGGCTTGGGGCTTAGGCTGCTGTGCAGTCTTAGGCTGAACAACCCAACAAATACGAATTCAGGGAAAAATGGCCATTTTCATGTTTTTTGGCCATTTTATATGATTTTTGAAAACGGGGGATTTTTACCGGGGGATTTCTTCCGTGGGGGGGATTTCTATCGGGGGGGGGGGGATTTTTACCTAGACTCGCCAAACAAGGATTTAGGCTTGAGGTTCATCCTCAAATTTTCATCTTCTAATGGTTCCAAGGTAACCATTGGAATTTGCTTTAGGTTAAACAACCCTTTAAGGCATAACGAGTCTTAGGTTTAGGGACTTAATCTTAGGCTTAAGCTCCCGAACAACCCTTACGTTAGGCTAAACAACCCTTATAAGGCGCCAAACAAGCCATTAGGCTTGGGGCCCCGCTGTGCACGCACAATCGGACTTAGTCTTAGGCTTGGGGCTTAGGCTGCTGTGCAGTCTTAGGCTGAACAACCCAACAAATACGAATTCAGGGAAAAATGGCCATTTTCATGTTTTTTGGCCATTTTATATGATTTTTTGAAAACGGGGGTTTTTACCGGGGGATTTCTACCGGGGGGGGGGGATTTTTACCTAGACTCTAAATTTTAAGTTCTGGTGGTTTCGAAAGTTCTTGGATTTCCAGCAAATGTTGGTAATTCGATAACGGTAAGAGCAAGTGTATTAGCAAATCGTGTATTTGTCATCATTTTATGAAGAAATAAAATTCAACTATGCCAGAGAGATCGCTAATACACTTGTGTGAAAGTGTCAAAATTTCCACTACTATTTCCAATTTGCTTAAAGTAAAATTTATAGAGAAATATAGAAACAGACCAACTTATTTCTAATTGAATGAGGATATTGATAATTGTCATATAAGCCAAATTCGGTGCCCGAATGGTTATTGAATGCTTAAAGTATGGTAAAATGTTCGTTCCGTCCATCGCCATGGAAGTAACCTTTGCCTGGCCAGCTCCAGGGTGATGGTGTCATTTGATAGATCTCGCCCAGTCATTTCACGGAAAGGAAAAATTTTGGAGCGAGGTGATCTTTGATCTCTGAAATCCTTCATTTTCATATGGAAATCCCATATTTGATGAGCAAAATTTCTTGGTTAGGCTCCGTTTTTGGCGATTTCGTGTCAATCGACACCAGTCTCAGAGGGCAAATGCAACTGTCGAGGGTTATGAGTCATCAACATCCCGAAAATCTAGGATTTCGAAGGCCCGGGGTTCTGGAGCTAGAAAGTGCGACTAGCACTGGGGATGCCTACATACCTCACTTCCGAACAACCCTTACTTCATGCCCGGAGTCTTGGAGGCCGTTTGTAACGGGCACTGAGGTGATACCAGTGGCGTATCTAGGATTTTTTTTTGGGGGGGGCACGTTTCAGTGGAAATGGCCATTTTTTTTGGGGGGGTACCGTGTGGAGGGCGCGACCGACTTTTGGATTTTGGGGGGGGGGGGGGTACCGGACCAAATTTTTGCCCAAATTTGCACTGATTCACACTCATTTTTTCAAATTTTCCCATTTTTTTTGGGGGGGGGGTACGTACCCCCGGTACCCTCCCCTAGATACGCTACTGGGTGATACCCTTATAACTGAGTCCCAAGAGCTTGTAACGAATAAAATATAAAGAATAACATCGAAAAAATGAATTTGTTGATTTCGTTTCTGTTGTGAATCAAGATTATAGAAATTAATTCACCCCTAACTTTAGATATGGAATAAGTTACACTCAAATAAATAATTTTGTGTCTATAAGTATTCAATCTCACTTCAGGCGATTATATAATAAAATATTAATTAAAATTAATTTCTCAAAACAAAATTTATTAAATTTCGGTTTCTAGTTAAAATATTTCATAGCTCATAGGAGTTATCGTTACAAATGGCCAATCAAATCATTTTATTTGCATAATCAATGACATTAATAACATAGCTTTGATTTTCTTGATGCATATTATATTATTATTATTATTTCATGTTACATGAAATGAAATTGAAAGAAAAATTTCCATGAGATCAGTCACAGCATTTTTTCGGGCAATGATATACCCGCATAACATTAGGAATGACATGCACATTTGATTCATTCTGTATGCCGGTATCCCTTAATACCAAGAATTCCTGACGGCACTTTTTGCTTGTATGAAATGTAACGCTGGCCGAAAAATTCGATGAGGTATCGCTCTTCTTCACGAATTCGGTCGTCGAAGAAATTGAACGTAATATACGTATAGAGAGCAGCACAGATAGGATTACACAAAATCATCTGAAAATACAAATATGTCTCCTTTATGCCAAAACGGATAACATTTGTATGGAAAATAATATTTTTGTTAATAATTTATGAACAGTTGTTTCATAAAAGACTGAACATTTGCTTAAACTACTTGATAAAATTATTGATAAAATATTTCTCATGAACTAAAAACTAATTTATAGTCAATTTACATTACAATTTGATTTATTCTCAGGATAAAATGTACAATATCATAACGTTTCACAAACCCAATCACCGTTTATGCTTGAAAACTATATAAAGCTAGTCTCACGAAACCGGGCACGAGATATCATTAACTATTGTTCCAAAACCAAATTTTCAACACGTATCCAGTTACATCTCGATATCCGAAAATTTGGTAAGTCGAACAATTTGGTCGGTCCCGAACGGTTTGATTTTCGTGATAATAGTAATGTACAATATGTAACTACTTTTATTTATACAATGCTCACATTGTATAAATGAAACAATTTTAATATTTACAATAAAAATATCAAACCTGTGTGCCGACTGACCATAATATCCATCCGAGATAGCCAGGGTGCCTGCACAATCCATAAACGCCTGTTGTGACTAATGTGTGGTTCTTTTGTTTTCTGTATGCGATTTGATGAGTGAAGCCACTGAAAGTGATATGGCTTTAAACGTTAGCCAAAAATAATTTGGAACCTTGTTGCATGACACATTGCCAATTTTCGCATCAATTCTCCAGCTATTGTCATGAATAATCCAATATGTGTCATTCTTGGGGAGAGGAATCCTAAAATATAAATACGTGAAATACTACAATTTGGCAACAAGTGGCGAGTGACAGAATTAAAATGAATGTAAGAAATGGCCCGGATAAAATAGTCGGAAATCAGAGAAAAAGTTGGCATAGAGCGGAAGATGACTTTGACAGATTTCCGGAGTCCATATCCGAAATAGAGACATCAGATTTATGACCGATGTAAAGAAAACTCCTCGAAAAGGTATAATGACAAAAATAATCAATAACTCTATCTCGAGAATAATATATAAACGTGTTTTTGATTCTGAGCAAGTTTCATGATTCTAAGCATATTTACTGCAAAATATGCTAAGAATGAAAACGTATGTGCATCTGAACATCAAAACATGCTCAGAATCACGAAATTTGCTTAGAATCAAAAACACGTTTATGTATTTATCTCGAGATAGAGTTGCTGATTTGGTTTAGTTTTATTTGGAATTCTATGCCTTTTTAGATACCGGATACCTGGAAAAAATAAAAATTCTGGGTTTTTCAGAAAACGACTGAAAACGAATTCTCGCCATCTGGGCATTTGATAAAGATGCTGTATTTGTTGCTGCTCGTAGTAAAAGTATTTGTGTATCATCTGTTAGAAAAATCAAAAGAAATACTTAATTTCGTCATTACTTGCATTCATTTTTCTTATAGCACTCATCGTTTGTTAGCATGTTGGACCGAGACATTAATTTAGGTAACCTTCGAACATTGCCATAAAATCATAAGCAAAATCTTTATTAGGAAAAAGGTGATTACAAATATTATTATTTTTTAAATTAATTATAACTAAAAATATTTCCCATGTGACTTCCGCATCTTTATACAACGCATCTTCCCCCTAATTATTATGTCAAAATTCGGCATTTTCGTTTGAACAATTTTTGAGCATTGTAGAAATTCCACCAGAAAATGCATTTTTAATTAAAAATGCGCAAACCTGGAAAGAAATACGCCTCCACCGCAAACTCTATCCAGGCTGACGTAGCGGCTATCCAATATTCCTTCGAATGATTCAATAGGAAAGAATCCACTTTCAGAGTGTCGATGTTAGTGAGTCCGGTGACGAAAAATTCGGAGAAGTGGAACATTGAGAATACGTAGATATATAAGCAAAATGTTCGTAAGTGTAACGACTCTGTCGTCAGACCAATAGCAACGCTTAAGGCACATAAGGAACCGAGTAGGAAAGCTTGGCATGTGAACTTAAAAAATCCCGGAAATTTTGTTTTATAATTTAGTTATTAGGAATAGCACTATTATACGGCTATAATACACCTGTAATCTGTGCGAAAGCATTACAAAATTCGAAAATTTTATGTTCTTTCTATCTTATTTCGAAGCTTGTTTCTGTGTAAAGTTCTGTGTAGGATCTCTACCGTTATGTATTTATCGACAATAAATATTAGGTGTTTTAGTAATATATCGTAAACTCTCTAATTTAACCCCCGTGGGTATAATTATTCAATCGACCTCTAGGGGGGGGCAAAAATAGAGGGGGGTAAAACAAAGGGGGGAGGTAAAATTACACGATCGAAGTTTCGCGCCGCGCCTCTGGCGCGTCCAAATCCAAATTTTTTTTGGATTTTTGCTCAAATCTCAAAAATTTTCGTCATTTTTTCAAAAAAATTCAAAATTTGAATTCCCGCCCACAAAATTTTGAATTTTTTTCGAAATTTTTGCCATTTTTACAAAATTTTGCCAAATTTTTGCAAAATTTGGGAACATTTTGTAAAAAATGGAAAAAAATAGGTAAAAATTCAAATTTTTGGCAAAAAATTTGAATTTGCGCCAAAAATTTGAATTTTTGGCATTTTTGGAAAAATTTGCATTTTGGGGGGGGGCAAAATTAGAGGGGGGTATAATTACTCGATCGACCTCTAGGGGGGGCAGAATTAGAGGGGGGTTAAATTAGAGAGTTTACGGTATTCAACCTTGATTTTTTTGTAGACAAGATTTTGAAGTCTCACCTTGTAATGCCGATATCCTGCCAGAAGATTGACCATGAGGAATAAAACGGATATATGTGAGATCCATCCCAGCCACCACCGTTCCATTCCAAAATCACGGAAGAAAACCAAAGACCATGCGGGTAAAATATAGCCCCAAGTGGTGGCTCTCATTCGGCGATCGTTGACTATCACATTCCAAATTCTTTTGGCATTTAGTGCACGCCAGTCCATTCCGCTATAAATTTGTATAGTTGAGTTCGTGATTCACCATAAAAATTAAAATACGCCGATGTTCGCCATTAATCGTACAACACATAACAATTTAGGTTATTAAAGAAATGTTCTTGGTTTATTCGGCATAGATATGTTTGATACAAAATAATCACATACTATACATTGAATCTCTTTCAGCCAAACCACACATGAGACTCTCGAAAATGACAATTATAGACAAACCCGTAAAAGGTAAAGTACATTGTCACAATTTATATACTTAATGTTCGGAAACTGTTAAGTACAAAGTAGTAAAATTGAAAACATTAATAAATTATTAGAAATTCCACTATAATGACCTATTTTTATTGTATATTAATCATCTTCTGCATCATTTTTTTGCATAACTTCATAAAGCAGTCACATCATTGCCAAAACCATCGCAGGAAAAGTGAGGCATGTGTCCTGAAAATACATATTTCATTAAAAATTGAAGGAAATATTTGCAATAAATTTTCGTGACTTTTCTATAAGTGTGCTAACAATACCAGTGCCGAATATTAATAATAAGGTTGTTATGTACAGTCTTATCTCTCTACTATGACACTCTCTACTATGACGCCCTCTCTACTATGACCCTTTTCGGCCAAAACGGATAGGGTCATAATAGAGAGGGAAGACTGTATTCGAAATTTTCGGGACATCAGTTTAAAGCTCGGTTTCTCATTACAAAACCTTGGTCTTTGATCACTTAGATTTCCCCAAAATTTTCGAGCATGGCTTGAAAACGAAGCTGTGATCCAAAAAAGTAATTATTTATCAGAACATATCCCTTATTTTTCAAAAATACCTAAATTACTCACTAATTGAGAATTGTGCTCTTTGAGGCTAATCCTGCTGTAGTACCGCACGAAATCCACAAGTGTGCTAAAGAACATGTTGGTATTAAGAAACGCATATCCACATAGGTCTAATCCGGTAGGGGTACACTTTGGTTCGCGGTATTCTACCAGGCAGTTGTGTATCTGAGATGACATTGATATAGTGAGTGCATAACATCCTGTTCGTGATTGTGACGGCCTTATGATAAACACGCCATCGCGTTTGTCGGGAGCCGCCTAAAATATTATTTGATCAAAAATTTAAGTAAAATTTAAAATTAAACTAGTCTTTCAGAAAATAATAAGGCTCATTTTATCAGAGCAAGCGAAAATAATTATTTTTGAAGCAGAAATAAGTGTTTTAAGAAGTTTTAACGAAAAAATAAATAAATTTTTCATGTTTTTGAAAAAACAACTTAATAATATTTTCCTACATATGTAATAACACCTTGGAGAGAGCGAGATTTATGAGTTTGTTTATTTCCTCCTTGGATGTGCATTGAGTGGTTAACCAGCCAGAAGGGTCCCAATTCATCGGTACTTGTAGGAGAAAACCCGTCAAATTCGGTGGCTCATAGTCAAGGACAAAAGTAACATCTTGCATCATTCGCTCAACATTGGCGTGAGTGAGCTTGTGACGGTACATCAGAGCTTCCTTGGCATCATCTCGCTTCCTGTAATTTATAGTTAAGGTCAAGTGCGATTAGAACTAGCAATTTGCGAACAATTATAAAATTACAGACGCTATAGTTTACTCGAATAGAGCTCTTACCCAAAAGAGTAAGAAAACCATGACTGAATATGCATATCAACATATGATATAATTTACATATACTTCCTTCTAGTTAACGATTTATGCGACAATTCTTTAATCACTAAAGTTTGGCATTGCAGTGATACTACAATTTCAACATATTTCGATTTTCCGATCTTTTGAAAGAGCTTACCGATGCAAAGACAGTAGCCTGGGCTTCAGCTGTTCTAATTCTACATCGATTTGCTTTATCGTTTGATCAATGTTCTTCAGTGCAACTCCTAACAAATTCTGCGCTTTGATTATATCATCGACCCTAAATTTGTACAATTGATTAATCCACATGCTCACAAATACAAAATTTAAACCTGCTCTGTTGTATTCCAACATTTGTCGTAACCAGTTCTTTTGCCTCGTGCATAAGTTCTTTCAATAAATTTGATTTTTCATGGTATATGACTAGTGCGTTCTCATAACCTGATAAGGTCATCCGCTTTCGTTTGCTCTCGTCCAGAAGTGAAGCTTTTTGAAGAAATATTGAGTCATAGCGACGGGAGACACGCTCATACTCGGCATGTAAACCTTCGAGACGAGTTCGCACAATTTGGAGGGAAGTTTTTGAGTTAGAATCACTAGGCTCCGGCGACTGAAATTCATATTTTACTCAAGCAATGCGGCGTCAAATTTTACAAAACGGGAGATAAAAATAAAAGCGTTACGTTAGGAAATGGCAATCTCTAACCATCGATCTCGAAAATATTAATAATTATGCCAGGCATAACTTATTAAGGTTAAAATTAGCCTGTAACAAAAAATGCAAATCATTACGCCGTCAATGATTTATATTTGAACAACAAGCAAGTTTGACTTTTTGGCATTTATACAACTTTGTATAAATAAACTTCGTTAAAAGTAAGCAAACTAAAACAGATCTAACAAATATATATTTGTTTGTATCCCATTATAACTTTATCATTTTTTTCGCATCTATAACTTTACCTATTTATAATGTAATTATGATAAATATAGTATACATAAAACCAAAAAGTTGAATTTTAGCTAAAAACACAAACCTTCGATGAGTTTTCCGCCTTCTCTGCGTTTGAATTCGCAAGTGGATACATCAAGCAAGTGTCAAGTTTTTCATTGAATTCTTTGAGCGAGTTGATCCTGTAGAACTCCACAAGCTCCACAACACTGTGAAAATCGAGAGTATCCTTTGTAAAGCCACATCTGCCGTCTATCACAAAAACTTTTATCAATTTGTTCACTCCTCCAATCCTCAATGTGAGAGTAAAATCGCCTTTTGTAGTTGCATCCCGAACAGTGAAAGTACCATCAGGTTCATTCTAAAGAAATTTTTAGTCATTTTAGGAACCATCACATTAGAGTAAATATATTCACCTATGAAGAAGATAAACAAATTTTTAAATTTGTAAGCCAAAATGACCTCCATTACCAGGGGACAAACCAGCGAAGGGGTCTCCATATGGCTACATGGTTGGCAGCGATCTGCACTGGCCACCCGAGGTAACAACGACAAGTGCCTTGGCACTTCAGTCCATTGGAAGTAAAATAATACGAGATAATTTGAGATGATATGGACCATATAAAATAAGCTCAGTGTCATCTCCTACATTCGCTAAAATTCTGTATTTGTTGCTGCTCGTAGTAAAAGTATTTGTGTATCATCTGTTAGAAAAATCAAAAGAAATACTTAATTTCGTCATTACTTGCATTCATTTTTCTTATAGCACTCATCGTTTGTTAGCATGTTGGACCGAGACATTAATTTAGGTAACCTTCGAACATTGCCATAAAATCATAAGCAAAATCTTTATTAGGAAAAAGGTGATTACAAATATTATTATTTTTTAAATTAATTATAACTAAAAATATTTCCCATGTGACTTCCGCATCTTTATACAACGCATCTTCCCCCTAATTATTATGTCAAAATTCGGCATTTTCGTTTGAACAATTTTTGAGCATTGTAGAAATTCCACCAGAAAATGCATTTTTAATTAAAAATGCGCAAACCTGGAAAGAAATACGCCTCCACCGCAAACTCTATCCAGGCTGACGTAGCGGCTATCCAATATTCCTTCGAATGATTCAATAGGAAAGAATCCACTTTCAGAGTGTCGATGTTAGTGAGTCCGGTGACGAAAAATTCGGAGAAGTGGAACATTGAGAATACGTAGATATATAAGCAAAATGTTCGTAAGTGTAACGACTCTGTCGTCAGACCAATAGCAACGCTTAAGGCACATAAGGAACCGAGTAGGAAAGCTTGGCATGTGAACTTAAAAAATCCCGGAAATTTTGTTTTATAATTTAGTTATTAGGAATAGCACTATTATACGGCTATAATACACCTGTAATCTGTGCGAAAGCATTACAAAATTCGAAAATTTTATGTTCTTTCTATCTTATTTCGAAGCTTGTTTCTGTGTAAAGTTCTGTGTAGGATCTCTACCGTTATGTATTTATCGACAATAAATATTAGGTGTTTTAGTAATATATCGTAAACTCTCTAATTTAACCCCCGTGGGTATAATTATTCAATCGACCTCTAGGGGGGGGCAAAAATAGAGGGGGGTAAAACAAAGGGGGGAGGTAAAATTACACGATCGAAGTTTCGCGCCGCGCCTCTGGCGCGTCCAAATCCAAATTTTTTTTTGGATTTTTGCTCAAATCTCAAAAATTTTCGTCATTTTTTCAAAAAAATTCAAAATTTGAATTCCCGCCCACAAAATTTTGAATTTTTTTCGAAATTTTTGCCATTTTTACAAAATTTTGGCAAATTTTTGCAAAATTTGGGAACATTTTGTAAAAAATGGAAAAAAATAGGTAAAAATTCAAATTTTTGGCAAAAAATTTTTGGCATTGAATTTGCGCCAAAAATTTGAATTTTTGGCATTTTTGGAAAAATTTGCATTTTGGGGGGGGGCAAAATTAGAGGGGGGTATAATTACTCGATCGACCTCTAGGGGGGGCAGAATTAGAGGGGGTAAAACAAGAGGGGGGTTAAATTAGAGAGTTTACGGTATTCAACCTTGATTTTTTTGCAGACAAGATTTTGAAGTCTCACCTTGTAATGCCGATATCCTGCCAGAAGATTGACCATGAGGAATAAAACGGATATATGTGAGATCCATCCCAGCCACCACCGTTCCATTCCAAAATCACGGAAGAAAACCAAAGACCATGCGGGTAAAATATAGCCCCAAGTGGTGGCTCTCATTCGGCGATCGTTGACTATCACATTCCAAATTCTTTTGGCATTTAGTGCACGCCAGTCCATTCCGCTATAAATTTGTATAGTTGAGTTCGTGATTCACCATAAAAATTAAAATACGCCGATGTTCGCCATTAATCGTACAACACATAACAATTTAGGTTATTAAAGAAATGTTCTTGGTTTATTCGGCATAGATATGTTTGATACAAAATAATCACATACTATACATTGAATCTCTTTCAGCCAAACCACACATGAGACTCTCGAAAATGACAATTATAGACAAACCCGTAAAAGGTAAAGTACATTGTCACAATTTATATACTTAATGTTCGGAAACTGTTAAGTACAAAGTAGTAAAATTGAAAACATTAATAAATTATTAGAAATTCCACTATAATGACCTATTTTTATTGTATATTAATCATCTTCTGCATCATTTTTTTGCATAACTTCATAAAGCAGTCACATCATTGCCAAAACCATCGCAGGAAAAGTGAGGCATGTGTCCTGAAAATACATATTTCATTAAAAATTGAAGGAAATATTTGCAATAAATTTTCGTGACTTTTCTATAAGTGTGCTAACAATACCAGTGCCGAATATTAATAATAAGGTTGTTATGTACAGTCTTATCTCTCTACTATGACACTCTCTACTATGACGCCCTCTCTACTATGACCCTTTTCGGCCAAAACGGATAGGGTCATAATAGAGAGGGAAGACTGTATTCGAAATTTTCGGGACATCAGTTTAAAGCTCGGTTTCTCATTACAAAACCTTGGTCTTTGATCACTTAGATTTCCCCAAAATTTTCGAGCATGGCTTGAAAACGAAGCTGTGATCCAAAAAAGTAATTATTTATCAGAACATATCCCTTATTTTTCAAAAATACCTAAATTACTCACTAATTGAGAATTGTGCTCTTTGAGGCTAATCCTGCTGTAGTACCGCACGAAATCCACAAGTGTGCTAAAGAACATGTTGGTATTAAGAAACGCATATCCACATAGGTCTAATCCGGTAGGGGTACACTTTGGTTCGCGGTATTCTACCAGGCAGTTGTGTATCTGAGATGACATTGATATAGTGAGTGCATAACATCCTGTTCGTGATTGTGACGGCCTTATGATAAACACGCCATCGCGTTTGTCGGGAGCCGCCTAAAATATTATTTGATCAAAAATTTAAGTAAAATTTAAAATTAAACTAGTCTTTCAGAAAATAATAAGGCTCATTTTATCAGAGCAAGCGAAAATAATTATTTTTGAAGCAGAAATAAAAGTGTTTTAAGAAGTTTTAACGAAAAAATAAATAAATTTTTCATGTTTTTGAAAAAACAACTTAATAATATTTTCCTACATATGTAATAACACCTTGGAGAGAGCGAGATTTATGAGTTTGTTTATTTCCTCCTTGGATGTGCATTGAGTGGTTAACCAGCCAGAAGGGTCCCAATTCATCGGTACTTGTAGGAGAAAACCCGTCAAATTCGGTGGCTCATAGTCAAGGACAAAAGTAACATCTTGCATCATTCGCTCAACATTGGCGTGAGTGAGCTTGTGACGGTACATCAGAGCTTCCTTGGCATCATCTCGCTTCCTGTAATTTATAGTTAAGGTCAAGTGCGATTAGAACTAGCAATTTGCGAACAATTATAAAATTACAGACGCTATAGTTTACTCGAATAGAGCTCTTACCCAAAAGAGTAAGAAAACCATGACTGAATATGCATATCAACATATGATATAATTTACATATACTTCCTTCTAGTTAACGATTTATGCGACAATTCTTTAATCACTAAAGTTTGGCATTGCAGTGATACTACAATTTCAACATATTTCGATTTTCCGATCTTTTGAAAGAGCTTACCGATGCAAAGACAGTAGCCTGGGCTTCAGCTGTTCTAATTCTACATCGATTTGCTTTATCGTTTGATCAATGTTCTTCAGTGCAACTCCTAACAAATTCTGCGCTTTGATTATATCATCGACCCTAAATTTGTACAATTGATTAATCCACATGCTCACAAATACAAAATTTAAACCTGCTCTGTTGTATTCCAACATTTGTCGTAACCAGTTCTTTTGCCTCGTGCATAAGTTCTTTCAATAAATTTGATTTTTCATGGTATATGACTAGTGCGTTCTCATAACCTGATAAGGTCATCCGCTTTCGTTTGCTCTCGTCCAGAAGTGAAGCTTTTTGAAGAAATATTGAGTCATAGCGACGGGAGACACGCTCATACTCGGCATGTAAACCTTCGAGACGAGTTCGCACAATTTGGAGGGAAGTTTTTGAGTTAGAATCACTAGGCTCCGGCGACTGAAATTCATATTTTACTCAAGCAATGCGGCGTCAAATTTTACAAAACGGGAGATAAAAATAAAAGCGTTACGTTAGGAAATGGCAATCTCTAACCATCGATCTCGAAAATATTAATAATTATGCCAGGCATAACTTATTAAGGTTAAAATTAGCCTGTAACAAAAAATGCAAATCATTACGCCGTCAATGATTTATATTTGAACAACAAGCAAGTTTGACTTTTTGGCATTTATACAACTTTGTATAAATAAACTTCGTTAAAAGTAAGCAAACTAAAACAGATCTAACAAATATATATTTGTTTGTATCCCATTATAACTTTATCATTTTTTTCGCATCTATAACTTTACCTATTTATAATGTAATTATGATAAATATAGTATACATAAAACCAAAAAGTTGAATTTTAGCTAAAAACACAAACCTTCGATGAGTTTTCCGCTTTCTCTGCGTTTGAATTCGCAAGTGGATACATCAAGCAAGTGTCAAGTTTTTCATTGAATTCTTTGAGCGAGTTGATCCTGTAGAACTCCACAAGCTCCACAACACTGTGAAAATCGAGAGTATCCTTTGTAAAGCCACATCTGCCGTCTATCACAAAAACTTTTATCAATTTGTTCACTCCTCCAATCCTCAATGTGAGAGTAAAATCGCCTTTTGTAGTTGCATCCCGAACAGTGAAAGTACCATCAGGTTCATTCTAAAGAAATTTTTAGTCATTTTAGGAACCATCACATTAGAGTAAATATATTCACCTATGAAGAAGATAAACAAATTTTTAAATTTGTAAGCCAAAATGACCTCCATTACCAGGGGACAAACCAGCGAAGGGGTCTCCATATGGCTACATGGTTGGCAGCGATCTGCACTGGCCACCCGAGGTAACAACGACAAGTGCCTTGGCACTTCAGTCCATTGGAAGTAAAATAATACGAGATAATTTGAGATGATATGGACCATATAAAATAAGCTCAGTGTCATCTCCTACATTCGCTAAAATTGCTTCACCAATTCTAGCTTACCGCTAGAACTGTCATTTTTATTTTGATGGACGACTATAGTTTTTCCTACCATTTTGTTAGATTGACCATAGTCGGCTCTACAATATTGGGTCGCCATTTTTTCCTTATTTTAGAAAATGTCTGGGTGCCAGGACTACACATGACGCTCAAAACTACAAATTCCGCGCCAATTTTCTGACTTTTTTCACTAACAAAATGATTTAAAAAAGGGCAAATTCGGATTTCCCATGAGATTTTGGGTAGGATAATGATTTCTGACACATTTAAAAAAGTCGGTTTTTGTCCCATACGCTCCCCTTGGTTTTAAGACACTTTTTCAGATATTCTCACTTTTTAGACAAAAATGTGAAAAAGTGACAAAAGAAGTTCTTCCATACAATTTTTGGTATTTTCGAGTGATTGAAAATAGCGAAAAAGTGGCGACGCGAATTTAGGGAGTCATCTATGGTAAGTTGGGAGATGTCGTAATAAAACGGTATAAAAATCAAATAAATAATAATAAAATAATAATAATAAATAAAAGTGTTTTTGCGTCTTATTGGGCCAAAACGGTCTAAAAATTAGAATTCACGCCAAAAATTATCCCAGAGTTGGATTTGGTACAATATGATGATAATTAAAATCCCGGCGATGGAAATTGCCTTACCCTCAGTCACTGGTTGAATTTCGACCTATCTCCTAGATTGATATAGAGCACGTTACAACGTAATTTGACTTTAACTTCTTTTAACTAATTTGGTTTTAAAGCAGTTGGAAATTTCGTTCGCTTAAAGTCCGAATGCATACCTCCATGGCAAGAGAAACGGTTTCTTTATCAGTATTAGGCCAGTACCAACTCATTTTCAACAGGCCACATGCGCAACCGTTATTGTCATTAGCTGATATAGAGCATGATTGTAATGACAGAGAGCAGGACGAGGAAGACGGCGAATTACTGCTGGTCGGCTGAAGTTGATCACTCTGGCAGATCCCATTTTCGGCACTTGTGCTGAGACTGCTGGCTGAAGCAGACGCAGAATTGCTCATGATGAAAAACGGCCTCAATTTTGAGACGTCTAAAAATATTTGGATTAAAAATAAACTAAGCCGCAAAAGTAATTTATATACGAAACGGCAAAAATGTCATGAAGTGGCGTATTAATATATGCAACCTTTATATTAAAGGTGAAAATTTTGGTTTCGGCACAATTGACCAATAATTAGAGAATATGCATCGATTCATTGGTTTTAATATACAACTATTTACGTATAATACTTTCGCGATTAACCAATTGCATCTTCTTTCTTTTAAAAAAGAAAACATTTTCACTAGCGCACCGAAAAGAATATCGAAATTGGAATTATTCTCACAAAGAAAACGTGCGAAATATGGCCATAAGTTTGGCGTTCTGCCAACAAGGAAAGGAAACAGAGACTGGAAGAGAATAATTTGTTGGCTGTCAGCAGGAGAGCGGCTCTTGCCTGTCTTTGGGTTCAATGTTCGGGTTCTCGCTGTTTCTTGTTGTGACTTGTGTTGTGTTCTCTTTTTTTTAGCTGTTCACTTGAGTTTTTGAAAACAAAATGCGGCGCGTGTCCGAGTGTGTGTGATTATTTTTTGTGATTGAGAACGTGCAAAAATATTAGATATTTGAGTTAATAATCGCAAGCGCCTTAATAATATTTCCAAATGACCTATCTTCACGAAATTTACTTCTCTAAATTAAGTCTATTTTCAGATCTGCTTGGCATATTAACCGTCACAAACTCGTTTATTGTTATCAAAATCTTATGTCTGCAGCAGAATGTTCGACGAGCACGAAAGAACCTACGAAGAAATGGAGCTGCTCCATGTGTACGTATTTGAACTACGAAAGTGCTAAGAAATGCACCGTATGCCAAACACCGCGAGGCAAACCCCTCATTATCGAAGAAGTCGCCATACCTTCATCTTCCGCTTTACCCGATGGTAGTGCGTTTGCAGAAGAAGAAGAGGCTCAAGAAACAGAGGAACGTTGGACCTGTCCGGCTTGCACTTATTTGAACTGCTTGCGAACAAAACGATGTGTTCAATGCTACACTGACAGACCGCTAAGATATGGAAGTGATCCAGCGATCAATGGTGAATTTTATTGTTTATCCAATAACGGTTAAATATATATTTCAAAAATTAATAAAGACAAGTAAATTATTTAAATAGCAAGATTTGCCGAAAATCTTTAATCCATTATATAATTCGCAACATTTTTCTGTCTTAATCTCTAACAACGTAAAATGAAATTATTATAATAATTACATTCAAGTTAATTGTCTTTTCTGCTTAAGAAACAGAAATTAAAGCTAATCTTTGAAATTTAGGGAGCCTAAAAAACACACCACGCTCTTCATCGCCTAAGCAAAGTTCAGCGTTTGTTGCCAAAGCACTGAATAAATGGAATTGTGTATTATGTACTTATGATAATTGGCCTAATGCCACCAGATGCACTATGTGTCAGTCCGAAAAAACCGACAACCCAAGGGACTCTACTTCAATGATCTCGTGCAGTTTAGAAACAAGTACGGGTCGGGCCTCCGAAGAGTCTGAATTGGACGGCATCTCGGCTGGTTTGGCGGCGACAAATATTCATAAGAAAACTGCTGTCCCATCTACTCCCAACCGTGGCCACAATACCTCAACGTCACTTCCACCGGCAGAACATTATACTGTTAGTTTTATGGTATTTAAATCATCGGAAGAATGCTATTGAAAGTAAACCAAAAACATTTTGCTTTGTTTTAGTATTTTAAACTAACGTCTGAAAACGTAGCTATATATCACGTAAAACTGCAGAATACTTATAATTGTCATATGGCAACAGGTTTTAATTATAGAGTGCATTGGACATATACCTCCGGCGTTTTGCGGGTAACGATCACGCTGAAACGCTCTTCTTCAAAGCCGCCTCCAGTATTGCTCATCGCGAAATCCAAATGATTAATTCAGTCGTGGACTATTTAATAAACGAAGGAAACCTCCACAGATGTTTCACAAGTTTCGAGGTTTACAAAATAAGACTTAAAGGTTTAACATAAGTATCTGTCATTTTTAGTGTCGCTTACTCAATTCTCGAGCCTTCTTTCGTGTGGATTTTGAGACAGGCGACTCTCTGATTGAAATTGCAAAAAAGTGCGATTGTGGAGAATTGGTGAAATTGATGAAAAGGGTTAGCCCTGTGGAGGACAAATTGCCTTGTGTGATCAATTGCGCCGGCAGAACACGAGTATATGCGAAAATTACAAAATTCATAGCCATCCGGAACGGAAACTTTAACGCACAGTTCATTGCGCATCCATACAACTTTAATATTTTAAAATGTCAGTCGACAATAATTTCTCTTGTAATAAATCACTAAATCAAAATTTACTGTAAAAAGAAATCGTTAAAAGTGTTTGATAGTATTCAAAGAAACTTTTCAAAGTTATAAAAGATGTAATTATTTCTTTGTTAAGAAACTTATTATCCGATTCTATTATATTTTACACAGATTGCAAAAATGCGCATTTAAAAAACGTTATCATATATTTTTAGTTCCAATGAAAACCACAGCTCACAATATGGAAGTTATGAAGATCCTGATGCGGCCATCACCAGGCATTCCACCGACATATGTGTTTGTAGATTGCTACGATATGCTCAATATGTCCAGCAGTAACGCTTCCAATGTTGTAGGCCGACCAGCTTCTTTTCTTATGAAAAACAGAGCCGGAGCTCATAGTCTTTGCGATGCAGTCTTCCAGGTAGTAATATAAGGCGCTAAATTTATATTACATATCCCTAAATTTAACTACAGAATATAAGTTGTTTATATAGAAGCTAAAATAATATCTTAACCGTGACCAATTTTTGGTAATTCTTGACAGGTATTCTGAGTAATTGTAATAGCAATGTATAAAGCTATGTTGTACTTGTAGTGTCTGATTTAATAAATTATTGTTACGTCATTTAGACCATGTACGGTGTTTGCGATCGCTTCAATATCCTTCGAGGAGCATTAAAGTACACAATGATCCGTTCTGCGCATTTGTAAGTTTTCAAAAATATTCGAAAATTCCATAAGGATTACTTGATTGAGACGTACCACTCTTGAATTGACTTAATGTATACCGTGCCTGTACATTGGCACGCATAATAGCCTGGCGCACAATTTGCGCAAGAAAAGAGGCGGATATTATATTTAAAAAGTATTCCTAACGTCTCATTGCTTTACAGCAATTTAACCCAAATTTAAGAGGGTTATGTCTCAATCAGTAGTAGCATGATATAGTTCTCACCTCTATTACTCTTCTTCACCCATTGTTATGTATCTTAAATTTATCTGTGTTTCCTCCTTTAACTAAGATTAATGTTTCTGAGCATTGCGGTCATATCAATAATTAAAATTTTAATCTAAATTTAAAATATTATCCGTTATTCATGACCGTATTTTTGGTTAATAACCTTTAATTCTAGCTTTAAACCCCGCTGGCGTGATCAATGTATACGAATAGCACGAGATTGTGGTGTAACCATGGAAGAAGAAGATCTTGAAAATGACTGGGAAGAAACTATGAATGCGGTGGCGAGCGATGATGAATGTTTGGGACCTGTAAGTATTAATATAAATATACGCTTTCTAAAATTTACTTCCAATTCTTAGATACACATCTGGGCACTCGCACATGTTGTATGTCGCCCAATTGTGGTTGTACCAATGAACGAGCCAATCGATTTGGAGCAACTCGAACAACCATACGAGCATAGGAAACAAGAGACTAACCACGCAAAATCACAGCGAAAGCAATTTAGTCACATATGCGAGGGCATATATTTGCCGGTTCTTTGGGGGTCTCAGCCCATATCTCGCTCGCCTTTAGTCGTTGCTTTCCGTAATGGACTCTTTTATGCAGTTATCGTATCAGACGGTAAATATGTTACGTTAAACAATTCTTATGTAAACATAATACTAGCTGAGGTGGCGCCTTCGGCGCCAACTCAGCTAGTCATGTTTTAAGCATAGCCTGTTACATGCTTAGGGTTACAATCCCTGATTCATGCTAAGTGCATATCTAGTTAACATGCATGGAATACTTCTTATCCAGTTAACATGCATGGAATACTTTTTTCCAGTTAACATGCATGGAATTTTTTGAAAAAAATTTTAGGCACTTTTTCACCGACTTTTTCCGACTATTTAGATCATGGGGAGCATTTATAGATAGGTGACATTTTACCTTTAAAAATTTTCATTTTTTACCCATGAAAACAGTCACCCATTAGCGAAAAAAATTTTTTTCTTGACGACAATTTTAAAAACTCTACGTTGCATCTAGTTAGACCCAGACACATAATATTACCCTGGCAAAACATTCCTAGCATGCCTAAAACATGCCTAACTCGATGTGTGACATATACATATATACATATATGGACATGGTCCACTTACTATATAGTAGGATTTAGCGTTGTATCAAAGAGATCAAGATGTCCAACGATTTCTAAAGGTAAACAATTTATATCTGGTTAATCTGATCTAGATAATCATATTATTCTATATTTTACAGATTCGTCGCTCAAGGCGCTATGGTGATAACATCTTCCGTTTCTTAACAATGGTTGAGATGGAAAATTCTAATTTTTTGGCACAGTTCATATATCTGGGACCATGTACAGCGGAAAACATTGTGGTTCGCAGAGATCCTCATCCATTTTTGTATGAGACACTTAACTTTTACGGTAATTGTTTAAACAGTTGTACCCTACCAATACATCTGAAACACGCGTCTGACATCCTTCGTTTCCATTTAGGAATACTTATAACGGCACTCCAATAAAGAATATTGAAGGATGCCAGAGCGCGCCAATTCAGGTTATGTTGATAGAGTAAGTAATAAAATAAGTATTGGATTTTCTATTTAGTAAGTTTGATCACATTACCACGTAAAATTACAAAATAATCACAAATGTGCTTGATTGTAGTAGCAAAATTTATTTCAAAATTATTTAAGTGAGCTGGATCAACGCTTTGCATTGTTGCGATGTCGAAGGTCAGGGCGAAGCGAAAATGTCCTTATTGGAGCAGCATATAGACAGCGTAACAACCTCATCAATCGACTTTGCCAACTACGATACTTTTATGTCTGTGTTTACTGCCAAAGCCACCAATATGCTCAAAAATCATCAAGCACATCCACATTTAAATAGTCCCAGTGTGGCTGTTCAAAGCAGTGTGGGAGACAGTGGTTCTATATGTTCCAGAAGCATTGAGCCGGATCATACGGTAAGTTATACTGATGTAATTAAATCTTTATTTTACTATCTAACAAATGGTTAATCTTTCCGTGATAAAATTAAACGCTTTAATGCTTCTACGAATGTTGTTACATGTTTGTTAGAGTTCATTGTTAATCGATAATTAGTCTATAATTACAATTTATCCAACATTTACGTTCAATTTTGTAGGGTATGTTGGACTCATCCGAAGATGAGGAGGAGGAATTGGAGGAAGACGATGACGAAGTTGACAGTCTAACCGGCGATATGGAGCCGATAGACCAATCACTCACTTCTACACTTCAAATACTAAGACAAAACCGAAAAAAAGATTGAGAACTTACACTTATGTTGACAGACAGGATGGCCATAATATCAGGATTACCCGGTATTTGTCGAGGATTTGAAAAGCGCTGGGTTCCCAAATATCAAATATTAATTCAGAAAAGTTGAATTTTGTGTAAATTTTTACAAGCGCAGCGATTTCCCATTATAATTTCTTCCACGGTATTATTTCTTTGCCTAAGTTGTCTAAAAATGTTTTGTCAGAAATTTCTGCCTTTTGGACTTCGGAGATGGCCACCCTGTTCACAGAGCTTTCATTGAATATTTGAGTCTGAGATCTACTGATTAAATGGCTGAGCGTCGGACGAATTTAGTCATGAAGTAATTTTGTCTACCTACTCGGTCATTTGCATTAGCATGATATTTAGCATTTTCTCAAGTGATGTGCAAATACATGGTTTGTAATAATTAGTACACCAAAATTTTTGCTCTTAAATTAGTGTAAATTGACTTAAAATTGCATTTAGGAGAAAAATGGGATATTGTTCCAAATCTGTTTCTTAGAGCAACTGATCGAATAATTCTACATTTTTGGATTTTTAAATTATGTCATCACAGCTAAAACCTAACTTGCACATCACCGTTTTTCCGCCCTTTGTAGATTTGTCAAAAAGTTCGGTGACTTTTACAAATTCTAGTTTCTTTATGGGTCATATTTCTTCAAAATAAAACAGCTGTAATAATTTGCTTCGTACAGTGATTTTATGTCTGGTGATTTATAGAATGTTATCTAATGATGATTCTTATCTTATTTTTGCATTGGTAACAATTTATTTTGTGAAATTAATTTGTAACCTTTTTATGTATTAATTGCTGTAATTTGAAATAAATATGTACAAATCTGCTCTTCGTATGTGATACATTCGACAAGGGTTACATTTTTCTCATTTTTTAAAAATTTCAGCACTGTAGATTTCCCTTAACGATGTCACTGTGTTTTCCAGAACTGGATATTATGATCTCGTGCCGCTCCACGGCTTTGAAACGTGTCTTAATGCGACTTTTGCCGGTAACATCTTCAACGCTTCACACTCAACGTGTACAAACTATGCGCTTGCCTATAACGAGAAACTTTTGTAAATTTGACTCTGTCAGAATGGGACGAATAAACGGCACGAGCTGGCACAGTCAAGCTGCCCATAGCACTTCTCTCGGTTCAATTCTTCCAAAACGAATGACAGTTTGCTATACATGTAAAGTTTGCGAATCAAGACAGGTATTCTCTTTTTATTTTCTTCTTGCATTGTTTCGCGACAATTTGTTGTTCTCGCGGTATGATGCCAAATGAATTAAAATTAAAAAACATGGCGCAAGCCCTATATTTTAGGAAAAAATAAAGCCCAGGCGCAAAACATTCGAAACCTGTGGCCGTTTGCAATTTAAACTTTGTCTGAATAACCATAAGTTTTCTGGTCCCTGTAAAAATTTCTTCGTTTTAATGTAGAGCTTCGGCTACATTTTCTAATTTGAATTTACTTGGCATATTTTGCTAAAAAATATATGAAAATACTAATTAGCTCAAAAATGTTAATCCTACCTGAATACTTATATACTTACTATCAAATTTTTTCAAAAATCATGTTTTCTTAATAATAGTATCTCAACCGGTTATGCTAGGTTTTCTGCTGGATTTTTTCACAACAAGGTTCCTTTACTTATGGAAACCGTAAATCGTTTCATTTGCTAAATTCCGTGTTATGGTATTTAAGAGAAAACAAGAACAGTACTACGTAAAGTCTATCTCCATTCTATGTCCAATAAGTGACTCTCAGACTGTTGAAATACATCCTTGCTTTTTTGTTTTAGGGACCAAAACAGTTCGCTAAAGAATCGTACGAAAGAGGCGTAGTTCTCATAAAATGTGATTCCTGCCTAAACTACCACATATTTGCGGACAATCTTGGCTGGTTCTCCGATTTGAAAGGCAAACGCAATATTGAAGAAATTTTGGCGGAAAGGGGAGAATCCATAAAGAGTCAAATTGAATTTGTGCCTGAAACCAGAGCGGGTATTGATAATAAGAAAGACGAATAACGTTTCACTACATTTATCAGAATTATATTCAATTATAGTTTTTGTTGAAATATGTTCATATAAAAATGTATTGATATTAAATATATTAAACACAGTGTTTGATATACAACAAGTATTACATTTGCACGAAAAGGTTTCTTATCGTACAAATTTGAATCGCACCAAAAGGTAATCACTTTATATAACATAAATTAAAACCATTACAAAGACATACTTATTTGCATTAGGTTTGGGCTGGCTTAGTCTTAAACTTAAGTCAGTTTTAGATTAGGATATATATAAGCGAACCATATAAGTGAACCATTGTGGTGCGGTGTGAAAACCTAACGAACTATTAGTATCATTTCTCTTAATTTTGTATTTTGAGAATTCTATGCAAGATCGGTGTTACAGAGAACACTGTCAAGAGACCATTTTGCGGTTGCCATGGCAACCAATTAAGCGATTGACCAAATATAGCCTTTAAATCCTGTACAAGTCCTAACTTTACTATTAAATTCACAATCTTCGCTAACAAATGCGTCGACCAAGCTTTTCCGCCAAATTTACCTCTTTCGTAAAATCCAAATTAGACAGAAAGCCAGATCAAGACACTAATACTGAAGAAGGAGAAAAAATCACAGAATCAGAACCAGAAGAACTCGCTGAGGATACATCGCAAATCGAGCAGGCACATACCGCTGGTAATGAACCTGCCCCTGAACCGGAGAGAGAAGAAGGATCTAGGCCGTCAGAGTCGGAAACCGAATACCTAAGTGAAGTAAAGGTTGCGAATCCTTTAGACGATGCAAAAGGAGACATGTCTCCTCCTCTTTCGCCTTCAAAGAAAGATTTGCAGGAGTCGGTCAGTGCTTTCAACTGTAAAATTGTATCACTAATCCTCGTTTAATTGGCAAAATCGTCATGCTTTTCAGTGTTTGAATCAAAATATTAACCACTGTTTGTAGAAAATATGCTATTTTTGGCAAAAATATGGATATTTGTTTTTCGAAATTACTTATAGCTGTATATAAGGCTGTTTTTGGGTAGAATTCAAACTTACAGTAATTTTCACGGTCAAAGAACTTTCAAGTACTCAACCGCAGCACATTTATGTGTCGCGATCATTTTTTTATTAATCGGCGGTATATTGCACACAGTTAATGCTCTTCTAGATGTTTACTAGAAAGATACCGCTTCCGCGCACCCTTCACATGTTATCAAGACGGAAGCCTTGAACATTTTAGAAAAGAAATCTAACGCTACCAAAATTTAGCAAACAAGAAGAGCATCCAGAGTGCATCCAGAAGCGAAGTCTGATATTGAGCAGCGACCAATGAGTGTGCCCGAACCCAGTCATGAAACCAGCTATTTGTATATTCAAATGACACGTAATTTCTTAAGAAAACGCTATAAATCAGGGTCTACTACGCTTTCTAGGTAGCTTTCGGCGTACCACAAAACAAGCCCATGCGATTAGTCAGGCAGAAAAAATGCTTCAAGAAAAACAGCAGGCAAAACTTGGGCACTACTATGGGGATGTGACGATTGCGGTCACTGTACAAAATACTTTCCATAACTTCAGCTTAGTCATTCAAGGTACTAAACAAGTGATATAAAAGCATTGTGTCGCCTAGCCTTACTAGTGGCCTATTATTTATTCTTGTGGCAAAATTTATTCTTGTGCTAAAGTTTTTAGTATGAGACAGTTTTGGATCTTATAAGACACTGATTATTATATATTCCCGGAAAGTAAATTCGATGCTTCCATTAAACTTCAGTGGTAGTCAGACTCAAATATTAAGGTGAAAGCCAGTACATTGGCTATGAGATGTTTGAAGTCGGAGTGTAAAGTTACAAATGTGATACATTAAAACTGACCAATAAAAGTATAAAGAAAAATATATGAGCCTAAGGAAGTGTGATCAAATTTATATTAATCAATGTTGTAGGTTATATACTTCTGTAAAAATATTTCAGGTTTTCTTTCTGGCTTGGCAGTGGGTCACGCGTTATTTGCTTTTGTGTTTGTGGATCCGGTAAATACTTTGTAACATCCATCCAATACATAATTAAACTAGGAGGTTCTTGCTGGTGCCTATAAATGGATGGCTGTTCCGTCTCAATCAATGTTTTATTTCTGCTATGCGGTTAGCGCAGTAGACGCTTTAGACAGGTAGTCTAGATATTGTCGTACACACTTTTTAATTTTATGGCACAAATCTGGAAAAGTATAAAACAAATATGTGTTTTAGTATATCGATATTTATATTTTCTATCCCTATAATTATACAAGACAAAAGTTGTGATTTGCCGAACATTTTTTATTTGCAGTTTTCAGATTAGAAATAAATTCTTCGTTTCGCAAAACATTGAAACGCTTCCTCACTCTTCAAGGAGGGTCACTAGCTGTGCTAATTTGGCTGGCAGGAGGCGTGTGCAGTGCTCTAATGACCCAATCTGACGAATATTTGGCGAACTGGGACCGGGAACAAGAATCTCAACATGAAAATTCCACTCTAAAGCCAATCATAAACATCGAAAACTATAAAACTGAGACACTCCAAAATCTGATACTATGGCGATGGATGAGTTGCGCCAGAGCCGTTTTTGCCGTTCTAGGCTGGCTTTTACACGCCTTACAGCCGTCAGCGAATTATTTAAGGGACCATTTGGCGAATTTCATGGTGAGATCATCAATCTTTATTCCAATAGGGTTTTCGTCAATGATCAATATCTTACTATGCAAGTCCCGAAAGGTGCACTAACTTTCAATGTATCGTGTGGTTATAACGTACTAATCACCTCCTTTAAAACAAGATCTAATAATTTTTATCTTCTGATACCCTTTACATATATGCAAAATCGCACGTTTGAATTGGCGCCATGAGTGCCCTTTTTATTTAGAGGAAATACCAAGGGCTATTATGACGCCAAATCAAAGATTCGATCTGTATAGTAGATACCGTATTGCCAGTATTTAACGCCCTGTGTATGGTTTATAATAATTCACTATGCTTAATCATTGGAAAACGACACTATGTGACACCTCGTAAAAGCGGGTTAATTACAGGTAATACGGTAACTGCATCTGTAATTCGGTAGCTGTTTCTTTGTGTTACCGGATCAAATTATAACTTTGACTGGTTAGTAAACTCGATATTTGAATATAACGAATCCAATTTTTCGATTTTTGCATTCAGATGTATACGAATTAGCAAAATTTTTGTCATATAGTTTGTTATATTGTTTAGTTCAGGTTGTGGCGAAGTCATTCGAAATGGAAAACACAGAACAGACAGAAATTGATCATAAATCGACATCGAAGGTATAGAAAAACTGTAAGGCTTCTTCCAGAAATTATGTAAACATTTGTCCCGTCAGAAGGCGGGGGAAAAATTTTTAATTTTGTGAATTTGGGTTATCATACCTTAGCCTACGTAAACAACTGTCCGCGAACTTTGTATTTTATGATGGTTTTTAAATAGGTGTTTACATTGTCTTTAAGAGAACGAAGTGTTAAAATTATAATTTTTGTTTACACAGTTTTCTGGATGAATTCTAAGTATTAACCACTATTGCCAACATATTTCATAACGTTTGTTCTCTTACATAAATTAAATGCTTTAAATAAAATAATGACTTGCATGCATGATGATGTTCAAAATATTGGTATATTATGAAAGTCCTAAACAATATATAGCCGCTCAAAAATATCAACATTTTTTTAAGAAAGTTTGTTTAATCTCGCCTTCAAGTTACGGCTGCAAAGAGTGGATTAAAGAATTTACGCTATTCTACTGCTTCTACAGCCCCGCTTTCTCTAAATCCACAATCGGCATAATAGTAACTGCGGCTCGCGGTTTGTGAAGGTAATGCTGCGCAATTTTAGACAACAAAATAGCAGCCAGCCATTGCCCGGCTCGACAAAATTTAAAAATCCCAACGGGCCAAACCCGTGGCGGTACCTGACCGAGCATTGGTAGGCAAGACCGACCACACCCAGCGAGCGGATGAAATGGGATTGATGCCACATATCCACTCTGAATTGATTATGAAATAAACCGGTTACTTCTTGTCCATGTATAGATAATTCTATATACTCATCAATAGTGACATAATAATCAGACATCACTAATAAACAGACATCACTTCCTGCTAGGGCTGTGCTTCGTTTGCGTGGATTTTACTCACAGGCAAGGATAAGAAAAATGGTTGTCGAAGAGAGGAATTTGTGACCACATCATCAGAGAATAGTCTTGTTCGAATATATGTACAGATAGTCACTAGACTATGTGGGTATATTCGCATACTTGCGATTTAGACGAGAGAATGTCTTTTCATAAAAATATACCGTCGAGAAGCTACTAATATATTTGTATTCCTGTTAATTAATATAGAATCAGCCACATTTTGGTATTGTTTAAATAAAGCAAACAAACTGCTCTATAAGAAGCTTACTTATATAAGAATCCAAAACTTTATGCATGCTTAGAAGGTAATTTGATTAAAGAATGGGACGACTAATGAATTTATCTGTTCTCTTTCTTATCACATTCTGCTACATATCGCAAGGTGGGTTTTTTATATTTCTAACGACAACACTTTTTCTCGAACTGACCCTATGATTAGGGTATAAAACTTTGGAACTAAGTGAGCATTCTCAACTCTTTACATATTGCTTAAAACCTGATCCTCTTAAACAATTAGTGCGATAATCATTCCAAAATACATTTGATGGCGACATTGTTGATGATATCAAAGATTTGCTCAAGTTGAGACCTAAAACTCATTCCGGTTCGATAGTTTAGGTATTCCCAAAGGAAATGACCACAAGGTAACAAAGAATACTAAAACACCGCGGACTCTGAAGTAAAGATTTGCAGAAAAATTCAACAGTAGCTCTAAGAAAGTGGTAATTTACTGTTTCATAAAATTATACTGCGCTAAAGTTTACTCATTTTGTGAAGCTTTTCCATTGAAACTATCACTATTCACAAGAAAATCACGTTGTATCTTTTTTAATCAATAACGGATCTGCAAGAGGGAAATTAGATTGAAAAGGCACAAGAGTTATGCCATATCTATATACTAGCTTGGGAGAGCCGCTTCGCAGCTCTCCCAAGCTAGGTCCGCGGGTAGGAGCTTCGCGCACCGCCATCAGTATGCCCTCGGCTGTTGTTCGGGAGTAAGGGTTGTTCGGGCGTAGAGCAGCATGAGACTATTTCGGGCCTTCGGCCCTCAAGCAGCTGTTGTTCGGGAGTAAGGGTTGTTCGGGAGTAGAGCAGCATGAGACTATTTCGGGCCTTCGGCCCTCAAGCAGCTGTTGTTGTGAGAAAATGAATTGGTAAGAATGGCCCTTCCAAAAAAATTTTGTCTACAGGGTGTCCCAAAAAAATTCGTATGTAAATCAAGATTCTTTGATTTAGCACGTTTTTGGTGTGATAGAAAGCTGAAATTTCACCTTCAGGGGTTTTTTGATGCGCTGAATCCGAATTTGGCGTTATTTTCGGCCCCAGTACTACGCTAAGGGCATGATACGGGGTACGGTATGTAAGTTTTTTTCGGTTTTTACCATGATAGTGGGCTGATTTTTGGTAATATGGGGTTTTTTAATGCGCTGATTACAAATCTGGCGTTATTTTCTACTTGGCGCTACGTTATGTCATGATACGGGTACGGTATGGTATCTTTTAGTTAATGCGAAACAATCCGACTTCAGAGGCCGTTTTCGGGCGTTTTTGTCTATGAAAGTGGCAAAAATAACGTCATATTCGCGTTCCCCGTAATTTTTGAGTAAATTATGGTCTTTTTCAGAATATGTTGAGAAATAATTTTTTTCACATTTTTTTGCTACCAGGTGAAAAAACGTGAAAAAAATTTTTTTCAAAAAATTCTGAAAAAGACCCTATCTTACCCAAAACTTACGGGGAACACGAATATGACGTTATTTTTGCCACTTTCATAGACAAAAACGCCCGAAAACGGCCTCTGAAGTCGGATTGTCTCGCATTTTCCTTGTAAAAATCCAATTTTCCATATAAGGCTAACTTTTTTTCGGGTCGTATTCGCAAAAAAGCTTGGTACCGTTCGAATGCCCACAAGGTGGGGGTAAATTCCTATCCATCTCGTTTCCCCAGGTGAGCGTTTCACCAGGTGAGTGTTCCTTGTTAGTCTTAGGCTTAAGCTCCCGAACAACCCTTATAAGGGCTTATTGAAGGACTTAGGTAGTATGGCCTTATAAGGATTGTTTTAGCCTAAAATCAAATAATTTGTATTTTGTTTCAAGATGGACTAGTCCATGTCAAGCTGGACTAGTCCGGCTGTATGACATTAGCGCGCAAACGTTTGCGCGCCGGATTTTTACATTTGCGCGCCGAACATATTGTTCGGGGCCCCAAGCCCAAATCCTTGTCTGGCGCCTTATAAGGGTTGTCCGAGAGCCTAGGAACATTTTAAGTCATTACCCAAAGCTTAAGTGTAGTCTTAGTTATGAGCCATTATACGTTATTTTGTTCTGGCGCGCAAATGTCCGGCGCGCAAATATTTGGCGCGCAAATGTCCAAAAGTCTAAAAAGACTCGGCGCGCAAACGTTTGGCGCACTAATGTCATGCACCCACTAGTCCATTTCAACATGGACTGATTTTCAAGATGGACTGCAACATATTCGACTTCTACCTACTTGACAGACACATAGGATCCCGATGGATTTCCCCCAGAATAGGGGAAAATCCTACAAGGTTTTAGGCTGAACAACCCATATAACATGCTTTTAGGTTTAGGCTTAAGCTGAGGTTCATTCCAATATCTGGCCATCGATCTCCTATATTTTGGCATTTCGAGCGGGGTTCCAAGAGCAAAGTTGCTTATAAGGTCATGCCAAGAGCGTAGGTCAAAATCCCCCGGTCAAAACCCCCCCCCCGCCCAAAATCCCTGCGGTCAAAATCCCCGCAGTCATAATCCCCTCCATTTTCAAAAAATCATATAAAAATGGTCATAAAGCATGAAAATGCTCATTTTTTTTCGCTGAATTCGTATTTCACATTATTTCGCATCTATTTTAGGCCAAAACAACCCTTATAAGGCGCCAAACAAGGATTTAGGCTTGGGGCCCCGAACAACCCTTACATTATCGTATATGGGGCTTAATGCTTAGAAACTCTGTGCTGTACGAATTCAGCGAAAAAAAATGAGCATTTTCATGCTTTTTGGTCATTTTTTATATGATTTTTTGAAAATGGGGGATTATGACTGGGGGATTTTGGCCGGGGGGGGGGATTTTGGCCGGGAGGGATTTTGACCGGGGGATTTTGACCTCCGCTTTTGGCATGACCTTATAAGCAACTTTGCTCTTGGAACCCCCGCTCGAAATGCCAAAATATAGGAGATGGCCAAATATTGGAATGAAGGATTCCCCCTATTTTGAAGGAAATTCATGGGGAAATCCTCATGGGAGAATTGAGGCCGCCAGACACATATAAATAAATCGCGGGAGAAATCAGTCAAGAAAAAAATACGTTTTTATTCACATTTTTTGCTCTATAGCCAAAAGCGGACATCAGAGATTTCACTTTGATATGCCTCTTAGGCCAAGTTGCCTTGCTGAAGTACAAGCCAAAGGAACAACCTCATGACATCCAATTGAGCGTCGTCCCTACGAAGGGCTGTAAGTTGATGCATATTGTAATAACTATAACAGTTAGTTTCAAATCATTTTTACAAATTTCTGCTAAAAGCTACTCATAAAATCTGCAGAAATTTAAGCAACAACGATCCAAAATAACAAGAACAAAGAAGAAGAGAGCAAAGTATTTGCCGTGAAAGCAATTCCTGCAGTTAATTGCAACTGGATAACTTTTCAAAGCGAAATGGGCTTCTTAGATGCACCTTCCAAATCCCCATTTGTCGTTAGACTCCATTATTATTTCTGGATAAGAACTCAAATAGAGGTCAGTTATCAGCTTATTCCGTTATTTTCAACGATAGTTTACAATCAAAAATATTTTAATGCCAAAAATTAAAAGAATTAAAAACTGCAACACTTCGCTTAACTGAAAAATATGAATTAACACTTCAAATTGACTATTGCTGATCGGAGAATACTGAACGCATATTAGTAAGAGAGCCGATTAGCCAGGTCGGTGAACAGAGCTGTCCTACCCAAAATTGAAAATCCGCGGTGATATGTTATCATTTTATGTTTAAGAATTTAATTTAACGTCTCGCTTACTGTTCTTGGTTTTATAGTCTTTCATACACTAGCTTGGGAGGAGCCGCTACGCGGCTCTAATCTTCCGCGCCCCTTCCTTACTTAAATCAGCAAAAAATATGCCTAAGTTTCCTCACATTCCAAAGGGGAAGGTCGGGCGCTCCGCGCCCGACCAAATGAGTGCGGAAGTGTTGTTCGGGGGTAAGGATTGTTCGGGAGTAGAGCAGTGTGAGACTATTTCGGGCCTTCGGCCCTCTGGCAGTTGTTGTTCGGGAGT
The DNA here is from genome assembly GCA_022814885.1 of Ditylenchus destructor. NCBI lineage: Eukaryota > Metazoa > Nematoda > Chromadorea > Rhabditida > Anguinidae > Ditylenchus > Ditylenchus destructor. The sequence goes on along the minus strand of JAKKPZ010000002.1, from coordinate 5,777,175 downwards.
AAGGATGCACCCTTAAGAATCGACCTTTTCAAAAAATTTTGTCTAAAATTTCGACTAAAAACCAAAAAGTTACTCTAAAATATATACATTTAGAAAATAAGCACCCCTAACAATGCCCTCAAAACACCGTCACCGAGAAAATGCACGCCTAAGAATCGACCTTTTCAAAAATTTTTGTCTAAAATTTCGTCTAAAAATCGGCATTTTCTCGGTGACGGTGTTTTGAGGCCATTCTTAGGGGTGCATTTTCCCTCAAAAATACACTTTTGTCTAATTTTGTCTAAATTTAGATCTAAAATCGGTCTAAAAACCGGTTTGCGGCCTTTCTTATGGTCGACTTAGTCCGTAAGAAAAAAAACCAGAGCACTATAAACTCTAAAAGCTCGATTTAGAGCCCGGAAAAAAATGTCACACCAATCCTAATACTATAATAGATTATTGACTTCTAAACATAAAAATTTAGAATCAAGAATATTGTATTGGCTACTTAGTTCTCAAATACTTCCCAGCAGGAGATTTGAAAAATATGATTAGACATGTTGGTAAATTGAGTACGGAAGCCATTCAATTTATAACTGCCGATCTTGTCAAAGGTATCTCTTACCTGCATTCCAGAGACGTCATCCATAGAGATATAAAACCGGAAAATTTACTCATTGACGAACTTGGTCACGTGGTGGTTTGTTTTTAACATTTAAAGATATTACAGGTGCTATTGGAAGTCAATTAATACTAGCGCATTGGGACTCCCTACGGGAGTCTGAAAATGTATAATGCACCGGGTTCCTCAATGCCAGAGTCCTCTACGGGCCAGGGAACTCGGGCCGTATTTGCCCGGCCCTAAATTCAGCCCCGCCGTACCATTCGTGTCGGCACCAGTGAGTTTTCGCACATGGCCCAAAAATCCAGCTTTCAATATTAACTGCAACATAGACAATGTTACTCTTGATTCAAAAATGTGTTCCTATTATAAATATTTATATATCATATAAAAACGACTAGAATTGTTTTGGAGATATAGAATATGTTATGTTTTTTTATAAACATTCTATGACGTTTGGAATATTACCTGAATTATTTTTACGGGAAATATTTTCTAATTTTTCACGTGCTCCTCCTTCAACAACTGGTAATTTGTTCTTTTCCACCTTTATAAAACAACACCACAAGTATGGATCAACATGATATAAAAATAAGTAATATTTTAGATATCCGACTTCGGCTTAGCACGAATTCTTGGCGACGACAGTTATTCATATAATCTCTCCGGGACGCCAAAATATATGGCACCGGAAGTTATCCAGGTTTTAATGTATTTCCGTTGTTACGTATTCGTCATCTTTTTAGGGAAAAAAGTATACAAAAGAAGCAGATTGGTGGTCAATGGGTGCCACTTTACTTGATATTTCTATAGGAAAGGCACCTTATTCGGAACATGAATTCAAACAAATTAAAAATCAAAATATGGATATTCAGGTCTGTGGTTTGATCATGTCATATTATCAGGGTCAGAAAAGTAGTACAGTCAAACCTCGATTTAATGCATCTCGATTTAATGCGTCCCTCGATTTAATGCGCGTCTGGGCCCGGTCCGAAGGCGCGCATTAAATCGAGGTCCGACTGTATTAATATTCGTTATACAAAGCAATATTTTTTCGTCGGATTCAGGCGTAAGACAATGATCAACGCGAGAGAGTATGCCAGAGAAGAAGAGGAAAGAGGGAGAAAACAAATTATTGTGTAAACAATTAAAAAAGCGAGGCAGTGTGATAAACAGAAGAGTTCTGGCATATTATCTCGCGTTGATTACTGTCGCTTCCACGCTTTTCTCTAACTGTCTGTACCCCAGTCTCTCACCCTATTTTCATCTGCCGCCTTTTTTGCTTCATATGCAAGAATTTGCCTGGCCAAATTTTGTCGTTGTTGCCCAAAAAGGTTACATAGAAAAAGCACTGGTAAGAATGGCCCCTCAAAAATTGTCACGCTGTTTGATACATTTTAGCTATATTTTGTCTAAAAATTAGCTGTAAATGTAAATTTTGACCTCATATTTGAATTCCCCGCAAAAAGTTATCCTAAAATAGGTACATTCGAAAATTAAGCATCCTAAGAATGCACTTCCCAAAAATCCCATCGGACGCCTGACAGCTTTAACCTACAATAATGATGAGTATGGTTGAAAAAATTGCATTTTTGAGTGAAAAATAAAAAGTTGGAAAATTTCTGAAAAATGCGTTGAAATCCCGATAAAAAGTTGATATAGAGTGAATAACATCAGATTTATGGCCAACATAGCAAAAAACAGTCCAAAAATGGATATAATGTTTGATTTTCATCAATCCCGCCAATATTGAGCAAACATTTGTTTGATCAAATCAATAACTCAGACATAATTATGTCTCCAGACATACCGTATTTTCTCTAATTGAGCCCCCGGGGGCTTAATTATTTCAATACCCCTCTAGAGGGGGGGTCAATTTCAGGGAGGGGCTCTATTATAGGGAGGGGCTTAATTATTGGATCGCGCCCAAGGCGCGATCCCATAAATTTTCGCGCCCCGCCTTCGGCGGGGCGCGAAAATTTTTGAGACTTTTTACAAAATATTCGGATTTTTGGCCAGTTTTTTACAAAATTTCGAGAATTTAAACCGATTTTGAATTGGCGCCAAACTTTTTTTGGCGAAAATTTGAATTTTTGTCGGTATTTTTTACACTTTACGGAAAATTTTTCATTTTTTTGCTAAAATTTGGTAAAAAAATTGCAAGTTTTGGTAAAAAATGGCAAAATTTATAATTATTTTTCGTATAGCGCGTCAAAAATGACGATTTTGTATCCTTTGGAAATACATTCATTTTTTACTATTTCTAGAAAAAAGTGTCATTTTCCATTCCATTTTTCATTCATACCAAAAATTTGTAGAAATGCCAAAAATTTTATTAGTCAAAACGGGCGCATCTAGAACGCTTCTAGAACGATCATGAATAGTTGATCTAGACAGGTCCCATTCAACATTTCTTAGTTAGAATGGGATCTTTTGAAAATACATATTTTTGGCCCGTTTGTGACAAAAGTGACCTTTGGAGCCGTTTATTCGGCTATGGGTAAATTCGGTACCGTCATATTCGGTACCGAATTTGACGGTACCGAATTAGACGGTACCGAATTTGCGGTACCGAATTTACCCATAGCCGTTTATTCCGTTTCCTGAAGACATCTTTTCCTTCCGAAATTAAAGAAAAAAAATTAGTGAAAATTTTTACTTTTTGTTATTTTTATGCTAAAAATACTTTTTATATTATATTCTTTTCTATTTTTAGCAACAATTTATAAAAATGCATGATCCTAAAACCCTATTTTGTGATCCTAAAATGGCAAAAAATCTGGGTCCTAATCATTTCTTTTAATTAGAGGAAATAAGAATTTTGATTAAAGTTTAAAGAATTGACAAAACTTGGTAACAATAGCTGTCGCGAGCGGAGCTGCGAAAAGCGCCAAAATCAATCATTAAGCATAATTAACAACTTAATTTTAATGTGCTTTTTGTACTTTGGTCTTCCTTTTTTCTGGTCAAAGCTTTCATAGGCTTTGGCCTTTCTGTCATATGTTTTGTAAAGCGGCCTCTTCCGCTTTTCCTGTCTATTTTTCCTTGCGGGGAACATTCCAATGTTCACCGATCACTTTCGCAATCCATATTTCCTTCTCCGCTTTAAACTGTTTTCCTTTGCTAATGGAACTCTCAAAGTTCCGCCCAGTTTCGTAATCGGCATTTTCGCCGCTCTTGTAATAATTCAGTGTTAGTTGTTAGTTGAAAATTCTCTGTTCGCAATAGACGATTATTTCCTTGCGAATAAAAGTTCTGTCAAAAGCTATTCAGCCACTCAACTCAACCACAAACACCACTAGACACAACCTTGCTTTTGACAAGTGGGGGCTGAACCGGGAACAAAAATGGTGAGCCCCGCTCCTGTAACAGTCTCCTCATGCAACCTCCAATCGGAAGTGACTCTCTTTATGGCCGCCGAAGCATACGTCTTCAATCCAGAGGATCCAGCCAAACGAATCAAAGCACTCATGACACTGGACACTCACAGCCATATCACGGTAATTTCTGAAGACTTCTACAAACGCTTAGCTCTAACAGTCGACAAGCGGGTACAACTAAGCATCTCACCATTCGGAGATGGGAAACCAATTCGATTTAACACGAACAAAGTCCGATTTGGCATCCAGCTCTTGAACAGAAAGGAGGCCATAATAAATGGTTATACTAAGAAGGCCGTGACAGTGCCAGTGCCAATAGCAGTCATGAAGCAAGAGGACATAAGGAATCTAGCCAGCAAAGGCTTTCCAATTCAATTCCGGGCACCCGATATTCTCATCGGGATCGACAATTACCACGCGTTCCAAGTTCAGTCCGGCAATCCGCTTCCGAGCGGTTTTCACCTGTCCGCATCCAAACTTGGCCCACTCATTAGTGGAAGAGGAACGCATCCAGGAGCCCAGATGCCAAATGCCAATATAGCACCAATACAAATCGCGTCTATCGTGGAAATCGATCCGAATGAAGATGATCAAACAAATCTGGAGCTGGACAAAATGGTCACCAACCATTTCGCACTGGATTTAGCGGGCATTGACGATGACTCAGGCAAATCCGATGATCAAATCCACCAGGAATTCCGAAACGCACTAACGTTCTCTAATGGCCAGTACCAAGTGTGTCTGCCCAAGAAAGATGACATACTCAAGAAGCTGCCCTCAAACTATGCACTCGCCTTAGGACGACTCCAATCTCTATTCAAGTCACTCCGAAAGCGCCCCAAGATACTCGAGGAATACGATCGCGTGATCCGAGATCAACTGAACCGAGGGATGATCGAAATCGTTCCAAGAGGGGAAAAGCCACAAGGCCAAGTGCACTATCTTCCACACCAAGCAGTCGTAAAAGAAGACAAGGAAACTACAAAGGTGAGAATTGTCTATGACGCGTCAGCGAAAACTCGACCTCACCATCCAAGCCTCAATGATGCACTACATCGAGGACCTGTTTTCTTGAGGGATCTGATAGGAATGCTTGTGAGATTCCGCCTTCCGAAAGTGGCAATCGCATCCGACATCGAGAAAGCGTTTCTTCATCTGCTTATCAACATGGCAGATCGAGACTTGTTGCGATTCCTCTGGCTCCGAGACATCAACAAGGATGCTACTCCAGAGAACATCGTTACTATACGGTTCCTCGTCGTCGTGTTTGGCCTCATATGCTCACCTTTCCTGCTGGCAGCAACTATCCGAGAACATCTAAGAAGGATTGACTCACCGCTGGCCTTGCACATAGACGAAAATCACTACGTTGACGACGTCCACCTATTGGCTCAAAGCCCAGAAGAGGGCTATGAGATGTGTCTAGAAGCAAAAAGGATCTTCGAACTGGCCGGCATGAACCTGCGCTCATTCAAATCCAATGCCAAAGACATTCTAACGCGTCTCGACCCAAAAGATGTCGCCCAAGGCCATCTCCACAAGGTTCTTGGTATAAAGTGGGACACCAACGATGATGAATTTCACTTTTCACTTCCATCCAAACTCGAAGGTGAGACAACTAAGACCTCAGTCTTAAGCACAGTGGCGGGAATCTACGATCCAATCGGATTTCTTGCACCAACACTTCTGCCAGCGAAGGTCTTCTTCCAATCTCTTTGGACTCATGAGCCCAAACTAGACTGGACAACACACTTACCAAAAGGAAAGACTGAAGAATGGAATTCTATCATTGGAAGCTGGAGCCTAGACGGACCAATTCGAATTCCAAGACGAATCACGCCGAGATTTGAGCCCAAATCATATGAACTCCATGTCTTTTCTGACGCGTCTGCGTATGCATATGCTGCCGTCGCTTACCTGCGAACCCTCGGGAATGAACAAGCTCATTCCTCGCTTATCTTCTCTAAAAGTCGAGTGAAGCCAACTTCAGGAACTAAGCTCACCATACCAAGAATGGAGATGCTCGGACTTGTCCTTGGAACTCGAGTCCTCAAGCTAGTGAAGCAAGAACTCAAACTGCCCATCTCTCACTCAACAATCTGGACAGATTCAGAATGTGTCCTTCACTGGATAAGCGGATCCGAAACTAGCGACCGAGTGATCTCAAACAACTTAAAGAAGATCAGAGAGCACATCGGGGTCTCTGTGAGGTATGTCAACACAAAGGAAAATCCAGCCGATGTTGCAACTAGAGGAATCACCGTTTCCGAACTCATCAACCATCCGTTGTGGTGGTATGGCCCGAAATGGCTTCAAGCGCCACTTGATGACAAATTTCCGGTAGGACTACGCCATGAAATCACCGACGCAGATGGATATCGCAAAGAAGAGCAACCATCCTTCCTCACTCTATCCATAATAAGACACGATTCGCCTTTCGTGCTCGATCCAAGTCGCTTCTCAAGCTGGTGGAAATTTCGACGTTCCACCGCATATGTCCTAAAGTTCCTGAAGCTTTGCTCAAAGGGCCGGAAATTCAACAATCCAATTCTAGAGGAATCATCAAAGGATCTCGGCCAACCCAAGATGCTCTCATTGGCAGAAGCACTTATTTTCCAAGAAGCACAACGCAGAACTCCGCCGTCCGTGCCTACTGGTCAAAATCTATGTCTCACGACCGACAAATTCGGACTCCTTCGAGTCAAAACGAGACTAGGAAAAGCTATCATTAACAACAATGCTAAGCGCCCAATCTTTCTTGCCGCTACTGATCCTGTAGCTAGCTTGTACGTCGAAGCGATCCACTCATTTGTCCATCATGCAGGACCTGGAATCACTTTGGCAACCATTCGCAGAAATGTTTGGATTCCTCAAGGCCGACGTTTTGTTTCAAATTTCATCCGAAATTGCGTCAACTGCAAGCGTTTCACTGCTAAAGCATATCGAGAGGAACTAATGCCAGACCTTCCTTCAAACAGGGTCAACCCAGCTCGACCATTCGAGCACATATCAGTCGACTACTTCGGACCGGTAAAAATCCGGGTAAATCAAGAACACAAGAAGATTTGGGTCGCTCTTTTCACCTGCCTCGCAGTTCGAGCCATCCATTTGGAAGTCGTTTCTGACATTTCGGCTGAAGGATTTCTTCATGCCTTTCGACGCTTCATCGCACGCTATGGAACTCCGAAGACCTGTACATCAGATCATGGGACTAATTTTGTTGGAGGTTCCAAGGCCATAGAAGAAGCCTGGACCGACACATACCGAGACCGGTCAGTACAATCTTATGTTGCTGATCATGGAGTCAAATGGTTCTTCGTCACCGAGAAAGCGCCATGGAGAGCAGGATACCACGAACGTTTGATTTCTCTGGTGAAACATTGTCTCAGACGCTGCATTGGACAAAAACTCATCAACGAAAAGGACTTCACAACTCTCCTTATCGAAGTCGAAGCAGTGCTCAACGCAAGGCCTTTGACTTACCAGTCCGAAAACGTAGATGATCTACGGGCACTCACTCCTGCTGACTTTCTCCACCCAGGGACTACACCAATCAAACCAGGAGTACCAATTCTCGGAGAAGAAGAACACGAAGCATATGTGCCAAAAGGGGATCCTCGAGCCAATCTCATGCTACTATGGGAACGTTCGCTACGCCGATTAGATGTATTCTGGAAACAATGGCAGGAAGAATACCTACTTTCTCTAAGAGAAAGACAGGACAAACTGTACCGCAATCGGATCGATGCAACACCTGCCATTGGCGATCTAGTGCTTATCCATGATGAGAATTTGCCGCGCAGGTCCTGGACTATGGCTCGTGTTATCGAGTTAATTCCGTCACCTTCCGATGGCCTCATCCGAGAAGTCAAGATCAAAACAGCCACCGGAACACTCAACCGAGCTCCGAGACATCTATACCCACTCGAGACGAGTGGGGAAGTGGACACAGAAACACCTCGCGAGCCCACGATAGCGCAATCACAGCCGCCGCCGGAGACACATGCCAAGCATCAAATGCTCCTTCGGCCTCGCAGAAGGCAAAATCGCTGTCCAAGTTGCTCCAACTCACCGTGCCGTTGTGCCGGAAATCAACAACTCCTCTGTAGCAGCGTCGAGGTACAAATGTCCGCTCAACCAATGCACATCGCCAATATGCCGACTCGGGATTCTGTTCAATACCAAGCCGAGCCCGAACCAAGTGAGCCAGTCGTGATCGATTCGAGCAACGAAAAGCTTCAACCGCAGACGCCTGAGACGGAACTTTGCGTGCCGGGAGTGTCGCGAGCGGAGCTGCGAAAAGCGCCAAAATCAATCATTAAGCATAATTAACAACTTAATTTTAATGTGCTTTTTGTACTTTGGTCTTCCTTTTTTCTGGTCAAAGCTTTCATAGGCTTTGGCCTTTCTGTCATATGTTTTGTAAAGCGGCCTCTTCCGCTTTTCCTGTCTATTTTTCCTTGCGGGGAACATTCCAATGTTCACCGATCACTTTCGCAATCCATATTTCCTTCTCCGCTTTAAACTGTTTTCCTTTGCTAATGGAACTCTCAAAGTTCCGCCCAGTTTCGTAATCGGCATTTTCGCCGCTCTTGTAATAATTCAGTGTTAGTTGTTAGTTGAAAATTCTCTGTTCGCAATAGACGATTATTTCCTTGCGAATAAAAGTTCTGTCAAAAGCTATTCAGCCACTCAACTCAACCACAAACACCACTAGACACAACCTTGCTTTTGACAATAGCATTAAAAAGCTATAACATGAAAAATACAGTTAAAATTGACATGTAAAAAACCTAAAAAATAGCTAAATTGGACAAAATTGATCTAAAAAATAATATAATAATAATCTAAAACATTAGCTCAAAATTGGCTAAACTGTCTAATACGGAATACTAGCAAAACAGTAGCAATAAATTGCGAAAAACACGTGTAAAATTTGTCTTTATATGTAAAATACCTTTAAAATTGTAAAATATCTTAAAACACCTAAAAAATTAGCTAAAAATTGGCTAAACTATCTAATTTTTGTCTATTTATATTGGACATACGAAATACTAGCAAAAAACAGCAAAAAATTAGGAAAAAACCCATTTTGGGGGGGGGGGGCTCAATTATAGGGAGGGGCTTAATTATTTCAATACCCCTCCAGAGGGGGGGTTAATTATAGGGAGGGGCTCAATTATAGAGGGGGGCTCAATTAAAGAAAATACGGTAATTATGTCTCTATCGTGATTGACGAAATGTTTCCGGACATGTTTCTGGAAAATTTTCCTCAACATGTTTCGCTTTTGGACCGATTGACGACATGTTTCCAGACATAATTATGTCGTCAATTCCCCGTATTGTGACCGTACCATAAGTAGTTTGAAAGTCAAGTTTAATCTAGGTTTTAGGTACAAATTCCTGCACATCTGGATAAACAGTTCAGGGATTTTCTTACAAAGTTGTTGGATCCTAAACCGGAGAGTAGATTGGGTGCCAAGGATGGCTTTAAAGAATTTCAAGCGCACCCCTTCTTAGAAAAAATCATGAAGAATAAAACAGTAATTGCTTTAACTAACACTTAAACGTAGCTGTATAAAATACATTATGGATCTTGAGTATTGCAGGCGAATTAGCGTTCAAATTACCGCTGAAAAGCCCAGAAGACAACAGCATTTCTCTCAGAAAAGAAGGCAGACATTATATAATTTGTAAAATGTACAATGTCTGCCTTCTTTTCTGAGAAAAGGGCTACTGTCTACTGGGCCCTTTTTCGGCGGTAAATTGAACGCCAATTCGCCCGCGGTACTCAAGTTCCATAATGTGTTTTAATTGTCAAGCAATAGGGGGCGTCGCGCCTTCGGCGCTGTGTGGTAGAGCGCGGTGGCGGAGCACCGTGGTAACATTTTAAATTCGAAGAGATAAAACCAGATGCCCACAGAGCTTCAGGGCCATTTGCAGCCAAATGCCCTCAGGGCTTCTAGAACCTTCTAGAAGCATTTGCGGTCGACCAGACCTGGTTTTCCGGAACCCCCAGGCCCAAGGCTATCCACAGACACCAAGATCACCGAAAACGGTGAGGAGCGTGAGGAGTTGGCACCATTTCCATTTTTTTACCCCTGGGGGTAAATAGGGCCGTTTACCCCCTTTTGGTGTGTGCAGGTCTGAAAAAAAATTCCACAAACTAAACCTACCCTAAAACGGGGGTATCCGCGATTTCAGCCGAATCCGCGGCAAAAAAAATTCGTCGGACAACGGACAAGTGCGGCTTAGTTAGAGGGGATCAGACATGGATTTTGACTAGCACACATTTTAACAAAAATATATTTTCTCTTTATTATTAAGATTTTATTTTATTATTAAACTAACGGAAATCGTTCAAACACTCAAATTTATAACTGTTGGTTTCATTTGAGAAATTGTAAAACACTGGCCAATAAATTCATAGTTTTTGGATAGTTTTCATTTTAAAAACTATTGAAACCCAAATATCTTTAAAAAATTGTTTAAAAGTTTCTCATGTATATTAAAGCTGATTGCATTTGAGGCTAAACCACCGTATGTACCCATCATCGAAAAAGTACATATGCACGAATTAGAGGTAGATGTTCCGGTGCTCAGAGGTTTCAAAACCGAAGGAAGTAATCCAGTACGCGAGAATTCAGCTTTCGGAGATGTGAATTTAAACCAAACTACATGTAATCTGTTTGGAGCATCGAACCAACCCGCACCTGCAGTCTATAGCTCGGTGAAGGATGTATCAATGAAAGACGCGTCAATAATGAAAGAAGATGAAAAATTCGGTGCCTCGACAAAATCCGATGTGACTATGATTGACTATAACCCACCACCGATTTGGATACCCTCTTCTCGGGATACAGTGAAATCGGAGGGAGAGGATATAGCTATGTTAGGTGTGTGATGACATTTTCGCTCACTAGATTTCAGTGTTTCAAAGATCATGTGGCTATTTAACAAAGTAAAATTCAGCTTACCTGCAGACTAGCATGAGTTCCATTTTGCGAGAGAGGCACTAAGTTTTAGCTTACATATACTGAGTTTACGTCAATGCTGGACCTTAGGCGCCTGGACGTCTCTCTATACTTTAACTACAGTGGCCACACTATTTCGTTGACATACTCAATGAAATAAAAAAATCAATGGCTATCTTTTACACAATGAATAAGTTACCTTTGTTCTGTAGCAGAGAAAAAAATCGGCCCGGCGGACCGATTTTTGTCAGTGATGATTCGTGATTTCATCACTAGCCCCTTTGTGCCTGTTGTTGTGTATAATGCACGAAATAGTGGGCCCACTGTAGTTAAGTATAGAGAGACGTCCAGCCTTGGTTTACGTTGCCTCTTTTTTACCTATACAACACTGTTTATCCCACAGTAATAATTCCAGTAATGCAGCTCTTAGTACCGCAATTTTTTAGTAACTACTCAATATCCTTCAATGCAACATAAACTCTTGGCTTATAATGAAAGTTTTGAAATTTTGTATAATTTGATCTTAATTTAAAAGTGTTATGCCACATTTAAACACGAATTTTATACAATATTTTAATTCATCATGATATTGCGTGGGTTTATGTTTCATAGTTAATTACAATTTAAAGTATTAGTAACAATTAAATGTGAAAATGTCATCACTTTATTAGTGTTTATGATTTATAATAAATAGTTGGCGTTTGAATGATCCAATAAACACGTATATTGTTAAGTAATTTTTTAACAATAACGGTCATATAAAATTAAAAACTATTACAGCACTTTATATTTCAGCTTAGACCTAAATAAACTGATTACACAAAACAGATACATATATGGTTTGCATGTCACATAATGAGGAAATCCTCAGAACGGTACTTAGGTTCTCGATGTACACATCTTTTTGAGCAGGTTCGACTATATTTGTAAGGCACACTCTCAATGTATTTTCAGAAGGCAATAATATTCAGAAGGCAATTTTTCATGTTTTAACGGCGGATAAGGTCAACTATGAAATACTAGCGCGCTAGCGCGCGGGGAGTCTATATCAGTATGCCTTTTCTATATCAGTATGCCTTTTCTGTTCTAATTTCACTCGCATTCCAAGGGGGAAGGTCGGGCGTTCCGCGCCCGACCACAGGACTGGCTCGCCACCTGCGGTGGCGAGCAAAGTCAGACTCAGTCTGAGTTTGCATCAGTCTAAGTTTGGCTCAGTCTAAGTTTGACTCAGTCTAAGTTTGATAAAATGACTTTCCGAAAATTTTGACATGACCGACAAAATAAGCACTGGAAAACGAAAATTTAGGTACATTTTAGCTAAATTTTGTCTAAATTTGTCTACATTTTAGCTAAATTTTAACCTCAAATTCGGATTCCCAGCTAAAAAGTACCCTAAAATAGGTACATTTCAAAAATAAGCACCCCTAAGAATTCACCTCTGAAAAATGAAATAAGCTCCCCTAAGAATGCACTCCAAAAACGTGAAACGGAGGGACGGAGGATCATCACTAACTTATTATAAGGATTATTGCTTATCAATAAAAATTCACAGACTAATTGTGTTTACGGAGTATATGTAATGTACTAGAGGGCACCTGAGCCGCATATACACCCTTGATTTTCAGTGGTCATTAGGGCATTGAATCAGTGTGAAAATTTCATACCCTGAGGGTATAACCCGGTGGGGAGTACCCTCCCTTAAATGTAACGTCAAATTCGTTTTCCGAAAACGGGCAATATATTATGTTGATAAATTCCAATGTAAAGAATTTGAAAAAATCAAAAGTACCAACATATCCAAAAGCACCGCTAAAGGCACTTCTTCTTCAGTTTGTCTCCCATATCCCCTGCAAATTGACTATATTTTATTTGTTGTATGCAAATTCAGGTTGCAGACATTAAATTTAGATCGCATCGTTATATTTCGGTTGCAGACAGAACATTATATCTGGGACAGTGTCGATGTTTTCATTAGGTTCACTCTTCATTGATAGTTTGCTGACAAATGAATTTGCAGACAGTTAAAAGAAAATAAAGCGTGGCTCAAAGCACTTTTTTAATTGAAGTCAATAATTTACTAAAACTTTTTATAATCGAACATTCTGGTTCTGTTTGTTTAGGCTACATTTGTTGAGGCTACAGTAAGACTCAAAGTTGTTTATTGTTTTCAGATTATCTATATAAAATATTGGGCCGCCGGGTGGATTTCATTCTTCATTTTCGTTTTAACCATTTCAAGGTTAGAGTGCAAGCTTTGTAAATAACTTTAAGCCTATTTAATTATTTTAACGATGTATATTCAAAACTAAAGTTTAGTATATTTTAATTGAGACATTTGTCAAATGTATTATTAAATTTTGCAAAATTTTTAATTGTTTGTTCTATGTGAATAAAAACTAATAAGAGCATGCATAGCCTCTAAACCACATCGCTTTACAGTTATTTCATTATCCTTTTACCTAGTATTTCAGTGCAATAAATTCTCCGTCTGTCCCACTTTGGGAGCATTCTTAGGGGTGCTTATTTCATTTTTGGAAGGTGCATTCTTAGGGGGTGCTTATTTTGAAATGTACCTATTTTTAGGGTAATTTTTAGCGGGGAATCCGAATTTGAAGTCAAAATTTAGCTAAATTTAGACAAATTATAGACAAAATATAGATACTTAGATAATTTTTCTCTGTCCACCCTTTTTGAGAACCCAAATTTTCTCTGTCCACCCTTTTTTGAGGGCCCAGATTTTCTCCGTCCACCCTTTTTTGAGGGCCCAGATTTTCTCTGTCCACCCTTTTTTGAGGGCCCAGATTTTCTCTGTCCACCCTTTTTTGAGGGCCCAGATTTTCTCTGTCCACCCTTTTTGAGAACCCAAATTTTCTCTGTCCACCCTTTTTTGAGGGCCCAGATTTTCTCTGTCCACCCTTTTTTGAGGGCCCAGATTTTCTCTGTCCACCCTTTTTTGAGGGCCCAGATTTTCTCTGTCCACCCTTTTTTGAGGGCCCAGATTTTCTCTGTCCACCCTTTTTTGAGGGCCCAGATTTTCTCTGTCCACCCTTTTTTGAGGGCCCAGATTTTCTCTGTCCACCCTTTTTTGAGGGCCCAGATTTCTCCGTCCACCCTTTTTGAGGGCCCAGGTTTTCTCTGTCCACCCTTTTTTGAGGGCCCAGATTTTCTCTGTCCACCCTTTTTTGAGGGCCCAGATTTTCTCTGTCCACCCTTTTTTGAGGGCCCAGATTTCTCCGTCCACCCTTTTTGAGGGCCCAGGTTTTCTCTGTCCACCCTTTTTTGAGGGCCCAGATTTTCTCTGTCCACCCTTTTTTGAGGGCCCAGATTTTCTCCGTCCACCCTTTTTGAGGGCCCAGGTTTTCTCTGTCCACCCTTTTTTGAGGGCCCAGATTTTCTCTGTCCACCCTTTTTTGAGGGCCCAGATTTCTCCGTCCACCCTTTTTGAGGGCCCAGATTTTCTCTGTCCACCCTTTTTTGAGGGCCCAGATTTCTCCGTCCACCCTTTTTGAGGGCCCAGGTTTTCTCTGTCCACCCTTTTTTGAGGGCCCAGATTTCTCTGTCCACCCTTTTTGAGGGCCCAGGTTTTCTCTGTCCACCCTTTTTTGAGGGCCCAGATTTTCTCTGTCCACCCTTTTTTGAGGGCCCAGATTTCTCCGTCCACCCTTTTTGAGGGCCCAGATTTTCTCTGTCCACCCTTTTTTGAGGGCCCAGATTTCTCCGTCCACCCTTTTTGAGGGCCCAGGTTTTCTCTGTCCACCCTTTTTTGAGGGCCCAGATTTCTCTGTCCACCCTTTTTGAGGGCCCAGGTTTTCTCTGTCCACCCTTTTTTGAGGGCCCCAATGTGAGAGAGTGCACGAAATGAGTCAGACGGTTAGAGAAATTAGCACAGATCCAGTCCCTTTTTAAATTAAACATGCACAGACTAAAGCATGGTAATCAGACTCCCGAATCGCACCCTTGGAACGGCCGAAGGGCGCGAGGTCGGGCGCGGAGCGTCCGACCTAGGTTTTTTTCCAGCGCCCAAGGCGCTGGAAAAAGCCTTGTGGCTCTTAATCCTTTTGTGCAGATGAGCGTTCTCTGGAGATTACGTATCGATATGCGCGATGAGACCAAGCGACCTCGTA
The DNA here is from genome assembly GCA_022814885.1 of Ditylenchus destructor. Lineage (NCBI taxonomy): Eukaryota > Metazoa > Nematoda > Chromadorea > Rhabditida > Anguinidae > Ditylenchus > Ditylenchus destructor. The sequence goes on along the minus strand of JAKKPZ010000002.1, from coordinate 5,762,096 downwards.
TGCCCAGTATCGAAGTGGTGACGCGTCCTGGTGAAAAAGTTGGCAAATATCAGACGCAAGCGCAAGTGGATGTGATACTACGCAGTTGTTCTACATTCTGCTATGGAATTCTTGGCATCCAACTCCCTGAAGGCATCGAAAGACGAGGTTTGCACAGGTTTAAAAATCTGCGTTCGGCGGTGAAGTTCAATTTGGCCAAACGGAAAATTTTTTAATGCTTGTGGGGAAATTTTTCTTTGGTTAGTCTAAAATATATAACGAAAATTATTCGTTAATGTGCAGTGAAACATTGCCTTTACGTTTTCCATTTCAGATATGACTTGCCGTTGGGATGAAAATAAACAGTCGTGCGTTCTCGAGGCCAAACTTGGAAGTGCCAATTCTGGAGAAAGCGACGGCGGCTTAGTTACAGGAATGGAGGCGAGATTTGCGGGATTTACTCAAAATTGTTTCAAATCTTCGGGCAGTCTCCAGACATATACGGTGATGTACGACTCGAACAAGTCTTCATTCGCTGCTGGCACCGCTAAGAACGCGTTGGCAGCAGTTCTCGACGATGATCCTGAACGTACGTTTTTTCATAGATATCATCATTCAGGTGTTTAATAATATTTTGATATCCTTTACAGTATGGAAACCAACACCATTTTGAATAAAGATTTTTATGATAAAATGTGCAATTTCAGTCGAATGGGAATTCAACAATTTGGATGTGAAAAGCATCGCTCTGCAATTTCAGTACGTCCCGCTCGAGGACGAAGAAGAACCACCGGCAAAACCTCGGGAATACGGCGATCAATGTTGGATTCACAATCCCGTTGTCAAATTGAGTCACCTTGATGGAGAACCGTTTCGTGACATCCTGTATGTTCCCAATCCATACGCTATGAGCCCATTCGAGGAAAACGCACAAGATAAATGAATTGCTCAAATTTAGATCCGATACGCTTATGATATATTTAATTCAAACATTTATCATTCTTTTTGTTTATAGAACAAAAAGAATATAATGTTACGTATTGTCGTTGCTTGCAATATGTGTAAAAGTGTTTCCTGGAATAAACTACGTATTGTTTATGGATTTATTATTTCTTATGATTATTTCTTATACTTTAAGAAACTAACACATTTGCCATATTTTGCAATTATATATAACATTGATGGCATTCATTTCGAGGTAAGCTGATATTATAAAAGACGTGCATCAAAGACATTGGATCATGAAAACCTGTCACTTATAGAAATAATTTCACTTATGAAGATAGTTGTTTAAACTGGCGCTAGTCTACAAATGACTTGGTGCTTTTGCTGGACTCGTTGATGGGAAAGTTATGTAAGGAATTTTTAAGACTTCTTTCGAAACTAAGTTCGAGTTGGGTAATTCGAAGTTGGAATCTGTTGTCGTCATAATTCGGAATGCACATGCCGGAATTTGGAATGATGCCAAAATATTTGTAAAAATTCCTGTACTGTATTAAAAATTATGGAAGATTACAAATATTTGTTCAAAGTTGTATTGGTCAGTTCTTTTTAAATAAATTTGTTAATGACATAAATATTCAGGTCGGGAATGCGGGAGTTGGGAAAACCTGCCTCGTGCGAAAATTCACACAGGTTACTTATTTTTTTCAAGAAAAATATCAAACTTCACATTTGAGCTGAATGGAATTTAGCTTAAAAATAATTTATTAGAACATTTAAAATTCAATGTAAACTTAAAAAACACTGCATTGTTATCATGTATTATATACGTCTATTATTCGCCTTCGAGCATTTTGTTCCAAAATTCTATTAGCATATTATTTTTCGTGTTTTGTGTTAAAAAAGAAGTAACACGATAAATTAAGATATAATTAAATTATAAGTAATTCTATGTATTACTCCGATTAACCATGATCCAAATACAACATTAAAAGGACAATGATGGTTTTAGGGTATTTTCCCACCCGGACAAAGCGCTACAATTGGTGTGGACTTTATGATTAAAACCGTGAAAGTTGATGATGACAAGATTAAACTTCAAATATGGGTTGGTTTTGTTGTACAAATTTACAGTCTAAAAAGAGCGGTAAATAAATTTAAAATACATCAAGTGTTAAATTACTGTGAAAGCCGCAAATAGAAATTTTTCATACTTTTTAATAATAGTTTCTTCAGTTATAATTTTAGCGAAATGTAACTGAAACAAAAAGTAATGTCTAGTCACTGAAAATATTATTTCAGGATACTGCTGGCCAAGAAAGATTTCGGTCGATTACACAAAGCTACTACCGCTCAGCACACGCCATTGTACTTGTATACGACGTTGCTTGCCAACCCAGTTTCGATTGCTTACCGGAATGGTTGAGTGAAATCGAACAATATGCGAATAGAAAAGTTTTCAAACTGCTTGTTGGTTAGTAATCCAAAACTATATTGTATTTGGAAACTTATATTTATAGGGAACAAAGTCGATAAAGAAGACGAAAGAGAAGTACCCGAACGTGTTGGACAAAATTTTGCTGATTCCAATGGTTTTGATTACTTCGTTGAAACATCGGCCCTGGATGCAACCAATGTAGATTCGCTATTTCAAGAAGTGGCAACTCGCTTAACAAATGAGATGAAAGTTAGTGATGACAGGTGAGAAAATATTTCCGATATCTGTTTGAAACCAGAAAAATTTGTTGTAATTTACTTGATTATTGTAATTTTGCATAAATGTATTGAATTACTCTAGGTACCATGGATACAAACCCAATAATCCTTCCAACCAGTCACGCACACTGAGCCTGCTGGACCGGGCACAGAATCAGGTCAACAGTTGCTGCAGCCGACAATCTTAATTATGGTGCCTGTGACAATTGCGCTAGGGATAAGTCAAATATTTTATAACTACCCTTCCTAATAATAATTTGAGGTCAAGGTTAGGACTTGTATCTATTGGACACATAAATCTATCCGTGGCGTAATTGTCATATATTTTTGATTATGAATCTACATCTTTTCCGACACTTTCTAAACTGTTTCTCTAACTCCTCTCCTCTGTATACCCAGCCTGAGCCAATTCTAAGCCTAATGTTATTATGCTGATTTTATGCCTTTTAAGTCTCCAAAAGTTGGTGACACGCTTAATATTAATTTCATTATCCAGCTTTGATTTACACATAAAACTTCACTTGTTCGTATTTTTCTGTTCTGTTAATTGATTTGAATAACTGTGATATATTTCATATTGGCCTGATATTATGTGTTAAAGATAGTTACAGCTCCGTCCTATAAAGTTGACGTGTGTGTTTAATTATGCAAATAAAATTTTCAATAACATTTTGTGCTTTAAAATTTTCGGATAGCCGAACTTACTGATCACTTTTCGTAGCATTACCGGTGTGGTTAACAATCTTTATTTCATTTAAGTACGCCAATGTCAGACGCGAAGAGCGGCGAGCGTCGTAAAAGGCCTGCAGCCCCCGCGAAACAGCTCACAGAATCAAATGCAGAAGTCGACCAACCAGGAGCTCAAGCGCAAAGCGAGTAGGTCCATTCCCATCAACAACAATATATACATTAAGGATCGGAATTTTTTGTCGAGACCGATGCGCCTGTCTCGGACTCGGTCACGTTAAATCTGGCATTTTTACCAAGTCCGAATTCGAGGCCAGGTTCGGGTTCGTGGTTTCGGATTTGCCGATCCCTAATATACATTACTAGTAAGGTGGAAAGGGCGCGGCAAAGCCGCGCCCGTCGAATTCTCTTGTGTTTGGTATTAGTTATCATATTTTTCGATTTTTCAAATTTTCGATTTTTCAGTTTTTCCATTTTCAATTTTCAGAATTTTTCAGTATTCTTCGGTATTCTTCAGGATTCTTCGGGATTCTTTCGGTTTTTTCCGTTAGAATCTCTGGTGGTTTGGTATTAGTTATCATATTTTTGTCAGTTGTCCACCCCAGGGTTGGCCAGTTGTCCTCCCCCGGGTTGGCCAGTTGTCCTCCCAGGGTTGGCCAGTTGTCCTCCCCCGGGTTGGCCAGTTGTCCTCCCAGGGTTGGCAAGTTGTTCTGTCTCGAATCATGGATTTGGTAACTTAAATCTCGAATCGGTCTCTGTCAACTTCAATCACAAATCATGGGTTTGGTAACTTAAATCTCGAATCATGGATTTGGTAACTTAAACCTCGAGTCATGGGTTTGGTAACTTAAATCTCGAATCATGGATTTGGTAACTTAAATCTCGAGTCATGGGTTTGGTAACTTAAATCTCGAATCGGTCTCTGTCAACTTCAATCACAAATCATGGGTTTGGTAACTTAAATCTCGAATCATGGATTTGGTAACTTAAATCTCGAATCATGGGTTTGGTAACTTAAATCTCGAATCGGTCTCTGTCAACTTCAATCACAAATCATGGGTTTGGTAACTTAAATCTCGAATCATGTAACTTAAATCTCGCATCATGGGTTTGGTAACTTAAATCTCGAATCGGTCTCTGTCAACTTCAATCACAAATCATGGGTTTGGTAACTTAAATCTCGAATCATGGATTTGGTAACTTAAATCTCGAATCATGGGTTTGGTAACTTAAATCTCGAATCATGGATTTGGTAACTTAAATCTCGAATCATGGATTTGGTAACTTAAATCTCGAATCATGGGTTTGGTAACTTCAATCTCAAATCAGGGCTCTGTCAACTTCAGTCACAAATCAGGGCTCTGTCAACTTCAATCTCAAATCAGGGCTCTGTCAACTTCAATCTCAAATCAGGGCTCTGTCAACTTCAGTCAGGAAATGTGAATATATATTACACATTTCCCGCAATTTTCAGCATTTTGGGCCTTCAAGAGTCAAATTTTCAAAAAATGGATTTTTCTGGAAAAGCCACTTTTTGGGTCAAAAATCCAAAAACCGAACCCATTTTCGGATTCAGCGTATCGAAATACCCCATTCCTGCAATTTTCAGCTTTTTCGGCCTTCAAGAGTCAAATTTTCAAAAAATGGATTTTTCCGGAAAAAGCCACTTTTTGGGTCAAAAATCGAAAAACCGAACCCATTTTCGGATTCAGCGTATCGAAATACCCCATTCCTGCAATTTTCAGCTTTTTCGGCCTTCAAGAGTCAAATTTTCAAAAAATGGATTTTTCTGGAAAAAGCCACTTTTTGGGTCAAAAATCGAAAAACCGAACCCATTTTCGGATTCAGCGTATCGAAATACCCCATTCCTGCAATTTTCAGCTTTTTCGGCCTTCAAGAGTCAAATTTTCAAAAAATGGATTTTTCCGGAAAAAGCCACTTTTTGGGTCAAAAATCTCGAATCTGATCCCATTTCCGGATTCAGCGTATCGAAACACCCCATTCCTGCAATTTTCAGCTTTTTCGGCCTTCAAGAGTCAAATTTTCAAAAAATGGACTTTTCCGGAAAAAGCCACTTTTTAGGTCAAAAATCCCGAATCTGACCTTCAAAACGTCTTAGGATCACTTTTTCTTGCATTCCGAGCGTTTTTGGTTTTGGACCCCCCCCCCCCGGAGGGGGGGGTCGGACCCCCCCTGGAAATCGAAATAAGCCCCCCATGAATTTTTTTATTTTTTTCCCCGATAATTTTCCACCCTGAATCCGAATCCGTCGTCACTTTTTTCCACCGCTTGACAGATCTTCAGATATAAGCGTTCCAGACAGACTCCACCTGCACATTATATATAGGACAATGTGAGCACAATTTTTTGTAAATGCTTTAGTAAAACTAAAATAGAAGTAGGACTAAACATGGACTAAACTAATAGGACTGTGGAAATTAATACGTATTAGTGATAACGACAGCTATGATGATGATTATGCCATGAAACGGCAGAGGAACAATGCAGCTGTGAACAAAACAAGACAAAAGAAACGTCAAGAAGAGCAGATCACACAAGCCAGGGTACAGGAACTCAAGGATGAAAACACCAAATTAGAAAGGTGAGTAAATATTTTACTACAATAGTGCTACTGATCAAGTAATAGAATATCACTTGCTCAGTAGCGTAGCCAGGATGCTACTTGAGCAGTAATCTAGAACAAGTTATTATTCTAAAATATAGTTGGCAGTGTGATTTTGCTTGCGTAAAGGTAATTCAGCGAAAATTTATTGTGCCCTTTCATCATTCCATATGAGTAGGGCTAATTTTTTAATAAGCAAATGTTAATACTATCATAAAACAATTAATTTATTATCGTACTGTACTTTACTTTCATTCTAGACATATATTTATTGTTTAATTTTTCAACTTTTATGATGGTGCATTTTGCATATATCCAATACGATACAAATTATGATGCAAAATTAGCCCACGTTTAACTCCATACCGTCCAGCTTTTTATCAGTTAGAAGCACGATTATAGAAAGTTATATTAAGTTTAACTTTGTACATAGGTAATTGTAATATTTTAGGAAGCTGGAATCAATGCGACGCGAGCTCGAGTTACTGAAAGAAATGGTCGTTGCGTGTGCGTCGGGCAGAAGATCAGAACCAGACTCATCCAACGGTTCTTAAGATAAATTGTAAACATAAAGTTCTATTCTTACAATGCACATTACATTATTTATGGCCTAGTGTACGATCTTAATCGAGTCACATATGTGTTGAATATATTCATGCATATAAAATTATTTCAATAGTAACAGATTTAGTAGCACAAAGGACATATTCTCTAACGGAAATTTCTCGAATAACTGTGAATTCAGGAACTTTCAGTAAAATTCCAGCATTTCAAGCGTTCGACAAATATATCATTTATATATTAATTTTCTTTATGAACAATATGATCACTTTACACGTACGTATAACAATAAAATATATTAAATTAATCCCGTTCTCTATTCGCCAGCGTATGCCACCGCACCACAGGTCTTCGAGTTAGCATCATTTCCGACCATTGCTCTTGACCCGCCAAAGTGATTGAGCTAAGGTTTAAGTGGGCTGATCCGAGAACCACCTCGCCAATGAAATCGTTTTTGCTCACTTTGTCATAGTCCCAGACGCTAATCATAAGATGAACACGCTGAAATGAAAAATTGTTGAAAATTCTCATAACATTTGAATTTTGCTGGCTATGATATGGTTGCTTGACTAATATTTCTACGCCAGGTTTATATTATAATTATACTACCTACTAAAATTTTTTTAAATATAACAATAATTTGGTTTAAAGGCTTTTTAAATAACGTAAGCCTTGTCGTTTAACAATATTACATTGCAATATAGCTGGAACAAGCTCCAAAAATTTGTGAATATATCAATTTACCGTGTTCCGATTAAGACCTCCTTTTATTTGAAAAATAGATAATTTAAAACGGTAGTCCAGTAAAAGTGCTATATTGGGACCAAAGTTTATTTGCTATGTGAAAAGATGTGGTTAATATTTTTCCTTTACACATAAAAGCAACACAAAATGTCTCTCAGAGACCCGATTTGGACTATTCCGTTTGTCACTTACTTTCGTTTCTTTTCATTTTTTCTTCTGTTCTTTTTCCGTGGATGATTTGTTATTTTTCGCCATGACCCTCAATTTTTCAGAGGAACAACTTTTTTGGATGAAGACCGTCTTAGCAATCCCAATTATTGCCAAGTTTATGTATTATGAAAGCTAAACGAATAAACCTAATACACAAATCGCATATGTTGGTCGAATTAAAGTGCCCGTTAAACATGTTCGATGTTTTGCAAAAAAGAGATACTTCACTACAAATTTCCAAATCCAAAGTATCCAAATACATAAACTTGTCAATATTTGTGAGGAAAAATATATTAGCATCTAAGTTTAAATATATTGAACATAGCATAGCATATACACCAATTCTTTCCTTAATTTTTTATTAACATATAAGCTTTACCTCCATTTTCTCTGGTGCAATTTTGAATTGGAAACTTTCATTGTAATAGGCTAAAATTAAATATGAAATTTGAAAATGACGTATAACCACTTACGATTAAGGGTTTTATATTTGATAGACGTCTTCTTTTTGATGAGCAGCTTTTTACCTTCATACAAATATAATTTGACATAAGGATCTAAAAATTGATAGTATCGGTAACTAATAGAACAGTAGATCATCTCTTAAGCACTTTAGGTAACAGATTTAGGTAACAGAGCAGTAAAGGCGAAATGTTTGTGGAAGTTGAGATCTTTAAGAACTGTAGCAAATACTGCGCATCAAATTTGGCGGGAAATTTGAGAATTAGTTATTCATAACTCACGTTTCACGTGAGTAAACACCAATTCTGATATTGCTAACCCCCTCTAAAATACGATTCTACATCAATCAATCACGATTCTACTTCAATATCAGATTTGGTGTTTACTCACGTGAAACGTGAGTTATGAATAACTAATTTTCAAATTTCCCGCCAAATTTGATGCGCAGCATTTGCTACAGTTCTTAAAGATCTCAACTTCCACAAATATTTCGCCTTTACATTTCCACTAAATGTCTTATTTCGTATGTAACAACTGTATATTCATTTATCTATAGTGATTATATCTACAGTCAAATATAATTGAATGTATCTAAATATATAGCATCTAAGAACTGATAAACATTATTGAAATCTACCTATCACAATATTTTTGGTTTAAATAATCTTACCAGATGAGCCTCCGACATCCATTTTCTTGAGATTTCTTGCTTCCATTACTGTTACCGTTAACGTGCCAGTGGCAGGACGGTACCTTGACGAGAAGCAGATGTCTCCTAGTCTTGATTCCTAAAAATCGATATGACATATCCTCTCGTGGCACGTAATTATAAAATAAAATCTCACTTGCTCATTAATGTCATCGGGTACTTCGAAAAATACCCACTCATCTGTCAACGCGCCCAGGTCAACATTATCCAGAGGAATGGATATCTGACCGAAAAATATACGAAATAGCAGTGAATAATCAATTATTATAATTCTTATTATACCAACCGATTCTGTCGTCTTTACTTAATCGATCAAAGTCATATGCAACGATTTGAATGGTTTTTCTGGATAGTTCCGCAAACGGGATCTGAAATGTAAGAAGGTAGCCAGGGTGCTAAATTTAATGAATTCGAAACTTTTATATGACAGTATAAATATAAATTTATAGTTTATTCTATCTATAGAAATAGTATAGATAGAAATGGTTATTATGGTTAGTTAAAATAAATGAAAGCTTTTCCATGTTTTTATAACTTTACTAAATCGCAACATTTAAATTTATCACCCCTGAATATAAATATTATGAATATTACCGTAGAAAAAGGATGTATATATTTTAGGGCACATAACTGAATTGAATTTACCTTGATCGTATTTATAACTTACATTAAACAAGAAAGTTTCATTGTAGACTGGGTTGAGGTTATTTCGCTTAATCTTTGTCTCAAACTTCGGTTTCCTGTCCGGCAGCACTGTAATTTTCATATAAGGATCAGACATTCCATTTCTGTCCATTGCAGGTAGATCTCGACACTCGACTACTGTTACTGACATCTAAATAGAGAATTATTTGAAATATTTTTGTGTTCGTTCTCATATTTAATCTTTTATGAGTCATTTTGCAAATGCGTTTCTGTCACAGGTTATTTTAGAGTGCATGTCTGCACTTTGCAGGTGGTGAGGCGTAAAGTTGTTAAACGTAAAGTCAATATTTTGTTAAGGGAAACACTGATGGTTTTATATAAAGACCAAAAAGCAAAGGAACATTTCGAGAACAAAAGAGTTTAATATTTGTGGATATTGCAAAACGGAAAGGTTCCGGATTAAACGTTTGAGTATCCGTTCTCAAAGTGCTGCAAACAAAATTAAATATGCAACAATAAAATTCAGAGACAAACACAACTTATTTTAATTTTGGCCTAAATATTAAATCTCGTGATAATCGTAGTTTTGGAATTTAATGAATTAATCAAAGTTTGATTAGACACAGATTCGAATCAGAGTACATGTGTTCGTAAATAAACAAACACAAAAATCTAGCGAATATTAAAAAGTGTATGTCACCTTATTAGAAGTGAAATCATAATCGAGTTTAAAGTGAATTTGCCCATATCCGAAAGCATCGTCGCCATTTGTGTCAATAATCCCATTTGGCTTGTCCAAGGAATTGTTGTTAATGCTGAACGATTTGGCACTAGCAGTAAGAGATTTTTGTTTCACGAAATCCTAAAGTTAAGTATAACAATATAATAATATTCTAACCAGTATTGCAGTTATATTTGTCAGCGATTCTATTTCACTAATACCGCTTGCACTGGAATGAGATATTTGCCATTTTTTCAATGGGAATAATGTATTTTTAATTATTTTTAAATTTCAGTGATTTTTAATTTCCCCCATTTTATGGTTCTAAAAAGTTAATTATGCGTATATATTTTTCGTCACATGTCGCAAATTAACAATGCCCATTATGGGTTCACTTATGTATTTGGCTTGTTGTGTAGTTCACACGCGAATGTTTGGTTTCGGCCTTTTCATAATATGGGTAATTAATGTGTGCGGAGGCAGGGCACATGTGTCCCGAGCACCCTCCTTGAATCGGCGCCAGAGGCGGAAGGCCATTCCTGCATAGACAATACCACCTAGCTAATTCCCATTTTCTTGCATATAGCCATTTGAAAAGACAATTCAATTATCCCGCCCATTCTCTCTGCGGCTTAATGCTACTGACTTTTTTGCAAAAAACGATGAATTAGACAGAAACCGAATTTGAGAACAAAGTCATTTAAAATGAACTAATTAGAAGTATTTTGGAAGCTGCGTTTTCCTTTTCAGTTATTATTTTTGTTCGAAAATGACTATAATCTAGATAGTCGTCTAGAAAAGGTAATGGAAAATCCATATAAGGTGATAGGTCTATCTAAATACGGTAGGTCATCACATATGACTGTTTTGCACGAAAACTAAATGGGTTTCTATGAGTGAAATTTTATACAACCAATTTGTATATTCGTTATGTTTATTTCGTTTTCTTAGGTAAAAACCAGAAATAACCTTAACTCAGATATTCACTTGCAAAAATAATTTTGAAATATAACACGTGAATTTAGTAAATGTTGTACATAATTCTGTCACAATTCATATTTCTGAGTGAAGAGAATGTGTAATATAGGTGAATACTATGAATTTTTTACAAAAATATTTTCTTAATATTTTCTCACCTTTTTATCCTTATCCAAAATGGTCGGGATAATGCACGTTTCGTCGGATGTCGCTCCATACCTCCGAAAAGGGACACAAAGTGTGAACAGTCTGAAGAATGGGTGACAATTCACCAGCACACTTTCCATTCCAGAATGGAAATCTGTTCAAAAAATCAATAACAGCTTAGAGAATAAATAGCGCTGATTGAGTTTCGACAAAGCAGCGGCAGAGTGAATGATAAAAAGTGTTCAAGGCATCGCCTTTTTCTTATATGGTCCTGAATAATAAAATAAAAGTCGATTATGGCCGTTTATACAACGACAAAATTCAAGGTGTGGTGGCCAATGATAAGAGAATAAATATTTAAGGACAAACAATTATTAAATAAAAATATTTACAGGACACACAAATCCGGCAAGCATCAGGATAAGGATAATGAAGATAAAAAATAGACATGACAGTTGAAATAGCTAAAACTATCCCTCAATAATTATTTCGATATTTTATTGTGTTTTCACAATTCGAGCAGTTCAGAAAATGGAAAATACGTACTCCATTTTAAAAATAAAACAATATGGTTTAAAATGATGCAATAAGAACAGTCTCGAATAAATTATAAGTCAGTCATTCTGAAACGCTGGAAAATACAACGTACGGATAGCGGTAACTTCATAGGTTGTTTCATTTTAATATGATAATATACGCTAATAAATATTTATGTGAGAAAACATAAACATCAGAAAGAGTATTTCAGAGTTATGTTAAATGATAAAAATTTACTGAGGGATGATAAGGAAGGGATTTTATAACACCACAAATTATTTAAAATGTGAAATATATTAATGAAGAACACAAACCGTATTTTGGATTTAATACCTTTTTACACAATTAACAAATATTCTAATGTGCAACGATTTCCTATATAAAAAGACAATTATTGCATAAATAAAAAATTTCGCTAAACGTAAACAAACATTTTACCGAAAAATCAAATGAATAATAAATTTCAGAAAATGAGGGTTAGCGGATTCATTTATGAATATTTCACAGCTGAGGGATAAGCACGTAAGAATTCACTATTCATTATGCAAAATATCGCAAAGGAAGCCAAAGAGCATTGATGTCTATTACGGCCATTGACGGGTCTCCCTCGCCAGGTGAACCCAAAATGGCATGCAAAAAACTGATTAACGCAAATAGAAGGTGTAGAGGCAAAAACTGACAGGTACAAGCAGAGGTAACGAGGCTTTCAGCTTTGAACATTTAAAGACTAAACATTCGCTAAAGCCTCGTAATAAAAATAGAGTGAAAGCGGTTTTGTGTCTGCCTTTACAAAGGCCTATAGTTGCTTTCATTTAGACTATACACCCAGATGAGATTTTGCGCTATAAAGGTTTTAAGCTGTTAGGAAAGGAAGATACCATGCAGTAATTTCAGTCAACAAACATGTCAATGAACACATTTTTATATGCCACTTTATAGGAAGATGTTCAAATAAAAATCTCGCGAACGGGCTACATCTTGAACGACGTAGTCGATAGACGACTCATTCCTCAAAACTGCCAATGTATTTTTTCGCTAATACATAGATAGTTTTGATATTCCAGTAATATTTGTAGCTGAAATGCTGCATGGAGCTAGTTAGAAAGTGATTTCGATTTAATATGTTTAAAAATGTTTGTTAGTTATGTATATATTCTATTTGATATATAAAACTAGAATGCAGAAAATAGACAGCTATATTGAGCAGAATGTTTCTCAGAATTTTTCATTAGAATGGAACGGCAATGTGGATTTGCCAATTTCGGATGTGAATGGCGGTTCTGAAAGAAAAGGAATGCGTCAAAGCTCAAAGATGCGCTCATTTTATAATATAATTTTCGCTGTATTCAAAGAATCATAAATTACAAATTTCAATAACGCATGCTTTAAGAGAAATGCAGCCCCAAAATGGTCGTTAATCTTTTGATTCCATCAGGATGCTATAAAATATATCTTCGAAATAGGCATATTCCACAGAATTTATACCTTCCCTAAATTATTCGTAATTTTAATGGCAATTAGTTTTTTGTTTCAACACAGTTTTTTAAAGAATATCATTTTTGCTATATTTTAACTTTAATGTTTTTAATTTCATAAAATGTACTGAATACTGCAAATAAAATATAACAGAATAATTTATGTGCAATGTAATTATAAATATGTAGGACAATAAGGGAGTGTTTAACCCGCAACACAATAAAGCGCCTCAGAGATCAAAGATGCGCTTCTTTTAAACAATATTTTATTGTTTGAAGAATAATATATCAAGATGCCTTCCAATTAATGCCAAATATCAAACAGAAAATGGTTGTTACAATTTCTGGCGTCTATTTATCACATTGTATGTGAAAATTGGTTAATACCGGAAAGATTTAAAACATCTCTCCAATGTCGATATTAATCCTCCCACATAGGCATTTAATAAAACAATGTTGTTTTAGGAGCCATTTTAATCAGGTATGGATTAAAAAGTGAGTTTAAATCCCGAGCGCTGAACGCAAAAAAGGAAGAAGTCGGCCTTAATTTCCACTTGTAGCTAAGCACCAAGCCACCGCCGGATGTTCCGAGTAAATGAATATTGGCTCTGGGGACGCAAAACAGAAAGACTCCTGAGTCCCTTGAAGATCCGGGAAGAGACTCGGGGACTATTGCGTTTTGGGAAACCGACGTTATTAAGCCATTAGCCAAACCCATAAACCAGGGACTCCTTTTCGAGGCACATCTCCTTGTTATGACGCAAGTCTTTGAGGAAAGATAGGAAAATGTAAGTGATTTCAGGGCTATACGCAGGGGCATGTAAGATAGATAAAGCATATCCACTGAAAACATAATATCATTTCCATACTGAAATAGCCAATTAAAGAACAATTTTTGTTTATGGGCGAAACTTTTAATTTGTGAATGATAAAAGCTTAAAAAATGAATCACGTTCATGCGATACGCTTGGAGAATAAACGGTGCTCTGAACACATTATTTCGTAATGAAAATAAGTTTCATTATATTTTTTACTTTTATATACAAAAGTCTAAAGGCGAGACCACAACTATCAGCGTTGATTTTATTTAAGCGTTTATGTTTGAACCTATATATTTGTCTTGGCCACTTATTAAAAAGACAGCCCGGTATGAGTATTTCTAAGTTTCTGAATTTCTATAACTAGTAGTAATGATCACAACCTTAAAATGTATTTACGGCTATAGGATTATTCGCCAAAAGGATTATTCGCCAAAAGGATATTTCGCCAAATCCCTACAAAAAGGATATTTCGCCAAATCCTTATAAAACGGATTTTTCGCCAAAAGGATTTTTCGCCAAATCCCTTTAAAACGGATTTTTCGCCAAATCCTTATAAAACGGATTTTTCGCCAACTATTTTCGCCAAATCCTTCTAAAGTAGACGTTTATTCATAGTATGTTAACAAAAACGGAACTAAGGCCATCGGCAGTCAGGTTGTTCGTGAGCTTAAGCCTAAGATTAAGTCCCTTAGGCCCCATATTGTTTGGGGCCCCAAGCCTAAATCCTTGTTTGGCGCCTTATAAGGGTTGTTCGGGAGCTTAAGCCTAAGACTAAGTCCGTTTAGGCGTGTACAGAAACCTAACGTAAGGGTTGTTCGGGAGCTTAAGCCTAAGACTAAGTCCGTTTAGGCGTGTACAGAAGCCTAACGTAAGGGTTGTTCGGGAGCTTAAGCCTAAAGGCTTGTTTGGCGCCTTTTAAGGGTTGTTTTAACTTTAACCTGCAGGTTGGGTGGCGGATGTACCTACTGAGGATCACATACCTATACAGTACGTACACTGTGTTAAAATAACCTAATAGGTAGGTACCAGACACCTACCGGAGAGGTGTTATTCCAAAATTCTAGTACGTTCTAGAAGCAATCTTGGAATTGTTTTTCGCACTTTTTTGCTTTTACAAAGAAAACAACTTTTACATACATATCATCAGTGTATCGTGCGTTTTTCGAGGGAGCATTCCGGTGAATACCCTTTTTCAGTATGCCCTTATAAGGGGTGTTTAGGCTAAAAGCAAGTTCCTGTGGTTAAGCATAGGAACAATTAGAAGATGAAAATTTGAGGATGAATCAGCGGAAAGTGCAATATTTACATGAAAAAGTCATGTGACTTGTTCGCAACATTACATTCTTGGACGAAAAAGAATGAAAACATCGAATACAGAGCCAAAAATTAATTTTTACAGGGTTTTGGCGAAAACCCTTTTTGGCGAAAAATCCTTTTGGCGAAAAATCCTTTTTATAGGGATTTGGCGAAAAATCCTTTTTATAAGGATTTGGCGAAAAATCCTTTTGGCGAAAAATCCTTTTGGCAAAAAATCCTTCTTATAGGGATTTGGCGAAAATCCTTTTGGCGAAAAATCCTTTTTATAGGGCTTTGGCGAAAAATCCTTTTGGCGAAATGTCCCGCTCCGGTATTTACTTCTGTTTAGCAATAAAACAGCTAAGAAAAACTGAGATTTTTCTAGCTATTAATAGTAGAATCGGATTAACTTAACCAAAATGTGGTTGTTTTGCTTAAATTAAACTAAAGCTAGCTTTAGTTCCTAATAGCTAGTAAATTTGTCCGATTAGGCTAAAGAAAATTATGCATTATTTACGACAATATTAGCTCATCTATTTTTCATTAAGCACTTAAAATTTATCCGGGATTCCTTTTCGACGATAAAATACTCTGTATTCGAGAAAAACGAAAAGAAGGAAGTTTATTTGATTGAACATTAATTTAATCCGAAATTTGCGTGCATATCAACCAGGAAGTGAGTTATATAAACGAAAATTCACTGGATATCACGGCGAAAATCGGTTTGAAATACTTTAAAAGTATGGGACGAAATGGCACGTTCTGGTGTGCCATTAAAGTGCTCTAACTTTCAGTACTATTAAATTAAAGTTCAAAGGCCTTAATTAAACACATTTTTAGCGTATTTAATGTAATACCCAAAAATGTATATTCTCCGAGTAATTTTTCGAAACGCAGTGCGACTGTCGAATGTATGACTGTTGACTATTGTGCGATGCAGTGTTTTCCTGACCGGGAATTTTTGGAAATTTTTAGAAAATTTTTTGGAAAATTTTTAAAATTTTTTTAGAAAAATTTTTAGAATATTATTGAAAAATTTCTGGAAATGT
Source organism: Ditylenchus destructor (assembly GCA_022814885.1). Classification (NCBI taxonomy): domain Eukaryota; kingdom Metazoa; phylum Nematoda; class Chromadorea; order Rhabditida; family Anguinidae; genus Ditylenchus; species Ditylenchus destructor. The sequence continues at coordinate 5,745,794 of JAKKPZ010000002.1, read as the reverse complement.
AGAAAAATTTTGTGAAATTTTTTGGGAAATATGAAAAATTTACGAAATGTTTTTAAAACTCGTGAATAAATAGTTCAAATGAAACTGTAAATGAAAAACGGGTAAATAACGATTATTTTTTAATGAAATTTTTAAATGAAAACTTTTCTGTCTTATGGCCAAGTCATAATTTTTTTTTCATTCTCCGTCAAATTTCGTTCAAAATTTTGACTTTTGCAGAAGAAATTCTCGTGTTATGACCATTTCATTGTGTTTTTATAACAAAATATGTTGCTCAATCTGGAGAATTCGAATACTCCGATCCACTTTTGTAATCTATGAAGGAAGCTAGGAATAAAGGCACTAGGACACAGATAAAGTATGAATGAATTTGAACAAACTATACAGAAATATAGTGGGGTCGATAGCCCCCAGATAGAGAAGAAAATTTGAGAATTGGGTCAACTTTCATTGAAATTTTTAAACATTCGCCGAAAGTTTCGCAAAATTTTCACCGGCCACGCCCTATCGGGCGCAGCCGCCTTCGTTTTTAAGGGTTTTCGGTCAGGTGACCGGCTCACGCCGGTCACCTGATCTCTGACCTGACCGGCACCCCCGGTCAGGTCAGCATGACCTGACCGGGGGTGCCGGTCAGGTCAGGTCAGGTCAGAGGTCAGGTCAGTTTAAACCCGGTCAGGAAAACACTGGTGCGATGATGCTAAAATGTTACGTTAAGGAGCTTTCAGCAGAGGTTTTAAATTTTTATAGGTTGATGTTCCCACTTATTCAGAATTTGAGGTCAGTACAAAGAAGAAATTGTTTTGGTGTAACACACGAAGGCCGAATGAAGCGTACGGATGGAATGCCATGGTAGCAGCACCCCTATTCTTATCAATGGGTGCGAAGCGCCACTGGCTTACGCTTTTTTGCTTCTACACCCTAAAACTGGAATTGTGACATCGGCCTTTAAAATATCTCTAATATGACATTCTATCAAAAAATATTGAAAAGTCTAGTTCGATGCAAAAAAATTACCCTTGTGACCTACCATTTTAACACATTTGAAAACGGTAGACTTTTTAACCTAGGGTCATTTTGATGCAAGCTCCCCAAAACCTACAAGGGTATAAAATCTCTGCTTCTTAAACAAGAATTTCGGGATGGTCTCACAATAGGCAGTAGAACAATGTGCAAAGAGTCAACGAACAAATTTGTAGGCAAAAATAGTCATTTAAACTTTTCCAAATGTAACCTTTATTTCCGGGGAATTGCTTAAAAATGTTTAACCCTCGTTGACTGATAAAATATGCGTAAAATGCTGTGAGAGAATTATGAGCCAGCTCAAAGACTGTTCAGACATAATTCGAATAATGTTCCGAATTTTACCCGTCATATAAAATTTGAAATTAGATTAATTGAATCCGAAACATTCTCCAAGAACTGGTCATACAGCTATAAAATGTGAAAATACATACTATCCGGCTGGCAACATTCTTCTAAACGTTACCAAGGATGAACGCAAACAAATTCGCTATGGCCTCTCCTTTAAGTACATTTTTGCCAAAAGACAAAGTTCATATTAAAGTTCGAAGTTTCTCGGAATAAAATTTATGATAAATTAACACCCACATGAAAGAAGCGCAGCAAAAACAATTAGTGATAATTACAGCGAATTCTCATGCTTGCGGGCTAAGAGCCAAATGACGATGTAGCGCAAAATTGAAAACAAAGCAGTGGGAGAGGTGAGGGCAAAAGAATGCAAAATGGAGGCTTCCGCCCAAAAGCGGCTTAATGGCCACTCGAACGACAAAACGAGAATGAGGACAGAAATCATCAGCTGAGCCCGAACGGTTTACTGGGAGTGAAGGCGAATGTAAATGACAAGCGCTAATATCCAAATTTGGTACTTTCGCACTTTCCAACAAACAACCTTAGAAAATTCTTAAGTGCACACGTAAGAACGTTTTCGTGCAGTGCAGAACACACTTTTCCCAAAAAACCCGTAAATCACTAAATACTAAGCGGAAGCGTTTTGTCTGTATGCTACGCTCAAATGTCAAGTAAAAGATAGGTACCCTTCCGTCGTCAGATCGGGGCAAGTGAGGTATCATTTGAAAGCCCTGAGGCTGTAGGGCGTGAATAAAATATCAGACCTGGAATTCAAATTTTAGATTCGCACCAAACCCAAAAACTTGTTTTTGAGGGTTCTGGCCATATAAAGTGGTGTTTTTTATATTCCCAAGCGATGTGCTATGCAATTCTGGACCACTTTGCTTTTTTACACTTTTCGGAAATTTTATGGAAAAGAGCCACTTTTTGCCCTAAATGATATGTTTGAAATCAAAGCATCTACGGGGCTGATTTTTTTTAGGTTTTCGGATGCGCTGATCACGAACATGACGTCAGATTCAGGATTTGTTCTCATGATGTCGTGTTATTCTCACGAGGTCATGACTTTCCTGGGCGAGATGTTACTTGCTACAAAATAGTTTTTCCCTACCTTATAGGGGGAGAGATTAGCTGCGAAGCAGTATGCGCTCTCCTATTTCTAAACTAAAAGAGGACTTTCTGATCTTATGATAAAGTCTCAAAATTCACGAATGGGTTCTGAAATCGGGCAATTAAATTTTCATTGAACGCAATAAATTCGCCATTTATTTATTTATTATTTAATGTATCAGATACAAATATGTGTAAATTAGCTCAGTATCTAATGAAAAGTTAACCAAAGAACACAATTGTACGTTAAATGCTGCCAGGGAATATATTGGGTTGTGGCGAAAGTTCCATTACACTCATTGCAACTTTACTCTTTGGCATAATCATGAATTCGCTAAGAGCAAAAAAGTTAGTAATATATTTTGAAAACCGAAGACCATCCACCTTTCAAAAATGAGTTACTATATTTTTGCCCTTAACAAATTCCTAATTATGTAATAGAGTAAAGTTGCAAAGAGTGTAATGGAACTTCGGCACAACCCAATTTGGGAGGTAATCAAATTTATTTAGAAATGATCCCATAAAAATAAAAAAATAATCTGCACCTTAGTGCCATTTTAATTAATTATTAATGTTGAGCCAATAGCTTAGTTTCCCAAAAGGAAGAAAAATCCTATGTCAACATTGTAACATAAAAACAAGGAGAGAAAACCCGCGACCGTCGTCGCGGGTGTGTGCAATGATGGAACAATGCCAGCCCTCAATTTTGAATCTTACCTCGTGAGAATAACATGACCTCGATCAAATCCCTAATCTAAAGTTAGACTCGGATTCAGCATGCTCGAAGACCCAAGAATGCAAAAAACCAGCCCCGTAGATGGTTTGGTTCGATGGCATTTTTTCACAAAAATACCATTTTTTGGCCAACAACTGGACATTTTTGTGGGTTACGGCAAAATTTTTTCCGAATTCCATCTCAGCACGCCCAGAGTAGCATTTTAACACCAAACTCGCTGGAATCGTAAACCGGCAACATCGGGTGACCAACAGCGGAATCGTGACACAGACAATGCCGTTTAGGTAACAGTGAATGTAACATCTCAGAAAAGCAGTAAATGAGAAAATTTCGTATGTAACTAAAGTTTTTTAACTAATTTTCTAATAAGATTTTCCCAATACACTAACCAATTGTCCCAAAATATGTGACGCGCTTATGTCTTGATTTAAAGTTGCTACCTAAAGTTAATACCTCAATTTAGTTCCGTTAAACCGAACGATTTTTAATTTTAGATTCTTCCCTTTTAGAACATAAAAAACTGGATGATATCAGTGACACCAAATAAATATGGTCATGACGACAATACTACTAATAAGGAAACAAAATTTCGTGCAATCCCTCTCTTCAATATCAATGTCCAGCTCTTTGGAAAGGCGTTGAAATAAACCGTTCTGGAATGTCGTGTTCTTTCGAAAATGGAAACAACACACACTATTCGCCGGCGGGGATACGCCTGAATGCAAAAGAGAGAAAGGAAGCCCGAACGGCGCGAATTATGAAGCCGAAAAGGCCGCCGAGAAAATCAAATGGCTAATGAGCGGCGCAATGTGCCCCCTTGCGAGGCTGGAGAATGGACGGAAGAGGAAGTGCTGGTGTGAATTTTGGCCTTAGAAGCCCCTAAAAGGCGTATCAGTTGCTCCATATCGAGGGAATAAGCTTGGGAAATGTTCTGCGATTTTGGGCGACTATGTTCATTGAATGAAAAAATGTCTGCTCGAAACAAAAGCATGAGATAAGGTATATTGAAGCAGTCTTTGTTTTGCTCATACCTAGGATGGACTAGAAACAGCTCAGTCCACATAAAAACAATAATCTCGGCAATTAGCAATTAAAAAATTCTCTTAACATTTTCACTAACATTGCGCTTTTATTACGTTTAGTACTGCAAAAATAGGAAATATTGTTTGAATTTGCGCCACTTTTGAGGAGCTTTGATTGGCTACAACCAATGAGACAGTCAATGGCACATCCAATTTTTTGACGCAAATTCAAACATTATTTCCCATTTTCGGGATAATAATGGTTTAAAATTTCTGTTCTTATAATGATTTAAATAGCAAACGTTCTTTCAAAGCAACAGCAATGTTTGCCTATAAATATTTTCACTCCACATTCACTCAAAATGAATGTTGATCACCCCTTAAAAAACTATTTGCGGTAGTGAAGTTATGTCGGGCGAATATTTTCCACATTGAATGACCCGACGCATATAAAGCAGGGCTGCAACCGGTATCCGGTTAATCGGTATCCGGTATCCGGCGTTTTTCGCCAACCCGTATCCGGTATCCGGTTACCGGTTTTTTGGGAGGTGCGCCGGTTGCAGGCCAAAAAATTAAGCACCCCTAAGAATGCAGTCAGCGCCGCAGGCGAAAATTTTTGAAAATTTCGTAGGATATTCAAAATTTTCAATGTCAATTTTTGGCATACAGCGTAATTTTTCAAAAAATTTTCGCCTGCGGCGCTATTTTTTCTTCTTCCTTTTCCGTTCTGTTTCACTATTTTACCCAATTAAACCAATTTTATTTCGTTAAACCTTATTCTTTTCTATCATTTTCAGTAATACAGTTTTAGCATTTTATAATTTGATGCATTTATACTTCCAGATCTTAATTCGAAAAGATTTACAACATTTTTCAAAGTCAATTTTTGGCAAACAAGTTTTATATTTCAACAAATTTACGCCTGCAGCGCTGTTTTCTGCTTAGCTTTGTAGTTTGTCCCATTGTTTTTTCAAAAATTTGAGCTAAAAATTTGTGAACTTTACAATAAATATTCAAAAATTTCAATCTTATAACTTAGTTCAATGAAAAATTTTAGTTAATTTTAAAAGAGAAAGCCAATTTTTTCAAAAAATTTTGCCTGCGGCGCTTTTTTTGCCGTTAATTTTTCTATGTTTCTGGCAAAATACACTAATGTAGGCACAATTCATACACAATGAATTCATACACACTAGTAGTTCAATGCTGTCGGGGTGTCCGTTACCCATTTTCCCGTGCATTCTTAGGGGTGCTTATTTTCAAAATGTAGTCAAATCCTAGATATATGGGATAAGTCGAGGAAAAAAGCGCAGGCAAATTTTTTGGAAAAATTGGCTTTCTTTAAAAATTGACTATAGTAAATCACTGAAATAAATTTTTAGATTGAAAATTTTCAATATTTATTGAAAAATTTTTGTCAAATAAACTAAATACTTCAAAAATTTTCACCTGCCGCGCTATTTTCACGTAATTTTTGCACATTGGTAGCAGCAACTTGGTAACGCATTTTTCACATTTTTCAATGAAAATTTACTCTATACTTCCAAATTTTCAAAAATTTAGCAAATAGCAAAGAAATTTTTGAATATTTATTGAATTTTTTTGTCAGCGCCACAGGCGAACGCCTATTTTCTGAACGCCTATTTTCAACCGCTGGAGCAAAAATGACGGATCTCCGAAGCCGTTTATTTCTCGAATTTTCAAAACGTTCAAAATTTTTCGCTCAGCCGCTCCCTGTCTTTCTAGCAATGTCTAGTCTTTCTAAGCAATTTCTAAAATATTATCTTTGACTTCTTGGCGAACAAACCATTCTCGCCAATTTTTCATAGAAATTTTGACTAGAAGATTGCGTGCAGCTCTGTTTGCAATTATCATTGGAATTTGCACTTTGTAAAAAATGGCCAAAAGATGTAAAAATGCAAAATTGGTAAACAATGGTGCTATAAAAGAGAAAAAATTGCTCATATATTGTAATAAAATACCGTAAAACCTCTAATTTAACCCCCCCCCCCTCTGTCTGATTTATAAACAGCCTCTATGCTTAATCATTGGAAAGGAGCGCCTGCACACTATTTCGTCAAAAAGGAAATTGGTAGTAAAATTGATTTTAGCACACAAAAGCAACCAATCAATAAAAGTCACATAGTAAAAAATAGCGCCGCAGGCGAAATTTGTTTGAAAAATTCCGCTGTTTTCCAAAAATTGAGATTAAAAATTTTGATCATTATTCGAAGATTTTCAAAAATTTTGCGCAATTCACCTTACAAGCAATCTATTTTATTATTTTTTACCGTCAATGGTAAAGTTTTAATTTAAGCTAATTTAAAAATTCTGCTTTTTAATCTTCATAACCTAGCTCTGTATAACTTTGATTACTGAAATGTTGTAGTTCGTTATTTGAATAAAGTCGTTAAATAAAGACCAAAAAGTGGGAAAATGCTCAATTGTTACGTAATAATCTAAAAATGATAAAAATAGCGGAAATTTATGACGCATTTCGAGAGAAAAGTGCCTCAAATTCAAAAAGCACCGAGCAGCACAAACTCAAAAAATGCAAAATTGGTATACAATAGTGCTAAAAAGAGTCATCAATTAAAAAATTGCTCATATATTGCAATAAAATAGCCAAAAAGTAGCTAAAAGTTGTTCAAATATTTGAGTTTTTCCTATGTTTATCCTAAACTTGCACATTTATAATAAAAAGGAAACAAAAAGCACCCATTTAGGTAAACTTTTTGCAAATTAGCGCCAAAATTGGAAAAAAATTTTCAAATTTGGCGCCAAAAATTTAAAAAAGTTAATATCCGGTATCCGGTTAATCGGTATCCGGTGTTTTTGCACTATCCGGTATCCGGCCCCGCATTTTTCACACTATCCGGTATCCGGCCCGGCTTTTTGTCCGACCGGTTGCAGCCCTGATATAAAGACACTTGGTCAATGTTGGTACAAAATTCATGCTCAACATTCCTACCGAAAAATATCAGGCTACCACAATATAAATAAGTAATTTCTCATAAAGGTTCATTTCTGACACATTTTTCCTTCTGGCCCAAGTTTATAGTTTTTATTACCGTCAACTTCGCTGTTATCATAAAACTGTGACATGCTCTAATCTACCTAAGGAAATAAACCTCTTGTGTAAAGTAGTGACTTCAATTATGACAACTTTGTATTGATAAAAGTATGATGTATCTTTTTACATTGCTAAGCCACCATCTCAAGTCAGAATTCTGACAAAAATGAGTAGTAAGAATTCCACTGATCGAGAATGGAAACGAAATGCCAATTTTATAAAGATCTGTTAAATTTGAATATATTTTTATTTTGGTTAATATTAAAACACAGAAAAGAATTGCATTCAAAAACTTCTCTATAACAATTTCCAATCATCCTTTTCTAAAATGCAGAAAGTTTGGTATATATTTTGTTTTGCTGTATATTTTTAGGACTTTTCATCACAGAACAATCATTCTCTTTACTGTATTGTATTAACGCATCATTTATTAACGCCGCGCATTAAAAGATCCCACAATCCTGTTGTAGGGCGGGCCTTAAAGCACTTTTCTGAATTCTGATTGCTCTATCCAGAAAAATATAATCGTGTGAGTAAATGTTGTTTAGTTTTAGGTTTCGATTTTCTCATGATTACCCCCGAGGAAAGTAGGAAGATTCTGGCGGAGATTTTCAGAAATGAGGAGGACAAAGAAAATTCGGACGAAGAAGTAGTGGCTGAAGATGCAACTAATGGAGAATTTCGAGAAAAATTAAAGCGTAATATAAAATTTTTGATAATTTTGACATGAAATATACAAATTTTCAGACATCCTGACTAACACGGTCGAGGCCAAATATACCGAATTGGACAAATGGTTAATCGCGTTTGATTATCTTCAAAGCGAGGCACTAGAGCGCATAACGCCGGTAGTGACAACTTGTCTTCTTACTGCATACAATTCAGGTTATCCGAAATTATTATTTTAATTTTATCAATACATGACAATTAAGATAATCCACTCTTACCTAAACCGCAGTGTAAGAGTCACGGGCCCCTTGAGGCCGAAATCGAGTTCACTCGATACAGGGACGCATGATAGCTCAAAATGCTCCCCAGAGAATTCTAAGAACGAATCCGGAAAAAAATTTTTCGGGCGATCTCAAAAAGTGGCTTTTTTTGGCCAAAAAGTGTCATTTTTCAGGTTTTTCTGGAATTGGTCGTATCTCTCTGAGTTCACTCGATACAGGGGCGAGTGATAGCTCATTTTGTAGCTCTCCGATAGTTGAGTAGGAATGTGCAAAAATTTACGCTTAGGAACAACCCAACCCTGACCGCTGATGGCGGTGCGCGAAGCGCCGCAGATGCACACTCCGCGCGTACAGTTAATGTTAATTTTACAAGTGATTGCGGCGAAGCCGCAATCACTTGTAATAGCAACTAAATTGGTTGGGGAGTACTGGAGCATTAGCCCTAATTAGCGAAAGAGAAATATAAAAACAAGTTAATGATTTTATGTCAATTATTCCCATTTATTAGATAACAGTTCTTACTAATTAGCTAACAAACACACCTTTGACTATGTGTAACATTGTTTTTGCAGAAAAAGGAAAGATTCAACTTTTCTATCTCGAAACACACATGTCATTTATCAAAATCCTTTTTTATATTACCAAATACCTATTTTGTGTTATCTAGTTATAATCTTGTAAAGAATTATCAGCAGCAATCCGGCATTTGTTTTCGAAATTCTTTTCCCAAGAAATCACTATTGGGCGCGGACAAATACCTTTTTGTAGTAGTATCAAAAAATAAAAAATCTGCCTCCTCATTTTTTGTAATTTTAGTTAAATTTATGATAATATTAAGGAAAAATGCCAGTAGAACATTTTTTCGTCATTTTGAAACGCCAAATTGAATTTGATTCCGTAATAGATAATAAACTAACTAAAAATTTGGAATACGGAGGGCAGATTTTAAGTAAATAGCTAGCAAACATTAAGAAAAAATTAGTATATTTGTCAATAATTTTTGATACCCAGCCAACCGAAATATTGTGGGGAAGCTACAAGACTGTATAAAATAATCTGTATAAACTGTATAAATTTACATTTTAGATACTTACACTGAATCATTTATCGATTCATTCGAAAATAGGCATATTTTGGGAAGAGTCTCAAATGCGGATCAGAATGATTGGGAGCTCACGAAGGACGTAATCAAATCGCTCTTGGAACGGGTTATTGCATGGAAAGCGTCGAGCAAAGGTTCATATTGATCCTTTTTAATTTTTATGAGTATAGCACTATTTCTGTTTACAAATTTCCAATTTTTGTACTGAATGACATGTTGAGTTTATTTAGGTGTTCTTCCTGAAGTGTACGAAGAATTTGTTGTCCCACCTTTACCGAGACGTCGCGTGGTAAGTTTCTATATTTTGCTAATAAATTACATTGAATTAATTTTGCCATTCTTAAACGCAAATGTTTTACATGCAATAAACTAATGCACATTTTCGATATGCTAGCTAGACAAAGCTCGAGCCAGTAGAAAAGCTGAGTATTAATATTTGTATATTATTATCACATTGTTTGATATTTCTTAGCAACGATTGCGTCTTCGAGTGACAATAACGAATTATCCGGGATTTCAACAAGATGACGAAAATGTTCGCAGGAATCTCGGTCGTCTGGATATCAACGAGCTGAACAGATGCGATGGGGTGCGTCAATATTACTACTTAAAAGTACCAATGGTTTTATCAATTAGCCACGGGGTATTATTTCAGATCATCACACGTGAGGACTGGGGGGAGATTCAATCGAAGAGGATCCAAAAATATGCGCAGACATTCAAGCCTCGGGTCATTGAGGATGATCCGTACGGATTTGACGACGCAGAACCCGAAGCAGACGTTGCTGTTATTGACAATCATAACTCGTCGTTCATCGCAGAGTGCAATATTTTAGAGGCCAGAACTTCTACAGATGTTTCAGGAACTTCAGCGGGTAAATATTTTGAACAAGAATTATATAAGATTTTTATATTATGAAATGCCATCATTAGTTTTATTAACGATCAAAGTAAAACTCGTCTGAAGCGATATAGTATACGGAAAAGTCGTGTTGTTTTAATTATCTGTTGAAAATGAAACTATGGCGTATGGGATTACATTTTATCATTAAATTTAACATATCTAGAGTATGAGAATGCTCAGGTTCGCTCATCGTCACGCTCACACGTTGGCATTCCTCTAGGACGACTTGAAGCACGCCAGAAAGCCGCTAGCCATATCGCTGATTTACCCCACGAGGGAAGGATTTCTATCAACAGAACAGTAGCTCAAAAACGAATAAATTCTTCAAAATACCGCGATCAGGAGCAAGTAAAATCGCCTAAGAAAAGGTGAATTTTAAGCGTATTTTACAGTATGCATTTTGCAAATATTTTAAATAATACTCTAATATTTAACTATTACTCGACATATACAGTGAAACCTCGATAACGTTCACGTTTCGGGTACGGGACCAGAGGCGAACGTTATCGAGGGTTGGTTATTTCTGAAAGAAAAATCGCTTTAAAACGCCATTATTCATGTTTTTATGCTATTTCGGCCCTCTTATGCATCTATACGTTAAAATGGCACTATTTTACCTTATATTGGCCTAATTTTTACCTAGATTATCATAGCTAGCGTTTAAAATCGGGCTGCCATGGAGCGCGAATTTGAATTCGGATTTTCGAAATTTTTGGCCGACATTTTGTACACCTAGTTTAGTGGCAAATTTTTTAGAATTTGGAGTAAAATTAACAAAACATTTTGAAAATTTGAGGAATTTTTAGAAATTTTTCGAAAGTTTGTCGAAATTTTTCAACACAATAGGGGACCCTATGAATTTTTCGCGCGTCGCCTGTCGACAGCGCGAACGTTATCGAGGGAGATTTAAAGGGAAAATCGTCGGGACCGTGACCAGAGGCGAACATTATCGAGGGTTGACTGTAATTAGGGAAAAATTATAATCTTTTATACGGTCTAGATTGCCCGGGTCGAAAAAGAGAATTCCGGTCCGTCACCGAATGCACTTGCTCTATTTTCGTGTCGGGGTCAGGGATGTTTCGCTTTTGGCCCAAAAGCTGAAACCTCCAGCCTTATTAATATTAGGGCCCTATCAATATTCCCTCAATCAATATTAATCGAGAAGCAATATTAACTACAGCATATGTATAAAAACTTTGATTTTGAAATACCTTTCTCACTAATCCTGCCTTCTGGTTAAATTCTTTGTTTAGTAAACCATCGACTGCTATCGAGAGCGATAGTTATGAAATATCAGAAGAAGACGAGGAAGAAGAAATGGAGAAAGACATCAGAGTCCAGTATGAATATGACGAAGAAAGACCGCTGTCACCGCCCGTCAGACAAATCGAACCGCCAGGTTTTACTCAATTATTTCAATTTTACAATGAGATATTTATAGAACCTGCAAGGTTTCTTCGAAGCTGTCTCAAGAAACCCACATCATTTGCAGCAAAGGTAGCATATACCCAACATAATATAGCCTCATAAATACGTTTATTTATTAAAACCGCGAATCTCCTTTTACGAGTTTAATTATAATAAATGTAAAATCATATTCGTTATGCGACATAAAACATACTTATCGCATAACAATGAACGCGAAAAACTAGGAAAAGTATGGTTTTATTGCCACCAATCTTATCAACATTTTCATGCTTAACTTATTGTACAGAAGTATTGCGCATATGAATTCCAAGAATTTTTAGAAAAAATGCAAAATCGGTTTCTATGAGGAAGTCAAATATATTGAGTTCGAGGTGGAGGAAGTCATGGTAAGTGTTTATTTTATTAAGAAGGAGATAAAATAGTAAAGAATAAAAAGTACTATTATTTTTCTCTGGATCTTATTAGAGAAATGCAATAATTTGCCTTAGTGAGGGTGAAATGGTAAACTTAGAAATTCCTTGGAAAATATATGGCTGTTTTCATTGACGATATCCACAGAGCTGCAAATAACAAATAAACTGCTACTAGCAAATCAAAAATAATCCCGAGACATTCCTAACCAATGTTCTAGAACGAGAGCAAATCATTTTTGGGATAAATAAATAAAAACTTTGTTCATAAAAATGTTAATATAACTGTAAGTTATATATTTTTACTGCATTGTTGAAGTTGGATAGCATATCCACAGTATTAGCAGTTTTGCGAATCAAGAAAAATGCAATTTTGATCAATAAATACTTTCATCCATTTTATTGAACTTACTTCAGGCGCCTTGTCCTGGTCCGCAACCATTTCAGACTCCTAGCACTGATCAATTCACTGTAAGAGTTTGTTATCATCTTGTTATTATCTGTTACTAATTAAAATGAGTCTACTTTTGCATTATTTAATTTTCATTAAATGAATTGAATTTTAGACCGAGGAGAAAACACGGAATACAACTGGCCTCATAACGAATCCTAACACATGGCAACTTCCGCATGTGGATTCGTTGTGTCCCATAAAGAAGGTAACAATTCTATTTATTTAACGTTAGCTTAATTTTGGCTGTGAAATTGAACTGAACAATAAAAATTTTTATATGATGTTATAATTTATATAAATTCAGAGAACTAATCCCGACTTGCTGTCTAAAACGAAAATGGCGGCGCATAAAAGGGAAATTTGTGTGGCTTACGAGGATTTTTGCAAAAAAATGGCAGAATACAGCGACGAAGTCTTCAGACTGTCTCGTTGGATTATTACGGACTCTCTTCTCCAACGACTCAATGAGAAAATTTTCAGGCAAGTATTGCTAATAGTTTCAAATGTATTTATTTATAATTTTTAGGAACACACTTGTGACTCGCCTGCCTTTTCCAAAGATGCCAGAGTAAGCCGTTTATGTCGCATTTTGTATCACTTTTTAATGAATTCTATTTCTAACATAACAAAATGTATTTCCCTAAACTCTCTCTTTAATTTTTATTTCAATATTATTCAAGATTGATTTTTGAATTACAATTGGTTTTCTCCACTGACTCTCACTCTACACTGAGAAAACAATTTAGGTAGAGATTTTGAAACATTTTACATTGATGGAGTGCTTTTCCGTATATTCTGTCGACAGAATAATACTGTCGAGTCTCGATATAACGCGGATTATGTTTTAACCCTTCATTGCGGGAGCCATAGACAAAAGGCAGAATGTCTGCATTACCATTAGCTTTCCTTTTGGTGAGCTGTCTTTATCAAAATCATGATGTCTGCCATTGTTTATTTCTCTTTTCTATGTGATCTATTTACAGACACACTCTTTGTATGAATAATGAACACTCATTCGTTTCTTTCTCTTTATGAAGTCTAGCAAATCAACATCGTATCCAATCGGATACACTCGGCAATGAAGGGTTAAACATCCCCTGTAAATATGTCTCTTTATAACGCTGATTCAAATTTTTGGTCTATTTTCTCAAAATTTTAAACCGATTTCGAATTGTCGGCAAAAAATTTTGCCTACATTTTTTCAAAATCCGGTAGTCTGCATGATTTTACAATATACAGAGCAAAATTATGATTTCTTCCATTAACTATAATAACTAATATTTTGTTGTCAAAAAATACTTGAGTCTCCATAACGCGGATGTACGAAATTTTTGAGTTAGAGTCTCAATTTAATCCGGGTATCGTTATAAAGGGAGTAATAAATAAATAAATATTTGTCCGGTCCTGAGACCCGCGGTATATCGACTGTATAAGACTGATAAACTATTCAGTAAAAATAATCCCTTGCTCCTCTTTAGTTCTTCCTTTAACATTCTACAATACCATGCATGTGCATTTTAGATGGCTTCTGGAAGCAATGAATGATGAGTGTGCGTCTGAATTTCCAAAAGAAATTCAATGTATTTTCATTGCATATGGATTCGAAATAGAAACACTCTTTTCTGATGACAAAAGCAACATTCCCTTTGATTTCATTATGGACTTGTACACATGGCTCAAGAATAATGCAGAGAACACAAGTTACACATATCAGAAGCAACTTTACAATGACGAACGCACTGTCTTGGAAGTCACTATTGATAGGCGATGCCCAAAAATTATTGCAATAAACGTACCTGAGGTTGGTTTTCGTAATTTTAATTTCGAATGTTTCGCATATAACATTAACTTTGAGTTGCTGCTAGCATTGAATAGAGCAGTGGTTTTGCATTCAGGCATGCCACCGAAAATCGATATTTTGTTCGGTTTTCAGCCGTGAAACCCTGAGATTTTCCCAATTCGAATTTTATTTAATTCTGCAACTCTTTAATTCGTTTGGCTGAAAAGTGGCAATAAATTTCAAAAAAGTTCGTAACCCAATGTTTTAGGATGATCACAAATATGACCGCTTGCAGTAGTGACAAAAACCGAAAAAATACTAGTTACGGGGTTAGAATATGGGAAATCTGAGCTTTTCGCAGATAAAAGTTATAAAAGTAACTCAAAAATCTGTGATTTTTGAATGTCTAATGTAACAATAAATATCTATTTATTTTCTTCGAAGCAAAAATAAAACCTTAGCATCGTTGGACATAGAAAAGACTAGGCTATAAAACGGTATATAACACTCATAGGCAATCTTTCGTTATGTGAAAAATAAGTTAAAACAAAATGGATTTTTCTTACAGACCAATATTTACTATTTATTCTTAGACTTAAGCTTCATTCCTTTAGTAGGGGTTAAAAACGGCACCTTTTAAAAATAGTATTTCACGAAGAATAAAAAATATGAAAATGTTACTCCCACTTCCTGCGAATTAGCAGGAGACTAATTTTGAATAACATGATATTTTTATTCTAGTCGTAAAATTTACGCGTATATTTTAATGCGTGATATGATTAACACTTCTAGCAGGATCCAATTATGGTCATCATGTTTTATAAAGTCAAATATCTGTTCATTTATTGTAAGCAATTTTGTGATGCTTTAAATTTTAGGTCGGAAGTTACAAGAGGCAATTCGCTGCTTATAACAAGAGACTAAAGAAATACGTCGACAACCTGATAGAGTAACGTTCACTGCCATAGAATTAACATGCGAAATATTAAATGTTTCGATTTAGAGAGGAGCCCGAAAGCGCCTCATACATTGGCTTGCTCAATTGGGCCGAACTGGTAAATAAGCATCCCGATCAAAAAGCTATGCAGACGGTGGAAGGAAGAACTCGCTTACTTGTTGAGCACATGAACAAAGAATATGGGGTATTGTACAAGTAAATTATTTATTGTTGTTTAAATTTTTGCACATATTTGCTGAACCTGCCGATCACTTTTTTCATAAATTGTAAAATTTTTTGTGTTCGATAATAAATTGCTTTTTAACGTGTATATTGTTCACAGAACTTCTTGTTTTGGTTCGACCGTAAGTATACAATATGATTTTCAGAACGAAAGATATGGTACTGAAAATGTATTCATTGGCTAATCAATACAGAAACCAAATGGAAATTTTCGTAGTTCGCCTACAACAAACAAATTTTGCGGCGCGGAACCCAACTTTGTTTGCCAAAATATATTTTCTTATTTCAATTTTCTTGACATCAGTAGTTTTGTGAATTTGTTGTACCGATGTCTTGACATTTCTATGTCTTAATGGATGCTGCTTCAAATGTAAATATTTTCGAGATTTATACCACCAAAACATTTTGATCAAAAATTTTTGACAGGAAAAATTTTGCCAATAATAATATTTTCATATTCAAACAAATACACTTCTGAGTATGATCCAATGGCATTCTGCGCACTCTTAAGCGTACAGTTTTTAGCCATTTCGTTATTAAGAATTTTGCAACGTTCTTCTAATTCGTTGCCGAATGCATTTGCGATGTCCAACTTTTCCACAATCGTGCCAAAAATTTGGATTATGTCGAGAGCGAAAATGTTTCAATGTAACCATTGATATATACGTGGATTTATTCAAGTGTTTCGAATGGCAAACCCTCGAACGCTTTCAACTCGTCAGCAAAAAATGGAGAAATATAATCAAGGAGCACAGCATTAATCACATTCCTGGTCGTGTTTTTGACAAACTTGAAGTGGTAAGGATAACTTGTATTACGAAATTTAAAAACTTCCAGGATTAACAACGATGATTAATTTTGCATATATTCTTGCGCATGAAGAGACACTCCATTTTACACCCGACATGATGAACTTTTTTAGGAAATATATGGCAACCATAAACCAGAAGCAGTCCCACTTTTGCCTCTGGAAGTTCAGAATTTCCATCTATCATTGTCGAAGCTCAACACAGGTGGATTCTCTATAGAAAATGACTGGCCATCTGGATATAATTATGAGATGTGCGAAGCTGAATGCATGGTTTGGAGTTTCTTTAACCCATAATATTTCATATAAATTATTTAGAAAAATTTCGACTACAGTGCCGTTCATCCGACTTACGAGACAAATAGATATTCTAATATTCAACCATCTTTGAAGCATCCAATCAAAATATTCAATGTTTCTTCAGCAGAACACTCTACTGATTACGTGAAGATTCATGCACGCCGAGTGCTTAGCAATAGAACCCTCGTAATTCGTACCAAGAATGAGCTGACTTTGACTATGGCACCTGAAGTAATACACTTTTGCTCCCATTTGTTCTTCGACCGATGCTATGAAAGAATATTCATGGAAGTCGGATTCACATCCGCGTTTTTCAAACTTTGTTGCGATGTGAAACGAAAACTGGAGCGAAAAATAACTCAGGTTTGACCTTTAGTCTTTGTAAATGCTGATTAGTAGATACTAAATATTTTAATAGGTAAGACCAAGCATGACAACGGACCGACCTTTTGCCCGGTCCGGTCCGGTCCGGTCGACCCCCCGGTCCGGTCCGGTCCGGTTTGGTCCGGTTCGGTCCGGTCTCTAAAAGGTCAAAAATTTTTCGCGGCGCTACCTTCGGTAGCGCCGAGATTTTTTCACAATTTTTTTTGTAAAGGTGTTTTTAGGGTATTTCGATGCGCTGATTACGAATCTGCAATTATTTTTTCCGTATCGCATCAAGAATTTTAATTTTTGGTCTAAAATTTTGGCCAAAATTTCGCGAAAATTGGTCAATATTTTGTGAAATTTTGACCAAAATTTGCATTTTTTACCATTTCGCTAATTGCAGATTTGTGATTAGTGCATCGAAGAACCCCAAAACACTTAGACGCGGAAAATATTTGCGACTTAAAGAATGCCGAAAGCGAGATCGAGTTTTATAAGAGAAAAAACATACAAAGAGCAAAAAAGCGCCGCAGGCGAATATTTCGAAAAAATTGCAACGTACAATAGAAAATGGAAGGAAAAATAGCGCCGCAGGCAAAATTTTTTATAAAAATTGAATTGTTTGCCAAAAACTTACATTGAAAATTTTTAATATTTAAAAAATTTCAAAATTTTTTGCCGCCGAAGGCATTCTTAGGGGTGCTTGTTAAGTTTTGGTCGGTCCGGTTTGGTCCGCCGGACCGGCCACCCCCCGGTCCGGTCCGGTCCGGTGCCCGGTCCGGTCCGGTTGTCATGCTTGGGTAAGACTGCATTTTATATATTTGGGTGTCAAAACATCGCAAACACTGATAGTCTAAAGAAAAAAGGTTATTCCCAAATTGTGTACCATGACTACATAATGCAATATTTATTATTAGTTTAATTACACATTTGGCCATTTGCCCAATGACGTGTTATACAGTGATATCATTACAGGATTTCTAGCTATTTAATTAGCGATGTAAGTAGCTCAGGCATAATATATTTTTGCATCCGCTAAATTAAATTGTTAATAACAGAGTATAAAAGTTATATTATCTTAAGATTCATATTTCACCTGCTATATTTTAGATAAAATCCAAGCTTCTATGTTTGGACCTCAATTGGGCCATTGTAAACCACCAATATATCCAGCCGCCACTTTTTATAAATCTAGCCATCCCAGCTACTATTTATCCGCAACATTGCATCACACTTCTAAAGTTTGTTCCTTTCGGCGTCAAAACGAGCAAAGTTATGACATTTACACCTTATATCGGTCAATCTATATACAAGATAGTTGAAACAAGAAATTGAAGGCACTATTATGGATTACTTCTTTGGATTGGCGGTTAAAAACACAACAACTGAGTGCGTCTTCGACTCAATTCAATTCGACAACACTTTCTTCGTACTATTTCTGGAGGTAATATTTGTGAATCCATAATTGAAATGTTGCTATTATTTTAATATTGCTATGGTCAATTCAATATAGTTCAATACAATTTTACGAGCCACCTTCCATAAAATGATCACAGTGCATCGATTTGTGACAATAAGGAAGAAATTTGAAAACATTTATGTTAAAAATGTTACTTTGCTTTGCAGCATAAAAAGTGAAATGAGGGTAAATTACGTTATATATTTGAGTATTTTTCTTTTATTGAATACGACTTAAGCCTAGTTGTTTATAAAAAATTTTACTATGCTTGAAAATTATAAAGTGTAATTCATGATTTTCAGCGTTTCGCAAAAACACCAGTGCATCAGATTGAATCAATCGTGCCCGTAGTCAAATTCTTAACTCATCCTCCTGCAGGAAATTCGATTGAAACATGGCTTGAAAGTCTTTCAAACTGTTCTCGTTCACTTCGCAGCGCAAACCTATTTGAATTCATTCATCAACACTGCCGAAGCAAGGTTCAAATATCGTATGGAGAAGTGAGAGATGTTCGAAATAATATAAAATATTTAATCGAGTTAAAAGTTTTTGTTTGAATCGCTGTAAGTTAGTACTTTTTGCTAATGTCTTTCATTATTTGCTCTGTGCTTTAATGACGATTATAATATACTGTTACTTATTTTTCGAATGCCTACAACTTTGTGACAACCATTATTATGTATAAATGAATTCCCTAATATCGTTTAGCGTTTTGTAAACTTCATAAAACATGACTTGAATAGGCAACGGGGAATTGGAAGAGAAGTGAAAAACGTGTGTTTTGACGCAATCCGGATCATAAAAATAAAAAGTCGAAACACTTGTAAAGTGACTGTAAGATAAGAAAATAGTTAACAAAATATATAGCGCAGTTAAATAAATGATGTAAGTTTCAAGACAGAGTTCGCAGACTTAGATACTTTCCAAGGCGGTTCGAGTCAATATTATGGAACCCCTCTCCATAGTAAACCGACCCCGCTGAATCCAAATCCGGGACCAGATTTGAACTTTGATCTTTGATTTTTGAACTTTTCTATTTAAAAAGTGGAAAAATTACGAATTTTAAGGGAAAAGTTCAAAAATCAAAGATCAAAATTCAAATCTGGTCCCGGATTTGGATTCAACGTAGTCGGTTTACTATGGAGAGGTTCCATCACATTGACTTGAACCCCCTTGGAAAGTATCGAAACACAAATGTTTTGTTAACAATAAATTTTGCAGTAATATTTTATCAAATGATCGTTATGAATGTTTTGTTTCGAGCTCACAAAAACGAGCCGACTGACCAAACACCAACACAATAATTGCAGTGAGTCAGAAAGAGCCAATACAGAGTAATTATTCTCCTCACAGAGCCCATTCTCTTCTCATGTTACAATCGCACTCTGATGTCGAATATTGGGCAGACATATGATTATCTCCCTTTGGACCGCCCTTCACAGCCATAGGCTCACTTGTTTACTGCCAACACCTGTCATATTTTCTTTACTCTTTTTCCGACAAGATCATTCATCCCTATAAATAGTGATTCACTTCCCTCTCATCTGAGTTCGATCCCAATTCATTTAATATTCTGTTTACCTTACCCGAAAGATGACTATTTCCGTGTTAATTTGCGTGCTATTGTCGATTTTGTTACAAGTCGGAGAGCAAGCAAGTATTCGTCCGGCTCAAAGTATCGGTGTCAGCGGAAGACTTTTATGTAAAGGAAGTCCGGCAGCGAATGTACTCGTCAAGCTCTATGATCACGACAGTAAGTTAACTGTAATTAGTTTGTTTTGATTGCTTTTCCAACTTTCCTCTCAGTAAAATTATTATCATTAAAAAAATTCAGGTACATTTTCCTGGAAAATGTTTTAGGTCTTTTTGAAATTCTAGGAGCTTTTTATATATATTTCATCTGTTTCCTTTAATTTCGGCAACATAGCTATATCACTTTTTTGCCAAATAACCCAAGGTCCCTGTTTCTACAAGCATAAATTGAGAGTAAATAAAGGAAGTCGTATAAAAATAGTGTCTTTAGCTTTTACCATCGATGATAAAATCGCCTCCGGCCGAAGCGATGGATCAGGAAATTTTCTCATTTCCGGAAAAGCGAATGAATTGACCAGCATCACACCAAAGGTATACTTTTAAACAAATATAATCGTACCAGTAGAATTTCTGTAGTGTTATTAAAATATTAGATGAAATTTTAAAATATAAGGTTATGCGCTTATTTATCTTATATACTATTTATTACATAGTTTTACTAAATCGATTTTATTTCAGTTCAATATTTACCACGACTGTGACGATTGGCTTGTAAGTTATTCATTGTAATAGATATGTTGCTTTACGAAATTGCTTTGCTTTTACGTAAAATCGTTCTATAAAACAGTCAGGTTTCACCGCTAACAATATTTCTCGTAACGTTAAGTTTTCGTATTTTAAAAATCTAGCTTTTTTCCAAGTCTTTTAAAGAAAGGGGCGTATTTTTCGCAAAGTCGAAAATGTTTTTGCATGTGACAATACGCAACACCTTGTCTAATAACTTTCATTTTTACAGAAACATTTTTCATCAGGAAATACAGAAGATATAAACGTTCAAAGTCGGACTCGGTTTTCTTTGTTTAACAGCTTTCCGAGTCCGTTTCCACTTGTCTTTTTCGCGTTTAAACTCAAGATAAAAATTTGACATTTGTTATATCTTTAATGGTATGAGATTCTCTAGGCTAGCGTTTTCTATTTTTTCAGAACTTTATATTAAAGCAAGAAAAAACAGCTAAAAATGGCAATAATAATCTCATATATAAATATTCATTTGCAGCCATGCCAACGCAAAGTCTCCATTTATATTCCAAAAAGTTACGTAACCGATGGAAGCACGGCTAGAAAAATTTATGATGCTGGCACATTGGAACTCTCTGGCAAATTTCAGGGCGAATCGCGCGATTGCCTCCACTAAGAACAGTGATTTATGTATGCTTATTTTCTGCCGCAATAACTTTATTTTTTAGGTTCTAGCCATATTAACCGAATAATCTCTCATTTGTTCATATTATTTATTTTGAAGTTAATAAATCAATATTTGGTTAGAGGTCAACTTTATGCAATCGTGATATCATATGAAATCAAAACAGAAAATTTGTCCACAAATTGTTTTAACTCTTCATTGCCGAGCCGTGGAATACCCTTATATGCCGCAGCGTGGGATTCTGCTGATTTTTGGTATACTGGTAGATCTCGTGATTCTAAGAGATGCGTAGTTTTTCGTTTTTCCAAAAACCCACAAAAATTCCAATTTTTGACGGTTCAAAAATCGGGATTTTTCAAAAATCCATGATACGCTTCAGGGGTCAAAAAATCGGGAAATTTTTAAAAGCCTACAAACCACTTTTTCACTGTGCTGAGTACGAATTTGAAGTTAGTTTTTGCATTTAGCCTCAAAAAAATTTTATTTTTTTTTAAAGTTCATTCTCGAATTTTTCGAGAGCGCATCTCGATAAACAATCGCAAAAAAAAATTTTGAGCTATAACACAAACTAATTGTATATCCTAATTCAGGACAAAAAGTTGGCTATACAAGAGATCAGATTCGAACCAGATGGCTAAAAAATTGGCCAAAAATTACTCTAAAGTTTATGTCCAAATTTGGAACACTGGGAATAAAAGGGGGTCACCATTTGCGTTTCAAATCTGGAACACTCGGCAATGAAGGGTTAATAACTCATTGCAGTTTGAGGCACAAATTTGCACACACATCAAATTCATATTGTTTGTCAAACAAAAAATCAAACATAAAGTTTGTGTCGAAAACAAACTATCAAATTACGGTGTCATTTCATTAACGTAAATATAATTGAATAAAACAGTAATAAAATACAATATAAAAGGCATTGCAGAAAATTCATATTGCGGATCGAGTTCGTTTTATCCGTTGCTATTCTCTTTTTGTTTTTTCCGACGCATTAATTCTGGAAATCCTGACGTAATCCAATTCCAGAACCATCTTTCACTTAAAACACGGAAACTATACCAACTTACTAGGCCAATTACTGTAACAATTATATCGACAAGGATTAATGGCTTCCAAAGAATTTGCACTATAGTCAATACCAAACAAATAAGCTCTGGTGCCATATACACATATAATACACATGGATTTTCCCAAAACTGTGTATGAAAATATGAAGTTCCATGATCAGAAAGTGTCGAAGCTAAACTTGAGATTACAAAGAAAAATGAGCGTAACGCCATAGGCACTATGAAGTAAAACGGGTAGAAAAAGATGAAACAATGCAGCAAATCGTCAATTTCGTCACACGAATACTTAACGTTTGTAGAAGAGCTGTCTGTTATAACGGAAAATGCGTCATCATTATTTAGGGATATATTCATTTTATATTCAAACCAACGCTGATAGAGATAGGCCAAAACAAAAGCAAGAGATATAACAAATAAAATTAATGCGGATTCAAGTGTTAGGAGGCTGTGGACGATGAGGTATACAATAAAGCAGGTAAAACTAAATAATACAAACGCAACAAGCAGCAGAAATTCTCGCAGCGGTGGTACAGACTTGCATTCATCAATCCTCGGAGATCCTGTTTCTATGTTGAGCAACTAAAAGCATCACATGATTTAAATCAATTAATATTATTATTCAAAGCTACTACTGTAACCAGAACATCTAGCCTAAACGGATTGTTAAAATGTTATCCTTTCGGCATCAGCTGAGGTTACGTTCACATGTTCAAAATGATATTATTATCCGAAAATACTATATTTTCAGATATTACGGCTCTTTATAATATGCATACCGTAAACTCTAATTTTGACCCCTAGAGTTCAATTGAATAATTGTATCCATTTTGTTTGCTTTTTCGATCCTCTAATTTTGACCTCTACCCTCTACTCTTGACCCTCTAGAGCTCGATTGAATAATTATACCCCCGGGGTCAAAATTAGAGTGTTTATAGTATACTTCGTATTCGTATAACGGTATATTCATATGAAAAGTGTGATACTTCGTGAAACATGACATTGTAAGTGGTTACTTAAAAAGGTCCCTAAAATATTGCTTTTTCGGTAATATAAAATTTGTAGACGAATTTACCGTTATACGAATATGTAGAGAGTCGATATTGCTCAACCGTAAATATTTTCGGGATTGGTATACCCACTAATCTACATAGTAAAATGGAAACTTGCCCAGTGGTTCTGACGCGGTTTTACATTAATTAACGGCAATGTGTTTGGATTTTCATCAATTAAGTCTCTCCATTCGAAACACACCTTCCGGCAAGCACGTCTTAAATCACGGCGACTCATAAATCGGAATATTTCGAGCTGTATTTTAGGTCCCAGCCGGATTTCATTTCTTTTTGCGGGTTGTTTTGGCAAAATAGGTGTCTCTTCTGTGGATGAATCCATGTCTAAAAATGTTATTAGTAATGGACAAAAATGTTTAAAGACAGAGTTAATAGAATTAATGACAAATAATCTATGAGTAACTACGTTCATAACTGTTACAGTAACTGAATGCGAAATAAATTGGTCATCGTCAGAGAACAATTGTTTTCAGGAATTTCGACGTTTTGTTGTATCACATAGAAATTATTTATAAATAAACCGAAACTAATATAAGATAAAAGCCTATAAAAACACATAGCCGAGAAAGACATTGTGTAATGTCCTTTTCGAGCCAAATTGGTTTGACACACTTTTGTGTGGAAAACAATGAAACATACAAAATTATCGAAAATATAAAAAATTATGTGAAATAAAGTTAAAAATTAAACAATAAATATAAACAGTATATTGGGGAATATACGTCGTTAAACTAAATTGGAAGTTTCATAGGAAAGTGCAGCTAGGAATTTCTTTTGCTTTGGGGGAAGCAGTTGTATTGATTGTTTGTTAGTCGTAGAAGAGAGCTTCAGGCATTGCCGAGATGAAATACTCACACAAATGTATGTCGCAGTTATGTGGATGCGGCGAAAATTTTTGGAACAAGTGACCAGCTGCTGGGAAATGCTGGAGAAAGACTCCAGCTCATATTACTACTAGCAGATAATAAAAAAAACTGAAAGATTATCTCTAATTTTTCAAAGTTAGTGGCTAAAAACTGTAAGACAGTCGAATCATGATTGCATTCCTCATTGGTCTTAATAAAATGTAGCAAGAACGGAAAAATTATCATATTTCAAAACATAAACATATGACATTAGAATGTTATGACATGTGCGACAACTTCGAAAAAATACTTTCGCAGTCCAAACTTCCGAAAGTAAATAATTTTGATTATGAAAACTGCTTAATAAGTTTTATTGATTACAAAAATTCGATCACATGCCGGTGCAAGGCAAATAACGGTTTTTTCATATAAGAATTGACCAAAACATAATGTGAACTAGCGTATCAAAAATTCCAGTTCATTTTTCTGAATTCTTCTAATTTTGATTAATTATTAGTATATTTTGGAATATACGTAAAAGTTACTTATTTTAATGTAACATTTCCCTTACATTGCTCAGTTTGTTTGCGAATTTTTGTGTTATCGTCGCGGAAAAATGTCGCTTTAGCGTGTACTTTCCTGCATTTTATAAGTCAGATTATAAAGGAATTAGTTGTTGTTAGTCAGAGGCTTATTGCGTTTATCGACTTTTTAACAATTTTGCTCTTTCTTTAACAGAAGATAAATGCGGTAAGGGTGTTCCAGATAAACTAATTCAAATGGAATGTGATTTATTCAGTTTGAATTACCGCCTATGTTATACACTGTAAAGTGGTTCTCCGTAAAAGAAAATAATGCTCCAGTTATGAGGCGCGAATTAAAACTGAATAAATCACATTGCATTTCACTTAATTTATGCAAAAATCTGTAGAAATGATGCCCTTAAATTAAAATTCGGAATGTAATTTTATGTAATGTACAAGTTTGAAAATAAAGCTTTCGAGATAAATCACCAGGTTGTAATATAACCCAACGTTGGTATGAGACTAAATTTAATTGTTATAATAATAATAATTAATTAATTATCAAGTATGTACAGGGTGGCTCAAAAAAATTCAATTTTTTGAGACCTTTATATTTCTTCAGTTTTGATGCGACCTGATTGATGTTAATATCTTAGAAACTGCTACTATCTGAGCTTACTTATATGCAAAAAAGATCTCATTCGCGATAGGGGAATTTCATCGGTAACGGACCCTCTGAATATACCGCACTTTACAACTTTTTCCATACAAATTGAAACTTTGGAGGCCTGTTTCGACCACTTTTAACTGAGGAAATACCAAACCAAGCTCAGGTTCAGATCCGCCGTGAAATTCTGGGTAAGATAGGCTATTCTGCGGCTATCTATCGAAAATTTTATTTTTTTCGTCATTTTTTGGCCTATTTTTGACATATTTTTGGCCGAATCATGCCGAAAATCGTCTCAGACCACCATACCGTTGACCATAAAGTTGCTTATCTCATCGAGTTCTTGCCGAAAAACACATTTTCTCGATGATAAAAATTTTTACCAAAAAATGCGATTTTTCGGGTCCATGTGGGGGAATTGCTACTATCTGAGCTTACTTATATGCAAAAAAGATCTCATTCGCGATAGGGGAATTTCATCGGTAACGGACCCTCTGAATATACCGCACTTTACAACTTTTTCCATACAAATTGAAACTTTGGAGGCCTGTTTCGACCACTTTTAACTGAGGAAATACCAAACCAAGCTCAGGTTCAGATCCGCCGTGAAATTCTGGGTAAGATAGGCTATTCTGCGGCTATCTATCGAAAATTTTATTTTTTTCGTCATTTTTTGGCCTATTTTTGACATATTTTTGGCCGAATCATGCCGAAAATCGTCTCAGACCACCATACCGTTGACCATAAAGTTGTTCAGTGTGTCGAATACTACTCGGAAAACACATTTTCTCGATGGTAAAAATTTTGACCAATTTTTCTATACCATGTGGTCCCCCACATGGACCCGAAAAATCGCATTTTTTGGTAAAAATTTTTATCATCGAGAAAATGTGTTTTTCGGCAAGAACTCGATGAGATAAGCAACTTTGTGGTCAACGGTATGGTGGTCTGAGACGATTTTCGATGAGTTTCGGTCCAAAATGTGTCAAAAATGGGCCAAAAAAGTCGGAAAAAAATAAAATTCTCGGTAGACAGCCGCAGAATAGCCTATCTTACCCAGAATTTCACGGCGGATCTGAACCTGAGCTTGGTTTGGTATTTCCTCAGTTAAAAGTGGTCGAAACAGGCCTCCAAAGTTTCAATTTGTATGGAAAAAGTTGTAAAGTGCGGTATATTCAGAGGGTCCGTTACCGATGAAATTCCCCTATCGCGAATGAGATCTTTTTTGCATATAAGTAAGCTCAGATAGTAGCAGTTTCTAAGATATTAACATCAATCAGGTCGCATCAAAACTGAAGAAATATAAAGGTCTCAAAAAATTGAATTTTTTTTGAGCCACCCTGTATATATTGTTATTAAAATGAGCTCAAACTTAAGCTTTTTAGCTTACTCTTAAGCCTAAGACTAAGTCTAAGCTTAAGCCAAAGCCTAAAACTAAGCCTAATATTTTTTCGCCTAAGTCCTAGCGTCATTTTAAGCTATTACTCTAAGCTTGAGCTTAAGTGTGCGCTAAGTTAGCTCAATTAATAGACAAAAAATCTCGTACCGAATTTGACGGTACAGAATTTAATCAGAGCCATGGCAATACTGACGCAATCTTTTGGCGAACAACCCAATCTGAAATTAATATTCACTTTGATCCAAATTTCACCTTAGTCTTATGCTTTGAACAAAGATTAAACACTTAGAGGCGATTGTATCCGGATATGTGTATATTTGCTTTCGTACATGCTTAATTTTGAACGTTTTTAGAGTAAAGTTCACATTACAATGGCACTTTATTTGATGCAAACGCAATGAAATTCATTATTATCTTTCTGTCTATTACAATTTGCTCGGCTCATCACTCATCAGTGAGTCTCAAGCAACACTTTTGGAAACAAAATGTCGCTTCGCGAAAGCGCTTCGTACGAGAGATTCCTGTGAATGATACTTCTCAATACAACTCGGGGCTTAGCACTCTGCACCAACATTATGGAGTTTTTCTTTATGGAATTATCGAAATAGGACAGCCATGTAAGCTATTTGGATATTTATGCAGCTTTTCAGTAAAGACACCACAAAATATATAATAGACAAACCATTACTATAAAATGCTCAATGTTGAATATTCATATATTAAAAGAATTATACGAATAAAATGTTTAATTCATTATAAAGTAACGGATTTGTAAAATTTTTCGAAAATGACTTAGAAAAGTCGAGAACTTTTGATCATAGATTCGCTCAAAGCATAACTTGTAAGTGTATTTTAGCGCAAGCAATGTGTGTTGTCTTTGATTTGGTCACGGATTTGACATGGATTGTGAGTACGCAGTGTCACACTCCTCAGTGCTCTAATCGGCGGCGCTATGACCCAACGTGAGTTGAGAATAAACTTTGGTAAACGATAAACGTTCTTGAAATAATTATTTATCATTGTTACCATTTTTCTAAAATTAGGTTGAATCAATAGTAAAATTCATATGAGAATAAAATTAGTGTATAAGCATTGTTCTGATAATATTATAAATTGTAGAAAGTCAACCACTTTTATGAGTACCACAGAACTGTGGCATTCAGGGAAATATGCATCGGGAAGGCTTGCTATTGACGCAATAAACGTATGTGGCAACCGTAAACCATATTCAGTTATTATTAAAATATAATGTTTCATTCAGTGATGGTTTTCAGTTCTCTAACTACACGCACCCCACGCAAGTGCTTGGTTTGGCCGACGAAATTTTCGAAGGATTTACAGATCTCCCATTTGATGGATTTTTCAGTTTAGCCATGCCAAATCCGGGACAACCGCTAACTCCATTAGAAAATGTGATGCGGTTCTCCGACGAGAAAGTATTTACTATATGGGTCAGCCAAGGGTCAGTTTATAAAAACCTCAAATGTCGTTGTTTCTTAAAGTCGTATTGCTATGCATCAAATTATGTACACGCCATAGTGATTATCATTGGCAAAGTATACAGGAGAGGACTACACTTGGAGTCTTAAGCCAAATTGCATAATATCTTAAGCTTAAGCCTAACCTAAATCTTAAGCCTAATTTGTTTGCCTCTAAGGGAGTTCTGAGGGGGTTTCAAATTTTCAAACAGAGACTAAGACTCCAAGTGTCCTGACTCCTACAATAGAAACCTTAACGAGGTTTCTATTGTAGGAGTCAGGACATAAAGGAACCTGTAGTTTCAAGACCACAGAACCACCAATTTTATTTACAAGGTTTTATTGAAGTTGATTACATTTGTTATCGTTACAGGGCAACTACACTGCAATTTTCATCTTTAACGGTTAATAAAAATGCCACAAAATTATATCCACAAAATTAATTTATATTTCAATTTGAACATTTATCATGAATTATCCTTATAATAAGTTAGTGACGTCCGTGCGTGCGTCCCTCCGTTCCACGTTTTCGAGTGCATTCTTAGGGGTGCTTATTTCTGAAATGTACCTAATTTAGGGTACTTTTTAGCGGGGAATCCGAATTTGACGTCAAAATTTAGCGAAAATGTAGACAAATTTAGACAGAATATAGACTACCGAACCTAAAATTTCGGTTTTCGGTGCTTATTTTTCGTGTCTGTCACGGTTTTTTCAGGAGGGGCATTCTTTCCAGTGCTTAATTTTCGTGTCTGTCACGGTTTTTTCAGGAGGGGCATTCTTTCCAGTGCTTAATTTTCGTGTCTGTCCCCCTTTTTTCAGGAGGGGCATTCTATCCAGTGCTTATTTTTCGTGTCTGTCCCCCTTTTTTCAGGAGGGGCATTCTATCCAGTGCTTATTTTTCGTGTCTGTCCCCCTTTTTTCAGGAGGGGCATTCTATCCAGTGCTTAATTTTCGTGTCTGTCACGGTTTTTTCAGGAGGGGCATTCTATCCAGTGCTTAATTTTCGTGTCTGTCCCCCTTTTTTCAGGAGGGGCATTCTTTCCAGTGCTTATTTTTCGTGTCTGTCACGGTTTTTTCAGGAGGGGCATTCTATCCAGTGCTTAATTTTAATGAGCCAGACCCAGACTGAGCCAAACCCAGACTGAGCCAAACTTAGATTGAGCCAATCGCAGACTGAGCCAAACTCAGACTGAGTCTGAGTTTGCGAGCCACCGCAGGTGGCGAGCCAATCCTGTGGTCGGGCACGGAGTGCCCGATCTTCCCCCCTGGAATGTGAGTGAAGTTAGAACAGAAAAGGCATACTGATATAGAAAAGGCATACTGATATAGACTCCCCGCGCGCTAGCGCGCGTTAGCGCGCTAGTTTTTAATAATTTAATGGCTAAAAATAATATATAGAGCACAAGTTCTATTAGAATTTTCAGGTACATGGAGAATAATGAGGGCTTGATATCTTTTGGACACCTGGGCTCAAGTCATTGCCACCATGACTGGAGATTCATTCAAATATTTCAAAACGCCTCGAGAAACCATTTTTGGTCATTGCCGCTTTTCGAAGTTACATTCGGCTCGAACAATTTCAAAATGAATGGGTCAGCGCATTTGGACAGTGTGAGCCTGTTTCTGCTCGTCCCAAAAGGTCAACTAATAGCTATAGTTGGTGAAATAAAAGCAGTTTATGATGATTTACTCAAAGTATATGTGGTAGACTGTGGAAAGAAATCGACTCTGCCTAATTTGGAATTCAAATTCTCCGAACAAAATGAAACATATTCAATAAAACCAGAAAGTTATGTCATAGATGCCAAAGAAAACGAAGGTCGCTGCATACTTGCCATAAATGATCATAGCCTTGGAGAAGACGTTTGGGTAAACGTTGATTTTCTAATTTTATTATTAGTTTCATTTGCAAATTTATAATTTATTTCAGATTCTGGGCAACGCCTTTCTTCAATCCTACTGGTAGGACTCTTTTTGTGAAAATAAGCCATGTGACAGGGCTGGGCGAGCCTCGAAGCTCGCGAGCCTAGGTGTTTTTGGCAGCTCGAAGCTCGAAAATGAGGCAAAAAAACCGAGTTTCGAGCCAGGCACCCCTAAGAATGCACTTGGTCGGCCGTGCCCGAGAGGGCGGGCCGGTGAAAATTTTTAGAAATTTTTTGTGAATATCCAACTTTTTCACGCAAAATTTTTGCCTGCGGCGCTATTTCGACGCCATTTTTCTTTATGTATTTTTTAATATAATGCAAATTTTTATATTAAAACCGCAAAAATTGAATAAATTTTCGCCCGCGGCACTATTTTTAGTTCATTTTTGCATTGTATCTCCCTATTGTTCAAAATTTCCGCCTATCTAGTCAATCACAGAAAAGTACCAAAAATTCATGGCTAACCCTAAAAAATACACCGAAAACATTTAGAAAATCGCCGAAGTATAAAATGGAAAATTTTCATAAAAAAACTGCTAAAAAGTACTATAAATTTGAAAAATAAACAAAAACATGATAAAAAAGATAAATTCCAAAAAAGCCTTACTTCGTCAAATTTGTTACACATAATAAGCGCATTAAAAACTTGCAAACAACTGGCAGAAAATGTAAAAAAAAATGACAAAAAAATTTTTGAAAAATTGCCCTAGAAAAATATTTCTCCAGCTCGAAACTCGAAGCTCGCGAGCCTCGGTGTTTTTGGCAGCTCGAAGCTCAAAATTTTTTTGCAAGCTCGAAACTCGAATCCGAAAATCCCAAGCTCGCCCAGCCCTGCCATGTGACCAAAAGCCTCAAATTTCTTTTCAAATATTTTGAGACTATTCATGAGCTATTATACTATTACTTATACTTTTATTGCCCTTAATATCTATGGACCGATGCTCAAAATAAAAGCGCACTAACTCTACGCCAGCCCATTGACGAGTTGTCAACAAGTCATAAAAATGGGCGGCAATTCGAATCGGGTTTTGGCCATTTTGGATACAACTCGCCATTTTTGGTTTTATAGAAACAGTTTTAGAGTGTAGATAGATTGTTTTAGAATGTTTTAGACTCATATAGACTGCTTTTAGACAAGTTAAACAGTTATAGACAAAAACCGTTTCATATTGCTGCCGATTTTTGTAACTTGTTGACAATTCGTCAATAGACTGGCGTAAAGTTAGTGCGCTTTTATTTTGAGCATCGGTCCATAGATATTAAGGGAATAAAAATTATTTATTTATGATTTTACAGCACTTCATACGATTTGGAACGACTGCGAGTGGGACTAGCAACACCGGTCATAACTTCCGAGAACAGTTCAGCTCAGCAATTGTGTCCATATTTTTTATGTACATTAATCGCTAATATACTCATTGTAATCCGCGAACTGAGATATTTTCCGACTAATTTGTTTGTGAATTTGCTTGATTAAAGAGATACATACGAAAGTTTAGTACGCATCAGTTCCATTTTTAGGTGACACTGAACACCTCACGCACAGAAAAATGTTTCGGTACGAAATATCACAAATATAACACTAAAGCCGAATGGCGTAGTCTGCAATAAGGAAAATTAAGAAACTTTCTACGTATGTAGTCAAGTAGACAGAATCCCGTTACACGCTAAGTAAAATATTTCTCTCTCTGATCGCGCTGAGTCGTGTATGAAATAATTTTTTTGATAGAATTAACGATAGCTCCGCTAGCTCAGCAATTTGTAATTCAGTGATCATAAAACTATTAAGCCGCTTCGCGGCCCTCACTTCGCTAGGAAGCGGTTAGCGTACATCCGCGGCGCTTCGCGCACCGCATCAGCGGTCAGGGTTGGGTTGTTCGGGCGGAGAGCAGCATGAGGCTATTTCGGGCCTTCGGCCCTCAAGCAACTGTAGTTCGGGGGGTAAGGGTTTTCAGGAGTATATGTTCTAAGTTCCCTCACATTCCAAGGGAGAAGGTCGGGCGCTCCGCGCCCGACCACAGGACTGGCTCGCCACCTGCGGTGTCTCGCAAACTCAGTCTAAGTTTGGCTCAGTCATGAAACCGTTACAGACACCAAAAATACAGAATGCCAAAAGGCGGAATTCAAAACGTCCGACGGAGGACGGAGGAACTTATTATAAGGATTTATTTATAACAGTTTTGCGAAAGTTTTTAAGGCGTTTTTCAATCTAACATACCAACGCTTCTGCATCGTTGCCAAAAGATCTACTATGTAAGATTGTTTCTGCATCATTACAACAATGTATTTAAAAATTCTTAGTTTCTTTAGCTTTTTATTTGTTAAGGCTAATGTTCAACAGCGTTGCCTTATTTATACATTAATCCCAAATATTTTATTTCGATAATTCATATCATGATCAAAATGAAAACTGTACGCTATTGTGTTCGCATTTCGTTTTTGTTGTAAAATGATCTTGACTAATAATTGCGTGTGTTATTTTACACGTCATCGAAAGAAAACGTAAAAAGACTGATAACGTGTATCATTAGGAACAACACATTCCTATCAATGGCAACTATCCTCTTTGTGAGTAATAATAATGCTAGAAATATTGAGCTGAATTCATAGCTGAAAACGTGGAACTGTAATATTATTTTATTTCATACAAACTTAAACAAAGGTAACACAATCTGAAAATGCTGAAAAATGTTTAAAATGTAACTAACTAGGTTGAAAACGTATGAGAGTTGATAAATGGTAGGACTTTCATTCTTTTACACTAAACAATATTTTTCGTTGTACGTTTTAAAACAAATTTAGAATGAGTTCGTCAATCTTCTAATACTACTTGCTTATTACAGTACAAGTATTATGTTCGTAAGGCTATCTTGACGAGTTTAAGATACTGCAAGAACGTACATTTGCTGGTTCATACCTATTATATTATCAGGATCGTGCAACATTTTTATCTTCGATATCATTCGCGTTTTTTGGAAGCTCCAGATATGGCGTTTTGTAATAAGCGAACAAAAAGATTGCGTATAATGGTTCGGTCCGGTTGACCCGATAAACCGGACCTAGCCCCACCTGATTTCCCTTCACGGATTCACCCTTCCGCTTATAAAGTGGAAGATAAAATTCAGAGCCGCGTTTCGTTGTGTTTGCTTTTCTCACAAAATTTGAGCCGCGATAGTGCCTTATTATTTTATTTATCCACGCCCTTCGTACCATCGTGCGTGGGTATCAATTTTTTAGTTCCGTACAATTTCTGTTAATACTTGTATTAATGTTGTCATATATTTTTTGCGAGAACAGAAGATTGTTCTTCTTCGAACAATTCTCTCAGCTTAAAAATTCTAATCCGCTGGACCAGCCTGTTGCTAATACCAAAGATAAGATATCGTGTATTTTTGAATCATTTGTATTTGCAATGAGTCGTAACTTGTTATCACTTGGACCGCGCCTATATTTTACTCCTTTCATGTCAATATATGACGGAAAATTGCTCAAGTGCGATGAGAGTTTTCTGAACGCCCAACAGGACAGAAAATTGAAGCAGTCTGTTAATTAATTGTCATTCAACTTTTTAGATAATTTAAATATGATGACTAATATTACTGTAATTTTTAAAATACGACTACTTTTTGTAATTTTATCATAAAATTACGTCTTCGCAGTGATCGGCATTTTTGTTCTCTCTCGATTATGAATTTACAATGTTTCAATAGAAGCAACTACTGTGCAAAATTCGCAAAAAGAAACCTGCATCCGGTACCATATCTATATGTATAATAACTGTGAACTCGATTTATTTTAAATAAATTATGTACGATATAAAATTTTCAGCTGACTGAATTAAATTCAAACACGTATAAAATGTGGCCACGAATTTTGCTGACTTTCATGCTGGTCACATCTTCGGCATTTTGTTTCTCTGTGCGGAAAGTATTTGAAATTGAAGCACAAGTTGTTGATCTCGGTGTTCGAGAGCAGTCTTCTATCGGTACGCAATTGGACACAAAGAGCGGCTCTATAGACTTGCAGGATTTTAATTCAGTGGCTTTATTGGGAAAAGTCAAAGTGGGAACACCGAAAAAGGACACACAAGGTTAGAATAAAAAATCTTTAGGAATAACGAAAAACTATTAGAGTTAGAGGATATTATATATTTCTGTGTTTAAAAATATGATCATTGAATTGAAAAATTTTACGGAATTACAGATCAAGAACTTACGTTAGCCTTTGTCACACGGTCACGAGACACTTGGATTGTAGATGGCAATAAAGTAATTTATTTGCTTCCATTCAATAGTAATGAATATAATAAACAATACATTTTTATACCGAATCATTTATACTCTGCTAAAGAGTTTTATTTTATAACCTTTTGTCTATATGCCAATGTCCTTAAAAGGATAAGAAAAATTCTGTTCAATAAAAGCACGTCTTCAATTACTTTCTTTGCTAGGAATAATTGTTTGCATTTTAACAATAAATTATTTTACATAATATTTTATGGAAATTTTAGTGTAACACAGACAAATGCAAGAAACGAAATCAATACTTTCCTGAGTGAGTTACCGTTTGAGTTTTTTGCAAGTTTATAACAATTCTTTCCCGCAGTCGATCTTCCACTTTCACTCCATTCAATCCCGCTAAAACTTCTCCAGATGGTGAATATGTCAGGGACGTACTGAATGTAAGTATTGATGAGTTTATAAAAATATAGATTTTTCATATTAGGTATTGAAAATAGTGAATGAATAATACGTAAATTATGAGCTTTTATTATTATAAACATAATCATATACAGTACTGTTAATGACAGAGAAAGTTTAAGCGACTTTCACATGCTTCCTTCATTTTGGCTAGCCTAAGTTTTATCTCCGGCTAATCTCCGGTCAATATATGTACTAGAATAAATTATTTGGTTTCTGTTGAAAGCTATAAAAAATGTAAGGATATTTGCAAGGAAATGTTAGGTAAATATCCGGATTTTCAGTCTGTCAGTAATAAAAGGACCAAAATATAAATTTTAACTAATAATAATGTTCATTTCGTGTCTACAATTAAACGAAATCAACCCTTTCAGTTTGCTGGACTGACCGCAAATCAGACCATCCGCCTGGGTATGTATGCAGAATAAATGTGTGTCGTTATCGCGCAAATACAAATTTTAGTCCAAACGGAGACAGGACTTCTGGACCCGCCGAACTCGTTGTCTCCTCTTTATGACGGAGAATTTAGTTTGAGCTTTGTCTCCGATCCAAAAGATGAGAAAACCCCTGTGCAAAACGTACTCGATCAATTAACGGAGAAAGTTGCGTCCATTTGGATAGCTAAAGGGTGAGTTATTAAACCCAAGAAAGACTTAATTATAGTATTTGTAAAGTAAAATGTATTTCAGGGTAAAATGAATCATTCCAGAAAAGCTATATGTCTTACAACATATCCATTTACCTGATAGAAATTTTCTGCCACATAATTTTAAAACTATTGCTACATGTCCTTTTCGGAAGAACATAATTAGAATTTCGAACTATTAGAATTTTGTATTGATTAAACTTTTGTAGGCAGCCAAATACTACGTCAGTTATCACATTTGGTTCCAAGGACACGAAAAACTGCCAGAATGATTGGAATTTCTTCAATCTTTCAGTTACTGAAAATAATAAGCCGCCGAAAGACTGGGCGGTTGATATGTCAAAGTTGGAATGGGGAAATAAAACAGTGGAGGTACAGCAAGGAAAGCCACTATACATTGACCCGATGAGTGGAACAGTTGATGTAGATTGGGAAACATATAAAACCATAAAGACTGCCTTGAATGCTGATGACAAAAATGTAGTCAAGTAAGCGATACCAGTTCCAGACAATCATTCATATGAATCATTTAAGTTGTTCCATTCGCAACAGTCAGCCGCCTATAAAGATTACAGTGGGCGGAAAAGTGTACGAGATTCCCGTTGAACACTATATCGTTGACGTAAGTTATCTCGATTGATAACAAAAGCCTTATAAAAGGATCTATCTTCTTCGGGGACCACTTTCTTTTTGCTGACCATGTTATATATTTGTTCAAGCGAGTTAATACAGTGTAAGCATAGCGTATGTACGTATAAGCGTATATTGTGATAGTAAATACTAAGCATATCCAGAACAGTGTTTTGCTGACCGGGCAATTTGGTAAACTGACCTGACCGGTGACCAGACCGGGACCCCGGTCAGGTATACCTGACCTGACCTGACCGGGGTCCCGGTCACCCGGTCAGGTCAGGTCAGGTCTGGTCAGGTCATGTTTAACCTGACCTTCTGTATGACCGGGCTCAAAATTTTCCAAAATCGCTAAAATGGTTAAATTTTGCCTGTTTTTCAGGCATATCGTTGTAATGTTCATCTATTTTAGGTTTTTACACCTAAAATGGACTTTTTCGCAGGTTTTTAGAGCATTTTTGCACAATGTTGGGAAATTTTTGAAAATTTTTAGAAAATTTTTTGGAAAATATTTGAAAAATTTTTATGGAAAAATTTTTAGAATATATTTGAAATATTTCTGGAAATTTAGAAAAATTTCCTGAAATTTTTGGGAAATGTGGAAAATTTATGAATTTTTTTGAAATGGATATTAGTGTAATCCAAGAGCGAACATTGTCTCGGCTTTAGAGCGAATTTTTTTCCGTCTTATGTCATAAATATTTTTTATCATTCTCCGTCAAATTTCGTTCAAAATTTTGACTTTTGCAGAAGACATTCTCAATTTATGACCCTTTAATTGTGTTTTTATAAGAAAGTATGTTGTTCAATCTGGAGAATTCGTATACTCCAATCTAGAAGTCGGCCGAACGTTTTACCGATGCCGATATATCGGTCGAACCGATATTTTCATAAAATTGCAGATATTACCGATATTACCGGCGATATATCGGTATCGGCCGACCTCTACTCCAATCCACTTTTGTAATCCATGAAGAAAGCTAGGAATAAAGGCGCTAGGACACAGATAAAGTATGAATGAATTTTAATAAACTATACAGAAATATAGTGGGGTCTGGGGGCGATAGCCCCCAAGTGGAGAAGAAAATTTGAGAATTGGGTCAACTTTCATTGAAAATTTTAAACATTCGCCGAAAGTTTCGCAAAATTTTCGCCGGCCACGCCCTATCGGGCGCGGCCGCCTCCGTTTTTAAACGTGAGGGTTTTTGGTGTAACAGATTTGGGGTTTCGTGTAACAGATTTGGTTTTTTTTGTAACAGATTTGGTTTTTTTTGTAACAGATTTGATGTAACAGATTTGGGTTTTTTTTGTAACAGATTTGGGTTGTAACAGATTTGGGGTCTGTTGTAACAGATCTGGTTTTTTTTTGTAACAGATTTCGATGTAACAGATCTGGGTTTTTTTTGTAACAGATTTGGGTTTTTTGTAACAGATTTGGTTTTTCTGTAACAGATCTTATTTTTTCGGTATTTGGTCAATATATTTAAAATTTTCACTTGTTTGGTCAAAGTTGTTATTAGATACACTTGCTGAATTTTTATTTGTTTCAGTGTGTCACAAATGGCGATTTTCCGAATGCCCCATCGTTAATTTCGATTCAAAATTTCGTAAAACGAGAACGCCGTAACAAAATCGTGGCCCAGCCAATGGGAACAAATCGGGACTTCGAGAATTATGCAGTTTCCCACTCCGGCATGCCACTGGACGAAAATGATACTTTTGTCATCGGCCATCGCATAACAGCAAACGGAAATTCTTTGTCATATTTTCTGATTTGGTCCACACGAAAGCTGTATCGAATGTTAGGAAGTCAGCCTCTGCTGCAGGTAAATTAAAAAGGGAAACGAGTAAACTGGAGCCAAATTTTCAGATAGATGCAACCCACGGAATGGTTTGGCAGAGCAGTGCCAAAGTGAACGACTACAAGGACACACGATTCAAGTACCATGCCGTTAAAGCTCGAGAACGTGAAGCGTTTTCGTGCACTTGTCAAATCGGTAAGTTTGAATAAAACTAAGATTATGATTTGCAAACTGTAAATAATATTTCAGGTATCAAGAAAGAATTATGCAAGCACATTTTGCTGGTGAAATACGAAAAGCAGGAGTTTCGATGGCCGGAAGAATTTGCAGCGCTGCCACTCAATACGAAATTCACTGGTCGACCGAGAAAAAGGCAACTTGTCACCCGCTATCAAGGAAATTAAAGATTAGTCACATAGTGTGCATATTGTATAGCTGCTTAGTTATTGTTTACTGAATAAAAATTATATTTTACACAAGAAAGTCTCGATTTTCATAGAAAATGTCATCTGGGGTAAAGAAATGGCATGAATATATAATAAATTGCAATTATGATGATAAAAATCGATCTGTAACAAAAAAAAACAAATCTCTTACAAAAAATCCAAATCTGTTACAAAAAAAAACCAGATCTGTTACATCGAAATCTGTTACAAAAAAAAAACCAGATCTGTTACAACAGACCCCAAATCTGTTACATCCGAAAATCTGTTACAAAAAAAACCCAAATCTGTTACACCAAAAACCCTCACGTGTTTTTAAGGGTTTTCGGTCAGATGACCGGTCATCTGACCGGCTCACGCCGGTCACCTGACCTCTGACCTGACCGGACACCTCCGGTCAGGTCAGCATGACCTGACCGGCACCCCCGGTCCGGTCAGGTCAGGTCTGGTCAGGTCAGGAGGTCAGGTCAGGTCAGTTTAAACCCGGTCAGCAAAACACTGATCCAGAAGCTCAACCCCTCTAATTTATAATTTAAAAATACAAATACGGTGGACAGATTTTTAGGACTAACAAGGAAACCTCACTTGGGGTCACACCGACCTGGGAAAACTGACTGGATAGGATTGTAGTACTCGACGAGATGAATCGAACGGTACCAAACTTTTTTCCTACTCAACCGAGAAAAAAGTTCACAAATACCTGAAAGTCAAAAATGGCAATTTTTGGCTAAAAATGGCTGTTTTTGGCCGAAAAATGGCGTTTTTTAACGCGATGGGAAAAAACTAATTGTAGATTCGTGATCAGCTCATCGAATTACCCCTAAAAACACATTTCCCAGAAAATTCTGAAAATCTTGAAAAATCTCGATTTTTGGAGCAAAGGGGGGGGGACAGAGTACTACAATCCTATCCAGTCAGTTTTCCCAGATCGGTGTGACTCCAAGTGAGGTTTCCTTGTAAGAATATTTTATTATTTACAGATATTATTTTAGCTGAAAGAGGGGAATGATAAATGTCGTCTCGCTGTAATTGGTGTGGATCCAAGTCTCTTGGGTGGAAAAGAACAGGACTTCAAGGTGGGGCTACCGTTTTTGCGCTCGTGGTGCTTGGCTTTGGATTTCGGAAGCACGGACGATAACGCAGTGCGCAGAGTTGGCTTCGCCACTCCAGGCCAAAATAGTGTGGCTACGCATTTCGCTAGCTGGCTAATAATCGGATTTGCACATTTATTCCTCTTTGTCATTAAGCCGAGTTTCTTTTCCTTGACAATTTAAATATATTTAACTACTGTTAAATGTTGTTTTAATCCATTTATAATAAATAATATACTCCGACTAGAAATATTCTCGTAAAATTTTTAATATTTAACTGTCAAGTCGTGGAACAGTATAAAATCCACCGTCGAATCGCCGCGTAAACAAAACGCCAAATGATGTCATAAACCACCCTATAAATCGTAAACAAGCCGTGGCGTGTCGACTATTATATATCTTTTATAGCAAAATTTGGCATTATGTTTACATGGCAATTTGAAGGGAGAATTTTCTACTGTTCCATGACTATGTATTAGCGATTACAAACAAACGTCGTCTTCTTCAAAACGCTGAAGAAAGAAGCGCTAACAAAAAATAATGTGGCGGCAATTTGAATATACATTTTCCCAATGCAAATATTCATTGATAACAAAAGAATGAGTCACTTTAATATTTGTTTGCTTTCCCTTTTCAATCGATAATATTTCATATGTCTCATAAAGCATACACCTTTTATATCAAACTGATTTTAAATACAAGTCAAATTTTTATAAAATCATAATGTCGATTATTGATAGCAGTGTTTTGCTGACCGGGTTTAAACTGACCTGACCTGACCTCCTGACCTGACCAGACCTGACCTGACCGGGGGTGCCGGTCAGGTCATGCTGACCTGACCGGAGGTGTCCAGTCAGGTCAGAGGTCAGGTGACCGGCGTGAGCCGGTCAGATGACCGGTCATCTGACCGAAAACCCTTAAAAACACGTGAGGGTTTTTGGTGTAACAGATTTGGGTTTTTTTTTTGTAACAGATTTTCGGATGTAACAGATTTGGAGTCTGTTGTAACAGATTTTGGTTGTAACAGATTTGGGGTCTGTTGTAACAGATCTGGTTTTTTTTTGTAACAGATTTCGATGTAACAGATCTGGTTTTTTTTTGTAACAGATTTGGATTTTTTGTAACAGATTTGGTTTTTTTTGTTACAGATCGATTTTTATCATCATAATTGCAATTTATTATATATTCATGCCATTTCTTTACCCCAGATGACATTTTCTATGAAAATCGAGACTTTCTTGTGTAAAATATAATTTTTATTCAGTAAACAATAACTAAGCAGCTATACAATATGCACACTATGTGACTAATCTTTAATTTCCTTGATAGCGGGTGACAAGTTGCCTTTTTCTCGGTCGACCAGTGAATTTCGTATTGAGTGGCAGCGCTGCAAATTCTTCCGGCCATCGAAACTCCTGCTTTTCGTATTTCACCAGCAAAATGTGCTTGCATAATTCTTTCTTGATACCTGAAATATTATTTACAGTTTGCAAATCATAATCTTAGTTTTATTCAAACTTACCGATTTGACAAGTGCACGAAAACGCTTCACGTTCTCGAGCTTTAACGGCATGGTACTTGAATCGTGTGTCCTTGTAGTCGTTCACTTTGGCACTGCTCTGCCAAACCATTCCGTGGGTTGCATCTATCTGAAAATTTGGCTCCAGTTTACTCGTTTCCCTTTTTAATTTACCTGCAGCAGAGGCTGACTTCCTAACATTCGATACAGCTTTCGTGTGGACCAAATCAGAAAATATGACAAAGAATTTCCGTTTGCTGTTATGCGATGGCCGATGACAAAAGTATCATTTTCGTCCAGTGGCATGCCGGAGTGGGAAACTGCATAATTCTCGAAGTCCCGATTTGTTCCCATTGGCTGGGCCACGATTTTGTTACGGCGTTCTCGTTTTACGAAATTTTGAATCGAAATTAACGATGGGGCATTCGGAAAATCGCCATTTGTGACACACTGAAACAAATAAAAATTCAGCAAGTGTATCTAATAACAACTTTGACCAAACAAGTGAAAATTTTAAATATATTGACCAAATACCGAAAAAATAAGATCTGTTACAGAAAAACCAAATCTGTTACAAAAAACCCAAATCTGTTACAAAAAAACCCAGATCTGTTACATCGAAATCTGTTACAAAAAAAACCCAGATCTGTTACAACAGACCCCAAATCTGTTACAACCCAAATCTGTTACAAAAAAAACCCAAATCTGTTACATCAAATCTGTTACAAAAAAAACCAAATCTGTTACACGAAACCCCAAATCTGTTACACCAAAAACCCTCACGTTTAAAAACGGAGGCGGCCGCGCCCGATAGGGCGTGGCCGGCGAAAATTTTGCGAAACTTTCGGCGAATGTTTAAAATTTTCAATGAAAGTTGACCCAATTCTCAAATTTTCTTCTCCACTTGGGGGCTATCGCCCCCAGACCCCACTATATTTCTGTATAGTTTATTAAAATTCATTCATACTTTATCTGTGTCCTAGCGCCTTTATTCCTAGCTTTCTTCATGGATTACAAAAGTGGATTGGAGTAGAGGTCGGCCGATACCGATATATCGCCGGTAATATCGGTAATATCTGCAATTTTATGAAAATATCGGTTCGACCGATATATCGGCATCGGTAAAACGTTCGGCCGACTTCTAGATTGGAGTATACGAATTCTCCAGATTGAACAACATACTTTCTTATAAAAACACAATTAAAGGGTCATAAATTGAGAATGTCTTCTGCAAAAGTCAAAATTTTGAACGAAATTTGACGGAGAATGATAAAAAATATTTATGACATAAGACGGAAAAAAATTCGCTCTAAAGCCGAGACAATGTTCGCTCTTGGATTACACTAATATCCATTTCAAAAAAATTCATAAATTTTCCACATTTCCCAAAAATTTCAGGAAATTTTTCTAAATTTCCAGAAATATTTCAAATATATTCTAAAAATTTTTCCATAAAAATTTTTCAAATATTTTCCAAAAAATTTTCTAAAAATTTTCAAAAATTTCCCAACATTGTGCAAAAATGCTCTAAAAACCTGCGAAAAAGTCCATTTTAGGTGTAAAAACCTAAAATAGATGAACATTACAACGATATGCCTGAAAAACAGGCAAAATTTAACCATTTTAGCGATTTTGGAAAATTTTGAGCCCGGTCATACAGAAGGTCAGGTTAAACATGACCTGACCAGACCTGACCTGACCGGGTGACCGGGACCCCGGTCAGGTCAGGTCAGGTCAGGTATACCTGACCGGGGTCCCGGTCTGGTCACCGGTCAGGTCAGTTTACCAAATTGCCCGGTCAGCAAAACACTGATTTCGGTTATGCTGAACTGCTAAGTTTGTCAACACACGTCTAACTTTAGATAATTTCAGAATTATGTTTTATTTTTCTTCATCAACATGGCTGGAATTGGCCTGCCATTTCCATGAGTTAGGGCTTTATAAACAGCATCACCGAGACCCGTGGGTAAAATAGATAAAAGCGTGAATACTATAAGAGAGTCCCAGCCGCATCGATACCTCAGACGAGGATAACGGGCGGTGATAGCATGAAAATACGCATCCACAACCCACTCAACACGATCTGAAGCATTTTGTTCCATGTGGGTCGTCGCATGCGAAATAACTAAAATGAGATCTTATTGTATTTATCGTTAAAGGAACATGGCGGATGGCTTAGTATTTTTTCATACGGATCTCCGTAGCTAAATCTCCGTAGCTAAATTTAAGTGCGACTCAGTGTATCTTCCATCAAGATACTTCTGCAAATTTGAAGTTCGTATATGCAAACTAACACGGAAAGCCTGTTTTTAAGAAATATTATGGTGAAGTCCAGACTATTAGGGAAAGGTAAAGAAAACAATAAAGAAACGAACAGAAACTGGTCAAATCTAAGCCGTCCGTAATGCTCCTTTATTGACTAAAAAATCGTAATTAATGATACTGAAAATATAGAAAGAATTTTGAGTATGTAAAAATATGTTAAGCAAATTTTAACGCACATCGATGTTTATACTCTTCGCCATATTGTTCTTTTATGCTGTCCGGTATTTCATTCCATTTGGTGTAAATTTGATGACGAATTCGTTCGCTGTCAGTAATACTTGTTCGAAATATTCCCGGCTCAATTATGCTGCATGTCACACCATATTCATCCAATTCTCTCCTATAATCACACTCATGTCTACAATGACATTTATAAATATTCTGCAAATTGTTTCATTTTTCGAGAC
This sequence comes from Ditylenchus destructor, assembly GCA_022814885.1. Taxonomy (NCBI): domain Eukaryota; kingdom Metazoa; phylum Nematoda; class Chromadorea; order Rhabditida; family Anguinidae; genus Ditylenchus; species Ditylenchus destructor. The sequence continues at coordinate 5,701,853 of JAKKPZ010000002.1, read as the reverse complement.
GTTTCTGGTCGAGTTATCAAGTTATAAGTTAACAATTTATAAGTTTTCGACTTTGCTAAAGCGGAATATAGCGATATTTGTGACCTATGGTCGACTCTAAGAAACGTAAGCCTCAAGATACGGGTCGAGAACAAGTACAAACAAACCTCATAGCATCCATATAAGCCTCTACCCCGAATTTGCTTACACTGTATGGTATGTTGTAAGGAATGGCAAATCTGCCAGCAATACTTGCCACAGACACAATGCGGCCTTTGGACTTTTTTAAAAGATGAAGACATGCCTAAAAATGTTTCATACAAATTATTTGGTACTATTGGGTTATCCGGGGGGGAATTTTCATACATTTTATATAGCAAAAAATCACTAGGGTCCCCCCTATTGATTTAAATTTATTTTCTCAAATACATTTGTGAAAAAATCAATAGGGTACCCCCTATGAATTTTTTGAAAAAATTTCGAAAAAAATTGCCAAAAAAATTTCTTTCTTCAAAAAATCCATAGGGGGACCCTATTGATTGAAAAAATATTTTTCTTAAAAATTTGTCAAAAAAATCAATAGGGTCCCCCCTATTGATTTTTTGGCAAAAATTTTTTAAAAATATTTTTTTCTCAAAATACCATAGGGGGACCTTATTGTATGAAAAATTATTTTTCTGAAAAATCTGTCAAAAAAATCAATAGGGGGACCCTATTGATTTTTTGCTATATAAAATGTATGAAAATTCCCCCTCCCCCGATAACCCAATAGTACCAATTATTTGAGAATTTGTAGAATAAATGCAAACATAATTTGACGCTTATTTAGGCCTATGTATATTATATACATTTCCCACTTTTCGTTGTGGGATCAAGAAAAATCAGAGCTCGTATTTGAATTCCCCAAGATCGATTTAGTCGGAACGTTTTTTTAATTTTTGAATAACGCGTATTTTAAAGGAAAATATGACAAAATTAGTTTCAGGTACAAAAATTCGGTCGAGGAGTGGAATTTTGACGTATTTTCGCAAAAATCGCACCTTCTAGAAGGATGGTTAATGGCTTAAATCTTAGCTAAGACTCTGGGCTACCGATATCTATATATTGCACGCCGGATCTCGATTCAAAGTTCTCGAGATTCATGTCTTTTTGTCTCTGTCTTTTTTAAGTCGAAAATTTGAGTCTTAGCTCTGTAAAAAAGTTTTTCGAATATGCACTAAAATGAATATCAATAATCTACAACACTGTTGTGCTTTCCAAAAATATGAGAAACAATTGTCGGCCTATGCATATTATTACACTTAAAGTCAATAGTTTAAATCTCTGTCAAAACTCACATGCGTACATCGTATCATGCCTAGCAAGTTAGTGTCAATGACTCTTTCATAATCACAAACAGTCATCCAAATGTCTGGTCCGGTCTCGCCAGGAATTCCTGGAAAAAATTTTTTACTGAAGCCCATCTCAACACTATTTCTATAACTTGTGATTAAATTAACCTGCATTATTGACAAGTGCCCATAGATCTGAAATTAACAATTGTGATTTCCGTCAATGCATAAGAATATTTTAAGTATAACGCGCATAAAATCATTATTAAATTATATAAAAACTAGTAATAACTCCAATTTTTCATTAAAAATTCAAAATGATTTTGCATTTTAGTTTCTATCGAATTGCTACAACCTTTACTCACTTTCCTTCTTTTTAACCAAATCATTCTCAAGAAATCTGAATGCCTCCCGCACAGATGAATTGTTGCGTACGTCCAAAGATAAAGGAGTTAATACATGTGCTAATTGTTTAGTCTCGTCTTTTAAAATTTCTTTCGCCTAAAATTGAAAGATTTCCGTTGCAATTAATTAATTTTTAAGTAATTAAAGAGTTAATAGAAATCAATCATTCAAATGGAATGAATGAATGCACATATTTTATTGATCTTAAGGGCTCTAACCACGATAAGTTGCTATAATTATTACTCATCAGCCCTTCAAAATTTACCGTTAACTACATCATCACTTCCACATTTTCGTTTATTAACCTTGGCTAATGAAAGTATTTTGTGTTAAGAGTCCAGACGAAAAGGGAATGGAAAGTGTTGCAGGTGCTGTGAATCCCTATTGGTTCCGTCACATAACGCTCTTATATATTTTAAAAATAATTTCAAGTTCAATTTTTCATGCACTTAAAGTTTGTGAAATTCTTTTTTGTAACCGACCTGTTCTGTAAGGCAGCCAGCATATGTGGGGATGCCATGCATAGCGCATTTAACGGCAAGCAATCTGCCAAAGCCCGTATCGCAGCCAGTAATGAAAATTGCTCCTTTTCTCCATTTATACGAAAGAATGCCATTGACAGGAATAAGTTCCCAAAAATATCTCAAAATACAATAAAGCACAAGGATTGAGAAACAAATAAGAATGAATTCTATCAAAGACATACGCTGGAAAACTATCAATCAGTGTTTTGCTGACCGGGCAATTTGGTAAACTGACCTGACCGGTGACCAGACCGGGACCCCGGTCAGGTATACCTGACCTGACCTGACCTGACCGGGGTCCCGGTCACCCGGTCAGGTCAGGTCTGGTCAGGTCATGTTTAACCTGACCTTCTGTATGACCGGGCTCAAAATTTTCCAAAATCGCTAAAATGGTTAAATTTTGCCTGTTTTTCAGGCATATCGTTGTAATGTTCATCTATTTTAGGTTTTTACACCTAAAATGGACTTTTTCGCAGGTTTTTAGAGCATTTTTGCACAATGTTGGGAAATTTTTGAAAATTTTTAGAAAATTTTTTGGAAAATATTTGAAAAATTTTTATGGAAAAATTTTTAGAATATATTTGAAATATTTCTGGAAATTTAGAAAAATTTCCTGAAATTTTTGGGAAATGTGGAAAATTTATGAATTTTTTTGAAATGGATATTAGTGTAATCCAAGAGCGAACATTGTCTCGGCTTTAGAGCGAATTTTTTTCCGTCTTATGTCATAAATATTTTTTATCATTCTCCGTCAAATTTCGTTCAAAATTTTGACTTTTGCAGAAGACATTCTCAATTTATGACCCTTTAATTGTGTTTTTATAAGAAAGTATGTTGTTCAATCTGGAGAATTCGTATACTCCAATCTAGAAGTCGGCCGAACGTTTTACCGATGCCGATATATCGGTCGAACCGATATTTTCATAAAATTGCAGATATTACCGATATTACCGGCGATATATCGGTATCGGCCGACCTCTACTCCAATCCACTTTTGTAATCCATGAAGAAAGCTAGGAATAAAGGCGCTAGGACACAGATAAAGTATGAATGAATTTTAATAAACTAAAGTGTAACAGATTTGGGGTTTCGTGTAACAGATTTGGTTTTTTTTGTAACAGATTTGATGTAACAGATTTGGGTTTTTTTTGTAACAGATTTGGGTTGTAACAGATTTGGGGTCTGTTGTAACAGATCTGGTTTTTTTTTGTAACAGATTTCGATGTAACAGATCTGGGTTTTTTTTTGTAACAGATTTGGGTTTTTTGTAACAGATTTGGTTTTTCTGTAACAGATCTTATTTTTTCGGTATTTGGTCAATATATTTAAAATTTTCACTTGTTTGGTCAAAGTTGTTATTAGATACACTTGCTGAATTTTTATTTGTTTCAGTGTGTCACAAATGGCGATTTTCCGAATGCCCCATCGTTAATTTCGATTCAAAATTTCGTAAAACGAGAACGCCGTAACAAAATCGTGGCCCAGCCAATGGGAACAAATCGGGACTTCGAGAATTATGCAGTTTCCCACTCCGGCATGCCACTGGACGAAAATGATACTTTTGTCATCGGCCATCGCATAACAGCAAACGGAAATTCTTTGTCATATTTTCTGATTTGGTCCACACGAAAGCTGTATCGAATGTTAGGAAGTCAGCCTCTGCTGCAGGTAAATTAAAAAGGGAAACGAGTAAACTGGAGCCAAATTTTCAGATAGATGCAACCCACGGAATGGTTTGGCAGAGCAGTGCCAAAGTGAACGACTACAAGGACACACGATTCAAGTACCATGCCGTTAAAGCTCGAGAACGTGAAGCGTTTTCGTGCACTTGTCAAATCGGTAAGTTTGAATAAAACTAAGATTATGATTTGCAAACTGTAAATAATATTTCAGGTATCAAGAAAGAATTATGCAAGCACATTTTGCTGGTGAAATACGAAAAGCAGGAGTTTCGATGGCCGGAAGAATTTGCAGCGCTGCCACTCAATACGAAATTCACTGGTCGACCGAGAAAAAGGCAACTTGTCACCCGCTATCAAGGAAATTAAAGATTAGTCACATAGTGTGCATATTGTATAGCTGCTTAGTTATTGTTTACTGAATAAAAATTATATTTTACACAAGAAAGTCTCGATTTTCATAGAAAATGTCATCTGGGGTAAAGAAATGGCATGAATATATAATAAATTGCAATTATGATGATAAAAATCGATCTGTAACAAAAAAACCAAATCTGTTACAAAAAATCCAAATCTGTTACAAAAAAAACCAGATCTGTTACATCGAAATCTGTTACAAAAAAAACCAGATCTGTTACAACAGACCCCAAATCTGTTACAACCAAAATCTGTTACAACAGACTCCAAATCTGTTACATCCGAAAATCTGTTACAAAAAAAACCCAAATCTGTTACACCAAAAACCCTCACGTGTTTTTAAGGGTTTTCGGTCAGATGACCGGTCATCTGACCGGCTCACGCCGGTCACCTGACCTCTGACCTGACTGGACACCTCCGGTCAGGTCAGCATGACCTGACCGGCACCCCCGGTCAGGTCAGGTCAGGTCAGGTCTGGTCAGGTCAGGAGGTCAGGTCAGGTCAGTTTAAACCCGGTCAGCAAAACACTGCTATCAATAATCGACATTATGATTTTATAAAAATTTGACTTGTATTTAAAATCAGTTTGATATAAAAGGTGTATGCTTTATGAGACATATGAAATATTATCGATTGAAAAGGGAAAGCAAACAAATATTAAAGTGACTCATTCTTTTGTTATCAATGAATTTAAAAAGTTAGAATGCTTTTGCTCTGAATTTATTGGAATTAGTTAATTCTTTAAAAAGTTTTTTGTTTATATATGCAAAGTTATGTTGATAAATTAATTTATTAAACATGCGACATTGAATCCGATAATTTCGGTATCAGTTTGATAATAATGGCAATTTATACTTCAAAAATATTATGAGTGAAATTTTATTGAGTTTTCCCAGATGTTTTTGTTTGTCGCGAATTTTGTAACTTTAAACTAGAGCCAAAATTAGCCTACCATAAACTCTCTAATTTACTTTAATTTAGTCTCCTTTTAGTCTCCCTTAACTCATCAAGAGGCGAATCGTCGTTTGCTTCTTTCTTCGAAAGTTTATTGACGTTCGTTCGAGAATATAGTAGTCCTGTGCTAGTAGTCGAATTTTTCCCACTACACAGCTTTCACGGAGCAGGTACAACAAATATTGTGCTACTGGGAACCCACGACGTAGATATTGTAAAACAACATTTTTATACGAAGCGGCAAATACGAATTAACAAAATAAATGTATAAGATTAAAGTAAAACATAACATAATTAAAATTTCAACTTGTTCAATTGATATTCACTCCTTTTTGCAATGTTTCAATTTTCCATGTTAGCGACAAACAAGTTCAAGAGTTCAAAGTTATAATAGCTCAACTATAAAATGCAATATAGCCGTCCTATTGTAAAGAGCTACGAAAGCCATACGCACGTATAAGGATTTTATTGTTTTTTCTTGTCCGGTTGCAATTATCACTTGAAATGGAATGTTGAAGTTGAATATATACATTGAAATTAAGCGTCACAAAGTTTTCATTCTGTTAATGGCAACATTTTACTGGTAAAAATGCAGACACCTAGATGTTTAATTTACGAAATTGTTATTGCCTAATTATCACATTAAAACAAAAAGTTATTACTATTCGTTTCAGGTATGTCGTGCCCTATGACGATATTCTCCTTATGAATTTTTCATGTAAATTGTGATTAACAGACATTCAAAATATTCTGTCAACAACGAACGTTCCTAGTAAATGTTTGCTGTTTTCCCTAGAATTCCGCTTTCTAACCAAAAGTGCATTCATTTTTAATGGCTGCAAATGCAAGAACTTGGCTGTGATTTCCACCTGCCCCGTGGGCAAAATCCCTAATGAATAGTTAAACGAGATTTCCTGTCTATTCACTAGAGTTCGTATGCTTTAACAAATGCAATCAGTCCATTCATTTAAAACAATTTAGCACAAAAACAATTACTAAACGATATTGCAGGTACCTTCGTAAAAATGAGAGAAGTCCGGCTAAAGGCCTTTTAAGTAGTAATCAAACACTATTCAGCTAGCAATAATATTCAAAGGTTCTGTCTGAATTCATTGTTATTGTGCTTGTGCATTATAGGAAAATACTAATTATCGTATATTATGAATATCTCTATTCATTACTTGTATTGTCAAGTACAATTAGACATTTTTATTGCAAACAGCTATAAAAGACAAATGAATGTGTAAGAAGTGCACTTCATTTCTCATTTTCTTACCCACTTACAAGTATCACAAGGAATGGAATATTTTATACGGAGGATGAGTATTTTGTAAAAAAGGATTAAGTTCGCAATGGTTAGAGTAAGAACACTAAAATTGTTGCGAATGAATTTGTCTCCTGTGAGGTGTAAATGTTACTACGTTTCATTGCAGATTTCTAGAGTTTATTGTAATTGTAGTCAACTTTGCACATTCTTATAGGATCTAAGCAGTAATTGCGGATGTTTTGTGGCTACTGTACAATTGCCACAATATTTTCTTTGCTAATATGGCCTATCGTGCAAGCTGTTTCTAACGAAATTGATCAAATTTCGAAATTGAACAAAGACGAAAGTCACACCGATGCGAAGCAGAGACATTCCAGTAAGCATTTGAGTAGTCTTCGCGGTCAAAGAAAGCGACAATGGAATGAATGTCACTTAGCTTACGAAGAGAGGATATCTCAGCATTGCAGTTACCCCGGAATGCTTGAACCGTGCTATACGCAAAATGTATTAAACATGACAGGTAGGTATTTTACACTAATATTTCGGGTGGATTAGTAAAATGTGACAATTACGAATTACGGTTATGTGTGACTAGCGCGCTAGCGCGCGGGGAGTCTATATCAGTATGCCTTTTCTGTTCTAACTTCACTCACATTCCAAGGGGGAAGGTCGGGCGCTCCGCGCCCGACCACAGGACTGGCTCGCCACCTGCGGTGGCTCGCAAACTCAGACTCAGTCTGAGTTTGCCTCAGTCTGAGACTCAGTCTGCAAGCAGGTCAGAATGCACTCCCAAATGAAGTCGTTTCTGACACGTTTATAACTCAGTCTGAGTTTGGCCCTTCCAAAAATTCGGGAGAGACCGACAAAAATAAGCACTGGGAACCGAAAATTTAGGTACATTTTAGCTAAATTTTGTCTAAATTTGTCTACATTCTAGCTAAATTTTGAGCTCAAATTCGGATTCCCCGCTAAAAAGTACCCTAAAATAGGTACATTTCAAAAATAAGCACCCCTAAGAATGCACTCCAAAAACGTCCGGCGGACGCACGCACGCACGCCACTAACTTACTATAAGGATAGCGTTTTTTCTGTCTGAAATACGATACTTGTGCTTGTCCATATGCACAGCGTGTCCAAATGTACTAGATTATGTTTAATGTTTTGCACATTAAACATTCTTTTACAGTAGTAGAACCATTTTTATTATGAACTGATCCCTGCCCGATGACATTAGTGATATTTAAATAACCTTTTACCACCTTTAACCCATAAATGTGCAATAAACTATTTTCCTCTAAACATACCCTAGACATAAAACATATCCTATATATACCTACATATTTACCTCTTCAGATTCAGAGAAGACGACTTTTTCTCACGCTATAGAATCCATTGTAAAGGAATGCTGCCAAGTCCCGTGTTCTGTGGACTATTTTGAAAGATTATGCTGTCGCACTCCTGACTGTATCAAACAATGTTATGGAATTGAAATAGGCAGCGGTGATCAAAAAATGAACTCCTTCAGATATTTCGATGTTCTCACCCGAGTTCTCTCCAATACTACTAAGAAGCACAGGCACCGGAAAACAAAGTAATTAAACAAATGCTGGTAGTAACTTGCTGTTATATACTTGTACTTTGCTTTGCCTCTTTAGACGGCATTTACAGATTACCATGTCGATTTTATATTGAATTTAGACATAAAAAAGACATAAATTTAACGGGAATGTAAAATTAAATGGAAATATCGATTGCAATTTATTTTGTCAGTAAAACATATGTACTATTTCGCACAACCTTCGGAAATATAGTTAAAAATGTGCTCATTATTTATAATAACAATTATAATATTTCACAAATTTAGGAATTCTTTGTATTTCAGGGATTAATGCGAAACATAGAACTCAAATCTGAAAATATTTGTAAAATAATCTTTGTTATAAGGTACAAGTATTTTTTAATACAATGTGTTTTGGTCATTAGTTTTGAAAAATGAGCTCGTGCGCTCGACTTTAGATCCAAGAGCTTTGACACAAATAAACGAAAGGGGAATCCCCACTTCCAGCCCCAGGGCTGTAAGTGGGGTCTCCAGGGCTGTAAGTGAGGAGTGCCCAAACGAAAGCAAGCACTCCGCAGACTTGGATTCAAGAACACATAGGTGAACGCAAGATCTCAGGTTTAACGACATCGATCCCATAAGAATTACCCAAGACGGAAAGTAGAAGAATTGCATATGGAATGGCTTGTCATGGAGGACCAAGAGACTAAGTCAAATAAGGGAAGATTTGTAAAAATAATACCAACATATCGTACAGGCTGCAGTTTTATTGAATAAATGTAGCAAAATATTGTAAGAAAATATATATCTCATGATTTACTAGCCTGTTTATGGCTTATTGAAATGATGGCAGTGCTATTCGCAGACATAAATATATTTGTAATTTCTCGTCTCAAACGTCTACTGAATGCTATGCGAAGCAATGGCGGTGTACCCGAATGTAGGCAATATAAAAGCAGAACGATGAAACCGCTCCAATTGCCCCAATTGCTGAGCTGAATAGTCAGCCGTATACCAAGCAATAGGGCCTAAAATTAAGAACTTTTACTTTATGATAATGAAACATAATCATCCTATACTAGTATTTGGCTGCTGTGTCGTGTTATTCAAAAAAATTTTTATGCAACAAATACTGCCCCAAAAATCAAGTGCCGAAGGCACTCCCCCATGGCTAGTACCAAATACTAGTCTACATCACGCTAATTTACATATTAAAGACATTGTGATATTTCTGAAACCATACAAAAGAGGCTTACAGCGCTGAGAAAGCACGGTAAAATTAGGCGAACTTCTGTGGAAGATACTTGTTGTTGTTGTGCTATCAGCACCTTGTTGCGCAGCTTGATTGTTGGTTTAATATTTTCAGGATGTTTGCCGAATCGAACAAAGAAAATGCGCACAAATGCATGACAATGCGGCAATTTCATTTTCTGTAATTAACTGTATAATTTTTCAAATTTCTTGATATTCAAAACAACGTATTGATTTCGGAAAATATTCCCATTTTAGGCAAACAAATTCACTATTTTAAATGTTTTTATTATATTATAAGCTGTTTCTTTGGCAGTCTTGAAAGCATACTTACTTTTCTATTAGCCGCAAGAAGGCCTATTGCTAAAACGTAACATCCGAGAGAGATTGGAATAATGATCGAGTATAGGAGATTATACAATAACGACGTTCCTTCACCATTGAATCCTTCTATATTGTCGGCTAAACCGTAACAACAAGGGTTAAACCATATCACGACATACCTGCAACAATTTGATAATTACTACAATACTATTTAAACTAGCCTGAGGGAGTCTCTTGCGCGTCTTCACAATTTGATTTGACAAAAAAAAACTTACTTCCCTAAGAGTACGTTGTCCTTCAAAAGCTTTTTCGGTGAAAAATTAAATTTCAAAAAGGGACTCCCAGGGAGTCCGATTCAAAAATTTGTTTACATGTATACCTATGTTCTAAATTCCCTCACATTCCAAGGGGGAAGGACGGGCGTAACCACAGGACTGGCTCGCCAACTGCGGCGTCTCGCAATGTTTATGGGGTACGATTGAGTTGTACCTACTTGCTCTTCTTATCACAAGGTAGAATACACAAAATACACATGCCCTGAAGGGGTGTTAACCTCCTCCGAGGGTATCTTTACCTAAAAATGACGCCGTATTCTGATTCAGCACCCTCGAAAACCCCTAAATAGCTGAAAATCCGATCTCGACCTCCGAAAACAGCAAAAATGCTATATTTGGGTATCGAGATCTTGCGCAGGTGCGCAACATTTTTTTCTGGATTCAAGACACCACGAAATCCCAGAAAACAACAAATCCCCCAGTCAAAAAACGACTTCACCCGCGCGGAATCGAACCTTCATCGGAGGCCCGGTGTCGAACAACTTAGCACCCGGCCATGGCGAGAGAAGTTAGAAAACGACGAAATAATATGCATTTTTGGCAACTTCCAGGCCTCATAACTCGGGACAGAGGCCTTAAATCTTCCGCAGGAGGTCATATTCGGACTCACTGCACCCGAATCTACAAATATAGACAATAACTTTAGCTCTGTCGGGCGATTTTCGTCCGAACACCTGACTCAGCGGGCTCAAATATTATATTAGATGAAGCAAAATTACCATTTTGTGGAATGAAGGAAAACAGTTTTTGCGAAACTTATAAACCAAACTGCGAAGCAAATTGCATAGCAAGCTGACGAACTCAATTGGCGGAATTTTGATGGGCAAGCAACACACATTAGTCGAGTGATAGCAATTACAACGGACATGTAGCACATAACAAACCTGACACGATTTTCTGTTATGAGATCTGTGGTATTCTTTTGTGCCAAAAAGGATTTTTCTAGCACCGTTTATAATGCTTCGGTCACAATCAAATCGTATTTCTCCTGCCCTCTCCTCAATGAGACAACGTCTGCCCTCTCTCTTTCATTTTTCGCCGACATAAAACGTCGGCCCGTCGTTTGGGACGGGAAAAATGTCGAAATATGCGAATAAATTACATACTCGGAATCTAGAAACAAAGTTGGCACAGGAAGATTTATATCAGATTTGAAAAAAAAATCCGGAAAAATTAGGAGAAGAATGGTGGTAGACATAGCTAATAATCGTCATTTACTTCTAAAAAACATCGACGTTTTTCGTCGATGTCGGCCTTTATCGGCCGTTCGACGTAAAGATCTCTTCCTTTTCACAATCTCTCGTTTTACGTCGCTCTATTGTGACCGAAGCATAAACAGTTTCCCGCCAAATTAAAACAATGAATATGGTTTATCCACAGGAAAAGGGTCGTTTAAGCCTAAACTTAAGCATAAAAGTACCGTAAATCCTCTAATTAATCCTCCTCAATATAATCCCCGCCCTCAAATAATCCCCTCCAACAGAATGCCAAACATACTTGCGGGCTCGCCCGACCAAAATTAAGTGCATATTCTTATAGATCGCTTCGAGATACGTAAGAAAAATAACAATACCAAAGCTTTGTCATTGAAAAATGAGTTTGAAATTTGAAAATTTTTTTTAAAACCGTTATGAAATAGTAATCCCCAGGGAGATTAATTAGAGGATTTACGGTAGCATATAAAATATTTACATGAAATCGACATTTTTGCATTCATTTAGTGCAAAAAAGATAATTATGATGCAAGGAAAAGTGCGAAATTAATGCACACTGAATGAAAATTTTGTCTTTTCGGATTAGAGATATTCTTGGTTGAGATACAGTATTTGCTTACCATGCCCCATCCATTATTGTTGTCAGCCATCCTTTCCATTCCAAGGGTAGCAAAAGGCTCTTCGTTAAAATAACTAAACCGCCATAAATCCCATATAATAAAATGTTAATGACGTCAGCCAAGTTAGCTGCTAGGATAAAACGAAACCCGACAAAATGTTTCAATAATTGTGCGTTGATTATTGCCAACAGCTCAACAAAATATGCAAAAAGGAAAATGAGTCCGAGAATTATTAATATAGAGCCAGCTAAAATATCGTCTCTGGACAACGGCATTATATCACTAGAAATTGCGGACATTGTGGATGGCAATGCGAGCAGATACACTAAAATAACGGTAGATTCTTCCAAATTAATAATTATTTATACCATTTTTACATTAAATTTAGTTTGAAAAATGGTTGTACATTTTCGCGTAATTTGTGTTATAGTAATCCGAATTCTTAGAGCATGTCATAATTGTGTTTTCATTCGTTCAAATTCATGCCATAAATCTTGACGTAACCACGTACTATGGGGGATGCGCACTAACAGAGTTCAGCTGCAAATCTTAATAATTAATGGAACGAATATAGCACAATTTGTGATTTTTTTTCTAAAGGGATCATTGTTTCGCCAGCCATTGGGTAGCTCAGATTAATTGTAGCGACAAGCGCTAAAAGGTTATCAATTATCTCTACTTCTTAATTATTGGAAGATAGGTTTATTTAAATCTTGTAAAATTAAGTATTTATATCTATACGCTAAGGTTTTAATCTCAGTTTCTAACCTCAAATATACTTAAGTTAAAAATCCTATTGCGATCCGAATTACGCTTCAAGAGATAATTTCCAGAAATTTTCTAGAACATCATAATTATTCATTAGAAAGGACATTAATTTATTTAAGACTTATATTTTATTACGAATTACGTTTTGCAAATGTCATAAAAATACATGAGGTATAATTAAAATATGGCTAAAATAGGCGCAGTTGATAAATTTTAACATATTTTAAGATATTCACTATACTTTCATTTATTAAGGTCGGTTAGCCTTAGTCTGAAACGCGAATTCGAGATAGCTCGGCTTAGATATTATCAACGATGCAAGCATTATATAGCCTTTCAAAATAAAAATGCGGGAACAGAAATTTCTGTAGCTTTACTCAAACTAGCACAAAATATTTGCTGCCACTAGTCACTGTCTAAAAAATCAGTATGTCTGTGACGATTCCGTGGGAATAAAACAGTCAAATATTCTAAGGAATTAACAAAATAAACGATAAGAAATGTTTTAGACCACCCATATGACAAAACAATAATATAACTGTGTGCTAAATGGTTTCGTGAGAAATTTCAGGTAATAGGTGCTTCCGCGTTTTAGACTGCTTCATCAAAAAATACTAATTATTATTTATATGTAGCTGTGTGCACACACTTTAACCAGCAAAATTTGTAGTTTATAAAATGTACCGTAAAATTGGAAATACCAAATATAGCTCGTCAGGAGGATGGGTTTTACTCTTTGTATCCGAATGGAGATAACCGTTGTTGTAAAAATGTATCTTATGGCAGTTTGTTGGTCTTTGGCATTTCATCGGCATTCTAATGTACACAATTTGAAGATTTCTACTATTGGTTTGGCCGGAAATTCTTGTCGGTGTTTTTAAACGTTTATATATCAAACATTTATTCATCAATGTTCTTCATAATAATCACCATTATGATCTACAATGTGTGTCCATCTTACTGGTAAAAGGCGGATGCCTCTTTCCCAGAAAATTTTCTTTTTACGAGCAAAATACAAATCAAGGTGATTTTTGACATCGTCATCATTTTCAAAGTGTTTTTCTGCAATTTCGTTGGCCAACTCCCGGAACAACCAGTAGTCTGACGGGGCCAAGTCTGGGCTGTATGCAGGATGTGGCAACACTTCCCAGCTCAAGTCCTGAAGTGTTTGTTTGGTTAGTTTCGCAACATGGGGTCTAGCGTTGTCGTGCTGAAGAATGACCTTTGGCTTTTCGGGCCGCTTTTCCCTGATGGCTTGTGCAAGCCGGCGAAGCTGAGCACTGTACGTAGCAGCTGTGAGTCTCTCCTTTCTGCCCAACAGTTCATAATGGATCACGCCTTCCATATCCCACCAGACGGAGAGCATTAACTTTTTCCCATAGCGATCTGGCTTTGGATCAGGTTTTGCCTTTTCTCCTGGGCCCACCCATTGCCTTTTGCGGCGAAAGTTGGCGTGAAATATCCACTTCTCGTCCCCTGTTACTAGGCGGGGTAAAAAGGACTTACGATGGTAACGGGACAATAAATTGGCGGAAATGGACATTCGCTGTCATTTGTCGGCATCGTTCAGGTGGTGCGGTATCCAAGCACCATACTTTTTCTTATAGCCAAGAGCTTTCAAATGGTCTTCTACTGTAGAATGACTGGTCCCAAGCTGCTCTGCAAAATCGCGTGTTGATTGCCGGTTGTCTTCTGCTAATAATGCCAAAAGTGCTGGTTCATTTAGCTCGGAGGGTCTTCCAGAGTGTGGTTCATCTTCTAGGTCAATACTTCCTTGTTTAAAACGAGGAAACCATCTCTCGCAGGTTCGGGTGGAAATAGAGTCTTCGCCGTACACTGCGTTAATATTTTTAGCTGTTTGGGCCGCACTGGTGCCTTTGGAATATTCATAGAAAATTACATGCCGGAGGTGGTTATGAGGGAGATTGTTTTGAGAATTAATAATTTTAAGGAAAGAAAATAATAAAAGGCTTGCTTTCCACATTTTCCAATAAAGGACTCTCTTGTGCATTTAATAGTATAAACACTTCCCAAGAAATTATTGATCACTGATAAGAATGGCCGACATAAAAAACACCGACAGGAATTTCCGGCCAAACCAATATTTTATGTATTTTAATACAGATTTGTAGCCTCAACATACGAGCCTCGTAGATTTAACAAGGAAATTTTATGGTTGAAAAGATAAGCTTAACGCATACAAATTTTAAATTTATATATTATTTTACCTTATAGCACGAAAGAGTTAAAACGTAACTGAAGCGGAAATTTTTTATACATTGTGCAACTTTAGAAGAATATTATGTAACTAGTGAGGCCGCCGCGGCCTACGCCGCGTCTTAGGGGGCCTCATAATGTACACACATAATTCTAAAGCCGTGAAGAATAGTTTATGTACAAACTATCCACCGCGAGGCGCGTCTTCTCGCCGCGCCGCCCTATGGACTTACGTTCAGGTCGGGGTCAAGCGAAGTCAAAAATGACCTCGTGAGAGACCATGGGAGAATAACACGAACTCGTGAGAATTGATCCCGAATCTGACGTCAGATTCGTGATCAGCGCATCCGAAAACCCCCGGGTGCAAAAAATTAGCCCCGTAGCATCCTTGGTTCAAAAAATGTCATTTTTTGACCAAAAGTGGCTTTTTTCCAGAAAATTTTCAAAATTGCGCCAAATCAAAAAGTGTAAAAAGCAAAGATGTACAAAACAAACCCAGAAATCGATTGGGAGCATAAAAACCACCACTTCCCCCAGCCAAAACCCTTAAAAACACGTTTTTGTGTTTTGGCGCCAATTCAAATTTTCAAATTTCAAATTTTTCTCGCGACCCGGTCCTAACTTTTCGAGACCTATCGATTGAACTATCATCGCATCTGGGTGACGGCTAGATCGCGAGATCTGAGCGTTCCCGACTGAAACAGAGACAGAACGACATCAGTCTCTTAATTGTTGGACATTAAAATTTTAGCAACTCTTCAAGTCGGGTGCATGACAATTGAGCGCCAGACTATTGAGCGCCGGACAATTGAGCGCCGACAATTGAGCGCCAGACTATTGAGCGCCAGACAATTGAGCGCCAGACAATTGCGCGCCGGACGATTGAGCGCCAAAAAAAAGGACAATTGCGCGCCAACGCATAAAACGCATTTTTTGACCCGCAAAAGTCGCAGTTTTTTGACAATGTTTTTCATTTTGGATTTTCATTAAGTTTAAACCTTTAATGCCCAGTGTATCTTTGGCCAGTTAATTTTTGGCCAGTTTTTTAGCTTCCTAGCTAAAATCTGATATTACTCTTATAGAGTCAACTTTTTGTCCTGAATAATAATATAAAAAAATCAACTGATTTATCTTATCTATTCATTTTTCTAATCTATTGATATAATATCTATTCATTCCTTTTCCAATTTTGTTATTCCCTCTCCTTACTCCTTTCTGCTCGTGCCGTTTTGTTCTAAAATATTGATAATGCAAAATCAAAGAGCTATCGAATCTGAACGTCGCAAGCCTCTCGCTGAAGCGTAAAACGGATTCCTTTTCCGATTCGACAAAGCCAACTCAGACAAATCAAAGTGGTATTGGCGATGCAATTTCAAAGGATGCAAAGTTCGCGCAGTTTCTGACGTCAATAGCGTCAACTTGTTTTTAACTCAGCCAAAACACATCGACTTTGCGAGCCCAAACAATTCAAAACTCCTTTGTTTCTTGACATGAGCCAAAAAAATGTCTTGATATAATGCCAAATTTCAGGCATGAAAGGCCCAAAAACAGTACAAAAACTAGTACACTACACTTCAAAATTTTGTTACAAAACTTTTATAATACATTAAATCTCATCTCTCTCGTCTCCAAAATTTCGTACAACATACTACGTTAGGGAGACGTCTATCTGACGATCCCAACTCCCTAGTTAATACAATCTAGCCACGTCGTAATAGACCTAGGGTGAAACGATGGTGGTCGTTTTAGTAACAATAGTCTTAAAAAACAATACACACTTTCTCTCCTTCTTTAATTATGAAAATGATACGACCCTTCCACTTCGAGGTCGTCAAAACAAGAAAATTGCTGGCCGAAATCGAAAAATTAAATCACTGCTCGATAACTACACCTCTAAGCCACCTGAAGATCGCAATCCGTTGATTTTTTTTGAAAGCGGCGCAAAGATTTTTGCTGAAGCACGATTGTTCTCAGACCGCTCAAGTGGATGAGAATAACAACGATGACCAAGATCAAGAAAATTAGTCAGAAGATTAAATTTTGTCGCTTTTGTGAAATACTAGCGGTGCGCGCCGCCGCTATCGCGGCGTCCGTCCCCCTGTGTGAAAACCCGGCCCGGCCTAAATTTTGTCAGATTAGTGTTCACCGAGCCCGAAAATCCTATATATGACATCTCCCGTCGCCACCCACATCCCCAACCCCCCGTCGCCACGTAAAAATGCCATTTTCGACCATTTCGACCTATGTCGACCACCCCACATTTTGTCGGATTCGTGTTCTCCGACCCCGAAAACCCCATATATGACCCCCAACAGCCTTGAAATGACCAAAAACGCCATTTTCGACCATTCCGATCCCGAGTTCGACCTATGTTGGACCTCCGAAATTTTGTCGAATTCGTGTTCCCCGACCCCGAAAACCCTATAGGTCATGTATTACACGTCGAAATCGGCCAAAAATGCAATTTTCGACCCGTTCGACCCCCGTTTCGACCTATGTCGACCCCAAATCTGAGTCGATTTTTGCGGATTTATGGGGGTAATTACTATAAGGGTGACATTATCCGGATCGAAAACGGGGCGGAAAGGGTCTAAATTAGAGTCCACGCAGCCAGCCACGGATAGACACTGGCTTCTTAGTAAAGTAACATGTTTCTTCAATTTGTTTATTAGTGCTCAAAATAAAAAGAGTTTTCATTCCCGGTAGAACACACTTAAACTTCATGAAAATCCAAAATGAAAAACATTGTCAAAAAACTGCGATTTTTGCGGGTCAAAAAACGCGTTTTATGCGTTGGCGCGCAATTGTCCTTTTTTTGGCGCTCAATCGTCCGGCGCGCAATTGTCTGGCGCTCAATAGTCTGGCGCTCAATAGTTGGCGCTCAATTGTCGGCGCTCAATTGTCCGGCGCTCAATAGTCTGGCGCTCAATTGTCATAGAGCCCTTCAAGTCTGCTCGCTAACACTTCAACTCTCTTTAGAATCACTAGTTATCCATATGCCTGTGAAAGTATTAGAATGAAAAACATTAAATGATGTGTGGAATAATAACGGCCCAGAGGCATGTAGATTTGGCGGTGAACAATAATTAAGTCAACCGGTGGCATAAATAAGACCTGACGGACGGAAAAAACAGAAAAATTCGTGTAAATTACAGCAAAAAGTTAAAAAAGTATGTTGCTAGAGGAAAACTAAGCCAAATCCCCCCAGTAAGCTAGTCCGGTCTGTCCGTAACATGGTCGTTAGAACCTTTCCACCGCTTATATTTGGGCAAGTGATAGCTTAAAATGTTCGTATAGACCAGCTGAGTATGTTTCTGTAAAAATTTAGACCAAAATGCAGACAAAATTTTTTAGACAAAATTTTTTACCAGTGTTTGCAATTTTTGGAAAGGCTATTTTCACCAGTGCATATTTTTCTCTGTCGGTGAGTCCAAAATATTATTTCTGTTATCTTATCTTACCCCATAAACATTGCGATACGCCGGAGGCGGCGAGCCAGTCCTCTGGTCGGCCGCGGAGCGCCCGACCTTCTCCCTTGGAACTTATAGGTATGTATATAGACAAAATGTTTAATCGGACTCCCGTAGGGAGTTCCTGCCGCTAGTCAGCCAAAATTATAACCAAAATAAACATAAAATGCCGTTAAATATGTTCTATTTTGTTCCTATATGGGACTTAGTCTCAAAAGGGACCAGGTTTCCCCCCATCCGATGGGGGGGGGAACTAAACAATTTTGTTATATTATAAGGCATTTTTGTTTAGTTCCCCCCCATCGGATGGGGGGGGGGGGAACTAAACAAGTACCTAAACGAAACCAAACAGGGACCAACAAAAAGGCCCTTTTCGTCCCAGATGGGGCCAAAATGACACCTCTGAACAAGGTAATCATTTTATCAACTGTTGAACAATAAACTGAGATAATGTACATATTAAAATAATGTCCAACTCTATATTAATATTTCTCGGATTTGTTTTAGAACAGCTAATTACAATCAAATCTTTGTTTCAGCTTGCTTAAAATATTTGAAAAATTTTCAGCCAAAAATTTCTAAATTATTTGATAACCGCATTTGAATTACCGTAAATCCTCTAATAAGTCCCTCCCCTCAATTAAGTCCCTCCCCTCAAATAAGTCCCCCCTCAAACAGAATGCCAAACGTACTTGCGGTTTCGCCCGAAAAAAACTAAGTGCATATTCTTATAGATCTCGTCGAGTTACGTAAGAAAAACCCCAATGCCAAAACTTTGTCATTGAAAATATCGGAGAAAATTGACTCTGAAATTTGAAAATTTTTTTGAAAACCCTTACGAAACAATAAGTCCCCTGGGGGACTTATTAGAGGATTTACGGTAATACTAATGCTAAATTCGCCATTTATTTCTATCACATTTTATTACCTTTTTCAGCAAGTGCCTTATTTGAGGAGAACTTATTAAGAAAGCGCAAATATCGAGATGCGGAACAGAAATTAATCGAGCTCCATAACAATGATTAAAATCTAAAAACTAAACTCATAGCATATTATTTTGCGAGATTGGTTGAAACATTTCCGGAAAATCCGAATATCCAAGCCACACCAATGGAGAAAAAACAACGAAGACATTGACCAAAACGAATGTAACGAAAGCCATTTTTGAGTTTATGCGTCAGCAGAACTTATTTGTTCTGCTGTTGCCTAATTTTGTTTCACATTCATTACTCCTTGTCACAAAATTAGAAAAATCTTCAAATTGTATAGTTACTAGAAAAAACCGCCGTTATCGCATGCGTCCAGCGCCGCGATCTTTTTTCAGTGACAAAAAAAATTGAGCGTGAAATTAGCGCAGAAAATTACCTCGGGTTTTCCACTGACTTTAAACACGTTTTGAAAAATTTTGGACATTTTGACCTAAACTCAAGAATTTTTTTCGCCAGATTATACTTTGTTATGTTGCTTTATTATTATTTTTTTTTAGAGAAGAGAAGTGTTGGGTTTTAAAAATAGCCATAACGAGCCAAAATGTTAAATATGGTTACCGTGGAGAACGAGCACTATTTGTGACGTAAACTGTATTCTTGAGACATATTTGAGGAATTTACGTCGTAACGTATAATTAATTTTACCCCGACGTAAATATGTTTCAGGTGTTCACAGAAAATCAAATTTTCGGCTTACTTTTCATTATGAAAGCGCTTATAGTAAAATCATTTTATTAGTCTCTCTCGAAGTTATATTCTATTATTTTCGGTCGGTTATTTGAGCTAAAAAGCAGTTTTTGTACAAACATTTTTCTTCGGGAGTACGATTAAAACATTTTTCTATACATGTATGCCTATATGCTCTAAGTTCCCTCACACTCCAAGGGAGAAAGTCGGTCGCTCCGCGCCCGACCACAGGACTGGCTCGCCACATGCGGCGGCTCACATTGAGCGATAGACACATGGGGAAATACCACTTGGATAGTAGTGCTCCACACGATCCAGCACTTTTTTGGCCATAACTCTTCGTACACTTAAGCTTAACCTTTAAGGTTGATCTTAAAATGATCCTAAGACTTAGGCGGGCAATGTTACACAAGCACTTAAGTTTAAGCTTAAGTTTAAGTCCGGTGTGCACAAAGGCACGTATCTTTGTACACACCGAGCCTTAGGCTTAGGCCTATGCTTAAGCTTAGCCTTAGGCTTAAGTGTACGAAGAGTTATGGCCAAAAAAGTGCTGGATCGTGTGGAGCACTACTATCCAAGTGGTAGGTGCGCAGACACATATCTCCAGCGGGTTGGGACCCCCTATGGGAGTCACGTCGCGGCCTTAGGCCGCTCCTCATACTTGTATGGTTAGGGTGAGGTCGGCAGATTTGTGTCTCTGACTAATTTGTGTGTATGGATAAATAAGGACCCTAACAATGGACTTGCCAATTCAGTTGAATTTCAGCCAATTCAGCCGAATTAAGCACTGGTAAGAATGCACTTTCGGGAAATTTTGGACAGGCGGAAATAAGCACTGGATAAAATGCACCTCCCAAAATTCCCTGGGGACGGCTCACAGCTTTAACTTACTATAAGGATACTTTCTAAAAAAGAACGTCTTCAAAATTTACTGATTTACGGAATTATTGATTGAAATTGATTTTTTATACTTTTGGATCAGGTGTATGGTATTATTGCAAATTCGTAAACTTTTTCACATATGTTTATTTTTCCTATATCGTTAGATTTTGATGTGATGATATCAATTAAATTAACATTCCTTCTGATATTACTAGAAGAAACACATGCCTGGTTATGGTAATTCGCTTACCTAATTAGACCTGAATGTGTAAATTTTATTCCATGGTTAGGCAATAGAATTAGGAACTTGTTTTATATATATTTACCGTATCTGTTGTACATGTATTGTCAATGCAAAAGCATACCATTTGGATTACGGAATAAAATGTTGCCGAATAACTGATATATTTTTCAAATGTTGGCAACAGTCTTTGATAGTTTTCGCATACGCAACATTCGGTCACAAAGCAAGACACAGATTCATTGAAGATATTGTTTTCGTCGATAAATGTATAATTGATATGGTATTTAATATCCATCTCCTACGACTCTGCCCATCCTACGACTGCTCCCCATAATTATATAAGCACATAACTATTGGTTTACATAGCAAGCAGCCTAACCGTATTTTCTATAGGTTTATACGTCTCGCTCAGGTGTCTTTCGTTAATCGAAACATATCAATTATTAATTTAGAATATATTTCATACGGAACCACAACTCAACTATCGGTGTTTCTACAATTTGAAAGAGTAGCCATCAAGGCCACCATATGTCTGTAATTAGGAAATTTTGTATATGCAGAACAGGTGAAATATGAAACCGAAGCTGAAGTATAGTATAACTTTATAGTTTTTGGTGAAACCAGAAGTCCATATGTTTTATAGGCTTCATATTTGGTGCGGCCATTCCTAAGGCTATGCTTACAAGTTACACAGTTATGAAAGTGTTTAATTTCGATGTCGACGTGGAATTCCATATATGATTTTATTGCGTAAAGCATATGAAATCACATATGTCAAAGAATTTTGAAAGCAGATGGGGTATACAACCTAAATAAATATGTTTACCTTGTCTAGCTTTTCAAAAGCCGTTAATTTACCTTTAAGTATTATTTACCTTTAAAATATTTTGCCCCTACTATTGCAAATATTTGCTACGAAACGAACAAGTACACTTTTTCTCAACATGCCCTGAATTTGTTCTCTGTGAAAACCCATACTATGATGTTTTTGATGATAATATCACCTTAAATAGCAATATGGAAATATCACAAAAATTAACATTGTACGACATGAGGATGTGGCGGTTAATTTTTGCGGGTTAAGATTGAGCCTATTCGAGTACCATTACAAATCGTAGATATATGTGTGATATACCAAATTAAGTCCCAGACAAGTCTCTATTGAACCCTATATTGAGCCTAGTGCACTGCGCCAAAAATTGCGCCAAAATCCGCAATTTCAAAATTTTGGTTAATTTTTCATACAAAATCTGGCCAAGAATGACGATTTTCGACCCTTTTCTCAACCAAACTTGCAAAACTAAGCTTGAATTTTTGGATTCTAAATTCCAAAATTTTGTAAACTTAAAATTTGGCCGATTTTTGACACCCCTTTGATGCTAGCTCCCAAGCATTTAAGTTCACAAAATTTTACCCGAAATAAGCCTATCCTACTCAAAATTTTGCGGAGAATCCAAATCCGAGCTTAGTTTTCCAAGTTTGGTTGAGAAAAAGAGTCTAAAATGGTCATTTTTGCATGGTTATCACGATCCGCTAAAATTAACCCCCACACCCAATATTTTAATACAAATTGATGCTAAGAATTTTAGTCATTCCTCTATGTCTCTTCACTATCTGCTTGGTCAAATTTTCCTACACGCTGAATTATTTTTGATTCCATTTGGACCTTTCCTCAATGCCTATTTCATTTATTCACTTGTGAAACACACTGTCATGCACAATAATCTCCGAGTTTTAATGGTAAGTGTTGTTTTGAAATTTGAGAAATGCATAGTTTGTGTCCGTGCTGTATACAATTTCAAAACACATTCACTTGGCGCACAATTTGTACATTCATGTTTTGTTGATTAATTGATTACTCATATATACATGTCATATATCAAAATGATACTGAGATTGCCGTAATCATTTTGGTGTATGATATGCATATATGAGTCAGCAATTAATCAACAAACACGAATGCACAAATTGTACGCCAAGTGAACAACTTCAACTCTCTCTGAAATACTGCCTTTAGTAACCAGCTTGACTAAAACATGTTTTAGAGTGTCGGTTTTATCTATATATTTTCAACTAAAACATCAGCTTTTTCCACGTCCTTGAATAGATCATGTTTTGTTTAGATTGTATTCTCAATCGTGCTAATATGTATGAGCTTCTCTAGAATGCCGCAACTTATATCATCAGTCAATCCACAATGGTGCTTCCTAGCCAATCTTTCTATTCCGTACTATATTCACAGCATTACAATTGCCTATTTCCAATTCACCGTGATTCCATTGACAATAGAGCGAATTATAGCCACCGTAAGATCCAAGAAATATGAGAAAGAAATCGCTCCTTATTTTGGAGTGGCATCGTGTTTGGTCCTGGTGAGGATAGTACTATTGATTTTAAAATTTTCTACCATTATTGGCTAAAACTGCATTTTAAAATGTAAAAATATTTCTGTTTATTTGTGATAATTACGCGGTCTAGATAATAGTTGGAGCTGCCATTTCCACATACATGAGTGTCCAATTCAAGGATGAGAAAGAAGTCGCTGGAGTGGAAGTGTATCCTGATCCTTACTTTCCCGAATTCATGGTTGCTTTCGCTAGTTTGTTATTCCTTACAACACTCAGTTCTTTCATTGTAAGGTTTTTCTAAAATCTCCGTTTTATCACAGACATTTATACCAGAATAGTATGGGACATCATTTCAAATCATGATTTAATTTCAAATATTTGTTTTCTTTAAAAACGGTATAAAATTGAGAAAGGTAGCAAGTCTTGTATCGCTGTATTATCATACATATTTATTATTACTGTATACTCAAATTTTTACTTTCTCAAATATATACAACCTTTAGGAGTAATGGCTTAAATTTTTTGGTAAATCCTAGCATACAAAACAAACTTGAAGGATTAGAACTTAAAAACAACACAAAATGAGAGTGATCATTGAAGTTTGACGTAACTGAATTTGTATAATCATATGTAAACTCATCAAAAAATCGTTAGAAATTTAGGCTTTAATTATCGTGTTCCGTTACAATCGACAACGGTATCTGTTGACAGAGACGACACAAGTACGTCCAATGCAGGAGAGGTATCAATACTCCGAAAACATAAGAACATCGGTGCAGCTCATGTCAATTTTAGTCATACTTTTTGTTTGGTAAGTTTCATTGAAATGATACAGGAACATTATGGAAAAACTTATCACTGGAGTGAATTATTCTCTAAACTTGTAAAGGTCTTTTATCTATTCCGGTGTTTTTAGGACTTCTATGTCGTTTAGTACAATTTAAATACCACTATATACTATTTTGGAAACGAGTTTGTTCACGCCGTTTGAATTGACGGTTTATGCGGCATATGTGAGACTAGTGGCAGGGACTCCCTACGGAAGTCCGATTCAAAAATTTGCATGCATGTATACCTATGTTCTAAGTTCCCTCACATTCCAAGGAGGAAGGTCAGGCGCTCCACGTCCGACCACAGGACTGGCTCGCCGCCTCCGGCGCCTCGTAATATTTATGGACTAAGATAATAAGCACTGGAAAGAATCGACTTGACAAAAATTCGGGACATACAGACAAAATAAGCACTGGATAAAATGACCTTCCCAAAAATTTGGACAGAGAAAAATTTTTGTCTAAAAATTTTTTCCACATTTTGGTCTAAATTTTTTCAAAAACATACGAACATTTTAAGCTATCACTTGCCCCGATAATATTAGCGAAATTGGTCTAACGGCCATTCAGCACAGAGTAAACGGGCTAGCTTACTGGGGGATGGGTAGGAGGCTGTTTGCTAATGCTGGATTGATTTGGTAGGGCTTCGGCCGAATTTACCATTGGGAGTTGTATATGAAGAAATGACCACACTTTGTGTGTCTAACCTGCGCTCTCTTAGTTTTTGAGCAGGGCAGTCTATTGGGAAGTTACATAACACTTGCTGCAGAGGCCGCCAATTCAAAGAGCGTTAACAAAATCGTTAACAAAATAGTATATTCTCATAGCGTAAAATATCAAAATACTACCACACAAAATAATAAGCTCATAACATTTTTTATTATACATGGCATAAATGGAATTGTATGGAATTCCTTTTCAGCAATTCGATTATGGCATTGACGACAATTTTGTATTTCAATAAGGCCACTCAACTGATTTTACCCGAGCATCTTTATGATTTCGTTGTAACTCTTGGAAACACTCTGGTTCCCATTGCTGCCATAATGTGAGTAAATCATTAAGCGTAGTGCAATGGTATAATAACAGGGTCTACTTTTTTGTCTTGGACTAAAGTTGTAAATTTCCGACAAATTGAAACAATAATTATGAATTTAGCCCCATTTAAGGGGTCGACTAAGCAGAAACATACATTTAGCCTATGGCTTGTTCTATTGGGTTGGCAATGTGCCATTGCCAAAATTTAGTCCACGGAAAGGAATTAGTCCAATAAAAAATTTATGTCGTAGAATTGTTGTGCCAAGTCGAATAAATTGTAAAAATGTTTCAAACTAATGATCTCGATATATTCAGGGGTTCATCTTTTTAGTACTAAAATTTTATTTTCAAGAACTTACCACGAAAACACACACGATTTTTTCTGTTTTACATTTTTGCGAATAAATGAGATCTG
The DNA here is from genome assembly GCA_022814885.1 of Ditylenchus destructor. Taxonomy (NCBI): domain Eukaryota; kingdom Metazoa; phylum Nematoda; class Chromadorea; order Rhabditida; family Anguinidae; genus Ditylenchus; species Ditylenchus destructor. The sequence goes on along the minus strand of JAKKPZ010000002.1, from coordinate 5,676,107 downwards.
GAGGCCAGAATATAGACATTATGTTTTCGGCTATATTTTCATACCTTACCTGTTTTAATTTAACTTTACATCTTACCCAGAAACTTTCAGACCAAAAAGGTAGTGCGAACATAGTAATTAGTAACCCATATTCAGGTTTCACTCAGTTTTGCGCAGAAAAAGCCACAAATATTTATGCAACTTCCGTCGACATGTGACGAAGCACGGTGAAAATAAAGTGAATATCAGCGAAAATGCCTTCGCCGGCGTGCGTTTTGGCAATAATGGACCGAAGTCGTTAATCAATGGACAAGACTTAATCTTCAGTAAAGATAAAGAACGCGAGTTATATTTTGAACAATTGCGAAAGAGTTGGAAGTAATTGCCGTTATATACATATTAATGATGCTCGAATAAGCGTTGAAGATTAGATATAAAGTTGAAAGAAAAGGTGAAAATGAAGAAAACTATTTCCAAACAATTGAAAAGAATCAATGATGGAAAAATAGAACTTTATTAAAGTGCCAAAAGTGGGATATCAGTTTAAAATTTATTCTGGATTCTTCTACAAGACATATAATTTTGAAATTTTTGTTTAATAACGAAGAAAATAGATTTTGTTTATTATACTGCACACATTACTGGATCTGGGTTAATTAATCAACACCAGTTTTTATTTCGAAAATTTGATACCTGTGATTTTATGTAAAAATTCTAATATTAATCTAATTTCGCACATTATTTTTAGTAAAATACTAGCTGTGCACGCCGCCGCTCTCGCGGCGTCCCCCCCCCCCGCCGTGAGTATGCCCCATTTTTCAAAATTTGGTCTAAAAAATTTTGTCTAAATTTTTTGAAAATCTGTATCAGCACATCCGTACGAACATTTTAAGCTATCACTTGCCCGGAAATGAGCAGTGGAAGGGGTCTAAACGCCAGTGGACAGACGCAGGCAGCCACGGACGGACACTGGCTTCTTAGTAAAGTAACATTGGACCGTAATAGTAAAATACAATACATTTATATTGGCATTTTATAGCCAGAACATTGAATATCCATGACAAAAACTAACTTCAGCCCTGTACTAAGCACCTTCGAAAACCCCTAACTGCTAATTTTCAGCCCTTGAACCTTGATCCTAACAAAAACCCACTTTTCATCCAAAAAAGTGGACTTTTTGTCATAAAATTGGCGAAAGTTCAACAATTTAAAAAATTGAAATACTTTTAGAAAACAACATTTATATGATGGTCATGGCGACAACCTCAGGAGACATAACAACGACCATATCCTGTATTAGGGTTATATTTTGTAAATTAATGAATTAACTAAGAGTTAATTAATTATGTATTAATTAAGACTACCAGTGAGTTTTAAACCAAAAAAGTTAACTTTTTTCCAACTTTTTATTACCTATAACTAAACTAATTTTATCTTTGTTACGAATGTGGTAAATATATATTATACTAATTAGGGGATATTGTTAAAGAATTGTCCTTGATCGAGAAATATCTGACCTATATTACCTCTAAGGATAATTATGCGTTATGACCGTTGTTGTCGATTCCGTGAATAATTCTTTTTGCCATCTCATAAACAATTCTAGTTGTGAGCCAGTTAATAACTCAGAATGTACCATCATTCACGTATGATTTTATTCCTTATTATATTTGTAGAATTGACTGCTGCAATTCCTGCAGGTAATAATTGTAATATCTTACATGAAACGTATAACTGTTTGTTCGCTTTGTTATAATCTAATGAAGGATTGTGCAGGGATATTACGATTAAAATATAAACGATCGAAATATAAACCTTTTTTGGGCGGTAATTAGAGTCAAAATATGTCGGAGATGAAATAGAGATAAAAGTCCCATTTGCAGGTTTATAGATAGGTTTCAGGTTCATCATCTCCATTTTCCTCATAAGTATTTTATATAATCGACATAACTGAAAGATACCATATTTCACCGAATATATTGACAAAAATCGAACAGAGATAATTTTTCCAACGATATAATATAAATTTGAAGCAGCTGAAATAAAATATTTGAACGTAAAATCGTGGAAAAAGTCGTAGTTATTTTAAAGAAAAACATAATAAAACAATAAGACATTTGTAAGTGAAAATGTCCAGGGTGTAATAAAACTTAGATTGTTACTAAAATATTTTTGAAACTAAAGTTTCAAAAATATTCATTTTCAATTCCAGTTTTCCTTCTTTTTATGTTCCTTGCTTGTAGAACCTTGTTCCGGATGGCCGACTGTATTCCCTCAGCCCGTTTACACGACGTGCCCACCAAATGAGGACTTTTCATGCTGTTCTGGACACTGTCAGCCAACGTGCGATCAATGGCACAAATCGTACGAATGCTGGGTCAATGCATGTGTAAAAGGTTTCCATGCACCCCAACCAGGATGTGTATGCACACAAGGAAAATTACGAAAATATCCTGGAGGTCCATGCGTGGACTGCGACTCAGTGGTCCAACCGAAGTTCAAAAATCGTCAATGAAACGCGTAAATGTTATATAACAGAAGGGAAACTAATAAATGATAACTAATTTTTTGTGTCAAAATGATTGTTTTTTAATCCCGGAAACGGTTTGAAAACGTCCATTGTCCAGATAAAAAATCGCATCCTGTGCCACATATACAAAATAAATGTTCATCTGTTTAACGCTAACCTTTATGCAATTTATTTTTGTTCCAATTTTGGGCAATTTCTCAAATTCGGTTTGAAAAGACTATCATTGAATTATATTACTTCGTAATTAATATTTTTATTTGAATAAAGACACACGACACAAATTTTAAATGAAACTTTAAATTCCGAACTCCATAATGTTTAAACAATTTACCTAGTATTTCTAATATAACATTGAGTATTCAGAAGCACACATCATTGTTATATATAAATTATTTTTAAGTCATCACATTAAATAGCACGCATGGCTGAATGAAAAGTCTTTCATATTTTGAACTATTCAGGGTCGAGTTCGTTCTTTACCAGCGTTTGGTCATTTGTTACCGACACACCTTCTATTTAGATGTCGTCGGGGGTTTAGTGACCATAAATGAATAGGTGGTAAATTTCCATCGTAAAGTTAACATTTATTGTACGATTTCCCAAATCCTCCAACATTTTTGGAAAAGAATGTGAAAGCAACTTTATTAAAAGTAAAAGTTGATTTTATATAAATAATAGGTAATATTAACAATTAGTTCATGAAGTTTAATTAAAATTAATATGTAGACAAAATTTTGTTTAAGCAGAAGAGACACTTAATTTACAAGTAATCAGTCGGCATGCATTCAACAAGTCCAACGAAACAGAACAACGTATGAAACAGAATGTGAGTGTTAGAGTGAGTGTGCGAATAGAGAGGACAGAAACAATTAATCGATACACGTCCGCTAAACATTAGAGAGTTCCTTTTGGCAGGATTAGAGAAAAATGTGAGAAGAGAGACATTTTATATTTCTCTGAGCATCATAGAAACAAAATTAAGTTACAGCCAGTTTTCGCAAAGTGGACGTTTATTGTTCAACGTTATAGGTAAAATATACGTGTTATATATACTTACTTTTTTGGTATTGGCTTAAAACGACATTTACTTATGGATGCAGAACGAAGAGTGAGTTACAACTGCAAGAAAAACTCCGGGAGGTTAAATGAGCCCAAGATCCAAATAACTCCAGCGGCCGCACAATCAACTTCCAGAGAATACCCAACTTTGGAGAATGAAAACGGTAGGCCAGGAGTGCCGCGATTAATCAATAAAATCATCAGCGGACAAGTGGATTTGTCGGTCGGTTATTTAAATTGTTTGATATATTCGATGTTTGGATAAGTATAAAATGCATTTTAAAATTACTGATTGTAATTGATCATAAAACCAAAAACTTACAAATTACAGGGAACTCTTAGTTCTGACCTTTGTTACACACTACCACAGTAAATAGGCAAAAACCATATGAAAAAATTTCGATTTGGCTAATGCAAAGTTGAACTGAATTACATTGCTTTATATGAATCAGATATCTCCTTTATTGAATATATCATAAATTAACGTATATTCAGGAGATCATTAAATGGAGAAGAAATTCTCGAATTCTCGATTCTAACTTTGTTTCTAGAACAACAACTACTTTAGTAATGTTTCTCCTACCTAAGAAAATAGAAAAATTGTTGTACAATTTGAATCATACACAAAATTTATGTCATTTTCGTATTTCAATTGGCTATTATGTTTCGGTAATTTTAGGTATTTTGCAAGTGTTTTACTCTACTTATGATTATTTTTATTGTATCCATTTTAATACATGCGCGCATGACGAATGAGGAATATGGGAGGAAAATGGCAAGTGTATTCGGATGGGTGGTACCTTTATATGGCATTGTTTTCGTCAGTTACAAATTGAATTGCCCTTCGTTGTTTGCAATAACTGTTTTGTTTTCGGTGAGTAAAATTATAGAGAATTTCATAAATTACATAAATGTTGGCTAGCGGCAGCGTACTGCATATTTATTCTACATATTCGTAGTATTGATTGCATGTATCCATACGTATATTTATTACTTAAATAATACAAAGTTTCCATTATCAAAAGTACCGAAATTATAAAATTCAAAACCCCGACGTATGAAGTTTAGGTACGCGTAATAGGCTGGGCATTCAGTGCGTTTAACCATTTCGAGCAAGTATTGGAGGATCCACCGTGTTGTTGGAGAATGACATACCGAGAATTTGTATATGCAGCTTTCGGCAATGAGGACAAAGTGGAAGAGCTAAAAGAATCTTATTTCCCGAAGCAGTTGTGTTTATGCGCCGAAGCTCAAGGTGACCAAGATTTATATTAAATTATAAATTCCTATATTAATCTCATATTATTTACCTGTTTTCAATGTACGATTTTGTTCACTTTAAATTTTCTGTTCCATGCAGAAAGATCAATTTTCGTTATGGTACAAAGTTTTGTTTAAATTTACATTCATTTATGTCATAAAATCACCATTTTATGTCATTTTCTGGCTGACTTAATGCCAAGTGAAATTTTTTGCCAAATTTACATCTACATTGCATGCCGGAAGATAATGTTAAGCAAAGAACTATAAACGTAATAACATGAAAGCACCCTTTCTAGATCTCTGGATTGCAACCTTGGTTACATTCTGTTCTGCTATTTTTGCTGTATCGCAAATCAGCTACTGCCTCATTTTGGGCTATGAAGCTCGAAGACTCTACAGGATAATTCAACGAAAACGAGAGGATAAAAAACGACGAGATGTGGAAGATTTAAATCCTGCGACAGTATAAATTGAAACTATTGTCATTTACGAAAAGTAATGTTTCAAATCAGTAAATTATCCGAATACTGTTTGGTATTGAAATAAATAGCGAAATAAATTTAGCGCAGTATATTTTTAACAAAAAATAAACCACAATCGAAAAATACGCATTGCCGCTGAAATTAGACCGCTTTTTCAACGGCTATATTCATAGACTCTAGAGGAATATAGGTGTAACAAGTAAGTAAAAATCCGCGGCCATCGCCGCGGTAGAGGAAAAGAAGGTCGTGAAAGCTTCTAGAACATTCTGAAAGGTTCCATTGGGGCTGAAACCGGTATCAATCGTCTTCTCTCGCCGAGAGGAAGCGATTGACGTATTACATGCCCAAATCCAAGTGGGGCGTGAAAAGTTGCAAAGTTTTGCGCCCCCTGGGGGTAAAAGGGGTCACTCTGTAGGGGCTGAATTTGACATTTTGGTCTTCTCTCATCGAGAGCTTTCAACGACATTTGCCCGACATCTTTACTGCGAAATAGGTTAGAGTGGAAATATTTCCTGTCTCGCATTTATATAAGTGAAGTGATTTGTATTTAAAATATTTTATCCTCTATGTCACATATTTTATGACATTTTTGATCTGAAACGGTACATTCCCCCAAAAAATATGGCGCCACGCTTAGCCTGTACGTAAGTCACACTTAGCCTGGTTAGTCGGCTAAGTGTGACTTCCAAATATGGAAGTAAAACTCTCGCGCAGGACGGCATCTCGCACGGAGGTCATTCTACAGTGTTCTACAACGTTTAAGAGTATTTTAGAACGTTTTGTAAGCCTTTTCATTACATCGGGGACGAATTGTACCAGGGGAGAACTGTCCTGCTCCCTATATAACACGTGAAATACTGACTAAAAACTCATATGGGTTTTGATGGCAATTAATTTGCGAAAACTATGCAGGCCAATATTGCTTGCAAAAAGCATTTATGGTTAATCAAATCAAAGAAATTTCCGGAAAGAACTCAATTGGCCTCGTCATGGAGAACTGGGAACTAATCAAACAGGTATTCTAATGGAATACTTGTTGATTTACAAATATGTAGATCTAAAGATTTGGCTATTTGTTCTACATATTCTTTAAAATTGAATAGAATTTTATAAAAATTTATCATCAGAGAAAATTAAGTGTTTTAGTGTATGCTATGTAGATATATTATTTTACTCAAAACAATTATATAAGAAAAGCAATAATTTAGCGAAAAGTACAAAAACTAGCTCTGAGGAAAATATTTGTAGGTGTAAATCATAACAGAATTTCGCGTATTTCTTTTTGATTTCTCACCCCACAGAAATAGTGAATTAATTTACATATAGAAAATCCTTTTTCATTTGTCTCTTTTTTTCCACCAGATAGGAAAACTGAAGATGAAAAAAATTTCTATTGTGTATTCGTTTTAGAAATGTCCAAATAATTTATCCAAGAAATTATCCGGGAAATCATATTGTATAAAATCAATATAAATTGGTCCAACATCACAAAAAGTAAATTTAAATTAAGCTTACATTTGGCTCTATAAAATCAGTAAGCCCACGCTTAAGTCTAAGCCAAATCTGTCTAAGCCTAAGCTTAAAGCCTGTAACTTGCCAATAACCTATGTTTGAGCTTACGATTAAGCCAAAACATAAGTCTTGAACTAAGCATAAAGCGTAAGCCTAACGTTGTTCGCCTAAAGTTTCTTCAATTTGAGCCATTACTCGAGACTTAAGCTAGGATTGAGTTATGGCCTTTTTCGTGTTTTTAGACGTTTCAGGTTTAAACTATTGGGCGCTCGCAAAAAAAAACTATTCTATCTTCTATTGTGTAATCGTTTTAGAAATATCCAAATAATTTATCCGGAAAATTATGTTGTATTACATCCATATAAATTGGTCCAACATGACAGAAAGTACTCTTTCAATGACAATTGAAACTCACATTATACAATTGAAACTCACACTATGCAAAAAATGCCGCAGATATGCACGGTTTCCGAGTGACAGATTAATGTGGTTAAACCTGAAAAATAACTAAAATTCTTGAAGGTAAGAAAATACTCACGATTTTACCAAAATAGTTCCATGACTCTTTGACACACTTTTTTGGACCTGCTCGACGGTGGGAATAAAAAATAAATCTTATGAATGAGTTACGTCGAGCTGCTCCAAGTTCATTCCGAGGTAGATTAAAACATCGGGGACATTAGCGTTTCCTCCTAAGAAGAAACTTTTTCCACCACAACGTTTAAAAACTACCTCAGAGCAAAGCTTTCAGGAGCTCAGAAATATGCTTGAATACGGTAGAGGAATATCGTAGTTGATAGTATAAATCGTCTAGAAATTAAATAACTTCAATAAGGCCTGAAATTTATGTAACTAACGTACCAAATTCAATGAAAAATTTACGAAACCCTTGGAATTACGCAATGCCCCATAATAGTAACGCGCCAAAATTTGAAACGCAATAAACAATGTTTTCAATGTAAATAACGAAAGTGGCACCTAAAATTAAATCTGTATAATAGCATCTGTATTCCGGAAAATCGTATATCACATAATAGTGCTTTACAAACAATTATTAATAAGTTTTTCCTTAATGTAAATACAGTGAAGGACGATCTAAGCGAGATAATTTTTGATTTGAGCTATAAGGCAATTCCTTCTCAAACTGAGCATTATGTTTATAGGAAAATAAAATGAATATTTTTCAGAAAAATTCAAAACTTGTTAGAAATTCTCGAGTATGTGAAGTAAATATACCTCAACACATGTATGAAATTTCAAGGCATATTTTAGAAACTGTTTAATCTGTATTAGATTTTCAATTTATCAAAAGCGGAAAATATATTGTTGTGGAAATAGGCGACAATTTGTATTAAAAATAATGTTACCGAAACAAACAAAGAGCCATGCTGGAAAATACGCTCTTGTCTTATCCATTACATCTCAAGTGTCCACATTTGGACCTTTCAGGATACTACAGTATAACAAATTAAATCACGTGTAATTATGGCAAATGATCATAAACTAAATTCACGTCATTTTGGTTGGAATGATTGAGAGACTGATGACTAACTTTCTATGTGAACTTCCAAAAAACACACAACCAGCACGAGACTATTGAGTAGCGGTTAGAGGGAATCAGCTGATTGGCGGAAGGTTGTGCACAATCAACCGACCATTGGTGGCTGTTTGGAAAAAAACACACACCTCTCTTTAGCACTAGAGTTTGTTTTTGGAAAAAAGAAACAAAGTCCAGCACTAAAAGTTTCGCGAAAGCAGACGAAAAATGCCTAGTGCTGCATAAAAATTATCCGCTAGTTGAAAGGACAGGTTGAGTAAAATTTTTTAGCTTAGTTAAAATGTCTTAAGTGATATTAAACTAAAGCTTTCACGAATAGTGAAATTTTACTTACCGTTACACAAAAGAATAAAATATCAATGTATAAAACGTAGAAAGTAACCAATGTTTTGACTGAAAACAGTTTATCTTAAAACTACAAATATCAATTTGTTTAGTTAATATTTCTATCATGTTTTTAAACAAGACAAAGAATCTTTCAAAATGTATTTGCCAAATTCGCATAAATGAAAACTATATAAATGAAAGCTATAATATAAGAATGGTGGGAAACATTATAAGCTGTGATTCATAATTTATAGATGTGAGATTGATCACATTCTATACTAGTAAGGCATAAATCTATAAGTTACGATGTTTCTAAGGAAAGTACAAATTTTTATTTTTGTGCACATAAGCACTATGGATACAAAACGAATATATAACCAGGCATGACACGCGGGAAAACAAAATTTGAATTCAATAATTTTTTTCTCAATTTTTTACCGTGTTCGACTTTTTTCTCAGTGTTCCTACCCCATCGGACCGGGGTACAATCTATCGATTGGCGCTATCAAAATAGGGTGTATCGCCACAAAAAATGGGTGGTATACCCCAGTTTTTCATTATTTCACAATAGGTGTTGCGAAATAACGGAAAACTAGGGTAAACCACCCATTTTTTGTGGCGATATACCCTATTTTGATAGCGGCAATCGCTAGATCGTACCCCGGTCCGGTGGGGTAGGAACAATCAAAAAATAGCCGGACACTGTAAAAAATCGCGAAAAAAAATTATGAAGTTCAAATTTGGGTTTCCCGCGTGTCATGCCTGTATATAACTTGACTTCAGCTGTTATGCTCAAACAACTTGTTCATTTCAATGTTGCTTATTTTCAGTATAACTAAGTTAAAAATCTAACAAATAAATTTAGACATGTAGTTGAAAATTGTTGGAAATTGTTTCTAACAAAAAGTGATGTGAAATGTTGGATACCTATGTGATTGTATTTTAGGAATACACAATAGTAACTCAAAATAGTAACAAACTGGCACTTAATAATTAAAGGAACCTTAATAAAGGAATTTTTATACCACAGAGCAAAGATCGGCTAGAAAGAAAGTAGTATCTGCATAAGCAACACAAAATATTACTAAACATCTCTATTTTATAAACGTTGATTTAAGTGTCATTATAAATCGGGCTGAATGAATCAAAGAAAGCAACCAACAAAAAGAATCAACATTTTGTATTTACTGGACACAAACACATTTTTAACAATAGAATAACGAAGTTACTTTCCTTGATAGCTAAAAATAGTGATTTGCCGAAGCATATTATAAATCCAAAAATGAGAGACTTGACTTTTCGGACGAAAAAGAATGCGATTTCTTTCTCATCGATTATTGTCTAGAGGAGGGACAAAAAGCGGCAAAGTGGTTCCTTACTAACACAACATTTCTATGTGTCCTTGCTGTCCTAAACATATTCGATGTTCATCAAAATAGCAAGGGAGAGAAAGAGACGGTAATGGCAGCGGATTGAAGGCAGGTACATAAAAATGAGTCAGCCAATCAGACAAGGAATCAGCCTCCAGCCGATTGGTATCGCGAAATTAAATGAGGCGTAGTTCTGAGGATAAAGTCTGGTAGCGCAATTATGTGAATTTCACTTGTAATTAACATATTATTTAATATAAAATAAAAATACTATTGTTTCTTGATAGAAATTTGTACGCATCAAGAGACAAAAAGCCAAAAGTTTGGTTAAATACGATAAAATACGTGCAAGGAATTTATTTCATATCCAAATGTTATTTTCAAAGGAGAACATGAAAACTTGAGAAAATAAAAACATTTGTATAAAAATAGGATATGTAAGGTGTGTCGCGAATGAGTATATGGATAAATTCTGTTATCAAAATAGAAGATAAAATACGTTTTACACAGAGAACAAAATTTATAAGCAAATATTAATAAGAACATGGCTTGTGGAACAGAGAGGCAGCCCATGGGAGAGAATGGCCAAGTAAAAATTTTTTGTCTAGTCCAAACTAAGTCTGGTTCTATATAATATTACGGCATCGGAGGTATTTCGCGATGTCTATAGATACTTTCAGAATATTACCCAAAAAAGTTTACTATATCCCAATACAGAAAAAACAGGAGTTATTGAGATATATAATGGTAAAATATGATTGCAAACGGCAGACATACAATGCACCTAGCTTGGTCCCGCTGTATAGTAACAGGGTTAAGTGTATGAAAGTGTATTTGTTGCCATCTAGTCGGACATGTGATAATATGGTCGTGCGCATGTTATGTACCTAAATTTATGAATGTTCAACGAAGAATTTTAAGTGGAAAATTTCTCAGATAGAGGTGTGATTATTAGTGGCCTTTATAATCAATCTAGATAGTTTTATTCAAATTAAAAATGCTACCAGAAGTGAGTTTGGGTTAAGGTTAACTTTAAAATATTTCTGTCTTATACAATAGTATCTCTCTAGGCTATGTAGGACTATTAAGGGTGCATATTCGTTAATTTAATGTCCTATCTAGGCGGATTATGTGGCGACGAAAAGTTTTGGTATGCTGATCCTGGGGGAGATAATCAAAACACAAGTAAAGTACTGAGTAGCGACTAAGTATTTGCACCTAGCATAGTCCCGCTATATAGTAAAGGGGTAAAGTGTATTTGTCGCCATCTAGTCGGACGTGTGATAATATGGTTAACCTTTATAATCAATCTAGATAGTTTTATTCAAAATAAAAATGCTACCAGAAGTGAGTTTGGGTTAAGGTTAACTTTAAAATATTTCTGACTTATACAATAGTATCTCTAGACTAACGTCCTATCTAGGCGGATTATGTGGCGACGAAAAGTTTTGGTATGCTGATCCTGGAGGAGATAGTCGAAACACAAGTAAGTACTGAGTTAAGTATTTTTGGAATAGGCAATTGGAAATGGTAATATGGATGAAAATTGAACCGGATAATTTTGTGCTATTTTTGAAGCACCCAAAACAAGAAGTTGCTTTTTACCGTCATATAATTAAATACAATTAAATAACAATTACGGTTCTACTGAACAAATTAGTGTGAAAAGTACAAATAATGAAGGTGTCTGAGCTCCAGAGGAGTTTGTTTTCCATAAATCCCCAGATACTTTTTATTACCAGACAGGATTTATCGTTTGCGCACTATATAAAGTTTTGTGAGAGAGAGAGTTGCTATGAGACCACTCAAGGATTAGAGTAAAAAATCCCCAGTTCGTGTGGACCAATTTTAATCTAAGGAATTTTGCGCGGTCATTTTTTGACTAATGCATTTCCATAAATATTACTACATTCCAAAAGTGAACAAAATGGCTTGGTTTGTATGTATGCTAATTTTAGCAAACAATATTTCCCGAGCACAAATTGGAGTTACTGTTTAATGGTTTAGAAGTACATTTGGGTATAACAAAGACGGAAGAGCAACCATTTCAAATGAAATATTCTTTGGTCTTCCTTTATCAAAAATGGCGAATTAACGGTTTTTGTTTTGGGTATCTAATAGAATTTCGCTCTAAACAAACCAAAATCGGTAAAGTAATTGCTAAATACGTAATATCCTTCAAGAAACTGTAAGATGTTATTTGGAACATAATTTCAGCTAAGGTGTGATTATATGAATCACAGTAACTAAAGTTTATCCTTCTAGTAGTAAGGTAACCCTATTTGATTGCGTTGAAGATTGAAAACGCGAAAGATTACTGAAAAGCTCATAAATACGATAAAATAATCTCTTATTTGATGTGAACATTTCTTTTCGCATATAATCCACAATCACATAAATTCATTCACAATTCACCCGATTCAAATCAAAACTATAATATTGATCTTTGTTGCTTGAAGGTTTCTATGACTTCATATATAAGATGATTTTAGAAAGTTTGAAAATAACTTTTTATATGGTCATGAAGGTATTTCCAAACATGTTTTATTTTTGGTAAGTTGGATATTTGTTATACTGGAACCCACAGAACATGGTCATAGTGAGAGTGGACGGAGATAAGAGATTACACCTTACAAGCATAAACAGAGCCGCACAGGAAAGCGCTTCAATGGCACTCCCTAATTATATGGTAAAAATTTCTTTGCACCCGATTCGATATTTAAATAGCAGATGCAAAAAATAGCGGGGCTTAAAATACGGCTTAAAATACGGTACTCATAATTTTCTTTATAGCACTTTGTCAGGATTTTCTGTAACAGTCGCAGAGACAGTTTAGAAACGATATATTACTTGTTATAGTTTCCTTTTTATATTCGTTTTCATTCAAAGTAAATCGTACTTGAAGGAATAGAAATTAAAAAAAAATATGTAGGTCTGACCATCTTGACTCTATATATTATTAGAAAATAGCAAAATTTTGCTCAAGAAAAAACAAAAATTACATAAATCCTTTAAAAATATTAAAAATTATGGCAAATAAATGTGCTTGATTTCCGTGAAATTTAGTAATGATTCTGTCTGTAATTTAAAAACGAATGGAATAAAATAAAACAAAATTGTTTTACTCATACTTGTTTTACTTAAATATCTCAAAGTACAAGATTGTGTGCGATAGAAGAGAGCACTCAATGTCCTTATTTTTATTGAAGGAGAGAATTTTGTCTCAAACTGTATTACATTATGCGCTTATAAATTCTTAGCATGTAAGCCCCTGATAAGAAGATCATCTAAAAATCACCGTTTTCTCCAGTATATATTCTCACAAGTTCCATTTTCGCTATGAGGTTAAGCAATCCAGACCTGAATTAGACTATGCGTATTTGGAACAGACATAGAAAATTGCTTGCAATTTTAATACATGGAATCAGGCCCGTATCTAGAGGTATTTGGGTGTTGCATAAAATATAGACAAGACAGGCAACATGCAGGAACAAAGTTGCAGAAAATGAGATAGTGAAGTGATTTTTCCCTTAAGCTTAGCAAGAGTTTTTTAAGATTGATTGGAGGAGCAACAGAATTCTGTCTTGAGCGAAAAGTCGTCATTGTGTTCGGATCAGTATCCTATAACTGGTATGTACTTTTAGACATACAACATTATGCTTGATCTTTACAATAGATGGACCTGAGTAGATTTATATGTAATGCGAAAATTATTTCTGAGATATATCAATTGGATATATGAAAAAGTCCAGACAATACACCATTGGCTTTACGTTTTATTGTGTAAATTAAATAATTATCTAAAAATGTACAGATATCGACATAGTTTCAAGGTTGGACCAGAACATGGCTACCGACCACGGCTCTCCCAAAACCCAATGTAATAAAATTGTCTAGTGGGCTAGTTGGGGACAAAACCACCACGACTGTGAAAATGAGGAATGGGGGCTGGTGCTTCCAGACACAACACGGCCTTCGCCGCCACAGACGTCCGAGAGACTAAAGAATATGAAAACCCCTGCCGTCGCCCTTGTTGGTCTGGGAGGTGGGGCAGGACAGGACTGGCCCGTGGGTGCCCTATTCTTTAGTCTCTCACTGTCTGTTTGTCTGTCACTAAGTGTTACGCAATTTTTCTTCCCTCGCCCGATATGAGCAGGCCTTTTTCCTGTGAAAGAATTTCTCTGAACTCTCTTTCATATATTCACTAAAATCATCTCTTAATATATGAGAGACCCACAGAAAAGTAAGAGGGATTGATGTGGCAGTCTGGTAAAATGTCCGAGTCAAATTTTATGGCACACGCAACACTCCCCAAATTTTGCAGTGCATTAAAAAGAAAGAAAGTTTTAAAACAGTCCAGTGATAGACACGCAGAGAAGGTTATAGATACATAGGGGAAAATGTCATCGTCGGGTGGGCGCGTCCTTTGTCCGAGTTGGGCACTGGCCCCGCAACGTATATGTTGGCCTAATAGTGAGGACGAACAAAAGTGCGTGCATAAAAAACGTCTGCGACCTATGGAGCCTAACAAACATTGACAGAGTGTTTCTCTTTGCTGCACTCCCGGTTATTTTAACTTTAGATCTTTTACGTAAGCCTGTGTGAAATGGCTTTTTTGTATTTTTCTCAGAGGTCTCTGAAAACTGGGATATCTTCTTAAATTCTAATGAAAGTATGAATAGGAGGATATGAAAACTTTTTGCCGAAATAAAATGTGAAGAAAGGAGAAGAGTTCAGTTATGGACGTTGGAATTTTCCGATAATAGACAGAAACCTACAACTTTGCGCAGAAAACGTTGAAAAGCAGAAATAATATATTTAAGTGAAAGTATGCAGAATTACGTATGCAAAATGAACGAAAAACATTTGAGGGATATGTGAACATGAAATTCAGGAAAAGTTCATTTGTGTAAAAGTTATATGTAGAATTAGAATGTTGTCTTCATAAAGGCATAAAGAATTAAAATACATGAGAGTTTAGTAGTAAGAAGAGATTTACATTGAATATAACGTGCTCTATGTAATAGCCGGGACGCTCAGATGTTGAAGAACAGCTATACGATATATATACGTACGTAAGTGTTCCGTATAACCGACTGATGGAACACTAATTTTTGAACACTAATTTTACGATTCTTTATATAGATAAACGAATATGACTAGTTGAACGGTTTTTGTTAAAACTAAAAACGTGAAAATATAAAATCTAATAAATTTCACTTTGCAGTTCCTTAGCTTAGCTTAGCTTTCTTGAACCAAATGTACTGGGGATGTGAGTATTTAATTTAACCAACTGAAATTCACTGGAACCTAAAAAATTGTCCAAAATTCGCTATAGTGGTTTGAATCAGCATAACGTGTCGCTTAAATGCTCTGCCAGTGGCTTTTCTGAGTCGGTGTAGGCGGAGGTATTGCGTGGAATTTGAATTGGTCCGCAATTGCGACTTCCACTACCACCACAAAAACTCGTCTGGTCTCTCCTCGAAACACTCTTTGCTCTGATTTTTTGTTGCTATATTGCTTTTTCGGGTGATGCATTCCGCGGTGATCCGCTCTCTCGAAATCTCTTTTATCACCCATCAAAAATAGCGGGGTCTTTAGTCTTTGAACAGTGATTTTGGAGTGCAAAAATGATGGATCCGCTTAGTCTGATAAAGCAAAGGGGAGACTTGATTGTAAAGCGATTCTATCCTTGAAACTCCTGAAAATAAAATTCGTTCGCATAAAATAGACCCAAAAGATGAGTATAATTTGGATCTAATTTAGAAGAGAGGAAAATTAAAATAGACATTTCACCTTGCTTAGAGCATCCAAAATAATGAAAACACATATCAAATTTAAAAGAAACTATTTTATGGTAGGTTTGGAGAGGAATTAATTGGAATTATGATTGGCTAGTGAAGCTATTTTGTAAAAATTTTCTTTTTTCTGAAAAATCTATTTCACTACTTTTTTGGTCAACTTGCCAAAATATTTTAATCAACGATTTTTGTTTTAACCCATCTTCTAATTTTGGTAAAGAATTAATAAATAATAATTATTTTTAAATTGGCAATATCAATAATATATGTGCCAAATGATATTTTGTGTTTTGCAAGGAAACAATTGATATATTATTTTGCAAAATTCATCATTTTCATTACTTCTCCGAAATAAAAGGTCAAAGATTGCAAATCTGGAGCAGAGAGAACTAAGGGCGGAAAAGAGGAAGGGAAAAGAAATGCAACCTTGCTCTGTCCTTCCATTTTCTGCTCCACCCCAACAATTTTGCTGATGGAGCCGCCGGCTGAAGATAACGCCCAGACACGACCGCTACAAAGTGCGGGCCACGCCATTTGTGCGACTATTGAAATAGTGGTTTTTGCTGGTCGAGCACAGAGTATGAACGAAAGTATACCAAAATGGTGCAAATAATGAGGTCCGTGATGGTTGAAGTAAACCAAAACTGGAATTAGGCAAAATAATAACAGCAAATGCTAGTATGTTACTATTCTATATTTGATCGTTAAAGTTGCTCGCACTTCTTTTAAGTACTTCCTGTTGCACCTTGCAAATTTAATCTCTCCCCTTCTACATTAGCAAGCAGTTGTCTTTGTCAAGCAATTTTTGTGCTGATAAGAAATGATTTTGATACGTAATTGACTGGTATAAATGCTATAATTTAACCCAGACGGCGCCATAGAAATTTGCAAATAGGATTGGCCCAAGATAGCCAAGGAAATCAGAAAACACTATCAAAATCTAAATGAAGACGCTAATGAACACGTATCTATCATTCTACTTCTGTAGCTTTTAAAATACTATACAGAAAATTCTACTACGGTTGTCGTAAAATTATACTCGTTATTTTTATTTAACTATATTATAACTTTTAGAACCAGTTGAAGGTCATTGTACAGTGTTACACCAAATTCATCCACAAGGTTCATAATATGACCAATAAAACGTAATTAATTTCTGTCTGTACTAGCCTTTCTCGGCAATTGCAAGTAAAAAACCTCCATTTGAGGACGTGCCCACCCATTTAAACACTCAAGTCCTTAGAAAGGGAAAGAGGAAAGGAAACCAATCTCCCGTCTAGCTGTCTATTTCTGATGGGGCAGACGGCTGTAACGACAGCCGAGGAGGTAGTGTCACTTAGTACCAGCTGCGGCCGGGAGAGGATAAAAAATGCAGGCAGGGAAATAGATGAGCACAGAGGCAGGCAAACAGGCAAAAATGTTGCGATTTTGCCCCTTTTCTCTGCAAATGAGAGGAAGGAAGATAATGAGAGAATGAAAGCACAAAGACTAAAGTGGTTGCACTCCCGTCTGGTCGTGAATGGCTCTTTATAGGGATAATGCGGAACAATGAGGGACCAGACTAGATATAGCACCAATGCGATGAAAAAAATAAATTTGTTTACCAATTTTGTAGTCTTCTTGAGCCTCAACTATACTAAGATATTATTTGTATAAATTCATCCTTGAAAGCAAATCTGCTAAATTAATATGGAATCATAAAGTAAGTTGTTAGGTGATATTCTTAAATATATGAAATTAACATGAGCACATCGCACGTAGTAATATCATTGAAGATCGTCATAAAATAAATCAACTTTTGATATATTCCTAAAGTTATAAAACTTATTACTCCGACATCAGTTCAAAATCGATCAAGTTCAAAAGTGCGCAAAAGTTTCATAAAGTTGTTGTGTTAAGAAAATTGAAGGGAATAAGAGTCAATTTAATATGTGGTACAGTAAACTCTCGATTTTAACCCCCGAGAGTAGAATTATTCGAACGAGTTCTAGAGGCGGACAAAATTAGAGAGAGGGTAAATTAAAGAATTTACGGTAAATACCGATAAATAAATACGGATATATAGCTAAATTTACCTGTGCTCTATAACCATGTAAACATTGCTTATACTGCTACATACGCTCAAACACACAATCTTAATAGTGTCATTGAGCCAAGATTAAATTTTGACTTAGCAGCAGTAACATGTCTCTTATCCCATTTGGAAGTATACGAATCCAAAATGTATTTCCTTAATTTTGTTCTTCGCATAGCAATCCAAAGATGCAAAAAGGCAAATGCAAGTGTCAGACAAACCAAAGAATTACCAATCCAGACAATCCGTCTTGTCTGGCTGGGTGCGGCGGAAATAATGGGAAAGTGTCTCCCTTTTGAAGCCTAAGCCAGACACAACACATTTGGGGTCTGCGGGCAAAAACAGCCATTCCAGATTAATGACTATACAAGAGGAGACTCTGGGTTGCAGGATTTGGGCCGGTTATTGTTTTGCTCTGTGTAGAATGGAACGGTGGTGGAAGCTGGTATGTCTGGATAAACATTGCAAACAAGCGAGGGTGGGAAAACGTCTGCGGCGTGCACGGTGCAGTGAAATAGCATTATTATAGTAGTGAAATTGATTATACAACCAGGCCTTTCGGATGGAAAAATTTGACGGAGGAAACTATGACGTTTTTGTGAATCATTCCGCGTCAGGCAATGTTTTAGACTTGTCACGACTTTATTGTAACAGTGAAATGCATGTTCTAGCAAAATAAATACAAATACTTACTGTTCTATCTATAAGTCTAGCCTTTTATATATCTAGCCCGTTTATTAAAGAACATATTTATTACATTATTTTTCTGTAGAAAATGCATGATAAAACTTCAAATCAATGTACCATTTCATTTCCATAAATTTCATTTCCGAGTAAAAAGAGAAGAAAAAAAAAGAATACTAGCTTGGGAGAGCCGCTTCGCGGCTCTCCCAAGCTAGGTCCCCGGGTAGCGTGCATCTGCGGCGCTTCGCGCACCGCCATCAGTATGCCCTTCGCGCCCGTTACCTCGGTCCTGCGGGCCTCGCTCGGCAGCGCCCGCCCTCGCGGCGCTTTAAGCCTTCAATTTTTTCGGGAGTCTATACAATATTTGTAGTTTGTAGTCAAAAATGTATACAGACGCAGAAAAATTTGTAGTTTGTAGTCAAAAATGGTATACAGACGCAGAAAATTGGGGATTGGGCCCTAAAAAATGGTATACAGACGCAGAAAAATGCACTTAAGGTTCACTTTGTCTAAATTGTGGTATAAAAATGCTCTAAAAACCCGCGAGAGCCCTCAAAAATGGTATACAGACGCAGAAAATTGGGCTTCGGGCCCTCAAAAATGCCCTCAGAAATACACTTTTGTCTAATTTTGTCTAAATTTAGACAAAATTAGACAAAAGTGACGGTCTAAAAACTGGTTCAAGGCCTTCCTTATAGCCTACTTAGTCAGTAAGAAAAAAAAAACCCGGGCTCTATATCGCGATTTAGGGTGCACGGAAAAAACGTTACCCCAATCCTAATACTATAATAGATTATAAGTCCCCCCCCCCCTCCCACCTAATTGGCAATGTCAGTCAGTAGCCGAATTCCACACCCCAATTATTTTTGCCTCCGATTGGGCTGAAATTTGGTATACCCCCACTTAAGGGTAGGTTTTGTTTGTGGAATTTTTTTCAGGCCCCCTGCTCACACCAAAAGGGGGTAAACGGCCCCCTTTATCCCCCGGGGGTCAAAAATGTAATTTTCGCTGGGTTATGTTTTTTGGCGCGTGTAATAGCTCATTCTGCTCCTGGGGAGCTTGCGAGAACAAATTTCCAGGAATTTCGACGCACTTTTCAAATTTTGCCCCAAAAATGGCCATTTTTTGCATTTTTTGGCTACAAACCGATGTTTAGGTACTTTCCACTCCCCCTTTCCTGGCATGTTTGGTACCAAAATGCTCCCCAGTATGTCTAGAGTAGTATCCCGAAGGAATTAGAGCCGACACTGACAACCTGCGCGAGATATGTCTTCCAGAAAATGTCATATTTTCGAAATTTCTGGCATTTTTTGGCTACAAACCAATGTTTAGGTACCTATATCCGCGGCAGAGCCGCGGCGCACGCTCTCTCGTCCTGACTAAACCCCTATATTTTGGACAATACGGAGAAGTTCTGTTCACATATTCTGATTAAGCATTCAAAGTTACATATAAATAGCCACTTTTTAGACCGGGGTCATATTACGATAAAAATAAAAATATAGCCGCTTTTTATTTCGCAGGGCGCAAAATTTCTCCAAGTCCGGTGCTCACTACTGTGGGCCTATATTTTTCATTGATGAATGAAATTCTGATGAATTAAAATTTGAATTAGGGTTCAAAATAAGGCTATTTGTATGTAACTTTGGATGCGAAATCCGATTTTGTAATTAGAATTTCATTCATCAATGCAAAATATATTTTTTATCGTAATATGATCCCGTCTAAAAAGTGGCTATTTGTGTGTAACTTTGAATGCTTAATCAGAATATGTGAACAGAACTTCTCGGTATTGTCCAAAACTAGCTCCGGGTGGGGCGCCGCTTCGCGGCGCCCCCCCCCTCGCTAGGCGGCGCCTTCGGCGCCGCAACCTGTATCAGTACGCATATAACAGGGGTGCCGGGGGTAATCCCGCCCTTCGGGCGGGATGGAGGCTCGCTCGACGAATCCTCGCTCGCCCCGAGAAGCCTATAAAACGATTCAGCCCCATATCAGTATGCTTTTTTCTATACAGAGTTCACTGGGTTCCGGGTTTTTCGGCGGCGGCCGAAGGCCGCCGCCGAAAAACCCGGGGCAAGCCGCGGCGGCTTCGCCGCCGCGGCATGCATCCTGCCCCGCCCCTGTGGGGCGGGGCATGTAAGGTGACATGGGGTCATGTCATGTAAGGTGACATGGGGTCATGTCATGTAAGGTGACATGGGGTCATGTCAGGTGACATCACGTGACCCCCTGTCACGTGACCCCCTGTCACGTGACCCCCTGTCACGTGACCCCCTGTCACGTGACCCCCTGTCACATGACCCCTGTCACATGACCCCTGTCACATGACCCCTGTCACGTGACCCCATGTCACCTTACATGACATCACGTGACGTCATGTAAGGTGACATGGGGTCATGTCATGTAAGGTGACATGGCGCCGCAAGTGCGCGCTACGCGCGCCCTGGGGGCTTCGCGGCGAGTGCCCCATATCAGTATGCCTTCCCCCCATAACAGGCCAAAAAGTATCACACCTTACATGACATGACCCTATGTCATGTAAGGATTCATCATTTTCAAAAAAGTCCAACCCCAGGAAAAAACTAATAACATTTCTACTGAGAAGTCCCCTAAAGTGTACAACTTCTCCCAAGTACCAAGCCTGGCCTACCATAATTTCTGCGGATCAAAATTTTCCTCAAAACCATGAGGGGGGTATCATGGATCCTGTACTTTGCATGACTCATAAATCCGAAAAACCCCAATCCCCGGGGGGCTGAAAAAAAACTGCTGATAGATAACCCACCCTTGCCTACAAAATGCCCAAGTCACTTTTCCTCCCTCACCATTAAAAAAAGGCCAAAGTCAAATGCCAGCTCCCGACAGAACTACAGAGGTCTTGCGCCATTGGGATAAGGCTATATAGGGGTTTAGTCAGGACTTAGAATATTCCAGTACCAAGAGTAAACTCCCCTTTGTAATTTTCTCATAAACGTCCCGTCGGCAAAAATTTACAAAACATACTTTCATGTTCTACGAGATATGAGCGCGTGAAGAACAGACAAAAACAGAAAACCAGACTAGGTCAAAATCCCCCTCCCCGGTCAAATGCACTCCCGAACCACCCTTATATTACCTTATATGGGGCTATAGGCTTAGAAACTCTGTGACGTACGAATTCAGCGAAAAAATTAGCATTTTCATTCTTTTTGGCCTTTTATACGATTTTTTGAAAATGGGGAGATTATGACCGGGGGGATTTAGACCGGGGAGGGGGGATTTGACATACCCTCATTTTTTTTCGCTGAATTCGTACAGCACAGTGTTTCTAAGCCTAAAGCATGGTTGCAGAAAACAAAAACGACAAAAAATCGCCTAAAATGCCCATTTTAGGCATGTTTGAAAAAAATTTTCCCAAAATTTTCAAAAAATTTTTTGAAAATTTTTTGGAAAAAAATTTGTCAAATTTTGAAAAAAATTTCAAAATTTTTCTTGTTTTTGTCAAGTTTTCATTAAATTTTCGCCTGCCGGAGGCGCCTCCGGCATATTTTGAGGGTCGCCTCCGACTCCGCCTCCGGAGGCGCCTCCGAGCATCCGGAGGCGTTGCAACACTGGTAAGGACTGATTGTTCGGCAGTATTCTTTTTCCAAGATCGTGCGATACGAGGGTGCTTGATAGCTCAAAATGCTCCTTGAGATATGCTGAAACGGAATCCGCAAAACTTTTTCTCGGGCGATCTTAAAAAAGTGGTTTTTTTGGCCAAAAATGACCATTTTGAACCAAAGCACATACGGGGCTAATTTTTCGCATCCGGAGGTTTTCGGATGCGCTGATCACGAATCCTGACTCCGTTTTTGAAACGGATATCCGTGAATATTCGTTTTATTACTTGGGCGCGCCGGTGCATTAGGCATCGGATTATAACTCCTCGGGCCGAAGGCCCGAGGAGCGAGGGCCGTATTCCTAAGATTCGAGAGCCGACATACACCTGTGCCTTTGGCGCCGGACTTACAGCTAGTACAAAGTAATGTAAGGGTGGTTTTGGAGCTTAAGCCTAAGATTAAGTCCCTCTTAAGCCTAACCTAAGCCTAAGTACTTCGTTATGCCCTTATAAGGGTTGTTCAGCCTAAAAGCTAAAAATAACTGAAATACGAATTCAGCGGAAAATGAGCATTTTCATGCTTTTTGGCCATTTTTATATGATTTTTTGAAAATGGGGGATTATGACAGGGGAGGATTTTGACCGGGTGGATTATGGCCTGGGGTGCATTTTGACCGGTGGGATTTTGACCGCTTCCCCAGAAAACATCGCAAAAATCGAAATTTCCTTGTAGTATTTTTCTTGTTAAATTGTTCATATCTCAGCAACCACCAAGTAAAAAAATGTTCTGTAAAAGGTAGTTATTACTACTTAAGGTGTTCTACAATATTTCACTGTAGAATATAGGACGAGAGAGGGTGCGCCGCGGCCTTCGCCGCGGATATTGCCAAAAATCCTGAAAATGTAACATTTTTCGGAAGGCATATCTCGCGCAGGTTGTCAGTGCCGGCCTCAATTCCTTCGTGATACTACTCTAGACATCCTGGGGAGCATTTTGGTACCAAACTTGCCTGGAAAGGGGGAGTGGTAAATCCCTAAATCTGTGTTTTTAGGCGAAAAATACCAAAAATGGACACTTTTTGACAAAAAAAGTCCAGTTTTTGGCCAAAAATTGAAAAGTTCACCAAAATTCCTAGACATCTGTTCTAGTTAGCCTCTGAGGAGCAAAATGAGCTATTACACGCCCCAAAAAGCATAATTCAGAGAAATTTACATTTTTGGCCCCGGGGGTAAAGGGGTCGTTTACCCCCTTTTGGTGTGTGCAGGGGGTCTGAAAAAAATTTCACAAACTAAACCTACCCTAAAACGGGGGTATACAAAATTTCAGCCCAATCGGAGACAAAAATAATTGGGGAGTGGAATTCGGCCTCAGACATTGCGGCTTAGGTGGTAGGGGGGATATCTGAGTTTTTAGCAGATAAAATTAAATAAAAGAATAAATTGAGATGTCTTATGTAACAATATCTTTTTGTCGGGATTTCTACATATATATCGGAATTTTTCCAACTTTTAATTTTTCACTGAAAAATGCACTTTTCAGACACACTCGTGTCGACTATTTTTTACTATATTTATCTAAAAATCGGAACTCTATTTTTGATGTCGTGCGGATTATTAAAGTGAGAATAACTGCAGCATATGTATTTTTTAATTATATTAATGAACACAGCCAGTGCAAAATTACTGAATAGTCCAAAATATGTGGACACTGACAAATATTTATGGTAAATGGAAGGCATTTATGTGAGAGATGACCGTTCCTTTATAGCAAAATGAAGCATTGTAAAATTCGATTATATTTCAATTGAAGGCTTCTGTCGCAGCTCAGTGGTAACGTGCACGGACAGGACTGTGGAACGACTCTGAAAATAATTTAAGCTGAAAATGCACAAAATTTTGGCCAATAACTAGAATAATTTTGAGGTTTTAAACCTGACCGTATAGGCTTCCTGTATTTATAAAACATTATCTAAATACAAAAAGTACTTTTCTAGTACATATGAAATAAGTGTTATTTTGAAACAATGTTATAACGTTATGAGCGATATGAAAGCATACTGTGAACACCGGAATACAAGCCAGTGCGATCTTTTCCGTATTGTGAGTGTAATTTGTGCATGTTTCATCAAACGAAAGCACTGGTACATCGTAATAGAGCGGTTCGCACCGAAAATTGGGAAAACGGTTACGAAGAAACTTGTTTCTCCCAGCATTGCACAGACATTTGCATTCGCGGATTTTCCTTGGCAGGCGCTAAATTTCATGCTTTATAATCGTTTAATATTGGATTTAACGCATTAAACTGTTTAACTATTTTTATCATCCCTGGCACTTCAATTAGATGCTACTTTGTGTAGGAACATAACAATATTTATTTATAAAACAACAAAGTATGCAAACCTTCTCATTTATATTGTCTTCGTATTGAAATCCACATAAAGATCTTCTCTCAATCGGCATATCTGGCAAAATATCAGGATCCGACTCTCGCAAACCTAAATCATCTTCGGCAGTGGAATTCCATTCCGCACAATTGTCTTGTTTGTGGCTGTTATCCTTTTCAAATGGATTTGAGCTTGCCTTCCACAAACTCTTTTCGGTATCGGATATCATATAAAACATTGTCCTTTTTACGTGATTGTTGCTATTCAAGTCAGATAATGAACACTTCTGGTGCATGCTTGGTTCAGTTCTAAAATAAAGTTCGTTCATTTAGAAATAAATAAAATTTTGTTATCAATATATACGTAATCTTTGTTACACTCAGATTGTGCCTAACTCACACCAAATTACTGACATAAAATACGGATAAGCACTATACCGTTACTTTATTATTATTTACTTTTGTTGATGAAACAAATTCCTCAAGAGTTTGACCATAGCATTGCTTGGCATTAGGAACGAAAGTGGTTTTATACGATTATCCTCGTAATCATCCTTTGCTTGGAATTCGACCTCAGCAGCAATAAAATGCACCTGTATTAAAATTTGTAAGAGAACATTTCAAAAATAAATGCGTATGCTTACCAATAATATTACGCGAACAGTCATATACATAGAGTCGAAATTCGAAATATCTAAACAGTTATATTTTAGAATACACGTTGTTACCAATGATATTTTTCGAAATAATTGGTCTCATTTATTTCCCTTTTCTCATGCAATCATATCTTATTTGTTTATTCTTTAATAATGTTACACCTTTTAATTAATCCTATTTAAGAAATTTGTCGACTTCCTAGTACTTAGAAGAAAAGGTCACATGGAATCCTTCCATATAGCACGTTAGGCTTAGACTGAAACCCAATATTAAATATAGAGTTCGGCCATGCTAATGATTACTATTTCATATGGAAAGTCTCAAAAGTTTTGAATGAAGTCAGAAATGATTCTGATTTGATCATGGTTCATTATTAATTGCCATTTACAATAATTATATGAAGAGACATGATGGGCAAAAATAAGAAAAAGCAAATGCGAGGAATTAATAGTCGTTACAAGAGAATAACGTTTTGAGACGTTTGGTACGGTATTGGGGAGTTTAAGTACAAAACCGCCGTTATCATAAATAATTTTGCCACAGGTGTGTTTTCGCTAAAAATAAGGAGCATATGTTTGGAAAGTTTGTAGAAGTAATTAAAAAAGGTTACTGCAAAATGTCGACATGCGTGTATCACCTGAGCATTATCAAGTCTTACGATGCTCGGTTTTTATTTCAATAAAAACATGTTCTTATCCTTGATGCCCTTTCCAGCTGTCGTATGCTATTATTAGGGAATAGTGTATTCTCGTAGCGAAACAGTTATCAAAGAACTGAATACATCTACGTCACGAATGTCTTAAAGGAATCTGGAAATACCGTAATAAGATCTCTAATTTATTCCCCTTAGTTTTATCTTCCCTTCGAGAGATGACATTAAATTGTAGTAGATGTTAATTAGAGCAATCAGAAATCAATCCCAAGTGGATTAAATACGACATTTTATTATATGTAACAGAAAAGCGTATGTCATCTAAACAGAGTATAGAAAAACTCTACTTAGATGACAAACCAAATAATTATTATCATATTGTTTTCCTATTTTTTCCAAAAATGTGCGTGTTGGACTCTGATACAGCAAATATTAATTAGCAGAATATTCCAGCAGAATGGACTTATTTCAGGAATGTGTTTTTAAATGTGCACATTTTATATAAGCATTATAGCGTCTTTTACGTATCTGAGTGTTTAGGAGGATTGTAAAGCTTCTGGATTCTTTGAAAAACATAAACAATGGAAAACGAATACGAAAAAACTATTCAAAAACTATCCGCATTCTATATGGATGCGGATTGTTGAAAAAATAGTAAGAAGTTCTCAGTAGATAAAACAAAATTTTTACAGAACAGTTTTTCGTTTGGTGGATGTGGAATTATGAACATTCCCAAAAACTAACATTTTTAGTCCTTCGAAAGCAATGCCTCTGTAGCAAACTCCCGGAATTTCAAATATATTCTTCTCGACCTCGAAATAAAATTACCGTAAATCCTCTAATTAATCCCCCCCTCAATTAAATCCCCCCTCAAATAATCCCCCCTCCAACAGAATTCCAAACGTACTTGAGGACCCGCCCGACCAAAACTAAGTGCATATTCATGTAGGTCTCGTCGAGTTACGTAAGAAAAACCCCAATTGCCAAAACATTGTCATTGAAAATATCGGAGAAAATTGAGTTTGAAATTTGAAAATTTTTTTGAAAACCCTTACGAAATAATAATTACCCCGGGGGATTACCCTTACGAAATAATAATTACCCCGGGTCGTTTATTTTTGATGATATCGTAATTTACGGTAATTCTTTTACATAAACAGCAATTAATTTTCTGACAAGAAATAAAAAGAGGAAGTGTTGTGACAAATAAAGGTTGCCGGCACGTGTCTACTTTCATAAAAGAAAAATGAGTGGGAGCTAAGTTGTGAGATATTTCCTAAGAATAGCACTTTAACGTAAAATGATGAATTATTAACAGCGAAAACTATGGAACGGACTAAGTTCTTTTTAGTATAAAGTTGATCAGCCAGAACTTGTCAGGCGAAACAAAGTTTCGTCTAGTTCGTAAGCTAACCTCAGCTCTTTTGTAATAAATCTCGCAGTATGACAGAAAATCTGGATTCTTTGAGCAAAAGAATACATTTTAAAGAATAAAACGTAATTAATTCTGAGAATAAAAAATACACAAATTAACAAATGTTATGGTTAAATACAATGGGTAAGAATTTATGATTAACTGGGAAATAGAATATCATTTTAGAACCAATGAAAGAAAACGAAAAATTAAATTCAAAACAAATGAGAAAAACAGTTTTAGGCTAAAACATTTAGCAACATTTCAATTGACAGTCGAAATAGAATTAATTTGTATTAATTTTTGTAGTTTGTTCGAATTTTTTGTGTTCAAATACAAATTTATATTTCACATACAGTACATATGTAATGAAAAAGGAATTTTATATAACGCAAACAATATCACATGACATTTTTGTACTATTGAGAGACAATATGACAGGTACAAAATAATTGTAGGTATAATATCTGGAGCTGAATAAAGTTCCGGTTCCAGAAATAAAAACTAACAAAAAATCCTATTTATATTAAAAGACCGATTCAGGAACGTTACAAAATTTTTCATTCAAAAACAAAGCAACTCAAATTCACATACTGGACTTTTACTTCTTCGATTCTTTTAAAACGAACAGAAAATGATTATTTATATGCTCCTTTTTAAGAAAATTTCTGGTTTTCCTACATTGTGCTTTAAAGTTTTTATATCATTGGAATATTGAAGACTGAATTAATTTTATTATCACGTCCATGGTCATAACTGCAATGGTGATAGGACAGAATTTTTGTTTCATAGTTAATGGGATGAGAAATTGAGAATGTTTGAAAAGCAAGAAAACTTTATTTGCAAAAATGTCATTTAGTCATTCACATTTTTCATGTGACTCTTGAACGAATTTGGATTATAATAAAGTGTCACCTATTAAGTGACCTAAAATTATCTTTTTCTACAAAAATAAATTGGTTCAAAATCGGATTCTACGTCGACAGTTTCGGTGAAAAGAATGAAAATATCATTTCCGCCAAAATAGAACTAAAACGACAAAAAATGTGTACCGTATACAAAAATAACTCAAGAAAATCCTCAAATTAGCTATTTTTGATATCAGTGTTAAAGATGGATAAAAATATTGGACCAAATGTGCCCTAGAAGGGAGCATTGATAAAGCATTTGGTAAATACCTTATTGCAAAAATAATTAAAGGGTGCAAAAATGCATTTTTACTAAAATACCGTTGGCGAAGAAAATTGGCCATTTGGCACAAAAGAAATACAAGATTGATAAATTACTGTATTTTCTCTAATAAAGCCAACGAGGCTTAATTATTTCAAGACCCTCTAGAGGGGGTTATTATGAGTTTTTCTCTAACCTCTCATTTTTACTCATTATTTCTCTTTCTGTAGGGGAGGTTATTATAGGGGGGAGTCAATTAAAGAAAATACGGTATTTATGCAAAAGACAACGCATAAATATTTTCACAAGAAAATCCTTTTCTAGAAGATTAAAGATTAATTCTAGAATAATTCTGAAACAACAATTTTGCGTACTCCGAAACCGTTTTTAAATATTTATTGGTTACCAGGTATGTGCTTTGCCTCGGGATCAGGGCTGGGAGATCGGATCGGAAATATCGGCTTTTTTGAGGATCGTTTTTTGCCTTTTTGAACCGATCCAAGCACCCCTAAGAATGCACTCGAACGCGGATTCAAATTTAAATTCCGGTGCCCGATACCGCGCGGCCAGGAAAAATTTTAGAAAATTTTCATGAACCACCATTCCAAAATAAGAAAATTTTTGCCTGTGGCGCTATTTGGTTACCATTTCTCCTTCAAGTATTTTAAAAAGTATAAAAAATTTTCATATGAAAATCATCAAAATTGAAATATTTTTGACTGCGGAGCTGTTTTTTCATTATTCCTCCATTGTCATTTTCAGTAACAAAAACTACTGATTTTGAGACAAAAATACCGAAAATTGCAAAATTTTTCGCTACATTTTTCGCAAAATTTTGTCTGAAAAAAGTGTTAATACCAAATTTTTTCTTAATTTAGCAAAACTGAGTATAAAATAGCACAATTGTACAATTTCGTGAAAAAACAATAATTTTGCCATATTTTACCAAAACTTGCAAATTTGACCCATTTTTGGGCATAAACAGCAAACTTAGATGATTTGGGAAAAATTTTGAAAAATAGCTAAATTTGGTTTAAAAAATTTGGATCGGATCGGAAATATAGTGTTTTTTGGGGTTCGGATGGGGTTGGCGGTCACCAAGTATCGGATCGGATCGGACCCGCGACATGGTGGGGAAATTCGATAAATGCAAAGGAAGGCTTCATCGAAGCTTTATCGAAGTTTTCTAGTAAGCGCGAATCGCCGGCCACTATTTCCTGCTGTTTCCCAGCTGCGCGCATTCGTTTCCCTCGTTGGAAAGACAACAACGAATGCGCGCAGCTGGGAAAGAGCAGAAATAGTGGCCGGCGATTCGCGCTTACTAAAAAACTTCGATAAATCTTCGATTAAGCCTTCTTTTACATTTATCGAATTTCCCCACCATGACCCGCGATCAAAGTTCCCAGCCCTGCTCGGCATTCTTCGGGCCAAAGCCTCGGGTCTAGTTATTTTTTGGGTTTAAAATTAATAGCGTCATAATATTGCAACGAGATGCTTTACTATAAAGGAATTTTGGATGGCATTATATTTTATGTGTTATCTTATTCAGAATTAGCGAAAATGAATGGATCTTTTACGAAACATCACGTCATAGAGAATAATACCACAAACAAATAATATACAAACCCAAAATTGCGCATAAAACTTCTCTTTTCTTGTAATTGAGACCTTTTATGTCAGAATATTTCTTTTAAGAAAATGTAAAAGATGTTAACAGGGACAAATTTTACACAAAAACGTATAATTCCTCTGAAACGAAATAATTAGCATTTTTCAGGAAGAAAAGAGCAATAATTCATGGTCGTTGCCACAGCCGTGGAAGAAAGAGTCCTCTCTTTTGAAGATTCCATAAATAAATTGTTTACGAATGTCGAAACACTTTTGCAGGCAATTCTTTGCATTAAACGAAATGTCAATTGACCTCCTGGGCTTTGGTTAAAAAGTTTGCTGGAATGTGGTTTGCAATGCACTTTTATGTGCGGAATTTATTGCACAGGTGCAACGTGAACACGTATTCAAATTTGTATACGTAGCAAAGCCGACAAGCGAATCTCGCACCAGAGTTCAGCTATCGTAGTTTGTTTCACATTATGGAAATGAGTGATTATCATTTATAATAATGTATATGCCACATACGATTCAGAATGTTGTGAGAGTTAAAATATTTTCATGTCCCCTAAAAGCTTTCTCCTCCAACACGGTTGATTTTGGTTTCTTATATGCAAATATAATTGCTATGTAGATACTTTTTCAAATTCGACACTAAAATCAGTATCACTGATTCTGGGAATTGGAATCTTATTTTAAATTTGATTACAATTACAATAAAAAAAATTAACATTTAAATTATTAAACCCAAAGATGTTTGTAGAAACATAAACTATACTAGGTAAAATGATATTACTTAATTAATTTAATACGATTGACACAAATCATGCCGTAAAATGGTAACTTGGACAACAAATGAGCTTGCGTAAAAGTGTTTAATAAGCTCTTATGGCAAATTATGATACAGTCGAGTCTCTAGCCTTGGGACCGGATTAAATCCGCGTTATAAGGAGACCCATGTTATAAAAAGAGGTGATTTCCATATATTTTAGCTGCTTGAGACCAAATTTCATCATCGCTATAAAGACTGTAGTATAATATACAGTGTTGTCACTTTTTCAAAAGTCGCCTCCGCCTCCGGGCAATTTTTCGAGCGTCGCCTCCGCCTCCGGAGGCGCCTCCGGCTATTTTTGATCGCCTCCGGGTCGCCTCCGACTAAAAATCGCCGAAAATGCTCATATTAAGCAAAAATATTTTTGTTTTTAGTCATATTTTACGTTTATTGCAATGTAACTGTTCTTGTTGCACAGCCCGGTTGCTGTTGATTTGCTTCAGAAAAAAGCACACAAATCACTCATTATTCCTGTAAAAACCCGCTGGAATTCGCTCGCGTTTGCCTATTCTCGGATATTGGAAATTTTTGACGATTTGAGCGATGTCTGTAGGCTTCAAAAATGGGCGGTTTTGGACGAAGTCGATAGACAAAAAATGAAGCAAATTATGAAAATACTTGAACCGTTCAAAGAACTCACGAATAAACTACAAGCTGACAAGCACCCGACTATTTCGTTGGTCTATCCAGGAATTATAAGTCTCCGAGATGCCCTTCAGGTTTCCGTCTATTTTTTACCTATTTTAGAGTGTTTATATTTCAGAGTAGCATGGAAATGAAAACTATAAGGGATTCTGTTGTGAATAGCATAAACAACCGCTTTGCTAACGTCATAAACCAAAATTCATCTGATTTCGATCCCAAGTTTCTAGTGGCCACTGCGCTGGATTCATTCACAGCATTTACTCTTGACAAAGATTCGGACGAAATCTCCAAAATTGTCAATCCCCCTTAATAGAAACCATCCCCTACTTTCGATTTCGCAAATGTCCCATGGCATATCTGGCGATCCCGACGTCAGACCGGGGCAAGTGAGGTGTCATTTGAAAGCCCTGAGGCTGCTGATCACGCCAAAAATATTTGCACCCAAATTTGAATATTTGAATTCGCGCCAAAACTCAAAAACGTGTTTTTAAGGGTTTTGGCCATACAAAGTGGTGTTTTTTATGTTCCCAATCGATTTGCGAGGCAATTCTGGACATCTTTGCTTTTTACACTTTTTGATTTGGTCATTTTTTGAAAATTTTCTGGAAAAAAGCCACTTTTTGCCCAAAAAATGACATTTTTGAAACCAAAGCATCTACGGGTCTGATTTTTGGTACCCGGGGGTTTTCCGATGCGCTGATTACGAATCTGACGTCAGATTCGAGGTTGGTTCTCACGAGGTCGTGTTATTCTCACGAGGTTCCAAAGCATCTACGGGGCTGATTTTTGGTACCCGGGGGTTTCCAGATGCGCTGATCACGAATCTGACGTCAGATTCGAGGTTGGTTCTCACGAGGTCGTGTTATTCTCACGAGGTCAAGTTTTGCCCGGTTCGAGCGGCCGAAGGCCGCGAGACTCACTGACAAAGCCCGGTTCGAGCGGCCGAAGGCCGCGAGGCTCCGCTGACAAAGCCCGGTTCGAGCGGCCTTTAAACTGGGATAGCCCGTATACTGGGATATCCCGTATCCTGGGATAGCCCGTATACTGGGATGGCCCGTATCCTGGGATAGCCCGTATCCTGGGATAGCCCGTATACTCCCAGGTTAACCTGGGATGGCCCGTATCCTGGGATAGCGCGTATACTGGGATGCTCCGTAATACGGACCATTTTTACTAGCACCTTCGGTGCTAGTAAAAAAATAAATTTATAAATTTTTGGTGGAGTCTTCGTTTGTGGTTACGTGTGATAAGCGTTTTTGTATTTGAATGCGCTGACGCGCATTAAGCTGCTTCTAGACGCCCATCAACGGCCAACATGGTTTGGGTGTGGAACGGGTTTTTATACGGGCTATCCCAGGTTAACCTGGGAGTATACGGGCTATCCCAGGTTAACCTGGGAGTATACGGGCTATCCCAGGATACGGGCCATCCCAGTATACGGGCTATCCCAGGATACGGGCTATCCCATTATACAGGCTATCCCAGTATACGCGCTATCCCAGGATACGGGCCATCCCAGGTTAACCTGGGAGTATACGGGCTATCCCAGGATACGGGCCATCCCAGAATACGGGCTATCCCAGGTTAACCTGGGAGTATACGGGCTATCCCAGGATACGGACTCCGTATGCTGGGATAGCCCGTATCCTGGGATAGCCCGTATCCTGGGATAGCCCGTATACTCCCAGGTTAACCTGGGATAGCCCGTATAAAAACCCGTTCCACACCCAACCATGTTGGCCGTTGATGGGCGTCTAGAAGCAGCTTAATGCGCGTCAGCGCATTCAAATACAAAAACGCTTATCACACGTAACCACAAACGAAGACTCCACCAAAAATTTATAAATTTATTTTTTTACTAGCACCAAAGGTGCTAGTAAAAATGACGTGGTAAGAAATCATTGCTTTAAATGTCACCATATTAAAAATTTCAGTACCGAACATTTGTTCCAGCAGAGCAAGAGGTCATTCACTCACCACTTGCCAAAAAGCAAAAGGCCCAAAGCTTGTTCACCTTTGATACAGGCCCAAGAAATCGTACATCATCTCAAGAAGAACTTCATCGAATGTCAATAGCGGACCAATATAAGAAATTTTGCAATTTGGTGCGCAATGAGCAGGAAAAGACCTCAAAATTTTGGGAGCGAAACAAAGAGGTAACATACATTTTCATCAATAAAATCTAGCGGTCTATATATAGGATTTTCTCGAACTTGGTATTTTGGCTGAGCGTCTCCTTTCAATACCTGCGACAAGCGGTGCTGTGGAACGATTATTCTCCTACTTAACGATGCATACCGCTGGCCGAAAAGGGAACACCAAGAGTCGCCTTGTTTCACAAAAAATACTGTGCAGTTACAATGAAAAATATCTGTAATTGTTTTAATTGCCAAGTGTTTTCTCACTGTTGAATGAACTTTTAATAAAAAAAATTCGAAATCGTTCACAAAATTCACAAATTTTGTCTGTTTCCGTCAAATTTTCACGCAAATTTCACCTATCGGAGGCGCCTCCGGAACCTGCCGGAGGCGCCTCCGGAGGCGCCTCCGGCATATTTTGAGGGTCGCCTCCGCCTCCGGCTCCGCCTCCGCCTCCGGAGGCGCCTCCGAGCATCCGGAGGCGGAGGCGTGGCAACACTGATAATATATAACAAATTCTTATGGAAATCTACAAGGCAAATTCGTCGTTTAATTATTCTGGCGAAAAATGTATCACAATAATAACACAACTTTTTTATATAATTTGAAGAAACAATATACTGGAAATCTTTTAATAAATCCACCGGGGATTAATGCTTCGTAAGGGGTTTAGTTTAAAGCCGCTTATTTTTGTGCATCCCTATTTCGCAAAAGTTTTCAGATTTTTTGTCAAATTTCTCAAAATTTTAATTTTTGGTAATTTTTAGGATACTTTGCAATATTTTGCTGACATTATTCAAAATTTGGTAAAAATAGGAAAATTTTGTTACAAAAATTCAAATTCGCGCCAAAATTATTTAATTTGCGCCAAAAATTAAAAATTAGTTAAAAATCATTTTGGGGTGGGATGTATTTCAAGGGCTTTTCATGGAATTATTATTTAGTAAGGGATCCAGAGAGAAGGATCATTTGAGGGGCATGTTATTAGAGGATTTATGATTGTTTGTAGAAACAATATATCTTTTCAATTGTTGACATCACATTGTATTTTGCGTCACGGAATACTTCCTTGCGGAGTTGTGTTACTTAAAATAACTTCGATAATTGCACACACAATTGAGCGCTTTTCGTCAAATCTGTTTGTCGAAAGTGGATAATGATAATTAACTTATGACCAAAGTCAGACTTTTGCAGATTTTCTCACGTAATTTTCACACCCGTGATATATTGGACCAATGTGCCATTGGTTTCTGCCTGAATATTGATGCTTGTGATATTACATTATCAACAATTATTAACAATACCAATTTGTGGAGGTATAATTATTGGCATGCGTAGGGGTTCGAAAGGTGTTGCGTGGAGAATAACTATGTGAAATGGAACTCCTCGCAGGAGTGTATACAAGTTATCTTCATCCTTACTCGTTTCGCCTACACTTTGCTAAAGATTTCATTTACCAAAATTTAATCAAACACTTAATTCTCCTTATCACATTTCGCTCATTTTATAAGCTCTCGGCTACTTTTGGTGTATTTTTTTTGTAGTAGCACTACTTCTGGTGCAACATTCTTGGCGACAAAATATTAAATGAAACTGATATAATTATGGGTTTTACATGGTTACTCTCAGGTTTCATTGCACATTGAGTGCGATAAGTTAAAACGGAATGGAAGCCCAGAAAGATGGATTTTGTTATAATAAGACGGGAAGGGCTGAAAATAGTTGAAAATCCCGCACATGAGGTTAAGGCATTCTCATTTTTAGTGTGTCACGTTGTTTCCTGTATTGCTATTGTTTTATTTTGAAAATTTTCCCGCAATATTTACCCAAGCAATTTTTATTGGTTAAAAAGAGTGAATTCATAAACTGATTTTGAGTGTAACCTACATTCTTTGTTCAAATTAATTTTTACCACTTTTAATCATAAAATTACCTTCTAATCTTTCTCTTAAACATTATTTTCGGATTTTATAAATAATTTTCGAGGAAGTTATGAATATTTATTTTATTAAAAATACAACATAAATTTTGTCGCTAGTGAATTGTATATGTTTCACCTCAACGGATCAGTGATGTGACACAAAAACTTTTCCTCGATTAATGAAAAACGAAAGTTTTCATTTTTGGCATCAGAAGAACTGCTGTATTTTTTTGCACGCCGCCGAAGACAGTGTGAAACATTTTGAAATTATATATTGAATGAAACTCTGACTTGAATTTGAAACCATGTGTTATGCTAAGATGTGCAGCAATTATCATAATTGAATGCTTAGTTTTTTAGTAATGCAACAGTGCGTATTCTATAGTCATCGGAATTGATTATTTCTGATTTAAACATCTCATTGCTAAAAATGATCATTCCAAAGAAATGTTAACACTGGAATATTCCCTTGGATTTTATTTTCATTACATCCATTCTCTCTATTTGTATAATATATCATTTATTCAATTACGGAACGCTGCTGACAAGAAACATTTCTGAGAGGTGTGTTTATTCTTTGTTACCATTTTAGCCCCGCACGGGAAATTATTATGCTTAACTGAGTTAGCAAAGCGTCCATGTTTTCTCTCTTTTTCTAATCAAGTTTGAACGGATTTTCGAAAAAATCATATATTGAATTAGTGTCATGCTTGTGGTGCCATAATTATCCTGTCGCAGTAATAACTTGTTTAACAGTTCGGAATATGTTTCGATAGAAATATGTGATGTATTGATTGGATTTCGGACTATGCTATTGGTTGTTGGGTTTGTTAAACAATTAGTATAACTTTTTTATCCGTGGTTTCAACACATCCGTGGTGAGTCCACTTTCCCAACCAAAAGTTTCGTTCTAAATCTTATAACTTACCATTAGCGAAGGTACAAGGAGGAAGAACACGCGGCTTCGCCGCGGACGGGCAAACATGTCACTTTTTAGGCAAAAAAGCCACTTTTTTAATATCGCCCGAAAATAATTTTTGCGGATTCCCTAGGCAACTTTCCGAGACCTATCAAATAAGCTATCACTCAGCCCAGTATCGAGGGAACTCGGAAAGTTGGCGCCATTTCCAAAAAACCGGCAAAAATGACACATTTTGGCAAAAAAAACACTTTTTGTGATCGCTGCCAAAAAATTTTTGCGGTTTCCCTAGTCAACTTTCCGAGACCTATCAAATGAGCTATATTTAGCCCTGTATCGAGGGAACTCCGAAAGTTGGCGCCATTTCCACTTTTAGGCCCCTGGGGGTAAAGGGGCCGTTTACCCCCTTTCGGTGTGTGCAGTGGAGCTGAAAAAAAATTTCACAAACTAAACCTACCCTAAAACCGGGGTATACCAAATTTCAGCTCAATCTGGGAGAAATAAAATTTTTCTGGGACAGGGGCCTTGTGACGCAACCACTGCGGTTTAGGTAAGAGTGGATACGGAAACAAATTTATGAATCCCCAGAAATTACTATGTTCTGCTGCGAATTTTTCACTCATTTAAAAAATTCCTTATATACCCTAACCGAAAAACAAATCATGAATGACGTTTGAATTTTTGGGCAAGTATTCCCTTCTATGGAGCAAAGCGCTTTGCGGAAGGGAAGAGATGATCCAAAACATAAACCGTCATCCATGATTTGTTTTTCGATTGAGTATATCATTTAGTTAAAATCCTGAAATAGCATAAGAAAGGCGACAATTTTACTTAATGTACTTTTACTTAATGTGACTATCACGTAAATTTCTCACAAAGTTAATTTGGCGAAAAAGCCCAAAGTTTCCAGTTTTCAGTTAGCAATTAAAAAATTAAATCAATTGAGCAAACTAAATGTATGAAATTTCTATATTTAGTTATTATTCTCACCGAGGAACTGAACCCCCATGGTGGTAATGTTGTAATCTATAAAGAGTAAGGAAGACTTTCCTAAACAGAGAATCCCACGCTTGTCTTTAATTTGACTCGATGCCTCTTATTCTGCCTGACATATATTGTTATGAACTTAAATATATTCGATGTATAGCCAATTTTAGTCTGACAATTTTTATGTTGTGTAAATTGCCTCAAAATATTAAATCATTTGTCACTGAGGTTTAGCGGTTCGAGATGAGATAAATAGAAGCTTTGCGCTTTCTTCTTTTCTATCTGCCAAATGATAACCAAAGACTATCAAAATAGTTCAGTTGCCCAGCTAAAATTCACCTTTGAGATAATATTTTAAAACTAAAAACCATATAGTAACCATTTCTTATAATGGTAATGTGCCAATTTTTTACATAGGTAAACAACATGAATTTGGATTTTAATTTGAAAAAGTTAATCATTTTTACTTCTTGGTTCTAAATTTTCTAAAATTTCTATATTTAGTTATTATTCTCACCGAGGAACTGAACCCCCATGGTGGTAATGTTGTAATCTATAAAGAGTAAGGAAGACTTTCCTAAACAGAGAATCCCACGCTTGTCTTTAATTTGACTCGATGCCTCTTATTCTGCCTGACATATATTGTTATGAACTTAAATATATTCGATGTATAGCCAATTTTAGTCTGACAATTTTTATGTTGTGTAAATTGCCTCAAAATATTAAATCATTTGTCACTGAGGTTTAGCGGTTCGAGATGAGATAAATAGTTCATAAAATCTTCTTTTCTATCTGCCAAATGATAACCAAAGACTATCAAAATAGTTCAGTTGCCCAGCTAAAATTCACCTTTGAGATAATATTTTAAAACTAAAAACCATATAGTAACCATTTCTTATAATGGTAATGTGCCAATTTTTTACATAGGTAAACAACATGAATTTGGATTTTAATTTGAAAAAGTTAATCATTTTTACTTCTTGGTTCAAAGAAAATAACACAAGTTCACGATGTCTGATGATAGCTCAATTTGTTCAACCGATGACATATTTTGCAATATAACATACTATTATTATCGCGAAAATATGAAAAAATATTTGAATTCGCAGGCTGTTAGAGCAGGCGCAGTAGTGGAGAAGTGAAGAGGAGCTCCTCTTGGCTCTTCCTTCCAATATGCGCTGCTGCGCCATAACCCGCGAATTCAAACATTTTTTCGTATTTTCGCGATAATAATAGTACCGTAATCCCTGTAATTGCTCCCCCAAAAGTGCTCCCGCCAATTACAGGGATTACGGTATATTGCAAATAAATTGTATTAATGATCTTGTATTTCCAATATTTTCAGAAAGGCTTTCACAATATATTCCAACCTGAGAAATAGCTTCTGATAAATGGATTAATCTATTTTCTACTGTGCTAGCGGTGCCACAGTATTTTATTCTCTCGAAATTCCCATACATTACAATTAAAATGGGAATATGTATGAGCAACGAAATCTCAGGTGAAACTGCCTCTACCGACGAAAACAATAAGGAAAATACATAGTAGGTTATTTTATACGTAGTTTTTCTCACAAATTTGACCTGTTTGAATCATCAAAATTTCAAATCCAATCAAATTGATCAAGCTGAATTAAAATGATAAAGCTTGCTAAAAAATGCGTATTTCCATAGCCTTGAACTTTCAAGATCTTTTTTATTGAAATAGAATGACATTTATATTGATAAAACGTTCATATATCAATAATAGCAGCATTTAATTTTCTAAACCACACGCTTACTATCTTCCCATATTTTGGAGCAAAGAATTTTAATCTCATCTAAAACTTTCAGTGGTCGTAAATCATCGCGTATCATAACTCGTTCGCCATCAAGTTTGGAAGTAATTGTTGTGGCCTCGCCTCGTACTATGATAACACAGAAGCATATTTTTCAAAACACTTCGCATGAAGCCACATCTGGATTGAAAATAAATCTCGGTTTGACAACACGACAACGTGATTTGATTGCAAAATATTGGAGGACAAAGATAAGCACGAACAGGAAAGATATATTCCACAAGACAATGCTCTTTTGCATTGAAGCCAGTCCGAAGTTGAACGAGATCATTGCATGTGGCAGATACTGCTACAGGGATTTGACGAAATGGCCCAAGCTCAATAAAATATGGTATAGCTGTTGAATTTTTTGTATTCATAAGATTTTGTGCCTTTTTATGTTTTACATGAATTCAAACACTGGTAGAGTTCATATAAATTTCAATTGCATCTAAACGCTTCTTGTCAGAAAATGCGAAACTATAAAGAGGTCTGACCATAAAAATTAATTGTTAATGCATATGTAAACGAATGTTTGTATCGTAAACTAATTTTCATCTCATTTCACGTGATTTTAACCAGATTTTGTTCACATTTCAATCGAAATTTTACACGTATAGGAAATTTTATTGAGAGGCTTCAATAACATTAATAAATTAATTTTCAGCCAAGCCCAATTCAACTTTTTTGAACGTCTCATTTACGAACTGAATCTCAATGAGCCCAAAGTATTTGCTGAAGCGTGCAGATTAGGCCGCACTCATGCCGAATATGCACAATTTGGCCTCAAACCACATTTTCTCGACATTTTTCAGCAACAATTTGTTGGGCTTCTGCAGAAATTGATTGAAGTTGATGACGAAGCCGAGAAGCGAGAAATGATCATTGGGTTCACTTTATTAACAGGATATATAATTGAATGCATGAATTATGCTTATGCCGAGAGGATCAAAGAACTCAGGCAACAAGAGAGAGACAAAGAAAGACCGTTTATGTAAATATGCAATAAACCATTTTATATTCTGAGAAATAAATTCAACAAAAACAATTTGAATGCATTTCAATTTAAATCCCGAAATTATTTGAACTTAAATTATCATCGTTTTAGAATTTCATATATATATATATAGGAAGTATCCTGATTTTATTATTCGTAGAAAAGTAAGTTCAATATACAACATTCTCGGAAGTTATATCACAGATGTTGAGGTCATTTTTCCTTTGACAACATTATCTCTGTTTGGTGCAGTGATTTTTGTGAAAGAACGGGGCTGATCGCTCGCATAGAACAAGAAAACGACATTTGCCTGAAAAGCATGAGAAATAGATTCACCCAATTATGTTAAGGAGTTTTAATAAGCACATAAAAAGTTAGATAATAAACAGCATAGCCATCGAAACAACAAACATTCAGTAGCTTGATCAAAACGTTCTTTGGTCAATTGTGTTAGACTATATATTGTGCTGGACCATAGTTCACTTCGCTAATGATGACTGTAAATCGGTTACAATTTGTGCTTTTAACAATACGGCGCTAACAATTCGCTTATCTGTAAAAAACCGGGCTAAGCATTTTTACTCATATACGAAATCAAGAAGTTCAACTCTTGCCATTATTTTATTACTAGTGTTACAAAGTTATTAAAATATATTCTCAAAGTTACTTACAATAATCATTGATGCAGAGATCAAGTAAAATATTGGATGCCATTGAGCGGCTTCAGATTCGTTCGGAACGAATATCGTCATCAATCCAGGTGCAATGAAAAACACAGCGCATTTTATGAATTGTGTAAAAGCGATCACAACTTCTGCGTATTGCCTTCAAAATTTTACATGAAATGTATATTATTACGTGCAAATTTCGCTACAGAACACTTACCTAGAAATAAGGGCGCCGCATTTATAAAAACCTCCTGCATTGAATCCGATTGCTGCTGAGATCACGCCAAACAGTATAATGGTCATGAGTGGAAAATCAGTCGGCACATAACATATAATTATGTAACATACCGCAGGCAATAAAAGCGCCACTGAGTTAAATAACCATAATTTGTGTCGATTTGATAGGACTCTAAACAATTTATAGGTTGAGTTTGGACGTTTAATTCCAATATTATTTTTGAGCAATGTGAATTTTCTTGCACAAAGCGGGGGAACATATAATTGCTAAATCGAAAATTGTCTATATATATACCGTAAGCTCTATAATTTAACCGCTGGCGGTATAATTATTCAACCGAGCTCTAGACGAGGAAAATTAGAGGGGGTTAAATTAAAGTTTTACGGTAGTTAATTATCGAATCTTCCTACAAGGTTTCATACAAATTGAAACACTTATAGTTTTCAGGCAGTATTACTGAATTACCCGATGCAATCGCTCAAGAATCCTGAACTCAGCTTTACCGGAATAACAAACGTGTTGATAATCGCTGATATAAAGCCAATATTTACAATATCGTATCCGAGTACATTTCCGAGGTAATTTGGTGCGTAAAGAATGAGAAAGTATCCAGAGAAGAGATCTGCGAACGCGTTTAACCACACAGTCCATACAGTTTTGCTTTTGAATATTGCCTAAATATTTTTTGTCGCTG
Organism: Ditylenchus destructor; assembly: GCA_022814885.1. Lineage (NCBI taxonomy): Eukaryota > Metazoa > Nematoda > Chromadorea > Rhabditida > Anguinidae > Ditylenchus > Ditylenchus destructor. The sequence goes on along the minus strand of JAKKPZ010000002.1, from coordinate 5,634,149 downwards.
TTATATTAATTTTTGGAACAAATAAGAAAATAACATCTTTTACAAATGTTACATCAAATCTATGACAAAGCTCACATTACTTTTTAGTTTGACATTAAATGAAATTTAATGGGTATTAAACTCGCCAAAAATTGGTTCGGTTGCATACATTAAAAAGCAAACAAAAAAGGTTTTATATCTTCATCCCAGCTGTTTTCGAACGGGATTACACGTACAAAAATACACCCTTTATTTGAGTACCGCATTTCCTCGATTGGAAGGGCATTCCGATGATTTAATTACTGGCAGAGATCTATTTTTAATGTTTACTTAATTTTCTAAAGATATCGTTTATCCAAATTTACCTTATATGGAACGAATGGCACACGATTCTTATGCGCTTCAGTTTTGGCGTCGAAAATAATATCTAACTCTTTGTGGGTTACAAAGCGATTATCCTGCGCGGCATCTGTGTAGAATATAGCCCAACAGAGAAAAAGAAACAATGTAAATATGGCATGAGAATAACTAATCCATTGCCATCCAAGAGGGGAAACGCAAATCTAAAAATACAGAATACAAAGCAATTTTTTGTCGGATGCTCGCGTTAGGATGTATATCAAATTTACAAACCACTCCTGATGCAGCATAAGTTACGATCGAGGCCAATGGTGAAAAGCATGTCATTGCACTAATAAAAATTGCCGTTTCGCTCAACGATGCCCATCGCGTGCACACCACACCCATCACAGCGAACTAGATTAAGTTATATGTTATATTAATTTAGAGAATAAATTTTTAAGTAACATACATCAGCCGCATAAGCCAGACCCTTTAAATAATAATGTATTTGGATTAGGTTATTTAAATAAATAAATAAATATTTGTGAAATTTTCGTGTGTTCCGAAATAGCGCTGTTCAAAGTATGTTTATTATGCAAAAACAATTTTACTTATAATAATTCAAACCTGTGCCGCTTTGACTGCAATTAGCCAACTAACGTGCCAATCTCCTTCAAGAACTACAACTTGAAAAGCTGTTGCCACACTTGAAAATAATCCTGCAATGAGAAATAGGTACTTAGCACCATGATGAGAACACCAGTGGCTGAATGGAAAAGTGGCAATCATAGCCACAATGCTGATCGTCAACTCTGACACATGTTTTCCGTTATCCGACTAAAATATATGTGTAAATTTTATCACAAAATCACTGAATTGAATCTGTTTCGAGGGATCACCAATGAGAACATCTTCAGTCTGCTCCACAAAGTTTTTTACCCCAGGCAAACTTTCAGCCTCAACACATTTGCTATTTTCAAAGCATATGCAAGAAGTTAAAAGAGTATCATATACCATATTAATTCTTTATATAGTATAATTACTAGAAAAAGCACCGCCGCTATCGCGGCGTCCCGCGCCGTAAAATAATTTTTGTCTAAAAAATTGTCTAAAAATTTTTGTCTATATTTTGTCTAAATTTTTTGAAAATCTGTATCAGCACATCCGTACGAACATTTTAAGCTATCACTTGCCCGGAAATGAGCACTGGAAGGGGTCTAAACGTGAGTGGACATCGCAGGCATTTCGGACGGACACTGGCTTCTTAGTAAAGTAACATGGTTAATTTTTCACTGTACTTCCAGAGTGGGTTAAATAGAGGGGGCGCTAATTATTCGATGTTGCCCTAAAGGCTCGACGAAAAATTTGGGACTTTTGGCCATTTTTCTCAAAATATTTAAAAATTTCAAACAATTTTAAATTTTCGCCCAAATTTTTTAGTAAAAATTGGATTTTTCTTTTCTCCGATTGTTTGACAATTTTTGAAATTTTTCAATATTTTTTAAAATTTGGTAAAAATGGCAAAATTTGTAATAAAAATTCAAATTCATAGCAAAACATTTGAATTTTTGTAAAAACAAAAAATTGAATTTTTGTAAAAACCGGGGTTAATTAGAGGGTGAATTACAGGAAATACGGTAGTTAGGCATTGTACTTGAAAAAATCGGCGTTATTCGGGGGCGGCGTTATTCAGGGGTGCGTTATTCGGGGGGCCTAACCCATACAAATACTTTGACGTAAATCCAGGACCGGAGAACATCGGCGTTATTCGAGGAGGGGGCGTTATTCGGGAAGGTGGGCGTTATTCGGGGGTTCTTGCTTGTGCTTGTGCACAAGTGCTTGAGCACAAGCACTGTACTTTTATACTTCGATGTCACTGCTAAGTTTGACTTACATTTTTTTTACTTTCTTCGTCAGTGCCATTTCTGAAGTCATCGAATTCTTCTCCAGGTGAATTTCGACAAAGATGCGTAAAATTTAAAGTGAGTATGTTGGAAAATATTGACGTCATGCAGAACGTCGCAAGCAACAATATTAAAAACCGGAATTTATGGCAGAACACTTTGTTGACAAATATCCTCGGAGTTTTTCTTTCATATGTTTGTCCATTTGTTTTTAATTTGCCTGGGGAGTGTGTTGCAGAAACCATAATACTCCTTTAAAATAAAGTATCATAAATTAGCACTGGCGATTAAATCAAAACTTCGGCGCTACTTCGATATACGCAAAAAAATTTGCGGGGGTAGGAGGAGGGCGTACCGCTGCTGCGGAACGCTCTCCTCCATCTCGACCTGCGGGCGGGCTTTTCTAGCGGGTTTGGTTTTAACTGAATCCGCGGATAGGCGAAAGTACGGGGTAAAAGACGTTGATACGTTTAGCCGATATTATGACCGAAATTTGGTCACTTTTTACTATTTTGGGCAAAAATGCCAAAATTCATGTTTTCGTTGTGGTACCAAGCAAAAATTAATATCAAATTCGGACTCAGCGTAGTCGAAAAACCTCTAAAAACATGTTTCCTTGTGATTTTGAGCCGAATATAGAAATTTCGATAGCTGTGGTCCCGACGTGAAAACTGGCCAAAAATCGCCTCAAAACAAAAAAATTAACGGACTCAGACACAAAAGCCCCCAGTTAGGTGATTTCAAGAATAAAAATGGGGAGGGCTGTTGAAGTAGCGTCAAAAGTTCTGTAATCAAAATTAAACTTCTCCAGCCTTTTCCCATATATACCATGCAAAACTCCAAACTATTATCCGCCTACACTCTGGAAATGATCATGAACTTCTTTTCGAAATATCTGATCAACTATTTAGTGATAATTCCAGTAAGAAGACCACTGTTCGTCTCCCAAATAAAAAATGATATGCAGCCATAAGGCTGCATCGCAATTAAGTGTCAATTTTCGGTAGATTGCAGAAAATATCCAGCAATAGATGTCGGATAAATACTTCATGAAAAATTTCATTGTTTTGGATCTATCAGTCACATTATATCCAATGTATTTTAATACATGCACACAATTAAAGAGTAATATAATTCAGAGCAATTTGTATAACGTAATCATGTGAATAAAATTGTTATGAAGATAAAATCGAAATTATATGAACGAAATAAAATTATTCATAACTGGATGTATAGCACGAAACAGACAATAAAATCGCAATTATTAACAACATAAATCCAACAGAAAAGAATGCGTTACCATAAATCTCGATAAAGAGATTTACACAGATCAAACATTGACCTATTCGCTCTAGCGCGATTTATATTTTAATGATCTCATGACGCGATGTTCGTCATATCATCATAATTTGTTTCATCCCAAAGGTATTATAAGCCGTCTGAGTGCTCTTCCATAGCCGTGACGTGCTTTTTACAGGAGAATACTTCTCTTATCCGTTTTTACAAATTAGAGCTATTGCTTTGGCCGCGAAACTGGTTATACTTAAGTTTTCTGTGTTAGATAAGACGTAATTTATGGAATACCATAGCACCATATTCATGGTTGCACAAAACATTAAAGCAAATGGAACGCTTAAGTGTTTCGTTAATGTACAGTAGGCAGGATTTGAAGAAAAATCCGCTTGGAACTGCAGTACAGCGGAATGAGCGCTTGGTTATTTTCTCTTTCTCTCTAGCAGTCTCTACCCACATAGAGGGTACATAGACGCTACCCACATAGAGGGTATAAGGCTGAACGCTATCACCTAGACGATAACAATTCTAATTTTTTCGCGAAATATTCAAATCTGCGGTAGTTCCAAGCGGATTTTCCTCTAAATTTCAGCGCACTGTATATTAACGAAACACTTAAGAGTTCCCTTAGCTGTAATGTTCTGTGCAAGCATGACCATATTCATAGCTTTCACCAGAGACAGAAAGCATAGACAAAACTTTGTCAGCTCAGAACTATTTGAACATATTTTATATCCTTCTATGCAATATTTAATGTATTCAATGTGATTTAATAGCGTTTATAAAAACAATGTTGAACACGTAATAACAGAATTAAATAAATTAAACATCTGCGTTAGCAACATCGCATTGCATAATTTTCTTTTTCCTTTGTTTCTTGTCAGCCATCGTGATATTTGTGAAACTGCGTGGTTTATTTGTTGCATAAACACAAAACACAGCATTAGCCTATAAATTAAATGCACTAAGTTCAGACTTTTTCATTGGCAAAATTTTTAAAATTTTTAAAAGACAGCTTGAAAACTACGATTGGTAACATAGTGTCAAGCAAAATTTACAGCTTGTGATGGTTATTGAAAAATAATCTATAAATATTCGTGTTCTGTTCTATGATAAGTAATAACTTACAAAGATAAGTGATCCGGCAATGATGTAAAATATGGTATACCACTGGGAAGCATTAGCTTCATGTTCGACAAAAAGTGCGACCAAAGCGGGTGCAATGAAAAATACAGCGCATTTAATAAATTGCGTAAATGCAATCACAACTTCTGCGTATTGTCTGAAAATGGAGGAAATTATATGGCAAAATAATCAATAAGACTAGAAGCAGCGGGCCGCGCCATCATGGCGCGGCCTCGAGAAACCCCATATCAGAATGCCGCTGGCCGCAGCTTTCAACGGGGTGTTTACATAAACATGTTTACAGGTAAACATGTTTACATGTTCCCCGCCCCACGGGCCCCGCCCCCGCGGGGCCCGCCCCCGCATTCCCCGCCACTCGCCCCCCAGCCAGCCCCACCTGCGCCCATTTTCGGGTGCGCGACTCGCGCCCCAGTCTGCCCCCAGCTGCGCCCAGGTGATAACGGTAACTTTGAATAGAAGGGAGATAACTCAGATACTTTTTTTTCTGCGTCATATAAGTCGACCCTAATAAGCAACTTCCCCAAGTTACTTTGGTGGTGAGTGGGAAAAAAAAATTGCTGACGGACGGAGAACCGCACTATAGGATAAGGGCATTTCCAAGTACTCAGTTGAACTGCCTCTTACAGAAAAATACAGCTTATACTATGAGGCTAGTTGAACCTCTAAAAAAGATTCACTTATTTCGGAAATAATATATTAAAGCAAATTAAATAATTTGATAAATAAACTTAGGCACAAAATTTTTCGCTAATTACGTTAGAATTTCGCGCCATTATTTACAATGGGATACAAAGCATTGGCTTTGTATTTTTGCGCGATTAATTGTAAATTCAAACCTAATTCGCAAAACATTTTGCGTCTACGTTTTTATGAAATTACCGAGAAACTAAAGCTCCACATTTGTAGAATCCACCGCAATTGAAACCCAATGTTGCGTGTACTAATCCGAACATAAGTACCGTAATTGAAGGAATGTCCGCCGGTGCAAATGTCACATAAATATAAATAGCGGCAGGAGAAAGAAGAGCTATGGAGTTGAAAATCCACATCTTATAACGCTCAGGAAAGCAACTAAACGCAATATTATTGTCGCTGGCTACAATTAATTACAAAAATCTAAAGGGATATTCACATACGTTTTTATCGTCTATTTACAATTCACTTACTTAAAGCTATCACTCATATATCCCGCGAATAGTTTAATGGGAATATGTACAGCAGCGATTATCGCTCCAAAGAAACCCGTTTCAGTCTTACTATATTTCAGTACCTAAAATAAATACATTATATAGTATGTAAAATATTTTATTTAAACAAACATACGTGTTTGAGGTATGTCGGCGCATAAATAATTAGAAAATAGCCAGAGAAAATATCTGCATAAGCGTTGAGCCATACGGTCCATACTACTTTACTTTTGATGACTTCCTAATTGTATTCATAAAGTACGGAAACATATTTGTCACATACCTTATATGGGACGAATGCTTCTCTGTATTTATGAGCATCCGATTTGTCCCTGAAAATGATTTCCAGCTCTTTCTGTGATATAAAAGCGTTGTCTTGTACGTCGTCTGTGTAGAAGTACATCCAAGCCATAAATAATACAAAAGAGACCATCGCGTGAAAATAGTAAACCCACGGCCAACCGAGAAGTTCTGAGTCACATATCTGAAATGCGGATTTCAATATATAAACAATAAACAAAAAGTAAGTCTCATCTATTGAAAGCATACAAGGGATCAGCTATAGAATAATGATAATCAAATAGAGAATAATGATAAGAGAACAATAAAATTAGAGTATCAGTATAAATTTGTTTTAGACCACATAAATTAAAATCTTACCTTTACTCTCGCAAATGCCTAATGCCGATTTTAATTTTAAAAGCATTACTATAAATAATTTGAGGGCTATTTTAATTATATTTTTGCTATTCAGAAATTCGACAAAATATACTAACCACACCCGAGATCGAATTCGTAAACATCGAAGCGAGAGGTGAAAAGCATGTCAATACACTCAAGAACTTGGCGTTTTCTTTTAATGACGCCCAGCGAGTGCATATCACTCCAATTACCGCAAAGTCGCTGGCATAAGCAAAGCCCTAAATTTTACAACGGTTACCCTTGCAAGACTAAATTTGAATTGATTTTAAATAAATTTTAAAGCTTTTTAAGGTACCTATACTTCAACTTTTACTAAACGACACAAGATATTATATGAAACTTAGATTACCTGGAATATTCTAGCCAAAACGAACCATCGAAATCCCAAATTAGACGCAGCCGGGACAAATGCAGTGCTGAGAGTGGACATCATGCCTGTTGCGAAAAACACATATTTTGCACCATAATGTGTACAAACATAACTGAACGGAAATGTCGCTATCTAAAGAACTAGATTCTAGTCTGCGTCCATCAAACGCTACCATGTTTAAACAAACGTTACCATCGCCGCTATGGAAACACTCCATTGTAATACAGTCTTTTCGTATTGCGTATAATCATGTAGAGTTGTTTCACTCTGAAATTTCCAAACAATTATTTTAAATAAAATTGTGTGCCCGTCAAGAATCCAGTTTTCAAAACAATAAAAATATATTTTTCCAGTCGTCTGTTAAAGGGATAACGTAACAAAGAGCCGAACACTGCGGAGCAGTGTTCAACATGAAGATGTAAACATGTATTCGAGAATGTGTGAGTCTTTAAAACATAATTCTTCAGAATCTCTCATTCAAAGAGCTGACGTTTATTTGGGTGCCCTCTTCAATCGTTTAAACGTGGCAGATATTCATAAAAAATTACCTGTGTTATATTTTCGATATCAAAATTTAGCTTTTTTGCTTGCGATCCCATACAGATAATCGTGAAATTGAGTGTAATCATATTGGAAAATATAGCTGACATGCAAAAAGTGCCCAGTAAGAGTATGAAGAAGCGAAATTTGTTGCAAAAGACGCCACATTCGGGTTTCGCTTTGGATGTAATCGAATACGATTTCGACACCATTGCTTCTCACACACGCTAGAAATTAATCAGATAATACTACAAATGTTAAACTTAAGATCATGGAGATGATTGTTTTAAATATCAGCAGGTAATACTGTCGAGCCTCATTTTTCGAGACCTCAGTTATCGGGACGATTTTTTCATACAAATTTCTTCCCAGTTAACGGGAAAAATTCGTTTATCAGGAATGATTCGGTGACAATTTTGGTGAAAAACAAAACTTATTGATTTTAAAGTTCAAAACATTTATTTGAAATTTTTGCCGCGAATTGTAATTTTTCTCAAAATTTTGCAATTAAGGGAATTTTCGGAAAATTTTGTTAAAATTTGCAAAAATGTTTCATTTTCGACAGCTTTTCAAAAAGCACAACTATCAACAGCATCAGCACAAAGAAGCATGGGGAGATTTGTGATTAAAATGCGCTCAGTGACGAGTGATCAAAGAAATCATCCAATTCCATGAGAACTAACTGATAATCGCACGTCTAGAGATCAATCCAACATAGTTTCTCATGATCGATCAAACTGCAGAGACATATGAAAAACAGGTTTTGGGCTCAGATATTTTTAATAACTTCCGCTGTTGAAATTGCGCATTTTGAGAATTTGCACACTTGTTTACAATCAATTTTTACTTCATGTTGTTCATGAACGGTACAGCTGCTCGTAAGCCTTTGACATGTAAACAGACAATTGTAAACATTTGGAACGTTTTATTACGGTTGTTTTATTATATCGCAAGGACAAGCCATAAATTTGGCACAAAATAAAATTAAGATTGAAAAGGGTAATGCAGACATCATATCAAAATATTTTCCCACTGTCTATTTCAGACGCTGAAATAGACTATCAATAAAATGTCCACTATTCAAAGGTATTTTTGTAAGTTTGGTCTCAAATATATACATTGATGTTCGCTAAATTAACTGGAGGCGTTTGAAAAGAGCCCATAGTTTGTACATTTAGGAAAATGTTTTAAGAAAACAAATTCCTTTAATAACCTTTTTATTTGAAGTATAAAACTTGTGATTTGGAATTTCGTTCACAAATGTTTATTTAGAACAAGTATAATTATACAAATTATCACCACATTAAATGTTACAGCGCAAATTAATTATATAACAATGTTTTATTCAATTGTTTGCTGTCTGCGCAAAATCATTTGCCTGAGATCTTTAAATTCTTTTGTCCTTTTTCGGTCATATACACGATCTACGAGCTCCCGAGCGCGACCCAATTGATGTCTGTCTAAGTAGTCCAGAAAAAGGCTAAACGCTTCTGGTCGATTATAAAGGAATGTGTCAGTAATGGCTCGGAAATTTTCTCTGGCTAATATTGAAGACCGTAGATGGTCACACCAGTTCTCCAATAGACATTCGAGCTTGCGAAAATTGTCAAGTTGCTCTTCAGGTGTTAATCCATCCTCCTAAATAAGTGCAAATAAATCATATAAACAAAGTAAATGCAGAGATATATTAAGTTTATAAGTATTTAATATATTATATAAGTAAAATTTGAAGTTAACTCTAGGTAATCTATTTCGCTATGAAAAGTTGTTTATCCCTTTACTTAAAGCTTTATATCAAATTCGATTACTACAGAATATAATTATACTATAATGTAATTTCAAGAAACATATTTTACAAAATGCGCAAAGACATACATCTAACGTCTTGTAAACTTTATAGTAAAAGCTATCCCAAGTCAGACGAATCATGCCTTGTGGGTTGATTCTGCATAGACGCTCGCAAAGAAATCTAGTTAATTCGCGGTGTTCAGCTCGGAAACAAATTTTCTTCCAATATAGAAAACCTGAATTACTAGTATTAAATGGAAACGCAAATAATAATCATAAATTTCAAAGGCCATATCACTTTAAAATATACCTATAGCTTCTTGCTGATTTTCAGCCAGCCCATCCCATAATCGCCGAACTAACTCAAAATAACCATAAAACATGGCAAATCTGAACACTTGCAAAAGACACTGATCTACTAATATGCGATCAGGTCGATACAACCGGTGCCATTCTTCGCGATTATCCAGCACCCGAAGCCAAAAATTGTAGGCACAGTGGTCGTCTAATTGCTTTCTAAAATATGGAATAATTTGAGTTTTACTCAACAGTCATTAACGTAAACTTTGTACAGCTAGTAAACGTTAAACGTAGTTTATATAATGCAAAAATTCAAAAGCGAATAAAACTTATCCTCAACAAAAACATAAGAAAGCAATTACCGACTGCTATTTACATTCAAAAATTTACTTAAATGTTTTACGCCTGATCTTGTCGAATAAAAATTCGTCTTCCAATAAATCCTCCATTGCATAGCAGCAAGCAAATTGAAATTTCATCAAAGGCCAGTCACCACACTCATTCTTGATGATTTTCTTTGCCGTCGCAAGATCATTTATGTAATATCTAATGTACATATTTATTGTTTAAGATTTTATTTAAGCGGGTGTCTTACGTAAACGGGCGCCAAACTATCGATCGATGGAACAATCGAAGATGCTCTCCTCTGTGTACTCGCTTGGAGGCACAACATTCTATCTTTGCTTTCCTTTTAGCGAATTTCGGTGCCTCAGGGAACATTTGTACATGTTTTTCGTCTAAATTTACAAAAGTATAATTTTTTGATACAAATTATATATTAACAAGTACAAATTTAACTAAAGCGTAATATAATCACCCTAATAGCTTTTACTAATTTAGTATTCATCATTTTTGAAACATTTTTATTTTTAAAGGTCAGTCTGTTTTCCATAATTTTTTTCATGTATTCATAATACTTGTCGCATTTTTACTCAACAAAACCTACTCCATCGTTTTAATTCTCTAAATGCCTCGTTCAGACCATCAGAAATTGCCCTTTTAAGCTTTGGTGGAATATCGTTCCATTGTAATATTTGACGTTGTAAATCGTCGATAACTTCATTTAATCTGCGCCATCTGAGATTAGCTTGGAATATAGCGAGACTCGTGGCCCTGGTAGCAATTTGAATAAGTGAAGGGATATGTGAAGCCTCAGAAGAATAAGCAGTGCATAGAAAAGTTGACGGGAAAGATCTCAGAGTGTTCATAACAAATGCCTTAAGTAAAATAATAGTGCAAGGCTGACACTAATCTGAAATGCTAATGTAATCTGTTTAGGAACAGGTTTAGGAACAGCAAAAGTATTATAATTGTGCAATTTAATAAATCTCGAAATTTTCTGAAACTTTTGGCGGGGATGTCCTGGCGGCGGATAAAACCTTTATTTATGCTATTAAGGAGTACTTTGAGTTATAAAGAAAAGATAAAATAAAAGTCTTACTGCCAAAAGTATTTCACGTAAATGGAATAAAATGTTAAGTAAATATAGCAAGACTTGAACGGGTGAAAGGTTATTAGAATTATTCGCGTCTCTGAGGTCTCTTTTATATCATTTTTATAACCTAGGATCATCTTTATAGAAAGACAGTTACAAACAGAATGTTTTTAGATAAGACTCAGCTTTAGGAGCGAAAATGCTCATGTACCAGAACAAACTGGGTACAATTTTTTATATTGCGATTTTTGATAATTTTGGGCTAGTTTTGAACTCAGTTTCAAAAATTTATACTAATGCCGAGTTGAATCGAGTTTTTGAAACAAAGAGTCTTTTTTGTTACTAACGGATGTATATATTTATGGTATATATTCGGAAAAATTATTTAAAAATGACTCAAATTGACCTAGCCGTATTTCAGTAATTCCACAAGAAGTAAAAACCCATGCCCTTCGCCGCGGTTGCTATATTGGTACAAAATTTGGTGCTCCTTCCTGGCTTCCCACGCGAGATATAGCCGGAAGCACTCAGGGCTTCTAGAACCTTCTAGAAGCCGATTTTGTCTGCCGGACCTGATTATTCCGTTCCTGCAGACCTAGAGCTATCCCTAAAAACCAAGATCACCGAATACGGAGCTGCGCCAAGAAAGTTGGAAAGATCTCCATCGTGCGCTTTAGGTAAGAGTTTCCACTATTTCTGCAATTATCAACAATTTATGATAACATTAAGCATAGGTCGTGAAAAATGTTGGTTAGAAAAGGTAGTTAGAAATTGGTCAGAGTCCTATAAATATTCCAGTTATACTAATTTCGAACGAATGTATTGGATCAACGTTGGGAATAAAAATCAGCTGCCTTCTCTATTTTTATTAGTCAACACCGACAAATCGCTTTCCTTTTCAAAGCTCACCGGTCGAGATCTGGTGAGTCTGCTCGAAATGTATTGTGAAAGAAGTCAGGTGCTTTATTGTTTTGCCTTGCAAATGGTTAAAGAGCAACCACCGCTGGATAAAAAAAAGATACTTGTGGCTGCAGAGTACAAAGAGGTATCGTTTTTACATTTGAAAGTGAAAATGTGGGCACTTATAGTAGTACAAATTTACAATGTTTAGATATAAATTTATAGCAAGGATTATGAATACTATCAGTTATTATACCTGCAAATTCCTTTTATGCAGTTTGAGGAGCGTGATACTTTTTTCCGTGCAAAACTTTTTTGCACGACTTTTTTGCACGGAAAAAAGTATCACGCGTTTGAAGACATATCGCTTTTCCTTTCATTTAAATCAAGTTTGACAATTTTCACTGTTTGTTTTATATTTCTACTCATAAACATGCTAACGATGTATTATTACGCTTACAATAATAATAATAAATACAAAGAATCCATTTAGAAAGCATGGTAATTTATGGCCTTATATAACGAGCAACTTTTTATAAACGTTAGTGATTTAGTTTCAACAATTTATAAACAACTCTGTCTACAAAAGTCCCATAAAGGTTCTCATTCTCTGGCAAAATGGAATCTTCAGTGAAGCCTAAGCGAATGGGCACTGCTCGACTTTTTGTGTTCTCAGCAGCACAGCAAATCCGTATTTCCTGCAGTCCAAGTTCATTAAAACCGATTTTGATCAATTCGGCACAACATTTCGTGATCAGCCCAAATCCTTGGAACTCCTCTCCAATCCAGTATCCTATTTCAGCATTTTGAGCAGTCAAATCAACAGTATTAAATCCGACAACTCCGGCTATCATCTTTAAATATATACAATATAGAAACTATGTGTTCCTCAAAAATATAATGCGCCTAACAGAAAATTATCGAAAAATCAAGAACTTGTGTGAAAAGTGACCAAAATAATGAAATTTTAATATTAGTTAAATGTGGAAAAAAAGGGCGAAGTTTATAACATGATATCTTTATGGTTTTGATGCGTCCCGAAAGTGATTGATACGAGATTTCTAATATGTATTAAAAGTTGACCAAAAAATGAGGAAGAAAAATAAATTATCGTTAGATAGGCGAAAAAGGCTCACTGTGCCAGGTTCCTTGCGCCAAATATCCGAAACACGGTCCCAAAGTTTCAATATACATGGAAAAGAATTTAAAATTGAGGTATATTCAAAGGCTTCATTATCCACAAAACTTGGCAGGCACCAAAAAGATCTTTTTCGCTTATAAGTAAGACTGGGATTTTTACGTGCGCTAAATCTCGTTTTAAGTACATAATAAGGTGCGCTAAAAAGTCCAAAATAGGCTAAAAACCTAAAGACGGTATTTTAGGTTTTCATGGTTTTTAGGCAAAAATCGTTATTTACCCGTTTATCATTTATTTTGCGATTTATGTATATTATAATTTTATTTGAACTATTTATTCACGAGTTTTTCAAAAAAATTTCAAACATTTTCCAAAAATAGGTGAAGAAGCGCATTTTAGGTGTTTTTAGATGCCCTACCTAAAAAAATATTTTAGGTTTTTCTAGGTGCGCATCTAAAAATCCGATCCCTACTTATAAGAAATCTCGGATATTTTTAAGCTATCAAACAGTTTCGTGTCGCATTAGAACCATAAAGATATTAGGTCGTAAACTTTGCCATTTTTTCTTGGGACGCCCTGTATAATGTTTATACTTTAAAATTGTGAATTTAATGCTTACTCCTTTGTAAAAGATTCCAAACACAAGCGATTTGTTCTGTAGGCGAGCTTCTTTGTTTGTATTAATATATTGAAGTGTGTCTTCTTCTTTAGTACAGTTGTCCAACCAAGGAAGCCATTTTCGCAAATAAGCTCTATTTTTATCAGTTAAAGAAAATAATACGTGAGTGTCAGAATCGTCAAAAGTGCGCAATAATAATTCGTTTGATATTTCTCTCTGTGAAGGAATGTCGTTTAATTGCGTCATGGATAAGTATTGAAGGCACTAATAGTAAGTTAGAACCAGGGAAAACACTACAATAAACTTTATTGAATAAAGTACCAGATTAAATTATAATATTTGGGTTACGACAGAATTTCCGACAAAAGCAGAATATTTGCCTCCAAATTTGAGTGTTAAATCATAAAATATGATGAAATTTCTGTAGAAGAGACATAAGCAAATGTGAAATGCAAACAAAAGACTAGACTATAAAATGTGTGTTTCCCTTCCACGTCTCCGGACAAACGATGTGTGAATAAGCAGTGAAGAACAGTCAAACTCGTCATATGTAAATAAAAATATACCGTATTTTCTCTAATATAAGCCCCGGGGCTTATATTATTTCAATCCCCCAAACTTGGACAAAATTTTTCTCTAACCTCTCATTTTTACACACTATTTCTCTTTCTCTAGGGGGCGTCTATTATAGGGGGGCTTCTATTATAGGGGGGGCTTATATTAGAGAAAATACGGTAGTAGAATACAATCTTCTAACTTTAGTTTCTTCCTCAAAGTTGTTCCGTTCTGTATAATCGAACGAGAGAAATTATAATAATTAACATTTAAAATAACAAAACACATATAGCAATTATGAGCTAATTGTTGATCTCAAGCATTTATGTTGGCTGAAATCAGTTACATTGTGTTGTTGTCGCAGGGTAATAACCCTCGGTAAAAGTCCCCGGCATGAAACACGACATAATTCACTTTTGATGCCTAAAGACGTAATAGCCATATAGAGTGAGTATGGCTATTACGTAGATAAATTCATAAGAGTTTATAAAAAGTACAGTCTATTATACATTTATCCGATTTGAGGCCTGGAATGATTGACTACCCATTTATATAGTATTACCTTTGCTGAAACCCACCGGCAAACACACAAAGAAAATCCTTCCATCTATCCGGAATCCTGCAAGTCGCTGGACGAAAAATTCATAAAATCAAATTTTGACGGAAACATTTATTTGAATCTTTTAGGTCATTTTTGCAGCTTTTTGGTAATCTTTGTGAGTTGGTCGTATTCAATTTTAACGGTTTTTGGAGATTTTTGAAAATCTATCAAAAAGGCGCGTATTTGAATCAATTTCGAAAATCTATCCAGTTATCTGGCAGGGTTTGTTGGTCCCGACGCTACCGGATAAATTGGTAGCAGACAGCATTTCATGGAAAATGTTTAATTTTATTCCAACGACATATTTTCCAAAGTGAAAATTTTGTTAGGTCTTGCCATTCTCTATCTATCAAATACATTTTCATCACATTTTTATTTAGACCTTTTCTTAGTTTAATTCTCCGCATACGTTGGAAAATATTGAGTTATGTTATCCATCCCAATATGGTTTTATTTTCCATATTCCAATTTTACGCTTCACTCTTCTCCATAATTGGCGCAATATTGTCACCTGAATTTCCAATTCACCTTGATTTATTCAAATAACCTCATAAATAAATAAGCTCAAAGCCTTTGTGGTGAAACAAGTGTGTTCCTTTTGCTGTCCTATCAATGGGTCAGGTCGGAAAGAAATTAAGCTTTGAATGAGTACGGTGGGCTCGTCGCTATATTCGTTGTGTGGTTAAATTTAGCAAAAAATTGTTAAGGAAAGAGAAAGTTAAACGCTAAATGATAATATGATCAAAACCGACGTTATATCACTGCGTGCTATAATGTCTTAAAATCTGAAATACCGTTATATTTATAAGTGATTATGAATTGAACAAAGGTCCTAGGTCCTTTCACCCCACTGACATTTTTATCTATAATTTTTTTCTGGAACATTCTAGAAGAATGAGCTCAAAAGAAAGCTAAGATCCAGGGCTTTCCGACGAACTCATATGAGCCGAATCTCGGTACAGAATGTTCGATATCGGAGGCTTTTTATGCCAATTTCGAGGGTTTTTCGCATAAGCTCTCGAAATTGGCATAAAAACCCTCCTTGAATATTCTGCGCCGAGATCCGGCTCATAAGAGTTCGTCGAGAAGAAAGAAAAAACGTTATTGATAAAAACGCCAATTGGGAGTGAAACGACCCCTTCCCGTCGGTATTATATATAGTGATTTTCTTTTGTATAATGTGACACAAACTGTGAAACATAATCGCCTATAAATTTTATTCAACTTTTCAAAGGTATTACCCTGTTTCGGTTTCCGGCCATATAATGCTCATTGTCGGTTTGTTTAGTGTGCAAAGGTGCTTAAGATTTATTGTCTTTAACTTAATGGAATTTGTTGTCCGTTGGCAGTGACTGGGCTTAAGCAAATGTTATTTTAATGAAATTGTTGGTGGGTCTTTCCCACATCGAAGACCAAAACCAATCCGACGTTTCACTGACTTGTCCCTAATTCATCATTAATTACGCCGTCCCCATTGACAACAACACAAACTTATGTTTTGGTGACGGATTAACAACCAAACCGCGATTTTTGTCTTAAATATTACTCTTGCATTACCGTTTATATTGTTGATGTAAAATGGTATGATTTTACTTCACAAGTATTCAATATTAAACAAATGAAATTGCCATCATAGCGGCAACTTCAAAGGCTTGCCACATAATCTTAATGAGGTTAGATAATACGGACATCATAAGATAACATCAGCTCTGCAAAAGACCGATGCATTAGATATAGCTTTAGGAGAATTTTTAGATGCTTGACGAATATCCAAATAGTAGCATTTATCTGTTGCTTATTGACATAATACCGGCGCGATAGTTGACAGCTATCGTTTTACAGGAGGATTCTAATCCCTGAATTGATACCTTCTGCCTATTTTAACAGTTTAAGAAGAAAATCGCACTAATCGAACTGTGTGGGAATTGAACCTACACAAACTGCTTGGTAAACCTAATCTTTACCACTCGAACACCATTATGATATAAAGATAACCAGAGCCTTAATGATTGTTAATAATCTTTTCTCGATAGGGATGATTACCAAAGTGAAAGGTCAACCCTTATCATTTTCTTGCACAAACGAACATATGTATAAAGATATTGATCAATTTTTTGTTGTCTTGCCTAAATCTGCATTTTTGAGCAATTATTTGAAGCGTTAAAATTATTACATCCAATAACAATAATTGCAACCTAATATATCTTGAAGTGGATAATGCAGTGCCAAATTTAGCTTTATAACGGGCCGTTATATAACATATCCTTGTCGCGTGTTAAAGCATACTTCCAGTAAAATTTCAACATGTCAAATATGCTAATTCTCTTTGTCATTAGTGCTAAAGCATTTGTATTAAAATGTACGCAAAATAAGACTATTTGTATAATGTAATCAGAGTACGGTCTCTTAACACTTTCTGCCGTTATATTGGTTTTTTCTATGTGTCTTCTGTAGTAGAGGACTACTTGATTGTGGTTTAGTAAATAAAAAAATTGCTTTAACCTCAGAAAGCGAATCTAAAAATAAGGCGTTAACATGACAAAAATGAAATCAGCTTTATTTATACAATTATTTGCTTTCAGGAGACCATTATTCTTTGGCAAAGAGTGCAGCCAGAGATACCAGCATCGCTTCCTAACTTCCGCTCGTAATCTCAATATGCTGCCCACCCCGCCCAGTTTGTCCATGCTGGAGCACTCAATCATAAAAACAAAACCACTAGGGATGTCCCACTTTGGCGCAGAAGGCGACATTCTCAGACACTCGCCACATATTTACCCATTGTTTACTTTTTTTGACAGTTTGGGGATTACTCCTTTGTATACCATACTCCGGAATAATTTCTTTCTTCGTTTGACCACATGCCGAGACATAATGAATATGTGTGACAGGCCATAATTATGTTGTTTGGATACACCTGTGTGGGATCCAACAAATTGTGTTCGATTTTATAGCATGTGATTATTCTTTATGGGATTAACGTTAAATTTGTTCGCATTCCAACACAAAGGCACTGTGTATCTGTGAAATAATAGGTTGTGTAATATTTGATACAATACATATTTCAGGTGCCATTATGGCCACACACTCACTGCCATGTATTGCAATATTATTATTTTCTATATTTTATGACGTGTCAACTCGCTATACCAACGATGACGCAATAGTCGTTCAAAATCCAGATTATAAAAATTTAATCAAGCCTACATTTGACTCTAAAAATCTTCCTAATGATAATTGTAAGTTTTGATAATATAGCAATATGAATTAAGCGAGACTTAAAAAACAGGGATGTGATAATAGTTGGCGTTATAAAGCTGTAACAAATCGCGCCCAATTTGAATCAAACAAATATTCACAAGTGAAGGGATTTTATTATATAGCTTTTTGGTATAAATGGCTTTTCATGATTACATCAGGATTTCGTGTAATAGCAAAACATTGCCTATTTTTTACACGAGGATATCCATTAAAATGCATTGGTATGGTCTCAAATGATATAACTTCTAGATCATGCTATTTATTTGTTGCAAACTATTCTCATAGGGTTGATTGGATTTTGAAGTAAAACTTAAAGTTGGCCTAGGTATTTACTAAATTCTTTAGCAAAAAAATAACCAGACAGACGCTGAATTATGAATCTTGTAAATTTTAGATAAATCAAAGAGCCGTGGTAATAGAGCTCAGTTAGAGTTTATGCAGAAGTTATTTTATCAGTTCAAAGAAGACGTCTCTTCCCTGAAAGGTGGAAATACTGTCAAAAGTTTTCGGCCGTTTATTGGTTGGTGTTTAATTTGATGTATTCGATCAAAATTAATGGCTTCTTTGCTATGTACTTAAGTTAAGTAACTTATATATCCTTGTCAACTGGGAGATTGGCTCAGGGAACCCATATTTAAATCTGATAAAAATTTGTTTTGCATCATAAAGTGTTTAAAATGTGTGACGGAAAATACAATTTAACTTTCGAAATGTTCGAAATATCCCAGTACTTTTCAAAGAAAGTTAACTTCTGAATTTGGTGTTCGATCAAAATTGCAAAATGTTCGGGTTTTGCTAGTCTTATCAAACATTGAAATTTGTATATCTGCCATATTTACATAACCACCTGAGAGCATCACTAAATAAAGAACTTGAGTGCGCATAGCCATTATTGCGCATTTCAACAGATGATTGATGGGGATTTATGGCGGCGACCACCCTATGACAATTTGGTGCAGGGCAGCCATCATAAATACCTTTGATACTTACATATAGGCATAGTTACAGATAGGCGCATATAAAGCAACAGATACACATATTGACAATCAATAATAAGGAAATGAATAGATAATTAGTTATAAAAAGTAATTATGTACTTTATGTTATAATTGTGTACTAATATTTTACAAAAATATTTCCACATTTTCGGTGTAACCAGCGCATATGTTCTATTATATCCTAAAAAGTGACACGAAAACTTTATGTCAATTGTCCCAAAGGAGGCATAAATTTAGTCGAAGAGTACAATATCTGGATCCTTGAAAATGTTTTGATGAATCAGATTTTAAGAGGGCCAAAAAGTAAAGCGTGTGTTTGCGATAGTTACACAACAAAATTAATTATAGTTAATTTGGTAGTTAGAAATAAAATGTTACAGGGACTAATAAATATACGCAATTAAATGTAGTAGAGAAGCAACGGTGCTTAAGCATATTAGTGAATAACCAAATGGCCATTTTCAAATATCTGTATCAAACATTTTGTTTTTGTATTTTATGAAAGTGCGCTTGATATATGAGGATATTTATTAAAAACTTCTGTGAAAAATATGTGAATATTTCGCAGAAAACATATTCAAAGAAACATTACGCAAGAACTAAAAACAAAAACTTTCAGAAAAGAATAACAAGTGTGGTGGACATAATGGTCTAATGTTTTGGTTGGATTCGTTAGAACCAGACGATGAGGTTAGTTATGTGTTGAAATATGAAACGAAATTTTATGCTAGAAAGCAATTTTTATGTATAATGTGAAAAATGTAATACAGTCTTCCCTCTCTAATCCGACGCGATCCGTTTTGGCCAAAATGTGTCGAATTAGAGTGGGTCGGATTAGAGAGTGTCGAATTAGAGAGGGTCGGATTAGAGAGGAAATTTCCATACAAAAAAATCCATCTCGGCCAAAAACCGTCGGATTAGAGAGGTTGATCCCAAAAATGGTCAAAAACACACAAAAATGCTTGCAAAATTTTGAAGAAAATTTTAAATCTAGATAAAGTTTTACTTGAAAAATTGAACTTTTGGCGAGAAATTCAGAAATTTCCTCCGGCGGCCGCCATTGGCGGCGGCCGGAGGAAATTTGTGAAAAACAAAAGGAGGACCCTCTTGTCACTTTTCGGGCCTGACCCCAAAAATGTGTCGGATTAGAGAATTTATATATATATGTCGGTTTAGAGAGGGAATTTCCATACAAAAAATTCCGTCTCGGTCAAACCCCGTCAGATTAGGGAGGGTGTCGGATTAGAGAGGGTCGGATTAGAGAGGGATTCCATAGGACGCACCCGCGGCTCCGCCGCGGACCGTCACAGGGGGCCGTCTGGGGGCTGAAAATGGTACCATTCGTCTTCTCTCGCCGAGAGGAAGCGATTGACGTATCACTCGCCCAAATCCGAGTGGGGCGTGAAAAGTTGGCTTTGAGAAAACCCCCCAAAAACTGAAAAATGGCGTTTTCTCGGTTTTCGTGGCGGGACCACCCCAATTCTGACATTGATAACCCCCCCTAAAATCATGGGTTTTGGGGGGTACTCGCGAGTTTGGGGTCCGGTAGTGGAAAAAACGGGAGATTCTATTCGTTGGTGACCCACACAGTGCGCCTTAGAGGGACTCGAAGACTGTATCATATTAGGCATCATCGAGCGAATTGACTACTTTCTTATCACTCTTTTCAGCTGGATTTACATACTTTTAGTAGCAAAATGTTGAAATATATAAAGAAAGTAATAATATTTGTTCAATATATAATTAGATTGTTTTTAACTTTCTGAATTTTCTAATCATAAAACTTTAGATTCTACACGCATACTTGCATTTCTATAGGCCGCCGAGATTTGATTATCACAAGTCTGTCCTATGGAAATCGAAAAATCTTGAAGCAAAGTCATTATTCCCGTTTAAAGTTGAAGCAATTTATGATTGCAAGTTAGCTGTTAAACTGAACAGATCAGGCAATATCGAGCACAATTGGATAAGCTTTGATGTCAAAAAATTCCTTCAAGGTTCCCTGAACAACAACATGAGTTCAATGCTTTTTAAGGTAAACAACTGGTTAATTTATGAAATCTTTAAATATTATATTTTTATGCAAAAAGCAAACTGTCTTTATACATAATAATAAAGTTTTAGATATCACACAACGACAAGCTGTTATCCGAAAGTCAGTTAATGCACCTCTTGCGACATCAGCTACCTTTTCTTACTGTATTCACAAACTCTGCAGGTATGCAGAGAAAGATTGGTCCATTTGAACTGCCTCTCTCGGAAAAAGACCATACTCGCTTGAAAAGGACAAAGCGTGACATCCAGAATTATCCAGAAAATGACAGGAGGCCAAACAGAATCCGATATAGCAAAAAGAGACAAGCAGATGGCGACACATATTATAGCTACGACGTGACAGAAAACAGAACCCCAAGCAAAACAAGACAACTTGTTCCCAAGCTTAGAGCTGAATTTCGAACGTTCCGGCCAGCGGGACCGAAAATTCTAACTCCAAGGAAACAGGTTGTTATACCGTTATCAATACAAGAAATCGGTAGTCCCTGTTTTTCGGGATTACTTGAATTTAGAGTACACTTCAAAATCTCGGGTAGGCGTACCATGATTGGCAAATTTTTTATGTATAAATCATCAATGACACGTGTAATTTCTTAAAATATGGAAAGAAACAATTATTTACACGCGGAAAATCTGTCGAACCGTGATTCCATAAATGCCCGTGATTTTTTGAATAAGTGTTCTCCAAGCTAAAGAAGCGCTTGATTTTCGACATTTGAAAGTTATTGAATAGTTGCTCTCGTAGAAGTAGTACGTGTATGCTATATTCGGTTTTACCGTTTCGTTTATGCTAACATCTGGCTATTTAATTTAATCAAGGAATGATGATCTTCCTGGTAAAAATCAAAACGGAGAATGTGATTAAAGAAGAGTCCAACAAAATCATTGACATTACAGAAAAGCCGTCTCCGAAAGTTTCCTTATTATGATCTATCAGATCCGATGATGGGCTTCGGCAAAGAAAAACTTCGATCTTCCAAACCCAATCGGATGCCCTTATCGAGTGCCACGCGCTTACCGTTTGAGGATGTGAGCAAAATAAATGAGATCAATTTGGACACTGCCGATCAGGACAACGACGTCACTGTGATGCTATTGGACAACGAGAAGTCAAATATAAATAAAGAAGTTGGTTCTTTGAATGTATGCTTTCATACAAAGTTTATTTAGAAGTGCAAGAGGCGCAGTCTGAAAATAAATTTCCGTGACATTGGATGGTCTAAATGGATAATTGCGCCGGAATCCTTTGAAGCAGGATATTGTGACGGATCTTGTGAACGTCCACTCTCTAAAGTAAGTTTGACAAATGTTATTAAAACTATTACACGAAGTCATTCCTAAACTTTAATAACGAAGAAAACATTATTTTGATAGAAATAACAATTGTTTGTAGTATAACATTAAAACGGAATTTCAAAATATAGACTAATTGAAAAATTCGATATTTCATGAAATTAGAAATCTGAAAGGACGACGTTTAGGATATAAATCCGTCAAACCACGCCATCATGCAATCTCTCTTGCGGGCCAGTAGCCCTGAAAATTCACATCTACCTCAACCGTGCTGTG
Organism: Ditylenchus destructor; assembly: GCA_022814885.1. Classification (NCBI taxonomy): domain Eukaryota; kingdom Metazoa; phylum Nematoda; class Chromadorea; order Rhabditida; family Anguinidae; genus Ditylenchus; species Ditylenchus destructor. Next base: position 5,611,467 of record JAKKPZ010000002.1, on the reverse strand, counting down.
CACCAGATTCAATGGACTCTCTAACTCTGCTTTATTATGACGAAAACGATAACGTCGTGTTAAAAAATTATCCCAATATGATAATCAACAGCTGCGGATGTGTGTAATTAATTCAGTGAAAATGTAACTAAATAATTTGATGTTCGCATAAATAAATGTATTTATTCATAATATTTTACTCATCTGGTCAAACTTTTGCAGAATTTAACCAATAAACGTTTTTCTTTACTAAACATTTAGAATTTATCTTTCCTGAATGTAATTTAAATAATTACATTAAAAAAGACAAAATATTTTGACAACAACATAAGCCATATTTTATGGTCAACATCTAAATATTTAATCCTAAATTTGTTCCAGAATAATATGTTTTGAATACGACGAAACTATAGAGAAATCCGTGGAAAATGATCAGGTTAAGTCACAGACTTTGGATCCCCAAGACATTAGATAGCTATTTTAAAATCGATCTGTTTAAACCTCTAGATCAGGGATGTTATATGTCCTTATTTCTAAGATTTGTCCTTATTTTGAGGGTCCAAATCTTAGAAAAATAAAATGTCCTTATTTCTAAGATTTGTCCTTATTTTGAGGGTCCAAATCTTAGAAAAATAAAATGTTCTTATTTCTAAGATTTGTCCTTATTTTGAGGGTCCAAATCTTAGAAAAATAAAATGTCCTTATTTCTAAGATTTGTCCTTATTTTGAGGGTCCAAATCTTAGAAAAATAAAATGTCCTTATTTCTAAGATTTGTCCTTATTTTCGGCCAATGTCCTTATTTTACGCAATATCCAATTTCAAATGGGAATTTTTGAAATAAAAGCAACTTTTCCTAAAAATTTTCGCCTGCGGCGCTATTTGGATGCCATTTTTCTCCAAGTATTTAAAAATAGTGCAAATTTTTATGAATATCGCCTAAAATTGAAAAATTTTCGCCTGCGGCGCTATTTTTTCATTCATGCAGAATAAAATATTGGCATTATAGTTTCGGCGCGAATTTTAAAAATTTGGAAAAATGCACCCCTAAGAATACACTTGGAAAAAATTTTTGCTAAAAAACCATAGGGGGGACCCTATGGTTTGAAAAAATTATAAAAATGTCCTTATTTTTGACCCCGAAATCTTAGTTTTTGGGGCAAATGTCCTTATTTTTGGAGCCGAGTCTATAACATCCCTGCTCTAGATTGTCCTATATATAATGTGCAGGTGGACTCTGGAAGGCTTAAAAAGTGGCTTTATCCAGAAAAATCCATTTTTTGAAAATTTGACTCTTGAACGCCGAAAAGGCTGAAAATTGCAGGAATGGGGTATTTCGATACGCTGAATCCGGAAATGGAATCGGTTTTTGGATTTTTGACCCAAAAAGTGGCTTTATCCAGAAAAATCCATTTTTTGAAAATTTGACTCTTGAACGCCGAAAAGCTGAAAATTGCAGGAATGGGGTATTTCGATACGCTGAATCCGAAAATGGAATCGCGTTTTGGATTTTTGACCAAAAAAGTGGCTTTTTCCGTAAAAGTACATTTTTTGAAAATTTGACTCTTGAACGCCGAAAAGGCTGAAAATTGCAGGAATGGGGTATTTCGATACGCTGAATCCGAAAATGGGTTCAGATTCGGGATTTTTGACCCAAAAAGTGGCTTTTTCCGTAAAAGTACATTTTTTGAAAATTTGACTCTTGAACGCCGAAAAGGCTGAAAATTGCAGGAATGGGGTATTTCGATACGCTGAATCCGAAAATGGGTTCAGATTCGGATTTTTGACCCAAAAAGTGGCTTTATCCAGAAAAATCCATTTTTTGAAAATTTGACTCTTGAACGCCGAAAAGGCTGAAAATTGCAGGAATGGGGTATTTCGATACGCTGAATCCTAAAATGGGTTCAGATTCGGATTTTTGACCCAAAAAGTGGCTTTATCCAGAAAAATCCATTTTTTTTAATTTGACTTTGAAAATTTGACTTGATTTGTGACTGAAGTTGACAGAGCCCCGATTAGAGATTTAAGTTACCAAACCCATGATTCGAGATTTAAGTTACCAAACCCATGATTTGTGATTGAAGTTGACAGAGACCGATTCGAGATTTAAGTTACCAAACCCATGATTCGAGATTTAAGTTACCAAACCCATGATTCGAGATTTAAGTTACCAAACCCATGATTCGAGATTTAAGTTACCAAACCCATGATTCGAGATTTAAGTTACCAAACCCATGATTCGAGATTTAAGTTACCAAACCCATGATTCGATATTTAAGTTACCAAACCCATGATTCGAGATTTAAGTTACCAAATCCATGATTCGAGATTTAAGTTAACAACTGGCCAACCCTGGGGAGAACAACTGGCCAACCCTGGGGAGGACAACTGGCCAACCGGGGGAGGACAACTGGCCAACCCGGGGGAGGACAACCGGCCAACCCTGGGGAGGACAACTGACAAAAATATGATAACTAATACCAAACCACCAGAGATTCTAACGGAAAAAACCGAAAGAATCCCGAAGAATCCTGAAGAATACTGAAAAATGGAAAAAATAAAACTGAAAAATCGAAAATTTGAAAAATGGAAAAATATGATAACTAATACCAAACACAAGAGAATTCGACGGGCGCGGCTTTGCCGCGCCCTTTCAACTTGACTAGTTAACTTAAATGCTCTATAACAGTTCTGGAACATTATTTCAAAAAAGATGATATGTCAGAAAATATAATATCACAAAAATGTCAGAAATATGTCAAACTGTACAGTATATATTAATTAATTTTCTTCTTTAAATTGCTTTGACTTGCTTAAATTTGCTCTTTAAAATTTTTTCTATTTTAATCGTTGCCGAAAACAAAAAGGTGCTTCTCTCTACTCTCTAAAACAATTTTTAGAAAAATTTCGCATTTGCTCTCATTTTGACATATTTCTAAAAAAATTTATTTTTGTTACATTTTCTGTCGAAATATTTACTATAGAGCTATTCCCAGAGAGCAGACTAATTCGGAACATTCTGGAACGTTCTAGAGGTTTAAAAATAATGTTTCCAGTGTTAAAATGGCCGCCGATCCAATGACCTGCACTGCATTCCGTTAACCGTCCAAAATGCCCTATTATTCGTTATCGATCTCGAACTTAAAAATACTTTGCTCTTTTAAAATTTTGGCCGTTTTCAACGAAATACCTGTTATTATTTTGTGCACTCGTCACATAAATTACAAAAAATCACTACTAATTAAATGTTTTGGCCCGTACTGGATTCAAGGAGCTCGGCCACACCCTGCAGTCTCTTTTTAGAACAGACAGTGTAATAACGCCTCTGGTGTCCACAATTCTTATATATATAAATGGCGACGATGTTACCAAAAGTCATCGTCTGTTCCAACACAAATATATTTAATCATGAATATTGCATATTGCCTCGCACTACTTGCATTGTGCGTATTGTGTGTGTTCGGTGGTGAAGCTGAGTAAGATTTTGATTTGGGCTAATGAAGAATAATGGGTAAATTATGTGAAATATGGTACTTTTATAATGCATGCTTTCTTTAATTATTTACTTTGCATGCGCTATTTTTAAATTTACTTACTATAATATAAATAAATGGAATAAATAACTGAAAAATAAAAATATAATACCAAAAACATTCAATTTGAAAAACCGTTATACCAATCTCCTCGTTTTCGCCATCTCCAAATTTCTATCTCAGTCATAGACTAAACCTGGAGCTTTCTCGTGATTTTTGTTGCAGTTATTTGTGTAACAGATTTGAATTTCTTGTACTATATTTTCGCAATATAACAGGTTTGCAATGAATGCCAACGAATGCCAATGGCACCGAACCTTTTGTGGTACAAAAGAGTCGAATTTGTTACATTCAAAGATTAACGTTTATGGTAGCTTAGCTTTTTATGGACTCACAAAAAATACAACTAACAGCAGTTGCAATAATAATTGTATTGTGTAATTAAACATGTTAAATACACGATTTTTTACAGCGTTGTTCATATTCGGGCACGCCGTTTCAAAGGCGGATACCAGCAAGTTGGAATGGATCCTCGAGAGTTTAATTATCCGCACGATAAAGGACCAAAGGAAGGAAAGGGCTTCGGCGACAAAGGCGGGAAAATGGTCGGATTGGGGAAAAACTTCTCTCGCCCATAATAAATAACATATAACTTTCAACTGCCATAATTTTTGATAATTTTTAATCCATTTACTGTTACTTAATTCGTTTATAAGAAATAATAAATAAAGTTTATGTTATGTGTCATTAATTGAGTAACTTAGAAGAAATTTATATTACAACTGGCCATCATGTACTTCTCATGAGTGATTTCAATTTCGACATTTATCCCAGTGAAGAAATAACTGTTTAAAACATTTGCGCAATATTTGGCATTGTGTTCTCAAAGAGGGATTTCAGTACAAAAAATTTCGGTTGTTATTTTAACTATTAATATTCCATCTATTTGATTCGCATTTGTTATTGACATATTTCCAGGAATCATCATGTCAAAATCGAAGTAAGAATTTTAATATTTTGCAAATCTCATATGGAAAGAGAATTCGTATGTTATTAATTTGTCGACTGTTAAAAATCTGAGGCAAAGTCTGTTTATAAATTTTTATGAATGTAGAAGTAAACTGCTTAAATTTTGTTGCACAGGTGTTGTGGAGAAATTTAGTTGATTAGCTAGTAATTGTTTGTCCACTATGTAATCTCCATGAATACCTCTAGTATACTCCATATTGTGGAATGTATGTATAATTTTGAGACAAAACTATTCATCCGCAAGGATAGGGAATTCAGTTGATTAAAAACTTGTTAAAGAATGGTGCATCAGTTTGAAACAAAACGAATATTACTCTTGATAACGAACTCCAGAAAATTGCACCTTATGACAATTAGTTTTACTTTAGCAATGAAACTATTGATAATTAATACAAATTATCCGACATTTCTACCTAAGCAACGTTCAAATTTATAGAAAATCGCGAAAATATTATGAAGAAGAACAAGCGAGCGACGATATTTACGATGAAATCGATCATTTTCACATGGAGAGAGACAGCATTCTGTTAGCTGGCACAAAAAAACGCCCAAAGAGCAGAACAAAAGAGATTCTGAGTGTCCGAGTAGACGAATCCGAGGATGACGATTTTGATCAAATTTATGATGAGGAGGCCTCGCAAATGAATAATGATGAGGAAGGGGCTGGTAAGAATTCGCTACCTGATCTATATGGAAAAATTATAAATTAAAAAGACTATTTTGGTTTTCGCAGCCAATATTTTTATTTAAGACTTTAGAAGACCTTAAGCAATAAATTGTAGTAGTAACTTTGTAACTTATAATCCGATAGCATGTGTTAACGAACACAAGTATCCATTATTAGTTCGGCTAATATGTCGTGATGCAATGCTTAAAGCTAAATTTCTTTTACATAACGTAAGATCGCTAATGAATGTTATATACCATTCGATAGCCAAATCTTTTCTCTAAAAAAGGTTTTTCCCTTGCCTAGGTTTTACTTCTTCTTCCCAAAAAATTATTAGATTCCCGAAAAATCCGATCCCAAAAAATTGACAGTTGAGTGAAACATACCAAAGTCATCAATCAATATTCCTCAGTCTCGCAATTTATAACTTTTATTTGCGAAAAACTCAGATATTTGATATTCCATTGTGCAGTGATGTGGAGTAACTTGTGTGTTAATAACTAATTTTTACAATATTAGTTGTAAATTAATAATTATTATAATATTTCGTTTGGTGATTGCTGAGATATGACCAATTAAAAAAGACACTGGTAGAAATAATAAAAAATTTCGATGTTTCCGCATTTCTCGGTTTATGTCTCATCTTCAAGCGATCATATCTCACAGGGCGCCAATCAACAAAATGGTCTGTAAATAGCATGTGCTAGGGTGGTTGATATTAAGTGCAAAAGCCGCAATGCCACTTTTTGTTTTATGTCAAAATATTCGATATTTTACCGATGAAATTTGCCAAAAATTGTCAAATATTAACATTTCGGGTTTGTTTTATTAGATCCCCCTTAATATAAAAGATTCTCCACGGTTAAAAACCAAGTTATATGCCATTTAAAAGAGCTGGTGTGGGCGATCATGATGGTGAATATTACTAAGAACATTGATCAATAAACGATTGAAATATGACTGTTTGAAAACTCCATCAATAGTTCTTAGCAATATTAATTTTTAGATAATTGTAATCAATAATATTAATGAAATATGTAAATTTTAGCTCCTGTGAACGTCAACCAATGGGGTAAGAAACGGGCCAACTACTACGGCACTTCGTATGTGGACAAAGACTTTGGCGGGGTGCATGATTCCGATGAAGAAGAAATGCTGGAGTTGGAAGAAGAAGACGCGATTGCAAGACAGAGAAAGCTCGATGTGGCCAATAACTACGTTGATCTTGATTTTGCATTGCACAATGATGATACACAATCTGCTAACGACGAATCTGACGAAAGTAGTACTGGCGAGGAAGATAATGCACAGGCAAATAAAAAGGTATGTAGCTGAGACAATAATAAAAAGCATTTCATTGCTTTGTTACATGGCCAGTATCAATTATTTGTTGTTTAAAAAACTATCTGAAAAAAGAAATAGGATTGAGCAAACCTGGAAAATACTCAATTCCATCGTTTTAGTAATTCCGAGTTTTTGTTCTGGATAATTATCCGGCCCTTGGGACTTGTACATTTTCGAAAATCCAATTAGATTTCGGTTTATTGTTTTTCAGGTATCTGAAGTCAAAGTTACGAAAAAGCAACTCAAAATGAAGAGAAACACAACTGAAAAGTCGGAAAAACAAACTAGGGTGCATTTTGCTGCTGATAATGACATTGATGCAAATGAAGCTCACGACGACATAGAATGGGATCAAAATGTGGAAGAAAAGCGTGGTATTAGCTATGAGGTAAATTAAAGATGCTTACAATTTTAATTAACAGTTCATATGTTAGTGGTAAGTATACGTCATATTATTATGTGTAAAATAAAACACTGAGCCTTTCAGTTCCGCTTAATTATTTTATACAGCCATTTCTAATTACTACTGTTGAGCGAATATACCATTTAATATTATTCCTGAACCGATAGTAAAGACATATTGCTAGTTTTAACACAAAATAAAATTAAGATTAATAATTATTACGTTTTAATGGACCATTAAAAATTTCATCTTTATATAAAAGATCTGCTTAACCGAATAATTTGGTTAATTGCTAAAATTTTAGTTGTTTAGATGCAAAAGAACAAAGGACTAACTCAAAAGCGCAAGAAAGGCACTCAGCATTCTCGCCTGAAAAAACGAAAACAGTACGACAAAGCTCTGATTCGTCGTCGGTCTCAAGTACCGGATGTACGACGAGAAGAAAGGAAATACGACGGAGAAAAGAGAGGCATTAGAGCGTCGACGGTCCGCAGTATAAAACTTAAGTAATTATGTTTCGACTGTTGTTATTGGTTGTTATCGTTTTTGAAATAAATTGTTATAGTTTTTTTAAATGTCCTGAACATTAGCTTTGGAACATCTTCGCTTCCAATTAAAATATGATTTTCAATTTAAACTCTTGATAAACATATGTAGCGAAAATGCACAAATCCTTGGAATAGCTAAACTGGTATAGAATGAAAACTATTAGAATCATAGTGTTCTATAAGAGGGTATAAGTCGCCACGCAATATCGAGCTTTTTTCACTATATTCAGCATATCGTATATTTTATTATGGTTTCTCTGAGGGCACATTTACATAAAAACATGGAAGAAAATAGGGGTAGGAAGAATCATTATTTCTGAAACGCCATTTTGCTCCAAAAATGACATTTTTCGTCAGAAAATGGCCATTTTAGGCCTTTAAATATGTTTTTATAAAAACAACTGTCCAAAAGCGAAGTGTTCTCCATAGTTGCTGATATTGGAACACCTGCAATAAGAATACATGCATATTAATTTAACCATAACTTCTTACAAACCAATGGCATACCTCAAGGAGGTAACGCAAGTCCTTTATTAGCTGATCTTACATTAACCGCATTAGAATTCAAATTTATGTCTAAATGTAAACTATATTGGCTTAAAAAAGAATTATCATTATCATTTAGATATATTGATGATATATTCAGTTTCAGCAATTCATTAAATAAATATTCGAAAGAAATATATGGCACCGAGTTGGAACTAAATAAAACAAGCAAGGAATTGCAAACGGCCTTTCTTGACCTCAACATAAATATAGAAAACCAAAAAATAAAAATATGCACCTACGATAAAACCAGAGATTTCAATTTCAAGGTGTTGAAATATCCTAAATTTAACTCATGCATTCCCAGCAACATGTTTAGTAACATTATTTTTACAGAATTAATACGTTTTAGTAAAACTAATAATCACTATAACGGACTAAAATTTAACATCACATTACTTTTCAATACTTTTATAGAAAATGGCTGCCCTGAAAGTCTAATCAATAAACAAATAAATCGAATAATCACCAATAAAAAAACTTTATTAAATTCATTAAATATCGAAACATTTAACATACTCAAAGAATTCAGGGCATTTAAAAAATAATCTACTTTCCATGTATTCACCTACCAACAAAATTCAAATTGTTTAAACAAAAGTATGTCTTGCCACGAATATAAAGCACATCTTAGATAACCAAACAACCCGATTAAAGCAACGCTATATTCGAATAATATGTGTCTCACTATGAATACGTTTTATGAAATTAATCGCTAATGATTTTCAAAAACTGAACAATTTGATTTCTTTTGAACCTTAAATTTTGCATTACGCATACATTTATCTGCCACTCGTATCTTTACCATAAACTATTGCTTATACTGCTCTTAATATTTACAAGAAATAAACACTTATTACTCATATTTCAGCACGCACAACTTCTTCGCATCAACTAAGCCACAAAAGCAATGTCCGAAAAAGCTGATTCTCCGAAGCAAAATGGATCCATAAAACGAAAAAGCGGCAAGAGCAACAATGAAGAAGGATCAAAGATCGCAATTAAGGTACGGTTTAATAGCACCTTTTCATGGAATTTTCTCTGTCTCTCAAAAATGTCATTAACCCTTCATTGCCTGGTGTATCCGAATAGATACGCTTTTGGTGACCCCCATAGGTGCCTGGTGTATCCGAATAGATACGCTAACTTTGGAGCAATTTTTGGCCAGTTTTTTGGCTTCCTAGCTAAAATCTGATATTACTCTTATACAGTCAACTTTTTGTCCTGAATAAGAATATCTAATTAGTTTTTGTTTTTTAGCTCTAAAAATTTTTTTAGAGCGCTCTAAAAAAGGTACACTTTTGAAAAATTCGAAATTTTGCGGAAAAAAATTTTTTTTGAGACTCAACAAAAAAACTAATTTCAGATTCGTGCTCAGCGCATCGAAATAGACCAGAAAAAGTGTTTTTTAGACATCTAAAAATTTCGAGATTTTTTTGAAAATTTTGAAACCATAGGGGGGGTATCATGGATTTTCGGCAAAATCTCGACTTTTGACCCCCCAAAAATTGGAAATTTTGGGGGTTTTTGAAAAAAAGAAAAAATACGCATCTAATAGAATCTCGAGTTCTACCCGTATACCAAAAATCAGCAAAATCTAACGCTTCGGCATAGGAGGGTGTTTTACCCCTCGGCAATGAAGGGTTAAGACAAAACAAAACAATAGTCCTTAGCCAATATCAAACAAAATTCAACCATCTGTTTTCGTACATAATAAATATTTCACTAAGCACAGATCGTAGGTCTATACTGATGAGGAACCGCCTACGATTTGTACATAAAAGCTGTATATAGAAAGGTTCTGAAACAGCTTTTATAGATTTAACAGTTTATAACCTTTTGCGTTTTATACGCTTCAATATTAATTTGCTTTTATATGCTTACTAACGAATTTTGGGACATGATGGCGTTTAGATCCGTATTTTGTGTAGCTTAATTGGATTTCCTTATGATGATTATTGTTTGGACAGTTCAATTTCATATTTTGATATGTTCTTTTATTTAAAACTACGAAAATAAACTGTCCTATCTTTCACAGCGCGCTTGAGTGATTTATTCAAAAGTAAAAATTCGTGATTTTAGTCAGCTATTGAATGAATAATTGTGGAATTTAACATGCCAATTACGTTAAATGATATAATTTTTGTGCGTTGCGTATATTTAATGTTTGTTTTTATGGCCCTAAACAATTAAAGTTATTATCTATTGTATAATTTTGTGGCATTGTGTTCTCATTCCAAAAACTATTTTTATATACAACCAATCAATTCATATTGCCCATCAAGCTACACCTTATTGAGATGAAGCGATATTGCTTGACACTGGACTTAAAAGACGATCCCAAGCTCATATCGGAGTATGAAGCCTATCATCGCGATGTGTGGCCTGAAATAAAGGAAAGCATCTTGACCTCCGGCATCACCAGCATGGAAATTTATCGTCATAGTAATCGCTTATTTATGATTATGGATACGTCGGATGACTTTTCTTTCGAGACAAAAGCTGAAATGGACAAAACAAATCCAAAAGTTCGCGAATGGGAGGAACTCATGTGGAAATTTCAGCAGCCGGTAAAGGATGCCAAGCCGGGTCAGAAATGGGTGCTCATGGAGAAAATATTTGACCTATGAAGTTCAAAATTTGACTTAATTTTGAAACGTGTTTTCATGTCCTTGAAATTTGAGATAAATAAATGTTATTGCCCACAAATACCCTAATACAAAAGTTCCAGATCTCCCTATGTATGTATGTCTGATGCCAATTGTTCCGGATTATCAGGCATACAGATCGGGGCGAGTGATATCTCAATCGATAGGTCTCGAAAAGTTAGGCCCGGGAAAATTGTCAGAACCAAAATTTGAATATTTGAATTCGCGCCAAAACGCAAAAACGTGTTTTTAAGGGTTTTGGCAGGGGGAAGTGATGTTTTTTATGTTCCCAATCGATTTCTGAGGCGATTCTGGAGTCCAGAATCGCGTCGAGTTTCGAGTCACTCGGCACAACCCTGTTCTGGACCACTTTGCTTTTTACACTTTTTGGTTTTGCGCATTTTTGAAAAAAGCCACTTTTTGCCCAAAAATGGCATTTTTTGATGCAAGGCGTCTACGAGTCTGATTTTTGGTACCCGGGGATTTTCGGATGCGCTGATCACGAATCTGACGTCAGATTCGAGGTTTGTTCTCACGAGGTCATGTTATTCTCACCAGGTCTCTCACGAGGTCAAGTTTGCCGAAGGCCGCGAGGTTCCGCTGACAAAGTCTCCCTTACTTTAGGCTAAACAACCCAATCTTACCGCCGCGGATGCACGCTAACCGCTTCCGAGTGAAGTGAGGGCCGCGAAGCAGCCCTCACTTTACTCGTCTGATATTATTTTTCTGATACCTGACATGTCTGTTAACTATTACGTTTCATAACTCACTCATTATTACTTTCTGTACAGGAATTCACATTCTGAATTTCCAGGCTAAATACTAGGGTTCGATCCCCCCGCGGGGATCCCCGTTTTCCCCGCTTCCCTCTTCCCCGTTTCTCCAAAGTTGACCCCAATTCTCAAATTTTCTTCACCGTCTGGGGGCTGTCGCCCCCAGACCCACTATTTTTTATAGTACTTTCTGTGCCCAGCTCGAATATTTCTTCGAAAAGGCTCTTCTTGTCTGGCGTCATTAAAACGAATGTTTCTGTTAGAATGGTTCAGATAGAATAATAGAATTTATTATAAAACAAAATAAAATGGCGACTCCATATTATTTAGAAAAATGAGTCATTTTCCTCTGAGCATGTCTAATTTTGCAAAATTTTCGCCTGCGGCGCTATTTTTTCTCTAACTTTGTATTACGTCTCATTGTTTTTCCAAAATTCAGGCCGAAAATTTGTGGAATTTTCAATATATAGTCAAAATTTTCAGTGTTATAATTTATTTCAATGATTTATTACAGTCAATTTTTAAAGAGAAAGCCAATTTTTTTGCAAAAAATTTTGCCTGCGGCACTTTTTTGCCGCGATTTTTCTACATAATTTTTCGAAAAAATGATGACAAATGTGGAAAATGGTCTAAATTAGAAAAAAATGAACAAAACCACGAAAAAGTGGCCGAAAATTGGAAAAAATGAACAAAAACAGTAAAAATTTATCAAAATTGCGAAAAAATGAACAAAAACATGAAAAATTCTAAAAAATGATCAAAAACATGAAAAAATAACCAAAAAGTGCAAAAGAATGAACTAAAACCCGAAAAAATGGTAAAATAAGGGCAAAAATTCGAAAAAAGGGCAAAAACTGGGAAAAAATTCATAAAAGCCCATTTCCCCGTATTTCCCTTCCCCGCACCCCCCGGGAAACGGGGATCCCCCTTCCCCGCCGATGCCGTTCCCCGTTTTCCCCTTCCCCGCCCCCTGCGGGGGGATCGAACCCTACTAAATACCACCAGAGGAAGTCCTCCTATTACTGAGGCATTATAAAATATATTTATTACATACTGAATTGTTTTACAATAATAATTAACACAGCATTAAAACTGAAAGTGAAAGAAACCATTAAATTTACTGCCACCCTAATATTTTATTTATTACTATTATTAGTAAATAATTTACATGAACAGATATTATTGTACAGAGATCCTTGAGTGTGTATTTTGTACGATTTTGCTTTCCGTTTGTGATATCAGTTATCAGTTTTTTCTGTCCTTTCAGCGGCTGTCTCCGGCATGCCTTCTTTCTTATTCTTGTCAGCATCAGTTTTCCCTTCAGCTTCCCAGTCATACGGAAACTCCTTAAAATAAACGCTAAATCATACGAATAAGAAAAGTTAACTTACATTTGCGCCTAATTTGATTAAGGCTTTCCGCAGAAGGTTGTAGATTTCGAAATATTTCGGCTCATCAAAGAACTGTCCATTATCAATTAGCTTTAGAATACTAAAATATTAGTATTTAGGGATATACAGTTATCTGAAGCATTTTATCCTAAATTTGCTCAAAACAGTTTGCATAATTTTAGCAATTATAATGGCATATAAATAAACAATCAGACATAAAAGATATGTTTTTATTGAAAAATTAATAGTGCAAAACTTTTTCGTCATGTTGTTTTCTCACGCTCTGACACGCATATTATCACTACATACTCATTAATAAAAGCTATCGCTACGAAATTGTTGATTATATTTTTACGAAAGCGAAACTCACTCAACATATTCGCGAGGGCATCCACCAAACAAGAGCTTATATTCGCGGCGTGCGTCTTTCTTCATATTTCCGATGTCGTCAATGTTCTGTAATAAAACAGAAAAATAATAAATTGAGTGCGCAAAAATAAAACTTTTTTTTACAATCATAAAAACATTTGAAGCTATTCGCTACGCAATATACGTAAACATTTAGATAGAACACTGTGATTTGTCCATTCTCTATCACTACAAAAAATTATTCCGAACATTTTAATACGAAATCAATAGTAATGACATAGTAAACTAGCATCTTTAACTCACCTTAACGTTTCGCCAAGGCAACCATCCTTTGGTGAATTCGACAACCATGTACAGCCATGTTTCGATATCATCCTGGCGACACATCTCCCTCTGACGGTGGCATGCGATAGAAGCGTACTTCACTGTACCGCGAAAACCAGCCACTTGTCGCGGTTGTTTAATTGTTCCATCTTCATGAATAAATTTGCGACACATTCCAAAGTCGAGCACATAGACCTAAAATTCTACCTTCAAAATTCTACTAGACAAATCATGATTTGCGTCCGTGACGCTTTTTTAATTAAATATGAATGTGAATTGAAAAATAATGAAGATATAAAATAAACCATCGACAAAGGGTATTATATTTTTCAGTTTTTATCTCTACGTTATAATAGACACCGGATGTCCCAGAATAACTGCCACACGATTTCATTATGTTTAGTTTTATCTTTTTGATGCCAAATTCAAATGTGGTGAAGGAAAGTGTATTAATAAAATCAAACATTCCATGTTTTTATTTGGTATATAACTTTCCTTTAGCACACGTGGAAGGGATAGAAAAAATATGTCAATGATACATGAGACCATATATTTTGATTGGACAAATTCATCACGATTTATCTAATGTTGTAAAAAAATATTTTTCCACTGGCAAATATGGTAAGAAAAATCTAACCTTACGCAATTCGTTCAACTCCTTTCGTCCAATAGTAAAATTGCCTGGCTTAATATCCCGGTGCAGGTATCCAATAGAATGGAGATCCTCAATTGCTTCTAGGCTTTGTATCGCAACTCCGACCGCAGTTCCTGGGCTAAACCTTTTTTGTGGCGCAGAATTACGGAGGTCCTAAAAACAAATAATAATTTACTTATTTATCGTGTAACATCACTGTTTTGAAAGTTTAACAGAATTGTTCATTTATCAGCGCAATCAAACTATAATATTATATAGACAGTAGTAGCACTTTTTTCGCAAAAAGTGGAGTATACAAAAGAAAGAAAGGAAAAATGGAGTAAGGTAGTGGTTGACACAATAATAATGACAGATGGTATAATGCGATAACTAGGGGGCGGATTTTTAGGTTCGTACCTAAAAATACCTAAAATGGGTTTTTGTACCTATTTTAGGTTTTTATACCTAAAACTTCCATTTTTTCGGAAATTTTTACATTTTTTGCCGGATTTTTTGCGGATTTGTTTGTATTATTTGCCATATTTTGACCGATTAGATTTTAGCTATAGTCCCAAATAAGGTCAAAAGTTAGATAAGATCCAGAGTTAACATTGTCTGTCAGAGATGACAGAAATCGCAAAAGTGCAAAATGGCGAAGAAGCAGAACTCGAAGTCGAAACAATGGCACCAAAGCATTTGGCCGTAATGAAGTACGCTCCGATGGTCAATTGCGATGTGGAAAGATCTTTTCCAATTTACAAAAATATTTTAACAGATAACAGAACAAGTTTTACTGAGGATAATCTAGAAATGTACATTGTATGCAATTATGAAACTCGTGAATAAATAGTTCAAATGCAATTGTAATAGCAATTTCCAGCACGCTAAAATTTGGTAAGGTAGGTAAAAAGTTCTTTAAAAATAGGTAACTGAAGGTAAAATAGTGTCATTTTATTGCAAAAATGTTTAAAATAGTTAATAATAGCATAAACACACAAAAACAACCATTATGGACCATTTTTGGGCCAAAAACCTAAAATACCTTTTTTTAGGTTTTTCGTACCTATTTTGGACTTTTAACTTACCTTTTTAGTAGGGTTCGATCCCCCCGCGGGGATCCCCGTTTTCCCCGCTTCCCTCTTCCCCGTTTTTCCCCCTTCCCCGTTTGCCACGGGGAAAACGGGGATCCCCGTTTTGAAAGCGGGGAAACGGGGAAATGACAAGCACCCCTAAGAATGCATCCGGCCGCGCCCGATAGGGCGCGGCCGGCGAAAATTTTGGGAAGTTTTCGGCGAATATTCAAATTTTTCAAAGAAAGTTGACCCCAATTCTCAAATTTTCTTCACCGTCTGGGGGCTGTCGCCCCCAGACCCACTATTTTTTATAGTACTTTCTGTGCCCAGCTCGAATATTTCTTCGAAAAGGCTCTTCTTGTCTGGCGTCATTAAAACGAATGTTTCTGTTAGAATGGTTCAGATAGAATAATAGAATTTATTATAAAACAAAATAAAATGGCGACTCCATATTATTTAGAAAAATGAGTCATTTTCCTCTGAGCATGTCTAATTTTGCAAAATTTTCGCCTGCGGCGCTATTTTTTCTCTAACTTTGTATTACGTCTCATTGTTTTTCCAAAATTCAGGCCGAAAATTTGTGGAATTTTCAATATATAGTCAAAATTTTCAGTGTTATAATTTATTTCAATGATTTATTACAGTCAATTTTTAAAGAGAAAGCCAATTTTTTTGCAAAAAATTTTGCCTGCGGCACTTTTTTGCCGCGATTTTTCTACATAATTTTTCGAAAAAATGATGACAAATGTGGAAAATGGTCTAAATTAGAAAAAAATGAACAAAACCACGAAAAAGTGGCCGAAAATTGGAAAAAATGAACAAAAACAGTAAAAATTTATCAAAATTGCGAAAAAATGAACAAAAACATGAAAAATTCTAAAAAATGATCAAAAACATGAAAAAATAACCAAAAAGTGCAAAAGAATGAACTAAAACCCGAAAAAATGGTAAAATAAGGGCAAAAATTAAAAAAAAATGGCCAAAAAATGTGAAAAAACCGAAAAAAGGCCATTTCCCCGTATTTCCCTTCCCCGCACCACCCGGGGAACGGGGATCCCCCTTCCCCGCCGATGCGGTTCCCCGGGGGGGGGGGGATCGAACCCTACTTTTCTTACTCTTCTTCTTACCTAAAAATCCGCCCCCTAGCGATAACAATATTTGTTATTCAGCTACCGTAAAACCTCTAATTTAACCCCCCCCCCTCTGTATGGCTTGTAATTCTTCTCTATTCTTAATCATAGGAAAAGAGCGCCTGCACACTATTTCATCAAAAAGGAAATCGGTTGCTTTTGTGTGCTAAAATTAATTTTACTACCAATTTCCTTTTTGACGAAATAGTGTGCAGGCGCTCCTTTCCAATGATTAAGCATAGAGACTGTTTATAAATCATACAGAGGGGGGTTAAATTAGAGGTTTTACGGTAGATTAGTTCATAACCAGCAGTCCAAAATGCCGAAAAATGACATATCAAAATGAAAAGCATCCTTAAATAAATGCCGCTTAAATTTAGCTATTAAACTCAAATCAATGATTGTATGGTTGCTAGAATTAATATTTCTCCTCAATATTTGAGATTTCATTTCTAGCATTTTATTATAAATTTAAAACAAACTTGAAGTGATCTGCCAACGAGAGTCATCACGACGTAATTGAAGTTTTCGACTCGTCCTTTGTCTTCGATATTGCAGAAATGACGACCACCAGCCTTTTTTAGTTCACTCAGTACGTGGACTTCCATCTTCGATAAGTATGATATTAATATTAGCTCTGTATTATTCATAAGCGTAGTTTGCAAAACATATTATTTTATAAGAGATCAAATAAAATAAAAACCATCAGATAATAAACTAATGAGTTTTGCGAACCATAACATTAATAAGTCTTAAATATTACCTTCAATAGCTGAATTTTCTCGTTGGCGCCTTCTACCTAAATATAGCCTTTCATCAGACTCACTTGCTTAATCGGATTTTAACATAAAATTCATGTATTGAGTTAAGAACAAGGATCATGTTTCTTACTGTATTACTGCTTCAGGTAGAGAGACAATTAACTTTAACCTTTTACATTATGTTAGTCAGTTGGCAGTAGCGTTAGTTTATATGGTTCTCATATAGGAATGTAACAAAACTGTAAGTTAAACCTGGTAGGTCTGCCAAAAACAAACCTTGAGTGCATAGTCGCCAGTCTTGTCTGATACTTTGTAAACGGCCCCGAACGCACCTTCGCCGAGTTTGCTAGCAATTGTCCAGCGTGTCACTTTCTTACCCGGTTCTAATTGGATCAGTTCGCCCATGTTGTGGTGTAATGATCTATAAAGTTGCCTAACATTAGAGATAATAATGAAACTAGAGATTTTAAACTTGTAGGATTTCGAAAATTGAAAAATATGTTTGTAATTGCGAGTTGCCTCTTTTAGAAAAGTCAACTTTGATTATTTGATGAAATGACATAGGATAAAATTTGAACCAAATGCACCGCATTCTTCAAATAGAAGAAAGCACACTTAACAACAATGTAAATTAAAAATGACAATTTGAATTGTTCAATAGTTCAAAGACGAACTCTTAGTTTCCCAAACTTTAACTAAAAAATAATAATTCTCAATAAAATCAGTTTCGGCACAATTAATTTTGTTAACAGAATTAGGCGTCTAGATTATTTATTTTATGATAATAATATTAATAGACCTAGTATTTAATTAAAATTGAAATAGACTACGATATGTGACAAAGCTTTCTTTTTCGTCTAGTGAAAGAAAGAACAATGTCTATAGTTTTGGAATAAATGGAATTTAACGAACACAAATAGTGTTCTATAGAATTGGATTTGCGTCCGTCAATAATACGACAATAATAGCGAAACAACAAACAAAAGTTTGAAAAATAAGCACGTCATATACACAAAAATAAGCATGACATCTGATGCAAAAATTCGCCCCAAAACAATTGCTACTCTAAACTCGAATTTTTTTCCAAACTTTTAATTTTGTCCAAAATACGAATTGTACCAATAAATGTACCATTTATTTAATATATAACTTCCATTGTGAGGGTTTATTTATTATTTTTAACATGCGAACAAAATTTAAAGTCTTTAAGCAATAATACAAACTTGCAACTATTATTATGGCGATATCACCGATGCGATGGCAGGGTATACATATAAAATTCCTTGGCGCCGAAGTGATTTGAAAATTCCATAGCCAGGCGTTGATTGTTCTTTTTATTCGTTGTATTTTGCGTGGACGCAATCCACTGCCTGCCTTTCTTATAAGCCCAGCGAAATTCGAAATTTCGTATTGAACTGTTGCTCGTAAATTTCTGAAAATCTTTTCAGTAAGATAACAAAAATTTCCTCAAAATCAGTGCTTTCGCCACATTTTACCATATTATAATCTTTTTTGCGGGATCTTTCAATGGCCATTTTTGGCATTAGAATCTACGTTTTTAACACTTCCATGGCGGTCCGGCCGGATTGCTTGTTGTTGTAGTCCAAGTGATGGGCTTTCTACTGATATAAAACATGGCTAGGCTCCTGTCGGCAGAACAAAAGATACAAGCCTTGGAATAGAGGCACCTCGAAAATTCTGACGAAAAAAGTGGTTTTCGGAAAAAGCCCGGGTCAAAGAGAACTTTTTTTCAAATTTTCTTTTTTTATTATAAATCAGCACAAAATTCTCTACAAAAAAAGCAATCCGGTCGGACCGCCATGGAAGTGTTAATAATACATGCCAATTCTTGGTAAGTGTTTGATCGAAATTGATATGTAATGCTTGGTTTGGCGATGTAACTATGAATTATGGCACAACATTTTATAGCAGAATTTCGTTACATTCTTAATTTTATTAATTATACCTGCTTGACGGATGTGACCAAATGTTCGCACCATTCACGTCCAGGAATATTTTCCGTTTGTATAGCTAAAATGCGGCGTTTTTCTTTATCAGATGCGGATTTGAACAAAAAGTTGACGAAGTCTGCGACGGGTAAATGAATAGCAGTGACGTATCCGCTATCTATGATCTCGAGTCGCTCACATTCGCTCTCCAGTATGTCGGATATCACTAATAATTTACTTAATTACTATTATTGGAAGCAGACATTCGTGGCAAATTATACTAGTAGTCAGTAAGTGAATATTATTACCATTTCAAGGAGGGCGTCAAATTAAACTATTAGCTACAATTTAGCTCAAACTTAAGCATTTGAAATAGGGTGAAATTACCTAGAATCATTGGTAAGGGGTCACTTGTAGTTTTGCATAGAACCTCTGTTATGCTAATTAATTACTGTTGAATAATCTTTCAAGTCTTCATTTGGTATTCTCGTAATTCTAGCGGTACAATAGAAATGTTCAAGAAACATACCTGAAAGCGCCCCGTCGCAATGTAATTTCAGCGTCCTGCAGCTCAAGATATTCTTAATAAATGCTGGCGAAGGTGCAAGATAAGTCCATTCAACATTCAGATGCTCCTGATCCCACGTATGATTTATCGCTTCAATAAATTCCGTGGAAATAGGTTGATTGCCAAGTTGAATTGTTGATTCGCGGAAACGCAAAAATTTTTGGGTTCGAAGCAGCTCGGACGCTAATTCTGTAGGCATAAAAGCGTAATCTTGAGAATTTTCTTTGCTTGCAATCCAAGCACATTTGTCGTGTCCGTAGAAAAATACATCAATGATTAATAATGGATTTGTGCTGAAGTCGCTTCTGATTATTGTGTTGAATTTATTGTTCACACCTCTCGCTGATAACAAATTTCTTCTCGGTAGAAAAGCGAAAATTTCTGTTAGAATTTCGCTCGGAATATTTTTGGTGCGCATTATAAAATTATTAAAATATAAATTTCCTGCGTCAAAGGTTTCCGAAACTGAACCTACCTTTCTCATCAGTCTTTGACTTTTGATTTATTTATACCGAAAACGTATTTAATATCCCCAACCGTTGCAAACGGCGGTTATTTAAACACAGTTATTAAGTTTACAAGATGGGCTAATTTTTTATCCGCTATTTGTTAACCAGTTATTAAAAAATGTTCCAATTATGTTGGACTGATTTTTTACATCACAATCGAGACACTTCGGCAATTTTTTCACACCAAAAATACCGTACCAGCTTTTTTAGAATTATATTTACTATTGTATTTTTCATATGTGCATATAAACAAGTTTGCAATCCGATTAAATATGCTCTGCTGTGCTGATTTGTTAAATATTTATTACTATTTTCCAAAAATACGAGTTGGTTGAGCATTAATGGAGTGTCCAATCCGAGCTCTAATGCGCTAAGAAAAGCACTTTATGTATATGTCAATAAAAGGATTTGCAGTACTTAGATTAGATGTTCATCAGGCGTAAAAATATGAAATGCATTTCTTTCCTATTGATTTGGCTTTTGCTAGACCGTTTTTACACTTTTATTTATTTGGAAAAGCGAAGCGCTGTGTGAAAATGTAATCTGGTAGCTAAATTTCCCACATATGCGTAGTAAACATGGAATCGCAATCAAACTCCAGCATTCTTGTTTATTCTTCTCAAAATAGGCAAACGCCTAAGAATGACACTAATGAGCCTTTAGAAGAGGAAACTAGCCAATTATGGATGATTCGACGTCTTAAAACTTTACTATTTTCATCTCCAGGGGAGCAATCTGATGGAATAAATGAACAGTTTATTTCAGATTTTATACTGCATCAGGTGAGTAAAGCGAATAGCTATCTATCTGGTAAGCATCTTTGACATTTTTAATCACATCAATGTTTTACGAAGCACTGCTCAATATTAATGAAATGTTAAAGAAATTAGCGGTTAGTTCTGTAAATATGAACCATTTTCAGGGAGAAAATCTTGAAGGAGTAAACATAAGAAATAGTAGAATAAACTATGCTTAACTAGTCTAGCATGGCTGTGAATTATTTCTAATCTTTGTATAAAAATCCAATCAATATAAAGTTCGTTATTTAGAATTATCGCTCACAAAACATTCCAACTTCAAGGTTCCGCTCTAAAGATTCCACCCTAGCACATACCGATTTTATAGGTCTAGATAGTACATATTTTGCACCTTTAGCTCTCTTTTGTAGGTCAATGTAGTAGCATATGCAATAATAATAAGTGAGTTTAAAAAGCAAAAAAAGGGCAAGTATTTCGCTGTATTATCGCTTTCAACTGCTTTAGGATATCACTGTCCTGCGAAATTTTCTTATGGCCAGTGGATTGCGCCGAGTCCTTTTCCTGTGTATTTATCGTGTAACAGTGCCTAGTTTTGACAGTCTCAGCGAAACCATTGCGGCCACTTTGCAACTGACAGAAAGTAAACCTCGTCAAATACAGAAGATGAGTAAAATATCATTAAAAGCTGAATTGTCACAACCCTCAAATTTGTCCCAGACGACGGAAAGTAAGCCAAAGGCTGAAGCTACGAAAACTTCGCCGAAGAAAATAAAAAAGTCCGAGAAAACCAAGAAAAACGTAAGGAAAAACAAGAAGTCTGGAAAATCAGCAGATCAGGGTAACGGAGATGAAGCTGACGCTATCAGCATCCAAATTAATGACGAAGATACAAATTATGCAGATTTGTATGCCGATTTGAGTGCACCAGAAATTGCTGAAACTTCCGATGTCCAAGAAACAGATGGCAGAGAAACAAAATCTGAAAAAGATAGCGAAGAAGAAGCAACACAAAAAAGTATGATGTTTGGCATTGTTTCGCAAGTAACAATAAGCAAATCACTAATTTTAGAATTTAAACGGAAAGTAAAGAAAAGAAAGAAAAAATCAGATGGAACCAAAGAAAAGCGGAAGACATCAAAGAAGTTGGATGAGGTGTCAAAGCAAAAGCAGCGCGAGCAGGCGCACAAGGAGATATTGCAGGTTAACGTGATATTTGTTTGTCGGATAGCTTTACTTCTGCTTTTTTGGCTTATATTCAATTCTGCTAAAAATGGGTGACGACTCCTATTTTAAACAACTTCATTAAATGACCCCTATTTGGGTCCATTTTGTGGGTAGGAAGTCAAATGTTTTCCTATACCCTGTAAAGTGAATTTTTGTGTCCTATTTATTTTTCATGCATAAAACAATTAATCTCTTTCCATCGAATTTTTAGCTAAAATAGTACATTCGCAATATTTATAGGAACTTGTGCAAGAAGAATTCGCCGCCCTTCAGCAGAATACTCAAATGGAAACAAAAGTCACTCTTAAATGGCACAGTAAACAATGTTTGCCATTCGACATTGATTATGTTGAGGCAGGCGAAAGTGGGGAGGAGCAATGTCAAGAATTTGTGTACATTTTAACTCGTGACTCTCTGAAAACTGATGAAAAAAGCGAATTTGATCGAATATATCATATGGACTATTGTACTGATATGGGACCCATAAGAAATGTGCTGAGAACAGGTGCAGTGAAGAAATTTTATAATTTTCTATATGGCACGTTTAAAAAGATATCTACCAATTATTAATTACTGAAATTATCCCCTATATTTTAAAGGGATATCTTGTTCGTGATAATGTCTATTTATACGTAAGAATAATTATAATAATGTATACGGTAAAATATAAATATAAGACTTAGATTAAACAAAAAAATAAATTTACAACGACTTTATTCAAAAAAGAGTATTGGGAAAAAATTATTACAGGAAAAACTTTACTTGGAGCGGAAGTACCTTTCCAAATGCAAATCGATATGTTGGTAAATTTACAAACACCATCGGGAACAATGAGAACCGTTTATTGGCAAAATCCTGAATTTCGTTTCGAGAATTTAATTTTGGATTCTGTTGTGAAAGCTGAAAAGGGGCGTTCTCTGAACGTATTGGGCGCATCGTCGTCGGGTCAGCAATTTGTGGCGGCACTGGTGGAACAAGAGAACAGTGCCGAGTTCATCGATAATTTATTGAGACCGAGAATTTATGCATATGTGACAAATCCAGTAAGTAATTTGTCTATTACAACGTGCAACAGTTTAATACATTATTTATACAGTCGAACCTCCGAATAACGACGCTCTCCCAATAACGCCAATTTTCTCCAGTCCCGAATTTACATCAAAGAATTTGTATGGGTTAGGCCCTCAAATAACGCTCTTAAATAACGCCGCCCTCCCAACAACACCGACTTTTTTGGGAATTTTGAAATTACTAAAGAGGCCCCCTTTTGTGAGCGAAAAAATTTTGCGGCCGAAAAAATATTTTGCTCATTTTTAATGTAATGTGTAATGATCTATAAAGTTGCCTAACATTAGAGATAATAATGAAACTAGAGATTTTAAACTTGTAGGATTTCGAAAATTGAAAAATATGTTTGTAATTGCGAGTTGCCTCTTTTAGAAAAGTCAACTTTGATTATTTGATGAAATGACATAGGATAAAATTTGAACCAAATGCACCGCATTCTTCAAATAGAAGAAAGCACACTTAACAACAATGTAAATTAAAAATGACAATTTGAATTGTTCAATAGTTCAAAGACGAACTCTTAGTTTCCCAAACTTTAACTAAAAATAATAATTCTCAATAAAATCAGTTTCGGCACAATTAATTTTGTTAACAGAATTAGGCGTCTAGATTATTTATTTTATGATAATAATATTAATAGACCTAGTATTTAATTAAAATTGAAATAGACTACGATATGTGACAAAGCTTTCTTTTTCGTCTAGTGAAAGAAAGAACAATGTCTATAGTTTTGGAATAAATGGAATTTAACGAACACAAATAGTGTTCTATAGAATTGGATTTGCGTCCGTCAATAATACGACAATAATAGCGAAACAACAAACAAAAGTTTGAAAAATAAGCACGTCATATACACAAAAATAAGCATGACATCTGATGCAAAAATTCGCCCCAAAACAATTGCTACTCTAAACTCGAATTTTTTTCCAAACTTTTAATTTTGTCCAAAATACGAATTGTACCAATAAATGTACCATTTATTTAATATATAACTTCCATTGTGAGGGTTTATTTATTATTTTTAACATGCGAACAAAATTTAAAGTCTTTAAGCAATAATACAAACTTGCAACTATTATTATGGCGATATCACCGATGCGATGGCAGGGTATACATATAAAATTCCTTGGCGCCGAAGTGATTTGAAAATTCCATAGCCAGGCGTTGATTGTTCTTTTTATTCGTTGTATTTTGCGTGGACGCAATCCACTGCCTGCCTTTCTTATAAGCCCAGCGAAATTCGAAATTTCGTATTGAACTGTTGCTCGTAAATTTCTGAAAATCTTTTCAGTAAGATAACAAAAATTTCCTCAAAATCAGTGCTTTCGCCACATTTTACCATATTATAATCTTTTTGCGGGATCTTTCAATGGCCATTTTTGGCATTAGAATCTACGTTTTTAACACTTCCATGGCGGTCCGGCCGGATTGCTTGTTGTTGTAGTCCAAGTGATGGGCTTTCTACTGATATAAAACATGGCTAGGCTCCTGTCGGCAGAACAAAAGATACAAGCCTTGGAATAGAGGCACCTCGAAAATTCTGACGAAAAAAGTGGTTTTCGGAAAAAGCCCGGGTCAAAGAGAACTTTTTTTCAAATTTTCTTTTTTTATTATAAATCAGCACAAAATTCTCTACAAAAAAAGCAATCCGGTCGGACCGCCATGGAAGTGTTAATAATACATGCCAATTCTTGGTAAGTGTTTGATCGAAATTGATATGTAATGCTTGGTTTGGCGATGTAACTATGAATTATGGCACAACATTTTATAGCAGAATTTCGTTACATTCTTAATTTTATTAATTATACCTGCTTGACGGATGTGACCAAATGTTCGCACCATTCACGTCCAGGAATATTTTCCGTTTGTATAGCTAAAATGCGGCGTTTTTCTTTATCAGATGCGGATTTGAACAAAAAGTTGACGAAGTCTGCGACGGGTAAATGAATAGCAGTGACGTATCCGCTATCTATGATCTCGAGTCGCTCACATTCGCTCTCCAGTATGTCGGATATCACTAATAATTTACTTAATTACTATTATTGGAAGCAGACATTCGTGGCAAATTATACTAGTCCTTATAGTAAGTTAAAGCTGTCTGTATGTCCCATGGGATGTATGTCCCATGGGATTTAGGGGAAGTGGATTCTTAGGGGTGCTTAATTTTAGACAGGTACCTAATTAGGGTAATTTTTAGCGGGGAATCCGAATTTGAGGTCAAAATTTAGCTAAAATGTAGACAAATTTAGACAAAATGTACCTAAATTTACCTAAACTTTCATTCTTAGGGGTCCTTACTTTTGTCTGTAACAGATTTGTCCCCCTTTTTTGGGAGGCATTCTAAGGGGTCCTTACTTTTGTCTGTAACAGATTTGTCCCCCTTTTTTGGGATGCATTCTTAGGGGTCCTTATTTTTGTCTGTAACAGATTTGTCCCCCTTTTTTGGGAGGCATTCTTAGGGGTCCTTATTTTTGTCTGTAACAGATTTGTCCCCCTTTTTTGGGAGGCATTCTAAGGGGTCCTTACTTTTGTCTGTAACAGATTTGTCCCCCTTTTTTGGGAGGCATTCTAAGGGGTCCTTACTTTTGTCTGTAACAGATTTGTCCCCCTTTTTTGGGATGCATTCTTAGGGTCCTTATTTTTGTCTGTAACAGATTTGTCCCCCTTTTTTGGGAGGCATTCTTAGGGGTCCTTATTTTTGTCTGTAACAGATTTGTCCCCCTTTTTTGGGAGGCATTCTTAGGGGTCCTTATTTTTGTCTGTAACAGATTTGTCCCCCTTTTTTGGGAGGCATTCTTAGGGGTCCTTATTTTTGTCTGTAACAGATTTGTCCCCCTTTTTTGGGATGCATTCTTAGGGGTCCTTATTTTTGTCTGTAACAGATTTGTCCCCCTTTTTTGGGAGGCATTCTTAGGGGTCCTTATTTTTGTCTGTAACAGATTTGTCCCCTTTTTTGGGATGCATTCTTAGGGGTCCTTATTTTTGTCTGTAACAGATTTGTCCCCCTTTTTTGGGATGCATTCTTAGGGGTCCTTATTTTTGTCTGTAACAGATTTGTCCCCCTTTTTTGGGATGCATTCTTAGGGGTCCTTATTTTTGTCTGTAACAGATTTGTCCCCCTTTTTTGGGAGGCATTCTTAGGGGTCCTTATTTTTGTCTGTAACAGATTTGTCCCCCTTTTTTGGGAGGCATTCTTAGGGGTCCTTATTTTTGTCTGTAACAGATTTGTCCCCCTTTTTGGGATGCATTCTTAGGGGTCCTTATTTTTGTCTGTCACAGATTTGTCCCCCTTTTTGGGATGCATTCTTAGGGGTCCTTATTTTGTCTGTAACAGATTTGTCCCCCTTTTTTGGGATGCATTCTTAGGGGTCCTTATTTTTGTCTGTAACAAGATTTGTCCCCCTTTTTTGGGAGGCATTCTTAGGGGTCCTTATTTTTGTCTGTAACAGATTTGTCCCCCTTTTTTGGGAGGCATTCTTAGGGGTCCTTATTTTTGTCTGTAACAGATTTGTCCCCCTTTTTTGGGAGGCATTCTTAGGGGTCCTTATTTTTGTCTGTAACAGATTTGTCCCCCTTTTTTGGGAGGCATTCTTAGGGGTCCTTATTTTTGTCTGTAACAGATTTGTCCCCCTTTTTTGGGATGCATTCTTAGGGGTCCTTATTTTTGTCTGTAACAGATTTGTCCCCCTTTTTTGGGAGGCATTCTTAGGGGTCCTTATTTTTGTCTGTAACAGATTTGTCCCCCTTTTTTGGGATACATTCTTAGGGGTCCTTTTTTTGTCTGTAACAGATTTGTCCCCCTTTTTTGGGATGCATTCTTAGGGGTCCTTATTTTTGTCTGTAACAGATTTGTCCCCCTTTTTTGGGATGCATTCTTAGGGGTCCTTATTTTTGTCTGTAACAGATTTGTCCCGCTTTTAGTCAGAGACACAAGTCAGTCAGAGACACAAATCAGTCAGAGACACAAAACAGTCAGAGACACAAAACAGGACACAAAACAGTCAGAGACACAAAACAGGACACAAAACAGTCAAGGACAACAAATTAGTCAGAAGGAGCGGCGGAAGGCCGCGACTCCCGACCTCACCCTAACCATATACGCGAGACGCCGGAGGCGGCGAGCCAGTCCTGTGGTCGGGCGCGGAGCGCCCGACCTTCTCCCTTGGAATGTGAGGGAACTTAGAACATATAGGCATAATGTGCACAAAACTTTTAATAGGACTCCCGTAGTCGGATGAGGCCGAAGGCCCGAAATAGTCTCATGCTGCTCTACTCCCGAACAATCCTTACTCCCGAACAACCCAATCTGACCGCTGACGGCAGTGGGCATACTGATACAGACGAGGGCATACTGATGGCGGTGCGCGAAGCGATGACGAACCCAATCTCCCGCTGTGCACGCTAACCGCTTCCTAGCGAAGTGAGGGCCGCGAAGCGGCCCCACTTCGCTAGTAGTCAGTAAGTGAATATTATTACCATTTCAAGGAGGGCGTCAAATTAAACTATTAGCTACAATTTAGCTCAAACTTAAGCATTTGAAATAGGGTGAAATTACCTAGAATCATTGGTAAGGGGTCACTTGTAGTTTTGCATAGAACCTCTGTTATGCTAATTAATTACTGTTGAATAATCTTTCAAGTCTTCATTTGGTATTCTCGTAATTCTAGCGGTACAATAGAAATGTTCAAGAAACATACCTGAAAGCGCCCCGTCGCAATGTAATTTCAGCGTCCTGCAGCTCAAGATATTCTTAATAAATGCTGGCGAAGGTGCAAGATAAGTCCATTCAACATTCAGATGCTCCTGATCCCACGTATGATTTATCGCTTCAATAAATTCCGTGGAAATAGGTTGATTGCCAAGTTGAATTGTTGATTCGCGGAAACGCAAAAATTTTTGGGTTCGAAGCAGCTCGGACGCTAATTCTGTAGGCATAAAAGCGTAATCTTGAGAATTTTCTTTGCTTGCAATCCAAGCACATTTGTCGTGTCCGTAGAAAAATACATCAATGATTAATAATGGATTTGTGCTGAAGTCGCTTCTGATTATTGTGTTGAATTTATTGTTCACACCTCTCGCTGATAACAAATTTCTTCTCGGTAGAAAAGCGAAAATTTCTGTTAGAATTTCGCTCGGAATATTTTTGGTGCGCATTATAAAATTATTAAAATATAAATTTCCTGCGTCAAAGGTTTCCGAAACTGAACCTACCTTTCTCATCAGTCTTTGACTTTTGATTTATTTATACCGAAAACGTATTTAATATCCCCAACCGTTGCAAACGGCGGTTATTTAAACACAGTTATTAAGTTTACAAGATGGGCTAATTTTTTATCCGCTATTTGTTAACCAGTTATTAAAAAATGTTCCAATTATGTTGGACTGATTTTTTACATCACAATCGAGACACTTCGGCAATTTTTTCACACCAAAAATACCGTACCAGCTTTTTTAGAATTATATTTACTATTGTATTTTTCATATGTGCATATAAACAAGTTTGCAATCCGATTAAATATGCTCTGCTGTGCTGATTTGTTAAATATTTATTACTATTTTCCAAAAATACGAGTTGGTTGAGCATTAATGGAGTGTCCAATCCGAGCTCTAATGCGCTAAGAAAAGCACTTTATGTATATGTCAATAAAAGGATTTGCAGTACTTAGATTAGATGTTCATCAGGCGTAAAAATATGAAATGCATTTCTTTCCTATTGATTTGGCTTTTGCTAGACCGTTTTTACACTTTTATTTATTTGGAAAAGCGAAGCGCTGTGTGAAAATGTAATCTGGTAGCTAAATTTCCCACATATGCGTAGTAAACATGGAATCGCAATCAAACTCCAGCACTCTTGTTTATTCTTCTCAAAATAGGCAAACGCCTAAGAATGACACTAATGAGCCTTTAGAAGAGGAAACTAGCCAATTATGGATGATTCGACGTCTTAAAACTTTACTATTTTCATCTCCAGGGGAGCAATCTGATGGAATAAATGAACAGTTTATTTCAGATTTTATACTGCATCAGGTGAGTAAAGCGAATAGCTATCTATCTGGTAAGCATCTTTGACATTTTTAATCACATCAATGTTTTACGAAGCACTGCTCAATATTAATGAAATGTTAAAGAAATTAGCGGTTAGTTCTGTAAATATGAACCATTTTCAGGGAGAAAATCTTGAAGGAGTAAACATAAGAAATAGTAGAATAAACTATGCTTAACTAGTCTAGCATGGCTGTGAATTATTTCTAATCTTTGTATAAAAATCCAATCAATATAAAGTTCGTTATTTAGAATTATCGCTCACAAAACATTCCAACTTCAAGGTTCCGCTCTAAAGATTCCACCCTAGCACATACCGATTTTATAGGTCTAGATAGTACATATTTTGCACCTTTAGCTCTCTTTTGTAGGTCAATGTAGTAGCATATGCAATAATAATAAGTGAGTTTAAAAAGCAAAAAAAGGGCAAGTATTTCGCTGTATTATCGCTTTCAACTGCTTTAGGATATCACTGTCCTGCGAAATTTTCTTATGGCCAGTGGATTGCGCCGAGTCCTTTTCCTGTGTATTTATCGTGTAACAGTGCCTAGTTTTGACAGTCTCAGCGAAACCATTGCGGCCACTTTGCAACTGACAGAAAGTAAACCTCGTCAAATACAGAAGATGAGTAAAATATCATTAAAAGCTGAATTGTCACAACCCTCAAATTTGTCCCAGACGACGGAAAGTAAGCCAAAGGCTGAAGCTACGAAAACTTCGCCGAAGAAAATAAAAAAGTCCGAGAAAACCAAGAAAAACGTAAGGAAAAACAAGAAGTCTGGAAAATCAGCAGATCAGGGTAACGGAGATGAAGCTGACGCTATCAGCATCCAAATTAATGACGAAGATACAAATTATGCAGATTTGTATGCCGATTTGAGTGCACCAGAAATTGCTGAAACTTCCGATGTCCAAGAAACAGATGGCAGAGAAACAAAATCTGAAAAAGATAGCGAAGAAGAAGCAACACAAAAAAGTATGATGTTTGGCATTGTTTCGCAAGTAACAATAAGCAAATCACTAATTTTAGAATTTAAACGGAAAGTAAAGAAAAGAAAGAAAAAATCAGATGGAACCAAAGAAAAGCGGAAGACATCAAAGAAGTTGGATGAGGTGTCAAAGCAAAAGCAGCGCGAGCAGGCGCACAAGGAGATATTGCAGGTTAACGTGATATTTGTTTGTCGGATAGCTTTACTTCTGCTTTTTTGGCTTATATTCAATTCTGCTAAAAATGGGTGACGACTCCTATTTTAAACAACTTCATTAAATGACCCCTATTTGGGTCCATTTTGTGGGTAGGAAGTCAAATGTTTTCCTATACCCTGTAAAGTGAATTTTTGTGTCCTATTTATTTTTCATGCATAAAACAATTAATCTCTTTCCATCGAATTTTTAGCTAAAATAGTACATTCGCAATATTTATAGGAACTTGTGCAAGAAGAATTCGCCGCCCTTCAGCAGAATACTCAAATGGAAACAAAAGTCACTCTTAAATGGCACAGTAAACAATGTTTGCCATTCGACATTGATTATGTTGAGGCAGGCGAAAGTGGGGAGGAGCAATGTCAAGAATTTGTGTACATTTTAACTCGTGACTCTCTGAAAACTGATGAAAAAAGCGAATTTGATCGAATATATCATATGGACTATTGTACTGATATGGGACCCATAAGAAATGTGCTGAGAACAGGTGCAGTGAAGAAATTTTATAATTTTCTATATGGCACGTTTAAAAAGATATCTACCAATTATTAATTACTGAAATTATCCCCTATATTTTAAAGGGATATCTTGTTCGTGATAATGTCTATTTATACGTAAGAATAATTATAATAATGTATACGGTAAAATATAAATATAAGACTTAGATTAAACAAAAAAATAAATTTACAACGACTTTATTCAAAAAAGAGTATTGGGAAAAAATTATTACAGGAAAAACTTTACTTGGAGCGGAAGTACCTTTCCAAATGCAAATCGATATGTTGGTAAATTTACAAACACCATCGGGAACAATGAGAACCGTTTATTGGCAAAATCCTGAATTTCGTTTCGAGAATTTAATTTTGGATTCTGTTGTGAAAGCTGAAAAGGGGCGTTCTCTGAACGTATTGGGCGCATCGTCGTCGGGTCAGCAATTTGTGGCGGCACTGGTGGAACAAGAGAACAGTGCCGAGTTCATCGATAATTTATTGAGACCGAGAATTTATGCATATGTGACAAATCCAGTAAGTAATTTGTCTATTACAACGTGCAACAGTTTAATACATTATTTATACAGTCGAACCTCCGAATAACGACGCTCTCCCAATAACGCCAATTTTCTCCAGTCCCGAATTTACATCAAAGAATTTGTATGGGTTAGGCCCTCAAATAACGCTCTTAAATAACGCCGCCCTCCCAACAACACCGACTTTTTTGGGAATTTTGAAATTACTAAAGAGGCCCCCTTTTGTGAGCGAAAAAATTTTGCGGCCGAAAAAATATTTTGCTCATTTTTAACAACAATTTAGCTAAAAATGGCTAAATTTGTACAGAAATAGCTAAATTATTGTCTAAAATAGTTTAAAATACTGTAGCTATAAAATACAAAAACGTAGCATTTTCGGTCACTTTTATATCAAAAATTGGGACCCTCCGAATAACGCTGATTTCGTCCGGTCCCTTGTTATTCGGAGGTTCGACTGCATTACCAATTCATATTTCAAGTCACCCGCTGGCAGGACACAGCTTATCATTGAACTGTCGTTATATGAGCTAAAATTCATCTCCGGAGATAATCTACTTCACTCATCCGTCGTGGACCGACTTCAGCGCGCACTAACAATATTCTCCATGATTCACATCCTATACGTCCCTACAAATCGAGATTGGATTCATAAAGCTCTTTTCCATGCTATCGAACTTACGGCTCGAGTGTTGGCTACAAATCTTCAACAAAGAATGTGGAATTTGTTAGGAGAAGATTGCAGCGATAGAGCTGAGCGAAAATTTACGTCACAGACGCACTCCGAGAGCAAGAAAATGGCGCATGAGGTTTGAGAAAAATTGACTCAAGAGTTTTTATAGCAAGAAATTTTATTATTTCTATGCTTGTGTAAGCGATCGTGCAGTTATGTGTTTTCCAGATTTTCTAGTTATTTTTCAATTATCGAGCCAAAAATACAGTTTTACATATAGAAACTTCAAAGAAATTGTATTAACAAGTTTGTTTCCGCAATCGGATCCTTGATATACTGAATCGTTACATTGGTTATCGGTGAAATACTGAGACAACTTTTAAAAAAATAATACACGCGAATATAATTAGAGCAATTATTTTCTACTAATGAATGTAATACACGTTACATTCCTAGGTGAGGCCACTTCTGACCGAATACCTGCGTTTGGGTGAAATGTGTATGGAACAAAACACAGACGAGTACGTATGCCTAGAGAAAATTAGACAATGTCTCACTATATTGGATTATATTGAGGAAGACTTCGAAGTGAGTTATGTGGACTCTTAATGCTGATTTTTCTGCAAATTAGACCGAATTATCAAGGATTTTGCCTATTTATTAGAGCCGCGAACACGTTAAATGATCGAGTTTCCTTTTGAATAATTACGAATACAAAAATTTATGAAATATTAAAATGCTTCAAGGATGTATTTTAATATTTAGAAAATTCATTCTATGGTGAGGGATATGCGTGATCCCAGACGTGATATGACGTTTGATAGAACCAAGCTGAATGAAGCGAAAGAAATTGTACGGTCGATTTGGAGCACTTTCGAAGAGGTAAAATGTAAAATTAACTTTACATTAAATATGATTTTTAGAGCTATTTTGAGTCTTCGTTAGAAAGCGGTAATTATGAAGCCATGAAGAATGTGTACCTTCAATCTTCTGAATTGATAGTGAAGTTGAAAGAAAGTATACCTCCTCTGGATAAATACTGCTAGCATGTCATTGAGAATTCATTGCTAGATTTAGCAGAGATTTCGTTATATTTCGAACCAAATGCTTTCCCAAACACATTGATAAGTTTGAATCTTAAAACAATTTGTGGGTTCATAAATAGTAAAAGTATCAATTAACAAGGTTTCTATTCTGGCTCGGAGAAGAAAGAAATTACGGATCTCTAACAGCATAGCTCCACTAAACCCATCAAAGAAGGATCAGGAAGAAAGCAGCACCTATATAAACATCCAGCCTTATCTGCAAAGCGGTCAGGCAACAGGGATGGCATTTTGGACCTAATATTTGATATAGCGTTTTACATAAAAGTATAGACAGTCGACTAAATAATGGTTAAACTGTCTAGTGCGGTGAAAAGTGTATATCATTTCTGTTGCTCAACAGTCTCCCTTTGGGACTTCTCTTAATTCCTTTTCCTTTCTTCTCGGCCCAAAATCTCATCCCTGCCCCTCTCCCTTTTCCAGTCTCAAAGACAGTTTCAAAACCACTTTTAGAAACTTTATATTTATCTGAATAATAAATATAACTACTAACTTTATCTGGATATTAAAAAAATATCTAAAATCTAAAATTTGTTGATCGCAAATTACATTCACCGACTTTAGTGAAATAATAAAGATCTCTTAACCCAAATGTTAATAATACTGAAATATAATTATTGGAATTCACCGATATAACTGGGAGGCTTTATTCTTTGGATCCGATTGGGGTAGTGAGGTCTCATTGGACGAATTTTTGCGAGTGCTTGTGAAAAATCTTGTCAAGAGGTGTGATGAGACAAATGTAATAAGGTAAGCAATAAGACAGATTGTGTATGTATGAAATGGGGGTATGTAAATCGATGTTTTTTAACTTATGAAAATGACCGATTTGTTTCAGGAATATCTTCATATGCTTTAGAATGTTTATTTATTGTACTATAACTTTCATATAACTTTCAACTAGATACATTATAACTAGGGGTCGGCGAGTCCGAGTCCGAGTCCGAAACGGACTCGGTCATAATGGAAATATGACGAGTCCGAGTCCGGACTCGGATTCGGACTTTTTTGGCCGTGCCCATTGGGCGCGGCCGAGCGAAATTTTTGATGTTTTTGGAAGAATATATAAAATTTTCACTGTTTATTTTTTCAAACACCCCTATTTTTCTAAAAAATTTTGCCTGCGGCGCTCTTTTTCCTTCCATTTTTCGTTATAAGTCGGCATTTTTCCCAAAATTTCGGTCTGCGGCGCTTTTATGGCTTGTTATTTGCCTTCATGATTTTCTGCTCACTTTCTTTTAATGTGGCGAAATGCGGCAAATCTGAGCTACAGGAAGCATTTTGAACTACATTCAACATTCGATAGAGTTACTAAGAAATCACTGATCAAACCTTCACACACTAACCTTCAATATAACGGGTCTTGTCTATAAGGCGTAAAATGTATGGAAATGTCCTTCGATATAACGAATGCTGAAATTTTTCTTATAACGACAAAATTTTCTCCGCGCAATGTCGTCGCACGGGGAAAATTTACAGAATTTTGTCCACAATCTTCAGTTTTTCATGAACTAAACAAATTTTACCGGAAAAATTCAAAGTTCGAAAAACAAAATATTTTGTAGTTGCAATGGCATCCATCTAGAACGCTTATTCAGGATCTGAATAGTCGATCTAGTCCGGTTTTATTCATAATAAGGATTTTTGGAAAAAACAGGTAAAATTTGATTTTGCATGTAAAATTTCTATAAAAATCTAACAAATAGCTAAAAATAGACCAACTGGTCTAAATTATGTCTTTTTATAGCAAAAATACGAAATACTAGCTAAGAAACCGCCAAAACACATGTTTTTGACAACAACAAAAATGGCGGGAAAAATAAAATTCAAACGGACTCGGCGAGTCCGGACTCGACTCTGACTCGGTCATCACTACCGAGTCCGAGTCCGGACTCGGACTCGTCAACTGATATTGGAACCCTACCGAGACCGAGTCCGGACTCGGAATCGCTCGGACTCGGACTCGGTGATAAATTCCGACCCCTAATTATAACTACAAACCAGGTGGACTTGGAAAAATGTTAAAAATCTCATTAAATCAAAAGTCACTAAATAGAAATTGAAGGATCTCTCTCCATAGTGTTTAACATCTAAATTGTTTTGGTCAGTCTCGCTTACTGATCAATCATCGCCCAACGAGCTGGCCAAAACAAGTTAGGCAATGAACACTATGTAAAGAGATACACTCTTTGTCAGCATTATAACCAAACACCGCCAAATTTGAATTTCAATTGAGCAATTAATTTATGCCTCGAATTTGCTAACAAACTGTATTTATGGCATTAGAATCGACCCATAAAACCATGGAAGTCAATCCGCTCAAAAGGCTGTGCAATATGAGAGGATTATGAGCAAGTTGGTCCCACCACGATAATGCAGTTTAGCCCTTTACAAGGTGGCTAGCTCAAAACTGATTATGCTAACCCTCTTAAAATACGATTTCATTGAAAATATCGGAATTATTAAGTTCAATGGTAGACTAATTAGAGGATTTATGGTAATTTCAAATACTGATTTTACTATATTGTCACCACAGAGTCATTGCCACGTGCAATATTTTACTCACCCGTATTTTCGCTTATAATCATCTCCAAATAATCGAATTGGTGTTACGTGGGTATCAAACAAATATTGAGCACAAAATGGGTTTTCTACACAATATGACGCTTTTATACAATAAGCAAATTGGTCATCGCAGGCGTACAGCATGGAATACCAATAACGAAACACTTCATAACATCGGTCGTGTTGTTGACAACATAGATTTACTATAAATTTAAATTTTGATATCAAGACCCTTCAGAACAATTTTGACTTTATTATAAGTACTGGTTTCTTATTTTGACAATTTTGAACAGTTATCTCTATTTCAGCTCTAGTTTGAGCGTAAGTCCCGGAAAATGGCTAAAAATATTTCATTTTATTTACACAGAGAACACAATGCAGGTCTATAAAGCTATGTCGACATAAGAAAGCGTCCACTGCTTGCTTAATATGTCTCAGTTAACATAATACCACAATGGTAGGTAGCTGTATTATTATTGCTATTACTACCGCTATCACTTTTGGCATCAATGGACAAGATTAACTGCTACGTATATAAAGTTCTGGTTTATAAAACAAAGTGAACGATACAACATCACTGCTAATTAAAAAAACCGCTACATAAACTGACGAGCAATGTATTTGTACTATGTGTATCTTTGCTTATCTTTCTCCGCAATGTGAATTAGTAAAAATGTGCAAATACGTTTTTCGTCAACTTATATATTAATTATAAACATTCAAACTTACATCTATAACGGGGACAAATACCCGAAAGTGAATAAGACAGCGCTGTCGTGAATGCGTCGTTACCGCAATACCAATCCTTTATGGGAACATCCGGCTCGACACTCAATTGAGCAAAAATAATGACGAAAGAATTGAATGAAATCAGTAAAGTCAAGGCAATATTTACAAACATATCAGTAATCGATTGTTGCCAAAAAGTAAAAACTTAGCTTGATAGCTTATGCGTCCAAATAAACATATTTTACATATTATGTCACAAGTTCCTGTATTTTTGTGGTGGCAGTTTTGTTTGGTCATTGTCCAGCGATATGCCGGATTATTTCCTGTAAAAGCAATTTCCTCTCTCTGATACCGGTTCTAAACAGGGAAAATTTTGTTTGGATGAGCCTGAAAGCAATAAAACGAATTGTTTGTGTTGGGAGGAACTCATAAATCGACGTTCCGATGTACGTATTTTTACGTAAAGAAAATATGTTTTACGAAGAAAAATGTAAAAATTTGAGTATAAAATCTTATTCAGCGATTGGTGTTCGCTGGAATTTTGAAATTTATTGTTTGTAATAATTAAAACTTACTAACTACAGTTATTATAGCAAAAATCGTGAGTACGAAATCACTTTTAATTGCGCGACTACAAATGTGTATATTGCCTGAATTTGCTCATTTTCACAACACAATCGCAAATAAAATTAACTGACTTAGCTTGGCAATCCAAGCCATTGTGAATTTTCATGAAAAATCTTACATAAAACATATATTGCAAAATTTGCGAATATGGCAGACATCGTCGCAAAATAACCTAAATCTTCGGAATCAGAAAGTCAATTTTCCATGTAAAGCTACGTCAGA
Organism: Ditylenchus destructor; assembly: GCA_022814885.1. NCBI lineage: Eukaryota > Metazoa > Nematoda > Chromadorea > Rhabditida > Anguinidae > Ditylenchus > Ditylenchus destructor. The sequence goes on along the minus strand of JAKKPZ010000002.1, from coordinate 5,574,053 downwards.
AAACGAAATCAAGGCAAAAAATCGAAATCAATACTAAAAAAGTGATCACAGGCTAACATTTGATTGCTGATGCTGAATAACTACAGAATATAGTATGTTTCAAAAGCACACGGAAAGTTTGGTGCTATGGGCGAAAATATCGTGTAATCGCCGAAGAATTGCTGCAGCTGCACATCATGCGGCAAAGCGCGAATTTGAATGATAATTTTCGAAAATTTTAATCTCAATTTTTCTCGAAATTTTTCATACTTGATACAAAATCTGATCATGACCACTATATGCCAACTTTTTAAGCTTTATCCACTGCAATATCAGACTTAGACTACCCCCTCCTAGTCTCCCTTCTATAAATAACTTTCAAATTTCCGCCAAAGATTACTGTAGCGCCAAAGCGTTGTGGGACAAAAATCAGCAATTCTTCGGCGATTACACGATATTTTCGCCCATAATGAGCATTTGTGATATAAAGTGAGCTTAAGCCTGGATAGGAAATTTAGCCTAAGGAAGTATGCCTCTAAAGAAATTGACAACTAGACCTTTAAGCTTTGAAGACAACTTGCTACATATTATTTTGGTATGTACGCTATGTATATACGCAAAATCTGTTTGGCCTTGAGTAATGTGCACTGGCAAAAAAGGATTATAAAATCCTGCATTACGACGACAATTTAATGTTTTAATTTACTTTTTAATTGTCAAATGTTTTATGAATATATGATTAATATTCATTTATTGAGAGTATTTAGAAATGAAATTACAAATGTCACCGATTTTTCTTTTAAAATTTCGCTTTGTGTATTTGTAAAATCGTTTCAGGTTGCTAGTGTTTGTTTCTCCAAGTAGTTGTGGACGTATTCCTGTCGTTCTTGTCTCTGGTCACCGCCTTCTTTTCGGTAATATGTCGTCCATGTGGGCACTTCCGAGTACAGTCGGATGATATAACAGGCTTCCTAAAGGAAAAATTTCGTGCTGAATGTATACTGAATGCCAAGTAATACTTGTGATTATAAAAGGCAACTTAACATAGGCTATAATATTATTATGCATAGTGGTTTATGCCAAAGCTCTTGTGCCTGTGTTTTAACGGATGTTTCTAATGACATTTGTAACCGAGTGTAATTCTCTGATGTTTCGTAGCATATCTCCAATGCCAATTTCCGAACACATTGTAAATGAATTTAACAATCAGCTGCTCCTAATTAGCGGTTCAAAATAAGAATATTCGAGTTACCTCCATTGTGGTGCTAAAGCGATGATAGATACCACCAGGTAGAACGAGTAAATCCCCAGGCTCTAGCATCATTCGCACCCATTCTTCCTGAAGCAAATATCACAAATAACAATTGTTTTCGGGCGATATTTGAAAGAAACGAATTATAAAACTTGAGGAACTAGTTAGTTTAAATTTTATAGTGACTAAATTTTACAAATTTTTTTATACATTTGCCTACATGTTAACCCTTTTATTTGTGATGAAACTAATTAAAATTATTGACTTGAATAATTCTTCTGTTGCAAAAATATCAGAGAAATTTTGACTTTTTCGATAAAATCCTAAATAAATGTATGATTATACGCTCATATACTCATTATTCAAACAAAATTAGGAAAAACGTGGTTCCATTTTCAGTAGTTCCTGCATACCTTGTCATTTCGGACGTCGAAATATCCTCTGCCACTGGCGATATATCGTACTTCCTCGTCTGGATGGAAATGCTCTTGCCAAAAGTCAGCCACTCTCTCGTCATAGTTCTTAAGGTCCTTGCGGTTCACCACTATTTGGTCGCGATATTTGTATCCACGCTCCTTGCATAACTTATCTATGCCACTCTCGAGGTCGCTGACAGGCACCTAAATTCATTTTGTATATCACTATATATGAAATTTATAAGGTCAAAATGATTAACTGAAACAAAAATGTTAATGGCTTTAATCATCCGAAAAATTAATTAGGTCACGGAAATCGTTTTTCGTTTATGACTTCCCCATATGCCTATGGCAGCTCTGATGTGTGCAAAACAAACAGTATTTTCATACTGAAAATAATTATTATACCATATTGATTATAATAAATACTAACATGACTTATGAGTACACCGAATTTGCTGAGATCATCCAAAGAGACGAATTGCTTCGGGTCTCGGTGATTTTCCTGTCGCGTGTCGGTAATATTATCGGAAAGCAACCAGCATTTGACCATTTTGGCTTTTGTGAACTGAAATTTCAATTAAATTTTTTCATGTACGTTGCATCATCAAGCAATAGCAAAATGAACGAGACTCATAATATAATTTTATTGTAAACTATTTCTACATAACTGCAGGTTACAAACTGTTATACTAATTATTAGCCTTACTCTACCAAAACACTAAAACCCACGGACCTCTGTTCGAAATCCCTGGCCATGTTCCTTCACCTAACCGTAAGATATCAACTTTACTTATTGAAACCCTTTAATGAATTTCTGGTTTTAACGGAAAATATTAAATGAATGGCCAAGATTGCGGTTGCAAATCACTTTTTAAAGTGGAATGATGAACGACGCTACCTTTGCTCAGGTAAACAAAATCATTTGACAATATTATGTGATTAATAACCCTCTGTTTCTCCATTTCAACGAAACGAAAGCTAATGTGCCATTCCACTATTTATTGTATGATAAGAAGCCAGCAAGTCCATTTTTCTTACAAAAAACTGTAGCAGAAAACGCGAATGTCTTAAATACACGCATTTTTATCTGGAATGATGACTACTGTACTTTGCCAGTAATTTAAATTTCACAGACGTTCGTAAATACGATGTATATGCAGATGTCAACCTTATAGCCTTTTATTTAAACAAATAGCAAAATTGGAACAACGTTAGCCTGCACCTCTGAATAATTGGAATATTGAAATTGCGAGCTGATAATTTTTGCTAGGCGAAAAATTCTATTTCGTATCAATTAATCACAAGACAATTAGATGCTAAAATAATTTTGACCCAAACTTTTGGTATCACTTTGATTAAAATCAAACGCTTTTATCGTGGTTTGAATTAAAAACTGTACAATCTGGTAATCAGTTCACCAGTTCATCTAATATGGGCATGGAGTTTGAATGACCGAGAAAACGAATACAATATTCACTACTTCAGTTAGACAGTGTCTAACGATAGTTTTCGCCGGCTCCATAAAAGTCTGTACGTTTGTTTACAAAACTTCGTTTAAGTTTAAAACATTTGGTTTCAGAATTTGTATAGGAAATATTTTAAAATAAACAGAAGAAATGTTTAAAGTCGGCAATAAATATTAATTATGAATTATGCTTTAAATTAAATAATTGACATTTGTATGTTTGTCAACATTTAAATATCTTTCTCACTTTTAAACAACAAAAATGAACGCATGTAGTGAGGTTGTGTCATCGTCTTCGAAAACTCATTTGTTTCGAAATGCGCATACCGTAATACCTATAATTACTCCCTTGGGGGAGTAATTTTTCAAACACCAAATTTCGAAGTCTTTCGTCTCCGATTTTTTAGGGGAAAATATTTTTAAAACTAGCTAAACATACGTAACTCGACGAGATCTATACGAATATGCACTCAGTTTTGGTAAAGGTGGCAAGGGCTCCGAGCGGGGTCAACCAGGGAGTAAAAATTCATACGGGGGAGTAATTAGATGGAGGGAGTAATTACAGATATTACGGTACATATTTACTTCCTGCTGCTTTGTCAGGATTTTTATTTCAATCCTTACACAGCGATTGCCAAAAAGCTTCAGCGTGATAAGGGATTATTTGTCCAAACAAACAATGAAGAAGGAAGTAAATAAGTGGTCATTGATAGCAGAAAACTATACAATGGTAATAAATTCATAAGGATACAAAGTGTACTCTTATCATTCAATTGTTCATGCGTTTCTTCAAAAGATATACTTAACTTTTACATGTAAAACGAGAGCAAGATATTTGCTAACCAGTTTTTAATCACAATAAATCAAAAGCCAATTTAAACATCCAAATTTTTTATATGGACGGGTTTGTTGGAGCGGGCGCCGATTGTCATAAAGTTACAAGGCGCCAAAATGAGCGTTTGAATATTGAATTCTTGTTTTCTGGAGGTAGAAGCGGTACGAAGGGGTACGAGTCAATATGATGGAACCTTTCAATAGTAAATTGACCCCGCTGAATCCAAATCTGGAATCAGATTTGAACTCTGATCTTTAATTTTTGAACTTTTCCCTTTAAAATTACGAAAAAGCCAAATCTACCTAGCCAAACCTATCTTATGTGTGGTAAAATTAGGGTCAAGTTATGGTGATAGTTGGGGTGAAGGGCATAGTGTTACTTTATTTTCTTGAACGTTAATTCCAAGCTTTTTCAATCCAAATTATGAAACGTTAGACCTATTAGCATGATTTCTTAAGTATTGAATCTGACGGTCAAACATCAACGTAAACAAGCTAATAGTGCAATTAATTGTGGAATGGCGAATATTAATTTTCCGCACTATGTAATAAAATAAGTGATCATGGCGATCAGAAAAATTCTATCAAAACATTTTAATATAACAAAGATGTATTTGCAAACAAAAATACGGACGAGAGAGATGATTCTTTCGGGCTTGATAGCATCTGCTTTGGAGCAAACAAAGTATGTTTTGGCAAAGGGAAACTGTCCAATGTCCAGAAAATGACCGAAAATCACCTTTACAACATTTGTTCGTAGGAGCAAATGTAATTCCTCGAATTTATCAATGCATTTCTAAAAGGAAAAACTGTTTTGTTATTCGGTGCTTAGCTAAATGCGGGTACGCGACACTTGGCCCCTGGGGCCAAATGTCCAGATCCCCTAAATGCACCCAGAATAACTCTCGTTTTGTGCATACAAATCAATATTCACAGTTTTGTTTCAGTCAGTAAACATTGTTTAGGAATATTGACCTTCTGCCCTGAAGTTTCAGGCTTATCGAATGATGGATCCCTTCGAGAATCTACATTTTCATTACCTGGTGTTCCAATATGACGTTCCCCTAAAAACATTCCCATCATGGATAAAAGGCAATCTTCCAACCGCGGCTGCTCTAAAATATTTCCTAACCTACTTTAAGTGTTCATATAAGCTTAATCTTAGTGAAAGTGACGAACAAACTAAAAATACTTTTATATAATACTTTCAATATAAAATTTTGATACGAGATTGCAGATATCACTAACTCGCCTTCGACAATATGCAAAATTCTCTGAACGTCATCGCCTTCAACCGATAAACGTAATCTAAAGAAAACAGGGCTGAGATTAAGATTTATACGAGGGAGCGTCGCGCCTTCGGCGCGGTGTGGTCGAGCGGCACCGTAACATCTGCCACCCGACATCTGCCACCCCTAAGGCAAAACGACTACTGCCACCCCGACAACTGCCACCTCCGATAACGCTTCTAGAATTTTTTATGCCCTGGGGCAATTCTCAAAATCCATGATACCCCCTATGGGTCCAAAAATTTTTTTTCGCAATTTTGCCTGAAAACGTCTAATTAGGGGTTTTCGACCATGCTGATCACGAATCCGAAGGAATTTTCAAGATTGGATCTCACAATTTCGAGACATGGCTTAGGCTGCTGTGCAGAATCCCGAACTGCAATGCAGGCTTAGGCTTGGATATATGCCCTTAGGGCATATATCCATGCCCTAAGGGCATATGCCCTTAGGGCATATATCCAAGCCTAAGAATGCATTACAGCCTAAGCCCCAAGCCTAAGTTCGGTGGAATCTGTACAGCAGCCTAAGCCCCAAGCCTAAGATTAAGTCCATTCCCCCGCCGCCCAGCAGCCTAAGCCCCAAGCCTAAGTTTGGTTGTGTCTGTACAGCAGCCTAAGCCCCAAGCCTAAGTTCGGGATTCTGCACAGCAGCCTAAGCCATATCTCGAAATTGTGAGATCCAATCTTGAAAATTCCTTCGGATTCGTAATCAGCATGGTCGAAAACCCCTAATTAGACGTTTTCAGGCAAAATTGCGAAAAAAAATTTTTGGAATTTTGAGAATTGCCCCAGGGCATAAAAAATTCTAGAAGCGTTATCGGAGGTGGCAGTTGTAGGGGTAGCAGATGTCGGGGTGGCAGTTGTCGGGGTGGCATTTGTCGGGTGGCAGATGTTACGGATCCCAAAAATCTACGAATTCCAGGAATTCGCGCACTTGTATCTACCTTAGCCGTGCTACGATCGGGTTAATTTTGGTACGAATCGTCTTCTCTTGAGCTGGGGAGTATTTTGAGCTATCACTTGGCCTGATACGTGAGAAAAAAAATTTTGGTGACGCCATGCAAGTGCAGCTTAGTTAGAGGGAACTTAAAATACTGATTCGAAATTAGTTAAGAACTCGAAATGAATTACTGATTCAAGCTTAAAAAGTTCCTAAAAGTTCAGCAAATTTATTGCCATTTCGATGAGATAACTTGGATTACACTTTCGGGAGAAATGAAACGATGTAATAAATAAGTTTATATTCTTAAGCTTTCTTTTTTTTTAATTTTTTGTTAATTCATAAATTATTTAATACATTTATTTATCTGGTACAGGAATTAAAATTATTTGTTATTTGTGAAGTAAAAATGGCATTTCGGATAAGGAAAGAAACTGAATACAGCAATCCAACGATCTTTACTATTTACAATAAAACACATGACGCTAAAATTACATAAAAATAACACATTTCAACTGTTGACATAAATTTATTGGCCGAAAATGGCGTATTGACTGATTATTTATTTATAAGCGTAAATCAACACAATATAATACAGCATCGCTTTCATAATATTGTATAGTTTCTGAATCAAATCACAAAAGAATGAATGTATGCCAGTTTCTTGAGTTTTAGCGTGATCAAGGCTATTCATTACGTTTAGTCCTATAATGGTAACAAATTACCGAAATATATAAAGTATAATAATGTCGAACTGTAGGATATTGATGAAAGCTACGTAACAAATTTGATGTTTTGCAAATACTTAAGACTACCGGGCTTCCATAGCGAGCTTAAATTTTAATGGAAAAATTATGAAAGGGCTGTTGTATTTCGACAGGATTTTGTATACCGTAAATCCTCTAATAAGTCCCTCCCCTCAATTAAGTCCCTCCCCTCAAATAAGTCCCCCCTCAAACAGAATGCCAAACGTCCTTGCGGTCTCGCCCGACCAAAACTAAGTGCATATTCGTGTAGATCTCGTTGAGTTACGTAAGAAAAACCCAATGCCAAAACTTTGACATTGAAAATATCGGAGAAAATTGGCTTTGAAATTTGAAAATTTTTTTGAAAACCCTTACGAAACAATGAGTCCCCCGGGGACTTATTAGAGGATTTACGGTATCAAACATCTGGTATATTGCCATACTAGATTTTAAAAAGCAACGGTTCGGTAGTAAAAGTTTGCCAGAAATTTTTCGTGGTTTTCAGTCGCGAATTTGTTCTTATTTTAATACACAACTTCTACCCATTTTAAGGTAGTTCTAGAATAAGAAAGAATTAAGTATTTTTATTTATATTATTTTATTTTCACCGTTTTGAATCATTTTTCGATAATCTGACTTACTTTTCAAAAATCATTTTGTAAATATTGATCCCACGACGCTGAGTTTAGAATGTTGTCCAGATCTGGAAAAATATTTAGTGCAGATTGCTCGTCAGGATTACTGTCCAAAGAGTTTGCCCTAAAAATTTTATTAGCAGTAGTTGCAAATTAAAAATGTTGCTACAATTGAGGAGTTTGCGAAAAAGATGAGTTGGAAGCGGAGTTATCCATTGTACAGCTGGAGTTTGACGACAATAGGAAATCAGAAGGCGATAGAGACATAGCAGGCTCTATTTTGCAATAACTCAGAAAATCTGAAATTGCTGTTACTTAAAACATATCCGTGAACTGTATTAATCAAATATTACATTTTGTGCATTGCTAGTTAAAAACTACGTCGGTGATATTACCCAATAATAAAGATTATGTGGACTATTTACAAACGAGTCATATGACCTCTTAAATAACTTTCAATTTTAAACTTAATAAATGTTGCCTACCTTCGTGTCCCCCATTGAATTGCTCGCTTTGGGATCTCCCCATCCGTTGTCTTTCCGCGTTCTTGGCCCTTTGCACAGCCTTCTCTTCCTCACTCAGTAATAACCTCCGATCTCGCATTCTTTCGGTATCTTTGGCTCTTCGTTTAATTCTATCTTCATCGCTAAGCAAAGATCTTCGCTCACGCATACTTCCAGCATATTTTTTCCTCAACTTTGCTTTTTCGTCTTCAGAAAATTGAGACCTACGAAACCGTGTCTTATTGGCATTCTTTGCTCGAATCATTGCAATCTCCTCTTCCGTAAGACTAGCACGCCTTTGACGCTGCCTTTCTGCATCTCTTGCCCTTATCGCAGCCCTTTCTTCTTCAGTCATTGCGGATCGTCTTTTCCGCGCTCTTTCGGCATTTTTAAACCGTTCGAGGGCCAGAGCTTCTCCTTTAAGCTTTGCTCGTCTTCGACGCTGTCTTTCTGCGTTTTTCGCTCTTTCGACGGCCAATGCTTCGGCAGATTTAAGATATTTCAATGTAGCCAACGATGTATGATCTTGATCTAAATTCGCAAATAAATAGTTCTACGTTTTCAGTTTGAAGTGCTAACTAACAATGAAGCCCAATTGCTTAACTTCGCCCAATTGCTAACAGCAACCAATTCGCTTAAATTAGCTTTTGTCTGACATTACTCAAGTCATTTTGTATACTAAGCTCGTTAGCAAATTCCAGGCATAAATTAATTAACCAGAGGAAGTTCAAATTTGGCGGGTTTGGTTATAAAGCTGACAAAGAGTTTATCTCTAACAATAATTTTCATCAATTACTATAACATACAATCGGACATGCTATGCTAACATCCATTATATACTACTGTAATCAGTATAATAATTCAACTCCAATTCAATACACGTTTTTGTTTTATTATATATATTATATTTTTCTGAGAAACTTATAAATCCTAATTTGGCTAAAACAACGCTATCAGCAAGGAGTAATTATGATTCGATATATCAAATAAAAATTACCTTGTATGCTTTCGTCAAATATTGTGCCCTTTATCTCTAATTTGATTTTTTCTTTCATTCCAATCTGAAATATTTAAACTATAAAATAGAATAACACTGAATAATATGAATGGTATTTTAATTGTTATACATTACTTGAGCACCTGTGCAAAAATGTCTCCAAAGTCGATGGCATTCAGACCCGTTGACGAACATTCTTGCAAGCTGTCATTTCTGTTTTTGCGTTCGGCCGCTATTTCTGCTCCGCAACATTTTTCGCGCCATCTGTGTGTCCCTTCTGCGGAGGCAAAAGAGGAACGACTTAATTGCTCACCAGAATTCACCTCAGTCGAACATGACGGTGTTTGGTCTGAAATCAAATTTTTTTGCTTGGGTTAAAAATGATTCAACTGTAATTTTACTCAGATATAAAGGTAATAAAACTAAAGGCAAGGTTAAAATTCGTATCTTTAATGCCAGTTATATTTACATATTTGACAAAGTGCTGAAATACTTACAGTAAATATATTATATTCTGGGGTGCTTGTAAATTAACATTTACCTGCATAATCGAGTTCATCTTGAGTCTCCAATTTTATATCGCTGTTCGAAAAACCCTTAATAAAATTAAAATGGCAAAGGTAAAATAATTGCTTGATTTGTTTTCGAGAAAACTATAAAATTAAATGCAGATATTACCCGTTCTTCTATAGTGAAGTTTTCAATAAATTGATTTGCTTGCGCTGCATCCAAGTTGACATCGGTTGCCGGTATATACCGGTATCCTGTCAAGCTTTCAGTTTCACCTGACATCACGGTGACAGTATTCATAGCTTTTTCCGCAGCCACTGCTTCTCCGAATAACTTTGCGCGCCTTCGACGTTGCCTCTCAGCATCTTTGGCCCTTTTAGCTGCTAACGCCTCTGGAGACAATTCTTTGCGCATTCGCTTAGAAGAAGGAATGGATTCAGTATTACCTAAAGGAAATATTAGTAAATAAATAAATCGTTTCATATTATGTACATAAGTATGGAATATAAACTGAAATTATAGTAATTAATTAATTAAAAGGCGCCATTTTTTAGCCGTAGGTCCGACGTCTTGGCTATGCATAGTCTGGCGCAGCCAGACTATGCATAGAGGATGCACTAGACTATGCACTAAAGGATCTAGTGCAGTTTATGTTATGAAAACAATTTTCAATATTGATGAACAAAGTAATTATTTTAATATACTTTATTACAAATCGGTAGGGATCGGAATTTTACACCGAGTCCGAGTCCGAGCGATTCCGAGTCCGGACTCGGACTCGGACTCGGTAGGGTTCCAATATCAGTTGACGAGTCCGAGTCCGAGTCCGGACTCGGACTCGGACTCGGTAGTGGACACCGAGTCCGAGTCGAGTCCGGACTCGCCGAGTCCGTTTGAATTTTATTTTTCCCGCCAATTTTTTTTGTTGTCAAAAACTTGTGTTTTTACTGTTTTCACTAGTATTTCGTATTTTTACTATAAATAGACAAAATTTAGACGGTTTGGTCTATTTTTTAGCGATTTTTTAGATTTTTGAAGAAATTTTACATGCAAATTCAAATTTTACCTGTATTTTTCCAAAAATTTTTAATATGAATATAACCGGTTTAGCTCCTGAATAAGCGTTATAGATGGGTGCCATATTTGTACTTCTTCGGCAATTTTTCTAACAAAATTTCTATGAAAAATAGGCGCATCTAAAATTTCGCCGGGATAAAATCGCGCCGCAGGCGAAAAAAATTTGAAAAATGTACGATATAAGAGAAAAACCAAAGAAAAAATAGCGCCGCAGGCGAAAATTTTGAAAAAATGTGTGAGGTTAGAGAAAATTTTTCTTCAAAATTTTCAATGTTCAGGCAAAAGTTTCAAAATTTGGCACAGCCGAGGGCATTCTTAGGAGGTGCATAAAGATTGCGGAATGGTTGCTGTAGCTCTGCTATACCATATATATTTGGTCGCATTAAAAAAAGTGAGCAGAAAATTATGAAGACAAATAAATAGGCATGGAAATCCGTAGGCCGAAATTTTGGGAAAAATGGCGACTTATAATGGAAAAGGAAGAAAAAATAGCGCCGCAGGCGAAAATTTTGAGAAAAATAGTGCTGCCTGCAAAAAAAGGACATTGAAAATTTTGTATATTCTTCAAAAAAGTTCAAAAATTTCGCTCGGCCGCGCCCAATGGGCACGGCCGAAAATAACCGAGTCCGAGTCCGTCGGACTCGGACTCGGACCCCCTTTCACCGAGTCCGAATCCGAGTCCGGACTCGGACTCGGACTCGTCAGATTTCCATTCACACCGAGTCCGAGTCCGTTTTGGACTCGGACTCGGATTCGGAAAGACTCGGACTCGGACTCGCCGATGCCTACAAATCGGCTCCCCCTCTAGATATCCAAAATATGCCTTGAATTTCAGCATAGTTTATAAAATATTTTTTTGTTAATTTTGATCCACATTTTAAAAAATTCTTCGGGATTTTTTACTTTTTCAGCCCAATTTACCTTCTTGTGTTGAAAAATTTTGTTGTTTCAAGAGGGACGAATTCTTTGTTTATTTCATCTTTTAAGAGGAGTTCTTTGTTTGCGTTTTGCTGTTATTGTTTTGGGGGACCAAGGCAAATTTTTCACTAAATTTTATTTTTTTATTTTGGTAAAAATTGGCCCATATTCCCAGTTTTCACGTACAACACGAAAATCGAGCTTATTTTGGTCGGAAACATGAAAAATAGCACTTTTCAAAAATCAATTCAAATTGGCAACGCCTTTGGCAGCCCGATTTTAAACGCTAGCAATGATAATGTAGGTAAAATTAAGTAAAATTGAGGTAAAATAGTGTCATTTTAATGCATAAATGTATAGGAAGGCCAAAAACAGCATAAAAACACAATAAATGGCATTTTAAGGCCACTTTCCCTTCAGAAATGGCCAACCCCGATAACGTTTGCCTCTGGTCCCGGTCCCGAGACACGAACGTTATCGGGGGTTGACTGTATGTATATCACGTTGAAAATTAAATACCTGCAATAATTGTAACATTGGCCTCGACCTTAATCACATCTTGTATTTTCTGATTTGAATCCACCTGCAAATAATAATAATTATGATGGCTTCCTTAATTTTCCAATTTTAAAACCCATAAAGGAGAAAAATAATTAACACTGTATAGAGAAATGTGTTTACTATAATATCGGTATAAAAGGGGCAACAGAACAAATCTTTCAAAAAAGATCTTTCTGAAAAATATTTTAATTTATATAGATGTTACGGTAAAAGCTGGAAATCGGTAAATGCCAGCATTTACCGGTAAAAGCTGGAAATTCCAGCTTTTACCGATTTTGCCGCCAAAATCGGTTTTCCAGCTTTTACTCATACAAATAAATGAATGAAAACATATAACCGTCGGGCTATAACTATAACTGTCGGGCGATACTGTGAGTATCACCCGATTTGAGGGCAAAGTCAAAAATATCGGTAAAAGCTGGAATTTCCAGCTTTTACCGTAACATAGATACCGTAAATCCTCTAATAAGTCCCTCCCCTCAAATAAGTCCCCCCTCAAACAGAATGCCAAACGTCCTTGCGGTCTCGCCCGACCAAAACTAAGTGCATATTCGTGTAGATCTCGTTGAGTTACGTAAGAAAAACCCAATGCCAAAACTTTGACATTGAAAATATCGGAGAAAATTGGCTTTGAAATTTGAAAATTTTTTTGAAAACCCTTACGAAACAATAGGTCCCCCGGGGGACTTATTAGAGGATTTACGGTATATTGAATTGAATTGAATATTTTATTCTCAGAGGCATAGTACATACACTGACGTGAGAATATAGAGAGACAAAACAAGTTTTAATGAAGTTGTCGAATTATGTTTTTGTTTACAGCTGCTGTAGTATACATGTTTTTTGAAATTTTGTGTAAATGTTCTTTGAACGAATTGAATATTTTTTAACCCTTCATTGCCGACCGTGGAATTTTGCTGATATTTGGTATACAGATCTCATTTGGGCCCCTAATAACGGAAAAAAATTTTTTTTTATTCGATCAAAATGGCGATTTTCATGGGATTTGAAGATTGCGCGAATTCAACTTCGGAATGGGATATTCTGCCAACTGGATTTTTTGCCAACTCCTTATAAAAAGAATTTTTTGCCAACTCCTTATAAAAAGGATTGTTTGCCAACTGGATTATTTGCCAACTGAATTTTTTGCCAACTCCTTATAAAAAGGATTTTTTGCCAACTCCTTATAAAAAGGATTGTTTGCCAACTGGATTATTTGCCAACTGAATTTTTTGCCAACTCCTTATAAAAAGGATATTTCTCCTACTACAGTTACGGTAAGTGTAATTTTAGCTTTCAGCTTATTGAGTGCATCAAAGAAAGCAATGACTAGTCAGAGCAGACATGCCGTTATTTGGGCTACGCTGCACTTTGAGAGCTGTGCCGTAGGTGCCCGAAACCGGTGCCAATTGATGAGATTGGCATTTTATGCCCTGGGGTAATTCTCGAAATTCATGATACCCCCTATGGTTCCAAAAAAAATTTTTTTCACAATTTTGCCTGCAAACGTCTAATTAGGAGTTTTCGACCATGCTGATTACGAATCCGAAGGAATTTTCAAGATCCGAAAATTCAGAGATATCGCCTTAGGCTGCTGTACAAACTCCACCGAACTTGGGCTTGGGGCTTAGGCTGCTGTATAGACTCAAAGAAAACTAAGGCTTGGGGCTTAGGCTGCTGGGCAGGCGGGGAAGGACTTAGTCTTAGGCTTGGGGCTTAGGCTTAGGCCCTGAGGCCATATCTCGAAATTGTGAGATCCAATCTTGAAAATTCCTTCGGATTCGTGATCAGCAGGTCGAAAACCCCTAATTAGACGTTTTCAGGCAAAATTGCGAAAAAAAATTCCATTTTATAAGTAGTTGGCGAACAAAGTTGGCAAAAAATCCTTTTTACAAGGAGTCGGCAAAATATCCTTTTTATAAGGAGTTGGCAAAAAATCCAGTTGGCAAACAATCCTTTTTATAAGGAGTTGGCAAACAATCCTTTTTAAAAGGAGTTGGCAAATAATCAAGTTGGCAAATAATCCAGTTGGCAAACAATCCAGTTGGCAAAATATCCTATTTCCTTCAACTTTTCTCCAAAAAATCGCGTAGCCGACTAGGCAAGCTTTTTTTTATTTCCGCAAAAAATGCAAAATTTCGAAAGGTTTTTAGAAATGGCAAAGTTTACGCTGACCTCCCAAAATTCTCAAATTGCCCTCGATTTTTGGGGAGTGTCTCGAAAATGACCATTTTTCAGGGCAAAATTGTAGAAAAAGTAAGGTAAACAAATTGCATATCCTGATTCTGGACAGAGTTGGATATATGAGTAATATCAGATTTGAAGCCAAAAAAATGGGCCAAGAATTACGCCGAAAATGAAGGGTTAAACTTTTCTGAAAAGGGCGGCACCCAATAGACCCTAACCCTTAGTCAATGTAATGGACACATACCGAATTTTTATCTCTTTGACGATTTTGCATTATAATTTTTTTAAAGTTGAGTTGCTTTTCCTCCACTTTAGGGCGTTGTTCCAAGCATTCATTTTGATCTGAGAACAATGGCGCAAGAGTTGAGCAAATTTGATTGCATGCCGAAATATTTGGGCCGAAATTCATGGAATATTAATAAAAGGGTAATAAATACAGAAGTTACGTTATAATATCTGTGGATTTTCAATTAAATTCTCTATTCCTTTAAAGAACGCTATAGCCAAAAATGCGGCACTTCAAAAGATAATATTTTAGTACGTTGGAATGCGTTGACAATATATAGCAAGCTACAGTTGCTATTCTACATAAATAAAGGTATATATGTTACAGGCAAAGCTGGAAATCAGTCATGAATCAGTCAGAATGCCTATGCAAAGCTGGAAATTCTAGCTTTGCCTGGCCAAATCAATCAAAGCTAGTAATTTCTAGCTTTGACTAGGCATTCCTAGGAATGTCTGACACAGTCAGTCAATGTGAGAAAATGATATGTAGAACAGGATGTAACATAACAATTTATTGATTTCTTCAAAAATGAACAACAAATCATGTTTATTATCACATGGCATTGAATTATGGCACTTGCTGTTGCATTTGAAACATTTGCACCGAGGCGACTTTCGTTGGAATAACGACGCACAGAGTAGTCTGATTATGTCGAAGGCCTTGTTGTTTCCTCTGCTTTGTACATCCAACGAACTCTGTCTATGTTGATTATTGATTTCGTTCTTTTTGTGATGTCACCTCCAACAGATTGCCAAACGTACTTGTGGGCTCACCCGGAAAAACAGTGCATATTCGTGTAGATTTCGTCGAGATACTTAAGAATAACCCCAATGCCAAAACTTTCGGAGGAGGAACATGGTCAAAGTGTAGTCTTAAGTGTAATAACATTCTGACTCACGATTTACAAATATAAATGTAGAACTTCAATAAAATAATATTAGTATTTTTTAAGACACACATAAATTTGTTTATTAATTCAAAATCACGTTTATTATAATCAAAAATGGATCTTCGGGAGGGAATTGAAACACATGATTACATTATGTTTATTGCAAAAAGGAATATACAAGTGAATCCAATAACTAACAATTAAAATAAATTCTAATATTTAGCAATACATTATCAATTTCCGTTAGTTTTAGGCTTGTTAAGGCTGTTTCGTTCGGCTTCTTCTAAAAATTAGGGATATATAAAATAACAAAATGCTAGGAAAGACTACCTTTTATAGCTCTATCACGCCAATTTCCCTTATTTTCTTGTAGATGTCGCGTCCATGGATTTGGAATTTCCAACTTGCCAAAGTAATTAATTGGTATTTTACGGATGGAACTATTGCCAGTTGGGCTTTTCCTGAAATATGTTTCATTTTTGAATTGCTTTATATAACTGTACAAGTAATTAGTGAAGATCACTCAAGTTTTAAAAAGGATCAACAATGAACTTCTTGTAATTTTTACTTCTACCCAAGAAATATCTCGTCAGATATAATAACTCACAAATCGGGCACTGGAGACAGAGATGCGTTTGAAACGGAACCATCCATGCCGCTATTTGCTCCCAATTCATTGGAATTCGGGGGGAACAGCGAGTCGGATGAAGGCAGCGACACAAGCGGCTCGACCATCTTGTTGAGCATTTCACCGCACACAATCATCGTTGGTTCCACAATGAAGTCAATGAAACCTAAAGAAATATTCGTTAATATGTCAATTAATAGTGAGTTTCAGAGCTCAGCTAAAAAGGTTCCAACTTATGCAAAATCACCCTTTTTAGCTCGTAAATTTCTTAATAAAATTTCCTTATCAAATTGTTGTGTGCTTTTATTTTTCAATTCAACATTTGTTAAATTTTCTGCAAATAGTTTAATAGAAAACTCCCTTAAACTTCCCCTGTTTTCTTTTTTAATATAAATTTTGTTTATGCACAAAATGCGTTGTTTAATGACTCATATTACTTTCTACAAATACAACCATAACGGTAAAACAAATAGAAATCACCTATTTGCGACTCAGCCACGTGCACGGTGTGTCTGTCACACAACGGGGAGTAAGGAAGACCCATGGATGCTTCAAGATCTCCTTGACGGAAGAACTCCTCTAGCACGCCTTCTGTCCACCGCGAATGCAATTCCCACGGTTTCGATGCATGTGATATATCGCAGGCGTGAACAATAAGACACAACGCTTTCATTTTGTCGATTCCTTCTGGGAGCGAGAGCATGTTCTTCATTGTTTTGATCTGCACAAAGTGAGTGCTCATGTCTGTAGCCAGCACGATCTCAATCACCATATTTCGGAACTCTCTGAAAATTTAATCATTGGAAATTGTCCGCGTATATTATTAATTTGGTTTGCCAAGAAAGTTCTGTCGGTTTTGTTTTATCTAATTTTTATTTTACATAACGCAAGTGTGCCTATGAGTGTTATATACCAAATGATAGCCAAGACAATTTTAAGCAAAGACACCACCAGAAAAACGGGAAATTTTGATTTTTTCGGTTTCTGTCTCAACTTTGAGCGATCACATCTCGCAGAACGTAAAAGCATATTGTCTTTTATAAAAAGTTTGTCAAACTTTCCCGCCAAACCAATATAATAACAAGATCAAAAAATTTGTATAAAACGGCACAAAATAAATATAAAAGAATTTAGAAAAACTATTTTAAAATCCGGTATAAGAAAAAGCGCTGATAATATTTCAAATACCGTAAATCCTCTAATAAGTCCCTCCCCTCAATTAAGTCCCTCCCCTCAAATAAGTCCCCCCTCAAACAGAATGCCAAACGTACTTGCGAGCTCGCCCGACCAAAACTAAGTGCATATTCGTGTAGATCTCGTTGAGTTACGTAAGAAAAACCCCAATGCCAAAACTTTGTCATTGAAAATATCGGAGAAATTTGAGTTTGAAATTTAAAATTTTTTTTGAAAACCCTTACGAAACAATAAGTCCCCCGGGGGACTTATTAGAGGATTTACGGTAGTTTACTTTCTAATTACAAAAATTTCAAAGTTTTTGGACTATTACTATAACGCGTATAAAAATTTTCGTGTTGCTTATATTTAATGAAATAAGAAAATAATAATTTAATTTTCGTTTTATGACAGAAAAATATGCAAGAAAAGAGAAGTATAAATTTTTACGATTTTTGATGCAACGAGCTTATATATAGTAAAATATTTTTAACCCCTTTTTAAGCAGAAAAATTCATTTATTCTGATGGTAGACCAGGTATGACTATCACTTTGCACAAGCAGAATTTAAATATCTCAGCAAATGAACATCGGACTCCGAAAAGACTCGTGGACTAGGTTTTTCCCGCCGGCGGACTTTACCGAGTCCGATTTTCAATTCCTGAGATATTTAAATTCTGATTGCTGCAAAGTGATAGTCATACCTGGTCTACCATCAGAAAAATGGATTTTTTTTTGGTTAAAAAGGTGGGCACATCGCCTAAATGAGCAAAAATATGAGTATTGACGACGCTTAGTAAAATCCTATATAATAAGTGAGCGCTGTCAGTCTGTCACAAAATCTATGCCCCGCCGATACGAGGGTGTATGATAGCTCAAAATGCTCCTCTGGATGAGAGAAGACGAATGCCGAAAAAATTGGATCGGTCCGATCCGCCAATCTCGAGTTATGAGTCATCAAAGTTTTACACACTATTTCTCTTTTCTCTAACCGGCTAAATTGCATTTTTGATTTCAGAGTGTTTCTGGAGCTAATTTTTTGCACCCGGGGGTTTTTTGGGGTGCTGAATCCGAATCCGGGGTCAAAAAAATTATCGGGGTACCCCCGGGGTACGAAATTTTTCAAAATTATTTTTTTAAGGAAATTGGACCTGGCCGATGCTGATTTTTTGCACCCGGGGGTTTTTTGGGGTGCTGAATCCGAATCCGGGGTCAAAATAATTCCCGGGGTACCCCCGGGGTACGAAAAAATTTTTTTCTAAAAATTTTTCTCAGAATTTTTTTTCAACTTTTCAAACTCAGTTCGAGCGGCCGAAGGCCGCGAGTGAGGGCCGAAGGCCCGAAATAGTCTCATGCTGCTCTACTCCCGAACAACAGCTGTTGAGGGCCGAAGGCCCGAAATAGTCTCATGCTGCTCTACTCCCGAACAACCCTTACTCCCGAACAAAGCTGTTGAGGGCCGAAGGCCCGAAATAGTCTCATGCTGCTCTACTCCCGAACAACCCTTACTCCCGAACAACAGCCGAGGGCATACTGATGGCGGTGCGCGAAGCGATGACGAACCCAATCTCCCGCTGTGCACGCTCCCGCTTCCGAGTGAAGTGAGGGGCGCGAAGCGCCCCCACTTCACTCGTATCTTATTAATATGATTTATTCCATAAAAATAGGTATACCTGAACTCATCTCTTGTCAATCTCTCGAACAAATTCTTATCATCGTCTTTCATCAGACGAAAACATGCGCTAACGTGGTGATTTTCCAACACACTTCGATCGTTGTACAACATGGCGAATTGAGACCTAAATATGTTTCCTTAGTCATATTTTATTTTCATTACAAATCTACCCGGATTGTATATGGAAATTATTAGTGTGACCGGTATGTTCATAGTCGTGGATCATGGCACCGAAAAGAACAGCCAACATTTCCAAATCGCTCAAACTGCTCTAAAATTTTGGCATTAGTAAAACCCTGGAAAAAATTATTACCGCCAGTCCGGTTTGTGAAAGCATAAAATGTGAAGTTTGAGTGACGTCAGCAGCGTGAACAGTGTTGTGGTATGGATTGTTATGTTTGCTATAACCTTTCTCCAATTCCAATAAATAGTTCTCGAGCATTTGGTAATTAATCTAAAATCACATATAAGTAATGATGTCATATAGCAATAATTGAAGCCCTATTCTCATTCATTATGAGTTACAATAAAGTAAAAGGGCTTCTCAAAAGGGATTCAATTTGTATTGCATGTGAATTACGCAAAGTAGGTCTTTATTATTTTAGTTCTCCATAGGAAAATTTAAGTCACAAAGCATGGAAATTAAAACCGCCAACACATAGACTAATTTTCAGTTTCGTTTAATATTTCAGGTAACTATCCACTCATCCCATGATTTTCAGTATTTAAATATTTATATTGGTTGCCGTCACAAAGGCAACACTTGGAACAAATCTAAAAGCAGTCATCCTCCTAGAATAAACTTCGCGCAATGTTTCTATTTCCCTTTACATTGTAAAGTGTAACTATTTTTTAAGATCACATAACATCCTAAAAATGGATGATGAATTAAAGGACATATTTGCCCTGCATATTTTTCTACCAAATTATTACCAACTATTAATCACCACTGACCTTAAATCTTTCCAGAAAGCCGTATCTGTTAAACAATTCAAAGCCAACATATTTGAGCGCGTGTCCGTCTGTGCTCTCATTGAGCTCGAATGAATTGAAGCTCCAGGTACTAATTTGCTAAAAATAACTGTGTTAAATAATAAATTTATTGAAGAATAAATAAAGTGTGCACACCTTGAGATAAGCCTGATACTCCTGCGGTATGGGCGCCAGAACGGTCTGCGTTCGGCGATATATCCTTAAAAGTAGTTTTGGTAATTATAATTTCAATACAACGAAACATCGTACTTATCGAAGAAAATACCCGTTCGAATTGCATTTGCAACTGATTTAAATTTGGGCTTCTCGCGTTTTTCCCGCACATTCTGTCGAGTAAAAGTCGCAGCGAGCCATTCTCGTACCTGAATTCTGTTATATTCACCACACCGAAATCATTATAATAAGCAACCTCATCAGGAACAGTGTCTGGTGTAACTTCCGCCAAATCGTCATCTTCGTCACAAATACGTCTATAACGAAGAATATAACATACCAATAACATATTATTCTACTTCTAATCATTTTGGGTAGAAAAAGCTTTGGAGTCAATATTAATTTAAACAAATTTAAATGTAAAGTGAATGATCTGTGTTCATTCCAGGTCGATTGTAATTGTTGAAAATGGATTTGCAAAGTATAATGTAATATTTACAAATTAGTCGATACCAACTTGCATCCCAACCACCGCACGGTCCCAATTATTTTTGGGACCGTGCGATGGTTTTTTTCTTCCGAAATAAATTCATTAAAATATAATTTCCTTTGCTGAAAATTTATGGAATTATTTTCTTCGCGTTTCTTACTATGATTTCGATATTTTGTCACAAAAATGCATGTACATAAGTTATGTATATGCATAAACGCGAATACCGTAAACTCTCTAATTTAACCCCCGGGGTTATAATTATTCAATCGACCTCTAGAGGGGCAAAATTAGAGGGGGTAAAACAAGAGGGGGGTTAAATTAGAGAGTTTACGGTAGTTTATGTCAAAAGAACGTTTTATCATCAGAAACAATTTCTCAATTTCAATTATAATAACACCCAATGGCGCGAAACTGCTCAAACATTAAACATTATTTTACCTGGTTTCATCCATATACGCCGTTTCAAGTACGAGCGCCGCATATTCGATGTTGCGCTTAAGATCCTCCAAAGGCAACTGTCCGCTGTTGAGTTGATGAAGTATGTAACGTAGCCTGAAGTTTATAGTTTAAATATGCAAACGAGGTCTATTCATTATTTTGCAGACTTTACTGACAAAAATTTAGTTTTGAAAAAATTTGCATAGTAAATAAAAAAACGAGGGCTGTTAAATTAAAAGATTTTACAAGACTACAACAATATTTTATTTATAAGAATTACCAAGTTCACGCCGATGGATGCATATTTAGACCGGCCCAAATTTATTGAATTTTCGGTTTAAAATGTTCAGAATAAAAAGCATTGAAAACTATACCGAAAAGGTTAAATAATATATAATGCGGAAAAAGTTACTGTCATTTTAACTAATTTTTTCGCACCTTTTCCGTAAATAATATATGACAAAATGGAAGTTTCACAGCTAATGGCTTAAATTCGATTTTACACATACTCAGTGAGTTGAACGAAGTTTAAATAAGTGTAAATCATGTAAAACAAATTCAGTTATTAGAAAGTTTTACATTACACCTAAATTACTATCAAGTAAGTTGCATCATTCGAATAAAAAAAGCTATTAAGACTACAAGTAAACATTTTATTTTAATCAACAGAATCATTGGCCCTGCTTGTCATACAGAATAATTTCCACAAACATTGTTTCATAATTTAGCTAAGTTTGTCAGAATTTCATGCATGGTTTTGACAAACCATTAGTTTAAACAACAAAGCAAAACTGAGAACACAAAACTGACAGTACCTGCATGCATGTTTCCTCAATACCAGTTGGTAGAAGCCGTAAGTATCTCCAACAATCATCATTTCAACTTTTATTTTACAATATTAGATCGTGCAGTGGAAAATCGATGGCAGAGAATTATTTCAATATTTTCTCGCTCGACTATTGACTTTCTCAAAGGCAATATCTTGACGGCTAAAAAATCAAGCACTACTCACGCAACAAGTGCTCTGCGTCAAATATTTATGGAGGGCGACCGGAATAAACTCCTTAATATAATCCGGCAATTCTCGCAAACGGATATTCTCTCGTACATTTTAAGATTGGATGGGATTACAAGCTCATCACTCACAATGTTATAGCGCAGGAACTGGCATCACTTATACAATTGGGAGGAGCTTCCACATGCGCAAATGTGCCTCGGATACAACTCATCGCATGGAACCCCGTGGAGGCTCCAGTGAGTATAAAAGCTTTTAGCGATGGAATGGCCAGAAACGGGCTAAGATATATGAGTGTGAATTTCAAAATGAATAACTCAATTTAAAGACGATAATTTGTTTGACAGTTGTTTTAAGTGTCGTGGACAACTCTCATTTCCAACAAATATGTATATTTTATTTTTAACCAGCAGAAGAAAATCCATCCGCTCATTTTATATCGAGTCATGCCTATGATCAAAAGTAATTAATTATACATTTTTCATTCCGTGTATAAATGGGGTACAACGAACACCTTAATTTTGATTAAGGAAGCGAAAATCCTGGATGATACTGACTAAAATCCCACCTTATAAGGAATTCTCATACAGACGCCATTCCAGGGCTGAGTCAATGAAAAAGCGCGCATAGACATTATCCAGAGATTCTCACTAATTGGTCGTCATAGCTACACTCTCTTCTCAAAAAGACTCAATCCAGAGTTTGATTGCAAAATAATATCGGGAAAAGACACTCGAGTAGGCGCATTAGGCAACCATTTTTTGGAGCATTTCTGATAAAATCACGCAGCATAGACACAGCTAATGAGCATTTCAGCATAATGCTGCAATTTTTTCATTCACACCGATAAAGAGAGGTGAACATTACTTCCTCCTTATCGAGAATCCCGTGCGTGAGTCAAATGTAATCGTTTGATTTGGCAGAGGCAAATTTCAAGAATGCAAATTTCGTCACAATTCGTTGGTTTAAATTGAATCGGCCCGGGATCGAGACCTCCGTTCGTTATATCGAGAAATAAGTAGTAGGAGTAGAAAAACTTTACATGTCAGGTAAAACTGACACTTGTAGAGAATAATACAGTGATACTACTTTAACAATTTAATTTTACATTCGCATTTTAGTTGGCTATAGATCTGCTCTTGAAAAATTAAGTACCGATTCTGTTTTCAGTCTTACAGTTATTTGGATGGTCGTAACTGAGAAATACTTAAATTTTAAAGCACGAAAATTTCATTTTAGCAGACATCCTTTTGCTCTGCAGATTTTTCCCAGCATTCGGGAAACACAACTTTTCAAACACACAATGATACCAACAAGTTGTTTGAAACATATAAACACTGGAAGCATGAATTCGTACAGGTAAATTAAGTATGATATTTTGTTTATATTGAACTCACCTGTTTCTTATATCTACGATCAACTCCGTTCCAGCCATTGTGGTTTGTCCTTGTTTACAGATTAATGATTGACTTCTGTTCAGATATATGCCTGCTCCACCAGCAACAATATTGTTTCCGCTCGCGGACGACCTGCGCGACACAGGTTTTTGTGTCGGCGCCAAAGTTGAAGTGCTACCTTGGCAATGATATTGCAGTACAGGTAATAGGGGAGGTGGCCTCAGTGCGGCTGCCAATTTTTCCCGGCGCCGTTCCATTAATTTAGTGAAGACTACAGCCGAGAATTTGGTGGGAGATCTGTATATGGCAAAAGTGACTAATATGATGCCTAATTCTGGAAAAAATCGTTTGGTTCCTTTTCTTTTCCTAGTTAAAGTTCAAGTGACTTCAGAAAGATTTTAACATCACCTAGATAACATAGAAAACTATCATGTGTTTGGATACTGAGTAAAGTGACACCTTAATATCACCTAGAATATAAAATATTTCCTAATAAGTTATTCTTTAAATTCCAAATGAGCAAAAATGTGATTAAGTAAAATTAATAATAATTCAACTACATTTATAAAAAGGAATTAAAACGTTTCTACCTATTGGGATCTGAGGTGTTACTCTTTGACCGAATACGTTCAGGACTTGTTGATCTTGAGCTAGAGAGCGAGGATGACGGACTTGCCGTTGACGAAGTTGTACTTATGGAGACTGATACATTAAACGCTTGACTTGAGATCGTTTCTTTCGTTGAGTAATTTTTGACATCTCGAAAGGTCGAGTTTGATGGACCCGCTTTTGGTGTTAATAAAAGACATTTTGTACTTGTGGACACTTCCGCCGTAGGTGGTGGTGCGGTAGGGGTAGAAGGCGGTGATATGTGTCGCCCTAGGCGACGATTCATTTGACGTAGGCGGAAATCAGTGTTTCCACCTTCAAAATATGATAAGAGTGAAGTGCTGGGTAAATATAAGACTAAAATGACTGATAAAATTTCGATCGTAACATAAAAACATTTACGATGCAAATGAAAACAAAGGTCTCATAAAGTTGTTATGTATCATAAAAATGCATAACTATATAAGGAAACGTCTTAGAAGATGTTTTTATCTTTGGACATAAGAGATTCGAGTAAGTTTTAGATTACTTTAGTGAATAAAACTTATCAAGGATGTGCGCAATAGAACAATAACACCATAAGTACAGGTTATTTATGTTAAATATTGTTAACACTATCATCAGTCTGAGCACAAATAGCCGTCATAACGAAATTATTATGAGTGCCCATTATGGTTCCATAGCCAGCAATTTAAAATGTTATTTGTTATTAATGTTTTTAATTTTTGTCAAGAGGTAATTATTAAATATTCGTTGATATAATATTTCCATCCTTCGCTTCAGACGTATAGGGCATAATAGATTCATGAAAAATTTGAGGCGCGAGCTATATTGACTGATACTAAAAGAATGTTTAATTTGTTAAAACACGTGTGCCGTGACATTATATTATGGACCCTCCTTCTCAAAGGGGTCTCATATTACCTAATCGGCTAATGTAGGATATCGATGTCATTGGCACACAAACTGAGTTTTGATGTCATGTTTCGTATTTTTACGTTAAAATACCCTGTTAAACCAAAGTTTTTATTTCATACAAAAGGTTTCATTGTCAAGAGTAACAGTAACGTTCTTACTATAGACTTCTGAGATTTCATCACATTTCAAAATTCGTCGACTGCATTAAAAAGTTCTGGACACGAAATTTTAGCTCACGTATTAAAGTAGGAAGAGAAAAGGAAAAAGGATTTCTAAGGAACCAAAGGGAACGACTTATGAATTATGATAAAAGAAACTGTGAGAAATTTTATGGTCAAACAGCGAATTCCTGTGAAAGAGCATGGGAATGACTAAGCTTTGTTGTACATTGTTTCATTTAGTCGATTAAAAAACTTTGAGCCTACAAATAGAGTTGATTGTTGAAAATAAATTAAAAACAAATCTCGAAAACGATGCGAGGGAATTGTCATTTCGCTATTTTGCGTCCTGCGTGGTGATATTGAATCGAAAATGTTTTACATTATTGTACAATATACTATACGAAATATTCGAGCGCAAAAATTGAAAAACTGGTGATATAGATTAATAAAGCCCGGAAAAACAAATGAGCTGAGATGAATGCGGATCTCCCAAAGATGCGTAAGGATAAGCACAAACAACGGCGGCTGTGGGGGTAAGTCGGTTCCCAAACCCAACCTACGAACCGCTAATTCCGTCTTCAGTGAAAATGGAATAAATATTGGGGGTGGTGGCCGCAATGCCGTAAGGAAAATGCCAAAAGAAGCAGGGAGGCAACATGAAATTCAGAAAGACAGCAAGAAATTACAGGAAAGCATTTTCGATTCACCGGTTTCTTTGATAGGTTGGTAATATGTTCAGAAAAGAAAATACTATGAAATAATTGAAACGAATCATCGAGAGAAACATACGTATAAAGTACTTCATTAAATTAATCATTTTGTAAATACTATAAAGCTAAAATATTTATCTTGCGATCAATGAAAAGACACAATAATTTTGAAGTCTTGCAGACCGCGCACTTAAAAAATCTTTAATCACTTTAAAACCGAACAGACGTTCACTTGGTTTTCGGCTTGTTCACACCAACGGAACAAATAGAAAAGACTCACCCTTTCATGCCCATACTCACATTATACATAACACGCGCTTGTGAGAGAGAACATCATACAGTCTTGACTAGTTTTCACGATTTTGCTGACTTCCTGCTCGGCATACTGAGGGAGACACTTAAGTGAAAACAGAAACATCCGATTTCATATTTTGCAAATAGGTTCTGGAAGTATCAATCTGTTTTTAATTGTTTTCCATAACAAAAGTTAGTAATTGATACAAAGGATAACACAATTGTTTACTTATTGTTTCCCGGCTATCAAAATAATGATTTTATATTTACGACACATATATATTTACATATTTTCGCAATTATATTTTAGAGATGCAATTTACACCTAATATATTTCCGAAGGATACTTTCTTTTCTATCCACAAGAGAATTATTCAAAATTTCCATGCAAAACACATGTACTTTACCATTGGACACCGCGCCAGACACTCCAAAGCACAAATAGTCTATGTTTTTTACAAACCCTTTCCCGAGGAAAACTTATTGATCCATCTGACTTAGTAAATATCACCAACGTGAAGTTCACTACCGGACCACTTTCCTTTGTTTCAGGGACGATGACGTAACGCACCCTCTCAAATCCAAACCTTAACCTCTTTGCGTAATCCCCAGTTGCATAAATTACTTTCTACATTCGCCAACTTCCGGAACTCATTGACACATATTTAGCCGACTTTTATCTCAAAATAGTTACTGGTTAAAAATAAAATAATTGCATAGTCTCAGAAGTATAAAACGGACTGAAATAAATATGCCTTTCATTGGAAGCTTTTTGCTTTTTAATATTTATTGAATAAAAACAAAAACCCACTTTTTTATTGCATTTATCGCAGCTTCGGTTTGGTCGACTTCGTCAATATTATCTGTTGACGTGGACGGTTCATTTTCGTTTGCCTTATCGCCGGATTCGATTGAGCAATTTTTCTTTAGTAGATTTTGGTGGGAGCCCTTTGCGCGTTGGCCAGCAACGATTGAGGCAGCGCTGGACATAGCGCAGGAGTTTGCAAGGTGAGTGACGGACGTGGACGGAGATGAACGGACGTAGCTGTGGCTGATCGAATCTTGTCGTTTATAGAATGTGTAAGGCCGGGACTGATTCGTGCTTACTGAAATAACGGTTGTTTTACTTGGTATATAATACTTTATAATAAGTCATGAATCCTATATTTATTATTATTATATTATTACTTCAGAATCCGAGGATTTAAAGTTTTATACCCGATAATTTCTTGGGACATCATATTGCATTCCTCGATTAAAAATTCTTCCTTTAATAATCTAGGATATTTAATTAAAAACTCTGAACAGGTTAAATTGACACGAAATAGGCATAACTTATTTTTGTGTTTTAATTTTCATTATTTTCCAGGTAAAGTGCAAACATTGTTTTTTATCTCACGCCATAAAATTGCTTTCCCACATAATTTTGGGAGTGGCTGAGAAGTGGTCTCGCTTGTAGCCCGACTCCCCTGAGATCATGGCCAAAGGAAACCACTTCCGACAAAACCCCACAACGGTCCTCTCGACAACCTAATGACTCTTGACACCCTGTTGTGTGGCCCAAATCAACAAATGATATCACAATTAAGTAAGATTTGACCAGAGCTTCGCAGAATATTCAAACTAGCCAAATAGTAGGAAACGATATGAGAATCAGTACAGGAAAGGCGGGATTGAATTGTGTTTCACTTTCTGGTTAAAAGGGAAAAGAAGCGGGAAACGACTGAAAAGCCCGGAGGAAGTCAGTTAGCGCTCGCTCATTGTGTGAAGAGCGGTCCCCATAAACGGCTCTTCGAAATAAAATGAGGAGCCCCTAAAATCGCTTAAAAGTTAAAGCAACGTGTATGGCTTTGACAAAGCCTCACACGCTTTGCTTTAACCCAAAAACCTAGTCATAAAGGATGTGGCTGAGACCGACCAGAATGCATTTGGCATGTGAAACAGTCCGTCTTGCATGCCCACTTGGAACGCATTTATGACTAACATTTTTGAGCTCACTAATCGTTCGGCAAACCAAATTTTGGCCAAAATTCCTTAGCTTTAGAAGATTAACACAAAGAAAGTGAAAACATTTGAGCAAAATCTACAAAGGAGTGTTCCTAAAACGACTCTTTTGGTATTGATCGAATGGAAATTGTCTCGAGGACCTTGCTCGCGCCGATTAATTTTATACAATAGAGGTTTCATTTGTGGAAAGAAGGAAAATTCTTTTATATATTTCTTTAATTGTTTTGAAAAAATTCCTTACGATCAACAATGTAGGATTGGTCTTCGTAAGTGACCTCAAAACGTCTTTGGTCGCCCATGTTTGCATCTAAAACCTTATAGTCTTTAGATATATCATAGAAAAGTATCTATTGATGTTGTACGAACATATGCGTGAGAAACTGAATGAACGTATGCATTTTTCATGAAAACATTTTAAAATGGAGTAGCATTCTAAAAAATTAATCGAAGAATTTCTAGAGGCATATCGACTAAGGATTTTCTCAAATATAAATAAAATTTTTCAACTTCTTGGATAGATTATTATACCTTAAAATTATTAGAAAAATTATTTATAATTCACAGAAAACTATATATTTCCCGATATTCCATTACCACCCACAATTTAAAAAAAAATTTAAAATGTTAGTTGTACGATTTCATTTATTAATTTTGACATGTTGCGATTCCACTTAACTTTACCGGGTCACAATAGTTTTAAACATAATATCATAGCTATTATCAATCCGTAAAGTTCGAAGTGAAATAAAAAACAATTTACGAAAGCATGGCATTGTGTTATCCAGTAAATAATATACCTACCTAGTTGAATTCTGGACTTGATCTCAGTGGCTTTAACGCCGGCTGACACTTTCCTCCCAATTATATTATTCATCAGCGGTTTTGGCGATATGTCCACGCTGTTGCTCCTGCCTTCAACCCTTGGTACAATGGAAGAGTGCACCTGGACATGCTTAGGAGATGGTGATTTTGTAGGTTGTGGCGGTTTCGTCGTTATAGGCTTTACTGCGAGTTGTACAGTTGCGTTGTCTTTTTGCTCATCCGTTGGCTCAGCCTTCTTACGAGTTTTGGTGTCTGCGCGCCCTCTCAACCTGAAATGGACGAATGTATATTCCTCTTTTCCCCTGAAAGATTTTTTCTAATAAATTTGATGTTTAATAAATAAATTTATTGCATGTTAGAGATTCAGTAATAAATAACGCACAAATACCTGTCAATATATCGCATGTGAACTGGAGGCGCTGGCGAAGAGCCGTCAGCGGGCGCGTCGCCGTTGGCGCGACTGCACTGGCAACCAATGGTGATGACGGCCACGGTGCTAATTTGGGACGAATTAGAACAATTGAGCGAGGTTATTGAGCTGAGTGCTTGACATGTACTTGAGGGCCAGAAACAGCCGGCGAAGGCAAAAATATCTGACAAAGATGGTTAAGACCAGTATTTTAAATACTTAAGTAATAAAAAATATAGAAAGATAAATATTTTCGAAGAGTTGAATCTCTAAAATATAAAGATTTCATATCGCGTCAAGTAATAAAAAGCAACTAAACTTAAGTGTGTGGATTCTTCATTTAAACCAATCTTACTTCTCTTGTATGAATCCAATTCTAGCTTGTATTAAATTCGAATTATATTCTTGTCTCTACTTTTAGCACCATTTCTGACAACTTTAATAACATCGTCATTTTACAGCAAACAATGCTAACAAATGCAGATAGTGTAACATTATCAGTTACACTATCAGTAACACAATTAATAGTTTAGCTCGAGATAAACATTTCCAACTCAACGAATCGAAACTGTTTGAAACAAATGGGGCAACTTCGTGTGGATGTAAATGGTCACAAAATATAGGACTTAACTAAATTTAATATTAGTTAATTTGTATCGAAATAGTAGCAACAATGACCTTTTATAGGATAAAGTCCTAAAAATAATTTTCTGCTAAGAGTTGGACAAAGTGGAAAATAGAAGCAAACAGCAAACACCATCTTCTGGCAATTGTCCAGTACACGGTGCCGTAGGAGACGCAATTATGGACGCATTTCAACTTCCCTGGATGGCAGATTTCATGGCGGCTCCACTCATCAAACAGGCCACTTAACCGGTGTTGGATGTCCAAAAGACGTCAGCGATGTCACCCGCACTTGTTATAGCCATGTTTTGGATTTGTTTTCCAGACAAGCGAATATATCTATTTTTATTGATCCAAAATCCAGCATCTTAAAGGTTGAGGATATTTTAACTATCCGGATTATCCATAATACAAAAGATAAAAATGATGATTCGTATGAGATCCGGAAGACTTATTCTATAAGAACATTTTAGTATAAACTTTCCATTAAAACAACTAAATTTTGCGATGAATTTAAATATAGTCGGTACTAGAAGTAACGAGAAATGTAAACAACCACAACCATAATTTGGTCAATCTTTAAGATAATAAAGTTTTTAACCCACACTGCACTAAACTTTGTTCAAGAACTACTAATGTTGAATTTTCTAAGCTAACTAGCCTTATTGAAAGCAATGTTTGAAAGAAAAGTTTTGGACAAGTATAGAATTCGAATTTTATACTAAAGAGGAAGAATAACAAGTCTTCAGCTTGGTCAAAAAGTCTTGGCGACTTTATCCCTTGGGTCAGAATTAGGGCTTTCTGGGGACTCACATGACATTTGCCTGGTAATCAAGACACTATTGTAAGGCAACTTTCGAGAAATGTAAAAATAGCGATAAAAACAAAATGAACATTTGACATTAGAACTTGAGAGATAAAGAATTATCCACACTTCATTTTTATATGGATTTTTATATAGTTCGCATGATTCACTCAGTATTTTCCTTGAAACGCAATATGCATTTCCTTCCGTCATTTTTGGGCTTTGGCTTATTCAAACAGTGTGATATTTTAGAAAGTGAACCATAAAACGGATTTTATGTACTTGAGAGCGTATTAGTATGAATATAAAACTAGAATCGCACCTAAACTTCGTTCGTATTTCACTTTTTATTCTGTTTGATTTTTAGAGTGTCCCCATTTGAAATAAAACGTTTCACGAGCAAAGCTCAAATACTGCAAGGGTCACAAAACAGTTAGAGTTGACACTGGTTAGAAATTAGCTAGCTAAGTGTTAAGGGGACGTAGAGAAAAGATTACATTTAAATTTAATATAATGTGTACCGTAATTCTGCTGTGCTTTAATAAATCGCTCCAAAACAAGTCATTGATTTATTACTTTGAAAATATTTTCTTTTGTTTAACTTGTTATTAAAAATTTATTATATTCCTTTATATTTACTGCAAAAGTTAACAAAAGCCTCTATTGTTATTTGAACCACGTTTTAAAACCAAAGAATTTCTATTTTGGGAAAGTTTGCACAATATGGCCGGGAAATATATTTTTCGCATACTTTACTCGCGTTGAACCAAAGTTGGGTTATAGTGCAAATGTTTCCTTGTTGATAATAAATGTGAAAGGTGACTATTAATATACATGGCTGTAAAGTTTAGTTTCGGAATTTCGATCAGTCTAATGTCAATGATCGCCTTGACAAGTTAAAATATTGTTTCCTATTTAAGATAATAGTCAGATTATACATATGAAACTACAAATATTATACAATTCACTTACAAAAATTCATATATGAAACAATAATCCCTAAAATAAGCTTTTTGAGTTGGCAGCAATGTCAATTATGAGAACATGACAATAAATAATTCCTAACAATCCTATCACCTCCAGACAAGCTACAAAGAAAACCCCTGGGAAAATTTTTACAGTTTACTTCCTGCTAACGTTCTCCTAATGACCGCCATAGGTCATACTAATGACTTTAGCGAACCCCAAAACAAATGAACAAAGAAGAGCTCGCGACGACCACTGAGCCCACTCTTCTAGCTGGCCAGTCTTCCTTTTTTACTCATTTGGTCCCCGCAGGCGATGGCCACACACATCACTCTGTAACGCACCCACAGAAAAATGGATATCCTGACTTTCACTTTCTTATCCTACTTTTTCTATAGCCGATTCCTCCTAAATCCAAACTTGAGTCCCTCTCATTGCACTCCAAAGACCCTCACTTGTCGTCGTTTCGGGGCTGTCACCGAGTCTTCTTCTTTGTCCTACATAATTGGGTAGCCCACGAAGTTTGGCGGAGGCCTGAGTCTGCACCGAAACTCCAGCTGGACTAGAGGGCTTGGGTGGATCCAGAAGTTGGGTGGGGACATCAACTTTCGGGTGGGTGGCTAACTGCCATCCATGAATGGACTAATGAAAAAGGATGTGTCTTCCCGTTTGTCACTAACATGGACGCTCATGCCACATAAAAGAAGAGTCGCGCATGTAATTTGTCCTCAGCTTGCGTCTGCAGCTCATTTCGTGGTCACGCCATATTTTTCAGATAAGTTACCAAATGCTTCGTTTGTTTTAATTTTACGATTTTAGATATGTATTTGAAAATAATTTTGGCTAACTCATAAATGAAACTTTCTTAAAAGGACAAAATTAATTTCACTAATCTACTCTCATTAAGTCGCCATTTCTGTAGTAGTAGTCTGTATTCCGCGCTCCGTGTCATCACTCAACCAGACAGATCGGCATGAATTTCGACCGCGCGAGCCATGAAAATAGGACGCCGCAACGCGGCGGCGCGAATTCCTAGTCTCTAAATACTACGCGTTCTGTAGTCTCTCTGTTACGCTCCATGTGGTCTACATAATGGGTATGGTTTAAAATAGCTAAATTTCGAATTTTTAATGCCTGAAAATTTTGGGATGATTTTTTCGAGTTATTTTGTGCGCTGAGCCCATTATTTGCTTTGATATATCTACAAAGTTATTTTGAGAATTTTTTACTGTTTTCATCGCTATTTGCAAGCTATTTTTAGTATAAAGCTAATTTGTACCTATAACTCAATTTATTCATATTTTCACAAAAATAACGCATTCTTTGCTGTTGATGATTCGTTGTTACTTTTGTTCACACATGAAAGCTGCTTATTTTAATCACTTCTTTTGACTGGTAGTCAATTTATTTTCACATTTCATATTTTCATAGCTTCAGCGTACTTACTCTACCTTTTTGCTTTCATATAATGTTTTATGTGTTAAAACATTTTCTGTTTTCACATTGTATATTAATCGAACAATTTAACTCTCATACTGACGGTAACGTAAACTCTGTCACTGTATAAAATTTTGCATGGAACATAAAATATGATATTTCAATGTGCCTGGTGGTATGTGGAGATATCTAAACGATTTTTACGCGATATAAATTACCTTTGTCTGGGTAATTAACATTTATTTTAATAAATATAAATTCAATTTTAGGATAAACAATTGTCTAATATATTGACAAAATAAATATGACAACAAGGAAATATTTTAGTATTTCTGGGCTTCTAATATAATTGGCACGAATAAAAGTAGTATTTTATACAAAAAGCTTATTATGAATAAGTTTCTGTAGTAATAAATAATTTTGCTATTTAGTGGTAGGAATCTTTTGTTAAATGTAAAAGTTCAAGCTGAAAATCCATTCACTATAATGCGGAAACGTTCAGTAACGGAAAAAATAAATGCAATTAATCAATCTAGCGAGAAGTTGCAGTATCGTTAGGTTTCTATAATTTTGCATCCAAATAGTATCCTCTTGTAAAATTTTTACAAAGAAATCAGAAGTTCATTGTTTTTGATAACACAATTACGATGTAATTCCTGAAAAAGACAAATATTCAGGTCAAGATAGTGCTAATTTCAGGGAAATCCATTGCGTTGGCCGCAGAATCAGCAGCTTTGTTCAGTTTTGAATTTTCGATACCAAAGCCTTCGCGATGGTCAATCATTTGTCCTGGATTGAACGTGTTAGTCTCGATGTCTGCAGCTGTTTGGCCTGGTCGCTCTTCTGTAAGACTGTCTCGACGCTCAGTTTGGCTGAGTTGCTTTTCGAATAGACGAGGTCTGTCGTCGGTTGGGCTAGACGGTTGCTCAGCCTGTAAAAGATTAAGTTTAGTAGTTTGTTTAAATTCAGCAACCTATACAATAATGCTCTAATTAAAAAATAGCTAAATAGAAAAACATTGGTTGTTTTCGCCAAATTATTGCATAACATTTGCAGTAACCTCTTGATTTTAAAAATACTAGTCAAACACACACATTTTATAACCAAACGATAATTATACCCAGTTTATCGTACTATAGGTAAATTTAAAACATGAACACAAACCTTAATAATTCTCGTTGCATTTTCAAAAGTAATAATTTTGTCATTTAAAATCAATTACAGTGAACGAGAATAAAAATATTGGTTTTTATAAAAGCATTGTATTGTTATTATGTCTGACAAGAGTCATAACCATTACCTGCGTTTGATTATTGTTGGCATTCTTTCTGCGATTATTATATTCCGGAAACATCTGCTCAAATCTACGATATTCCTTGTACTGATTCGTGCCTTTAGCAATTTCGCGGTCCTTTCTATAGTCATCGTAGGCTGTACTAACAACAGCTGGACGGAGAACGTTGTCCATAACGATGTCTCTAGCACGAAATACTTGGTCCCTAGCCATCTCAGTGAAACTTCTACGACGGTTATTGTTGGTAGCCATTATTTAAATAGTTTGGCGATTGCAGTTGAAATCGGTTCGATTGGGCTAAAACAAAACATTATTGTTTAGCTACAATAATTGGTATTACCAGCACAATTTTTGCAAAGATATTCGGAAGTACTTTGGAAGTTAGCTTTGATTTCAAATTTTTTACAAATTCGATTTCTCTGTTGAGTTACAACAAGCTGTTCTTAGATAGAGAATATTACATGGATATCCTTCGTTTTCCCTCTTGGTGTAAGAAAATAATTATTTTGAATACACAGGGTGTGCCGTAAAAACGGCATAACTTTGTACCCTTGTAATACAGCGATACTGAAGAGTTGTGACGAGCGGTCTTTTGTATATTTGTTTGGATACTTGTATCAGTATAAAAAAATTACGTTTCTAGCTCATCTGGAACGTCAAAATTGGGGGGGGGGGGGAAAAATCACAAAAATGCCGATTTTGCAGGGAAATTGTAAACCCCAAAAATGATTTTAAATCGCCTAAGACGATTTTGTTGCTGAACAAAAGTTTATCAGTGGACATAATTCTCTAGAAAACTGATTTTTAGGAATGTCCATCCACAAACATTTTTCGATGTTCTCCCCTCATGGGTCAAAAAATATTTTTTCAAAATGTCGGTAAATTATGTAAATAGAGGACAAACTATAGTAACTTGAAGGAATGAAATCCAATGTACAGTAATCGCACAATGAATGCCTTGTTATTTGAGTTGAAAAGTAACAAAGCATTCTTTAAATTAAAGAAACATCCCATAGTAATAGATAACGCTGTAGTTTCAAAAAACACCGCGATTTATTTCTAAAAATTATATGAGTACAAAATATAACGAGTAAGCCTTAAATTACCTTTAAAACGCTATACACAACCATGTCACTTCGAGGTTGTTTATATCAAACTGGACCGCCCATTTTTACACATAAACAAGGCTCGGTGCACTCCCCACGTGTCCCTCTTGTTTTGCAAGCTCTATTTTGAGCCGCAGCTGATAGGGAACAGAGGAGAGGTGGAGGACTTCGCTCTGACCCTAATGCATAAACAACCGACAAAGGGAGATGTTTTCCATTATTCTGGTGTTTTCTACAAATTTCAATTTCATATTTTAGCTTTCA
Source organism: Ditylenchus destructor (assembly GCA_022814885.1). Classification (NCBI taxonomy): domain Eukaryota; kingdom Metazoa; phylum Nematoda; class Chromadorea; order Rhabditida; family Anguinidae; genus Ditylenchus; species Ditylenchus destructor. Next base: position 5,538,176 of record JAKKPZ010000002.1, on the reverse strand, counting down.
CTTCAGTTGGCTAATAAGAGATGATTAAAAATTAAAATAACGGGATCTGTTGATGGGAACAAGACATTAAAGATATTCAGAGGTTGCAGTTAATTGTGACATAACTATATGCACAAAAGGGTACAATCGGCTTATCGGGGGGGGAAAATGGTTATCGGGGGGGGGAAATTTTCACACAGCGAAAAATCAATAGGGGGGACCCTATTGATTTTTTGACAAATTTTTCAGAAAAATAATTTTCATACAATAGGGTCCCCCCTATGGTATTTTGCGAAAAAAATAATTAAAAAAAAATTTTTTTCCCAAAAAATCAATAGGGGGGACCCTATTGATTTTTTCAAGAATTGTCATCAAAAAATATTTTTTCACTCAATAGGGTCCCCCCTATGGATTTTTTGGGAAAAAAATTTTTTTTGAAATTTTTTTCAAAATTTTTTCAAAAAATTCATAGGGGGTACCCTATTGATTTTTTCACAAATGTATTTGAGAAAATAAATTTAAATCAATAGGGTCCCCCTATTGATTTTTTGCTGTGTGAAAATTTTCCCCCCTCCCGATAACCCTTTCCCCCCCCCCCCCGATAAGCCGATTGTACCCACAAAAGTTGCAACAAGTATGTATATTGCAGTTAAAAGTGTTTTCAGTTAATACCTTACTAGTTAATACTGCCGCGGGCCAGCGTACCCGCTCCAGACCGGGTACGGGACGGAAAATTCGGTCCCGACCGGACTGCTCAGCTGTCGGGAGCAAACAGTTTTTTAACTTGGAAACCGAATCGTGCCCGCCCGGGCCAGTCGAAACACTATTGACTAGTTAACAACACTACTAAGGGAGAAACATTTTTTAAATGCAACATGTATATCAACGGTGAAAACATGCAGATTAATGCCCCAACATATAAAGTTAACAGTTACCGAAAAATAAATCATTCATATTACATCCCATCCTCTTAGGGGTGCGTTTTTTGAGACTTCTTGCTTTTTTCACCCAAAATGTGATTCTTAGGGGTGCGTTTTTTGAGACTTCTTGCTTTTTTCACCCAAAATGTGATTCTTAGGGGTGCGTTTTTTGAGACTTCTTGCTTTTTTCACCCAAAATGTGATTCTTAGGGGTGCGTTTTTTGAGACTTCTTGCTTTTTTCACCCAAAACTGTGATTCTTAGGGGTGCGTTTTTTGAGACTTCTTGCTTTTTTCAACCAAAATGTGATTCTTAGGGGTGCGTTTTTTGAGACTTCTTGCTTTTTTCAACCAAAATGTGATTCTTAGGGGTGCGTTTTTTGAGACTTCTTGCTTTTTTCAACCAAAATGTGACGTTTTCTTTTTAAGGGATCGTTACTTTTTACTTCTTACCTTTTTCAAGAGTGACTCAAATCAGACTCACTGACTCATTCTACCAAACTCGACTGAGCCAAATTCAGACTGAGCCAAAACTCAGACTGAGCCAAATTCAGACTGAGCCAAACTCAGACTGAACCTAAGTTTGCGAGCCACCGAAGGTGGCGAGCCAATCCTGTGGTCGGGCGCGGAGCGCCCGACCTTCCCCCCTGGAATGTGAGTGAAGTTAGAACAGAAAAGGCATACTGATATAGAAAAGGCATACTGATGTAGAAAAGGTATACTGATATAGAAAAGGCATACTGATATAGACTCCACGCGCGCTAGCGCGCGTTAGCGCGCTAGTTTATATAATATTTTAGTGCTTTTTACCGATTTTGGAAGCTAAAACTTAACATTATTCTGCTGTGGAAATGGCTTCTCGTAAACATATGCAAAAGTTTGTACAAGTGTCGTCAGTGAACCATTCATGGTAAAGCTTTGTTAGCAAATAGTCCATCAAAGGGCTACAATATTTTATACAGAATATGGTTTTGTATCACAAAGCACAATACTGCACTTGTGATCAAAGTCAGATGAATGAGAAATGATAATGTCTTCACAATGCCAGCAGCAGTCTACATTAGTGAAAATTGTCCTATAAAAGAAGGTGATCTGAAATACGTGGAGAAATCACAATGTGCTTTTTGATCAAAGTCCAGATATCTATTGTAATTCTAGTTGCATTTTTAAACAATTCTTTATGCGAGCTAGAAGCTCAGGACGATGTGATAGTTAGCTTGCCAGGATTAGATTTTGATATAAAATTCGAACATTACTCCGGTTACTTAAACGTTTCACCAACGCGCCGTTTGCATTATTGGTGAGTTTTTTAAATTATGAGAATTATGATTTTTAATGGCAAAAAATTCTGAATTCTATCAAGTTTAATTTTATTCATATTATAATTAAACAAGCAAAATATAACTTAATTACTTAATTGAGGTTCGTGGAATCGCAGTCAAATCCAGCAAATGATCCGTTATTGTTCTGGTAATATTTATGCTTTATTATTTGTTTACATTTAAAGGTAAATAAGAGTTAAAAATTTAGGTTTAATGGCGGTCCTGGTTGCAGTTCTCTATGTAAAACATTTGTTCAAGTTTGAAGGATCCATTTTATCGATTTAGTTGGTCTTTTGGGTGAAATAGGCCCATATCTCGTGAATGCTGATGGCGAAACGTTGCGCGAAAACCCACATACATGGAATAAAGTTGAATTATGTTTTCTGCTGCTTTAATATAAATAATGTCTTTAGTTAGCAAACATTGTATTCGTAGAATCGCCAGTAGGTACTGGATTTTCTTACAGCATTGATGGAAACATAACAAATAGTGATGATCAGGTAAAATGGCATAAATAAAAAATTAATATAGGACTAAAATTCAGTTAAGAAGAGATGATAAGAACATATCCATCGCGTATTTTACATAGGATTTGGCAACCAACTATTTTTAATTTTTTTCATGCGACATCTTTTCTGTATAACTTGCATCAGCTTAATTATTTTCAATCTTGTTTATTTAGTCTGCAGAAGAAGCATATGAGGCTATAAAGGAATTTCTTCTTAAATTTCCAAAATTTCGAACGAACCAACTATTCATCACTGGTGAAAGCTATGCTGGCGTATTTATTCCGGTGCTCGCAGTCAGAATCTTGAGATATCAGAATGATTTCCATATGAATTTCAAGGTTATGACTAGATCGTGGATACCATATTAGTTCCTATAACCGACTGTTTTTAGGGCGTAGCGATAGGAAATGGATTATTAGCATACGATGACGATGTTCCAACAAATTATCCGTGGCATTCTACAGTGATAAATTATGCTTACTCTCACGGATTAGTAGATGAAGATCTGTGGCAATATCTGAAAAATGAATGTTGCGGCGGCTGCACAGAAAATTGTGATTTCTTCAAACTTCAAGGCAAATGCGGAGCTAAGGTAGGTGGGTTGCCTATGGCACGCATAGACTTAATTCTCATTGATTTTATGTCAAAATGGGATTTCACTGTCCCAAGCCCGAGCTTTTTGACCTCTTAAACAAATTCTTCTCAATTTGTTGAAATAATTAATAATGTAAGCTATTAACCGTAACACACAATTTCAGGTAAAAGAAGCGCAATGGCTAATGAGGTCACTTCCTTCAGCTTACAACATTTACTCAAGATGTCCTCATCGCAGATACATGCTCAGACAATTAGACTCAGTTTCTCCTGAAAAAGAAATTATAATACCCTCAGCCCATGACAACATCGATGAAAATGGAGAATGCGTTCCTGAATCAGCCTTGAAAAATTATCTAAGAAAATCATCCGTCAGACATGCTTTGAATATACCGCCTGAAGTGGAATCATGGGACCAATGTCGTCTAGCGCAACTGTGGTATGTTGCCTTTTAAACACTAAACTCATGTCATTCTATACTATCAAAAACCCCCAATGTTACAGCCCAATCATTGTTTCGAACTTTTCAATACGCCTTTATTTGTCTTTTCTTTCATATTGTGCACTTTTTGCACATTTCCCTATACGCATAAAGTTATTTGATGTACAAATTCATCAGCGAGTAAATCGAATTGTGCTTGATTAGAATGCGTCTTTTATTACTAGATTATATTGATTATGCTGTTAAGTAATAATTCAACCAACTGATAACCTAATTATTTACATTATCATTTATCTCTATTATTTGCTCCTTTTTATAATAGTATTTTTCAGGGATCATGGATATATTCATCAATACTTCAACATGACAAAATTTGTTCTTGAAATTGTGAATTCAAACGTGCCAGTTCTTTTGTTCTTCGGCGACACCGATTTAGTGAGCTTACACATATAATTTACAATATTACCAACGTTTTCAGGTGTGCAATTTTATGTTGGGCGAACAATTTGCAGCAAATCTCGGTTTAAAGGTAATTTAATCTGTTATACGTTACCGCAACTTTCAGTTTAAGCAAACGTCATCGAAACATATGTGGTTGCATGAAGGGGTCCCGGGAGGTTCTAAAACAGAATATGGAAGCCATTTGACGTTTATAACTGTACTGGGTGCTGGCCATATGGCACCACGCGATCGCGCTCCTGAAATGTATCAAGTCATCAAGAGATTCATATCTGGTACATCTATTTGAATATTGGTCATATATATCAGTTTCGTAGGAACTTATTTAAATCATATAGTGATTAAGTGTAGAAGTAGAAAAATGTCTGGAAAGTTTGAAGAATCACAAATAAATATTTTTATCCTTAAACACTCCATATATGTATATCATCTCTATATGTCATACCTCATATTATTAACTAAGTTAGCTACCAAAATAGGTAAGCAAAAATATTTTTAGGTTATTAGAAAATAAGACTAGCTTCACGGCATCTGACATTCAAATTTTCAATTTCACAACTATTATTATATTTGGAACAAAAGATTTCTTAGTATCACATATAACTAGTGGAGGAGGATAAGCGTGATTTTTGGTTTAGGAGGATAAGCGTGATTTTTGGTCCTAGCGAAGTGAGGGCCGCTTCGCGGCCCTCACTTCGCTAGGAAGCTGATAGCGTGCATCCGCGGCGCTTCGCGCACCGCCATCAGCGGTCAGGGTTGGGTTGTTCGGGAGTAAGGGTTGTTCGGGAGTAGTTCCCTCACATTCCAAGGTGGTCGGGCGCTCCGCGCCCGACCACAGGATTCCAGGGTGTATCAGTATGCAATTTTCTGGCTTCCCCGAAAAAGGGGGACAAAACCTCACAGACAGAAATATACACCCCTAAGAATGCCTTCCCCGAAAAAGGGGGACAAAACCTCACAGACAGAAATATACACCCCTAAGAATGCCTTCCCCGAAAAAGGGGGACAAAACCTCACAGACAGAAATATACACCCCTAAGAATGCCTTCCCCGAAAAAGGGGACAAAACCTCACAGACAGAAATACAGAATGCCAAAAGGCGGGAATTCAAACCCAGGTCACGGACGGACGGATCACTGGGCTAGCTTACTGGGGGGATTTGGAACAAAAGATTTCTTAGTATCACATATAACTAGTGGAGGAGGATAAGCGTGATTTTTGGTTTAACGTTACCGTTAAAAAAACTCGGTCTTCGGCCGTCTAGAAAACGGCATAGATTTTATAATACGGGGAATCGATGGGTTATACCTACAATAAAGAGGTCTTGGAGCTCGGCGATTAGGTGCGCGTTGTGTGGGCCGTGCCGTGGGTCTCTCGGCGCTACGCGCCGCTCGGACCACGGTACGGCCCACACAACGCGCACCTAATCGCCGAGCTCCTGATTGGGTTTTACGTCCGTCGCGGCCTTCGGCCGCTCCAAAGGACGCTCACGATGACTTATAAAAAAATCAGAGATTAAGATTGCCTAAAATGGCAAAACCACTAAATGCTCTCAGGCCAAATAACTTCGACGTGTGTGGTCCGATCTCTGAAATTGTTATGCCTGTAGTTTTCTCTCACCGAGAGCATTCGTTTGACACCTCACACGCCCCGGGAGGTAGTCGCAATCAGCAAATCTCGACAAATGCCCTCAGGGCAGATAACTTCGACGTGGGTGGTCCAACCTAGGAAAATTTCATGCTAATCGTTTAGTCTCAAAAATTGCAAAAAATGCAAAAAAATTGCAATTTGGTGTGAAATATAACGGGGTACTTTTTTGGCCTTGGTGTGTCCCCAAATTGAGCCAGCCTAGTTTAGTGGCTAAGAGATTTCTCTATCAGACACCATCGATAATCATAGCATTACCTTTCTACATGTGAAAAAGGAATAAAGAGCAAATTTTAATAAATTAACGAAAATTTTGTCTATGGTGTTTCTATAAAAAATACTCCCATATGTCAAAAATGATACCGAAATTTTTTAAACTTCATTCTTTTATCATTTTGAAAGAGTAGCCGGTTATATATAATATGTTCTAGTAATCCCATTGTATTATTTGCATATTTATCTACCGTTGAATGTAGCTCAGAAAAACCAACACTGCTGAATTAACAAAGTTTATGGTTAAATAACGATAGCCGTCTGGATATAATGTGTCAGAATAAGGAATTTTTGTATTACGATTTTATACAACAATTTAAAGTTTGATTTACGATATTTCAAGGCCAATATTCGAGAAAAATAGGAATTTTCGAAAGGGATCTTATCGAGCCAAAATTTTTATGCTGTTTTTATTGTTTATATTACCATTTTTATTGAATAAAATTTTCTGACAAATTATTTGGTTATAAAGTTGGGAATCGTTCTGTATATTAAAACTTTTAGGTACAAAATTAATATTTGGCATTTAACCCTTCATTGCCGAGTGTATCCGATCGGATACGCTTTTGATTTGCTAAAGACTTCACAAAAAGAAAGAAACGAATGAGTGTTCATTATTCATACAAAGAGTGTGTCTGTAAATAGATCACATAGAAAAGAGAAATAAACAATGGCAGACATCATGATTTTGATAAAGACAGCTCACCAAAGGGAAAGCTAATGGTAACGCAGACATTCTGCCTTTTGTCTATGGCTCCGGCAATGAAGGGTTAATAATATTGGGCCATTTCAGTAGAAAGTTCGTTTTCGCTTTATCAGCAGATCACATCTAGCGAGTTAAACAGATTTTGCCCCGCCACGATCGGACTGATCTGGCTCTCTCTCTTCGGTCGAATGAAGAGAGAGGGAAGAGACGAGAGACAAACAGAGCATATTATTTGTAGCTAGTGTGTGGCGCACGCTCTGTTTGTCTCTCGTCTCTATATGTCTCTCTCTATACGTATATACAATACATCCAAAAAGTACCTTTGCCAATGTAGCACTAATTATCAAAATTCCCAAATAAAAATTTGTGTTCAAGAATTCGTTATGTTTTGTTAAACATGAACAATATGTTAAATTTGTTATGCCAGAAAATAATAATTACCTTTATTCAAACTATTTTGTTCACATGTCATAATTTTTAGTCAAATTATGTTACGAACTATTCGGATGCAGTTCCTTTCAATGGTAACGATGATGATGTACCGGAGCTACATGTCCATGCCTCGCTGCATACCAAGCCGCGTATCCGTTGACAATATATCCATCAATTTCCATGAAAAGGCTCATGGTACACATAAAGATAGCCAAAATAAAACCCCAGGAAATAAAGTACATACGAAGAAGGTGTCTGAAATACAAATTTAGCGATGTATTAAGCAAAGAACCAGTTTACAAATATTACAATAAATTCGATATATTTATGTCTAATATATGCTATGCAAAATTCGTGAATATTTTTATCTTCTGAAATATTTTAGGCAAACTTGTGGTATGAATAGCCAACAAGTACATCCCTTTCGCTTATTTATTAGCCAAAATTTTAATACATATGACTGTAAATCAGTTATTATAAAATAATTGAAAAGGGTATGAGCCAAAACCCACCTTTATTATGAATTTCTGTCAGGGATATGATATAGGTTCACTACAAGTTTGATATATTTAAAAATGTGAAGAAAATTACACTTTACTGAGTAATTTTAGTTTATTACTATTTACTGTGAAATAAAGCATCGGATAATAATTATGCTGCATTAAACTTGCGCCAGCAAATTATCAACTATTCTGCATCCGACTGCTGATGAACCATTCTTGTTCTAAGCATAAAGAGACTGACTGCAGACTGGCTAAATTTGCTGGCGCAAGTTTAATGCAGCATAATTATTATCCGATGCTTTATTTCACAGTAAATAGTAATAAGCTAAAATTACTCAGTAAAGTGTAATTTTCTTCACATTTTTAAATATATCAAACTTGTAGTGAACCTATATCCCATCATATCCCTGACAGAAATTCATAATAGAGGTAGGTTTTGGATCATATCTTTTCTTAAAGTACTGAAAAATTTGTAATTATTAAAGCTTTACAAAGTCTTTTAAACAACACAATGAACCATAGCCCAAACACATTAATAGCCTAAACTCAAAGTTTTAGGAGCTCCACAATTAAATGCTCACGGTCGATCAATAATTATATGACATCCTCATACACGCAGGATTTTGAACGTAACGAATTGAATACAACTGTATATGCTATACATGGTTAGACGTGCTAAGGAATTAGCTATGGTGCACAAGGTTAAAGGGCAGAGACAACAAAATGATATTCAGAGATTGTGCGTACGATTTTTTAAGGAGAGAACGTTTTTAAAGGAGATCTGGTGATAGCTTTAGCCAGGATCCGCACTCCGACTCTTCCAGACTTTGGGGAGTTCAGTGCCTAATCGTCTTGTCGTCTGTTAATCATAAGCGCACTTAGAGAGCAGTTTACATACCGAAGTATAGCAAAAAAGTTAGACGCCATATATTCTTCCGTCCAAGTGTCGTTTCCCCCTTAATCGGTTTGAATATTTCCGACAAAAAATATTGTTGACTTACGTCACAGAAAACATTAAATCTTTTCCATACTCCTTGAAAGGTGAAAAAATCGCTATTTATTAGCTACTAGCGGGATGTGGCGTCTTCGGCGCCACAACCCCGCTAGGAAGCGGTTAGCGTGCATCAGCGGCGCTTCGCGTACCGCCATCAGCGGTCAGAGTTGGGTTGTTCGGGAGTAGAGCAGCATGAGACAGTGGCTTTGTCAGCGGAGCCTCGTGGCCTTTGGCGGCTCGAAGGGGGGACACGAAAAAGGGGGACACGAAAAAGAGGGGACACGAAAAGGGGGGATACGAAAAAGGAGGACACGAAAAAGGGGGACACGAAAAATAAGCACCCCTAAAAATGACCTTCGAAAATTTTGGGACACACAGAGGTTGGTCGATTACTAAATAGTGGATATCGATAAAATCTATAAATCATGGGTGTGGTAATTAAAATGGAAACTGCTTGTTTCTTTGGAAAAGGAATCGACGTGTACTTACATGTTGAGTTTATTTAGCCATATGCTTTTCCTCAATAAATTTTTACGCATTCTCAAGTAAATTTACGAGTGTCGGTAGGTTTTTGGTCAACCTTAGGAACGATGTTCTGACGTAATAGTAGCAAGACAAGATCCCTAACTACTAAGCGGCAGCGTGCGTATGTATGGAACTCGTGTGACCAATGGCCCAGGCCGATCCAGTCATTCGCCAGAAGCGAGTGATAGTTCATTGGATAACTCTGAATGTGGGAAAATTGTCAAAACCGAAATTTGAAAATATGAATTCGCGCCGAAACCGGAAAATATGAATTTAAGGGTTTTGGCCATACAAAGTGATGTGTTTTATGTTCCCAATCGATTGACCGGGTCATTCTGGACAAACTTTGATTTTTACACTTTTCGGTTATTCGCATTTTCGAAAATTTTATGGAGAAAGCCACTTTTTGCCCAAAAATGACATTTTTGAACCCAAAGCATCTACGGAGCAAATTCTTTGCACCCGTCGGTTTCAGGATGCGCTGAATCTGAATCTGAAGTCAGATTCGAGATTTGTTCTCACGGGATCGTGTTATTCTCACGAGGCCAGGACTATCCGGGCAGGATGTAACTTACGGTTACCTTACGCAGCGTAGGCCGCGACCCTTTCCTAGTTTGTAGAAATTGTCTGTCAATCTGTGCGAGTTCTTTAGTGACGTAGTTATACAGAGAAATCAACAAGCAACCATATTTGTATATGAAATCATGGCTGGTTTTTCCTCTAAAATTTATTAGGATGTGGAAAAATTTTGTTTAATGTGACAGCTTCAATTTTTAGAAAGAATATCCAAGATTTTGCTTATTTACACCTCATCTGCATTCTCTTAAGAGAATCGACATAAATTAGCCGACGAGAAGTATCAACAGTGTTGTCTCACGAAGTCTATCCCTAAGGAACACACTGCAAGCATATGCAAACATATGGGATCGTAAAAATACTAAGATTACTTTGGAACGTAATTCCCTTACGGATTGCAACAAGTCATTTTTTAAACATAACGCACGTCTGCTCATAAGTATTATATATCGTTTGATAGCCAATACTTTTCTCTATCCAACGATGCTAAGGTTTTATTTTTGTTTTTGAGATAATGATTTGATATTGAGTATTAAACATTCCATAGTCACAGATTTTCGATATATTTTATATCTTTTATGTACCATACTCAATATGGGTAAAGCATCAATTTGCAGACCGTCAGTTTGCAGACCAAACCGAAATCCAAAAATGGGCATACTGACGGCTTGCGGCTCGAACAAGCTGGGGCTAAGCAAGACTTGGTCTTAGGCTTAAGCTCCCGAATAATCCTTATTTTAGAGTTTTCTGGGATCCGAAAATCTGGATTTGGTCTGCAAACTGACGGGCCAGCAAAGTGATAGGCGTCCCTCAGGAATAGCACTGTGTTACGTGAGTAAGACATTGCCATAAAAAACGGTAAAGGCTTATGTTCTAAACCGATAGTTTTGAATGGAATTGAAGCAAAAATACGATGAACTTATTCTGATTAGAACCTTGATTCCTGCAAAACACTACATTACTTTGACCACAAACCGGGATATATTTTCATAATAGTTCATTCTCTATTTATAATCCGCTACATAACTGCGTCAACGCCGTTGTTTGTTATGACAATTTAATGTTAATAGTTGCCTCGAACTTTGGATTAATTCTTTTCACGAGATTAATCACCAAAAGTTTTCACGTTTGCGCAAATATTGACCATTAATTTTCATCTATGCAAATTTTGGTTACAATATTAGTGAGTATAAAAAGACGGATCTTTCGATCAGCGCGTAATTCTCCGAATCCCCGACTTTTCGATGTTTATGTATTGGTACTCGGTAACTGGAAAAATTAAAGCAAATATTAAGTCACTTTGGTAGGACTTTTTGTAAAACTGACTTTTCGCTCTAAAACAGAAATAATTATTTTTAAACAACAGAATTCTAATTTACTTTTTCCTTGTTCAATTTATTTCAAAACTTGCCCATTTTACTGAAAGGAGAAGCATGTTTCCATGAGCTTCTAAACTAGGAAAATCGGTGTATTTAATTTCTACGAAAATTAAAACCAATATGTTGGGTATAAGTTACCTTTTTTCCAGTTTGAGTCGCTCCATTTTTACTGAAATTTGTGACAACTTGTATAATGGTAAATTTAGAATTCATCGACAGCCTTTCTCGAGAAATGTGGACAATTGTAAGATATTAGCATGTTTGTAAACAATGCCGTTAATCACAAATGCAATTTTTATTTTTTGCCGTCATGAAATTACTATTAAATCTGCACGAAAACTGAACGTAAACTTGTTTAAACTGAAAAAAATGATAAAATTGAAAGAAGTAAAGTAATTATACTTTAAAATTATTTTATTCAGGTTCCAGTTGTTTACCTTATTTTGGTGTGCTCGCAGTCATCTGCACAAAATGGTAAATTTCTTCTTACAGAGTAAAAGATCATTATTAAATTGCTTAACAAATATATAATATTTTCTGCTTATATATGGTAATTAAGCTTTTATTGGAAAGTATTTTAACTTAAACTAAACTAAACAGGCTCCTGTCATGCCTTTAAAATGAATGGTATATGTCCCATTCCTATATAAAATGGGCTACGGTGTAGTTTATGGGCCCACCGGAATAGCCCCAAAACCGGTGTCAATCGATTCCATTCGGCCTCCTAGTACCGAAAAAAATACTCCCCTGGCGCGGAAATGCTTCTAGAACATACTAGAAGGTTCTAGAATTTTTACCACACTCCTGTTTTAAAGGACTATCCTGTAAAACAGGATTGTCCTATATAAAACAGGATTATCACAGGAGTCTTGTTTTACAGGATTCTCCACGTAAAACAGGATTATCCTGTAGAACAGGACAAAAATAATCCTGTTTTACAGGATAGTCCTCTAAAACAGGAGTGTCGTAAAATTCTAGAACCTTCTAGAATGTTCTAGAAGCATTTCCGCGCCAGGAGAGTATTTTTTTCGGTACTAGCAGGTCGAGTGGAGTCAATTGACACCGGTATTGGGGCTATTCCGGTGGGCCCATAAACTACACCGACCCCATAAAATGCTTGATTTATATAGGTGAAATACCTTAAATAACCCCCGCCCCCTAAACACACCCACGCCTTTTCGTCCTTTCCGTTATACTACTTTCTTAATTATTATATCATTATGTGTTATATTTTATGGAAAATTCGGTGAAATTTTCCAGCCACCGAGTCTCCCTGCGGATCTAACGAGGAATTCCGTGAATGTGGTACGGCTTGTGAACCAACATGTGATAACCCATCTCCGAGGATTTGCACTCTTCAATGTATTGTCAACGTGTGCCAATGTACTCCAGGCTATTTCCGAAATGATGACGAAGAATGCGTTCGATTGAGTCATTGCAACAATTCGACCAATATAACAGGTTTGTTTTTAAAAGTAAACACTTAATTAGCCTTTAAGTTACGAATACAAAAACAAAATTTGTTATTTTTCGATTCAAAGATTACTGTGATATGCAAAATAAACAGGATTTTCCATACAAGTGATATCACCTGTTGTACGAATTCTAAGGCGAGCAGTACAGTAAACATCCAGCTGACATGAAAACATACAAACTTACAATAGCATTTGGTTCTCAGATACCTACCTTTGTGCCTTTACAGGACTTCGACTCGCTGTGTCCGAATTTGAGAAACGAAACTGCGAAAAAGCTGACAATAATTTTTGCAGATTATAAATTATGCATAATTTCAATTTAGTGTTGCCTTGTGGCACTAACGAGCATTTTGTCAGTTGTTCCACCTGCGAGCGCACTTGTGCTAATCCAAACCCAATTTGCACTAAAGAATGTAAGCCGCCGAAATGCCAGTGTTTGCCCGGATATGTGCGAAATAGTTTCGGTCGTTGTGTGAATCAGTCTCAGTGCGATGTAAATGACCGTGAGTTATTTTGCTGTTATTTTTCCCATATAACGGTTACTTTGGTTCATTTTCCAACTTTTCGCAGTAAAACCACCGAAAATGATCTCATACTCGAATTTCTCGCAAAATTTTTACATAGATTTTGTTGAAACGAATTTCCAAAACCTCAATTATTTGGCTCTTCAGGTGAGTTCGAAAAATGTTCCCACAAAATTTTATTTGACATACTCTGGGGCTTTTCTGAGGCAAAATATTGAAAAATTGTCAAAAGTATTTTAAATTGGGCTGGATTTTATATGTTGAAATGCTAATGCACCGCTTGATACTTTGGGCAAAAGTATGGAATATGGAGTGCATTTTTCTATAAATCTGTTAAACTGAATGTACAATACCTCCTCGCTTTTATTTTGTAAGGGAAACTCAATTTCAAATTTGCGCGAAAATATAATTGCGTGCCAAAGGGGTAAAAAGTGGTCGCTGAAAATTTTTAATGAGGGGGATTTCTTGGCAGGGGTCTCCTCTAGAGATCGGTAAAAAATTTTGAGTGGGTCCCTATAAGAGTTAATATTTTTATAGTCAATACTTTTCCCTATTGGAGACAGCTCTTTTCCGCGCGCCTACATCAATAGGGAAAAGTATTGATTGTAAACATTTTTACTCTAATAGGGCCCCACTCAAAATTTTTTACCGATCTCTAGAGGAGACCCCTGCCAAGAAATCCCCCTCATTAAAAAATTTCCAGCGACCACTTTTTACCCCTTTGGCACGCAATTATATTTTCGCGCAAATTTGAAATTGAGTTTCCCTTACAAAATAAAAGCGAGGAGGTATTGTATTACTTGTCAAATAATTTGTCTTCAACATTCCTTTAGCATGCTCACGTGTTCGCTGCCGTGCCGGAACAAACTGCAAACCAATTCCATGTTTTGGCATTAACTGTCCACGAAGGGCAATTTGTGTAAATGGTAATTCAACTTGTATGTAGTGTAAAAGTATATATATATAATAATTTTTTGTCTTCTCTTACCAGCAACTTCGCTAACTTTTGAATTTACTTCAGCTAGAGAACTTTTAAAACAGCATGAATCCAGACATTTTTATGTTCGAGACAGAATGACGAAATAAAATTACAAGGCATATTTCAGCATGCGAAGGAAAAAGGTGCCCTACCGGTCAGCATTGTGAATTGAGAAATGTGACCTGTGTTCGAGCGCCGTGCCCGCCCATCCCAACTTGTGTGAACAACACCGTCAGTGGTAGAACGACAGTAGACACTGTGTCACTTGACGTTACTGAAGAGGATGGTATTTCTCCATTTGACTAATTTGATCACGCAAAACTTATTACTAGGGTGTGATCCCGTCCCCGTTTTTCCCCGTGAGCCACGGGGATCCCCGTTCCCCGGGGAACGGGGATTGACAAGCACCCCTAAGAATGCATCCTTCCAACTCTCTAGTGGGGGGGATAAAATGGCGACTGCATATTATGTAGAAAAATGAGTCATTTTCTTCTGAGCATGTCTAATTTTGAAAAATTTTCGCTGGTTTTTCGGCGCTAGTCCTATATAGTAAACGAAATGATTTCTCTGTAACTAGAGAAATTCAGAAAAACCTGTGCGCTCGATATTTTTGGCCGTGTGATAGCTCATTTTGCTCCTCATGAGCTAACTGAGGCGAGATTTTTTGGAATCATGACCCATCGCACGTTGAATCGAGAGTTATGGCCTAAGGCAGTTTTACACACTATTTCTCTTTTCTCTAACCGGCTAAAATGGATTTTTGATTTCAGAGTGTTTCCGAAGCTGATTTTTTGCACCCGGGGGTTTTTGGGGGTGCTGAATCCGAATCCGGGGCCAAAAAAATTATCGGGTTACCCTGGAGCCTCACTGACAAAGCCACTGGGGGTATGGAGCCCCACGAAAGATATGATTAGGCTTAAGCTCCCGAACAACCCTTAGGCAACCGTAATTAGGCTTAGGCTGCCCCACGAAAGATATGATTAGGCTTAAGCTCCCGAACAACCCTTACTCCCGAACAACAGCTGTTGAGGGCCGAAGGCCCGAAATAGTCTCATGCTGCTCTACTCCCGAACAACCCTTACTCCCGAACAACAGCTGCTTGAGGGCCGAAGGCCCGAAATAGTCTCATGCTGCTCTACTCCCGAACAACCCAATCTGACCGCTGATGGCGGTGCGCGAAGCGATGACGAACTCAATCTGACGCTGTGCACGCTCCAAGTGAATTTCGGCGCGAAGCGCCGAAATTCGCTTGTATTTCTCTAACTGTATTACGTCTCATTATTTTTCCAAAATTTTGGGCCAGAAATTTGTGGAATTTTCAATATATTGTCAAAAGTTTCAATGTCATAATTTATTTTAATGACAAATTTTAGTCAATTGTTAAAGAGAAAGCCAATTTTTTTAAAAAATTTAGCCTGCGGTGCTTTTTAGTCTGGATTTTTCTATGTAATTTTTCGAAAAAATGTGGAAAATTATCTAAATTAGAAAAAAAATGAACTAAACCACGAAAAAGTGGCGAAAATTGGAAAAAATGAACAAAAACAGTAAAAATTGATCAAAATTGCGAAAGAATGAACAAAAACAGTAAAAATTTGTAAAATTGCGAAAAAATGAACAAAAGCATGAAAAAATAACCAAAAAGTGCAAAAGAATGAACTAAAACCCGAAAAATGACAAAAATTTGAAAAATGGGCAAAAAATGTGAAAAAATTGAAAAAAGCCCATTTCTCCGGGGATCCCCGCCGATGCCGTTCCCCGGGGATCCCCGTTCCCCGCCTCCGGCGGGGGGATCAAACCCTACTTATTACCATTTATTTGCAAAACCAATCAATTTTATTAAACCATATGTTATGCAAATATAATATATCAGATTCGGTGACGAGCAATATAATATGTGACGTATTAAATTGACAGTAAATATATTCTTCTGAAATAAAGTATCTAAAGGACAAATTCGCGTTTTCATATGAGAAATTAAATTACAGTATGACAAAAGTAAAATTCCACTTAAGTTTGTCAATGACGCACGATAGCTAACCACGTCTTTTTACGCTTTTACTATAAAGAAATCTTGTCCAAAATAAAGTCTATGATAGTGATAAGCATATAATTGTGGGAGGTTTTTTTATTAATGATAAACGAATCCTAATAAAACTTAAAATTAACGTACGTAAACACTGGTTATCGGCAAAACTGATTTTTTCTAGAATCAGTAATCTGTATCCGGAAAATTACTATTTTTGGTTCAAATTATATATATTTATATGCATTTCTGCTAAAAGTGCCGAACATGGGTTCCTAAGGTAGTTTTTCTGCCTAAATTGGAACTTTTAATTATATTTGTGAACCTATTTAAGGAGTTATTTTATTACAAAAATGTATACATCCAATTATGAAACAGCCTATTAAATAGAAAGATGCACCTGAGGAAAATTCGAATTTAGCGCTATTTGTTAGGTATAAATGTAATATTATTAAAGGTATTATACAGTTTTATTATTTAGCACCGCAAGATATATACATGCTCATCAAAATAGAAATGTGCTAAATGTTTTATACATTGTCTTCAATTTTCGCCCTTTTACCATGCAAATTATCAATTTGACGCTTTAGTTTCTCCATTTTCTCGGTTGTTCTCCGAATAGAACTGCTGTTATTATGTTCACCGCCTGGATTCTCTTGCTCAATAGCCTAAAAAAATTATGTAGTGTTGTTGTAGAGATGCTATATCGAGAGATACAATGATATGTTTACCCTCTTCAGCTGTTCCACAGCTTCATAAGCAGCTTCTATTTTCCTCTCTACCACAAAATTGGCCATTCTAAAATGATTATTTAAACAGCAGGTGATTTAATTTACATACTTAATATATGCTAACACATTTTTATATGTATGTTCACATCAGCATTCTACAATAGCCATAATATTTTTTTGTTAATCTCTCAAGAAAAATCTCAGGTTATGTTTAGTAAACAAAACAAATGTATTAACTTTACAATCTCATACGTTTGAGGTGATTTAACACATTTGACCACAATTTAAATAAAACGACTAAAGTAAAAAAACCTTTCAATATCTTCGAACTCATCTTTCCGTTCCATGCCTAAGTGTTTGTGCTGCACGACTGCTTGTCTTTGATTTAGTCTGGCGACAGTCGCCTCGAGCACTTTTTGCTCAGCTTCTTGTGTAGCCTCTTCCAAAGGTAAAGCAATGCTTGAATCAATCATTCGCTGCTTTGCAGCTTCTAGAGCTTTCACGAAATCACTTTCGAGCACTTTTAAATGACCATCCATTGAGTGGATCAATTCTTTCAAATAATCCATCAATTTTTCAGATTTGTTTTCAGCCGCGTAGATGAATCCAGCTGAATTATAGCTTTACAGTTATCAAATGAGAACCAAAAGTTACCCAATTCCGTTTCCAAATCGGATGACTTTTCTTTGTATTCCTTTTGTATAATGCTAGCCGCTTCTCTCACTACAGGAGTAAGACTTTCTCTAAGATTCTGAGCACGTGACTCTGTCATCTGTATTTCGTTGTGCAGAGATTTGGTAATCAGTGATGCTTTTTCCTCGGCCAACTTTAGGGCTTTCGAAAGATTATCGTCATTTTCCTAAAGTATATTTGATAGATCTAATCTTTTATTCTAAAATATATTTTTGGTTTTCGTTATTTCAGAAAACAAGAGTAAAAATACAAATATGTGGTACTACGTTTCCTGTAATCTCACTGCAGAATATGAGCAATATTTTGATTTTCCTGAAACTTCCTGAAGCACATGCTAAGCATACTATTTACGCATGCAAGCTTTGCTATATGTTTAACATCGTATTAGTCAGCGTTACATTATTTAAAATAATATATTTGATCTATGCTTCACTTATGCTTTTCAGTCCTAAATGCTATACAATAATAAAATACCTTAAGAACAGTTGCCTGCTGGTTCCTAACATCATGCGAAAACTTTTTCAGCCCATTTTCCAAGCGGGCGTCCATTTCATCGCAAAACTTGTTCTTAACTTTATCCAGTCGACTTTCCATTTTAGTGACCTCTTCTTTCGATTCTTTCAACGACCTTTGCATATGTGAATCGAGTTTCTCCACGTTTTCGTTAGCATCTTTCATTAAGTGGCCCACTGAAGTCTTCATTTGCTCAGATCTGTTTTCACACTGCTGAAGAAGCTGACTCAATCGGCTTTCGATATGAGTATCGCGATTCGTTTTCTTCTCAATTTCGCTCAGCATTTCATACATGTGCTTAATAATATCTTGATAGTAGGCTTGCATGGCAGTGTTTATGTAATTTTTGATGCTCTTCTCAAGCCGTGGATCTAGGTAGCTCTAAATATAGAACATTTATTAATTTTAATAAATACAGTAACTGGCAATAAAATAAGTTAATCTTATGGAATATCTAAGCTAGGACTTCTAAATCAGTGCCATATGTCTCAAAATGATAATTTCAAAAATTCTAAGTATTGAATAGATAGATGTATTAAAAATGTTTGTGTTATGAAATTCAGATGAAGACATTTCGTAATATGCTTGAATATGATTCAAATAATTGGATGGTTGGTTACTGGCTGATTTTAAAGTGAAAGCTAATTTTTTTAGGGAAGGTAAATATATTGATAATTTACGATAATATGATTAAAAAGTACCTTAGTTCCTGATTGTCCTTCATTATGCGATGAAAATAGATATTTTATTCCTTCAACAAGGCTCTCAACAGTAGTTAATATGCTAGCTATATATCCGTCATTTTCTTGTTCTTCTATCTTCTTGTTGATTTCTTTTTCGGTTATTGTCAGCGGTCTATCTGAAATGAGTAATATACTTTTCCGAAACTCTAAATTTCGGTACGCAAAACCAGAATTTGCGACCATTACTAATTATTAACCAGTTTTTTCGAGTAGATAAAAATCCTATTTTCTTTTTATTATATTTTTGTGACGAAAGCTTTTTTGTAATTCCATTGCTTAGATTGATGTTTAATTCGAAATTTCATCTCATACATTGTAGCATCAAAAGATAACGTACTGAATGAATCGCTGATTCGGTTGAATACTTTCATAACAATGTGACATCCAGTGTACAAAATCACAACTAAGCACATAAAACTTCCACAAACAAAAGCTGTGCCGATAAAAATTCCACCAATATGCACACATCGCCGCCAAATTGGATTTTCATACTTGTCACATAGCTTGCTGATATTCTTGTAAAATTTGTCCGATAGAGCCTAAAATAAACCATTTTTTTAAGTTTCGTGGAAAAAAATTACGGTTTTGTTTGGTCCTTTTTGAGTGGAAAATCTGGCTTTACACGGAGAATATCTTCCGAGAGTGTAAAAATGCAAAGTTCTCGCAATTGAACGGCTAGGACAATGTAGAGTGAGTCGGCAGATTGCTCTCGGGAGCATTTGTTAAATAATGATGATGTTGCAAATTCTAGAACAAATTAACAGACAATTTGATTCAAAGTTCATTGACTAAATGAGGACAAGATGACCTTTTATTAAATGAATTGTGTTTATGATACATTGCCAAGAAAATGCCAAAATTTAATTATTAATATCTTGACGTAAAGGCGAAAAGGGATAATGCATTATCAAGGTTGCAATATTGCACACAAAACCATTTCAGGATATCAAACTATTAAGTAATATTCCTCCTCTTTGAGTTATTTGAGTAAGAAATTTTAAGTGACTATTGGTTTTTCAACACATGATTTTATGTGACAATATGTACAGGAGCAAGTTTAACTGTATGACATCGTGAGGCAATACAGGAGTATAAATAACATTGGTTACCAAAATGTTATTAAGTGCGTTGAATATAGGAAAAGGTACTGTTCAGAGGAGTGGCATAATCATGTCGAATGTACGGTATATGCACGTTCGAATGTACCGGTATGCATGTTATATTTAATTTTTAGTTAGACAACTTTTGTCGGCCATACAAAAGTGCATTGTAAATGCAAACTTTTGCTTTGTTTGTCTAATAAATTTTAAACTGCAAGTTCAAAGCAACTTCAAATTCGTAATCATTTTAAAGTATAAATCAACTATTTTGTTATTATGTTGCTAAAAACTATGTGATAGTGTTAATGGTAGTTAGAACAATATTCGAACTCTGTAACAAACGTTCATTATTTGACATGTGTTCAAAATGATCAGATATAACAGTGGATGAAATATACATTGAAGTGAGCAGACAAAAGTCACAGAATATCTTGAGTCACCAATAATGTTATTTGTTATAAAAATGATGCTCGCAAATATCCACATAATAATATGTATTCATTTATAATATGGAGTGTATAGTAATATTAGTCGTAGTAATATTGGAAATACTTATGTATATAACCAGGCTAGTATTTAGCGAGGGTATCGGATGAAAATTAGGAAAAATAGGAGGAAATTTTGACAGGCATCCTCAAGAATACACTCAGCATACAATTTTCGTAGAGTCAGGTTTTTTTACACGGTCATCCCTAGCTCCTCTGCTTCGAAATTTTCTCTGCCTACTAGCCTGGTTGTGTACAAGTAGTATATACAATATATATGCTACAGGCAGAATTGAGTTTAGGCAGAACTTGTTCTGCCTGAAATTATTTAAACCAGTTCTACCTGAAAATCAGTTCTGTCTGCAACATAGTGTTGATAGACAGTAGATTCACATACTAGAATGTGATAAAAATTATTGTTTTAAAATGTTTAGAAAATTATGATTGTCTCTGTTATCGCTGCATTCGTATTTTTGAATTCTATGTTTGTTAATGGCGCAGATAATTTGATAAATTTGATTGATCGAAAGGCCGCTGAAATTAAGAATTCCTGCTCAGAAAACCGTGCACAAGTAAGACAATTATTTATTTATGAATATCAATTCAAAATACCATACCAATAATAATGCTAAATACATGATGAACATAGCATGCAAACATTCGTGATTGTGGACTGCGAAGCAAATGCAGTTTATGGAAATACTTATAAACATTAATTAACCCCCTGGATTTTCTAATACTTTCCTCGATTTTATGGAAAAATAAGAAAATGAGCAACAGAATGATTATCGGATTTCTGATAATATTATTATGAATGATTAGAATGACTCGGATCGCCCTATCGGTGATTTGAGGGAACAGAAAACTGACACATGGAAATTATGTGCTTTTGTATTGTGATTGTTGAAACAATTTAAATCCGCTTCTTTTACGACCATTGACGCTAGAATTTCTTATGAGAATTGAGGTCTTCCATGTTCTTTATGTGAATATTGAAGTTCTTTCTTGAATATCCTTCTATTTAGGTGAAAGGATTCTATGAAAGAATATTGTTGAAAATGGTTGTGCAATTTCACTGCGAACACTGCATCAAAGAAAAATATTGCGCGTAAGTTAACTAACCAGAACACAGTGTAAGAAGTGGGAACATATACTAGGTTGTAGGTGCGTATATTCGATCTTTTCAGGATCTTTTTTCTCTTCTTTTCATGAGTACAAAATAATATTTGCACTAGTAACATTGTAGTTAATTATCTGTGGTTCAAATTTCAAAACTGAATGCTTTCCGAGTAATTAACAATAAATTTTCATACCCTAACGTTTTCCAGCTACCCGCGTGATTATTTGTTCGCGGTCTTACGAAAAATAATGTGACATTGTATTTTCCAGAGCTGGTAGAGGGGAAATAACAAAATTGTATGCCTGCAGCAAAGAATTACACAACGAGGACTCGGACAACATTACCGACAATACAGGACACTTCGCGCATGCTATCCACGAATATACATCCCCTTTGTATTTCTACTGTCGAAATCGCGATGGTTATAATTCCAAATATTTTATATACCTTCACGCCTTACCTTGCATGCTCCTATTTTAGAGCTCATGAAAGTGGGCCACGATTGCTTTGAAAAGTATGTTTTTATTTAAAATTTGTAGTATTAGACAAATTTATTAGTCACCAGATTACTGCCGCAAAGGTAACTTATCGCTCTGTACTTATCATCATATATAAGATTCAAGATTATCTGTTATAGTATTAGGATTGTGTTAAGGTTTTTTCCGTGCACTCTAAATCGCGATATAGAGCCCGGATTTTTTTCTTACGGACTAAGACAGATATGAGGAAGACCCCAAACCGGTTTTTAGACCGATCTGATATCTAAATTTAGACAAAATTAGACAAAAGTGTATTTTTAAGGAAAAATGCACCCCTAAGAATGCCCTCAAAACAGCGTTTCAGAGAAAATACACCCCTAAGAATGACTTCAAAATAGCGTTTCAGAGAAAAATGACAATTTTTTAGACTAAATTATAGACAAAATACCGTAAATCCTCTAATAAGTCCCCCGGGGGACTTATTGTTTCGTAAGGGTTTTCAAAAAAAAACTTTAAATTTCAAACTCAAATTTCTCCGATATTTTCAATGACAAAGTTTTGGCATTGGGGTTTTTCTTACGTAACTCGACGTGATCTACACGAATAAGCACTTAGTTTTGGTCGGGCGAGCTCGCAAGTACGTTTGGCATTCTGTTTGAGGGGGGACTTATTTGAGGGGAGGGACTTAATTGAGGGGAGGGACTTATTAGAGGATTTACGGTAGGTGCATTTTCTCTGAAACGCTGTTTTGAGGGGATTCTTAGGGGTGCATTTTCTCTGAAACGCTGTTTTGAGGTCATTCACGAATATTGGAAAAACCTTGACAATAGGGTACCCCCTATTGATTTGAAAATTTGGCTATTTTTGGCCGATTTTACCAAAAATTTCACCAAAAATTCCGAATTTTCGGTCAAAAATTAGAATTTTTTCTATAAATTTTGCTGTTTTCAGCCCACTTTTTATAAATTTGTCAAACATTTTTTTTAAATTAGCCAAAAATTACAAAATTATTTTTTTAAATTCAAATTTGCGCTAAAAATTTCAAATTTTTTACCGAAAATTCGGTTATCCGAACGAATTTGGCCGGAACGGATTTTTTCCATACAAATTTCCCTCATTTATCCGAATTTCAGTTATCCGAACAAATTTGGCAAAATAAATCGATTCGGATAAACGACGGTTGACTGTATAGCATGGTGGGGAAATTCGGCTAATTCAAAGGAAGGCTTTGCAGAAATTTATTGCAGACCGATCCGCTTGGGACTACCGATTATTTGAAATTTTTAGAAAAAATTGAAAAGGTAGGCTTACGTTTCAGCGATGGCGTTCGTTCTTATACCTTCTATGTGGGCAGAATCAATCATAAGTTGGAGTGCTGCCAGAGATAGAAAGAGATGAAGCGAGGCAGTGGGAAACAGCCTTGCGCTCATTCCACTGTGCTTGGTTATTTCCCAAACTACCATGTGATACCGCAAAACATGAGCATCCAAATCTTGGTATGAAAAAGCCGCGGCGTGTGTACGATTAATTAATCCTAAACACGCCGCGGCTTGGTTATAACAACAGTTGGATGCGCATGTTTTTGCGGCAATTTGAATGGCTTCGATTTCTACTGTCCGACGACTATATTAAACCAAAAACGCCACCTTACCACTAACTTTCTTATAAAGTAATCGCAACGAGATTGTGTTGTAATCATTTAAGTCATAAAGCCAGAAAGTTACATTATTATAGATCAGATAAGCAATGCTATGGCAAATTTGTGCACACAGAAGAAGCCCTATCTCATTTCTCGAACAACCATACTGAAAGCACTCTAGCGGCGTTATGCAAGTAAAATTACTCAAAATTTTTTTTGTTATTACATAAAACTATTTTAGAATCACTCAAACAACGGTTAGCTGCCAAGAATTGCCTGCTCTCAAGCAATGTGGTGCATTTAAGGTCATTTGAAAGTGGGAATTAGAATGGAAATATAGCTGGATTCTTTTAGGTCAATCGATGGCTCAAATTCTCGGAATTGGTTTACCGGGGGTAATTTTTTAGTGTTTTAAGAACAAGGATGCAAATAAAGCTTTAGCTTGATGAGCACTTATTACGAAGACAATGATAGCATAACGGTGCCAAATGAATGCGTGGAATTCCTCGACTTTCTCGCCGATCGACAAATTGTAAATGGGAGTTTGGCTTTGTCACCTCGTTTCATTCTAATTATCCTTTTGAATTACATCACTGGTTTCCAAATTTTCAAGACCTTCTGAGATTTTTTTCTGTGATCCATATTAAAAATGTTTGCGCTGTGTCTGGCTTCCATTTAATGTTTTGTGCATGCCAATAAATTACTTGAATTTTAAATTGTTAACACACAAAGCCGAATTTGCTACTTTTGAATTATATCAAAACTCCCAAAAATGGATTCAGACTAATCTTACAAGGGACCATCACGAACCACCCCCCGCGGAATTCAAAAAACATTATAATATTCTTAAAGAGCATGAAAAATGCTACAACTTTTTATATGACCATTTTTGCAGCGGAAGCCCCCTGGTCAAGATACGGGGGTGTAAAGTTTTGGTGTTAGTATATAAGCCTTTTCAATAACAAAGCCAATATGAGAGTTCATAGCACGGTGGTAGAGCTGTTGCCTCACGGTCCATGTGCTTTTTGGTTCGATTCCCTTCATCGTTATTTATTTTTTTCTACATTGTAATTGCATTTTTAATATTTTTGATTCATACGGAATGAAAATATGATATGTAAAAATTGAAAAAGGTCCCAATCAGGTAATTCATATTTGACTTATGTCTAGCTATTAGTAATTTTATTATGTATACCTAATGTATTTATACCTCTTATATATTTTTTAGTTTAGGAGGGAGTTACGAAAAGTGATAATTATTCCACATTCAGCTAAGTTCACATTTGAATCACATTCAAGCCACATTTAGCTATACACATTTGAATCACATTCAAGCCACATTTAGCTATACACATTTGAATCACATTCAAGCCACATTTAGCTATACACATTTGAATCACATTCAAGCCACATTCAGCTAAGTTCACATTTGAATCACATTCAAGCCACATTTAGCTAATACCAGGGTTGCCATTTGTCCTTATTTCTAAGATTTGTCCTTATTTTCGGCCAATGTCCTTATTTCACGCAATATCCAATTTCAAATGGGAATTTTTGAGATAAAAGCAACTTTTCCTAAAAATTTTCGCCTGCGGCGCTATTTGGATGCCATTTCTCCTCCAAGTATTTAAAAAAATATTGCAAATTTTTATGAATATCGCCTAAAACTGAAAAATTTTCGCCTGCGGCGCTATTTTTTCATTCATGCAGAATAAAATATTGGCATTATAGTTTCGGCGCGAATTTTAAAAATTTGAAAAAATGCACCCCTAAGAATACACTTGGAAAAAATTTTTGCCAAAAAACCAAATTATAAAAATGTCCTTATTTTTGACCCCGAAATCTTAGTTTTTGGGGCAAATGTCCTTATTTTTGGAGCCGAGTCGATGGCAACCCTGGCTAATACACATTTGAATCACATTCAGCTAAGTTCACATTTGAATCACATTCAAGCCACATTTAGCTATACACATTTGAATCACATTCAAGACACATTCAGCTAAGTTCACATTTGAATCACATTCAAGCCACATTTAGCTATACACATTTGAATCACATTCAAGCCACATTTAGCTATACACATTTGAATCACATTCAAGCCACATTCAGCTATACACATTTGAATCACATTCAAGCCACATTCAGCTATACACATTTGAATCACATTCAAGCCACATTTAGCTAATAAACATTTGAATCACATTCAAGCATGGTGGGGAAATTCGATAAATGCAAAGGAAGACTTCATCGAAGCTTTATCGAAGTTTTCTAGTAAGCGCGAATCGCCGGCCACTGTTTCCTGCTGTTTCCCAGCTGCGCGCATTCGTTTCCCTCGTTGGAAAGACAACAACGAATGCGCGCAGCTGGGAAACAGCAGGAAATAGTGGCCGGCGATTCGCGCTTACTAGAAAACTTCGACAAAGCTTCGATGAAGCCTTCCTTTGCATTTATCGAATTTCCCCACCATGCATTCAAGACACATTCAGCTAAGTTCACATTTGAATCACATTCAAGCCACATTTAGCTAATACACATTTGAATCACATTCAAGACACATTCAGCTAATACACATTTGAATCACATTCAGCTAAGTTCACATTTGAATCACATTCAAGCCACATTTAGCTATACACATTTGAATCACATTCAAGCCACATTTAGCTAATAAACATTTGAATCACATTCAAGACACATTCAGCTAAGTTCACATTTGAATCACATTCAAGCCACATTTAGCTATACACATTTGAATCACATTCAAGACACATTCAGCTAAGTTCACATTTGAATCACATTCAAGCCACATTTAGCTATACACATTTGAATCACATTCAAGACACATTCAGCTAAGTTCACATTTGAATCACATTCAAGCACATTTAGCTAATCACATTTGAAACTTCGACAAAGCTTCAATTTGAACCATTCACTTTAGCATTTAATAACGACATTTGCACCTTTGCACATTCAAGACACATTCAGCTAATACACATTTGAATCACATTCAAGCACATTAGCTAATCACATTTGAATCACATTCAAGCCACATTTAGCTATACACATTTGAATCACATTCAAGCACATTAGCTAATCACATTTGAATCACATTCAAGTCACATTTAGCTATACACATTTGAATCACATTCAAGTCACATTAGCTATACACATTTGAATCACATTCAAGCCACATTTAGCTAATACACATTTGAATCACATTCAAGACACATTCAGCTAATACACATTTGAATCACATTCAGCTAAGTTCACATTTGAATCACATTCAAGCCACATTTAGCTAATACACATTTGAATCACATTCAAGACACATTCAGCTAATCACTTTGAATACATCACAATTCACTTTGAATCACATTCAAGCCACATTTAGCTATACACATTTGAATCACATTCAAGACACATTCAGCTAAGTTCACATTTGAATCACATTCAAGCCACATTTAGCTAATACACATTTGAATCACATTCAAGACACATTCAGCTAATACACATTTGAATCACATTCAAGACACATTCAGCTAAGTTCACATTTGAATCACATTCAAGCCACATTTAGCTATACACATTTGAATCACATTCAAGACACATTCAGCTAAGTTCACATTTGAATCACATTCAAGCCACATTTAGCTATACACATTTGAATCACATTCAAGACACATTCAGCTAAGTTCACATTTGAATCACATTCAAGCCACATTTAGCTATACACATTTGAATCACATTCAAGCCACATTTAGCTATACACATTTGAATCACATTCAAGCCACATTCAGCTATACACATTTGAATCACATTCAAGCCACATTCAGCTATACACATTTGAATCACATTCAAGCCACATTTAGCTAATAAACATTTGAATCACATTCAAGACACATTCATAAATGCAAAGAAGACTTCACATTTGAATCACATTCAAGCCACATTTTCCGCTATTTCACATTTGAATCACATTTTTCAAGACACATTCAGCTAATACAGCATTTGAATCACATTCAGCTTACTAGTAAAACATTTGAATCAACAGCTTCATGAAGCACATTTGCATTTATCACATTTGAATCACATTCAAGACACATTCAGCTAAGTTCACATTTGAATCACATTCAAGGCACATTTAGCTAATACACATTTGAATCACATTCAAGACACATTCAGCTAATACACATTTGAATCACATTCAAGCACATAGCTATCACATTTGAATCACATTCAAGCCACATTTAGCTATACACATTTGAATCACATTCAAGCCACATTTAGCTAATAACATTTGAATCACATTCAAGACACATTCAGCTAAGTTCACATTTGAATCACATTCAAGCCACATTTAGAATCACATTCAAGCACATTCAGCATATTGAATCACATTCAAGCACATTAGCTATACACATTTGAACCATTCAACACATTCAGCTAAATTTGAATCACATTCAACCATTAGCTAACACATTTGAATCACATTCACAATTAGATCAATTAATCAATTCACTAGTATTTAATCACATTAAGCACATTCAACCACATTTATAATCAATTTGAATCACATTAACACATTCAGCTAATCACATTTGAATCACATTCAGCAAGTTCAATTTGAATCACATTCAAGCACATTTAAAACATTTGAACACACAAGCACATTCAGAATACACATTTAACACATTCAGCTAAGTTCACATTTGAATCACATTCAAGCACATTTAGCTATAATTTGAATCACATTCAAGACAATTCAGCTAATACACTTTGAATCACATTCAAGACAATTCAGCTATACACATTTGAAACATTCAAACACATTAGCAATTCACATTTAATCACATTCAAGCCACATTTATAACACATTTGAATCACATTCAAGCCACATTTAGCTATACACATTTGAATCACATTCAAGACACTTAGCTAAGTTCACATTTGAATCACATTAACCACATTTAGCTAACACATTTGAATCACATTAAACACATTCAGCTAAGTTCACTTTAATCACATTAAGCCACATTTAGCTATACACATTTGAATCACATTCAAGACACATTCAGCTAAGTTCACATTTGAATCACATTCAAGCCACATTTAGTAATACATTTGAATCACATTCAAGACACATTCAGCTAATAACATTTGAATCACATTCAAGCACATTTAATAATTCAATTTGAATCACATTAAGCACATTTAGCATTCAAAACATTTAATCACATTCAAACAATTCAGCTAAGTTCAATTTGAATCACATTCAAGCCACATTTAGCTATACACATTTGAATCACATTCAAGACACATTCAGCTAAGTTCACATTTGAATCACATTCAAGCCACATTTAGCTATACACATTTGAATCACATTCAAGACACATTCAGCTAAGTTCACATTTGAATCACATTCAAGCCACATTTAGCTATACACATTTGAATCACATTCAAGACACATTCAGCTAAGTTCACATTTGAATCACATTCAAGCCACATTTAGCTAATACACATTTGAATCACATTCAAGACACATTCAGCTAATACACATTTGAATCACATTCAGCTAAGTTCACATTTGAATCACATTCAAGCCACATTTAGCTAATACACATTTGAATCACATTCAAGACACATTCAGCTAATACACATTTGAATCACATTCAGCTAAGTTCACATTTGAATCACATTCAAGTCACATTTAGCTATACACATTTGAATCACATTCAAGCCACATTTAGCTAATACACATTTGAATCACATTCAAGACACATTCAGCTAATACACATTTGAATCACATTCAGCTAAGTTCACATTTGAATCACATTCAAGTCACATTTAGCTATACACATTTGAATCACATTCAAGACACATTCAGCTATACACATTTGAATCACATTCAAGACACATTCAGCTATACACATTTGAATCACATTCAAGACACATTCAGCTATACACATTTGAATCACATTCAAGACACATTCAGCTATACACATTTGAATCACATTCAAGACACATTCAGCTAAGTTCACATTTGAATCACATTCAAGCCACACATTGGCTTTGTTATTGAAAAGGCTTATATACTAACACCAAAACTTTAACCCTTCATTTCCCAGCCGTGGTACACCCCCAAATGCCCGTCCGTAGGATTTTGCTGATTTTTGGTATACAGTGCCCATTTGGATCCCTAATAACGGGAAAAATATTATTTTTTTGAAATTCGACAATTTTCCTATATTTTCAGAGCGTATCCAAATGGATACGCTGGGCACCATTCGGGTCAAACGCACCCTTTGTGCCCAGCGTATCGAGGTCGAGATTTTGCGAAAGTGTGCATTTCGCGCGATGGTTCCAAAAGCAAAGTTGTGTTTCAGACCCTTATAAGCAACTTTTACTTTAGGACCCCCTCCCAGGATGCGTTATTTACGTGAAATTTGGGTTGCGTATCCATTTGGATACGCTGGGCACGAGGGGAGCATTTGACCCGAATAGTGCCCAGCGTATCCATTTGGATACGCAAAATTAAGTGAAATTTTTGGCCAACTTTTTGGCTTCCTACCTAAATTCTGATATTACTCTTATATATCTAACTTTTTGTCCTGAATAAGGATATGTAATTAGTTTTTGCACTTTCACACAAAAAATTTTTTATGCAATTAGTTTTTCGAGATGCACTTCCGAAAAATTCGAGAGTGAACTTTTAAAAAATTGGGAAAAATTTTTTTTTGAGTGGAAGTGCAAAAACTAATTACATATCCTTATTCAGGACAAAAAGTTAACTATATAAAATTAATATCACAATTTAGCTATAAGGCCAAAAAATGAGCCAAAAATTAGAAAATTCGATGCGTATCTAAATGGATACACTGGGACCGAATGGGGGTCAAAAAAACGTATCCATTTTGCATACACTGGGAAATGAAGGGTTAAACCCCCGTATCTTTACCAGGGGGCTTCCGCTGCAAAAATGGTCATATAAAAAGTTGTAGCATTTTTCATGCTCTTTAAGAATATTATAATGTTTTTTGAATTCCGCGGGGGGTGGTTCGTGATGGTCCCTTGTTAGGCTGGATTGGGTCCAGGAGATGAAGCTCCATTATTGACCAAATATTTTCCTGCACTAGTTTGCATTCACAAGTCACTGTCAAGATCGGTTACCGCCCAACTGGGGGGGAAACCCAACTGGGGGGATAACTGGGGGGAGAACCAACTGGGGGGATAACTGGGGGGTAAACGTTTCCCCCCAGTTGGTTCTCCCCCCAGTTGGTTCTCCCCCCAAATGTCCTTTTTTTTTAAATTCCGTTTTTTGCTTGTATTCTTTCATATTTCACCATATATTTGAATTTTAGCTTCAATTGTGTGCAGAACTTATACAGTCGAGTCTCGATTTAACGCGGGTCTCGGGACCGGGCAAAATCCGCGTTAAATCGAGACCCGCGTTAAATCGAGACCCGCGTTAAATCGAGACACATTTCTCAAAAATGTCGTACATCCGCGTTATATCGAGACTTTTTATTGTGTATTACAATAATTTTACAATTTCTTGAAATAATCACTGATCTTGCTCTGTTTTCTCTTTTTCATACATTCCCTGCTGATGAAGTCGTCTAATTCATCACTGTATTTGAGAATGGCAGGATTTGCAGAGTTGCTTTGTACATAATCTTGAACAATTTGCATGGCTTTGTAAGCCTCGTTTTCGGAAACACGCGGTCGCTCTTCTACAATTTCTTCGGATTCTTCGTCTTCTTCCATCTCTTCGTCGACCGCCAGAAGATCGTCCACAATATCCTCAATTGTAGGCAGTGCAGCTGTTGTAAGGCGGTCGTCAGCTTCAATGTAGTCCGCTAATTCCCCTTCTTTTTCATTCAACCCGTTCCACATTTCGGTCAATTCATCGTCGATGGGTTCACTTTCAGGAATTGCCTAAAATTATTGTCGATAATGATTGAGTTAAAAACCAGAATTACCTCCTGAGAGGTCGTGAAAGCTGCTTTGCGAAAACAATTAGCGATTGTTTCGGGCTTGACCAATTCCCATGACCGACGAAGGATATTCAATGCATCGAACAGATTGATAACAAATTCAACTCTGTTATCAAAAGCCAATATGCGCTTGCGCAAAAGATCCTTTCTGTAGTGAACTTTGAGATTTTGGATGATGCCTTGGTCGCATGGCTATAAAAACCAAAATTCTATTTTATTTTACATTATTAGAAAATCTTACTTGTGAAAGAGCTGTTGTATTCGGCGGAAAGAATTTGAGCGTGATATTTTTGAGGCCAACGTGAGGGTGAGCTGTGCAGTTGTCAAGGAATAGAACAATTTTACGGCCTTGGCTTTCGAACTTGCGGTCGCATTCTCTGAGGTATGACTCGAAAATCTCGGCTAAAATTAAATTAATTAGTAATTAGAAGTCATTAAATAAAACTAACAGGTCATCCACGCCTTCTTTTTTGCACGATATTTAAGTGGCACTCGCTTGTTCTTGAAGCTCCTCGGATTGAGCGATTTCCCGATTACAAGCATTGGCAGTTTTTCTGTGCCCGTCATCCAGAGCACTAAGGATCTTGTGCTTGTTTGAAACAATCGTTCGAATTGTTGAATCGGGTAGATCAAATTGCTTTGACAAAACCACCCAGCTTTTTTCTTGTTCATACGCATCGAGAATTTCCTTCTTTTTCTGTAACGTGAGAACACGACGAGAAGGTGAGGATTTGCGAGAGGGAGAGGATTGACGAGCGGGAGATGTTTCCTTTTCCATTATGAGCTGAAAAATGGTGTGTAAAAATGATTAAATTAAATGCAATTACAAAACAAAAACATTCCGTTAAATAAACAGTTAAAATGTTGAAAAATCAAAGCTTATCGAGCGGCTTTGGTATTGAAAAATAATGGCGGAGTCTTTTGGACAATTGCCAAGCCAAGCCGTACCAGTCGGTTGGTCCCAGCGGGATGCTTACAATGCCAACTGCCTCTGTAAATCAATTTAAACTGAAATAAACGACTGCAATAACAAGCAAAGAAACGTCTTTTGGAGAAATATTATGGTTTAAAATCAAATTTTAATCGATTTCCTTTCAAAATATTTGAACCAGCGTTAATTCGAGACTCACATACAAGGCATGTTCCAAAAATAATCCGCGTTAAATCAAGACCCGCGTTAAATCGAGACGCGTTAAATCGAGACTCTAACTCATACAATTTCTTTGGCGACCAACCAAGACCGGGCAAGACCCGCGTTAATCCAAGACCCGCGTTAAATCGAGACTCGACTGTATATTCATTCATAGAAATGCCTTCGGTTGATTCATTTCACCGTTTGATCGTTATCTTTTTCATCAATCCATTTGGTTTAAAACTTATTTATTCATTGCACATTTATTTTGTATCTGAAATGAGGCCGTTGACTGTGAAAGGATGCGGGGAAGTTGTCGAATGGTTCTGCACACAGCGAAACAAGAATAACGCAGCTTTAACGCGAGCGAACGCCGATGGCTTCATATATGTCTGGACTCAAACCGGGAAGTCGAACAAACGAAAGGTGGATGGCTCTGAGGTAAGCTCATTAACTTTTTGCATATTTTTTATTAACTTCACACATTTTATCAAGAGTTTGTAAATTCTCATGACATTTTCACAAGATTATGTAACATAACATATCTGATTTTCAGTTGCGCAAGTATATCTGTCAAGGATGTCGCACACTAAAATTTAAATTAAGATTGGCAAGATCGGGTTGCAATGTCCGTACAGAGAAAACGCGTGTGTTCAAAAGTGCGTGAGAATGATCGGAGCTTTGCAGCTTATTGATAAAGAATTGTGGGACACAGCTTGCTCCGTAATTGAGGAACACATCGAATTAGTGTTTGTTGACAGCCCGCACAAGGATACGCTCTTCGATTTGCTGACCTATTTCAGGTAAATGCTAGATTAAAAATAGAATCCTAAAAGAATTAAGAAATAAAATACTAAAACAAAATATTTACATCGTGTTTTCTAGAGACCAATGGTTCAAGTACGGCGCCTATTTTTCACTGTGGAAACTCGACAAAGACGCACCCAGAACAAATAATGCATGCGAAATCTACCACGCGCACACACAGCGATATTTCACACCAGGAGCTTATTTGGGTATTTTTAAATTTCTTAATCTTAAACAAGTTTTACTTTAGGCCAATGGGTTCATCAATTTCGTGTTGTCCAGAACGCTGAGCAAAACTACTGCATGGATCTGATAAGAGGTTTGACTAGTACATTTTAACATATAAATAACGGAAACTTTGCAGGCAAACCAGTCAAGCATCGCTTCGCGGCTTTCTACGCTGGCCTTGCAGATCAGCTCGACCAACGCAAGGAAGAGCTCAAGAGCGCAATTCTCGACGAGAGTGGAGAAATCTTCCTCCGAGGTCAAATATCGCGATTTCTCTCCAGAACAGGAAAGCTTTTGGGGATCAAGCCGGCAAATGTGGAACGCGTCCAGAACGTGAGTTTAGAAAGCGAGAGCGAAAGAAATTCGGACGACGATATTGGAAGCCAAACGCCGATTGACATCCGAGACATGAGCGATCTAGCAGAGCTCGATTCCTTTCTCAGTGCAGAGAGAAACATTTATGGTCCATATTTATCATGTTATGATTTTTGCTTTGATTATACAATAAATTTTTACAATTCTGCACAGCTGAAATTCAAATATATGGTGAAGTAGTAGCAAAAAACGGGATTTAAAAAAAAGGACACTTGGGGGGAGAACCAACTGGGGGGAAACGTTTACCCCCCAGTTATCCCCCCCCAGTTGGTTCTCCCCCCAGTTATCCCCCCCCAGTTGGGTTTCCCCCCCAGTTGGGGTGATGTCGTCAAGATCCAATTGTTCGGTACTACATTAGTCCACTCCTCTGAGTATATTCAGATATACTCTGTCCCTGGACAGAGTATAGGGATTTGATAGCTTGTGTAAACACATATATTTTAGACTGAATTTGCACATCTAATTCCCGCGCCATGTTGAGGTGTCGGGCAAATATAAGTTCAATTTATATGTGCATACTATAAGTATATAATATTCGTTTATTAAATAAATGCATATTTACAAACACTAACATCTCAACATGAAGTTACATTAAAATTCATAACACTACAATTTATACATACACAATAATGCCTCACTTAGGGGTTAAATATCCACTAAGCAGTATGTCTATATAAATTCAACAAGCTAGGAACATATGACTAGATTAGCGAACAATCGTTGGACTCCAAATGGCAGTGACGATAGATTGAGGCCCGAGAACGATTTTAGTTGTCTTTCCAGCAGCTTCCGCATCCCGGATGATCACATCTATGGATTTGTTCGACTTCGCCAGGTTAGTGAGCACCATCACTCGTTGCCCAGTCGGTGTTACAAAAGCCACATGCTCAATAGTGTCTTTGAGTGGACTGCTGGGAGCAAACGAGGAGTCAATATGTACCGATCCTCGGGTTACGAATTTGCTGAAAATGGATAATGTCAACGAGTAGGTACGGATAATTTCAAGTCAATAATAATTATGTTCATATTTCCAAAATAAAAATACTTTATACTTGTACAGGATCCTCGTGGAAACAATCAAAATGACGATATGTATAAATTGCGCCGATAACAACTAATAGAGTTGCGCCCTTGGGAACCAAAGTTGAATTAACTTTATTAAACGAGTGCTCATATTACTTATAGTATCTTCTATAAATTACCTGAAATGCCCCATGACATAAAACATTGGCTGTTTGTAAAATTCGTCAGCCGTCTTGTTCACAATGATTGGGGCATCAACATAGTTTCCAGCCCAATTAGGACCGCCTTGGAGGTCAAGACCTAGAATATAATATTACACCACTTATATCGATATTCATTTGAATAAAACTTCTTACATAGATTCCAGTCAGTCCTAAATTATGGGGGGTTGGGTTTATCATATTAAATATTTTTTATAAATGGTTTACCATCCAACGGCCCAATTTCGAAGCATGTTCAAAATATCGTGAGCATATTCAATACCACGATCCCAATCACCAAGTAATGGCATATGCTCCCATGCTCGGTCACCATTGCACGCCTAAACATTGTTGTTTATAACATATTGTTTGAATTTAATCTCTATTGATTTTGCATTTTAGAACTCGAACTTAGGTAAAACTTCCCAATGGCATTTATTTATGTTTATGTCACAAATTTTACCTCGGAAGCCAGGATGAACTTATCGGGCCGGACATCATGAGTCGGGCCCAATGTGGAAGCAAAATCTGCGTGATCGTACCAGTGAGTTGCTATACCGTCGATTGCTTTAGCTTTTTCTTCGTCTGCGTACAACTTAAAATGTATTATAAATAATTTTCAAGAAACGGCATATGGTAGATTCAATAAAAGCAAAAAATGCTCTTATTATAGATGCGACGAATAAATGTTATATTTTAACTTTATTATCTTTCTACATTCTTATTCTAATGTAAATATTAAAATTTACCTCTTTCGCTGCCTGAAGTGCTACACCTCTGTTGTCGTCACAGCCCATGATTTTGATATCCTTTGTCGCGTCCGAAGATTTTAAGGCTGGAGAAAGCTTCGCGTAAGCAAATTCCCTAAAAATAAATGTTCCCGATATGATAAGAACAAAATAGGTTACCTTTGCATAGTAAAGTCTAAGTCCATCGTTTGCCAGGGCCAGGTTTCATTTCTTGGCTCGTTTTGCATGGTGAGACCCCAGAAATCGAGACCATTTTTATGGTATTCTTCGAAGAATCTGAAAACAAATCATGTGAAATTACTTCAAAGCTTCTATATCAATAAAATATTTTTTTAGGAATAAAACTTATACCGAGCAATTTGTTTGATGATAAATCAGTTCAACAATAGGATCGATTCTACAGGGTGGCTCAAAAAAATGGCAGAAAATTAGGCCACTATATTTTACGATTTCCCTGCGACCCAAAAGTGAATGATATCTTAAAAATTGCCCCTATCTGAGATCTCTTATATGCGCAAAAGACCTTTTCAGGACGTACCAAATTTCGTGCCTAATGTGCACTCTGAATAGACATCACTTTGCACTTTTTCCCATACAAATTTAAACTTTGGAGGCCTGTTTCGACCACTTTTACAGAGGAATTGATCAAACCAAGGTCATATTCAGATCCGCCGTGAAGGCACTTTTACGGCATCTACCGGAAATTTTATTTTTTTCGACTTTTTTGGCCCATTTTTTACATCAATTCCTCTGTAAAAAGTGGTCGAAACAGGCCTCCAAATTTTCAATTTGTATGGGAAAAGTGCAAAGTGATGTCTATTCAGAGAGCTCAATAGGCACAAAATTTGGTACGTCCTGAAAAGGTCTTTGCGCATATAAGAGGTCTCAGATAGGGGCAATTTTTAAGATATCATTCACTTTTGGGTCATAGAGAAATTGTAAAAATATAGTGGCCTACTTTCCTGCCATTTTTTTGGGCCACCCTGTATATGTAATAGAATATTATATCAATTCGATATTGAGACCCGATTAAAAACTAATTTGAGAATACTAATTAGTTGTAAAAACAATTATTTACTTTTTCTCTATCACGCAATATATCTATTAAGATTTTTGAAAGAAAACAATAACACAAACAAATTTTATCTCCATTAACTTACTTTTTAAAATATTGCGCATATGTATCGTAGTATTTTCCATTTACTTCTCCCTTGAGCCGAGCACCATCCTTCATTCTTCCGTTGGTTTTCATCCACCCAGGAGCAGACCATGGGCTGGCAAATAATTTCAACGCACCACCTGAGATATTAGTAGCTGCATGCAGAAAAGGGATCTAAAGGTATGCCTAATGTAAAATAATCATATCAGTAAATAGTACTAAAATTGACACATCAGCAAATCATATTTGAATCCGCATGCCATATTATACTAGTATATATTTTGTGCTTTGGTATATATTTTCCCAAAATGGGTCAATCCAGCCTCACTATAGAAAGTACATAACATATAAAACGTATTCATGACTTATAAAATGTTTTGTAACTATTATTTTTACTCTTACTTATATGTACCTTGAAATCCAGATCTTCCGGTGCTAGTGCAAAAGTCTTTAATTCAAAATCGTCTTCCTGATCACAATAGCTGTATTCGTGCGTCGAAAAGTCACAACTTGCGATTGGAACGCGACCCACGGTATATCCGATTCCTGCAAATAATCAATGTTATGATAATTATTCGTACCAAAATTAATTTACCGCTTTCAGCGTGAAAGTACGAGCGCAACAAATTTTGTCGGCACTTTTCGCTCAAGGGATGCATACTAATACCAGCAGCATCGGTGAAAGCTCCGCCAAAGCCAAAGATAGTCTGGAAAGTTTTCGAGGCATCCACGATGATATCCGCCTCTGTTGAAGGATCAGACACTTCTATAAATCACAGCTTAGCCAAGTTAACTATCAATGAGTTATTTTTCGTAACTCAGGTGTACAAGTGCTTTTCAGACGCAAAATAGGGTTCCAATGAGGGATGGATGCCTATTCGTGTTGATTGACGTTGCATTCTACATGATAGGAATTTTCATAACAGATTGAGTAAATTTTATAAATGCATTTTAGAAACAAACCTTCTCCGGTGCTTCGTAACTTCTCTGGTGCAACAAATTCAGTAATCTGTCTAGCGAGTCTGTGCTCATCCCGGCTGGTCACGTAATAAACTACTGTGCGGCCATCTTCCAGAACGCGTGGTTCCAACGGTGCTGGCTCGTCGCAAAAGTTAGAATTACATACGCACACAAAAGAACTGCTTTGTGTCTTGTTGTGAGGGAAGGACCTAAACAGGGGTGTTACATTCTAAGTATAAAATCCCGTATGAACGTAATGGTATGAAAGTAATGAAGCTACGAATTTATAATTTTGTTATTAGTTATATTTATTTTTGTCCAACCAGGTAAGGTTGCACAAAATATTAAAGGAAAGTGCCCAGCCCTGAGACATATGGTGGTCACGGACATATATGTTTCTGAACATTACTATCCAAGGGTGAAATAACAAGGTGTTACCCATGGGGAAAATGCCAAAATTAAAGACTGGAGTAAGCAGTAATCTTCCGAATTGGTCGCACTGTATTCAAATATTTTTGTGCTATTTTGATTATAATTGATTATAATTATATTGAATAAGCCTATTTAACTGACATTCAACAAGTACTCTTATCGCAAATAGAAAACATATTTATTTTGAAACTGTGATATAATTATTAAAATTGTCAACTTTACCGCCAAAATAATAATATTGGTGAATTATGTTACTAAGGTGTTACAAAGATACTATTATTCATCATGTTTTATTTCCCATGTGTGCAAAAATTATTACGTCAGACTAGTCTATGATTTTTTGTAGACATTCGCTCACCTTTTCATACATTCTTTTTGACCCGATTCTGCTGCTCTTGCGTTATTTGTTTCTTTTGCTGAATCCGCGAGTAAATTTTCAAAAGATTCCTCCGCAGCTTTGTTGGACGATTCCATCGGAAAGGCCGAAGTTTGAATCGAATTAAAAATTGCGAGAGTGAATATCGCAGAGCATATGAAAGGGATTGATTGCATTTGATGTGATGTGCTGAAAATTTGATACGTACATTTTAACGTCAAAATGAAACCAGCGACAATGTATTTAACGATGAAACCGAGATAAGTAAATATATAATTCTTGTGAATATCAAGAAATTATTGTAAATGGAAGTACGAAAACAAGTCGGAAGTGAGAACAGAGATATTACGAATGCTAAAATGTAATAATAGTTTATGTTTTCACATATGTCATTGCTCTACCGAGGTGCTTTGCAATATTCAGTTAGAGTCGGATTTAAAACATTTGAGAATATTGTATTTGTTATTGGTTTTGCCAAAAATTAAAATTGCGACATTAAAGGACCAACCCTGAAACTTGAATGACACCTAAGGATCACATTTTACAATTGCGTGTTTAATGGTGAATTTTTAGCCTAAAGATATAATAAATCACTGCATGGAAACATAAAATGAAAGCATGAGTGTGATTGAGAATATCAAAGTTAGGAAGATATTTGACGTTTATATACCTCAGCTCTGTCGCGCATTACAATGTAAAATTTTGACATATACATTTTTGATATGCGGTAGGGAATACGAACTAATCCATCAAACATAAACATGACTCGAGAGAAGGAATGGTAAATAAACGCGGAACTCATAGAGTGTATTTTAACAAATTTACGATGTCTGATTGAAAATATCCGTAAAGACTTACTTCCGAAACTGTTTATATTAAACAATAGCGCTTTTAAAGCACCTTCTTTATAATCCTATGGAATATTATTTCGCAAATAAATCAATTAGGGCTGTAAAAATACAATAATAAACGAATAACGGTACTTCTATTGATATAAAATTTTTATATTGAATAAAGGGCTTTAGTTTGACCTCGCACATGCATAATCCTAAGCCTAATCCCGCTATAATTTGGTTTTGTAGCATTTTCGTTCATTCTAACAAATGCAATTTTTGTACAAAACGAACGCTAAAAGCAGATTATTTTCGATCTCGTAAAGGAAAATAATAATTCGGGTCAAATTTTGCCCGCAAGGTTATTGTAAACTGACCTTGCCTTTTATATATTACTCGTCAAGTATCAGTCCCATTGGTACCAAATGATACTGAATTATTTCTTTTTTGCCGTTTTCAGGTACACTGTTTACTTTTTTCAGTCAAATGCAAAAAGTTATGAAAATGAAGTGAAAGGGAAGATAGGAGAAACTAAAGATCTGAAACTAAATCAAGGTATTAGCATACCGTAATACCTGTAATTGCTCCCCCCTAAAATTACTCCCCCCTATATTTACTCCCCCCTCGGGGGGTAGTTGAAAAATTACTCCCCTCCCTAAAATTACTCCCCCCCTAGAATTACTCCCCCCCCAAAAAAATGCGGTTTTTTCCAATTTTTTGCTCTTTTTAGCTAGTATTTAATATAAATAGACAAAATTTAGACAAAATATAGTCTATTTTTAGCTAAATTTTAGCTAAATCTCCAAATTTTTGTAAATTATTTTTCTGAAAAATTTGTCGAAAAAAATCAATAGGGTCCCCCCTATGGTTTTTTGCAAAAAACTTTCTAAAAATAATTTTTTTCATAAAAAACCATAGGGGGGACCCTATTGATTTTTTGACAGATTTTTCAGAAAAATGATTTTTATATCATAGGGTCCCCCCTATGGTTTTTTTGCAAAAAATTTTCTAAAAATAATTTTTTGCATAAAAACTCATAGGGGGGACCCTATGGTATGAAAAATCATTTTTCTGAAAAATCTGTCAAAAAATCAATAGGGTCCCCCCTATGGTTTTTTATCCAAAAAATTATTTTTAGAAAGTTTTTGCAAAAAACCATAGGGGGGACCCTATTGATTTTTTTCGACAAATTTTTCAGAAAAATAATTTACAAAAATTTGGAGAAAAATGGCCAAAAGTCCCAACAATTTTGATAAAAACGCCAAAAATTTTCGCGGCCCGCCTTCGGCGGGCCGCGAAAATTTTTCAAACCTCGCCGTGCCTTCGGCACGGCGAGGTTTGAAAAATTACTCCCCTCCCCTATATTTACTCCCCCCTCGGGGGGTAGTTGAAAAATTACTCCCCCGGTGGAGTAATTACAGGTATTACGGTAGCTAACATCTTTTTCTGCTTTTAGAAGTTTCTGTTTTTAAAAGTGAGAAATGAATTTTGACGTACATTACTAAAGCTGATACGTTCATTATGAGGCTGAATGGACTCAAAACAAGCTGGACCCTATGGATTAAAAAAGGGAAAATTTTTCACGTCATCTTATTTTGTCTCCAATAGTTCGTTTGTTTAAATAGTCCAGAAAAGAAGGTTCCAAAATCTTGGAGCAGTAAACTGTCACTCACAAATCAGCACCAAACACCGAACGGTAAACATCAACACATTGTAACCTACCTTATATAGTCTGCTTGCCTCCCTTAGACAATAAAATTGATGATTTAATTCATTCCTCGCGGGTTTCAACATAAAATTGATGTGTTTAGTCCGTATCGTTTACGGCTTGGGTTTTTCGGAGGCTTGATCACATTTCTGGACTATGTCGTAGGAAACTACAACATACGCCACTTATTGGAAAATGCGTTAAACTGGGTTTTTTTAGCAAGGCGGTCATATGGAGCGTAATAATCGGTTCAAAGAGAAAAAGTGAAAGTCTGGGAGAGTCTTTCCCCTCACGTGGTCATGTGAATGAAATGACTTCCTAGTCAGTGACAGTTATTGTGTGCTCCGCTGTAAAAATTTGGGTTGAGGACTCAAAGCCAAAATATTTAAAAAATCAGCCTCAAAAATGTTTAGATTGTCTCCGTTTTGATGTTCAGCTGAAACTTGAGAGTCGAAAAGTGCTTAAATTAAGTGCTAGCAAAGGTTTGCAGAAAAATTTATGGATTTCATAGAAGCAAAAATAGAAAATATTGGTAATACTTAAAATCCGTTTAAAATTGCAATTAAATATATTACCTCTCCAATCCTTATGGAATATTACCTTGACAATTGGAAAGATTTCCCTTGCAATGTTATTCCGTTTACTCTTGAGATGGCATGATCAATGTGGAGCAATGATCATTTAGAGAAATAAAAATATTTTTAAGACAGTTATTTATAAAATTGTGTAAAATTTGACCGATGGGTTGTTTGTTTATGCCGCTATTTTCAACGTCATTAGACGACCTTTGAAACACTTCGATGTTCTTTTCCACCCAGTGTAAAGTTGACTCCGAAAGGGCAATGGAACTGTTTTATATCTGTCTATTAAATAATTTCTCTAAACCCATATTAAATTTTCTGTTTCAATGCTATGGATTTATGACAGCACGAAATGGTTCTCATTTTTAAACGGAACTTCAATAAATCGTTTTAGTCATCATGTGATAATAAAATGCTTGTGAAGAACATTAAATATTCACCCATTGCTCAATTTATAGTTTCGTAAGTAAATCATTCTAATGAGTATTAGGAAAATAAAAAATTACAGTCAAACTTGGGTTAAGTTCCATGGAACTTATAAATTTCAATTTGAAATTTTCAATTGAATTACTTATCATTTTTTGCTATGTAAAAAGTGCCTGATGCGCTTTGAATTTCTCTATCAGGCACTTTTTACACAGCAAAAAATGATAAGTAATTCAATTGAAAATTTCTAATTGAAATTTTTAGGTTCCATGGAACTTAACCCAATTTTGACTCTATAGCAGATATTAAACAATTTACGGATTTTAGGAAAACAGGACATGGCTATTTTTAGCTATATGTAATAAACCCGTAATGAAAATGAAACTTTCAGCAAACCAACGAAACTTTGTATAAAAAGAAGTAAATATTCTATTATTAAATTACCCTATCCAATTCTACACTCTTCTGTATGGATAAGGGAATCTCTGAAACCCCCGAAAAATAAGCTTAATTAATTGGAAAAAATTATAGTTTTTCGGAATAAAAAAGTTATTTTGTCCAAAAAGCTCTCATTATGAGTTTTCCAATAATGGGTTTAAAGTATCAGGAGTTTACCTGTATACGTTATTCTTCGAGTTGGAATGAAAACCAGCTCAGCTTTAATTTGAAAAATGTTTCTCACAAATACAAGATGGAAATCTACAAATACAGCAATTTATACAATATGGAAAATCAGACTGTTACATGCACTCTTGCAACCATGTAGCAATGATACGCCAGTCAGCATAAAAATCACCGCTTTTATACCAGCGAGCTTAACTGCGTCCATTATAACAGTTACTATCGTTGTATTTTTTTTAGACAAACAGATGTTCCCTTTGGCGGCAGTCCCATCGTTTGTTCCACTTTTCTCAGAATAGAATTGGTCCTTGAAAGGAAAAGAGATAACCCCTTCAGGGCCAATCCCTTTATACATTAGCATGAACTTTTTCTGAGCGTTCATTTCATTTGGGAATATATTTTTGGCGAAGATTCGAAGGAATATATTAATATTGTCTGCGCAAATAAAAACGTTGATGGATGAAGAATAAAGAATTTATACGCAAATCATGTGCATGCTTTTCGACTAACAGAACATCTCTATTTTGGGACCAAGTGCTATATTGGGACAAAGGAAAATGAAATGCACTTTTCAACAGCAACTTATATGACAATCAGTGCACAACACGCGAGTAACGTTATGTTAAAAAAATGTTTGCTTAATGATTATAGCACATTTCAGCTGAAAACCTAATGTTAACAGTTGGCGCTTTGCTATTTACTTTAGTTTAAAAAAATCCGAACACAACATATGTTGCTTATAGCAGTTTTCAATTAAACAATATGCCTTTGTTTACAAAGTCGAAATTGAGCTGGAAAATTGCTAAGAAAAAATTACGAAACTATAATTTGGTCGTAAATTAAATTAATGTTATGTAAGAATAATTAGTATAGCTTAGCAAAAATTATTTTGCTTAACAAAATATAGCTTAGAAAAATTAGTTTTATAATGAAATTACGCAGCTAGATGTTTTATAAATACAAAAGTTCCCTGTACGTCTAGTGTACCATATAGTAAGTATATAAAATATAGGGATATATT
Organism: Ditylenchus destructor; assembly: GCA_022814885.1. Taxonomy (NCBI): domain Eukaryota; kingdom Metazoa; phylum Nematoda; class Chromadorea; order Rhabditida; family Anguinidae; genus Ditylenchus; species Ditylenchus destructor. The sequence continues at coordinate 5,493,792 of JAKKPZ010000002.1, read as the reverse complement.
TCTAGAAGAATGTGCCCTGTTACTGACGGAGTGTGGACGTTTATAACCAATCTGAATATTGATCAACTATTCAGAAGACTGTTTAAAAATCTTTTCAGTCGAGGTTTTGGCCCTTATAAGTTTTTTACCTTGCATTTTATGTCGGTTTAGCATTCCATGTTATGTATAACCACTTTCTGGCATGCTGCCCGTTTCGCCTTAAAAATTCTAAGCTCAAATTCGGATTAGTGGAGTAGAAAACCTGCAATGAGTACAAAATCTCGACCGGAAACCACTTAGAACGGTCATTTTTGGATGGTTGAACAATATTTCAGTTGACCTTAGGCAATTTTATGTCATTTATATAGGAAGAGAAAAATTTATTGAATAATAAAAATAAATGCAAAGTCAGAACACGCAGTAAAATATCAAGATGTATATTGAGAATTAAGAACACCAACATATTGAACAATGAAAGATGTTACATTTCAGATACATGATAATAAAATTATTATTGAAAAATTGTTATAATTACAATATCTCCTGGAAAAACGCAGTACAAATTTGACAAAAATCATGTCAAAATTTTGATATAGAACTTGGAATTTTTCAGTTATTTTGCTTTCAAAATACCATTGCATTTTTGAGTCTCCGTTTCGGTTGCATAAAGTATGAATTTATCTTTACGTTAAGTTTGAATTTATCTTTACTTATCAGCATTATATTTTTCCTCTCGAATAAATTGCCAAAATTGCTTCAACATATCGGCCACATCGTTAGTAGTTGATGAACTGCTATCCGAAATCTGTGGCGCCGTAGAAGAAGCCCGACTACGTGAACGGGCAGGTGCTGGCGTACTGGCTCGCATTTTCTTCGATATACTTTTTCTATCCTTGCATTTCTCTTCGCTGTTGGAAATCTCCGGTGGGACACTACGCTGAAAACAAATCAACTTAGAAAAATGAACGTGTGGTGCTCTCCGAATCAAAAGTTATTTATAACTTCAACGTCATTAACGACTTCTATGTAATAAATCGTCAATACTATAATTTAAACTTCACCTTTCAGTATTATATACTTTCTCTTTTACATCAGTTGTAAGAAATGGAGCTTGGTTTGGGACTTTTATTGATAAATTTTTAGTAATATTTTTTCCGTAAGTATTGCTCTATAATACAAGTATACACTAGCGCAACCAGGGGGGTACCGGGGGTACGTACCCCCCCCCCCAATGGGAAAATTTGAAAAAATGAGTGTAAATCGGTGCAATTTTTGGCAAAAATTTGGTCCGGTACCCCCCCCCCCCAAAATGGCCATTTCCACTAAAACGTACCCACCAAAAAAAATTCTGGTTGCGCCACTGCAAGTATATAGCGAAGTGGGGCCGCTTCGCGGCCCTCACTTCGCTAGGAAGCGGTTAGCGTGCATCTGCGGCGCTTCGCGCACAGCCATCAGCGGTCAGATTGGGTTATTCGGGAGTAAGGGTTGTTCGGGAGTAGAGCAGCATGAGACTATTTCGGGCCTTCGGCCCTCAAGCAGCTGTTGTTCTGGAGTAAGGGTTGTTCGGGAGTATATGTTCTAAGTTCCCTCACATTCCAAGGGGGAAGGTCGGGCGCTCCGCGCCCGACCACAGGACTGGCTCGCCACCTGCGGTGGCTCATAATGTTTATGGGGTAAGATTGGGTTATACCCTTTTGTGTTCTAAGTTCCCACACATTCCAAGGGAGAGGGTCGGGCGCTCCGCTCCCGACCACAGGACTCCAGGGTGTATCAGTATGCTTACGGACAAAAATATAAACCCCTGACGGACAGAATTTGCACTGGTAAGAATCGACTTTCCGAAAATTTGGACAGATAGAGAATTTGCACTGGTAAGAATCGACTTTCCGAAAATTTTGGACAGACAGAGAATTTGCACTGGTAAGAATCGACTTTCCGAAAATTTTGGCCAGACAGAGAATTTGCACTGGTAAGAATCGACTTTCCGAAAATTTGGACAGATAGAGAATTTGCACTGGTAAGAATCGACTTTCCGAAAATTTTGGACAGACAGAGAATTTGCACTGGTAAGAATCGACTTTCCGAAAATTTTGGACAGACAGAGAAAATTTTTGTCTAAAAATTTTTGTCTACATTTGGTCTAAATATGTTGAAAAACATACTTCGCTCGTCTATACGAACATTTTAAGCTATCACTTGCCCAGATATACGCGGCGGAAAAATTTGGACAGACAGTGAATACAGAATGCCAAAAGACGGGAATTCAAATTTGAATTTTCCATGTTACAGGACGGATCACAGCTTTAGCTTACTGGGGGAATTCACGCAGAGCTAGAGATAAGTTAATTAAAGGAACAAAACCAACTCTGTCGTCGAGTTGGCGTCTTCTCGTTTTATACTTTGTGTCATATTCGAGACGGTCCCCAGACATAAGTGTAACTCGGTTTGGGACTGGTGTGTTCGCGCGGCTTCTTTTACGCTTCTTAGCCTTGATGCAGCTTTCTTCCTGATAAATTATACGTGGAACACTGCGCTAAAATTTTTAAAGTTGGAAAATGGGGAGTTAGTTGCAAAAGTATCGAGACATCTAAGCCATGATATTTACGTATGAAAATGCTACAAAATCCAATAATAACTAACCCTGCTGCTTCGTCGAGGGACAAACTCCTGAATATTGTCACCATATTGAGAACTGTCCACTGTCCACCCACTTTCATCTTGATCCGTTTTAGATTGACACTAAAATATGCAACATAACTACTTTGCTTTGCAAAAATAAGCAACATTTGTATTATTCTTTAGTAACAATGCTTTGTAAGTTTCAAGAAATGAGTAATAAAACACTACTCTGCTCTTTTGGTGTACTAAATGAGGTTTTCTAACATATACTTTTTAAATTTTTCTGAGCAACAAATAAACTACCATCGATGTCTTTTTTTGCTGTCGACGGGCTTCGGAAATTTGTTCAAGCAATTGCAGTCCATTTTGCTCGCTGTCAGTCGCTTCACCAGGTAATAAGGTTTTGGCTATCTTAGCCTAAAAGTTGAATATGTATTATATCTGTTTATTTCACAGGATACTATTTGTATTAATTGACCGCTAAAATTCAGCTATAACTTATTTTAAGCAAAAATCTTTTGTCAAATTTTTTTGTCATATGTATGTGAGGTATTAAAAATAAAATATGGACAGTTACTAACAGCAAAATCTATATTACAGAAGACTATTTTAAAGTTTACAACTTACGACATTGTTGGATAATGGAGAGTTTGAGAAATTAGTTGCAGTTGTGCGGCGTTTGAGTGGAGATTTGAATAAAATTGGTATAGTACTGGCAGTGCTATAAGTCGCGTTAATCCTCGAATGTTCTGTGATGCTAGCGTTGATTAGGTCCTTCTCAGCAACTTAACGACATTATTTCAGTGTAAAACATCAGAAAGAAAGATTTTACAAAGGGAATATACTTTATTTATTCAAGAGGGTTGAATTTCTATATAGTAAATTGTTAAATTAAAACTATTTCTATATGACGAAAGTTGATGCTAACGTAAGATAAGTTGGTGTTAGGTTGACTCACTCTCATTATCAAGCCAAACAAAACCGTCGGTTTGTTTGTCCTTTGCGGTAGTCGTTTCGGCACCGGTGAATTGGGAAGCACTGTTTACTACAACACTAGATGCGCTACCATCGATGGATGGCGAAATGCTTCGGTTGAGTCTTCCGATTCCACACTGTGATTCGAGCAAGCTCTGCTGAATTCGCTGTCGGATTGCGATTGACTCATGGTCGAGATTGTATTTAATCTAAATTTATTATTTAAAATGACACAAGAACAAAACATACAAGTAATTGAAATCTACTGCTCAATAATCGAAATACTGTTTTCCAGTTGGTGTAAATTGATTGGAGAATATAGTTTTGACGAAAAAAATGATCGAATACGTGTGGTAATAGTACAATACGCTATCATAAAGCAAGATATGAACTAACCTCAAAGTTATCTGTACTGCGGTGAGTGGACGTATAGTGATGTACCAAAGAAAATTCTGTAGGAAATCTCGCGTCGGGACATTCAGAGCATTCGTAAATGTGTATTTTGAAATGGGCTTTGATCAGGTGAACTTCTAGATCGTTGACATTGGAAAAAGTACGTTCCTTCTCTGCTTTTGGATCACATTCAACACAGAAAAGCATATCTGAAAATAAGCGACGTTAAACCATATAACTCAGCCAGAACATTTTCGTCGGTGTTATCATTCAACACTTATTAAATAAAATATAAATTCTATGAAAGGCAACAAGGATATTGCGAGTTAAAGGGACAGTGCAAACATATTTGGCTTTTGAAAAATCCGTTCGTTTTCTCTGACGATATCTTTAACTTTGCCCAATTTTCTAGCTTAATAGTATTTTCATTGTGTCTGCTGAAACTGCTTTCGAATCAAAGTGCAAATAAATATAAGGGAGTTTGGATGGAGGCATTAAAGCTGAAAGTGTTTCTAGAACATAATTTATATTCCTTTGAAGAAGAAATTAATGCACTTGGTAAAGATAAACATCCCAAAACGACACAGTGGCTCGCATAACGCTAAGAAGTAGACCGATCGAAAGGACGTTCATTTCGGTAAAAGATAGGGAGAATTGAAAGCGAGTTGCACACAATTTGTTATCGCTGCATATATTAATTTGTTTAACTGTACTGTTATTTTTAATGTCGAAAGAGATAGGGGATAAATCATACTAATGCTAAAATGTGTTCCTTAGAGGTTGTTTACGAATTTGCAGCAATAAATTCCACGTATAAATTGAAAATTAGGCGTTGAAGTTAAGCCAACATAGCTGGATCTTTTGTTGAATGAGTATGAAACAAGAGGGCAAATGGACGCCATGGCGCCGAGTACTTAAATTTTTGTAAAACCTCGTGAGAGATCTCGTGACAATAAGACGACCTCGTGAGAATGTATCCCAAATCTGACGTCAGATTCGGATTCAGCATGCTGGAAAACCGCGGGTGCAAAAAATTAGCCCCGTATCAAAATGTGCACTTTTCGGGTCCGCTCAAAAATTTTTACATTTTCCCTCTATACACGCCGAGACCTACAAAATGAGCTATCGTGAACCCCCGCAGCGGCGGAACAAAAAAAAGTTGGACTTCTGGCCAAGATGAGAGCAAGATGAACTTCACTTGCGGCTTAGGTGAGTGGATAGATGAAATAGGAATAACTAGAGTGCAGCGTCCCGGCTTCGAGGCGAAATTTGGTTTTGCCGACATATTTTGTAAGTCCGGTAAGGATTCTTCGGTGACTCAGAACTCACTACGCTCATTCATCTATTTTTGTTTCGATCAATATAGCGTTTGCCAAATAATAAACTGATGTTCGTGAACAAGTAGAACACATTCGCACTTTACCCGGTAAATACATTCTGTTCGAATGCAATGCCAAATTATATCTTTGAAGAATATTTTTACTAACACGTGTACTGTTATTCAATAATATTTCAAACTGGTTGTTATTCCAAGAAATGTAACTGTAACTAAACATTATCCTAATGCTGATAAAACGTGATTAGAATTTGGGTACTATTGATAAATAGATAAGGAAGAAGACTGGCATTGTTGATGATTTCTCTGTGTTCGTTTCTGTAATCAATTTTACGGCAGAGTAACCGTTCTATCGAATGTAACTCATAATTGGTTTCGTCAATCATTCTTAGAAATCTCAACGGCTACCTGACTTTGCATAAATCCATATGCGAATTCTAAGCCACATAAAAGTTATTTTCATTGCCAGCAACTCTGGGAAAATAATTATAAACCATTCCGTTCGTTCAACATCACTCATTCAATAAAATATTAATCAGTAGGTTTAATAAACAATGATACCAATGTTAACTAAAAATACGATTGGAAATTTATATCAACGTTTATCAATGTATTTCACAATATGACATAAGTTCTAATTCACAAATGCTATGTGACAACGACTTGGCAATGTATCATTAGGTTTTTCGAACTTCTCTACACAATCCTTTGAAATTCCATTTTTGAAACAAATCAGTTAGTTAATCATTAAAGCATCTTTGAAAATGTTGATAACGGTTATTATTCCAGTGTTTCACGAATTTTATTTTATTCTTTTTACTAATAATCTACGTGTTATGTCTAAGTGAAGAAAGATATTACTCAAATATGCCCATAAACTGCTCGAACTTAAAAGAAATACTTTCCCGATACTTTCAAGGAATTATATAGGTCAATTTCTTTAAGTATTCAGAATCTTTTACTACTAAAGTAGTGTTAGTAATTAATTACAGTCATACCTCGATATACCGCACACATCGGGAATGGCGATTTTGTGCGGTATATCGAAAGTGCGGTTTATCAGAAGTGCGGTATATCGAGGGAATTTTGTATGGAAAAAAATCCTTCCATTGCAAAGTTGTGCGGATAAACGAAATTTCCTATATTTTTTTGTCATTTTTACAAAATAAAAAATAAGATTTGAATTCCCGCCCAAAACATTTTGAATTTTTTACTGAATTTTGGCCGATTTTTACAAAATTTTCGAAAAATTGAACAAAAACAGGAAAATTTTGTGTAAAAATTCAAATTTGCGCCAAAAACAGTACCATTTTTCTTTGTGCGGATTGTAGTGAGCTGTGCACTTGGCCGTGCGCAGCCGGCCAAGTGTACTCCCTTTTTGTTGGAAGGCGGGCCCTCTCTCGGGCAAAGACAGCCGAGATTCCCGCTATAAAAGGCCCAGAGCTTTGAGCCTCTAGGGCGACTCATGCTGGACTAGGTTAAGTTGGAAGAACTTTCTTGCCCTCCGTGTATCTATCCGTCGGATGGACTTGTCATGTTTATTATAAGGATAACTGTTGTATGAACATTAAGGTATGCGATATTTTGTCCATGTATTGTTTTATGTTGTCCTTGAGAATAAATAATGATTATTGTCCGTCTACAACAGGATAAACGAAAAATTTTACTTGGAAATTTCAATTTGGTTCCGCAAAAATCTGTGCGGTATATCGAGTTTAACCGCACAAAATGCGGTATATCGAGGGAATTTGGCATAGAAAAAATCCGTTCCAGTCAGATTTGTGCAGATGATCGAAAGTGCGGCTTATCGTGTGTGCGGTATATCGAGGTACGACTGTATATATATTTTAAGAACCTTTTAATATTTTAACATTAACACTACTTAGCAATATAGTGAATTGTACGTATTTATTATTTGCATAAACCTGTTAGAATGAAAAAATACCTTTCACTCAAAAGCTGCACAATTATTATTATGCCTGAGGCCCCAAAATGATATGTTTAAGTTAATATTATCGTCGGTCAAGTGTGCTTGATTTTTAGGAGCAGGTGTTGGAGCGCGCCTTCTCTTTTTTGGCGGCGACGGATCCAGATTAAGTCTCTCAGGTGGAACGCTGCGCTAAACAAAATAGTTTTAAGTTCGCATAAAAGAGTCGCATTAAAGTATGCAGCCAAATAGGTTTAAACTTGTCTTTAGAAATGTTGCTTGTAAAGGTCGATAACAAATTTTGCTGGCGTTTTTAACTTTATCACTCCGAAGAATATAAGTAGCGTTTTATTCTTTCGCTTCATTCAGAGTACTAAAAATAAAACTAAACAATATAGTGATTCTTTTTGGCTACATATATTCGTGTTTCTTTATTTTCATAACTTTTATTTTCATAATTTTACATAATTCACTAACATTTTTAATTATAGCGAAGTGGGGCCGCTTCGCGGCCCTCACTTCGCTAGGAAGCGGTTAGCGTGCACAGCGGGAGATTGGGTTCGTCATCGCTTCGCGCACTGCCATCAGTATGCCCTCGTCTGTATCAGTATGCCCACCGCCATCAGCTGTCAGATTGGGTTTTTCGGGAGTAAGGGTTGTTCGGGAGTAGAGCAGCATGAGACTATTTCGGGCCTTCGGCCCTCAAGCAGCTGTTGTTCTGGAGTAAGGGTTGTTCGGGAGTATATGTTAAACAAAATTGTTGATCCCTTAAAAACCTCACTTACAGACAAAAAAACTCACTTACAGACAAAAAACCTCGCTTGACTCAGTCTGAGTTTGGCTCAGTCTGATCTTTGATCCCTTAAAAACTTCACTTACAGACAAAAAACCTCACTTACAGACAAAACCTCACTTACAGACAAAAAACCTCACTTACAGACAAAAAACCTCACTTACAGACAAAAAACCTCACTTGACTCAGTCTGAGTTTGGCTCAGTCTGATCTTTGATCCCTTAAAAACCTCACTTACAGACAAAAATACAGAATGCCAAAGGCGGGAATTCAAATTCAAATAAACGTGCGGCGTACGGAGGGAGAGACGTCACTAACTTATTATAAGGATACAAAAAGCAAAAGGAAAATCTCCCTCAGCAATGTGCTTTAGCAAAGAAAAGTACAAACCAAAACAGATTGTGATGCCCTTGAAAGAAGGCTAAATGGTAAGCATGTTGCCATAATTGCTTACAATCCATAACATGTGTAAAACTAAATTACGAATATGCAAACCCTATCGCTACGACGTACGTCGGTGTATTGAGAAGCAGAGATTGGCTCTGGTGTTGTCTCTCGCCGATTTGTCTGCTCCATCTCAATAGAGCCATACAGTTCTGGAGGAACACTCACCTAAAATTGTAATATTAGTTAACCTATTTTGAACTATATTATATCAAGGCAAACCCTTGCACTTCGTCGAATTTTGGATGTGAGTCCAAGTGAAGGAGCCCAATCTGGGTCAGTAGAAACGTCAGAGCGTGCCATGGAAGAGTCGCGGCTTGTCTTATTTGTTATCTATGTAAAACAAAAAATGTCAATATTCATGCAGATTTTTCATACCGGTTTTCCCGGGCCGATGGAAATTCTTTTAACCAGTCCACGAGTTATTGGCATCGTTATTACATCACAAGACCGTACTTGAGACTCCACAGAAATTTGCTGAGTGGTTGTCTTCTTATTTGGAGGCAACTAAACTATTATTAATTCATGAGCAGAAACGAAAAAATACTCAATTAAAACAGTGAAGAAAGCTTCTTCAAAATTCCGTTGGCATTTAATTTTACCACAATTTCAACAAATATATAGGAAAAGCAGTGACTCCATGAAAGTTTAGCAAAACGGAACAAACCTGGTCCCTCCCCCATCCCACAGGGGTAGGAACTTGTTTTTACTAGTAAAAAGGACAAGTTCACCCATCCTGCATATTTTTTAGTCCAGATTTTTAATGTTTATTCGAAATGTTTAATCTGATATAATGTTAATTCTGGAAATGTTCTAGATCATTTTAGAAAGTATTTTTCTTATATTTACAATATTTGAATTAAATTTTCGAAAAAATTTTGATTTTCAGATTTTTGGTTGGATTTATGTGCAAAATGATTGTAAATAGCCTTTTCCTGCTGATTCTAATGGAAATTTAGCGAAATCCGCCAAAAAATTGCGAAAATTTTCTATTTGGAAATTTTTGATTAATTGCAAAAACCATAAAAAATCGGAAAAATGGAAAAACAGTTGCACAATTGAAGAAAAACACTTTCTGTAACATTCCCAGAAAAAATCGCTACAACACACTAGTTCCCCCATGGGATGGGGGGAACCAGGTTTGTACCAGCAAAATTGTATTTCACAATTGCAGAGAAATATGTTGTAAAATCATTAGATTAAGGTAATTGTTGGAATTATAATTTCTTTTACCGTTCGGGTTGATGACAGTTGTGTTGTAGGGAGTTGGTGCTCGGCTTGTTGTTGATCTTCACAAACATTCTGTGTCATTTCTTTGGACTTGGAAGTTCCAGCCGTTTGAGATGTGGCAGTGATAGAAGTTGAAACACAAGCTGGTTGCGAGTTATGTCTCTTTGGATGTGGAGAATTACTTATTTGAGGAGAACATTTCGCTGACCTCCTGTTAACGCGTTTTTTCATTGTTGCTGTTTCTAAAATAGTCTGTTAATATTAAGTCCAGCTATTTTTGTAAGTTTTGAGGCGAATCCAACTATATTCATTATGTTGCTGGGACGATTATATACGACTTTTGTGAAATCTAATTTATGACGGGCTTACTAGCTGTCGTAATTTGTTATCAGCTCTTATTTTAAGATTTCCTGATTTCCATATAACTATAGGTAAATGGAAAACGTTTCTTTAAATTTCGTAATTCTGAATATGATGTTTAGGTTTTCATATAAAAATTTGTTAACAAACTTGTTGTATTACGGGGAGTTTCAACCGTTTCGCCTTTGACGTTGCGGTCACTGATTGCTTCTTGCGGAACATTTATTTGACGATATTCATTTGTTGAAGAAACAGCCAAGGTGTGACATTCCGTTTGGTTGTCCTGTTGGCTGTGCCGAGACTGGCTTGATGCTTGCGATAAATTTTTTTGAATTCTTTCAGAGTAACTCGAATTCCCTTCTGTTTTTAAGTCGAATGGTCCAACACCTGTGCAACTTGTGCTATGATTTTCATCCGTTATCGAGGAAGTTGCGTGATGAGATTCGACTTCTTCATCACCAAGCCATATGATGTCATCATTTTCGTTCACTTGCAAATCAGTTATTGGCAAAGCGGACGGATTCGAGCGATGGTGGCCAATGGTAGCAGTGCCACTCTCGCACGCAATTTCGCTTTTGACAGCGAAGGCGGCTTTATTCAAACAGTCCTGAATATGACGTTTGGCTTGAATTGTATTTTCGTCGAGCGTGTACGTGATCTGCAAATAATGTAAGGTAGTTAGCGTTGAAATGGGGTCAAAATTTGCTGTTTCAGGTAGTAGTGTTTAAAAATATAATACATCTTACTCACCTGTACTTTATTATTATACTTGGGTCCGACATTGTGTACTGTCTCATAATGAGCCAACAACGAGAATTCCGTAGGAAATCTTGAATAGGTGCAGTATGGACAAGAGTAGATGAATAAATGGAAGTGCTCGGTGCAGAGATGTATCTCTAGTTCATCTAGACAAGCGAAAGTAGCGGCATTCGGAACTCCAGCTGAAGTACATTTGGAACAATAAAGCATCTGTAATCCAGAAAAATAATGATGTCTAGGCGTTATTTGGAAAAGAAAATAATTCAGTAAATGAATTACTTATATAAAATACTGTATAGGATTTATTTGCACTTTTCTAAATAAGTTTGAAGCTTCAGCAAATGGCGCACCAAAAATGGCAAGGCAAACTGCATGAAGCTCCAAAATTTTTGATACATTAAAAATTAAGGAAATACACATAAAATTATCTCCTAAACACACATATGCAGTTTAAGCCAAATTCTTGCTGAGGAAAAGTGTAATCGATTAAAAGTTGCTCGCCTTCGCATGAAGGAGGATAAAAAACGACTGCGAATTGGAATGACACGGAAACTCGTGCTACGTCTTTTTGTTTGCGAGAACGAGACAGCGGGAAAAAGACTACTGCAAAGAGCAGAGAACTATTTTCTCTATATGCGGATGGTGCGACTCGCGAATGAAAGACATATAAGCATTGGAAACTACACATTTTCATTATCATTGCTCGAGACTTTGAGCACGCAAAATGTCTTTCAAATTAGCCAGCAAAGCTGAAAATGATGATTAAATATTATAACTAATAATAATTTGGATAATTAATTGAACTGCCAATAACTGCAATTGTTGACGACGAATTTTTAAGTAAAAACTAATTTTAAGCAAGTTTAACCGAGTTATTTTCGCAGGATTTCGATTCTCCTAGTATATCCAATTCGTAAAATTCGAGGCTTCTAATTATATCAATGCAAAACTTATTTATTCATTGCAGATTTATTTAATATCAAAAATGTCGGTACGTGACATTTGCATGCCGGGACATTTGCATGCCGGACATTTGCATGCCGGACATTTGCATGCCGGGACATTTGCATGCCGGACATTTGCATGCCGGGACATTTGCATGCCGGACATTTGCATGCCGGACATTTGCATGCCGGACATTTGCATGCCGGACATTTGCATGCCGGATATTTGCATGCCGGGACATTTGCATGCCGGATATTTGCATGCCGGGATTTGCATGCCGGGATTGCATGCCGGACATTTGCATGCCGGACATTTGCATGCCGGGACATTTGCATGCCGGGCATTGCATGCCGGACATTTGCATGCCGGACATTTGCATGCCGGACATTGCATGCCGGACATTTGCATGCCGATATTTGCATGCCGGGACATTGCATGCGGACATTTGCATGCCGGCATTTGCATACCGGACATTGCATGCCGGAATTTGCATGCGGACATTGCAGCCGGACATTGCATGCCGGACTTTGCATGCCCATTGCATGCGGATATTTGCATGCCGGTTGCATGCCGGGACATTTGCATGCCGGATTTTGCATGCCGGACATTTGCATGCCGGGACATTTGCATGCCGGACATTTGCATGCCGGACATTTGCATGCCGGGACATTTGCATGCCGGACATTTGCATGCCGCCACCAAATTTTGCATTTTTAAGATCCTGGAACCCTCTAAATGGTACCGAAATGTTCCAGCATGTTCTGTTAAGGCTTTAGAACATTCTAGAAGTGAAAACGGGTGCCTTGTTTGGCGCCTTATAAGGGTTGTTCGGGAGCTTAAGCCTAAGATTAAGTCCTTTAGACCCCATACAGCGGATCCCCAAGCCTAATGGCTTGTCTGGCGCTTTATAAAGGTTGTTTAGCCTAAGACTGCACAGCAGCCTAAGCCCCAAGCCTAAGATTAAGTCCCTGTAGGCGTGCACAGCGGGGCCCCAAGCCTAATGGCTTGTTTGGCGCCTTATAAGGGTTGTTCGGGAGCTTAAGCCTAAGATTAAGTCCCTTAGGCCCCAAATTGTTCGGGGCCCCAAGCCTAAATCCTTGTTCGGAGCCTTATAAGGGTTGTTCGGGAGCGTAAGCCTACGATTAAGTCAGTATTGAGGCTGTACAGCGAGCCCCAAGCCTAAATCCTTGAGCTTGGGGGCATTTTCTAGTGCAATCTGGGAACTCCGCTTCTAATGGGTTTCCTCCAATAAATAAGCTTAATATTACGATGCCTATTTATTTATCGCAAATCATTCACAAGCGTTAGTAAATGATTTTACAATAATTTGGAACATTCTAGATGGTTCCAGTATGTTAAAATTACGAAATTCGATGGCGGCATGCAAATATCCGGCATGCAAATGTCCCGGCATGCAAACGTCCGGCATGCAAATGTGGTTACCGCCCAACTGGGGGGGGGGGACCCAACTGGGGGGGGGGGATAACTGGGGGGGAACCAACTGGGGGGATAACTGGGGAGGAAACGTTTACCCCCCAGTTGGTCCTCCCCCAGTTGGTTCTCCCCCCAGTTGGTTCTCCCCCCCAGTTGGGTTTCCCCCCAGTTGGCTTTTTTCAATAAAACCGTTATTTTACCCCAAAAATACAGTTTTTCATCCTAAAAATGCGTTTTTTCGCTGAATTCGTATATCACATTAAATCGGATTAGGCTTAAGCTACCGAACAACCCTTATGTTAGGCTAAACAACCCTTATAAGGCGCCAAACAAGCCATTAGGCTTAAGGGGACGTTGTGCACGCACAATCGGACTTAGTCTTAGGCTTGGGGCTTAGGCTGCTGTGCAGTCTTAGGCTGAACAACCCAAACTGCATTTTTGGGGTAAAATAACGGTTTTATAAAAAAAGCCAACTGGGGGGAGAACCAACTGGGGGGTAAACGTTTCCCCCCCAGTTATCCCCCCCCCAGTTGGTTCTCCCCCCAGTTGGGTTTCCCCCCAGTTGGGGTGATGTCTGCAAATGTCCGTGTCCGCAAAAAAGTGTGAAAGGATGCGAGGAAGATATCGTATGATTCTGCACAGAGCGAAACAAGGTTAATGCGGCTTTAACGCACACCAACGCAGAAGGCTGCGCATATGTCTGAACGAAAGTAATAAGTAAACAAAATTAAGGTTGGCAAAATCGGGATGCAAGATCCCTACAGAGAAAGCCAGTGGGTGCAAAATGAATGATCGAAGCAATGCAGCTAATTGACAAAGGTTTGTGGAACACTGCTTGCGCCGTTATTGCGGACCACATCGAATTGAAATTTCTTGACAGTCCGCACAAGGACACGGTCTTGAAATTGTTGACCTATTTCAGGTAAAGGAAATGCTGAAACAAAATATTTACACCAACTTTTGTAGAGAACAATGGTTCAAGTGCGGAGCGTACTATTCATTGTACTAGCGCGCTAACGCGCGCTAACGCACGGGGAGTCTATATCAGTATGCCTTTTCTATATCAGTATGCCTTTTCTATATCAGTATGCCTTTTCTGTTCTAACTTCACTCACATTACAGGGGGGAAGGTCGGGCGCTCCGCGCCCGACCACAGGATTGGCTCGCCACCTGCGGTGGCTCGCAAACTCAGACTCAGGCTGAGTTTGCCTCAGTCTGAGATTTCTCACTTACGGACAAAAAACCTCACTTACGGACAAAAAACCTCACTTGACTCAGTCTGAGTTTGGCTCAGTCTGATCTTTGATCCCTTAAAAACCTCACTTACGGACAAAAAACCTCACTTGACTCAGTCTGAGTTTGGCTCAGTCTGATCTTTGATCCCTTAAAAACCTCACTTACGGACAAAAAACCTCACTTGACTCAGTCTGAGTTTGGCTCAGTCTGATCTTTGATCCCTAAAAAACCTCACTTACGGACAAAAAAACCTCACTTACGGACAAAAAACCTCACTTACGGACAAAAAACCTCACTTGACTCAGTCTGAGTTTGGCTCAGTCTGATCTTTGATCCCTTAAAAACCTCACTTACGGACAAAAAACCTCACTTACGGACAAAAAACCTCACTTGACTCAGTCTGAGTTTGGCTCAGTCTGATCTTTGATCCCTTAAAAACCTCACTTACGGACAAAAAAACCTCACTTACGGACAAAAAACCTCACTTACGGACAAAAAACCTCACTTGACTCAGTCTGAGTTTGGCTCAGTCTGATCTTTGATCCCTTAAAAACCTCACTTGACTCAGTCTGAGTTTGGCTCAGTCTGATCTTTGATCCCTTAAAAACCTCACTTACGGACAAAAATACAGAATGCCAAGGGCGGGAATTCAAATTCGAATAAACGTGGAACGGACGGACGGACGGATGCACGTCACACACTTACTATAAGGATAAACTCGACAAAGAGGACCCCAGAACGAATTATGTATGTGAAATCTACCACGCGCATATTGAGCGATATTTTACTCAAGGGCCTTTTTTGGGTATTTTAAAATTTCTTAAATGTTAAATAGGTTTTACTTTAGGCCAATGGGTTCATCAGTTTTGCGCCATCAAAAACGCTGAACAAAACTACTGCATGGATTTATTAAGAAGTTCGACTTCAGTTTAACACAGAAATAACGGACACTTTATAGGCAAATCAGTAAAGCATCGTTTCACGGCCTTCTACTCAAGATTTGCTGATCAGCTTGACCAATGCAAGGAAGTGCTTAAGAGTGCTATACTCGACGAGAGTGGAGAAATATTCCTCCGAGGCCAAATATCGCGCTTTCTCTCCAGAACAGGAAAGCTTTTGGGGGATCAACCCGGCAAATGTGGATGGTATACAAAACGTGAGTTTCGACAGTGACGGTGACACAGATTCTAACAAAGAGAATGGAAACCAAACGCCGATCGAAATCTGAGATATGAGCGATCTCGCAGAGCTCGACTCATTCGTCGAAACATGAAACAACATCCATCTCCTGAAACAACATCCTCCTAATGAAACATTTCTGGTCAATAATTTTCTCGTTATGATTTTTGCTTTGATTATACAATAAATTCGTATAAATTATGCACAGTTGGAATTCGAATTTATGATGAAATATGAAAGAATACAAGCAATAAATGTGATTTTGGAAAAAGTGCACTTGGGGAAGAACCAGTTAGGGGGAAAACGTACCTCCGGCCAACTGGTACTCCCTCTCCCTTCTCTCCCCACCCTCTAAGGTCAATATCAAAAAATCGAATTTGCTTCATAGGATCCCGGGATCTTAGTTTACCATTATACTTAGTCTATGGCATACTTCCGACATTTTAGTTCTCGACATTTAGTCAAAATATGTCCGAATGACGAACAAATTATTTAATATATTTATCATTCTATAAATGTTATTCTGACGCATATGATAAAAATACACTGTAAAATATCACATGAATTATTTGAATACGATGACTTCTTAGCCGTGGAATAATCCACCGATACCATGTCCTCCTCCAAAGCCGCCACCATGGTTTCCTCCAAAGCCGCCACCATGATTTCCTCCGAATCCGTTTCCACTCCCATGTCCAAATCTACTGCCAGATCTGCCACGATTTTTGAAACCGTGCCGACGTTCGCTGCTGCTTCGGCTACGATGTTTTTTGCGACTACGGCTTCTCCGAATTCGACGTCGGATTTCTTGTTGACCGAATTGGGCGGCTGAGTGGGGTTCTTGTACTTCTCCGAAATTTCCTTTAGACCATTTCATAGATTCCCATGAGAATACTCCAGATACGATAGTGAAAATAAGCAAGAGGAAATGGATCAATTTCATTCTCACACCTAAATGAGAAAGTATTATTAACATGGTGACATTCGATTTATATAGTAAAATAGTAATGCGAAGCTTACGCGCAAACATTTTATGAAACTTTGACTAGTCAATGAAAAGTATAAAACTATTTTTGCACACTTTCGCATTCACAAACAACTAAAAGCCGACACTTCATCAGTTCTTTTAACACACAGAAATGCTCACTTCCACGCAGTTGTGTTTTTAGGTTCAGAGAAGAGGTGTTTATCAAATAACTTTTCGACAGCAGAAACAAAGTTGACTGATTGGTTACTCTTATACAAAAATACCAGTTTTCGAAACTTATTTATGAAAATCGCTACAATCAGTTTTCGTGCGTCAAACATGTTAGAAGTTTTATTAATTGTGAAGAGTTGAAAATGGGAAACATAAAGCTCGCTAATACAGGGGGATGATTCAATAGAATCCAGTAATAAAGAACAAACAGTTTTCACAAAGAGCGAATCAAAGTGTTTAATGTTGCATAACAAGAAACAGTTTCATCGTAAAAGTTACATTTCAAACGTGAGTTTGGACATTTAAGTAGAACATGTGAGATGGCCGAATGCACGACATAGATGTTACTCCCGAACAGCCCTTACTTCGAGGGTCAACGATCCGAGGTCCTGTAGGCTGACATAGCAAATATAAGGCCAATTCCCGACGGGACTGGCACAAAATCTTGTGTTTAATTTTTCATATATGTTCGTTGTTAAAAATTACTAATATTTATTTGATTTGGGTGACTCTGTCACTAGAACCCCCATTATTGTAAAGTCTCTCCACTTTTGTAAAAAAGTTATAGCTGAAAGAGATATGAACTACCTTCATAGTGCAACACCCTAGAAAAGCTCTGCATAGCCCTTAATTAAAGCGCTGTTTCTGTAGCCTGTACACTGTCGACTGTACGGAACGGCTGGATCTCGCGATCTATCCGTTAGCCAGAGGCGAGTGATAGCTCAATCGATAGGTCTCGAAAAATAAAAATAGGGTGGTCAAAAAATGGAAATTTGAATATTTGAATTCGCGCCAAAAGCGTAAAAATGTGTTTTCAAAGGTTTTGTCCATGGGAAGTGATGTTTTTTATGTACCCTGTCGCTGCGGCGTATGCCGCAGCCCGTCCCTCATTACGTGATTAACAGACGGTCTCAAAAATCTAAAAATATTTATCTTCCAAAGTAATATTAAAACAAAATTTCAGTAAATACAGAAATTTCTACTGCCCACCTAGCGAAATCGTCATTTTCGCCGAAATTGGTGAAGTGTTGCCTTTGAAGGCTTCCTCCTCCTCGGAAAGCAAGTTGACCTAAGACATGTGATACTTTTCTAAAACCCTGACAAAATTTGCTACTTAGCCATGCAAATATAACTTGACAAATATATGGTCCCGCAATGAATGTTGGCTCGAACGGACTGGTTACATGAAAAAATGAGTGCTCTCTATTTCGTTGATTTGATAATGATGTTGTTGTGTTATTGTTCACTTTTACATTCATATAAAATGTCACACTCCAAGGTGTATCTAAAAAAGATCACTGCCATATCTCCACAAATTTATGATTTTATAAACAAGTATAGCGATAATGAAATATTTGGCGCACCCTGTATGTATTGTCATGACTCATGACATTCAAAGGAGGGCGCTTCTATCAGGTGGCGACATAAATGTTGAGAAAGAGATTTTTAAATTTTGAATTTTGCCGCTCGTTGGCGTTTCGTTTCCCTTATATTTTTTAGCAAACAGAAGTGAGGTAAAGCAGTCTCGATGCTTTTTAAGGTGTTTAAGATGATATTGAGATAGCTAAATATGTGACATAATCATAATAAAGCTGAAATAAAGCCAAAAATGGTAAACGACATAAAAATATCCTCAAGATGATTGATTTGACGATGATTTGAATAAATTTTACTTTGATTTCTATGTCGTTTACCATTTTTGGCTTTATTTCAGCTTTATTATGATTATGTCACATATTTAGCTATCTCAATATCATCTTAAACACCTTAAAAAGCATCGAGACTGCTTTACCTCACTTCCGTTTGCTAAAAAATATAAGAGAAACGAAACGCCAACGAGCGGCAAAATTCAAAATTTAAAAATCTCTTTCTCAACATTTATGTCGCCACCTGATATGGTTTTACGGGCCCCAAAATATCAATAGGTTCCCCCTATTTTTTACAAAAAAATCAATAGGGGTAACCTATTGATATTTTGGGGCCCGTAAAACCATAGAAGGGCATATAAGGTTTCTATTATTTTAGACTTACTAAATATACATACACATAGACTCTGTAGCATATCTCATGCTAGCCGTCTAAGAGTAGGATCAACGGCTAGAATTTACTTTATATCGCATTTTCTTCGTTTTAGCATCTTTCTGATTTCTATATTAGAAATTTCCTTAATTTTACAACATACCGTAATACCTGTAATTACTCCCATCCCTATAATTACTACCCTATGTATGGCTTTTCACTCCCTGGCTTGGCCCTTGCCACCTCAACCAAAACTGAGTGGATATTCGTGTAGATCTCGTCAAGTTACGTATATTTAGCTAGTTCAAAAAATATTTTGCCCTCAAAAAATCGGAGAAAAATTAATTTGAAATTTGGAGTGGCTTCGAAATTTAGTGTTTGAAAAATTACTCCCCCGGGGGAATAATTGCAGGTACAGTCAACCCTCGATAACGCTCGGGACCGGGACCAGAGGCGAACGTTATCGAGGGTTGACTGTATTGCGGTATATGCTGTGCGTATATGAAAAATATAAGTAATATTCACGCTTGTAAAATACGTCAATCTCTTTTATCCACATTTTGACGTCGAGATAAACTGTACTTGAAAGTGACTGGCGTAATCATCGGTGTATGCCTCTGCTTCAAGCGATCAAATCTCGCAGAGCACGAAAGCATATATCATTCTGTAAAATATATGTGACTGAGCTTGATTGTGACAACAATTGCCGCAATTTTTGTATTTAAAAAATTCAGATATTTTGTCGACGAAAGTTGTTAAAAATACCCAAATATCAATATTTTTAATGTGTTTCATTTGAGTTACACATCTCCAAAAACGGAGTGAAGACAAGGAAGTTACCGCTTAACCCTTCGTTGTCCAGCGGTGGTAGACCCTTATTTGCCCAATGACGATATTTTGCTGATTTTTGGTATACAGGGCCCATTTGGGTCCCTGATAACGGGAAAAAAATTTTTTTAAATAGCAATCACGCGCCGCCAAAAAACATGACTTTGAGGGGGCTACGACTTATTGGAATACCCAATACACAATTTTTTTAAATTTTGTTATTGTAAAACTATCTCATGAAGCCGAAAACAACCGCCCTCCTTTGTGGCGCAATCAAAACATGTTTTGCTTAGTCTGGCCAAAATTTGGTATTTAAGAAAGCCCCCGCACTAGCAAAATAAAGTCTTTGTTATAAGCTTTCATAATAAGTTTTCAGTGCATTGAGTTCAGCTCTTAATGCTGACACTTTTCTTCTTCTAATTTAGCTCCCACTTTTAGTAAAAGTGCCGTTGAGTCTGGTTTAGAGATTCTCCTCCTTAGCAGAAAGATCACTTTTGCTTTCGGTTTTGTGTTCAGTTCTTAATACTGACGAGACCTCCTCTATCTTACTTTGTATTCACTTGGCCCGTTAGTTGTAACTAAGGGTGTTTTTATCGGACTAAATTTCCGTTGGGCTTTATCAAAGGCTCATTTCTGATCACTTACCGTATTCCCTCTAATTGCTACCCCCTGAAATTATTTCCCCCTCTAATTATTACCCCCCTGGAGCTCGAACGATTTATTATTACCCCTCCTCTAATTATTACCCCCTGTAATTATTACCCCCCCAAAAAATGTGCCAAAAATAAGCTAAATTTTCTATTTTTGTTGTCTTTTTAGCTATGATTTCGTATTTCAAACATAAATAAACAAAATATAGACAGTTTAGTCTATTTTTTACTGTTTTTAGCTTAAATTTAGATTATTGCCATTTTTTTTGCAAAATTTTCCTAAATGTGGCCAAAAATTGGCCAAATTTGTCGTTTTTATTATTTATTTACACATTTCAGTACTATTTTGTACTATTTTTTAGATAAATGTATATTATTGCCATATTTTTTGCCAAATTGTGGTTAAAAGTTGCAGAATATTGCAAAAAAAGCAAAATTTTAGGAAGTTTTGCTTTTTAGTTTTAACTTCAACTAAAGGTAAAACTTTCGTGAAAATTCCTTTACAAAATTTTTATGTAAAGGTTAATTTAGGGATTTAAATCTGATATTATTATTCAAAATTTTGGCAAATTTAAGCAAAATATTTAAAAATCTCCTGAAAATTGCTAAAAAATCAAATTAAAATCAAATTTAGGTTTAAAAAACTTTTTAGAATTCTGTTTTTGTATTATTTTTACTAGACCTGAATTATTTTTACTAAACTTGAATTTGGATTCAAAATGTTTTTTGAGATGAATTCTTAAAAAATTCGAAAAATGAGATATTTTGTATAGAATTTTCCATTTTCGATTTAGTCATTTTTATATCATTTTCAAATTTATATTGAAATTTATTTATTATAAACCAGAATCATTTATCCTGCATTTTCAAGATTTTTTGAGAAAAATATTATCCATGGCTTTAGCCTTCAGACAAATTATAAAAACACAAAATACTGATAACAAATTAGAGAAATTCAAATCTTGCCCAAATAATTTCGGCCGCCAATTCAAAATGGTTTAAATTTTGAAAAGTATTTGAGAAACTTTGCCAAAAATCCGAAAAAGTTTGTGGAATTTAGCTAAAAAGGTTAAATTTTGACGAAAAATTTTTGAAATATTCAACCCCGGAACACTGATAAATTTTAGTTTTTCGTAAAAAATTCTCAAAATTTTCGCCGACATTGAAATATTATTACCCCCCTGTAATTATTACCCCCCTCTAATTATTACCCCCCCCCCTGGATCTCGTTTGAAAAATTATTACCCCGGGGTAGTAATTACAGGGAATACGGTATATCTTTGTGTCTTGTGTCCTATGTAGGCCCTACCTCTCTGGATTTATTTGTACCTTAAAGGCGTTATAATAAAAATGGCTTAACGAACTTTGTCCCACAATCTAAACAGTATCTCGCATTCATTAAATCTTATAAGCAAATTAGGCCAAAAATCTTCTTAGTCTTAACAATCCCGAATCGATGTAAAAGGACCATTCGCGACATTTACCGTTATTGAAGAAATCAAAATAGTTGACATGTTTTGAGCAATATTTAATCCCTGAATTTTGCTTTTTGAATTTTGTTACGACCGAAATATTAAAAGGTATGAACAATTTTAAAAGAATGGCACATTTAAACTAATGTAACTTTTGAATATTCTCAATCATAGCTATGCGTGTCCACTTCTCTTTCTCATTCATCGCTCTGATAGGAAGGTTTAAGAAGCCGTTGTACTATCCCATAATCACATCTTCCTAGCCTTTCAAAATTTTGTCTCGACCAAATACGTAATATATTTTCACAATATTGTCTATCAAAACAATTTCATTATTTCCTTTTTACACAACATAAATCATTTAAAATATACTCGAGCGTTATTTGTCTTTTTAACCTAAACCCATTGTCGTTGCTGCTTTCGACTTCTTCCTCTTTCTTTTCATAATAAAAATAATAACGATGGCTAGTTGGCGAACCATCGCAGTAACATTCATAGTGGTCCTCTGCCGAATTCACGTGTTTTTGAGGTACTCCTACCACACATAGCCGGCCGTCGATTCATCGAAAAATAACCACTAAAAATGGGCATCTTCTCGCCTTCAGGACATAAACCATTTAAACTCTTCCTCGACCACGCATACCAACGATCTTCCATACGCCCAAAGTGTACTGCATATCAAGTACCCATATATATTTTGGAAGGGAAGAGTTATTTCCCCTGCAAGTGATAGGGTATGAAAAATAATTGAACAATTCCCACCGCAATCTAAAAGGACACTATTGGAAGCCTCTTCGTAGCGCCTATAAATTAGTCCAGCGAAGAACATCGTTGACAAGTTTTGACTATCAAACCGAATAGCAACGGGATGAGTAATTAACAGTTAGTTAAAGAGGCGAGTTTTACGCGCGAAGATGGACTTTGCTACTTTTTTGTCGCCCGCCTGTCCATCCGCTTTGGAAGAGCAGTGAAAACAAACGCAAAAGCGGATGGGTGCTCTTTTTTGGGGGAAGGTTTATTCGGAGAACAGTCGCCCTCCCCTTTACGCCCTTCGCAAGTGTGCATTGTCGAAGGTTTTCGTCGTGAAGACCATACGGAGAGGAAGTGGACGATCGAAGTGAAGCAGAAACAAAAGTATCTCGGGGTGTGAAAATATGTTCGGCCGATTCAGTCAGAAAAACTAATTAATATTTTTATATTTGGGTTCGGGGAGGGTTTTCGTTAAATTGGAGCAGAAGATATAAGGAGGAGTTTGAATGGAGTACTTTATTGTTACATCACATACGTAATGGAAGTAATGGATCGCCATAAAAGGAGTATATAAGCCATTTAGTTGGGCCATACACATTACTTCATTTAACTGTTTCATATTTTTAGTATAATTTCACATATGTTGACTTTTATAAAACGCTTTAGTTTATTTACCTATAAACAAATAAATGAAATATTTTGGGATTGTGTAAGTCGGACGAAACGTTGTGAAGCTCTTTCTCAAAGTCGGAAGCTTCCCTTGTAACTGTGTCTTTCTTTGCAAGAGATATCAATGGTCTCAAAAATATCTAGCTAATCAAATCGATATAATTCAACCAACTGTAACTCAACTTTATTAGAATCAAAGTTGTTCGCTATCATCAAATCTATTCTTACCACAAAGTTATCGTATTTGTGCGAATTATCTGCTTTAATATTATTGTACTCAAAAATAATATTCTTTGGGTGAATTTACTTCTTATGTTTACCTTTGAGCGAATTGAGGTTTGGATATTTTTAAATGTACCCTGCTTTATACACCTTAATCTCGAGATGAAATCCCAAGGTGCAAGTGGTCAAAAAGTCATTCGTTAAAGCAGTTAAGACTAATCATTCTATAAATTCCTTTAACACTTAGAATGGGCAATCGTTCAAAACGACGAATGTTTAGACTGATACATAATAGATAGAACTGAGAGCGGAAGATAGCTGAAATGATAGGAAGACATATAATTCCTGATTTTTAAATTATAAAATAAGATCTATAACAATTTCTCTTATTTTTTGGATATCGCGAAATAAGTGCTCAATAAATAATTGGCCCAAAAGAATATATTTACTTTGCAAAGGAAATGGAAGATTCTCTGCAAAAATGATTTATCACAAACGCCCATTCGCTTGGGGACATCTAAGGACACTCCCTTTGTATATAAACAGATTCCAATAATGTTTTCTTGTTTGAGATTTTCTCTTGACCCTCGTGTCAGTCCTTTAACATTTCTTCATTTTACCCAATTGTCTGAAATCTTGCAATTTTCCGCGAAATTTCTTTTTCGAAAGATACGTCAGATATATGGATTTTTATGAGTCACTTATGGTGGGCAGGAAAATAAAAGTCTTTGGCGAGCTAACTTGTTTATCGATAGGAAAGCGAAAGAGAGATAATTCGCGGAATCGGGTCAAAACGTCACATATCCATTGTGCACATTTTTGCTAGATATTTTTCTCGAACCAGCTGATAAGTGCCGGAAATTCACGTAATTTCGGAAGACAGATATATCCCTAAACTAGTAAAATGTCTACCAAAAACAATTGGTTTGCACGGATATTGAATATTTTTGTCATGAATAACTTAAGTATTATATCATGCGAAAAATTCCCATAATTTCCTTATTGCATTGCTGATGTATTAATATATGTATTGTATACAAACAGTCTAAAATGAGAATTAGTAGTAGCCGCTACTAATAACACTTATTTCTGTTCTATTTATTGCTAACATATTTATACAACAATTATGTGTTCCCTACAAAATAATACCCGCTTTACCTTACACTTTAAGTACACATAGTAGACACATAAGAGACCTAACCTGTTTATATAATAATATTATGAAAAGTTTGCGTATGTTTGTTTTTTAACTTGAATTAGTTTAAAAAGGTCACTGTCCTCGGTTTAAACAGTATCAAGATCGTTTAAAGTTAGTAAAGCGTTGTTTTCAGCGGCTACCCCATTACAAACTAGAAACTGCAAACGGGTTGGAACGGCGATAGTTGAAGACGAGGCGAGGACATTAAAAACTAAAGCGTTTAAAGCAGCGTTCGCTCGGAGCATCTTCGTCTTAATTCATTATCACTTCTCCTATATCAAAGCGATTCGTTCAAGGTGTTTGAATGGTCAAGCCGTCGTCCCAGAAAACAATGGCGGTAAGCTTCTTCAGTTTTATTAATGCAATTAATTTTCAAATTCACGAAATAAGGATAATTCTTCTTAAAACATCAAAAATATTTATCTTAGTAAAAATTTCTCCAGCATAAAATTCCTTATTATATTTTTGAGCCATATTACGTACAATTTCAAAATATCGCAATTTTACATAACCTATCAATGAAATATTGTGATCTTAATTTGGAGTTTTAGAAAAAGTATGAAACGTTTCCGCAGAAGCAGACTGGATTTCTTCACAGTCTCAAATTCAAATTGCTCATCTTAGTATGGTACAGTGTCCAGGTAAATTTTGTTTAATACAGAAATATTCAAAATGGTTCTGACTTTAACATTTGTTTATTATTAGTGCAAATAAAATTGTCTATCTTTTGCCTTTCATACCTCTCTATGTAAATTCCACACGAAAATCAATCTGTTTAGAACACAATACACATCCTCCTCATGAGCTACACACGTAGCAGGAGTGTAACGGACATCTATTATCCCTCTGTTGCGGTGTTCTTCACAGAAGTTTTCAAATTTGCTATGTGCTTATTTATGGTCTTGAAGGACGCGTCGTTCAACCCATTAAAGTTAGTCTTTGGCTATCTTTTTTAAAATAAAACTGAAATTTTAACTTTTAAGGTTCCTCCGTATGCTTAAAGAACAAGTGGTCTTGAAGCCAAGGGACACATTGAAAGTATGCATACCAACGATGGTTTATGTCTTCCAGAACAATATTTTGTATGTCGGCGCATCTCACTTAAACGCAACTGCTTTCATGGTTAGTAATCTGCACAGTATTAATTTTAGTATGTAACATTAGAACCGCATCTTAAGTAATAGCTTTTAGCAAAATTGCTTGATTAATTTAGTGCATTTAGATCACACTTCAACTCAAACTCGCCTCTGCCGCCATTTTCTCTATCATTCTGCTCAAGAGAAGACTTAATGTTTTGCACTGGACAGCCCTGATAACTCTTTTTGTTGGCGTTTGCGTTGTCCAGTTGAACGGTGCCAAACACAAAAAACACACTTCCGCTGTTGGAAATCAAATTCCTTTGCTTGGTACGTATTAGAATTAAATTTATGCAAATATTTAAATAGTTTTTTAGTGTAAGAGCAATTTTTGCTTTCCTAAATATTTTATAGCAAAAATGTTTAACTTATATAAAAATTGACAAGATCTTAGTTATAGGTGTTTTCTTCCTTTTTCTTCTGAATGAGGGATTTAATTAATATTTACAAACGGTAAATTTCAGGATTTGGTGCTACTGTACTCGGATGCGTGACGTCTGGGTTCGCTGGTGTGTTCCTCGAAAAAATCTTGAAAGACGCCTCCCCTGTATCTTTGTGGATGCGAAATGTGCAAATGGCGCTCTTTGCAATTCCGTCAAGTTTTGCCACCGTCGCCATAAAGGTGCGTTCCGTCCGTCAAAATTGCAAATACTTCATTTTGCATTTTACGTGTCTAAGGCCAACTGCAATATTATTTCAAAGCAATTCCCACAGAATCATACCATTGTCCTTAAGTGGTAATTTTGATGGATCACTTTGAGAGCCTTCCGTTAACCGGTTTGAAAAACATGTGAACCCTCTGGCATGGTCTGTTCGGTGGTTTAAACTTAAAGTGCACAAAGAACAGCGAAATGATTCATCGGCAGTTCGGGGAATTGATGCAATATTTGGAAAATGTTTTGATATGTCTCTCCTTTTCCTGACACTCGTAGACATTCAGAAAACCCATTTTTGAATGTAGAACAATTTTTGAAAAAAAAACATAGTATTATGTCAAACTTACAGTGAAAATTTGCTAATATTAAAAACTTATCTTTAACCAATAACGCAAAATAAATATATTATCTAAGCAAAACAATTGTAGTACAACTGAAATTTAAGTCAATACAAATGATTTAAACCACAATCCATACACTGATTTTAACATTCCGTTTTTAGGATGGAGCAAAAGTGCTGTCCACTAGCCTTCTGCATGGATTCGACTGGGTGGTTTGGGGACAAATTATCTGGCTCTCGATTGGCGGTCTAACTGTGGGTGCCTGCATTAAATACGCCGATAACATCACCAAAGATTTTTCCACATCAATGGCTATAATACTGGCCACTATCGGTTCTATTTGGCTTTTCCATTTCGCGCCATCATGGATGTTTGCGGTGGGTGCCGGAATGGTAATTGGAGGCATTTTCCTGTATTCATACTCAGGAAAGCTGTGGCTCAGAGTCCAACAATCGAAGGAAAATTCTGAACCGAAGGACATGAAGAAGCCTTTCAAGATCTTCCAGTTGAGAAAATGGGGTGAAGGAAAGAAGGCCGGAGGAAATGTGGTAGTGCCGATGGATGCGTCCAATACTATTGTCGTGGTAGATCCAACACAGCCAACCCCGCAAATTGAGGTGAGATATTTCTGTGTTCTAACGTGATTCTCAAATTATTTAGAAACTTCTTTAAAATTTAAGCGCTGATATGACAATTTTTAAATCAAGTACAAACAATTTAAAATCTAAGCTTGTTATATTCGAAAATAGATGTTGCTTCACATTTCAAATAGCAGGGGGCTATTCTAAAACCCACTTATTCGGCTTGCCTCAAAAGCAAATTTTTGATATATATCTCGGACAATCCAACACGTATTTAGTACCAGATCTTCATAGAATTTTTCCAGAAACCAAAAATTAGGTGTTGGAATATTTCGGAACATCCCACAAAGTTTAGAATTAATGCTGTGGAAGGATTTACTGAAAGAAATATCAAAAATTTACTGTGGGGTGGGTGACCTGGATACGTAGTTATTTGTTCACTGCAATGTTAGTATGTCATATATTAATTTATAAATATGTATGTCGTTTAATGTATAAGTATTAAACAAAGTATTCAACAAAAATAATTAAAAATTTCCAGGTCTTTGTGGTAAATACCAATGAATCAGACAGCAAGTGCGATAAGTTGACCATCATGCATGAGGTTGATCTCGAAAAATGCAGTTCTGAGAGCAGCATTGAAGATGAAACATCAAAAACTGACGAACAACGCAAATTGTCCACAGATGAGAGCTCTTTAGAAGAAGGGAAATTGAGTGAGTTGGACACAATCGAAGAAATCTCCGAGGAAGAAGATGAGTCTCCGTTTTCGAAATCCGACATAGCCTATAGCAAATTGGACGAGACTAAGTCTGAGAAACAAGACTTTGACACCAGATCAGAGAAGTTGTCGAGGACATAGCGAAAGCCTTTTAATTCCAGCCATTGTCGTATTAAAAACGACCTTTCTCAGGCATTTAATTATAATCTTTAATTCTTTTAATCTATTAGTTAAAAATTGCCATATTAGTGTTTAACGACTCCAGGCACTTGAAGTTTGGTTTAGTGATTTAACATATAAGTCAATTTTTGGAAAGTCCAAGGATTTCAGAAAAATTTTGTTACTTGTACAATAGTATCATGAAGGACTACTAAATAATAGACTAATATTTTTTGAAGCATTCTTAAATCACAAAATTCAAATTCAAGAAGCTGAATGATTTTCTTGAGATATATTGTTAAATTAACGTCAATTCATGTATCTGTATTCTATCGGGCGTTTCCAGAAATAGTTTAAGTAATTGCTCAAAATATCGAAGCATGCAAAATATTTATGAGAAAGCTGAGATAAGGTTTCCAAAATTATTCAGCCACTTCTGGACGCGCCCACGACCCTCATATGACGCATGTTTGTTTTGACAAACATAAGTTTTTGTGGCGGACTTGCGCTACCTCTAAAAATTTCTTTATCATTTTCCAAAAACATAATTTTTATAATGTTGTGACGCGTGGAAAATTCCTCCACTATTTATTACACCTTTTGTTATTATTCTTTGAAATAGTGCTGTAATGTAATGTGATTTGTTTGTCTTTCTATGTTTCACTTATTTGCCCAATTTTATGTTACTTGAACTTTAAATAACAATTTTAATTGTGACGGAAGCGTTTAATAAATAAAATGGAATTAAATCACCGAAACAATTATCAGCGAAGGAGCGAATGATCCGTATTGTCGTAAAAAATCACTTTTCATGTGAGATATCGTAAACCGTTTATACTTTGATCACAGTTTCACTTTAACTGGAATTACTATTCGGCAAGTAATGTGACTCATGTTGTTTAGCAAATGATTGTTAGAAAAAATTAAATTGAGAATAAGATAAATTTCAGTTTATAATTATTTGGTCAGTGGTTTCTTCTCGACCAAAGCATTCATACCACAATATTTTTCATTACCTGTATCTAAACTGGTGCTAGCTTATGATTAAATGGAATTTTAACATTGTCTGAATATCTGTAAATTAAAGGTTATAGGTAAATTTGGTATCGGATATTCTGTCTGCGAAACTTTTCCGATCAAATCTCAGTTGACGTAACGAGCAATGGCTCAAATTAAAGCTTCAGCTTGGGGCTACAGTATCATAAAAATCGGCATGACTCAAGACTTCAGGTAGAGATGAGTTATGATCAAAAATATTTACTGCACCAAACAAATTTTAAACATTTCATAAAGCAACCCAAAATTAGGTCTCTGTCAAAGATCCATAAACAAATCAATAATAACCATAACAAGTGCTAATGTTAGTTGAATGTACATTTTTAAATTGCTCCTTCTTCCCTGTTTGCTTCTTTTGCGGGCCCTCGTGATTTTCCCATCGTTCGTTTGTCTGTCCATCATACATTTTTAGCTTTTCCTGGACTGGTACTTTATATCGACAATCAAATTCTGGGTTTAGTGGATTTAGAAAGTTTCGTTTTTTAGTTCGTTCACGCTCTACATGATATCTCACCTGAAATACAACGGTGTAAGAAGATCAGAATTTAGCGAATCCTGTTCTAAGCATTTATAGATTATGAGATATAGATTATCAGATACGGCACAAAAAGTAATAGTACATATATTTTGTATTTTGCTTTAAAAGGAAAAGAAACACTTTGTTATTATATTAAAAAATATCAGTCATTTTAAGACCATAATAAAATTATGGCTCAAATAAAATGTAATTATCATGAGTCGTACCTGTGGAAGTTGTAGATACATATTGGGTTTCAGGCGCTCAACGCCTCTGAGAAGGTATGTGCGATTATGCATTTCTTCATGCCAACAATGAATAGCCCCAAAGTCAAAACCGGGCATCATTTTATTGGCAAATAATGAATGAGATCCATACAGATTAGGTGCGAGATCTTCCATTCCAAATATGCATACAGAATGTCGCGCGAATTTACTATGGCATCGAGGGTTGTCTCCTTTCCACACACCAAATCTGAACGAAAGATAAATTTAGTATTGTTATTTTGAAAGTGTTTAATAAAAACGAGGAAGTATATCTTAAAGTTGATGATCGCACTGACAAAATTAAACTCCATTTTCAACCATCGTTTCACAACAATTTTTGTTATTTCAAAGAATAACTTTTCGTGAGGAATAAACCTCAGCAGAATTTTAAAAAATTATGGTAGCTTGCAAAAAATTGTCGTGAGTAATTATGCCTACCATACTCTTTTCAAATATTTTATTCGTAAAAGTTGCCAAGATGTTAAACTATGATTACCTCGTCACGTATGCTGCAGCAAATCCTTGATCTATACATGCATGTGTGTAACCACCAGGAACTTGGAGAGCATCAGTACCATCTAACGTTTGAAAGAAAATCTCATCAATATAACAAGCGCCGGTCTCAAGTTGAGCCAACATTCGGCTCGTGTCAAGTTCATTTAATATGAAATCCACGAATGCTCGAGATAAAGAGCTTTGCAAGTATCCTTTGGCAAAAGTTAGTTTATATGAGTTGCCATCGCTGTCATAATTTCGTGTGTCTGAAAATGTGCAATTGCAAAACTTAGGTCGCTAAAATAAGAGTAGCATAACTCAGCCCTGATATGCGCATTATAGAAATTAGATTTGCAAAGTTCAGTAAAAACGTAGTTTGAATAATTTTATAATATCGCTCTCATATTTCCTTTTGTAGACATAAAAATACCGTTTCTAAATAATCCAAGACCGGCAAGTGACCAATCCATCGAAGTGTTAACCCGTCCATCCGGCAAATGGCATACTTCAATATCGTTTGCACCGCCCATCCACTTGAATATTTGCACCAGCTCCTGGTTTGTTTTTAATTGGATGTCATGGTTCTAAATTCGGTATTATATTGTTTAGCGTTCATCTGTTTAGGAAGATTTCCCAGATTTTTCCTGCTTTTTAAAATATTATAGGCCATTTTAAAGCACATCCAAACTTTTGCCGTAAAAGTTTATTAGTGATTTTAGCCTAAAATTCCATTTTTAATTAAAAATGTTATTAGCTTTGCAAATATTTGTCAGCATTATTTAAAAGCAGATCAAGCATTAGCTTTTAAACCACACAGCTGGGTGTTCTTAGCAGCTTCAATCTTTTAGACTTATATTTTGCTCTGTTGTGGTGATCTAACAATTCTTGTTATAACGCAGTCTCTGCTTAAAATGATCTTACCTGCAGAGTTATCACATACCGCCAATGTCTGTCTTTAGTAATTAAAGTGCGCATACACTCTAGTAAACTGGATATTTGATTGTGACCTTGACTATCCATGGTGAATTCCTTCTCATTCACATATACGTTTGGAAAACAGCTGGCCAAAGAGTGCATTTGCTTCCGAAATGTTTCATTAACCTTGGAGTCCAGCGCATAACAATAGAAATTTTGTGGTGCATAACTGGATGCCAATTCGGATTCAATGAGAATATAATCCTAAAGAAATTATTGTTCTGTAACAATACAGAGCTACTGGTGGCTTGGGACTCCCTATGGGCAGTCTGATTTGAAAGTTTTTTATATATAAACCTATATGCTCTACGTTCACTCACATTCCAAAGGGGAATGTCCGACCACAAGACTGGATAGCTACCTGAATCCAGATACCCAAAATCTGCCTTCAACATTAGCTTCCCCGTAGCCGAAAACCTATAAGGGCGCCGAATCCCAGTGATTTGCTACCATTTTTACGCTATGTTAACGGTGCATCAGAATCCGGTATTATGAATTCAGATACCCAAAATCTGGCCCCGGATTCGGATTTTCCATACCTGGAAATACCGGGGTGCTAAAAATTTTGACCTGAAATGGCAAAAAAAAACATAAACTACAAAATTTGTAGTCAAAAATTTTGGACAAAATTCTTACGGAGAAAATAAGGCACCAAAGACCGAACCCGTGTTACGTCTCAGCGCTTCAGCTTACTTGGGGGATGGTCAGGAAAATGTTTCAACAGTGAATTTTTTGAAAAGTCGTAAACGTAAAAAACTTTGCAGTTTGCAAGATATTAAATACTCATTTGTTGATTAAATAATTTTATTTTCCTTGTATATAGACTTAATTTGTGGAACACTGTTCGAGTTACATTTTTTAGAAAACAAAGTTACATTAAAATGGCATTCTTGGTATTTTCCCTAAATATAATTTTATAATAATATAACGTTTCTAGAAACGCAGAAACGCAGAAAAAAGGAAAAATTTTTTGATATAATAATATTAGTTTAACAATAATAGCCGTTTCGCCTCTCAGTCTTAGACGGCTATTACTATAGATCCGTATACTCCAAGCACCTTCTGAAGCTCCGGGGGTAGAAACAGGAATTTAAAGTGTAAGTTCATAAATTTAAACTTGTTGAGGAATCATATATTTATTTCTATCTTTTAATTATTCGGCTAATCTTTTATACTTTGTTCTATATTAGAACATGTTGCTCATATTAAGCGGAAATTTGAAATTTAAAACGTATTTAAGCACTATTTACCACCTACCCGAAAAACATTCCTAGCAAAAGCCAGTGGAAAATCGCGCTCTTCATCCGAAGCAGGCTTTTCAGGATAATAGTGCCGATTTCTGATCGATTTGCAATCTGTCGGAAAATCAAAATCGTTTACAACGACGCGAGTTTTAGCATTTTCTTTAATGTAAGCCACATCATTGTCAATTAGTCGTGAACAATCCAAATTTCCTATCACGTCCCAGCGTTTAAAATAGGGAACGCTGTCGCTTGTCGCTATTAAAATATTCAAGCTAATTAAAAGGAAAATAAAAATAAGAGCCATATTCGAGGTCGCAGTTATTGATGACACATAGCCTATATAAAGGAATGAGGTTACCGGTGAAATAGCCGATTCCGAGACACAGTTCGAGGAATTAGATCAGATAAGGATAGGTGGAAAGTGTGGCGAGTTTGGTGCTTCGCCGAGTGCACACGGTTTTCGATGCTTTCGCGCGTTTTTTAGGCAAATGTTCGTTTTATTTATACGATTGCGCTTGCTGTTGTTTGTGTTAATAAGGATAGGTGGGAGTTAGCTTTTTGTCCTGGAAAATGTTATTTTATTTCGTCCCTATAACCACCAAAGCAATTTTTAATATTTCAGGTTCTAAAATTTTGAAAAGAACTAATAAAAAGAACTTCTCATATTTTCCTATTTCAAATTAACTGTGTTGGGTGATTTCGGAGAAAGAGCGTCTGTTCAGGAATTTCTGGAGTGTGACTAAGGTTCAAAAGAAAAGTCGGTTAAGCTTCGGTCACAATAAGCGTTAAAATTTTGCGATTCCGTCATGCCGTCTCTTAAGAGAGGCAATGATGAGTCGTGCTCACTCAACATCGCTGCGAAGCTAGCCAAAATATCGCAGTGGTGGGCACAATCAAAGGCTTTTCCACTGCGTTTTTTCAATTGCGCGATTTTTTGTGCGAGGAAAAGAGAGAAAGGAAATCTCTCTTCATAGGCTAGAACATCTTCTTTGTCTGGCTCACTACTAAAAATCGCACTGCGATATTTTGAGAGAGTGTGATTCAACACAGCACAATGAGAGGCACTGCGGTTAAGGATAAAGACAAATAAGAAAATCGCAGTGCGATAATCGCGGCCTTGTGACCGAAGTATTAGTTGAGAAATATATAGATAATTTATTTCAAATTATTTTACATAATATTTCATAAATTATCTCATTCCTAGCGGGTTGCTTTCCATCGGCGTTGGGTTGAATAATTTGATATCCAAAAAGGCGAATTCTTCGGCATATGGATAGCGGCAGTCAAATTGCCTCATACTCACTTCACCACGTCGCATTTTCTCTACGTGATAGCGTACCTAAAATGTCACAATTTGGATTTATTTAGAATTCGAAAATTGTGTTTGTTCCGCCCAGTTTAGGCGCGAAAATCTAAAGCGGTTCGAGAGAGATCTAAAACAATTTGAGTACCTGAGGTAAGAGGGGTTTAAAGGTATGAGGTACCGGACCAAGATTCTATTCTAAGCGATCTTTCAATTTTTATTTTCATGAACTTACATCAATTTATCTGAATATACCACTAAGATATAACATAAGTTCCAATTTGTCAAAGGTATTAAGTACTTACCTGTGGTAATGACCTGTACACGCGAGGTCTCAAATGGTCTATATTCCTCCGGAAATAGGTTCTGTTATGCATCTCTTCATGCCAACAACCAACAGCACCATAGTCAAACTTTGGAGACATTTTGTTTGCCAAAAGTGAATATGAGGAAACAAAATTCAGAGCTATGTCTTCAATGCCAAAAATACACAAAGAGTGCCGAGAGTGTTTGCTTCCACAACGGGTATTATTTGCGAACCAAATGTTGAATCTACAATAAGTAAGCTACAATAAGCTAGGTGTTATTAGTTGCTTAAAATCAAGTATATGATTAAAAACAAAACAAAAATATACTTTCAAATATGTAACATTTAAAATTCGAAAGACAAACCTCGTAACATAAGGCGTGTGAATTCCTTTGTCTAGACATCGATGTGTGAAACCGCCAGGTGGCCGCAAAGCATCTGTAGATACAAGCGACTGAAGAAATATCTCATCAATATATCTCTTTTCCTTTTGATCCAATTGGCCTATAAACCGGGTAAGGTCTAGATCACGCACAATAAAGTCAACGAATTCGCGGGATAATGAACTTTCCAAATAGCCTTTAGCAAAACGAATTCGTTCCGGGTGACCTTTGCGATCACGTTGCAAATTGAGGCTATCTAAACAGTGCATATTAGTGAATTTATATTATTTTAATAAAATTGGTAAATTTGGACAATTGCACGTTATTTAATGGTCTCCTCATATTATAAAATGGCTGCATGACAATTACGAACGTTTAAGATCAGAACTCAGCGAAGGCTTAAGAGATGAGTAATAGCTCTAATTGAAGCTTAGGTTCAGGCCTATAAATTGAGCCATCGCCTTTGTCTTACGTTTATGTTTGAGTTGAGTTCAAGACCAAATATGTACTTGAGCTTGAACAATTGGGATTTTTACCATATTTGGTCATAACTCAACTCAAGCTTAATCGTATGAATGCAAAATGTAATGGTTATGTTGTAAATAAAAGAAAATACGTACGATTTCGGAAAAGTTGTAACTCCTGAAAAGTCCATCCCAACGTAAAATTTACTCGTCCTTTAGGCAAATAGCAGATTTCTACATCATTGGCACCTTGCATCCATTTGAAAATTTGTACTAGTTCTTGGTTTGTTTTGATTTGCATATCATGATTCTGAAAAATTGGTACAAATCTATAACTTTATTTTTATTTGGTATAATCTTTTTCTTTTCTTCAGCTTCTTGGTTTGAATTACGCAAAATGCACACCTCGAAAAATCTACGCAACATGGAAAAATAACATACTGTAAAACCTCTAATTTAACACACGGGATATAATTATTCAATCGACAATTAGAGGGAATACGGTATATAACACACATTTTTTAATAGCTCTTCTATGAGTCATATTGAGTGGACTTTCATAGTCTGGCTTTGAAATCTTTGTTGCCTCGTTTTACGTCAAATTCAAGCAAAGAAGCTGAAAATGTGAAAGGAGCACATCAACTAAAATGAAGCTTATATTTTCAAATGCACCTAATTTCAACCGCTTAATAATATAAAAATATATTCACACCAATATACTGGAGAGGTGTAGATAATCTTCCCTCCGATAATCCTTCTGACTGACAATTTTTTGGACAATCCATTACACTTTTAGAGAAAAGATACCTTATGAGGGGATGGTCCAAGGTGGAAATATGCGCCTATACTTTACAAGTTTAAGTTATTCATCGATTTTGAAGTTTATTTTGTTAAAAAATAAATTTGCCCTAAAAATTGTAACAAAAAGATATACCAAACCATTCCATATAAACTTTGTTTCGTTTCATGTTGTTTCGAAAATACCCTATAATTTAAATTTCCTGAGGCAATGATCCTGATGCAATGAAATTCCTTCCGGATGTATTCCTTTTTACAATACATTACTTTTTTACTTTAAAGAAAATGTTCGATTAATTAAATAAAACTAAAGCCTAAATACGAAAAAAATTTCGAAATCTTCAAACCTGCGCTGTGATCAGATATTTCCATTGACGATCCCGCGTTGCCAAAATTTTCATACACTCGTAATGAGCAGTGCTTTGATTGTGTCCTCCGCTGTCCATGCTCAATTCTTTGTCGAGAACAAATACGTTCGGAAAGCAGGAAGCCAAATTGTTAACCCGCTGTTTAAACAACTTGTTAGATTTGGCGTCAATGGCAAAGCAATACCAATTTTGAGGGGCATAACTGGCTGCCAATTCAGACTCCACGAATAAGTAATCCTGAAAAATATATTTAGCAGACAATTGTTTGCGTGTAAATTGACGAATTACATATGTGTAGAACGCAAAAGCATATATTTTATAAATACGATACACGCTGTTATTACTTTTGTTGCTAACAATAAAACTGTGAAGTATAAATAAGTCGGCAGTTTCATATTTGAGTAATTTATTTAGTTAGACTGTTATTATAAAATTGCGTCTACATTGCTTAAACTAATTCGCCTAAATTATATCGCTAATTCAAAAATGGTTAAAAGAGTGTACATAGCGTATTTTCTGCTTTACTCATATTTTTCATCATTTGAACAATTTTATAGAAAATTGCATTTATTGCTTTTCAGTGAAACAATCTCTGAGCTTATTCGAAGAGATAACATTTTGAGCCGGTCAGGAAAAGACAGGTTTAGGCAAAGATATTCTGACAACTGAGGCATTTTTAGTGGCAATTCAATTACCTTGAAAACTGTTTTCGAGAAAGCAATCCCAAAATCGCGTTCCTCTTCTGATGTTGCTTCTGTCGGAAAATAATTTCGAGCCTTGATTGATTCACAATCCGTTTCCAGAGCTGGTTGGTCCACATAACTGATACGTTTTTTCGCTTTAAGCCTAATATATTCTTGATCGTTTCCAACAATTCGACTGCAATCCAAATCGTGCAATTCCGGTCCTCGTTTGAATGGTGGATGAACTAAACAGTCGAATAAATATTTTTAAACAAAAATTTTGGATCAAGTTTTTCGATCTATATTTATTGAAACAATTTTTCCAAATACTTAAATTTATAAGACCTCATGAGTAGCTGAAAAACTAAATGTTCTTAAATTGAAATAAAACAGGTAAATTAAGTTTCCTGCAGCACATTGCATTTCTACGAAATTATTTCATGAGCAAATTTACAAGGATGTTTGAATTCAAATAACACGAAATACAGTTTTATAGCGTCAGTCTGGGCTTACTCTGTAGAAACTACGGTAGTTAGTTATTTTGTAGTATTGAAAAAATTTATACATACTGCCTTTGATGTCATGGAAGGTATCAAAATAACGCAAATCTTCCTCTTCCGAATTAAATTCGTCGTCTTCGTACTCTGCAGCCCTGCTATAGTCAAATAAAAATATAAGTAATGCAACAGTTAGGAAACTGCCTGGGAACCACAGAGATCTCGACATTGGGCTTAATTTAATAGCATGCATATTAAGAAACAGTAATGTATGTAAATAAATGAGTATAATTTACATAAATAAGATGAAACGTGCATCATATTTGGCCACACCTTAGCCAGACCGCACTTTTTAAGGTATAAATTGCCTCAGCAACACGAGGTTTCCATTCGAAAGTTGAACATTTCGATTAATCAGTGCCAAAAATGCGTTGGAAGCCAAAAATGTCTTACTAAAAAATTGGATATCCAATCCTTTCTTTGGTAAGAGAATCGATTATAGAACCTTTAAAATGTCTCTTGAAATAGTGCTTTTGGGGTTTGCCACTCAATTAAGGGACGGTTCCAACTTTTTACATTGTGGGAAAATAAAATCAGGAAAATTTTAATGTTACCAACAACCATCTGGCAAAAAGTTTTGAGGAACCGCCATTTAGTGGGAATCTGGGCACGTTTTCCTTTGACTAAAACGTTTCTACTAAACCAAATGACAATGCACTTATGAGTGAAGCTAATTGCGAAACTAATGTATATGCAATATAAAATGATGTGAAAGAAATTGGCCATAAAAACTAGCTAATGATTTATGACTAATACCTAATGTCCAACAAATTACCCTATCTCGAACAGACAGGTCAATAACAAAGCGTGACTGTCATCGTCAAAAGATGCTATATCGTTTATGCTCAAATCAATTGGTCTCTTCGGGTGCGAGTGTTAGGAGGTCTACCTTCACACTTACTCCTTGTTTCCTTGTAAGAAAGCGTGATCGATCATCCTTTATCTTACCAGATAAGGAAGAAATTCTGGAACTCGGTCGTCACAGTGAAAGTCCGAGGACAGAGGTGATTTATTTCGGAGGCGGCATCAGTATTCAGTGGTTTTCTGATTTCGCGCAGAAAACGGAGAAAATCGTTTGCGGGGTGATAAAGATGTCTGTTGGAGAGAAAATGCAGATGCATTTCTCGCACCATGTTATATAAATCATAATAACTAGCGCAATGATTTTGGAGGTAATGTTGAAATGTTGTCTGTATAACAGATGATGCCCATATTTTTCACGTTTTTCGAGATTATGTGAAATATTTCACAAAATCTTTTATATAAATATAATCCGAATTAAATTTCAACTTATATTGGTTTCATTAGCAGAAATTTTTTCCGTAAATAGTAAACGTTCGCAGGATGATTTAAAATGCCCGCGGGAGAGATAAGCTGAGGATATCATTTATAGTAACCAGGATTAGACGGTGTGCATCAGGGCTGGGAGATCGGATCGGATCGGATCGGATCGGAAATATCGGGTTTTTTGAGGATCGGATCGGATCGGATCGGATCGGTTTTTTTGGCCTTTTTGGACCGATCCAAGCACCCCTAAGAATGCACTCGGCCACGAATTCAAATTTTAAATTCCCGCCGGCCGTGCCCGATAGGGCGCGGCCGGGAAAAATTTTAGAAAATTTTAATGAACCACCATTCCAAAATTACAAAATTTTCGCCTGCGGCGCTATTTGGTTACCGTTTCTCCTTCAAGAATTTTGAATATTTTTATATGAAAATCGCGAAAAATCGAATAATTTTTGTACCAAACCGGGAAAAATTGCAAAATTTTCGCCTGCGGCGCTGTTTTTTCGTTCTTTCTCCATTGGTTTTCGACAGTGATTGTCGTTTTTAGAAACTAACAGTACTAATTTTGAGCTTAAAACGCCAAAAATTGAAGGTTTTTATATGAAATTCGCCAAAAAATTGAAATCGCTATTTATTCCTGTTATTTTAAAATTAGGTAAAAGTAGTACAATTGTACAAATTCATAAAAAACATAAATTTTGGCATATTTTATCAAAAAATTGCAAATTTGACCCACTTTTGGGCATAAATAGCAAACTTAGATGATTTGGGAAAAATTTGGTGAAAAATTTTGGATCGGATCGGATCGGAAATATCGGGTTTTTTGGGGATCGGATCGGATCGGATCGGGTTGGCGGTCACCAGGTATCGGATCGGATCGGATCGGACCCGCGATCAAAGTTCCCAGCCCTGGTGTGCATGCGTTACCACCCAACGTGATATCTATCGATGAATATTTTTCGCAATGGATACAAATGTAAATCGTATGCATACAAAATAAGGTTTGTATTGTTTGTAAAATATTGTTTAAAACTTTGTTGTTTAAAACTTAAACACCTTATCGCAAATACAAAAAAGTCACTAAGACTATATATTTTGACCTGCTTTAAAATATTGCCAACTTAATTTCTTTTATCTATGTTTTATTTTTACTTTTTATATTATCTGCATTTCGAATAAAGATCAACCAAATATACGGTCAACTTTCGATATAAATATATCCGAAGTGGCAGTTAAGCTTATGTAAGTGCCGAGAGCATTTTCGTATCAATTATGTTACGTCCTTAATTGTTTAAAGGGTCTTTAATTCTAATCCATTATAGTGCGAGGTGTTTCTGGCTCGAAATCGTTTTTCGGGATCAGCTCCTTTTTGGACGCACGATAGCTCAAAATGCTCCCTTGGGAAATCTGAATAGGGAATGTGCAAAAACATTCCGTAGCAGATCACGTGAATTTCAAATTTTGGCCCAAAAAGTGGCTTTTTGCAACTTTTTTTTGTACAATTGACGATAACATTTCGGGATCAGCTCCTTTTTGGACGCACGATAGCTCAAAACGCACTTTGACTGCACCATTTAATAGGTACGCACGCGTAGCGCACGTGTGTTGGTATACGGGGGTGAGTGGCGCAGCGGAGACCGCGCGGCGCCCACTTGTATATTATTATTTCGTCAGCTCTCAATTTTACCCGTAAGAGACTGTGTATAAAGCAGATGTATAAGGATTTCTTTAGATGGTGCAGTACGATACTCGCAACACTTATCCACTCGTCGTATACATGAAATCCAATCCCTAGAATCCTTTTTGTTTTTGCTCGTAAACATTCTCTTTGAAATATAATGAAATGGTTGGAATGACTCTGATTAATTGTTTACACAATTTCGATGACAAAATACGAGGACCGCTTAGTTGTTCTGGACATAACATCATTGAGTGCGTTTTAGGTTGTCCTGAAAGAATCAAAATGTTCCAAATATTTACAAACGCTCTGTTCTGCCGGCTTGAAATAGATAAATTGCTGTGCTTTGTTTAAATTTTACATGACATTCTTTAAAATGCCAAGATTAGCGGTTTCAATCGAAATAATTTTATTTCTTTGCAAATTGGCGTGGAGCAGAGTTATATTCAACGAGAATGCATATAACGGCGGAACTGCTATGTCTGACGACAGTTATTCTTGTTCGTATCAGGTAGTTGTCCGATTTTTAAAATGTGAGGCATTTCGATGTAAGTGATTAGGCTCTTGGTGTAACTGATTCGGTTTTTTTAAACTGATTTGGTTGAAACTGAAACTTTTTCTATAACTGATTTAATTTTATTATTTTAAGTGACTTTTGGTAAATTTGATTATGATTGACTCCCAAACCAGTTTTTAACTGTTTTAAGTGTATTTTTAACATTTTCTCGTTCAGGCTCTCAATACCAAATCCCCAAATATGGGTTTCTCAGTTATCGCTCTCGGGCATGGTATATCTGTGTTAGGAAGCATCAGCGGTCAGGGTTGAGTTATTCCTAAGCGGAGAATAAGATTTTGAATTGAAAAAGTTTTTGAATTTGTAACGGAGCACGAGACTCAACAACCCCTCAAAATATGCCCTATAAGGGATGTTCGAAAAATTAAGCTTAAGTAACCGACTTAAGCGTAAATAAACGACCTGCGTGTATCGAGCGCCTGGCCGCTACGCGGCTAGTCGGACGAGATTCACAATCTTCCTAGGGCATGTCC
The DNA here is from genome assembly GCA_022814885.1 of Ditylenchus destructor. Classification (NCBI taxonomy): domain Eukaryota; kingdom Metazoa; phylum Nematoda; class Chromadorea; order Rhabditida; family Anguinidae; genus Ditylenchus; species Ditylenchus destructor. Next base: position 5,452,155 of record JAKKPZ010000002.1, on the reverse strand, counting down.
CGCTGCCGCGGAACGCTCTCCTCAATCTTGCCCTGCTTTCCAGGAGTTTAGGTTAGAGTGATTCAACGGAAAGAGAAATCCAGAAAAATATGATATTGGTTATTTGGCATTGAAATGTAACCCTTTAGTATATTTGTAATATAATTAAATCAGTGGAGGAAAAAAGCCTAATCAGTTACAGAAAAAAAACCTCATCAGTTACAAAAAAGCCTAATTAGCTACAAAAATAAGCCTTACTTTTTTAAAGCCAGGTTACGAATTATAAAATACATTATCGAACTTCAAGCGGTTAGGCTAAAAGCTCAGGATAAAAATACGAATGTTGAAACAAAGATATCCTTATTTTTTCCTGAATATGGAAATGCATTCGCTTGTGTTATTTCTCAAAATATTTGTTTTAAGGATGGGATGATCTCTGAAAACGGTGTCAGTAGGCAAGCTACGGAGACCGAAAAGGCCGAAATGGAGCGATATGCACAGGATCTAGAAAGATACAACTCGCAAATGTCAAATCGGATGATGTCGGATATGGACCGAATGTTCTCACAGGTATTTAGAGGATTTCCATTCTCGTCTCATCCAAACACAATGTTGTCCCGGCCGGAATTGTCTAATGAAAATATGATGGCAATGCCACAGCCGCCAGTATTTTGTCAAAACACAAAATAATGTTTAATGGCAGTAATAATATTAAAGTGAATTATATTTAATCCTAAATATGTTGCTTGTTTGCACTTAATAATAAACTTGTACATGTTTTTTGCCAATACTTCTGTAGTGGTGAATTTTCACGAGAAGAAGAACAGTTAATGTTTTATATCATACCGAAAATTTTGATTATAATATGCGACGCTCTTCCTTGTTGAATATTCTTCGTGATTATGCACAAAATTTGCTCTTCGACGGAATGCTTTCACTATTGAGCTTTCCTTTTAATGCCGAAACTGTTTATTGATTTATTGCTGAACGTTAGCAAATGTTTATGGATGTTTGCTCTCTCCGCTAATGACCCAACCAAATCTTTGCTTGTAAATAACCGAACATTCGATTTATGTACAGATAAACAACTCACAAATTTGCCATTAGTTGTCAAATATAAGCTGTATGTTTTTATAATCGCACATTAATATTCCAAATTTATTATTGAATAATTGTCGATTTTTGAAAACTTGACTTATTATTAATCTTAAATGTTTTTCGATTTCCCCTGTAAAATGGCGTAGATAAGAGTTCCGCGTAGGCAAATGGCGATTTGAATTTGCGCCAAAACAGAATTGCATGCCAAAGGGGTTAAAAGGGGCCGCTGAAAATTTTTAATGAGGGGGATTACTCGACAGGGGTCTCCTCTAGAGATTGGTAAAAAATTTGAGTGGGGCCTTATTAGAGTAAAAATTTTCACAGTCAACACTTTTTCCTATTAGAGGAGGCTCTGTTCAGCATCAGGAAAATTATGACCAATTGTCGCAATCAAAAATTTGTGCTTGTACACTAGCAAAGTTTAAACACTTTAATTCATATGTAAAACTTTTCTCAGAGCGAGTGGCACTCCATAATATTCTCGTTTAGACATGTATGGCTGCACTGAATGTGTTCGTTTGTATTCGCTTCAGCGTATATTTCCTAGTCTTGAAGACCTGGAGACGCATCTATGCAATGACCATTTCAAAGTATTTCTATACGAGTGTGGAAGATGCCCTTACGCAAAATTCCCGACAGAATGCACTTTAGTCGACCACTATGCGGAGACGCATGATCTGAAGGACAATATGGAGGTTAAATAACTCTTGACTTAAATTAGAGATTAACTTCTTTTACAAATAAAAATTTTAAATCCCCTTGATATAAGATATAGGAATAATGACAGCATTTATGTAAATATTACGATTACCAAACGTCTTCTCAACTCCATCTTTATTATATGCATCTAAATAGTAGTTTATTATAGATAAAATATACGCTGGATGAGCCCACGCGAGAAATCAGACGCAAAATTCAAGAATGTCTAATTAAGTCCGCAACTAATCCGCAACCATATCCATTGACAAATAAACTTCGAAAGTCAGATACTCGACTCTCTGCCTCCACAGCTTCGGTAATCGAGGTCGATATAACAGAAAATGAGGACGACGAAGAAGTTGGTGGTTCTAAAAGCGCAATATCGCGAATAAGCGGAGCTAAGGTTATTTTTTACATTGTATGAGAGCTTTACACATTTTTACTATCTTTCTAAGTCATAACCAATTCTCCTATGTCTAATAAAAGATATGTATATTTATTATTGCCGGTGCTATACAGATTAAAGTCAAAATTATAATCTAAGTCTATCAATGAAGCAAATGTTTTTAGCGAAACTCCGGCACTGGCAAGCCATCCAGAGAGGAAACACCCAAAAGTTCAACTACATCGGAGTACACGGCAATTTTTTACATTTTCATCAAATCCATGATTACGACTCCTTTTTAGAACGAATCGAGTGTAAGCTTGGAGGAAAATGGGAAAGCGACAAATGTTCGAAATATTAGCACTCGTCAGTCGAGAAAGAATGCGAGACCCGAGAAGCTGGAAATGCCTCTAATGACGGTAAGGCAATTGATGCTACTTTATTATAAAGGAGATCATTTTCTTCGCAGTTCCTTAAGTACATCTAATCGAACTCATCTTTAGAATTTTATTGTTTTTAACAGACATAAAAATTGCGCCTGCAAGAAACCAGAATATTTAATTAATTGAAGCGTTTTAAACGGAAGTTAAACTTTAAATTTAAGTTACTATTATAGAATAAAATTAGGTATTAGTAAATCAATCATAATTTTTGACTATATTTCGCAGTAATTAAGTTTTCTTGCTTTGAGGACAACAATTAGACAGAAAGCAACATGCTAGACCAACCAACTTTAGCTGTAAAATAATTACTTTAATGTTTTTGTTTTTATTGAAATACATATTCTAAAACATGTTTTCCTTCTAAGTCAAGACTTATATAATTATTTATGACTGATGTCTGAGTGAACAATGTTTAGCATTTCTCTATTCATTTTCACTTCTTTAGCCGAGACGCACTCCTAGGCGACTCTCAAGCACTTTAGCGGAAGAAAAAATCCATTCATATCATGAAATGGATGAGAAAATTCTGAACTCGTTGCGATCTTCTCGCGGACAAACTCGGGCAGAAAAAGTGCAAAACCGGAGCCGAAAGTCGACATAAATCAGCCTGTGCTTTTGCCCAGCCCATTGCTTCACGTTTTATGATTTATAAGCAATATTTTTTTTCACAAATTATACCTTACCTGTAAACCTCATATTTTGTGCTTTGGAAAAAATTATATAGCAGGGAAAAATTGATTACATAATTTTGTTCTGGTATTATACTTATTTTTATCTTGGGTTTGTTACTTATAATATTTTTCATATAATAAATCATTTAAATCGTTCATTGAAAATAAATGTTCCATACACATACGTTTTTCCATTTTTTAGCGATTCCGGGCCAAAAAAGGGGGCTAAATGGAGCGGACATATAGACATGAGGCACTTCTCAATTAGGGTGATTGGAAATAATGCTGACATACGAAAATGGAAAGCATTGACTATATTTTGATATAAAATATAAGCTACGACTCTATATATTTTTAAAACCTATTTGATCCTATCCTGTCCTTTTTCTCTTTAATAATTACAAAATGGTAATGCAAAGTCTAACATGCTGACGCTTCGAAAAAATATAAGTTCGTGCCTTTTGAAAAAATATTGTCTGTTTTGCTGTAAGTCATCCGTCGGTTTTCCTATTTTAGCGATAAACATACATTTTGGCCACGCTCTCCACCACGTTGCAGTTAAACCGATTAGTGTTCGTTTTTTACCTGTACAATGGCGAAATTTCGCGTCTTCCTCTTGTGAATAGATTTCCGGACCTTATTATTTCGAGCAGTGTATAAATACACCTAACATGAGAGAATTTATATAAAATTTGACCAACTTTTACTGATTAAAAGAAATTTTTTCTTTGTTCATTTTTCAAATATTATTGCTAAATATCTCAATTAATTATTAAGTATTTATATAGTAGGCATTATAAGTGTTGTCATAAAGAAACAATTAATTTTTCATGAACCCGGCTTTTCCGACAATTCATTTTTCTGTTGTAAGGCACAGTTCTCTGTATCATATTTACTATACTCCTCTTTTTTTTATCATATTTCTTCTTTAGTATATTTTTGTGCACAAAAAGGCCACGTCGGCGAAAAGGGCTTAACGTAATTTTTATACACGCATTATTTTAGGAAAATGAGAACATATGTTTTGGCTTTCATCAGTCTACTAAGCCTTTCCGTGGTCGAAATTGGATCATTCAACAGTCCTTCCGTTGAAACCGAAGAGCTTTATAACTGGCAAAGATATAATCCTTATGGAAACAGAATTGTCCCTAATACTAACGGACAAAACGGTGCTTTTGGCCAAAATGGAGTTTTGAGCCGAAACATATATGAAGCTGGAAATGGGAATAACGATGTTTGGTGGCCGTATTCAAATGGATTTGGACAACAAGCCGCGCAAATTCCCAATTACAACGGCGGTCAGTGGCAAGATTAGCCAGAAGACTAAACGTAGTTGAGCTCTAACAATTGCATTTCTCAAATATTTCAAATTGGATTATAATGCTTGCAAAGCAAATTGTAATCCATCCAAATCATTTATAAAAGTTGAAGCTTAAACCGGAGATTTATATATAATAATTTATATATAATAAAACTGTTATTTGTTCTCAAAACTTTCTCAAGTTAAACGGCCTGTACTTGCCTTGTAAGGTAATGTCTTCTATTTAAAGTCGTCTTATAATTCCTTGCATAGTTTGAAAATAATGTAAACTAGCGAAGTGGGGCCGCTTCGCGGCCCTCACTTCGCTAGGAAGCGGGGAGCGTGCACAGCGGATTCCCCGTGCAATTCGGATTCCCCGCTAAAAATTACCCTAATTAGCCCACTTTATAGATTAAGCACCCCTAAGAATGCACTTCCCGAAAATTCCCAGGGGACAACACATCCCAGGGGACAACGGACAGCTTTAACTTACTATATAAATATGACTTAAACATTTAGGTCGATGTCTTCTATTTAAAGTCGTCTTATAATTCCTTGCATAGTTTGAAAATAATGTAAATATGACTTAAACATTTAGGTCGATGGCCGTATTATTGAATCGATTGAATGCGAGTGAAATATGGATTTCAGGAAAATGTGACAACAGAAACTGAAAATATTTACAGTGTGGATAGCATATATATATATTGTGTACTGAAAGATTGGGAAATAACCATTCAATAAATTATTAATTAAAGCATAATTAGAACATCGATAAGTTATTTTATATTCTATATACATTGTTTTCACTACATCTGCTTTTCTGCTTACATATTATTATCAATTTGGAATTGTCCTAATGTCCCTATGTATATTATGGTTATTATGCTTACTTTTTTCTCGTTTTCACAATTTTCCCAAAATTTTTAAAATTTTCTGAAAACGAACCAAAAATATTTTTCGACTAGCATTATATATTGCGATATGAATCATGGCATCTAAGTCAATATTTGTGTCTGATTATAAAATAACTACAAGGCTTGAGTTTTCTTTATTTTTAACAGTGATGTGATACCAAGACCCAAATATAAATCCCTAATATATGACGAATGCCTTTTTGCTATATTTCCGTTTGAACAGCCGAGTTAGTTCTCTTTGTGTGCAACTATGGAACCGTTAGGGTGAAGCATAGATTTTGAAACATAGCATTAACTTTAAAAGCTGTCGGAAAATTAGTCGTATCGAAAAAACATACCACACATGGCGAAATCAAGGACAAAAAACTATCACTGATCCTTTCTAATTTCGTCCTTATGTTAATTTTATGTATTTATGGTTTTACTCTACTGCAAATAACATTTGCTGCTTTGTTCTATGACCCGAATTATTTGCAGTACAATAGGAAATATCCAAAATGCATTACAACCTGCTATAGTCCCGACACTGGCTATCAAACAATAACCACCTATGGAAACAGGCCTGTATACAGGGATTCGTCACTGAATTTGAGAGGCTTGGATTTAGCACGAAGGTATTACGACAAGTACAGGTCAGACTCGCGCTGCAAATATCGAGTAAGAATGTAGACGTATTTTATTAGAAAAAAACATCCTGGTAATAGTGATTCATAAAAACAAAACCATAACTGTTGTACAAAAATCCCTAAATACTAAGCGGCAACGTGTTGTCACTCCGTCTGTCCGTCCGTCCGGACTAAATGTTCGGCACTTTTCCGCCGTTACATCGGGGCAAGTGATAGCTCATTTGAAAGCCCTTAGCCTGTAGGTCCCGACAAAACTTTCAGAACCAAAATTTGAATATTTGAATTCGCGCCAAAACCTAAAAACGTGTTTTTAAGGGTTTTGACCTGGGGAAGTGATGTTTTTTATGTTCCCAATTGATTTCTGAGGCGATTCTGGACCACTTTGCTTTTTACACTTTTTTATTTGGCGCATTTTCGAAAAAATGCCACTTTTTTGGCCAAAAAATGGCATTTTTTGACGCAAGGTGCCTACAGGTCTGATTTTTGGCCCCCGGGGGTTTTCGCATGCGCTGATCACGAATCTGACGTCAGATTTGAGATTTGAATATTTGAATTCGCGCCAAAACCGAAAAACGTGTTTTTAAGGGTTTTGACGGGCGAGATGTTTAAGGGGCATACTGAGCGGCGTAACCGCTGTGGCGCTTCCTAGCGCGGCGAGTTTAACTAGCCGCGAAGCGGCTAGTTAATTCATATTATTAGAAGAAATACTAATAAAAAGTGGTGAAAGTTCAGGTATCAATTAAATTATCGGAAAAATGTTATTATGTTTGGTTCATTTTGGATTTTGCACTTATTATCCTTTAAAAAATTAAAAATACAGATTAACTTACATCCATGCAAAAATTGTTACAAAATTTGTATAATTCTGTGTCAATTTTTGTGATTTCTAATTTGCCAAATCAAAGTAATTCAATATTTTTGTAAGAAGAAAAAATGAAAAGGTAATCTCCAAGTGTAAAATAACAAGTAAAATACTATTTCAGACCGATGGTTCTTCCATTACCATAATTGACGACAGCATGGAACGTACTGCAACTGTCTCAGAACAAAGTCAAATCGAAACATACAAGCGCCGAATGCGTAACTACAATGCGATTCATCACCCTGCTGCACCTAGAGGATTCACTCAAATATACGGTGGCGGTCTGCCATTCGATACCGAAACTTCATCGGCGCCCATCCCACCTTGCTTCTGTGCTTATTGTAGAGTGGTCGTTGTTGAAGACTATTGAGGATATTACAATTAGGGGTCGGCGCACTCTCTCGTCGTATTTTCGGCGAATATCGGCAATTTTTCGAATTTTTTAAGGGAAGTTGGAAAATTTAAAGAAACGTTAACCTAGATAATTTAGTTGTCTAAAAAGGAGCAAAAAATCCCGATGACGTCACTTTGTAAACAACAGAGAAAAATCAATTCTCCAAACATACACTTTTTTGTTAGAGAAAAAAATCGAGCTTTTGCTATTCGAGCTTTTGCTAATAACGTTGTTATTTTGTTGCAAACCGAGAATGTCCCAAATCAAAAGTTGTGTAACTTCGGCTGCTCTACCATTCTGCCAAAAAAAGTTTTCGACTTCAATGGAAAAAACATCTACTTTTTCCAAAAGCTCGGTTATTTCGTAACCGAGCTTTAGGCCGAGCTTTAAACCGAGCTTTTGGAAAAAGTAGATGTTTTTTCCATTGAAGTCGAAAACTTTTTTTTGGCAGAATGGTAGAGCAGCCGAAGTTACACAACTTTTGATTTGGGACATTCTCGGTTTGCAACAAAATAACAACGTTATTAGCAAAAGCTCGAATAGCAAAAGCTCGATTTTTTTCTCTAACAAAAAAGTGTATGTTTGGAGAATTGATTTTTCTCTGTTGTTTACAAAGTGACGTCATCGGGATTTTTTGCTCCTTTTTAGACAACTAAATTATCTAGGTTAGCGTTTCTTTAAATTTTCCAACTTCCCTTAAAAAATTCGAAAAATTGCCGATATTCGCCGAAAATACGACGAGAGAGTGCGCCGACCCCTAATTACAATACTCCTAATTTCAAACACACATGGGAGACTTTTGTCAATTCCATTATCCAATCACATATTATATAAGCAATTGAAATATTTTATTGACAAATACAAATAATGAAATAAATTTTGTACGTATATTTTTAATATATTTTAGCAAGAAACAGGCTCTATTTTGACGTTTCTGTGATTATTATCCCTCGAATTTGTTTCACTGCTATTGTGAACTGGATCCTCAAACGGATTTTTTGATTGAATCTCTGGAGATGCGAGTGTTTCAAGAGTCTGCTGTGTATTTTCTGAAGTCTCGTTTGGATTCTGAACCAAGTCCGTCACATTCAAAAGTTGTTCATCGATGTGGTCCAATTCCAAAGCGGGTATTCGATCGCTGAACTTTCCGAGCACGCCAGCTTCTTCCAAAATTTTCTCAGGCTGAAGTTCCATGGCAACGAGAGTGGTCTGACGTCTAGACTTTTCGCCATTTGCACGTCGAGAAGTGCCAGATTTAGAACGGCGCTTGCGTCGTCCAGAGAGCTGAGTGCCGTTTTGCCGGAGTAATTCTTGAAAGTATGGATTAGCCTGGAAGAGCGAAGGAGGTCGGCCGTCGAGAGTCTCCTGAAGAGAGTATTGCGGCAGAGCATGCAACATTGGATTGGCCAACATATGAGGCATGTGCGGCGCAGCTTGATCATGATAAGACTAAAACCAATACTTCGCTCAACAAATTTAAATTTGAAGCATGCAAATCCATTTATCAATCAGAAATTTCTTCAATATTTGAAATAAAGTTTAATACTTTTGAAATGGAAAAATATTATTTTAAGCAATGTAAACAACATACTGTGTTTGAATAGACAGGCAAAGAGAAGTCTAAGCCAAGTTGTGATGCATTCTTTTCGGCAGATGTAGACGAGGTAACGGGTTTCACTGTGGAATTCAAATTTGCCTAAAAAGTTGCGTGTTTCGTAAATATATCAATATATCTATTATAGTATTAGGATTGTGTTGACGTTTTTTCTCCGGGCTCTAAATCGCTCTAAATCGTGATATAGAGCCCGGGTTTTTTTCTTACGGACTAAGACAGCTATAAGGAAGACCGGTCGCCAGTTTTTAGACCGATCTGAGATCTAAATTTAGACAAATTTAGACAAAAGTGTATTTCCAAGGAAAAATGCACCCCTAAGAATGACCTAAAAATAGCGTCACCGAGAAAATGCACCCCTAAGAATGACCAAAAAACAGCGTCACCGAGAAAATCTCGATTTTTTAGACCAAATTTTAGACAAAATGTTTTCGAAGGGTCATTCTTAGGGGTGTGTTTTCTCGGTGACGCTATTTTTAGGTCATTCTTAGGGGTGTGTTTTCTCGGTGACGCTATTTTTAGGTCATTCTTAGGGGTGCTTATTTTCGAATTTGAGGTCAAAATTTAGCTAAATTTAGACAAATTTTAGACAAGATGTTTTCGAAGGGCCATTCTTAGGGGTGCATTTTCTCGGTGACGCTGTTTTTAGGTCATTCTTAGGGGTGCATTTTCTCGGTGACGCTGTTTTTAGGTCATTCTTAGGGGTGCATTTTCTCGGTGACGCTGTTTTTAGGTCATTCTTAGGGGTGCTTATTTTCGAATTTGAGGTCAAAATTTAGCTAAATTTAGACAAATTTTAGACAAGATGTTTTCGAAGGGCCATTCTTAGAGGTGCATTTTCTCGGTGACGCTGTTTTTAGGTCATTCTTAGGGGTGCTTATTTTCGAATTTGAGGTCAAAATTTAGCTAAATTTAGACAAATTTTAGACAAGATGTTTTCGAAGGGCCATTCTTAGGGTGCATTTTCTCGGTGACGCTGTTTTTAGGTCATTCTTAGGGGTGCTTATTTTCGAATTTGAGGTCAAAATTTAGCTAAATTTAGACAAATTTTAGACAAGATGTTTTCGAAGGGCCATTCTTAGAGGTGCATTTTCTCGGTGACGCTGTTTTTAGGTCATTCTTAGGGGTGCTTATTTTCGAATTTGAGGTCAAAATTTAGCTAAATTTAGACAAATTTTAGACAAGATGTTTTCGAAGGGCCATTCTTAGGGGTGCATTTTCTCGGTGACGCTGTTTTTAGGTCATTCTTAGGGGTGCTTATTTTCGAATTTGAGGTCAAAATTTAGCTAAATTTAGACAAATTTTAGACAAGATGTTTTCGAAGGGCCATTCTTAGGGGTGCATTTTCTCGGTGACGCTGTTTTTAGGTCATTCTTAGGGGTGCATTTTCTCGGTGACGCTGTTTTTAGGTCATTCTTAGGGGTGCTTATTTTCGAATTTGAGGTCAAAATTTAGCTAAATTTAGACAAATTTTAGACAAGATGTTTTCGAAGGGCCATTCTTAGGGGTGCATTTTCTCGGTGACGCTGTTTTTAGGTCATTCTTAGGGGTGCATTTTCTCGGTGACGCTGTTTTTAGGTCATTCTTAGGGGTGCATTTTCTCGGTGACGCTGTTTTTAGGTCATTCTTAGGGGTGCATTTTCTCGGTGACGGTATTTTTAGGTCATTCTTAGGGGTGCTTATTTTCGAATTTGAGGTCAAAATTTAGCCGATTTTTAGACAAATTTTAGACAAAATTTTTGGAAGGGCCATTCTTTCCAGTGCATTTTCTCCGTCGCGCTGAAGGGACGGGCGCTGGGCATACTGCTTGAGGGCCGAAGGCCCGAAATAGTCTCATGCTGCTCTAATCCCGAACAACCCTTACTCCCGAAAACAGATGCTTGAGGGCCGAAGGCCCGAAATAGTCTCATGCTGCTCTACTCCCGAACAACAGATGCTTGAGGGCCGAAGGCCCGAAATAGTCTCATGCTGCTCTAATCCCGAACAACCCTTACTCCCGAACAACAGATGCTTGAGGGCCGAAGGCCCGAAATAGTCTCATGCTGCTCTAATCCCGAACAACCCTTACTCCCGAAAACAGATGCTTGAGGGCCGAAGGCCCGAAATAGTCTCATGCTGCTCTACTCCCGGACAACCCTTACTCCCGAACAACAGATGCTTGAGGGCCGAAGGCCCGAAATAGTCTCATGCTGCTCTACTCCCGAACAACCCTTACTCCCGAACAACAGATGCTTGAGGGCCGAAGGCCCGAAATAGTCTCATGCTGCTCTACTCCCGAACAACCCTTACTCCCGAACAACAGCTGCTTGAGGGCCGAAGGCCCGAAATAGTCTCATGCTGCTCTACTCCCGAACAACAGCCGAGGGCATACTGATGGCGGTGCGCGAAGCGCCGCTGTGCACGCTAACCGCGGAACTAGCTTGGGAGAGCCGCGAAGCGGCTCCTCCCAAGCTATTAGTTAATATTAAGTTACCTGAAGAGATGTTGTGCTGGCACTATTTCCTGACTCTGTAGTTCTTGGCGAAACGCTACTAGACAAATTCCGATGCGATTTGTTGTGTTCCGCTAAGGATTTCCTGCAAGGAAAACATTGACCACAATCTTTGCAATCATATGTGAATCCAGTGTGAGTGCCCATATGCAAATTCAAGTCGAAATTCGTCAAAAATGCCTAAAGATGTAATATTTAAAAACTACAAAAAGCCATACGTAATGCATTTGTTAGTGTTATTATTATACATTGAACATTACAATTATTATCTACGGGTAATATAGTCATACAATTGTTTCAGGATTCATCCTAGAAAAATTGGGTCGTCGAGTGCATATTTAGCTGTGCTTTCCAAATTTTCTTATATTTTCCCAAATTTCAAAGCATAGCTGCACACTAAACTCCCTTAGTTACTTATTGAATTTATGATCCCAGTTTGTCCGACTTCTCCCAGAAAAACTATTGCTCTCTCCTACACTAACATTGAGTTTGTTAAATCGAACCTTATTGCACAATGAACATTTATGCGCGTGCATATTTTCGTGTTCGAGAAGTTGATATGGATTGCTGAATCTCATCTCGCAAAAGTGGCATTTCAACACCTTAGGCTGCGATCCATCACCGTTCTAAAGCAAGAAATTAGTTGCAGAGCATCTAGTATATTTAAATCTTACCACTCTTTCTATCGCATTTCCAGATTCAGAGTGAGTTTTCATGTGATCTTGAAACGGCTGTAGATCCGCAAAAGTCAAACAACAATGAGGGCACATGTGATAGGGCAAGTCTTGGCCATTTTTTCGAACGTCGTTGAACGAACCTCCAGCAGGAGACATTTTTTGTGTTCCCAAAAGATAGCTAGGCAATGAGGTGTTCCACGTTGAATCCATAACAGAGCTTGATTTTCGGCCATTTCGGTCTTCTTTCTTCTTGGTTTTTGTTGGCTTGGGTGGTCCATGCTTTTGGTTCTCAACGTTATTCTCACTTTTTGCCGGAATTACACGGTTTGAGGAATTTAAGCTTATTTGCGAGAAAACTGACGGAGATGACGTAGTATCCGCAGAATCAGTTGTATTTCCTGGAAATAACAGCCCATTCTTACAGAAAAATTTTAGTAAATTAAGTTCTGTGAAGCTGTGCCTGCTGACAACTTTACTAATTTGAACCAAAAATAGAAGTGTTCCGAATAGATTTGATAATTCAAAATAAAATACCTTGCATATTGCTAACATTCCTGGATGCAAGCCGCTGCATAATATTGAAAAACTCGGTCGGATTTATTGGTCCAACTTGTCCAGACACTGTGGCGTCTTTCATCGAATTGTTGCCGTTTGTTCGCAGGTCCAGTCCATTCACTCTCTCGTTTGAACCATTCTGACCAGGATCGCTAACAGAAAGGCTTTTGTCTTCGATCTCTTTCAACGATTCAAAGCTGTAGAAAATTGCTGGAAAATGGTCGCAGAAATGGTGAATCAGCTCAAGACGGCACGAGAAAGTGCGAGAGCATTGACGACAGCCACCAATTGCATGAAGTCCCTGATCAGCTAGCTCCTTGCTCAGAGGCACGATGTTTGGTTTTTGAGAGCCAGAAGTTGCATTTTGTGTACTAATACAATCAATTGGGGCTGTTGACACGGTTGCAGGTGAAGGAAATGGCAAAAATTGTGGGAAAGACGCAGAGGAGTTTGCTGGCACTAAAGCACATCGTTAAGCATGGAGAGTTTAGTTTTAGGAAGTATTATTTAATTATTTTGTTTTTTACAGCGAATATTTATCGTGAACAATCGCGAAAAATAAGCAATAATATTTGCGAGTGGCCCCTCTTATATTTTCTTCTAAATGACACACTTTCCATTTCTAAATATTGTTGTGAAATGTAAAAAATACTCTAAAAGAAAAATAGATGGAAACTTATTATAAAGGCTAGTTGTTTAAATTTTTTTAAACTTTATAAAACTGACTCTTCCTAATACCGATCAATATTCATTTTATATTCTCACAGATTATAATCATTAAACCAAAAATAATACCATTAGCAATTGTGGAAGCCATCACTTGAGCTGATAGCGGATAAACAGGTTGCTGAATGCCAAGGAAAGGGAATGAATTATGGCGCATGAGAGCATTAGCCCACTCAAATAGCGGATTTGTACTTTCCAAAGCCTGTGGCACTGCAACTGGCGAAGCCGGAGATGTGGAATCACGCTCTTGATCATTGCTGTCGTTATTGGCCCTGCCCGATGAGCCTCTGTCCTAAACACTATCAATTTATTAAAAGGTACTCATATTTCGACGGTATCAAATTTACCGGAGTTAAAAATGTTTAAAATTTAGAATATTTTATTCAGCTTATTGTGACTTCGAAAGAAAATAGGCCGTGCGTAAAAAGATTTTATGAAATTCGATACGAAACACTATAAAAAGCGTAAATTTGAGAATAATAAATAATCACAAATTAGTCATCAAACAATGGCAATATATTAGTATGCCATTCTGTTATTTTAAAAGCTCGCTTGAGAATCTTTTTCCCATAATAGGTAATAATAAAATGCTGCGCATTTTTCTCTTATTAACGTTAACGTTTCTGTTCTCTCAAAGCCAACCTGATCGCCTGAACTTTCTTCGCCGGATCCAGATTGTCTTGGGAATTGGCATGCTGCGTTTTGCTGAATCTGCTCCAACAGAAAGTCGAGTTTCATGTTCAAACTTTTCTTAAAGCAATTGAAAGCTGAAAATCGTATTAAAAATCGATTTGAATGCAATGATCGGATCCCTCTAAGTTGATAGGTGTCTTTCTGTCCGGGAAATCCGGAAAATCCTGGATTTGGGGCGGGGCTAACTTTCTAATAGGCGCTCGGTTCCGGGCGTGTGATACGTCAATCGCTTCGTCTCGGTAAGAGGAGTCGATTGGTACCGGTCTCGCCGACAAGATTTGCGAGTACCGGGATTTATGGCTTCCGGAAATCCGGAAAATCCTGGATGACCAAGGGCGCCGCCAAGCGGCGAAGCCGCGGGGGCAGTCCTATGGAATCGGATCCCTCTAAGTCGCATGGTGAAGTTCCTTCCCCCCCCAGCAGAATAACCCACTTTTTGGGGGCCCCGGACCCCAAACTCGCGAGTACCCCCCAAAACCCATGATTTTAGAGGGGGTTATCAATGTCAGATTTGGGGTGGTCCCGCCACGAAAAGCGAGAAAAAGCCATTTTTTCAGCTTTTGGGGGTTTTTACAAAGGCAACTTTTCAGTCGCCGCTCGGATTTGGGCGTGTGATACGTCAATCGCTTCGTCTCGGCGAGAGAAGACGATTGGTACCGGTTTCAAGCCCGAATCGGGCTTCCACCGGAAGATATGGCTTCCGGAAATCCGGAAAATCCTGGATTTGGCCGGGTCACAGATCCTCCGTCGCCGCTCGGATTTGGGCGTGTGATACGTCAATCGCTTCGTCTCGGCGAGAGAAGATGATTGGTACCGGTTTCAAGCCCGAATCGGGCTTCCACCGGAAGATATGGCTTCCGGAAATCCGGAAAATCCTGGATTTGGCCGGGTCACAGATCCTCCGTCGCCGCTCGGATTTGGGCGTATGATACGTCAATCGCTTCGTCTCGGCGAGAGAAGACGATTGGTACCGGTTTCAAGCCCGAATCGGGCTTCCACCGGAAGATATGGCTTCCGGAAAATCCTGGATGACCAAGGGCGCCGCCAAGCGGCGAAGCCGCGGGGGCAGTCCTATGGAATTTTACACTAATTCGATAATTGATACGCAAAATATATAAAATAGGGGCACCACAATATATATTTCGAAACATGGGAGAAAAAGAGACAGAGGGAGAGAGTATGGATTATATAACGTGGGGCATTGAAACATAAGCAACAATTTCGACAACGGCAGATATGACAGAAAAAATTTTTTGGAAATTCGGAAATTAGTGCAAAATTTGTTAACAGCGTAAAATTTTAATGCTTCCCATATATTGAATATATTCGTCAGGGATGGAATACACATAAATGAATGAGAAATAAATTTGTTTCGAGCCATATCTGCTGCTTTCGTTGCCAGTTTTGCCTGAGGCAAGTGCCTAAAGCACATTCATATATCTTGAGGCGAAATGCCCGAAATGCACTTCTCCTGAAATCCTACGCAGTTGCGGCAATGGAAAAGGAAGAACAACCAAATAAAGCCATGAATTTGCATGCCCTCTTGCTACTTATATTAATAAAAGCCTTCAGGGCTTGAGCGTCAAATTAAATGGGACGCGGATATATACGTCGGACCTTTTTTATGGCGGATGGACAAATTCTGTTTTGGGAAAGTTCGGAAGCACTTGGAGCATTGAAGGAGCAATTAAAAAGTATAATCATTGAAATGTTTGGTTGAATGTTTCACGTGGAGAAGGTGACAATTTGCGGTTACAAGGTACAGTAAAATAATAGGTATTCTTTTTGGAAGTTAGGTCGAAAACAACTTCATATCCGAACATTTGATGATGCCGATGGAAATAAAAGAAGTATCAAACGCATTGTTCACTTGCGGGACGCAAAAACAAACAAACAAATTTTGAAATAACATTTTAAAATGTTTGTTTCGGAAGCTATGACTAAATCACTTAAGTAAAACTTGCCTTAGCATAACCATAAACTTTGTCAGGTGTCAGGTGTCAAAAGCCTTATGCAAATGTGTTTAAACATTTCAACTTTTCGTTTAAAATTCAAAACATTTTAATTATGACTAGATTAAAGCAGGCATAGGAAAAACGGAGTGACCATCTCAAGAAGGATAACCCTCACTGCTTCTAATGCTATGCCCGGAGGGGTTATTCCAACACAGAAACACATCGCCCACCCATTTCTCGCAAACATATTTCCTTTCTCATCCTGGCGGAAAAATTACATAAAATACTTTAATATTTAAAAATAAGTTCATGAACTTTCGGGAGAGTCAAAATTTGGTTAGTTCAAAAACTTTTTTCACAAATGGTCCGATTAACCCAAAAATGAATTAAAATTAATTTATTAAGAGACGAGCAAATACAAATTTTAAACGCAAACTCTTTTGCAAGTTGGACAAGATACCTATCAATATCATAAAGAAGGAGCTTTAGGACATGCACAGCCTCAGGGAAATGTTTTCGTTAAAATTCCAAATGACAAAATCGTAGCCTGTCATTCTTTTTCGATAAAAAACTTTCATCAACGGCAGCAATTTACTGGCGGTACAACCCACCGTTTTTTATCGGCGCTGGACTACGACATTGTATTTCTTTGTCTTTGAAACGTTGGAAGTGAATGCATCAATTTTACAGTCGAGGATTTGGAACATGGGAAAGATGAGGAACTGAAATCGCCACAAGGCTCTTTACGTGGTTCAAAGAACGATTGAGAAGAACTTTGAGATATCAGTTTTTGTTTACAGAAAATGTTTACAGAAAATAAAATTCGACACTCATTACGAAATATATGCAGTATTTTGCCTGCAAACGTGCTCCCTTTTATGGACTTATTAAGAAAAAGTCAAAGTTATTTTGTTTAAAGAATGAAAAGAAGGACCAATAGCACTTGAAAACAAAACACTGGCTTGGAAGGTGCATGGTTGGTGCATATAACTTCTACATAGATAAAAAATCTCATATTACTTTATCTAAATTCATCCAAAATGTTGCCAACGGCAAGAATTTCAATGACGAATTAGTCAAGCAAATTTATGCCACCTTTGTATATGTGACACGATCAAAACACCGATCAAAGTTACACCCGAAGATTTGCGTTTGGGAATGGCCAAACGCCACAAGGATTTTGTACAGCGAAAAATTGTGTGAAGTTAAAATTTTGAGAGACTCCATTTAAAGTATCCATCTTGTAAAAGTTACCGAAAACTATTTAGCGATCTGAGTTTTATTTAATCAAAATATAAAAACGATATATAAATTAAATTAAACATAAGTACAGGTGAAAACAGCGGTACATCGCCAGACAAAATATTTTGGTAGTGAAGCACACACAAAAGGTTGCATACAAGTAATTAAACAAAATCACTACTCTCAGCAGGCAATTCGAGAACAGTGAAAAGTGTTTAAAAATTTGCCCTGGGGCGCTATTCGATGTACAAAGGCGGTGGGAGCAAAAGGGAGCGCCTTCGCGCATTCCTTTCTTTCCCCTTGATTCTCGAGCTAGTTCTTGTACTGCTACTGTTTTGAGACAGAAAGTAATTAGTAATGGAAAAATAGAGCAATTTTAAGCTATGTTGTATAAATGCAACAGATTTCATGACATCACCCCAGTTGAGGGGGGATAGTTGGGGGGGGGATTGATGTCCCCCAAGTGGATGTCCCCCCAACTGGGTTTACCCCCAAGTGTCCTTTTTTAAACGCTTTTTACCCTAAAAATGCGTTTTGTAGAATGCGTCATGTAGATTTTAATTATTTTACTTTGTTTCATTCCTACAAATCAGTTTTATCCAAGTGAAGTAAGCAAAGAGATAATAAGCGAGAGGAATGGCCTGAAAAATGGCCACATGGACGCCGCTCAAGCTTATCGATATTCCCTTATTTTCCGGGATAATTCGTAAAATAAAACAATTAATATAATGTAATACAATAAAAATCATTTTTTCACATGAATTTTGACGCTTTTGTGTGCAAGTTCAGCGCTGGTTGTAGTACAATCCGGATTTTCAGTCACTGCTGCACTTTCACTAATTTTGTTTCCGGAGTTGCGATGACGATTTCGCGAAAGAGAATGGTGCATATTCAAAGCTAAACTTTGTTGAGATTCTTTTCCGCGTAACAATCGCTGATTACATTCGGAAAGCTCGCGCTGAAAAAATACATTATTTTATAAAATTTTATGAGCAGTTCCATCATTTTATTACATAATTACTAGCGGCAGGGACTCCATACGGGAGTCTGGTTAAAATTTAGTCTACATGCATACCTACTTGCTCTACGTTCCCTCACATTCCAAGGGAGAGAGACCGACAAAAATAGGGGACTGAGTGATGTTAATCTATGTTTTGTCTAAAATTTGTCTAAATTTAGGTATATTTAGACCTCAAATTCGGATTCCCCGCAAAAGTTACCCTAAAATAGGTACGTTTGGGTACAGCACCCCTTAGAATGATATCTGTGTCCGTAACGTTACGGACACAGATAGCATTGCTTTAGCTTACTGTAAGGATAGTGTTGATGTGGAATTATTGAAAACTAACCATAATAATAATTTTTACAACATTTACGCACAAAACTTTGTTTTCGAAGTTGTGCTGTATAACGTTTAAGAACTTTTCATGCCGTATTCAAAAAAGGCTATAGTTATTAAATCATTGCAATTTTCAACATTGGCAATTCCGAAGATAATTAATTTTTCTTAAATATTTTTAGAACATTCAATATTAAATTTGGTTGATAAATGTTGGATTCATAAAAGTATGAATCACAAAATTTTTGCCTCATGAATTGAAACTCATAGTGCAATCTAACCTTCATCGCTGCTGGAATGTCATTGTCCCAATGGAATAAATGTACAAACACTTCATCAGGAGTCCTTCGTCGAGATCCATCGAACATCGTAATGCCGCCAACCTTCTCGATAGCTTGACATTTTTTGAACAAGGTCATCGATTTCTCTCGGCCTACCAAATTCACAGCTTTGATAACAAGTTCCTAAAGCGATAAAATATTTCCTAACACAATTATTTATACATAAGAAAAGTATAAACATCGCCTGATGAAAGGAGTTTCTATTTATAATATTTGTGTAAAAACCTACCGGGAAGAGAGAGCCCATAGATTTGGCCATTAGAGAACCCAATTCGTTAAAGGAAAAATCATCAGAAAATGTTGCCTTCAAAAATGCAGCTTTATCATAGTTCGGCGCAATCATCATTTCATTCCTTTTATTAGTCGATTCAGAATTATCGTGACCACCAGAATTTATACTCCACGACTTTTTCTCGTTCAAAGAGCATGACGGTACGGTACTCGCTTCGACGACGTTAAATCCAAAAGTATTTCCATTTGGCTCAGTTGTGTCATTTTTATCTCGAAACGAAACTCGTGGTTTATACTTTTGATTAAGAGAATGCATTCTTGAAGGAAACAACGCTGGAAGAGTTGAATTTATGGTCGCAGATTTGCGTTTACGTGAGTGTTCGAAATTTGAAGTAAAGACAGAAGCATTCGTAATAGTCGGATTGCGTTGTTCTTCCTTGGTAAATTGATTCTGAAATGCGACGTTTTAACAAACACAATTACAGTTATGCACCACTATCGGATTAGCTACAGAGGAAAAGTCATATGCAGCTCAGGCTAGATAAAATGATATGCTACCTCTTTACTTTAGATCTTCTAGATAAATTTGTTGTCAAATAGTTTACAAAAATTTTATAAAAATATTATATTTGTTTAGTAAGCTTTTAGTATAAGTTTAAACTTCAATAAGATAAAGATGTTATCAAATTTATTAACAAAGTAACTAGTAGATATCTCTACCATTTGAACCTTAAATTTTAGCCTGTGCACAGGCACACAAATTTTAGCCCCATCGATATGAATAACTCAAAGTTAAAACATACCCTGGATATCTTTTTCATGACTTTTATTAAAGCACTTCCACTATCATTCACGGTCTTGGTAAATTTGGTAGACTTTCTACTATCCTCCTCATTGCATTCGTAAGCATTTTGTTTTTTATTTGCGGTTGCTTTTACAGTGGCTGAGCTTGACGAAGACTCAATTGGTTCAGATTCCTGGACCTCAACACATTTACGAGGAGTTTGCTGAACATCTATGTATTGTTGAAGTGTGTCATCGAGAAATTCATAAAGTTGCAATCTCAATGCATTTGTTCCATTCTGAAATAGAAACTCTCTTCGCTATATTCAATATATCTCATAAAAAGTATTGAAAGACCGCTATTGGTAGGATTCAACTGCAAACATATTTAACAACTTGCTAGAAGTTGAAAAGGTATTTATGTAAACTTACTCGGCTATCCTTCGCTTCAGGATGACTTTGCTGACGGTGACGCAAAAGACCAAATTCCGTGCTGAAATGGATTCGACAGCCGACTTCGGTGCAGGCAAATTTAATCCGATCTCCACAATGCTGATGATTAAAATGGGACAAAAGGTGCACAATGCCAGGAAAGGTAGGAGCATTTGCAGCTTGGCTGTTCTCGTCGGTAGCAGGCCGGCATCTTGGGCATTTCAACGGATATCGCTGATTGTTTAATGAAGACATGAAAATTTCAGAGTGGAATTCACTTAAAATGGAGGTTATCTAAATTATAACACATTCAGCCAGGAGAATAAAGAATAAACACTAGTGGATATTATATACTAGCTGCGGGGCGGCTCCGCCGCCGCAGCTAACTTAAAGATTATAATATTAAACATCATGTTCTTATGCATTTTTCTTAGCCATAAGTAATGCACATTTTCATTAGACATACTTTTTAGGGGCACTAAAAGGATACCATGCTTAAAAATGGTATTCTCCTGTGAATGACATAATTAATCTTAAAAGCATATTAAAATTATGCTTAAGCATAACATGCATTAGAAACTGTTACACGCCATGAACATGGTTAGTTTCAACCAAAACGATGCGGCTTCGCCGCACCGTGTTGGTTGAAACATTTGGGCGCGGCTACGCCGCGCCCGTGTCTTACATTCCATGCCATGCCAGGTCATACATGCTTACATTATCATGACTGGATTATCATGCTTACATTCGCGTAGTATGCTTACAGAAGCAAGCTTACAATAGCAGAGCGTTTTCATGCTTAGATTATCATGCTTACATTCTCATACTTACATTCTCATGCATACGTTCACATGCTTACAGAAGGAAGCTTACAGTAGCAGAGCTTGCGAGCTCACTTGTTTAATGCTTACATTCTCATACTTACATTCCCAAGCATACGCTCACATGCTTGCGAGTTCGGCCTTTGCATTCTTACATTCACAGAAGCTTAGAATAGCAAAACTTCGAGTTCGCTTTGCATTCTTACATTCACATGCTTAAGACGAAGCTTAGAATAGCAAAAGCTTGCAGTTCGGCCTTTGCACATTCACATGCTTAGAAACGAAGCTTAGAATAGCAAAAGCTTGCAAGTTCGGCCTTTGCATTCTTACATTCATTATCATACTTACATTCTCATGCTTACGTTCACATGCTTACAGAAGCAAGCTTAGAGTAGCAGAGCTTGCGAGCTCACGTTTTTAATGCTTACATTCTCATGCTTACGTTCACATGCTTACATCTCGTACTTACATTCTCTTGCTTACATTTCAAAACATCAAAAGCAAGGATATCGTCATCGCATAAAGTGTTATAAAATAATTGGAATTTTTCCCCTTTAAAAGCTTGAAATCGAAAATGCATTTGCGCCATTCAAATTTGAATTTCAAAATAACTTCGGATTCGGATTCAGCGTTCGAAACCCTGTATACCATTTCAGCGTCTCAGATGCATTGGATACATGCTTAAAAATCATTCTTGTGAATGCTAATTTAATGCTTAAAAGCATATTAAAATATGCATTTAAATAACATGCATTAGAAATGCTTACACGCCAACTAACATGTTATCAACCAAATACGATGCGAGCTTCGCCACCTGTTAAGCTTGAAATCATTTGCATTCGCCGCGCATGTCACATTATGCCATTCCAGGTCATCTGCTTACATTCATCATGCTGGATACAATGCTATACATTTTCGCGTCTCAGTATGCTTAAGAACGAAGCTTAAATAGCAAGCTTTTTGCTAATTATCAGTGCTTTTTGCATACTTACATTCTTAAACATGCTTAAGAAGGAAGCTTAAATAGCAAAGCTTGCAGCCACTTGTTTAATGCTTAAAATTCATACTTAATAGCAAAAGCTTGCGAGTTCGGCCTTTGCATTCTTACATTCACATGCTTAGAGAACGAAGCTTAGAATAGCAAAAGCTTGCGAGTTCGGCCTTTGCATTCTTACATTCACATGCTTAGAGAACGAAGCTTAGAATAGCAAAAGCTTGCAAGTTCGGCCTTTGCATTCTTACATTCACATTATCATACTTACATTCTCATACTTACGTTCACATGCTTACAGAAGCAAGCTTAGAGTAGCAGAGCTTGCGAGCTCACTTTTTTCACGCTTACATTATCATGCTTACGTACAAATTGCTTACATTCTCGTACTTACATTCTCTTGCTTACATTTTCAAAAACATCAAAAGCAAGGATATCCGTCATCGCATTAAAAAAGTGTTATAAAAAATAATTGGAATTTTTCCCCCTTTAAAAAGCCTTGAAAATCGAAAAATGCATTTTGGCGCCAATTCAAATTTTGAATTTCAAAAATAACTTCGGATTCGGATTCAGCATGTTCGAAAACCCCTGTATACCAATTTTCAGCGTCTCAGATGCATTGGAACGAAAAATCACTTTTTGGGCCAAAAAGTGGCTTTTTGGCATAAAAAATTTTAAAAATGGCCATTTAAAAAAATGTAAAAAGCAAAGATGCCCGCCAAAGCCTCGAAAATGTTATAAAAAATAATTGGAATTTTTCCCCCTTTAAAAAGCCTTGAAAATCGAAAAATTCATTTTGGCGCGAATTCAAATTATGAATTCCAAATCTGACTTCGGATTCGGATTCAGCATGGTCGACAACCCCTGTATACCAATTTTCAGCGTCTCAGACGCATTGGAACAAAAAATCACTTTTTTTGGCCAAAAAGTGGCTTTTTGACATAAAAAATTTAAAAAATGGCCATTTAAAAAAATGTAAAAAGCAAAGATGTCCGCCAAAGCCTTAAAAATTTTATAAAAAATAATTGGAATTTTTCCCCCTTTAAAAAGCCTTGAAAATCGAAAAATTCATTTTGGCGCGAATTCAAATTATAAATTTCAAACCTGACTTCGGTTCGAGCATGGACAAAAACCTTTTTTGCCAAATTTTTTGCATTTCAAGGCCATTGAAAAAAAAATCCACTTTTTTTAAAAAATGGCTTTAACCTAAAATAAAAATATGGCCAATTAAATTAAAAAATAAAATCGCATTTTTCGCATCACCAGAATTTCATGAGGATCATTTTAAAAAAAAGATCATGAAAAACTATCCATTGGATCTTGAGTTACAAACGTGAACCATACACATAAGCCAAATACTTAAAAGAAGGGATATCCTATATATATTTAGATGAAAATTAGGGACAGATATGGAAATATATAAAGCAATTAATAAACAACGAGAGTGGGGAGCCGCGGCCTTCGCCGCGAAATCAGTCAAAAAACCCGCATACGGTTTTCCGCGGATATCCGTTTCAAGATCGAAAATGAGTTAGCACACACCCCTGTAGGAAGGGAAGGAAAAAAGTTACGCCGTGTGACACCGGACGAAAAGTTGCGACTTAGGTAGAGTGGATATAACAAAAATAAGTACCGTTTTGCATTCTGTTGTTCAAATTCGGTCATTTTTTTACTATACGGCACAGCCTCCCAAATTCAAAGGGTAGGTGCCCATCAGGGGTGGGCGAGACTCGAAACTCGCGAGTCTCGGTATTTTTGACAACTCGAAACTCGAAAATGAGGCAAAAAAAAAACCGAGTTTCGAGCCAGACACCCCTAAGAATGCACTTAGTCGGCCGTGCCCGAGAGGGCGCGGGCCGGAGAAAATTTTTGGAAATTTTTAGTGAACATCCAACTTTTTCACGCAAAATTTTTGCCTGCGGCGCTATTTCGACACCATTTTTCTTCATGTATTTTTTAATATAATGCAAATTTTTATAGTAAAACCGCAAAAATTGAAAAATTCCCGCCTGCGGCGCAGATTTTTGGTTTTGAGTAAAGTTTTTTCTTGTGTTTTGGTAACTAAAAGTACTAAATTTGAGCTAAACATGTCAAAATTAGTGCATATTATTATATAAAATCGGCAGAAGTTGAACAATTTTCGCTTTCGAATACGTAAATTTGCAATATTTTGCCGAAAAAGCACAAATTTTCGGGAAATATTTAAAATTTTAAACAATTTTACCAATCATTCTCAAAAATTTCGCGGAACAGTCAAATTTTTCGAGGTCAATTCTTGGCAAGCAACTCAATGTTTATAAAAATTTTCGCCTGCGGCGCTATTTTTAGTTCATTTTTGCATTGTATCTCCCTATTGTTTAAAATTTCCGCCTATCTAGTCAATCACAGAAAAGTACCAAAAATTCATAGCAAACCCTAAAAAATATACCGAAAACATTTAGAAAATCGCCGAAGTATAAAAATGAAAAATTTTCATAAAAAACTGCTAAAAAGTAGTATAAATTTGAAAAATAAACAAAAACATGATAAAAAAGATAAATTCCAAAAAAAGCCTTACTTCGTCAAATTTGTTACACATAATAAGAATTATTAAAAACTTGCAAACAACCGGCAAAAAATGCAAAAAAATGACGAAAAAAATTTTTTGAAAAATTGCCTTAGAAAAATATTCCTCCAACTCAAACTCGAAACCCGAAACTCGAAATTTTTTTTCAACTCGAAACCCGAAACTCGAAATTTTTTTGCCAACTCGAAACCCGAAACTCGAATCGGGAAATCCCAAACTCGCCCAGCCCTGGTGCCCATGATTGGCCAACCCGTTTCAGGTATGAATCATCCTTTCTTCTTAAATTTTCAGAACTTACAAGGCATAATGGTGATTCATTAATGATATTCATTGC
The DNA here is from genome assembly GCA_022814885.1 of Ditylenchus destructor. Classification (NCBI taxonomy): domain Eukaryota; kingdom Metazoa; phylum Nematoda; class Chromadorea; order Rhabditida; family Anguinidae; genus Ditylenchus; species Ditylenchus destructor. Next base: position 5,426,992 of record JAKKPZ010000002.1, on the reverse strand, counting down.
TAATCCATGAATTTGAGAAGCTGGGCGTAAATGTAAAGAAGTGCTCATATTTTATTGTGTTATAGGACTAGTACTTAAAATTACAAGCGCCTACGGCGCTTGTAAAAGTGTGTAAATGGGGAAGCCTATTAGCTAGCAAAAGCACCGCCGCTATCGCGGCGTTTCGCGACGAAAAAAAAATTTTTGTCTAATAAATGGTCTAAAAAATTTTGTCTATATTTTGTCTAAATTTTTTGAAAATCTGTATCAGCACATCCGTACGAACATTTTAAGCTATCACTTGCCCGGAAATGACTGTTGAAAGTGGTCTAAACGTCAGTCCAGTGACGGACAGACAGACGGACACTGGCTTCTTAGTAAAGTAACATGAGAAAGAATGTGAAGTTTTTGAACAAATGTACAAAAAATGATTGGTGATCTAAAAATGGAATAATGACTGGCGATTATCCTCTCTGCAGGTCGGGAAAAATAAAAAAAGTTCTCATTTCCGGCCTGCATCATACAAAAAATAAAACCTGATCAAACAATTTCGCACATAATATTTGTTAAGTGATATTGGAATTAAGAAACTAATTTTGAACGATGAACACCGTTAGCATTGTAAAATCGGTCAATAGTAATTCCACGGATTTGAACCTAAAGAATTTCAAAAAGCCAAAAATTGTTTAAACAAATTTCCGGGCTGTACTATTACATTGAAAGAAAATTAAAACCCATTAGAACAATTTGGCCGTACCATCTCGATAAAAACATAGCCTGGCTAGGAGAGAAAATTAAGAGAATTAGAGTGTTAAGCACATAAAGGCGATTGAATTCCTGCGAAAAATGTGTTTATGTATTAATTCTAACATGAATGGTCAGGCCGGCGTTGTTGACGATGAAGATTTTATAGTAACTGATTTGAGCGCATTTCTTTCTTTGGCGGGCGCTTTTCACTAATATTACGCATACAGAAACCGTTAGTTTCCTTTTGTTACTTATTGAGGCTCAAACGAGCGTCTCCAGTCAATCAATTTTGAAGGTTTAAATAGGAACGACAGATTGGGACGAGCGGTGAAGAACTAAGAGTTCATTTAAAATGTAAGAATAATTTTGCTCAAAATTGTGAATGAATTAATCGCTAAATTTTCAACGTTCAATTTGGATTTATATATGCTCCCCTGAATTATTAGATGAGCACTTACTTAAGCGTGGTCGAAAGAGAGAAGGAACAATATAGAAAGAGGATTATTGTAAAATAAATATATTACAACTAGCCATGGGGGAGAGCCTTCGGCACTCGTACTTAGTTTTATACACGCGCGCTTTGCGCGCCCCGAAAATAGGCACCCCTAAGAATGCACTTCCAAAAAATTCGGGACAAACACCTTACCGACAAAATAAGCAGCCTTAAGAATGCAAGTTTAGGTACATTTAGGAACGTTTTATGCAAATTTAAACCTCAAATTCGGATTCCCCGCAAAAAGTTACCCTAAAATAGGTACATTTTCAAAATAAGCACCCCTAAGAAGGCACGTCTGTAAAATGAAATAAGCACCCCTAAGAATGCACACTCAAAATGTGTCCCCTGACATCCCCACAGCAGCCAAATACTAGTATAGGATCATACAGTATATACATGAATCATGCGATCGGTCTAAAAACAGACTTAAACGAATTAGCTAAGCAAAGCCGATTTGTAATTCGAAATACAAATTTTAAGTCGAAGTATTATTCAGTTTTCATAAAAACCGGAAATTTGACCACATTTGTAAAGCATACATTACCGAACAGTGTTTTTCCTTTCTAGAGTGAGAGTACTGAATCTTTATCTTGAATGACGTCATCGTTAAAATGGAACGTTGTTTGAAAAATTTGTTAGTACGTTTTGCCATTAACTTCTTAAAATATTACGCCATAATTTATTGGTACATTCTATCGAATTTTTCATAAAGAACGCTTAACTAATGTGGTCTATTCCAAGACTAATATAAGGCTACTGCACTATTTAGATGTGTTTCAGCTGAGTCACACTAATTAGAACCAAACAAAATTTTAATAAAGAAAATTTCACAACACATGAGTGATAAATAACAGAAAAACATTTGATAAAAACAGTCAATGTATTGATTCAAAAATATTTTTCTAGACCTTCTGCTGGGCCAATTTATCGAACATGCCAGCAAAGCGCTTTCGTTCTTTTTCACGAATTTGCGCCAGGAGATCCTTGCATATTTGAATTTGTTGCATAGCAGCCTTGTTCTCTGATTCCAGTTCGAGAACTTTGTTATAGACTTCGATGGCATCCTCATAATCCTTGCGCTGTTGAAGGGCCTATAATGTAACACTAATAGTATCATTCCCTCTACTGTCATTTATATTTTGGTACGGCTTATGATCCGGTAAAAATGGTAACTTACTTGTGCTTTTCTATATAACGCTTTAATATGACCAGGCTTCTTCTCGAGGACCTTGTCGCAGAGTTCAATGCATTTAGATGTCTCGTTGAGCTTCAAATTTGCCAAAGAACTAAAATAATACTTTTTACATCAAACTTGGTTTACATCAATCAAAGTTTTAATTTACCTGTTCAGCAACCCCGCGATGTACATATCCTTGAACTTTTCTTCGTATTGTTCTGGCTCAGAACACTTACCGTGTTCCAACAGCGAAGTGATTATGCTGTATTTTGTGAGAGCGAGATGAAGTTGACCTTCGTTCAGGAACATCGTGCCACGCTAAAATTATTTTAGAATAATTGCTATACGCAAAATTTGTATTGTCATATGGAAACTATGTTACATCTTTGGCCTTTTGAGCCATGTCAAGCTTCTCAGCATCAGACAGCTCCCAATTCGCTTTAGTCTGAAAGAAAAGCGTCATTTAGTAAACTAATTCTGATTTGCAAACTGAGAAATTATACAGCAAATAAAAGTTGTTTTATATATGTTTAAATTATACAGAAAAAGTTGTTAAATAAACACATCAGTGAATATTTAAATAATTTGATCTCTAAATCAATAAATAGTAATATGAATTACTTTAATTTTCCGTTATAATAAAATCATCTACATTTCAGACTTAATATAATACCGTTTTTTCTCTTGAGTAAACCCCCCTCCTGAAGTAAGCCCCCTCCTGAAGTAAGCCCCCCCTAGAGGGGGGTTGAAAAATATAAGCCCCCCTCTAATATACGCCCCCCCAAAGTAAGGTTTTTTACATTAAAATGCTCTTTTTTACATATATTATCTGTTTAAATACATTCGTTGAATAAAATATCAATGGAAATGAAAAGGAAATGTGTTTGAACAAATTCTTTCGTTTGCTGAATTTTCAGGAAATGATTCTTCAAAACCATAGGGTCCCCCCTTTGGTTTTTTTGGGCAAGTAATTATTTAAAGAAAATTTTTTGCCGAAAAACCATAGGGGGGACCCTATTGATTTTTTTGACAAATTTTTCAGAAAATTATTTTTCGAAACCATAGGGTCCCCCCTATGGTTTTTTGGCAAATAATTTTCTTTAAAAAATTCTTTGCCAAAAAAACCATAGGGGGGACCCTATGGTTTTGAAAAATCATTTTCTGAAAAATTTGTCAAAAAAATCAATAGGGTACCCCCTATGGTTTTTTGGACATTTTGCTAAAAAATTCGAAAATTTTTGACGATTTTGACAAAAATTTCAAAAAATTTTCCTCGCAGGCGGAGCCGGCGAGGAGTTGAACAATGTAAGCCCCCCTCCTAAAGTAAGCCCCCCTCCTGAAGTAAGCCCCTCCTAGAGGGGGGGTTGAAAAATATACGCCCCGGGGTTTACTCAAGAGAAAAAACGGTATATACCTTCTCAAAGTCCTTTAAGAACAAAGTGAAAACGATTTCTTGATTTGGGCCAAGACCGAACTCTGGTGGTGAATTGGATCCATAGGTGAACTTGTTTCCTTTCAAAACCACCCGGCCTAAAAATTGGGCAGTAAATTAACTTGTTAATTATCAACACTGACTTACATTTTTCTGATTTGTTCACCCTTCTAAGAGCTCGATCGACGCCTTCGGGGAGCTGATGGAGAGAACCCTCGCCCAGAATGAATTCCACTTCTTTATCAAGAAACTGACGGCCATTGGAGAATCCAACAGCATGAACTAAAGCCTAGTGTTATATTTGAGGCAATTAAAGTATTTTTCAACTCTCTAACTAATATTTTTCTTCCTAAACGAATTCCTGAAGCAATGAATATTGACTTTATAACAATCTACATAAATTTTACGTTGTAATTATGTAAAATAAACTTCTTTCCCACTTCTTCCTATCGGTTTCGAATATACATACCCTTGACAGTAGCATTTTCCGCCGGGTTATTGTAATTCTCGCCCTCAACAATGATCGACTTCGTAATGCTGCCATCTCTATCCGGGGAAATATCCTCGCCCTCCCAGCTAAGCAACTCCACGTTGAATACCAAAGTCGCTCCTCCGGGAATTTTCGGCGGAGAACCACTATCGCCGTACGCGTAGTCAGCGCGACACTCGAGGTCAGCTACTTCACCTTTGTGCATTGAAGCTACACCAACATCCCATCCCTGAATATTTAACTTTAGAGATAAATGTAAATATTATTCATGCATATTAAATTAAGTTGAAATGCTCGTGACTAACCGAAATAGGCGTTACAGATAAAATCGAGAATTTATCTGTTTAAATGTAAAATTGACATAACCAAAGAAAGTGAAAATTTTAATTGCTTCTTGCTTCAATATTCATGACCGTACTAACTGTAAACATTCTTTGAGAAAGTTGTAATATTTTGACGGAACACATATTTTCGAAAAACATGGAAAGAACATTTCGTAATATATTTTAGGAATGTTGCGAATAATTCATTCATGTGACTTCATAAAAAATCAGATACCCAACGTGCATCCTTATACATCATGTTGGAGTCAATTTGCTTAGCTATTCAGGATTATTTTGGTTAGTTTTATAATTTTTCCAGGAAATTAATTAGAACCTTGATAACTTGGCCTTTGCCTAGTGTAAAATGGAACGGCTCATTGCGGTCACGGCTCGAATCAAACTTCTCGCCGGAGTCTTTGAGAGTTCCAACGTAGTGAACATAAACAGTGTCTCCTTTGGAGGGCTTGCCTTGATTCGGATCACCGACTTTAATGATTGTTTTTTGTATTCCGCCATCCTAAAATCGCCAATGTTTTGTTTAGAATATAAAATAATTTAAAATGTATAATCTTTAGCTTATGCTACTAGGATCAATATTTTGTTGTAAAAATGCCTGTAATAAATAAACGATATCCAACGGCTATGGGTAAAAACAGTCCCGCTAAAACAGACCCGGTAAAAACAGTCCCGGGTTTTTCGGACTATTTATTGGGCTAGCAAATCTCAAACTTAAGCTCTGAGTAATAGCTTAAAATGACCGTAGGACTTAGTCGAACAACTTAGGCTTAGGTTTAAGCTTAGTCTTAAGTTTAGACTTAGTTTTAGGCTTAAGAGTAAGCTCAGAAACTTAAGTTTGAGCTTACTCTTAAGCCTAAAACTTAGTCTAAACTTAAGACAAAGCTTAAACCTAAGCCTAAGTTGTTCGACTAAGTCCTACGGTCATTTTAAGCTATTACTCAAAGCTTAAGCATGAGATTTGTTAGCCCAATAAATAGTCCGAAAAACCTGGGACTGTTTTTACCGGGACTGTTTTAGCGGGACTGTTTTTACCCATAGCCTATCCAACACTTATATTTATTTTACATAACATAAAATTTCTGCTTTTATTATTAACTTATTAAACTTTTGGTCACGACAAAAAAGGCCAAAATATTTTCACTCATTTTATTGTCTCATGATATAATATCTTTATATGATAGGTAATTTTATGTTAAAATAAATAAAAGTATGTGTTATGCTTCACTAACATTGGCGCATGTTTACGATTGTAAGCGAAGCTTTACAGATATTACAAATATCCCATGCTTGAGTGAAAATAATCATTATATGTGAATGGTGTATAAATTAATTCGATATATAACAGGAATACCATAATAATAATTATTAAAATATACCTTGCTTATGTCAATAGGCGCAGAAATCTCCGATGCAGACATCTTCGGCTTTGCAAACGAGAGATATGAAGACGATTGAGATTACTAAAAATAAAGTGGATTAATATTGTATTACGATACATAGACATATGTAAATTGGAAATGAATATGAAGTACAATTTATATGGATCGCAAGTAGCGCAGTTGGTTTCTGGAAATTTCTCGACCGGTTGAATGTCAGTTTGAATTTAACCATTATATGAAATTCTAAAAAAGACACTTCGTTTTAGGATATTTCGTATTCAAACTAGTAATGATGTCTTTGTTTCTTCAGTGTTCAGTAACACAACAATAATAACTAGTTAAATTATTTACAGAAGAATCCAGTAAAAATTAAATTGCTTATGCCAGAAAGCACAGAAGGTCACACAGAAGATTGCAGAAAATAGAAATTTCCAGTAAACCTAAAAATGGTAAAGGAGTAGAGGCGTAGCGCTAGTAAACACCAAAATTTGAAGAAGAATAAAGAATACTTTATACTAAATTCATTTTATGTTTCAAATTTGTACTAAATTCTACAAATAGAATGCTTGATTTTTATATGCTTACAAACTCGGCTGAAACAAATTTACGAACAATTCAAAATGCTTTATTCGATATAGAATGTGAATATATTGTGTGAGGATTTCAATTTCAAATTTATTCGTATGACATATAACGCAACCAACGGTAAACCAAAAATATCTGATTTCAAGGTGTCAAATGTTTTGGATAAATAATTTTCGGCTTGAAGTTCACATGATCGTCCGCAGCAACATCCGAAAAATTGTGGGTTACCGCTTCCAATTTTCTCAGTCGACACTCTCGGTCCTCTGCCAAAACCAAATTGGCTGCCCGGTTTACGATACTTTGCATCGCGTGAAGGTAGATTACCACAGCTGCAGTGAATAGAAACAATCCAAAGGTGATTTGAAGAGCACGTGCTTCATCGGGTATTGATGGATCAGTTAGGAACTGTGTATAGCGTTTAGGCATCACGAACATCAATATGACCAAAACTGCCATAATGAAATCCATGACTATTGCACAGACGAACTAAAAACAATTTTTAAAAACAAGATTTTTAAAAATTTTTGGTCAAATTTTTTAAATTTCACTTTTCCACGAGAAACTTTAAATTATTGTTCGGCCATCCGCGACCTAACGGGGGTAGTCGGCGATTATTAATGTAAAAATTTAGTGCAAAATTTTGACAGATATATTTTACTAGAAAAATGAATTTATGGACGAAATATTGAAAATATCAAAGATACCTTTTTAAAGAAAACTACTGGTTGTCTAAATTTAATTTTTGTTAATCCCTCTAAATAGTATGCCAGTGAGATGACGATATTTTTGTATCTCCCTGTGCCGGGCTCCGTTCCGGGCAAGTTTGGTGTCAAAATGATCCTTTGGCTTGGGGCATCCCGGGAAAATTATTCCCGTCTTGGGAATTTCAGAAGTTGCGCGAGTTATGGACTCTCGAAGTTTGCCTAAGGCCATATATGGCCAAAATCGGGAATTTCGAAACCAGCCCCGGGGGTTTTCGATGGTGCTGAGTCCGAATCCGGGGTCAAAAAAATTATCGGGGAACCCCCGGGGTACGAATTTATTCAAAATTATTTTTCTAAGGTTTCTGGGCGTTTGCGATGCTGATTTTTTGTACCGGGGAATTTCGCGTGCGGGGAATCCGATTCCGGGGTCAAAGAATTTGTCCGGGGTACGAAAAATTTTTTTTTATTTTGCCAAAAGCATGCTGAACTTAGTTCGAGCGGCCAAAGGCCGCGAGTCTCACTGACAAAGCCACTGAGGGCATACTGAGTTCTGTGGTCGGGCGCGGAGCGCCCGACCTTCTTCCTTGGAATGTGAGGGAACTTGGAACAGTCCACTAACGCACCCAGGGGGGGGGGTACTGGGGGTACGTACCCCCGCCCCCAAAATGGGAAAATTTGAAAAAATGAGTGTAAATCAGCGCAAATTTGGGCAAAAATTTGGCCGGTACCCCCCCCCCCCAAATCCAACAACCGGGGGTCCCAAAAATCCGGTACCCCCCAAAATGGCCATTTCCACTGAAACATACCCCCCCCCAAAAAAAAATCCTGGGTGCGTCCCTGGAACAGTCCCGAAGGGACTGGCACACTATCTTTTCCTCGTATAACATATTAAAGAATACTTTTATTCCCGATACAATGTTTTAAGGTAGGTATTATATGTCAAAATACATGCGCATAATAATCCTGCCATACTAAAGTAAACTTACATTCCAAATGAGGTAAGGGATGAAGAAAGCATAAATTCCGTTTTTATTTCCATACAGTGCCATGAATTGCAACGAGCATGAAACAAACACTAAGACTTTAACGTTGTAGGACGGTATTGTCAGGCTCCATATCCCTTTGCCAAGGCACTCGAAGAGCATCATTACAATGAGAAAGATCTGAAATTTAGAAACATCTTTGTATTTTCTGAATAATTAAATTCGAAAGTAAATATTTTTCTATGTCAAAGCTATCATTAATATAACTTCTTTAAAAAAACTACAACTCCCGGAGAGAGTTCTACTATACCTGAATCCAATCGCGTTCCCTTAAGTGATTCTTAACAATGCGCATTGTTGTAAGGGTTGACTTCGGCTACTAAAAAAAAATTAACTGAAAAGGAAAGTCAATTGCGAATGGTGTTTTGAATGTAGCGGTTCAAACATCGCGGGTCAATATCTAATCAAATAAATCCTGTCAAAAGTGTGAAACCTAAGAAGCGACTGAGAAACTTGAATTATCTCAAGTTATAATGCACTCTAATATAATAATGTATTTGTTGCGGAAAAGCTTAGAAATTATAAATACGTTACAAATTTATTTATAGAATAATTTGACACATATATTTCGAATAATAAGACAAATTTGCACTCATAGAAAATAGATTGCATGAGATATAGAGATTGACACTTTTATGAGAGTGAAAACAACATCGCAAAGTGATTTTAACGTCGAAGATACGGAACATAATTCGAAATACCGTAAAGCAGTACCTATAAAGTATAAAAATACATTCAAATACTTAAACTGCAAAACAATTTTGTACAAAACCAAATCTAGGCTCCGTTTCCGAATTTGTCGTTTACACGATTGGTGGCCTCCTCTTTCATCAATCTGTAGACTCTGGTGCCTTTTCTATGGATCACATGAGAAAAGAAAGCCGCCATAAAAGCCATCAAGAGCATCGCAAAAGTGATTTGACTGTATTTGTTCTCGAACGAAGACATGAACGGTAGCTTAGCAAGCAGGTTGGTGTAGAACGGAGGCATGAACAGAAGCAATCCGGCGAGGAAAAGACATGAGAGGTCGAGAATAAACACCCAGATCGCCTGTAAAATATTGGTTTCGATATGATAACGTCCCGATTCTAATTTTTACTACATCGGTTCCAGTTTTGTCAGTCAATTTATTGTGTCATTAAATTATTATCGGGTTTTCGGTTCTTCAGCTCTACCGAAAATATTGAAAAGTTCAAAACTAACTTTACAATGTAAATTGGCATTAACCATAAAGTATAATCGAAATAACGGTCAGATTTTGTCATCTTTTCTGGAACTTCGTCATTTCAAAAAACTAAGTAAATTAAACAAACTTACCGTAAATACTCTAATTACTACGCTGGGGACATATATTTTTTCGTAAAGGTTTTCTAAAAACATTTTTAATTTCAAAGCCATGTTTTCAGTGACAAAGTTTTGGCATTGTGGTTTTTCTTACGTATCCCGACGCGATCTACAGGAATATGCACTTAGTTTTGGTCGGGCTAACCCGCAAGTACGTTTGGCATTCTGTTGGGGGAGAGGGGACTATTAGAGAGGGCGGAGTAATTAGAGGATTTACGGTAAATAAAATCCACCTACATTGTAGAGTAAATAAGGCAAGAGAAATCGGTGATCTCCGAATTTGTGTCCAAATATGAAGCAGATCGGGAATATCAAGCTTAATCCCACGCCTCGAGTGAACCAAATTTCCGGAACAGCTAGAAAGAGAATGGCCTTGTAGAGCATTTCGATTCCCAAAAGCTTTGTCACGGATGCCTGAAATTTCACAGAATCATGAAAACAATGCGTAAAAGAGCTTACCTGCGTTTTAACTTTATTCCATAATTTCTTAATCAAATTGGTACAACGATTGTTAGTCACCACGCAGTCGTCCACCATTTTGCTGTCTGGAAAATAATTGACTATAATTTGCATGTTAAAATTGCACGCGCGACTTCATATCGTGACATTCATTCGAAAAACAGTGAGTAAATTCTCAGAAGTTTATTACGCAGTGTATTTTATGAGCAACTTGGGACCTATTACATATGGCAGCTCATTGTATGCCGGAAGCTAAATCCGTGATTTGATGACTTTGATGTTCGTGGGATTCAAGAATGATTAAAATAAAAATCACATTCTTATTTCTGAAAACGAGTGATTTGGAAGATTGAATTCATTTAGTGCGGAAAACAGTAAGAGTTAATTTTGAAAATATAAATGCCATTCGGTGAATTAAGGAATTATAAATAAATTATCGAATAAATACGTCAAGATAAATGTGCTAGAAGCGAGATAGATTGAAGAGGGACAATTGATCACAACTTAATTTATCCGAACGGAACAGAAAAGTAAATCTCGAAATTAATTTTTACCCACATAGAGTACCAACAATTGTTATACGAAATAAGACATGAGATCAATAATAATTCTCATTGTTAAGTGATATGATGTTCCAATTCTGGAAAGAATGTCGGATGAAAGCAAGCAAAAATCTTGAAATGCGGATGGTCAGTCGTTTTAGCGAAGCGTTTATTTGTAATATAAACCGCTACAAACCGACAAATGCATTGGGATGGAGACACAAAGTGTCTCTTTATTATCCGCCATGCCGGTAATTGCAGTTAACTTAAACGGATTTTTTAAACTTTTCTCACTACATATAGAACTTATTTGTAAAATGTGAGTGATGTTTAACAAATTAATTATGCAAACTATTTTATCATAGGTGAGGTTAAAGGACCTGAGGTTCATTAAATTTAAACCAATAAAACATGAGACACTAAATCTTGATTACATGCTCCAACTGAGTACGGATTTTGAAAGACAACATTTTACACTGAATGGATTGCGTGTTTACGAAGAATGATTAAAAAGAAAATTGCTCGCCTTTTCACACCCCGCCTCCAGGCCCACAACTTTCCCGATGCTATCACGCTACCTTGTGAGAATGCTTCCGTGATTTTTATCCCTGATTTTTATATAATGAAAAGCGGACAGCTTTCGGTAAATACCGAATCGATATTTAGTGCATAAATTGCATTGTAAAATTGAAGAACACAAATTTCGGATTTACAAAATGCGTCTACGTATTTACTTAAAACGTTTAATGCGTATAAAATGGCGTAGAAAAGAGTTCCGACAGGGCAAATGGCGATTTTAGGCTCTGTTCAGCATCAGGAAAAAGTCTCCTCTAATAGGGAAAAGTGTTGACTGTGAAAATTTTTACTCTAATAAGGCCCCACTCAAATTTTTTTACTAATCTCTAGAGGAGACCCCTGCCGAGCAATCCCCCTCATTAAAAATATAGCGACCCCTTTTAACCCCTTTGGCATGCAATTATGTTTTGGCGCAAATTCAAATCGCCATTTGCCCTGTCGGAACTCTTTTCTACGCCATTTTACTATGTTTTTTTCACCGGACATAGCCTTGTTATTAGAAATCGCAGTTGAAAATATTCATGTTACCAAAATATCCATGTATCATTGCTCAGCTTACCATTATTTTTACTAATGGTCCCTAGAAAAAATCCCAGTATATGCTGACATTGTATCCATTGATATGGCACGAAATTTAGTTCCAATGTGACGCATAGACAAGAAAAGTTTTATGAATCTGTATGCAGACTACTTTTAACCGACTCTTGATGTAAATCCGTCTCCAATTTTTACTGTAACCACGTGATAAATTAGTTACTAATTTGTAGCGCAAAATGCATATTACTGTGTTTTATGAAAATAACTGTTACGGATGTAAAAATTATCATACGTTCATAAAATAAGACAATAATTTGTCAATTTCCCTGGAGAAATTAAAGGTAATAAAATTTCGCACACTGAAATAACAACAACACAGTTACATTTGATAATTTAATTTTATTCACAAAGATGAACAAACTGAATAGAATTATCAAAATTTTAAAGAATTAAAATTGAGCGTGTATATGGTTCCGCTTTCTTTCTTTAGTTTCTTCGCTTCACAATGAAATTTTTCACCATCGATGTAACATCGGGAGTCGGAGTGCCTCCAATCTTCTCTTGTATCATCGAATAGAGTTGACGAGTACGCAATTCGATAAAATGAGAGTAGATTGCCAAACCAATGAAACCAATCCCAAGCAAAATAATGACAGCCGTATCTTGGCGAACATATCCAGAATGTGATTCCACGTAGGAAAAGGCGTTACTGAATATATAGCATGTTGCGCATATGTCAACCACTAATACACGGAAGACCTGAAGAAGGAAATGTTTTATGCTTCTACATGCAACAGACAAAAAAAATTTAGGTTGGAGATTTATTATCTTCTTTTGTTAAAAAATAAACCAAAATTTTAGGCACCGCAAGTTCCTTATCTTTTGCTATGTCTACGCAAGTGGGGGAAAGGGGGATGGGATTTTGTATTTTTCTATCGCTTTTACTGCACAAAAATACTCTCTCATTCCCCCGGCGGATTCGCTTTGTGTAATGGTGAAAAATCAAATCGATTTGATTTTCTAGAACAAAGGAGTTTGTTTTGGAATAACAAAAATGAAATTGTCTTCTCTGCACAGAGCATTTTCGCACAGACATCAAATTTTGGTTGTGTATGCCATTGTGTATGTCGACAAAGACATGTTTTATGTCTGCTTTACAACGCTTTTTCTTCGGGGGATTGGACGAGAGAGTACAGCGCTGTGATTAAACTATAAGAAATATACAAAATCCCCCGGGGGAATCCCCACGTGCGTAGACCTAGTGTTTCGAATGGCTGTGTCGTTTAAGTGTCGTGTTTACAGTTTCAAATTGAAGTTAAATAAGGGTCGCATTTCCAGAAGATATTACCAATGATTATTTTGAATTACTATATAGTTTGCGACGTATCAAACGTAATCAAATTAACCGCACAGCTATTTAAGTAGAGTAACTATCTATACAACCCGGAAATCGAGGAACTTACATTGATAACCATTTGAGGCCAGCAAAATCGGGGTTTTCGCTTAATAAATCCGTAAGCGCAACAAAGCGGAATGCTAACGATCACGCAGATGAAACGCACAGCCCAGGCATCTTTCAGCAAAAAGAAGAGAAGAACCACACCGAGCACGTCGACAGTGAGGAATAACGAGACATATTTCTGAATTTTTTACGTATAGATTAATCTTCAGTTAGAAATATAATTTGTTTAGCAAATCTCATCTCTGCTCTATGGTCTAACTTCACCCACAAAACGATACAAAACACAAATTTGTAGCGTGAACTTCACTTTTAACACTGTACAACAATTTTTCTATATAAGCAAATTAAGAAACAGATCGAAATAATATAAAAGCAACATAATTATTTCCGAAAACTTTTGAGCAGTTGTTGCAAATTGATTAAACTTTAGTTTAAATCTAGCTAAAATAAATTTTAAAAAGCTCATACCAAATATTTATATAACGTGCATTTATTTAACCTATTTTAGACTATAAATGAAAAACTAACATAAAGTGTCTGTTGGCGTTCCTTTTTCTTCTTTGCAATGAGAAAATGGTCAAATTCAGCATGAAGACATTTTCTGTCGGCCTCATCGGTTATAACGGGAAGCGGCTGAGCTGACATACGGTTGAAAACACTTTTTTGAAATATGAAAGTATTCCTGAAAACGAGAAAACTGTAACAGATAAAGTTTGGATTCAAATAATATAATTAGCATGACTAATAAAAAACAAAACTATGTATGTACCGCAAAAAAATGTCCAGTATCTGCCAAATTTACCACGAAATTGCCTCAGAGGTCAATCGGCCTACTCTCGAGAGTAGGCCGATTGACCTCCGTTCAATTTCGTGGTAAATTTGGCAGATATTGGACATTTTTGCGGTACTATATACCCCTTAGGGGCTACAACTTAATATTTACAGAACTCAGAATGGTGATAATGTACCTAAGTTACCATGGTTTAAACTGAACGGGAGTCAAACGTTCCGGGGGTCAATCATCTCGAAGTGTATTGCACAAAAGTAACCCCGTTTTTTAGATTTCAATATTATGTCTGCCCCAAACCCAGATTTTTGGCCTAAACTTGACACCATAAATGCAGATTTTCCCAGTTAAAATATTATAGGGGAAAATAATTACATTAAATGCAGGCGATTATTGGAACACAAAATTGGAATGCAATAGTAACAGTAAAATATTTTATCGCAGGTAAAATTTTTTATAAATAATTTCTTGAAAAGTTTTAGGGCCATGTTCGACGCTTTTATTTTCTCGTACTTTTGAATTTTTTGGGACCCCGTACTCCTAAATACGCACTGGACAGATTTGTCTGGTTATACCTATACACTAACCGTCTTAGACCATATAAATATGAAAAGAGCTATATTTGAATGCGAATATGCTGTTCTGTCGAAAAATTTGTTATCAGACTGGGATATCTCTGACTAAATTTCGTAAAAAGTCCGTTTCAAAGAGCCATAGAAAAGAGATCGATTCGGTACTTAACGGCGAATGACCGATGGGAACATAGTATATATTCCATCGCCAAACATTTAAAAGAAATTTGTTTTTCAATTCCTTTCTCTGTAAAAAATATCCGCAAAGGACGACTACAGGCAATGTTTATCGAGATGTTCAGAATTGTGCATTACAATTGTTGCTGTTAACTTACTCAATGTATAAAGAAATATGTAATGTGATATGGGAAGCATATGTATTCACAGCACATTTTCTAAAGAATTATAAGCTAAGAGGTTTATAGATGACTAGTAAAGAAAGCTTTGCTCTGAATTTTAATTTGTTTTCAAAACCATTTTCCGAGTTTTAAATATTTTGCAAGCTGCTAAATTTAATGCACCTTGATTCGAAAGTTGAGTTTTGATCTTGGCTATTGTTCTGGCTTTGGCCGTTGAACGCAAACACCTTTGGCTCCAATGGTACAATACGTTGTACAATTGCATACAAAATTTTGTTTATTAGAATGGTTATGAATATTACACACAATTAATCAGACATAATAGATAGTCATACCTCGTTATAACCCCCTCCGGCACCGGGCCCAAGGAGGTTATAACCGGGGTGGGATAAGGGAAAATTTTCCAAAGGCAAAAATGGTCCAAAAACGCCCAAAACGGTTTTCTGTATTTTTATGCTATTTTGACCATTTTTATACAGTTTTTTCATTCAAATTACACTATTCATATGTTCCTTAATTTGGAGCAAAATTAAAGGAAATTTGAGAAAAATTTTCATGTGGTACCCCTTTTGCTTTTTTTTCTTCCGACCCTCCCCAGAGCCAGAGGGGTTATAAGCGAGGAAGGGGGTTATAACGGGGAAAATCCTTTGTATTTTTTATTTGGGTCCAGTTCCGGGCTCAAAGGGGGTTATATCCAGGGGATTATAACGAGGTTTGACTGTAATACTAAATTAGCTACTCATGTTCAGTTGTGGATCGCCGTTCTCTCCCGTGCAGTGAACTCCGCTGTCGTTTCATTGTCGTTTGTTGTCCGGTGATTTGTTTCCTCCCAATCGTATGGATCATCATCGCTAATTCTTCTTTCACGACATGCCTTTAAATAAACATTACATAATATCTTTATAGGCTTTCGAATCATGACTACTATGTTTCATTAAATATATTTTACCAATTTAATTTTCAGGCTAAATTTTAGGTGAAACATTTGACATAGTGACAATAAATTCTTTTTACCCAAAAATTCATTTTCATTATCTGCTTCAGTCATTTTAATAAGTGTTAAAAATATTTATACGAGCAGGCTCAAGCTTGATCTGACATTTACCAGACATTTTATTCTTACATTCCGTAACTTTGCTATGAAGTCGCTGTAATTTGGTTCAGAAGTGAAGGTCATTGCATCGATTAGGTCCAATATATCACCAAATACGCCGGGGCAATTTCGTAAAAATTCTGCGCGTTTGAGTGTGCGAGCGACAATTTTCTGAGCATGCACTATGTCGCGTTCTAAAATAAAATATTAAATAGAACCCCATAACATAGTCATAAATGTTCCTACACCACTTATACGATGCTCAAATAAACCCCCGACAAGGTTACGGATATATAAATTCGGTATATAAATAAAAGATCGCTAAATGAAGGACCTTTAAAGGTAAACGTTTACATCGTCTTAACGAAACGAAATTCTAACATATCACTTCGTCTTCGCAATCATATAACCCTTCGTATCTTATATTTTAGGGAAACAACCTTAGGCTTATAATGCAAACGTGGGATGGTTTAAACCCGGCCTAAAGTTCCAAAAAGATGTCTTACATTAGCTTTAGGCTGAGCTAGTTCAAAATGACCAATGGAGAAGTAATGATCGCCCACCGAAGAGACAATTTATATGAGTGTATATATATTAATGTACTATTAGTTGAATATGGTCTTCATATTTGACAATTACTAAACACAGAAAAAACTAACTTCTTTCATTGGACCAGGGTAGACGTCCAGTTACGCATTCCACAACCATATACAGCCAACTCTCAAGGTCGTCCTTCCTTGATAAGTCCATTCTTAGATGACATTGCAATGAACCATAGCGGTATGTTCCTCTCCATCCGACTTGTCCTCGTGATGGTATCAGATGTCCAAACTAAGGAAAGATTACTCACACAATCAAGAATGAGTGATAAATTCTCATATTATCAATATGCTCAAATATTTGACGCGCATCAGCTTATAACTATTTGGCACTCTACTGAGGAGTTCAACCCGATGGTAGCCTATTCGCACTCACTATCTAGAGCTCTGAACGAAATAATGGGGTTAATTTTTACTAGCTAATAAAAAATTACTAAATCGCATATATTAACAAATTTTAAATGGAAAACCGATGCCTCATCCTCTCCATCTTTCTTTTATTTAACAAATTTTATGCTCTCAGAAGCGAAATTATTTCATTAGAAAAAAAATTACCCTATCTATGTAGCGGCGGCACAGCCCAAAGTCCACTATATAGATATGCCGCTCCATATTGGTTTTGGAGAGTCCAATAACGAAATTGGAAGGCTTTACATCACGGCAGATGAATTTGCATCGAGTATGAAGTTCACAGATTGCCTAAATTGTTTTTATTTACATGAATATACTATATATAGTATATTATAATCGAATTTAATAATAGAAACTATTACACTAATTTTTTCCTAAAATTGACAGTATACGCTAATTCAAAAATATATGCCTATAACAAGGCGATTTCTATCCAATAAAAACGAAGTTGATAAAACTCACATCAATTGTTTGAAGCGCAATTCTGAGAGATGTGCTCATCGTGAAAATGGCGCCTTCTCGATCCTTGCGTATCTTATATAGATCTTGGCCCAATAGCGTCATAATTATGAAGCGATACTTCCGCGGTTTTGTCCCCTAAAAATTATAAACCTTTTCCTCCTAATTACTATTTATGGGGTGGAAATCAGTGATAACCTCGCAGAGCAGCAAAATGCAGGACTTTATATAGTCAAAATTGGTTTCTAATTGTTAGTTGATCAAGAGAATTAATCAATGACAATTGGTCAAAGCAGTTAGATGTTATGTTATCACAGTAAAGTTGCTTACAAAATCAATGAGCTTCGGGAATCTTCTACAATCCAGATTGCGCGCTGTTTGTAAGACATTCACCTCCGTCGCCTGCATATTCCCTTCCCAACGTTCGATCTTGGCTGCTGCTTGCCGAAGCTGCCCTCTTAAAAGGTCCTTGTTTAGATTAAAATTTAAAAAAATATGCCAAACCAACAACTTACTCTTCCAGGTATGAGGCGCAGAAAACGGTGCCGAATCCTCCTTCGCTGAGTGCGGATTCAAGACTATAACGCCGGCCTAAAGATAAAAACCACTATTAAGAATTAAGGCATCCCAATTTCCATAGTATTTGGAACTCAGTTTTGTTAATTTTATTCATTAACATTAAAAACCCTATCCTTCTGTTTGCGTGTAATTACAGCTTCGTCACACTAGCGTATACCTCGATTAGACTAATCCGGCTAACAATGGTATCACTCGAAAATTCCACTGCCCCTACTAGCTTATAATTCAGGATTCACTGTCTTTGTTTTCTGTGCCTTTGGGGAACCCCCAAATTTCGCTTTGAAAAAGAAAACAAATCAAGGGAATTTTTCTAACCATGTACCTTAGTAGGTAAAGAAGAGAGTACCCGCGTCTACGCCGCGGGCCACGCCCCAAATCCGGTATTTTCCGGATTTCCGGAAGCCATATCTTCCGGAAAACGCAAATGTTCCCAGCGAGACCGGTACCAATCGTTTTGTCTCGCCGAGAGGAAGCGATTGGTATATCACACGCCCGGATCCGAGCTCCGATTAGAAAGTTTCCTTTGTAGAAATCCCCCTAAAACTGAAAAAAAGACGTTTTCTCGCTTTTCGTGGCGGGACCACCCCAATTCTGACATTGACAACCCCCTAAAATCATGGGTATTGGGGGGTGTACTCGCGAGTTTGGGGTCCGGGAGTGTCAAAAAGCGGGAGATTCTGCTCCGGGTCCTGTGACACAGTGCGCCTTAGAGGGACTCGATTAGTAACCTGAGAGACATTTTTAAGAATTTTCAAACAATGCTCACAGAATAGCAGCAACTTTTTTGCTAAAATCGCCCTATACCAAAGGGCGAAATACTATATTAGGATTTACTAAGAAATACACACATTATCTTCTTCGATCATTAAATATGCAAAATACTAGGAGAAACGTTAGTCATTAAATATTTTAGGTAAAATGTTGAATTAATGTTTTTGACAAAATATATTTTTAACCAAAATACAGTTATTTTTTTATGTTAAAAAACAGAGCACCTGTCAAGTTGCTTCTGACGACGGTGTTCACTTTCGGAGTCGATGTTTCGGTATCTGTGGACGATGTGGAGTCATCATTTTCGGTTTCTCGTTCAGCCATGAACAGCTCGTTCCACAATGGTCAAACGCAGAGGTAATTGCACTGAAGAAGGAAATAAATCCTTCGGTATGATTATTGGAATGTTTAAAATCAGGACCGTGTCCAGAAACTCTATGTTCCTCCTACGCTATTTAGTGAAGAACGCAATCCTTTCTATTATACCCTAATACAAAAGTTCCATTTCTCTGTGGGGGTGTTTGATGCCAATTGTTCCGGATTATCCAGCATACAGATCGGGGCGAGTGATAGCTCAATCGATAGGTCTCGAAAAGTTAGGCCCGGGAAAATTGTCGGAACCAAAATTTGAATATTTGAATTCGCGCCAAAACGCAAAAACGTGTTTTTAAGGGTTTTGGCAGGGGGAAGTGATGTTTTTTATGTACCCAATCGAATCCTGAGGCGATTCTGGACCACTTTGCTTTTTACACTTTTTGATTTGGCGCATTTTTGAAAAAAAGCCACTTTTTGGCCAAAAAATCGGGTTTTTTGATGCAAACTGTCTACGGGTCTGATTTTTGGCATCCGGGGGTTTTCGGATGCGCTGATCACGAATCTGACGTCAGATTCGAGTTTTGAAAATTTGAATTCGCGCCAAAACCGAAAAACGTGTTTTTAAGGGTTTTTTTTTTTTGGGATATACGGGGGCCTGAGGCTCACCCCGCGACTGAGCCGAAGCTCGATTTTTGCTCAGTTATGGCCTGGGCAGCCCTTTAATTTTCTGGCCGAAGCCATGGCCGTAGCCCCGTATATAGAGAGTACCGAGAGATTCACGGAGCCACCGACACTGACTCTGACAGAACTCTCCCCTGGTTAGGCCAGTACTCATTTACGCCGACCCAGTGCAGACGAGGGATGCACAGCTGAGTGGACTGCCCACATGGGCCATAGTGGGCATCGAACCCGGCCTTGCTGATTGGAAAACCGAAGCTTAACCTACTCAGCCATACATGTGGCTAAAAAGGTTTTACACCGAGGTAGCTATGCCTAGAGCCTCCACCCATCCTTATTCAGGGAGGTGGTACAGCCCCGCATAATCATCCTCTGTTGGGGATATCTGACCATGTGGCGTCTACTATGTAGACTACTCATATCGCAGCTGAGTCGACTGTGGGTAGGCCATAGCGGGGCAGGGACAGGGAATGGATACCCATGAGTGAACACAGTTCAAGCGCGCGCTGGTCAGGACGCTCACCCTCTCGGCCGCCTCTACCCGTGACGGGTCAGGGAATTGAACCCTAGACCGGCTGGGCCTGAGCCGAAGCTCTTACCATCCCAGCTATATACGCCACTAAAAGGGTTTTGGCCATTGGCGCCAAACAACCCGAACTTTCTTGGGATTGGGTCTTCGATGAACTTTGTACGCGCAGCGTAAAAAGTATCGAGGCCGCCGAAGGCGGCCGAGATCTTCACGAACCCAACCCAGTACTGATTATCACGTCTGGGTCGTAGCGAGCGAAGCGAGCGGAGACCCAGCATGACTCACGCTATGTAAAGGAGCGCTACGAATAAGTGTGGATTTGTGGGTCGTTTTGGGGTCCGAGCGGCGCGAAGCGCCGCTCGGACCCCAAAACGACCCACAAACCCACAAATCCACACTTATTCGTAGGGTTCCCACCAACAATAAGTAGGTAAATCACGCTTAGGAACAACCCAATCTGACCGCTGATGGCGGTGCGCGAAGCGATGAAGAACCCAATATGACGCTGTGCACACTCCCGCTTCCGAGTGAAATGTGGCGCGAAGCGCCAAATTTCACTCGTATTTCAAAGTATGTCTAAGATTATAAAGTGGGCTCGAAATAATATCACATAAAATCGCATAAAACTGAACAAAGGAAAGAATAATTATCATCGCTATCTTTCCTTTGTTAACGTTTATAGTTAAATCAAAGTTTTGTTCACAGACAATCCTTTTAATGCGAAAAGTAGACGGGACTCAAACAGATCATTTCTGGGTATGGCCTTCCTTGAAATATGTGTTAGTTTAGCTTAGCTTAGCTCCTAAGTCCAGAAAACCTGTTCTAGTTAGCCCCTGAGGAGTTAAAAGAGCTATCACACGACCCGAAAGGTGTAATGCAGAAGGGGTGATCGTTGTTCAGGGAAAGACAATATTATTTAGTAAGATCACGTGAGGGTTTTCGATGCCACAGAAGTAGTTCATTTTGTAACAGATTTACAACAACGCCCGCCAAACTCAAACAATAGTTATAGATTGAACCACATAAGGGGGTGAGATTCGGTTTTTCTTTCAAGAGAACCGAATTAAGGCCAAGCCATTGCCTAAAGCTAAGCCTAAAATATGCCCCTTTTAAGGGTTGTTGCACAACGCCACATGCCTAATCTGTAACAAAAAAGAACCACATCTGTGTCACGAATAAGATCTTTAGCATGCTAGTCCTACTACGAAAATAATAGAAATTTGTCAATAGAGAATTATGAAGGGATGTCGTAACGGATCGACCCTAAAAACGCTATCTGCAGATAAAATCCTCTGGATTTCGTTAAATCGATTTTGTTAGCATCACGGGCAAAAAATCGATTTTTGAAAATTCACATTTTTTATGCAGATAGTGTTTTTGGAGTAACTTTTTGCGCTGATTGAAAATCTGCAATTAGTTTTTCAATAACGCCCGAAAAACGTCACTCTTTGGCCATTTTTGGCTAAAAAGGGCTGTTTCAAAGCAAAGAATACGCCAAAATTCGAAATCCGCACCAAAAACTGATTACAGATTCAGAATCAGCACATCCGGAAATCCCAGTGCAAAACATCACCATCAGATAGCTGAAAAAAATAAACAAAAAGTCATAACTACAATACAAAATACCATGAATCTCTCTCCCATATGCTTAAAATTATCGTTGAACCGTTGTATTGACCCAATTGTATTATAAAAATATCATTTTTAAATGTACACGTCACAGTATTTTTATTGTTTCTAAAGCAATAACAGAGATGAAATCTACTTTACGAGTCTGATACGGTATGCACGGGATATAACATATTAGATGTTGCGAATATCCTTTTCACTTTTCTACATCTCGGATATTTGCTTAGAATTCCATAGACGAGACGCTTTGCGTCGTCGCGAATTGTCTTGTTTAATATCAAATAAATGACTGGTGGGAAAGCTAGAACACAACTAATAATTTAAAATAAAAAATTATTAGTTACCGTGAATGTGAAACCAACAAAACTGAGCAAAATGCACCAGGATTTCAATAGGAATTGTGTACATCATGTATACATAAACGGAACACGCCATAAAATTGAACATGCTGATTATAAATACTTGAATGAACATCTGAAAATTGATTTGCACTAAATGTAGTAAAAATGAAAATTGTGGATAATTTAAAAATTAATGAGCTATAATATTCATTAATGCAATAAAATTTTGCATGTATAAATTCATACCATTTTTTTCTTGTGACTAACACTCTTTGTAGACCCAAACGCGTGAACTTTTATGTTAAAGAGCACAACAAATAGTATATACATCGAAGGTATTCCGACCGCTACTGACATGTCCCATATTATATGTATCACTGAATTGTACTATAAATAATTAGATATAAGTGAAAGTTGCTTATTAAACACATAATATTACAGCTTCAGTGACATCTTCCGTATAACCAATAAAAGGATTGAAGAACCTGAAAATATTTCGTTACTGGAAAGTAAGAATAACATTTCGAACCATGTGAAATGAATTCCGTTGAAGAGAACTGGCTTCACATATAAACACCACGAAGTACCGTAAATAAGCGAGGCAACTATCCATACACTTACTCGCCATCCTGAATAAAGACTAAAGATTTTAAATATTTATTTTAAATTTTATAATTATTTAAAATATTCATTTTATGGCATATTTTCTTATTAAACTTGAAAACTATTTTCATGCATTACTATAAAGGGAAGTTTTCCAATAGAGATAATTCTCGGAATAAATAATTTATTATTTAATATTAGTCTCGGAAACTTGTCCGATAGAATCTTTAATAGTATTGTCACGGATTGTCATACCACCGAAAAAGCGTTTTTCCAGGTTAGGCGCCAGGATAGCGAGGCATCTGTTAATGGTGAGAGAAACTTCTGCCAAGCTCACTGTAATCCATATTCCTAAAAATTGTGTTAAATTATTGTAAAATTTTGTGTTAAAACGAAATAATTGATAGATCAATTTTATTTTTTTGCATATAAAACTTAAAGCTGTAAAAATTCACCAACCTGACATTACACAACCACAAATATATATTAGCGTTGAATATGAACAAAACACGGCTCCAAAAAGTGATAAAATTCCGTGAAGGAATCCCAACATCCATAAAATGAAACAGTTTGTGATGCTAATGAAGAAAATGAGACGATACACAGGTAAGTCAAGGTGTTTATATATGGAGATGATACAGGGGATATAGAGAATCTGAAAATTTTACTGCAGTTAAAATACTTATTATCAAAATCCTTGAGTAAGAAGTCTCAGCGGAATACCTTAGGCCATAGCTAAATTATATATCCCTGAATTTTGAGCACATTTTGAACATAAAAAATTGATAATAAAAATATTTCCAAAACACGGATTCATGTACATGCTCTTGGTCACGTAGCCCAAACTCTCTCCTCGATAAATTTTGGAATTGTAATTAAAAAGCACGAACATAATATAACAAACAAAGAAAAATTGTGATGATTGCTTCCGGAATGTGCTGTCGTTTCTCCAATGGCACATCATCTACATTTATCGCAGCACAGTTGTATAATCGGTTATATTCCTCAGGTCGGAATATAAACATCTCCATGTCGCTTGATAATCCTAAGTAGTACCGTTAAGATATTCTCGAAATTGCAAAGTATATTATTTCGATTAATATCGAAATTAGTCTAAACATCGTTTGAATGACTGGAGGTGAAGAAATCAGGTGGAGAAGAAATCAGGTGAATCGTGTTAATGTCCTAAAGCCAATATATTCTGTTACAGGGAGGTCCAAAAGAAAATTGAAGAATTTTGGTAAAATATTACGATCGGATGGAAAAATGGGTTATTGAAGGAATTTTTTTATCAGATCAATCCAACATTTTGCAATGTTTCATATGCCTGGAGTGACGGATGAGACCGACCACAAAATGCTCAGCCATGTTCCAGACAATATCAGAGAATTTCAAATTGCGAATTTCAAATAACACTGTTCCATTTGTTTCTCGAGCACCATGTTTGACATGACAAATCGAATATTGTTTAATGTTACATAAAGGCCACTGTTATCTATACCGAACATCAAAGCCTGCCATTGGAGCTAAGGGTCAGATTAAGCATTAGGATTGTTTGACTTAACACTTCCATGGCGGAGTATGCCAAATGGCTTATTTTGTAGAGAATTTTGTGCTGCTTAATAATAAAAAAGAAAATTTGAAAAAAGTGCTATTTGACATCTAACATGGATTTTTCCGAAAACCACTTTTTACGTCAGAATTTTCGAGGTGCCTCTATTCGAAGGCGTGTATCTTTTGTTCTTCCGGCAGGAGCCTAGCTGTGTTATATACCAATAGAAAGCCCATCACTTGGGCTATAAAAATATGCCAAAACAAGTTTTGGGTACCGCCACGAAATTCGAAATTTGGCGATAAATAAAAACTTTAGAAAATTTTTCCATGTAAATTCATTAGTATCTTATATTATATCAATTTGCAATACTTTTTCCTGCGAAATCTTGTGCTTGTGCACAAGCACTTATTTTTTAATAAAAAATGAATAATAACACAATCTAAATGCGGAATAATCATAAAATATCAGTTATTTTGTTCGCAATGGGTACATGATTTTATCGAGCCCCTCTAAGCCTCACTGTGAGGCTCCTAGACGAGCAAAATCTCCCACTTTTCGACCCTTCCGGACCCCAAACTCGCATGTGGCCCCAAAACTAAATAAGTAACAAATCTTGGGTACTTAATTAGTTCCCCCCCATCCGAGGGGCGAACTAAATAATTTATAAGGCGATTTTATTTAGTTCCCCACCCATCCAACAATTTTCGCCGAAAAATCCATAGGGTCCCCCTATGGATTGAAAAATAATTTTCTGACAAATTTGTCAAAAAAATCAATAGGGGGGACCCTATGGATTTTTCGGCGAAAATTGTTGGATGGGGGGAACTAAATAAAATCGCCTTATAAATTATTTAGTCCCCCCCCATCGGATGGGGGACCTAAATAAGTACCCAGGATTTTAGGGGGAGGGTTGTCAATGTCAGAATTGGGGTGGTCCCGCCATGAAAATTGAGAAAACTTCATTTTTTCAAAAAAAGTGGCAAAAATGATACTTTTTGGCAAAAAAGTGCACTTTTTTGAGGCCTGCGTAAAAAAGTGTTTACACATTCCCCACTTAGAATTCCCAGTGGAGCATTTTGAGCTAGCATGCGGTGAATAAATATGAATGACCTTTTTGGGTGCTTCCTGTACCCCTTTCTTGTCAGTGCATTAGTGTCACCCTCCATGTGTGACACAGTTGTAACATCTTTTTAGCGGTACAATTATGAATCGATTTCCATTTTAATTGCATAAGCCCAAGTAAAATTAACGCAATTTGTTTCAGGATGCCGCAAAAACCGTAGAGCAGCTGCTAGAGCAGAAGCAGAACTCAATGAGTGATGCGTCAAACGGAACAGAATGAAAAATCATCGGATTATGGATCAACTCTACAAACTTTGGATAACGGAATTGTTTCTGAACAAAATTGTGTACCCATTTGCATATTATTTTATGATAACATTATAAAAGTACATGAAGCGTTACAATAACAAATTTTTCTTGAAATTTTACCTTATGGCTAAACTTGGCTTTAAGTTAAAAATACATGCTTAACTTATAGCTTGCGTTTCAGTCTATAATTAAGTTTCAAAATAGCCTAATCATATATCGTCTTAATTTTCGACTTTAAGCTTAAAATGTATTATGTCAAGGACTCTAAAAAATATTAGACAAATTGGCCCAGATGCAAAGAAATTTTCAATTTCGGTTGATTCGAGAGATTACGTCTTTTATCTCTTCCGCTTCACTTTTCCGAATGGATCTTCGCTGGACATTTGTTTTGTACTCCTTTCATATTTGGCCATGAGTAGTCATAGCAACGTTGCACATTGATTTTATTACTCGTAATTGCTCAATACTTTGCTCTAATTGCTCATTTGATTTTGCAGTAAAAATCAGTGCTATTACTTTGACGGACAAATTGTTTGCTATAGTATTTGATTATTTTGATATATTGCTGAATTTCAGTGAAGTCTTTAAGTTGCGCGCTCCGAAGATGCTCAATATTTGGCTGTCCAAGCGTTCGGAGCGGAAACGGAGAAATCCGATGTGAGAATTTTAGTTTAGCAAAGTTTTGTTTTTAATTTTTGCCCGAAAAAAAAACAAGCATTTTTCTTCCAAACTTCCAAATTTTTGCCGGAAATCTCAAAGATATACTCTAATAAGAAAATTGTACTTTACAGAGTTCTTCCACTTGAAACTCTGACACACGTACTCCATTATTTCCCACGGAAACAACTCGTCAATCAGATTTGCCGCGTAAACTCCCGCTTTTTCCATGTCGCAAATCAGCTTCTGCCCAACCTCCACATTATCAATAACAACCACATAGGATACTGGCCGCTGATCGAGTTCACCTACTTTCCGAAAAAATTGAATATCCAAACATTCAAAGCCGTAATCCTTTGGAACGGTCTGGAAAATCATAACATATTCGTAAGGATTCTTTACATATTCGGTCAGGAAAACCCTGGCATATTTGGAGGGATTATGGATCTGATAAAACCGTATGGATGGTTTGATGCCGGCAAACTATTGAAGAACTTTCCCCGGCCGTATATCAGATTCCCGAGTTTTGAAATCCGCGGAATCCCGGACGAAGCTTTACTAAAATTCCTGCGACGGGCCAAGCCAAACTTCATCAACTGTCGGCTGTCATTCACAGAGCGTTCAATTCCTGATGAGACTTTCATCCTGAAGGTACGGGAGTTATTGACAGACACATTCCTGAACGCCAGTGAAATCCTCATCATTACTCTATATAGAGGAATGCCTGTCTACTATGGGCCCGAACGATATTTCGATACGTATGGTCTCAAAAACTGCGATAAAGTAGCAGCTTGGTACCGTTATGATACACAATCGATAGAGTCCTTCAAGGAATGGCTCGCTTGGAAGCAAGATCAGCCCGAGTCAAGAAGACATCTTGTATTGTATCACTATACACATAGCCTTGAGTTGGTTGAGGATCTGAAACAGGTTACGGTGTACTTTAAACTACTTTATTTCTTTCACCATAGGGCTAGGCAAACACAGTTTTTTTCTGCCTGTGTTGAAGGCTGTTGTTGCTGATGCGTCATCAGATAAACAACAGCCTTCAACACAGGAAGACAAATTTTCATCCAACGAAAAACAATGAAACGCCTGCTGCAAATGTTCAATTGAACTACCGCCTTTTCTATTTTGAGTGCACTCACAATGCGACGCCTTCCAATTATTGGCGCAGATTTTAGATATCGCTAATACGGTTGTTTTATGAGGGTGATTAACCGTTTTGGTGTTGTTGTTTGAATTTTTTCGGGCATCCCCGCATCGACTGGCACCCAATTCCGCCCAACTGTCCCAAGCTCCGAACTGGGTATTTAGCCCCCGCACATCAAGGTATCCTGCTTAGAGCAGTCCAGGCCTCAAGCACGACCGGGTTTCTTTACAGTATGTTTTAATACGGTATGTAGTAGGGTTGGATTCATTTCCCTCCATAACAGCCTCGGCGTTTAACGCTGTCTCTCTTTATGGTGCAATGATAAACAAAATCTCTAAATCATCATCTTTTACACAGCTCAGCTTGTTATTTTCAAACGATAGAATATTTCCTCTTTGTTCCAGACGGCGAATTATATACCCTGCACCCAATTCGCTGTCTGGACACAATGAAGAAAGACAGGACAAAGACAGAATCCCAAGCTGAGCTGTGTAAAAGATGATGATTTAGAGATTTTGTTTATCATTGCACCACAAAGAGAGACAGCATTAAACGCCGAGACTGTTATGGAGGGAACAAAATCCAACCCTAGTATGTAGTGAATTGAGGCCTATATAAGGCATGCACACTTATATCCTCTGCGGGAGGCCATGGTTTAAGGGAAAGAACTCAGGATCCCGGGTGAGAGAGTAAGGTTTAATTCCCCCTCGTGTCTCCCATTTTACTGCTTCACTATAAATGGAGGTCCTACGGGCACCAGCCAGAAGGCCTGGTGTAACGCACCGAGGGTAACGATATAAGGGGACACTACTTTGGATGTGTCTTGTGTGTGCACTAGGGCTGTGCAATGCTAACCTTTCCTAACCTTTGCTAACCCATGAAAAGGAGGTTAGCATGCTAACCCAGAAGGTGCACATCTTAGTAGGAAACATATCCGCGAAGAAGCAGAGAATATTAAACGATTTAAGTAATACTTTGACAACTATTATTTCATATCAAGATTTAAGTAATACTTTGACAACTATTATTTCATATCAAGATTTAAGTAATACTTTGACAACTATTATTTCATATCAAGATTTAAGTAATACTTTGACAACTATTATTTCATATCAAGATTTAAGTAATACTTTGACAACTATTATTTCATATCAAGATTTAAGTAATACTTTTTGAACAATAATACCAAATCAAGATACTTTGAGTAATACTTTTTGAACGATAATTAATAATAATTAATAAATCTAGTTATGTATTAATAAACCTTTATTATTAAAAAATTAAATAAATGTATTATCTGTATTAATAAATAATTTATTTAATATTTAGAAAGATATTTAGAAAAGATAACTAGGTTCCAAGCCCGGCTTCAGCCGGGCGTAGGAAGCTAGTAGGTATAATGTATGATTTTCAGGACTTCCAAACCGCCACAAGACCTTTGAACTATGTGGTCACCTTTATGTCATGCCATGTCGGGGATCTGAGAAGTTTTGATTGCACTTATTTTCATCCCGGAGAGTTTCATTTGGACAATCAGTCAACCGGGGAACGTCTGTCAATGTTTCAACACAAAGGATCGGCCTGGCGCCTATGGCGTAGAAGTGTAAAGCCGGATGATTCGACTTGGCTGACTGCACTGACGGAAAGAGATGCACCGGACAGAATAGTGCCTGATGGATTCGACAAAGAATTCTACGATATTGTGTATGTCGTTTTATATGGTTAAACGACAACTAGGAGGTTCCGGATATTGTGTATCCCGCTTTAATCTAATTGATTTTTTCCGAATAAATAAATTTCACCCTAGCGAAATTCCTGCTCAAACTAAATTCCTTGATGGTAAAATTTTCCAAGAAACTTTTCTTGGGGGAGAGGATCTCGCATTTTAATAAATGCAGCTTAAATAGATTTTGGCAAAAGTATCTTAAGCTAACCAAAATCGATCTAGTCTGGAGCATTCCGTTATGTTGAAGGCTGAACTTGACTAAATCAAAAACCACAAATAATGCCTTAAATATTGTCGGTTCCTCTTTCTTTTTTCTGGTATTTCAATGATTTGGTCAAAGTTTTCTAATTTATAAGGTAGACATCATTTTAGTAGGCGCCTTTTTATGTCAAAAAGTTCCTATAAATTTTAAGTGAAGGTGTCGGCTAGTTTATATCATCAAAATTGTGATATTGAGTCCATCGACTGCTGAGGCCAGGAGCTTAAGTCGGCACAATAGGAAAGGAACACAATGGACATCTCCCTAACAGAAATTGTCTTGTATGTTTCAAGTTTCATTATTTTGGTTAAACTGTGCTTCCTGTACATCGGCCAATCCTGGGTTAACTAATCTATTCACGACGGCGCCACTCCCTTATAAGCGGCTCAAAAAGTGTGAAACCAGAAATACAGGCAAAAATAAAATTTCAGGATGTTAGTGATTTTTTTTGCCAGAAAGCAAGTTGAAGTGTTGCTCTATCATACCCCGTGGGTGAAATATTCGTCCGTTTGTTTTAAATTAATATGTTGGGCCTCAAAATTGGTACACTTTGCGTTTTTCAGTGTAAAATGAGTCAACTTTGAGACCCCAGATTTTAATTTATAACAAACGGATGAATATTTCACTTGTACAGTATCATCGAGCAACACTTCAAATTTTACTTTTTCTTAAAATTTCAAACACATCCTGAAATTTTTTTCACAAAAAATTTTTTTTAGATTTTTTTGCCCAAAAATGCCCATTTTCATGTATTTTCGAGAAAAAGCGTAGTACGTCTGAAATCGACTGGGATTTTTAGTACATACCCTATTTCGGGTACGGCGAATCCGAATTTGGCCTCAGATCGGGGATGGTCCCGCCACGAAGATTAGGAAAATTGCGTTTTTTGACGTGTTTGGGCGAAAATTATCACAAAATGATGCTAGAAAATTGGTATTGATGGTATTTCATTTTACAGTTCCAAATTTTAAATCAACTGTGGTCCGGTAAACAAGAATTTATGGTTACCTTTTAAGAAAATTTAGTATTTTCGCGAGAAAAAAATTGATTGACGGACCTGGGGTTCGAACTTGAGACGAAAAACCCCCAACCGATCGTCCGAAAATGCCCATTTTCGGCGCGATACGAAAAAACCAATTGCAGATTCGGAATCAGCGCATCGAATTACCCCTAAAACCACTCATTGCAGAAAAATTTTCCACATTTTCAAAAAATCGATTTTTTTCAAAAAAATCCATGTGGTCATAAATGGCCAAAATGGTCATAAATGGCCAAAAAATGAAATGTTTTTGGAATGTCAGCAAAATGTGTTTTTAGGGGTATTTTGATGCGCTCAATCCGAATCTGCAATTATTTTTAACGTAAGGCGTCAAAAAATGGTCATTTTTTGGCCATTTTGTACCAAAAATGCGATTTTCCCAACTTTCGTGGCGGGACCACCCCGAATCTGAGCCCGGATTTGAACTCCCCGGTGTCGATTTAGGGGGGTAGGTGTCGACCAGAAAATCCGGGGGGGGGGGGCAGGGTTTCACACATTTTGAGTCGCCCGGCGCCGTTGTGTATTACAATGCGATTAAATTTATTCCGCTCAGAATCTACAAATATTTGCATTAGTAAAGTTGTTTGATTATAATCAAAGCGGCAATGAAAATAGAAACCAATAATAATTCATTTTTATTTCACTGATACAATAAAATATAATAAAATCGTTCATGGTAAAATAAAATCGTCTTTTCTTGTAAACTGTAATAAAATTGTTCTTGGCAACGGCACTTCTTGCTGGAACATTCTGGAACATTCTTCTTTCAGTCCTCTACATAGAAGTTGACTTTTTCAGTTCTAGCTCCATCCTCGCCCAAAAGGGTGCCTAAATATGTGCTTCTTAGGCGCCTGCATATTATTATGATTACACAAATTTTAAGACATTTTGCCGAATACTCAAAGGAATGGACTCCTAAAAGGTCATATAGCAAAAATAATGAATTACGATAAGTGATTGTCTGAATTTTTGAGGAGTGATTGTCAAACGTTCTATAACGACTACTGTTAATAGAACATCTACTCACCCTAAAGCAAAATTGACCGGATGTTTGTATCTGTGTATTTCCGATCCAGCCTTTAGTTCCGGGCGTGTTATATGTCAAACGATAGGTCTCGGTGAGCTAAGCTCAAAACTGCAGGAAGCTGAAATTTTCCTGCGGCGATGGCAGAGTTATCCAGGATTTTCTTCCAGAAAACCAGGATTTAAAAAGGAAACTTTCTGATCGCCGCTCGGATCCGGGCTTGTTATAGCTCAATCGATTCCTATCGGCGAGAGAAGACTACTGGTACCGGTCTTGCCCGTGTCGTTTTGAAGTGATATTAAAAAACTAATTACAGCTTTGGAATCAGCGCAAAAAGTTACTCTAGAAACGCTGTTCGCAGAAAAAAGTCCTTGAATCATCAAAAAATCAATTAAGTAACTATCAAGTAATAGTAAAGTTATTTCTCAAGCAGTTGTGTTCTTGCTAGATCGACACCGGAACCAATTGTTTCAAACCACGAATTGATTTGTTCTCGAACAAATATTTTGATTCATCGATCAATCGATAATTGATGTACGATTTTCGTATCGGGACCAGGGTTGCTTTGACTTGGCCGAAGGTTTGAAAAATCGGAGCAGTTCTGCCCATTGCCGACCTCTGAAGGATAGTGGCAGCGTCAAGATAACTGTGACAAATGTATACCATTCTATTGGTCGTCACACCGCTTTTCGAAATTTTATCAAAAAACATTCTACTGGAGCTTGAGGCTATAATAGAGCACTGTTTATTTATAGAAAATACGGTCGTTTAAATTTTTATACAGTATCCGATTTCAGCGCCCTGACCAACCGGATATGGTTAAGAGTCAATGATTTTCCTTTTGCCCATATTTGGAGGTATGTTTTCGGATACGTTCTCGGACGAAAAGATGTAAAAAGGATATATTTAAAAAAACTCGAAATGTTGGAAAAAATCTATTTTGATCCGCAGCTACGGATCAGAGCTGAGGATCACAGACAGATTAGGCCGTAAATTTTTATAGGAGTGAGATCCGAATTTTTACACCATTTAACAGGAAATTTTCTTGGGAAACAAACAAAAAAGATCAGATCAAACGCGCATAAATTACGGTAAATCCTCTAATTAATCCCCCGGGGAAATTATTATTTCGTCAGGTCCTAGAGGGGGGATTTATTTGAGGGGGAATTAAAATTTCGGGGGTCGCGCCTAAGGCGCGGCGAAAATTTTGGGACTTTATGTCAAAATCTCCGGATTTTTGGCAAAATTTGGGAAACTTTTTGAAAATTTAAACCAATTTTGAATTGGCGCCAAAAAAATTTCGCCAAAAATTTGCATTTTTGGATTTTTGATCGAATTTTCGGCGCCAGTGAAATCCTCATCATTACTCTATATAGAGGAATGCCTGTCTACTATGGGCCCGAACGATATTTCGATACGTATGGTCTCAAAAACTGCGATAAAGTAGCAGCTTGGTACCGTTATGATACACAATCGATAGAGTCCTTCAAGGAATGGCTCGCTTGGAAGCAAGATCAGCCCGATTCAAGAAGACATCTTGTATTGTATCACTATACACATAGCCTTGAGTTGGTTGAGGATCTGAAACAGGTTACGGTGTACTTTAAACTACTTTATTTCCACATGACCGTGCTATACAGAAAGTACATGGTGAGCATTTTATTTTGCCAGTGACTTTTGAAAATTTGAATTAGAAATTCGCGCCAAATATATATGAGTAATAGCTCAATTATGTCATACAGTTTGTATAGACCCCAAAAATGTTTTTACACTGCCTGGTATGCTTAACCATTGTCTCTCTTCAATAGGCTGTACAAAAAGGCACTCTCTTTTTACATATTTAGAGATCACAAATATGTAAAAAGAGTCTTTGTTCTTCCTTTTGTTTCTAGAAAGCGGACGCATCGATCATTCAATCAACATTACAACATTTAACCATTGAGTGCGTTGTCTGAACGATAGTCGTCTTACCAAAAGAGAGCGCCTTTTTGTGTTATCTTTGAAGAGAGACAATGATTAAGCATATAGGAAGTGTAAAAAAATATTTTTGGGGCCTTTAATCATCAATGTTCAGAATTCAGTACTCTTTAATTCCCATATAAGCTCACGCAAGAAACAAACAGCTGAACAAATTTTTTGAGGATTTCCGGAGACACTACCGGTCGAATTCGGCCGAAATCAGCATTTTCAGCGTCTCCGCTCGTATCATTTAAACGACCTCGTATGATGATAAGTGTAGTGTTTGGTGTCAAAATGCGCGCAAGAGCTCGGAGAGTAACCACAAAAACTGCTTTTGTAACAATCAGCGAAAGAATTTCAAGGAATTTCAGCAAAAATGAACGGCATAATTGCTGCGCATCGGTCCGTTTTTTGTGATTTTCACTGAGATTTAAAATGCGCGTTCTTGAGTTTCAACAAACGTTATGTCGAGATCTTTTTTTTATAATAAATGGCAAAATCTTAGCTACAATTTGAGCTATTACTCATATATATTTGGCGTGAATTTAAAATACAGTCGTCCCTCTCTAATCCGTCCCATCGAGCACCCTCACTAATCGAGCGCACTTTGGCCAAAACGGATTTTTTTGTATGGAAATTCCCTCTCTAATCGAGCATATTTTGGGGTCAGGCCCAAAAAGTGACGAAAGGGTCCCCTATTGTTTTTCAAAATTTGGCCGCCATTGGCGGCGGCCGAAGAAAATTTCTGAATTTCTCACCAAAAATTCAAATTTTCAAGTAAAATTTTTACCTAAATTTCAAATTTTTCTCAAATTTTTGCGAATATTGTTTGTGTGTTCTGACCCTTTTTCCAACGAAGTTTCAAATTGAATAATTTAATACCGCTTAATTCCAAATTCTTAATAATTCCCGAAAAATTTTCCATTTTCACACTAATTTTCTGGAAATTTTTTAGTAAGAATAAAACCTAGCTAGATCGCCTATTTAAATCGTGAATAAGTTAAAAAATTACACAATTTTTAACTTAAAATGAATTTTTTTTTTGAAAATTAAAAATTGAAAATTATACCTGAATAATTAAACACAGATTAATAAAAAATTATTCAATATTACACCAAAAATCATTGCGCAATTTCGCCCCTTTTTTGGTTCACCCTCTCTAATCGAGCACATTTCGGCTGACATGGAATTTTTTGTATGGAAATTCCCTCTCTAATCGGGCCCTCTCTAATCGAGCACCCTCTCTAATCGAGCACATTTTGGCCAAAACGGATCGTGCTCGATTAGAGAGGGACGACTGTACAAATTTTCAAAAGAAATCTGCCAAAATAAAATGCTCACCCTGTACGTTTTCCGAAGATGGAACGGGGTTGCTTGTAGAAATTTACTTTCTCCCCAAATAATTTTAAAATTTTGAAATACACTTTCGACGAAACCCCGAAAATCAGCAGTTTTGCACTTCACGATATTTACCCAAAAGTTGACAAAAATTGGATTTTGAAACAAATTTCGCCATGGTTTTATATTTTTTCATGGGAAGCCCGTGATTTTTCACCCAGAAAGTGCGTCTTATGGATGGAGTGTAAGTTTATGCTTAGGCTTATACGTGTGTTATGCGTAGCCTAGGCTATTTGGCTTTGAAGTTTAGCGGGATCATCAATGGGATGTAAAGTTTGCGTTTACCAAATTTTGTACCAGCCTGACTAAAATATACGATTGATTACCAATCATCAAAGTTGGCAGCGCTAAGCCATTATAACGCTACAACATCTCCGCATCATGGCGGTTACCGCCCAATTGGGGTGAAACCCAACTGGGAGGGGGGATAACTGGGGGAAACGTTTACCTCCCAATTGGTTCTCCCCCAAATGGTTCTACACCAGTTGATTATCCCCCCCAATTGGCTTTTTTTAAATAAAACCGTTATTTTACCCCAAAAATGCAGTTTTTCACCCAAAAAATGCGTTTTTTGAACTCAAAATGCACGTGGCCTAATTTTGACTTCTATTTAGGCCATAATACCGCTATTTTAGGTTAAAATAACCCTTATAAGGCGCCAAACAAGGATTTAGGCTTGGGGCCCCAAACAACATAGGGCCTAAGGGACTTAATCTTAGGCTTAAGCTCCCGAACAACCCTTATAAGGCCAAAAAGGGCGAAAACATCGAATGCGGAACAAAAAACTGCATTTTTGGGGTGAAATAACGGTTTTATTAAAAAAGCCAATTGGGGGGAGAACCAGTTGTGGGAGAACCAATTGGGGGTAAACGTTCCCCCCCCCCCAGTTATCCCCCAGTTGGTTCTCCCCGAGTTGGGTCCCCCCAATTGGGTCCCCCTAATTGGGGTGATGTCCATCATGCCCAGGGGCCTAGGGCACTAAAGTGAAAAGTGCAAACTTTGCATGGAAAAGTGAAAAGTCCTCTAAGCGAAAATGTCTAGCTCTTCTCCATTGCATTGTGCGTCTTTATCTGTCTCTGGCTGCCTAATACACTTCAAAGAGAGAGACGCAGAGGAATGCCGCACACTAGCACCGAATTGATATGCATTTTCCAATGCATATGCAGTGGGTAATCAAACCAAAGTCTCTCTTCTTTTATTTTACGAAAAGTGTCGACCGAGCGTTCAGTCTTCAAAATTGCATTTATCAATTTTAAAAAATTAATATAATT
This sequence comes from Ditylenchus destructor, assembly GCA_022814885.1. Lineage (NCBI taxonomy): Eukaryota > Metazoa > Nematoda > Chromadorea > Rhabditida > Anguinidae > Ditylenchus > Ditylenchus destructor. Next base: position 5,390,562 of record JAKKPZ010000002.1, on the reverse strand, counting down.
TTTGGATATGATGGCTATAAATGTGACATTATATCTAGATTCAACTTTTCATGAGGATTCCGACACATTTTTCAGATTTTTTATGCTTGGATTTTATGCTTCAAAAGTCGAATATTTCAAATTTGCAAATTTTCATTCGATTGCAAAGTCTCTTCGCCTCTTTCGCTCTCTCTGCCTATTTCAAGTGAAGTAGGCAGCCAGAGACAGTTAAAGACGCACAATGCAATGGAGAAGAGCTAGACATTTTCGCTTAGAGGACTTTTCACTTTTTCATGCAAAGTTTGCACTTTTCACTTTAGTAACACAGGCCTCAGTCTTGAACAAGATATTACAGCTAGTACAGACTCCAGCCAATACTCATACCTCCGCATTATGCCTCCATTCATAAGACATACTTTATGGATTATGTCCAGAGGGCGGGATTTTGACATAATTTTATTTTTCCTTTGTTCAAGGTCCAAAATCTCATCTCTGGCCCAGTCTTCAATAAGTACAGACTCCACCCAGTAATTATACAGTATGATTTTCAGGACTTCCAAACCGCCACAAGACCTTTGAACTATGTGGTCACCTTTATGTCATGCCATGTCGGGGATCTGAGAAGTTTTGATTGCACTTATTTTCATCCCGGAGAGTTTCATTTGGACAATCAGTCAACCGGGGAACGTCTGTCAATGTTTCAACACAAAGGATCGGCCTGGCGCCTATGGCGTAGAAGTGTAAAGCCGGATGATTCGACTTGGCTGACTGCACTGACGGAAAGAGATGCACCGGACAGAATAGAGACTGAGGGATTCGACAAGGAATTCTACGATATTGTGTATGTCGTTTTATATGGTTAAATGGCAACTGACGGCCTAAGCTTAAGCCTAGGTTTAGGCCGCCAGTTGCGGGGTGTCCTTTTATATTAGCAAAATTTTGGTTAGTAAAGTCCATCTAGTCTGCTTTTTCAGTTAAAACACTATTTTAATACAAATTTACTTCATTTTCAATCCTGTCTGAATTATTGAGGAGTGATTGTCAAACGATACCATGTATTCTGTAATATTTAAAATTGAAGTAAAATAGAAACCAACAAGAAGGAAATTCCCGCGGCCTTCGCCGCGGTAGAAAAGAAGGTCGTGAAAGCTTCTAGAACATTCTGGAAGGTTCCATTGGGGCTGAAACCGGTACCATTCGTCTTCCCTCATCGAGAGGAAGCGATTGAAGTATCACACGTCCAAATCCGAGCGGAGCGTAAAAAGTTGCCTTTTCCGGACCCTGGGGGATAAAAGGGGGCACAGGGGGCCGAGTGGGGGCTGAAAATGGTGCCATTCGTCTTCCCTCATTGAGATGAAGCGATTGACGTATCATACGCCCAAATTCGGGCGGAACGTGAAAAGTTGCCAAACCGCCCATCAATCCTGCGAAATAGGTTAGAGTGGATAATTATTCAATTCTAATAATTCAATTTTTATTTCACTGATACAACAATATAAAATAAAATTGTCATTTCTTTTCAACTGTAATAAAATTGTTCCTGTTAACGGATTTTCTTGTTGTTCTCTACATAGAAGTTGACTTTTTCAGTTCTAGCTCCATCCTCGCCCAAAAGGGTGCCTAAATATGTGCTTCTTAGGCGCCTGCATATTATTATGATTACACAAATTTTAAGACATTTTGCCGAATACTCAAAGGAATGGACTCCTAAAAGGTCATATAGCAAAAATAATGAATTACGATAAGTGATTGTCTGAATTTTTGAGGAGTGATTGTCAAATAATACTGTAAATATAACATAATTACTATTACATAACAGAGCATTTGGCATCAACTAGTTTTCTTAATATTTTATCAATTGCAAATACCCCACTAGTTTTCTGTAATATTTCCACAAAACTACCAACATTGAAAATCAGGTCCAGTCGGCGGGTCCTTGACTGTCAACGTTTCCTCATACAGTTTCTTCATAAAGTTTAAGAAATCTTCTCGCTTCACTTGCAGATAGTTATCCCTGACCATGTCTAAAATATATATTAGGCATCCATATAAAACTGTTTGGCTCCGGCCAAATTTTTCTGCATGAGAAAAGACATGGTTTTGCTTTGTAAGCTTTCGGTAGCATAAATGTAATAATTTCGGTATGAAGAAAGTAATACCTTCGCTATATTCCTTAAGCAGTTCCCTTTTTGCGAGATCTTGACCAGAACCAATCGTCTCAAACCATGAATTGATTTGTTCTCGAACAAACAGTTTATTCTCGCCACCAGTATGAACACATTTCGAAAATACGCCGGCTTCTACGCACGTGCAAACGTAAACAAACTGAAATGGAAGTGATCAAGAGGGTATATGGGCAACCAATTGGTCTTTGTATAACTTATACATTAGACCAATTTGCTCTTTGCATAAGAGCCAAAATTCTAAAATCTTCATACCATAACCCGTATCCTGCCTCACCATGATGCCGGGGTGGGAACTTTTTTGGATACAAAAAACCAGCGCTCAACCGCGTTCGATATATCGAAAACTGACGTAACATACTATGAGAATGCATTTTGGTATCATATGTGCATTTTTAGCAGGTTAAGATAATTTTTGCATCCACATGGTACTTTGTGGAAAATGGCAAATTCATTAAGTCAATTAAATTCAAATTACTGAAAATTTTATAAAAATCTGGGAGTGAATTTTACGCAGGAACATAAAACTATGAGGAGACGAAGAATGGTTTTGGAGCTGGTTAAATCAAATGTCACCTCAAGCGAAAGCTTATTTTTGTCGTTTCTGCTTGCCACGAGAAGGCCCTGAAATAACTTTATTTCGAACAAAGCAAACGCCGAAATAACGAGATATTTTAATATGTTTTAAAAACACTATGCCAACAATTAATAGGTTTTCGACCAATGAAAGTAGCCCTAACAGAACAACGTTACCGTTTTTGATCGGTCTTGATCATTCTTGAAAAGGTAGTGACCAATTTTTTCGCCTGCAGTCTCCCCATTCAGATTTAAAGTGGCCCTAAAATAAATATTATTTATTAAACTTTGTACTACAATAGCCAAGTAGCTCATCAGATATGAATCTTCACTTTAACTTTTATATAAAAATTGATTGATGAATGATTTGTACATAAAAGCTGTATATTGATTACGATCGAAACAGCTTTTTTAGATTTAAACAGTTTATCACTTTCTGCGTTTTATACGCTTCAATAATACAAAATTTTCCACTTTACAATAAAAGCATTCATTTTACTTTAGCGGAAGAAATTTTTCATATAAAAGTGCTGCCCTGGCCAGGAATTTAGGCAAAATTCTTCTAAACTTAAGGAAAAAAATTTTTGACTTGAAATTCCTGAGTGGTCTTACTCAGGAATGTCTATGTTAGAGCACAAAGTGCTCTCTGCCCTTCTTGAATAAATATTTTTGACAAAAATAGGCAGAGAGCACTGTAAGTGAGTCCCACACATATTTATTCAAGATGCGCAGAGAGCACTTTGTGCTCTAACATAGACATTCCTGAGTAAGACCACTCAGGAATTTCAAGTCAAAAATTTTTTTCCTTAAGTTTAGAAGAATTTTGCCTAAATTCCTGGCCAGGGCAGCACTTTTGTATGAAAATTTCTATTTATAAATTTTCTTCCGCTAAAGTAAGGCGTAACCCAAGTGTCTTCATCTTGTCGTCCTTTTGAATTCCAGCGATTCCCACAACGCAAGCGATGTTTTCAGTGGAACGAGCCATTCGATCATTGTTCAGATGATAAAGTTTGCGCTCATCAGCTAAATTTTTACTCCGTTTAAACAAATGCACAGGAAAATTATGTAGATTGAATGTAATGAAATAGTAAGAAGTACGTAGAGGCAGAGGCGATTCATCATTTTTGCGAAATCTTTGCCAGACCGAGTCGTCATTTGTGAAAAGTATGCCGATGAGCGAGTTCTTCTTGTTCAATCTTACGATGGCTGCAATCATATTATCATTCATTTATTAGTTAAAAATTAATAATTGTTGCCAAGTGGTAATTTGTATCGTTTATAGTAAAAAATGAAATAATTCAATGTCAGAATTTGAAGTCAAAAGTTTTTATCCATTATTTTATCTATTTTTGAATATTTCAATCAAATTTCCGCTTTCAATGCTTCGTTCAAATTAAGAGTTATAAAACGGCACGAATTTGCAGGGTTTAGAACTCAGATTTTGGATTTAGGTTCGGTAAGCATATTTAAGGCCGACAAGTCAAAGGCTAAATAAGATACCGTCAGCGAGAGTCCTTTTCGAGCACTTCTCATAGAAAGAACGGTACTTTTTCTGTGTTTGGCCGACGCCAGCAACACTTCGCATTCGCATGTCGCCGAAACACGCCAAATACTTTGATTGATCTAAAATCACTTTTTTGTCAAAAATGAAGTTTTCAGTTATCTTGACATACCCTCACCATCGAATTCAACAAAAATGAAAATCAGAGTCGTGCCTTCTTTGGACATTTCGCAGATCTTCTTTCAGCAGTTTCTTTTTGTCCTGGAAAGAATTCGTGTTAGTTAACGTTGACAACGTAACAGTACAAAACAAGCTCAAGATTCTCAAAAATTTCATTTTCCAGAACGGTGAGGGTTACAACCCCCTAACCACCCCCTAGTTAGGGGCCTGGTAATATATACGCTACGGCTATCTAAACCAACTAGTTGTTCTAACTTTTTAAAAGTAGTAAGTTTAACCCTTCATTGCCGGAGGCATAGACAAAAGGCAGAATGTCAGCATTACCATCAGCTTTCCTTTTGGTGAGCTGTCTTTATCAAAATCATGATGGCTGCCATTGTTTATTTCTCTTTTCTATTTACAGACACACTCTTTGTATGAATAATAATTGACACTCATTCGTTTCTTTCTTTTTGTAAAGTCTTGAGCAAATCAATATCGTATCCGAACGGATACACTCGGCAATGGAGGGTTAAGAAATTGTTCCAATTTATTTACCTTTTAACAAATAAGTTCCAAGTAACTTTGCTTTTAATGCTCTCTATTTTAAAAGAAAACAAAGAAGCGATCAAAAGCAGATAAGGACATTTTTATGTGTCATACAAATTGCTTTCGCTGTTGAAAAACATCGCTCGCTTTTCAATTGGGTTTGGATATGGCTATCAATAATTTAAAGACAGCACTTTAAAGTATGCTGTAAAGTAGTATGTAACTAGTACTACAGTCCGACCTCGATTTAAGGACACCCCTATTTAAGAGCACCCTCGATTTAAGGGCACCCTCGATTTAAGGACACCCCTTGGCCGGTCCCGAGACGTGCCCTTAAATCGAGGTCGGACTGTACTATGTTGGATCTCTGTGACAAACCCTGTGACCATCTTCTTCAGAGCTTGTGGAAATTTAGCTAGCTCCTTCTCCTCTGTAGCAGAATATAGCAATGGGTTGGGAACATCGAGAACATGCAGAATCGTAGAAATGGTTCCAAGCTTCTTTGAAAGCTTTGTGACTCCTTGAAGAAACAGTGGTTCTTCATCGCTGATCTTTCCGAACTTTCCGCCCAATTTTGTGTCACCGTCAAACTGAGCTGGCACTTTGTCACTGCCAGCTCTTTGATTTGGCTAGAAAAACCATATCCAGTTGTCCCGCCAAACCAATAATACGCAAATGGATACACAATTTTGTTCAGAAACAATTCCGTTATTCAAGATTTGTAGAGTTGATCGATGATCGCTTGATACATGCCGAATTGCCATTGGCTATAGGATCGGGGAATTTTCCATTCTGTCCCGATTGACGCATCACTTATTGAGTTGTGTTTCTGCTCAAGCAGCTGCTCTGCGGTTTTTGCGGCATCCCGAAAGAAATTGCATTAATTTTGCTAACGGTTATTGTAAATAATAGTAATTGTACCGCAAAAAAAGATCAGTTACAACTTCAGTTTGAGGTGACCGAATTCGCGCAAACACGCCTAGCTCAATTCAAACGCTGGGCGAAAGCCTACGCTTGCTTGGCATTGACCCTTAAGCCAAACAATCCTAAGGCTTAATCTGTCCCTTTGCTCCAATGCCAGGCTTTGATGTTCGCCGAGCGTTTGAATTGGGCGGGAAACAAATAGAACGGTGTCCTTTATGAGATCTTTCCGAAACATGAATTTACCCTGAGGAATGAAAAGTTGCGCTCTCTCTTTTTCTCTTCAAATATGGACAAAACTAAAATCCTTACCCCAATTGCATCCGTAAAACATTTTCCGTCATTGTCACTGAAATTGAAGCCCAAGCCGCGAATCCTTGCCAACTTTCCGCTCAATTTTGTGTCACCGTCAAGCAGAACGAGCATCGGCACTTTGTCACTGCCAGCTCTTCGATTTGGCTGGAAAAACCATATCCAGTTGGTCAGGGCACTGAAAGTGGATACGGTAAAAATTTGAACCACCGTATTTCCTCTAATTAAATAGCCCCAAGCTCCGGTAGAATATTTGTATGAAAAAATCTTAAAAAAAAACAGTGGTTCTTTACCGCGGATCTTTGCCAACTTTCCGCCCAATTTTGTATCACCGTCAAACTGAAAGAGCATCGACGCTTTGCCACTTCCAGCTCTTCAATTTGGCTGGAAAAACCATATCCAGTTGGTCAGGGCACTGAAATTGACTTTGAGAGAAAGTGTATTTTTACCAACGTCTATTTTTACCAACGAAGAAAAATTCCAGAAATACTTCTCAATGCGTTTTAGGGCCAAAGTGTAAAAATGATACGTGTAAGGTCTCTTTCTCTGCTAATATTTGGCTCGCTCTAATATTGGCATTCTGTCTGCAATTAGAATTTTGTAGAGAGCTTGGAACGAGAAAAAACTTTCCAGCATTTAGAATCGGCTTCTAATTGATCAGAATATTTGATACAAAACTACTTCTAAGGCATCTATTTCTAAAAGGGGTTTGCTTTTTCGTTTTAATAGGCAATTTTTTTTGAAAGAGCAGAAAAACTGCCATCAAAATTTGTGTGGAAAATGTGTTCTGGACTAGGAGAGTAAGACAAATTGGCCTTCTGCTCGTGAAACTTGCGAACATTTTAGTGCGACCCCCAGGGTCTTCGGTAAAATTCAAATTATTCAAGAGCCCATTTCCCCTGCAGCGTTCGGAAAAGTTTATTGCTTTGCTGTCGCTTTATGGGAAAGAGACCGAGAACGAAGCACAAGGGTGATGCCAGGAGTGAAGCAGCAGCGGCCCGTTTGTGGTAAACAAATGGGCAAGGACTTTTCCGACAAACCAAAAGTTTTTGCCATAAACATTGAATTCAATTTGAAAAAATAAACGGGACACTTTATAAACACTTTCGGTCTTCCACAATTCTTTGTGGAAGACCAACACTTTCGGTCTTCGATTCAATATATTCGAGTTTCAATTTCTCTATCGATAACTTTTCAGCAGCCTGCCGAAGCTACAATGGCCAGAGGTGCTTTACTTATCTGTCTATACTTGTTGTTCATCGTCGAATCGACTTTGACCAAGTCGATTCCTGGGGCAGCGAACGACGATCCATGCTATAAAACCGATGAGAATGGCCAACGAGTAAAGGTATTGTTTTCTTGTTTCTAATGTCAACACGTTTCTAATGTCAACTAACGCATCCTTCTTTTGAGGGGAAGGCATGGGGAGTTACACTTCGGGAATCGCTAAAAATGATACCGTTTATCAGAGCTCACTTTTCCTACCTAACTTATCAAGAAAATGAAGGTTTTCTTGTTCGCAATTTTATTTAAGTGATATGTTTTACTATTCGGAAAACGTGGGAGCATTTTACACTACTTTAGACTTTTTATCTTTGCCATTTTTAGCCGAAAGGACTGAAAACAAAAAAAAACGCAAAATATGAAAAATATGTACAAAACTTGCATAAAAATACGAATTTCAACGAAAGTATCAACCATTTTTACAAAAACATCAGCCAAAGCTTATTATCTAAGCGAGCATTTATTAGGTTGGCCAGTAAGTTTTGAGAATCACATGTCAATCAACATTTTATTAATAGAACCAATCAATGGTTACGCTAAGAGAAGGGATCCACTCTAACCTATTTGGCAGGATTGATGTCGGGGGGGGGGGGGGGGGGGGCCACATGGGCCAACTTTTCACGCCCCACTCGGATTTGGGCGTGTGATACGTCAATCGCTTCGTCTCGATGAGGGAAGACGTTTGGTACCATTTTCAGCCCCCACTCGCCCCCCTGTGACCCCTATGCCCCGTTTTACCCCCAGGGGGCCCAGAAAGGCAACTTTTCACGCCCCACTCGGATTTGGGCGTGTGATACGTCAATCGCTTCGTCTCGATGAGGGAAGACGTTTGGCACCATTTTCAGCCCCGGCACGACCCCCTGTGCCCCCTTTTACCCCCCAGGGGGCCCAGAAAGGCAACTTTTCACGCCCCACTCGGATTTGGGCGTGTGATACGTCAATCGCTTCGTCTCGATGAGGGAAGACGTTTGGCACCATTTTCAGCCCCGGCACGACCCCCTGTGGCCCCCTTTTACCCCCAGGGGGCCCAGAAAGGCAACTTTTCACGCTCCACTCGGATTTGGGCGTGTGATACGTCAATCGCTTCGTCTCGACAAGAGAAGACGTTTGGCACCATTTTCAGCCCCGGCACGACCCCCTGTGCCCCCTTTTACCCCCCAGGGGGCCCAGAAAGGCAACTTTTCACGCCCCACTCGGATTTGGGCGTGTGATACGTCAATCGCTTCGTCTCGATGAGGGAAGACGTTTGGCACCATTTTCAGGGGCGGCACGCGAGACCTTCGCGAGATATGCCTTCCGACAGCGAAACCCTCGAAAGTATTATGCCTATGAAAAACAATCGATATAAAAACCGTGAAATATAAAAATGCATACTGAAGGCGCGAGGCGCCGCGGATGCACGCTAACCGCGGAAAAAAACAAGAAAGAACCCGCCGATTCGAGGCGGTAATCCGCCGAGAATCGGCGGGTTCTTTCTTGTTTATTACATAGATGATAAAAGTTGATTTTACTTACACTGTTTCGCCTTAGTCTAAGACAGTGTAAGCTATATTGAACTATGTAGCTAGGCTCGTCAGTTAGACACTACATAGAATGATCAAAAGTAATGTAATATTTGGGGATGAGGATGGAGAAATGAGAAAATTGAATTGACGAAAGAAAAGTAATTTGAGTCTATCTGAAAAAATTTTGATGATAACAAATTTGCGGAAATTCAAAAAGTATTGTTTTGGTTTAAATATTAATGAAAATAAACTGAAGTTCATAAAACTTGATATAAACTAACAATCAAAGTATTCTCCGTTGTTCTGGACAGAAATTTTGGTGATATAGCACAAAAAAATTTTTCGATTTTTCGGGTCGAAGTTAACACCGTTAATTTGAGTAGCTCGCGAATAACGCCTCGGTTTTTTTTCCATATTGCGAGAAGTGAATGAATGTTTATACAAACATGATAGTCCACATACTAACGAATATAACCGTATAAAAAATTTGATTGATTGACATAAAATGATTGATGTAAGATAAGATTCTCAAAACTTACTGGCCAACCTATTATATTACATTTATTTCAATTTTCCAGGATCCAAAATGCAACAAATGTGAGAAAGGATACTGGCGAGCTGGGAATGAATGTCTTCCTTGTGAGTGCGACTCAGTCGGCTCAACCAGTAATCAATGCAATGAAATGGGGCAGTGCCCGTGCAGAGAGCGCAGTGTCACCGGCCGAAAATGTGATCGTGACAATTCAAACTATAAGCGAACTTAAGGCTTCTGTCGTTCTTAAGGAATTTCTTAAGCACTTCAGAGACCGTTTGAAATGAAGACTTGATGTTGCATAACGAACGTTATAATATTCGTAAAGAAAAGTTTCAAATAAAATATTATCATTGTAAACTGCTTCAAATTATTACCACCACAATATTGTATGCAAAAATAATTTCAATACAAAACTCGACTAGAAAAGTCAATAAATATTTGCAATCGTTAGCTTCAATAGTTCATATTATTATCAGCGCTATCACCATTCTCGATACCGTGACTTAGATTTGTTTCTAGGAACTATTTGAACTATGTGACGGAGGAAATCCAGGAGCCAGAAAAGAACCTTCCTCGAGCCATCTACATATCACTACCTATTGTCACTCTGGTGTAAGTTTTTTCACAGGTATACTTAGGTAAAAGTGATTTCAATCCTTGGGCCTAGGCTACAATATGACCCATTTATGATTATACCGAATGTCAACTATGGTCGTATAAATCCTTCCTGACCTCACACTTTTCAGGTACCTTCTGGTAAACGCCGCCTATTTCGCGGTGTTGGGCGTGGACGAGATTCTCGAAAGCAGTGCAGTGGCTGTCACCTTTGTTCACAATACTCTCGGGCCGATAGCCGCCGCAGTGATACCGTTCTTTGTTGCATTGTCCTGCATCGGAACTCTCAATGGAACTCTTTTCTCTTTTTCCAGGATGTTCTTCTCGGGAGCAAGGTTCATTTCTTGCAATGGAATGACCTTTTGACCTTTCAAATTTTCACTTTTAACTTCAACTTTGACCTTTTAACTTTCAGAGACGGCCGTCTGCCTGAACTCTTGGCTATGATCAATGTCAACTACGTCACTCCGATGCCTTCTGTCATCTTTCTGGGTATCTTGTCGCTGAGCATGCTCTGCGTTTCCGATGTCTACGTGCTGATAAACTACCTGGCTTTTGCGGACGCGTTAGTCGTGGCTTTGGCTGTGGGTGGTCTGCTGAAGATGCGCTTCAGAGATCCAAACATGAAAAGGCCCATTAAGGTGAGAGAATTTTGAAAGAACTGTAAATTCTGTTTTCTCCGAATCTATGTTTGGAAATGCTATGTACAAAGTTCTGGGTCATTCCCTATTCTTTAAAAAAAATTAGAAAATTTTCCGAAAACATATTTCTAAGGTAATATTTCTAACTATACTGAGCTCTAATTTGACATTAGTTTTTCTTTGATCTTTCAACGAAGGTATGGCCATTTCAATAGTGAGAAGACACATATTTTCTTGGTAGGACCAAGCATAAACTAATGTGAAATTTTGCGTTTTTTGTCGCAATTTTTCTTTGATTTTTTGCCAGAGTTAATTCATTTTTATGCTTCAAATTTACTTCTTTTTGCTGAAAAAGTTGAGATATTATACGAAAAAGAATTCGCAGAAAAATCTTTGCAGTGAAAATGAAAAATAGCAACAAGGGATAGGTTGATATACAAAAATTGAAAAAACAAAGTAAAACATAAAAAGTAAAAATATCCTATAGACTGTAATCCTCGATTTCAGTTCAACATCCTGATTCCGATAACCTTCTTCGTGATCACGATGTACATTCTGCTGGTTCCATTCATGATGAACCCATCCGAGCTGCTCATTGCTACAGCGGTGACCGGTCTCGGTATTCCGCTCTACTTTATTTTCGTATATTACAAGAACAAGCCACGTGCTTTGTATAGAATATGGAGTAAGTGCCTTGGGTGATAAGCAAACAAATAAAAAAATCAATCGTAGACCAAATGTATGCACACTGTTTTTGAGCTTTTCGGATACAAAAATAAAAGGTCATGTTAAGTGGCCACATGTTTAAGTGGAATTAGTGTTACGGGGTGACTATAATAGCGAAATATCTGACGAAACAAGGCGATGAAATTGCCTTTTTTGGGCACTTTTCACTATGTTGGCCATAAAACTGATGTTACTGTTAATTAGAAACTTTTCCGAAAACAGTATTTCTAAGGTTATAAACTATGCTGAGCTCTAATTTGACATTAGTTTTTCTTTGATCTTTCAATGAAGGTATGGGCATTTCAATAGTGAGAAGACCCATATTTTCTTGGTAGGACCAAGCATAAACTAATGTGAAATTTTGAGTTTTTTTGTCGCAATTTTTCTTTGATTTTTTGCCAGAGTTAATTCATTTTAACTCAGTATTTTTCGAGTTTGCGATTTGTTATTAAAACTGCCAATTTCATCAGAGTTTGATAAAAATCTGATGAAATCGGAATGATATTGGCGCTTTTGGTTCAAATTTAAAACTTTGAAAAGAGCAATGGAAACTAAAGAAAAGGTTGACATAGAAACTGTAACATCCGATTTATGGCTATGATAGTGAAAATTAAGCCAAAAATGCAATTTTATCAAATGTTTAGCTATAGTATCGCCCCATAATTGTGATTCACTTTTTGTTAGCTCGAAAGTTTCATTTTCAGTTGGCTTCACTCGTACAATTCAGAAGTTGACGTTTTGTGTTGCGGAAGCTCAGTAATCTTGACGACCACCCAGAACCTGCGGCATCAATCCGTTATCTCTAAAAATTAGGCGATTTCGAGTGAAAATTGAAGTGAATAAAATTTTTCTGGAATTCATGTCTCTTACCATACGCACTTATCGTATTCTTGAACACCCTTAGGCTATATTCACTTACCCACTTATGGTGTATTTCACCTACAAAAAGGCTTATTCAACACTTTTTACACAAAATCGGTATCCACGATCGAGAAAATCCAGGATGTCAAGGCTTGGGATGTCCTGGATTGAAAAATGTGTTATCAATTCCATCAAATCTCAATCCCGTATTAAGATTATTGTCATAGCTAAAGTTCGGGATGTACAAGATCGTGACATCGTCTTGGAAATATTCTGGTGCAGGCAGCTTTCGGGTATGAGAATTGGCAAGACTCTTCCTCTCGTCTTCTTTTGCGAGCTTTTCTCGTCTAAAGCATAGTTTATTTTTTTATTGGCAGCCGAACTTAATTGTGAACCGAGCTTAAGGCTAAGCTTGAGTTGGGTTATGAAAAAAAAGTTCAAATCAACAATGAGCTAGCTCGTAAAATGGGTAGCAATTGTTGACTTTGCCCATTTTTGTCCAAAGCTCAGCTCAATGCTTGAGCTGGAGGTCAGTTCCGCCCCGCCCCCAGTTCCGCCCCCCCCCAGTTCCGAAAAGACAGTTCCGCCCCCCCCCCAAACCCAAATATTACAAAATAGGTGGCAATGGGGTAGAGACAGTTCCGCCCCCTCCCAAATATCCAAAAAAGGTCGCAATTGGTATCCCCAAGCTGGAATATCATATATTATTATTTTCATTCCCCCAACTTGGATATCCCCAACCTGGACATTGACCCAAAATTGGTATCCCCAACCTGGCCAAAAGTCGTGCCACTTTCCGGCTTGATTATTGGAAGCGGCTTCCAGACATACCAGTTTGGGTATGTACCAATTTGGGGATGAACATTTACTCCCCCAAATTGGTACCTCCCCAAATTGGTATCCCCCAACTTGGTCGTCCCCAAATTGGTATCCCCCAACCTAGTACCCCAAAAGCGTCATATACCGTGAAAAATTTTTGGAAAAACCAATTTGGGGGTACAAACTTGGGGGTGTACCAATTTGGGGGAGAGCTCGTGAGAATTTTTAAGCCCCGCCTCTTTATCACGACCTACTGACCAGGTTGGGGGGTTGGCCAAGTTGGAGGGCACAAATTTGGGGGTGTACCAGCTTGGGGCTTCCAACCTGGTACCCCCCAAAATGGACTACCCCCAACCTGGTATCCCCCAAATTGGACTACCCCCAACTTAGTATATCCCCAAGCGGGTACACCCCAACCTGGGCCACCCCCAAATTTGTACCCCCAACCTAGTACCCCCAGTCTGCACCCCCCCATCAACGTATTTCTCCAAAAAATATAAGGCCGTGTGAGTCGCAACTTTTCATTATTCAACTCTCACATATAAATTGCAGAACATTAGCAAAAATGTTACCAGAAATTAATTTAAGATCAATTAGAAACAATATGCCATATATGGTTTGGAAATGGAAAAGTTATAAATTTTTTATAGGAGAATGTATTTTTGTAGGAGAACTATGTAAGCTTGTTGTCAGTATTTTATAACATGGAGACCGAGCTACTGATGTGCATTGAGCCTAAACGAGTGTATTCTAAAAAAATTACATTGGTTACTTTTTACTAAAATGAAAATTACTTTACAAATATTTAATGTCTCCAGTTTTGCGAATTTATCAAAACAATATATTTTTAAAATAATTTATATTAGTTTATATATTTTTAATTTATATGTCCTTAGACTTCCTCAAACGTTTGCCACAAAACCGGATTTTATGGAAGCGGAAAAATTCGGTTTTAAACGACAAACTACCGTAAACTCTCTAATTTTACCCTAAACTCTCTAATTTAACCCGCTCCCTTTAATTCTGACCCCCTAGAATTCGATTGAATAATTATATCCCCGGAGTCAAACTTAGAGAGTTTACGGTAACTTGTTTTATCATTGCAAGAGAAACCAAAATTATTAAATAATGTATTGCGTTTCGTTCAGCAGTCGGAAAATACTATTTGAGGCAACAATTTCAAAATGATGTTAGATTTATACGTCACAAATGCGTGCGTATCTACTTGCAATTCTCTGCAATGCTCTTTCAACACGCACGGATTCTTGCTAATTCTAAGCTTAGAATTTATATTTCTCGATTTTCATAGAGAATATCATAGGTGTCAGGGGTGGGCGGGTCCCAAACTCGCCCAGCCCTGATAGGTGTTATATTTTATACAAAAATTTTAACTGATTTTTTATTAGGAGAAAGTTTGGTTTATTTACAATCGACTTGTGATCGACTCGTTTGGACTAACCATAGGATGACTCTGTAAATAGGTATTATATAAATTATGGTTCAAAAACGCCGTGCTCGAGAATTTTTATGTGAGGTCTTAACGAAACTCATAAAAGCGCGTGTAATAGAATGTGCAACTACTAAGAAATAAAGTTTAATTAGCATTTCTAGAAACATGGTTTACAAGAGCAATTACGCAGATGTTCATACGGTAGACGTATATAATCTCATATTGCAATTTAGTTCCAATAATTATTTAATAACTACCGAATATTATGAGCAAAATCTGTCTCAGAAAATTGGAATAGGAAATTTGGGAAATGGCCGGTACTCGCCAAAATCCAAAGTTTCCTCACAAATTGGGTTCTGCTACGTTTTAAGCTTATAATGACTGTGTTTGACTTCCTCTGATAATTGGCGAAATATTAGTGCACTTTGGAATTCAGAATTCCGTACATACACATAATGAGAAGTGAGTAAATATGTTGGAATAAATGTTAAATATAAACATTTTGGTCGTAATGTTGGCAAAAGTATACTTGGGGGTTTTATTTGAATTATTATAACTCCCCCAGTATATTTTACCCGTAATGTTGGGTGTATTAAAAGTTTGGTGTTTGAAATGGTATCTAGAAATTGTATGGAGAATTTAACAAAAATTTTTGTTTAAAAGTTTATCGTAAACTTTTCTGACACTCGAGAAGTATGATATGCAAATATAATGTAACCGTACATACAAAATAATCATTACTATTGTACTGCAATTAATACCATCAAATATGATAAATAAGAATCTTTGTCGTGCCGCCTAATTTAAACGGAAATGAAAGTTGTATAAAAATATGACAAAATTGTTAAAAATAATAATAACAAAATCTTCAAGTACATTTATAACTTTGACTTTGGAGCTGAGTTAGAATCTGTGTCCAGCTGAGCGCAATTAATAAACTGCGCTTCTTGCTTAGTACTTGCCAGTAGCCTACCACTTCGCGTCCATACTCTGCTACTCACAATTGAGCTCGTATGGCTGTAGACACTGTATTCCTGCTCAAAAAGGAGCCATTCATTGACATCGAATCTGAACCAAAATTTCTGTTATAAGGTGGTAAAATAGCAAAATCGATAGAATATTTTAGAAAATGAAACATCCATAAATCAGCACTGGCAGCTAAATTTCCCAGAAATGGAAACAGTGCTCAAATATATTATTTTTACATAGAATATTGCATGAAATTTGTATTAATATCAGGAAATTAACTGAATATTAAAACACGTTCTCCAAAGTTTGCTACGAAGTAATATCTCAACTCGTTGGAACAAAAAAAAACTAAGAGTAAATTATCGTTTAAATATTAATTTCAAAGCAAGCAAATCTTACCTAAACTCATGAACCCACATAGACTGATCTAAAAATGTAACATTTTTTAACGGCTGCATGGAGTAGAATGGAATTTGCACTGTCCTTGTTGCAATCAGATTTGATACGTACGTCAACACAGAGTGAGCTGATTTGAAGTCACCAACTTCTAAACATTTTTGCACTTACTTTATGCGAGACAAGTGTACTTTAGCATCACGATATCACCGTAAAATTGCTCAAAAAGTTTTCATTGTTAATATGTAAAAGCTGCTTAATTCATTTGGTGAGAGAAGCATGTTTCCAGAAATTTATGCCTTACCTACATGGTCGCAATACTTGACCCAGAAGTATTTCTTATTCTTCAGGATTTCCATATTTTCCTCAAACTTAGGTACTCCTGTCTCTTTGCAGTAAACATCGTGTTCACATAGACGTATATCAATACCCAAAACAACTTCATTGGGATTAACATTTCGAAGCTCCTGCATAATGAATCCATTTCTAAAATGTTCAAATTCTGGAATTGATTGCAAAGTTTCCGGCGCTGCTACGTTGGGAAAGATCGGAGTAACCTTGAATTTTGACGCATTTGGTTCCTGAACGAAACTTTTTTAAGTTGGCGTTATTTAAACTTTTACTATTGGAACTGCAAAAACGTTTGTTATTTTTTTGTTATTTGATCTGAGCTGACTTCAATAAACTTTACAATCTTCACCAAGGATGTCACTTTTTTGAGTGATGTTTTTCTCCGGTGAGCCCACCGACATCATACAAAATTCACAATTGAGTGACACTGGTTAGCTCAATAACGGTTAGTCCAAAATGGTAATGAAAGAAGAGATGCAGGTCAAACACCGACTATGGAGGTGCAGATTAAATGTAAATCTAAACGTACATTTTGGAACAAAAATTCAAAAGTGTAAATAATTTGTCCATGCTGAATAGCTTCAACGCTCCTGATCACAAAATTTCTTCCATTGCGCAGTCGTTTAACTTCATAAATAATTGAGCTTTTATCATCACCTGCAAATATTTCAGCAATATTTTGGTAAATGTTCGCAAACAACTTAACTTCACTAACGAAGTATGCGTGCCAACTATTGAGTAAAAATTGTGAAGGAACCGTTTTGTAAGTTGCGGCTAACGCATAAACCAAAATTACTCCTCCGGACATGCAACATTGTTTCATGGGCTCATGCTCTGCTCTTAATATATTTTATCTGTCCAATAAACATCAAATTATTTCATCCTTAATTGGATTAAGATACTTCACTTTCAGATTTGCATAATTCGAAGGAAAATGTAGAACTTTTTACTACTATAAACAACACTTCATTGACCACACAAATTGACAAAAATAAGCAAAAGTAGTACTGTTATGTTTACTGTTTTGAATATTGAAAAGAAAAATAGTGATTCAATTACTCTAAAATCGGTATTATCAAACCCAATTAAAATAGAAATGTTTTTAAATTAGCGGGTTTATAGCAATTATTACAAATTATTATTACAATTACCGCTAGCAAACTTGGAAAGTTATTATATCATAATATTAAAATACAAGAAATGTTTTAAGCAACTTACTTAAAAATATCCTCACGAATCTGCTGCAACTCCAACCATTTCATTTATAAATCCAATGAAATTAGCAATACGAATTAAAGTTTATGCTACAGACTCGAATTTGAACGTATAAATTGCCTAGATTCGATGGAACTACATAGACTACAAACATAAAATAGTTCTGGATAAAAGTAACTCAATAAAATATTCTTACAACACAATTTGTGAGATTTCTTGGAAGGAAAGGATGGTTGGCAAAAACTTTTGCAAATTTTGACTGTGCAAAAAACGCTTCTCACAGGAAAATAAACGAGATTTCGAAAATGCAGCATCTGTTATGTCGGGAACGATACCGAAAATGACTGTTTGGGTGAAATTATCGCAAAAATTTTATGGTCTAACGACAAAAAAGGTATTTTTGTTGATACCAAAAAAATTTTATGCTGTATAAAATAAAAATCATATAACTGTTACTTTATTTCATTCATTAACTGAGAAAATAATTACAGCATTATACTTTAATACATATGATTTTCAATATAAACTACAACATATACATGTATTAATTTATGACACAAATTCCATTAAAGCATTAAGATTTTAAGCAAAAATATTTTCTCTCTCAAAAAAAATTATACCTTAACATGCATTGTAATTAATGCATTGCAATATTCTTATTGTCCTTCATTTTTAGCAGACACTAGCCACATAGCACACCTGAAATCAATCGTTTTTGAGCCAAAAAGTTTGATGCTAACCTGATTTGGATTTCCGCCATATTCAAGAAATATGCCAGCCATTTGTTCCATAGTATATTTGCTCGATTGAATATTTTGGCAGAAATTGCAACTTAACACATTGACGGAGCAGACGTGCTACAATTATTTTCATTTTTTCCAAAGAAAACTTACAGTAAAAAATATCGTACAACAATTTCCGTGAATATTCTTTACTTAACAATAAATTAATTTCTAGCCGGCTTGTTTCAGTATTTCTCAAAAATTATTGTATGAAATAAGATTCCACTAGCTCCAGGGACTCCCTCTGGGAGTCCAGTTAAATATATATGTTTTTGAAATAGAATTATTATTTTTTGAGGTATTGGTTATAACACCTGTCACGACGTGAACGTTCCTCAATTAGATAGACACTTTGGGTTTTTCTGACGGAGAAAACGCACTGGTAAGAATGATGTCTAAAAATAGTCTAACTTTTAACGAACATTTTAAGCTATTACTTGCCCAGAAGTAGGCGGCGAAAGTGGTCCAACGACCATCTTACGGACTTTCAGTTACGTTTTTCTGAGGGAGAAAATGCACTGGCAAAATTTTTGCCTAAAAAATTTTGTCTAAAATTTGTCTACATTTTGGTCTAAATTTTTGTAGAAACATACTCAGCTGGTCTATACGAACATTTTAAGCTATCACTTGCTCAGAAATGAGCGGTGCAAGCGGTCCAACCGCTATGCTCGGAGTAACAGGGCTAGCTTACTGGGGGATAAATTCAGGCAAAAGGGTTTGCAATAATATCCATGCAAGAGAGACAGTTACCTGTTTAAAGCAAAATTAAGCTTTTTGCAAATGCATTATTTTCTCTTGAGTACTATATCCATTGTAAGCACCCTTAGGATGGATTGAAAAATACAAAAATCGGTGTTTACTAATGAGAAAATGCGGTATGTCTGATAATCATAAGAATGATATTACCTGAAGCAGTCCAATTACAGCATCCATTGTAACGCTCGCCACTGATTCGAGAAGCACTGAGACAGTATAGACCAAAATCCTGCACTCTTGACAAGCGGTACCTTCGTTTTTATCCAATGTTTGGCCAATACATTCTGTTCTTCCATTCTTAGGCACTGCATTGTTGTTCGCAATAAATAATCCAAGCACAAAAATGACAGTTGGAATTATTGCTGTAAAATAGATATCCATAATTTCATTATATTAAGTTTTAGTTTAAAAATATAAAGTACATATTATAAAGCAACACCTCCAATTTGATCGAGTTCGAATATATCAAAATATGTGCGTAAATTAAAACTTTCCATATCCCTAGTCTGTCGAAACATCATCGTTCTATTTAAGTTTACATTTTCGTTAAACTCATACCTGACATCGTTTCTCATTCGAACGAATAAATACACAGAGGCTTCAAACTTACCTTTTAATTCCGAATGCAATGCACGATTTTATATCAAATCGCCGATGACTTTCAATCAAATCGAATATTTTTATGAAAAGAACAATAGAAGGAAACATTTCCCATATAACCATGAAAAATTTCGATAACAGTTTCAAAATTTCGAAAGCAGATGTGTGCACTATTTATTATATTTATTGATCAAGCAACATATTTACAAAGTCATGTACAATTCTTTGTCATCAAAGATTGAGAACTGGAAATAATCACTGGCTATTTTTACTCTAATATAATTTCTGATGTAACGATATTTCCTGTAATATATTCCCCATGGCTATTTCAATACACATCCGGAAGAGGACTATTTTAGGGGGGTTAAATTTCAAAAATGATTTTTTCGTTTTTATCGAATTTCTCATAATTTTGACTTCTCCTTAACATAACTTTTAATTCGCAGTGGTAGTATCCGAAAATATACAGAATTATCTTGAGTACGTAGTTATTAAACATTACTGACATTTCTTTGGAGAAAATTATTTACAAATATTCTATTAATTTCGCCAGAATTTAAAATTTTTGACTATTTTGGAAACGTAAAATACATTTTGGGGGAATTATTTTTTCGTAAGGGGTCCAGAGAGGGGAGGATTAAAATTCATGTTGAACCTATTGACTAATTCTTAGCTCGTTGTAAATTATGTGGATAAATTTGAGTTCATTTTTGTTACTTTAAAGCATTATAGTATTCATTGGTACTGAAATATTAATGTCAAAAAGTTATTACAGCTTTTGTTTATAGCATTTGTTTTCATTCCATTCGAGCTGTCCTATTCCATTTTGTACAAAGGTATATACAGAAAGCGACGTATTTGTGAATCAGATTCAATGATTTTCCTTGCAAGTCCCTTACTTTCATTTCTATTTCCGATTCTTAGTATTGTTGTTCCATAAGCAAAAAGTAATGTTTTTTGAAAAATTTTTGTGTATATTTTTCTGGATTTGGTATATTTGCCATGCTCAAGACATGGAAAATGCAACAAGTGCTTGGGAGATGCCGAAGCCGGAGGAAGGGAATTTTGACGTTAAATGCATTACCGAAACGTATGTGATTCAATGCAATTTCGAAAGTTATTTTGAAATAGCAAAAGTTAATTAGAATATTTGACTATTTGGTAAATAGTTAACTAACTGAGACAAATACTGTTCAGTAACTTAACTATCAATGATGATGGTCGTTGCTATATTATTAGAGGGGCACAATGATAATATTTGATAATGTCGACATTACCTTGATAATATTCTGAATGTTTGCATATGAGAAAAGATAGGAAACTTTCTTCTCAGTGAATATATCCCTTCTTTTAAGTATTACGCTTATGTGTGTCGGGTTGTCAGGTTCATAACTCATGATCCAATGGGTATTTTTTCATGATCTTTTTTTTAAATGACCCTCATGAAATTCTGGTGATGCAAAAAATGCGATTTTATTGCGCCCCGCAGCTAGTGTAGATTATATGTCGGGGAACACCAGACTTTGAAAAATACTCTCTATTTGTGCACGGTAAGTAACATTTAAGCACCTCAAGCGCATGGTTTATTATATCAAAACACTGTGCGGAGCATTATCATGCTAATATCGGATTTTCACATTATCGAATGCTATCACTGCACCCTCTATATATAACGCCGATGTTAATGAGTTCTATAAAAAAATTAAACAAAAATTTAAAAATAATCGGAATAGTTTAGAATAATTTACTATTTGATGAATAGTTAACTAACTAAGCCTGCTCATATAGAAAAGCAAGGAATTTCAAGCTGAAGTTTTGAGAGCATCCGTAATTTAAAAAGAAAATCCTTTGAAAATCTAAATTTAATAATAAATCTAAATTTTGTTAACCTAAATAGTTTTGACTTTCCGCGAACTATATTTATGTTTACTTTAGTGTTTTACCCCTGGACGATAACTACATCTCTATTCGAGCTCTCGTGGATGAAAATGAAAAAGGGAAAAGTGGATTTGGTTTTGTGTCGATACTCTTTGATCGGGCAACCCAAGTTCTCAGGAATTGTAATGTGGAAAACCCAAGGTTTTTCATACCAGTGGCCAAGTAATTTTAAGGATAAATTTTAGTGTATTTATAACGTTTGACGCTGAAAGCATCGCAGGCAGGAGGTATGCTTTCAACAAGGCGATTTTTCAGTGGTCATTTAATGCAGACATCAATCCCCTGGCTGAGATGTTTCATGTGGTTGTTTCCAGTGAAAACCGAAGTAAACGTAAGCAATCCCTTTTACTTTTGTGCGTATTACTTTCAAGGATCGTTATCACTTTTTTGATAGAATGACATGTAAACGATGATATTGTACGTTAGTGTCTTCTGGAACCATGCAATCCAAGTTTTGAATTGTTAACACTCATCTTGTAATCATCGAAGGAATATTTCAGAGTTATTATCCCATATAAATACCTTAAGTATTTTCTTTTTAATTTATTTTCTAATTAAGTTAAAACAAATGTTCCTCAACGTCACAGTAACCCTTATGCAATTGTCTTGTAAACTATGGGAAAATACTCCGTTTCTATTTATTTTAGCATTTTCCACAACTTCTGTGAACTTGAATCGTCTCCCAAAGAAAGAGCTCCGAATACACCGCGACTCAATTGAACTCGACGACAAAGTGTCAATTTTGAGAACGCCCGAATGTAACTTTATCCCAAATTTTGAAGACATCATCTTGCACCAGCTTTTCATTCAATTCTATGTTCCGCAGCATGTTGTGGATTGTCACATTGAGTTGGTACGTCTTATGACTTTAAAGTCTTTGCAGGATAGGTTTTATACTAGCGGTAGATCCAAAACCTGGCACATCAAATTTTTGATTGAATACGTTTGATCAATTTTTTTTAAATTTTCCAACCTAAAGAAAATTCGTAAAATGTATAGGATTATGTGTACGAAGTTGGGATAGAGTCATAAATATAAGTAGGAAGAAATAAAAGTAAATGGAAATTGAACAATTCCAATATGAGCGGAGCAAATTCTCGTGTTTGACATTCCCCCAGTAAGCTAGCCCGGATTTTCCGTCCGTGATGACCTGGCCGTTAGACTCCTTACACCGGTGTTTTATGGCCAAGTGATAGCTTAAAGTGTTCGTATAGACGAGCTGAGTATGTTTTTAGCAAAATTTAAACCAAATGTAGACAAAATTATTTAGACAAAAATTCTGGAAGGCATTTTCAGAGGTGTCTATTTCTGTATGTGAGGTTTTGTCCCCCCCCTTTTTCTGGAAGGCATTCTTAGGGGTGCTTAATTCTGTATGTGAGGTTTTGTCCCCCCCTTTTTCTGGAAGGCATTCTTAGGGGTGCTTAATTCTGTATGTGAGGTTTTGTCCCCCCTTTTTCTGGAAGGCATTCTTGGCGCGCGAAGCGCCGCAGATGCACGCTAACCGCTTCCTAGCTGAGAGGGAGCCGCGAAGCGGCTCCATTCGCGAACGTCGTTTTGCTATTTATAAAAAAGTTTGTACGACATGTTTGGTGTCAAAAAATTTTCGAAGTGTGTAGTTTATTATATAAAAATATCAGTTCAACATTGTTAGAAAATTTTTTCTGTAATTGAACAACAATTAGGTGAAAAAATTGTGCAGCCCTGCAAGACGGAATGTTATGCGATTGGAATATACAGATACTTTCCAGGATTTCCAAAACGGTTACGTGCTAACGTCCGAGAAGTTTGACAACAACGCTACTTTGAATTGGCAACAAGTGGAAATTGTCGGTGATGTTTCGCAAAGTCAAATCGGTAGTATTCTTGCTCCAGAAAATTTCGCCACGAGAAAAGAATTAATGTCACTCAGTTTTATGTTTTTCTTACTTACAATTATTTTATGAACATTTAATAAAATAAAGCCGATGACCATAATTTAAAATTCTAGTAATATATAAACCGTATCAACGTAAGAAATTCAAATATAGAATGATCATTAAGATGTTTTTACATATTTTAAAACTAAATTTTTCGAAAACAAATAAGAGTAAAAAAGTTGGGCCAACCTGTATATTAGTAAATGTCGAGGCAAAAAAACTACATAACCGGCAAACGAGAAAACTTGAATCAATGACCATTTTGTAGGTATATTTGACTCAAGCTATTGAACAAACTGATTAATTACAATTACATTTTCTCTTCTATTTTGTCTGCCACCTGTTGCTTTAATTTGAGGTGATTAATCCGTTTTCCAGAAGATTTCATACAACTCATTTGCTCTAAACTTGAGAAAACGAAAATTAAAATAATCAAATGCATTTTCACATTTCGTTTACGTTATATTATGTTCTGATCTCAAGTGTGATTTGTTTCGCAATGAAAGCTATCAATAACCGAAGAACTGAAAGCTTTTATTTCGAAGAACTAAATGGTACGTTGATTGGCAGCATATCTGTTGGACAGTCAGGTAACGTTTCGGAAGTCTGTATTTTGTAAGGGTTGTGCGCTTAACATTCCGTTAGATCTAATATTTGAAAATTAAGGGTTTAAAAATAACTGTAGGTCGAAATTCAATTCGATTATTTTTGTAGTCAAATTTGAAGTGCGAAAAGCGGTGTACTGTGACAAAGTCAAATTTTAGTGCAAACCCGCCAGATCCTTGTCGACCTATGGATAAGCACCGAGTTGAAACTTTTGAAGACCGATTTGCGAGAACAACCAAAAGATGCGAAGAGGTCATCCAAAAATTTGCCACAATTCCTAAACGACATTATACACGTACATAAATTTCATAAATTAAGTTTATTATACTAATTGTTTGTAAGTCTAGATGGGCGGAATCCATATTAATACAACTTACACTTTGCTTGACCATCCAGACTGGAATACCGGTGGAGTGAAAGTGAACGGCGTTTTGGGCCTCGGTTTCGGATACCATCCAGATGGGAAACCTGTGGTTGAGCAATTATTGAACTCTCTCGATGCATCTATGTACACCTTGTATAACAACAGGTTATTTTTGCCTCATAACTTTCATAATTTTTTGAAGGTGATGAACAGTAACTTTGTGCTTAGTTCTGTTACTATCGAAATAATTTTGGAATGTTTTGGGTTCGTTTAAGTTAATTTTAAAGTAATAAAAGCACCGTTATTAAAACTAGTATATAACTACTAAATTTTTTACCACAAAGTTACTTATATGAAAAATAATGCAATAATCCCTTTATATTTACCTCCTATGCTCATTTTTCTTACAAAAACATTATTTTAGAATATTATCTGTCTAGAGAATCCATAGATTTATTTCTCAAGCTATGGCAGCACTGTGTCTAAAATATATTTAAAGTGTGTAAAATGTCTAATTGTTTTAGATCTAAACATGGCAATGGAAATGCACAAGTTCTCCTAGGTGATCTGGACCGATTCAATTGTCAACCTAACTGGGTATGGACTAAAACCATCGGTCGTCGAAATATACACCTACTCTCAATGAAATTGACCATAAACAAAGAGATAATTCACGTCAACATTAACCGAAACGTAACGTTTCTTCCCGTATTTGGCAAGATATTTGCCCCAACTTCGGTTAAGTATTTATTTACAAACGCTAGCAAAGCGGTATATAATAAATCCATGGATATGTTCGTCGTGGACTGCGATACAACTAGAGCCAGAAATGTTGTTTTGACTTTGAATGGCGGTGCAAAAGTCGTGTTGACTGGGAGGGATTACGTCAGGTTTTGTGTAAGTTTTGTTCAGAATTTATTTATACGCTCTACTTTAATTTTAATGTTTTAAATAATATATTGCAATTTTCTGATGAATTGCATTCTAGACAATTCACAATGTGTGCTACGTAGCAGTTACCGAATTTCCGGACAATTCTACCGGTAATGTAATTTTTCCACAACAATTCTTCAACAATCACTGCATTGCATATAATTTCACTGGCAGAACATTGGGAATTGCTGATGTGACTAGCCCAAATTTTGATCCCAGAAATTTTTGAACTTCATTTCATTTAAATTATTGCATGCTTGCCATTATCGTTTGCAGAATAAATTTCGACATGAGTTTTAATTTTCCATATGCAGAGACACTGTATGCATTACAATTTTAAGCGGCTCTTTATATATTAAAAATTTATCATTTCGTGAATATGTAAAGAATTTTTCAGGAGATCACAATATTTGCTCCCAACTTCCGTAACGTTTCACAAAAAATTAGTATAAGAACTATAACCAGATTGTAAAAAAACAAAGTATTTAGTGTAACAAAATTGCAGTAATTTTAAATACTTATTTACTCCGAATTGTAAAGTCTAACAGGTCATATTTTTCGTTCGGAATAGTAGCATATTTAAAGAGTATAAATTCATTTGATGAAGAACGTTCCATTGTTAATTTGATGAAAAATGATATTAAAATTATTTTTTGTCTATTTTATGAAGCGTGTTAATAAACTCCAAAACACGAAAGATTTTAGATGCCATATAGTGTCATCATAAATCATAAAAAGGTGTGGCACCCAAATTTTACTTGAAATCGTGAGTGCAATTGGCCCCTTAAGCCTCCGATAATGGAGGAACAGATAACAAAAGAAAACGCGTAGGCAGAAACCAAATAATGGAAAACACTTCCGATCTTCTGCAACGCTTCAATGGCTTATTATCGTTTATTACTATATTGAAAATATTTAATATTTGTTAAAGTATGAAAAATATTTTTATCATTTGAAACGATAAGGCTTCGATCACAATCAAGTCGGCCGACGTTGTATTTCGTCTGGCGTCTCAAAGGAGATCCAGTAGTGAATCACACTATCTCCGAATCACATAAATCGGATCATAAGTCGGCCGACTTGATTGGGACCGAGGCCTAAGAAGAAAGTAGTTTCAATTCAACCAACTCTATAGAACTTAAAAGTTCAATAGAATGCTTAACAAATGTAATAGTTTAACTGTTACACGGCTAGAGGTGAGATCGGACCAAAAACTTCCGACAGTCAACAGTTAACCCGGAAAAGAGGGATATATACAAAAACTAACCCCACCTGAGGGTAAGATCGAAAAAATCGAGAATTGAAGACTGTTTTGATAAATATCTGTGCCAAGTTTTAGATTCTTGTTTGCCTGGGTGGTTTTATTCGGCTTTTCCTGTATCAAACTAGCTGTACAAAAATGTGCAAGAAGCTGTGCTCGTGTACTTGGCGAAATTCAAGTATTGTCTTGAAGATGATCACTTCCGTGAAAATAATTATTTATTTTGGAATCATTATTCTGAAAATAACGCTTAAAGCCTACGTTTTCAGTTACCCTATAGAGAATTTTCTCGGTTTTGTAAATTGTATACTAAGAAAAATTTTAAACGTTGATGCTGCATAAGCGAAATGTTAAAAGTAACTGTCTTCCTTTCAGGTAACCAATTATGAAAGCCTGCATTCTTGGTCTGTTAATCCTGCTATTACCTTTCGCTCCACCGGCAGAGAGCGTGGTTCATCGAATTCAATCACGCCAATATTCTCTTCACCCTAGATCATTAAGCGTCATCAAACGTCAGAATTTGCTGAAAAACCTATTGTCGATCAAAAAGAGAAATATTAACCCGCGACATAATCCCGCACTGAAAAGCGAATCAGTCTGGGCTAAAGCAAGTGCGGAAACTCAATCAGAAAATCAGTAGATACAAAATTACTTTAAAGCCCAAATATTCACAGCAACTTTTAGATATGGCTATTCTGCACTGGGTGCAAATATTAGCGTTGGGAGTCCACGTAAGCATTTGATTTATGTCTAATAGTGCATATGCAACTTTGTATGTAAAGAATATTACTTTTTCATTTTTAGATGATTAAAATTTTATTTCAGCTCAAACCATGTTTGTCGAGTTTGATATGTTTATGTCCACTGATTTGAGTGTAATTTCGTCGAATGCGAATCTAAGCAGTGTGTCAGCTGAACTTCCGCCAAAACACACATTCAATTCAAAGTATAAATTTTAAGTAATTAA
Organism: Ditylenchus destructor; assembly: GCA_022814885.1. Classification (NCBI taxonomy): domain Eukaryota; kingdom Metazoa; phylum Nematoda; class Chromadorea; order Rhabditida; family Anguinidae; genus Ditylenchus; species Ditylenchus destructor. The sequence goes on along the minus strand of JAKKPZ010000002.1, from coordinate 5,362,892 downwards.
TATTAGCCTTCAAAATGCAAAACGCAAATATGTTAACGCAATTTTGGACTAAACATCTTTTCACAATAAAAGGAATAATAATCCGTTTAGTTATCAATATAACTATTATTAATTAACTAATTATTATTAATAAGGATTATTTACATTTTAATCACCAAAAAGCTCCAAAATAGAATTACAAAAAATCTATAATTATTCTCTGTAATTATATGATAAACATATAATATTTAGCGACTCAACTACATACAATGACCTTGGTTATATTTTCTCCAAAGATGATTCAACTGGTACACTAGGAAGCGACTTTCTACAGGTATTTTTTCACTCACAGACTATGCACAAATTTTAGTACATTTATTTTCCAATAGGTCGGTCCTTAATTTTTGAGAATAGCTTGAAAATATACACTTGCGTGGGTCCTCGCTGTGCGATGCGCCACGAGAACCCGCATAAACATAACGTTCAGGGGCGCTATAAAAAGAGATAGGCATCTGAATAGGAACAACCGAACCGGCCCCCACTGATTCACCTCTTAATAAGGAGTTTTCTATGAATTCCATAAAGATAATACCTTTATGAGGTAAAATTTTTGATTAAAAAGAGAGGGGATCTTAATATTATAAATGGGAAATCTTCAAGAAAGCGTTTGTGATATAAATTTTTGCGGATGATTCAAATGATAGTTTCCGGATAACCTGTATGTTATCGGCGCTCGACTGTATATATGTGGGGGCTCCTCTATGTCAGGTGTTAAGATCACGCTTAGGTTGCCAGCTGTCAACCTGGGACTATTTTTTCGTGCTTTCTTGGCCGAACACCCACTTGGCACGGTTTTGGAGCTGATTCGAATGCGGAAGAATTCAAAAGTAAATCCGAAGGAGTTAAATAATTTAACGCTAGGGATTGTATACAACATATAAAAGTACTCAAGAAGAAAAACGGTACGCTGTCCATTATCGCTGGGCGTTCTTTAAATCCCCTGATTTAACGAACACCTGGCGATAATGGACAGCATTAGTTAAATTAAAGGTCGCGTAAGATTTACATTTGTGACCAAATAATTTTAGCGCCAAGTTGAATTTCTATACTTTTCTGCCGTATTTTCGCCTTTTTTAGTTTTGATAATAAAAAGTGGCAAAATATTGCGAAATTTGCTTTAAAGGTTAAAATTGGCGCGAAATAAATTTCAACTAGTGGCGGGCCACAGCGAAGCTGTGGCAGCGAGGAAGGTTATTTTGTGGTTTTTACTTTTGGAAAGGTTTCGCTTTTCTTCTGATTTACCTACTTAATGTTGGTGGGAGCGCTACGAATAAGTGTGGATTTGTGGGTCGTTTTGGAGTCCTCGCGGCGCTTCGCGCCGCGAGGACCCCAAAACGACCCACAAATCCACACTTATTCGTAGCGCTCCTTTACATTGCGTGAGTCATGCTGGGTCTCCGCTCGCTTCGCTCGCTACGACCCAGACGTGTGAATCAGTACTGGGTTGGGTTAGTGAAGATCTCGGCCGCCTTCGGCGGCCTCGATACTGGATTGGTTTCGGGCGGCGCGGCTACCCGCCGCGCCGCCCTATGGACTTACGTTCACGTCGGGGCCGAGAAGTCAAAAAATACCTCGTGAGAGACCTGGTGAGAATAACACGACCTCGTGAGAATTTATCCCGAATCTGACGTCAGATTCGTTATCAGCGTACCCGAAAACCCCCGGGTACCAAAAATCAGACCTGTAGGCACCTTGCATCAAAAAATGCCATTTTTTGGCCAAAAGTGGCTTTTTTTCAAAAATGCGCCAAATCTAAAAGTGTAAAAAGCAAAGTGGTCCAGAATCGCCTCAGAAATCGATTGGGAACATAAAAAACATCACTTCCCCAGGTCAAAACCCTTAAAAACACGTTTTTGCGTTTTGGCGCGAATTCAAATATTCAAATTTCAAATTTTTTTCGCGACCCGGTCCTAACTTTTCGAGACCTATCGATTGAGCTATCACTCGCCTCTGGCTACCGGCTGGATCGCGAGATCTGGATCTTCCGTACAGACTACAGACCACAGATTACAGAACGACATCAGCGGCTTAACTGTTGGGCATTCAATGTTGGTTATATCGAAGGGAGTTTCCATACAGACTGCGCCCTAGAGACCAGACTTAGCATTTGTTAAATAGAAGATCGTTGAGAGAGAGAAGGGTGTACACCAGAGATGCATCCGGATACCGGATGCCAAAAAACACCGGATGCAGCCCTGGTGTATACTATTTGCGTATAAGGATGTGCAAAACGATTGTGACTATATTTGAATTATTCAAAACGCGAACTCCATAATGTTTTCTAAAAATAAAAATGTTTTACTATCCTCTCGCCAACTTTTTAGTAATTAATAGAAAAAATTATTTCAGTTGGGAGAACTAAAAACACAACTCTCATTTGGTGTGATAGAAGATTTGGGTAGTTGGTATCGTTACCAACATTTCGACGGAACTTTAGGATTAGCGACTCATCGGTCGGCCAATGGGATTTCAAATGTATTAACACAAATAGCCGGTCACCTAGATCATCCAATTGTATCGCTATGGAGTAATAAGTGAGTTTTAGCCGTAATTCCAAAATTGTTTCTAATTATTGAAAATTCTTAACATTTCTTATCATTTAGAGGAAAAAAATAGAATTTGTTCAATCTTTTGAACAATGTCGTCCGCAATTTTAATCAAAAATTTCTTTAATATGTGAAAAATTTTTATTCGATGTAGAACTTTATAATGAATACAAGATTGACATTATTGCAGAAATTTTTTAAAGAAAGTGAAAATGTGCGGTCTAATTGACATCGTTCCAAAAAGAGGTTTTTCATCGCTTGGTTTCGTGAAATAAAATAATTATGAATTACTGTTTACCAAAAATTATAGTAGCAATAAAAAGTAAAACGTAACATTAAATTTGAATTTAATACTATGATTACAGAACTCAGGAAACAAATCAGGGCGTTACACAAATTACTTTGGGAGCGGAAGACGTGACAAATTGTGAGAATAATTTCGCCTATGTTCCACAGGTATATCAAGCATTACATTAACTTAACGTCGATGTAACTGATTACATGATATGAACTAAGTTGTTTTAGTAATTTAAAACAATTTCTTTTGTTTACATCATTGTCATAACTTTGAAAATTCGTGTAAATTGCTTTCTGCAAATTGTGGCAATCGAGATCCTTTTCAGGTCTCTTTCCAACTTCCAGGGGAGTCTCAACAGATTAATGGCTTTTATTTGCACTCAGTTACTGCTAACGTCAGTGAAGACATTTTCATTAACAGAACAGTTCAATCAACGATTTACTTGGTTGATTTTTACGTCGATATCTTCGCTCCCACAGCTGTATTCAACATATTTTTAGAAGGTATGCATAAAAATTAGATATTTCTTTATTCCGAGATCTACTTATAGTTTACCTAGGTCCTTATGATTTTGAATCTACAACTTACTCTAACTTTCTGTTTGTGTGTGTTAAAGGCAACGTTTTGAAATAAGCATTCCAATTTCAAAATTATATTACCATAAATACATCAGTTCAATTAAAAAAACTTTGCGTGATTCTTATAAAACATTTTGGAATTTTTCTGTTTAAAAGTTCCAAATCTCTGTTTGGAATAGTTAACCGTATGGCTCACTTGCGTATCATTAGTCACAAAATAGAATAAAATAAAACGCTAATGGCAAAAACTCTTGCGACAGGTAATTTAACATTAAATTTGTGAAATGTACTAATTGGGATATAATCTTTATTTTTAGCAAGCGGGGCTATATATAATTCAACTTCTGATGAATATGAAGTAGATTGCGAAAATGTAGCATCTCTTCCAAATGTAACCTTCTATATTGGAGCTAATGGTAGCAACGAATTAGTGCTCTCTCCTGCGCAGTACATAGATTTTAACGTATGTAAACTCTTAATAATTATTTTAATGATCTTTTTTTCATAATGAAATGATTATTTCTAGCCTTTGTACAACAGTTGTTATTTGTATGTTGCCGATGCTGGTCTATATTATGACGATTATCCTTACATTTTGCTTGGGCAACAGTTCTTAAATAAGTACTGTCTCGCCTATAATATCAAAGAAAAATGGGTGGGCTTCGCTGATTCAATACCGCTATTGCCAAGTGAAATTGCAACAACTACAATAGAACTAAGCACAATCGAAATAACAATTACGTTGACTGAGAGCACAACCACTGAAACGAATACCGATTCCACTACAACGTTAGAAACCACAACAGAATCGACCACAACTTCTACCGAAAGTTCCACGGAATCTAGCACACCAACCTCAGAACTCACGAGCACATCAGTAGAAACTACCACAACATCATCGACAATTACTGAAACACTCTCGACAAGCACAGGTACATAAACACGTAATTATGTTTACAACGATATTATAAAAGTGTGAATTTTGTATTTTGAAAAATTAACCTAATGACTAAAATGTAAAGATTTAGAAGAGAGTAATAAATCCTTATAGTAATAATATAACAATAAGTAAAGGTAGTATAAAGTAATAGTAATAAACAGCTAAATCCGCCAAACGAACATAAGTTAAACTTTGCTTTTAATCACAAATAATTTGGCTATAGGTACTGAAGCAACTACAGTGCCTTCCACAGAATCAACTACTACAACTTCGGAAAGTACAACTACTGAGTCTACACCACAACCGACGAGCACTTCTACTGAAAGTACAACAACAGAGTTTACAACATCTGAATCCACAAGCGCCACTACGGAAAGTAGCACAGAATCCACTACTTTAAGTTCTGTTATAACTACGTTGTCCGATTCGACGAGCACTTCAACTGAGACAACTACTACAGAAGCGACCACAACAGAAACTCCGAGTACTGAATCCACGACCACAGAACCTATTACAACAAGTTCTACTACGGCAGAACAGTCCATGAGTACAATAACGGAAAATACTACAACAGAACCATCTACTCTTTCAACATCGGTCTCTACAACTGCGGAGTCGACGACCACAGAAATAACAACATCAACACCGGAGAACTTCACATCGACGACAGAAGTAACTACCACCTCTTCAGCAGTCACTACAGGTAGTTATTTAACAGAATCATGGATGAAATATTTCAATAAAATTAAGCAAATACATTGTATTCCTCCAGCAAGTAGATCATCTAATACATTTTTCATAATCTTTGGTGATCAAAAATAACCAAATGCTTGCGTTCATATTTCCTGTTATATACAAAAGTAGGAAACGCAAAAATGTATTAATTTGAAAATGTATACAATTTTGTCGACAGAAAATAATTCTGGGCGTGTCAAAAATTTTCAGAGCGATTTGAAAGAAATGATCGGTCTTTATCAAAAGTTTTTTAATGCGGATAGAGATTTCAAATAACTGATTTATCCATGAAACACAGTAAATCAAACAATCGCGTTTTAAGCTGTTTTTGAGGAGATTCGACCAAAAATCCGTTCGGAATCTCAGACTCATTTTGGACGATAAAACATAAATAATATATTTTAAAAACGCGAATTCACTCTGTTTAATGCAAATATTAATTTTTTGTGTAAGGAATCTTCACTAAGTGAGTCACAAATTTGATGGTCGCAATCGTTTTCTCGTCCGAAAATGACTCGGCCAAAAGAAACCAGTGTTTATAAACCAATGTGTAGTAAAACATAAATTAAACTTAAAATACTTTAGAAACTTCAACAGCCACAACTGAAAACTTACCTACAACGGAGGAACCCACCACTACAACCACCGAAGAACCCACCACTACAACCACCGAAGAACCCACAGTTACAGTTGGCTATGTGCCATGGACAACTATGAAAACAACTACACGATCCACAACTCAGAGAATAACGGACCCTCCGCTCGAAATTTGAAAAATGTATTGTCTCAATGATTGTTCGGCTTATGTCAATAAAAGACAGCAATTTGTAATTTCTGATTAACTTTTCAATGTGTACTGTCTTTTGTGCAGAAATTCTTTGTGGCCACTGTTATGTGCAGGATTTTTCGGATGCAAATACGCCTTAAGATATCCGCGCTTTCGAAAAGAGAAAATGGCTTAAAAAGGTGCGCACTCACTGCAACTTATTGTCCGTTTTTGGACAGACTACTATTTTTTGTGGAAATTTGCATTCTATGTGCAAATTTGTTTGGTAGACGTTCAAATTTGAACAAAGTTCGATCGTTTGATTAGATAAAGTTAATTATATTAAAGTACCTGTTTATTTGTTTGAATTATCCTTATAACTAGCGCGCTAACGCGCGGGGAGTCTATATCAGTATGCCTTTTCTATATCAGTATCGGATCCCTCTAAGTTGATAGGGTGGGTTCCTCCCTCAATAGAATCTCCCACTTTTTGGGGGTCCCGGACCCCAAACTCGCGAGAACCCCCCCCCCCCCAAAACCCATGATTTTAGGGGGGGGGGGGGTTATCAATGTCAGATTTGGGGTTGACATACGTGAAAACGTGACATCCGTGTGTCACGTAAAAGGGCAAGTTTCGCGTCGCGCCGTACCTGTTTCAGCCCACACTGGTGACCCTATCCGGAGATATGGCTTCCGGAAATCCGGAAAATCCTGGATTTGGCCAGGTCACAGATTACCCGTCGCGCCTCCGTTCTGGGCGTATGATACGTCAATCGCTTCGTCTCGGCGAGACAAGACGATTGGTACCGGTTTCAGCCCACACTGGTGACCCTATCCGGAGATATGGCTTCCGGAAATCCGGAAAATCCTGGATTTGGCCAGGTCACAGATTACCCGTCGCGCCTCCGTTCTGGGCGTATGGTACCAATCGCTTCGTCTCGGCGAGACAAGACGATTGGTACCGGTTTCAGCCCACACTGGTGACCCTATCCGGAGATATGGCTTCCGGAAATCCGGAAAATCCTGGATTTGGCCAGGTCACAGATTACCCGTCGCGCCTCCGTTCTGGGCGTATGTACCAATCGCTTCGTCTCGGCGAGACAAGACGATTGGTACCGGTTTCAGCCCACACTGGTGACCCTATCCGGAGATATGGCTTCCGGAAATCCGGAAAATCCTGGATTTGGCCAGGTCACAGATTACCCGTCGCGCCTCCGTTCTGGGCGTATGATACGTCAATCGCTTCGTCTCGGCGAGACAAGACGATTGGTACCGGTTTCAGCCCACACTGGTGACCCTATCCGGAGATATGGCTTCCGGAAATCCGGAAAATCCTGGATTTGGCCAGGTCACAGATTACCCGTCGCGCCTCCGTTCTGGGCGTATGGTACCAATCGCTTCGTCTCGGCGAGACAAGACGATTGGTACCGGTTTCAGCCCACACTGGTGACCCTATCCGGAGATATGGCTTCCGGAAATCCGGAAAATCCTGGATTTGGCCAGGTCACAGATTACCCGTCGCGCCTCCGTTCTGGGCGTATGGTACCAATCGCTTCGTCTCGGCGAGACAAGACGATTGGTACCGGTTTCAGCCCACACTGGTGACCCTATCCGGAGATATGGCTTCCGGAAATCCGGAAATTCCTGGATTACCAAGGGCGCCGCCAAGCGGCGAAGCCGCGGGCGCAGTCCTATGGAATGCCTTTTCTATATCAGTATGCCTTTTCTATATCAGTATGTCTTTTCTATATCAGTATGCCTTTTCTGTTCTAACTTCACTCACATTCCAGGGGGAAGGTCGGGCGCTCCGCGCCCGACCTTGTATGGCTCAGTCTGAGTTAGGCTCAGTCTGGGTTTGGCTCAGTCTGAGTTTGGCTCAGTCTGGGTTTGGCTCAGTCTGGGTTTGGCTCAGTCTGAGTTTGGCTCAGTCTGGGTTTGGCTAAGTCTAAGTATGGCTCAGTCTAAGAATCACGTTTTGGGTGAAAAAAGGTAGAATCTTCAAAATATGCACCCCTAAGAATCACGTTTTGGGTGAAAAAAGGTAGAATCTTCAAAATCGCACAGAATGCCAAGGGCGGGAATTCAAATTCGAATAAACGTGGAACGGACGCACGGACGTCACTAACTTATTATAAGGATAAGTCAGTGACGTCCGTCCCTCCCTCCCTCCGCCGCATCTGATCTTTGATCCCTTATTTTCGTGTCTGTCACGCTTTTTTGACTACAAACTACAAATTTTGTAACTTATGGTTTTGTGCCATTTCAGGTCGAAATTTTTGGTACTCAGGGGTTTTCAGGTACGGGGAATTCGAATCTGAGGTCGGATTTGACCCCGAGGTCGAACAATGTTCGACATGGTCGAATGTGGTCGAACTGGGGTATTTTTCGTGTCTGTCACGGTTTTTTAGCAGGGGCATTCTATCCACTGCTTATTTTTCGTGTCTGTCACGGTTTTTTAGCAGGGGACAAGCAGCCAAACTTAGACTGAGCCAAACCCAGACTGAGCCAAACCCAGACTGAGACAATCGCAGACTGAGCCAAACTCAGACTGAGTTTGCGAACCAATCCTGTGGTGGAGCGCGGAGCGCCCGACCTTCCCCCCTGGAATGTGAGTGAAGTTAGAACAGAAAAGGCATACTGATATAGAAAAGGCATACTGATATAGACTCCCCGCGCTCTAGTTTAATAAATAATTTAATTTTAGGATAAGGTATTACGTTTTCTAAAAAGAAAAATTTGCACAATTACAATTTTTATTGAGTGCGAGTATTTTCACTTCTCAATATTATGACAAACATACGACTGCTCGTCTTAGTTCGAAATTGCTTGAGCAATAAATCTCGAACATTTGAACTGGCCCACAAAAGTGCCCATGAGGGAAAAACGATAGTACACAAATCATTAATCCAGGGCATTTGATTTATGGTGGCGAAAAATAAGTCATCCACTCCAGAAACAGATGGTAACCAATCCATTCTTGTGCCAGTTATGTATATTATTATCTAAATTAAGTGATGATATAGAAATAAAGTCAATGGAAGATTATGTAAAATGCACTTTCTGTAAATTTGAACCTAAGATTGTTGCCAGCTGGAAAGTTATTTTCGAGATTACAAGGTGTCTCAAAAAATTCTACTGTGGTTTCGTAATCACGATGTGTTTATTTTTTGTCTTTTTTACGTCAAATTCAAATATGATGAAGGAAAGTTATATACAAAATCAAAGCTTAGATTCCCTGCTTTGATTTGGCATATAACTTTCCTTCAGCATATTTGAATTTAGCGTCAAAAGGCAAAAATAAACACATAGTGAATACGAAATCACAGTAGAATTTTTTTGGGACACCCTGTATAACAGGGGTGTTATAGACTTGGCTCCAAAAATAAGAACATTTGCCCCAAAAAGTAAGATTTCGGGGTCAAAAATAAGAACATTTTTATAATTTTTTCAAACCATAGGGTCCCCCCTATGGTTTTTTAGCAAAAATTTTTTAAAGAATTTTTTTTTGCCAAAAACAATATGGGGTACCGTATTGATTTTTTGACAAAAATTTTCAGAAAATTATTTTTCAAACCATATGGTTTTTTGGCAAAAATTTTTTCAGAAAAATTTTTGGCATTTTTCCAAATGCATTCTGTCTTCCAAATGTCTGCGTTACCATTAGCTTTCCTTTTGGTGAACTGTCTTTATCAAAATCATGATGGCCGCCATTGTTTATTTCTCTTTTCTATGTGATCTATTTACAGACACACTCTTTGTATGAATAATGAACACTCATTCGTTTCTTTCTTTTTGTGAAGTCTTTAGCAATTCACAATCGTATCCGATCGGATACACTCGGCAATGAAGGGTTAAAATACTTGGAGGAAAAATGGCATCCAAATAGCGCCGCAGGCGAAAATTTTTAGGAATAGTTGCTTATATTTCAAAAATTCCCATTTGCAAATGGATATTGCGTGAAATAAGAACAAAATAAGAACATTGGCCCAAAATAAGAACAAATCTTAGAAATAAGGACATTTTATTTTTCTAAGATTTTGACCCTCAAAATAAGGACAAATCTTAGAAATAAGGACAAATGGCAATCCTGCTGTATAATCTTTCAAATTTATCCGATTACAAAATCATCAACTAATAAATATAACACATAAATACTGCCTATTGGAAAATCGGAAGGCCGATTTCAACATTTCACAGCTTTGCGGCAAAAATCGTTACCCCGCCGCGATAACCCTGAATTGCGCTGTCTGCCATTGGACAACCACACTATTTCGTCGTTATCTTATCTAAGATAAGCTTATCTAAGCAAATTCGGCGGCAATTCCCTTTATGTTCAAATGTTTGAAATGGTGAAAAATCGGCCTTCCGATTTTCCAATAGGCAGTATAATATTTTTGATAAATGCGTAAATCTGTGTATTATGAAAAGAAAGAAAAAAAAACTCACCATATAAATTCCCATACAAAGTTGAGCGAGAAAGGTGATAACGGCATATATGGTCAAACGTGACTCAATTCTCGCGTCCTCAATTCTTGTCACCCCTAATGGTGACGGTGCGCGAATTTTACTTCGATTGTATAATGCGATAGTTGCAATGTTTATTGCGCCACAAAGTATACAAAACAAAATCGAGGAGATTGCTGCATAGAAGGAGCTCTCGACATACTGAACATATTAATAAATTTAAGACGTGCTGCACAAAATGATGCATCGTGTTTGTTCGTTGGACAAATGCCAAATTTTCGGCAGACAAATGACAGATTTATTGGTGCCAATCGACGTTTGTTGAAGAAGAAGTAACTTGTTACACTATCCAAGTTACACGACTATATTGCTCTACTGTGAATGGAGCTTGAACGTTTTATATTTTTCAGCATGAAATGGGGTCTTGATTTCAATTAAATCAAGAAACTTGTAAGTGCGTCTATGTAAAATATTAGCGGTAGTGGAATAACGGAAATATATAGATACACCGAGGTTAATGTATAGTAGTGTAGCGGTAGGATTTGTGTGTATTGTTGTTGTACAATATGCTTTTGGGTATTAACAGTTTATCTTTCCGTTATCAAAGTACATAGACAATATCCTGCGTCCGGTACGACCTCTTCAAGGCTGACCGACCCAGGGAAAGGAATAGACAGATGGCAGACCTCGACTGAGGCAAGAGTGAGACTGGGGCCAAGACTGAAAGGTTAAGGGGCTCTATCGCCTGAGGCATGGGAGGCTTATATAGGGGCTCATCCCAAACCTATGACAGAGGAAACGCCCCTAAAGGAGACCGACTAAACTTAGGCTTTTCCATACACTACATCTTCCCGGGGTACATTAAAGCGGTCTCCGCTTTTAGGTAAAAGAATATGATGAACAATGGAAAAGTTGAAATTATCTTATGACATCTCCCCCAGAAACGGTTAAGATGGACCCACATCTTCAAAATATGAAACAGCAATCAAAAGTGTCTTTTGATTGGTCCCGTGTTGGATCGGGACATTAGACGTAGTTCTGGTAGTTCGGGTAATTGAGTGGTTTTGTCACGACAGTGGAATTGAGTGAGACAGTCTGAGAGTACTGGAGGGTGCACTTGAGTGAGCATGGGCCTGATTGAATTTAGGCCGGTTCTGGACATTGGCTGGTCATGGCTTTGTGATCATTTTTGGCATGTAGTAGATGGTCATTTGTTGATCAAGGTTGGACATGGCTATTTGTGGATCTGGATCTGGACATTGAACATTGTGTGGAAATACAATCATTTTGACAGTGGAATGCGCATAGGTTCTGAGTGGCATTCATTCATCCTCCGATGTTTTCTTTGCGACGATTTCAGTGTGGCTAATGGCTCTTTTTGGTATTTTTCTTTGTTTTTATCGCTCTGTATATGGCAAAAAGCTCTTTTTGTATTTTTTTTTACTTCAAATCAGAGTTATTTGAGATTCTGAGATCAATACAAAACACAATTACAGCAGTTAGTCATATTCAACGAGAGAATAAATTTTACTCTCACCAGTTTTTGTGCAAAATGTGACTTTTCTATATCAGTATGCCTTTTCTATATCAGTATGTCTTTTCTATATCAGTATGCCTTTTCTGTTCTAACTTCACTCACATTCCAGGGGGAAGGTCGGGCGCTCCGCGCCCGACCTTGTATGGCTCAGTCTGAGTTAGGCTCAGTCTGGGTTTGGCTCAGTCTGAGTTTGGCTCAGTCTGGGTTTGGCTCAGTCTGGGTTTGGCTCAGTCTGAGTTTGGCTCAGTCTGGGTTTGGCTAAGTCTAAGTATGGCTCAGTCTAAGAATCACGTTTTGGGTGAAAAAAGGTAGAATCTTCAAAATATGCACCCCTAAGAATCACGTTTTGGGTGAAAAAAGGTAGAATCTTCAAAATCGCACAGAATGCCAAGGGCGGGAATTCAAATTCGAATAAACGTGGAACGGACGCACGGACGTCACTAACTTATTATAAGGATAAGTCAGTGACGTCCGTCCCTCCCTCCCTCCGCCGCATCTGATCTTTGATCCCTTATTTTCGTGTCTGTCACGCTTTTTTGACTACAAACTACAAATTTTGTAACTTATGGTTTTGTGCCATTTCAGGTCGAAATTTTTGGTACTCAGGGGTTTTCAGGTACGGGGAATTCGAATCTGAGGTCGGATTTGACCCCGAGGTCGAACAATGTTCGACATGGTCGAATGTGGTCGAACTGGGGTATTTTTCGTGTCTGTCACGGTTTTTTAGCAGGGGCATTCTATCCACTGCTTATTTTTCGTGTCTGTCACGGTTTTTTAGCAGGGGACAAGCAGCCAAACTTAGACTGAGCCAAACCCAGACTGAGCCAAACCCAGACTGAGACAATCGCAGACTGAGCTAAACTCAGACTGAGTTTGCGAACCAATCCTGTGGTGGAGCGCGGAGCGCCCGACCTTCCCCCCTGGAATGTGAGTGAAGTTAGAACAGAAAAGGCATACTGATATAGAAAAGGCATACTGATATAGAAAAGGCATACTGATATAGACTCCCCGCGCTCTAGTTTAATAAATAATTTAATTTTAGGATAAGGTATTACGTTTTCTAAAAAGAAAAATTTGCACAATTACAATTTTTATTGAGTGCGAGTATTTTCACTTCTCAATATTATGACAAACATACGACTGCTCGTCTTAGTTCGAAATTGCTTGAGCAATAAATCTCGAACATTTGAACTGGCCCACAAAAGTGCCCATGAGGGAAAAACGATAGTACACAAATCATTAATCCAGGGCATTTGATTTATGGTGGCGAAAAATAAGTCATCCACTCCAGAAACAGATGGTAACCAATCCATTCTTGTGCCAGTTATGTATATTATTATCTAAATTAAGTGATGATATAGAAATAAAGTCAATGGAAGATTATGTAAAATGCACTTTCTGTAAATTTGAACCTAAGATTGTTGCCAGCTGGAAAGTTATTTTCGAGATTACAAGGTGTCCCAAAAAATTCTACTGTGGTTTCGTAATCACGATGTGTTTATTTTTTGTCTTTTTTACGTCAAATTCAAATATGATGAAGGAAAGTTATATACAAAATCAAAGCTTAGATTCCCTGCTTTGATTTGGCATATAACTTTCCTTCAGCATATTTGAATTTAGCGTCAAAAGGCAAAAATAAACACATAGTGAATACGAAATCACAGTAGAATTTTTTTGGGACACCCTGTATAACAGGGGTGTTATAGACTTGGCTCCAAAAATAAGAACATTTGCCCCAAAAAGTAAGATTTCGGGGTCAAAAATAAGAACATTTTTATAATTTTTTCAAACCATAGGGTCCCCCCTATGGTTTTTTAGCAAAAATTTTTTAAAGAATTTTTTTTTGCCAAAAACAATATGGGGTACCGTATTGATTTTTTGACAAAAATTTTCAGAAAATTATTTTTCAAACCATATGGTTTTTTGGCAAAAATTTTTTCAGAAAAATTTTTGGCATTTTTCCAAATGCATTCTGTCTTCCAAATGTCTGCGTTACCATTAGCTTTCCTTTTGGTGAACTGTCTTTATCAAAATCATGATGGCCGCCATTGTTTATTTCTCTTTTCTATGTGATCTATTTACAGACACACTCTTTGTATGAATAATGAACACTCATTCGTTTCTTTCTTTTTGTGAAGTCTTTAGCAATTCACAATCGTATCCGATCGGATACACTCGGCAATGAAGGGTTAAAATACTTGGAGGAAAAATGGCATCCAAATAGCGCCGCAGGCGAAAATTTTTAGGAATAGTTGCTTATATTTCAAAAATTCCCATTTGCAAATGGATATTGCGTGAAATAAGAACAAAATAAGAACATTGGCCCAAAATAAGAACAAATCTTAGAAATAAGGACATTTTATTTTTCTAAGATTTTGACCCTCAAAATAAGGACAAATCTTAGAAATAAGGACAAATGGCAATCCTGCTGTATAATCTTTCAAATTTATCCGATTACAAAATCATCAACTAATAAATATAACACATAAATACTGCCTATTGGAAAATCGGAAGGCCGATTTCAACATTTCACAGCTTTGCGGCAAAAATCGTTACCCCGCCGCGATAACCCTGAATTGCGCTGTCTGCCATTGGACAACCACACTATTTCGTCGTTATCTTATCTAAGATAAGCTTATCTAAGCAAATTCGGCGGCAATTCCCTTTATGTTCAAATGTTTGAAATGGTGAAAAATCGGCCTTCCGATTTTCCAATAGGCAGTATAATATTTTTGATAAATGCGTAAATCTGTGTATTATGAAAAGAAAGAAAAAAAAAACTCACCATATAAATTCCCATACAAAGTTGAGCGAGAAAGGTGATAACGGCATATATGGTCAAACGTGACTCAATTCTCGCGTCCTCAATTCTTGTCACCCCTAATGGTGACGGTGCGCGAATTTTACTTCGATTGTATAATGCGATAGTTGCAATGTTTATTGCGCCACAAAGTATACAAAACAAAATCGAGGAGATTGCTGCATAGAAGGAGCTCTCGACATACTGAACATATTAATAAATTTAAGACGTGCTGCACAAAATGATGCATCGTGTTTGTTCGTTGGACAAATGCCAAATTTTCGGCAGACAAATGACAGATTTATTGGTGCCAATCGACGTTTGTTGAAGAAGAAGTAACTTGTTACACTATCCAAGTTACACGACTATATTGCTCTACTGTGAATGGAGCTTGAACGTTTTATATTTTTCAGCATGAAATGGGGTCTTGATTTCAATTAAATCAAGAAACTTGTAAGTGCGTCTATGTAAAATATTAGCGGTAGTGGAATAACGGAAATATATAGATACACCGAGGTTAATGTATAGTAGTAAACTTACTATATGTCCTTGATGCCTGTAATAATCTAATGTAAACATGTAATTATCTTGTTGGTGCCGCACATAAAAATCGTATTCCATATTTTCAAATGTAAATAGCACTGGAATCAAAAAGACCATTAAAACCGTGATTGGGAAGATGTATTTCCAGATCTGAAAAGGTAATATTACAAATTTAGACTCTTGTCGAACATAAGGTGCAAGATAAAAGTTAGTTGCTTCACGGTGACCTCATTACAATAAATCCCAGATTCTAAGTTTGTAGAATGCCCATAATTGAAAGTCCAAATCTTAATCACAAGGATTCGTGGGATTGAAATTTGTAATTTTGAAACGGTAGCAGAACGTGAAACATTTCTAATGCGCAATGTCGTAGAAGAATAACTAACATACTTTTGCGTGCTTCAATGGAAATAAAATTAAAGTTAGTCGATTGATTGAAATAAACAGTGTAGAGAGAATTTCCGCATGGAAAAAGTAGAAATTGAAAAAGAAAAAGCATGCCAGTAGCGTTGCTGGTAACGAATCAAAGAATGTCAGGAAAAATCCAACGCGACCGAATCTTGCATAGAAGAACGAATTAATGTAGTTTAAAAAATTCTAAAAGAAAGTGTTTAATAGTGGATTTTTCGTAAATGTTTATTTTAGTATTGCTACTTGTATTTGTACGTAATGATTCAATATTATCTTTCGTTTGGTATAAATTTTCGCATTTGGAGTCGTAATACGTACCGTAATGAATCTAACGATGAATAAGTGATAAAATGCAGCATTGAACTGATTTCTATCCCATAATAATATAGACACTTCTAGCACATACAATATCACAGAAGGGACGCCAATAATCACAGCAAAAATAAAAGGTGGCAGAGGTGACGCAGAAACTATTGCTCCCATGCGAATTCGCCACAACGTTAAATTTCTATAAATAAACCTCGCATAAATAAAATTGGAATTTCCGGCACCTCTCCTGAACTGATGTGATGATGTTTAACCCACACTTTCGTGTATTTAAACATTTCAATAAATTAGATTTCTGTGTGGGAAAAACAAATTTTGGGAACTTTTGTGTAAACATACCAATTTGTTGTAAACCGTTAAATTAGAGAGTTTACGGTAGATTGAAGAGGCCTTATTTAATCATGATCGTCAATACTCTTACGACAAAAATGAAATGTTTTTAAATAACGCAAGCATATGTCAAACACGTACGCACATGAATGTGCTAGCCAACATAAAGTTTGCTTTATTACAAATGCATATTTTTTGTTTCTTAAAAACCAGAACACATTGCTTCAAGTTGCACTCCATAACAACAGGTGCAATTGTTAGTTACTTTACCTAGGCCTGCAAAAAGTATATCACTCGATAGCGAATATGCTGTTAATGCTTCGGTCACAATCAAAACGTTTTCCGTCGTCGTATTTCGTCTGCCGTCTCTTCAAAGAGACAACGTCGGCCCTCTCTCTCTCTCATTTTCCGTCGACTGTGGTCACAATGCGCCGTTTTCCGTCGACGGAAAACGGCGGCTTCCTTCGACCGAAGGAAAAATTTGGATGGAAAAAATGTCGAAACGTGCAAAGAAATTACATATTCATAATCTAGACGTAAAGTTGGCATAGGAAGATCAATATCAGATTTGAAAAAATCCTGAAAATTTAGGCGAAAAATGGTGGCAAACATAGCTCATAATCGTCATTTTTGTTGTTCTCTGGTGCTTTTCTGGTCGTTTTCTGTCAAATGTTGGTCCTTTTATCTATGGCCGACGGAAAACTCTCTTCCTTTTCACACTCTCTCATTTTCCGTCGACGGAAAACGTCCATTGTGACCGAAGCATAAGCTTTTGGATAAAACGTGGGCGGCAAATTTATTTCTATAAACGGTAAAATTACCTCAAATGATATTTTCTAAAGCCTGGTGCAAAATCTATGTCAAAAGTGCGGAAATTCGCGGAAAACAAAAAAATTGGCGCCAGTGGGTTACCTCTTTTACAAAAGGTTTCGTTGTCGCCAAAATTCAAATTAACGTTTAATCACTTTCGGTATTTCACAAATCACGCACCTTAATTAGCTCATCGTATTAATGACGACTGTAAAAAGCTTAAGATACGCATACAGAAAGTAATTTGCTATCTTTTAATTTGCACTTTTAAAGGACATGTTCCTGCAATAAATTCTAAATGAAATTTTATTTCTGCATCAAGATTGAAGCTACAGTAGGTTTATGATGCAATCTTGCATTTGTTTAGCGACATAAAATCGTAATCACATTAGTTCAAATGTCAAATGTAAACATTTGCAAATTTCACCAAAGCTTTCATAGTTTAGTCATATTTCTATCAAATTGCATCATTCTCAGTACTTTGATCTCATCAACTTTTGACTAAGCTAAAAATGTATCTGTTCGGCCATCTGACATAGCGTTAGCATAACACTAACGTCAACGGTAAAAAAGAGTTTACACGGTGATTTCACTGATGCAGCGGCCTAAAGCCTATTATCCATTTTACCTATTTTTCGTTTGCTTTCCTGAGAAAAATTGTTGAAAATTAAATTTTCTTGGAGAATGCGATATGTCTAAAATGGGGGTTTCAATGATACCAAGGATCCAAAGTATACAGTCAATCCTGAGTTAAAGTGCACATCACGCCTTGGTTTCTCTTGGGGTGCTCTTTAACTCAGGGTTAACTGTAGCATTAGAATTTTACGAAAAACTATGTGGGACTCTACTGAGGAGGCCCAACCTGCATAGTATCGTTGTCGTCTAGAATTCGGGTCGAAACGACTAAATCTTTTACAATCTCCATTCTTACTTTTTATCCTTGGCAAAACCATTTTCATAGGTAAAATATTAAAACTATACAAACACAAAATCAGTATAAAAACAAGAAAAGGGAGAGAAAACCCTTAAAACCACGAGTGTGTTTTTAAGGGTTAAAGCATTTGATTTAGTAGTTTCTTAGCATAGTAGCAGAAAAATATATTTAATACATCATGCGGAAAACATTTGCCTCCATTTAAACTTTGTTAAAAGTTGGTATTTCAAAATTAGCAAAAAATAAAAATAATTATCTTTGCCAAAATGTTGCAATAAATACTTGAGTAAATATTTATATTGAACAACCGTATTTTTATTTTGATAATTCAAGACATAAATAGTTATATGAGGTAAACATAAAACTGTATCAAGCTTTGAAGATGCTCAAGTAAGACTACTTTATGTGCACAGCTTATCGAGGACACAGTTACCGAAGAGTTGCTTTTGCTCGATAAATTCCTACAGATAAAACGACCAGGCATATTGTTCTCCGATAGAATAGTATAATCGATTCTTCAAATATACAAACGGAAGAACCGAAAAATGACGCACCTTCCTCGACCTCTCACAATCATTATTTATATAAATGGAAGCTGCGAGAAGGGAATTTTGCTAACTTTGTTTTGCACATATTTGTCGTAAATTTATTCCCAGCATAATTTCTTATAATACCTAATACTAAACTAGAATCTAATTTTAGTTGAATTTCTTAGCAATTATTTTTTAATGTATAGCGATTCTGGAACAAAGGTGTGTTTGATGAAAAACGATAACACCACGAATCTATACCTCACATCTAATGGCAAGGAACTATCAGACAATGTAAAAACTCGATCGATATCGAGCCGGGAAAGTGGTCTGTCGTATGTTTTGGTATAGTATATAAACTGGTAATATTAATTTTTTTTTATTAAGAGCCAAAGCAACACTTCTGAATTTTGTGAAAGGAATGGTTGGACCCGGTACATTGTTTGTACCGTTGGCGTTTAAACAAGGCGGATTGGTGTGTTTTGAATAATTATTGAAAAATATTTATTTTTCATAAGATAACATGTTTTATATTTTATTCTCACAGAAAAGCCTGACCTAAAATTGAATTTGAGTTGAGAGTGGGTATCTACAGCCACAAATTTACATTCTCATTCATTTTCGCAAAATGATTCAATCCAATTTGAGATCAGCTTAAAAACGTTCGTAAATTTGAACATTCTTATGTAAAAACGAATCCGTTCCAAATAATCACTGAAAACCTTAAAGACAGAAACAATCTCCATCCATAGTGTATTTCAGGTAACATTACCTTTGCTACTTTTCTTCGGCTTCCTTAACACTCATTGCATGCTCAAAATCGTTAACTGTTCACAGTATTTCTCCAAGATGTTCGGTTTTGGTTTATGTGGATCTTTCTATATGTAATCAATCTTTGAAGGAATGGTGACAAGTCGTTGGACTATGGAAATGTTGCATATGAAGCATGTGCCCAAAGCTTCCCCTTTGCTAGAAAATACAAATTTATTGCAAAGTATGTTAAGCACGTCTGTTTTCACCTATACAAAAATCATTCAGTTCATTGTAGACTTTTGGTGAATACGGCAATTTTTCTGTTACAGTTGGGAATCTGCTCGATTTCTTTCGTGTTCATGGCGGAGAATCTTGAAGCTGTAAATTTTATAATTACCTTCATGAGTTGCTTTTAAACTGTTATGCATAATATAGAAATTAAAAACGAATAATGTTATATCCATGTTTCATAAATTCCAATTATCGAAGACTTTGTCTGTCGTTAAAATTTATAATTTCCCATGTGGTATTACAATTCCTCAACGCAATTATCCGAACGGCAAACTCCATTTCAAATTTGCGCGCAAAATATGCACGCTATTTAGTCGTTTTTTAGCTTCTCCGTGGCTGTAGTTAGGCACCAGCCATGGCCAGAGAAGCCAGAAAACGACAAAATAGTGTGCATATTTTGCGCACAAATTTGACATCGAGTTAGCCGTTCGAATAATTGCGATTGTAATCTAAATTCCAATTTTATACAAACCCTGGTGACACCAGCATTTAGGTAACCGCTGAACAAACCAATCATACCATATCAGAGAAAACGTGGATTCTGATACTTCTTATTCCTGTCATGTTTGCCAATTTCGCACGATCATTGAAAATCATTGTGTTTCTCTCTGTGATTGGATATTTTTTCCTCATTGCATCTCTTTTGTTCATTTTTCAGGTAAGCTATAATACATTCAAAATACCGAAGTAATCTTAAGCGACCTTTAGTCAGGCAGGGTTAAATTATAAGAAGCTAGGATTTGTCGGGAAATATTTTTACGAATGTGTTAAAGAGAATTAAGTGCGCAGTATGATATGCTAACATGTATGACGATGAAATTAGGAGAAAAATATAAAGCATTTCAGTATTTGTTGCGTGCGCATCATATAACTGATGATCTGCCCTGGTTTACAAATTTTGATGGATTTATGACTGCGTCTGGCTCAGTTTTGTATGCATTTGAAGGGCAAGCCATGGTAAAATTTTCGATAAATTATAATTTTAGTTTAGTTTTTATTAGGTTATTATCCGTGCTTATAGGTGTTACCTATGGAAAATGGCTTACAAGAACCAAAGAAGATGGTTGGGATTTTCGGGGTTTTATCCGTTGGAATGTCTATTGTGAGCAGTTAGAAATGAAAACGAATATAATAAGTTATTCAGCTATTAAATAATTTAGGTTACAGCGGTTTATGCAGGAACAGGGCTCTTGGGGTACGTGACATACGGACAAAAAATAAATGGAAGTATTACACTCAGTCTTCCTCAACAACTGTGAGTTATTTTATAAGAAACAAACAAGCTGCCAAAGAGAGAATCCGTTTCATTAACAGGATCGAATTCAAATTCGCGATTTTTCGAATTATGTAATGGATTAAACAGATTACTCCGACACATTTTAAAATTTCCGAAAAAATATAACAATAATTTAAATATTTTAAAAACATATAATTAATTTTTTTTTCACATTTTGAAAAGAAATTGGATTGTAAGTGTTCATATAGATATTTCGTCATCTGATGCTGATGCATCATCAGCATCAGGATGGGAAAGATTTATTGTTGATGACGGATACGGTACTGTATGAAAACAATAGACACGAATTTTTGGTGCAAAACAGAGATGGTGACAAAACAAATTCCTCAGAATTTTAATAATGTAATAATATTTAATAATGAACTCTTGACGTTTTCGCATAAATAAATTTAGGACATTCACCGTTGTGAAATTAATGCTCACCCTCGTAGTGTTTTTTGGCTTTGTACTACAACAATACGTGATGGTGGACATGCTCTGGCCGGAAATCCGCAAAAGGCTTGTAGACCGCCAAATTCCCGCTTCTACTTTACTATCACTGGAACTGGCGTTTCGGGCACTCCTGGTTATGGTTGCGAGTATGATATTAGTTTTTAAGATTTTGCTTCAAAATTGGCAACGAATTTTAGATTTTGGCTCCTTTTTCATTCTTCAATCACATTCAAGTTTTGTGATTAAAATATATTTCGTATTTAAAATATAAACCCGCTATATATTTTGTGGATTTTTGCCTCAAATATTTTTCGCGATATTATCCCCACTTAGTTGGTTTTATATCGCTGATATTTGTATGCTAACATCAACGCGAAATACACGCAATAAAATGTTTATGCGTTTATGCGTTTAATGTGTAAAGTTAGATTTATCCAGAAAACTGAAATTTTTTATTTAAAGATGTCCATGCGCACTTCCCTCTACTACTTTTATGGGTGTTTGTTCAAAATAATATATCGGAGTTTCATCCCATGCTTTACTTTATATTTCAATTATACCTGGCCTCCATGACGACACTTTCTTCGAGTAATACGTCCTGTTTTAGTGATAATCGCCATATCCGTGCCAAATCTCGGTCAGATCATTTCGTTTGCGGGCATTACTTCAGGCAATTTCCTGGCTTTCATTTTCCCAGCTATCATTCACACGTTGACATTTGCGCCAATGCTGTTGAAAGAAAGAGAGTTCCAAAAAAAGAAAATTGGATGGAAAACTTATCTTTTATTTCTACAAAACGGATTCTTCATTTTCATAGGACTTTTTGGACTAACTGCTGGTCTCAGAGCGCAAATACATGGTCTGTAAATATTATGTCTGTGTGTGTTTTACAATAAATTATTTCTTATAGAACAAAAAAGGACATACCAAATAAATTGTTTTATTTTCACGTAATATGCTATATTTCTAGAGGAATTCTTTAGGGACTCTCTCCGATATAGCAAAGATGCGTATTTATACGAAGTATTAAGCTTTGTACATATTTGTGAAGGTTGAGTGCGAGCTTTATATTATCACTTTATCAAAAAGCACAAAACTTTTCGTTTGAATATAAAGTATATTTAAAAGTTACCATGATGTAACACATGGAACGGATTACACACTGTAACTTCCGCCGCCACCAAACAGCAAAGCAAAAATGATCGTGCATACATTAAATTTGTTATCAATGTCGCTGAAAGAAAACACAAAAGATTATCCGTGAATATTTGATGACATTAAATTTGATTAATTTCAATGAACATTAGCATTTAGTATTTCAAAGATGTTTTGCAATAATCGGTGAAATTTGTTTTCAATACGAGAGTTCAGAGAATAGCATTTGCAATAAGCAAAGTCCCTATTTCAGTTCTGATTGCATAGAAGACGGATTTATATATGACCAAGTATTTTTGTTCGTATTGCGTTTTACAAACAAAAATGTATGCTAAGTAGGAAAAATAGCACATTTCGGAAATGTTGAGAAATTGAAAAACTATAATACGAATGTATATCTTTTACGTGAACTTCAGTTTAAAAGACAAATGGGAAAGTTATTGATCAAAGTACACAAGGTCACACATTATGATAAGGTCATTGCAATCTATTTGTTCATAGATCTTTTATGTAATCACTAATTATTTATCAGTAAATATATCATTTCCTGAAATTTTTTGTTTGGCAGTTTCCTAACTACATTATTCTTAGAACGTTTTAGGATCTGTGAATAACTCTGTCACATTACTAATTTTGTAAATCAGATGAAAAGGATATGGGAAGAAAAGCTAGAAAAATGGAATTGCTTTGAAAACGACAAAAGAAACTGTTTAATGATTCGATTTAAAATCGATAAAATACCTTTCCACATTGGTGCATGCATACACAGACTTTTTTGCTTCCTTTTTTAGTTCGTTCACTTTTAAGTATCATTTCGCGACTTTAACAACATCATAAAACTATGTTATACTCTTTGACTACTTAAATTTTGAAACAACCATAACATTATCAGCTGCAAAGAGAGCAGATAGGCCAAAAAATTGCAACCCATTTAGTCACACCCACCTAGGAATCCTTCCTTTATAAATCATAAACTCCGCATATTGCACACAAACAAAGGCGCGAAATTCCTTCCCGTTAATTGATTGTGATTACTGTTCACTGAATTTTCTCCATAATAACTCATGATTCGTTATAGAGTTCTATATTGATTATATGCATTTTGGACTAAAATTCATTTTTGACCTATTATTCCTACAGTGTGAATTTGCCGCATTGTTTTCTAATAATTTTCTCCTATAGCTTTTATTATCGAACACAACTGAGATTCCAGCAATGACAAAAATTAATTCCGAACTACAACTTCCTACCAAAAAAGGCGATGACTGTAGCGAGGTCCGCGAAAATGGATTGACGTAGGATTTAATTCGGCATTTTTATGACTTATGGTGGCTAATATTTCAGAAAAATGTTAGATATTACACCTTATCAAAAACTGGAAATCCTTTCATAATACATTTATTCGAATACCGTAAATTTAGATAAATGCTTTAATTAATTTAACATTACTTTTACTAAATACATTTGATTAAAATGTTTAAGAAATTGACGAAATTTAACTTCAGCGCTATTCGTACAACTGTAAATTTTGTAAAAGGCATGGTTGGCCCAGGTACCCTATTTGTTCCACTCGCGTTTAAGCAAGGAGGATTGGTAAAAGTTTTTATATTTTGCATTATGAACATTGAACTATATTTAGATCGCTTTGCCCATTGTGTTCATATTCGGCTTCTTGAACACTCATTGTATGCTCAAAATTGTGCACTGTTCGCAGTATTTTTCAAAGAAGTAATATTTTACCCAATAATTTTTGTAAGAGAATGTGTTATCTAATTCCTCCAATAGCGCCCGGAGTTTCTATTAATAAATAAGCTTCATCCCAAATTCAATAATTTTGGTATCCAAAAATTATTTTGCAAGAGCTGTTTAGGTTTGTATGGAGTAATTGTTTGTACTGAGTCCAAATTTTGCACATTTTCGCTATTTTGCTTCTGCACTCTGGTCATTCATCGACAAGAAATTGAGCCGAAAAACATTCTAGGGTATTTAGGGTTACGTTGCGCAAACAGTCGCTTTATTCGATGGAAGGGTTTTATTGGAACAAATAAAATTAATTTCTATATATGTTAAATATAGATATAATTTTGATCCTGTTAAAGCTTCATTTAGGGTTCTATTCTAACTATAACCCATTTCGTTTTGAGTTATTGAATAGTTTCCCGCCATATTAAAACAAATTTTAGCCACGGAGATAATCCAATGGATTATGGCCGAGTTGCGCACGAAGCGTGTCTTCAGGGATTTCCTTTCGCAAGAAGATTCAAACATTGTGCCAGGTATTTATAAAATTTAACACTTTTAACGCGATCTAAATATTGTACTACTGAACTAAAAATTTACTTTAGGTATGCAGTAAACACTGCCGTGTTTTGCCTGCAAATGGGGATCTGCAGCATCTCTTTTGTGTATGTTTTAGGTGTCTATGATGAAAACGATATAATTGATTTTTATAGATTCATGGCACAACATTTGCAAGAAGTTAGTTATTGTCATTCAACAAATTGCGATAAGGCCATTGATTTTCTTGTTCTTTATTTTTTGTGTCACCAGAAAACAATAGATCCATAAATATTATCACGTGAAAATTTTCTTATCAATTTTACCCAAATCTTCGAACAACAACCGCGCCAAATCTTGAAGGGGGTGATGGGACTGATTTTTCTCTCCTATTTTTTATTGGAAAAATTTGCATGAGTAATTTAACAAATGTCACTATCATATTTTAGTTTACTGAAGAAAATACCAGCATTCGGATACCTGAAAAGTTATGGATTTTAATATTGCTGCCAGCTGTAGTTCTCATAAACTTTATTCGTACTCTGAAAGTGATTGCTTTCTTGTCTGCGATTGGCTATGTTTTTATGGTTGGATCGCTGATATTTATCTTCCAGGTGGGGTTAAAAAGAAATAAACGGTAAAAGAACACATTTTCTTTATAGTACCTTCTCAGAGCCGAGCATATTCTCAGCCAGCTTCCTTGGATCACAAACTTTGACGGTCTCATGACTTGCTGTGGGTCCGTTCTCTATGCTTTTGAAGGGCAAGCCATGGTCACAACTCATCCCTTTCGAATATTTTACAGAATATTTTAGGTCCTTCCAATGGAAAACAAACTTAAGGATCCGAGAAAAATGATCGGAACATTTGGCGTGCTTTCCGTTGGAATGTCAATTGTAAGTAGAAAAAGTGATAATGATTTTTAAAACACAATACATAATAAAGTTTTCTTATGTGGTTTATTTGATAATGCTGATTTTGAACACCGATCATTATTCCTGTATACATGATCACATAATTTTTATCTGGATAATAACATACATGCAAATATTTAAATTAGTAACTGAAATAATAATTTAGGTAACGACTGTATATGCTGGGACTGGCTTCGTTGGTTACGCCACCTATGGTGAAACGATTAAAGGAAGCATAACGCTCAGCTTACCCCCGCAACCGTAAACATTTTTGTAACTATTAAAATACGAATGCGAGTTCACAAAGAGTATAAAGATAATTTTTGCAAATATCCATGCTTATCGAACATGGCCTCCACTATATTTTCCTGATATTCCTTTGATCTGACATGCTGCATTTCACTATTTTTATGGAAGTAACCTGTACCATGCATTTAAAATTAATCTCTTGCGACTATCCTAGAGCATTGTCAATTTTTTAATCAAAATGATTTCAGATTATATACATCGGTGAAATTAATGCTGACTGCCGTTATATTCTTCGGATTTGTGCTCCAACAATATGTCATGGTGGATATGATTTGGCCTGAATTGCACAGGAGACTTGTCCAGCGCCATGTGCCTCGATCATATCTTCTACCTCTAGAATTGACATTCCGCGCAATGCTCGTCATTATAGCAAGTAAGCCTTGATAAAATTTAACAAAATTTGACATTTTGTCTTTAATAAAAGTAAATAACAACATTAATTTCAGTGCTCATCGCTGTTGCCGTGCCGAATCTGGGACAGATAATTTCTCTAATCGGTATTACATCAGGAAATTTCTTGGCGTTCATTTTCCCGTCAATTATCGACACATTGACATTTGGTTCAATCTTATTCGAAGAAGAGAAAGGTATCAAATCAAAAACCAAATGGAGGACATACCTGAAACTTGCTGAAAATGGCTTTCTATTATTTGTTGGCATATTTGGCTTAATAGCTGGACTTAGAGCCAACATTAAAAGTTTTTTCCAATAAATAACAATGTATTATATTCGTCTAACAAGGAAACATCGCGAAATGATGGCCTCGATATGCCAATTCTAGTGCGTCTATCTGGTATAGCACAACCGATTGATTAATTAAGCCGGTGTTACCTATTCATGTTATCACATTTTTGAGATACAGGCTCTTGGAAGTTCAAAAATGTTAAATCCCGATTCACTACTAAACCTATATATTTTAGATAGTACTGCGGAATTCTGATTATGAATTCAAATTTACATAGAATTATCCATGTTTAAAATTCGTATTTAAATGTTCCATTTTGTGAGTTATGAAATGTTTTGCACGCCATTAAAAACATGTGGCTCTGTTTTGATTTTGCTGTTAATTAGACACCGGTCTATAACGTGGAGAATTGTATGTAACTTTGAATGCTTCATAGAGTTTGTAATCATAACTACATGATCATATAACGAAATCAAGATTGTTGCTAAAATCAGACCGGTGAATTGGACACTTAGCACGAAATACCAGCCTGGCTTTTGTTTTAATCTGAAAGTATATTTTCATATAACTGCTGGTATTGCCAAATGGTGCGAATACGGATAGTAAAGAACTCGTGGTGATTTTATTAAAAATAACTCATCATACCTTTTACATATGTATTGGTCCCCTTAAAACATCTTCTGGTAGAAAATGTTACTTAAATATTTTAAAACTTTGTTTTCCAATATATTCCTCTGGAAGAGATGG
The DNA here is from genome assembly GCA_022814885.1 of Ditylenchus destructor. Lineage (NCBI taxonomy): Eukaryota > Metazoa > Nematoda > Chromadorea > Rhabditida > Anguinidae > Ditylenchus > Ditylenchus destructor. The sequence continues at coordinate 5,335,444 of JAKKPZ010000002.1, read as the reverse complement.
AGTCGAAATTTTCGCAAATTTATTTGCACTTTACCTTAAATTCCTGGAAGCATTTGAAAATTTTAACTGCTTTAAAGTTTGAACAGAAGTGAATTACGAAGAACCACAAACACCGTGCAATGGAGAAAATAGTCGATTGTGAGAAAATTTCTTTCTTTAAAATGAATAAGCAACAGTTCCGGCGTTCTGACTCATTAACAGTATTCATGCATTAATCGATCATCGTCATTTCAATTGTTTGTTCTCGTGGCCCCAAACTTACCTAAAAATGACTGTTTCGTACAATTTCGATGTTTCTTCCACCACATGGCTATCAAGTGCCAGGATTTTGTTTCGATGGCGCGGATCTATGTGGAAAGCGGTTTCATCTGAGGCGATTACTTGGATATTCTTATATGCATTAATAAATATCATCATACGTTATCAACTGAATGAGACTCAAGTGAGGTATGGTATATTTAACGACGCGTGTCATAGTTAGCCTTAATTCAAGGCTGTTTTTGAAGGGTACCGGGGTCCAACTTCAACGGATTCCATTTTAGTTATCACTTGCATCGTGACTTTTAGTTTTTACATTGTACCCAAACATAGTTTGATATATATTAAAATCTAAAGATGTGCTTGTGCACAAGCACATAGTTTGATATACTAGTCAAGTTGAAAGGGCGCGGCAAAGCCGCGCCCGTCGAATTCTCTTGTGTTTGGTATTAGTTATCATATTTTTCCATTTTTCAAATTTTCGATTTTTCAGTTTTTCCATTTTCAGAATTTTTCAGTATTCTTCAGGATTCTTCGGGATTTTTTCGGTTTTTTCCGTTAGAATCTCTGGTGGTTTGGTATTAGTTATCATATATATCATATTTTTGTCAGTTGCCCACCCCAGGGTTGGCCAGTTGTCCTCCCCCGGGTTGGCCAGTTGTCCTCCCCCGGTTGGCCAGTTGTCCTCCCCAGGGTTGGCCAGTTGTTCTGTCTCGAATCATGGATTTGGTAACTTAAATCTCGAATCATGGGATTGGTAACTTAAATCTCTAATCGGGGCTCTGTCAACTTCAGTCACAAATCATGGATTTGGTAACTTAAATCTCGAATCATGGGTTTGGTAACTTAAATCTCGAATCGGTCTCTGTCAACTTCAATCACAAATCATGGATTTGGTAACTTAAATATCGAATCATGGGTTTGGTAACTTAAATCTCGAATCGGTCTCTGTCAACTTCAATCACAAATCATGGATTTGGTAACTTAAATCTCGAATCATGGGTTTGGTAACTTAAATCTCTAATCGGGGCTCTGTCAACTTCAGTCACAAATCAGGGCTCTGTCAACTTCAGTCACAAATCATGGATTTGGTAACTTAAATCTCGAATCATGGGTTTGGTAACTTAAATCTCTAATCGGGGCTCTGTCAACTTCAGTCACAAATCAGGGCTCTGTCAACTTCAGTCACAAATCATGGATTTGGTAACTTAAATCTCGAATCATGGGTTTGGTAACTTAAATCTCGAATCGGTCTCTGTCAACTTCAATCACAAATCATGGATTTGGTAACTTAAATATCGAATCATGGGTTTGGTAACTTAAATCTCGAATCGGTCTCTGTCAACTTCAATCACAAATCATGGATTTGGTAACTTAAATCTCGAATCATGGGTTTGGTAACTTAAATCTCTAATCGGGGCTCTGTCAACTTCAGTCACAAATCAGGGCTCTGTCAACTTCAGTCACAAATCATGGATTTGGTAACTTAAATCTCGAATCATGGGTTTGGTAACTTAAATCTCTAATCGGGGCTCTGTCAACTTCAGTCACAAATCATGGATTTGGTAACTTAAATATCGAATCATGGGTTTGTTAATTTAAATCTCGAATCGGTCTCTGTCAACTTCAATCACAAATCATCGATTTGGTAACTTAAATCTCGAATCATGGGTTTGGTAACTTAAATCTCGAATCAGGGCTTTGGTAACTAAAATCTCGAATCGGGGCTCTGTCAACTTCAGCCACAAATCAGGGCTTTGGTAACTTAAATCTCGAATCATGGGTTTGGTAACTTAAATCTCGAATCGGTCTCTGTCAACTTCAGTCACAAATCATGGATTTGGTAACTTAAATCTCGAATCATGGGTTTGGTAACTTAAATCTCTAATCGGGGCTCTGTCAACTTCAGTCACAAATCAGGGCTCTGTCAACTTCAGTCACAAATCATGGATTTGGTAACTTAAATCTCGAATCATGGGTTTGGTAACTTAAATCTCGAATCGGTCTCTGTCAACTTCAATCACAAATCATCGATTTGGTAACTTAAATCTCGAATCATGGGTTTGGTAACTTAAATCTCTAATCGGGGCTCTGTCAACTTCAGTCACAAATCAGGGCTCTGTCAACTTCATTCTCAAATCAGGGCTCTGTCAACTTCAGTCACAAATCAGGAAATGTGAATATATATTACACATTTCCAGCAATTTTCAGCTTTTTCGGCCTTCAAGAGTCAAATTTTCAAAAAATGGATTTTTCTGGAAAAAGCCACTTTTTTGGTCAAAAATACAAAAACCGATTCCATTTTCGGATTCAGCGTATCGAAATACCCCATTCCTGTAATTTTCAGCTTTTTCGGCCTTCAAGAGTCAAATTTTCAAAAAATGGATTTTTCTGGAAAAAGCCACTTTTTTGGTCAAAAATACAAAAACCGATTCCATTTTCGGATTCAGCGTATCGAAATACCCCATTCCTGCAGTTTCCAGCTTTTTCGGCCTTCAAGAGTCAAATTTTCAAAAAATGAATTTTTCTGGAAAAAGCCACTTTTTTGGTCAAAAATACAAAAACCGATTCCATTTTCGGATTCAGCGTATCGAAATACCCCATTCCTGCAGTTTCCAGCTTTTTCGGCCTTCAAGAGTCAAATTTTCAAAAAATGAATTTTTCTGGAAAAAGCCACTTTTTTGGTCAAAAATACAAAAACCGATTCCATTTTCGGATTCAGCGTATCGAAATACCCCATTCCTGCAGTTTTCAGCTTTTTCGGCCTTCAAGAGTCAAATTTTCAAAAAATGAATTTTTCTGGAAAAAGCCACTTTTTTGGTCAAAAATACAAAAACCGATTCCATTTTCGGATTCAGCGTATCGAAATACCCTATTCCTGTAATTTTCAGCTTTTTCGGCCTTCAAGAGTCAAATTTTCAAAAAATGGATTTTTCTGGAAAAAGCCACTTTTTGGGTCAAAAATACAAAAACCGATTCCATTTTCGGATTCAGCGTATCGAAATACCCCATTCCTGTAATTTTCAGCTTTTTCGGCCTTCAAGAGTCAAATTTTCAAAAAATGGATTTTTCTGGAAAAAGCCACTTTTTGGGTCAAAAATACAAAAACCGATTCCATTTTCGGATTCAGCGTATCGAAATACCCCATTCCTGTAATTTTCAGCTTTTTCGGCCTTCAAGAGTCAAATTTTCAAAAAATGGATTTTTCTGGAAAAAGCCACTTTTTGGGTCAAAAATCCAGAATCTGACCTTCAAAACGTCTTAGGATCACTTTTTCTTGCATTCCGAGCGTTTTTGGTTTTGGACCCACCCCCCCCCGGGACCCCCCCCCCGGAGGGGGGGGGTCGGACCCCCCCCCTGGAAATCGAAATAAGCCCCCCCCATGAATTTTTTTATTTTTTTTCCCCGATAATTTTTCACCCTGAATCCGAATCCGTCGTCACTTTTTTCCACTGCTTGACAGATCTTCAGATATAAGCCTTCCAGAGTCCACCTGCACATTATATATAGGACAATACCAGATCGGGACATACCGTATTCCCTGTAATTACTACCCCGGGGTAATAATTTTTCAAACGAGCTCCAGGGGGTAACAATATTTCAATGTCGCCGCGCCGGAGGCGCGGAAAAAATTTTGAGAGTTTTTCGGAAAAAATTTTGAGAATTTTTTCCGAAAAACTAAAAATTTTCATTGTTCTGGGGTTGAATATTTCAAAAATTTATCGTCAAAATTTACCTTTTTAGCTAAATTTTTGAAACTTTTTCGGATTTTTGTCAAAGTTTCTCGAATAATTTTCAAAATTTAAACCATTTTGAATTGGCGGCCGAAAATATTTGGGCAAGATTTGAATTTTTCTAATTTATTATCAATATTTTACGAATTTTCGAAAAAATGTACCAAAAATATACATTTATCTAAAAAATAGTACAAAACAGTACTGAAATGTCTAAATAAATAATAAAAACGAGAACAGAAATAACGGTTGTTTCCATCGTCATTCTCTTGTTTTTTTCATTTTTTTTCATTTTTTCAAAAATTGCCAAAAATTGTTTGGCAATTTTTGGCCACATTTAGGAAAATTTTGCAAAAAAAATATGGCAATAATCTAAATTTAAGCTTAAAGCAGTAAAAAATAGACTAAACTGTCTATATTTTTTCTATTTATGTTTGAAATACGAAATCATAGCTAAAAACACAAAAAAATAGAAAATTTAGCTTATTTTTGGCACATTTTTTTTTGGGGGGGGGGTAATAATTACAGGGGGTAATAATTAGAGGGGGTAATAATAAATCGTTCGAGCTCCAGGGGGTAATAATTAGAGGGGGGAAATAATTTCAGGGGGGTAGCAATTAGAGGGAATACGGTATATTCGCGGACTGATATTTATGCGTTTAAATTCTCGCCATTTCAGTTCTATGCCCCTTCACCTCTATAGAAGGGGCAAGCTCAAATCTGATGTTGCTAACTCACTCTAGAATACGGTTTTAGAGGGAGTTAAGAAAATCAGATTTGAGCTAGCCCCCTTCTATAGGGGTTAAACTTAAATGGCGTGAATTTTAATGTATAAATATCAGTCCGCTAACATGTCCCGACCTGGTATTACAATCTAAAGAAGATTACGGTCTAAATATTCTAGGCATTTCGGTGAATTGAGAGATGCCGTTTGTGAAAACCTTAGTCGAATACCGCTTGTTTTTCTGTTGGGCTTCTTTGTGTCCGTCGTATTCAACAGATGGGTCGCTATCTTTAACCATATCGGATTTATTGATAAGTAAGTTGACAAATAAAATAATAGAAGAAGGAAATAGTAGAAGTTACTCATTAATAATGCCAGATGTTAATAATTCGTTGTAATTGAGAAATTAACCGTTTTACAAAATAAGGCATATCTTTTTATTTTAAAAAGTTTTCTATTTTTCGAAACAAATTGCCTCAATAATATGAAATTTACCTTATTGGGTAGGACACAGGATTACTAACATCCATTCCTACTAAAATTGCAATTTCAGCTCTGAAGTTTTAAAATATAGAAACAAATTTTTCTGTAAAGTTACAAAAAGGCATGTTAGCAATTTCAGTAAATATTAATAAAAATTTTGCACTACTTACTTGCAGTATTTATGATGCCAATTCGAAAATTTCAATTTTCAAAATTTCCCTGGCTTTTCAACAGCGATTTTCATAGACTTGGGCTTCCTGAAAGTCTCCGTCAGTACTGCTGCCCTAAAATTCCTGTCCCTAATTTTTCTAATTTACCGGCCTGAAAATTAATTTCAGCTTGGCACTGGTTGTTGCCGCACTTATTCGAGGATCTGATGCCGAAACCAAACTTTTAAGACGAAATATTATTCGCTATTCTGTTCTATCTCAGGCACTGGTATTCCGTGATATTTCAATACAAGTCCGAAAAAGATTCCCGGACATCGAGTCGATAATGCATTCAGGTATATAAACAGAGGAATCGCTATGGTATATTGTCACTTAGGTATGATGATCCAGCTTGAGCTTAGCATTATGGCTCAAATTAAAGCTCAGGTTTTGGCTTGAGTGATTTTCTAATAAGGCCATCCACTTACATTCTATCAACACTATTGAATTATTAGTCTAAAGCTTAAGGTTTGCTAGTGCTAGGTCTAAGCGAATCAATACCTCAGTTGTAGTTAGTCATATATGGTCATAATTACAAAAATGCGATTTTTTAATTTAGGACTTCTCATGGAAAAAGAATTTGAAATATTTCAAAGGAAAGAAATGCAGGACAATAAATATTGGATCCCAATTCAATGGGCAATATCTCTAGCAATAAAAGCAAGAGACGATGGTAAAATACCGAGCGATGTTTTGCTGTGGAACATTATTGAGGTGTGTATGAAGTAATAGTTGCAATCATATTAAAATTATAAAAGCTCTTCGTTTGGGACTAATTAAACGCTTATTAGGGTAGGGAAAGTTATCATGTCCCATTGAAAAGTACGCGGTCAAACTTCAAGGGAATTTTTTTATTTTGATGAATTTATATTAGACACGCTTATTAAAACACGCAACGTTTACTTTCAGTTGCAGCTATTTGCTCAAACATATCTGAAATGATCTAAAAAGAAAGTAAAAACAATTGAATTTGATGGTGTTCCGAAAACTTCCCTCCCTAATATCATATGACGCGCAATTTCCGAAACATTTAGAGAATACGACAATTTCGAACCGATTTGCAATACTTATGTTGTTACGATTGGGTGCCTGTGCCCATGTCCTATCCACAGATTGCATTTCTTGCTGTTAGAATCTATTTTGCTACTCTATTAATTGCCCGACAATGCCTTCCAATTGATGACGTAAACATATGGTATAAAATGTTTACAACTTTGACGAGATTTAGTTTGACATCTATGTTCCCATAATGACTCTGCTGGAGCTTATTCTATTGGTTGGATGGGTAAAAGTTGCAGAAGCCATTCTCAATCCTTTCGGAGAGGTGTTTAGAATTTGTTACCATCAGTTTTATTAATGTAATGGATTTAAAATTTAGGATGACGATGATTTTGAGGTTAATATTGAGTTGATTTCGTATGGTATAAGTTTTAGCATAGAGATTTCAGTGTAATTATGTGATTGATAGAAATTTATCGGTATGTTATTTACTTTTCACAGTTGTATTTAGGTTAAATAAATTTTTTCCTGATTACTATTTCGCATACGAATTTTAGACCGGATTTGAAATCGTAGAATTATATGAGCAACCTCCATGTGACGAATATGACAGCTTTTGGACGATGTCCATCCCTAAACCACGAGATACTTGGGAGGCTGCAAAATCTACTCAACTTCCAAAGAAAAAAACGCAACCATATCACGGGAGTGTTGCCGACCTTAGTTTTGAGAGTAAACCCGCACATTCTACTGCTCACAATCCGACAGGTTAACATTTTTAATGTTTGTGTATAATATATAATTGAAGTTTGTTTAGGAGCCCATGATCTAATTTCCACAATTGGAAGAAGCATACGTAGAAGGCAATCTCGCAAAATTGTCCCACTCCAGCCTGTGCCAGAAAATGACAGCAAAGATATCGGTCGATCTATACCTCTATTTAGTGGTTCTGAAGCTGTAATTAACAGCTATAGTCCGAGTGCGAGCCATGAACGAATGTATGTTTTCTCTCAAAAGGTCTTCTCTTACTAACTAACGCAGAGATACAAAAATTAAAACCATACTCGGGTACCGCTTCGTGCCGTAATGTCATCGCAATCAAAGCTGGGAAACTTCACATATCCCAACTGGGGGGCATAATTGAATAGTTTCCTTACCACAATTGCCTTCCCTAAACTATCCTTTTTAACTCTTATCGCATCCACATGGGTCAAAAAATTGTCTAAAAACTTTCATAATGTTCAGTTAATTAGTATTTTTAAGGGTATTTCGATGCGCTGATTCCGAACCTGCATTTGGTTTTTTCGAGAAATGTCTTTTTAGGGTTGAGAATGATAAAATTTGGCACAAAATTGCTGTTTTTAACCATTTTCAGCCCAAAAATGACGTTTTTCAATGCGGTGCGAAAATACCAAATGAAAATTCAGGTACTTTCCGGTTATCGGGCAGCAAAAAGTGAAAATTTCAAAATAGCCTAGTCAGTGCCTTCAAAATGATTGTAAAAGTGATGAGTCATTGCTTTTATTCCTCTATCTTACAAATTACAACCACTATAAAGCAATGACTCATCACTTTTACAGTCATTTTGAAGGCACTGACTAGGCTATTTTGAAATTTTCACTTTTTGCTGCCCGATAACCGGAAAGTACCCAAATTCAGAACCAGCGCATCGAAATACCCCTAAAAGCACTACTTTCCTAAAGGTTTTAGAACTTTTTGATATTCTGAGAACGGATTCGTACTCAGCGAGGTTGATTTAGGGGCTCCCCAAAGGTGAAGAAGAAGCACTTTTTGAAAAAAGTGTCCCAAAATCGTATTTCATTTCTAATAATGGGCAGTGCCCGACGGTGAGGAATTTTGACCCCCGGTACTTTTCAAAAACAAAAGGGGGGACCCTTTTGTTTTTTTTGTGAACTTATTTTTGAGGCATTCTTAGGGGTGCTTGTTCCAAAAATGACCTCCCGGTAATTACCGGATTTACCTATATGACGGTCGGGCCCTGATAATGGGGATCATAACGCAAAAACATATTTTTGCAAAAGGAATGTCAATTTCTTCGTTATATATCTAAAATAATATTAAGAATATGATGGTCATTTCCCAATACATATGGTTATTTAGCAATTCCTTGCACCGGTTACCGACAAGCAAATGTATGGGTTCATTCCTTGGATCGCCTTCCTCAAGCCTACAGAGCTGCGAAGTGAGCTTGAATCCTTCAAGGCTGAACATAGGTATTTTGGATGAAAAGCCCGTTCATCAGCTAGCGAAGCCTACTATTAGTGTGTCTCTTCCGCAGAAATTAAACAGTCCCGAGGAAACCGTTGACTCCGAATTACACATAGAAGATTTTCCACTTGCTCAGAAAACAAACTCTGCTTGGCTTGATACAACAGACAATAAGTAACATGTCCGTAACATTTCTTGGTATGACATAGTGATGTGATGTTGCATTGGTTTGTAACATTATATTATCTTTTTTACATCAATTTCATTGTGAATGAAAATGGCTTCACCACAAGAAAAATGTTATAACCATGTGAATTACATATCCAACAATCAAATCAGGAATCCGAGTAATTTTAATCAATCATACCCATTTTAGTTAGAAATAGAGGGATATGCATTAAATGACGTGATCAGTGAATCACAAAATGTTCTCTGACACACAGTTTAAGTTTTTCATAAGTAATTTTTGGCGTTTTCAATTAGCATAGCTCATTCCGGACATATGTTTTGTTAATCACTCTATTCCTTTGAAAATTCCTTCGTTCTTTCAAAGCATCAAATGTAATATGAAGTTTATCCATGCATCTGACGCCCTACGAGATTGACCTAAATATTAGTCTCTTCTTCGCCGAGTTTGGAAAAGAGGTGACCGCAATATCTTCTCTCAGCAAATTAAAAAGGTAAAGTTGAACCAAATATCTCTTACGATCTCCTGCCTTTACATACCAATTTAGTTTCGTTTAAATTAACTTTGATTGGCATATGTTTTATATATTATATTCATATTTTTAATTCTTTCAAGCTTTATATAAGTCCAAAGTTAAAAACAAGGAATAAAATATCCATAAATTTAAGAATTAAACTTTCTGAAACCTATATTACGCTAGAGACCCAATGCTTATTAAAATCGTAAACCCATGGCCTTTTTAAAGTCCCCAGTCTGTTTTAATCGTATGACACTATATATTACTATAAAACTAAGTATTTCGAGAAACCTTAGCATCTATTTAATATCAGATATAAATGCATCCTGAAGTTTACAGACATGGGTGAGAGTGAGATCCATCCCAACAACATTCGCGTTGCATACGCAGCGACAGCTGTAGGCATTTTCTGTCTTTCCACAATGGCTGTATTTTTGCCTTTGATCCACTATCGCCTGGACTCGGCCTACACTGACATACAGCAAAGAATGGACGCCTTTAAGGTTGGTTTGGCTCATATTTAAATTGTAATTAGATCAACATATTATAAGTAATATTTATTTGTTATATTTTTAGTACTCATCTCGTGGCATATGGCAAGATATTATTGTGGTAAAGAGCAATGGACGTATCAAACGACAAGGTTTATTATTTTAGGCTCTCAGAAAAAAGTTAATGTCTCTAAACAGGTGCAAAATTATTATGGCTTCCTAAAAAGGAAAAATTGAAAATCTACAAAATGGCAAGCTCAAGGAAATTTTAGTAAAATTTAGATATTGGTAAAATTTTTCTCATTGTTACTTAACCGTGTTGTTATTAAATATCGCAACATACAACAGATGGGAATTTGTTACAAATTAAAATTTGCCATACGCGTTTTTTATCTCTCCATTGTGGCAAATTATATCTGTGAACTTAACCAGATGTATTCAATTAATTTGTTTTATAATTAGTATAATAAGATTTATTCAACCAACTTATTCCAGGATACGGCTCATCTGCTTCCGACGATTCACAACAGTGCACAAGTTGCGTCCAATTACAGGTTAGCAAAAAATTTTCATTCATATCTGATAAAATACTGCTTTAGTGTCCACCTGGCCCACCTGGACCGCCAGGGCAAAACGGTGAACCCGGAGTTGACGGACAACCCGGAATTCGAGGAAAGCCTGGTCTCGACGGATTAGATGTGCCTCTGGAACCAGAGCCTAGCTTTCCATGTGTGATTTGTCCTGCAGGACCTCCAGGTATGTTATAATCTTATTTCAAGAGAATTGTGCCAGAATAGCGTTATAGGATCACATTATTCCAAAGTCTTATATTATGTATAGTTCGACAGTCCTTCGATTTTTCCATAAAAAACTGTTATACAATTGCTGGCAAAGATTCGGAATAACTTAAATTTTCTATAAAAATTCACGTTAAAATTTGCTTCATTTTAATTGTTTGATTCAAATTGTATATCACGTCAACGTTATTATCATATTGGATTTTAGGGAATCGAGGCCCTCAAGGAGAACCCGGGAGACCAGGAATACCAGGAGAACCAGGTAAATCTAATAGGGATTTCGAAATTAATATTAATCGTTGTTCAGGACATCCTGGACTACCAGGTCGACCTGGAAAACCTGGGAGAGTTGGAGAGCCAGGTGAGTTATTTTGAGAACTCAAATGTTCATTAAGAACCGAAATATCTATAGGTCCGCCAGGCCCAGCAGGTGAACCAGGAGAGCCAGGCATCAAAGGTCCTCCAGGAGATGATTCAATTGGTAAGTCGTTGCTTTTTGGGACAACTAAAAAGCTTAAGACCTTTTAAATTTATGTTAAAGAAAAAATATATAAACACCAAAAATTGTTGTTAAAAACCGAAAAACGTTTTAATATATCAGTTACACGTAAAGTTTTGTAATATGCATGTAGAGCATTTTACCTAATAAAGTTACATAATTTTTACAGGTGGCACCGGAATAAAAGGTCCTCCAGGACCACCTGGACCTCGTGGACCAAAAGGACCACCGGGGCCGAATGGTAAGAATCTGTAATAATATATAACGGCATAACGTTGCAAATATCGTTTAGGCCAACCGTCGAACAACCCTGGCGCTCCCGGACCAATTGGTTTGTTCTACGTTAATTGCAGCAATGTAATTCAACACACAATTTAGGTGAAACCGGACCACCCGGGCCTCCAGGTTAGCTGATTTGAGTAAAACAAGTGTTAATTTTTAAGAATGAAACATTACAGGAAGACGCGGTGAGCCCGGTCCGCCAGGGCCGATTGGAACACCTGGAGAGGTACGCGTTTCGATATTATAACAAAATATCAAGCATGACAACGGACCGACCTTTTGCCCGATCATGTCCGGTCCGCTCGACCCCCCGGTCCGGTTTGGTCCGGTCCGGTCTACAAAAGGTCAAAAATTTTTTCGCGGCGCTACCTTCGGTAGCGCCAAAATTTTTTCGCATATTAGCATCTAAATGTGTTTTTAGGGTATTTCGATGTGCTGATTACGAATCTGCAATTAGTTTTTTCATATCCAGTCGAGAATTTCAATTTTTTGGACTAAAATAACCAATTTTGGCCAAAAATTCGCATTTTTCGTCCAAAACGGCAGTTTTTTATGCGCTACGATGGAACCGATTTGCCTAAAAACGCCCTTTTCCTAACTCCCACACTTGGGATATTGTTTTCTAAGAAATAGAGCTCGAAATTTATTTTCGAAACCGAATTTCATAAGAGAAAAGAACACACAAACAGCAAAAGAGCGCCGCAAGCGAAAATTGTGGAAAAATAGCAAAATGGAATAGAAAATGGAAGGAAAATAGCGCCGCAGGCAAATTTTTTTATAAAAATAGAGTTGTTTGCCAAAAATTTGCATTAAAAATTTTTTATATTTCAAAAATTTTTAATTTTTTTCTCGGCGGCACCCTTCCGGGTGCCGCCGAATGCATTCTTAGGGGTGCTTGTTTAGTTTTGGTCGGTCCGGTTTGGTCCGCCGGACCGGCCACCCCCCCCCCCGGTCCGGTGCCCGGTCCGGTTGTCATGCTTGCAAAATATACACAAATGCGAAAAAAGAGATTCTGTAATTTCATAAATATTGCATGCTTTTTAGTTATTTTTCTAAAATTAACTTTTAACGGCATGAAAATGTGTATTGTAACAATTATATAACAGAAATGTATTTATTGATCGGATTTTTAATTCAAAGAAAACGTTACGAAGTTCTGTAGCTATGACCATAAATAGTAAAATGACTTTTATAATGTGTTGTGTCAAAACGCGTACTTGTTTTTGGCTCTATCATCAACACATATGGCGTATAATTTTAGGGAGGAGAGCCAGGTGGTCATTGTCCGTCTTCATGTGGAATACAAGAAATCGTCGGTCCAAGTGTTGCAGAATTGGACACTTCGGGATGGCAGCCGTCTGCTCCGGCCAATAACTATGGAGGCGGTGGATATGGGAAATAAGGGAATACTTTAGTATATTTTGTGAAATTTCAATAATTTAGCAAACTAAATTGATATTTATAAAGAAATTTTATACATAATTGACCTTATTCTGGTTAATTTATAATTAATCAAAGTGATAATGATTCAACTAATAAGAATCTGACAATATAGAATCAATTAAATTACTGTAGGCTATACGTGTGGCTGCGTAAGGATGGTCGTACCACTTGGGGAATAATCTGTTCCGACTAAACTGAATACTTTTAGTGATTCACGAAAAGACTGAGAAACCTTACCCTAAATATCTTCCAGACAAGTCATTTCGATAGTTGATAGCTGGGATATGGTCATGCTGAAATAATCTACCAATTATATGTAATATAATTGGTATATTCATTGTTATAATCGTTCCCGAACAGTTTATTATTTGAGTCAGCATTACTTTTAATTAAAATAGACGTCAATATTGACTACGAATAGTTATCATTGTTATTATTATGTGGCCATTATCACTTTCCGAAAGTTATAATTACGTCAATGTCATAATCACTGTCATTTTTGGAAACGCTGTTATTATTTAAGATATTGGTCGACTAATTATCTATCAAATAACACACCAAATGATATGAATAGCGTGAGTTCCACGTTGAGCCATAATGTGGATAGTAGGAATGCCAGTTCGCCTTATATGGTATCATTGGTATATTAGTTTGCCGCAATTTTGGTCCTTCTAGTAAATCAGTTGAAGAAGAACATCGGCTGAGCTTAAAAATATACCATACGGTAAAATAACTGACATGTGGTGTCTCAATTTAAAATGTAATAAAATCTCTCAATTATCGAGTTCACTCTCGAGTTTATCTCGATATATTTGCAAGAAATATTTTTACAAGAACTATAAGATTAATGTATTTATTTTGAGGTATAAAATTTAAAACGAACAATTTCATAGTTATTACATAATTAAACTTACAAAACTTGGACGTACGAGTTCAGGGTGGATGTAACGAGTATAGTTACAGCTAGCTACTCTATATTCTCCCATCACCAAATAGTACGCTGGTAGTTGTGTTTTAACTCAAAAAACAGATCGTTTAAATTTAACACAGCTGCTATCTCTAAGCTTGAACGATGGCTAAGTTCATTTTCTTTTCCCGGATTAAAGGAAATCGATATGATTCTTAGCGTTCAGAAAAATTGATGGGAGGAAGGGAGTGTGAGGGTGATGTTTGTGGCTAAAGTTTATTCTTATTACATAATTATTTTACATCCCAAATTTGTTACTTAAAAACACTTTGTAAAAGACCATGATTAGCATAGATATTAAGCTCATCCTGCAAATCATCAGCAAACTTATTTCTGGTTGATATATTAATCTTAAGCGATAACCAATTAATATGAAATTATATCCGTCCCAAAGTAAAATTCAGTAAAAAAAGTAGAGATTTAAGTTATTAGCTGTTGCATTTACAATAAAGGACGTATGTCGAGACCTTATTTATGTGTTTTTAAGTTACCCCAATGTGTTTAATAGCTTTAAAACTGCAACTAAGCTGGAAATTTTACGCAGAAAAAGATCTCGCATGACACTTACAAATTTCATCGATTACGGATCCGAAATTTCGAAAAAATTTTCTCGTACAAAAATTGAGTTTGAAGATCATGTTTTAACGTCTTTTCATCCAATATATTATTTTGGTAAATTTTTTGCCTTTTGTTCACAGTTTAAAATTCATCGAAAACCGCCTTGACGTCTATAAGATATCTACAGTCGGCCCTCGATAATCGGCACACACGACAATCGGCATTTTCGATAATCGGCACATATTTGGCTGGAACGGATTTTTCCATACAAAATTCTCACGATAATTGGCAATTTGGGCCGATTAATTCGATAATATGCACAGATGTTTTGCGAAAGGAAAGTGAATTTTTCCATGTAAAATATTTCGTTAATCGGCACAAAGAAAAATGGTTCTCTTTTTGGCGCAAATTTGAATTTTTATAGAAAATTGACCTGTTTTTGACCAAATTTTTCTAAATTTTTGCAAAATTTTGCTAAAATTTCGTCAAATTGGCAAAAAAATTTGTAAAAATTCAGAAAAAAATTCGAAATTTTTTGGGCGGGAATTCAAATTTTAAACATTTTTTGAAAAAATGACAAAAAATATAGCAAATTTCGTTTATCGGCACAACTTTGCATTGGAAGGATTTTTTCCATACAAAATTCTCTCGATAATCGGCAATTCGATAATCGGCACAAATTTGGCGAAAAAAAGTGTGCCGATTATCGAGGTATGACTGTATCTTACAAAGCGTCGAAAAAATGGCTATGACGTTTAGAAACTTCGCAAATTTCTGAAATTTTTGTTATGTACAATTTTTTGTCAGTGTTTTCGATAAAAAATAACAACAATTATTCAATGCTTTTATTAATCAACACACCCATTACGCTTTTCTTTGAAACCGGAATGCGTCCTTAAATGTGCAACATAAAACCAAAAGTCATTGTCTTTGATAATTTTCTTTGATTCGAAACGACTTTCAGCGATGGTGCAGGGCGCATTCACTTTGGGAAAGTTGCATAAGGCATAAGAAAGGCACACCGCCTCATGGATTGCTTTATAATAGATGAAAATATTCTTGTGGCACTGGTATATGGCATCGAAATATGGCTGACTTCGCGGTAAGCTTTGCAAGATCTTAACTTATTTGATATAGTTTGTTAGAGAAATATGTAATACCTCAGCGACTTCTCTTCGTCCCATAAATTCTTGTAAGTTTTTCTCGATTTTGTCCAAGTCGAGTAAAGATGCGAGAAAATATGTGTTGAATTCTTCCTCGGGAACGCGCTGAAAATATTACAGTGAAAGAAAGATATAAACGACAGGAAATTTTTTATTAAACGCTTCCGAATAGCTAATGGTATATTTCGCTAATTAAATAACTGAGAGCCTTCTTCTTCGTAGTACCTCATTTGCAACATTACCTTTGCAATTACCTGTCTTTAACAATGTTATATATTTTCCTAATAAGAAATTCGTCATACAATATAACGTAAGTTTATGGACTGAGCTAACTTTTTCACGTTATTGATAATTTGGTCATGTTAAAAAAGTATATTTGGTTCATAATAAAGCAATTTAAGAATATATTAAATTTGCAACTCAGTTATAATTTTAGGAAACAGAATGTTTTAAAATGGTCAAAAAGTGGTAAACTAATTGAGCAGGCCTCAATATTAGTAGCACGAATTATGAGGAATTTATATTTGTACAACGTGAATTATGTCTTCAATGATGTCATTATATCCGATTTAACTAATCCAGCGACAAACCTCTTCATTCGCTAAATGTAGCATTAAAGAATAATTTGTAGTGAGATGAACTGGTTCAGAATCCCCTTCTCGATATTCGGAATTGTGCATCCAAAATCCTCTCAATTTTGTCGGACGCACAACCATTTTTTCGTCGTTGTATATATGGGCAGTTCGTATTTCCTGCGATATAAGTTGCCGGATGCTGAACAGCCGTGGATCGCGTTCTAAAATTATGACATTATAAGAATTACTTTTAAAATTACATCAAGTGCAGATTTGTAGCATTATATCTCTCGTTATTTATCAATATTTAGCTTTAAACTTGGGAGTAAATTATGCAGGATGGACTGCCTCAAAAACTTTCATCAAAGTTTCCAAGTAGGGAGCTGAAATTAGCTGCTATCCATGGTGGGGAAATTCGATAAATGCAAAGGAAGGCTTCATCGAAGCTTTATCGAAGTTTTCTAGCAAGCGCGAATCGCCGGCCACTATTTCCTGCTGTTTCCCAGCTGCGCGCATTCGTTTCCCTCGTTGGAAAGACAACAACGACTGCGCGCAGCTGGGAAACAGCAGGAAATAGTGGCCGGCGCGATTCGCGCTTACTAGAAAACTTCGATAAAGCTTCGATGAAGCCTTCCTTTGCATTTATCGAATTTCCCCACCATGCTGCTATCACATTTCTGTGTCATAGAATTTTCAGATAACATAATAACAGTTGTTAAGTAGTGTACAAGTGCATCTAGTAGAACTAGATGACAAATTTAGTTAATAGTTCTCGTCTCTATTGTACGGTTTTGGTGACTCAGTAAAGTGTTAACTAAAATTAATTCCAGACCTCGTTCATTGAAAGTTGATTCCAGTTTGTTCACCATAAAATACGCAACATTTGGTGACTGTATGGCGGCTTGATGAAATGCATCCCCTAACGAGGGAAATTGCGCTGTCACCAACAGATCGTCCCAATCAATCAGAGCTATAAAATCTGCACTTTCTCTGAAAGTGTAAAAACACTCATGAGCTAGCAGTATTTGGCTGTTGAATTCAGTTTGCATATTTGGATCGTACTGCATTCCCTTTGTGTATGGAAATTTTATTCCTGGCTTAATCAGAAGTCTTCCTTCACGTTCGTATGCTTTCATTAGCGCGTAGATGGAGGAGAGGACACTGTTCACATAGGTGACCACCAAATCGACTTTCAGAAAACGATACACCTCCATCGCTGTGAGCAGAAGTTGCCACTTTTCAAACGCAAATATTCGGCTCATACATATCACCAATTGTCGCGGTTCGCGATCCACTGTGCTGGGAGATAGCTTAAAGAAAATCGAGTATTGAACATTAGTTGTTAAATTTGATAATATATAAAGGAATACCTGCATTAAATTAGTGCCTTTATATTTCCTTAGCGGCTCTTTAACGACTTTCTCTCGAAATCCTATCGCCAGCTGTGGCTCTTTTTTAGCCGTTGCTCTTGTGATGTTTCCAAGAAAACACCGTAAAACAAATACTTCGAGATGACAAGTGCCCAGAGCTCGAACATGATCAAGTTTTGCCGGCAGAATTTCTTGTTGACCGAAAGTGCGGTCTCGATTGGTGCATAAAAGAGTACTATAGTCGTGATTGAGGTCGGCAACAAAAAGAACTACTAGAACGTCCTGAGCTCTCGTGCCAAAACTGAAAATAGATTCTGTATTTCCGCTTCCGATAAGACAGGGAAATCGTCGGTTATTAGTAGGGAGCGGATTTTTATGATTTTTCATATTTTTTTCCTGGATTCTACTCGCCGAGATAAGCATCGTACGCTAAAAATTTTTTTCCGGAGGGGTCAACAAAGGGGGTAAAAAAAGTCATAAAAAGTCATATTTCGGCACTTTTGATCATAAAATCATAAAATATGACTTTTGCTTTTTTGACCCTAAAACCGACTTTTTTAACCATTCAATGAATTCTTTATCGCTTCATTTCATCCTTCCTTTGTTCATGAAAGGTAGAATGCTTTTTTTTCTTTGAAAATTGACTCCAATTATGATTTTTCTCTCTGTTTCTGAGGCTCAATATATTATTTTATTTCCGAGCACCTTTAAATTCTGGTGGATTAATAAATTTTGCGGATTACACCTATATAGGGGTTTTTTGATGCGGGGAATCCGAATTTGAAGTCAGATTCTAGTTGGTCCCGCCACGAAATATGGAAAATCGCTGTTTTCGTCAAAAAATGGCCATTTTTGACCAAAAATGGCCAAAAAATGGCCGTTTTTGCCATACGAAAAAACCAATTGCAGATTCGGAATCAGCGCATCAAAATACCTCTAAAAACATGTTTTGCAGAAAAAATTCCCACGTTTTCAAAAAATCAATTTTTTAAAAGATTGCATGTGGTCCCCCCTATGGTCTGAAAATGACCAAAAAATTAAAATTTTTCGGGTTTTTCTGCAAAACGTGTTTTTAGGGGTATTTTGATGCGCTTATTCCGAATCTCCAATCAGTTTTTTCGTATCGCGTCAAAAACGGCAATTTTTTGGGCATTTTTGGTCAAAAATGGCCATTTTTTGAAGAAAATTTTTTTAATTTTTCACAAATTTTTAGAAAATTGCTTCCGTATTAGAGGGGAATGATTCTGAGTATTTGGATATGTCACCAGACGTAATCGCTTCGTTCAAATACGCGCCAATTCAGTCATGCGATGTCGAAAGAAGCTTTAGCGTCTACAAGACAATTTTGAGCGACAACAGAACCAGATTAACGCCACAAAATCTCGAAATGCTTGTATTCTGTAACTGTAACAGTGAAATTGCATTGTTAAATGCTTAATTATGCGATTTTTATGCTTTTTTAGTGTCTAGAATAAAGATTTTGATGATCATATTTGCAAGCATGGCAACCGGACCGGACCGGGCACCGGACCGGACCGGACCGGACCGGGGGGTGGCCGGTCCGGCGGACCAAACCGGACCGACCAAAACTGAACAAGCACCCCTAAGAATGCCTTCGGCGGCAAAAAATTTTAAAATTTTTGAAATATTAAAGATTTTCAATGTAAGTTTTTGTCAAGCAATTCAATTTTTATAAAAAATTTGCTATTTTTCCTTCCATTTTCTATTGTACGTTGCTATTTTTCCAAATATTGGCCTGCGGCGCTTTTTTGCTGTTTGTATGTTTTTTCTCTTATAAAACTCGGTCTCGGTTACGGCCATTTTTAAGTCGCAAATATTTCCCGCGTCTAAGTGTTTTTTGGGATTCACAAAATATTGACCAATTTTCGCGAAATTTTGGCCAAAATTTTAGTCCAAAAATTGAAATTCTTGATGCGATAGAAAAAACTAATTGCAGATTCTCCATCGGCGCATCAAAATACCCTAAAATCACCTTTACAAAAAAAATGCGAAAAAATCTCGGCGCTACCGAAGGTAGCGCCGCGAAAAATTTTTGACCTTTTAGAGACCGAACCGGACCAAACCGGACCGGACCGGGGGGTCGAGCGGACCGGACCGGACCGGGCAAAAGGTCGGTCCGATGCCATGCTTGCATATTTGGCGATTTTTTGGTCGTAAAAATCCGGTCCCTAGTTATTAGGAAGTGAATGAGACAAATATTAGAATAACAAATTATTCTGTGCGTTACGTCATGTGAGCGACATGACTCATCTCTTACAAGTACGGAATTCGCACTACGACACACTATGTACTACGGACCGGGCACGGATAAACAAATATATATTTTTACACTGGAATCATATGTTTTCTTCAGGTTTACTATGTAATTTTACTTGATGTTATTTAGTTGAATGAATTACCGAAATCAGTCACCTTTTTATTTTCACTCCATTATTCTTTCCTAGTTGGTTCCTTCATAATTGTTAGTACCTTCGGAACATAAGTTACAAATGCGGAAATGTTTTGGCAAACCTGAACTTACTTTCTGCTATTTTCGAACAAAAAGCTCTGATAAACAAAGAAATGCCTCGTAGGTGGCAATCTTTTAAATATGACTAATGCGTTATAATAAGACCAGCTAATAAATTGCCGCAAAATTAATAATACTATTGGTAAAATATATGGGCTCCATTTTACGCTGCGTCCGCATATGCGACCGGCTAAAAGCATTCTTGTGTTCTTCCATTGATCAAAACACTCAGACGCCAGCAGCTGCAGACAATATCGGGTCAATACTGCGCGCAAGGTCAAACTGCGACATCTTCCCTCATTTACTCTTATCTGAATATGTCATCGCCTTGTTCACATACTCAAATGAATATTTATTGTCAAAAATTGAAGTCAACATATGCATAAATATTTTTATATATTCCAAAATTCTTTTCATTAAAAGTCAGGTACAAAAACAAACCCAGAAATCTAAAGATACAATTCGAAGCAAAGTATTTCATAATTGTTGGATAAAGCTGGATTAAAATTGTAGCAATACTTCTGCCAAAATCACCACCAAGTTTGTCATCGTGACACAAATCTCATTTATGTTTTTTTGATATCCCAGTTTCCATGTGAAATGTGCGGAAAATGTCTAAAATTAATCAAAGTCCAATTTTATCCAAGCCCAGCATTATCTCTCCAGCATTACTTTCTCCTCTGCTTTCTCCACACCGCATTTGATCTACTCTGCCAAACACTTTCGGCAATTTCTCTTGCTGATCACTAAATAAGTAAGTAGGATCCGGAGGAAGGACAGACACAATTACAAGGAAAGCAGGACAGTGTACAGCAGAAAAAGCTTTATGAGTGGTTGAAGCGTTGTTTAGGCATTGGCTCATACTTAATGCTACTCATTATTGTGCAAATCATTGATGTCCGCAACTAATTTTCTGTTTAATTACTTTCATTTTGATGCAACTTTATAAACATGGAAAACGTATAAATTTAACTTGCTTATCTCTATGGAGTTTCCTATTTTGGCGACTAAGGACGCTTGAGGCAGTGAATAAACACTATGGTCAATTCTTAAATCAAACTTAGGGACGTGAAATATTAAAATTTACATATCAGTTACAAACTGAAACGAAATGGGGTGGACTGAATTTTTCTGGACAAAATATAGGTTCACAATATACAGTAATATTACAATGTGTTTTAGAATTGACGATATTACAATTTCAAACATTGGACTAAAGTTTATTCAGTTTAGAATTATTGGATATAAAAATTATACTTTAGATATATTCCAAGAATGAAATTCACGATGCCGGATATCCAAAAATCAAACAGGTACGCTTTCTTTGTGCAAGTTTTTATAATATCTAAATTTTCAACAATATTAATGATAGGTCAAATTTTCGAACGTAGGGAAAATTATAGTTAACATATTTGTTTATCAATGATATAACAAAATGTTGGCTAAATGAAGTAAAAAAGGCATTTTTTAGTCCCAAAATCATTGAAAGAGGCAGAAAATGTTATTCCTTGTGAAAAATGAGATTATAAATGTTTTCGAAAATTATCAGGAGGAAAAATTGCGAAAATTTTAAACATATAGTTGGCCTTTGTTACCCTCAACATAACAAAGATATAAGGCTATCGTTACCATAAATATTGTCTAAACTATCGAAGTACATCTGAAGATTATTTTGTCAGAAATTATTTCTGCAATTATATTTGTTGGCATTCATTTTCTTATCAGGAAACAACAACCTTTTGTGAAATGGTTTTTTAGCAATTATTTTGAGACTGCACAAAATTTTCTCGCTTTCCGGCTCGGGTCAAACCGAGTCTTCCTCGAAAAATAAGCGAGATATTATAAATCATGATATTATAAATGGAGCCATAATCAAAATCCTTCAGTATTTATTTTTAATTTAGAATGGAAACACTAAAGAATACTGCTCGGACGTTGATACAACCGCATACTTATAAATATTGGGACAGCAAAGAGGGCGTATGCTTTTATTTAATTTTATTCTAAAAATATACCGATTTATAGGCCATAATTGGAGGAATCGCGCTTTTGGAACTCCTTATCGATTTTGGAAGCAGTTTTGTTTACAAAAATGGAGCTATGATTAGACTTTTTACAATCTTATGCTTATTCCCAATTCTGCTATTTCAAGGAGTCGCGTTCAAGAAAATGCTTCTGGTCAACATTTATTTGGTGTATAATGTATGTTTTAAATTTTATTTTGGATTTTTTATCTTCGGTTACTATATTTAAGTATTCTACTGTGTCTCTATTTAGGCGTTTGTCATTGCATCAGGTTTTGCAACATTCGTCATATCCATTTTCGCTCTGTGTCAAGGCGGTGTCCGCAGCGATACTCTTGCTGTGACAACTCTCTCTATAATTACTGTGCTGTCAATGTATGGAATCAGAAAATTAGTCGACCAATTCAAAATTCAAGTCATGGAAACCAGCTATACGCTTCCAACGCATATCGAAAACACAGAATCCGGTGAAGGAACAAATTCGCAAATGCGACCATACAAAATTCAAGAGGACAATACACGTGAAGTTGCGGCTGAAAATTCCACTACGGATATTAACAAATTTAAGCAATTCTTGACAATGATTAGCCAAAATCACAAAAGCTCATCATGAATGTACATGTTTCGTATGAAAATGCAAATTTCTAAATAAAATGTTTATTGCATACACTAGAAAAGTAGAAT
This sequence comes from Ditylenchus destructor, assembly GCA_022814885.1. Lineage (NCBI taxonomy): Eukaryota > Metazoa > Nematoda > Chromadorea > Rhabditida > Anguinidae > Ditylenchus > Ditylenchus destructor. Next base: position 5,312,721 of record JAKKPZ010000002.1, on the reverse strand, counting down.
AGTTATGTTTATGCCACGAATTTAAGCTTTGTACAAAGTTTTTACATTCCAGTTACACTACTTTTATATTCCAGTTTTGAGTTATCGGAAATGATATTAAACAATGACAATTTAATATTGATAATCTGAGATAAGACTTCTCTGAAGTTCATGTTATTCAACTTTATTGCCGCTAACAGTGACATATATAGCACTTAATATAATGTGTAATGATGCCGCACAATTTACAGGACTAAAGCTAAGGTTAGAATTAAGTCGGCTTCTTTACATATTGTGCCGCCGAACAACTGTGCCATGTTCTATTTATAGATTGTCGACCATGATATTTCCGAATTTTAGATCGGTTTCTAGTGCTACTTTCTGGCATTGTGCCCGTTTCAAGTGCACCCGCAGTTGTCTGGTGGCCCAATAGGTCGTGACACAAAAGGCAATTGCACAATATAGATAACATCAAATTTTATTAAGTTTTATCAGCACTGCTGAAATCTGTAAAAACCATAAGAAAGTGATAAAATAATTGATATAGAGTCGTCTTTATCAGATGTATGTCCTATAAGGACATACATGTACATCCTATTGTATCAATACATGTCACGATCAGAAAAAAGCTGATCATCAAGTTTCCAAGAGTGATCACTGATTGCATGACTGATCATAGACTTGGAAAATTTGGTCATTTTCCCGTTTTGGATCTAGTTTCACCTGTCAGCCGCAAATCTGATATAGGTTACTACATATCATCTTTTTATCCATTTTCCTGTGCATTTTACGGCAGTGTAAACATGAAACAAAAGTGATGATAAAAATTCGACGATCAATCAAAATCGACTTCACTGTGGCATTAACGTAAAACATATTTATTTATGCGGATATGAAAGCCAACGAGATTTTGACGAAAACAAAAATTACCATACAAAATTTATTGTTTGAGCAGTAAAGGGTACTTCCGGGTTATCGGTGAGCAAAAAGTCAAAATTTCAAAATTTTATTATAACACCAGAAAATCATTCCTCATCGCTAGAAACATCATTCTCATCATTAAAATCACCAGTATTATTCATTTTTTCGTAAAATTTTAATTCGCGGACTTTCTTTCCGGGTGGCCAATATTCTTTGATCGCCTTCAGGATTTCTTCGAAAATATCTGCATCTTTCTCCAATGAAACGCGCCACATGTATTCTGCCATGTAAGAGCCGATCATATGTCTATGAGTTCCAGCACGGCGTCGATTATCGTCCTTGTATGGTCGCCACATACGCTCAACGTTCTGAGTATGCACCGTTTTGTCTTCAGGATCGACGAAATTGAGCGAATGATTCACCATATGAGTTTAGTCGAAAAGTCGACTCCTCTGTTTTCAAAAAGCGATGAATAATGTTTTATTTGTGTTCGTATCTGATCTAGACGTCTGAGAGTGATTTTCTGGTGTTATAATAAAATTTTGAAATTTTGACTTTTTGCTCACCGATAACCCGGAAGTACCCAGTAAAGTACCAGGTTTGCCTTTGCCGGCCAACCCTGCTTTATCGATTTGCTCTGTCCTTTCCTATCTTCCTAATGAAGTTTCGAATGGAACAACAAATGGTTCACTGCCTAAAAGAATGCTTGTAACTATTTCGAAATACTGTAAAATACAAGTCAATCAGATGTTGGTTCGTTGTGCCTAATTTTAAGTTTAATAGCCAGTCAACAGTCGGCTAGTCACGATGCAAATATTCCCCCTCGCTTGCAGACGAACACGGCTTTTCTTTGTTAATAGAAGGTTCTGGGTGCAGAACTTTATGTGCTTGACAGGCGTGTTTTTGTATTATTTTGAATATGTTTTTGTTTAATCGATCCAATTCGCTATTTAATAGTCAATTTAATTAATTCATTAATATTCTCGAGCCACAATTACCCGTTGATGTCAAATAATTCCTCTGGATTTGGGTGCAGTACACACCCATTTTTAGTGTAATGGATTAAAGTTTTCAGTCTACATTAAGTGTAGACTGAAAGTGAATCCATGTTGACCACTTTAATTTATTATAAACACCATGCATTGTGATAATAATTTCTAATTAATTTCTAACAAATTATCCACGACATTTAATAATTAAATATTTTAGATTTCCTCTTATTAGCGCCATTCCACTAAATCCCACCGATTTACAGTTCGTTTAATAGCATGCATGTCAGCAAAGCAGAACTGAAAAAGGCATGGGATACCTTGACAGATCCGCAGACTTACAAGATCTGGGACACAAAGGAAGAGGTAGATTGTTTAACTTATGTTTAGAGACAGCGAAAAAAAATTAATTTTCTTGCTAATTATTTCGAAAATACAGAATATTCGTGTTTTGCGTGAGAAATAGTTCATTATCTGTTTGATGTAACTTTTCGATGTTAACTGTTTGAATTCGTTAAAACTCTAATATTGTGTTTCGACAATTTTTCAGTGAAAAAGTTCAGTAAAATTGTGTTTTTCATTTTATATCTACCCTTCTTCACTATTAAATCTTGCGAAACTGCTAAATATCATTGCTAGTTTTGCTTAATTGTTATGTTACATAATTCAGTATAAACAAATCAGAGTTGATTATAGTTCCGTCTATGTGGCGTGGCAGTGCTGGAGCTGATGTTTTACATCGTGGCATGCTTGTTGCATCATGTTGGGTGGTGGATCTGGTTTGAAGCTCTTGGGATGTTTTTTCCGATTCTCCTCATCCAAGCTATTGCTTACAAGAAATTGCATCTCGTCTCCATATATTTGGTCTACAACGTTAGTTTTGATATTTAATGCCTATTTAAAACGTGTATCTTTAGCTGGTGGCAATCGTTTACAGCGCTGTCTACTTTCTTGGTGGAATTAGGACGATTGCGATGATGCCGAAAGGTAAGATTCTAAATTTTGAATTGTTTTACAAACAAAGATAATTTCAAATTATACTATTCATATACTTTTCAAAATCATTTTTGGAGTAATAAATATTTTGAGCTGTGTTTGGATTGCATTAGATTTATATAAAATGCCCAGAAATATAGCAACGTGTCACATATAAACAGTTTTGATTTTATTTTAATTAAAATGATGATTTAATTAAAATCCATTTATAGATCTCGTCGAGCAAATGTGCAAAACCGGATATGTGTCGAACGAGGCCGGTGTTCGCGTTTTCTTTCTGTTCGTGACAATTTTGGCCGTGACAATGACAGGGTTCTACTGTATGGTCTTTCATTTGGTCTCCGAATATAAGACGTATCTGCTCGGGAACGACGTCGCGACTAGTGATTCGCACAAAACTCACTATAGCGCCAGAAAACCAAACTTACATTTTATTCAGTGCTAAAATATTATTTGTGTTGGCTTCAAATATTTTATGTTTGGTACTACGATGAATAAATATGTCAAATATATGTTACGGGAATTATAGTTGTAAGGCAGCGACAAGTAATATTCATTTTAGAGTACATTCCTTTTCGTTCAGCCAATCGATATTAGTGTTATTATTGCTGTAGGATTCTTTTCCGCACACAACTAATAGTTTACATTTTGTCGTAATCCAACAGAAGCTTCGTTCCCACCGGCGGGAACGAAGCTGACCGAAATCAGCCCGATTTTTAGCCATTTTTTATTACTCACTCCATTTTCTGATTGTACATATCGCTAGTGCTAAGGTGATAATCCCCCCCCCCCCCCAGTAAGCTAGCCCTGTTACTGCGTGCATGACCGTTATACCACTTCCAACGGGTATATCTGGCCAAGTGATAGCTTAAAATGTTCGTATAGACGAGCTGGGTATGTTTCTGCTAAAATATAGACCAAAATATAGACTAAATTTAGACAAATTTTTAGACAAAAATTTTCAAAGGCCTATTTTTTGCCTGTCTGTACACCTTTTTTCTCAGGGCATTCTTGATACACCTTTTTCGTGTAAGGTTTCTGTCCCCAGTTTTTGGGGAGGGCATTCTTGATACACCTTTTTCGTGTAAGGTTTCTGTCCCCAGGTTTTGGGGAGGGCATTCTTGATACACATTTTTCTCTGTAAGGTTTACGTAAGGGCATACTGATACACCGTGGAGTCCTGTGGTCGGGCGCGGAGCGCCCGACCCTCCTCCTTGGTATGTGAGGGAACTTAGAACATATACTCCCGAACAACCCTTACTTCCGAACAACAGCTGCTTGAGGGCCGAAGGCCCGAAATAGTCTCATGCTGCTCTACTCCCGAACAACCATTACTCCCGAACAACCCAATCTGACCGCTGATGGCGGTGCGCGAAGCGCCGCTGATGCACGCTAACCGCTTCCTAGCGAAGTGAGGGCCGCGAAGCGGCCCCACTTCGCTAGTATTTCATAAGATGCACTCGTTTCGCGATATCAACTGTTTTCACCATTAAAAACGGCCATAAACATAACGCCAATAATGCCAAAATACAAAATCGGGAAAACACAGCCAAGAAATGTATATGCCATCATTTAATTGAATTTGAAGGAACAAAATAAATGCGAAGATCAAGATTAAAATTATATTATTGAGCAGTTATCCCCTTTTCGCACTCGAAGTCAAAATGTGTACGCTGGAACATTTTGTACAGTCAGTTTATCCGGACAGATCGGGACGGGCCGATTCCGTCCGAATAACTGAGATGTTTGAGAAAATTTTGCCAACTTTGGATTGCCGCCCAAAAATTTTGGCCCGAATTTCAATTAAAAAAATTCTTGTAATTTTAAAACCAATAGGGGACCCTTTTGCTTTTTATCAAAATATTCACTGAAGACAGTCCGGATAAACGAATTTTGTCTGGATAAACGTGGGAAATTTCTATGGAAAAATCCGTTTCGGCCAGATAAACCGCCCGGATAAACGAAAATCCGGATAAGTTGGATAAGTGTTGGTCCGGTTAACCGAGGTTAGACTGTACATAACACAAATAAAATTTGAGATAATGAAAGCAGTTTTGGATACTTTCGAATATTTTGAAAACCATGGATCTCAAACAACTCTAAGTTTATTGGAGTGAATTTGAATTCAATTTTTTTCATGCAAAAATATCATGCTAAAGCCTTGATGTTGCACTTGATTCTTAGTACAAATTTTTCTTGTATGTAATTTACCAGATTACAAATGATTGAGGGATAAATGGGAAAATCAAGCTGCGAGCCACCGAATGCATTCTCTTAAATCCTAACCGTTTTCATCTGATCCATATCTCGGCTCATACATAATCAACGAAGAACGACTTTCCCTCATTACATTCCTTCTTTTGGGATATCGCTTTCCTCGTTTTCTAGGAGATAGCCATTCCCAATTCTTCTTCATCTGTAGCCACTCATAATTACGAATTTATAATAATGTCGAAATCCGTCAGATTATTGCTTTGTTCGGTTTTGCTGTTAATATTTTCGGTAAGCGTTTATTAATCTGTGATTTAAATATTATTAGTGCAGAAGTCATTATTTACATATATTCAATAATATCTTTCGCCAATATTGAAATAATATAGCTTTTTTAGTGAGTTTGGATTTTTAATCAATGAAAACACATTTCTAATTTATTACCAACTAATTGGCGCATTTGATAGTGAAGTCTAACAAGGAGTGGTACCTGGGTGGATGTGAGCTTTTGGAATTTGACCTTTGGCAATCGCTAGATTATTAAAAAGTAACTCGACGACACAAATGTCAGTTTTTGCTAAATGGACATCCTCTCTGAGATATAAGCGGTTAAAGTTCGCGAGGGAGCACGGCTAGACAGTTACCTGGAAAATCCAGTTTCAAATTGGCGCTGAAATTGGCGACAGGGGGCCAAGCTTTTGTGTTTTTTGGAATCTACGGGGTCGATTTACTAGGAAAATTTTTTACAGCTCAGTAAAAAGTGAGAAAATTTGAAAGTTACGAGTAGCTGGACTTAGCTATTTCCTATAGAAATTGGGCACCGTAAGGGTCCATCACAGATTTTTTCGAGTTTTTGGTCGCATTCAGAATTTCTCTGCAAAGTACATTTTTAGGGTAACTTTGATACGGGGAACACGAATTTGAAGTTATTTTTTAACGAAACTCAGGATTTTTGCGAGAAAAAAATAGATTGTCCGACCCCGGAATCGAACTTGAGACCTAAAACTCCAACTTTGACCGCTTATATCTCAGAGAGGATGTCCATTTAGCAAAAACTGACATTTGTGTCGTCGAGTTACTTTTTAATAATCTAGCGATTGCCAAAGGTCAAATTCCAAAAGCTCACATCCACCCAGGTACCACTCCTTGTAAGATTACGAAATCTAGTATATTTCGGTAAATTCTTCGATAATTGTAGATCTGCAATTAGTTCTTTCGTAATAGCAAACTAGCTTGGGAGAGCCGCTACGCGGCTCTCCCAAGCTTGGAAGCGGTTAGCGTGCATCCGCGGCTCTTCGCGCACCGCCATCAGCGGTCAGAGTGTTGTTCGGGAGTAAGGGTTGTTCGGGAGTATATGTTCTAAGTTCCCTCACATTCCAAGGGGGAGGGTAGGGCGCCCCGCGCCCGACCACAGGACTCCAGGGTGTATCAGTATGCAATTTTCTACTTTGCCTTACTATTGACAACTACTACTGAGCCCACTCAAAAAGGGGGAAGGACGGACAAAAATTGGCTTTGGCCACTCAAAAAAGGGGGAAGGACGGACAAAAATTGTCTTTGCCCACTCAAAAAAGGGGGAAGGACGGACAAAAATTGTCTTTGCCCACTCAAAAAAGGGGGAAGGACGGACAAAATTTGTGGACTTGTCTAAATTTAGATACAGATAGCTAAATTTAGACCTCAAATTCGGATTCCCCGCAAAAAGTTACCCTAAATTAGGTACATTAAAAAAATTAGCACCCCTAAGAATGAACTTCTCTGTCATTCCCACCTCGTGGGAATGACGGAGAAATCACAGCTTTAGCTTACTGGGGGATTTATAAACTCGCAGCTGAGTTATTCAGTAGGAAAATCAATCATTATTGCAAAAATCAATGAATTACCGACCCGTACACCGAATATTGTAAGCTGAATGTAAAATCAAGAAATATAAAGTAATATTTTCTTTAGAGATTAGCTCAAGCGATAGTTGACAACGGGATATTGGGTGACCCGTACGTCAGTTGCGGTGCTAACAACATAGAGGTGCGATTTGACACCCGAAATACATTCAAAGGTTTAGTCTTTGTGCAAAATCATTTGGATGAACCGGAATGTCGTTCGGCTCCAATTGATGACACGGGACTGGGCGCAAGAAACGCCCAAATCAACCTCAATTTTAAGGATTGCGGATTAGAGAGAAAACGATCTGTAAGTAGCTCAATTTTTCTTTATTTCGTTGCATTGCATTGTAACAACTGTGATCACAATTATCCGCTTATGACAATTTATGTTTTATTTTAACGTAGCATACAACGCATACATGGACCTTATATAACTTATTTCCTATTCTGTGCTCTAGTCTACAAAAATTGCACCGATTCTACTGAGGAAGTGGTCTGATCACTGCCGGTGGATCCTTTCCCTCTCCGCTATCGTATGGGAATGGTGGATATTTGGCTAAAAATCACACATTTTTAGATCCAAAAGGGGAAATTTTGTCCTCCAATATGATGTCATGGATAATAAATAAGTTTTATTCAATATATAAGCAAACAACACGCTCTTTCTTTCATTTAACAACTCATTGTAGTACTTGGTACCAGCTAACATCTTTCGCTTCTATAATCTATTTTTTACCTTGCCCAACGCCAAAGCCGCCTTGGCCACCGCTTTGTCCACTGAATCCACCTCCAAAGCCACCACCGTTTTGACCATTTCCGCCACCAAATCCTGAATCAAGTTTTGTTGTTTTATTAGCTTTGAAGGATTAATTATTTTTAGGACTTTTCTCTTTTTGTTTCATCTTTCTTATGTAAGCTTTACCGGACATAGCGCATGGCTTTGATAAAAAAATATTACACTTTCATTTTTGTCTCATTGATTTTTAAAACAAAGCTCTTATCAATAATGTGAAAAAATGCATATTGTTGTGAAATATTATGCAAATTTAAAGATAAAATCTGCACAATTTTAAAACAAATTTCGAACGGATTTTCTTTTTGCTCCTATATTTTTTGGCTTTTGATATGATATTTTTGATGTGAATTCACACAAAATGGTGCCTATATCTTTATTAAATTACTACAAACTACAAACAGCAGCACTACATATGATGCTACACATTTTTTCTACAGCACAATTAGTGACTGTTTTCAACTAGCCATTTGCTGTGCTAGTTTTGTTGGCCTTCGAAAACGGGATCGGGGTCGTCGTTAACTTTACCTAGGCTTCCGTATCCTCCAACAGAAGGCCCGGGCTCCTGCATTCCGCCCATACCACCTCCCATTCCGTTCATGCCTCCGCTCATTCCTCCACTCATTCCGCCACCCATATCGGGGCTCATACCACCTCCATTCATGTCACCACCACCTGTAATATTTTGAATTTTCTACAAGCCAATGTATTTTGTGGAGAATTCCTGCGCTTAACGGTAAATGACTCACCATATCCCATTCCACCCATGCCTTGCCCATACCCTCCATCCATGCCACCGCCCATGCCACCCATTCCTCCGTCCATTCCGCCACCCATTCCATTGTCCATACCGCCTCCCATTCCGCCACCCATTCCTCCGTCCATTCCGCCTCCACCCATGCCGCCGCCCATTCCTCCCCAATCTTGACCCATGGATAATGCTCCAAAATTGGCTAAAGTCGCCGCGAAGAATAGCGAGAATTTCATGTTAATAAATTGTCACGAAGTGAGATTTCTAAAATTATTATCCAGTTATCGCGTAAAGGAACGTGGAAGGTAAAATAAATTACTAACTACAGCATCAAATAAACTGAGTAACAAAATAGTAACAAAAAAAAACAAGATAAACCCGCCGATTCTCGGCGGATTACCGCCTCGACTCGGCGGGTTTATCTTGTTTTTTTCGCGGTTAGCGTGCATCTGCGTCGCTTCGCGAACGGATGTGGCCCCCTGGGGGGTAAAAGGGGTCGGGGCTGAAAATGGTACCAATCGTCTTGTCTCGCCGAGAGGAAGCGATTGACGTATCACTCGCCCAAATCCGAGCAGGGCGTGAAAAGTTAGCATTTTGGCCCCCTGGGGGGTAAAAGGGGGCACAGGGGGCCGGGTCGGGGCTGAAAATGGTACCAATCGTCTTGTCTCGCCGAGACGAAGCGATTGACGTATCACTCGCCCAAATCCGAGCAGGGCGTGAAAAGCTCCCTTTTCCGGCCCCCTGGGGGGTAAAATGGGGCACGGGGGGCCGGGTCGGGGCTGAAAATGGTACCAATCGTCTTGTCTCGCCGAGACGAAGCGATTGACGTATCACACGCCCAAATCCGAGCGGAGCGTGAAAAGTTGGCCATAGCACCCCCCCTACCTCAATCCTGCGAAATAGGTTAGAGTGGAAATAGTGAATTTGTTCTCCAATGGGACAGAAATTGTTGGATGCGTAAATGTCAATGTGTTTGGTTATTATAATTGTGTTTGGTTATTATAGCGTGAATTTATTACTTCTGTTCTAAAATATATTGCAGAAAATATGTTTTGGTATATTTTATATAAAACTTCTTAATACAAACTATTTTTGTGAAAAATGATCTAAATAATACAACTTTTCCCAATAAATGATAGAAGCTATATTTGAGGAAAGTAAAGGTAAAGCAAATTGAATAATAATTTTGCTATCACTACATAAGACTCGACAATACATCTTCTATTCCTTTATATATGTATATCTCGATACAATAGTCATAACAGAAAACATTTTTCTAGTGTCAGTAATTGTTGCGCAGCTTCTTTTTTCTTGAAAGCTGAATCAGTTTTTCTTGTGAGTTTGGATGGGTAGTGTGTCCAGTGATCATTCATTGCAAATGCTGGACTAGTTTCACTTTCCTTTCTTGTCCGTTGGATGTCCATAAAAGGACATATACTTTCATTTTCTGTATATTTGCATTTCCTTCCTCCAGTCCTTTTGAAAGAAGAATTCTGTAAATAGAAGTTTGGGTGTAGAATGTGCATCGATAATCCAAAGTATATTCGCTTATTATTTTTAGTCCAATCCCAAGGGAATCTTCCTGAGTGCTTCCCTCATCGTCGCTTTTCATGCAGAATTTCTCACAAAGTTCGATCGCGTTTATCATGTGCAATGCTTCTATATGGAAATGCAGAATATGCTGGAAAAAGAGATCTCTGTTAAGTAAGGGATTTCTCCTTAAAATATGCAATTTGTAAAAAATGACATTAGTAAAATATATTAACGAAATACTAAATAATTATTTCATTACTTAGAATGCCACCTCCAGTTCTTCAAACTCAGCAAGTACCTATGCCCACATGCAAGTATGAGGTGCTTGCTGGTGGACCGGAAGGTCCACCTGTATTTTATGCCACAATTGGACAAATGGTTTATCACAAATGGACGTGTGAATCGAGTACCGAGAATCAGTTTTGCATGGTAGTTCACACCTGTATAGTCGATGATGGAAACGGTGATAGGGTCGAACTTATCGATGAGAAAGGGTAACATAATGAATATTTGATTTTCTACACTCATACTAGTGCATATTCTATGTATATCTACTCCCACTAAGATTAGAATAGTAAGCTACTAGGTCAGATGTAACTGTTGATAATAACCAATAATTTCGATCTGTAATTTAGTTGTGCGCGTGATAAATTCTTGTTGCAAAACCTCGACTATGTCAGCGATTTGTTAGTCGGCAAGGAAGCTCACGTTTACAAATACGCTGACAGACCAAGTATGTTTTTCGACTGTCAAATCACTTTGAACATCAAGGAACCCGGTCAGCAGGTATAAAAATTTTAACGGTTATGTTTGTATAAGCGTATCGTAATCGTTATATTTTTCCGTAACAGTATTGCGACGTACCCCAATGTCCCGATCCGCCAAGACGCCGCAGAGGACATAACGAAAACGCGGCTGACATAAATGGCACTGTTTCGGAGCAAAGTAATTTTTATGTATGATTTACAGATTTATGCCAAAAAACAAAATTTAGACATGGAAAAGAATTATGTGCTTTCAAGAGACTCATTTGTGACGTCATCGATTATCAAAGAAAATTTCGCAGTCACAGAGGTATGAAAATTTGACATGGTGATATAGACTGTGAAAAGAAAATTCATATGGGTCAAATACAATGGTTTGTATACACATTTCTTCTTACAATAAAAAAAGTAGGAATGCGGATCTATACTGTATGTGCACCCTAAGCCATATGTGTGATTAATGATAATGTTATTATTTTATTTTCAGGATGCTATCTGCATGACCAATTTCGGAATGAGCGCCATCGCTGCAATGAACATTTTGATGCTCCTGAGCTCTGGTCTCTTCTTCCGCAATGCATACAAAAAAATTTTCTTTGAATAAAATTCTGAACTCAGAAAGTCTTTATAAGAGAATCTTCAAGACCCATAAAATGTGTCTAACTTTACATTGTGTCACTTACTATATTAATTTATTCAACCTGAAACAATAAATGAATACGTATAAACAACCTTAAAATGTGACTTTGGTAATATTTATAATGCCATAGATTAACGTAATTATGACAGACAATTACGGAAAAACATTAAGCTACCGAAATGGATTCAGAAAAACAAGTAGTACAACTGACGAGAAACCCTACAAGGGCAAATTGACACATAAGCTGCCAACAGAATCATATAAGTTGTCAAAAAATTAGTAAAGAAAATCAAGCTTATCCAGAAATTATGCCATGGGTATCGGGAATCATTTTATGGAAGGTTAGATTACCAGGCTGCTAAAATGAATTAGGTGTATCAAATTGGCAAAACGTATTGTTAAAATTGTTAAAATTTGCAAACCGAAATATTTCATAGAAATTACAATGGAATTTAAACGAAAAAGTAAAACCAAAAGTTTGCATGGAATAATTGCTGGACGATTAAAAAGGCAAAATGCTCGAGCAAATCATTGATAGACACATTATACAGAGAAAATGCTAGAATTATAGCTGGAATTTGCTTAACAAATGAATCGATAAAATGCATCAAAAAACTTAAAATGCAAAGTAACCCGAACTAAGTAAAACTCGACAAAGCAAGGCCGTATGTAATATTTGACTCAAACGAGAGTGCGCAATAATCATTGTATCCAGATAGGGGGAAATGCAATCGTTGGTTGTGAAAGAAATATTAGAAATGATTAATATCCACTACTGACACTAAATGATTGTTCTACAAACTTTATAGTATAATGCAATTGCAAAAAAGTTTAACAAACAAACAAACAAACAAAATATATTTGTAGTGCTAGGGTTTGTACTTTTCAATAACTCTTCTATTGAATTTTGCGCTTAACTTGACCCTAGACATAATTTTTATGCGCTAACAGTTGAGAAAATTTCTCGTATAATTATATATATAATTATATATATATATAATACTCGGAAATTCTTCGTGAAAAAGATTTGTGTCACAGAAATATTAAAGCTTGACATATTAATGAAAGTAGAAACCCAAGCCAAAGAAAAGCTAAAGATCTTTTTGGAATGCCGTCTCCTTTGGATATTTTATATATGGCCTCTTTTCAAAGAATTTTCGTTTGTTCAAAATGGCGTTAGCTGCTTTTTTCCGTTTGCGCAGAAATTGTAAATCACCACTCATATAAGTGAGAACAAACTCGTCGATTGCCTCTGGGAAATACACTTTTGACATTTCTTCTCGGAGATCATTTTCCAACTTTTCCAACGGCATCAAATAAGAGTCAAGAAGTGGTATTATTTTCTGAAAATAATTTTACCATTACAATTTTTTTTCAAAGCCTTACTTCAATATACATAGCCGAAGAATAGTTATATTGCTCTGCGACATTTGAGAGCCATCCGTTGAACTCAAAATCGTTGCGAGAATAGCGTTGGATTAAAGACCTTTGAGCGTCATATTCATTGATAATTTCGTATATCTGAAACCATATATTGTCATCGGTTTTGATTTTGACTTATGTCCCAAGAAAAAATACTTCAGCATTTGTAAGGTACGTTTACATCTTGTACAAAATATTTTGTAAGCGCTAGTTCTCCCTTATTTAGAGCACGATTTACATTGTGCTTGTATAAATTCATAAAATACACGTTATTTTCTAGTGAAGTTTTAGGTCACTATTGAGCCTGCAGGTAAGTTCATACTCAAAAACAAATAACTCGCCTTTTAGACAGCTTTTATACAACATTAGCGGCAGTGTTAGTTTATAACTTACTCGATTTCCAGGAAAATTACACCCGTAGACGTAGCCCTGCTCGTAAGGCACTTGACAGCCAAGTAATGCAGTTGATTTGGGATATATTCCATTGAGAGGTTTGCCTGCTAGTATTGTTTCCGTACCCATCACAAGAGATGGAATGCCAATTGGAAAGAGCTCACAAAGTACTGCTAAGTGATCATATCGGGACCATCCAGACATAATTAGACCCTAAAATTGAGTAAATAATACATATTTCAAAAGAAAAAATTTTATCATCGCCCCACTCAATGAGAGACAATTTCAATTTTACAATATCATAACCCATATGAGTAATTTTAAAACTAACCTGGAAATAATCAAATTCTCTGTAGATCCTGGTCATTTGTACGGTCCAGGATTCGTGATTTTTTATGTAATGAATTGGGTTCGAATTAAATCGCATTGGTCCATCAGCGCCTTTGTATGTACTAGATCCCCAGACATTCCTGAGCAATAGCAAGTTATAATTAAAGTTTCATAGCGAAACAGGATTATGTTTCGTGGCCTACTTTTTTCGCTCTCTGGTTGATACGTAATAAATTAAACACATTTGCAAAAACTATGGATTTATCAGACGTGACATTTAGTAATGTAGATCTTAACATGTACCCCAATTCAGTCGTCAATGTCGTAGTCTCTATGCCACAATCCATGTAATTAATTGTTTGAGGCATACCAGACCATCTCCAGTGAGATCAGCATTTGTTTGTCAATTTGTGAAATCCCAAATTCAAAATTTGAATTAACGTCAAAACGAAAACGTTTTTCAGCCTCCCCACCTACATAAAATCCTGGTTTTTATGTTCTCAATCGCTTTGCGGGACATTCTCGACAACTTTGCTTTTTCCTAGTCATATCCCAAATGACAATGCATTTAGGCATTGCAATCCAGTACATATTACAAGCACAACCACTATAATTCAGATAATTGAAAATAAAGATCATACTTGAACGGCTTCAGAGCCAACCAATCTGTATGTGGAAGATATTGATCCAAATCCTCTGCGTAGGACCATAAGACGGGCTCCAACAACTTTGTCATATTGTAAAGAAAGAGTTCCTCTTCCATCACATGAACAAACATATCATGCCAAGCTAGTACCGTTACCTATAATATGCTTCTGTTATGAATTCCATATGATTAAACAACATGCACGCTATTTGTCCATAAAAGTGCATATTCGAGTCAGCATAATTTTTGTTCGATAACGCTTCGATTCAAAATTGCTCTTGCAGACTAACTACATTAAGGCTCAGAGTATACTCATAATAAAACAAATTGTACTTTTAAATACTTGCCTTGTACTTTTGTTTGATATAATTGGCCATTCGCGATATGTGCCAGAGCATGACCCTAAAGCACAACCTTGAATCCAAAAACGTAGAAAGAAAAATTAGCGCTTCTACGGAAGTGGTCCCCACTTTTTGTCTTGGCCCTCCTATTGTATTTTACTCTCCTTTTACGAGTATTCAAACAAAGTCATATTTATTGCACAAAGAAATTACGGTCAAGCAATCAACTTTATAAAATTCGAATCAAACTTAGTAAAATACAATAGGGGGACTAAGGCACAAGTGGGGTTAGGGCCGCTTTCGTAGAAGCGCCGAAAAATTCTATTATGAAACTTAAACGAGTGGAGATGTTTGCATTACAAAAATCAATCAGATTAAATGTTTAGATATTACCGATACGGTGTATGATAGTGGTAATAATATTCGTGGAATACGTTTACTCATACATACCGCTCACGACCGCCCTGTTTCTGCATCTCTGCGATAGTTTCATTACAATATCCCAGCTGGTACACCTCGTCGGCACCCATGTGAAAGTAATTTAGTCCATATTTTTGATGAACTTTGGCTACTTGATCCACCATATCACGAAGCAACTCCCAAACTTCTTCTTTCCCAATGCATATAACCTGAAATAAATTTAGCAATTATTTACCATAAAATCATGATATAGTTGGATCAGCTGGACATATCATAGATTATAAAAGTGAAAATTCTCAATAAAAACTAGCATTTATGTTCGGTATTTTGTCGATCAACGTTGTCAAAAATAATCAAAAATCAACATTTTGGGTATGTTTTATTAGAATCCCCGATTTTACGCGGTTATAAACCGAGTTATATGCCGTCTAAAAGCGCAGGTGTTGGCGATCATGATGGTGAATATTACGAAATCGTACTTTTGAAATATGACTGTTTGAAAATTCCATCAAGACTTATTAACCAAACCAATAGTTAAATAGTACGATATTCGACAATATATGGTGAAGCAAAATCTTTCTTTACCTGAGGGAATTTCTTATCTTCCCGTAAGTGAGCAAATTCCTTCAGTTTTAAAATCCATTCCAGATGGCCGAAGGTCTGCACCAATGGTACTATTTCCAAACTTTGTTGCTTCGCTGAGTTCAAAATCATTTCCACCTTAAATGTAAAATAATGAAATTTCGTAAAGGAAGTCAGTTTATTCGAAATTATGGTTATAATTAGAGGAAAATTAGAATCACAACGATGAATACGTTTAAAAAAATTCAGTTTTGGGAGTTTTTGAAAATTGTGCCATGAGCGTCCAAAATGGCGATTTTTTGCCAGCACCTCTCTTAGAAAAATGACCCAAATAATACCGTGAGTGCCAAGAAAGATTAAGTTCTACGCAAACCTGCTCAATCGTATAGGCATCTCCATTTACTGCTTTCGCAAGTCTACCAGTGTACGGAAACATGTCTTCCCATTCTAGCACCACTCCCGTAACGCTTAATCGCTTCAAAAATGCGAACACTTCAGGGAAGAAGGAAGGCTAAAGTATGTAATTTTTTGTTTGATAAAATATCGGTTATATACTTAAGGGTAATAAAATAAATAGGAAGAAAATAAAGAAATATTATTTTCGTTAGTTATGAACACAGCGTCCATTGCACATACAATACTTCCCTCTTTTTATGTAAGGAATAAAATAAAGAATGAAATCAAGATTTCAGTTTTAGGTACAGAATTTTGCCAAATTATTTATTGCCCATTTTCTTGTACATTTGTGAAATACGACTTTCTATTTTTAAACTGAAAAATTCTGAAGTTTTATATTTATGTTTATACTATTTCTAGAAATTGCTCTTGATCGTTGATTTTCTATTATAAAATTAGAATAGACTTATATGTAGAAGTAAGGCTTTTATAGAAGTCGTATACGGAAAATCTAATTATCAATACAATATTAGTAACTAAAGGAATTGAAATTAGCGGCCATGAAAATTTGGCATGGTACGTACAATAATGCATAATTTTATGAGAAGATAAAATTTTTGGAAATTTGCTCAAAAGTCAAGATTTGATAATGAAATATAATGTGTCCAAAGTAAGAGATTAATTAAACATATACAAGACGCACGATGCGCACATAGTTCCTAATGGCACAATATTTTAATATAATTTCTGATATTCTGATTAATACACTAGCATCAAACATAGTAAGAAACTAGCGAAGTGGGGCCGCTTCGCGGCCCTCACTTCGCTAGGAAGCGGGGAGCGTGCACAGCGGGAGATTGGGTTCGTCATCGCTTCGCGCACCGCCATCAGTATGCCCCGTCTGTATCAGTATGCCCACCGCCATCAGCGGTAAGATTGGGTTGTTCGGGAGTAAGAGTTGTTCGGGAGTAAGGGTTGTTCGGGAGTAGATGTTCTAAGTTCCCTCACATTCCAAGGGAGAGGGTCGGGCGCTCCGCGCCCGACCACAGGACTGGCTCGCCACCTACGGTGGCTCGTAATGTTTATGGGGTAAGATTGGGTTATACCCTTTTGTGATCTAAGTTCCCTCACATTCCAAGGGGGAGGGTCGGGCGCTCCGCGCCCGACCACAGGACTCCATGGTGTATCAGTATGCCCTCGGCAACAAAATGATAAGATAACAGATAAAAATGCCTTCAGAAATAGGGGGACAAAACCGGACGGACAAAAATATACACCCCTAAACATGCCTTGAGAAAAAGGGGGACAAAACCGGACGGACAAAAATATACACCCCTAAACATGCCTTGAGAAAAAGGGGGACAAAACCGGACGGACAAAAATATACACCCCTAAACATGCCTTCAGAAAAAGGGGGACAAAACCGGACGGACAAAAATATACACCCCTAAACATGCCTTCAGAAAAAGGGGGACAAAACCGGACGGACAAAAATATACACCCCTAAACATGCCTTCAGAAAAAGGGGGACAAAACCGGACGGACAAAAATATACACCCCTAAACATGCCTTGAGAAAAAGGGGGACAAAACCGGACGGACAAAATATACACCCCTAAACATGCCTTTCAGAAAAAGGGGGACAAAACCGGACGGACAAAAATATACACCCCTAAACATGCCTTGCAGAATTTTTGTCTAAAAATTTTTGTCTATATTTGGTCTAAATTTTGCTAAAAATATACTCAGCTCGTCTATACAAACATTTTAAGCTATCACTTGCCCAGATATCAGCCTTCCAGGAAAAGGGGGACAAAACCGGACGGACAAAAATATACACCCCTAAACATGCCTTGCAGAATTTTTGTCTAAAAATTTTTGTCTATATTTGGTCTAAATTTTGCTAAAAATATACTCAGCTCGTCTATACAAACATTTTAAGCTATCACTTGCCCAGATATCAGCCTTCCAGGAAAAGGGGGACAAAACCGGACGGACAGAAAACAGAATGCCAAAAGGCGGGAATTCAAACCCAGGTCACGCACGCACTGACAGCTTTCGCTTACTTGGGGGATATATTCGAATAGCCAAACCTTATACGGAGCTCCTTTCATATCGATGTGAACAAATCGGCGAATAGGAACGAATTTTCCGCTTTTTGTTAGTCGAGGGTATTCTTCACCGTTGATCTCTTTTCCCTTAAGTTTTGACCGACTTCTTGGCCTTGGCTCATCCATGACCATATCTGTTCGAAACGGGAGTGCCTTCGCCCGAGGAGCAGATTCTATATCAGAGACTTTGGCAGCAGAATCATGAGAATCAAATTTAGCGTCTTCGACATTGTCGTGTTGGTCCCTAAATTTAAATGAAAATTAACAAAATGACGAAATTAAAAAATATAAAAGTAAGAACGTAAAAAGAAACAGATCATACACCTTGATCCAATCTCTTTTATTTACATGTAAAATTTGATCTCAGATTGCCCTTTAAATAATAAGAGGCATCAGTTGGATAAATATTTGTTTTTATGAAACGACAATACCTAAAATATCTTACCCATAATTTAATGCGTTTCCTTCTGGCAATACTGGTCGAATGTGTCCTGATTCAATTTTGTTCACTCCAAAGACTGGACCATCCCGAACCACTGCTCTCTGCTCTGTGTAGTCCAGCATATTTTGATCAGGAATGACAGCTCTCGTGCCGGAAGTTGTGACAGTGTAGAAAGTATATACAAAGCATGCTGTCAGAACTGCACCCAGGATCCATCGGCTTTTTCCGATTAAAAATAACCATAATGTGGGCTTTCGGACACGGCTGCCCGAGCGCAGCCACGACAGCATTGGCACCAGTCAAAAAAGCGATCACCTTGCCAATTGGACACTCATCCAGTCTTCACTAAAACAAAACATTTTCATTTAAATTTTCTGCATAACACTACGCGCACAATGCGCCTTTTTTCCTGTTCGGAAAATGAGAGAATGTGAGAAGGAAGAGTTTTCCGCCGGCCATAGCTTAAAGGACCAACATTCGGCGGAAAACGACCACCATTCGCTAGACGAAAATGACTATTATTAGCGATTTTTATCAAAAATTTTCGGGATTTTTTTTTCAAATCGATACTGGTCTTCCTTTGCCGACTTTGCGTTTAGCTTCCGAATATGGAATTTATTTGCATATTGTAAGATTTTTCTATTCAAATTCTCGGCTCGGTCGAGCTGAGCCGCCGTTTTTCGGCGCGTTTTTGGGCGCAAAGAGTACGCCGAAAAATGAGTGAGAGGGCATAGTTGTCTCTTTGAAGAGACGGCAGACGACATTTTGATTGTACGCGTAGCATAAGATAAAAAATAGTGAAGATGATAATACGTGATCACAAATTATAACACATAAAAAAACAGAAATTTGTATTTTGTAAAGTACACTACAGACATTAAAGGGGAAGGAAAAAACCACAACAGCTTCTCGATTAATATTTTTAGACCATTAACGAATTTCTTATTCTAATCTCCTGTTATATTTCATATCTGCGAAAAATGTCTGACTACTTAAAGGGAATAACAGTGCTAATACTTCTTAGATCATCAATGAATTTCTAAAACCCCTGATTAAAGTAACAGTATTAATTTGGTGGAAATAAATAGGGTTTAAATGAAAACCCTATTTATTTCCACCAAAGGGCGTAGGATAGTGGAGAGTTCCTGCCTATTAATTAGCAAGAATTCTATTGTGCAGCTCAATATTAGAGAAGTTTTACCGGAGTTGTGTTTGATTTCGGAGGTATAGCCAAATGTATCGTTTGAACTTCAATTTACCACAAATTACAAATGTTTCAAAGTTAAAGAATCAACAAATGAGAGTATTATACGAGAAATATATGTGTTGCAGGATTAATTTGACTTTCAGGATAAATTTATTTATCCTGAAGACTGAATAAATCAATTGTTCCGGAAACGTACGCACGGAAACCATTCATATCAAGAGCATAATTTCGTCTAGAAGGGCATTAACAATCAAATTCAAGCCATTCTCCCTCAACACTTTGCCAACACCACAGACAATTTTGAAATCACAAAACTGCTATCTCAGCGCTTTTTTCCATTCTATCAGCAAATAAAAGCAAGAGTCTCGATTAAAAATATTTAATCGACATTGAGACCAATTTTGCTTCGTCCCACGAGTGCATATAAACGCTCCTACAAACCTTATGTTGCAAAAATCGCTCCTCCCGCCTCAACCTCGATGGGTCTTTGTCCCTTTTTATGTGTGAGTTAGCCCCAATTTTGCGGTTAGCAACCAGGAAAGAGCTCCGCTGAGAGAAGAATTATGCGGTCGGGACACCTCTTCTTTCTCATTCCCCTCCCCAGTGTTGTGCTGCACACACACACTTTTCGTTTAGCCTCATATTAGTTTTAGCGGTTGCGTTGAGTGAAAGCCTTTCTAAGAGCCGTAATTAATTCGACCAGCATAATCGCCCCTTTAGCGCTTTTAATCGGGATCACGTAAACATCAAAAGCAAACTTCGGTGCAAAACTTTAAAAGCGTTAAACATCTCCAGATTTTAGTTGACAGTAAAATAAAGTTTTTGTCTTTTACTAGTGACCGCGCCGCGGCTTACGCCGCGGCGCGGTCCGTTTCTGACGTCAGATTCGATCAGCATGATCGAGAACCAGTGGTACAAAAAAATCAGCCCGTAGATGGCTTTGGTTCGAAAACGTCATTTTTGCAGGCATGTCCAAAATGGACCCGGGAATCGATTTAGATCATAAAAACACAACTTTGTATGGCCAAATCCCTCAAAATACGTTTTTGTTTTTTGGCTCGAATTCAAGTGTTCGAATTTCAAACTCTTTTTCGAGACCTATCGATTGAGCTAGCACTCTACCCTGTCTGACGGCTAGATCGCGAGATCCAGCCATTCCGAACACGACGACAAACGGTCAACCGCGCCTTAATTAAGACGTGAACCTTTTGGTGCTTGTGCACAAGCACAAGTTACTGTTTCGACTTTTTCTGGTCACAGATTTACAACAACGCCCGCCAACCTCAAACAATAATTATGGACTTAACCCCTATAAGGGGATCAGATTCAGTTTTTCTTTCAAGAGACCAAGTCTAAGGCCAAGCCTAAAGGTTGCCAAAGTCTTATCCAAGTTTACAACGCCAATGCCATATCAGTAACAAAGAAGAGTGAATCACTGCACACCGATAAGGTTTCCGTTAATTAAGGGACATCAACTTTAGGAAGAGTGCACATAAATTGCAAACATTGTAACATGTTAAAGCTCCTAGTTTTATGAAGCACAAGCTTAGAATAAGACTTGGAATATTTCGTATT
This sequence comes from Ditylenchus destructor, assembly GCA_022814885.1. NCBI lineage: Eukaryota > Metazoa > Nematoda > Chromadorea > Rhabditida > Anguinidae > Ditylenchus > Ditylenchus destructor. The sequence continues at coordinate 5,291,397 of JAKKPZ010000002.1, read as the reverse complement.
ATATGATTTTTAACGACCATTTTTCGAGAAAACTACTAATCTTACGAGGCCGCTAAATCGCTACGCGTTCATTCTTCTCCGATATAAAACGCCCAATATAACCTCCATACAAACGAACGGAGAGCTTGGAACGGGCCAAAGGATTCCAAACAAAGATAACCTTCGACATAACAAACTTTCTGTAATCAATACTTCAGTATGTTATAGTTAAAGTGCGAAATCGGTTAATTCGCGCTTTAACCGTTACAGATAAAACCAACACCAAATTGACCTAATCGTTAATTTTTTGTTATTTCAACAATTTTTCGCCGGTACATTAATTAAGAACAAAAAGTTAAAAAAGAAAGAAGAGAAAAATGGATAGGGAAACTCTGCCTTTAAAATAAAACTGAATTATCGGAATGAACGGATTAATATGCGGTCTTTCCTTTTCAAAATCCTAAATGTTCATGCATGATTTTCATAGGTATTAATTTGACAGAAACAATCCCTCTCGAAATACGACTCATGAAAAGGATCCATAAAACTGCGCCTAGATTATCTCTATTTTTATAATCGGTCACGCACGAGAGCAAAATTCAGACTTAAATGTAATTTTGACACATTGATTGATAAATGTGACGCCTCTTGAAGCATATTCGATTTGCGTCGCCCTCGGATTCACAATGTGCCTTTGTTGGGAACAATATGCCTTTTATTCAATTCCTTTTGGGAAAATATGGGACAATCCATTCAAATAAAAAATTACCGTTTAAAATGCCGCGCTTTTTGTAATTTCGGGCCGTGTTATTGCGAAAGATATTTTATTTCTATCTTTTCAACTATGCTTGTCAATACCATTGACGATTGCTTGTCAATACCAATTTATTGACGTGCGTATATAAAATTTAATATTAATTGGGTATTTCAGTTTATTTTCTCCACTATAAGATGTTTTTTCAGGCTTGGAAACCATTTGCACTTCAATTGAATTCTGTCAAAAAGGATTTAGAAATGTCTAAAGGGTAAGCATTAGCATAACTTATGAACAAGTTATTATAACATGTTTCAGATTTGGTCTTGTATTGAAGAAAGCTAGTACCTCTAAGGATCCGCTGAAGCCAGTTTCAAGTGCGTTTCAAGAGGATTCTGATGATGAATCAAAAACTACCTCCGCAAGTGAAATGTTTAACAAAAAATATGCCAATTCACAAGCGTAAGTCTAATTTTTTCAGCAGATAGTATCAACGAATTTATTAATGAATCCAGGATTCAAAGATTTATGCAGATTTGAACCTGTCATGTTCTCCCGCACACTGAACTTTATGAATGCATCACAAAATTGAATGGAAATTAACACAAAATTGTGCTAGTGAAATAGTTACTGAGTTATTAGAATAGTCGCAAAAAAAGAATGTTATATTTCTTTAGGACTTAATTTCCAATTTAAAAACTGACCAGTTAAATAGATTTTTCCTATTTGCGAAGCACGTCTGAAAGTATAAAAATACCGTATTTTCTCTAATATAAGCCCCCCCTATAATAGAAGCCCCCTAGAGAAAGAGAAATAGTGTGTAAAAATGAGAGGTTATAGAAAATTTCTCCCAAATTTGGGGGATTGAAATAATATAACCCCTGGGGCTTATATTAGAGAAAATACGGTAACTAAAATATACTGTTACTTTAGATTGCTTTCTTACATATGTTGTTGTCATAATAAAATACGTTTAAGTTTTAGAAAGGACCAAAGGCTCATAGAAAAAGTCTTGCAGGAGGACCCGACCGCTTATGAATATGATTCTGTGTATGAAGAAGCTCAGCGGCAGAAGAATGAGAAAACCGAGGAGCAGCAAAAAGCAGATGTTGAAAAAAAGGTGCGTATTTCAGGAGAAAAATGCTAACTTTAATGCCATTATTACTCTTAACAGTTTCAGCCAAAATATGCTGACAAAATCATCATTGCTCATAAAAAGCGCGAGTTGGAGAAGCTTTTGCACGACGAGAATACATACAAGAAAGAACGGGAAAAAGAAGCTGGCGAATTTGAGGACAAAGAGGTCTATATTACGGGAGCTTATCGCAAACAAATCGAAGAGCGAAACCAATTCAGAGAAGAAATAGAAAAAGACGATGCCCTTGATAGTAAGTGCATTTAAAATATTACCAGGCATAAATCGCAAATGAAAATTGTTGTTATTCTTTTTTGAGTTAAACTATGCTGTACCTTTATATGTTACAGTCAATTTTGGAAATCAGTCATTTCCAGAAAAGCTAGTCAATTTTAGAAATTCGGGAATTTCCAGAACTGAGTAGCCAATTTTGGATGTTCGCTATCTTTATTCTTTAGCACGTGAGTGTTATTTCGCGCAGCGACATATAAGGGCTTGGCATAAAGCCTAAGTCCATTGTCGGCGATCCGCGCCGGCCTTCAGCCTGTGTGACTATAAGTCTCGGCCTAAAGTATGCCATTATAAGGGTTGTTCAGCCTAAAATTTAGGTGCGCTTTTTCGTCTAACTTTTTTTGTGTGATGAGAGAATAGCCTCAAAGTGGGAATTTACTTTATATCCCATACTAGGTTTTAGTATTTGAGCGGGAAACCCCCCAGAAAAAATGCGGTGAGAGTAAAGTAAATTTCGAATGTACTTCTAAATAAAAAGGTATGTTTTATAGAGGAAAGTTAAAGATATTCAAATTAATGAAGATATGGAAAATGATTATTACAGGAAATACATTGTGTAAGAATTTTTGTCATAGAATTTTGGCTCGCATCCTATTAAAACTAGTCTATATTTTTGGATATTCCAGGTTTAGTTAACGTGAAGGATCAGGGACTGTGGCAGCAAGCTTTCAACAGAAATCTTTTGGAATCCAGGACCCGTAAATGTGCTGCAGAGGAAAAGCCAATTGACAAGCTGCCAGAAATAAAGACAGAGCTAAAAACTGAAATTGAAGAAAAAATATCTACAACCACAACGGAAATAAAACCCAAGCCCGCTCAAATAAAATCATCTATATATTCATCAGATGAAGAAGAGAAGCCAGAAAAGGAGAAAACTCCTCCCGCGAGGTTTGATGAGCTGAAGCCTGGCCTCAACGTTGTAAGTAATTTAAATGGTAATATTGTTTGTTATAGTCATAAGGCAATAATTTACCAACTTAATTATAATTCCTCACAGGTATTATTACTCAACTGAAAATTACGCTTTCAAGACAAAAATTTTCAGATTTCTGCCTTATTAGCTTCTATTTTTAAATCGGACAAAATAACGCAGCCGAATTAGCTAATTTCTTGCATAGTTTTAAGTGTCGACTATATTTGTAAAATTTAGCCTAAGATAAAAGATCCAGTGAAGCGTACGGAAGAGCGGCGTAGAAGCGATCGCGAAACTTCAGACCGACATCATGGCAGAAGTAGAAGCGATAAACGACATCGCCGGTATTCCAGAGAAATTAGCAATGGAAAATCTATGAGCCCCGAACCTGCTGGTATTTTAATTTACTTTAATGTTTTTAAACATTTGAAAATGTCATTCATTTAATTGTGAATGCCAAAGATATATTTTAGTAGCAGTATTTTGTATTTTTTATAGAATTATAAAACAAACGATTATACATCCATCGTTTATATTTGTTGCAGGCAAAACTGTTGCCAATAATTTAAAGGTCCGATTTAAAGCTTAGTGCCTACTACAAAAAACTATTTTTGTATTTCTAGTGCACAATATTTTTAGTACACGGACCATTATTCCTGTGCACCTGAAGACGGACTGGATTTCATAAATGCTCGTGAAAAACACTTTTTGACTTTATTTTCCAATCTCACCAAATCATGTCAACCAAACATTTTCGGAATAAATGAGATATAGAAGAGTAGTGCGGAAAGATTATTTAATTAAATCTTTAACAACTTAAATGTAGTAAACGTTTCAAAGTTATTCTGTTTCATTTATACTATTTGCAGTGAAAGGGAATCTCCGCGAACGAAGACCAGATTATATGCCAAAACTGGACGATACAGAAGATGAATTCGTGCGAAGAATGAAGCGTGTAAGGGAAATAATGCGTCGGAGAGCAACAGATGAGGACATCGCTGAAGCTAGAAAAAGATATTTCCAAAGGAAAGCCGAAGGAATTGTCATTCCACCTGTGTAATGTACGAATAGTTGTAAAATTGTTTTACTATGCTCAACTTGAATGATCTAACTGAATAAATATTCAAAATTAGTTATTGCAAATATACGTTTTTCACTTATAACTATTTTTGTCACCAAAAAATGTTTGGTACCAAAATAATTCTTTTTCACATGAAATTTCGTGTTTATATTACAAAATGAATTATTTTATATCAAAAATTTTTTAGTGACAAAATTAGGCTCAAAAATTTGTACTATTGAAAATTGTCCGATTATATAATATTGTAACCATACTTGTTAGCATTAGACCTTTTTTAGCGGTCATTTTAGCGACATTTGTAGCAATTTTTGCTATAAATGTACCAAAAGCTAGGTTGTCCGGGAGCTTAAGCCTAAGCGCTTGTTTATGCCCTTTAGGGTTGTTCAGCCTAAAATAAAGGTTCAAATTTAGCTTAAAAAGCTGCTCGTCATTTGTAACAGTCTGTCAATGATATATTTTGCTACAAAAGGCGTTCCTCTGTTAGCATTAGATATCGTCGTCGTAATCAGTTGTTTATTTTCAACTAAAAATTCGTTTCTCACAACAGTCCGATTTAAACTGGATATCTGTCCAAAGCTCGATTTTCGGATTAAAAATAGGCAAACTGAGCGAGCAGAATTCCTTGGAAGATGAATGCTTGTAAATGTTGGATAAAATATGGCATCTGTTTCTGAAATTAATAGTGCTTTTTATAGTTAATAGTTTTATAATTAATAGTTGGTGCATTCTTCTTTTTTTTGGGCTGTTGGTTTATTATGCGTATAACAAAAGAGAAGAACAAGAAAATAATTCAGTGACAAATTTTAATTCCATCCTTAACAAAAATTGTATTCTTGGATAATTTTCTACTGGATTCCTGATTTTGCGAGGAAGTCCAGTTTTCTGGACGTTTGAAACACTGGGGGCTTAACATAGCCTTAGCATAGCGCGCACAAGTTTCTCCGGATGTAAAAATTGTCCAATTTTAATTGTTATATTACAAATTTGTCATTTAATTTCCGTTTTATGTGACATTGAAATTATATTTATTAAATTAATTCGGAACAATATTCTCATAACAAGACAAAATTGCCTAAAATACAACAAACATATTTTGCTCCACTATAAAACTAAACCGTTATCAACAATTTTCAATTATTATCAACAAGTCTGATCAGCCAACAAGGTAAGAAAAATTCATCTTTTTGTTGTTCCTCTAAAAATAAGTAATTAGCAAATGAAACTTTTTGTAACCTTTAGTAAATTTTTACCTCACTATCCGGCCAACCGATTATTATTTCATTTAGCATTGTTCTTCTAAGAGCTTGTCGTGTAGCGGGAGAGTCGCATTCCTCAACTGTTTGCAAGACTGAAATGTCTTTATATAAATAAATATAAAATCTTTATCGAGTCTTTCAATATCCGATAAAATATTAATACATTTGCTTAACAATGATATCACACGGAGATTGATAGCAACATTGTTGCTGTGTTTGTGCACAAGCACATTGTAGCCAATAATTTGGCGACGCCGAAGAAGAATACTAGGCACCCTAGATAAGATTCAAGCTGGAAGAATAAGCGAATAAAAAATAAATGCATACAGATTGAGACCATTTTCCCCATCCGTTATTTGTATACCGAACGATCGCAAAATCTCGTCTGTCCTCAATTCCTTCTTTGCCCAACGAATAAGATATTGGAGAGAATGCAGGAGTTTCAGACGAAAATTCAGGGAAAAGGTCTCAACGCGAAATCTCACAATAAACTTCATTCTCGAATTTTTTTTGCAATGTTTGTATCTTTTTGCTTTATTCTCCTGCTGCTTAATCACACCTTTAACAGTTCTTAAACTACCATAAAATTGAATGCTCAGGTAATTTAAATACCACCATAAATTTAGGAATTCTTAACTGATAGCATTTAAATTGATAATAAAGTTCCTTACTCTTGTCGCATGTTGACACTCTGGTTTCAGATCCAGTCTTGCTATCACTACTCTTGTTCGGAAATGTTTCGTTTATTGCTAAATGAAGCAATTTCGTGGTGGTGTTCCTGTGGAACCTCCTCGTGGAAGTAGCGCTATTGTTGTCCTCAGTTAAGCTTAAGTACAGGGGCCACGCCTCGTTCACATTGATTGGCTTTCCAGTACTAAATTTATATTTTATTTCCTTCTTGTTAATGACTTGAATTTACCGTCGAAAGAATTCCTCAATGAAAAACCAAAAGAAATCATCCGTGTTCTTATTTGGCATTGGTCTCTTGAAAGCGTCGACAATCTTTTGAAGCTCGTCGGGCTTCCCACTATCCAGCATTTTTAAACCGTAGTCGAGCATAGTTCTGGCAGGGAATTGGTGAAGTTCGAAGAATCTACAAACGTAAAGTTAATTTTTTTATTGTCTGTTACATCTCATGTGAGCATGACATTTTATAACGCCAGAGGCTATTAAAACGCATACTATTTATTAAAAAACCATGTCAAAATGTTTAGTGCTTAGATGTGATTAAATATTTTATATGTAAGAAACAAATTTTGAACGAGCTCTACCTTTAAATTAGAGACATCTTTGAATTAGTTTCAGTTATTTTATGTCCCGTACGAAACATCGACACACACGAAAGTTCTGTCGATGTCAGAAAGAGACATTATTGTTTTATATACTTCCGGCCATTACGTAAAAACGTTTTTCGAAAAACACTGCAAAGGCTTTTAGCGTAATTAAATTTTGTTGCATAACAGGTAATTTTGATCAAGATTACATGTACTTCGTGAGAACTCACCTTTTTGAGTTATCCGGGATCAACTGCAGGGCTTGCTCCATTTCCGTAAGTTTGCCATTATTAACCAGCTTTACAACGTCGCGTAAATACTGTTTCATGTGCATTTTTTCCGAGAGTTTACCATTGTGATCCAAATGCAAAAACGGACGCATCTATAACAGTTCATGAACAATAATGTTGCATTTTAATTATCTTACTGCCTCTCAGGAGATAACACTAGGGCCACGCAAAGAATGGATTCTGTAACGGGTTTTGTGTTGGGTTATGGAATGGGTCGGATGGCCACGCAAAGCGGCCACGCAAAGAATGGGTTCTGTAATGGGTTTTGTGTTGGGTTGTGGAATGGGTTGAGATAGTGAAAAATGGAATGCAATTTTTTGTCTTCATTTTTGACGAGTTTTCACTATGTTGATCACAAATCTGATGTTACTGACTCTATCTCAACTTTTTCTCCAGATTTCGATAAATGTTTCAGAATTATTCAAATTTTTTATTTTGTCACTTAAAAATGCAATTTTTCACACTCTCACTGGTTTTCCTCGGAATTTAGAAATTATTTTTCCATTTTTCGAGAGTTTTTCGCTATGTTGACTATAAATCTGATGTTACTCACTCTAACTCAACTTTTTCTCTAGATTTTGATAAATGTTTCAGAATTATTCAAATTTTTGATTTTTCGCCAAAAAGTGTAGTTTTTGACAGGTTACCGAAAAAACTAATTTTGATATAGCCCATTTTACATAGAGCAAAATTTATGCTCGCAAAACTTGTTCTGAAAATTCGTGGTAGTTTGAAGAGGTAACATTCAGGATTTCTGGTGATAATCAGGATTTGATTATCATTTTTCCCATTTATGTCGAAAAAGTTTGTCCATTTTTGGAGCAATTTTCATTAATTATTTTTTATTTAGTCTTCATATATTTTTATGTATCTGATGTTACCGTCTCTATATCAGCTTTTTGTCTAAATATCAATGGATTTTTATTTATTTATTTTTATTTTTTCGGTGTTTATAAATTACGAAAATTGCAGTAACCATGTTTTTCGGTATATTTTGGTTGAGTTTTTTAATTTTATGAGATATTTTATAAAATATGTCGCTAATCAGGGTAAGTTTTGGCGAAAAATTGAATTATTTGACCAATATTATTTCTCTATCTTAACGTTTTGTCTAAATTTCGTCAAACATTTCAGAATTTACAAATTTAGCCATTTTGCATAAAAAACTGATTTATGAAAAAATAGTTTTAAGTTAGCTAATAAAAAATATGTAAAAATTACATCAGAATCTACGCAAAAAGTTTAGAGACTAACAATATAATGAAAACTGCTTCAAAAATGGAAAAAACAGTTCGAAAAATGTGAGTTGAGTGTGTTTCGAAAAAGCTAATTTTTGAGTGAAAAAATCCAAAAGTTTGAAAAAAACTTAAAAAAGTTGAGATAGAAAGAGTATTGTTAGATCTATGATAAACATAGCGGAGAACTCCAACAAAAATGCATTTTTAAACCGAAAACAGTGTGTTTTCAAAAAGAACGCTTTTTAGTACAAAAATCGAAAAATATGTAGTCGGAAATATGTATCGAAATCTAGAGAAAAAGTTGAGATATAGTCAAAATACAGTGAAAATCGGATCCAAACTTTATTTTGGCTTAAAACCCATTCTGGAACCCATTCTGAAATACAAAACGATTTGATTTCTCTTTGGTTTCCATTTTGGGTCCCAAAATGAGTTTTTCCATACGTGCGTGGCCACCAACCCAAAATGGGACCCATTGTGGAATCCATTATGGATTCCAGAATGTGTTTTCCATATGTGCGTGGCCACCAACCCAAAATGGGATCCATTGTGGAATCCAAAATGGGTTACAGAATGGATCCATACGTGCGTGGCCACAAACCCATTACAAAACCCATTCCATTTTCCCAAATCCATACGTGCGTGGCCCTAGCATAAGAGGGCACTTTTGAATATGTCGATTTGAATTGGCGCCAGTGGTGCCAATTCAATTTAGAAGGGAGATAACGGCAAATCTGATATTGCTACCCCCTCTAAAATCTTATTCTAAAGGGGGTTAGCAATATCAGATTTGCCGTCATCCCCCTTCTAAATTGAATTGGCGCCAATTCAAATCGACATATTCAAAAGTGCCCTCCTATCTCCTGAGAGGCAGTAGGGTATTTTTTTAGGAATATATCAGGTGGCGACATAAATATTGAGAAAGAGATCCAATCAGTGATTTTAAATTTTGAATATCTGCCGCCTCTCAGGCTAATGAAATGAAATGGGAAAGGGGCAGACAGTGGCCAGCCTCTGTGCAAAACATAAGAGCAGACTCTTTGTGCTCTAAGTAGAATGGAATCATTACCCAGTTTTATTTTCAGAAAACTGGGTAATGATTCCATTCTACTTAGAGCACAAAGAGTCTGCTGATACAAATGTTATATAAATATTATTTCCTCCCTCAAATTAATCCCCCTCTAGACCTCTTACGAAACAAAAATCACCGGGGATTAATTAGAGTATTTACAGTATTTGAATCAACGATACGGGGATTTACCTACCGCTATGTACGCAATAATAAAAAAGTGCCTTAAATGCAAATATTTGTGAAGGAACTCTTACAATTTCCAAAGCGTCGTAAGTATGGTGGAGCAGTGTCAGATAGATTTCACAGATCATTTTTAAAACATGGCCCTCAGTTGGACGTACAGGGGTTCTCTGCATAATCGACTCCACTTCCTTAATGTCTCCCTTCTTTGCAAAACCCGACGCTGCATGTAAATATATACGTTTTGCATTGAGGTCGAACTGTTGCGCCGCAGATTTTGCGATGGCATACACATTCTCGTGTTGGCCACTTAAAGCCTCTGCATACGCCAAATAGTTAAGTACAGGCTGAATCACATTCTCAACTTGTCCGTTTTGCTGTGCATATCCATTTTCGGCACTTGGAGCGTCTTGGCTCAGCTGATTTGTTTGCTGTTCCTCTTTCAGGTGACTCAAAATGCTCCTAAAATGGTTTAGAATTAGCTTTGAAGGCAGACATTTTAAATGTATTTGAATATAACAACAAACAGCAAATATTCTCAGTATTTAAATCGTTGGCAAGTTATAGCCAGCGATACATTGAAAGGAAACTGTAGGTAGCATGATATGGTGTGCATAGGTGTACCACAGTCTTACGGGCAGCCCATACAGGTTGGGTTTTATACCCATCCACGGGATTAGTACTTCGGTCTAATAATTCATGGCCCTTAAAACTATATACAGATCTGAATTATCACAAAAAGTTACTCACTACCTCATGGCAACTATATAGTAACAATCATAGGGTTTACGCTTTACTATTATAAAAATATGACGAATTAACTTAGTTTAATATAAAGCTTAGGTTTTTGCCAAAATTAAAAACATAAAGCACAATGGAGTGGATCTGATTAGTTTAATTTTTATCACAAATTGTTAATCGTTACGATTTTCGAAACTCATAAAGCCTAACCAATTCTCAAAGTCATATTAGTATTCTATTGGTAATTTGTATTAAAATTTATATGGTTATTTTGGAAATTTTTTTTAATGTTGTTCGTTTTATGTTGTATGTTTGTTTTAAATTTGCTACATAACGACCGTCATTTTAAAGCAGTTGTATTGTGAAACTAGATAATTCTTAACCCAAAACACTTACAGTATCGCGTTGCCATTTCCTTGTATTGCGTAGGCCCTGGCCAGTTCAGTATATGTTTTCACGTTTAAATCAAGGCCCTTTCTCTCAACCACTTGCAAAAAGTCGATCACATCCACTTCTTCATTATTATCGATCATTACCTCGAGCAACGCGTTCATGGAAAGAATGCCGATTTGATGTCCTGAATATATTGCACGCATGTTTCAATATTAGTGTGAAGCTAATTTGAGTTGTCGTGCTTCCGAAAACTTTCAATATGTAAGCGGTATCATTAACAGATAAAAGATTTCAAATTAGCTTTTTTAATTCACTTTTTTGTTTCGGTAAAATTCTATTACAGAATTTACAAATATAAACAATATACCTTCATGTTTAATTTTATTCATCAAACGGAAAAGATATTGATTGCGGACTTCCGGCATTGGATGGCCCTAAATAGATAACTTAAGCATTACTTGGTCATAAAACGTTTATCGTAGACAACCTTTATTTGACCGCCAGCCAAAATTAGATAATAAACAATGTTGTCTGGGAGGCGTGTCGTTTGATGCACTTTGTTGAGAATAACTTCATAGTCGGCACCAGCATGCTTGCGCTCATTGCGGATACTAAGATAGAGGATTTAACCATTCATCCTCAAAAAAATTGGCGAATTTTTTTGGGGAGGTCAGCGTAAATTTTTCAATTTCTAAAAACCTTCGTAACTTTCCAAATTTGGCACCTTTTGCAGAAATTAAAAAAAACTTTACTAGTAAATCGACTACATGGAATCCAATAAGCTTGTCACATTTCGTGCAGGGCCTGATTTTTTTGGCTAAAATTTGAATTCGAGCCAAATATTAGAACCCATGAAAATCGCCATTTATGATCAAATATTTTTTTTCGCTAGTTTTATTAATAATGACAAAGAAGACTATCAATATCGTATAAAATGATGTTTATAGGAACAATTACAGTCACACAAAATGTATTAATATACATTTCATCAATTTTAGATTTGACAAATAAACTAAAAATAAATTTTTTTAGTGGGGCACAAATCCTACGAAGTTGGGTAACTATTGAGTCTCACGTACTTTGTTTCAAATCAAAAAGATAAAATAAAACGACGTGAATTATAATGTGCACATTCAATTTTTCTCTTTAAAACCAACCGATCAATAATTGGCTGTAAGTCGTTAAGGTTGCTTTTTTGTCCATTCCAAGAACGCCCATAACTGTTTTGAGTTCTGCCGAAGTTTGACCAATGTTTTCCTCGAGGCTGATGATATTGATTCGTCTTGCGAATGCCGTTAGCTCCGGCACCAAACTGTCGTTGATGACGTTGACCAGTGGTTTTCTCTGAATATTTACTCCCAATGGCTGCATTTGGAATCTCCTTTGTCGTTTTTTCGTCTAGACTTGCAGAGGGACTGGGCGCGGAATATTTTGTTAGACCGAGAGTAATCTTCCTGACACCAAGGACCTCATTGGATTGTATCCTAAATTGTTTCTTTAACTTATTCCTAAAATGTAGTTAATGTTTTACCGAAGAAACTCGAATTTGCCCACAACTCTCAACATCATTTGAAATTTTAGTAGAGGACGCAAAGAAATATCTACCAAATTAGCCAATGAATATAACAAATTGAGTTTGTATTAAAATAAATTTTAACTCAGTCGGTAGGATCTCTCTGCAAAATAGAAAATTGGCGCGCTTTTAAATCGAATTTATAAGCAATGAGACCAAATGATCACCAAAGCAAAAATTGTTATATTATTAAATTCCAAGGAATTTAACAAGGAACAACTCGGGATAGAGCAAAATATAGGAATTGGACAAGGAATTTAATTAATTATATTTGAAATTTGGAGAATTTGTGTTTACTAGTATCGATATAAGCCATGCCTTAAATTTTTTGATAATTCAGGAAACATAAATCACGAGAAATTTTTATTGCATTTTCTCCACTCTGTTATAAATCTGAAAAGCATGGGAAACCAGAGAAAAAGTTGCTATAGAGACATCAATACACATTTTTTACTAACAGATAAAACAACTCCGAATAGGAAAAGGCTTGCTAATTGGCAATTTCTTAATTTCCTGTATGAGAGTTGTTTTCACTGCTTCGCAATACATCTGTGCATTTTCTGATTTCGAAATGGTGCAATAAAGTACAATGAAAACTGCACACGAGTTATGTTTCATCAACCAACAGGTATCACTGCAATGTAAAGCTGGCTTACAAAGTATTATATTTAGGAACATAATCTTTTAATATAATTTTATTTAACGATTCTAAATTTAGCGAATCCCTCGAAATAGCGAACGCGTTGGTCATGAAAAAGACGTGAAAAATTGAGGCGAGTCACGGATTCTACGGTGAACAAAACGAAATAACGTTGAAAAGCGATCTTCCGAACAATAACTATGTAAGAGCTATGAAAGCGGGACAAATCGTGAAAAATATCATCTCCTGTCTATAAAATGAGTGTTCCTGGATCGAATAATTTTTGTTATGTAAATTTTAATTATAGTTGTAATGACAAACGTAAGAAAATTGTCTCTATAGTTTAAATGATGTTATAAAAAGGAGAAACAAGTATCAAATTTAGTTGATTCTTTTAGTCTTAAGCATTTTTTGCTGTTGATTCCTTTTGCCGACGAAACAGATAGGAATAGTGCCCTTCGAAATCGCCGGCGCACAGTGACTTTTTTCCATGTGTTATTTTTTAAGGACACATTTGCTAGCCGGAAATGTGTACAGGTCGGAAATTCCTACCTACCTGGCTGGGAAGGAGGAAGATTAATAAATGAGATTGAATTTATCATCAATACTGATTAACCAACGAGCCCATGTCTGAAAAGAGCCAAAGCTAAGCCAGCGAAACACTTCATGTGGGCGCAAATTAAGTTCGATATGAAACGTTGCCGCAGACACGATCATAAAAATCGCAATTTTTCATATTTTTACTATTTAAAATTGTTTGAAAACCGCAAATTCTTAATTTGATGCGTTTTATATTTTCCGGACTCATATTTCACAATTTTCTGGATCATTCAGTGCTAGGTCATATAATCCATTCCGTACTATATTATTATTTTCTCAAACCTCCTTTCAACTGAAAACAATAGAAAACTCTGATTCATAGAGTCATGCTCCCGAGAAGTTCCATCGTTATTACCGATATAGTGTAAAAAATCGTAAATAGACCCAATAAACTTGTTTTGGGCCAATGATTCTTTTTCGGTCCTAAAATGTTCCATATTTCACCCGAAAAGGAAGCCCCGCCCAATGCAGCGCCTATCTGAAAAATCGACGTGTAATAACGTTTACTGGCCATTGAGCTAGTTAAGAATATGAAACCATTTCAATTAGATAATATATGTTCGAGAAAACGAAAGTTGAAAACTTTATAAAAATAAAAACTGGTCAACAATTTGGAACTATTTTAGTGAAATATCATGCAAAGCTTGTAAAGAGTCGAATATGATGTATAACTTTTCTGTGAATAGTGATTGTTTCAAAAATGTTCCTAAAGTATCCTTTTTAAATTTTCTAAACCTATAGAAAAACGCAAGAAGAAATTCGGGAAATTTTTGGAAAAATCACCACACGATCCTACGTTACAAATCCTTCCTTACAAATCTCTCATTGCAAATTGTATCGTTGGGCGCATTTTTCGTATTCCTAACTTTTGATATTTGTATTCATATTTTACCTTACATAGGGTATTTTTATTTATCCATAGTTAGTTCGATGACCAGTAAAGTTATTTACGTGCCGACTTTTCAGACAGTCGCTGCATTGCTGAAAGTGTTTTGAGAAGGAAGTCCGGGTCATTTATTCTGCTAAAATGAAGATGCTATTTTTCTCAATTGTACTACTAATGCTTATTGTGCTTGCGGAGATCTCTGAAGGTAATTATCATTTTAGATTTTATAGAAATCTGCGTTACAAAATACGCAATTTAAATGCTATTTATTATATTGGTGTAAATAAATCCCTTTGCTCTAAAATATTTTTTTCTCCTTAGGCCTAATTTTCTATTTTGGCCATATTTGATTTTTGCAGTAAATTGCGATGTAATACGAATAGACCTAAACTAGAAAATCTAGGCCATGACCTATATTTTGATGATAAATTTTGCCCAGGGCCCATAAAATATGAAAGTTATGGTCATTTTTATTTTAGCCGAAAAACTTACTTATTGCAACTTTCCGAGTTTTCGGGATCCGTACCGAATCCTTGGTCCGGATCGCGAATATTTCTATTATCGCGAAAATGTGAATTCTTATCAATAAAGTATTTTAGTGACAAGAAAAGATCAATATACTATAATCTTGTGACGCAGTAAAATAATATTTAAATAAAAAGTAAACCAAATATGCGATTTTTTGGAAATGAATTAAGTTTATTTTATTTATTTATAAGACATCAAATTTTCGTTTACATTTTTAAAGAAGAATTATATTTACGATACGTCTTTTCTCCCATTAACACCTCACTTCGCCATAAGTTGCTCTTGATTTTATGGACAATTTCTTCGCTATTTTTGTTGACAATTTTTGTCGAACAGTTAGTATTTTTTACTCCTTTCGTCTTCCA
Organism: Ditylenchus destructor; assembly: GCA_022814885.1. Taxonomy (NCBI): domain Eukaryota; kingdom Metazoa; phylum Nematoda; class Chromadorea; order Rhabditida; family Anguinidae; genus Ditylenchus; species Ditylenchus destructor. The sequence goes on along the minus strand of JAKKPZ010000002.1, from coordinate 5,276,208 downwards.
ACAAAATTGACAACGAACACTAAAATAGTATAAATAATCTGTTAATTAGTGGAAATTTTAGGTCTCCCGGAATCAAACAGATTTTTGATTCGAGAAAAAAGACTCTTCGGCTTTGGCAAGAAAAAGGAACAACAAGCAACAACGAAGTCTCCAAACTTGATTAAATCGAGAAACGGTGTTGACGTACGTGACATGACAACCAAAAAACCATCCATATTCTCGAAATTGGGATAAAAATGTATTTTCAATTTATTCGAACGTATTGCTTATATCCATGGACATGAAATTTAATTAGATAAATAAATATGTTCATCAGTATCTGTGCTTTGCCTTTCTCATTTGAAATTATTCCGCTGCTCTTGTTCTCATCCCATTGAAATCCTATAATTCTAATAGATTAGACTGCATATAAATCATAATCAAATCAATGTTCAAAATATAACGCAAAACTTACAAAAGTCTCGAATTGAAGGTGTAAATCGGATTGTTTTTTGCTGAAAGTCTAAAAGTACACAGTGCCGATTAAAGAAAGATGCTCCAAGAAACCTAGAAAAGAAATGTTGAGAATAGTTAATATAGAAACAGGAAATACCATTGAACACCTTCATCAGGAATCTCATCAGCGTCCATAAAAGACAAAATGCATTTACCAGGTCTATCCCATTCCTAAATTGCGATTATACAAAATGTCCAATTGCATAAACTCGTTTTTTGCTAAAATAAAATATAATTCTCAGTGTATTTTTCGAGTTCCTCGCACAAATTTTCCGTTTAAAAAGACAATTATCCCCCCCCCAATTGTTGGCATTGTAAATAAGTTTTAATAATTTTGGAAAATAATGTTTCGGTAACTAATTTCCAGATCCTTCTTACCTCCACAATATAATCAGCAGGACTCAATTGCATTTTATATTCGTCATCGAATATGAAAACAATGTCTAAATCGGGATCTATTTTGTCACATCGAATTCTATATTGATTATCATTTGCATTTTTTCTGGCCCCAATAGTTTTTGCAATAAATTCTACAGCCAACCGCGGTCCGGCAATAATCTGTCCTGTCGCCATAATGACAGCTTCTGTTTTGTCAGCGATGTCTAGCTCACCTATAAAATGTAATCAGTAAACGATAGCAGTAGAGATCACCAGATACAACACTATAAACAGTAAACCCTGCTTCAAATTGAAAATCTAAAACAGTAAGAGATCAATTATTCTGGAAAATGGTTTGAGTATTGAAATGTGACACATTGTTTGGTCGAAATTATTTTTGCTCTAATTATATTTTACCTGTTGACGTTCCATCCAAGTTCAGCATTTCGATTTGAGTGCGGTTTATAAAACGAATAGAGCGAAGGTTGAAAGCCCAATTACTATTGGGCAACAGTCTTGTGAAGAACCCACTCTCTTCTAAGCAGTGAACTCGATCAATATCACCGAAAGTGATGATTGCTTCTTGTTCTTTATTAAGGATCGAGTGTGTCCTCTTATGTGAAATTTGGAGTCTAAAAGGGGTTATGTATGAAGGTTGCAATGGAAGTTTTTATTATTATCGGACGTTGGATATAAAAATTTAATTGCACATTGTTGCTATCATTATGGTATTAGAAAGTTAGGGCGCGCGTGCCATAAATAATGCACAAAATCACAAATTCAGCGGGTTCACAACTGATGTGTCACAATCATTCAGTGTTTTTAGGAGAGTTTCTTACTCCTGACTGGCTAAATGTGTTGGCCCAGTTTTGGTGCATTGTATATGGCAGGAGCGCGTAACTTTCCACACACCGTAACATATTTATTGACCAGGCGAATTAACTGTACCTGGAGATCAAAAATGACTTACGTTTCCACCCAAATATTCACAAAAGGAGTAGAAATGCTTTGCAGGATTGCATGAACAAACGATTTTAGGCTATTTCTCGTCCTGTCGACAGACGCCATACTGAGCACCCCTTCAATCGGAGAACGGCTGAAGATATAGTCGAGTTCATCGCATACACTTTGTGCCATACCAAAGCCTTGTTTGAATTTCATTTCAGTGGTTACCTAGAAAATTGAATTATCATCTTCTCAAATGCTGATCTTGAAATCTGGTAAAATATAATACAGGAACAAATCAAACTTTCAATAACTAATTTACGTCTAAATTTAAAACAGATTGATATAGAAGTAGAACATATTTACTAGAAATGAAAGGTCTTAGCAATTACCTCAAATGTATCCCGCGCAATTGTACCTTGGGCATACGGTCCAGCTGCGAAAATCCCATAAAAGGAGGAGTGATACTGCGTAATTTCAAACGTTCCATTTTCTCGAGTATATGACGAGGAATTACTTAAATACATAAAAAACTTCTCTACCAGTTCAGTACTGTATTTGTAGTACAGTCGAACCTCGATATAACGTCACGCAGGGGACCGGCCCAAAGTGACGTTATATCGAGGGTCAATTTTTCCAAAAGGAAAAAATGGCCCAAAAATGCCATTTTTTGTGTTTTTATGCTGTTTTTGGCCCTCTTGTACATTTATGCATTAAAATTACATTGAATACATCCGCTGGTAAACAATTTATAAACAATATCAGAACAAATTAAAATCGCAGCTAAATCGCTTTTGTTGCTGTTATGCTCCGCGGCTTCGATGAAACCCCCCAAAAAAATCTCTGTATCAAAAAAAAATTTTTAAAAGGTCATTCTCGAATTTTTCGAGAGTGCACCTCGAGAAAAAAATACAAAAAAAATTTTTTTGGATCTAAAACACAAAAACTAATTACATATCCTTATTCAGCACAAAAAGTTGGCTATATAAGATCAATATCAGATTTGAGCTAGGAAGCCAAAAAATTGGCCAAAAATTACTCCAAAGTTGTTGTGCATTTTCGCAACGCTCGGAATAAATGGGGGTCACCATTTGCGTTGCGTTTTTGATAACACTCGGAAATGAAGGGTTAATGTTAGCAAACACATCTAACATAATAAAAATCAACAAAATAATTTAAGTCATATAAATTATAGACAACAAAGAGAAGGGAGAATACTTATTTGGGGGGTGCAGATAGGGGGTACTAGGTTGGGGGTACAAACTTGGGGGTAGCCCAGGATGGGGTGTACCCGATTGGGGGTGTACCAGATTGGGTCGTCCATCCTGGTACCCCCCAAAATGGACTACCCCCAAACGGGTACACCCCCAAGTTTGTACTATCCAACTTGGCAACCTCCCCAAACTGGTCAGTAGGTCGTGATAAAGAGGCGGGGCTTAAAAATTCTCACGAGCTCTCCCCCAAATTGGTACACCCCCAAGTTTGTACCCCCAAATTGGATTTTCCAAAAATGTTTCACACGAGCTCAACCCGCCTCCCAACCCGCCTCTCAACCCGCCCCGCTAAAAAATCCCGTCCCCAACTTGGTACGTCCCCAAATTGGTATCCCCCAACTTGGTCATTTCAATTCCGGGGGTAAAAAGTATTTCGTTTGGTAGAGCAGACATGTCACCTTTCAGGAAACTGAATACAGCCAATGAATAGCAGTAAAATCGAAGCAAAAATAATGTAATGTAATCCAGAATTCAAGCTTGAACTTAAGTTCAAGCTTGAGGTGAGCGCGAGATGTAAAACTAAATTTCTTTTGGTTTTGAGCAAACTCTCAAGCTTGAACATAAGTTCGCGCAGGACTCCAAAAGAGAAAGTTTCTTGAAATTCCAATCCAGGAAACTTTTCTGATGACACCTCCTGCGCGACCAGCCGAAATAAGCGAGATCTCGATTCCGGGGCTTTTTACCCCAGGAATTGAAATGGTCAGGTTGGGGGATACCAATTTGGGTCAATGTCCAGATTGGAGATACCAGGTTGGGGACATACCAATTTGGGTATGTACCAATTTGGGTATTAACATTTACTCCCCCAACTTGGTACGTCCCCAAATTGGTATCCCCCAACTTGGTACCCCAAAAGCGTCATGTACCAATTTGGGGGGGTTGGTTTCGAGATCTCCCTTATTTGGGCTGGTCGCGCAGGAGCTCCAATCAGAAAAGTTTCTTGAAATTCCAATCCAGGAAACTTTTCTGATGACACCTCCTGCGCGACCAGCCGAAATAAGCGAGATCCCAATTCCGGGGCTTTTAACCCCGGAATTGAAATGACCAAGTTGGGGGATACCAATTTGGGGACGTACCAAGTTGGGGACGGGATTTTTTGGCGGGGCGGGTTGAGAGGCGGGTTGGGAGGCGGGTTGAGCTCGTGTGAAACATTTTTGGAAAATCCAATTTGGGGGTACAAACTTGGGGGTGTACCAATTTGGGGGAGAGCTCGTGAGAATTTTTAAGCCCCGCCTCTTTATCACGACCTACTGACCAGTTTGGGGAGGTTGCCAAGTTGGATAGTACAAACTTGGGGGTGTACCCGTTTGGGTCGTCCATCCTGGTACCCCCCAAAATGGACTACCCCCAAATTAGTATATGCCCAATCGGGTACACCCCAACCTGGGCTACCCCCAAATTTGTACCCCCAACCTAGTACCCCCAATCTGCACCCCCCCCCAAATAAGTATTTCTCCCAAAGAGAATAGACAAAACATGATGAAGAATAAAAAGAATGAGAAATTTTTTTGAAATGTGAAGCAAAATTGAAGGAAAATATTGAAAATTAGGGAAAATTGCTCAAAATTTTCTCCGACGCCGCCAATGGCGGCGCCGGAAAAAAATTTCATGTGGTACCCCCTATGCTAGTGACGTTATATCGAGGTTCGACTGTATTTGTATTTAGTTAGCAGAAGTCTTTTCTATTTTATTAATCCTGTAAAACTTACCCGGGAAAGTATCTTCTCTTATTTTCATATTTTTCTGAGAGAACAAAGGTGTCTGTACCAATACCAAAGTCAATCAACATTCGATACTCGACACCTGTAAAGTTTCAACTTACTTCGGAAAATAGTAATTAAAAATATATAAACCGTATTCTTTGTAATTGACACCCTTGTAACCAAGGCCCCAGCAATTAACATCCCTCTCTAAATTCCAAATGTTTGAAAATTTAAATTTTTTCCACCATTCGAATGCAATTTGAATTTTATTAAAAAATTTCCTATTTTTATCCAAATTTGGGAAGTTTTAGCTAATTGTTGAGAAAATTTATTATAATTAGTGAAAGTACGGTGAAAATTTTAAATACCGCAAATGCGCTAAATAACTTTGGTGCAGATTCAAATGTTAGAAAAATTCTGGGAATACTTTCCGATGTACCGAATGAATTATTAACACCCCTCTGTAATTAACAGCTCCCTCGAGGGGTTTGTAAAATAAAAGCTCCGTAGCTTCAATTACAGGGAATAAGGTATATATTGCATTATATAAAGAAAACAAATCACCCTTACGGGCAATCCTGACATATTCGTATAATTTGTGTAACAATCACAAATAGAAATAAATATCAAACGTATTCTCTTACAAAGTTATCAAAAAGTTACCTGGAGTGCCAATTTTGACGTTGCCAATGAGGACTCGTGGAAATATAAAATTTGGTGATGCCATAGTGGGGATAACATCGAGTTGCACATAACGAGCCTTCAACTGGTATAATTCAATTGGCTTATAGCAGGGGAACATTTTGCACAATAATGTAAATATGTAGCCCGGGAGCTGGATGTGCAGAGAGGTAGTGAATGCGCATAAAAGAGATAATAGAATAAATATTGGTAGAGTATGATATGAAGTCATCCTAGAATAGATTAACCCTTCATTGCCTGGTGTATCCGAATAGATACGCTTTTGGTGACCCCCATAGGTGCCTGGTGTATCCGATCGGATACGCAACGAATTTTGCGCCCGCACGGCGCGCACGTGGGGCGCGCGCCCCGCAAAAGCGTGCGAGGCGCAAGCCAGGGTCGCGCCCGAGGCCCACGCGCCACGCGCGCCCCGCGCGCGCGCGAGGCGCGCGCCTGGCGCGCGCGCAAAGTTGGTGCACTCTGACTGCCTTGACGCAAACCGCCCGGGGCGCGCGCCTCATCCGCGCGCGCGGCGCGCAAAACGCGCCTGGGGTACCCCCTAGGCACCCCCTAGCCTCGTACACTTCGCGCGCGCACCGGGCGCGCGCATCGCGCGCGCGCCGGGAGCGCAAAGCTATTTTGGGGGCCGCGCGCTTCGAACGCCCCGCGCAGGCGAGCGTCGCGCGCCTGACGCGCGCCGCGAGCGCAAGACTCTAGCCAGGGACATGCCCAAGGCGCGCGCGCAACTCGCGCGCGCGGATCATGCGCGCGCGCGCTCATACGGGGGCGCGCGTCGGGCATACGCCAAAAACGAAAAATCGCTTTGGCATAGGAGGGTCCCCGCGCGCGCCTCATCCGCGCGCGCGGCGCGCAAAACGCGCCTGGGGTACTCTCTAGGCACCCCCTAGCCTATCACACTTCGCGCGCGCGCCCGGCGCGCGCCTCGCGCGCGCGCGGGACGCTCGAAGTGCACCCACTGTTTTTTGGGGCACGCGCGCTTCGAGCGCCCTGCGCGCGCGCGAGGCGCGCGCCTGACGCGCGCCGCGTGCGCAAGACTTTAGCCAGAGACCTGCCGAACGCGCGCGCGCATCTCGCGCGCCCGGATTATGCGCGCGCGCGCACATACGGCGGCGCGCGCGCATACCCCAAAAAATCCCAAAACGAAAAATCGCTTCGGCATAGGAGGGTGTTTTACCCCTCGGCAATGAAGGGTTAATGGTGGTGGTCAAAATCTTCTTGTCGCAGTAAACTTGCAGCTTTTCGTTAAAAAAATTTGTGGATAATTGTCTGATCAAGATCGAAGACAAATGATACGATCGAAAGACTTTATAAAAAACACTATAAATTGTATGATATATATTTCTAAACCCAGGAATTTTCGAAATAATGTGCACTTATGTCTAAATAAATTTTGTATTTAAAAAGTAAAAAGGTGGCGAGCTTCTATTAGAATTAAACCAGTGTATATTCTAAGGAAACGTTATATGAACTTTGTTCAAATAGTTTTGTGCAATCCTTATCATATCATCAATTTGAATCAAACTAAACTTCAGTTATGCAATACAAAATGTGTCAACCTATTAATGGATCTTTCTGTTGAACGGCATAGTTATAGTACATAAATGACATATTTCTTAAGAAATCTGAATTATTGAGAAATGAATTTTCTTGCGAGTAATCTTTGTACAATATATTTATTCAAAGTTACGTTATTCAAAGTCACGTATGAAACATTTGTCGTTGAAAATGTTTGCGTTGAATTAAGGGGTGGACGTCGGTATGGGTATTGCCAACTCTAGAATTCTCCGAGTTGTCAAACCAACTTATAGCCTCCGTCCCAATTATGGTACCTAACCATTGACTGCGCTGTACTTTTGAGCAGTGGTTAAAGTGCCGAGGCTGGTAACTGTGTGGCTACACAATGCCAAATTATGCTAATTTTTATGGTAACTGTGGCTGAACGCTTGCATTGCACTTTAATAAAAATAGTGATTAATCAATTCATCGAGTTAATTGATGAATTTTGGACGATAAAAATTAAACAATTTCCGTATAGCATTGTTTATCCACTCTAACCTATTTCGCACTATTGATGTCGGGGGGGGGGGGGGGGGGTCACATGGGCCAACTTTGCACGCCCCACTCGGATTTGGGCGTGTGATACGTCAATCGCTTCGTCTCGACAAGAGAAGACGTTTGGCACCATTTTCAGCCCCCAGACGACCCCCTGTGCCCCCCGCGACCCCCCAGGGGGCCGCGGATGCACGCTAACCGCGAAAAAAATACAAGAGAACCCGCCGATTCGAGGCGGTAATCCGCCGAGAATCGGCGGGTTCTCTTGTATTTTTTGTGAGAGTATTACGGGAGAATAGTTTATTCAAATTTCGCATTGATCAACAAAACTCGTCAACAAATAATACTCGGAGATTACGGTACAAAATAGCTAAATATATGAGATTTATTTGAATACATGGGATTACATTTAAGAAGGAAGTATAAAAACGTTTAAATCAAAGCTTCTGAAAACAACGCTTCAGGCAGCAGAATCATTCGGGATTGCAGCAGTAAAACTGATTGTTTTTTTCTTTATGTCTAATGCAACACAACGCTCGCTGAAGAAGTGACCACCCAAAGTCCACGTGGGGCTTCCAGGCAGGACTGGACTGGGGTCTTCTTGAAAAGCCAAAAAGCATTCGCCCTTTCGCATCTAAAATTACATATTCTGTTTTATTGTATACTGTTTTACCAGGAAAGAAGGTGGAAGATAAAAAATTGAAATTGCCCATTGAGGTTTGTTGTCAGAAAGAAAGGATAATTAAAATTAGCAGCATTCCTTAGAGATGCAAGTTATATTCTAATTTAAATTATTTGCAATTAAACATTTGAAGTCATATCATACGGTGGACTATTCAAAGATAGCTTATTCACTAAGTAACTGTTTGTGCATAGAATATTAAATAATATAAAATAGTGAAACTTAATCTCGATTAGACCCACCTCAATTATATAATCAGTCGGGGCCAACACGAGAGTCTGATTGTTTTCCAATCCCATGAGCAGGTGATAGTTGTGTCCACTGCATGATACGCTGTAGTACGAGTCATACTTTTTAGACTTGTTGGCGCCAGTTAAAGCAGCCATGTAATGGAGATGTTTCATTGGGGCCTTGCTCGAGGCTTGCCCAATGTTGATAGCCGCAATTTGATCAACGGGATGGGTACCTATAATCAGTAAGGTAAATATCAGGTTGTATCATAGATTTGGTTAATAAGTATTATAAAATAAAAACAAAAAAAAATTGTACTGCTTACTGATTGCGTCAGTCATATCTTTGCTGTATGTCAGTTCATCATCGATCAGATGTTCCCTATTGCGCTGGCCTTCGATATAAGGATTTGCAATAACCTTTTGCTCGGTAAAGTTCATATGTTGGATAAAAGTCTTATTAGGCAGCATTGTACCTTGGCTATAATCAGTATTTTAAAACGACAATTTGCTGAATATTAATATACACTAAAAATAAGTTGTGAAATAATACTCATAAAAATACCTAACGTGTATTATATGATCTAATTTATTGAGAGCCAGGGTACTTGAAATATTTCGTGGAAACTGATTTTCAATATTTTAAAAATTAAGGGTTAATTTCTGATAATTAATCTTCTTCTAATTAAACTTTTACCACCCATTAATTTAATTGAAATTAATGCTAAATTAGAACAATTAAAATACTTTGAATTTTGACAAAAATGTAGTTCTTGATTGAACAAATAAAGCATGGTTGTCTATGGAGCACCATAGTTGGAGCACCATGGTTGTGGGTCATGAGGTGCCCACATAAACGAAGATTGTCTGTGTTCCTCAAAATACTTCGTTTTTAATTTCCTAGACGTCTATTATAATATTTTAGCTGTAATCAAATAGGTTCAAAATACGAAGCATATATGTCTTTTAAAATCCATTTTGAACTAGTCTCTTTTAACAATCGTAATTCTCGCAATACAAAAAAATCACTTGAAAGAGATCGTGCGTATTTTGAAAGTCCACAAGCCCTTCTCATGATCAATTTGCGGCACTTCAGACCATTTCGAGTTGCAGTGATCCGAATCAAATTTTCCAAACGTGAGAAGTGCGTGATCGTTAGCATTTTTACTGAAATTAAAAAATTAATCTGTATATTGTTTTTTAAACGAATCTATCTATTGTGTCAGGTTTATAAATATAATTCGAAACTTATTTATTGCAAAAGAATTATTTTATCATCTGTTCCAGAAGTTCGAGTGTTTTTGGAAACCCCAATTACCCGATATTTTGCGACGGATGAAGAATTCATAGTTTGACTTAATTTTGGGTAAATGCAGTTAGTAAAAATGCCCTTATCTCAGCAGCAGTCCAAGAAATAACGGACTTTACAAAGTGTCTTAGAGATCGCAAAATTCACGAAAACGGTGTAATTCCATATTACCAGATATATTCTTACTTTAAATTGAAAATATGTCGTTAAATAATATACTTTATTAATAAAAATGTGTCTTGTTATAAATTTGATATTAAGAGTTCCAATATTCACGCTTCATTTTAATAATAAAAAACCTACCCCTGCATCCAGAACGTTACGACGCTACTTTCGTTTCTACCAATTAAAGTTGTGTTGAGGAAAGAAGTGGTGTTGCCGAATGGTACGGTTCTTAAGCTGAGCACTCCATCAAAAGGCGCAGATTCAAAATAGTCCTGTAAGCTCTTTTGACTAAAGTTGCTGAGCACTTTTATCGTCTGTTTGATTGTCTCGTTGTTTACTCCTGTCTAAATATATAATTGAAGATGTGAGCTATATATCTTAGGGTTTTAAAATAAAATACATGAATGAAGTCTTCCACAAAAGCGTCGGACGGTACCAAAAATGGAGTAATTTTGTGCACATCATCGCCAGTGGTGAGAACAGCGGAAGGATCCCTGAAGCAGATGCAATAAATAGTTTTGTCTGGATAGTCCGAAAATGTTTCGAATTATACGATAATCCGAACGGTTTTAGCGTCCAAAAATCGCTTTTAAAATTACGATTCTTTTATAATTTCCCTTGTCGAATCATAAAAATTAGTCTACATTTTTCTTTTAAATCAAAGATTTCGTTTATAAGAAGTCGTGTAAATATATGAATATTTATACGCGTGATTTTCAAAGTATATAAGCGTCAAAGATGAAAAAACCGAGCCTTATAAAATTCTTAAATAGTTAGCGGTTCTGTAACATGAAAATCAAAGAATCCAAACTATTTTGGACCGTTAGACATGATTGAACAGAAATTAGTTGTTAATTTTAATACACTGGACAATAGATTTTGATTTTAAATGTATCAGCGTAAGCAATACAAAGTAAGGTTTTTTACAGAAGTTGCTAATATAAAAGTCAAGCCTATGATTGTTATAAACATTACACATTCTTTAAAAAATTAATTCACATTCCCTCACCATTCTCCATAATAAATTTGTTTACGGAAGCGACCTACTTCTGTACATATTTGAGGGAGTTGTTAAGAAGCGCAGTTCCATCGGGAAGTCCTGCTCTTTCGCCAATCAAGACGGTATCCATGCTAGTGGGCACGTTAAAATGCATTCGATAGGTAACAGCTAAAATTAATGGCCATGTAAATATAATTTCGGAAAATTAGCAAAAGGCTAGTGGATGTAACTTAAGATATAACTCAAATTTAAGTAATGACATTAAACAATGTTTATTGCTAGACGACCGTTAGGTTTATTAGAAATAATGCATTATTTTCCAAAAATGCAACATCATACACTAACTGCCAAATAAAAAAATTTAATTGGTTAGATACTGCTGCGGTACGGATATTTTACATGATGCATTTCATGTGAAATACTAGTTTAATTTTATTTAACGCGTTTTATAACCTACCAGGATTTCCTATGGTGACATTTCCGACTAATGCCATTGAGAGCGGATTTTGAACAGCGCCTGTGTATGGGACATATACGGCCTTAAGCTGAAAGGGCTCATAAATCGGAATAGGTTTCAACGCAGGATTGTAGAAGACATTCATCAAGAATGTGAATATTGTACCTGGAAGCTGTGCGTGCATCTTTATCTAAAATAATTGTAAAAATGTTAAATTAGGTTAAAAATAAAAAATATATGAATCACGTATAATAATAGGTAAATAAATAAGCTCCAAGAAAGAGTTTTATATGAGAATAAAATAAGTATGTCAATGGCACGCTAGATTTTGAACGAAAGCGAGATAATTATTCGGTAAATTTACTATAACGCTTCGTTTAGTTTCCAAACAACAAGACGATTTACGGAATGGCTAATAAAGTGAATCATAAAATTTGCAGGTTTGACCATAAAATATTTCCGAGATAATAAAAATGTAAAAAGGATAAATGTTATACGATTTTTCAATCTTTAATAGTGTATGGAAAGATATTTGGTAAACAATATTATTATATATTATATTATATATTAGTTATCAACTTTGTTACGCATAAAATCGTTCCAAACCATATATTTTTGGAACATAAACGTTCATACCAAAATCTGAGTTATTTGGAAAGTCCTCTAGTGATGGATAGAAAAAGTAACACAGAAAAAACATTGACAACAAAATAAAAGATAAAATATCGAAAAGCTTATATGAAAAAGGTTTTTTGTTTGTTTTAAGAACTGTCAGTTGCAAAGAGAATGAATGATTAATAATAAACATAACAAATTTTGTCAGTCGATTATGTTAATTGATGGATAAAATGGAGGAATACTGCAATTACATTTACGTATCATCAATAATCGCCATAGTTTTCTTCCACTAATGTCAAAGTAGGCAGAATTTGTTTTAGAGAAGTTAGCCAATTAAAAATCGAAAATTCTGACATTAACCGTATTTGGAATCTGTGACAAAATATTAGGATATACCGCTGATAGTGATCATGTTTTCGCATTAAAAATAGCAAATATTAGATGACTTCGCAAGTTCTCCATTTCCATGCTCAGCCTTTGTGTAAAATGTAATTGTCCATGATAGTCTTATAATGTTCCCACGGCAGTTCCGTTTAATCTTCCATAGTCCAATACTTGAACAAATAACACAGATCCAAACAATTTGATTGACTGTTATATTAGAAAACAGGATGCGTACAATTTTATATAGTCTCTGTTGGCAAAATATTTCCATTCGTTAGACGGCGCAAGGGACTAGTTTGGGTTTCGAAGGCTCCAACACAAAGAAACTCACCGACAATGCTCTTTCCCTAATCCAAATCAATATGTGCTTTGGTATAAAGGGCATTTGGTGAATACAAAACTGTTTGCAAACGCGCTGTAGTGATAAGGGATCTTTTTGGGCCATATCCCTTGAATGATTGAAAGAGGGAACAAATGTGATTTTTTGGCTCCGCTCGAGATAACCAGACCAACAATTCGATTGCTGAAAGGCCAAAAATTCGATGGTTTGGTTTACATTTGGCTAGACCACTCTGTCTTTTTCGCGTCTGTTCGTACTGGCAGTTGAACAATTTCAATTTTATAACGCGCTTTGAATCAGTAACATATGACGTGAGGCTCTTTTCAAAACGGGTTGTGGTGTTAAAGCAGGAGCAGTCAGATCACAAAAAGATGTGAGGATGGGTGAATAACCATTCAAAACATGTTGACCAAAAGCATATGCCATATTTTATACGTAAAACACCGCCATTCGACCATTATGTGACAAATATTTTAGTAAATATGAGAAAATTGAAAATCAGCTGTGGAATGCAATTTTTTGTGAATGGAAAACAGTTGGCACTTTGATTTATTTGAATTTACAAAAAGGTGGTAAAATTAGGCTTACTAATAGCACATGAATTATGAATTTTACCAGATCATCTACTCTAACCTATTTGGCAGGATGGAAGTTTCCCCACGAATAGAATCTCCAGCTTTTCGACCCAGCCGGACCCATAACTCGCGAGAACCTCCAAAACCCATGTTTTTAGGGGGGGAGGTTATAAATGTCGGAACTCCGTTTGGGGCGAGTGATACCTCATTTGAAAGCTCTCAATAAGAGAAGACGAATGGTACCGGTCTCGCCGATAAACATGCCGAGTTCCGGGAATGGCTTCCGGAAATTCGAAAAATCTCGCGGCGTTTTTCCCTTGTATTCTCTAATTAGAAGTAATCATGAAAATCAATAGACAATGGCGTAAATTTTTTACTCGAACTGTATGTACTGTAAGGAATATTACTTTTTTTAGATTTTTTCCTTTTTCAGTGTAATGATTTACCAATAAGTTTTGACGTTTGTGTCAGGGGCGCACTTTGGGGGGCGGGGTACGTACCCCCTGGGTGCGCCACTGGTTTGTGTAATAAGCGGCAAGCGCATTTGTACGAATTTAAGCAAAATTTTATATACAGTAAAGTAAATTTGACAATCTTTTCTAGTTGGTGCCAATAATAAGTAACAAACTTAACTTTGAAACATAAAACACATGGTCAATGGCTTCGAGAAATAACAATAAGGAAAACGCAGGATAATAATTGAAAAGTACATATAGAAAACATTTTGTTACAGAATTTGAATAATATTTAAAGCACAATTTCTGTGTCATTTTCGGAAAAAATAACAGAGAACGCTAAAATATACTTTGAGCCACAATATATTGCTAACATACTGTAATGTTGTAAATATAAACCAAGGATGTTATAATGAATATTTGTTTTCGTTTAATGGTTATTTTTGCCATTAATTTTCTCTAGTGTAGGATTTAGGTTTAAGCGGTCCCTTTCCCAAGCTTTGGCGTGCGGTACTACGAAATGCCAATTAAAACACATTTCGAAAATTAATGGCAAAAATAATCATCATGCTCTCTGCTTTCTGGTTATATGAGAATCAGACCCGTCTAAACATTGTTAAAATGCTGAAACTTTCAACTTCAGTTACTGAATAATAAAAATTTTACGTTTCAAATAAGCGATGGTTAATCGCTCATAATAAATTGTCATTTTTCCGAACCCTTTCGTAAGATCGTCAGATGAATGACAAAAGTTACTAAAGCTAAATTAAATGTTGCACCAAAATTAAGAGTTCTTATCGGAAAGGACAACTTCATCGTTCTTGTTTTCTCTCATGAAATTTTACGGCAGAATGTGGGAAAGAAGTCCTTGATAAGAGAATCCAATTTGCGCCAATTTGATCCATGATTCGAGGCGTCGATCAGATTGTTCCCTCCTTTATGGTGACGTTTAGTATGAACTCGCACGGATTCCAGAGACGAGTAAAATTCGTGATCGCACTCACGGCATTTGTAAAGCGGCAATCGCAAATGCCTAAAATAAATAAAACATGTGCAATTGCAATTTTACATGGACCAAATTTTTCACTCCTTTAATCTTTTTAAATCCTTACATTAAGATTTTTAAATGATATCACTCTCTAAAATTACTAATAAGCAAAACCTACTTTGAATTTATGTGAAATTTGAGATTATACTCAGTCCTCTGCAGCCACATGTTGCATTCCGCGCATTGAAGTTTTCCTCGAGCTTGGCTTCTCGCAGATTTGGTTCGCAGAATAGATTTTTTCGGGCTTTTTCTTTTTGACGTCTCTTTCGGGGTTCGTTCACGACACTCGGTTGAAGCCTGTGTGGATGAACTTTTCTCTAAATTAAAATATATATATTTCGGCCATTTCCCTTGTTCTTCGAGGCGCGTTAGAGTCAGAAAACGATTTGAAGTGGTGGAGAGTAAATTGGGTTTATCCAATTTTTGAGCGAGCGTTTACCACTGCCACCTTTTTAACAATGAGATTCCATGCTAGCTTTTTATATGTATACGTCAGCATATAACTGAAGTGGAAATTTGGGTACAACCGGTAAATTGCTCTGCCATTGTTAGCGCATCGCTGGATAGTTTCTACTTACTTTATTTTTCCATATGACATACTTTTGAAATATAGTAGACATTTTTACCATTTAAAATGATGATAAAAAGACTGACCATGACTTGGCATCGTAGACGTTTGGAAGAACTTTTCCATATATTGCACCAAAATCGGCTCATTCGCAGTCCTGTGATCGGTTAATGCAGAAACATTTCCACCGTGAGCTTTACGCACATGAGCTAAGGCACTGAACTTAGTTGAGTGGAATGATTTGTCACATTCGGTGCATGTGAATAGCGGTAACTTCAAGTGCCTGGAAGTAAGAGCTTTAGTTTTGTAGCGTGATTAATTAACTAGCATTTCAATTTAAAAGTATCGAAGATTATAAATTAGCCGGCAAAATAAAAATTTCATATTTATTTTATAATACGAAACATTGATGGGAATATGTTGGATAAAGCACTACTTTCGCACAATCTTTGGAGAAATTTTGAGGTAAAGATTTACACAAAACTTGACTCCATAAATGGAATACACCAAAAACCGGAAATATGTGTTTCGCGTGAGTATGTACTATTTCAAATACCATAGTGGGTATTGAAACAGCTGTTTTACAAGAGCGGGAATTTAACTACTTTGGTGATATTTTCATGGGATTTCAATATAAATTTGTTTCAGCTCATTTCAAGACGCATAAACTATACAAAACAAGTGTTATACGGAGAGAAAAAGTATGTTCAAATTTAGCTATCAAAACTCCAATCACCTCTTATTTATATGACACAGCATACTGCTTCTGTCATTCGACACATTGATGCAACATCCAAAGCACTGAATTTTCTTTTTGCGAATCGCTGGTTTTATGTTGCCTGGGCGAGAATGACTAGGTCCATCATCCGAGATTGCATTTTCTGCTAAAAACGTACCAAACCATCATGCACAAAACAAAATGGTATTTTTCTGTTAGCTTTAAAAGATTACCTTCATTTACTGTAATGCGGCCGGGAAATAATTTTTCAAGGTATTGTTCCAAAAGTGGCTCGTTCTCGGAAGTGTGGTCTGTCATGTAGTCGCTTAGCGTATTCCCGCCATGGCCCAAGCGAACATGCGCAGAAGCACTTTTGCTAGAATCAAAGGTTTTGTCGCATTGCGTGCACGTGAATTGACGAAGCTTCAAATGGCTATAAAACAGGATGTATAAATGATTCAAACAATGTTTGGATTCTACCGCTTATTTATGTGACGCAGCATGCTATTTTTGTCGTTCCACACTGGAATGCAACATCCAGAGCATGGAATTGTCCTCCTGGGAAGCGCTTCCTGGGAAAGGCCTTCTCGGGAATTGCTAGATTCAGCTTTTGAAAGAGTCTTCTCTATCTGGTTAATCGTCGTGTTATCCATTGACGTAATTAAAGCCCTACAATTCAAAACTGGTTATAAGTTATTTGAGCATGATATTATTTATAACGCTCATCATATAAACATTTACATATAAATATAAATTACATAAAAATATATAAAATTTTTAACTTCAAACGTAATACAATGTTTTTATATTTTATTTCTATCTTACTGAGAAAATACCTAAACCAATATCGAAACCTACGTTTTTAGCACTGTAACGGACGCTTGACTTGTGCGAGGTTGGAGAGTGAAAGCCTTTGAGCATGGCCTACGAAATATCACATTTTCGTTAGCTACTTCAATTTCGCTTTCTTCCATAGTTTGCTCCGTTCCATTTTGGTAGGTGTGAGCTTCTGTAAATTATACCACTGTAAAAAGAGCCCTGTTAAATAACTTTTAGGAAGATTTAAAGTCATTCAGCGCCCTCGGAAAATACTAAATCAAAAACTATTTATCCGCGCTTCAACAAACATTATGTTTCAATAGCACTTACATATAATACCTGTAAACTTTATTCCTAAGATTTTATAATAGAAAAGCGTTTTAACCCTTCATTGCCGGAGCCATAGAAAAAGGCAGAATGTCTGCGTTACCATTAGCTTTCCTTTTGGTGAACTGTCTTTATCAAAATCATGATGGCTGCCATTGTTTATTTCTCTTTTCTATGTGATCTATTTACAGACACACTCTTTGTATGAATAATGAACACTCATTCGTTTCTTTCTTTTTGTGAAGTCTTTAGCAAATCAAAAACGTATCCGAACGGATACACTCGGCAATGAAGGGTTAAAAGGGTTAGTTAAATTGACGCAGATGGATTAACTGGAAGTCTTTTCTTATATTCAGCAAACCTCAGCATGAATTGAGATTCATAATTTGTGAACGTAAGATAAAGAAAGACGACTATTTAGACAAATCAGCATAAATTAAAGTAACCTTTTGAAAATGATTATCTGTTGCAAAGTTTAGTAAGTAACGTCTATCTGACGAGCTTCCCCTTTAATTAAATACTTGTTCCCACATCGTAATAGACTTAGGGCGAAACGATGTCGGTCCCGTGTTATAAAACTTTTTACATAACAATTACTTCTATTCATTGTTAGCTTTCTTTCTTTACTTTAACAATAAAATTGTTATCTTTAATTACGACGGATGGTATTGAAAAACCTACCGGACGCCTCGCTCAAACCTGCGCAAAACGACATCATTTCTTGCTTAATCGCACGTCCATGAGAAAAGGTTCGATTGGTTTGTCCCTCAACCACAGTAACAAGTCTAGGGAATATGTTACGTCCAGCTTTTGAAAATTCTTCTGCGTCAAAATGTGTAGAACATGTCGACGGAGTACCTCGACGGCTTGCAGTTGAGGAGCATACGCTAGTGTTGTCAGAAGGGCGTCGGCTTTCAGCACCTGGCTCTGGCAACTGAATTGATCCACTGTGGGACGCGGTTAAGGCGGGATCGGTCGTCAGCATTCTCAGTGGCTTCATGTAGTCTGATCTGTTCAAAGAAGCTTCAATGCATTTGCGAATCTCAATGCGATCCTGGTCTATTTCTGGAGAGCTCCACACGCGGAACTAAAATGTCTGTGTTATGTGAGTTAATTATTTTCGTAGATGGAGTCAAGTTCAAAAAATTAAGTTTCCACCAAACTTTTTCGGAAACCACAAAGCATTGCCGTGGTGTCAGAAATCTAGTTATACTAACTTCAAAATTGTTGAATAGCAATGACAGCAGCGTATTTCTTTCGGTAATTTTAGGACGATTCTAGAAAAATTCGAAAAGATTTGTTAGCAAAAATTATCTCTATAAAGTTGCGCATTAAGTTTGCTTGCTCCGTTATGCGTACATGAAAATTACCCAAAATTTCTGTGTGCCGTGCTTCTCCGTCATATGTCGTTTTATAGCGGCTTCCGTTGGAAATTTTGAGAGCGAGTCGTTAAGGAGACATTGTTCACATTGATACGGATCAGAGTTGAAGTGATGAATGGCCAGATGCGATTCCAGCTGCTCGACTGATACGCCAACCCAAGAACAAATACAGCAAATAATGCTATCATCCATCGTTTTGAATCTAAAATTTTGCTATAAATTCCATGGAATATGTTAACGTAGATCATTAGCGCGAAAACACAAAGACGATTACAAGTTTCACAATGTCGCGTAGGGAGAGATTTAGCATATGTCGCACATCTCATCTCCATGATGCAACTTATAAAGGATTTTAGGAAATATCCATATCATATTGTTTAGAGGCTAAGTGTGCAAGAATTCTCCTTTCGGTGCGCATAAAGTATTTTTGAGAATGCGACAAACTTTTAGTTATAAAAGAGTATCGGCATTGCCAGGAGGTATGATATCCTATTGATAGGGGCGTGGGTAAGATGAAAGGATTCAGTCGCTGGCCAGGAGGCAATTGTCAAGGATGCCCTTTGGCTACCCATATAATATAAGGATCAATGACATAAGACAGTTGCATATATAAAATGACCGCACTTATAAGAAATGTTAGTGGTTTTAACATTAAATGTTACAAATGCAAAAATTTCGCACGACAAAGAAACAGACATGTAATTAGTGTCGTCTCTCATGCCACTCACCTGAGCCTGAAAAACATAAGGGAGTCACGTAGAAGAGTGATATATTTTATTATTACAACTTTCCCGCAAGAATTCCGATCATAACCAAACATAATACGCGTTCCAGCTTAGCACTTATGAATCATGGGAATGGAAGAAAGTGCAACAAAGTGCATCAATAAAATACATAGGATTCCGACCTTATATTTTCTGAAGTATAGAAGAGACCATAGAACAATCGATATTAATTAGGTTCACGTATGAGGTTATTAAGATGAAAGTTCATAGACATATGTGCCGAATGAACTCCGGCACACCGATTTTTATCTCTCTATAAATGAGGAAGGAGGCAAAGGGACAATACTCGGCCAAATGTTTCAACAAAACATACAAGTTTGGTGAAATAAAATGAACTTAGGAAATTAGAGAAAAATGCTTGGACATGTTTAGGCATAACTTTTTGTGTTATTTATTTTTTAACCCTATTTCTTAAACACAAAATGTGTTTTGAAACAACAAAATATAGTAAAATGAATGCGACCGCTTGAAAGCAAAATTAAGGTGAGATGATAGAAAACTGTTAAGACTTATCACTTATTTGATAAATCTAAACTTCTTCGCAGTCAATATAAAACTTGTCAGATAAGAGTGATAAGCCATAACAGTTTTCCGTATTGATGCTTAGCCTTACCGTAGGAGAATGATTGCAAATATGAAATAACAGGACAACCGTTTTTACCGTTTCCTATGCTCAACAGTTTAGCAACGCAATGCATAAATTAATATGAATGCTTTGGTCAGAATAAATAATCGCACAATATGTTAGTGCGTTCATCTCATTGTTATGACAATCTGCAGACAACTCTGTTTATCTATAATTCCATTCAAAATTAGTGTGATTAAAAACTTCCCTTGCACTATAGGAAATTTGGACGGTTATTTTCCTTTAGGGTCATTGCCCACAGCTCAATCCAATTAGTACCTTTATGTTTTACATTTGAATCAGAATATAAAAACGGTGCCTAAAGTCAAAATAATCCATTCAACTGTGGCAACAACCACGCTCCTTTTTCAATTGTTGCACTAAACAATCACCATCATAGTTAAAGTTATTTGTAAAATATATCATTCCGGTAATAGGGAATTAAGCTATATCAAACTTTTCGATAATTCTACAATAACAGTCCTCAAGTAAATAATATGTGACGATAAAGAATCAAGTTTTGTATACATTCATGAAACTTTATCACGATGTTTGGCAGGAAAGTGACGTACCGTATTCCCTGTGTTTGCAGCCCCCGAAATTAACGCGGCCTTTAATTAGCTAACAATAAGCTCGTTTGAAAATTATGACCCGGGGCTGCAATTACATGGAATACGGTACACTGTATGATATTATGATAATATATGAATTATATTTCCATCCTCCAAAGATACTAAGGGATAAAGGACAGCAGGAGGAAATGATGCAACGGAGAAGAACGAAAAGTAAATTGCTCACCGTTTCCACCTTAGCCTAGGATTAACAAGACTAAACCGAATCTACATCTTTTCATGAACAATAGAAAAGTCAAACTAATGCCAATCCATATATGGTTTTCGCGCCATATTTGGTAATGTGAATATATTAAAATAGAGGGGCCCTTGACATTCTGGATCCTAGGCACCGCAGGTATTTTTCCCTTCCCCATATAATTTTCTCACAGGAGAGAGAGAGAGAGAGAGTGAACAGCACAGCCCCTGCTGTGCTGTTAAGTATGCGATCGATTTCAGAGTTAAAATATTCAGTATTCTGTTTACTCGCGTATAATTGCGCAGTGATACAGCCAAAAATCGGAGCTTAATAAGGAACTAGCAGTGTTGAAATCAGTGAATAATATTTAGGACATTTGCGTTAGAGAGAGTGATATCGAGGGAGGAAATTTTGATCTTGAGGGACGAAACATTGATATTGAGGGACGAAACATTAACAGTGAGGGTCGAAACATAAAAGGTTAGAGTAACCACATTTCGGTTACAAAATAAAAGGTAGATTGTTTCCGTAATTTAGGATTCCGAAAAATACAAAGAGATCGTAGAATATCATGTTAACTAACATAATTAGCATACATTTTTATCAAAAGCATATTCCTCTTATAACATCCAAAATGTGCGCTTTTTCTAAAAAATAGATTTAGTTTTCTAGAAAATAGGTTTAATTGTAGTAAATAGGTTTAGTTTTATAGAAAATCTTTCACTACCTCGTACAATAAGCCCTACTTAATGCGAGCGTAGCGTTCGCTGCAGTGGGCCGCATTCTATTCTCATGAGAGGATACTTTTATCCGCTGAAAAGAGTCTACATTATAAATGATCTCGTCCACGTCAAAATGGACTGAATTTCTGTTTGGACGACAACATATAAAATTTTGTGAGAAAGGTCACACCAACGCATCACTTCCTCAAAACAAATGTTTGCTGCAAATATATAATATCCGTCGAGCCTGGCAAACTCTGTCTGTGTGAGACATCCAAAGTATTCCAGCATGTAATCCGGGTTATGAGGTACATAAGAACCATGGGATATGGTTTGACAAAGGCCAATTGACAATTGCTCTTTCTTCGATAAATTTTGCGCGCATTATGACGCTTTGATTGACAGAATATGGATATCTTTCCTTTCTTCCCTCTTTTTAATTTGGGAATGAACAATAAATCTCCTTCAACGTCTTGCCTATCAAGTTTCAACTGTACCGATCAGTTCATTTACCGGTATTTTATTTATTGGGGTTTTATGGACTTAATATCAATCGCGAAATTACATTTAGGTTATTGTTTCGCAGAAAAAAAACAATAACTCATAGCATCAGTTTGTAAAAGATGTAAAAATAATTGTTTGTGTAACAGCTCCAGATATTTGGAATTCGAGGTTGACAATATGTGTTTGAAAGTATGAGTTTGTTGAGCAGTCATTTTGAATGTAAAAACAACATGATCACTTAAAACTCGGAGCTTGGTCATTAACATTCATATAACGTTAGTCAATGGCGGCCGAATTTGGTTCGTAAAAACATTTCAAGGAGGCAATAAATCGCATAAAAGAAATGCATCACACTGACCTCAGTTTGAAAAATGAAGGATTTGAAAAGAAGAACGTCTGGTGGGCTGAATTAAACGGATTGTGACAGTTTCTATTCTATTGTAAATCATCATGTACATCAAAACCAAAAAATAGTGATATTTGCGATATTCAAATAAACGGAAGGCTGATAAAGTTTAACCCATCAAACTATGGTTTATCATTGTCATAAATAAATCCGTGTTATATTACGAGTGGTATATATTTCATTTTATTTTTAGACATGTCACAAGGACAAATTTACTGCGTAATCAAAATCACAATCACAGACATATCTTAAAAACATAAATTAATTAAATAATTTTACCGTAATCACCTAATATGGTTGAGGTAAAGCTATTTTAATTACAAGATATGCAATACGCTTAAACATTGTGGAGAGTTATTTATTTACGATGAGCACATACGAAAATGAGCGTTGTACAATTCTTCAAATATAAACAACTAAAATGTTTGTATTTTGAATAAATAAGAGTATTCTTTCATTTATAGTTACGAAAATATTCACACTTAAATAATGAAAATACGCAGAACTATAAAAATCGATCTAAATTTAATGTCTGATGACCGAAGAATTCCGTTATTTGATGTAAGGAACGGCTTTGTTTAGTCGAACCCACTCTTGTTCTCCTTCTGACCTCGGGAGTGGAGGCGACAGCCCGTTTTCGCGCCATAAAATGCGGTCAACTTGTTCAATTTGCACCTGAAAACAATGCGGTGTTTCGAATAAAAAATGAGTTATTTACTTTAAAGAGTTATTTACGTGTCAAATTTCCTGTAAAAATGGAAATATTTTCTGTTTTAAGTTTTTCTGTTTTATTTAACATTCTCTTCAGAAAGAAAAGAAGATTCATTGTTATTCAAGTAAAAATTTATTGAGTATAGTCAATAATTAATTAAATAATCAGCCTTATTTAAAAAAAAGATAAGTTCTTTATTACTTATTTATTCTTTACTGCTTATTTATCTTTGAGAAAGATAAATTCTGAAAAGACTCAACGACGAAAACAAAAAATTAAATAAAATAGTTCAAATAAAACTAGCAGGAGCGCAGCGCCTACGGCGATGCCGAGAAGCCGCATATCAATAGCCCCTGTCCAGCTTTCAACAGATTGCTTCCTTCCCCCTCGTCTCACCTTTCCATGCGGTATTTACGTAAACATGTTGACGATCACGTAATGAGAGGCAGACTGTTTGCTGCTTTAGACACACTTCCCCCGCGCCACTCGCCAATCCCGACCTGCCCCTAGGCAATCCCGTAACTGTACCTTAGTTAGCCCAAACCCAGCAACTTCCCAAGTCAGTTTCCCCATTCGAGCGATTCTAAGAGGTGGACAGACGGACACTGGCGCTATGGGGTGTGGGCATAATAAAATAAAAGCTTGCGAATTGTCCGAGGTGATTAATTGTCCATGTTATGAATTGTCCCCATTTCGGCAGTTTATTCAAAGAAAACTATTTAAAACTATTTAAGAACCATTTAACACTTTGAGTTCACTTTATCGGAGAGAAATTTTTTTCGAATTTCTTTCTCCAATAAATGTTTGGATGGTACCATACTTTTGGCCACCTACTTTTTGGACTTTTCCGACGATAGAAATAAAAATTCGTTTTTCAATAAAATTAGGCAACACAGAAGAAACTTTCTGGACATTTTCTTCAGAATTTTTCTATGCTTGTTTTAAAAATTTCTTCGAATAAACTGCGAAAAAAGGGAGCATAATATGCTTTATAAGGATTTACAGGAAAATGGCTTAAATAATGGTCGTGAACAGCGATAAAGAAGGTTTAATCCTTCTTTACACAAAGAGAAAATTTTAGAAGTTCACTACGTGGCATATAAATAAAATGTACACACATAACAAGCACACAAATATGATGATTTGTAGTCCTTTCTACTTTGTAGTCATTTCTACTTTGTAGTCTTCATTGAAGTGGTCATTTGACCAAATGACCTTCCAGACTACACTGAATAAAAAACTTGTTACAATATTAATTACACTGTAAATACGCATGTGCAGGTGGTAAATTAGATATAGCTGGCAGTTTTGTCGGTTTTACTAGTAGAGGTCGCTTTAAAGTGCTTTTCAAGCGCCGTTATTTTCATCACCATTGATCAAGTGTATTAATGCTTGTTAGCATATGCTGTTTAGTGCTATATTAAAGTTTCTCATATTTCATGGTGAAAAATATATTATATCAATCGTTGTATGTTTAAAAAATTTTATTTGTATTTTTAGGCGTTTCGTTCTTGTACAAAATTAATTTTCATGGTTTTAATAGGTCATAATATTTTTAGAAAGTTAGTTAACAAATTTAAACCAATCCCAGACATTTATAATAAATAAACATGTCCAGCTGAGCTTTCGTCTCCATCTTCTCACTACATACTACAAGTGTAGCTTTAATGTACCCTTCTCTTTCGTTGTTTACGCCCATTCCATCTACATGCTAGGAACAACTTGCACTCTTGTGGTATTGACTCCACAACACAAATCACGATTTGTTTAGTATAAAAGCGGACATGAAAAATCAGAAGTATTTACTTTGAGTTTTGTTATGATGCTGTTTCATTATTACTTTCATCATAACTAACCATTTCTTTTTATCGGAATATTACTTTTGACAATAATATTACCTTGATTTTTAAGTCTGTGCCACCTCTATTCCAAAATTATTCCTCCAGATCGTCCTTTTGTTTTGATTCCTAAGGATTGAATCGATAGTGGCGGTATATGAAAAGAGATGGGAATTTTTGAAAATATCGACCTCCGGCGAAAATCCAACTGAATTCACTTAGTGTGGCCCTTTTGCCTGCAGGGAAAAGAGGCGAATTCTTCCAAACTCCTGCTTGACACTACCGCTGTATAGTCCAATAAATTTAGATTATATCCCAAAGCAAACTCTGAAATGGCTAAACACGTTCAACTTTCCAATGGTGTGCAAATGCCGACCTTCGGACTAGGGACATGGCAGGTATACAAATTATATAAGCTTTCTTAAGTCCTTTAATTCAGCCCCTCCCCTACTCAAATTGAGCACCTCCGCAAATAGATCCCCTACAGAAAGTAAAATAGTGTGTAAAAAGAGAGGTTAGAGAAAAATCTTAAATATATAGATCCCTCTCTGGAGGGGTATTGAAATAATTAAGTCGACGTGGTGATTAATTAGAGGAAATACGGTAGTCTTTTTACTAAAATTCTTTCCAAAATCAATTAAACTAGAACGTTTCCATCTAAATATAAATATTGGGAAATTTATTTGATATAAGCATTTTTGAGTAAAAACATGACATGATAAAAGCTTTTCCTAAAATTGTTATTTGACAATGAAATTTCTGTTTATAAAACATAAGACTTGCACTGTCAGGTATTTTTAGGGAAGCGGGAATGAAGTCAAGGACGCGGTCCGACTTGCACTCAAAAATGGATACCGTTTGTTCGATACAGGTAAAAATAGTTTCTACGTTAATGTATGATGAATTATTCATAAGTAATACCAAAATGGGGGATTAAGTAACGTGAACTTTTGCGTCTACGTATATTTATACTAAAGTTTTGGCAGCACTCCTTTGCCATAACCAGCTACGCTCTAACGAGAGTGGGAAATTAAGGTAAGCTCAATGCTGCTAACAATACATTAAATTACTGATGTCTGACTGTAGTTTGAAACGAGGAACGGTCTTACAAACAACCTTCGATTACATATATGGCATTATTTTTTCAATTTTTAATTTTAGCTGCTGTCTATGGAAATGAAGCCGACATTGGAGAAGTGTTGCAAGAGTTTATCGGATCCGGTAAAATCAAACGAGAAGATGTTTTCATCACTACCAAATTGGGCTGGATGTTTAATCGACCAGAAGAGGTACTTTTACAGAACTATATCCTATTTTTATCATTTTTTAAACTATCTATATGAGTTAATTTCCAATAATGTCTCACAATAAATCTTTGAATATAACAGGCTAACATTTCTGTCGTTTCTACTTTTCGAGATTAGGACTACTTTAGGAGATTAAAACTGAAAGAAAACAATTTTGACACGATTCTAAAAAATTTAATTGATGGTTAATGCTTTTTGGCTTTCGCAATTTTTTGCGAAAATTATTTGTTTCGTTTTATTTGACATTTTGCTTACAGATGCAAATTACTTTTTCAACCTATGGAATTTGTCTCACAAAGTAAATTTAGGTTGAAGGCCAATTGAGAGAATCTTTATCCAAACTGCGCTTGGATTACGTGGACTTGTATTTAATTCACATGCCCGTTGCGTTTGATGTAGGATTTACTTTTCGTAATATTATTTTGATGAAATCAATTTAAAACTTCAGCAAACTCACTCTCATCACGACGTTGCCGTTAAAGTCACAGACATTTGGAAGGTAATACTTTTAACAACTTTTCGTTATTATAAAATTTTCGTGATTTTTACATGCCTATAATCCTTAAAATAAAACAAGAATGAAAGATTGTTAAAATCCACAGTAAATTTAAAAGACAGAAATTTTTGTTCACGTTTGTATTCGAATGAACTAATTTTCCACTCATTTGTCTTAAACAATGTTTTGATAATTGCAGGGCATGGAGAATGTTTACGAGAAGAAATTGACTCGGGCAATTGGCGTCTCAAATTTCAATTCTGAACAAATAGATCGAATTCAGAGAATGGCCAAAGTACCGATACATAACAACCAGGTGTGTTTTGTTGTCTCGACAAATTCTGACATGTTTTTTAGGTTGAACTCCATCTCTACTTCAATCAAAAAGCACTGAGGGTAAATTTAAATTATATTCAATTCCTATTTTACAATAAAAGATGGTAAATCGAAAAGTAGAATACAGCCTTACTTTTACACATTAAAAATTGCTGGAAATTTAGGCAGCATGCCAGAAACACAACATATCTGTGACTGCATACGCTCCCATTGGATCTCCAGGACGTAAAGACACTCCACTTCCTAACAACTTGTATAATTTATATGCTCATTGTATAATTATCGCCTACTTCAATTTAGCTCGTTCAAATTTGGTGCTGCTCCAAACCCATTGGAAAATGAGGCTGTTTTGCGTCTGGCAAAAAAATACAACAAGACTCCTGCTCAAATTCTTTTGCGACATTTGGTTCAGCATGGAATATCAGTTATTCCAAAAAGCACAAATGAGAAACGAATCGTGGAGAATTCGCAGGTGAGTTATGTAAAACGTGTGCTATGACTCCCGATGATGAGAGCCTATCTAAATTCAGCTGTAGAAAAATTGCAACTATATAGTTATCTCTCCCGATCATTGAGATAGCTGCGATAGATGATGAGCAGAATTGTATATAGAGCGATATCTGCTTCCATGGTTTGATGAGAGCATAAATAGACCCTTTAAAGGGCTGTAATTATATCAGAACCGAATAATAAATTTAATTACTATTCGATATTTCTTTAAATATCGAATATTGGAAAGAGTTGATAGGAAACAAAGTAATATAACTAATAATTAAAAAAATTATACTATTGTATAATTTTATTGTATACAATATATTTTATAGATCTTCGACTTCAATTTGTCCGATGGTGAAATCCAGGAATTAGACAATGCCCCTCAAGCACCACGTATTTTTGCGTTGGAATTGTGAGAACATTCTTTATACTCAACTTAACATCTTATTAACAACATTTTATTTTTAGTTGTATTGGTCATCCCGAAGATCCCATTGCTGATGAACGCGCTCAAAAGTGAAAGTTGTGAATTAAACCTTAAATCACAACATTGGTTGGAAAATTTTTGCTGATTGGATATTTAGTTTGTCTACTTTTGGAAAATTGTATTCTATGTACAAGATTTATTCATAAATTGTTGTCACATTATTTCGAATTCAAGTTCATAATTGGAATACATTTATTGATTTATGGTTTCTGAATAAATATTATAACTGATCATATTATAATGAAGGTCCGTAGCAACATAGGACTGCTACATCATTCACTCTATATACAGGGTTGCGCAATAAAAAGTATTTTGTATGGAAACATTGAAAAGTACGTTTTCAGTGGTAATTCATGAAGTTCGTCTGTTTCCAATTGAAATCTATTTTTGCTTAGATTTCAGATAGTAACAGTTTTTAAGCTCTCAGTACCATTCCGGTCGCATTAATAGACCTAATTGGACATTGTATTAATGAATCAGCAGTACCATTTGTTAGACAACTCTATATGAGAGTTCTGTAAAGTTAGCTGTACATAGTGACAGCACCAGACACAACTTGGCGTCTTAGTGGGAGTAGATTGGTATTATTATTGCCATCTATTGGTGAAGGAGAGCAAAAATTTATAGTAGTCAGAAATTACTCCATGAAGAAAGGTGGGGATAGAAGTATCAGTTGTGTTTGGCATGTGATTTATTTCATATGTAAATATTTTGGGTTATTAACCACATTGGTTTAGACAGGCCGATTTCATATCTACGAAATTATCTGTGGAGATTTCTAAGATCATTTATTCAAATTATTAATTTTCATTGCGAGAAACTGTCTTTTGTATTTTGGTGCAATAAATTAAGCAACAGATATATAAATAGTAAACTTTCGTTTATTTGTCCTTCATCCCACAAAAATTGGTAACCACTTAACTCTCTTGCGATTTGTCACAAAATTTACAGATTATTTTATTGAAAATTTTCACTATTCTGTAATTTCAATATAATTCTTGTTTTATTCAGATTTTAATTTCATCCAGCTTCATTTTAAATCTCAGAGATGACGGCGTCGGAGAGCGACAGCATGGGCTAGTTTGCTATATGCCGCAAATCGTCTCGAAGCCGCAGACTAAAATATGCCGAATTTAAACTAAATTTCCCAAAATATTTCAAACCTGGTATCCAGCGGGGTTACCCTCACCACCAGGTACTTGCTGCTGGGATAGCGGTGGTGAAGCAGAGGCTCCACCTGCATAATCGCCACCGGCTGGTTGGGCTGGCTTGGCTGTTCCTGCTCCAGCTGGTCCCCCTTCATAGGCGTTTGGAGTTGGGCCGGCACCTTCTGATTCTGGAGCACCGCCTTTGCTGCGCTCTGGGCATGGACAGTATTCAGCATCAGCTCCTGAAATATGCGACATTCATTCAAACACTGGAAAAACATAAGTATTTAAGCGCATAACAATGTTAACAA
Organism: Ditylenchus destructor; assembly: GCA_022814885.1. Taxonomy (NCBI): domain Eukaryota; kingdom Metazoa; phylum Nematoda; class Chromadorea; order Rhabditida; family Anguinidae; genus Ditylenchus; species Ditylenchus destructor. The sequence goes on along the minus strand of JAKKPZ010000002.1, from coordinate 5,246,600 downwards.
ATGAAAATTGGAATAAACATTGATTTTTCTCGAGTATAATATGTTATCCTTAGAACTACAATACATTACAGCTATAGAATGCGACTTTTATGTTTTGGATAAAAGTATACCCACAGTAAGAATTACCTATATTTCACATGTTCTAATTGTGATCTGTAATAACTCTAACTTACCGGGTTGACCGCCTGTTCCAGGGAGGCCAGGAACACCAGGCTTACCACGTTCACCTGAAAAATTGATACTCTTGTTTTGGTTCTAGCGGAGACAAAAACAAATAATACCAGAAGCACCAGCAGGTCCCTGATCACCGGGTGGCCCTAGAAGGAAATGAACCTGTTAACAATTTCAACAGAAATGAAATTTTACCAGCTGGAGCATCATCGCCACGTTCTCCAGGTTGACCTTCGTCTCCAACTACAAATTAAGAAATGTATATCATCATTCTTGGTATAATTCTTAGACAGACTTATCCAATTATGGTTGGAATTAAATTAGTTAGAGAATAGAAATCGGCGCTAAAAGAGCGCTATTCAATATTTTATTAGCGCTAGTTGGCTTATTTTATTGTAAGCAGCGGCCTACAGTATGGACCACCTGCACATCGAGTAAAATAAGACAAACAGCGTTCATAAAAATGTGAATAGCTCAGTTTTCAATTTTTTCACTAATTTAATTTCAACCATAATGTATTCTAAGAAATATTGAAAAATTTTGGCAGATCAAAATTGGCAGATCGCAAATTACTTCGGCATAAGAGATCAGACGAAAATGATTAGTGTTTTTTATATCCCAAGTTATTTCTCGCAAATTACGTTTGACAAAAATTGAATAAAAGATGTAAAAAATAAATGTACTTACCCATTCCTGGCATTCCAGTTTCTCCTTTCGGTCCAGGTGGGCCTCTGGAAGGAGAATATTTCATTGGATTGCGTTTTATTTAATTGAATTAAAATTTAACACAAATAAAACGAACTTAGCATATCCAATACCATCCTTAAATTAAAGGTGATTATTCAAGAACATTCTCATTAAAACACTACCTCTCCAGGTGCTCCCTTATCCCCAGTTGGTCCAATGTCTCCTGGGCTAAAATAAAATTTAATACATTTCAAACTCATTTTTAAATTACATTGACACAGTTCCTTAATTTAATAAAGCATATTATTTTTTGTATTTATACATATCTAAGTATATGCAAGTATATACAATATAAATATATCATAAACAAACCTACTCCGAAGGTTTTAATTAGAAAAAATATCTATCGATTTCAGAATAAGTACGAGATTAGTTACTATGTTTCAGGTATGAGAGAAGTATTTCATCCTGACATATAAAGCATGACATTCTACGGTTAACTCAAATGTTACCCCCTTAATCAAATGAGTCATAACTTGATTAAACTGCTTCTCAGCGTTTAATATGAAAAATAACTCACTATCCAGCTTCTCCCTCTGGACCTTCCTAAAATAGTTTTTTGTATAAACGTGACAAGTAAGAAATATATTAGCACTTACTTCTCCTTGCTCTCCGTCCCTGCCGGGTTGACCGGGCGCCTAAATATGCTCTTGTAAATACAAAAAGCTGACGTTTTTCTGAAATTTTGCTTACTCCTTTAGCTCCTTTATCTCCTCTCGGTCCTCGTTTTCCTTTGTAGCCAGGTAGACCTGGTGGTCCAGCAGGGCACGATCCACAGTTGTTGCGCGGAGCTTGGGCTTGAGGGCCTTGGGCTCCAGCCTCATACGGGTTGTCTGAAGCGCCTCCAGCGCCACCGACTGGAGAACCCTCTCCAGGTTTACCAGGTTGACCGTCTTCACCGTCTTCTCCTGAAATTAGTTACAATCTTTTAATGTTATGCAGTAATTTAAATATATTATTAGGCTTAGCTTCTTCACCAACAGACGAGTAACGTATCATAAGGTTTCTTACCAGGGATTCCAGGTGGTCCAGGAGTTCCTTTAGGTCCTGCAGGGCAGTTGTTTGGTTTTGATTCTGCACCAGCGCTTGGCCCGGTTCCCGGGGCGTTATCGTCTAAATCGAGACATGTATTGGCAATGGAATGAATGGAAAACAAAAATATATTCTCACAGTTATTTCGTCCCTAGTTTAGTTAAAATTCAAGAAGCCTTCTTGAAGAAGGCAATATGGTATAAATAATTAAGATTGACTTTTTACTGCATCGCTGTTATATATAATCTCAAGTCCTTACATTGGCGACGCATTCTTCTGGCCGTAGCACGTAACTGGTTTGTCTTTTCGCCCTGTTCCATCAGTTCTTTCCACATTTTGTTCGACAAATCCATATAATTTTGACGTTGTGCAGTCAATTCGCTTTCTAAGTTGGCGACGTCGTTCAGCATTACAGGAACGCCAACCAAAAGTGCTACAAAAGCCAAACCGGCGAAAGACGCGGCTGCCGTTACCGAACTGCGAGTACTCCAATCCATCCTATAGTTGTTTAAGGTCAGAATGTAAAATGTATGGTCGAACATATATGGTACATACTTTTATGTAAGAAAATATTAAAATGAAATTCGCTGATTGATTGTTTGAAATTCGCTTAAAGTATGAAAATATAAACACAAAAATAAAAATAAAAATATAAACACTCGCAATATTTCACCTAAGCTTTAGTTCTTTTAATAGAATCGCCAACAAGCCCGATTAGGTGCTCATATTTATACGCAACATCGGAAGGGGCGCTCGGCTAGAAAATATTTTTGAGTGCTTTTGTTCGGAGGCGGCGCCACAAAATGAACATCTAATTATGTTCCTCTCTCCATCTCTTTGCTATTACTCGTTCACTTTTTCCTTAGGCAGTGCAAATTCCTCCATCTTCTATACAGACAGTAAAGCGTACAGAGTAGTTTTAATGAAAATTGTACGTTCTCTGGGTGTGAAAATCCGGTCGGGCGTCGTGAGGATTTGAGGAAGTTCAGGTGGAGATGGGATTATCTGCGACATTGATCTAATAATGTGGAGGCTAATGGATTTTCACTTTTATCTAGGGTCCGGAATGGTCAATGGAATTTGGTTGTTTTCATAAAAACCAGATGTTTTCTTTGAGGAGAACACTGACAATATTTTGAATTTCGGATATGGAAGAAGAGTGAATTGACCTCATACACGTATTAGGAAGTTCCATCACTTCTGTCCTTTTCATTTCTGTTCGCTCTTTTCTCATTATTATTCTCATTTTTATATGTCATTTTTGCCCATAAATGGCGTTTTTGTCCTAAAATGGCGCTTCAAAAAAGTCACTTTTTAAGTGATACAATTTTTGCGAATAGGGGTTTTAGGAATATTTTTATTCCGAATCTGAAATCAGTTTTTATATCGCGTCATAAAAGGTCGTTTAACAAAGGAAGTGCGAATGTTAGGCATTTTATAACGATTTTTGCCCATTTTGTCAAAAATGGCATTTTTAACGCGATATAAAAAACTGATTGCAGATTCGAAATCAGCGGATCAAAATATCCCTAAATCCCCTATTCGCAGAAAAATGTATCATGTTTGTATAAAATTTTAACATAAATACACCCAAAATGACCATCTTTCTGAAAATAAAAGCGATCTCGCCAAAAAACGTGAGAAAATGAGACAAAAATAAAACGGAGAGAACTTTGGTATAACCCAATAGCAATTATTTGGATTAAACAAAATTTTAATTAGGTATCTTATTTTATTTAGTGTAGTTGCCAAAAAATTATTTAAACTCCATAATCCGAAACATGGATTTATTGTTCCAATTAATTAAATGAAATAACCGTGAAATAGCAACAAAAACAATGAGCATAATATAATATAAAAATTATATATTCATATGTTTTGTATATTCGTGTTTCATAAACACAAGTTGTAAAAACATGTATGAGATAAAAAGTAGATTTTTTCGCTCAATTTTTATACGCCATATGACGAAAAGAAGGAGTTGGCTTCATGGCCGAGTGGTAAAGGGTTTGTTTATGCGTCGCAAGACGAGAGTTCTCTCCTCGTCAGAGACACAGGCGATGAAGAGCCTTACGGTTGGTCCGTGTTTACGACTAGCGAATGAGTTTACAACAACCGTCAGAGCCTGATTATTTTTATTTATTAAATTTTACAGTGACAATAAAGTAAATTAGATCACTCCACTGACAACTTAGTTTGATATGATAAATCAAAAAGTGGTAATTTAAAGGACAAGTTGTGCCGATGGTCTACGAACAAATGACTCAGTAAGCGGGGGAACGACGTTGCGAACTTCCTAAAACGCCGTTATAAACTTATGACAGATAAAGCAAAGTTTGTATAAAATTAACTCTGACTTGCTGTATTCCAAACACGCCAAAATCTTTTGATGTTCTCGATTCACGCCGTCGCGCTGCAAAATTCACACTAACACCCGAATTGGCCGAGCTTCCGCTCCCACATATAAGACTGGGAGTGGTCACAGAGGGCAAGCGTCCTAACTGGTGACTTCTGGAACGAATTATTGCAACTTGTTGGACTAAAGCAAAATTTGAGATTGTAAGTTATAAGTCGACAGAGTTCTTACGAAGCTCACTGAGTCCAGGAACCTAAAATATGCTTCAATTATATCATATTTCCTATGAATGATATGGCTATTGTTATGATATACCCCTTTACTACAGCGCTGTTTCTGTATGTGATCTGTAATCTGTACAGAATAGTCATATCTCGCGATTCAGCCGTTAGCCAGAGGCGAGTGATAGCTCATTTGATAGGTCTCGAAAAGTTAGGACCGGGTCGCGAAAAAAATTTGAAATTTGAGTATTTGAATTCGCGCCAAAACGCAAAAACGTGTTTTTAGGGGTTTTGACCATGGGAAGTGATGTTTTTTATGTTCCCAATCGATTTCTGAGGCGATTCTGGACCACTTTGCTTTTTACACTTTTTGATTTGGCGCATTTTTGAAAAAAGCCACTTTTTGCCCAAAAAATGACATTTTTTGATGCAATGTGCCTACGGGGCTGATTTTTTGCACCCGGGGGTAATCGATCGTGCTGATCACGAATCTGACGTCAGATTCGAGATTTGTTCTCACGAGGTCGTGCTATTCTCACGATGTCTCTCACGAGGTCCGGAAACCCCTTTCGAGCGGCCGAAGGCCGCAAGATTCCGATGACAAAGCCCGGTTCGAGCGGCCGAAGGCCGCGAGGCTCCGCTGACAAAGACGGGTTAGCGGGGGGCGACGGGAAAGCGGGCGGGGACGGGTTAGCGAGGGGGGCGACGGGAAAGCGGGCGAGGACGGGTTAGCGGGGGGGCGACGGGAAAGCGGGCGGGGACGGGTTAGCGAGGGGGGTAGGGAGCGACGGGAAAGAGGGCGGGGACGAGTTAGCGGGGGGACGCTTAATAGAAATTTTTGTCACTGATTACAGATTGCATACTGATGCACACTCCGCGCGCGCGAGCGCGCGGAGCGCGCTCGTTCTAAAATAATGGTTCGTGAAGAAGTATAAATTGTAGGTAGACTGCTAAAAGTTTCCCCTCCTTTGTGAAATGATGAGGGAGATGTTTCCATGAAAGAGATAAATTTTTAAAAAAAGGTAAGAAAGTATAACAGAAGTTTAAAAATTTGCTGATTTTTTGAATTGTTTTGCACTATATATCATGTTTCACGACTCATTTAGGTATGGATCTGACTTACCGCAATGGCTTTTTGATGGGGTTTTGGAAAGCGATTGAAATATGCTGACGTTTGTAAATAAACGCATATTCTGAAATTTCCACATCCTAACTGAGAGAAATATAACATGTAAAATGTGTCTAGTAAACTTACTGAATTGGAAGAAAACTCAATGCAGCAGCCATAAGTGAATATCCTAAATGCCCTCATAAGTAGATCTTCAAAAAGCGTGTTTTACCGTATTTAAAAGAAAAAACTGAAGGTTCTCCTGCTGAATTTGGCTTCATGCGCGGGTACCTGAAATTAGACGGTTGTGTTGATAAATTCGTGAAACATTTTACATTTCATCGTCCACAATACAAATCATTTGAAGCATCCCAATTAGCACGGCTAAGCCTAAACATGAAGGTCTAATTATTTTTGACTAAAGTACATGTAATATTTTAAACCAAAATCAATTTGTTTGAGAAATCATGAATTTTTATGTTAGATAGCATTATAGCTAGCAAGACTACCTCCGAGCACATAAAATATTGCAGAGCAGAGTGTTTTGCTGCTCTTTTTCCAATAGCCCACAAATGAGAGCATAAAAGCGAATCCGGTAAGAAGTGTGCCTGCCAGATGGAGAACAGTGGGAATGGTCAATCGAACCAAAATTGCGTTTGTAGCGAAACTAAAGTCGCTCAAATCTTTCCCAGTATATATTGAATTCTCCACGCATATTTCAGGATTTTCCATATGAACTGGTTCATCTTCGATTATACCCAAGGCGCTCAAATTTGCGGTCAAAGTTCGACACATTTGAAAATAGCCTGCGTTATATGTGAATTGTACTTCCTAAAAGTTTGTTAGTTTTTATTTGACTGCTAGAGTGGTTGCTCAGTAGAAACCGACACCCTTAAAACTGCCGCCAAAACATGAGCAGCAAAATCGTAAACAAGCCACGGCTTGTTTACGATTTCGAAAGGGAACCGAAATCAGGCAGTTTGAAGGCTATCGGTTTATACTGAGCAACCAATCTATATTGTAGCACATAATTTGCATGAATTAATTTCATACATACATTCATTTTATGAATTCACAAGCTTGATATATGATTATACATTTTAAGTAAAATAGCTGTCAGTTATAATTTTTGTTTCACTAAACCAAGTTTTGAAGTTTTTGTAAAAATAGTATTCATTGTTGCTATTAACAAACGCGATAAAAATTTCTTTGACATTTGTACGGCTTTGGGGTATTTCCATAGTGAGTGAAAAATGATATGAATTTCACTTTACAAACATCGAAATAAAATATACCACGGGATCGCCCTTTTCATCAATCATATTGATAGGATGTGGTTCTGTAATATGAACCCAGTCGAGTAGAAACATAGGAATCCCCTGCAAGCACAAAGTGATTAATCCTATTGTGGCACTGCTGGCCCATATGGAATTCTCTGTGCACCTCGTGTTGATGATCCACTAAAAGTAAAAAGTTTAAGTAAGCTATCAAGACTCAAATATGATGAAATTATCATCCCCCCAGTAAGCTAAAGCGGTCACTCCGTGACCTGGAAAATTCAAATTTGAATTCCCGCCTTTTGGCATTCTGTATTTTTTGGTGTCCGTCACGGTTTTTTCAGGAGGGACATTCTATATAGTGCTTATTTCAGACTGAGTCTGAGTCTCAGACTGAGTCTTAGACAAAATTTTAGACAAAATTTAGCTAAAATGTACCTAATTTTCGTGTCCATCACGGTTTTTTCAGGAGGGCCATTCTATCCAGTGCTTATTTTTGGTGTCCGTCACGGTTTTTTCAGGAGGGCCATTCTATCCAGTGCTTATTTTTGGTGTCCGTCACGGTTTTTTCAGGAGGGCCATTCCATCCAGTGCTTAATTTTCGTGTCCGTCACGGTTTTTTCAGGAGGGCTATTCTATCCAGTGCTTAATTTTCGTGTCTGTCCCTTATCTGTTATCTTATCTTTTTGTTGACGAGGGCATACTGATACACCCTGGAGTCCTGTGGTCGGGCGCGGAGCGCCCGACCCTCCCCCTTGGAATGTGAGGGAACTTAGATCACAAAAGGGTATAACCCAATCCTGCCCCAAACATTACAAGCCACCGCAGGTGGCGAGCCAGTCCTGTGGTCGGGCGCGGAGCGCCCGACCCTCTCCCTTGGAATGTGAGGGAACTTAGAACATCTACTCCCGAACAACCCCTACTCCCGAACAACCCAATCTGACCGCTGATACAGACGAGGGCATACTGATGGCGGTGCGCGAAGCGATGACGAACCCAATCTCCCGCTGTGCACGCTAACCGCTTCCTAGCGAAGTGAGGGCCGCGAAGCGGCCCCACTTCGCTAGTTCAATTGTATTTTTAATTCGCTAGCTACAGCTCCCTGATGGAACCCCCTCTGTAGCGTAGTTTGAAATGGAACTACTGGTATTCTGTTAGAAGAAATACGGAACGTGAAAGGGAGATCTGATATTTTTAAATTTTTAGTGCTTTAATTATAGACTCATAAATTGGTCATCCTAGACACTGAAATTTTATTTGCAAGGCTCCGAAAATTTATAACTTCAAATGCAAAATAAACTTTTATGAATCGCACGCGCCATTTCTTTTTGCCGCTTGTTTTTCTCGGTTCTTCAGCATAATAAGTCCTTTTGAAAGCGGGCTTTGAGTACTTCTGAAGTGGCATATGACTTCTTTCTGCTGTCCATTCGTCCGTTGAAAGGCGTGGCCTAAAACAAAATCGAATTTGCATATAAAATCTGAAATATATTTTTTCAAATAGAAACCTTTCCATGAAAACTTCGGGAGACTGCAGCACCGAAAAAGGAAGATGAGACCTGAAGAGGAAAATGATTAAATAGACCATTGAGCGAATAAACTGACTTGTAAGAGCCCCGAATGGAATTAGCCCTTTGGAGCGCCATTTTGCGGCAGGCCGAGGATAATTCAGAATGCAATTGAGTAGCGTAATATAATTTTAGTGCTAATAAATGCGATCAACAAGACATTATTAATATTTTTACCGGACTATTCGTATTGAGGCAGAAGCTAGTATGGATATTTATGTGCCAGGAAAATCTCACGAAACGTCAAAGTCAATTAATAAGGTTGGAAGGCCAAGAATTTCTGAGAGACTTTCATTTGTTTGGTTCACTCAAGTAAGCAATAATAAACTTTTACGTAATTTTTACAGTTACGAAATTTAAATTAAAAATTTGAAAGGCTTAATTAAAAAGGTTTTATTGATACGATTGTATGACAAAAATTTTCAATACTGGCATATTATTCCCATATTCACGGGAATAGAAATAAGAGCAAAAAATTAGTAAGTGAATTTTTACTTTCAAACTCTTTAAAATTGTCATAAATTAATTACAATAGTATAGTGAGTGATGTTGAACTGAGTTCAGTATCTCTCTCAGACTTGATCTGCATTCTAGATTTGTCGTGTCGTCGTTCCAATTATGAAATTTGTAAATAAAATTGGTATTGTTTGCTCAAAGTTCTAGGTGGGCAACTTCACCATTGCAGTATTTTCGAAATCTGATTGAATTTACAACAGTCAAACCTCTTTATAACGGCGGCCTCGGTACCGAGCAAAATCACCGTTATATAGGGAGGCCATTAAAGAAATATTTGCCATATCGCCGTTATAGAGAATGCTTTGCCATAGAGTGATAATCATTATTCCACAACAAAAATGTCACAACTTTTGAAAGAAATCACTGGTTTTTTCTATGTTCACTTTTTATGCAATTCTTGTTGACGATGATATCTTCTAACCAATCGGTGTGCTTGAGAATTGCTGGATCTGTTTAGTTGATTTGGACATCATGCTGAACAATTTTTATTAATGATACCAATATCATAAAAATTTGTCAATGTAACGTAACGCAAGCAACAATTTTTGTTCAAAATATTTGAATCGCAAATAGACTCCAAAATATTTGTGAAATTTGTCGGAAATTACTGAAAAATTTTCCGTGATTTTAGAAAAATTCCTTGAAATATGTCGAAATATTTGAATAGCCGTTATAGAGAGAATCAGTTACAAGGCATGTCCCAAAATAAATCGAGACTATATCCCGTACAAATCAATTAATCAAAATTCGGGATCGGACAATCGCCGTTATTATCGACATTTCGCAAGTGGTCCATTTGTTAATAAGGTGTTTGAATAGCCGCATTTTATTTGACTTGACTTCCACAGAATGGAAGTCGAGATCTCGCGCAAGTGCGCATCTCGAGGGAAGGTCCCAAGGCAAAAATTGCTTGCTGAAACGCAATTTTGCTCTTGGGACCCACGCGCGAAACGCGCAGCAGCGCGAGATTTCGACCTCCAGAAATTGCAATTCAAAATGCGGCAATTCAAACACCTTATTAACAAATGAACCACTTGCAAAATGTCGATAATATATAGAGTGCCCTTATACTGTAGCAGTAAATTATGTTTCCAGTTTTGGAATCTATGTATCTCAAATATAGTGTTTAACCAAAAGCGCCGTCAACAAAAATGTATCGTATTGACGAGGTTCTGATATATGCATTTGAAGCCGAGCTTGCATACGTGGGCTTCTGTACGCTAAAGCGAGTCCTCCGCAAGCGGTGGGCTGAACACTAAAAGAAGATTAGCTCTGACAACTACCAATTTTTTACGAAGCTGATGAACAGTTAACGCAAAACTCTTTTATCCTTAACGCTTTAAGTAAATTGTGAGAACTTATTATTCATGTCTGAAAAGCTAGGGATGACTTGTTCAAGTTCTTGTTGTTTCAATTTCAACCGCAGGAGTTAGAGTCGTATTTAAAAGATGAGACGCTTGTTTGCGTAAACAAGCGTCTCATCTTTTAAATACGACTCAAACTCCTGCAGCTGAAATTGAAACAAATCAGTGCAAACACTCTCTCATGAGCTGAACAAGTCATCCCTAGCGGTAAATGGACAGTTCCGCCCATTAGAGAGGGGCGGAACTGGGGTGCAGTCATCTCTAGTTTTTCAACCAAGAATAATAAGCAATAACCGAATTTAAGGAATAAACCGGTCCAAGATGTAAATTTTGTTAACTATATTCAAAAGTATAAAAATATGCAATGATATTGCATATATGGATCTGATACGAATTTAATAAAATCTTTACGATACCTGTTACAAAATAAAATGCCTTATATACAGATGACGAGTTGTTTAAGCCTAAGCCTAAGCTGACTTATGATCTTAAACATTGAACACACGCATCAGCCTAATGCCGAATAAAAAATCAAATTCATAAAAACCATATTGGGCGAAATTTTAGCTTCGTAGATCGTCAAATAACACTTTTGCTAATCATGCGGCACTAATTGTGCTTCACTGTGTATACGTCTGGGCATTTTGACCTACTACTGCTGCTTTCAACTTTTACAACTCTTCCACATATCAAAATGCTGAAGATAAAGCCATTTTGATATTTTAAAATTGCTTTTACGAATCAAAACATTGCGAGCGACTTTTATATAATAAAAAAATAAATGCTATCTAATATCGATAATCACATTCACCGATATAATTCATTGACATTATGGAGCCGCCTTTATAAAAGGATGCGCCTTTTTGCCCAATGATGACCAATGTTTGCCTTTCCCGAAATAAATACCTCTGAAAATATATATCATGACCGCTGTTCAGAACGCAGCCAATTCTCCGAATTATTTTATATCGTTTGGCAGCAATCCATACACACAAATTTGCTATTACAAGGGTCGACTGAGCAATATGGTAATTTCCTGGCGGTCTCCGAAAGAGATATTCGAAATTTCTGCAAACGGGTTTGCGTTTATATGCGCTTACGGATAAAACTAATATTGTGAGAAAACTCAACAAATGAATAGCACACATTTTATTTCATGGTTTAAATGGCTTCTAAGTTTCTATATCAATTTTTTTTACATAAAGGACATTTGTGTATTATGTTGCGTTACGTATACAAAAATACCATTGAGCTAGTAATATTTGAGATTGAGTATCCAAAATCATTCCGGATATCATTAAAATCAGGCATGGTAGCGCGGGAAAACCAAATTTGAATTCAATAATTTTTTTCTCAATTTTTTGTCATGCTCGGCTCTTTTCTGATTGTTCCTACCCCACCGGACCGGGGTACAATCTATCGATTGGCGCTATCAAAATAGGGTATATCGCCACAAAAAATGGGCGGTTTACCTTATTTTTCCGTTATTTCGCAACACCTATTGTGAAATAGTGAAAAAATAGGGTAAATCACCCATTTTTTGTGGCGATATACCCTATTTTGATAGCGGCAATCGATAGATCGTACCTCGGTCCGGTGGGGTAGGAACAATCAGAAAAGAGCCGAACATGGTAAAAAATTGAGAAAAAAATTATTGAATTCAAATTTGGTTTTCCCGCGCTACCATGCCTGATTAAAATTAGATTTTTGGTCTCACTAAATTATCAGTATATTCTAACATTCAGTGATTTAATGAAGTCAAAAGTGAAGTTCTAGTTAACATAGAAGGTTGTTTTATGGAAGTAAAATTTATGAGAAACATAGGTACGAACTTTTTATAATTACGACATTATTACTTTAGGTATATTCGTGCTCTAATTCGTAGACCGGAAATATTCTTTTTGGGTTACGTGTTAATTACATTTCTCCTATCCAGTTATGCGTTATATTTTCACATGCGAGATTTCTCTACGAATACAAGAGAGGTTCCGTTTTAATTAAAGTATTCTTAAATAAATTCTTAGATAAATAAATAATTAAGGCTAATAAGCATCTAAATTCTTTTGTTGTACAAATCTCCATGATACCTAGACGAATTATGAAATTTTGTCAAATGAAACTGTTAATTAATTCTTCCCGTACTTCAATAATTGTTTCAGGGATTTGAGGCCCGAGGCACTGAGTTATCCGAATCGATACTCGCAGTGGAACAGCTTCGAGAAATTGCTGCTAGGCCACGAGATATATTTCGAGGAATAACTCCGGGCAGTTATAACAGTTATAACAGTGATATATCTCGTGCTAAGAGACATAGTTTCCACGACAATAACGAGAGCAGCCATCATATAATATCTAATACTATTGAAATCAAAGGCTTATACATTACTGAAAACCCCAAAGAAACTACTACTCAGTTCGTCGTAGACTATGATGATTACGGATTGGCAAGACACCCACTTGGCATCGAGGATGTTACAAATCCATGCACACAATATTATGCCCTGCCAAAATTTATTGGGTACGACAAGATTTGGCAACTTTCACAGGCCGTTTTTGAAGTGGAATCATTCGACAGTGTAAGTGGATAAGATTGTTATGTAAGTAAGTGATGGCTCTGTTATTCACTCTCAAAACTTTATTAAACTTTGACGTCAATGTTTTTCTAGAGCACCATTTTATGGTATAGATTAAACTTTTTCTACAGTACCAAGAGCACACGTTATCAATCCTAATTTTATCTAAGTTTAGAGGGAATAAAAATGAACCATCTTTTCTACGAAAGTTTATGCATACAAGACGTTTGAATTAAAATATGTCTTGGAATATTATGTGCTAGCTGTGGTGCTGATCAGGGCTGGGAGATCGGATCGGAAATATCGGGTTTTTTGAGGATCGGATCGGATCGGTTTTTTTGGCCTTTTTGAACCGATCCAAGCACCCCTAAGAATGCACTCGGCCGGGGAATTCAAATTTAAATTCCCGCCGGCCGTGCCCGATAGAGCGCGGCCGGGAAAAATTTTAGAAAATTTTAATGAATCACCATTCCAAAATTACAAAATTTTCGCCTGCGGCGCTATTTGGTTACCATTTCTCCTGCAATAATTTTGATTATTTTTATATGAAAATCGCGAAAAATCGAATAATTTTTGTACCAAACCGGGAAAAATTGAAAAATTTTCGCCTGCGGCGCTGTTTTTTCGTTCTTTCTCCATTGGTTTTCGACAGTGATTGTCGTTTTTAGAAACTAACGGTACTGATTTTGAGCTTAAAACGCCAAAAATTGAAGGTTTTTATATGAAATTCGCCAAAAAATTGAAAAATTTTCGCCTGCGGCGCTATTTATTCCTGTTATTTAAAAATTAGGTAATAGTAAACAAATTCATAAAAAACATAAATTTTGGCATATTTTATCAAAAAATTGCAAATTTGTCCCACTTTTGGGCATAAATAGCAAACTTAGATGATTTGGGAAAAATTTTGAAAAACAGCCAAATTTGGTGAAAAATTTTGGATCGGATCGGATCGGAAATATCGGGTTTTTGGGGATCGGATCGGATGGGGTTGGCGGTCACCAGGTATCGGATCGGATCGGACCCGCGATCAAAGTTCCCAGCCCTGGTGCTGATGCCTTCGGCATCAGGACACCTTAGGTTGTTCGCATGTAACTTTGTCAGTGAGGCTCGCGGCCTTCGGCTGCTCGAAGCGTCGATTTGTGATGCCTAAGTATGACTCACAGAAATAAGTACCCCTAAGAATGACCTTCCAAATTTTGGACATAAGTGTGATTTACAGAAATAAGCACTCCTAAGAATGACCTTCAAAATTTGTGACTGACTGACACACTTTAGCCGCATATTACAAAAGACATTCATATTCGTAGAGTGTTACTAAATTTTCTTTTGTGCCCATTATTGAATAAAGACAGTTTAGCTATTCAATTTGGACACCATGAAGCAACTTTGCGAAATGGACGATATAATACGCCAAGTGACAACGCTCACTGAATTCAAAGCGCAATCAAAGTTACCATATTCTTTTAATCTGCCATACTACGTGATGTGTAACTATGACCATCAAGAAAGTAACTGCAGCAGTTTGACTCAAGAAAAGTATGACTTACAGTTTCTATGGTTGCGGTTATAAGATTATAGTTGTAGTATTAAATCTTTCAGCATCAACTCATTCCGTTCACAACTCATGTTTTGTCTTCACTTTCCAAATGTCGAACGTTGCAAGCGAAATGAAAATTTTATCGATCAACTTCGCAACTACATATTCCAGAAATTAGAAAATGGTGCGATTCCTCAAGGGAAGGTTTATGTCGGCGCCATTTTAAAAGTACGTACCTTGTAGAGCTTAAAAATTTTGTAACGAAATTTATCGGAAAGTCATGTAAAAGTAATTGTATACAATTTAAATTTGTTTCTTTCGAAACTAATGATTAAAAGTCCAATTCTTATTTGATGCCAGAAGTTAATTTCTTATCGATAGTCTTTGTAGAATAAAAACTAAGATGTTTCGGTGAATATTAAACCCTACATAAACCGCTTCTCCGTCATCGAGTCGGCATTTTAGGTAGAACAAGCAGGTTTTTATGGCGGTCAAAATTATTATGAGTTCTACGACGCACTGGTGACTACATTCCAGAAAATTTATTCGTCAGGATCAAAACTAAAATTAAGTGGAATTCAATGCGGCTACGCACGCGATATGTTTTTTCAAAAACTTTTGATACCAGAAACTGTGGGAGGAGCCGTGGCTGTCGCTGTGGTTGCAATAATTATTTGGTGCTATTGCCTTAGCGTAATTCTTACCTTCATTATTACCTTAGGGATGATCTTGTCGGTAACTGCTGCTTTTTTCTTCTATTCGGTAAGTAGTTTGATTAAATATGCTGCAAGATATTTTGGCAGATCTACAGTAGGATGACGTGCATCATTTCTTCAGATTTGTTGAATTCTTGGAGAATATAATTCTTTTGAGCAATAAAGCAGTTTTTGAAATAAAACACATAATTTAAACTTTGGAAATGGTCTGGAAAATCCGATGAGAAAATTAAATGATATTTTAGGTAGTGTTTGGCATAAATTTCTTCCCTTTCATAAATTTGCTCGTAATTGTAATCGCGGTAGCGATTGGAGCCGACGATGCATTTATATTGATATACCAGTATAGGAAAACTAAAAAGGTGGGTCAGACTAACATTTATACCGTACTCGGTAATTTAAAGTATTAACATGTTTTTGTCCAATAATCTAAAAGTATAAAGATATGGAATTATTCACAAAATTTAATGCCGTTTAGAAAATATTCCATAGGACCACCCAGCGGCTACGCCGCATGGCGGCGCCCATGATCATCCACGGGGGGGGTAAAGGGGGTCGTAGGGGGCCACAGGGGGTCGTCTGGGGGCTGAAAATGGTACCAATCGTCTTCTCTCGTCGAGACGAAGCGATTGACGTATCACACGCCGAAATCCGAGTGGGGCGTGAAAAGTTGCATTTTCTGGCCCCGGGGGGTAAAGGGGGCCACAGGGGGATCGCCGCAAAAAAATTTTTGCAGATTCGTTCTTAGAATTCTAAGGGGAGCATTTTGACGTATCGTGCGTCCAGAAAGGAGCTGATCCCGAAAAGTTTCCTTTGTAGCGCAAAAAGTGGCATTTTTGGCACTTTTTTGGCCAAAAAAGCCACTTTTTGAGATCGCCGCAAAAAAATTTTTGCAGATTCGTTCTTAGAATTCTAAGGGGAGCATTTTGACGTATCATGCGTCCAGAAAGGAGCTGATCCCGAAAAGTTTCCTTTGTAGCGCAAAAAGTGCCATTTTTGGCACGTTTTTGGCCAAAAAAGCCACTTTTTGAGATCGCCGCAAAAAATTTTTGCAGATTCGTTCTTAGAATTCTACGGGGAGCATTTTGACGTATCGTGCGTCCAGAAAGGAGCTGATCCCGAAAAGTTTCCTTTGTAGCGCAAAAAGTGCCATTTTTGGCACGTTTTTGGCCAAAAAAGCCACTTTTTGAGATCGCCGCAAAAAATTTTTGCAGATTCGTTCTTAGAATTCTAAGGGGAGCATTTTGACGTATCGTGCGTCCAGAAAGGAGCTGATCCCGAAAAGTTTCCTTTGTAGCGCAAAAAGTGCCATTTTTGGCACGTTTTTGGCCAAAAAAGCCACTTTTTGAGATCGCCGCAAAAAAATTTTTGCAGATTCGTTCTTAGAATTCTACGGGGAGCATTTTGACGTATCGTGCGTCCAGAAAGGAGCTGATCCCGAAAAGTTTCCTTTGTAGCGCAAAAAGTGCCATTTTTGGCACGTTTTTGGCCAAAAAAGCCACTTTTTGAGATCGCCGCAAAAAAATTTTTGCAGATTCGTTCTTAGAATTCTAAGGGGAGCATTTTGACGTATCATGCGTCCAGAAAGGAGCTGATCCCGAAAAGTTTCCTTTGTAAAAACCCTCCAAAAACTGAAAAAATGGCGTTTTCTCGACTTTCGTGGCGGGACCACCCCAATTCTGACATTGATAACCCCCCCTAAAATCATGGGTTTTTGGGTGGTACTCGCGAGTTTGGGGTCCGGGACCCCCAAAAAGTGGGTTATTCTGCTGGGGGGGGGACGGAAACACACCTATCAACTTAGAGGGACCCGATTATCTAATATGGTCATTACTTTTTATAGGAAATGGAAGATGCTTTGGCGAAAGCGTTAAACATAGACTTGGACTATTCAATGCCAACTGAGCCCGTGGACAAAATAACAAAATCGTCATACATATTTGGCTTGAAAGCTCATGTGAACCGAACAGTATGTGAAACAGTTATGGGAATTTTAGTAATTCACAGAATTATTAGAAGTACGAAGATATTTCTACAAAATCCATGGAGTCGGCTCTTAGACACGCCGCCGGTGCAATGTTCATTACATCGATTACAACCGCGGTTGCTTTCCTGACAAATTGTTTCTCACCTGTTATTGTCTTAAGGTTATTTACACCTTTATTTTAACACAATGCAACTTATCAGAAATTTAAACCTTTTTAAAGTTTCGAACCTGTTATCTTTTTAATTGTAGATGCTTTGGAGCATTTGCCAGTCTCACGGTCACCGCAAATTATATTTTTGTCGTAAGCGCATTACCTGCCGCTATCCTAGCGTTAGATCGCTATATCCCGCAGTCAAGCCGACCGCTAGAAGGAACATCGATATCCGCAACAATCGATTCAGTCAAGAACTATGCTTTTTTTCGAATTCCTTATATTATCAACAAATGTCGCTGCCTTATAAATACGATGTCAGTGCTTTTAGTAGTTTTATTTTCATACGCAATAATGTTTACGCCTGGTATTCGGATGCCCGAGAAAAACCCTCTGCAGCTGTTACGATCTTCACATCCATTTGAGTGGTTTGAGGAAAATGCGCCGTTGTATTTCAACTTCAAGGCACACCAAAATGATAGAATAAACGTTTACGTGATATGGGGAGTTGAAAAAGTGTCGTAAGTATCTTCAATCTTGCTAATAGGAAGACTACAAAATCATTGTTAAATCTTACAATCAGGGTGAATCCTTAATTTCAGAGATGCCGGAACTTTTGATCCAACCGACAAAGGCACATTCCGTCAAGACGAATATTTCAAATTGCGCAATCTGAACGATTTTGAGACTATGGAGCGCATACTCGACAAAATTGTTCAGTCTGATTTCGTGGAATCATCTCTTCACAACAGCACTACATGGCTCTCGGGCTTTCTTGAATGGGCAAAAAGTAGAAGAATGACAGAATATTGTGTCCTCAACAACAATACGAAGGTACTATTAGCCACATGGGGCACGCATCACGTTTGAATTCGCGGGTTGTTAGAGCAGTAATATAGGTGCGATAAGCATTTAGCATCCAGCAATCAATTGATTACAATTTTTATTATTGATTTGAAAAGGAAATAATTGTACTCAGTTAAATTATTTTCCATTTCAGGAATATGCCACTTCACATTGTCTGCTGAAATATATCCGCAAGACGAATAGCATA
Organism: Ditylenchus destructor; assembly: GCA_022814885.1. Classification (NCBI taxonomy): domain Eukaryota; kingdom Metazoa; phylum Nematoda; class Chromadorea; order Rhabditida; family Anguinidae; genus Ditylenchus; species Ditylenchus destructor. The sequence goes on along the minus strand of JAKKPZ010000002.1, from coordinate 5,228,225 downwards.
AACGTTTTTCCTGACGATATTACAACTACTGTGAAAGATTCCCCAATTTTTCAACGCAAAAATAACAGCACGATTTTGCTTGGATATTTTCTTGCAGCACCGACCGTTTATGAGCATTCAACGATTTATTCAGAATTGAAGATTCTTATAAGCAAGCTGAGGGGAATCGAGAGTGAAATCCATTCGGAATCCAATATTTCAAATAGTAAGACCCTTTTGTAAATAAAACCTGAACATTTTGATAATTTTAAACAAGAGAGGCTAAAGTGAAAATAACAATTGTGAATGTTAGGCAAATATTAAAAAATTGATACAAAAATTAGTTTACGATATTTTGGTCATTTTTCATCAGAAAGAATGAAATATGCGGTAAAAAGGCAGTAAAGGAGGAGAGGTGAACTACCTTTAACCTGTACGAGACCACTGCTTTTTTACCTCTTAGGGGCAATTTTTCTTAAGCAATCACCTCCATATGCTGTTCCGACCAAAGTGTTTGCCTCAACACTTGATCTACAATTCTATACAAAAAAATTTGGTTATATACCACAAAAAATTTCGATTTTTCAGGACTATGCGGTGGATTTAAAATATCATAAATTCAATTTAAATATAAAATAACCATGCAATTGCTTGCTATCATTGTTTTATAAAACGTATTTCAGATTTGAAAAACTTTTTGATAGTTCCAACAGACAAGTTCAATTTCCTAGCCAGGCTTTATGACCTCCTCGATTCTGTTTTTTGCGGAACTCCTATTTCAGTACTCAGCTCATTGGCAGTTTGTGCCGTTGTTATTGTGCTGATGACGAAAGCCTTAGTTTTAAGCATAGCAGCCGTACTCAACATAGCTTTAACTATTTTGGGCGTCATAGCTTCAATTTCGTGGCTCGGTAGGTTTAACTTTTAATAAACGTGAACTTGTCCAAATAATTCACTTTTTATTGTTAATACACAATCATTTCCTAAAATGAATGCTTCAACCAATTTCTCTGCAACTCTCATCACTTCCACCACACAGGAACTGTCAAGACGAGACACAATTCCCAATACTCAGTTATGCCTAACATTTTAGCTATTTGTGAAAATTCCAAATATACAATCAACTAAAAATGCGTTAGTTCAGCTTAATCAACTGTGTCAAAAAAGTGTTGCGTTAATTAAAAATGAAAAATTTTTAATTTTATTGAAATTACTAAAAATAACAAATTTTTACTTTATAATCAGGAAGTTTCTTAATAAAGTTTCCAGGGTGGACAATAAACGTTCTGGAAGCTACCATAATTGTTGTAAATATTGGAATGAGCTTTGATTATACACTGCATGTGGCAGTCGCCTACAAAAGTGCACCTAGTGTGGTAAACACGGAGAAATTAACGTAAGTTTCCAATTATAAATAGTTAATACGTCTTATATTCATACTCCCATAATCTTAGTTTATTTAAACTCAAAAAGCATAACGAATGTGTGTAAATATAAAAAGAAAAATGCATACTTAAGTGTTACACTATGGTACGTAGCGATTATTACGGTATTATAATTATACTACACGAATTACTACAATATGTACTATACGACTACACGAAATCCGATGAGCTTGTCAAATTCCATAGAGGACCTAATTTTTTCGCCGCAAATTTTAATTCGAGCCAAATTTTCGAACCTATGAAAATCAACATTTTTGATCAAATTAAAAAAGTAATATTTTCCCGTTTTTAGGGGCCCAAATGAGCTCTGTATACTAAAGGTCAGCAAAATTCCATGGTCGGGCAATGAAGGGTTAATATTAGCATTCATATAACAATGAAGTATAGATATGTTCTTATGCACAAATTTCAGATATGCGTTCAAATCAGTAGGAGTTCCAATATTTTTGGCCGCATCAACCAACATTGGTGCCGGATTAGTTCTCTTGACTTCGTCAACTCAACCTTTCTTCGAAATTGGTGTATTTTTGCTGTTACTAGCGGGTATTAGTTATATCACGTCAGCTATAACGTTTCCGGCCATGTTATTCTCTTTGGAAAATGTAATGAGAAAATGTTTTGTATAAATAAACAATGATTTCCCCCAAAATATTGTATAAATACGAGCAGTTAGCAGTTAAATAAACTGACCTTAACTACCAGATAGTTATGATTTTGTTCTTTATTTTCCCCTATTCTCTGCGTTTTTTAGTCATGAATACCATAAAGGATAAGGCTCATATTAGATAGAGACGTTTTCATTCGGTAATTTGGCTCCTATAGTTTGATACATTTATTTATTATTACTTCTCTGCGAGATTATTTTTAAAACGTCTACGAGCATTAATTCATCACATTACAAATCAATACATGATTTCCTAAATATCGTCCATTCACCAAAATTTAAAGGAATTGCTTATCGCGAAAACATTTGTCTTGCTTGTTTACTTTTCTTCTTTACACAAGGTCAGTTATGCTGTGCGTTCTGCGTCTTTCTATATTTTGTATTATATTTACAACAATACCGAAAGATAATATGGCTCAAAGTGCTGATTCCGTTCCAGATGGGTTTGTCTTCGTTAGAGACATAGAGCCAAGCATTATTGAATCCCTGAGATACGCCACAAATGAAAATTTTATCGGATATCCGTTACTTGGCTATAAACCTGACTCTTCCGCTATTCTCACTAAAAAGGCTGCAGAGAATTTAGCGAAAGTTCAAAAGTATTTGCTTGAGAAAGGATATTCTCTTGTAATTTATGATGCATACAGACCGGATAAAACGGTGAAACAGTTCGGTGAATGGGTTAGAAATGAACAGACTTCTGGAGAGCAGTCGAAATATTATCCTTTTTTGCAAAAATCAGATCTGATGACAAAAGGATATTTATCATCAACGTCGGGTCACAGTCGCGGAAGTACTGTCGATTTGACAATAATTGAGCTGGGAAAAGCTGTGAAGCCTGTTGAGCCGCAGGAGCGCCAGCTAGCTGACGGAAGAGTTATTTTATACTTAGGTAATAATTTTTACTCCTAATTAAATGAAAGGAATGGGTGATTTTAATGAGAATAAGTCTAACAAGTTTTTTGCCCTAATTCTAAACAGCAAGATATCTATGTTATAAGTTGAGTCTACCCTTTAACTGTCTTTAACAAAAATCACCACTCATGTAGGGGAAGAGAGAGAGGATAGAGAAAGATTTAATTTTTACCTAATAACATGTGTTTTACTATAGAACGATGTAGCAGGTTTAGTACCTCACATAGTCTCGAACATAACTAGGCATGACATTTTAAGTTGAGATAAAAGAGTGCACGGAATTTTATTCCGTAATAAAATAATATGTCATTATTAATAATAATTAAAATAACATGTAGTCCAATGAACACCGATTTCAGATGATGGCACTGTGGATATGGGCTCTAGCTTCGATTTATTCGATGAGGTCTCACACAAAACTTCTGCCCTTATTAAGCAAGAGCAGCAAAGTATGAGAAAGCTTTTGCAAGACACTATGGAAGTGAAAGGATTTGTTGTTTATGAGAAGGAATGGTGGCATTTTACACTGAAGAATGAACCCTTTCCTGACACTTATTTTAACTTCAACGTCGAATCAAGGCAGCATAAATAAAACCTGTTATTGTCCTTAGAAAAGCCGCTGATGTGGAGCCAGAGCTGTCACAAACTTAATTGAGGCTATAAATAACTTTATCTACACCGAGTATAATAGAAAAAGGTGGATTTAGAGATATAATAAAACATTTTTATAATTCGTTCAATAACGTTTACATAATTTATATACATTTGCGAATATGGTATACTGAGCTTTGTTTTTGAAACACAGAACTACGAGTAGCTTAATTAAAGATGATGTAACATTATCAATGTACAACAGAGAAGCACGGAATGTTTTGTAGGCAAAGGGAAGCAGACAATCAATAATATATTGTTGCTCGTTCATATCGATGTGGTTTTATTCGTTGTACTTTTTACTTTACGCATACTCTATGAACTATTCTAACAGATACGTATTATAATTAACGTTACATTCAATGATAGCATATCATTACCACCTTAAATTTCTTATCACTCAGCTTCAACCTACAATAACAAAACTTTAAATTGGTCTAATATTTACTTTTTGTATAAAAGTGAGATGCTTTTATAACATACCTCTGGGGCTTCAAATACAGGGAATAAAGTACACCGTGTTTGATAGTACGGTATCCGTGTTTGATAATTCAAGGAATTAGTTTCAAAGGTCAATCAAAATTTAGATTATGCGAAACGTAGTGATGAGTTTGCTAATAATTAAGCTTGAGTGGAGTCGCTTGGAAGGGAAAATTTTCCGTTTTGGACATGTTTTCTAGATTTTTGAACGGATGAAACAAAGAACGGATAAAATATTACGTAATGTATTATATGTACATAGTATAACTTAAATCTATCTTTAATAGGTCGAGATATCTTAAGAATAATAGTATCCTAACTTTAGATATAAAAAGTTTTGACAAAAGATAGATCTCAAGGTCTAGAAAATACCTAAGTCTTAAGTAAGGTATGCTTATATATTGCGAAAGAAAATGTACTAAGTAAAATACACAAACCAATTGATAAACCATAATGGAAAATCAATGTTTAGGTATGTCTCAATATTTGGCGCACGTGGCTTTGGTTGTAGCGGACTATGATGAAGCAATTGCGTTTTATACAAAGAAGCTCAACTTCACTCTTGTTGAAGACACAGCGTTGGGCTCAGATGGAAAACGATGGGTTTTAGTGGCACCACCTGGAGGAGCAAAGAAAAATGGATGTTGTCTGTTGTTAGCTAAGGCTGTTACCGATGAGCAGAAAAGTCGTATAGGCAATCAAACAGGAGGAAGAGTTTTCATGTTTCTCCACACAGATGATTTTCAGGTTCGTTTTTAACAGCAGATTGCTTTAATCAAAAATTTTTATGTTGCGAAATTTTGGCATTAAATCCAATGAACTCAAATCCGATAAATCATTGTAATAAAGCGGGATTCCTGAAAATAAGCTACTTACTAATAATATTTTTTAATTCATGGGAATTATCGTGGAATATATCTGCACGCATATTTTGTCTGACATATAATCAGGAATAAGTAATAGTTGTAGCTTTAAAGCGCACTTACCGAACGAATAGATATTTTATCAAAATTGTTTTAGAAAATTGAGTGCAGTAACTTACTAATTGTTGTCTAATAATGATTTTAATAATTACTTCTTTAAGAGAGACTATAATGAAATAAAAGCGCAAGGTGTGGAATTCGTTAGAGGTCCTGTTACAGAGCGCTATGGATCGGTAGCTGTATTCAAAGACTTGTATGGAAATTTGTGGGATCTCATTGAACCTGTTGTTACTGATTGAAATAATACAATATACCTGAATTTGACATGCTTTACTTTTGATAAATAAACTGTAATATGAATGCCGATGTTTATGCAGTCACATAAAAACTATTTTCTTTAAAACAATTTGAAACATTTAGTGACTTTAATAGATATAACTTCTAAAATAGCAACTTCATATAATAGGAAAAATTATAAATTAGAACGAATGCTCGATATTTCAACTTACAACACAAAATTATTTCTGGCATGTTTTTGCATATACAGTCGACTGTACAACTTTTCCGGCCTTGATCACATGAGAAATAAGGTTCTGATGGCATCCCATTCGATATATCAAATGTTCCCAATTCGATGTGCTCAACACTACAAAATCAGCTACGCGTCCCACCTAAATGGAAGTGAAAATTCGTTGACAGATGTTATATGATATACAGAGATACATACATACTTTATACACTTACCCCAATAGCACCATGGGTTTTACCCCGGTTGAGACTATGAGCTGCATTCAAAGTGGCGGCGACAAGAGCTTCTGACATTGACATTTTGAAGAGCACGCACGCAAAATTCATCACCTTAATTTGCATATTTAAAATTTTTAAATAACAAGGATTTCATTTTAACAGGAAACCAGGCCAGTTATAGGAATAAGTTTGCCTTCCAAGTAATAAACATGTAATTATTGTAACGTATGGATTTTAGTTTTTCGTAACGGATTTTAATAAGCAATTATCGCGTAACTCCCGAATTGTTATTTTGGACAATGTACACAACATTTAAGTGTTGGTTGATTGCTTACCATAGGCATTGAATAGCAGTATGCATTTGGATTAAAATCGGAACCAAGCGCAACGCATACACCTGCGTCAATCATTTTTCGAGCTGGAGGCGGTTTTAGCCTGAGGACTAAACATGTTTCACAAATCACAATCGATATTGCAAATTCAATAAATACATATAAACAATAAAAACAAACCATAAGCCGTTGTCGGTAGGAGAACTGCAACAGTGCCAGATTTGCTCAAGTCATGGATTCCTTGTTCACTGATTTCTTCCAAATGACTAACAGCGGCTCCCTAAAAATGATGTCACATAGTTCGTGGGAAAACAATAATGTTGACTGAGATCATCGAATATTTCTCCAAATTTTAAAAAGACACACTTTTTACGTTGAAAATTTTAATAAAAAGGAGTATCGTTTGTGTAATAAATTTATTTAGTCTGAAAGAATGTTAATTTTTTCCAAACATTGCAAAATGAAGGATAGGCTAAAAGTTGTTCCATTGATACATTCTATGCTTCAATGTTTATAATAACAGGATAATGGATTTCACCAGTGCTGTAATTTTTGGATATGATCTTCATAAAACTGTTTTAAATATATTGAAAAATATTTTATAATATAAAAATAACTACCTTGATTTCGGCCGCCAGTTCTGCGCCCCCTAATTGTGACAGTTCATCTGCATGAAAATTGATGCGTAAGCCAGCCTTCTTTCCAGCCATTAGTATTTTACGACTGTAAATTAACTTCGATATTTTTACAGTTTTATGAATATAATGTATTGCAAACGACACAACCTGCTTTCAATTTCAAAGACGTTTTTCTCACAGAATACATCGATATTTTCCAATGTCTCCAAATCGTCGTTCTCTTGTTTAATGCGCTTTATTTCAGGAAGAATTTCGTCTACAATTAATTGAGTCTGTTTTTCCTCTGTTGATCCACTTGGAATAGCATGTGCCCCACAAAAAGTAGCAGAGACTTCCAACGGAGTTGACTTGCTTGCTACGTTCAGCACTCGTAGCATTTTTAATTCCGTTTCTATGTTCAAACCATAGCCACTCTTAGCTTCCAAAAGGGTCGTCCCCGACCTTAGCATTTCCGTTGCTATTAGAAGAAAGTCTTGTATAAGTGAGATTTCCTTGGCTTCTCGAGTTTTTTGAGTTGTGAAGTGAATACCACCGCCTGCAGATTGAACCTAAATATAATTTTGTTACAACTAATCAAGCTCAAGCAGTGCTCATATAAGTGACTTCTGAAATATACATGGAGATTTAAAACGAACCTAATAGGGGTGAGAGTAACAGTTTCTGCATTTTTAGCCGTACCCTCGTCTTCGCTTTTTTATTTTACAATTCTATTCACGCTAGATTTTGTATCTGTTAGAATAATAATTAACTACTACAGTACCTATTGATAATAATAACTGAGATTAAATGAACCTCCATGTAAGTTGCTCCTGCTAATTTCATCGCAAATTCGTGAACTCGGTCACCAGCAAAGACTGGATGGCTATGTCCGTCGACAAATCCCGGCAAAACACATCCTCCTTTGCAGTCGACCTTGTCCACAATACCAAGTGGCAGATCTTCGTTGTTGCACTAAATTTAAACACAGTTACTTTTGTTGTAGAATAAAGCAATAAAACGACCTCATTGTATGTGCCAACTTGAGTGACTATGCCATGCTTGCACAGTATTGCTAGCTTTGACTCCGGGCAATTCAAAATCTGTAAAACTACGCAAATAATAGTAAACAATTAAACATAAATAATCATCTGAAAACGTCAACTGAAACGTATGTTTAGTTTTGGAAAAACAGAGGTCCAAAGACAGGTAACAGTTTCGTCATTCTTATGGTGTCTTATTTTATTTCATGGTTTTCCTAATATTTTGCAAAGCTCTCTGCTGGTCAACCACATTTCTATATTCCGCTAGTAATTAATGTTATTTGCTCGACAATTCCAAGATAAAAGTCCACTAAATTAAACCTTTATTTTGTTCATTGCATCCCCAGTCAAGTGCGTGGTCTCGTCGTCAACTATTTGCACGATTTGTTTGATGTTATAAAGTAACATGAAGTCGATATTATAGGCTTTTGAAGCGTAAGGAAGGTGCATATTTGTTGACATGTTAGAATAGATCAATATTTATAACGGGAATTTGTATTCAAAATGTTTAAACCAGCCGATGATAAACGTGGGCAGGACAAAACCTGTACGCAATATTGATTTGAATTTCAGAAACATAGAAATGAAAGGAGAAAGTGCATGCGCATTTAGAAGTGATGATATTTCCTTCACAAATACAGAGAAATAAGACGTCCAGGCAACTTGATAAATTTTACAAACGTGTAATTAACTCAGTGAGTTTAAGACCTTGCACAATGAGCCGCACAGAAGAATGAAAAATTGGTATATACAAACCTTGCTTTATTATAAATTTGAGTCCCGTCATAATCCTCCCAGTAAGCTAAAGCTGTCTGTCGGCGAGTAAAATCGAATGGCAAAAACGTTTTCAGACTTTTAAACTTTTGCCAAAAATGGCCATTTTTAACAAAAAGTGACCTTTTTGGGTTTTACAAACCAAAGCATCTACGGGACTAATTTTGTGCACCCGGGAGTTTTCAATGTTGCTGAATTCGAATCTGACGTCAGATTTGAGATTTGTTCTCACGAGGTCGTGTTATTCACACCAGGTCAAACATTGAGATCCGCCGCAGTTGGCGAGCTAATCCTGTGGTCGGGCGCGTATCACCCGATCTTCCCCGTTGGAATGTACATATATGTATACATGTACACAAAATTCTTAATTAGGCCCCCCATTCAGTCCCAAGCCGCTAGTTATATTATCGGTGATACATTACTTTAAAAAATTTATGTGATATGCTAAAAGATTACAACATTAAATGCATAAGTAATTTTTACTGGTTATTTTTGCAATATTTGCGGCAAACGCCTTCTGGGTTGCTGGAAGCTTGAGCTTTGACTGCTGACAAGATTTCATCTACAGCCAATTCTTTGGTGAACTCGTGACAGGCAAACATAAATGCCTAAAATTACACGAAACAATATTTATGAGTAGGCTGCGGATTTTCCGGACATGAAAAATGCCATTTTCGGACACAAAATCGGACATTTCCGGACATTTTCGGACAAGTAAAATTGCTAAATCAATAGGGGGACCCTATTGATTTTTTCGGCAAAAATTTTTTTTCCGGAAATGATTTTTCAAACCATAGGGTCCCCCATGTTTTTTTGGCAAAAAATTCTAAAAAAATTTTTTTGCTAAAAAAACCATGGGGGGAAAATTGTATGAAAAATCATTTTCGAAAAAAATTTTTGCCAAAAAAATCAATAGGGGGGACCCTATTGATGTACATGTCCGAAAATTTTGATAGAAGTCGCAAAATCGGACATTTCCGGACATTCCCGGACATGTCCGGGAAATCCGCAGCCTATTTATGAGCAATATTATCTGCTTTTGCAATCTATCGAGCTGAAGACCCCGCTTATGACATAGGCTTTGTTGGTACAGTCATACCTCGATATACCGCACACATCGGGACTGGCGATTTTGTGCGGTATATCGAAAGTGCGGTTAATCGGGTGTGCGGTATATCGAGAGAATTTTGTATGCAAAAAATCCTTCCGTTGCAAAGTTGTGCGGATAAACGAAATTTCCTATATTTTTTGTCATTTTTTGAAAATAAAAAATAAAATTTGAATTCCCGCTCATAAAATTTTGATTTTTTTACTAAATTTTGACCGATTTTTGCAAAATTTTTCCTAATATGGCAAAAATTTTGAAAAATTTTCGAAAAATTTGATAAAAAACAGGAAAATTTTGTATAAAAATTCAAATATGCGCCAAAAACAGAACCATTTTTCTTTGTGCGGATAAACGAAAAATTTTACATAGAAAATTTCACTTTGGTTTCTCAAAATCCTGTGCGGTATATCGAGTTTAACCGCACAAAATGCGGTATATCGAGATAATTTTGTATGGAAAAATCCGTTCCAGCCAGATTTGTGCGGAATATCGAAAGTGCGGCTTATCGTGTGTGCGGTATATCGAGAGTCGACTGTATTGAGATTTTGTGGATACTTTAGGTTAGGTTAGTTAGTTTCAATCGAACATGGGATAGTTAGATAATTTTACATGATAAGATGAAAGTGAAAATTTTCGAGCTTTTCTTTTTATTTTAGAAGGAAATAACTAAAGGACAGATCTGAGCTAGAATCGAAGTTGGGACAGCAAAAGAGACGTTGTCAGCAAAAAGAATCGTCATAAAATTCGCCCGCGAATTTAAATGGACATTTGGGGGATTAACATACAGAAGGGGGATTAATATACAGAAGGTACACCCTGTAAAAAGTACTATAGTGTACAGCTCGACGAGCTGAACAACTTTTACAATGGTACCATGGGTGTCTGAGACGGTCCTAGCGATATATAGCGACAAAATCAATCCAAAATGTCCACTTGAATTCGCGCGCGCGTCAGTTTTTCGTTTGTCATCGTTTTACAACTTCAAGTCTAGCTCAGATATGTCCTTTACCTGCTTATGAGTTCCACCAATGGTATTTTCGTCGTGTTCATTTGCTAACTCCACGCAATGCTTGAGCTGACCGATGCGAGGCCCCTTCTGGAAAGGACTCAATAGCATAATATTATTCCCAATAAAACAATTAGATTAAGCACTGCAAAACCTAACTGTTTAAATTCGGTCATATTCATTTTATTCGTTGTTATGAAACACAAATTTTAGAGCTCTCCATTTAATAATAAAGTCGACTATTTTATAAATATTCCAGAAATTTGCAATTAATCCAATTCACTCTGTCAGTAAATCTTACCGCCTTATTTTCCCACTTTTCGGGATTAGCAACGACGTTATTGCACAAGTCGCACTTCAAAGCTTTCGCCTTAGATATCAAATTGTTCTGAAATTCATATAACATGATATTTGTATAATGCATATACAATAGGCGTCTAAATTCTGCTAATGAGTTTATACAACTTGCCTCTGGATATATACGGATATTAGAGATCTTATCCTTTGCGTAAGAAACACGGACAATGCATTCGTAGAATTTATTTTAACAAACATTGACTTTAAACCATTTCGAAAAAATGTTTCTAAGAAAATGATCAGAATGCGCATATAATAAATTATATTTTTACATTGTACTGTATTTCGGAACACTAAAATGAGTTTAGCAACGAACCGGTCCCATATCGAAAGAAAGTGTCGTTTCCAAGATCACCAGGATAACAAAAACAGAAAGCACGAATCGTGTCATTATGGAATATTTAGAATTTACGAAACAATGGCAATAACTTAATATTTGCGAGTCAAATTGAAGCAATGAAAATATTCATTTCGATAGGAGTGTCCTTTTCCTTATCAATATTGGCTCATTTTCCGGATTAAAACCATAATTTCTTTATTGTATCACTCAACGAGACAGTGCATTAAAAACTAATTAAATAATCCAGATTAGCACAATTGGCCCAATCCGAAATGATTAACGAAATATCCAAGCTTCAAATTAATTAGAAAAATCCTCTTGCTGTTTTAATAAATATCGCACAATACTTAACGTAAATGTACACTAAAATAAATTGTTTTATTTTTTGTTAAATCATCAGTAGTACCCATTTCAATATTATCGAGATTTTTATACGGAAATTAGAATTTTTCTCCTTTCCACTGAATTTGTTTATGAATCGAGCAAACAGTTACATTGTTTTAAAGTGATAGTTGTTTTATGACTTGGCGTAAAATTTGAGCTCCTTACAAATTTATTTCTGCAAATAAATTGTCACATACAAAAATGACTACAATTCGACCCTTCGAACCTACGGATTTGTTTCGTTTTAACAATGTGTAAGCAATCTTGTTAATAGATTCATTGGACATTTCTTTGCTTTTCAGGAACTTGGATCCACTTACAGAGACGGTAACTTCTTGCTAAGATAATTCACCCAATTTTATGCACGACTTTAGTATGGTTTGACCTTTTACCTCCAGTATTTGATCAATTGGCCGGAATATTTTCAAGTAGCTGAACATCCAAATGGCCAAATTATGGGATACAGTAAGTTTTTACATAATATCCATCATAATTGGCTAAAGCTTTGTAAAAGTAGCTTACTAACTAGTATTTTTGCCAGTTATGCTTCGGTCACAATCAAAACGGCTTTCCGGCGTCGTATTTCGTCTGCCGTCTCTTCAAAGAGACAACGTCTGCCCTCTCTCTCTCAAAAAACGGCGGACTGTGTTCACAATACGCCGTTTTCCGGCGCCGGAAAACGGCGGCGATCAAAATATTTTGATCGACATGGAAGGACAAAAATGCCGAAATATGCAAATGAATTACATATTCGGAATCTAAACGCAAAGTTGGCATAGGAAGATCAATATCAGATTTGAAAAAAATCCTGAAAAATTAGGCGCAAAATGGTGCTAAACACAGCACATAATCGTCATTTTTGTTGTTCTCTGGTGCTTTTTGGTCGTTTCTGTCAAATGTGGGTCCTTTTATCTATGGGCGCCTCGGAAAACTCACTTCCTTTTCACACTCTCTATTTGACGGCAATAGAGAGCGATTCAAAATTTTTTCAATTTCAAACAACCCTTCGAAGGCCCGAGGTACTGGACGAAGTTAATACATTTGTCTAGCGAAGCAAGATGGTACCTTCTAATTCGTTATATTATATATGCTTAAAATATATACTTCAAAATATAAATCCTACACTATCTCAGTAGTGGCGTGACTTCTTCTAACTTCATGTTTTCAAAATGCTTTGGGCGCACAGGCACAATTATTTTTTAGTTAAAACACATTTTCGAGTGGGGGTTAGCATATTAGTGAATTACAAGAGTCAAAATGCCGCTTCGCGGCATATTTGACTCTTGTAATCGCTTAGGGTGTACAGCGTCATATTGGGTTCGTCATCGCTTCGCGCACCGCCATCAGTATGCCCTTGGCTGTTGTTCGGGAGTAAGGGTTGTTCGGGAGTGAAAAATGAGTTTTGAGCAAAAAAAAATTTTTTCCGAAAAAAATTTTTTCGTACCCCGGGGGTACCCGGACATTTTTTTGACCCCGGATTCGGATTCAGCACCGTTGAAAACCCCCGGGTGCAAAAAATCAGCCACGCAGATGATTCAGTTCAAAAATGACCATTTTTGACAAAAATGGCACTTTTTGGCAAAAAATGGCCACTTTTCCATACCTCCGCACCCTAATTTTTACATTTCCGGTCTCGCCTCGTCAATACCTACAAAATGAGCTATTATGCAGCTCTATAACCGCGGAACACAGAAACTTTTCTTTGTAGCATCGAAAAACCTGCTTTTTGACACTTTTTGGCAAAAAATGGCCACTTTTCCATACCTCCGCACCCTAATTTTTACATTTCCGGTCTCGCCTCCTCAATACCTACAAAATGAGCTATCATGCACCCCTGTAGCGAGGGTACACAGAAACTTTTCTTTGTAGCGTCGAAAAACCTGCTTTTTGACACTTTTTGGCAAAAAATGGCCACTTTTCCATACCTCCGCACCCTAATTTTTTGCATTTCCGTCTTTACTCGTCGAGACCTACAAAATGAGCTATCACACACCTCTGTATCGGCGGAACACAGAAAGTTCTGGCTTTGTCAAGAAAGAAAACAAAGCTTCACTTGCGGCTTAGGGAGATCGTGACAGGCAAACATAAATGCCTAAAATTACACGAAACAATATTTATGAGTAGGCTGCGGATTTTCCGGACATGAAAAATGCCATTTTCGGACACAAAATCGGACATTTCCGGACATTTTCGGACAAGTAAAATTGCTAAATCAATAGGGGGACCCTATTGATTTTTTCGGCAAAAATTTTTTTTCCGGAAATGATTTTTCAAACCATAGGGTCCCCCATGTTTTTTTGGCAAAAAATTCTAAAAAAATTTTTTTGCTAAAAAAACCATGGGGGGAAAATTGTATGAAAAATCATTTTCGGAAAAAAATTTTTGCCAAAAAAATCAATAGGGGGGACCCTATTGATGTACATGTCCGAAAATTTTGATAGAAGTCGCAAAATCGGACATTTCCGGACATTCCCGGACATGTCCGGGAAATCCGCAGCCTATTTATGAGCAATATTATCTGCTTTTGCAATCTATCGAGCTGAAGACCCCGCTTATGACATAGGCTTTGTTGGTACAGTCATACCTCGATATACCGCACACATCGGGACTGGCGATTTTGTGCGGTATATCGAAAGTGCGGTTAATCGGGTGTGCGGTATATCGAGAGAATTTTGTATGCAAAAAATCCTTCCGTTGCAAAGTTGTGCGGATAAACGAAATTTCCTATATTTTTTGTCATTTTTTGAAAATAAAAAATAAAATTTGAATTCCCGCTCATAAAATTTTGATTTTTTTACTAAATTTTGACCGATTTTTGCAAAATTTTTCCTAATATGGCAAAAATTTTGAAAAATTTTCGAAAAATTTGATAAAAAACAGGAAAATTTTGTATAAAAATTCAAATATGCACCAAAAACAGAACCATTTTTCTTTGTGCGGATAAACGAAAAATTTTACATAGAAAATTTCACTTTGGTTTCTCAAAATCCTGTGCGGTATATCGAGTTTAACCGCACAAAATGCGGTATATCGAGATAATTTTGTATGGAAAAATCCGTTCCAGCCAGATTTGTGCGGAATATCGAAAGTGCGGCTTATCGTGTGTGCGGTATATCGAGAGTCGACTGTATTGAGATTTTGTGGATACTTTAGGTTAGGTTAGTTAGTTTCAATCGAACATGGGATAGTTAGATAATTTTACATGATAAGATGAAAGTGAAAATTTTCGAGCTTTTCTTTTTATTTTAGAAGGAAATAACTAAAGGACAGATCTGAGCTAGAATCGAAGTTGGGACAGCAAAAGAGACGTTGTCAGCAAAAAGAATCGTCATAAAATTCGCCCGCGAATTTAAATGGACATTTGGGGGGATTAACATACAGAAGGGGGATTAATATACAGAAGGTACACCCTGTAAAAAGTACTATAGTGTACAGCTCGACGAGCTGAACAACTTTTACAATGGTACCATGGGTGTCTGAGACGGTCCTAGCGATATATAGCGACAAAATCAATCCAAAATGTCCACTTGAATTCGCGCGCGCGTCAGTTTTTCGTTTGTCATCGTTTTACAACTTCAAGTCTAGCTCAGATATGTCCTTTACCTGCTTATGAGTTCCACCAATGGTATTTTCGTCGTGTTCATTTGCTAACTCCACGCAATGCTTGAGCTGACCGATGCGAGGCCCCTTCTGGAAAGGACTCAATAGCATAATATTATTCCCAATAAAACAATTAGATTAAGCACTGCAAAACCTAACTGTTTAAATTCGGTCATATTCATTTTATTCGTTGTTATGAAACACAAATTTTAGAGCTCTCCATTTAATAATAAAGTCGACTATTTTATAAATATTCCAGAAATTTGCAATTAATCCAATTCACTCTGTCAGTAAATCTTACCGCCTTATTTTCCCACTTTTCGGGATTAGCAACGACGTTATTGCACAAGTCGCACTTCAAAGCTTTCGCCTTAGATATCAAATTGTTCTGAAATTCATATAACATGATATTTGTATAATGCATATACAATAGGCGTCTAAATTATGCTAATGAGTTTATACAACTTGCCTCTGGATATATACGGATATTAGAGATCTTATCCTTTGCGTAAGAAACACGGACAATGCATTCGTAGAATTTATTTTAACAAGCATTGACTTTAAACCATTTCGAAAAAATGTTTCTAAGAAAATGATCAGAATGCGCATATAATAAATTATATTTTTACATTGTACTGTATTTCGGAACACTAAAATGAGTTTAGCAACGAACCGGTCCCATATCGAAAGAAAGTGTCGTTTCCAAGATCACCAGGATAACAAAAACAGAAAGCACGAATCGTGTCATTATGGAATATTTAGAATTTACGAAACAATGGCAATAACTTAATATTTGCGAGTCAAATTGAAGCAATGAAAATATTCATTTCGATAGGAGTGTCCTTTTCCTTATCAATATTGGCTCATTTTCCGGATTAAAACCATAATTTCTTTATTGTATCACTCAACGAGACAGTGCATTAAAAACTAATTAAATAATCCAGATTAGCACAATTGGCCCAATCCGAAATGATTAACGAAATATCCAAGCTTCAAATTAATTAGAAAAATCCTCTTGCTGTTTTAATAAATATCGCACAATACTTAACGTAAATGTACACTAAAATAAATTGTTTTATTTTTTGTTAAATCATCAGTAGTACCCATTTCAATATTATCGAGATTTTTATACGGAAATTAGAATTTTTCTCCTTTCCATTGAATTTGTTTATGAATCGAGCAAACAGTTACATTGTTTTAAAGTGATAGTTGTTTTATGACTTGGCGTAAAATTTGAGCTCCTTACAAATTTATTTCTGCAAATAAATTGTCACATACAAAAATGACTACAATTCGACCCTTCGAACCTACGGATTTGTTTCGTTTTAACAATGTGTAAGCAATCTTGTTAATAGATTCATTGGACATTTCTTTGCTTTTCAGGAACTTGGATCCACTTACAGAGACGGTAACTTCTTGCTAAGATAATTCACCCAATTTTATGCACGACTTTAGTATGGTTTGACCTTTTACCTCCAGTATTTGATCAATTGGCCGGAATATTTTCAAGTAGCTGAACATCCAAATGGCCAAATTATGGGATACAGTAAGTTTTTACATAATATCCATCATAATTGGCTAAAGCTTTGTAAAAGTAGCTTACTAACTAGTATTTTTGCCAGTTATGCTTCGGTCACAATCAAAACGGCTTTCCGGCGTCGTATTTCGTCTGCCGTCTCTTCAAAGAGACAACGTCTGCCCTCTCTCTCTCAAAAAACGGCGGACTGTGTTCACAATACGCCGTTTTCCGGCGCCGGAAAACGGCGGCGATCAAAATATTTTGATCGACATGGAAGGACAAAAATGCCGAAATATGCAAATGAATTACATATTCGGAATCTAAACGCAAAGTTGGCATAGGAAGATCAATATCAGATTTGAAAAAAATCCTGAAAAATTAGGCGCAAAATGGTGCTAAACACAGCACATAATCGTCATTTTTGTTGTTCTCTGGTGCTTTTTGGTCGTTTCTGTCAAATGTGGGTCCTTTTATCTATGGGCGCCTCGGAAAACTCACTTCCTTTTCACACTCTCTATTTGACGGCAATAGAGAGCGATTCAAAATTTTTTCAATTTCAAACAACCCTTCGAAGGCCCGAGGTACTGGACGAAGTTAACACATTTGTCTAGCGAAGCAAGATGGTACCTTCTAATTCGTTATATTATATATGCTTAAAATATATACTTCAAAATATAAATCCTACACTATCTCAGTAGTGGCGTGACTTCTTCTAACTTCATGTTTTCAAAATGCTTTGGGCGCACAGGCACAATTATTTTTTAGTTAAAACACATTTTCGAGTGGGGGTTAGCATATTAGTGAATTACAAGAGTCAAAATGCCGCTTCGCGGCATATTTGACTCTTGTAATCGCTTAGGGTGTACAGCGTCATATTGGGTTCGTCATCGCTTCGCGCACCGCCATCAGTATGCCCTTGGCTGTTGTTCGGGAGTAAGGGTTGTTCGGGAGTGAAAAATGAGTTTTGAGCAAAAAAAATTTTTTCCGAAAAAAATTTTTTCGTACCCCGGGGGTACCCGGACATTTTTTTGACCCCGGATTCGGATTCAGCACCGTTGAAAACCCCCGGGTGCAAAAAATCAGCCACGCAGATGATTCAGTTCAAAAATGACCATTTTTGACAAAAATGGCACTTTTTGGCAAAAAATGGCCACTTTTCCATACCTCCGCACACTAATTTTTACATTTCCGGTCTCGCCTCGTCAATACCTACAAAATGAGCTATTATGCAGCTCTGTAACCGCGGAACACAAAAACTTTTCCTTGTAGCGTCGAAAAACCTGCTTTTTGACACTTTTTGGCAAAAAATGGCCACTTTTCCATACCTCCGCACACTAATTTTTACATTTCCGGTCTCGCCTCGTCAATACCTACAAAATGAGCTATCACACACCCCTGTAGCGAGGGTACACAAAAACTTTTCCTTGTAGCGTCGAAAAACCTGCTTTTTGACACTTTTTGGCAAAAAATGGCCACTTTTCCATACCTCCGCACACTAATTTTTTGCATTTCCGTCTTTACTCGTCGAGACCTACAAAATGAGCTATCACACACCTCTGTATCGGCGGAACACAGAAAGTTCTGGCTTTGTCAAGAAAGAAAACAAAGCTTCACTTGCGGCTTAGGGAGATTAGACTAGGGGAGCGCCACAGCGGCTACGCCGCTACCAATTTTTTTTCAATGTTTTTTGATACTTTTTGGCAAAAATTGGCCACTTTTTGAGACCTCCGCACCCTAATTTTTACATATTTGTTCTTAGCTCGCAGAGACCTACAAAATGAGCCATCACACATCCCTGTATCGGCGGAACACAGAAAAAGGCTTATATTGGCCTTGCACACACATTGTGGGCTTCACTTGCGGCTTAGGGAGATGTACAAGGGTCAAATATGCCGCTTCGCGGCATATTTGACCCTTGTTCACGGTTAGGGTGCACAGCGTCATATTGGGTTCGTCATCGCTTCGCGCACCGCCATCAGTATGCCCTTGGCTGTTGTTCGGGAGTAAGGGTTTTTCGGGAGTAAAAAATGAGTTTTGAGCGCAAAAAAAAATTTTTCCGAAAAAAATTTTTTCGTACCCCGGGGGTACCCGGACATTTTTTTACCCCGGATTCGGATTCAGCACCGTTGAAAACCCCCGGGTGCAAAAAATCAGCCACGCAGATGGTTCGGTTCAAAAATGACCATTTTTGACAAAAATGGCAATTTTTGCCAAAAAATGGCCACTTTATGATACCTCCGCACCCTAATTTTTACATTTTTGGTCTTGCCACGTCAACACCTACAAAATGAGCTATTATGCAGCTCTGTAACCGCGGAACACAGAAACTTTTCTTTGTAGCATCGAAAAACCTGCTTTTTAACACTTTTTGGCAAAAAATGGCCACTTTTTCATACCTCCGCACCCTAATTTTTAGATATTCGTTCTTAACTTTTCGAGACCTACAAAATGAGCTATCACACACCCCTGTATCGGCGGAACACAGAAAGTTGGTTTTTTGTGCCCTGGACAAACATCGGCTTCACTTGCGGCTTAGGGAGATTAGACAAGGAGGGAGAACCCGCGGCTCTCGCCGCGGACGTGGGGTAAAAAAGCCACTTTTTGTGATCTCCGCCAAAAAATTTTTGCGCATTCCCTACTCAACTTTACGAGACCTATCGAACGAGCTATCATTCAGGCCTATATCGAGGGAACTCGGTAAGTTAGGACCATTTCCGTTTTGGCCCCCTGGGGGGGCGGGGGGGTAAAGGGGATCGTTTACCCCCTTTTGGTGTGTGCAGGGGGCTGAAAAAAATTTCACAAACTAAACCTACCCTAAAACGAGGGTATCCGCGATTTTTAGGGTTCTATTGTGCAAAAAAATTTTGGGGGTTCGTGACGCAGCCACTGCGGTTTAGGTAAGAGTGGATAGGCTGATATAGATGTTGCATTAACTTTTGTTCTGTCTGGCCACCAGCCGATGGCATTAAATAAGAAATTGTATAGCGTTTAGAAAACACACATTCTAGATATGCTACAATACCACGGTTAAATTTAGTAAATTTTCAGTTATGGGCAAAGCAGAAGGCCGAGGTGAAAATTGGCATGGCCACGTCACAGCACTATCGATAGCGCCGCAATTCCGAAGGCAGGGTCTCGCCGCCACTTTTATGGACAATTTGGAAAAGATCTCTGAAAGGTGGTTGTATTTCATAAAAGATTTGATGATTTATAATTTGCATTATTTTAGCAAGAAATGTTACTTTGTCGACTTATTTGTGAGAGTGAGCAATGAGACGGCCTTCAAAATGTACACCAATTTGGGATATATCGTTTATCGGAGGATACTGGATTACTACTCCGGCGAAAATGATGAAGACGCATTCGGTACGTGTGAAAAATATAATATAGTATCAATCTGACATCGTGTAAGACAATCAAATAATGACGAAAAAACAAGTGTTAAATTATGTAAAATGATCTACAATTCTGTGTTTCAAATTACTAACATTTTTACTTTTTTATGAAGTATTCGTATGACAAGGTATAATACAGCTTTAAGAATTTAAAATTATATATATTTAACAAGAACATATTTATTTAAACGCAAACAATTTAAGATATGAGAAAAGCACTTTCTCGGGATATGGATCGAAAATCTGTAATACCGCTGAAGAATCCAGTTAGTTGCAGCGAGTTGGAATTGGAATGATATTTATGTGAAATATTTATTCTTATTGTAAGTTTATGTCGTTGTAAGTTTGAATAAAAGAGCTCTGCAAATAACACAATTCACTTGGCTAGGCTACAGTATGTATAAAATGTTCAGAATTAAGTAGTTAATTAGCTCGTTATGTTTTCTAAAGACTTAATAATGCATATTAATGTAACAAAATTTAAAATTCTTCGAAAACTTCGTTTATTGATTTTCATTTCACTAATGAAAAGCGATTAATTCTATTGTCAGTTAATTTTTCCGTAAATTTTTTCATAAAGATAGATAAATAATCAAAAATATTTAATTGTAATGGTTTAAACTTATATTTTGTGGGCCTCAACATATATAAACTCTGAATGACCTACTACGACAAGTTAGAAAATGTGAAATAATTGGTTCACATAATAGTACACATTTGATAAAAAATTGCAGTATTCTACAAACTTAATTTTTCAATTAATGAAATTTTGGCCAAACGTTATGAAATTTTATTATTAAGCATCATAGATTTTCCTTCGAAAAATATCTATTATAAAAACTATCAATATCCAACAAATAAACTAAATTTAAAAACAAATATAAATTTAAAAATTGCAGACAGCGATTATGCAATTTGTAATGTTTTTCTTCGGCTATTATGTTTTGTAAGGTCCTTGAATAAATACGATTCATGCTTCCTTTCATGGACGTAAGGATTATGGAGAAGGGAAATGTCAGCAAATGTGACTATCGAAATATGCTTGCAATATAACCAGATACTCACATATGATATACAAAATGATTTTCGGCCGAAAGAAAGCGCTGATCACCAAATATAAAGAGAACGAATAGTATTATATAGCATTTTAAAGAAATGTTTAACTAATGTCGCTTTCAGTTTAGCTACCGACTATAATAGACAAATTTTCAAAAATTTTGACCATTTTTCGAATGTTCACTAGTTTTAAAACTGCTCATCATATCACTATGACATCAATAATTTACGTGCATTTAAAGTAATCACGTCGTTATTTGTTATTACCCAGTAGAAAATATAGAGAGCCCTTGTTCGGGATTATATTGGCAGGGCATAATTTATGTGGTTTCAGAGATGTCTCGTTCCATTATTACTTCGCTTCATGTGATGCTGTTTGTAGCTACATTGGTTTTTATTCCAGTTAATGCGTCGCCATCTGATCCTTTGTATCAACTTAGTTCTGAATGCGCTCGAAGGTAAGTTGAATTTATAAACGAATCTTAATATATTTCGAAATATAGTTCTATAATTGTGGATGAATATTATTAATGATAATTGATTAGGCTAGTTAGTTTGTTAAATTAGTTCAAGATAAAATTCTAACCAAGGTAATTCATCACTTCCATGTGTTGAGGTAAAAATTTAAGTAAATTTGTTCAGGCTCACGCCGTTGATTGCCACAAATTGCACATCTTCTAAGAACCTAATGGATACGATCAAACTCGAAGATATTTGCACGTATGCAAACAATTTTATTTTTATTTCCATTTCAGCTAATTTTATAGCTCAATGCTCTATATGATGAAATGCTTTAATAGTTTGATCCAAACCATCTGCGACAAACACGACTTTGATGCTTATTGGAAAGCAGTGACAATCGAAATGTATGGTCTTTAGTCTATGTATTAGCGACATTTTGTTTTGATATGTATTATTAGTCGCAGTTAAAATTAGTAAAAGTCAATCAATTTTTGGCGCAACATATACATTTTTATTATGCTTCGATTTTCTATACTAAATATTTTTTACTGGAATGCTTTGAAAACATACGATATTTATGACACTTGTAAAATTATTTCTGTCTTCAGGGACCCGTCCATGCGCCGCTTGTCGGAATGCCAGGAGACAATTAATTATGCCGTCAAAAGTGGCGCTAGTGACCCGGGATCAACTTCATCTTTCATCGTTCATCGCACAGCCAAGAGGTCTCTCAAATATCTCTTCACCTAATCAACATGACATTCGATCTCCGTCAATCATTTGTGATTACTCATTACTTTATTATTGAGGTTGGAATTTGAATGAAGCAAGAGTACATGACATATGTATCTTACATATCCATGTATGATTTCAACTGTTATGTGATGTAATTCCGCGTATTATTAATCAGAAATTAAATGCTGAAAATATCTGTTGTACTCTGGCGTTTTCCACTTTCCAGCTAAAACGGTTTCTAATTTAGTTTTTTATATACACACTAAATCACTCTCAATGTTTGAAACAAACAAACGATTATTAGTAACATCATGGATGCTTTAATGACCCAGGAATCAGACGCCTGTGAATCAATTCGTTCGAACAATGGCAATCTTTGCAGGGGTGCCTAAATTGTTTTGTTTAAATACCGAAAACGTCGGCTAAAACTTTTACGTCGACTTCAATTGTTTTAGGTCCGTCATATTCAGTTCCCGTATTAACGTCCTGCCATTTCCCTTCTGGAAGTAGAACAGTTCTCTTAGTGGCTGACTCCACTAGGACAGGTGCTACTAGTAGACGATCTCCAACCAAAAATTGATTGGAACAATTTAGCGCTTCTGGCAGGTCACTTATCCACCACATCGGTCTAAACAGAAAGTTTCGTGCTGTAAATCTGTTCGATCTTATTATACTTCATGGCACAAAAATATTCGTCCATGAAATGGCTGTACTCTCCAAACTGACAACTTTCATCATGAGTGAGAATTAACAAAACAAAACTTACCGAATTACTGGAATCTTTGCTTTAACAGATTTTCGACATTGTTCGATTATGTAGGGCGACCATTTTCGGCGCAACTCGAGTATATCCTTTACTATTTGGATTGTTTCATCATCATAATCGAATGGGGCGAAAGAAAATTGAATTGCGAGTAAAAATGCGCTTGCCTTAAATCATACATATCTTTGTGCTTAATTTACTCAAGCTTTATTCCTGATTTTCCATTTTAATTTGAAAATTTATGAGAAAATCATATATTTTATGACATTTTCAAGTACTAGTATTATTAAAGATTTTTAGCATTGGCGTTGTGCGTAAATCCTTAGGGAGCAAACTAATTAGGCTTAGCTTTAGGCTTGCCGAAATTTAGGTTAGGCTTAGGGTCACACATAATCTGGCAGCCTGATATCCCCAGTGCACCTCCCCGCTGGTATATTTTATCCTTACTCACATGTGTCCATCTTATAAATAATTCTTTATTGGGCCTCGTTTTCACTTCTGTGTATCCATGAGCAGGATCGTATCCATTTCCGCCGACCATATCGGGTAATCCCCAAAAGTAACCATGCAGTGAGGATAGAAGTATACTTGGGATTAATGTTTGCAATCCCATTTGTTCCCTCAAAAAAACAACATGCTGTTTGAAATATTGAAACATGGTTTGATTCCAGAGATGAGAAACCTTACCAATTCGAAAGTCTATCCAATGTTCGCAAAAAAACGGACAGTTCTTGAGTTCCACTGCCCACTCTATTCTCCACTGCTTTCCCAAAACGTGCTGTAAATTTGGCGTAGGCACGACTGTAGTCATTCGGTTCCGTTCCTTGGAATAGGCGGAAATCTTCCGGTAAAAATACAACTTCGCCGGCATCGAATTTAAAAGAGTAAATATCATACTGAAAAATACTCTTATAAAAATAGTCGTAAAACTGCTCAATTTATTTCTAGACAATTTTTTTCCTAGACTAATAAAACACGCCTTTTTCATTTGATTTAAACTGCTATTATTATTAAATAGCTATTATACTATATTAAACTACTATCTAGATATAATTATAGTACTTTTAGTTGATGATATTATCATTATTCCTATATCGACTATAAAATTTTTTATAGTAAATACAAATAAACGGTTCAAATTGTGAAAATTTAGCAACTCCCAATGAAAATCCCATATTTTCGGAGGTATGATATTTTATTGCTCGGTGACGTTTTGGCACAGTTCTGACGTAGTGCTTAAAGGGTGGAATCCACAAAATCTGAGCTTATGACAAACAAAATATATAAGTACTATGTTTGTCACTGTAACATTGTCGCTTTAACGAACGCTATAATAAATATGAAAGTAAATACCTTCTTCCTGAATTTGTCTAATTCATTAGCATGCCAATCTGACGCCTCTGAGTTCGTGAAATCAATCATATATCCCGTTCCTAAACAGCAAAAATTAGTTTCATAGATCCAGATCAAGAATGATATTGCTATACGATGGATCACAAAATAGTTTAACGGTGTCATATATTTCCTTTGAAGGTAGGTTTCCTTTGAACTAGGAGATATGTGGATTTTTAACAACTAGAAAGACAGGTAGAAAAGAAATGGTTTATAAAATTACTGCATCATATTTGCAGACCCTTTTTGCTAAAATCAGAAAAATGTGTAATTAACAACAAGTATTCGTTTGACAATAGTTAAGTGTAATGCAAAACTATTCGGACACTTTTGTGACGAAATGAATAAATTTCCACGTTGACTCAAAGAATTCCTGTTGAACTGAACGGTTGAACTGTACCCGTTAGTATCAGGAAAAAATTGTTTGCAATAATTGCAAAATCGCTAACCTTCCCACCATTTCGCTATAGCAGGCGTTCCACTGCTATCTTGCACATAATACTTATGTAATCCCGTATTTGCTGCATTTGCCGAGTCCAAATTGATGAACGGATGCGTCCAAATTGTTAAGCGAGTTTCGTTCTATAATTACAAGTATACGGAAGTGGAAGTAATGTATCATTTGATGTTACACTACTTGTCACATCTTACAGATTTTTGCATGGATATATGTTTTCGATAAACAATTTTCAGACACACTATCGCTCGATAAAAGTAAACATAGACGCACGATAGCTCACTACAATTATAGATTATATTTAGGCATTTAGGAAAAATAAATTTGGTAAATTGCAATGGTCATTTTTACTGATTTATTATAAATGCTGAGCAATGGTTATGGATACCTTATTCAAAACAAGACAATCACTAAACTTACATTGTTTAGACTTTTGATCATATTCGCGAAATTAGGAAACTTTGTAGCGTTTACCTCAAGAGTAAGTTGATGTAATATAATTTGCCAGGGATCAATTTCAAACCTCCAAATCTCCGTAATGACGTGCCCACGAATCATCTAACTCTAACTGAGACATAGCAAAACCATACTTTTTTATTCTATCATTAAATTCCAGTGCGTTTTGTTCAGTCACTCCTTTTCCATATTGCGCCCATGTCGACCAAATTGGTTTTTCAATCATTGTTTCATCAGGAATATCTAAATTATAGATTTCATTCACCTTTTCAAAATATTTATGAATTTACCGATAGGAGCTTTCAAATATTTCTGGAAGGTCCTCAAATAGAATTCCATGAAACATTTACTCCGTGTCTTGGGATCTTGCTTATCAATTGCAATTTCATATTCCAAAAAAGCGGGCTGCTGATTGTCTGGCTAAAAATACCATCTATAAATATATTAATCCTTTTTTGCGGTTGTACTGCCAGTTATATTGTGGACTTTAAATGATAAAAATATTTTAACATCTTATTGTGACAGTTTGAGAGAAAAATATGCGTCTTTTATTCTTAATGAAAATTAGCAAAGCGGAGCAAATTTGAAGTTACAAATCATAAAAATACCTGAAAATTAGAATACGGTGGTTTATTGTCTTGAGCATGCACTGTAAGATATCCATTGGTCATTTTTGTCCAAAGAGGCACATAACTTGGAACTGTGATTGCGATCCGCTAAATAATTAATTGGTTGTATCATTGTGCATGTACGAATATTTTTTACAGCTTCAATTGAAATGGGGGTGCTTTCAAAGCTATTGTGAAATCAATAGTTTTACTGTATTATATATGTCAAAGTACGAAACAGGCCAATATGCATATTGGCCGGCCAAAGTACATAATTCGTACTTTGGCCGATTTTTGCGACCAATGTGCGAAATTCGAGCTTTTTCGGCAGATTCGGCCAAATAATGTAATTACGTACTTTGGCCGTGGCATATACAATCCTTACAACGATTACTAATTGAATAATTTGATGACAACAATATTAGCCAAAATCAAATAGGTGACTTCACCGTTTCGTGTCCTATAATGTGACGTACTTATTTATCGTAAAGTTCTAAACTGGAAAAACCGAAAATTAGTGCAGCATTTATTTGCAAAATTTTCTTTTTTAAATATGCTTCTTTAAAATAATAATATAACAACTGACCTCTGAACATAACCAATAGCGCTCCTGTCCACTCATGGCATACTAAATAAAGATTTATACTTAGCTCCCATATACTCATTTATACTTATTATTTAACATTTCATAGCTTATATCGAAGAACAATGTATTTATAAAAGGCAAACATGAAATAATTCCGCAGTAACATGTGGGTTGAGTTCGTAACCGTTAGTCTTAACATCCAAAGGCCACATCTGATTGGGTTGAGCTGCACCGCCATACCTCAATAAATGCTTTTGCATATAATAAAATAAAAATTAGGCTACCATTTCGGTCTTACATCGTCCTTAACATCTTCGTTATCCAACGCGAAAGTATCCTAATAAAGATATAGTTAGTTTTCGTAAAATTTGGTGGCCTTTTGTAGTTTTGAAACGCAAATAACGTATCTTGCGTGCTGATAGGCTTACATTATTGACATCCGGAAACATCTTTAAAATAAAATGCGAGTTTTATATTTTAAACATATTTGAAGCTCAGGCTTTACAAATGAGATCGCTACAAGATATTGCGTTGACCGTTGTAATTAGTCATTTGAATTCGACGCAAGCAAGATAAACCTTTAGGTGATAGAGATTAATTTGTGGAAGAGGTTTCTGCCATCTAAACCTGTACACATCCAATAATTCGTCTTCAATGAAATCCACACGCAGACTTGCTCCATTTTTATATGGAATTTCAATATACGTATCATATTGATAAATACTATCCGCCATTGATGTATCATTAAAAGAATCGCCCAAGTATATTTTCAGTGCAAAACTGACTGTGGCCCACAACTGCGCCGTACGGCCGTCATCCAATATTTCTAATCTGTTTAGCCACATGTTGCACCTGAATATATATGTTGCAGTTAATACTGTTTTCAGTTAATACTGCCGCAGGGCCAAGTGACAAATCCTTGGGCCAAGTGCGAAACGGCCCTAGTCTCGTCAAGAAAACCTGCGGTAGGACCTGGTCCGGGCCCGAAATTACCGGCCCAAGCCCGGTCCGGCCCTGGTTTTCCGGTCCGGGCTCGCTCACGAACGCGGCAATATTAACTGGAACATATATAACCTTAAATAATAATACGTTGTATTATAATGTTACCAATTCTATAAAAAATACATAGGTCAAAGTTCAAACTATATAAAGATCAAACTAAAGCGTACATTTGTTGTATTTTAATAGTTATTCAAAAATAGTTGAGTGACATTTTGGGAGTATTTAAACTTCACGTGTGATAATTGCGTTTAAATATTTTCATTCCATTAATATTATATCGGATAAATTTGAAAATCGACCACAAAAATAAAATCTGCAATGGTAAACCGCTAATCTTCTTAAAATATTGCAATATTTGCAAAAGAAACACTCAAAAGAACAAAATTCTGTAACAACTCAAACAAGTTGTACAAACAAACCGAGCAACAGTGCATAAACAAAATGGTTTCAAGAAAAAGATTGGAAGTGTGTGCTGTAATAATATTGAAAAATATTGTACACATTTTACTGATATAAAGGATACATGCATAAATTGTAAACGGAAACTAGCTAAAATGCTAGTTTCCGTAATAGCCCTTTTAAACCTTATATAGAAATGATATTCCGGGAAAATGTGTAGCGAAAAATACTGTTCTTCTTATCGGAACAAATTAGCAATATTCTGATGGAAAAGAGTAAAAATTAACTAACCAATCCTTTCACGTGGTTTTATTTGTTTGCAAGGAAGCCATGCATGAATTTTATTGCATTCCATTTCAACAAATAATCTTTCGGTGAAAAAGGCAGTGATTTATGGGGAAACGTGACGCTGAAATTACAAAATAAATCAAGTAATAAAATAAAGCTAAAATAATTACTCAACATACTGGATGTAATTAAAGTAAATGCAGTTCGGACAATGACAGCGCTGTGGTAAAATAATATTTGGAAAATGATTTGGCCATTTTAAAAGAATATTTCCCATTCCCGTTACCTTACTTCCAAATTCAATTATTGATCGATTGTGTTGTTATGAAACACATTAGGAGAACGGTTTTAAAATTCTAAAAAGCTCTAAAGTATTTCAGTTCCTTCGAATACAATAAATCAGAGTTAGATAATTTAAATTTGATGTAGCGTTTTGTCATCATCACTTGTGATTTAACATATCATTGTTCACAAATTCCTTTATTCATTTAACTTGCACTGTACATTCATTTCTTCGATGCCTAGTTGTTAATTTTTCTTATTTCCTTGATTTTGCCGATTCTGTTGACAGCTTTCAAAAATTTTCGCATAGCAGTCGTAATTTTCTTCACTTTTACAGCCATTTTCCGAATCCGCATAGCCTTGCTGATCTGTTTGTCTGACTTCTTTTCCGCGAAAGTAGCATCTACATTGTCATCAACTTCAATATCGCCACTGTCACCATTGCTGTCTTCTTCGGTAGAGGTATAATCAGCTATACACTCGAGAATTTCTTCGCAAATATCGTCGCTATCACCACTCCCCTCATTGCTGAGCTAAAATATCACGATAAATCTGATTACGCTCAACGGAATTTCATCTTATTTACGTGATATACCGTATATGTTCTAAAAGAAACACCGCCTCAAATTGAGCCATCCGTCAAATAAGTCCTCCTCCAACAATATTTGCGACCGAAACTAAGTGCATATTCGTGAAGGTATCGTCGAGTTACGTAAAAACCCAATGCAAAACTTTTTAATTGAAATATCGAAGAAAAATGGTTTTGAAATCATTTTTAAAAGTCTGACGAAATAATATAACCACCGGCGGTTCAATTAGAACATTCACGGTATACGGTGTTTTTCAATATCAAAAGTCAAACCTCATTTGGACTTGGAGTGGTCGAGAGATCATTTGGACTGATATTATCTATGGGAATAACATTTCGACCAGCGTTCAGTGAATTGGGATCAGGTTTAGGTGAAGTCGGTGGATCGGAAACATTTATCTTTTCAACTCTGAGGGCACTATTTTGGTCCCCATTATTTTCTGTAGAATCCTCCACCTGTGTCTCGACAGTGTCGTCCCAACCGCAATACTCAATTATGATATCCCAAATGTCATCTTCATCGCTTGTGTTGCTGGTAGAATCGTCGTTGTTGCATCCGGATGGCATATTTACAGGACCTACTTTCGACAAAACATTTTCAGGATGGGTTGGAGTATCCGGCGTCATAGGAGGATCATCGGCTGCAATATTGTAATATTGGGAATGTTTTAACCCTTCATTGCCGGAGCCATAGAAAAAAGTCAGAAATCTGGCGTTACCATTAGCTTTCCTTTTGGTGAACTGTCTTTATCAAAATCATGCTGTCTGCCATGTTTATTCCTCTTTTCTCTGTGATCTATTTACAGACACACTCTTTGTATGAATAATGAACACTCATTCGTTTCTTTCTTTTTGCAAAGTCTTTGGCAAATCAAAAACGTATCCGATCGGATACACTCGGCAATGAAGGGTTAATTACATTATTGCTAATAGATATATTTTTAAGGCGTGAACTGTACGATAATTTGAAAAATGGATAGAGTATAATGAAACACTTAGTAGGGGATAAGTACACCACATTTGGAACATGCGCTCTAACCACGCAAAGACTGTCTTTTGGTTAGTCACTGAAAAATTTTCACCGAAACGCGTACATTTGGAACATTGCTTTTCGGATTTTTTACGTGGTTAGGGATAAAAGTTAGAGAAAAAAAATAGCACAATTATTTTCCCTCTAATGAAATGTATGAGTAAATATATTAAAATTTTGAAAATTAATTAATTGCTTTTACATTTCCTGTATTTTTAATCAATTTTATGGATAAATAAATTTAGATATCTGGCGAATATTTTATTATTACCGAAAGAGTAAATTTTCCCATGTTACCAGATTTTACATGTTTTAGTTTTTATAGTTTTCTGAATGAAAGTGACAGCTAATCCATTCTGCCAAAGAAAATTTATTATCCAAACAACGGGATGCGCCCTATTTGTCTCAACCCCATTCGTCTAAATATAAGAAAATGCCAAAACTCAGCTAAAACTTAAACTTAAGTCGCGAGTAATGACTTAAATTGAAGCTAGGCTTTTGGCGAACAACTTTGGGCTTAGGCCAAGACTCGTATTTAGGCTCAATCTTACGCTCAAGCGTAGATTACTATCAACTTTTAGGCTTTAAGCTTAGGTTTAGGCCAGGGTTTTGCTTAGGCTTAAGCCATTACTCGCGACTTAAGCTTAAGTTTTAGCTGAGTTATGGCATTTTCCGATATTTAGACAAATGGGATTTAAACCAACAGGTTTAGACAAAATAGGGCGGGTGCCCAAATAGCTTACTGAAATGACTGATTTAAAATGTAAAGTAAAATTGACGAACCATTCACTGCATCCTTCTGTATACGGTGTCGATGGTGTCTTATGGAAACAGCCCCATGAATCTCTGCAAAAATGAGCAAAGTGGCCAAAGAAATAAAGTGTACCAACTTCATTTTTGTGAAGTTCGAAACTGTATTTGGCGTACGGTAGTTAACCAAAAATACTGAGCGCTTAGTTAATTTATGAAACCTTTTATACTGGGGGATATCATGTTGAGAGCACTCTATTTTGTGCTTCTTATCATGTGCTGACGTTATTTTAAAAGATAACTAAATTATTTTCCCTTACATATTTTGTTCATTTACGTCAAATGTGCAAAAGTTGTGACCGGAATTACACTCCCACTTTTTAATTATGTCTCATTGATTTAAGGATAGGCATTTAGATGTTTAGTGTGTTTAATGTAATTTTTGAAACTTTAACTGTGACAACAAATAAAACAATACGTCAATCGGATCCCTCTAAGTTGATAGGTGTCAGTCTTCCCCCCCCCCAATAGAATAACCCACTTTTTGGGGGTCCCGGACCCCAAAATCGCGAGTACCCCCCAAAACCCATGATTTTAGGGGGGGGGGTTATCAATGTCAGATTTGGGGTGGTCCCGCCACGAAAAGCGAGAAAACGCCATTTTTTCAGCTTTTGGGGGGGGGGGTTTTACAAAGGAAACTTTTCACGCCGCGCTCGGATTTGGGCATTATAGCTATCACAAATACGAAAGGAATGGGACTGCGAATAATAAAACTTTTATTTATATATTATGTACAACGAAAAATACACGTATAATAGTGATAAATTTCCTGCACTTTTATAAACTGTAAGTATGATGAAATTCGATGCTTACGTCAATTTTACCCATTTTCTCTTCACTGTTGACGTCGGGTGGCCTTCTCCAAGAGGTCTCGAAGTACGGAGCTAAAATTTAGTTCTAATTAAAAATAAAGAATTTGGCAAGAATTTACCTCAATCTTAATCGTACCACCAGTTTTACGTCTGCCTTCCAACAGATCCACTTGTTTCTCGACAGTTGCACTGCTCTCCAAATCGGATAGAGGAACATCTGCATGGGCCCACATTTTGTCGCTGCGGAAGAAACTGCCTTTTTGATAGACCTGAAAAGGCGTTTTCGGTTATATAGTATTGATTTAATTGGCTCTCTATATATCCATACGTATTCGTAGAATGGCAAATTCTTAGAACTGTACATTCTTCAATAATTGAAATTTTGCAAAAAATGAGGTTGCGACTTTTGCACCCGGGGATAATCGGGGCTCCTGATTCCGAATATTGCATTAAATGACAGTTTTATTATTTATGTACAAAATGTTTTAAAGTAATTTTTGATTGCGGTATAAAGCATTTTTCAACATCAATCCAAATAAAACTCACCAATAAATTATTTTGATAAAATTGTTAGGGCTCACATAAAGTAAATTCTACTAGTTACAAAGGAAAATGTTTTCGACTTGTATATATCAATGTATTAAACATACTTCGAGTTTTAAAGGCATTCTCTTGATGAGCCTGAGTAACTGACGTGATTTTCGATTAATATCCAGATGTAAAACATCAGAAAACTCTAAAAAGCATGAAAAGGTTTTAAATTTCAGAAGTTCATTTTCTCAAATTCATACCTGGATTATCGGTACCTTTCACCGTTGAAGTCCTTCCAAGTTGATGATTCTCGTGTGGAAATGGAAAATTATATGTCACAAATATTGCACAATCAGGCGGTGTCCATCCGTCCGGCAACTTGAGTTTCTCGATGTTTTTAATTTTAAGCTCTAGAGCGTTTTCAGGTATACTGGTGTTGGAGTCCAAAATCGGAATGGAAATATCTAAGAGCTGGTATCTAAAAATAAAGATAACAATAAGGGAAATAAAATAGTTGTTACCCACTGTGGTGTTGTTGTTCCTTCGATGAGCGCTTGTTGCAGACGATTCACATCCTCTTTCGTTCCCACTAGCAGTTTTTCGTAAAAAGTTGCAGATTTTGCATCTCCCAATTGTCGAAATTGTGTGATACTTTTGTCACAAAGTGTTACTTGCTTCAGTAACTCTTTTTCCAAAGTGGCTGATATTCCAGTAGCTAAATTTATACTTTAGTACACTAGTGTTGCACTCTTTATGAATTATTGGAAGAAGCCAGCGCCTCGATACACATTTTCTTTAGGTCGAAATTTGACAAAAACAATTTGGATCAAAAATATCGTGTATATTTCCAGGCGTCCAACATGCCTTACTCCCGAAGAAACCTTATTTCGAACCCTTACTGAGATGGCACCTTGTACCCTTTTAATTGAATGCTTATGTTAAAGTAAGTATAACATAGAATGCCAACTTGGGAAAGTATACAAATGCCTAAGAGACAAATAGTGTTTTTCCAAGCTAAAGTCATCGCAGAAAAAGTGAAGGAAGAAATGACACACAGTCATTCATTTCTCCCAAAGTATTTTCCCAACAGCTTGATATAAAATTTTGATATAATTTTACAAAATCCAAAACCACTTACTTCCGGTTCTTGACGAAACAGAGATGATTTTCTGGGAATCAGTTGATTTTCGAGGCATTTCAGAAGTTTTAGTAGGCACGCCACTTTTAATTGCTTTGATTGCTTCATCCAGGGATTTGGCTTTTTTCAGAAATTCCATCGCTGCAGCCATATCCCCTTTATTTTTCGCATCCATGGCCGCTCTTTTATACTGTACCTGGCGAGTAATTAACTCTTTTGCCTGTTTACTTTGCTCAGCGTTCAAAATGACTTTTGGAACCGATACTTCTTTGTCTGCTGAAATTGGGCAATATACCTTAAGTAAGTTCCTTTGTATTCAAAAGTTGTTATGTTAAGGAATTATTATCTTTTCTAAAACTTGTAAATAGCAAAAATAAATAAAATATATTAACTAATTGTTACGCTAGTATCAACGGCAAAACATTATAAAACATCCAAACAAAGTATTTTAATAATTTATTTAAATACAAAGCGACGAATGTAAGCCATTTAGTAGCCTATCGTATTTGCTCTAAAGTTACCCCCTAAAATAAACCCGGACCCCTCTGGAGGGGTATTGAAATAAAATAGCCCCGCTCTCAAACGAATTCTTTTCCACTTCTTTACGCAAATTAAATTTTTTGGCGCGACTTTGAATTTTTGTTAAGAATTTTGCAATTTTTCACCAAGTTTTGCCAAAATATTAAAAAATTTCCCAAAAATTGACAAAAATTTTGTCAAAATCCAAACACTTCTAATTTTTGGCAAACATATTTTGGCGCCATTGGTTGAAATTTTCTAAAAGATTGAGAAAAATGACCAAAAATCTGAAAAATAAACCACATTTATTTTTTCCCACTAAAATACCCTCTCCCTGTTGGAGGGGTATTGAAATAAAATACACCGTGGGTTATTTTAGAGGAAATATACGGTATATAATAACTATGGGGCGGATTTTTAGGACATGAAAATCGCATTTTAGGATCCTAAAAGTACACCAAAAAGTCAATTTTAGGACACGAAATAGGACAAAATAGGACATTTTAGGACAGGTTTTAGGCCAAAATTTTACTAATTTTTGGAAATTTT
This sequence comes from Ditylenchus destructor, assembly GCA_022814885.1. Classification (NCBI taxonomy): domain Eukaryota; kingdom Metazoa; phylum Nematoda; class Chromadorea; order Rhabditida; family Anguinidae; genus Ditylenchus; species Ditylenchus destructor. Next base: position 5,193,485 of record JAKKPZ010000002.1, on the reverse strand, counting down.
TACCAAAAATTGGCCTGAATGTCCTAAAGTGGGAAATTTTGATCAAAATTTGCCAAATTTTTTGAGATTTTAACCAAAATTTTCCGAAATTTTTTGAAAAAATTTCAAAAAATTTTTAGAAAAATTTTGTCAAAAATTTTGAATTTTTTTCGAAAAATTGGGAAAATTTTGATCAAAATTTCCCATTTTAGGACATGAATAAGATCGAAATGGACAAAATAGCGACTTTTAGGACATGTCCTAAAATTTCTGTAAAATTGGCAAAATAGGACATTTTAGGAAATTTAGGACATTTTAGGAAATGTCCTAGAAATCCGCCCCCTAATAATAACATAATTCAGTTTTTCAGTTGATATTCAGTCACTAACCTTTTGCATCGACTTTATTTTTAGACGATTCCGGTGCGTTTGTGCTGTATCCATAATCACTTGATCCTAAAGGCTTGAACCCAATCGGCGTGGGCAGCGCTTCCAAATTCAGAGGTTGGCCTTTCTTATACTTCACTATAGCGGTCTGTATTTGTGTCAGCAGTCGTCCTTGCATCCTAACAGAAACAGCAGATGAAGCAAACCCTTATTTGATATCAAAATAAGTTATGCAGTTTTTAACTACCTGGATTTTGAATCATCACCGGACTCTTTGAATTGTGCAGCAAGCTCCTTGAATTTCTTTTCTCTCGCTTCAAGATCCTCTAACAAATTCTGTGGAACATTTGGCTTCTAAACATGCAAATTGCGTCAAAATTTTATAGGTAAGTTTGTCAAATTAGCTTATTAAAAGATTGGATATCTAAATGGAAATAACGCTTTACTTTATATGGAGGCGGACTTGGTGGAATTTCTTTCAGGTCGTCCATAGTAAGCTGAGCGCCACCTTTGACTGCATCTAAAACGTTTATTCATCATATTTTAAAGACAACATTATTATTATTCCTAAGTACTTTATGGAGAAAATGAGATATGCCAACTTTGTATCGATACTAATTGGTAACATATAAGTATATTTTTACGCATTTATAGCTCGCTTGTTAAAAATATAATAAAATTACTTCTCTACATTGAAATATATGGTTTTCGACAGAATACGCTTATATAATTTGGTTATTGTTGTTATAGTGCAAAAGATAAGCTTAAAAATTATGTTAACAAAATTTCTCTTCTTTTCCGCTTTAAAAACGCATATTTATTACTTTGGAGAAGTTCAACGAAAAATTGTTGACATAACACAATAAGTGAATATAATAAATGATATCATGTAATAAATTGAATCAACTGACCAATGGCCTCTTGGAACATTTTCACAAAATTAAGAGCCGCGGCTGCCTCCGTTTTATCCTTGGCTTCTTTTGCTGCGACTGCGTTAGCCATATATAGATCTCGCCTTCGCCTCAGAATATTTTCAGCTTGTTTCGATACTTCGTTTTTCGCACAGGAATCATCTGTAGTCATAATTTGAGCCGTTTCCTGCGGCGCTGGTCGGGTACTCGGCGTAGGTTCCTCGGGAACGGAATCATTTAAAGAAGATTCGTTTTGAACAGATCGAGGCTTCTCTTGTAGTGAAAGCATTGAAAACGGTGGGATGGAGTCGGGATCGACAGGGAGGCCTCTGTTGGCTTTCTTTTGCAGATCGGAAACCTTTGCCAATGTGCGCTGAATCCTAAACCATTGAGTATTCATTATTCCAGAAATTATTTTAAATCAGTAAGCGTGACAATAAAAAAATTTTTGACTGACGGTATTTTTGAATGGACATATTGCACGGAAAACAATACTTACAAGGAATTTACCTGGTGAAACGCTCACCTGGGGAAACGTGACACACAGGAATTTACCCCACCTTGTGGGTATTCAAACGATACCAATCTTTTTTCCTAATACGTTACGAAAAAGTTTTCCTTATACGGAAAGTTGGATTTTTACAAGGAAAATGCGAGAAAATCCGATTTCAGAGGCCGTTTTCGGCCGTTTTTGTCTATGAAAGTGACAAAAATAATGACTTGTTCGTGTTTCCCGTAATTTTTTGGGTAAGATAGCGCCTTTTTCAGAATTTTTTGAGAAAAAAATTTTTACGTTTTTTTGCTACTAGGTGAAAAAGTGTGAAAAAATTTTTTCTCAAAAAGGCGCTATCTTACCCAAGAAATTACGTGGAACACGAATATGACGTTATTTTTGGCCTAAGATGCACAAAAAGAGGACTTGCCGTCCAAATGTGGCTCACCCATTTTGACCCCTATGATTTCAAGTAAAGTGTGAAAGTTAAACGGTACAAAACAAATAAAGGAGCCCGCTATATTTGTGGCAAATATACATTTTGTTATAGCGAATATAATTTTACAAATAAAAAAGAAAAGAAAAAAAGAAAAGAAAGAAATTTCACCGTCTCTCCTTCAATGAGTCCTGAGCTCTTACAGCAGTTGCCAGTTCGGCCTCATAATATGCTTTGCACTGCATCAAAGTGCCTAGAATATCGTGTTGTGGTTCTTCTTTGATTTGTGTTGAAAGTCGGGGCGGAACAGCAGGAAGAACATTCTCTAACACGTCAGGTTTCTCGACATGAGTCCAATTCTCATTCATTGATGCTTTACGAACATCAGCCTCAGGAAGTTGTGTCGTGTGATTTCGCTGCGGAATCGATGGCGGAGGTGCTGGTGAAACTCTCCGTTTAGGTAACGGTGGAGGAGCTAGCTCAGCAGTGAATTCTTCCTCAGTCAAATTATTTTGGAACTCATCTTCTTCCACTCCGACCAATTCATTCAATTCAGACTTAAAGTGACACTATTAGGGTATAGAAATTATTTGACATTGTCTTGCAACTGGTTGAAAGTTGCGTTTAGAGTTGGAGATTCCATAGGACGCACCCGCGGCCTCCGCCGCGGACCACCCGCGGCTTCGCCGCGGACCACGCCCAAATCCAGGATTTTCCGGAAGCCAAAAATTCCGGAATTCGCCGATGTACCCGGCGAAAACGGTACCAATCGACTCAGCTCGCCGAGACAAAGCGATTCATGTATCACACGCCCGGATCGGAGCGGCGATTGCGAAACTTGCCCTTTTACGTGACACACGGATGTCACATTTTCACGTATGTCACCCCAATTCTGACATTGATAACCCCCCCCTAAAATCATGGGTTTTGGGGGGGGGGTTCTCGCGAGTTTGGGGTCCGGGAGCGCCAAAAACGGGAAATCCGTATCGGGGGGGGGGGGGGCTTCTAATTTCTAAACGCCAGAAAAAGCTCTTACATTATTATGACAGGGAAGGTGATATCGAATCAAAAATATAACAGCATACCAACAAATTCTCGTCATCCAAGTCTACATCATCATCGATTTCATTGTCATCGCCCAAATCTGAATTTAGCAAATTTGCAGGAACATGATGGGAAGATGGCTGAACGGCAGCTTTCCGCTTTTCGCCTGAGTGTTGATTTGGCTGTGCTAAAATAATTGTAACATTAAATAAGTGTAACAGGTGTATCAAGTATTGTCACATATTGTTTGTGACCACAATTCAGAAAATTTTCAATTTTATCGAACGGGGCCCCTATCGTTAGTCGACGACTGCATTCTTAGGGGCCGCTTGTTTTGTTTTTGTTTGGTACCGCTGAACTGGACACCTCCCCTCGGTCCACTTGCCATGTTGGTATATCCCTAGAGCAATCGTTTAAAAAGATCTAGAAAGCTCTACCGTTAGAACTGGAGTTGAGGATGGTAGAATTGGGGCGGGGGTTACAGTTGGGAGGACGGGTGGGGGCCGGCTCACTTGTGGGAGTTAGAGTTAGGGGAGTTACAATTGGAGAGTTTTGAGTAAAACCCCTAACTCTAACTCCACCTCTCTCCCCCAATTGTACCTCCTCCCCAATTGTAACCCCCCCCCCCCAATTGGGTTTACCCCATGGAGTTAGGTTCGTTTTAAAATAAATCAACATTCCGATAGGCTTCTTTCATTTACATCATATTTTCGTGTCGGAACAAGGAATACTCCAGTTTCTATATTTGTTCCTGGGTAACAAATTTTATTAGGATTCTAAAAAAGTATAGCCCGCCAGAAACCATCTATCTTTCATGAGGAGTTGGCGCGTCTCAAAGCCAACCCATTTGCAACATTTTCACTGCCATGGATGTTTCGCATGATTTGACAAAATTTAACTTCTTATGAATTTTTTAAAATCTTACCTGGCTTTCTATTGGTCCGACCTTTGGATGATGACGATTTTCCCTCGTTTTCCAGTCTGTACAACTCTTCCAAAAGCTCTTCGTCATTTTCCACATCTCCGTAGGCTATCTGGTCAGTAGCAAATAAATTTTCCATAACTGTACGTTCAAAATAGATAGACTAACTATTTACAGAGTAATTACGAAAATAGTTTTATTGGAAATTTACATTTGCTCTAAAATTAAGAGCATCAAAGTTCTGTATAATCGACAAAGGATTTCGTATGTTTCCGCCAACATTTGAGCAATGCGGGATTTTAAAATCTTATTTCTGGAGAATCTTTCACATACTTCAGCATTATAAAATATGTTATAAAATATATATTTTCACATTTAACTTAAGTGAATAATTAAAGAAACTGTAAAATAGTATTCTTCGTTCTCTTCTCTCTATGGTTTCCGACAGCTATTCAATATTGCTTATGTATATATTATGCATATATTATAAGTAACAGGTGTGAATTCTCATGCTTTAACATGTATGGTCTTCTTAAAACGTTAACTGAAAACTGCTGGCCCTATATGAGTATATGCGTGTCCCGGAGAAAAAATCAATGGGGGGACCCTATTGATTTTTTTGCAAAATTTTTCCGAAAATGATTTTTCAAACCATAGGTCCCCCCTATGGTTTTTTGGCAAAAAATTCTTTAAAAAATCATTTTCGGAAAATCAATAGGGTCGCCCTATTGATTTGGGACACGCATATACTCATATAGGGCCAAACTGCTCTTTAGTTTATTGTGTAAACCTTTAGACGTGTTTAAATTAATATTTCCTGTAGGCGAAATTTCCCTATCCTATGTGAATTCATGTGCAGAATATATATCAGAATTAGTTAAACTTAATTCCCATTTCTTTCTAGCAAGGAAAATCCATGCGCTATAGTTCCATATTATCGGTGGCAGCTAGGGTTGTTCGAGATTCTCGTCCAAATTTGTTCGCCAGCAAGAATGCCCTCGTACTAAGTCCAAGAGCGGTACAACGTATCAGAGAACTATTCGCTGAAAACCAGACCGCCGCCGCACTAAGAATAGGGGTCCAACAACGAGGATGCAACGGCTACACTTATACAATGGAGTATGCACAGAGTAAAGGAAAATTTGACGAAGAAGTTGTTCAGGATGATGTCAAGGTATGGGTGGATCCTAAGGCACAATTGACTCTTTTGGGCTCAGAAATGGACTATGAAGAAAATCAGCTGGCATCAGAATTCGTTTTCAAAAACCCGAATATAAAAGGAACATGCGGGTGCGGAGAAAGTTTTAATATATAATATTGCTTATTTGTCTATAATTTTGTATAGAATACGGATTAGGGTAAATAAATATTAATTATATAATACCTAATGAATATAGATGTTTTGATAACTTGTATATTTTATCAATTTTTATTTTGAATGTGAATATTTTCTTCTAATAAACAAAATAGTCGAGGTAATTTAGAAAAGTACTTTAATGGTTTTATAAACACATGGCACGAATTCATTTATTTTCGTATGGTCCAACAGAACACACCAACACAAATTACGTATCACAACCGAAAGTATAAAACAAACAATTATGTGACAAAATTAGGTTATACCAACGACTCAAGTTTAAGATTTAGTTCGGTGTTATAAAAATCGCACATGTTTGGCTGTTCCAGGTAATTCTCAAAGTCCGCCAATTCACGATAAAGCTTATTTTCGATTGCGCGAGAAGCGCTAGCGAGGATTTCGTCGTCGCCTTCAAGCTCACACTTTTGATTCTTCCATTTTCCATCGTTGACATATGCATGTAGTGCGGAAATGTCAGTATTTACACAAAGTTTTGTGTTTTCAACCTAAAAGTACCAAAATAACAAAATTGGCAAACATAAAATTTTTAATACACAAAGTTACCTGTAAAACAATCGGGTTGAGCATTTTTTCCATTGCGAATCGTCCAAGTATATCATCGAAACTGAAATGGATAACTCTCCAATTTGTATTATTTACTATTTAATAAGGGTTTGGCTTATAATCTCTCTATATCTCCCTAAAGCGTTTCTTCTTGATTGGTATGTGTGATAAACGAATTTTTTATTTCAGATTTGTTCTATCCTATCTTTGTTCTGATGACTGCACAATTTTGCTGCAAAATATTTTAGAAGCGAATTAAAATATTAAGGTAAATAATACAGGTTAATAAATATTAATGCCCCTAACCTGGTATCAGTTGCTTGCTGATTAGCAAAATAGAATCCCACTATTTTCAATTTATTTTCCTGACAATATGCATCAAGATGGATAAGCAAAATCTCCATTTGCGGCGAGAGCAGAGAGTTGTGAAGCGCTGGTATAGCGTCAACTATTTTATACGCAACAGAGCCTGAACTTGATGCTTCCTCTGCGGTTTTAGTTTCTCCTACAAAACACCCAATTACGGATATAAATCCAAAAATTATTAAAACCCAATAGTACTCCGCGAACAGCACAATGCGGGTATTTTACTGCATGCAACACCATTTTGCTGTATGGTATCAATCCAACTTCAACCATTTTTGGCAGTCTAAACTCAGGAGAAAATATAAAAATTAGTTATAAAAAGAACAAGAAATATGTACGATAATTACACCGAATAATGGAAAGCGTGAGCAACCTCAAATTATCACACTTTATTTATAAACGTTTAGGTACAATGAACATTAAGCAGATCTCTTAGAAATGGTGTTCATGAACGGAAAAGTTGTTTCTTCCACAGATACTGAGGAAACGGTGTTTCCCCATTTTGGAGATGCAGAATCGTGACTGTTTTGAGAGCAAAGCTTCCGAGCAGCCTTGTTCCACTCCGCTTGCTATAAATGATACAACAAATAATAGTTTTTCTCTAAAGATGATTCTACCCATAGAAGAATATTTATATATGATTATTTATATATAAAATATCTGGGTAAATAGCCTCTATATCCTTACTAAAGTACAGGGAATCATTAAACTTCAGTTATTCGATTTCTTATCACAGAATTTTAAATATGTTTTGCTGAACTGATTTGCCTGGTTTACTTAATTCACTAAATTGAATAAAGTAAAACTTAATTTAATTACTAACGACTTCATCCTCACAAATTACCTGACAAACATAAAGCGAATGTGCTTCCATTGTGTGTCTGTTTTTGGTCGTAAATGCCATGTGTTTAAGTCGCTGAAGGAGCTGTGCTTTCGTCATTAGTTGCATCTGCGGGGGCTCTTCTGTAAATGCATCCAAGGCAGCTAAATATAATTATAGCTTCCAATTCAATACAAATTAAAATTTATAATACCTGGGTTGTATAATTCATTATCTCGCAATAGTCGAACTGAAATGAGAAAACCATATCATAACGATTATGCTATCGATAGATAGGATTAATTGTCTACAAAAATAATATTTCTTACAAAATCTTCCAACTTAAAAAATGTTTGAACGTATAGTCTGAAAACGCATTATTTCGGAAAAATTAAGAAAAGAACATAAATTTAGTCACATTCCGAATGTAATTATTAAATAACTGCAAAAAATCATTTACCAAATCATATACCTATATTTATATCAGAATGAGATCTGGCTGCTGTCCTGCGCATAATTCTGACAAGTTCTCGTTCGCCAAATTTATGTAGCCTGTCTCTTTCCGCTTTATGAGCCATTTCCATTTGCTCGCGGCGTTGAGCCTGTTCAATTGCCAACTTTTGTAATGCATCGGGCCATGTTTCTTGTACTTTTACTATTAAAGGCACCTAAACATATCAATTATACGGAAAATAGTAAACAGTAATTGACATAAATACTGTTCTTACATTTGGTTCAGACTTCGCCGTATTGTGTCCGATCTCGAAATTATTCATCAGTTTTTCCAATCCTTCGGGTATTGGATCATTATTGTAAGTTTGTTGGAGACAATCTCGAAAACCTCTGGCCCATTTTTCTTTTATCTAAATATTATTAAACTTATCCTCAAACATTTTATACAGAGCGATACAAGAAACTAATTTACGTACCATTCTATCGAATTCTAATGTTTGATCGCAACTATTCTTCGACAGCAATAGTGCTGTGACTGATGATGTCATAGACGACGTTGGCGCCTGGTTCGTATGTTCTTCACCATCTTTGACTTCCCCAGCATCACTTCTCGAATTTTCATCATCTGGAATATCGCCTTCCTGCATTCCACCATTATCCTCTTCAGGACTTCGTCCTCCGGGCTCAGCCGTCCCCCCTCTGGAACCATCGTTGCCCTTGCTACGTTTTTGACCCGATTTAGTTGAAGTTTCTTCCAAGTTTGCACCTGTTTGGCGAACGCGGCTCCTTAAATGATTAAAATATTTTTTAATATTGTGAAAAACACGCTATGAGAAGCGTGTTTAAATTTAAAAATGTATCAAATTAAAATCCATCATAGGCAACAAACTTTTAGCAGAAAACCCTGTAAATTTTTGAAGCTGTAATAATACATATACGGGTGTCCCATGATTAATGGTGCGTGATTTCGTAATGATGCAATGCTTATTTTTGTTTTTATGCGTAATTCAAATGTGCGGAAGAAAGTTATACAATAAATCTAAGCCTGATATGTAACATTCCTTCAGCACATTTGCATTTGGCTTCAAACAGACAAAAATAACCACAGAGTCATCCTTTATATAGTAATCCGCCAATTCGGCTGGCTGACTGACTCACTCACTCACTGACCGTGTCACGGTCTCAGACTACAAACTACAAAATTTTCGAAATTCGTGTTTTAGGGGATTCCGACCGAAATTTTTGGTACCGGGGGTTTTCCGCTACGGGGAATCCGAATCTGCAGTCAGATTCGACCTGCGCGCGCGCAGCGCGCGCGCGAGGCGTTTTTCCCAGTTTTTGCGCGCGCGGCATGTTATATGGGTAATTTTTCGCGCTGAGTCCGAATCTGCAGTTAGATTCGACCCGCGCGCGCATGCAGGCGCGCGCGCAGCGCGCGCCTGCATGGCGCAAATAGAGCCTGTACCGAACAAATAGAGGCTTCACCCGGCCGAGCGGCGCGAAGCGCCGCGAGGGCGGGTGAAGCCGAGTGAGGGCCGCAGGCCCGACTGTAATGGGCGCGAAGGGCATACTGATACACCCTAACCGCTGATGGCGGTGCGCGAAGCGCCGCGGATGCACGCTAACCGCTTCCTAGCGGGTTGTGGCGCCGAAGGCGCCACATCCCGCTAGTTACGAAGTAATGTACCATTAATTGTGGGACACCCTTTATAATCGTGCTACTAGCAGTCCAGAAAAATACTAGACGTGTTTAGAAAAGGTGTTTTTATGTTTTAAAATTACATTCAACGAAAATCCGGTTAGTTTACAGATAGCCGGTATATGCTATCATTTAATACTTGGTGAATCTAATACGTAAGATATTTCCACAAACTGTTTAAAGATACCTGGTAATTCTTTGGGTATCGTCCTTTTTGTCCGAATGTCGGTGATGATGTTTCTTTCCAGTTGTGTGTTTCTGAGACCCCCGCTTTTTTGTAACATTTAATGTTGATGCGACTGGAGAGTGATTTGGCTCACTACTGGCGTCCTCTTCGCTTGGCGTTTTGGGAAGGAGGATGCGAAGGGGTGGGACCTAATTGGTTTAAGTTTAACCTTACAAAAAAGCTTGTAAAAGTGTTTTAAATATTCCAACCTTTTTCGTTTCCGCTTGCACGTCGCCTCCTGATATAATACTAACCGATGCGTGTGCCTCTTGCTCTGGCCCTTCCATCACTTCAAAGCTACTATCACTTTTTGTTTGCTGTGACAGTCCTTGAGGTTCACTGCTCGCTTTAGGAAGGTAACCATCATCTGATGTCTCGGATTTTGGTGTCCCGAAATTTGAGGGTACCAAAAGAGGTGATCCTGATGCAGCGGCGGCAGCCAACAATTCTTTCGCTAAAGCCGCAGTTTTTATACGCTTCGGGGGAGGAGTAGAGTGCGTTTTTGTTGACGCCATAGATGCAGGACTAGGGTGAGTCTGGGTTAATTCAATATTCATGGATGTGGTCACAATCCCCGAACCGGAGGAAGATTTCTGCAAGCTGGTGGATATGGATGGAATATCATTAGACTCAGGACTGCTGTGAAATTCATATATATCCCCAGTCGACGAACCTATGGCTGAACTTGCAGATGTTTGAGCAATATCGTGCTTCAAAGGAGTATTGTTTGCACGTCCTCGAGCGGGTCGCTTCCGATTTTGTCTGAAAATAATTTTATTTATTTTTTGTTTTATAGGTATTTCGATTTTTTATTATTATTAGCACATTTTAACATTTTTCTGGAAACCCTAATAAGAACTATATACTAATTGAACGACTTTAGCAGATTTCAACTTCAAAATTTAATGAGTCAGTTATATCTGATGCCAAGATTATGCAAAATGTGTGTATATTTCGAATAACTTCTTCACGATCAAATTTAAAATTATATTTACACACAATAGTTTGACGTTAGCATGTGAATATTTTGTTTTTATTCTTCTCGTGGTTATTGGTAAAAAGAGCTAAAGTATGTTCATTGTCTAGAATTATAAAAATTCACATCAAACCTTGCATGAGAAAGTTTTTCTGGTGAATAAGTTGATGAAAGTGCTTTTACAGTGCTCGGTATTACGCTACTTTGGAATTTCGATGAAATAGTTGGTGATATTTTCTTCTCGGTTCTCTCTATAGACAGAACACTTGTAGATGCCAAAGTTGTCGAAGACAATTCTTGATTCGGCTCCCTGAAAACAAAAAATATTTCATCGTAAAATTGAAACTTTAAAATTTTAAGTTGTCACATTATTGAAATACCAAAGTAGTTAGCAGATGTATTCAAAATTGTAAAAATTACTGCACTATATACTGTACTACATCTTGCTAACTTCCTTCTGGATCGATTATTGCAGCTATCGAACATATTAATATTGGTACACGCTACACAATTTTAACTTTACTCTCTCTCTGGAGCTTTGTTTATGTCAATAACGCAAATATATTGCAACACCAAATAATAATCCACTAGGTCATACTTCAGCGTCTCGTCCAAATCCTCCACTAACGTGCCATCTAATGGGGTCCCACTTCTACTCGACACAGACGAAACAGAACTATCTGCGCCTGATTCAGATGCAGAGCTCTCTGTACCTGATCCAGAACTCGAAGAAGACACTTCTTGGCTCTCACCTAAAACACATCATACCATAATTATTTATCTATTTAATCCATACTTTGTTGTGGTTCTTTCCGCTCAGATGTCGTCTCGTTTTCGCTGCTACCAGCCGAAGATTCATATGGATACGACTCAATAATTTCAGAGTCAGTGAGGAGTCTGTCAATTTTATCATTTCCTTGGTTCATCTCGATAGGTAAATGACCTCGAGCTGACCGTTTTGTCCGATCAGCGCCTTCTTTGAGTAATAACCAAACCAGCTATAAAATAGACCATTTATGGAGGAATGATAATATTTCCAAGTTTTCGTTCTTTATTAAATGTTTATGTTAGCTTTTTTCCGAGCTAATATTGAATGACTAGCAGCTGAATTTTTAACATTTAATTTATATTTTCGAAAAAATTGGACAGACTTTGCAAGTTGCAACAAATTACTCCGATTTGCTTTTCTACGGTGAAGTATATTTTATTAAAAATATGTATCTACAAAATTGTTTGAATGAAACGCATATAATTTTAAAATGTATTAATGCTCGACTATAACCTAGCTGTGCCATGTTTTATTTGATTTAATTCTTACTCATTCAGTAACAATTTAAAGATCAAAATTTTATGTTTCAAACAATTTCGCAGAAATTGGGATACTTTATATCAATAAGAATTGTATGTTATCATATTTTATGCATATATACATAGACTAATCAATAACTACGAAATTAATCGATAATGTTACCTTTGGGTTATTCGACTGCACTGCGTCGTGTAGAGGACACACACCATCGCTTGATGCAATATTCACGTCGGCCCCTTTGCTATAAATTATCACCTTTGAATACAATCAACCCGCGCTAAGCCACCGTTAAGGCCCCCTTTTGGTACCGGAACGGGAACGAAATGACAAAATACAAAGGATTTTACCCAATTAAGGACCCCTTGGAGGATCGGGAGAAAAAAGCATATGGTACCGCATGAATTAAAATTTTAAAAATTTTCCTCGCTAACAATCACATATTAGGTATTAGGTACAAACCAAAGTAAAATAGTGTTATTTGATGTAAGTGTGGAGAAAATAGCAGAAAAACACAAAAACCAATATTTCGGCCCATTTTTCTCTTCGGGAAAAAATTTTCCCGTTTACGTCCTCCGCCCCGTCTCGATGGCCCTTGGTCTGGTCTTGGGTCTACGGCCCTTAATAACGGTTGACTGTATATGCTTTTAGCAAATCCCAAAACTAACCTTATCAAAAACTCAGCCATTTCATAGTAAGCATAGGCGCACGCCTCGTGAAGCGGTGTCCATCCGGCATTATCAGCTGAATTTATGTCCGCGCCGTCCTCCACCAATTTTCTGCACAGCGAAACATCGCCTTTCTGAGCCGCAATGTGCAACTGAGTCTCTCCACGGAAATTTCTTTTGTTTAAGCTTTTCAAATTTCGAGGAGACGAAACAGCACATTCCGCGGGTGACGCAGTTCGGCTTCGTTCTTTCGCGGATGAGAAATCATGGGGCAGATTCAAGTTTCGGGATGGTACTGGGTGTGATTCAGAATGACTCGATGTCGCTTGGTCCATTTGCATCTGAGATCAGACCGAAAATTGTATGTATAATTTGGATCAGATTGTAACATTGGCATAGCAACCAAACGCGCGAATTTGTAAGAGAATATATGAACAAAACGAGATTAACTCTACATTCTGAGTAGAACATATTTATCGAAATCGGCTTCTAAAATGAAAATAAAATGAAGCAAAAAGTGTTTTTGAAATTCCGAATGTTTATGAAATTCCGAACATGCATATTAGCAAATGGTGATGTTTCGCAAATATAAGATGAAGCCTAGATTTCTCTATACTAAACCTGTAGAATTAAAACGGACCACTCTAATTCGCCATATTTCATAAGATCAATACATCCACAACCTTTTCTGTTATTATTTTTAATTAAAATTTATCTGTTGCTTTATTGTGCGACTTACCACTACATATTCGGGGTCACCCTTCATAGTTAAATTTTCATAGGACTTTGTTGTTTCTGTTGAGTAGAGTGACTGAACCGCAATATTGACTTAGTGCTTAACACAAACCACTCATAAATTCCGTTGTTTTGACATTTTTGCCTCTTTTTGTGAAATAGCTATTATTTTTAAATATGAATATAATTCACATATTATCAAACAAACCTGTCATCAAATTTGTTACTGCGTTGCTGCATTACAAGAGCGAGAAATAAAATTTTAGGCTATTTTCAGTTTTTTGCAAGATGTTAGCAAACTATTATTTTCTCAATATCGCGAAATGAATGATTAATTCTGCTGAGGTATATGAATTTTTTGGCAAACATGCACAGAGAACTCAGAAAATGTAAATGTTTTATTTATTAAATAAATTTCCATGTCATTTTCGAGTTAAAAATTTACTTTTAATAAAACCAATAAAAATTCTCATTTATTTAATCCTTTGTTCACTTTCTTGGCCTGTTTTCAAATATGTAACAAAATAGAGTACAAAACATCAAAGCTATACTTTGGGGTGAATGATGTGTTTATTAATGTCGAATGAATTGAAATCATCTTGAACAGTAAAGTGGCGGCCGTCAATTTTGCTCTCCAATATCAAATCACTGTAATAGTAATAGTACGTTGGCAAAATTACCGTATAATAACGTTTGTATATCACATAAACGAAAAAAGTACTGACCCATTGTTGCTGATGCCCCTAACGATTGCCTCTTCTGGCTGCTTGTTGTCATGCGCCATTACTGAGACACTTTCGTCGGTGTGAAGCCAACGTTTGTAGTAGATTCCAAAAAACTTGTCCTTTCCTTCGGTTCTAATTAGATCAACATAGTCTGAAAGGAATATATACGCGACGCGTATTACGCGTCGACTTTTTAGATTATTACAAGCAAAGATTGGCACTTTTACTGCCAGATATTGTGTTCGTATTTATTCTTCAGGAAACCCTAACATTAAACTCTGAATTACATGCTCGCTTTGTTTACTCAGTAACTAGAACGGGAGAATTAATCTAGATTTACAAAAAGTTAAACATACACTCAAATTTATTCATAACTTCTGCGATGACTTCTTCAATATTTAAATGTTTTTCCCTTGGCAAAATATCGTTGAGGCATCCAACCGGTTTAGAGTTTGCAACATTAATTCCAGCAGCTTAAAATGGAACCGTAAATATATTATATTAATAAGAATCAGTTACCGGTAATACAATCCAAATAATCATCTTTTTTTATAACATCTATCAGCACTCCTGCTATTTTGATGCTTCTCTCGTAATAAACATCATTTGGCCATTTTACTCTCACAGGAAACTCCTTAAACATTAATATTAATATGGCGTATGGGAATTCCACTGACTTCATCACGTAGAAGCGTTTGAATAGCGTCAACTATTGCTACTGCCAAAATATGTTCCACAAAGTCAATTGACTGGCCCAGCTCGGAATTCGTAGGAACTTTGAAGTTAAAATTGAACACCGCGCAGCCTCTGAAGTGTCCTATTTTTCGTGCAATGCAAAAATCTAATAAATCTTACTTAGGGCTTATCCATTTCTGAATTTCGCTCCTTCCTATAACGGTCATAATTATTTAAGAGGTTATTATATATTGAGTGAAATGAAGTTCCACTGTTGACAAATTCCGGCAGTTATTTTCATGTTGACAGATTTAGCTAGCAAAAATTTTTAAGGCATATAAAACTTTTTGGTACAAACTTGGTATAATTTTAGTAGACACAACTTTGTGTCTTTTACCTCTTCCTTTTGTTTGATATTGAGCCACCACAATGATGCCCTCAGTTTGTGGTAAAACGGCCGAAATACTTCTGGAAATATTCAAAGTTGTCTCGCACACGTTAACATACATCAGAATACGCCCCAACCGTTGCGTGGATAAATGCTTGAAATAATTATCTGGCATGAATCCCTCAAAAGCATCTCGAACTTCTTCTCTGAAAATGGATTTCAAATATAGGTTGGCTGTAATAAAATATGGAATTAAAGATTAACTACATATGTAATTTGATCTTAGAAATCAGTCAAGAAAGAAGTCATAAAATACATATCGTTCAAAAAACTTTGCGAACGATAGAAAAATAACTAATTTACTTCTATTATAGCTTTGTAAAAAATACCTGTGAATAATGTGCACCGGGAGATGAGTGGACGTGGCAGTTTTGTCGTTATCATAACGAATACCTTCAGAAAAGATAAGTTCTGGTTTTAATCCAGTCACTACATCTGTTCTAAATTCCTAAATAATATCCGCATAGTTTCTAATGCCAAAATTTAGCCATACCTTGATATCTGCTACTAAGTCATTTCTCTCTCCGATGAGGTATCCACATGTCAAGTTGGGGATTTCCTGCAACCAATTATAAAAAGTTAAATGCTCAGAAATACTAAATTCAACTTGGAAAGGGGAAACTAATCGTTTTATTTACGAGACTTACGCAAAAATTCGCCACACTTTCATCTGTTTCTTGCTTGCGTTTTACAGAATCCATAGTAAAATTGATAATATAATATTCTAACGCTATGAATAAAATGATAAAACAGAATGTTCAACAGAGATATTGCATATTTGTTTGCTAGAAGACAACGTAATAATAAAGATAGAGAAATCAGACAGAGAAATCAGAGAACATAGTCAGACCATTCGTCTCGTCGTTTGCTAGTTCCTTTTTCTGTTTGTTGCGTAAAATTATCAGATTTAACATTTTACTTAATTAATGTTTTTGTTTTTAATCGTGTTATTTATTTTAACTTATTTAACATGGTTCTACTTTGTGCTACGGAAACGATATCCACCGGGGCCTATGCCATTGCCACTGATTGGAAATTTGCATCAGGTCAGAAATCTTCACTTCTCGCAGTAAATAAAAATGTGTTAAATAGGTGTTAACAAGATAAACCCGCCGATTCTCGGCGGATTACCGCCTCGACTCGGCGGGTTTATCTTGTTTTTTTTCGCGGTTAGCGTGCATCCGCGGCGCTTCGCGCACCTCTTGCCATTTTGTCAGAGAGACTCGCGGCCTTCGGCCACTCGAAAGGGGTTCTGTTTTTTCAAAAAATTTCGAAAAAAATTTATCAGAAAAATTTTTTTTCCGTACCCCGGGGGTACGCCGATAATTTTTTCGACCCCGGATTCGGATTCAGCACCCCAAAAAACCCCCGGGTGCAAAAAATTAGCTCCCCAGATGCTTTGGTTCAAAATGGCCATTTTTGGCAAAAAATGACACATTTTTGGCCAAAAAAGCCACTTTTTTGAAGGGTGCGCCAAAATTTTTTTTGGCCCCCGGTCTTAGCTCGTTGAGACCTACAAAATGAGCTATCACACACCCCCGTAACTCACCGGCAACGGGGTGAACCAAAAATGGCCACTTTTGCCACTTTTTGGTCAAAAAAGCCACTTTTTTGAAGGGTGCGCCAAAATTTTTTTTGGCCCCCGGTCTTAGCTCTTTGAGACCTACAAAATGAGCTATCACACACCCCCGTAACTCACCGGCATGGAAAAACCCATAGTACCCCCCCCCCCCCCCGCCGACCTCAAGCCTGCGAAATAGGTTAGAGTGGATTAAAATTAATTATGCTAATCCTTATTTTACCGTTTCATATTTTAGATGCCAAAATCGGATTTTCATATTTATATGGACGCACTCACCGAGAAATACGGCCCATGTTTTACTCTGTGGATGCCATGGCCTACAGTCGTGCTCACAAGCTATGATCTTATTTATGAATGCTTGGTTAATAGAAGTAAGTTCCAATAACCTAAATTCTTCTCATATGAATATTCCTGTCATTTAGGTAATGATTTCTCGGATATACCACAATTCGATTTACAATTCGGGCTGTTAACCCCAGTTCCGAATGCGGGAATATTGCCTTCTAATGGTGAAAATTGGAACGAACAGCGTAAAATTTCGACTAAAATATTGAAGGAGCTTACAGCGGGAAAATTGCTTGAAAATAAGGTTAGCCTTTTTAATAATACTAAAACGACCCTCGTTAATCTGAAAATTCGTTTATCGGACATGATTTTGCCGGAACGTATCTTTTTCATACAAATTTCCGTCGTTCTTCGGAAACAATTTCGGAAAAATTTTGGCGAAAATACAAAAGGTCCGCCTATCGTTTAAAAAAATTTTCCCCGGCCGACGCCGAGTAATGCTGTCGGGCAACGGCGGCAGCGTAAAAAATCGCTTCCGATTAACGAGAGTCGACTGTATACATTGCCAGTGATGAAACATACATTAGATGTGTATTGCAGGCAAAACCAATTGTCAGATGAAACTCATTGCTTTCCTAATAAAACATCAATACAATGTAGACCAGATTGATTGGATCAGTTTTGCCTGCATGAAATCCGTTTAACTTGAAAATCAGTTTCTCCTACCACATACATATGCCAAGTTTTCATAAATTTCCTTCACTTTAGCTGTTTGAGGAATACTTTATGGTTACAAACCCGGGTATAAAACATGAAAAGTTGTCTATAAAATTTACCTCAGACTAAGTTTTTGTTGCATTATAATGTGATACAGTGGGAATGATTTCACTGGAAGCGCCCGAAAGGATATCGAGAGAAAAATAACTCCTTTGGGAGAAAGAACCACACTCTGGCATCCACTTCTATATTTGAATTTTAGAAATCTGAGAAACTTAGAGTTTCAGACCATTTTTCATCAAAAATTACTCGTCATTTCTCTTTTTATGTCATGAGCAAACGATGGATAACATAGATCACGTCTTAGTCATTCACCTCCAAAATTGTCACCATTTTCTAGTTACTTGCGTTTTCACTTATTTTATTGTTTGTGGTATGACCACGACAACCATCAATTTACTTGATTGTCAGTAAAGAATTATTATTATACCAAATTTCCCATAGTTTCAGATAATGCACTCACTGGACTCAATGTTTCATTATTTGAGTTCACTTGATAATGAAAAAAACGTCGATCTTTTGTTACCACTTCAGGTTCAGTTTGGTTAAACATTTAAGTAATCAAGTAATATATATTTCAGCTCTGTCTTGGAAATGTAATTAGCTCATTTTTATTTGGTTATGAGACAAGCTGGGAAAAACCTCAAAAGTTTCTTCACTTTCTCGACATAATAACACAATTCTTCATTCAAACTGCAGAAAAGTCGATAACATTTTATAGTGCATGGCCGTGGCTGAAAAGCATACCGTTTCTTAATTCCCGATATAAAACAGCTCGTGGAAAAATGAACGAGGTTTGTATTATTCTCACAATAATAAATACATGGAAATTTTAGTATTATGAATTTATCGTTGCCGAAGTTGAAGCACAAAAAGGAAATTACAACTCCAATAGTAGCACTAGCACTTTTGTGAATGCCTACATCGGTGAGATGCAAAAGAACGAAAATACATACCTTGAGTGCGTTTAAGAGATTTTCTTTCAAAATATTTACATTAGTCTCAAAATTGGGCGAGTGATTCACAATGGATTACCGTAACATACTCTAAACACAACTTTAATCCCTCGTGATTGTTGAATAATTTAATACCCGATATTTAAATGTGGTCATATATGAAAGTGATCATCGAAAAACTCATAAAACACCGTTTGATCCCTAAAAATCAATTTTTTCAAGATCCATGTGGTATCCCCTTTGGGACAGAAAATTTTTTGATTTTTTCCGAAAGGATGTTATTACGTCTTTTCCGATGCGATAACCACGAATATGCAGTCATTATTTCGTATAGCGTCAAAAATGGCCATTTTTACACTAAAGGTACATTTTTGACGAAAAAATACGCCATTAAGGTGGAATGTTAACCTTACGCCAAAGGGGCGCAAAGTCTGAGTTCAGAATTAGATCCTGCGCCTACGAAAACCCCCAAAAAATTAAGTGGTTAAAATATGTGATTAGGGCATCATGAAAGGAACCGCCAATAGTATCAATCTCGCGCCCTAATCTGAGTTAAAATTTGAATTCCTCGGCATCGTAACAACTTCCACCCGACAATTCCCACTCGGGACATATCCCACCTCAAAGGAAAAACTTATTATCTTACTGGGTCGCAGGAAAGATAGGGGTCAGGGACGGCAGACGGTTTGCTTTACTCGCTTTCTCTAGTATGGGGTGGGAGATGTCAGAGTGGGAGTTGTCGGGTGGGAGATGTCCCGGCCCCGAATTCCCCGCTCCTGAAAACCGCTTACTCTGAAAATAGCGACCCATGGCTTTCGAATGAAACACTTTCCCATACGAATCGGGCGTTATTTTGACCCACCAATAGAATAGTTTCTATTTTCAGCTATACACAACTTTGCGGAATTGTATCGGACTTTTGGCTGGCCGGCATGGAAGTTACTATTACAACAACCAGATGGGCCATTCTGTATTTAATGACGTATCCCGAAGTTCAAGTAGGGTTCAGTTTCGCAGTAATGCTACTTATTCAGAAACATTTCTGACTTTAGCGGAAAGCGTATGCTGCAATTAGCAAAGTGGTTCCTCCAAATGAGAAAGTTTGCTTGACAAACAGACCACAACTACCTTACATCTCGGCATTCTTATGTGAAGTTGAACGATATTCAGCGCTCGGAACGTGGATTAATCGGCTATGTAATATTCTTATAGACCTTTTAGTGGTAAAATACCAATTTGAGAAATTTTAAACACATTTTACCCTATTTACATCACTGATTTTACCATATTGTCAAATACATGGTGAGATGTATTTAGTATGTAAGTTTTAAAATCGGCACAGAGCATACATTTTGAAACGTAACATAAGGCAGTTCAGGTGAAGCAAGTCAGTTTTTACATGGACGAAACATCCCAGCTGAGACAAATTATATTTTTAACGTGTACAGCTCCAATCAAGATATGGCTAGTGACAAATTTCCAACAAACGAATTTCATCCGGAGCGCTTTCTCACTGAAAGTGGAATTCAGATAAACAAGGTAAACGTTTTTCTTAAGAAAAATGGAACAACAAAACAATACAGCAACTGACGTGAAATAATGATTTATTCACCAATTATCCGATATTCGAGACTAGCTTACAATGATGAGATTCTTAGCAACTGATCTGGCTATAGAAATATGACCTGTATATTAATAGCCTTGTGTAATCTAATAGTCTAATTCCCTTTTTATTTTAATCGCATCGGGTCTGAACTTCACAAAATTTTTCAGAAAGCGCCGGTCAGTTTAAAATGTATTTTTATGAGAAATTTAGGAATGTGTGAAGCGACTCACAATGTTTGGAATGGGTAAACGTCGGTGCCCGGCTGAAGACATAGCCAAAGCTGAATTATTTTTGGTTGTTTCAAATTTAATTCAAAGATACGAAATTCAGTCTACTGCTTCCACGAAAATTGACACACTGGACTACACATATGGCCTAATTATGTACCCTACTAATCAATTATGCAAACTTATTAAGCGTCACAATATAGTCGAATAAATGATTGGCTTTTAAAAGTGGAATTGAAAATGTTTTATGGTTAATTAATAATTAACATTAACAAGACTAATTTAACAATGTCAATACTAAACATTGTTTAACAAATTTAGTTCGCGGTAAAATGTAAAATATATGTTATATATCGCAAATACATGGTGATCAATTTAAAATGCTCCTTTTATTTGTATACTGTTTACCTATTTGGCTATTACACGTAAAGATTTTATTTTTTATAATTTTTGTGTGAAAATGAAATAATTTGGAATTGAAAATTTAATATGTTAACTATTCAGCTATAGTTTCATTTAATTTGCGCAAAGAAGTGTTGTATATTTGCGTATGAATGGTAGTTTGGCAGTGTTCTTGTTTTTATTTGTTTTTATTTTATTAATACTTTACTGCTTTGCAAATAAATAATAGAGACTCTCGCTTTTTGCTCAAAGGTGGGAAAATGTGTAATACCAAAAATCGTGGTTCCATTTATCAAAATTTGGCCATAAATGCTCAAAAGTAATTCCAATTTCGTCTAAAATGTTGCAAAAGTGTTGACGACATTGAAAATATACTAAAAATAGGAAACATTACAAGTTGAAAATTTGACCATTCTCACCTGTTTCGCAAAATTTGATTCAGAATCACATCGAAAAATGTCGGAGTCGTGGCTGATTTAAGGAATAAGTTGTAACATCCTATGTAATATGCGATCATTTTATCATTATGATAGCGCAACTGATATGGTTATTATAATAAATTAATGCTATAAACGAAGCACACATTTATTGAGTAAATTATTATCAATTTGGTTATGGGTAAAAACGGTATCGCAAAAACGGTACCGTCAAAAACGGTATCGTCAAAAACGGTACGAGATTTTTTGACTTAAAATGGCCATAACTTTTGATACTCTCACGCTTAAGCTTTGAGTAATAGCTTAAAATGACCCTAGGACTTAGGCGAACAACTTAGGTTTAGGTTTAGGCTTAAGCTTAAGCTCAAACTTAGTCTTAGGCATGGTTGCAGAAAACTTCAACGCCTTTGTGAGCCATTGAAGTTATTCGAAGTTGTTTTTTTACAAACAAATCCGCTTGGGACCAGCACTGCTTGAATGTAAATTTTCAATTGTTACTTCAGTATTTGAGAGCGATGAAGGAGAAACCTGGCCGTTATGGTTTTCGATCATGCTGATCTCGAATCTGACCATAAAAATTCGATTATCTTTCTAGAACATTCTAGAAGCTTATATAGGAACATTGTATTACTCTCATAATGACACGGAAACTATCAGGAAATAAGCCTTCATGGATGTTCGAATATGCCGATCTCGAACTTCAACTCGGATTTATGTATAGATTCTTCTTTAATGTTCTGAAGTTATCTCTATGCACACTCTACTTTTAAAATTACCACGTGAATAATGCGAGAAGAAATATAAATGCAAATGCATATAAAATGCAAGATACATCAAATATCAAATTTTAAAATATCAAATGGACCATGGCATCCCGAAAACAGCACAAGATCTCGTTCCCTCGAGAGAAACCATAAAGACCCTGGATGCTATGAAGAGCAAAAAAATAGACTTAATGCAACACATTCAACGATTAAACGACACCGGTGGCTCACTGACATTGGATTTTTGCAAAAATGGCGCAGACTATCTTGCTGTCACGTTATTCAGGAACTGCGATATTTGGTTTCCAATTTTACAAGAAATAGGATGCATCCGGAATTTAACGCAACTTTGGTGCAACTGCGAAATTCTTATTTGCAAGAAACTTTATGATTTATGAACTTTGTTATTGATATTGGTTTTTGAATGAATTTTGATTGACTTGTCTTGGTATTTTTACATGCATTTGCATTTATATTTCTTCTCGCATTATTCACGTGGTAATTTTAAAAGTAGAGTGTGCATAGAGATAACTTCAGAACATTAAAGAAGAATCTATACATAAATCCGAGTTGAAGTTCGAGATCGGCATATTCGAACATCCATGAAGGCTTATTTCCTGATAGTTTCCGTGTCATTATGAGAGTAATACAATGTTCCTATATAAGCTTCTAGAATGTTCTAGAAAGATAATCGAATTTTTATGGTCAGATTCGAGATCAGCATGATCGAAAACCATAACGGCCAGGTTTCTCCTTCATCGCTCTCAAATACTGAAGTAACAATTGAAAATTTGCATTCAAGCAGTGCTGGTCCCAAGCGGATTTGTTTGTAAAAAAACAACTTCGAATAACTTCAATGGCTCACAAAGGCGTTGAAGTTTTCTGCAACCATGGTCTTAGGCTTAAGAGTAGGCTTAAAAACTTAAGTTTGAGCTTACTCTTAAGCCTAAGACTAAGTTTGAGCTTAAACCTAAGTTGTTCGCCTAAGTCCTAGGGTCATTTTAAGCTATTACTCAATGCTTAATCGTGAGAGTATCAAAAGTTATGGACATTTTAAGTCAAAAAAATCTAGTACCGTTTTTGACGATACTGTTTTTGCGATACCGTTTTTACCCATAACCATCAATTTATGTTGAAAGCGGAAAGTCACAATTCTGAACGATATATTACATTTTCTGGCATTAGCTGCGACAAATAATTAACGAAGTATTTAAGCCCAAAAGGCAAATTAACCTGAAGCATGAAATTTTTACAAATATAAAAACGGTAAATTGAACCTTAAATTGCCCGTGTGTGTCAAACACTCCTAACAGCCAACTTATAAGAGGCCATCTTTGAATAATCTGAAAAAGTTTGTTCAAGATCAATTTTCCACATTATTTGTCTCCTTAATAATAAATGTCCTTCTATTCCAATAATTGGACTAACACACCTTAAAGAAATCTGTTTGTAGCACATTACTGTCGATGATTGTGTAACACGAGGCGAGAATATCATTTACCACGATATTACCCTCGCCCGTCAATGGTGCATAAATCCCAATTTCCTCCACTGCGCTAACATTTATTATGCGCCTTTCAACGAATACAAGCTCCTTGCCCTTAACAATTAATTTTAGCAATTTTCAGTTGTTAATTTTAAATTTTTAAGCTACCTTAATAGCCAAATGATAGAGACAATCGCCAACTCTAAGGTCCTCCGCATATATAGGCTTATCTTTTGTAATAGCTTCGAAAGGAACTGGTTGCCAACCATGGCCTAAAAAAATTTATTTTAAGTTTTATTTCGAGCTTTAAAACCAAAACAAACATTTGCTTCTATAAATGAAATGCTTCGGAGTGAGTTTCAGCGTCTTTCCATTCTCCAAACGAATGTGTAAGAAAAGAGCCTTTTCATCATGAATTCTGTGAGACCATGAGACGATGTTGCTGTATACCATCTGCAACGTTTGGTCAAAATTGCAGAATTTTGAAAGACCGAAAACGCTTTCACACTCTGAAAGCACGACTTTCATTGTCTTGCACTCACTTGAGACTTATTTGCTGCCAAGACCCAGTCATTCAATTCCAACTCATCCATCCGTTTAGTATTGCCGTCTATGAGCCGTAGTTTTGCGTCAGCGGAGAAGCAAGCAGCTGGCTGCATAGAAGTCTGAAATCATGCTTTACAATATTTTTTATTATTTTACCACCACAGTCCCTACAGTGCTTATTCTTTGAGCTTGGATGGTTGTCTGATTCATTTTATTCTACTAGTTCGTTAGAAATAATCTTTACCGGCGTGGTATCAGCGCAGTCTATGGGAAAATCACATCCGTTACAACTAACAGTCGTGATTCGACTGGTTAGTGCCGTGTTCACAGGGGCAAACGAGAAGGGCTTTCCCGTCAGAATAGGGTTTACCTAAAATATATTACTACTGATATACGCATTATTTAAGAATAGTCGTTCCATGTCGAAAACACCCCTTTGTGCGAACCAGTAATAGAAAGTTGAAAATGCTTGCATGCGATTATAAAAACGAGCGAATAGTTAATACGAAAGATATCCTAAGGGCTGACGTGAAAAACTTTTTTAAACATTGTTAAAGCACCTTCTTTGTAATTCCTGGTTTTTGCAATCATATGACAGGCAACCCACATATAAGTTATGGAACTCGGTCTACATAGTTATCAAAAACATTATAGCCGATACGCCTTAGTAGAAAGCATAAACGATGGTGCGCCTTTAAACAATAAGGGTATACATTACCGTTTGGATTGGTACTGTGGGATCGGTAGTTTGAATTGTCGCCGATGTAGTTCCTTGGGGTACAGCGAAAAAATAGGCGGCACAATCGTTTGCTTGAAATTTGTAAAATTCTTTGTGCAGCTTAATGCAAACACTTACGAGCAGTACAAAGCGGATAAACGCCTAAAATATTTATATATCCATCCATAATTCGAAATCCATTTTTTATAAATGTAAAATTATTATTTTAACATAAATAAAAACTATTTTGCAATTTTATGCAAACCTTTAAAATAAAATAAAAACTTAAATCTCACTTCTAAAGCGCATTTCTTTAAACTACAAAATTAGCATTGATCAATTTCAGATTGATACTTATTACAACTTTTTCGAACTAAAAAAGAATGCTGCTTTAATCCACACCTGCAGAACTCTGCCCCGAATTGGGTAAAACGCATACTCCGTCGGCTCGACATAGACACCAGTTGGGACATGTAGTAATTATGCTAAGGCCGTTATCAGGTGCTGGAGTAAATAACTGAATTTTTGTACAGTGCAGGGCCCGATCCTTATCAAGTGCCAAGTCTGCCAAGTTACTTGGCATATATTCTCTGGTATTTGTCGCTGCTCTCTCTGTCTCTAACATCAAGGCGGCCGGCCGGCCGGCCGGCTGAGTCAGAGAACAAAAGGGAAAACTTGGTGCCAAGTAAAGGGAAAACTTGGTATAGTGCCAAGTAATGTCATAAGTGCTTGTTTTTGGTACTTTTTGTGAAATTTGATATTACTGTCTCTATAGCAGTTTTTTGTCTAGTTTCAGCTAGTATTTTCAGATTTTTGAAATTTTGTGATTTTTGCACATAAAAATGCACTTTTAAATTGCAAATTTTTTATTTTTTCAATGTAACAACCTCAATGTCAAGAATATTATTATATATAACTTTATTGTATTTATCAAGTTCATATGCACTCTTCCACAACTTGGCACTGTACCATGTACTATTTCGGCTTGGCAGACTTGGTACCAAGCTTTCCTTTCATCCCTTTTGTTCTCTGACTCAGCCGGCCGGCCGGCCGGCCGCCTTGATGTTAGAGACAGAGAGAGCAGCGACAAATACCAGAGAATATATGCCAAGTAACTTGGCAAACTTGGCAGACTTGGCACTTGATAAGGATCGGCCCCAGGTATATCATATTGACAATGCATGTTGTTCAACCACAATGTGTTAAATATATTACCATATTCGCTCAAAATCCCCAAATACTATAGGGCAACTGTCCGTTATCTGTTAGTGCGGAACGCTCAGATCTCGCGATCTAGCCGTTACCCAGAGGCGAATGATAGCTCAATTGATAGGTCTCGAAAAGTTAGGACTAGGGTCGCAAAAAAATGTGAATTGAAAATTTGAATTAAAAACACAAAAACGTGTTTTTAACGGTTTTGGCCATACAGAGTTGTGGTTTTTATGTTCCAGATCGATTGCTGAGGCTGTTCTGGACCACTTTGCTTTTTGCACTTTTGGATGTGGTCATTTTTTGAAAATTTTCTGGAAAAAGCCACTTTTTGACCAAAAAATGACATTTTTGAAACCAAAGCATCTACGGGACTGATTTTTTTGCACCCGGGAGTAATCGATGGTGCTGATCAGGAACCCGACGTCAGAATTGGAATTCGAAATTTCAATTCGCGCCAAAGCACAAAAACGTGTTTTTAGGGGCCATGGGAAATAGTGTTTTTTATATGTTCCCGATGGATGCTTTTGGCCATACAATATATTTTAGCCCGTGCGTGCACTTTCCCGGACTTTCCCGCATCTGGGTTAAGGCTCCGCCAGTAGGGGGCACGGCCGAAGGCCGCGACAAGGCTTTAGGCTGAACAACCCTTATTTTAGGCTAAAGAACCCTTACTTATGATATACAAATTTTTTCTCACAAAATAACCCTCTTCGCTAACGCGTCGAACAGCGCGGCGAGTTACTTGTAGTAGTAATATGTCTTAAAAGTTATAATTAACTACACTTATAGTTTGTACGTGATTAAAATTTTCTATGGAACAATTAAGGAAAGGTATTCGAACCTTACTAACACCTTCTGTAAATGTTGCACCTCCAAATAGAGCTGGTTGCATAGTATCTGCGAAGTAGAAAGCATTTTTACACGTTGGGCATCTGCCTATAATGAAATTCGAAGAGACATAAGTATCAAGTATTTGGTTATTTTATTTACAAAGTAAATAAAAAATTAGGATGTCGAATTGCAAGTTAATTTTACACTTTACTTGTTGGCGGCGTTATGTTGATCGAATTCCCGGACTCAAACACAGATGGGTCGAAATAAACGGGTACCTGCCCGGGAACATTCGCGCAAGGAACAAAAGCTGTGTTTGAGAAACACTTTTGAATATTAACAAGAAAAAGATAGGATATCGGCAGAGTAAAGTGCGTTGTTTTCATTGTTCTGAAATGCAGGAATTAGTTGAATAAATGTTTATAGCATGAATACAACTACAAAATAAATGGGATTAAAGATGTATCACTATCATCAAGGTGATTAGCCGTCCATTTGAGCGGCGATAAAGAGCGAATACCCATTTTCTCAGGTTCGATTTATTATTATGAATCATTAGAACGAAGAAGAACGAAATTTTTCCGCAATGAAACCGTTAAAAGGAAGTAAATAAATGGAAGGATTCCCACTTTCTTTTATTTGTGTTTTACACGATGAAAGATTTAGTGGCTTAATGCGGTGGAATAATGATTCAAGAATAATTTACATTAAACTAAATTAACCAAACATTAAATATTCACGTTTATAAGATGTTTATATTTTAAAAATATACTATCATGAATTCCTCCGTGATTCCGAAATTGGATTGCTTTTACTTTCATCAAGGAATAGAATCTGTTAAGAGAAATTATGCTCCATCACCACGGTTTCACAAACTAAAACTTTAAAACGTCCGGGCTCATATTTACTCAACCAATCCCAATCTCAGACTGACCAATGGGCCATACTTTAGGCAGAAGTATTCCCCACGATTGGGCCCATACACATACCCACAATTGTAATGGTGCTATGAGCAAAAATTTTGAACATTTTACCCATATCTATGAATAATATATCAGCAAAACTGCACATTATGAATTTTTGCAAATTTTGTACAGAAGTATTTTTAAAATAAATTTTAGCAGTTGTAATATTTTTCCACCTAGTAAATGATATGTTCACAGGCAACTGTTACAATAAAATAAATGAAAATTTTTCAGAAATGAACAATTTGCTCATGTTTCTGTTAAAAATGTACAAGAAAATAACCAATAATTACTTTTTAAAATTAAAAACGTGTTGATGGAATGCCGACGTACTAAAACTCAAGCATCGAAGAGGACACAGAAATGTATTTGATTGAAAAAAGAATGTATGGAAACATACAAAAACTTTTAGGATATGAGTAAAATCTCCATAAATGATCATAATTTGGAAGGAAAAATCGTAAATTTTTTCTAAAATGGAAATGATATCCTGGTAAAGGTCTTTGTCAAATTACTCATTCTTTGCAGTCTCCGTCCATTGCTTGGACAAAAGTCATCTCCGATAATTTGTTTATTGTTATTTTTATTGTTGTTTTTTATTGTTTTCCATATATTGGTTTTTTTCTACATAAAAAAGATTTTCTTGGCATTAATTTTTGGTTATTCTTGGTCTAAAGGCGAAATATTTGTGGAAGTTGAGATCTTTAAGATCAGCAGCAAATGCTGCACATCAAATTTGGCGGAAATTTGAAAATAATTATTAGCTTACTCACGTTTCACGTGAGTAAACACCAAATCTGATATTGCTAACCCCTCTAAAATACGATTCTAGAGGGGGTTAGCAATATCAGAATTGGTGTTTACTCACGTGAAACGTGAGTTATGAATAACTAATTTTCAAATTTCCTGCCAAATTTGATGTGCAGCATTTGCTGCTGATCTTAAAGATCTCAACTTCCACAAATATTTCGCCTTTAATTAGATTTAGTTATTTCTAAGTACACAAGTGAGTATAGCTTATGCTAAGTAACGATAATTTATACCTAAAAACGATTATGCAAGTACTGCCATTCTAAATAGATGGACAAAATGGTCATGGTTTTAAATCATCAAAAAACCTTGACAAGATCATGTTTTCACTTCATGGGACTATAGTGGTGACGCCAAATAATGATTTGTTACAAAAATCCTCATAGTGTTTTTTTAATTATATTATTCTATATTTTTACTACACGCTTGAGTTTATGTATGTAGTCACTGAAATATTTTCTAATTCAGCATTTCAAATTCGAATTTCTGCGATAATTATCCGGGCGGCAGTATAAACAATAATTTCTGCTATCTTCCGGAGATAATGTTATTTGTTGCTTTCGACACCAGTCTTTCTATTTATATTGTAACAAATTATTCCATAACAAAAGTACTAAAACAAAAATATTTATATAAAACTTAGCAAATTCTTGGTCCTTAATACCGCTGCACTAAATGGAAAATGTATTTGGCCCCAGAAAATATGTCAGCGACTTAATATTCTCTCTCGAAGGCGATGAATTTCTTTTTGGAGAAGTAACAGTACCTACGACTAATGAGTGGCAATACGTATCCGAGGTGTTCGACCTTATCGCGCGATATACTATACAGTCATGTAAGTTTTATGTGAATATTCAGAAAAAATGAAGTGATATAATAATTTGGACTTTATCTTGTGATGAAAATTGTTTTCATTTTCCATGGTTTTACTTACTTTCTTTACTAGGAATTTTTATTAAAAATGTATTTTCTCCTACTTTTTAACGCTTTTGACAATTTGTTGCCTAAAATATATTCTAGGGCTTCCGTACAACTTCCGCTTTATATATGTGATCTATAAAGAAATTAAATAAAAAATACAGGCTAATTTCAACAATATAGGCGATCACCGGACGTCGGAAAAAGCTCACCGATTCCTAGAAGGTATATTACAAAGTGTGGATTTATCCGAATGTCTCTCTGATATTTTGCGCCAATGCTCAAAGACCGTCCTCCAGAGATTCCAATCCGACGATCCATTTACATCAAAAGAGCTGGTTGGCCTTTCCATAGACCGTCCATTTGCTCAACGATCTCTTTGTGATGACATGACCACAATCGTTACCGAAGCTATCGGTGCAATGCCAAAAACCAAGTCAACTCCTCGAAAATGGAACCGATACGATGTCCATAATTTTCATTGCTTATATTTCGGGCCTTCTAAACTTAACGATGATGATAAAAGAGAAATTGGTAAGCGATATTTCCTTAACGTTTTCTATAATGACCATATAAGTAACCATATTTCCACTAGGTAAAATATTGGGCAAGAACCAAAATCCCTAAATACTAAGCGGCGTCGTGTCTGTCTGGGACGCTCCGTGTCATCAATCATCCAGAAAGATCCAGCATTCAGATCAGGGCGTGTGATAGCTCAATCGATAGGTCTCGATGAGGAAATTAGGGGAAAATTGTCAGAACCAAAATTTTCGCGCCAAAACCGAAAAACGTGTTTATAAGGGTTTTGACCAAGGGAAGTGATGTATTTTATGTTCCCATTCGATTTCTGAGGCGATTCTGGACAACTTTGCTTTTTACACTTTTTGATTTGGCGCATTTTTGAAAAAAAGACACTTTTTGGCCAAAAAATCGGGTTTTTTGATGCAATGTGTCTACGGGTCTGATTTTTGGTACCCGGGGGTTTTCGGGTACGCTGATCACGAATCTGACGTCAGATTCGAGATTCGTTCTCACGAGGTCGTGTTATTCTCACCAGGTCTCTCACGAGGTCGGAACATCCCTACTCCCGAACAACAGCTGTTGAGGGCCGAAGGCCCGAAATAGTCTCATGCTGCTCTACTCCCGAACAATCCTTTTTAAACTGGAAAATAGCAAGGGCATACTGATATAGACTCCCCGCGCGCTAGCGCGCGTCAGCGCGCTAGTTAACCTAAAGTAGTACACGACATGTTGCTCTTAGTATAAAATAAAGGTAAATAGATCTTTTTGTGTTTGTGTAGAGTATGAATAACGTACCTATCATGGGTAACAAAACTCGCCGAAAATCGCCTCAGACGACCATACCGCTGAATAAAAAGTTGTTCATTAAGTCAAATACTACCCGACAAACACGATTTCAGCGAGAAAAAATATTTTCCATTTCTTTAGATTCAATGAGGCCTCCCTATGGTCAGAAAACCGATTTTTTTTATGAAACAATATTCTTTCACAAAATTGTGTTTATAAGTGAAATCTAATGCGCTGAATCCGAATCTGCAATTAAATTTTCGTATCACAACGAAAAATGCCATTTTTTGGCTAAAACTTTTCAATTTTGACCAAAAACTACCGTTTTCAGGAATTTTAAACCCAAAAATGGCATTTTTCGGTGTAATACGAAAAATCTAATTGCAGATTCGGACTCAGTGCATCAAATTACCTTTATAAGCACTACTTGTGGAAGAATTTTGATTCATTTAAAAAATCCTACCTAAGCAATTGCAAAATTTGTTTCTCATTTTTAGAAACACCATCTATATTCCTTCCGTCGTATAAACTAGACTTGGCTGTTGCTACGATGAAGACTTTGGCGGTGTTGGCAATGAATCTAAGAAATTGCGACATGTTGGCGTCAATATTCCGGTTTACGAATTCCGCTTGTGATCCGAATGCACTGGAATTAAACGTACATAAAGATGAAGTCAATAATAGCTTAAGGAACCTCATCGCAATTTTGGACTATTCTGCAAATTTGGGAGAAATGGTCTGCAATAGCGATTCGGGACTAAATGCAGCAATGCATACGGAATGTGGCAAGGATTTCGAAGTGGCGCTAGCTCATAGACTCGAAGTGATAAAGAAGGTACTTATTATACTTTAAAATGGTCAATAGAGAACAAAGCTATACTCCGTATATTTGACCGTTTTACTTCAAAAATTTAAAATACTATACTCTGATATAAGGCATATTACTATTATTATTGCGAATTTGGCATATAATGTTTGAATTTGCGTCAAAAATTTGGCTGCGCCGTTAGCTGTCTCGTTAGCTGTATTCAATTAGAGCTCCTCATAAGTGGTGCAAATTAAAGCATTATACGCTAAATTCGCAATAACAATAGTATTTTCTCGATAATTGGTTGCTAGTTATATCGCCGTAATTAAAGTCCTAAATTCAGCTACTGTCGATTCATACAACGTTAGAGCGATTAACTACAGCATGTGATGCTCGCTTTTTGCCAAATATAATGAATGAACTTACCAGATGTCTTGACAGGTAAAATTTCAAACGTAAGCATTTTCTAAGCAGTCATGAAGTTTTTTGCGATTATGCACGTTTTCGCCCAATATGGTATATAAAACCTTTCATAATGAAAAATCCCCAGAAAAGATGTAAGAAACCTTCACCTAATTCATCTACAAATGAGACCTTTGTTTTTAGGCATGTCTTCAGATGCGTAAAAATGCTAATGATACTGTGCAATATAAAGGTTACTACGCTAGATTTCCACGTTAACCATTTCCTGGAATGCATGCAAAATTACGCGAAGATTTGCGAAACGTCCACTCTTATTCAGCTCTTGGAAGATACTTTCTCAGCGACAGAAGCAAAATTTTCCTACTGCAGCTTACCTACGAAAGCATTGGAGTTTAGTCATTGTTTAAACCGAACTGTTTTTGCGATTTATTGCAAAATAACGAATTTACTTCGAATGGACAGGTTTGTAACATTTTGTGAGAATTTCTTTGCGTCCTTTTTCTTCCGTCCATAATATCCGTCTCCATTTTTCGGACACTCCTACTTTATTGTCATTTTTCTTTTACGTATTGCACTTGCTTGCATATGCATCAAGGGTGGGCGAGACTTAAAGCACGCCCACCCCTGATATGCATCACACATCTTCCTTGCATGTGTGATCTTTTTGTCATAGCGTTCGTGATTTGTCATAGCGATATAACGTATGGACTATCCACAATAGATTCAGATAGCAGTATTACCGAAATTTATTTTAACTGTTTTGGTTAAAGTATTGACACAAATTATTTAAAATAATATTGTTCATAAGCGCGGCATAAAACTCAGCATGGAAAAGTAATTTCTAATTTGTTTTATATTTAGTATCTAATAATTTGCCTGGTTTAGGACATCTTGGGCTGCCCTCATACATCTTTCAACAAGATTCTTATCATCCATTTGCAATTGTGTACGTAAAAATGAACTATTGGATTGTTTATTGTTTCTCGTGGATCAAACTTTGCTAAAAGATTTAACTGTTGTTCTACAATATCACTTTAATGATTATTCAACAAACGCGGTATTGTGTGATAATATTGATAGTTCTACCAGCAGCTCTTCTTCAAACTATGGTGATAGTATATCGCAATGGTTTAAGCAACCGATGTCTTACAAAACTTATGAGCAGCTACTCGAAGTTTTTAATATAATATGGCCATGTAAGTACAAGATTTTCAATACCATATTTCTATCTCGATATTTTGCAATGGTCTTATTAAAATCGAAAAATTTTCTTTGCTGAGTTTATTAAAGAAAATCAAGGAAATTTAATCTCTTTAGCCAACTTAGAGGCATAGAAGATTTTTGATGTTATACACAATGTTAAATTTAAGGTATAGAAGATGATGCAAAATGAATGTCTGAGCTAAGGTGTCCAACAAAGAGAGAGCTAATTACTCTTGAATAGAATTATTATCATTCAGCTCTATAAGAATATTTAAACTACGATTTTAGATCTTTCTTCGGCAGACTATGATCATTTTGCTCTTCAGCTTTTATCTGTGCTTCAATCGTTAAAAAGTTGCGGTGGACAATCTGTTATCGAAAACGTATTAATGAAATTTGTAAACACATTCGCCATTTGTCTCAGACCAAAACAACCGTTGTTCCTGAAGGCATTGATTGCTGAAATTACTTCGGATTTGGACGATAGGATCCATAATATCGACACACAAGAAGATACATTTCGGCTTGTCGGAAGTATGTTGAAGGTTGCAGACCAGGAACAGGTTTTAAATGCGACGATTTTCTAATGTTGAAAATAAATTTTTTCAGTTTAACGATCTTATGGAATTAGAATTGATGGAAAAGTACCAACGGCTCCTAAAGATGGCTGAAACCGACGTGTGGGTACTATTTTCTGAAACAGCTGAAAATTTTCGATCAGCGCTTCAGCTATTCTTGGATATGTTCAAAGGAATAATAAAGGATATAACACTGCGAGGTAGCTAATATTTTATGTAATTATTTTTTCTAACATTTTGTTCCTAAAAATGCAGCTTTATTAAAGTTGTTAACATTTGTGCGAGAGGGTGCTCAGACCTCCTAACTTTGTCATGTTTTATTTTATTTTTTGTCACCGATTATTTTAGAAAAATTTCAAAAGGAAGAATCGAAAGTAGTGGCCGATTGCTCAAGACTGATTGTTATTTGCATTGACTTCCTACATGGCACCAATGAACCGTCGAGAAAGGTACGCTTGGTCGCTGAGATGATATCCACTCTCATCGTTATACAACTCGCAGCAGATTCGGTATGGCACAAATGTATTTATCAAGTATCCAAGAATTTGTTGCTCTACGGTGGACCACATATTTTCCTAATCGTTCTACAGATCTTTTATAATACGCGGCCTATGTCTGTCAGTCACAAAGTGATCTTTGATGACTTATTTTCTCTGTCCGTGACGCTTTTTGACTACAAACTACAAGTTTTTGACGGGCCTGATCCTCATTTTTCTCTGTCCGTGACGCTTTTTAACTACATTGACAAAGCCAGGCACCCCCAAATAATTAGGCACCACAAATCCCCCCTTCGAGCGGCCGAAGGCCGCGAGTCTCACTGTCAAAGCCACAGGTAAACAGCATAAGGCTCTGTGGTGCCGTAGGCACCACCAGTGCATTATTTAATTTTTATCATAATGGCCCTACGATACCATTTTTCCAATTTCTGTCATTTATTAGTGCTGCTTTAACGGAATAAAAATAATGGCAATTTTGAAGCAATTTAAGCGTTTTGAAAATAACCAAAAAGCTTATTTTTCGCGGATACACCAGCTTTTCTTCCAAAAGGTTTTGTAAATACAGCAGGGATAATTCGCAAAAAACTAGAAGACATAATCGAAATTGTCGTAATCCAAGAAGTTGTCCTATGAGATATAATCCGAATAATATATTTTTTAGACAAACCGCGATGAACTGGCTGATACATTTAACAAACTCCGAGAAAATTCGGCTGCTATGGGGAATCTTGTTGTATTGAAAAGAATTTTATGCGAACTAGTTAACGCCGAAGATAAGGGAGAAGCTTGCGTTACGAGAGAAACTTCCATGTCAGCTGCTGATGAAATGACAAGCGCTTGCTCAAAAGGAAATCCACTTTCCTATATTCGATTGGGAGCAGCAGGAATCGATGAAATATACAAAATCAGTATAATTATTGAACAAATTCGCTACCAAACGAACACAGCGGAGAAAATTTCGAAAGGAATGGAGTATTTATTATCGACAATTTTTGACCTGATTCGTCCTATGGACATGAAAAATGCAACTATGAAACAGAGAAAAGTGAGTAACCGCTCGTGTCAAGTTTTCATTTACTTTCTAGAGAACTGTAGTATTGCTCTGTTTACATTAAATTCTGCAATGTAGAACAAAGATGTGTTTTCTTAAATATCGTTTTCGTAAGACAGATATTGTTCAAAATATAACTGCTGTCACGTATTTTGACATAGATAGCCAGATTAGCAATATTCGCTTCTCTGCAATATTTTCTAAGCCAAATTTGCTAAGTCATTCGATAAAATAAATGTTGTTCTTTCAGGTGATCCTTAACCTATTCGAGATAATAAACCATCTTAATACAAAAGGTGCGCAATTGAGGACTGTCAAAAAGCTTTTGGATCTAATTGGAAAATTTGTAATGGCGAATCCGAAGGCAAGCTTCCTATCGAAATTCTTCAGCTTGTGTCATGTAAATTCGGATATGACCGTATGTTTGCAAAAATATAAATAACATACTTTCGGTTTTATTTTAGGAACACGTTGTTGAGGTGTTGCGCACTATACTCGATGTCAGTAACTTTGAGCCCGGCGAAACGCTTTTATTTCCACAGATTCAATTGCCTTCAAACGAGGTATAAAGTGTTATGCTAATAGCTTTTAGTGCATTTTTTCGTCTTTAGAATGCTGCTGAAGAATCATATGTATATTTAAATTCTGACGGGGCAGCTTCATTGGCCCTTGAACCTGGAGTCAAAATTTCTCTGTCATGTGGTTTGTCTGGTATCTTTTCATTTCAATGTTTTAATTATATAACATAGGATGTTTTAGTGTCATCGTGGATAAAGCTGATATCGAACAAGGTAAGAAACTAGCTGTCTTTGAATTTGATTTTTTAAACTTCAGTCATCGTCATGGTTGCATATAATTTCGATTGGTGACGAATGTTTGAAAATGACAGCCGAGGTCAAACCGAGTTCTGCCATATTCCGTGTCAGGTAATTAAGTATCGAAATAAATAAATAAGTGAAAGTGATCTAAATTTTTATTTTTAGGTTGCAATCCAAGATTCATTCTCTCGAATGGTGTATATTCCAAGAGACATTTGCATCTGTACTTTCTGTCAATGGTGCCTTGGTTAATTTCACTTTTGGGCTACAATATGTCAACAATGAGATAAAATCTACAGTTAGTTTTATTAATAACAGAATAGAATTTAGCTTGTACCTATTTTTTTGCGCACCTCTTATGATAACACACTGCGCTAATATATAATAAAAGTATTTAGATAGTTGTCGGAAACCATATAAAATGTTTTGGAAAAGCCATGGATATGAAAATCTCCGCTGATGAAGTGCCTTTCCAAGTGACCATCGGCTCCTCCTTCAAACCACAGAAACCTCGTATGAATAATATTTTAATACGAAAAGAGAATTAAATAAGAATATTAGTAGATAAATATTACTAGATAAATATTAATTATTATAATTAAAAATGTACGTGATTATTTGTTGAGAGCTATTTAAGTTTTAGCTTCTTCGACTTCCATTTCACGTGACAATGTTACTCAATGCGAGACTTTCTATGAAATTGCCACAATTTTTGCATTCAAAGGCCTTCTTCAGCCCAAATTTGGAATCTTATTGCGCTCAATAGGAAGTGCCTGCTTTTCGCTCACCGACTGCCGAATATCTCAAATATATTGCTCATTTTTAAACTGCCTTACTCGGCCAACAATTTGCTCAGATTCCTGTGAACTGTGCCATGTGTGCAGTGAACCGCAAAAATTCCTTGCTAAACTTCAGGTAATAATTCAAAAGCCAACATAATTCCATATAATGCAAATGACTTTATGTATACCGTAAAACCCGTGTGTCGATGTGTGTGTTGGAAAACCCAACATTTTCCAATAACACCAACAATTAGAAATTCATCTCAAACATTTTTAGAGAATGGTTCTCTTTACGCTGCGACCTAGCTCAGCTCATTGTTTTGCGCTGAATATTCTACAAAAGGGCGTTGACAGTTCATCATTGAATGAAATGAGTGATTCAGCACTGTGTCTAACGATGTCTAAAAATTTGGTAAGTTTAATAATTTGTTCATTTAGTTTCTAAATTTTCTATGAATTTGTAGGATGTACATTGGCATACAACTATTGTACAAAACCATATGGAGACATTGGATAAGTCGCTGAGGACACTTGGAGGCATAAAAATATTCATGTTTCTATATGCTTTGGTGAAATTTTTAGAGTACATTTATATGTTGACCATTTTTAGATTCTTAATTTAGAGTGTTGATAAAAATTACTCGGCGAAGACTCAATTGGGAGTGTTGCGCCTTTTGTTATTGTGTCTCAAGCGCGACCCTTCCTATCATCAGGAGTTCAGCAATTTGGACGGAAATTCTGTGATTATCCGCATGTTGTCTTCAAGATCAGCTCACATGAATCTTGATATATGCCATGTAAATATTCTTTAATTACCAATGTACTTAAAATTACAATTAAACCTGAGTTACCGGCATTTTCTCCGACGCTAGGTAGCTATTCGACATTACTGGCACCTAGCAAATCAGACTGCTGGTTAAATGAGGTTATATGTTCAATCAAAACAAAACAAATTTTACAGGTATTCTTGCGTTTCATTTTCTCGAAACTTGAGACGGATTCTAGCGGTGAATTATTTGTTGGTCCAAGAACAGCAATCCTCGAACCGAATCTGCTGAAGGCCCTCCTTAGTTCTGCTGATTTATGGTATATCTTTGATTCATGTGAAAAATAATTTATACCATGAATTATTTAGGAGAGGCACGAGATTTCAGTACTGGACTAGGATCATTAGAATGGTGTCAGATTCTCTATCTTCTCAAGTGTTACCACCGAAGTTCAAAAATTTCAATCACAACCAAGTTACTCGTGTTCAGCTTCTCCATCAACTTTTACATGTAAGTTATTAGTATGCAATATTAATCAGTTACATAGTGACATGAACGTCTAAAATAAGTTATAATATGAAAGCATGCAAAAGTTAATTTTCTTTAACCCATCTCAAAAATATGCTACAGAACATCGCCACAATGACATATTGCAAATGTTGTGCAAAATATACTACACACAACACATCCTCACCATAATATGAAATGACTAAATTATATTTTTAATATTTATTGATGACGTCATAAATTACTTTCCACAAAAAATACCATTTTTTCTTCCTTTAACTTTTTCTGCATGTATAAACCTTCCAAAGTTTTTTGTGAAGTATATATATTTTTGTATTATACCACTTACCCGATCTTTGACAAGTGTTTTTACTACGAAGCAAATTTTTCAGACCCTATTGGATATGTTTCAAAACAAAGAATCGTACCAATTTGTAACTCACTCACAAATGGCTCCGAGAGAAAGCAAGAGACCACCTGTCACACCTCCAGTATTCGACTTGGCTGAAACTATGAGAAATCTCGTGAGCGAGATGATCGGAATGCCTTATAAATGTATGGAAGTGACAGTATTGTGGAATTTTATATTACTTTCACATCCCGCTCATGATACTTATTTGGATTATTCTATCAAAAGCCATAACGCATGGATTCAACCAGGTAATGTTACCTGCGTATAAATAAATTTAATTTTTACAATTTCGCCGAAGTTGTCATTCTTTTGTTCCATTTTCGTCGTTTTTAAGCCAAAGTTATGCGTTTATATATAAAATAGTTTCTAATACATTATATATACATACCTAGCACAGATTATTTCTTGCAATCACAATAATTAGCGTTAATTAGCGATTTAAATTTTATTTTAGAAAGGCTCGACCCAGGTGATGAACCAGAACAACACGAAAAGCACACTGAATTGTCCGATTATTTTCAAGACATTTTGAAGAAACATGGAAGAGGTTTGAAAATTTCAATAAATTATAATTCTTATAATTTTAAAGAAAAGATTGTGAATCTTTGGGTTCGGACAAATAATTCGGCCATTGCTGTTAGAAAAGAGCTCAACAAGGAAGATGAAGTTGCTACTTACCCACTTGAAAGGCAACATTCTCACTCCATTTCACCGAAACTTTATAGAAG
Organism: Ditylenchus destructor; assembly: GCA_022814885.1. NCBI lineage: Eukaryota > Metazoa > Nematoda > Chromadorea > Rhabditida > Anguinidae > Ditylenchus > Ditylenchus destructor. The sequence continues at coordinate 5,153,892 of JAKKPZ010000002.1, read as the reverse complement.
GTCAGTCAAATAATGCAAATTGCCCAACTCGTCTCTAATGTCATGCATTTAAGGAGTTCAGTTGAATATCCATTACAAATGCCTCTCTCCTCCTCAAAACACATGGACGTTGTTGAATCCCGACAGCGGTTCCCAAGTGATATCCCGGAAAATGAGCACTGGCTGGTCCAGGTAAGTTCTCAGTTAATGTTTAGAGGCGAAGTGGAATGAGAAATTTTAGACCAGAGCAACGTTTCTCCAACTTATGTCAAATGTTGTGCTAAATTGTGAAGACCCGTTAATGACAGTTCTCGAGCTGGATGTGCTATACTGGCAGACTATACTAGTACTCTTGTCAAATCAGAAGTATTCCAAAATTAGGACGCTGACTTTTGCACTGCTCAAAAATTTTTTTGTAAGTTCCCATTATCTTCGTGATTGCTTAAAATTATTCCTTCTAACATTTTTAAAATTTCTGGAGGAGCAACTAATTAAAATAACATGCAACATTTAGTTGCGATGCTCCCAAACCCACAGAATGAGCTTTGCCAGTAAACAAGGCTTTTTTCTGTTGAGTAATGAACTGAAAAAGGCTCCCGTTAACAATCAAATTGCTGACGCATTGTTTTCGTTAACTTGCGGAGAACACGTCATATTGCGAGACGGGTAAGTCTATTTGACGTTAAGGTTAATGCGGTGTTTCAGTGGCAAACACTAAAATTCGTCTAGCGAAATTTTTTTCATTTGAAAAATGAACGCTATAAAAATATAATTGTAAACGTCAGAAATTTCCTGTTAAATTTAGACTGGATGCTGGTCATTTGGAAAAACTCGTCTATGATCCTTTTAAAGTTTCCTCATTTTATGCCTTATACACATTACTCGAGGAATCTGTTAGCGATCCATCCTTATTTTGGAGTGTTTGCTCGACACTTCAAAAGGTAATACAAATGAGTCATATTTGTATGTTTAGTTAATTATATTTGTTTTAGATGTTTATGGCTGAAAATGCGCCAAGAAGAGCAATGCTTGAATGCGGCTTAGTGGATACTTTGGTTAGTTAGCTTCATTCATTTCTACCTTCATTTTTCCACCTCAACGTTTATTTACCGGAACAAGTCAAAATATGCCAAATTTAATTTTTAAAATCACACAAATAATTTAGCACAATATTTTGTGGTGTAATTTTGTATGTATTTTTGCCGTTTCTTCATTTAAGTTTATCGAAAATGTTATTTCTGTGGAAACTTTACTGCTTCGTTGATGTTAATGTAATCTCAAAAAGCTTTTGGCATTGATCAATTTTTTTAACAGCAAAATATGTTCCTTGCATCATAACCAGTAGCAGAGTACGCGGATGTTGCTAAAAATTTTTACTGATTTCTTAGCTTTGTCTGTAGATAATCCTGATTTTGTCACATAATATTGTAAACATTTTATGCGAAAAATATAAATTACCGAAACATGAAAATTTAAGAAGCCAGCCTGTGAGAGGCGGTTGATATTATTAAATACCTTGTGTCATTTTTGTGGTGTCTACAAAGTTATAATGTTCTTTCAGTATCGTCAGGATATGAAGCCTAATATTCAGGTTTAGGTGAATGTCTTGCGCAAATTGTGCCTGTCTTCCATCGGGTATTTATTATATAAATTTTCTCAGCTAAGATCTTTTATTTAGTCCGCCTATGGATTCGCCCGTATTTTCGCTACTGGATTGCTGGCTTTCCTTTGCGGAGTCAATTATATTATTTCTTGTACCTTACAGGTAAACACATTTTCTTTTAATTTAAAATTCTTTTCAAATTTTAGAGACGCCTATAATTACGACGCATGTGAAGATTTCCTCTGGTTATGTATCACGCTAGTGTGGCAGTGCGAAAACTCGGATGTTTCCGTCTTCGTTGAGACCTTGAACGCCAAAATAAATAGCGAATACGAAACACAGCCTATTGATAAAAATAAGCAAAAAGACTTGGAAGATACAGATCATGATAGGGCCATCCTAGCAATGCGACGAGCAACGTCCCGATTGATATATGGTAAGTAAATAGTTTTATTGATAATTTTTACGTATTTGTTTCTACCATAAATCAGTATTCTTTATATAAAGCCGAATTATCGTTTTTAAATAAATCCGTATTCTAGATATTTACTAGGTAAGGTACAATATTTGATGTATGCTTTATAGTTTTTGTGTATTAACTAACTAAATAACTAAAATATAGTATTTTTCCTCATTAATTATATTTAATTTCACTTTAAGGATGGATCGATTGTATTCAATCAAAGCTGTCGGACCAAATGCGTGTTAGCTATTTCTCTATGACAAATGACATGAGTGGGTTTTTGAATTGAATTATTAATTCTGTTGGATATATGATTAATTTGCAGAGCTTTATATATTTCCTAATTTGGAAAACATAGGTTATGTGCCAATATTTGTGTTAAAATATTTTCTTTGTTACTCCAAAAATGCAAAGCAAATTATCAAAGAAAATTTTAGCAAATTTTAGAAATAAGAATGTTAACATTAGCGAACAAGGAATGTATTTTCATTTTCGTACTATAACTATGACCATAACTGAAGATGTGAAGAAACTGAATATCAGGAAATTCATCATATCTCTCTTTTATTTCTTGTATTATGTTCAATTTGCTAAATCAAACATCGCTTACAGCGAATTAACATTAATTATTGAATTTAACTTTAATTGTTTAAGCTGACAACTACGGTGAAGATTTTGAAATCCTGCCACCTGACTGGAGTCCCAATCGCTCATATAGTAGGCGATAACCAAAAACGGTATTAGTTACTTCGTATTTTTAGCGACCACTGGAGCTGAATTCCCCACACAATCAGAAAGACATGTTCAAGCGAAAGAAATGGCTTCTCTGGACGAATTGGGCAGACGATTATTATTTGGGCTAAGCATGGCGAAGAATTACTTCCTTTACATTCCACCATTTGAAAAATGTTCAGATGAGGTCAGTTTTTTCTCTCATTACTAGTAAGAAAAGGTGACAATACTTTTTTCAGGAAGAATCATTATTTCGCTTCTACATTGAGACGATACTATCAACTTGGAAACGAAAACCTCACGAGGTGTCCAATTTTGTTATATATAAGTTAATTTAATATTTTAGATTTAGACTAACGATATAACATTTTCTGTATAAATGGTAAATAACTTTATTTCCAGAAACATAACGACGAATGGCAAGTCGTGCTTGGGTTTTGCAGGGAAAAAGCTCGAATCTTACTAGCGGAACTTATCGCTTTTGTGTTATTCCGTGTACAAGCCGGATTAGGTGTAGCTGCTGATGTAGATGATACTGCAAATAAACGATCGCTCCATTCTAGAGTCCACAGCAGGCGCTCCTGTTTTCCATGGACATTAAAACGGCGTTTGATAATTGGTGTGTTTTAATCAGGAATCATTTGAGAATTTAATTACCACATTGTTATTTCAGTGAGATATTTGTCAAATGGTAAGTAATATCCTTCAATTTATACTTACATTCTATGTCAATAAAGCCAAAGATAATTTTAAAATTAGAAAGAGTAAGAAGGAATATAATGACGATAAGTTTCTGCGTCTCATTTGAAAATTTGTACCTTTATCTGGAGGAATTCTTGCAAGCTGCGATATGCAATTTTAGAAACAGAAATTAACGGCCAAAGTTGTAAATGGATAAAAAACTAGCACAATTTCCAAAACAAGGCAAAACTGATAAAATTCAGATTTTTCATTTTCAAAAATTAGTGATAAATGTAAAAGTTCACCAAAACAATAAGATTGGTGCCTGGGCATCTAATCATTTCAGAGGAATCTAATTCGTTCTGAACCCATCGGAAAATTTTACGCAAGCTGCATTAAGAAAAGCTTGATAGACAATTAACCATATTGACCTATGTTGTGCCCCGTGTATTTTGGAATGAATTAGCACATTTGGCTTTTTTATGTTGAATGTTTAAAATGGATTTTCTAAAACATCGAAAACTTCTATATACAAATTCTCTTATTTTATTATGTACTAATTTAATACCAATAATTTTTAGAAATCCTTCAAAACCGGAAGTATATCGTGAATTTGCTGGAAGTGAATTTGGTATTCCTATAAAAATAAACTCTTGTAACAGTAACTTTGGAATTATAGGATTATCAATATGCTATGAAAATCGCCCTTCATGAATTATCTCTTTTACCTTCTATTGTGGAGCAATATGATATCCGCGAATTTGAAGCAGAACTGGAGCGGTTAATTCGATTTTTGCGTAGCATTCAAATAGAATCGCCTTTAGCAAATCCAACGCAAGGTTTGAAGTATTATTTGATAACTATCTAGTTCACAATAACTTTAGATGAAATTAGCTCATTGGTCGACGACGAGTTCCTGTTAGTTCACTCATATTTTCAGAACAAATGTCAGTTCTGTAATCAGTTAATCGCACGATCCGGCATTATCGTAGAAAGGGAGAATACTGTGATAAAGTTTACTAGTGACGTGAGTTGCTTCTAACAATTAGTTTTACTGTTGCTATAGATTTATATGTTAATAACTTCTATATTCAGAAAGCTATGACATTGACGTGCGAAATTGCTGAATATCAAAACACTCCAAGACGAGCGTTCATCCAGTGGCGCAAAGAACTCACAAACGAATTAGCGAAAGCAGGAAACACCCTTGGACACTTGGTTCGCGAATTCTGTCATCCTCAAGCAATATTTTTCGATTCAAATTGTTGGCCATTGGGTCACGCTCTGGACACGACAGAAAATCCATGTAGAGAAAGACGAAGACTTCAGCCAGCTCATTATCAATTTCCTCTAAAATTTCTGCGAAAAGAATGGAGAGAGGTCGTCGCAAAGTGCTATGGTGGTGCTCTGCCATTGGAAAATTTATTGGCAAGTTAATCACATATGTTGCAATTAATAGTGACGCTAACTAGTTGGAAGTTTTGACATAATTAAGCTTTCACTTAAGCTTTGATTGATGGATGATGATCCTAACGACCAACCCTTACAAGTTCAAACACTATTAACTAGTTAGCGTCGCTATTAACTGCAACACATTTATATATAAGCAGATTGACATAAAAATTTCATTGAAATTCAATGATAAAATGCCAAAATAATCAGTATAATAAATATTATTAGAAATTAGTGTTCGTGCTCAATGAAGCGCCAAAAATTTAAGAAAATTTTTCTGCTTTATCTATACACCGAAATGTTAATATTCGTATATGTTCGAGGCGAAAATTACACTCATGAAATATGAGTAAAACTAGCCATATTTTCTAGGAACATACCCATAGATTACATCTATAATTTTATGATTTCAGCAGGACTTTAAGGACCAAAAGACTCTCGACCACGTGGAAGCGATTAATCAAGTTCGTCTCAGTATCTCGGCCACCTTACTTAGAACAGCCTTTGAATGCACGGGTGAGATCGTTGTTTCGGATCAGAAGTTGTATTTTCTCGGAGAACATGCTAAATCAACCCAGGTATGTTTCGCATTTATATTCTTTATTTCAAGAATTTTTCATTTTTAGAAAGGATTTGTTTACGCGCCAGTCACATATTCTTGGTCATTCGAGCAAGTGCGTGAGATTCACAGTCGATTCTATCTTTTGAAGGATACAGCATTGGAGTTGTTTACAACTACAGGGGACGCTTTTCTCGTTGTTTTCATGGCAACTGAAGTATATCTTCTACTCATTTTGACTTCAATTTAGGCTGAAAGAAAATTAATTTACAAAAATTAATTTTCTGTATTTTGTATTTCGATGATTAAGGAATGTTTAAAACGTCGTTATATTTGTTGTTTTACACCTGTCATTTTCCGTATATCTTATGAATAATTTTCAGCAACGAAACGTTCTCTTGAACCAGCTATATACCATGTCTCTAGGACACATGATTGTCGATCACAAAGCGCAATTGCAAACTGCGATACAAATGTGGCGTAGGAGTTCAATAACAAATTTTGAATATCTGATGGTTTTGAATAAGTTAGCTGGAAGATCATTCAACGACCTCATGCAATATCCTGTGTTTCCTTTTGTTCTATCAGATTATTCTTCACCATTGATTGATCTCGAGTCGCCTTTTTCGTATAGGTATTTTTAAACTTAAAAAATATGAATGATTATATTTTGAGGATATAAACCACACAATGCTTTCAAACATGCTTGCGGTTCACCAATTTTTATGTAGCTTAAAATTTAGTTTAATCTAATTTTGTCTGATTTTAAATTTTGCTTATTTTTTGCATTAATGCAAACAAAAATTGCGGTACGTATGCGACATAAATTGCGTTTTCAGAGATTTGATGAAGCCCATGGCAATTCAAGATCCAAAAATGGAAGCTACGTACATTCATAATTACAATTATTCATTAGAGGAGTTCAAGAAGCAAAAAGATAGCGGATTTTCCTCTCCAGTGCGATTTGGAGCGTATCACTATGGGAGCCATTACTCAAATACGGGCATTGTGGCGCATTATCTCGTTAGACTGTCGCCGTATACAAATGTTGCTTTGGAGTATCAAGGTATTGTAAAAATATCCGATAAACATGTGCTTTTTAAAGCTGATCAACTTAACTTTAGACAACAACTTTGACATACCAGACCGATTGTTCAATTCCATAGAAACGACGTGGCGACTATCAAGTTCGGAATCGACGACCGATTTTAAAGTAAATACTTTGTAACTTGTTTGATTCGTCCAATTCTAATTTTAGGAATTGATTCCGGAGTTTTTCTTCTTTCCTGAAATGTTCGAAAATTTGGAGAAGTTGGATTTGGGCACGAAACAAGCCGGTAATTTTTGGTTATACCTGGTTCGAACACAATAGTCAACAATGTTTACGAACAATTTTAAGGTCAAATTGTTGATGACGTCATCCTTCCAGCTTGGTGTCCTTTCAACAATGCTAGACTCTTTTGCTTCATACACAGACAAGCTTTGGTATGTTTCCAGTTGACAGAAATTTTCACTTCTGCTTTCGAGAATTTTTAAAAAATGAATTGTTTTAAATTTTTACACTGTGTAGTATAATTGATTATGTACGTTTGTATAATTATAGTTGAAGAAAATTAAGAGCAATATTTTATTTTAATATTACTGCTTTCCTTTGTGCTAGATTGTGGAAGCATAGTATTTAAATAGGCGCATTATGTCGGTTCTCTAACTGTAGGATTTCTGTTTTAGTGCGAAAACGCATTCTAACTTGAAAGCTCCATTTCTTCAATCTGCCGAGTAATTGTTTCCATACTTGTGCACCTAATTCTGTATCATACATGCATACTTGCGCTACTTGGCGGGTTGTCTCAAGCACAATCTTGCTTATCGGACCGAAATGAACATTTTTGATCTTGAGTCTATCCTGCTAGGTGCGCATATATGCGCAATCTTAAGTTGATTATTGCCTCTCGCTTACTTCGAAGGTCGAAAAAATATAATTTTCAACACGGAAAACTCAATTTTTTCTTAAAACATCGGACGACACATAGTTAGAAAATGCGCTGGTTTCCAAATGGAAACGGTTAAAAATTTGAGTTAAATTGTTATCTTACAGTGTTTTTCTTTAACCTTTGCAGTCTTGGAATATATTAGTTACATTTCTTATTAATGCAAAGGAAACATGAAATGATTTATTATTGATTTATAATATGCTTATATATAACTATAAATATAATATATCAAGCTTGTTTAGGAATCGCCTACGGTGACTGCAAATCTTCACTTCTGGATTGATCTAATTTTTGGGTACAAACAAAGTGGCGAGCCGGCCATGAAAGCCATAAATTTATTTCACCCAGCTGTGAGTACTTTTCGTATGTTGCTCTATTTTGTAGTCTTTTTTAGACATATCGCGGTCGTGATTTGGAAAACGAAAGTGGAAGCGACGAGCTGTCGATTTCGGCCGTACGTACTATGGTCCGAACTTATGGCCAAATGCCGCTTCAGTTATTTCCCTCTCCGCATTTGCCGCACTTAAATAGCAATGGAAGCAGTACGACCGGAAACCGATACTCAGGTAAAATGGCACATCGTATATTTTCTAGTTTGTTGACTTTCTGTTATTATGATTTTTAATGGACTAGTTTCAGGTGGGTTGCGACGTTCTGCAAGTGTGGAAAAGCGGCAACTTTTTCGTTCGGTACAAGGTTTGCGCTGGGGCGAGTTTGTGGGCAGCCCGGAGACCGACGATAAATATTGCTCAAGCCCGAGTTATGTATTTGGATTGGGAAAGAATGAAAGGTTTTTTTCTATTGGGATTGCAAAATTTTATGGCTATATTTTTCTATGTTTAGGATTAGCCATCTAAGCAGCATTTACAAAGATGGCTTTGAGAGATGTTTTGGTGTTGGAACATCAACGGAACTGATTGCAAATTACAAATCAGACAGGAAAGGTAAGTTAAACCTTTAGTTACCGTAAATCCTCCAATAAGTCCCCGGGGGGACTTATTGTTTCGTAGGGGGTCTAGGGGGGGACTTATTTGAGGGAGGGGACTTAATTGAGGGAGGGGACTTATATTTTCGTGGCCGCGCCGAAGGCGCGGCGAAAATTTTTGGGACTTTTTGGCAAAATTTGGGAAAATTTTTGAAAATTTAAACCAATTTTGAATTGGCGCCGAAAAATTTTGGCCAAAAATTTGAATTTTTTGGATTTTTGATCGATTTTTCGGCAATTTTTAGCAAATTTTTCAATTTTTTGACAAAATTTTGTAAAAAATAGCAAAATTTGCAATAAAAATTCAAATTTGCGCCAAAAAATTTGAAATTGCGCCAAAAATTTGAAATTTGGAAAAATTTGGAAAAATACCCATTTTAGGGGGGAGGACTTATTTGAGGGGGGACTTATTTTTTCGTTGGGGGTCTAGGGGGGGACTTATTTGAGGGGGGACTTAATTGAGGGAGGGGACTTATTGGAGGATTTACGGTATATGAATTAGAAATTTTGTGCTAAAAAAATAATTCCACTATCGTAAAATGAAATTTTCTTAAATTCTTAATTTTGATCCGAACATTTTTACCCTCCATGCAAGGGAAGCGCGCCGTCGTGAGTTAACACATTATTAACTATTTCACTGAGGTACAGTCGTCCCTCTCTAATCCGGCAGTTTTTCTTTCGTTTCACTAGGGTGTGCCGGATTAGAGAGGGTGCATTCTATTTCATAAACGTGATTACGCTGTCTGCATCACACTATTTTCTGCCTTTTCACCCCAAACTGAAAGTTCCCTTCTATTCCCCCACTATCCCCCCCCCCCCCCATCTTGATCCTGAGCCTCAACCTCGACCTGCGGATCATGATCCGCAGGTCGAGGTTTAAGCTCACTTTTTGTGATCTTGTAATCCGTTGCTCGTGTTAACTATTTTCATTATATTTCGCAAGGAACGTCTTAGAACCCATGGTACCTTTGTAAAAGTTGTTCAGCTCATCGAATTGTACACGACTGTATACTTACTTCCAAGAAATTTTTTTTCATTTTTGGACACCAAAGCGTACCCCCTTTGGTCATTTTTATTGGAATTTTTATAACGAATCCGTTTTTGGAAAATTTTCCACTAAATTAACTAAAATTTCCACAAATTTCCGCCATTTTAATCAACTTCGCGCTAATTGACATTTTATGTTTAATTTTGGGCGAGTTTTACTATATCGGTAATAAATTTGATGTTTGCCTCATTCAAATGAGGTTTTCAAGATTGAGGCAGCTCATAAAACAGCTCATGTTTTATAGTTTTTACTGTAATTTCGCTGTCACAATTGTTTTTGCTGTCATAAATCTGTTATTAACTTTCTATCTCAACTGTTTCTCTTTCAGCAAAAATTCTGTAAAACATGAGTTACAGTCGTCCCTCTCTAATCCGGCAGTTTTTCTTTCGTTTCACTAGGGTGTGCCGGATTAGAGAGGGTGCATTCTATTTCATAGGCGTGATTACGCTGTCTGCGCGCACTATTTCCTTTTGTCTGCCAAAAGAAGGCGAGGTAGACAAAATAATGCATTGTTCCCTCGCCTCTGAAACTAACAATAGACATTACCAACTAGCCAATTTAGCTAGTTGGTAATAGCGTGATTAGTTTCAGAGGCGAGTGTTGACGATCCACTTTTCTAGACACAAAGAAAACGAATGAATAACATAATGGCCAAAACTGGATAGAAGGGAACTTTCAGTTTGGGGTGAAAAGGCAGAAAATAGTGCGATGCAGACAGCGTAATCACGCCTATGAAATAGAATGCACCCTCTCTAATCCGGCACACCCTAGTGAAACGAAAGAAAAACTGCCGGATTAGAGAGGGACGACTGTAGTAGCAAAAACGGAGCAAGCAATGAACCAAAGGTGAAGTATGGAAGAAAGATTAAATTTTTATAGTTTAATTCATCTCTCCATACAATAAATAGGGGCTATTGCGAGCTGACGAATGTTAAAATATGGCTCAGAAGAATCCTACTTGACAATTTTTGATAATTTTAAAAAGTATTTCGAGTACAATAAAATTGCTTTTAACGCGCCTCTATTTAATGCAAACCCCTGTGTAATACGCCTCTGGTTCACAATCGACTTCACAATTACCAATTAATTTTACAATTGGGCAGATTCCTGAAGGGCAGTAAAGGGTGGTTTGGATTCCATTCATGTGGAGAGGACATTCACTTATTTTAATTTGGTGTCCTGTTTCACATATTTATTTTACAGACGCCTTACGCCGAAACTTCGAATTAGCTGTGAGCTCGATACTTTCATGGCGCTTCTCTGATAACGTACTGCGGATAAAATTGGTAGAATGTCAACAGTCATCTATTAATACTGGATGGATCAATTTAATCGACATGCAATCGCTAGAAGTAAGATATTCTGTGGAGTATTTTCCGATGTGAAGGAGTGGTATTTTTAGTTAGCGAAAGTTGCATTTTCTCCGAGTAGCGATTTGCTATATATGGGATTCAAATGTGGCCTCATCCGTGTGTATTCTTTGTCGTTTGTTTTGGTAAATCCCACAGTCATACATTTAAATAGTCAACTTGTTAAATTTTAGGGCAAGTGGGTAATCTCACCGAAGTCGGAGCTCTTTGGGCATGAATATGCAATCACATCTTTGGAGGTATTTGACATTTACAGTTTTTATTCGGTTTAGAAACAATTAAAAACCTCTTGCTGGATCTTTCATGCCGTACTAGTGAAGCTATAAGTTAGATGATGTATTCTAAGGATCTAGGAGTACACAAAATCTACACTCAAAAATTTATCACATGTCGTACTGGCTAAGCTATTTTCTGCAATTTTGTTGAAACTGTCGTTTAGCCTGATGTAATACAAGTACAGCATTAGGTGAAGTATAAATTTCTGACAATGAAGTTTCAAGGTTCAAATTATTCTTAAATATGAGTCGCTTTTAGTCGTCGGACGAATTCCATGTATTGTTGTCAACAAGCGTTGACGCAAAAATTTGTTTGTGGGACTCTAACAGGTTACATTTTTATAGTATAATGTAAGGTAATTTTTTAAGAGATACCTTGGAGCGCGGCACTTTATTTAAGCACAAAACCGAAGCAATATCACAACAATAACAGCATATCAACAAAATTGAGAGATTTGAGAAATTTTAGTTGGTTTTGCGTTATTTACGGAAAACGCATAACCGAAAATTAACTGAAATTTCTCACGTAGAATAATGATAAATGTCTCTCTGTTTTGTTGAAAAATATTTTGTTGTGATATTGTTTTGGTTTTGTGCTTAAATAAAATATCAAAGTGCATATCTCTTGATCAAGAGCACGACAAACTATATAGACAACTGAAATCTGGAAAAATATTTGCGACACCCTGTACATTTCACAAATGATAAAGATAATTGACGATATTCCTAAAAATTATTGAAAAGAGTTTTTATGGACATTGACGTCTAAATAATTCACCAAGGATTTGCATGAAAGAAATAATTTTATAACTAAGCAGTTCCTTGCAAATTTACATTCCTATCGTTCTATTATTCTAGGCTGGAATTCGTATCAACTTTCTCCTTGCCGCAACCCACAAATAATAATACAGAAGAAACCGTAACCTTGAGCTGTATATCGAAGATAAACTGCGATATATGTGTCGTGCTGCAATCTGGATTCTGCAGTCGCGTTGTTCTTTATACTGTAAGCATTGTTACAAATTTGAATGATACCATAACGGTTATATTTTTAGGTAAATGGAAAGATTGTAGGCGTTCACGAGGAAAAGCTTACGGTTACAAGCTTAGCTATGACGAATATGCAAGAAGGAACTGCCATAAATTGTCTAGCTGTAGGTTTACAATCTGGTGTTATAAGGTGAGTGAACATTCAGTAAGGCTTTACTAACAATTGCGTCTTAGATTACTGGAAATGTGGACTATGTCAGTGATTCGCGACATTCATATTCCTCAATATCACGATCCAGTTATTAGGTAAAATTTAAATTAATCATGCTAGAAATCCATTTTAGACATTGGTCGTGTGACGTACAAACGTAACTTTCTCGCTTTTCAGCATTCGATTCACAAACGAAGGAAAACGTCTATACGCTTTATTCTCGGGTCTTCAAGTGCTTTGCTGGCAGGTCCCAGCGATGGCCAGATCAAGATCGCCTTCTTTTAAAGTGCTCAATCCTCATTTTTGATGTTTTTTGTTTTTGTTTCTCAGGATGACTATGTTGTGATTTGTTTATAAGTGTCATATTTTTCTTTGATATTTTGCTTTCATGAATTTGTATCAAAATCTCGCAGCTCATTTCCATATCATATTCCATTTAAATGCTAGTGAGTGAAATTCATGCTTAATAACGGGTTCTACACATGTACTATTTGCACTTTCACACAATAAATCTTTTAATAACGTCTTGTGTTTAATAATAATTTATGTGAAAATAAAACGTCGATATAAGGTTTTATATTTTATTGGTTGCATAAGGGAGTGTTATGCCATCGATTGGAAATATGAAGGGATTAAATTTTTGCCATAAATAGTGTTATTTGAAACCAAAATTTTATTTTGTTTTTCGCCACAAAAAGACGATTAGTTTTTTGCTAGAAAATTTTCGTGATATAATTATAAACATTTTAAATTGCAAAAGTGTTTCAGCACAAATAAAATCGTAATATTTCCCGAAGACAATTTTGATATCAAACAGAAATCCACCTTAATTAGTCGGGTCTTCATAATTGAATCGCTGAGCGGGTGAGTGGTCATGTCGAACAGAAGAAAATTCTGTTTCTCTGTGGTAAGGACTCCCTTTTCCACCAGGTTCTTGGCGAGTCGTTCTCTGACATTGCGCAGCTGGTATCGCAGCTTCAGAGGGTTCCACGTCTCACCGCTCAAATATTCGATCCAACTCACCACATTCTCAGGTGGCTGGGTCTCTTTGATATGTTTGAGCGCTTCGTCCAATATCACATCTCCGGTGGGCTTGTCGTTCTTCAGAAGGACCTAAAAATTTGTATTTATCATAATGTTATACGTGAATGTTATTGTAATTGGTGTTCAATATATATTTATGATGAGCTGTTGTGTACGATTTATGATATAAAGTTTTATCTGCGTAGTTTATCGTTTTCAGTAAATTTTTATAGGACATTATCTTATTTAAATGTACTGAAAATCTTTTATAGTTATAACCTTAACATAGTGCTACTATACTTTGAGAATTTGCAACATTTTTTATGAAAATTTGAAGAAATATCATATGTAACTGAAAAATTATTGAGTGCATTATTTTGTTCACTTTTTACCAGAAGGAATAATCGTATTCCTTCAGTGCAAAAATTGAAAATCCAGTTATTAGGTAAAATTTAAATTAATCATGCTAGAAATCCATTTTAGACATTGGTCGTGTGACGTACAAACGTAACTTTCTCGCTTTTCAGCATTCGATTCACAAACGAAGGAAAACGTCTATACGCTTTATTCTCGGGTCTTCAAGTGCTTTGCTGGCAGGTCCCAGCGATGGCCAGATCAAGATCGCCTTCTTTTAAAGTGCTCAATCCTCATTTTTGATGTTTTTTGTTTTTGTTTCTCAGGATGACTATGTTGTGATTTGTTTATAAGTGTCATATTTTTCTTTGATATTTTGCTTTCATGAATTTGTATCAAAATCTCGCAGCTCATTTCCATATCATATTCCATTTAAATGCTAGTGAGTAAAATTCATGCTTAATAACGGGTTCTACACATGTACTATTTGCACTTTCACACAATAAATCTTTTAATAACGTCTTGTGTTTAATAATAATTTATGTGAAAATAAAACGTCGATATAAGGTTTTATATTTTATTGGTTGCATAAGGGAGTGTTATGCCATCGATTGGAAATATGAAGGGATTAAATTTTTGCCATAAATAGTGTTATTTGAAACCAAAATTTTATTTTGTTTTTCGCCACAAAAGACGATTAGTTTTTTTGCTAGAAAATTTTCGTGATATAATTATAAACATTTTAAATTGCAAAAGTGTTTCAGCACAAATAAAATCGTAATATTTCCCGAAGACAATTTTGATATCAAACAGAAATCCACCTTAATTAGTCGGGTCTTCATAATTGAATCGCTGAGCGGGTGAGTGGTCATGTCGAACAGAAGAAAATTCTGTTTCTCTGTGGTAAGGACTCCCTTTTCCACCAGGTTCTTGGCGAGTCGTTCTCTGACATTGCGCAGCTGGTATCGCAGCTTCAGAGGGTTCCACGTCTCACCGCTCAAATATTCGATCCAACTCACCACATTCTCAGGTGGCTGGGTCTCTTTGATATGTTTGAGCGCTTCGTCCAATATCACATCTCCGGTGGGCTTGTCGTTCTTCAGAAGGACCTAAAAATTTGTATTTATCATAATGTTATACGTGAATGTTATTGTAATTGGTGTTCAATAATATTTATGATGAGCTGTTGTGTACGATTTATGATATAAAGTTTTATCTGCGTAGTTTATCGTTTTCAGTAAATTTTTATAGGACATTATCTTATTTAAATGTACTGAAAATCTTTTTATAGTTATAACCTTAACATAGTGCTACTATACTTTGAGAATTTGCAACATTTTTTATGAAAATTTGAAGAAATATCATATGTAACTGAAAGATTATTGAGTGCATTATTTTGTTCACTTTATAGCAGAAGGAATAATCGTATTCCTTCAGTGCAAAAATTGAAAATCCAGTTATTAGGTAAAATTTAAATTAATCATGCTAGAAATCCATTTTAGACATTGGTCGTGTGACGTACAAACGTAACTTTCTCGCTTTTCAGCATTCGATTCACAAACGAAGGAAAACGTCTATACGCTTTATTCTCGGGTCTTCAAGTGCTTTGCTGGCAGGTCCCAGCGATGGCCAGATCAAGATCGCCTTCTTTTAAAGTGCTCAATCCTCATTTTTGATGTTTTTTGTTTTTGTTTCTCAGGATGACTATGTTGTGATTTGTTTATAAGTGTCATATTTTTCTTTGATATTTTGCTTTCATGAATTTGTATCAAAATCTCGCAGCTCATTTCCATATCATATTCCATTTAAATGCTAGTGAGTGAAATTCATGCTTAATAACGGGTTCTACACATGTACTATTTGCACTTTCACACAATAAATCTTTTAATAACGTCTTGTGTTTAATAATAATTTATGTGAAAATAAAACGTCGATATAAGGTTTTATATTTTATTGGTTGCATAAGGGAGTGTTATGCCATCGATTGGAAATATGAAGGGATTAAATTTTTGCCATAAATAGTGTTATTTGAAACCAAAATTTTATTTTGTTTTTCGCCACAAAAAGACGATTAGTTTTTTGCTAGAAAATTTTCGTGATAAGGTGCGAAGTATATAAAAATTAGAAAACTTAGGCAAAGACTTACATTTGGGCGAAAAAACAGGCCCCGAGCCCGGAAAATTCGAAAATTATTACTCTTTTAAAATATACTTTATTTATCGTAAAAGCTCTCTTTATTCACAAAAATATTGTATTTGGTACATCATATCCATAAGAAAAGCGTTAAATTACAATAACGTTATAAAGAAATGGACCGTTTCGTATCGACAAGAAATGTAAAAATGTCACAAATAAGAGCAATAGTACTTGAAGTTTTGATTTATTAAGTGTGCAGTTACCATAATTCCCATAGTTACCATTAACTACTAGACTTTGAAAATGTATGGAATATATTTCCTACAATATAATAAAAATGAGTGCCCTGAAATTTTGAAATTGAAAAATAAATAAAAATATAAAATCAAATAACTAGACCACTCAATTTAGATTACTTTATGAGTGCTATTGCTCTTGTTTGGACTCCGTGGAATTGCTTATTCTATTTTCTGAAGGCCTCAAAAACAGCCCACATCACATCGTGACAAGGGTTGGGTTTCTTCTGTGACTCGGCTTCGTTCTCCGCCTCGAGCAAAGTGCGCACTCTCTTCATCGCCAGTTCGTAATCCTAAAACACTATTTAACTAAAAACCACGACTAAAACAGTGCATAAAAACGCGAAGGATTAGGCCTTAGTCCATAATCAGAGCAGTTCATTCGCGCCCCGAGGTATAAACACGCACCATGTCCGCTCCCTTGGTTTTTCCGTTGTTATATCTTCTAAATATACTCACCTGATCCGAAAGCGGAGCAAAGGCGTTTTCCAATACGTCGCTAGCATAAGCCAAGATTATCAAAGACAACATTTTCTTGTCCATTCTGTGGATGTCGTTTGTCCAACGTTGAAGGACAGATTCTTGCACTTTCTATAATAACAAATTACAAAACCTTTTCGTCTAATTTTTGCAAATACGATTTTTGTTGGCAAAAGTTTATACTCGTAAACTAATTCAGCCATAAATATTAAATTGTATAATACCTTTTCTGACTGGCAGCCGAATTTAAAGCCGAAAAATTGATTTATATTAATAGATTATGTTAATTTTGGAACTTTACAGAATTTTAGGTCATAAAATCGAGCTTCCATAAATTACACTAATTTTAGGCTTTTTAGGATACTCCATGTTTAACGTTATTTTGTCACTTTGGCGTAGGAGTATTTTATGGCAAGCTGACACGAGTCTGAAGCAAGTTTTTGCCTTGGTTACACGATAGTCTATTTTCTGACGTTCTACCAATTTCTGATTTCATAGCGGGTAGTACGCCGGCGCTGACTTCACACTTGTCATTTCATTTCAGACCTGCATAGCCCGAAATAAACCGTGTAAAGTCGAACATATCCGCTGTAAACAGCCTGGAATGCTAAACCGCATTGCGCGAATACCATTAGTAGAATATTACAATATACCAAACTTAATAATAACGTCAAATTCGGATTCCCTGCATCTCCAGTTTCATGTAATTTATGGAAACTCAATTTTCAGACCTTGTATCCTGGAAGCAGTCTGAAATCTTGTTACACAACCTAATACATTTTAAATTGCAAAAGTGTTTCAGCACAAATAAAATCGTAATATTTCCCGAAGACAATTTTGATATCAAACAGAAATCCACCTTAATTAGTCGGGTCTTCATAATTGAATCGCTGAGCGGGTGAGTGGTCATGTCGAACAGAAGAAAATTCTGTTTCTCTGTGGTAAGGACTCCCTTTTCCACCAGGTTCTTGGCGAGTCGTTCTCTGACATTGCGCAGCTGGTATCGCAGCTTCAGAGGGTTCCACGTCTCACCGCTCAAATATTCGATCCAACTCACCACATTCTCAGGTGGCTGGGTCTCTTTGATATGTTTGAGCGCTTCGTCCAATATCACATCTCCGGTGGGCTTGTCGTTCTTCAGAAGGACCTAAAAATTTGTATTTATCATAATGTTATACGTGAATGTTATTGTAATTGGTGTTCAATATATATTTATGATGAGCTGTTGTGTACGATTTATGATATAAAGTTTTATCTGCGTAGTTTATCGTTTTCAGTAAATTTTTATAGGACATTATCTTATTTAAATGTACTGAAAATCTTTTTATAGTTATAACCTTAACATAGTGCTACTATACTTTGAGAATTTGCAACATTTTTTATGAAAATTTGAAGAAATATCATATGTAACTGAAAAATTATTGAGTGCATTATTTTGTTCACTTTTTACCAGAAGGAATAATCGTATTCCTTCAGTGCAAAAATTGCCTCCTGATAACAAGAATTTGCCATCCGTCTGTCTAGCAGATAGGATTATCGTCTGGACAGGAAATAGTCAGGTTATAGAATGTTAACATGCAGTAATATGTCAGTTTTAAATGGATGGCCTACATAATAGTTTCGCAGGGAATTTCTCTATTTTAAGACGTTACACAACAGCGAACCATTAAATTGACCAAATTCGCAGGTAATTTAAATTTGGAAAACTTTTTTTGATCGGAGAATGAATAGTAACATAGAGTGCTAGTCAAGAAACTTACTTTCCGCGTGACTAATCCCTTCTTCCGCATTCCGGACTTTTCTAGTTCAATTCTGCCGCGCAATGCGAGTTCAATGAGGACACATCCACGAAGTCCGCTACTGATGCAATCATTCCAAAATGAGGTGTACCCCTAAATATATTATTCTATACAACACCTCTAAAAATGTAATTTTACCTCACGATCCTTCAGTCCCAAGAGAAGGATCTCTTCCATCAAAGTTACACGAGCCATTTTATCATCTTCTTCTTCCGCATCTGCTTCCGCCTCAATCACTTTTTCTTCCGTCTAAAAATCACAACTAAATTTATTTTTTAATTATTATCTAACATCGTTTTTATTTATGATACACGGTTCCCCTTGGTAAAACGTCTCTTAATGTTTTCCGACAATTTATTTTTTAGGCAGGCTCAATTTTGAGAGATTATGCTAAAGTTCAAAGAAAACTGTGATTATCAATGATTCACTATTTTGGCAATAACAATTTTTCTAGCGGAAAGATAATTAATCGATAGTTTAGCGATGGAATAAATAGCGTGGTTAAAACCAACTGTTTCTATTAACGTTTGATTAATTATATGGTGCTAGACCATAAAATAATACGAACAACAGGATATTCCAAAAGGCAACATTCGCTAAAGACATGCCCTAAAAAGGAAACAAAGAAGTGGGTTTTCCGCCAAAACGCAAAGATATTTGTTTATAAAACAAAATTATGAAAATTATAGTGAAATTTCTAAAATTTAATAATAGTAACATAAATTAAGAATATTAGTAAATACGCAATTTTTAGCACATTTTACACAATAATAAATACCAACATCCTCGTTGGTCTCCTGCACCACTTTGCGACGTCTCTGGACCAAACCTTCCGACATATTGCTGTGTTTGCTGTGGACTGAAGCGGCTGCGAGGACAGGACCTCCTAAAATCGATACCGGCTCCATTACTACACCGCTAATAATCCCGAAATCTATTTTGTACCAATTTCACGTTAAAGATAAAATAACCGACGCAATCCAAGCTGGGGATAAATGGGAGCTCATCCAGGGAAAAGTGAAGGGAAGCATCCCGCACGCAAAGCGGCAGATGCAATCTTGACGGACCCGTCAGAACTTTAGACAAAATCATCTTCCTTATTTTTCGAGGATTCGTTTTTCTGATATCAATCTTGAGAAATCGGTGATCCTTTATAAGGGAAATCAAAGTTCTAGTCTCGTGTTCGGAGTGAAACATATGTAAAGAAAAGAGAGCGTCGGATGCCTGTTTTTAGGTGGTCCCTCAGTTTCCAACGGTTTTCCTCGTGTCAAAGGGAAGATAGAATGCCAATTTGCATATCGTTCCAGGACTGAACGATAATTTTGAAGTGCCATTTGGGGCCGTTATGATTTAATCGATCCTTTTAATGGGGAATGAAATTGTATTGTGTCTATGTACGAAAAAGGGAAAAGCGATAGTAACAGAATCGATTGTTTGCGTTTCAGCCGCAAGAATCGAAAATTATAATCCCGTGAATGTAATTTTAAATGGATTTAAAAGATAATAAGAAAACATACTTTGCATTTAATAACTTTTTATAAAAACATTAATAGTTTTGACGTTATTTAAATTTAGCATTTCACTTTTAATGCATTTGTTTCTGATAGAATATGATTACACCGACACACACCTAAATAGATATTTTGAATAAACAAGCAAAATACTTAAAAAAGGATATATTTTTCGTATTAATTTTAATTGTGCGAGAAATTTCGAACGCTTTTTGTTAACTTTTTTTAGAGCCAACATTTAATTAACAAACAAGCAGTTCTATTTATTGTAGATGAGCACTTTTGACGTAACAACCATCTCCAAACAAAAAGCTTGAAATGAGCAAAAATGTTCAACATGAAAATATTCAACAAAGCAAATAAGGAATTGGAGCATACCCAAAGTGAAGATGAACAACCCGTTTGAGTTCCAACTGCTTCCAAACTGCATGTCAATTTTTCAAACTCGTAACGCTCTTAACTCACACAAACAAATCTAATATAAGGAATGATAATTTATTATAATATGATATTCTTCCATTTTATATTGGTGTTTAATGTTGGAAATATATGTGGCATGAGTTGTCTTCTATTAATTGTGGCCATGAATAGAAGGGTCTCGATTTCTACTGAGCAACCATTCTATCGTGATTTTAATGAAGTTTGTTTGCAAAACCCGTATTTTTAGCAAGCATGGCAACCGGACCGGACCGGGCACCGGACCGGACCGGACCGGACCAGACCGGACCGGGGGGTGGCCGGTCCGGCGGACCAAACCGGACCGACCAAAACTGGACAAGCACCCCTAAGAATGCCTTCGGCGGCAAAAAATTTTAAAATTTTTGAAATATTAAAAATTTTCAATGTAAGTTTTTGGCAAACAATTCAATTTTTATAAAAAATTTTGCCTGCGGCGCTATTTTTCCTTCCATTTTCTATTGTTCATTGCTATTTTTCCAAAATATTCGCCTGCGGCGCTTTTTTGCTGTTTGTATGTTTTTTCTCCTATAAAACTCGGTCTCGGTTTCGGCCATTTCTAAGTCGCAAATATTTTCTGCGTCTAAGTGTTTTTGGGGTTACTTCGATGCACTAATCACAAGTATGCAATTGGTGAAATGGTAAAAAATGCAAATTTTGGTCAAAATTTCACAAAATATGACCAATTTTCGCGAAATTTTGGCCAAAATTTTAGACCAAAAATTAAAATTCTTGATGCGATACGGAAAAAATGGTTGCAGATTCGTAATCAGCGCATCGAAATACCCTAAAAACACCTTTACAAAAAAAATTTCAAAAAAATCTCGGCGCTACCGAAGGTAGCGCCGCGAAAAATTTTTGACCTTTTAGAGACCGGACCGAACCGGACCAAACCGGACCGGACCGGACCGGACCGGACCGGGGGGTCGAGCGGACCGGACCGGACCGGACCGGGCAAAAGGTCGGTCCGCTGCCATGCTTGATTTTTAGTTCTATTAGCATAAAAAGGTTCCAATGGTATCATTCGCAAAATATATGGCTTATATATTGCCGAACTGCTTTTCAGAATATAGCACTTCATAAAGTAGTTTGACATGCAACACATCTAAATCTCGATATAGCTGAACTTAATGATAAGTGGAAGCCATTTGTGTCACTCTTAGAATTTGTAAATCTCATACCAAAAAAGGCCGGACGACCTGCTATTATCTCTGTTCTGTAAACGATAGTGTTATTATTCTATGGATAATAGTAAGTATGAGCAATGAGGAACAAGTTATGAATCATAAAGCAGGCACACCCACTCATATGTTTGATAGTGGCACACCTACGTCGCAAACTAAAGTGTGTACCACACAGCTGATGTACTTTAAATATTACGAATTATTTGCGAAACATTGATAAGTCCGGAAATATGCAATATAATATCAGCACCAAAAGACTAGCGATATTTTCTTGCAACAAAAGTTGAACTACTTACCTCGACTTTATTGTAGCTGACTCTAATATTAAGAAGGAATGCAGAAAACGAATATAACATCTAGGATAATATTTATAACTTTGATTGGTAAGTATTGTCTAATTACTTTTTATATGCTCTCATACATTGATATTTTTCGTGCTGCTCATGTCTTCCTCTTGCTATAGAAAAAGTAAGTTCGCGACTAGAAAACAAAGTAAGATTAGAACAAGCAACAGGAAATAAAATGTGTAGTGCGAATAAATCCTTATCCGTACATAATAGCGATTTTGTTGCATTTTAGGATTAGTCAGTGGTAATATTCAGATAGCTCTGAAGGACAGTCGATCAGACAAATTCTGCGCAATACTGCAGGCCTCAAATATCACTGGAGCAGTGGAATACTATAACACATATGTAAAGCAGTTTAGAAGCGCAGTTTTCTTTACAGTTACTACTGTAACCATAATTTATTACACGAAAATTATAAATTTTTTCTGGTTAGACACGAAGGGAATTACGAAGTAATGAAAATGAATATTTATATCAGATAAATGGTTTCAGAGGTATTAATTAACGAAAATTACAAAAATCAATGAGATTACTGTAGGCAATTGTTAAATTTCGGAAAATATTACAACACAATTTATTAGGAATTATATGTTATTGGTATCATTATCTTCACCGTTTGTCCCAAGTCTAAGCAATGATCAAAACGTGTGTGTAACTCGAAATTTTCAGCGTCAAGAACCAATGTTCTATAATTTTACAGTCGACCCTTTGTCCATTTCGTCAAGTGGCACATGTCATATGAAAAACCCAAATGCAAGTCTTCTAATTCTGTGGTTTTTGCCAAATGAGATGAAAAGCAAGGATGCGACAATGGAACCTTCTTCCCCAAAACTTTGGTCGTTGAGGATGTATTTCAATGTGAAGACACCAAATGAGTTCGTAATGGATTATTACACACTTGTTGCATATTTCGACAGCCGTTTTAATGCTTCTACAGGTAAATATGAAAATATGTCATAACGTAATTCAGTTTTGCAGATTTGCATGTATATGAACCTATCACGAAGAGTAAGATAATAAAATCCCATGCCAGTGGATATGGATTTAATTGCTCTAATACTATGTTGCAACTCGGATCGGAAGCGCATATCACTTTGGTAAATCTAAAAATTGTTGCAAATGCGGCGCTTTCAAACGAAACTCTCCGAGGAATAGGTATCTTTAAGAGCAATGTTAAAATTTAGAATTATTATGGATAATTTTAGAGTTTGACCGATGTTTCTCGGACACACTGGTTGATAATGCTATTTCCTGGGGCCTCATAGCTTTTGTTGGCTTTATTATTTTGTTGTTTCTCTTCATGCTTATTAGAGCGATTTATTATGTAAGGGAAATTCATCGAGTAGATGACAGAGTGACGCTTATAATTGAATAATGTATAATCATTGATTCATGCAATAATGCCGCAATGGAATAATTAACGAATATTATTAACGCACCTATTAATTGCTAGCTTAAAGTTTGTAATTTCTAAATGAAGTTTAATGTAATGATTTATGCTATTTCGGGCAATACACAGTTTGTTTCTGCCTATCAATTCGCTCCGGCACCTGTCCGTTGCTAGAGCTGATTTTTTACAAGGCGAGTGGAAAATTATATACAGTCGACCCTCGATAATCGGCACACTTTTTTTCGCTTTCACTTTTTTGTATGGAAAATATCCGTTCCAGCCAAATATGTGCCGATTATCGAGGTTCGACTGTACTTCAAATGCCCAATTAAAGTTGCATAAGAACTGAAATTTGAAATTTTTGTTCTTGTAGAGAACTCAAAAAGTAGAAGTGTAGACGGCATTTTTTGAGTTTCGATGTATTTTATGGCTCGAAATTTCCATGTTTCGATCGGCAAGAATTTTTGAACAACTGAAAATTTGAAGAATTTTTAAAATCTATAGAAATTTTTGAACTAATTAGAAAAATTTCTTTCCAAAAAATATGCAAATATTACCCTGCATTTGGCTGGCACTCTCCCCTAAGAAGGGGTAATACCTTGATGAATTTTTCGAAATTTTTGTAAACTGGCTCTATTGTAGTTTCCGCTATTGTTGTTAATTAACTGTTAATTATCAGTAACTTTAATAACTTTAGCTCTTTTCCATTTCTTAGTGTCGACTTATATTTATTTGAATAATAAATAGAAATATCTTTTTCAATTTAGCGATTTTGATTAATTTCTGCCCATGCAGTGACTCCGGGACAAGGTCCTCCTTGCGCGCACCTGCTTTGATAATGTGTCGATTTGTAGAAGTGTCGTTTCGGCAGCTGATAAACCGTTTGAGTGCTAATTCTTTCTTCCGTTTGCCGTTTCGCTATTGGATGATCGGCTTTTTGCGCTTTTATTAGTAATCTAAAAATTGTATTAAAATGCCGTAGATAAGAGTTCCGCGTAGGCAAATGGCGATTTGAATTTGCGCCAAAACATAATTGCATGCCAAAGGGGTTAAAAGGGGGCGTTGAAAATTTTTAATGAGGGGGATTACTCGGCAGGGGTTTCCTCTAGAGATTGGTAAAAAAATTTGAGTGGGGCCTTATTAGAGTAAAAATTTTCACAGTCAACACTTTTCTCTATTAGAGGAGTTTCTTTTCCTGATGCTGAACAGAGCCTCCTCTAATAGGGAAAAGTGTTGACTGTGAAAATTTTTTACTCTAATAAGGCCCCACTCAAATTTTTTTACCAATCTCTAGAGGAGACCCCTGCCGAGTAATCCCCCTCATTAAAAATTTTCAGCGGCCCCTTTTAACCCCTTTGGCATGCAATTATGTTTTGGCGCAAATTCAAATCGCCATTTGCCTACGCGGAACTCTTATCTACGGCATTTTATTCGTTAATTAACATGTCCGTATTATCCTGAAGCTTATGTGAGGGACTATGCATATTTGGAATGGGAAACAACAAACGTTATTCAAAAATCATAGTTATAGGTTAGAAATCGAAAAATGTAGCTAACCAAGAAAGTGACCAATCGAGTGGGTTAGATAAAGGATAAAACTCGCAGGTAATATAATCGTATTTTTTATTAAATTTTAAGTTATTTTTTGAGAACCAGAAGGAATTATTTAATCAAACCTCGAATAATATTAAATTAACACAAATTAATTCTTAAGTTCACCCAATTTTTACACTAAAACACAAAAAATATTTAAAAACAAATAAATCAGTAGCCATACTAAATATTTCTAACGAAAACTATTCCATCTCCTGCGCATACATACCTATAGTTGACTGTTTGTGTGATTGGATATTTGTCTCGGTCTTTAATAATTATTCTCTTTTTGCCAACATCTCCGGGGAAAATTAATCTGGCATTAGCAAATGGCTCTAGCAATATTAACATAGATATTAATATTGTGAAAATTAAATGCATCATAGTCAATGTTGTGTATTGGAATGATCTTATTCTCAATTGGGCTTGGCCCAGAGAGAAACCGGTTTTGCTATTTTTGTAGACATTCCTGAGAGGCAGCAGAAATAAATGAACAGGTGATTTCTTATGTAAAGCAAATGTTTATTTCGGTGAAAATAAATATAACATTGTCTAAAAAATTTATTTGTTCGAAATATAAATGAGCACTGCAAATTAAGAGATTATAAATATAATGAAGTACATGCAAAATAATGAAGATCAATATTCATTCGCTAGAATTTTAATTTTACAATTCATGCGCCGAAACACGGAAAAATTACAACAAATTCTTGATACTTTCCGTAATGGCTCCAATAAACGCTCCTGTTGAACTTTGACCTTCTACTTCAGTGGTCACAGTCTGTGTCTCTGATTTTTCGGTATTTTCTGTGATCACAACCGGTTGTTCTAAAATATTTTCTTAAATTAAACATACCGTATTTTCTCTAATATAAGCCCCCCTATAATAGAAGCCGCCCCCTATAATAGACGCCCCCTAGAGAAAGAGAAATAGTGTGTAAAAATGAGAGGTTAGAGAAAAATTTTGCCCAAATTTGGGGGATTGAAATAATATAAGCCCCGGGGCTTATATTAGAGAAAATACGGTATTCCGCTTTAAACTCTCTGTTCTCCCTCTCTTCCATTTTCATGTATTTTTGTATTTTTAACATTTTCAAAAAATTTACCAATTTCGATTTGGTCGTGTCGGAAAACGTCGACAGTTGCTGGCTGTGTAGTGATCATAGTTTTAGGCCCCAAGCCTTCGGAAATCTGTTGGAGCTTTTGCTTGGCCTCAGCTTCTTGTTTCGCTTGTTCTCGAGCTTTAGCTTCAGCTGCTGAAAACTTTGAAAATTACATTGAAAATGAATGTTTTATAGAATGAGACATAAATTTTGTGCGAAAATTATTGTGCCAGAAACTTCATATCAAGAAAATCCTTATCAACACAAATTTTTTGTTCGATTAGTCGTAGATAAGTATTATCGTTTATATTATTATTGATTAACCTTTTCGCTCTTTCGCATGCTGTGCGGCCAGTTCTTCCGCTTTTTGTTTAGCTTCTTCTTTGTTCCAATTGAATTCTTGTGCTTGCTTATCGAGTTCCTCCCTTTCACGCATCTGTCTCTCCGCCAAATATCGGGCATCCCTCAGGCTTGATTCATTCTCTGCTAGGCCTTTTTGTTCTTCTTGCAGAGCTGAATATAATTAGTCATTAGAATTTTACGTTATACACATTTATTGATGATAAGTACGCAAAATGATGAAGATAAAAACAAACCGATTCGCTGTTGATCGGCCATCTCAGAGAGCGTTTCAGCGCGTTGTTTTTCCTCAGTTTCTTTTTGAGCTAATTCTTTTGCCTTTCGTTCAGCCTCTAAAATAAAAAATATATAAAATGAACCTCAGTGTTAGATTCGACAAGTTTATATTCCGAATTAGGAACATTCCAATATAAATCTGAAAATTTGTCCTAGCATTATTCGTCATATACGGTTTTTGTTTATGATCGCTTTTTGCACATCACCAGTGTAAGGTTACGTCGATATCTTTTAGATTCTGACTGAGTAAATTATAGGTTGATAGTTATGACTTTCGTACCGAGGCGATCCTCTGCATGCTTTTGAGCAAGATCGGCTGCCATTTTTGCTTCCGCCTGAGTCATTTCCAATGCTTTGCTTTTATTTTCGACATCTAAACAATATATTATAAGTATGTATGATATAATAGACAAAAATTAACCTTCTAGCCCTCGCTCTTGCAATACTTCCAGCTCATCAGCTCTCTGTTTTGCCAATTGCTCGCTAATTCGCAACTCCTGAGTTTTCTGCTCGAAAGATTGTTGGCCAAATGCGTGTTCGATAGACAATTCGGCTGCTTTTCGCTTAGCTTCCTCTTCGGCATTGGCAAGCAGTTGTGCCCGTTGCTCGGTGACTGAAAAAAGTAACACATCACCAAAACTGCAATTTCGGAGCAAAATTTTTGTTTTGTCTAACGTGTAACTGATTCGTTATACTAAAAAGCACTTCATATAATTAGTTAATTCGATATTTTCTGCCTTAACACTTGGATATAGTAATTGCTCGTTTCAATAGCCGAGACCTAGTAGAATACTTATCCGCAAAAAAATCGTCAATGGAGATATAGTTTTAAAATCGACCCAAAAGTTGACCGCTCCTCAAAATAAGTTGCTAAAATCAGAGCTGATTTAGTCATATTTTGGTCCAACGCACATGCAGGCTACATATGGTTTGAAAATAAATGAGTTATGTGTTGTTAGAATCCTAATACAATGTACTTTCTAACGACATATGACAAGTCTTCGTACGACATCGAAATATGCAAATAACAGTTACGCAAATTTGTTGACTCGTTTTTCGGAGCCACCGACCTTCAGGTCGATTTTAAAAACTATGTTTCCACGGACAAGACGTGATATTTTACAAATATAGCATCAGTTTGTCCGCATGTATCAATACGATCAGTTACTAGGCCCGACTTTCCTAGTGTGAACTTTTCCTAAATGAACAATATGAGATGTTTTGTGTCATTATGGTTGTAAA
Source organism: Ditylenchus destructor (assembly GCA_022814885.1). Taxonomy (NCBI): domain Eukaryota; kingdom Metazoa; phylum Nematoda; class Chromadorea; order Rhabditida; family Anguinidae; genus Ditylenchus; species Ditylenchus destructor. The sequence goes on along the minus strand of JAKKPZ010000002.1, from coordinate 5,126,003 downwards.
TTCGAATAAATACCAACTTCGTCTCTCGGCTTCACATTTCTGTGCCAGTTCTTCAGCAACTAGTTTAGCATCCCGTTCGGCTGCACTGAGATTTTGGGCTTGCGATAAGATCACCTCGGAATCCTTTGTTTGTTTTTCTTGCAACATTTGAGCCACTTTCATCGTTTCTTCTTCTAGTTTCTTCAAAGCATCTTGATCCTTAGCCTGATTTTTCTGAGCCTTTTTCTGTTGCTCCACAAGTTCAGCAGCCCGCTTCTTTGCTTGACATTCCAATTCCTTCAATCTGTCAGCCGTTTGTTCCACATCTGTATATTGTATGAATTTATTAGATTTTCATTAATATCATACATCCATATACCGTAAATCCTCCAATAAGTCCCCCCTCAATTAAGTCCCCCCCTCAAATAAGTCCCCCCCTAGACCCCCAACGAAAAAATAAGTCCCCCCCTCAAATAAGTCCCCCCCCCTAAAATGGGTATTTTTCCAAATTTTTCCAAATTTCAAATTTTTGGCGCAATTTCAAATTTTTTGGCGCAAATTTGAATTTTTATTGCAAATTTTGCTATTTTTTACAAAATTTTGTCAAAAAATTGAAAAATTTGCTAAAAATTGGTGAAAAATCGATCAAAAATCCAAAAAATTCAAATTTTTGGCCAAAATTTTTCGGCGCCAATTCAAAATTGGTTTAAATTTTCAAAAATTTTCCCAAATTTTGCCAAAAAGTCCCAAAAATTTTCGCCGCGCCTTCGGCGCGGCCACGAAAAAATAAGTCCCCTCCCTCAATTAAGTCCCCCCCCCTCAAATAAGTCCCCCCCTAGACCCCCTACGAAACAATAAGTCCCCCGGGGGACTTATTAGAGGATTTACGGTATGTGTCTTAGATGGTGCTAATAGTAATATTTTCAAATATCGGTGAGGAATAGTTTTCCTAAAATGTATTCCTTCCGAAAAAAGATTAATGTTTAGCTTGAAAATTGCCAAAACTTCGAAATGAAGTTGAATAAACTTTTAGCACTGAACTAAGCAAATATATTTTGTGCTTAAAGAGTAATGTAGCGATAGTGCGAAATGTTTAAGATTTTGGAACTAATGACACTCCGATGTTCGAAAAATGACACAACTTCAGGTTTATGCAACTAGTTATGTCTATAAAGGATCATAATTTGATTTAAAAAAAGTGCTAACCTTGCTCATATTGAGTAGACTGCTTAGCGAATTGGTCTGCATCCATTTGTGCTTCGACCTTTTGAGATTCAAGCACCATTGTCTGTCCAGCGCCAATTGCCACTTGTTGTTTATAAGGAATTTCGTCTAAAATATGGCTTTTAAATTTTTTTTATTCGTTTAGAAGTTTACTCAAGAAGTTGAGTAAAATACAAGGAAAGCAACATTTAGTAATATCAATCTACAGATAAATAACTCCCGAACTACATAAAACCATTGAATTGCATATTGCGAAATGATAAACGACAACTGGCGAGTAACCAACAGGATGGAAAATAATTATACCCTTACGCTCGAACCTTGGGCTTTAAATCTTGTGCCAAGGAAGTAGCGTTATGCTTAAGCGTTAGGCTAGAGATAGGCATAGATGCGTGATTAGCATGGATACCACCAGGTGGTCTGCGATTTAAATTATAGTAAAAGTTTAATTTGCCTTACCAATTTCAGTTTTGCAAAGATGTCGTTGTTGTTCTCCATGGCTAGTACCAAAATTGGTGGTGGTGGTGACGGCTGGCTGTTCCTCAGGATTTCCTGCCGCAGCTTGAGCATAGGTTACGCCGCGTTGTTGCGTTTCGGAAACACTGCTCTGTTTTTCGATTAAAAAGGGTACTTCGCCAGCATTCTGAGCTAAAATTAAAAAAATTATTCTTAATTCGAAATAAATATGAATTTTTGGAGAGATAGTTTATTTCGAATTAAAAACCAATGCCGCCAAGAAAACGGAAAAACTCGTAAAGAAAATATGATTACATAATAATTAAATATAGCAAAATTTTAATATTTTTTTACGATTTTATTCAATTAAAGGGGAAATTTCCTTAAAGTGCAATTCCAATGTATTTAGGTATAGATAGAAAAGGAATTACTTACGGTTATTAGGTCTCGAAACGTCAGTCATTTTTTGAATTCAGAAGAGAATAATTTAGAAATAAATCTGGGGAAAATAAACTTGCGAAAGTTGTCGGATTTATATATTTGCTAGTGTATTTTCGTTAACCAAAGCAAGGGCCCTTTTATACATTAAGCAAAACACTCGGATAAAAACACGTAAACAAGAATGATATAAGGCATCAAAGACCAGACACTAGCGCCAGGCCAAAACCATGAGGAAATTTTAAAACATCAATAACCGATGTTGCCAGAAAACAATAACAACATCTGTCCTTTAACCTCAGGTGTCATTTTCGGTACTCTATGGCATCATTAGCTAAAAGTACTCCGAAAGCTTAATCGTATTTGATCATCAAAATATTTCTCTCATTGATCAGAAATATCTTTCAAACTAGAAATGGACACATAAAAGAGGGAAAAGGTTAGAGATTTAGATTTTCAGATGCAAAATGCCAGACTTGAAAAACGTATAACGGAATAACTCATAAAGGATATCGCGTCTATGTGTGTTAAAGAGAATGACAAAAGGTAATAAACTTGAGATATAGAAAAATAAGCAGAAACGTAGTAAGGAAAGTTCCTTTCGATGTTAATCTTATAACGGCGGACATTTACATAGCGCCATCTTCCTCCAAAGTGTAAGCCTGCCTTTTTTTCTCAAAGATATGTTGTGGCTATCGAAAAACCCCTATTATTATAGAAAAGGTCAAATTTAATTCTGCACGGATGAATGCAAAAATGCCTTTGGTTTGTCTAAAATCGAAAAATTTTTTTTGTAAAGGGGTCCAAAATTGCGACTGAAGTATAACGTCAAAGTGTATTTAAAAACGAACTAAACAAAAGTAAAATTGTTGGTGTCCAGTCTAGTGAAAACGCGGAAAAATGTACTAAATCTTTTATAATATGCGTAATAATATATTTAGCATTACAATTTCATGCGTTATACTTATGCTATTTTCTATACTGATTTATAACATTTATTATACGATATTACACCTATTCGATAAGAAATTATAATGAATGAATAAAACATAAAAATATCAACGAAAAATGCACTTGCTAACTTTTATTCAATCTTTTAAACACCAATATAGAGATTAGCAACTTCACAAAGAATATTTGCTGAAGAAAATCGCGCCGCCCAAATCTTTTACTATAAGCGACCATTGGGAAGCAGGCAGACTCGCCTTGACCCTGGTTAGGATCGTTTGCACTCGCTGTTGCGTCAGGAACTAAAATAAGTCATTGTAGTCTATCGCCACACTACTTTCCATTTTTATGGAGTTAATATCATGTCCTTTTTTCAGATTATGATGAATCATACTGTAATTCTGTTATTGAAAAAAATATTCCAAAATGGTTACATATTAATGTATAGAGTATCATGGGCACCATGAAAAGAATCAGGATAAAATAATTACATATAAAAAATCGCTAAAGTTAAGCAGTACGACTAACGATGTCTAAAAATTTGTCTGATCTCAACATACCGCATTCAGCATTTTGTATTGCTGTTGAAAGGCTGCAGTTTGTCCCTTTCCCTGTGCCTTCATCGCTTTCACTTTTGTTTGAATCTAAAATTAATATAATGAAAGGGATATTTTATAACAATCAAAATTCTTCGATTTTGTATTTTTTGCAAAATTCTGTTTGGTAATCGAGCCAAGAATCTAGGTACGTATACGTAATTTGTGGACAATATAGTAATGCACATTGTTAGAATAGCTGCAAGAACCACGGTGGTAAAGGAAAAGTTTTGTCAATATGGAAATTTGTACCTAAAAATGACTTTCATACATTTTTTCTAGAAATACGACGGAACAATGTTTCTCGCTGGAAATATGTAGCTTGCATTTTGCACCAACTTTGGTTGTAACACCTTAGGGTATGAATTAATTTGGGTAATGATAGATTTATGTAGAGCTTTTCTAAAACCCCAATCAGAGGGTTAAACAGTCTGTCACTTTAAACTACAAAATATTAATATATTATACGAAAAATTAGAACATACTTGATTAAAAATTGGACCCAAGTTATTCATTGCCACATCCATGACTGGTGCGAGTGCAGCTTTGGCATTATCCAAACTTCCAAAATCTGTTGTTAAAGCTCCAATAATTTTTAAACCTTGCATCATTTGCGTAAGAGTAAGTGAATTCATGACGATATTTATAGCATCTATAAAGATATTTTGTGTTTCACATTATTTTATATAAACAACTTATGTCCATAATAGATTAAACTAACGAATATTAGCTGGGGAGGAGCCGTTTTTGCGGCTCTAAGTACTAACAACCCACAAATCAGCGGAAGGATTAATCAGTGAAATGACAATCAGAAGGGGCTCTGGCCAGTTGGTCCTCGCTTCGACCGGACCTTCACCGTATAGGACAAGAAGATCTCTCTCGAAATGATCACTTCGGCCATTTTTTACCATGTCATACGTTTTTCGACCTCTACCGTACCTGAAGATGCTAAAAACGGTACTGTACAGAGGCAACTCGCTAATAACGCCCCATGAAAAGCTAATAGGTAAATGTTTTCCTCAGAGTCAATTTAATCTGTAAGCAAAACAACCCAGGTCCGAAGTTTTGGCGAAACCGGATACGGGCGCGTGACCGAAAACGTCGCAGTGCTGTATTGCGATAATAAATATAAAGTCATAGACAACAAACTAAAAAAACAAATGAAAATTTTGTTTAAAATAAACTGAATAATGTGTACGATGCCATATGAAGCGCTCTAGTTAGAAATAAGCGTGTTTTGTTGCGCAAACCACATTTGGATACATTTAAGTTAGATCCCAAAGTAATAATCCCAAATCCATGTGACCAAGTTGTCTATATGTGACCCAAATGGCGTAAAATTGTATCTTAGGATCTGGGCTACAGCCTGAGTACAACCGTGTAGCATATGGATAACTGGGAAAATAATTAAACCCGGGGATCTTCTTGAACAGCAGTTACTTTCCCATGATTAGGTAGGATAAAGCCGAAGCCTGAAGCGCTCGGTACTTCGGCCATCGTGTTTAATATAAGTCCTAAGGTAGCTTACTACAACTTTAAAATCCGGGGTAAAATGTGGTAAGTGGACAACTGTGTAATTTACCTATTACTAGTAGACGGTTGTCCATTTGTTACCGGTTGAACTCAAGTTACAGCTAAAACCCTGAGAGTCTTAGCTTAATATAATACTATTTGAATAACATACGGACAACTGGATAAGTATTTATAACCCATTCTTGAATATGCAATGTGTATCCAACTGTGGTTTTCCTGTTTTGTTTCACGTTAATAGCAGCACTTACTATTTGCCATTGTTCCCACATCTACGCCGTTGAAGTTGTCCAAAGATATTGTGTCGCATATCTAAATATTCATATAAAGAGTATGATAACAAATTATTTAAAACACTTATTGAATCTCTTTTATCAGTACATGGCAGTTTTTTTGGACTGTTTCCCTACCCTGCACTAATAGCTCAAGCGAAGACCCCGAATAATGACTCAAAATGAAGGTTAGGCTTTGGGACAACACAATCACTATGGACTAATAATCTCCCATAGAAATATATTTAAATCCTCAAAGGCACGGTTATGATGCGACTATAAAGTTTATAGGCCATGTTCGTATCCGTAGCAGCGTTCGTATCCTTTCTTCCATAATACCAAACAATGGATATAGTGACATTGATGCAGTTAAAAATACGTTGTAACTGCATTAAAAAAGAAATTCCACTTCCAACTTTTGAGCGGAAAATTTATTTTTCGCGTTACATTTCTTAATTTAAATGGCTTCTACAATTTCTACCATCTGCAAAATTATTATAAATTTTTAAAATTTTTATAGAAAGCTCAATGTTTAAGTTTTAAACATACCTTGTTTAGTTGCGAGTCTGTGATAAATGTTGACAGATAAGCCTTAATTTTGTTGATAGTTTTTTGTTTGCCAACTGCGCCATTAGCTCCATTAATTAAAAACACCGCCGAAATGCAAAATAGGAGCAATGCTTTTTGGTTTATCTTAACCATATTGGCCAAACACAGAGCGAAATGGAATTAATATTACCTTTTTATACTAGTACCAGATATACAAAAGCACTATGTAGGGATTTGCGACGTGAGATTAAGAGGGTGATACAGGCGGAAGTAGAAATTTTAACTCGAATGATACTTCCGCATATCAAACAACATTACCGCTTTCGGAAGTTTTTATCTTGAATTTGCACTGTACAAGTGGATAAGGACAAAGAACGAATTGTGTGGGTGATTATAATAAAGAAGTGTTATGTGTAATTGGAGTTTTTGGTATCTAATTCAATGATTTTATAGTCAAATTAAGTATAAGTAAAATTTCAGTGCTCAAATCGGGAAGCAATTCCCGCCATATAGACAACTAGGGTTTATGCCAGCCCCTTCGGGGCTGGAGCCCCTAATTTCCATGGTGCCAGCCTTCTTGATCAAGTCCAGCGTTCTTGAGGCCCGTCCAGCGTGCTTGAGCCAGTCCAGCGTTGTTGGGGCCAGCTAAGTGTTAGCCTACTCGCGTGTCAGCAAGTCAGGCTGAAAAAAGCGGGACAGACACGAAAAATAAGCACTGGATAGAATGCCCCTCCTGAAAAAAGCGAGACTGACACGAAAAATTAGGACTGGAAACCGAAAATTTTGGTACATTTTAGCTACATTTTGTCTAACTTTAGGTGTATGTTAGCTAAATTTAGACCTCTAATTCGGATTCCCCGCTAAAAATTTCCCTAAAATAGGTACATTTTCAAAATAAGCACCCCTAAGAATGCACCTCTGAAAAATGAAATAAGCACCCCTAAGAATGGCCTTCCAAATGGGGTACTTATGCTTTATCGGGGTGCCAAAAGTTAAAATTTCAAAATAGCCTAGTCAGTGCCTTCAAAATGATTGCAAAAGTGATGAGTCATTGCTTTATAGTGGTTATAATTTGTAAGATAGAGGAATAAATGCAATGACTCATCACTTTTGCAATCATTTTGAAGGCACTGACTAGGCTATTTTGAAATTTTAACTTTTGGCACCCCGATAAAGCATAAGTACCCCAAATGGTACGAAAAATCAGCACTGAAATACTAGGTAAGGATAATAGTTAGCTGTAATTAGTTATAACAATGCATGATCGTTAAAAACTGCCTGAAAAGTTTACGCAATTACCGTATTCCCTCTAATTGCTACCCCCTGAAATTATTACCCCCCCCTCTAATTATTACCCCCCCCTGGAGCTCGAACGATTTATTATTACCCCCCCTCTAATTATTACCCCCCTGTAATTATTACCCCCCCCCCAAAATGTGCCAAAAATAAGCCAAATTTTCTATTTTTGTTGTGTTTTTAGCTATGATTTCGTATTTCAAACATAAATAGACAAAATATAGACAGTTTAGTCTATTTTTTACTGCTTTAAGCTTAAATTTAGACTATTGCCATATTTTTTTTTGCAAAATTTTCCTAAATGTGGCCAAAAATTGCCCAAATTTTGAGAAAACATGAGAAAGACGATGGAAACAACCGTTATTTCTGTTCTCGTTTTTATTATTTATTTAGACATTTCAGAACTATTTTGTACTATTTTTTAGATGAAATGTTTATTCTTGCCATATTTTTTGCCAAATTGTGGTTAAAAGTTGCAGAATATTGCAAAAAAATAGTAAAATTTTAGGAAGTTTTGCTTTTTAGTTTTAACTTCAACTAAAGGTAAAATTTTCGCGAAAATTCCTTTACAACATTTTTGTAAAGGTTAATTTTAGGGATTTAAATCTGATATTATTATTCAAAATTTAACAAAATTTTGGCAAATTTAAGCAACATATTTAAAAATCTCCTGAAAATTGCCAAAAATAGAATTTAGTTTTTTAATAGTGTTTACTTAAAGTTTAAAATTTTTAAACTTTTTAGAATTCCGTTTTTGTATTATTTTTACTAGACCTTTATTTTGTTCCGTTATAAGAATAATAGAAAAATATTGAAATTGAAATAAAAATTGAAATTTATTTATTATAAACCAGAATCATTTATCCTGCATTTTCAAGATTTTTTGAGAAAAATATTATCCATGCCTTTGGCCTTCAGTTCAAAAAATCGGTTTAAATTTTGAAAATTATTTGAGAAATATAGCTAAAAAAGTAAATTCATAGTCAACAATGATTCAGAGCAATAAATGCGCTTAAAAATTTAGAGATTAATTTTAAAATCATTCAGAAAATGGTAAACTTTCATAAAAATCTCACGAAAATTAGTAAAATATTGATAATAAATTATAAAAATTCAAATCTTGCCCAAATAATTTCGGCCGCCAATTCAAAATGGTTTAAATTTTGAAAATTATTCGAGAAATTTTGACAAAAATCCGAAAAAGTTTCAGAAATTTAGCTAAAAAGGTAAATTCTGACGAAAAATTTTTGAAATATTCAACCCCAGTACATTGAAAATTTTTAGTTTTTCGTAAAAAATTCTCAAAATTTTCTCAAAAATTTTTGAGATTCTATTGCCAACGAACGGACACAGTGCGCCTTAGAGGGACTCGATTAGGACAAAATGGTTGCAAAAATGTTGATTTCGCGGTTATTTTTGACGTTTACAGTCATAAATTGCGTCAAAATGGCACAATTTATAAAATTTTTGATTTTCCCCAATTTCAAACTACAACCAAACCAAATGTTTGGTGAAATATAAGTTATCTACCGTGACCTTTCGCGGAAATCCAAGTTTTGAGTTAGTTCAGGCATATCTGGCGATTTTTAACATCATTTTCAATTTCACAAAATTTTCATTCAGAAAATAATTAATTTTTTTTTGTTTTTAATACTATTATCCAAACATAGTGAGATATAACGTTTGAGTATCCGCATTCTGGCGAGGCTGGTCGGCCCCGTCTCTCTTCATCGCACAGCACTAGACGCGTACTGTACCGTTCTCTTTGGACAAAACGTAGTCAAACGTTGTATCTCACTATTTTTGGATATTAGTATTGTTTAACTAAAAAGCAATTGTACCAGGTCATATGTTGCTTGAATGTATATGACTTTTAGCAATCCAATAACATATATCATACATATGCGTCTCATAAAAATGAGCGGTAGCAGACCCTTCGTGTTGGGTTTGCTTGACTACTCGCGGACTTCATAAGTAATGTTTTAAAATGGCCTTAAAGCTACGACAGATCATCGAGAGATATAAGCAAAGAGCCTATTTGTGTACCATCCCCGGGCCAGAATATACATTTGTCTCGGCTCTCCTGATGTTAAAACGTTTACCCTTTTACGTATGTTTTTTCTTTTTCTGTTTCAGTAACGTTTAAGAACAGGAGACAACAAATATATTGAAAAATTTTAAATGTGTTATCATCATTACATTTCGATAGGTTAGCCAATAATAATTATGTTTGCATTGATTTATTTACCACGTTTGCTATATATTCTATTACTTTTTTGCGTTTGACTCGAAAACCTCGTTAGTGTTATAAAACTTCGATATGCTCAAGTGTAACGAAAACTTCTCAATAATCTCCACAATTTAGACGTCTGTACCCAATTTATTCCGCTTTTATATGACTGGCTATCAATACCCAAGTTCAAAATCCCGCCCGATCTATTTGACACTAAAACAATTTCAAAACGCATCTTCTTTCTTTTACTAAATAGTTTCTTAAAATTTGGACATTGCACGGACCTAATGGTTCACGGAAAAAAATCCGTGACCAAAAAATTACAAAGTGGTTTCTATATAGGGGGTAAAATTTGGATTTTGTTTTATCAACACAGGGACACCCCCTCTCCGAATAATGAACCCAGCGAATAATATTCATTTGCGCCGATAATTAAATTTAATAATTCAGATACTTCAATATTCGATCAAATGGACGATGATACAGAAGCGCCATATTTTAAAGCTGTGCCTTCGTCGCCCGAGGATGAAGGAGAATTGAGTGATGGAAACAGTGTTCGGAAAGCAAACGCACAGAATAAACGACCAAAAAATACCGGTAAGAAAGTAGAAATAGTTAACTGTGTAGGACGTAAAAATTAGTTAGGACCTTGTATTTCCTCATCCTACGAGATTTTAATCGTATTTTGGCTTAATGTTGACGATATCTGTGTAATTTTTCAATCTGTACCAATATTTGTTGCATTTTCATATAAAATACTAAAACAAATTTCGTTGAATTATTTCACGATATATTTTTATGACAGTGATGGGTTAATGTGAATTTCAAGATAACCGATTTGTCCCTGTTATATCGAGTGCTTCTTAGATACGGCTTTAAGGAAAAATGTTTATGTAAACAAGGATTTAACAACCATTATGAACTATTAGGAATTTTTTACAACTATTTTTTGTGAAGCAGATTACAGTTTAATTTCTTGTTATAATTCTTGTAATTCTGAGTATTGCTATATCTGTGGAATATAGTTTAGAAAAACAAAATTTCCATTTATTTTTAAATTATACATGCAGTAAAATTTTATTATTTTAGAAGATGAAGAAGAACGTCTACGCCAAAAGCTGCTAGAAAAGTGTAAACAGAAAGAAGCGGAGAAAACAAGTCGGAAACAGCGTCACTATTCTGAAGATGAAGAAATGTTCACTATACAACCTGGCGGTGTTCCCACTGTAAGTTTACTGTTTATAATTGGAATTGTATTTGTAATTGGTTAAATATCAATATTTTAGGATACAAAACGTGAAGGGTCGTTACCGAGTCGCTCTTACGATCAGAAGGATAAGAGCCGAGTTGGTGGTAGTTTTAAAGAAGAATCGTCCAAAAGCAAAGAAAAGGAACAGGAAAAAATCGAGGCTAAGCCGGTGAGAAAACCAATAGAATGGAAACTTCCCAAAGAACGTGAGAAAGTTCATGTAGCTACTAGAGAATCTGCCAAAAAGGTACAGAGTATTCAATTTTTTAACAGTGACAATATTTAACATGTAGCACTCTTAATGAAGGATTTTTTATAAAACCGTTTCTGCATGAAGACCGAAAATTTTTGAAAAATAAATTTTTTCTTTGAACTTATAAGATTTTGTTTAGAAAAAGATTTAAAAAATTCTTGACGACATAATTTATAGTAGCATTTACACTTTTTGTTCAGGACACTTCGGCTCGACAGGAGTCTGGAAGCTCGTCTACACACAGAGGTCCTTCGCACGATAAATATCGCTCTAGATCGTAAGGTTTTTATTTTAAATTAAATTATTAAATATTATAAACATACAGGATTTCTAAAATATATTAGGTATATGATAACAAATGTTTGGGATCATTCCACAATGTCACGTTAAGACATTTCAATTTATTTTCTGTTTATATTTACGAGAAGTGTTTTTGTTGACATGATATATCACCTAATTATAGAATTAAGCAGTATCTAAAAAATTATATTCAATTTCAGGCCCCCGAAAAGAAAATATCGCGATGAGGATGGTGGTGATGACTACCGACGCTCAGAGAAATACAGCAGAAGGGGTATCGTTTACATTTTTATTCCTGGATATATTCATGTGTAAATTGTGTAAACTTTATTTAGACACATCCGACCGTTATCCTCACTCATCCAGCAGGCATCGACACGATCGGGATTCTCATAGGAGATATAGTCCTCAAAGAACTGAGCGATCATTGTCAAAAACGGGCAATGACAGACCCTCTGCAGAACAAAAAGAATCAAAAGACACACGTCCTGCTGAAAAAGTTCTCAAAACAAAAATTGAAGTCAAACCGGAGGAGTTGGTGGAGGATATTCGAACATCATCATCTTCTTCATCAAGCACGCAAAATAGCGCTAGGAATTCCCCCTTATCAGGCCGTTCGAATGACGCAAAGGAAGATGACAAGAACGAGATGATGGAAACAGCAATGCCCGAAACAAAAGAAGAGGAAAACAAAAAATATTCCAAGTTTGAAAGCAGTCCTGAAAATGAAGACAATTCCTCCGATGACGAAGACCGCCTCGGCGCCGATGGAGGCTTCTCTGGTAAAATTGCCTAAATTTTTGCGTGTTTGTAATTTAAAGATTTTAGACGAAGATATGATGGACGCTAATGATATTGAACCCGATCAGGATATAAATGACCTTTCGGCCATGGAGAGAAAAGATTTCAACGAATTAACAGAGGAAGAAAAAGCAATGGTTAGTCTACTTTTACTTTCGCCTATATTATTATGTAGCTTTTTATGGAAGAAAAGTGGTTTTTAAGTAATGAATTTCAACGGTAAATTTTGTAAGATAACGTAATAATAATTAATAACAGCCGTTTCGTTGCAAAATCGTAAAGTTAGTCCATAAATTATTATTTGTTATTCACGCATTGTAAAAGAGAAATATATCTCTTTTATTTACGAATTATATGGTTATAATATTTTGTGAACAAAAATCAAATGCTTAGAGTAATGTTATATATTATTTCAGCTGTCACCTGAAACACTTCAAAGGATGGAAAGTCAATATCAAAAGAAACTCATATCTCAACTTCCGGTCTATTTTCCTGGCATATGGGGTTGTCGTAACGTAGCCGAATTTGAATGCCTAAACCGCATAGAAGAAGGCACTTTTGGTGTGGTCTACAGAGCCATTGAAAAGAAAACAGGTAAAAACTTAACAGGCAAAAATAGTTTCACTGAAATTTTGTTTCTAAATTTAGATGAAATCGTTGCTTTGAAGAGGTTGAAGATGGAGAAAGAACGCGAGGGATTCCCGATCACATCACTTCGAGAAATTAACATGTTGCTAAAATGCGGCAAGCATCCAAATGTTGTCAATGTTCGCGTATGTTTTAATAAATTTTCTGAGCTCTAACATTTTCTGACCTGTCTAATATAGCATACCGTACAAATTTAGTTTTTTACAAGTTTATATAGTATGTCAATTTTTCTTTAAAACAGCCGTTTCGCAAAACGTATTTTCCCGGAAAGTTGAACCATAGCGTTCACTATTTAGACAAATTATTTTATCTCGATATATGTCCTCCTATAATTATTTCGCAGATATGTATGTCAACTTTCGTTCCTTCTAATTTTACCTCAAATTTGTGACTTTGTAAATTTGGTTTTATTACTTTTCCAAATTTAGGAAATTGTTGTTGGGAGCAACATGGACAAGATTTATCTTGTAATGGAATATGTGGAGCACGATATGAAATCGCTGATGGAAACAATGAAATCGAAGAACAAAAAATTTACAACAGGTAAAATATTTTACTATGGTAAATTATACGGATAATATATTTAAAAAGGTATGCAACATTTTGGATTGAGTCTTTGTTGATAGTGTTTGACGTTTTACTCACAAATCAATATATTAATACAGGGTGGCGCAAGTATTTTCGACGATTTGAGTTGCTTTTAAAATTACGATTTTGTGGACATGTTACGCTGATCTTTTTTTAATATGTTGCTATGAATGTGGCATTTTATATAAATGCAAAACCAATACAACATGACAATACAATAATTGTCAAATCAACGAAATAGTAAAATCACTCATTTTTTCATACAACTTGTCCGTTTGAGCCCTATTTTCGTGTCGGGACCACGTTTCTGTCAGGTTTTATTTGCATGGCTGAGTAGCAAATTTTGTCAGGATTCTAGAAAGGTATAACATGCCCTAGGTCAACTTGCTCTCCGGGGAGTTGGGAGTCTTCAAAGGCAAGTCATTTTCCCCAATTTCGGCAAAAATGTTGATTTCGCTAGGTGATCAGTCATTTTTGCCGAAATTGGGGAAAATGACTTGCCTTTGAAGACTCCCAACTCCCCGGAGAGCAAGTTGACCTAGGGCATGTTATACCTTTCTAGAATCCTGACAAAATTTGCTACTCAGCCATGCAAATAAAACCTGACAGAAACGTGGTCCCGACACGAAAATAGGGCTCAAACGGACAAGTTGTATGAAAAAATGAGTGATTTTACTATTTCGTTGATTTGACAATTATTGTATTGTCATGTTGTATTGGTTTTGCATTTATATAAAATGCCACATTCATAGCAACATATTAAAAAAAAGATCAGCGTAACATGTCCACAAAATCGTAATTTTAAAAGCAACTCAAATCGTCGAAAATACTTGCGCCACCCTGTATATTCACTTATTGATCGGATTATGGAATTCCAAAAGTTTTTGTAAAATATGAGGTATGGTTTTATGCAACCACTAAAATGCAAAATCAAAAATATCTCAAATGTTTGTGAGATGATATGATTTGTTCAAATTAAAAAAATAAAAAACTTAAATGATAGCAATCGCAATGGTGTTTACCTAAACAATCGTTCATAAATTTCTTTTCCGGAAATGCAAAAATATACCAGTCAACTCTTTGATAATGTCGATGAATACTTTTTCAGCACAAGTGAAAACCTTAATGAAACAACTGCTATCAGGTATTGAGTATATGCACGAGGAGTATGTAATCCACCGAGATCTCAAGACATCCAATCTTTTGATGTCACATAGTGGAATACTCAAGGTGAGATTAATTTAAACCTGACAAAAGTATTGTATTAATAAATTTTAAATAAATATTTCTTTAGATCGGTGATTTTGGATTAGCACGAGAGTTTGGCAGCCCGATAAAACCGTATACGCCAATTGTTGTTACCCTATGGTACCGTTCACCAGAACTTCTTCTTGGCATTAAAGTAAGCTCTTGTTTTTTTTACTTTGCTCGTTCTTTAATATTTTAGACAATTTAAACCCAATACGCCTTGTTTATTAGAAAAATTTGCAAAATATATCTGGCTACTATATATAAGAAATGTCTTTAAGACGTGGATCTAATTACCTTTAAAATATTTCTTCAAGTCAGCTGTTGTCAAATAAAATTGCTATCATTGTTTTTTGTATACAATCAGCTTCTATCTTTATTTTAGGAATATTCGACAGCTGTGGATATGTGGTCTGTCGGGTGCATATTTGCCGAGTTCATGAAGCTGAAACCTCTGTTCCAAGGTAGAGGTGAAATCGATCAGCTTAATAAAATCTTTATGGTATTTCATTTGTTACGATTCCCTAACAATATAAAACTTACACTTATTTAGGAAATTGGTACTCCGAATGAGCATATTTGGCCTGGATATAATGAGTTGCCAGGTGTGCGAAAATTCGCATTTGCTGATGTTCCTTTCAATCAATTACGGAAACAATTCGCATCTGAACTTCCTTCAGATAAGGGATTTGACCTGTTCAATAGGTATGTAAATACTGCCGATTCTTGGATCACTACAAATTAATCAATTTATTTGTGTTATTATATGCCATTTAATAGAAAAATACGAAAATTATTATGTTTATCTGCTCTAAAGTCGCAAGTAGCATACGTTTGGCATAAAACTCACATATCTAGAGTGGATGAACTTCCGCTACAATTTCAGCTTTCGCTGTAAAAATTTTACCTAAACCACTTTACCAAAAAAAGAAAACGAGACAGCACAAATTTTCATTGAAATCTAATATTTTCAGAAATTTTATGTTTTAGGTTGCTGGCTCCCTGTCCGAACCGACGAATTTCTGCATCAAAAGCATTGAAAAGCCCGTGGTTTGAAGAAGATCCACTGCCTACGCCGCCAGATATGTTCCCAACTTGGTTTGTAAAATACGAGATTACCAAACATACCGTATTTGTTCTCACAAGCATTTTTTTCGAATATTGACTGTTTCAAAGCAACTATTAAAACGTCATAACTAATGTTACAAAATATGTTTGGATAAACGTTAGAACAAACTCACCCGTGGTAAAAACATGTTTCTATCTTAGGTGTTAAATTTTGTCCCTCGTTTGTTGGCCCCTGCATTCTTATCATATTGTCACTTCTCGCTTTTTTCAGGAAAAGATGATTCTTAGGGAGTCGAATTTTGTCACTTCTCGCTTTTTTTGGCCAAACCTGCATTCTTAGGGGTGCATATTTTGTCACTTCTCGCTTTTTTCACCCAAAATGTGATTCTTAGGGGTGCTTATTTTGTCACTTCTCGCTTTTTTTGGCCAAACCTGCATTCTTAGGGGTGCATATTTTGTCACTTCTCGCTTTTTTCACCCAAAATGTGATTCTTAGGGGTGCATATTTTGTCACTTCTCGCTTTTTTCACTCAAACCTGCATTCTTAGGGGTGCATATTTTGTCACTTCTCGCTTTTTTCACTCAAACCTGCATTCTTAGGGTGCTTATTTTGTCACTTCTCGCTTTTTTTGGCCAAACCTGCATTCTTAGGGTGCATATTTTGTCACTTCTCGCTTTTTCACCCAAAATGTGATTCTTAGGGTGCTTATTTTGTCACTTCTCGCTTTTTTTGCCCAAACCTGCATTCTTAGGGGTGCATATTTTGTCACTTCTTGCTTTTTTCACCCAAAATGTGATTCTTAGGGGTGCTTATTTTGTCACTTCTCGCTTTTTTTGGCCAAACCTGCATTCTTAGGGGTGCATATTTTGTCACTTCTTGCTTTTTTCACCCAAAATGTGATTCTTAGGGGTGCTTATTTTGTCACTTCTCGCTTTTTTTGGCCAAACCTGCATTCTTAGGGGTGCATATTTTGTCACTTCTCGCTTTTTTCACCCAAAATGTGATTCTTAGGGGTGCTTATTTTGTCACTTCTGCTTATTTTGTCCCTTCTATCTTTTTAAGGGATCAAGATCACTTATTTTGTCAGAGATATTTTTGTCAGAGAGACACAAGTCAGTCAGAGACACAAATCAGTCAGAGAGACACAAGTCAGTCAGAGACACAAATTAGTCAGAGACACTAAATTAGTCAGAGACACAAGTCAGTCAGAGACACAAATCAGTCAGAGAGACACAAGTCAGTCAGAGACACAAATTAGTCAGAGACACTAAATTAGTCAGAGACACAAGTCAGTCAGAGACACAAATTAGTCAGAGACAGTCTCTGCCGCACATTAGTCAGAAGAAGCGGCCGAAGGCCGCGACTGTCGACCTCACGCTGGCCATATCTTGCCCCATATACATTGCGAGACGCCGGAGGCGGCGAGCCAGTCCTGTGGTCGGGCGCGGAGCGCCCGACCTTCTCCCTTGGAATGTGAGGGAACTTGGAACATATACTCCCGAACAACCCTTACTCCCGAACAGCCCAACGCTGACCGCTGATGGCGGTGGGCATACTGATACAG
The DNA here is from genome assembly GCA_022814885.1 of Ditylenchus destructor. Classification (NCBI taxonomy): domain Eukaryota; kingdom Metazoa; phylum Nematoda; class Chromadorea; order Rhabditida; family Anguinidae; genus Ditylenchus; species Ditylenchus destructor. The sequence continues at coordinate 5,108,762 of JAKKPZ010000002.1, read as the reverse complement.
ACGAGGGCATACTGATGGCGGTGCGCGAAGCGATGACGAACCCAATCTCCCGCTGTGCACGCTAACCGCTTCCTAGCGAAGTGAGGGCCGCGAAGCGGCCCCACTTCGCTAGTTGTTTGATAATTTTAGGCCGGCAAAAAGTGAGCACAACAAGAAACCTGTGTCTGCTACAGTGACTGCGCCAGCTGTTGTGAAGCCGTCAAATGAACCGAAACCGGTAAGAGCTAGAACTATTAGTGTCTCAAGTAATTTTTCCCAATTCGTACTACTACCCTTCTAGCACTTATCTGGACAGTACTATTAAGGATATTTGCGTTTGAATAGTTGAGCGAAAATGACAACATTTTTGAAATCGGTATATGTATCGTGTGATATATGATATTATCTTATGCTAATATAGTGGGATAGATAATTTTGTGGAAAGATTAATTTGTCCGAACGCACAAAATAGAAGAGTGTGTGCATAACATCGAGTCATTGTGTGCGCCTTTCACCTCTGTTTTTAAATTGACTGACGCAGTTGGTAGCTCAATGGTACTGCTTAAAAAAACAATCGCACCGAGATTCCGTCTTTATATTTCGTGTTGAAACGTATCTTTGGTACTATCGCATTATTGGGGAGAATTTTTTTGAAAATTTTTTCCAAAAAATCTATAGGGTCCCCCTATTGATTTTTTGCTATATAAATATGTATGGAAATTCCCCCCCTCCCCGATAATGCGATTGCACCGTATCTTTGTAAGTTAAGTACTAGATGGGTAGTTGCATACTTAGTTGGCAACCCAATATATAGGAGTGGATGATCAGCTAGACGATGATTATTCACAGAACATTAGTGGTACCTTACTTCATATTTTTCTCTATACTTGCGAAAAAAACTAGTTATTGCGCTTTAATCTGCGGTTAACAATACTGGTACCATTTATGGTACCAGTATTATTAACCGCAGTAGTATTATTACCTGATACCATTTGTATTTCCAGATCGTTGGATTTATTATTTATAATATATATGCGGTGTTTTCAGAGTGCCGAAAAGCTCAAACTGATGACCGAACTTGGTATAAAGGACATGAAAACTGCACACAAGGATGGGTTTTCGTTGAAATTCGACGCGCCAAAATTTAAGTAGTTTATGTTCTTAATCCGACGAATTGTTTATTTGTATTTATTGTTGTTAAATATTTTCTTGTCAATAAATTCAATGCATTCTAATACACGGATTTTCAGAAGACATGTTTGTTCGTAGACAAATTACCTAAATGAATTAAAAATATTATATACCTCTTTTTGTATTAAATAATTATGTACAGTCTACCTTCTCTAATCGAGCGCAATCCGTGCCGGCCTAACAAGGAGTGACATAGGGTCGGATTTTTACAGAACTGTAAATATTTTCCAAGTAAATCGGCCCCGTGGATTCCAAAAAACACAAAATCTTGGCCCCTTGTCGCCAAATTGAAACCGGATTTTACCAGACAACTGTCTAGCCATGCTTATCAGGGTTGCACGCAAACGGGATTCCCAAACCGCAAAACGCAATCCGCAAAAAAAATTTTTTTGCGGTTTCCGCAAACCGCAATCGAAAAATTGCCGCAAACCGCAATTTTTCAATTTTTTTCCAAATTTTGCCAATTTATGGTATTTTACAGCCAGGATCAGTTTTTATTCAATTAAATGCATTAAATTACTACGAAATCAACGCGAAAAGTACAAAATCAATGGATTAAGAAGCAAAAATAGCGCCGCAGGCGAAAATTTTTAGAAATTTGGAAAAATAGTCAATTTTTTATTGAAAAATTAACTCTACTAGAAAAATTTTCTGGCAAACAGCGTAATATTTCTGAAAAATTTTGCCTGTGGCGCAATTTTTCCTTCTTCACAAATTTTTATAACAAAATTTTATAACAAGAAAATGTTATCTAAAATTGCGCCTTTGATAACCTATCGATAAATTTTGATAACCTATCGATCCCCAAAGGCCAAATTCCGAAAGCTCACATCCAACCCTATGTCACTCCTTAAAGCGTGCTCGATTTGAGGGTTAATGTAGTGGAATATATATATAATATTTGGAAATCTGAATAAAAATAAGAATCCACCCGAATTAGTCCCCACGACATACCACTAGCGCACCCAGGGGGGGGGTACCGGGGGCACGTACCAGGGCTGCATCCGGTATCCGGTTATCCGGTGTTTTTCGCCATCCGGTATCCGGTTTCCGGATATTAGGGGGGTCCGCCGGATGCACCGGATATTAACAAGCACCCCTAAGAATGCAGTCAGCGCCGCAGGCGAAAATTTTTGAAAATTCCGTATAATATTCAAAATTTTCGGTGTCAATTTTTGGCTTACAGCGTAATTTTTCAAAAAAAATTTCGCCTGCGGCGCTATTTTTCTTGTATCTTTTCCATTCTATTTCTCTGTTTTACCAAATTAAACTAATTTTATTTCGATAAAACTCATTCTTTTCTATATCTTTTTCAGTAATACAGTTTTAGCATTTTAGAATTTGATGCATTTATACTTCCAGATTAATTCGAAAGATTTAAAACATTTTTCAAAGTCTATTTTTGGCAAAGAAGTTTAATACTTCAACAAATTTTCGTCTGCGGCGCTGTTTTCTTCATAGCTTTGTAGTTTGCCTCATTGTTTTTTCAAAATTTTGTGCTGAAAATTTATGAACTTTTCAATAAATATTCAAAACCGTTACACATTTTCCCGTGCATTCTTAGGGGTTCTTATTTTCAAAATGTAGTCAAATCCTAGATATATGGGAAAAGTCGCGGAAAAAAGCGCATTTTTTGGAAAAAAATTGGCTCTCTCTTTAAAAATTGACTATAGTAAATCATTGAAATAAATTTTTAGATTGAAATTTCTCAATATTTATTGAAAAATTTTTGTCAGGCAATGGCGGAGGCCTGTAAAATTTATTATTAATTAGTATGAATTAATTTTTTAAGCGAAATTTTTGCCAAATAAGCTTACCATTTCAAAAATTTTCACCTGCGGCGCTATTTTCACATAATTTTTGCACATTGGTAGCAGCAATTCGGTAACGCATTTTTCACATTTTTCAATGAAAATTGACTCTATTCTTCCCAATTTTCAAAAATTATTATAGTTCTTATATTGGAATACTATCTATATTGGAACCCCAATGAAGTCGTTAAGTTAACGGGCAAAAAGTGTGAAAACGTTTAATAGTTAACAAATAGTGCAAAAATTGGTTAAAATTTCTCATATATTGTAATAAAATAGCCAAAAAAGTCGCTAAAAGTTGTTCAAATACTTGAATTTTTACAACGTTTATCCTAATCTTGCACATTTATAATAAAAAGGAAACAAAAAGCACCCATTTAGGTAAACTTTTTGCAAATTAACGTCAAAATTGGAAAAAAATTTCAAATTTGGCGCCAAAAATTGAAATATCCGGTTATCCGGTCAATATCCGGTGTTTTTGCACTATCCGGTATCCGGTCCGGCTTTTTTTTACTATCCGGTATCCGGTCCGGCTTTTCGAAATCCCGGATGCAGCCCTGGTACGTACCCCCCCCCCAAAATGGAAAAATTTGAAAAAATGAGTGTAAATCAGTGCAAATTTGGGCAAAATTTGGTCCGGTACCCCCCCCCCCAAAATCCAAAAGTTGGGGGTACCAAAAAAGTGTACCCCCCCCCAAAATGGCCATTTCCACTGAAACGTACCCCCCCCCCAAAAAAAATCCTGGGTGCGCCACTGAGACATACCTGTATTTGGTACTTGTATTTTTACTCATTATCAAATATGTTGATTTTGGGTTGGTATCGCCCAGTCCCCACAGCAGTAGTTAGGTCAAGCTCTAATAATTTCAAATAGAAACACGATTTCATATTGAGTTGCATGAAAGCAGCAGTGATTAGATGAGCCGTCCGACATCTGTGATTTTTAACGAAGGATATTGATTCGGTGAAATAATCTAGCTCAATTTTGTTCGAACTTTTATTTTTCTAAATCATCAATAAATACATAATAGCAATTTACAATATAAATTTGTGAGTACTATATATACAATAACAAATAAAATATACCAGATTATTAATATGCAATACTATACTCTCTGAGATGGTGATGCGGCATTTTCTTCCATTCGCTTGTATTTCGCCAATTCTCGAGCACGTTCGATGAAGAGAAATAACACGCAAAAGATGCCTACCACAGCGATTGAGCGGATCATAAGCAAAATGAGACTAGTTCGGATTTCTAAAAATAAACAATTATAAAAATGTTGAAATAAAGTGAATTTAGAGTGAAATATGCAAATTTTATAAGATTGGTTTTTGTTCAAAACATTAGTTAAAATTTTAACTCGATATAATTATTTTATTTGTGTTTAGTAAAAAATTAAAAAGCTGACTCACAAATTTTACGAACAATAAGTTTACAAATTATGAATGGAAAATTTTAATGTAATGATGTTACATAATGATAACTATACTTTATATTATTTTTCATTTAATTTGAACTTACGAGAAAGAGCTGAATCAGTTAATTCATCTGATGGACGAAAATTCGTGAAGGTTAGATCATTCATGACACGTTCTCTTAGATTTTGCTGATTGTACAACAGAGCAGGCACGCCGAAGAAGCCGACATTTAAAGTAATTCGCAGAATTATTCCCATTCCCTGTAAAGTTTATAAATATAAAATCTTATTTCTGTCAAGAGGCTAAAGAATGTTTTATAATTCAAAGTTGCGTAACATAGCATTTGTACATTTAACGAGTTAAATTTAAGCAAAATGGCAACATAGAACGATTAAAAGAAAACCCACAATGAAGAGCATGCTGAGTACGTACCACGAAGATGTCTGTTCTGGAGATCGGATAACAATGAAGAATGCCACTAGCTCAAGGACCTGCAGTAATGGAAATCCAAGACCTGTAGACATGTCCAATAACGCATCAAGTACGCTGGTCACGATACCGATTACAGCTACCAATTCAAGATAATTCTGAAAATAAAATTCGAGATAGTAAAATAACATTCACACAATTTTCTAAAATCTAAGTGCTTATTATTAAAAGGGTTATTGAAATTAGTAACAAATTCATAAATCTGAGGGAATATATGAACATTTTTTGAATCAATCGAATTCAGAACAAATACTAAAACAAAACTTTGAGATAACACATGAATAGTTTTTAAATTGTGGAAAACACCACAGGAATTGCTAATCCAAAAAACTTACCATGACTGGAAGACCGAAAATGAGGCGTTTCGATTCTATAAATTTACCATCGATGTCAACAACAGGAAACATTCTTCAAATATGGCGGTATAAGGAACTGAAAGGAAAATTATTATTAAGTTATTTTTGTATAATCAAATTTAAATGCTTTCGTATATCAATTTTTTATCAAAGAGGGAACTTCCGCACTTTAAGTGCCACCCAGATTTTTAGAATTTGGCATAATTACAAAAATTTTGTCCGTCCCGTTATATTGAAGGAATATTTCATACATTTGCATTCAAGTTGTTCGAAAAATAATAAAAACAAAGATGCTTATTAGAGGGTTTATGTAAACGTTACATTCTCATGAACAATAAAGCAGACTAAATATTTCCCAGATACAAATTTTGTATTGTTAATAATGCAAATACCGAATTTAGTATTATACCGATACTTATTCAACAGTTTGATAACTTTTAATTGTTTCTTTTTTCTGATAATTTTTCACAATGAACATATAAATATTAAGAATAGGCGTAACTTATAAAAAACATGAAGAAGGGTATAAAAATGGTATAATTCGCTTATCTTATTCGACATATCTTATCTGTCGTAAGTATTGTGCCGTTGTATAAAAAATGTGATATCAACGTTGTTACCATAAGAAACATTATCTTATCTCTGGGAATTATATACGGTTTTGACCAAAACCCTTTTTCCAAAGTAGTTGCTTGCTATTTGCTTTAACCCTTTATTGCCGGACCGTACGATTTTGCTGATTTTTGGTATACAGAGCACAGTTGGGCCCCTGATAACGGGAAAAATATTATTTTTTCGAAATTCGACCAAAAATGGCGATTTTCACGGGTTCGAAATTTGGCGCGAATTCAAATTTTAGCCAAAAAATCAGGTCCTGCACGGAATTTGACAAGCTCATTGGATTCCACGTAGCCGATTTACTCGGCAAATTTTTTTAATTTCCGCAAAAGGTAAATTAAATAAATTTATTTGCGCTTCTTGGCGCGATGGGTATATAGACAAGGTAAAGGACAATAAAAACAAAACAATTCATAAAGGTGCCAAATTTCGAAAGTTACGAAGGTTTTTAGAAATCGGAGAATTTAAGGTGACCCCAAAATTCGTCAATTTTCCTCGATTTTCGGGGGTATGTCTCGAAAATGGCCATTTTTCAGAGCAAAATTGTAGATAAAGTGGGTAAACAAATTACATATCCTGATTCTATGGATGCTATTGTATGGTGGAGTCCATATTTTTAAAGAAAACTTTTTCGATGCAGAATGCGAAAGGACCAAAGATACGAAGAGACACACACTCTCGTGCCAGACGAAAAAGAGGCTTCGACTTGGTATTCTCTCACTGCGAAAGACATGGACCTTTAAATAAAAATCCAAAAAATTGTTCAAGTTACATAGAAAGATGGCCACGTTCGTCACGGATTGTTGATGTCCAGAGTATAAACTTATTCCCACTTCGAACACTGAAAACAACTGTCTTAAACCATCACGTGCATTTATCTGCACTTTGGTATATGCTCAACATTAACTCTGCTCGGAGCAACGAATTTGCTGAATAAGCAAAACGAAATTCTATCTAATCGAAGCAGAGGGTTTCTAAATTTAATGAATCTTTTATGGGTCGAGCATACTACCTACATACTATGTTTGCTCTCAACATACAACCTAAAATTTATCCGGTTCTTAATTGGGCGTTGCACACTAATGGAATAAACACACACCAACGAATGATTGCTTTTAAAGACATAACGCCGAATTTTTAAATCTATTCCTTTATTTTAATGAAATGTTCAATTTATTGCTTAAATGTACGGGGCTTTATTTTAAAAAGAAAAATAAGAAGATTCTCAATTGCTTTTCCGTCAGCAGGATATGTCTGATATGTTTCATAGGTCAGTGCTATACTTGTACTTACTTATAATTGAATTATTAAAGTTTCATGATTTTTTCCTAAAAATTTTCATATAGGCATAATGAGCATTTTCAGTGGCAATCAGAACCGTCGATAATGTTTCACGCAACTTGAATTCATTCAACGTAGTTACTTTACAACGACTTGGGTGGAATTTTCAATCAGTTATGTCCATGGTAAAATGTCTTTCTTGTATTTTTACAAAAATGTCTACATAATTTATTTATGGATATTTAATATTGCTGTACTTATTTCGATATAAGTTCCACAAATTGAATGTATTGATTCATTACTAACCGTAAAAATATAGTGTTTGATTTTAACCTTATACATATAAGCAAAGAAAATAACGCGCATTAAAGAATAATTCTACGATTACAAATTTTTCTACGTTTCCAAAAAATTTTTCAAAAATTTCCGAAAATTGTGCAAAAAGCTCTAAAAATCTTCGAAAAATGCCATGTTAGTGCAAAAACCTAAAATAGGTACAAAACAGGGCTGGGCGAGGCTCGAAGCTCGCGAGCCTCGGTGTTTTTGGCAGCTCGAAGCTCGAAGCTCGAAAATGAGGCCAAAAAAACCGAGCTTCGAGCCAAAATTCAAATTTAAATTCCCGCCGGCCGTGCCCGAGAGGGCGAGGCCGAAGAAAATTTTTAGAAATTTTTTGTGAATATCCAACTTTTTCACGCAAAATTTTTGCCTGCGGCGCTATTTCGTTACCATTTTTCTTTATGTTTTTTTTTAAATAATGCAAATTTTTATATTAAAACGGCAAAAATTGAAAAATTTCCGCCTGCGGCGCTGTTTTTTGGTTTTGAGTAAAGTTGTTTCTTGTATTTTGGTAACTAAAAGTATTAAATATGATCTAAACGTGTCAAAATTAGTGCACATTTTTACATAAAATCGGCAAAAATTGAACAATTTTCGCCTGCGGCGCTGATTTCGAATACGTAAATTTGCAATATTTTACCGATACTGCACCCTAAGAATGCCGTAAATTTGAAAAAATAAACCAAAAAACGAAAAAATAGATAAATACCAAAAAAGTCTTCGTCAAATTTTTAACACATAATAAGCGCATTAAAAACTTGCAAACAACTGACAGAAAATGAAAAAAATGAAAAAAAAATTTGAAAAAATCGCCTTAGAAAAATATTCCTCCAGCTCGAAGCTCGAAGCTCGCGAGCCTCGGTGTTTTTGGCAGCTCGAAGCTCGAAACTCGAAGCTCGAAATTTTTTTGCCAGCTCGAAACTCGAAGCTCGAATCGGAAAATCCAAAGCTCGCCCAGCCCTGGTACAAAACCCATTTTAGGTTTACTTAGGTACCGTACCTAAAAATCCTGTCCCTACTCATAACCAACGCCGATTACTAGAATGTTGAGAAAATTTAGAGAAAATATTGAGAAAAAGAGAGAATAACGTAAAGGAAAGCAAATTTTTTTGGAAAATATACATAAATAGAAAATTTACATCTACTCATACTGAACTTTATTTCTTTAAAATATTAAACCAATTACAATATGATTTTTATCGGCACATAATATATAGACTAATATCTTTTACCATGTTATCATATGCTTATCATTTAGTGCGGCATAGGTGCTTAAAACTTCTAGCTTTCTATTAAGGCCAGAAATTATAAATACAGTATAAAACTTTATTGTAGTTCTTCCTAATCTGCTGGCAATGGGATGGCTCGTACTCAAAAATCCGGAAACAGGTGCTCATATCAAAAGATAACTATAATTACGTAAAAGTAAAGCAATGGATTCGCTTTTTAATCATATTGATCATGCTGACAGTGCCTATCTCCCTGCTATATGTTGGGTGGATCTCGATTTTTACAGTGAATGAATTATGGGGCCACGATAATCTGAAGGTATTGTTGATGGTGAATACGTATCTTTGTCTTCAATATCCTGCAGGGGTATATTATCCCTTCATTGCCGGAGCCATAGAAAAAAGACAGAAATCTGGCGTTACCATTAGCTTTCCTTTTGGTGAGCTGTCTTTATCAAAATCATGATGTCTGCCATTGTTTATTTCTCTTTTCTATGTGATCTATTTACAGACACACTCTTTGTATGAATAATGAACACTCATTTGTTTCTTTCTTTTTCTGAAGTCTTTAGCAAACCAGCATCGTATCCGAACGGATACACTCGGCAATGATGGGTTATAGGGGGTGCTTAATTATAGGCGGCTATATTACAGTAAATACGGTACTCCTTTTCGTTGTTTCCTTATATAGCAGCACAAAATTACATTTCCCATATTTAGATGGCATATATTTTGATTGTTAGAAACGGATTTATTCTGCATGGAGCTTTTGTGGGATTTGTTCCCGTTTATATTTTTATGGTTACAATGCGAAGTCTTACAACTGAACTGAAGCAAGTTTATAGAGAGTTTGACGAGGCAAGTTCTGCATTATTTCTGCTGTACAGTTTAGCGAATTTCGGAGAGAGTGACTCAGTTTTATTTTTGTTGAAATTCTGCATTATTTCATCTTCGGACTCGAATTTGAACGTTCTGGTAATAGTGATGTATTGAGACTGTTTGATAAAAATTGCGTCACTAATTTTTATTTTGACTTTTGATTATGTTAATATCTCAGTGTTTAAATCCGAATATAAATTACACTAATAATTTTTCAGATTTTTGGCAGAATAGAACTAAAGGATGCGGAAAAGCAAGCTGAAAGATTTCTCGCTGTGTGCAACGGTTATTCTAATGTGGTCGACAAAGTGCATATGGCAGATAGGATTTTCAGTGTAAGGTTTATATACGGCCAAAAGTATATTTGTGGGTTGCTGTCATGTGGGATATTTTTTGTCAGAAACAACTCTCAGTCACTGTAAGAAATTTGTGCCCTACGAGTTTGAACAAAAATAAAAATAATCGGATTATTTCGTTGAAGATGTTTTTCCAATATTTCACCAGCAAATATAATATTTCGACTTCATTATAAGTAAGTTTCACCTCTGGCAGACAAACAAAGTCAAATTTACAAAGAATTTTACATCCTTGTAAAGTAATTTTTCAGCATCGCCTTTGGTAGCGCCTGAAAATGTTGACACCAATGTCTAAAATTGAAAGCTGTATTATAGCACATTTTGAATTTTTACTTTTTTCTTCATGATTTTTTTCTTTTTGACGAAACATCTAAATCATACAAGAACAAAGATTTCGGCACTTTTTCGATTCTTGGCACATTTTTGGCATTTTTAGGTATAGCTCGCTATAAGGAATTTTTGCCTGGATCAGACCAATTTCTTATAACTAGGTTCGACTGAATTAGCTAATACATTCACAAATTTGCATAGAAATAAATCCAATTTAGATATTTACATTCGTAATGATTGCCATTTGGTTGCCAACGACAATTTTTGCACCAGTAGCATTCCTTCACACTGAGTGGTCGATTTATTTAATATTTCGTATGTATGATGTGTTCAGAACGATTTTTCATTTATTTGGTCTTTGTATCATCCCAGCACAAATATATAGCGAGGTTTGTTTCTAGTATTTTCATGACAACATCCTTTTAAGTTTATTTTATGTTCAAGAGACAAACCTGTATTCACACTACTCTTGCATTATTGAAAAATGCTATGTCTCAATTAGCTACTTTGTATGTATTTGCTATGCAAAACTTAAATCCCCTTTCAGCACCAGCAGATAATTATTCTCATAAATTGCCAAGTCACCAAACGCATTGGAATGGAAGATAAACTCACTTTGTTAATGAAAACTTTCGCCAAAAGTATAGTGCACACAAATGTCTGTATTACGGTTGGTGGTATGGTCATAATCAGGAAATCGATGATTCTCACGGTATAACAATTTTATTACCTTTAACCCTTCATTGCCGAGCCTTGGGATACCCTTATATGCCGAAGCGATGATTTTTGGTATACTGGTAGATCTCGTGATTCTAAGAGATGCGTAGTTTTTCCAAAACCCCCAAAAATTCCAATTTTTGAGGGTTCGAAAATCGCGATTTTTCGAAAATCCATGATACCCTAGGGGTCAAAAATCTCGAAATTTTTAAAAGCTTAAAAACCACTTTTTCTGGTCAATTTCAATGCGCTGAGTACGAATCTGAAGTTCATTCTCCAATTTCTCGAAAGTGCATCTCGAGAAAAAAACCTCAAAAAATTTTTCAGCTAAAATGCAAAAACTAATTGTATATCCTGATTCAGGACAAAAAGTTGGCTATATAAGAGCAATATCAGATTTGAGCCAGATGGCCAAAAATAACTTCAAAGTTGTTGTGCATTTTCGCAACGCTCGGAATCAAAGGGGTCCACATTTGCGTTGCGTTTTGGATAACACTCGGCAATGAAGGGTTAATACTTAGCAGTCAGTGTTTGTTGTCAAAATTTTATTAGGTTTACAAATTCCTAATTTAAAATAAGCACCATATTTTCTCAAATAAACGAATGTTTTTACTCATTATTTGAGGATGTGAGTCGATTAGACTAAAATAATCAACTAATTTGTGATTATGTTTCAACAAATTACGCATATGTTATCGATTATGCATGAGGGCTTTCGATGCAACAGATTTGGGATGCCGCATTAGTGGAAAATTAAACCAATATTTATGGATTTAACCCCCTTAGGGATACCTCCTTAGGAGAACTGAAGGCCGCCATCAAGGATTTGCTACGCCCGCTTTACTTAGAGGTATTATTATTCGGGAAAGCACAAGCCTAAAATAGGTTACAATAAGCAACAACTTCTGTTATATGAAACCCGTTTCATTCGAAGTGATAGGCGGTAGCATCTGAATCAGGGCTGGGCGAGCTTTTGATTTTTCGAGCTATTGATTTTTCGAGTTGTTCCTTCTCCACAGTAAAAGTCTTTCTTTGTTTGTCTTCTGTCTATCGATAGACAAACAAAGAAAGACTTTTACTGTGGAGAAGGAACAACTCGAAAAATCAATAGCTCGAAAAATCAAAAGCTCGCCCAGCCCTGATCTGAATATATTCTCTGACTCATTAATAAATTTTTTATTTCAGTGCCTTTCAATGATTGTGCCTTACGTTGTATTATTCCTACAATTACATATTGGAACGCCAAAATACTAATATTTATGAATGTAATTGTTCATGATCATCATATTTCATATTTTACAGCCTAATGTTTTGTCTTACCATTGAAAGTTTAACTATAGCGTTAACATTGATGTATATCGTCTGAATTTAAAATTGCTCAATAAATCTTGTTTAATTTTATTCGAGAGTTCATTTTCCGTCCCCGGACAGAACGTTTAAACCCTATCAACCCTTTAAACCCGGTCAACGCACCTATTAGAGGAAGTACAATGAAAGTATAAAATTAAACCAATTACATTTCTCGTACTCTGATTCTTTACAATTAGACATTTTTAGTTTTACGTCTGTTGATATTCAAATGAAGCTTACTTCCTTGTGAGTATACTACTTAAAGCACCTATAAAGGGCAAATATGTTGTTCTCTTTAATGCCGGAACGAAAATTTTAACATAGGTTAAATGTACGTTCCCACGTGACTTAAGTAGTTCCTGGGATAGTAACATCAAAAACAATTACAATACAAAATGTCTGTCTATAAAAATTGAAAAGAATGTCTATGCTCGCCCATTGTGGGTTTTCCAGACAAATTTCATAAAATCAGGTTACTTTGAATACAATTTATACTTTAAAATAACAGAATTTAAAACACCTAACTTCCATTCAACATTAGGCAGAGGCTCAGAACTAAATTATAAATAAGAGAAGAGAGTTTCTGAACATAGTTTCATATTCCTATATTTGATATGTTGCCACTGTATATCTTGATAAGCATTCCTGTTGAATGGATTTTCCTCGGCTTTCATTTGAGTTTAATGTATTTTATTGTATCTAAAATGGTTCAAAGACATACTCTATTTACGAGTGCATTCTTCATTTTCTACTTGTTACTGAGCGTGGCTGACATCGGGAACTATCTGACGGTAAAATTATTTTGTGCTGACTTTTTACAGTTATGAAAATTACTTTTTCAAATGCATCAAATTTAGGTTTTCTTTATGCAACGAATAGCGAGATATGGTGTTCTTGGAAGCTGGCGGCCATCAACATTGGGCTGTACTATTGCCCTTTTTTCCACTGGGTTCTTCTCATATTCCCAATTTTCATATCATTTGGCAATAGCATTCAATCGTTATACTGTTATGCTTCACCCAACAGTCCATACAAAGGTATCCAAACTGAAAGTAATGAAACTTGCACTATTTGAAATCATTAGACATTCCATATTCCGACGCTCGGCAAATTTTTCTCATAGTAATTGAAAAATATTATTTCATTATCGGTATTTTAATAATTGCTGCTAAAATGTAATTATTATTACAATCATTTTTCGACAATATAATCCAAACCTATATTACCCAATCATATTTCGAATGAAACAAACCTATAGAGAAAATTACCTACAGAGAAACATACCTATAAATTTACTTTCAATTATATTTACTATTGAAGATTTGGACCGGAAGATCATTGGCAATATGCATATTTGTTTGTTTCTTCACGACGTTTGTGGCTGCCGCAATAAGGTTCTTCATGGCGACAGTGCCGAATGATATTGCGACTGGGTTCCTCGTAGGCATTGCGAATGCGGACCCAACATTGCTGGATGTAAGTGATGTAAGTGTTAATGCTCCCTACTAAAGTTGGTTTTACAGTATCGACATGAGGTATTAATCAAAATTGTTTTCTAGAAAAAAATAAATATGAATATTTAAAATCATTAAAATCAAAAATTTAGGGAAATTTAAAAATTTGTATTCTTTGGCAACATAAAATGATTGTGAAATTGATGAATGAACATGTATAATATTTTTACTCGGAAAAGTAAATGAAATGTTCCAATAAATGTTGTTTCCATAAATAGAAAAAAATTTATAAGAAATTTTCAGTTAAATGGTTATCGTCGGTATTTCTCTATCGTTCCATTTCGACCGAAATTGCGCATTGTTTCGAGCCCTTCACTAGTCATTTTTTTAGAAGAAGCGAATAGAAAGACTTTGATAAACTACTCTGTAAGTAAAGTGATTCAGTTCTTCTATGCTTCCTATGAAAAATGACTGATGAAGATTGCGCAGCTTCGGTCGAAAAGAAACGATAGAGAAATACCGATGATACATTTAACCTTTAGTTAAGTTCATTGTATAATGTTTAGTTAAACGGTTATATAGCTGTGAGCCTCTCATTGATAACAAGCTTTATAAGCTGTGTTCTGGAACTGCGCACTTTCATTGCTTTTCGCAGAATGTCCGAGAAGAAACAGCGTGAACACTCCGACGATTATAAACTATTAGGTATGTTGATACAATTTCTGGGATGGCTATGGGTAAAAACGGTCCCGCAAAAACGGTACCAACACATTTCCGGGTCTTCCTGACCTTAGATGTCTGTACCTACCCCCTAAATCGACCCCGGCGAGTTCAAATCCGGGCTCAGAATTTGGTTGGTCCCACAGAGAAAGTAGGAAAATTGCCCACTTTTTGCTGTTTTTACCTGAAAACAACTATTTTTTACGCTATACAAAACAAATAATCGCAAATTGGGAATCAGCGCATCAAATAAACCTGAAAACACTTTTTGCTGAAAATTCGGAAAAATGATTTTTTTCCATTTTCGGACCATAGTGGGTACCACATGGTTTTCAATAAAATTATTTTTTAGAAAAGGCGGAAAACTTTATGCAATGTGTGGTTTTAGGGGTTTTTCGAATCGCTGAATCCGAATCTGCAACAAAAAATTTTGTACAGCTCCAAAAACAGCCATTTTTATACTGAAGCAAAAATGTCTTACTTCAAAAAGGCGACTTTCCCATCTTTCGTTACGGTACCACTCCAAATCCAAGTTTATTTTCGGATTCCCCATAGCCGAAAATGGTTTATCCCCAAACATGGGGGAATTTCAAGACCGATAAACAAAAATTTTCAAAAACTTATCATTTTTGGACCATAAAAATATTAAAAATGGGCAATTTTCATACTTGCCAACCAAATTCTGAGCCCGGATTTGAAC
Source organism: Ditylenchus destructor (assembly GCA_022814885.1). NCBI lineage: Eukaryota > Metazoa > Nematoda > Chromadorea > Rhabditida > Anguinidae > Ditylenchus > Ditylenchus destructor. The sequence continues at coordinate 5,093,544 of JAKKPZ010000002.1, read as the reverse complement.
TCCCCAGAGGGTAGGTACAGACATCTAAGGTCAGGGAGACCCGGAAATGTGTTGGTACCGTTTTTGACGGGACCGTTTTTGCCGGGACCGTTTTTGACGGGACCGTTTTTGCGGGACCGTTTTACCCATAGCCCCTGGGATCTATTCTAGTTTCCCTATACAATAAATGGATCAGAGTTAGTAAATGTGCTATTCACCTTCTATTACATTAATAAACTAATGGGAAGGTTGTGTAGAAAAATTACTGATTTATTGCATTACACAACAGTTATATTATATTTCTGTATTTTATTTTACAGAGATTATAATTTAAGCTGGTCCTTTAAACTGTCTTGTCATTGGTGGTAACGAGATTTGGTAACAAGATTTTAATAAAATTTCGGTACTTGAGTTTTAAAAATTTTTCAAAAAATGCGATTTTTGGGACCAAAGGGGGACCACATGGTTCTCGAAAAAAATTCGATTTTTTGAAAGTTTCCAAAATTTTTCTTGAAAACATATATGTAGGGGTTATTTTATGCGCTGATCACGAATCTGCAGTTAGTTTCTTGATATCGCACGAAAAAATGTCATTTTTTGCAAAATATTGCCAATTTTGGCAGTTTTTAGGCAAAATTTTGGCGAAAAATCGCATTTTTTGAAAAATTTTTAAAACTCAAGTACCGAAATTTTATTAAAATCTTGTAGTGGCAGGACTTGGCTACATCTCTGCGAAAACCGTATTTTAACAGTTTTCATGTATGCATTTTTGGGGTCAAAATCTCTGTCAACTCTAAAAATAAAACTTTTTAATTTTCTGAGGTCGATCAGTAAAGTCATGTATTGTTACAAACTAGAGTCTTTGCTGGTTAATATGCGCCATTAAGGTCATTCGGGTCAAAGTAAAATATTCGAGAAAAACGTTATCGCAGCAAAAAGGTCAAAAATCAAGACTAATATTGGAAAATTGAAAATATTCCTTATAATTGTGATAGAAATGCCAGATTTTTTTGCAAGTACTTGGAGATTAGTCTATGGGCTATCCAACCTGCCACTTGTTTTGACCAGTATCGGACGTGTTAAACTGTCTTGTCATTGGTGGTAACGAAATTTTCCTAAATACCGTTTTTTTCTGTCATATGTGTTTGCCTTCTTATGATAATTTAGATTCCAAGAGACAACATGCACTGTAGTAAACCTAATTTTTCAGTTTATGCAATGATAAGTTTATTCTCTCACATCTTAATGGCCATTCAATACATGTTTACCTACATAGTGAAGTGGACACCCACTTTCTTCACTGCTGCATATCCCTACTTAGTTGATCTACTCTGCCTCGCGGGCCCAATATGCCTCTTTCTTACCAGGTAAATCGAAACATTGCTATATGATAATTTTTGCATGGGAAATTTCGATCTTATAAAAACATAAAAGGCCTGCTCACAATAGCGGTACCGATACCGAGACCGATACCGATACCGAGACCGATGTGCTCACAATAGGGACCGATACCGAGACCGATACCGAGTCCGATACCGATACCGATGTGCTCACAACCAACGCGACCGATACCGATACCGATGCCGATACCGATACCGAGACCGATACCGATGAAAATTGACCTCCGTGAAAAAATCGCATTTTTCCATAAATTCTTTCAGATATGGCTAAAGTGCGACCAATACAAAACTTGTAGGGGAGACCCTTACGGTTCTTATAGAAAAGACCATTTTGCTGAATCTCGACAATTAAATGTCGAGAGTGCGGATGCGAAAAAAATGCTAATTTTTTTTCACAAAAATTCAAATCCATTTGAAATCATTTTACACGCGTCGGTACTCCGGTACTTTTTTGACGCGATCCGACAAAACGGTTTTTTGCATATGGTCGCACATGTCCTGGGCTCCATTTTATGAAATAACATCGCAGTCATCGAGTTTGTGAAAAATGTCGAGAATTTCGATTTTCAATTTGCCAATTTCGTCGGTCTCGGTGTCGGTCTCGCCCATTTTCAGCTATTTCCAAATTGAGAGGAAATAAGTGGTGGAAAAGTGGTAAAGACTGCTATTAGGGTTATCGGCCACGGGGAATTCAGATTTTTGGTCAGTTTTGACGCCAACTTTGAATTTTTGGCGCTTTTTGGCATTGTGCCCAAATATGGTCATTTTTCGGGATTTTTGCCAAAATCGAAGAAGTCGCCGCACAAAATATGCTTCTAGGGGTAATTTTTTGTGCTGAATCCGAATATAACATTATATTTTAACAAATTATCACATTTTTGGCGTTTTCTTGACATTCTGCCCAAATGCAGATAAAGCACATATTTACCCTATTATTTGCCATAATTCGAGATTTTATATCTAAGGATCCTGTCAGCCGTTTTTTATGAGTAATAGCCCATTTGAAAGCCCGTGAGCTACATAAACGAGAAAATTTATATTTTCATTATTTAAATTTTGAATTCGCGCCAAATCTTAAAAACGTGTTTTTATGGGTTTTGATCAGGAAAAATATATTGTTTCATGATTTATATTGTAAATATCGATTATTTAGAATATTGCTACTTTTATAATTACGAATTCGCTTTTGTGCTATAAGCATTTGGTCATTTTTGATATTTTCGGCCAAAAAGCCGACATTTTCGTATTTGATCACCTAAAGAGGTGAGAATTTGTCAGGAAACTTTGCCGATTTCGCCAATATAGGGGTTTTTCGATGCGGGGAATCCGAATTTGACGTCAGATTTTAGTTGGTCCCGCCACGAAAATAGGGAAAACCGCTTTTTTGGTCCAAAATGACCCAAAAAATGGCAATTTTTGACGCGATATGAAAAAACTAATTGCAGATTCGGAATCAGCGCATCGAAATACCCCTAAAAACACATTTTGCAGAAAAATTCGAAAAATTTTGATTTTTTGCCATTTTCAGACCATAGGGGGGGACCACATGGTTTTTCGAAAAAAATCGATTTTTTTGAAAATGTGTAGCAGTATTACGCAAAATGTGTTTTTAGGGGTATTTCGATGCGCTGATTCCGAATATGCAATTAATTTCTTCATATCGCGTCAAAAATTGCCATTTTTGGGTCATTTTGGACCAAAAAAGCCCATTTTTTGAAGAAAATACCGGTTTTTCGTCTTTTCGTATCGGGACCAACTAAAATCTGACGCCAAATTCGGATTCCGCGCATCAAAAAACCCTATATATGTGAAAGCGGCAAAATTTCGGAAACACGATTTTCCTCAAACCAGCTTATATTCGCTTAATCCCACACAAAATCAGCTCAAAACCACACAAAACCGGCTCAAATTCATCTTAACCAGCTAAAAACCACTTAATCCGGCTCAAATCCAGCTTATTCCGGCTAAAATCCATCTTAATCCGGCATAAAGTCTGCTCAAATCCACCTTAATCGAGGCCGAATCCACATATTCCCAGTCAACTGCTCATCAAACTTACTTAATATCAATCACATCCAGCTTATTCAAACTTAATCCTACTCAAACTCAGATCAAATTCGCTTAATCCAGCACAAAACCAGCTCAAAACCACTTAATCCGGATCAAATCGACTTAATCCCGCTGAAAACCAGCTAAATTCTGCTTATTCCCACTCAAAATCAGCTAATATCCGCTTAATTCCAGTGAAAACCAGCTCAAATCCGCTTTATCTCGCTGAAAACCAGCTCAAATCCACTTAATCCCACTGAAAACCAGCTCAAATCCACTTAATCCCGCTGAAAACCAGCTCAAATCTGCTTAATCCCACTGAAAACCTGCCCAAACCCGCTAAATACCACTCAAAACCAGCGCAAATCCGCTTAATTCCAGTGAAAACCAGCTGAATCCGTCATAATCTCGCTTAAAAACGGCTCAAATCCGCTTTATCTCACTCAGTTTCTCATGAAATCCAGTTAATATGAATCAGGTGCAGCTCAATTCAGCACCACACCATCTTAATCTGCTTCTAAATCTCATCAAATCGACGTAATATGAATAAAATATAGCTTAATCCGCCGTAAACCCCTCGAAACTAGCTCTAATCCATCATAATTTCGCTTAAAAACAGCTCAAATCCGCTTAATTCCACTGAGAACCTGCTTAAATCGATCTCAATCCAGTCGAAACACCTTAATCTAGCACAAAATCAGCTCAAAACCGCGTAATCCGGCTTAAATCCATCTTAATCTCGCTTAAAAACAGCTCAAATCCGCTTAATCCCACTGAAAACAAGCTCAAATCGGCTTAATCTCACTCAGCTTCTCATGAAATCCACTTAATATGAATCCATTGCAGCTCAATCCAGCTCAAAACCATCTTACTCCAGCTCAAAACCATCTTAATCTGCTTCTAAATCTCATCAAATCGACGTAATATGAATAAAATGTAGCTTAATCCACTCAAAATCAGCTCAAATCCGCTTAATTGGGCTCCAGAAATAGTTTTTAAAGTATTCTAGAGCATTCCAGAATAATTTACCACACAAAATTCTGAAAAAGTTGATTGTGAGCACATCGGTATCGGTCTCGGTAAGGCATTTTCTGAGAAAGCCCAAAAATGCCATATTTTGTTATAAAAAATTGCCATATTTTGTTTTTTATACGCTATAGAGCATTCTAAAACATTCTAGAATACTTTTTCAGACATTAGTACAAAAAATTTGAAAAAAATGTGCAAAAATGTGAAAAAGTTGATTGTGAGCACATCGGTATCGGTATCGGTCTCGGTATCGGTATCGGTCTCGGTATCGGTATCGGTCTCGGTCTCGGTATCGGTATTTGATTGTGAGCACATCGGTTCGTCGGTATCGGTATCGGTCGCGCCATCGGTATCGGTATCGGTACCGTGATTGTGAGCACCGGGAAATATTTACTCATTTTTCACAAAACACGAGCCCATCAAGACCACAAACTGTTAGCGTATATAGCGGGATTCTCGGTGCGGAAAATGTGAATTTAGGATCGGTTTTCACTAGCTGATCCTTGTAGATGAGCCTTGTGACAACAAGCATGACAAATACAGTCAAACCTCGTTATAGCCCCCCCCCGGATATAGCCCTCCTTTGGGGCCGGAACGGGCCCCAAATGAAAAATACAAAAGATTTCCCCCGTTATAACCCCCCTTCCCCGCTTATAACCCCCTTCTGGGGAGGGTCGGGAGAAAAAAAGCTTAGGGGTACCACATGAAATTTTTTCTCCGGCGCCGCCATTGGCGGCGCCGGAAAAAATTTTGGGCACTTTCCCCAAATTTTCAACATTTTCTTTCAATTTTGCTCCAAATTTAGGTAAAATAGTGTCATTTTAATGAAAAATATGTAAAAGGACCATTTTTGCCTTTGGAAAATTTCCCCGGTTATAACCCCCTCTGGGCCCGGTCCCGGAGGGGGTTATAACGAGGTTTGACTGTAGTTTATTTTTGAAGAGGACAATAAAAATTCTATTTTTATTCCGTTGATGACGTTCACGTACCAATTTCCGTACATTGACTGTCTGTTGCAGGCATTCCTAGGAATGTCTGATTTCCAGCTTTGCTTGTACGGTCAACTCTGACTTAAAGTGCACCCCACTTAGAGTGCACCATGATTTATAGTGCACTCTGAGGCCGCCCTACGGAGACTTTCCCTCAGTTAAAGTGCACTTTTTCCAAAATTGGCACAAATTTTTTCAAAAACAGGGCAAATTTTGAAAACTTTTCGCCTGCGGCGCTGTTTTATCCCTTTCCCTTGACTTTTTGACGAAATTTTCAACAAATTGACACAAATTTTCATGGAATTTTTGGAAACTCATTTCTTTTCTGGTTAGTCAAATTTTGTGTACTCTCTCGCTAAGAGAAATAGTACACACCATACGGTTAGAGAAAAGCGAGAGAGTACGCAAAATTTGTCTAACCGGAAAAGAAACGAATATCGGTCGAGTCTCACATAATAATCAAAAGGATGGCGAAAAGAAATGACCATGGAGAAAAGTCTCGGATGGACTATTTTTCTTTACTCTGTCTACTTTTTTAGCTGTCTAAATGTCTATAATATAGATAAAATGCCTAGATTTTGTCTGTAATAGTAGAGATTGTCTATAAATAGCTAAAAACAGCTAAAATTTGACTTTTTGGCCGATTTTTAGCCATTTTTTGGGGCACCCTGAGTTAGAGTGCACCCTGATTTATAGCGCACCCTGAGGTCGACCTCGTGAGGTGCACTATAAGTCAGAGTTGACTGTAACAGGTGCAACAATATTCGTTCAGAGTGATATTTAAAAAACATTTCATCTCCTTTTCTTTAATGAACAAATGAATGACCTTTTTACTTCTGAGGTCAACACAACTAACAATTGGTATTTCAGCAAAACTCTTCGTATTCGTTATTTAAAATTCTATGGGTTCCTCAAAAAGAATCCAACTTCAGACACGTCAATGTCACGCATCGCTCCAAATAAAGTTAAACCGTTTGATCATAACGGCACAATGTCTACGTTTGCGAAGACTGAAGTTCGAAATCCGTTCAAGAATTGTTTATGAAAATAATGACATAAATATTTGAGTTGTGTTTAATTATTTATTGAACTATTTTGGGTTGTTATAGCATGTGTCTGAAAAGTCAAGACGAGAATTTTTCACATGAGATGGTTGAAAAGTGTGAACTATCCCATATTCTGATAAAATACAGAAGCAGTAAAAGTATAGTAAAATGTAGACAAAATTCCCTATCAAACGGCGTATTTTACATTATTACATTCTTCTGATAAAATATCTTGGATGTAGGATTCAATTTCCGTGCCGAACGTTTCAGACATAGAATATGTAAATAATTGTATTTGAAACGATTTACTATAGGTTTGAATCACTTTTAAAGAGCGCTCATTATTTTCACATTTTTGTTTGTATTTTATTACTCCCATAATATTGGCAAATAAATTCACGTGATTTTTGGTATTGAATTGGTTAAAAGTATTTCTGCGTTCAAAATTGCGAGACCTGATACATTATGTAACAATGATATGTTTGCGGAAGACGTTCCCTGGCATGTTGCCGAGAAATTATTCGGATAACCCAAGCCATTTAATAACCTTCGTTTTATAGTTATCTCTCAATAAACTGTCTCATCAAGACTGAACTCAGGAGTCACTTTATCGAGTGCACGTTATCGAAACACGGCCAACTTTTTGGGGAAAAATTCAATAAAAACAAACATTTTTTCATGGTCTTTCATCCACATGTGAACTCCTGCTTTTCTGGGTTTATCCCCCAGTAAGCTAGCCCGGTTACTCCGTCCGTCCTGACCTGGCCGTTAGACCACTTACCCCGCAGTTTTGTTTGGCAAGTGATAGCTTTGAATGTTCGTATGGACGAGCTGAGTATGATGACAAAATTTTTTTTCAAATTTTGCTTTTTTTAAATGGCCCAAAAGTCCCTGCCGCTAGTCTTTCTATATCTTTGACGGAGTTCATTATCAAAAATGAAAAATGTCATCCTGATTCCACATGCTACAACTTTTTACATTTTTTCTACGAATATGTTGCCAATACTTACATACCCTTAATTACTTAACCTTATTTGCTTAAGCTAACTTTGCTAACACTTCAAAAATCAAATAAACGGTTTCAATTCTGTGTAGTTCAAAATAAGGCGTGATTCTTTTCCTAATTTAATCGTTGCATAACCGTAGCCAGCAATTAACTTATCACAAAGCACAATTATAGTAAGGTAATAAGCTGATTGGACAAAGAAATTAAATGTGTTTTGCTTCCGAGAATATGTTTTATTTTATAGGGGAATCTTTGCGTAATTTTCCCATTTCGGTAAGACTTAAGAACGGATATGGATGTTTATTTTTACTATCCGGAGCAATATGAAGCCTTATACAACTGTAACTCCTACAACATTGATGAAGTTGCTCCAAATAGACGGCAACATGTCGTTATGGGTGCCAGTTTTGTCGGGATTTTCGTGATATTTCAGGTTTACTCTCGATTATTAATGAAGCTGAAAAGCGTTAATATACCAAGACGTTAGTAGGTCAAAATGTGGGAAAATGAATGTGTTGTTATTACACAGTCTATTTTTATGAAACATTAACTACGAACCTTTTAAGTATAATGAACGGTATTATTTTTCGTGACATATTGAAGCTGAGCCTCTATTGAAACTCAGTTCGTGTAGAATTAAAATGCGAAATTTTGAATCTTTTATTTGCCTTTTAAAATTTTCAGTGTATATTTGATTTTCCATAAATAAACTTTCCTATTTTGCAATACTACTTGGCCAAATTTTTAGCTTATAATGAACACGACCTATTTTTTACTGTGATTAAATTTTCAGGCACTCTACATACCATGTCTTTTTGTAATTTGGAAGCATCGGAATCAACCATGTTACAAAATAATGTTCGTTAGAGTTGTAATACAGAACTTTTTCATTTGACTATTTTAGGCTTTTCATTGGTGTTACCGACGTTCTTATTCTTTGGACAATTGCCCTTCTGACTGGTTTCTATGCGATCAATGGTGCCGTTTATTGTTCTTATCCCAATTTTAATTATATAGTTGGCTGCTTAGCCACAGGTATATCACTTTATTCCGTTTGAATATGGATTTTTTTCTAAATATGCCACATAGTAACTTCTAAGATAATTAAACAAAGACCGTAGTGCAATGCGAGTGCGTAATTCCACTAAATTACGACTTCTCTATTATTTTCAAATAAAGAAACAAGACATATTGTCATTTTATGCGTTTTTAAAATTGTTAATTATAACACACGAAGCTTTCATTAAACATAAAACAGTGTTTTCAGTTCTTTGGGGCACTGAGACATGCGCGAGCATCCTTCTAGCAATGAATCGATGTATCAGCTTATGCAAACCACGAATTAATAACACTTTGTTCAGCGGAAATCGCACGTGGTTGTGGCTGTTTCTAATACTAATTTATTCACTCTACTACGGTCTTTTCAATAAACCAGCGGTATATAACGGCATTTATATGGCATGGATGTTTAACCCGCATTACGGTTACATAGATGATATCAATGGCGTGGTATGTGCTCAACATATATTGCAACGTTTCAAATACCAAACGTATTTGACCAAACATAAATATTTACTAGCCATTCTCACTAATTTATAGATACACTTTACTTTTGTTAATTTCTACATTTTGAAAATTGTGGCATTTTTTAAAACGAATAGATCAAGGTTTTTCATTCAATTCCAGTACCAAAATATCCACGAAGCCTGCCACGACGCCTTTGTATTTACTGGGATTTGCACTCTCTACGCTGTTTTCTCTATTCTTTTAATAATAAGTAAATCAAAAATTCCCTCACCGACAATCTGCCAGACAATAATAGTGCAATCAATTAACTATCCACAGACCTCATTAACCGGGAAACGATCATCACAGAAGGCGGTATGTTATGTACCAATTATGAAGCTTATTCTATATCCTTATTAATTTAGATATTTTTACAAGCATTCCTAATAAGTGCCGCAAATGCAATTACGGCAGCGATGTTTTTCTCGTTAGCGCTTTTTAACATTAGCGATGACGTGTTATATCTTGTCACTTACTTCTGGTGCGCGGCACACGGTAATTATATCAACTTCAGTAACAAAAGGATATGCTTCCTTGTTTTAACTCACTGTCAAGTGACCAGTTTGAGAAAAAAATACTTATTTTTGGGCTTCTCGTTAGAAGCTGAAGGGGAACTTCATGGATGAAATACTTTAAAAAAGCGTGCGACGTATGCAATCCTAGTCAAAATTTTGTGGAAAATCCTATTTTGACACATCCTAATTGTTTGCACTTCCATATGAAAAGTTGCAGAAAGTAAAAATGAATTCGTATATGACGTTCTTGATCTCAGTTGCTCACCTGGGTACTCGAAAACGGTATTTTTCTCATTTTTCCCTTACCCATAGAGAGTTCGTAAAAGTGTACGGATGTGAGCATCCGGATCTCACCATCCAGTCGTTAGCCAGAGGCGAGTGATAGCTCAATCGATAGGTCTCGAAAAGTTAGAATGGGGAAACCAAATTTCGAAATTGAAATTTGAATTCGCGCCAAAACACAAAACGTGTTTTTAAGGGTTTTGCCCTGGGAAAGTGGTGTTTTTTATGTTCTAGACGGCCTAAGGCCGAGTTTTTTAACGCAAAGCGTTAAAATTTATTGAGTCCAACGAATTCATTGACCCGACGGTTAACTAGCAGCTTTGCTGCTAGTTATTAGTAACTAGTAACACTCAAATAAAATCCATTGTGAGTATTGGAGAGTAAAATTAACACGGTATTCCCTGTAATTACTCCCTCTCTACCAGGTGGCGACACGAAATCGTGCAATTTTATTTGTGCGTTTAAATTGGAGCCATTTCAGTTTAGCCCCCTTTGAAGGGGGCTAGCTTATATCTGATATTGCTAACCCCACTAGAATACGATTTTAGAGGGGTTTAGCAATATCATATTTAAGCTAGCCCCTTCAAAGGGGGCTAAACTGAAATGGCGCGAATTTAAACGCACAAATAAAATTGCACGATTTCGTGTCGCCACCGGGTAGAATGGGTTTTTTATAATTTTTAAAATTTCATATTTTTGGCGTATTTAAATTTTTGTTGAACATTTTTTACAACTTTGACCAAATTTAGGGAAATTTTGAAAAATATTGACAAATTTCGCTAAAAATAGGAAAAATATGGTCGAAAATAATGAAAAAATTTAATTTGCGCCGAAAAATTTAGGCGCCAATTCAAAATTAATTTAAATTTCACAAAATTTGGAGAAGATTGGCAAAAAGTCCGGAAATTTTCTCGCTCCGTAAACTTCGCGGACGCGTATATACGACGCTCCTCTGGCGCGGGGACATTGAGCATTTATTTCCCCTGTTATTATTCCCCTCTGAAGCTAATTTGAAAAATTATTTCTCCGGAGTAGTAGAATACGGTAGCCAAGGAATGAGTCAGCTATTATACAGATTAAAAATAATCTGTTTACATATTTCATAAAAATTTTGAAAGTAATACTTAAGTAAATAAGCAATACTATAGTAATAGGTTACTTTCAGGCATGCCGTCTGTAGTGTATTTGATGCTAAACAAAAGCATTCGACAGGATTGCACTAAAATGCTTCGCGGTACTTTCCACTTTAAGAACTCAACCGATGTTGCACTTGAACCTACGGCAAGACACACTAAGCCAACTATTTCTGTGTCCTTAAGGAGTAAGAAAATAGTTTGGTAACTAATATGCGATTGTGTAACTCAAGTGAAAATATTTTGTTATTACTTACAATATAGCATCATTTCTTTCGCACATGATAGACTAAAATGCAATTCTTATAACTTCTAGCTTATAAACTAATTTCAAATATTTTGGCATGTTATGGTAATGTTAGAATCATTACTGACTATAAACTACTTAGTAGTATTTATTTACTTAGAAGTATTTATTTCATTGTATGGGCAATAAAAACGTTTGAGATTATTTAGCACAAAAGTGGGTTCGATGTTATTTAACACTAATAAAATTGACTCTCGAGAGTAATTATATTTGCTAAAGAAAACAATGCTTGGAAGAAGGATGAACGTTGAAGGAAAACACCAAATTATCGGATTTGTATGCATTTGGCGGCAAGGTTAGGATTTGGTTGGGATTAATTCGGACACGCAATTCAATTCAAAAATACAAGGAGTAAAGGATTATCAAATACCAGTTGAATATTCTTGGAAAATTTCGATGAGCTTTTTGTGATTCGTTATTTAATCAGTTTGATTACATAAGGCAACATATTTTAATATTTCTGAGCTAGCAGATGTGGATTAACTGTTTCTGTTAAATCGGATGCAGACACAATTTTAACTTTTCACTCAACTATTTTTCAAAACAAAACCGAGTAGGCAAAACTCATGATTTAATACATACCAACTCCGAAAACTATGTTACCATTGCGATAAACTAATAGTAAATGAGTTACAGATATTTGGTGGATGCAATTAGTGAAAATGATAAGAAAAATTGTGGAAAAGTATGGTGAAATGCTAGATTGATAGAAGGGTGAATCCATTGTTTCGCCTATGAACTCTGACAATGAAATTTAAAATATATTTAATAATTTACGAAAAAGAAAATTTGAAATACGGAATTCCGAAACAGGGGGAAACTGTATTGAACGGATGTATTGGTATCATAATTAGAACTGCATAACAGCGAAAATATTCCGTGGTCGAATAAACGAAACCTTGATATAACATAAGCTTAGGCACATAGCGTAGAAAGAAATCTCTAAACACATGTTAATATAATACCTTAATGTTTAACTTTATCTTCGAAATCAGTGTAAAGCTTGTCGATATTTGTACCTGTATTCATTCTGTTCGAAAATCATTTCGATCAAAAACCAATACTAACTTCCAACGCCGAAAGTGAAGAGCCCTCCTGACTTATGCAGCTCAAATCGTGCCTGTACCTCAATGCTAAATCCTTTAGATCATACGTTTAAAAAACAATCCTTCCCGTGTTTAAAATTTTTGGTCATAAATTATTATTACTCATAGTTTAATGAAAATGTTTTTAATTTTAAAAGGATAACTTCCATTCAAATATCAACTAAATTGATATTTTAGTTTTTAATTTGGTTGTCGACGTGTCGAATTTTGCGCAAATGATTACCACGAGAAAATATTGGAATTCTGCCAAACTTTGGCAGAAGCCTTCTTGGGTTAATAAATTTAATTTTGTCCTATTCCATTGCCACAATTTCACGCCTGAATACAGCATTCTCTCAAAAAGATAAAGGAAAAGCCGAAAACGAATAAATGCATCCCACCTGGTGCATTAGCGGTAATCAATTTCGTCGCTCAAATTTTGGCTTGTTTTACTCAAAGTTTATTCAAATACAAATTTACATATTCCAAAACTTTATTAAAGCAGTCGATAAATTTTGTTAGCCCGTTGGCATATATTCGATTTTTGTACAAACTAGTGAAAAAAGTTGTCTTTGTTTGGTTATATAATATCAGAAAGAGAAAATATTATCAAAAAACCCAATGCGTGTTAGGTCAAAGTTTGGATTAATGTAATTTAAGTTTTTTTATTATTAATATTGAAAAAGTCAAACAAAAAATGAAGGAGTGCCATATGAAGCATTTACATTGATTTATTAAAAACTCTGAAATTTTTAAGATGGCTTCATCAATTTCTATTTTCGAGATTGAAATTAGAAAAACCTTTTTCACACATTGATACCGATTAAAAAATACCTCAAGAAATACCACCTACTGAGTATATCCGAACTTTATGATCTCATTTCGTGATCTCATCTCGTTTGATGATGCACCCATAATTTTATGATACATTGAAATCTTAGGGATGCCCCTGTTCTCAATTCAGCAATTAGCCAAGCAGTAATTTTGGTATTTCCGTTTGATGAGTTGTCAATCATGAAAACACGACATGTGACAGATTTCCCGCATCATTTTGTTTTGAGGGGTGCCTCCTTCGCCTCATTTGCTGTGAGCCCTACAGTATACTTTGACTCTTACAAGGACGGACACCTCCGTTTGAGGGAAATCCCTTAATTGGCGTGTCCACTCCATTAAAATCCTTTTCACTGTCGTGTCAACGCCTCCCTTTCCTGTCTAAATAAATGGAAAACAAAGGAATGATGGGTTATTCGGGAATCCAATGAGTTATTTCTTTTGACTCAATTTTAACTTACGGTGGCTTATTCGGTGGCAATTGTTATAACGTGTTGAACTTTTACGAAACATATAAAGAAGTGACCTCCAAATGTTTCTTACATTACCAGATATGGCAGATTTTTTTGGTTATGGTTCTCGATGTTTTTAGATTGTAATAATATTAAAATAAGTCGAGATGCTGTTCGAATTATTATTTCGGACTAATACACTATTTAGGTAAATTTATACCAGGCAAACGCATAGATTCGCGGTATGGTATTGGTTTGGCCGGAAATTCGTGTCGGTGTTTTTAAATATAATTTTTTTCTCACGTAACGCAAGAGTGCCTATGAGTGGTATATACCGTTTGATAGCCACGAGTTTTCTCCATGCAACCATATTTAAGTTATGTTTTTGCTTTGTAAAAAATTGTTAGCTATTTGTGATTCCATGAAAAATTTCAAAATCACCAATTTTTGAGCTGTTTTTATATCTTTTGTGTGCAAAAATATTAGGCATTCTATTTCCAATTGTGCAATATTGTAGAGCAATCTCAGCTCTAATACTTATCTTTTACAGAAAAGTTTTTCATTTGGTGGTTACTGAAATATGACCATTTTAAGAAATGACATCGCTCGAAAAACGGAAAATTTCGATTTTTGCGATTTTTTCGGTTTATGTCCCCACTTTGAGCGGGCATATCTCGCAGAATTTCAAAGCAAAAGTTATTCTGTAAAAAGTATGTTGTTGAGATAGACCTTGCCTACAAATGCCGCAATGCCACTTTTTAGAATTGTGCCAAAAGATAAAAAAAATATTCATGAAAGTTGCTAAAAATAACCAAAAATCAATTTTTTGGGTGTGCTTCCTTAGGACTATCTTAAAGTAATGGTTACATGTAATGGTAAATCATGCTATATACGGTTTGAAAGAGAAAAGAATGTGCTACCGAATGGTATGTAACACTCAAGAAAAACACCGCTTTAGATTAATAAAAATTGACTTTGAAAACACCGACAATAATTTCCGGCCAAACCAATATTTTTGCGTTTAAATTCGCGCCATTTCAGTTTATCCCCCTTAGAAGGGGGTAGCTTAATTCTGATATTTCTAACCCCATCTAAAATGGTATTCTAGAGGGGTTAGCAATATCAGATTTGATCTAGCCCCCTTCTAAATGGGCTAAAGGCACAAATACCATTCCGCGAATTTATGCATTTGCCTGGTATACCGCTTTTTACAAAATATTTAAATATCCATTTTTATAACTATCCTGTTTAGAACTCCTAGCTATTTTCCTATGAAATTTCTTTGTATGTCCTTTTGGGTTTTAGTGCTAATTTTCCTCAATTAGCCGATAAAATAAGTTGCCCATCGCAATAACTGAAAAAGACAATTTTCCTGCCTTCGATAAATTCAACAGTGCCTCAATTTTGTCTTTTTAGTTACCCGTCTTCTGCTGTGTCTGTCTTCAATTAGCACTTCCTTAATAAATATTATCTCCGAAAGGTTACTGTATTTTAAAAAAACTCTCACGAGTTTATTTCTAATATGGGAAAGCTATCTTCAGCATTCGAATGCGTATAAAAATCTAACGAATTTTCTTATTTGCAGATTAAACGTACTTTCAAGTGCTACATTTCAGTATACAGATACGGCAAAAATCATTTTGAATTAAGAATAAAAAATTCTTTCAGGTAGCTTTGGAAGGCTGTCATCCACATGGGGATGGACGATGGGATACAGTCGGGGAAAATGCAGCCGTTTCCCCAAGTGTCTTATTCAAAAGCTTGACTTAACTTCAAATTCTTGAAGTTAAAATCTCTCCTCATCCTAATTTCTAATGATCGTACTCCAATTTTCGACATAACTGCTTTATAAATGTAAGAGGCTAATACTTTAATGACGATGTCGAGAATACCGTAACTTATGTGTGAAAGAAAAATATATAATTGCTTGTAAATTTGTTTTTGGAACTTTTTGGTAATAATTACAAATGCCAAAAATAATCGTGCACCATTTTACTATATTATTTTGCAGAATTTTGTTTGAATATCTGAATGTCTGTAACGCTAGGATCTCGCGATCCTGTCGTTAGATTTTGATGAGTAATAGCTCATTTTGTAGGTAATGGTCTGGTAGGTGGCATAAAATTGTCAGATCGGAAATTTGAAAATTTGAATTCGCGCCAAAACTGAAAAAGGTGTTTTTAAGCGTTGTTTTGATTGAATGTTAGTTGTTTTTTGATTTGTATCGTAAATTTAAGTGATTTAGAGTATTTCTGCTTTTTAAATTTTTGAATTTCGTTTTTTGCAAAAATTTTTATGAATTTTTTGGTCATTTTTTGGTAAAAAAATGGGTTTTTTGGTTCTGACGGTAAAAGTTGCTGAAAATTTGCATGCAGGGGTTTTCGGATATGCTGAATCCGAATTTGAAATCAGATTTGAAATTTGAAAATTTGAATTCGCGCCAAAATGTAAAAATGTGTTTTTAAGGGTTTTTTGACTGAATGTTTGTTATTTTTTGTTTTAGATCGTAAATTTAGGTTATTTAGAGTATTTCTGCTTTTGGAATTTTTGGATTTCGGTTTTTTGTACAAATTTTTATGAATTTTTTGGTCGTTTTTTGGTAAAAAATGGGTTTTTTCGCTCTGATAGTAAATGTTGCTGAAAATTTGCATACAGGGGTTTTCGGATATGCTGAATCCGAATTTGAAATCAGATTTGAAATTTGTAAATTTGAATTCGCGCCAAAACTGAAAAAAACGTGTTTTTAAGGGTTTTTTGACTGAATGTTTCTTATTTTTTGTTTTAGATCGTAAATTTAGGTTATTTCCAATATTAAGTGAGTAAGTTGGTAAGTGAGTAAGTAAGTAAGTAAGTAAGTGAATAAGTGAGTAAGTGGGTAAGTGAGTAAGTTGGTAAGTGAGTAAGTGAGTAAGTGAGTAAGTAAGTAAGTGAATAAGTGAGTAAGTGGGTAAGTGAGTAAGTTGGTAAGTGAGTAAGTTGGTAAGTGAGTAAGTCGGTAAGTGAATAAGTGAGTAAGTGGTAAGTGAGTAAGTGGGTAAGTGAGTAAGTCGGTAAGTGAGTAAGTAAGTAAGTGAACAAGTGAGTAAGTAAGTAAGTGACTAAGTGGGTAAGTCAGTAAGTGAGTAAGTAAGTGAATAAGTGAGTAAGTGGGTAAGTGAGTAAGTGAGTAAGTAAGTAAGTGAATAAGTGGGTAAGTGGGTAAGTAAGTAAGTAATGTAAATATTTTAAGATCCAGACAAGTTTCTTGAAAATTTCAAATGATTTGAAGATCCAGACAAGTTTCTGGAAAAGTTCTAAAGATTTTTAGAACCAGACAAGTTTCTTGAGAAGTTCTAAAGATTTGATGATCCAGACAAGTTTCTGAAAAAGTTCTAAAGATTATAATATCCATACAAGTTTCTTGAAAAGTACTACAGATTTTGAAGTAGATAATTACTGTAAAGCTATGCAATAATTGTAGGTTTTTTTGTAAGTGTGAGTTAGAAAAAGGTAACGAAAGGTATGCCGCGGGCTTTGCCCGCGGCCCACCGAAAACTAGTTTCATTAAAGATGAAAAGCGAGGTCTGTGAGCGTTGTGGCGTTCATGTTTTGACGCACCTATGTTTGCGTCGACTCCAAATGGTGCGCACTAAACGCGTTGAATAAACACCTAAGGAATGGCATACAGTGTCCTATTGCAACCCACAAATAGCAAAATCGTGCCATTTGATATTGCAAACATATATTTATATTTCATTTACATTACGAGCTATCGTATAGCTTTGGATTTTATCGCGAATTTTTGGATTAATTAATGGTTTTTATTTCAGATCATGAGCGAAAATGAGCATGTCAGAATCGTGCCAGGTGACAACGTAAGACTCCCCAACAAAAAACATGAAACAAGGAATGTTGACGGCAAAATTCACGATATATTAACATCAAACAAATACGACGAACGTGCAAGCCATCTAGTAGTTGCGAAGCGAAAGGAATGCTTAAAGAGAACCTCGGAGAATAATGACAAAGGTAAAATTAAATGTGTCAACAAACTTTTTCATCGAAGAGGACTAAAATGTAAATAAATGAACATATTATATTTTAAGATACTTTAACACAAATATTTGTATAATATTCAAAACAATGGCGCTTGAGATTAAGATATATGCTACGGCTAAAGTGCAAAATCAGCTAATCGCTGATTTATCGATACCTTCCACGCCCTGGGTCAGACCTAGGATTTGTACCTAGATAATGGGAATTTTTCACATTAGCCGCTAATTGGCTGATTTTGCACTTTAGCCGTAACGTATATATCGTATATCATCGTGTTTAAACTCTACCAAATTATAGAAATAAGTAATCATCTGAATAACGTTCATTGGTGTAAAATGCTCAGAAGCCAGCCCTAAAATAGCCAATGGCAAAAACAGAACTAGATGAAATTAGAAATAAATCAGAGAAATGGTCTTTCTGCAAACTTGAATTCTTGCTGATTAAAAACTAAATTGGCAGTAATGATTCTGGCAAAGACCTCAAATTGGTGATAATTTAGCGGACATACACGGACAACTCTCTGCCAAAACACGCAAAAAGCCATTTGTACTAGAAGAACAGTCTTGTAATTCGTCCAAAAATGGCAGCAAGTTGAGAAGAAATCGGACAACCTTCACTACCTATCAATTGCATGAGCTAGAACAAGTAAAATTGCTTATATTATCGCGTCGTTAATCACTTTGCATCACAAAAGTTATAGGCATTCGAAAGAAGTCACTACCCAGGTCTGAATATAAATTCTACTAGTTTTATATTTGGTTTATTTTTGCATTCAGATGTTTTTGCTAGAGAACAACTTTCACTTAAAATCCAGTTGCCAGAAGTGAGGGTACAGGTGGATTACTTTTTTATGTTGCTTAACTAATAAATCAGATTTTAGGTGTGGTTCCAGAATCGGAGGGCCAAGTTTCGGTAATTTTTTAGTATGTCTAATCATAGTACCCCGCTGTAATTGTTTAAGTGGTACGTAAATTGTCCATTTGTAGAAGACAGGAGAAACAAGACGAGATCAGCCTCAAGGAGTTAGCACCTCTAAGGAGCGGAGCAAATATTGGAAAATTCAACGAAGCGTTTACAGGATGGCCATGGCTATCCACTGCAGATTATGCTTCAGCATTTCCTATTTCGACTAGGTATTTTGTCTACTGCAATTAACAATGAAATTTTATCAAAAATAGTTTATCACATTTTCGCGTATATTCAGTAGGAAAATTAGTTGCTTCTCTAAAGCGAAATTTTAATATTTATTTTATTATTTAAATAATTTATGCCATTTTACCTCATGTATTTGCGTGATATATCATACATTATCATTTAGCTATCCACCGCTAGCTCCAAATATGACAACAACAACTCCTACACATGGTCAAACTGCAGTTGATCCTGCGAGCTTGCCTTTTCCCTCTAAATCTGCAACTCAAATCAACTCTCTCTCCACAGACGTCCAAAGCTCTGTCACGAGCAACGCCGAAGGACTATTTCCGAATTCTGCTAATCCCATAAACTTTCCTTACTTTCCCACATCGTATTGCCAGAATTCGCTTATGAGTCAAAGTCCTTATTATTGTTTTCCTTCTGCAGCAAATGACAATGAGGATTTGAGCGGCCATTCTGGTATGGAGACAAGTTTTAACGGGCTGTCTAGCCAGACATTGTCTCATCAAATTTCTCAATCAAATTTGCCGATGCATCAAATGGCAATGTTTGCCTTCAATAACGGCTTTAGTACTTTGAACAATTCAACACAGCACACCTTTGGAATGGGCGAGAATCATTGTATGACGGAGATAGGAGATGTGCTTCCCAATCCGACAGTATGATGCTTACCTTTGCTTCACATATTTCTGAAAAGTTAAATGATGGATATTTTTTAATTTTGTTTTGTTGTGCTAAATTCTTGAGAATTTTTAGGAAAATAATATGACACTCTTGTATTAATGTGCATCTATTTTCTTAACGGCTTAGTGCAAATTAAAGTATAAAAATGTAAAAATTTCTCTGTGTTACAATATTTAGAATCTTTTTGGAAAGAGTAACAATACGTTCCATCGATGTTCAGAAAGTGTTAATGCTTTTATCTGTTGTAGAGATGGGAAAACAGGAAATAAATACTCGATATTGAAAATTAATTTCACATTTAGCAAATACTTCTTCGTTTACACTTTTTATTCCCGTATAAATAGAAAAAATTATGTACTATAATATCCAAATTTACCCTACTTTCATACTTACTCCCTTACTTCCACATATCATGGTTGATATGGTACTACAAAAAAGATAATTTTTAACGCAGCATATAAAATAAACAACTTTTTTGGTAAAGACAAAGTATAAAGTCTTCACGAAATAAATTAAATAACATGATTTTATTATTGTTCATCATTTGACTTACTTTTTCTGATACATTGGACTAAATGTAATCCTTAAAAGGTTATGTTTAGCGTGTTATATCAATTTCTAGATTTACATAGGTTTATTTTAGAAGTTTAAGCAAAATTATTATTCAAATATTTACAAAATTCAGTTATCATTACCGTATGTCCTTCATTAACCCTCCCCATCAAAAGACGAATAGTAGTTTTCTCTTTTTAAAATAATTTTTGGAATTTCCTAGCAACCTTTTTTTACTCTTCTACACCTGTATGAAGAGTATTTAGTGTAAAAATTTCTAGAAATTAAGAAATATTAAAGAAAATGTGAAACGATGATTTTTAATGAGTTAGTGGGCGTTAAATTAGATGGCTTGCAGTAATTGGGAAAGCTTTTATTTGTTATGGAAGAGTTGGAGCATTGCCCGTAATGCAGTCGAACTTCGAAAAATCGACAAACCCGCTCTTTGCCTTCTCTACATGGTAACGTACCTGCAATTTAATTATTCAATTTATCGTTCAAAATACCGTAACTCCTCTAATTTAATCCGTTTCTCTAAAAAACCGCCTATCTATTATTGCGCAGACGCACAATGCTTCATTTTATCAAAGAATGGAGGAGTGTGTGCAGTAAGGCATATCAGGTTTTCTAGACTAACATATGAGGGGCTAAATTAGAGGTTTTACAGTATTCATACATGACTTAATTATTAAGCTTACAAGTGGATGTTTTAAGTAGGTGTTGTTATGCAGTCTGTGAGTTCCCCTATCGAAATGCGTCCTGTTATAGAGTGTTTCATGCCAACAATCGATAGCACCAAAATCCATTGTAGACGCCATTTTGTAGTTAAATAATTTCCTTGTATCATTGAAGTGTGACACAAGGTCCTCTATCCCGAAAACACAGAGGTCATGCATTTGTAATTTGCTGTGGCAATGAGGCAAACCCCACAGGTGGAATCTAAAATTGTGAAATAATTAACTTTATTAATCAAACTAATCCTTAAAATTGTTACAAATAAAAATCATATTTCAGGAATATAAATTTTAACGTTTATAAAAACATCGGCGGATTAATTTTGTGATAACTATCTCTCCTATTTCTTTTGTCTAACATCCTGATTATTGTTATTAAATATATTTCGAGGGCAATTCCATTCTATAGCAATAAGTTGCCAAATGGAAACGCGTGCGCGAGTAGCAAAGAGAAAAAGAAAAGTACTGATTGTCCTCTTGAGTCTATCCACACATAAAATGAATTTACCTTCACCCAAAAATCAGAACCCTCTTCCGTTTAATTTTTGACCTACCAATAACTTTCCATTATTGGTCTAATAAAGCAAATCTTCTGCAAAATTACCGGTTGAAATAATGATGTAACAGAAAGCGTTAAAATAGATAGGCTTTTAGGCAACATTATTTATCATGTAATTGACTTTGAAATTCGGTAAATGGGAGAACACTTCCAAATGCACTAGTCGATCCAATTTTTCATACACAAAATTCTTTCCAGCTGCGGGCTGAAGCATAAACTGTAATTTAATTCACTTGGTAAAAATCCAAAGCCCCCAAATTAGGGGTGTCTAGAATTTTGGAAATTATTACGTATTTGTTTTTTATTTAGCACAACCTCGTCCAATGATGTACCGAAATGCCGAGGTCCAAACAGAAATGTGTAAATCCGCCGGGAGCGTCAAGGGCGTCCGTAGCTTGCAATGTTTGCGTAAATATTTCATCTACCGCAAAAGTTGCGTCATCCAATTGCAATATCATTTGGGTTACATTCAAGTCATTCACTAAATTTCCTAAGAAATTATGAATTTAAAGAATGAAATGAGTAAAAATCACCAATAAAATTGACCATTTCTCGAGATAAGCTACTTTGCACATATCCATTGGCAAAATCCAATTCTGGCGGATGACCGTTGTAATATATACGATTACGGCTCTCTGCAATTTCATGATACATGTGTTGACACAGAAAGTCATTTTTTACAGTTAGTCACCTAGGCTATATCTATTTATACAACAAAATTTCACTTATCAGCTAAGCATACGTTTCAGCATAAATGGAACGGATAATGTGAAACTTTCTCTGGAAGTTTAGGCGAAATATAATGTAAATGGTTCTCTATAGGTACCTTTTGTATAACGTTATAAATGCACACCGTTACATTTGAGCAATAAAATAATAAGAAAGACGTACTATTTCTAAATAAGTTCAAAGCCTCAAAAGTCCATTTCTTATTCACAAAGTCAATTCTAGTCCAAGGCATCATACGAACTTGCACATCGTTTGCACCTTGCATCCATTTATAAACTTGAACCAATTCCTCATTTGTTTTTGTGGAAGCGTCATAATTCTAAATTAAAAATGCGGAAAAATTACCCGACAATCACAGAATTTGCATAAATGTCCACACCTGTTGTAGGACAAGGTATTTCCATTTTTGACCGTTCTTTGTCAATGCTTTCATGCATTCCAAATGAGAAAAGCTCATATTATGTCCCCAATATATATTCCATTCGCGTTTTGTCACATATACGTTCGGGAAACAAGATGCTAGCGACTTTATCCGATTATGGAAGGTTTTGTCAGCTTTTCTGTCAATTGCGTAACAGTAGAAGTTTTGAGGTTGATAAGTGGCAGCCAATTCTGTTTCCAGAAAGTTATAGTCCTAAACTATTTGTAATAAACAAAATTAAAACTCACCTTTTACTTATTTGCTACGGTTTTGATAATTTGGGCCATGTTTAGTAGCTTAAACTATTTTGTCTGCAGCTATTTTCATTTATTCCATTTTAAGAAGCAATGCTCTGAGACATGGAGAGCATATTTTGTCCAGAGACAAACTATCGTTTATAGTGCTGAAATATTTCAGAACGTACATTATAGCACTTGTTCTATTTTAATTGGACATATTACAATGTTTAAAAAGGAAAAATGTTACCATCTAACATTTTTAATTTGGTATTGATGAAATGAACAACCTCATACACTGCTCTCGCAAATGCAATAGGAAAATCTTGTTCCTCCCTGGAAAGTGGCGTGGCAGGAAAATGGTTTCTTGTTTTTATGTATTCACAGCCCATCGGCCAATTTTGATCTATTTTATGCGCTACCCTCTTCAAGCTCTCTTGCTTAATATATTCTAGATCATTTTCCATAATTCTTCGGCAGTCCAAATGTGCTAAATTCGAATTATATTTTTAATTAAACGGTGCTATAGAAAGTATATAAATGGAATAATGGATTAAACATCCGTAAATGAAATACACTGAATAAATACCTGTATTTTCATGACGTTTAAATGGCGGCGCTACGAAAGATATGGAGCGAGAGAAAGAGCTTGATGTTGCATCATAATAATTTGCTAAAAGTGTAGATTTTATACCGCGGTCTTAATATAGAAAATAACCTTCGGCAAGAAAATATAGTACAACAATTGTGGCAAGCAAAGCACATAAACTGCAAAGTTTCACTAGAACACCCAACGAGAATGAGTGAATTGAAAGAAGGTTGCGAAGAGAACCACGATATATCCTTCCACAAAATTTTGCGGAGTCTGTGCCTGCTTCCATAAGGTATTCATCCGTGTCATCGTAGGAATAAACAGTGGTGAAGATCCGGTAAAATGACTTCACTTATGTGCATATCCACTAAAATTAGCAATTGAGGTAAATGTTTTTATATATAACAAACAAAATATAATATTTCCGCTCGATTTACTAACTTCCAACAATAAATTGAAAAATCGGTCTAAGCATTTCTAAAATCCACAAAAATATGAAGAATTTCCAAAAATCCTATTTTAGGGAAATTTCGCGGAACGTACACGGAAGTATAAAATTGTATCAGCCAGAGTTTTGTTTGCAATTGTGACAGGTTTGAGTTCTACTATTTGTAGGTATCGAAAAACTTGGCTTTGAAATTAGAAAAAAGTTATTTGGGTTCCAGAGCGGTACTTTGAAATGATAAAGTGATTCACACTTACTGCATTCATTAAAGTATACTTGCCATACCGCTCTCCTCACTTTAACGAATGTTGTTAACAGAATGTGAACAGCTGTATTTTAAAGTGAGAAATTTTATGGTGACCAAGTATTGTAGACAGACAATTAGCGAGCCTCAAAATAATTTCCCTGCACAAGAGGATCAAGAATCATCCATATGCGCCCAAGTGTTGATTCACCTTGCCTACTGTGATCGAATATACCAATCATTCACCGTTGCGAAACAAATGTTTTAAATTATAAGTTTTATGCCTCTTGAATGATTATAGCCAATTTAAGTCAGCTAGCGAGCGCTTTATATATTAACCAAATTTTCAGCTGATTAAACTGAGAGAAGGGGTCCTTTCAACTTTCAATTCATTTTACTTAAAATGTATTGCTCGTGTTCATTTGCATTTTATAAACGCAGAATATGTTCCACACTCACTTCATAAATGCCTTCTATTTGTTACATCGAATGCCAAAACAATTACTTACCTTTTCCTCATCATTACAACGTTACATATCATATCCAGTGAATGTATTTTGAGAAACGAATATTAGAATTTATGAAACAAATATTTCGACAAATTTACCTCTCAACTCAATTTTCACAGCAGCAAACAAAATTTAATATAGACACAGAAAGCCTCACCGAAACAATTTTGATCTCTCGACTTTCAGCAATGAAAATACACGTGAGCAAACAAATACTGCAAACATTTTGGTAGCAGGGGAGTATTATGGACAGGTATAGGCGCTTAAATTATATTTATTTTTCCAATATTCGTATTTTTCCAATATTAGAATTCAAAACCAGTACACTCGAAAGCAAATGGATGAAAGAAACGCTGCCCTGATCGTCAAACGAGCCTGCGAGGAATATGGGAAATCTTTTCCGGAATTTCTCAATGGTACTGGACATCTAAAGCTTGTCGGATACAACATGCTTGATATAGCTGGTCAAACCAAAGCTAAATTCTTCAACCTATGGCTTCAGTCTCTAAACAACGCATGCAAATCCAATCCGTGCAATTCTGAGAAATTCAAACAGGACCTTGAAAAAGCCAATGCTATGACCAGTCAACTCGGACACAAAATACATTAATTTGACATCTCTTAATTACACCATACAAGTATTCGTTACTTTGTCGTTATGTGTACTTGACTCCATAAATAAAACTCATATATTGGAATTATGTTGTTTAAACTTCTTATTTTATCCTTATATAAACACACGTAAATAAAGAATCTTGTCTTACAACATTAAACAAAAATTTCCTGCTGTTCAATAAATATACGTTATTACTAATTTTCAATAAACTATTCAATAAAAATTTAAATAAGCCAATTGTTCATTATTACTGTTCAGTAAAATTTAAATATTTTGTCATCTTCTTCAATAAATTATCTACAATACCATTAACACAAATGTCAGGTGTTTGTCAATATAATTTATCACTAATGTTAAAACTTCATTCGTCAAAATTATTTATCATATAGTTCTATAGGCTAAAGCTACTATACCATGGGCGTCTCGCTCTAGAACATTGTAGCGGCAGACCGTCTGGTTACCTGCGGCGACTGTTAAGTTGCGTTCAACTATGCGCCGTAATGCGGGTCTGGCCTCCTGACATAGGCTAATCTATATCAAAAA
Source organism: Ditylenchus destructor (assembly GCA_022814885.1). NCBI lineage: Eukaryota > Metazoa > Nematoda > Chromadorea > Rhabditida > Anguinidae > Ditylenchus > Ditylenchus destructor. The sequence goes on along the minus strand of JAKKPZ010000002.1, from coordinate 5,067,821 downwards.
ATTTTTCCATAAAGCTATGTCGAATCCTTCTATCGACGTTATTCCCTCCCACAATTACACTCGGTGTCGGCGTGGTGTTGTTATTGAGAGACGAGTGGCACGAAACAAAGCCCGTCTCTTGGTAATTTGGAATCTCGTTTAAAAATTTTCAATAAACTGACATACGATAGATCTTCAATAGAGGTGTCTATGATAATCAGGGCAAAAGAACGCCATCTGTCAGAGAGCTAAGCCGGCTTCCACAGATGGTTATCAACGGCTTAACAAATCTAACCAAATAATCAAAACCAAAAACAATACTTTACAACATCTTTGGACCTCAGAGTTTAAACGGAGTATGCACGATAAACTTACGGTACACAAATCAGGAAATTCTTATATTTGTAAATATAATAAATGCAAAGACACAAGACAAGAATCCCACTTTCATAAAGACTTTAAAAAAGGATGTCAAATATGTAAACACTACGATTATGGATTTATAAAAGGATATGGAAAGTATGTTCATGAAACGGTTAATCATAACAATTCAGAAAAGATAAACTGCAACAGTCAGAATCTCGTATACCAAATATTCTGCCAAAAATGTAGTATTAGTTACGTTGGGGAAACCCGACAAACACTTAAAGCTAGATTCTCACAACACCTTCACTCAGTACGACATAAAACACTTGATACTTTTCTGGTAAATCATTTCAATAATGTCCATACTTTAGAGGACATGAGAATAAAAGTCATACAAAAACTGCATGATAAGTGTCCAGATGCTACTAGGCTTCAAGCCGAAAACTTCTGGATTCACCAATTAGTAACAATATACCCCTTTGGGTTAAATGACAAAATTGATGGTTTTGAAGGATTCGCTAGTGATATTGCTACTAATATACCACGTAATCTCAAACATTACTTTTCAAATCCTATTCGCAAAATCGAAAGAAAGCATATTAGAAGAAAGGAGAAAAATATAACACAACCCGGAAACGTAAAAGTAAATAAAAGCACAAATTCTCTTACCGAACTTCATACACAATTTCAAAAATGTCAAAAGAAGAATGTAGAAAATCTACGGAAAACTTTGGATATGTCATTTCAGGATATTATGTCAAAATTAGCCATCAGTATCCTATCCAAAATAAGACATCGTCAAAAATACAATAATGTTACGGAAAAAACTTCCATATATTTAAGCATTGATTATTCAAATACGGCTATAGACAAACTTGGAGTCCGTAATATGGTACACGATAGTAAAATCGAAAGACTACTAAATCTAAAAAAGAATAATTTCAAGGTTATTTCTACGTATACTTTACCTAAGACTAGTTTCGTCAGATTTACCAACTACAACTCTATCCTTAGACAACTCAATACCGGTGAATTATGCAAAATTCTTGAAAGCAAATGTGACTGCCAATCTTCAGTATACAATAACCAAAATTTCCATCATATTTTGACTGGCAACACCAAAGTCATAAACTCTCCAAGTATTGAAGAAATTCTCAATAAAGGCACCAAGTATCGCGATAATTACAAAATATCTCTAAATCAATTTAGAGGTACCCTCTTCAACTATGCTTCAGACTTGGTCAATAAAATTTCACGAAAAACAAAAGATAAGGATATCCTTTTAGCCAAACACGAAGTCATATCACGTTTCCTCGAAATCGGTGAAATGAGATGGAGAAAAACATTCGGTTCTAATAATATAATCAATGGCAGCAAGAGTTGCCATCAAAAACTTTGCAATGAAACACTCGTTATAACAAATGTCGACAAAGCAGCAAACAACTTTGCCTTTATATGCAAAAAATTATATATCGAAACAATTTGCCACGAGGTAGGCATTACAACAGAAGCAAATACCATACGTTTTAAAGGCAATAATACCTATACCGCATCCAACAAAAGCAAAGAAGTTATTTTCAACGAGTATAAGGACTTCTATAATAGTATGAAAATTGAAACCGATGTTGAAAAACACAATATACCATTATTATTCGCCATACCAAAGTTTCACAAAAATCCTATAAAATTCAGGTTTATTGCAGGGGCGAAGAAAGCTATGTCAAAACCACTCAATATAGTCATTGTTAGGATTCTCGAATTCGTTAAAAATTATATAGTAAATTATTGCAACAAGACAAAAAGTAGAAGCGGAATCCAAATGTATTGGTCAGTAAACTCTAGTGGACTCGTCACTGGAGCTCTTAGAAAACACAATAAAAATATTAATGAACTATATTGCGGCGATTTTTCCAATCTATTCACGGCATTACCGCACATAGATGTCATAAATAATATAATGTATCTAGTAGATATGACATTTACAAACAATGGTAAAAATTATTTATTTTGCAATCAACACCGTTGCTTCTTCAGTGATAATTACGATAACAGTAATAACAAATATGAAACATACAGTAAAACCGATGTAGCATTAATGATATCATTCCTAGTCGGAAACAGTTACATCCAATTTGCAGGACAAAATTTCAAACAAACGAATGGAATTCCCCAGGGAGGGAATGCCTCACCTTTACTAGCGGATTTAACTTTGACGGCAATGGAATTTAGATATATGAATAAACTATCGGATGAACAACAAAACCTTAAAAGAGAATTATCTCTTTCATTCAGATATATTGATGATATCCTCAGTCTTAATAACAGTTTCAAAAACATAGCCACCGAAATATATGGATCAACACTTGAACTAAACAGGACAGACGAATTCACTAAAACAGCATTCCTTGACACATACATTGAATTAAAGGACAACAGAATTCTGTTCCAAACTTACGACAAAACACGTGATTTCAGCTTTCCAGTACTAAAATATCCAAAATTCGATAGTTGCATTCCAAGAAATATGTTCTGTAATATACTTATAACAGAAATAATAAGATTCAGCAAAACAAATAATACAACTGACGGGCTCGAGAAGAACCTGTCAATTTTATTTGATTTATTCAAGAAAAATAGCTGCCCTGAAAAATACATTTTGAATAATATTAACCGTATAATTTCCAACAAAAAGGATTTCCTTAATCTTCTCAATAGAGATACTATAGAATGTCTACAACGCTTCAGGGCAAAATTCTCTTAAACTTACAATTTTACAACAAAAATACCTGTTTAAAAATTCAAAAATTGTATCATTGGCATCTTTTCTTTAACGTTGTCTAATCCAATATAACATATTCACTCTCTCACATACATCTTCCTTCACACTTTTCTTCAAAATAAAATTGTCTCGGAGCGAATTCGAACAATCGCATTAGCTAAAATCATTTCAAAAACGATAGTTTGTTTTTAAGAGAATAACACATGTAGGATTTCATAAATATGGAAAATGTCTGGTCCAATCTAATTTATTCACCAATTATATTTAAACCATATTTGTAAGATTTATGTATATAACAGTTTTATGTATATATTCTCAATAATTATAAACACAGTTTAGTCAGTACACTTCTACACGTTCCTAAAGCTTCGCTAAAATGGACAATATGCTGGACACAGTAATGCAACAAGTCAACTCTACCAATGTCTCGGACCAAACCGGCAATAATGCTAATGGAGTACAGTCGAATGGATCGAATGTGGACAATATCTCGGAAGAGTCGCGTGCCAATAATGACAACACTGAAACTCCGATAGGTGCTAAGAAACCAATGCATAACAAAAGTAAACAGGTAAACATTTTATCTTTGATCGAATTCAGCATAGTTAGAAACCATGCTGAAAATGGTTTTCCATATTGTTTCCAAAATATTCCTACACTTTTTCTTAAAAAGTAAAAATAACTAATATTTAAAAACCATGTGGTAAATCTACTGATGATGACCCAACTACATGGAGTCGTATAGATTTGGGGTCGAAACGACACTCTACCATAAATCTTTATGTTATTTCTACTTTTATTTCAAAATAATTTACATAGGTAAACTAAAAAATTAAAAACAAAAATACTATTCGTATTATGAAAATGTGCATAATCGATTGTTTAAGAGAGAAAAGTTGCTTTGTAAATTAGATTGTTAAAATGGAATAGTGAGAGAGGAGGGATTAAAAATTTAAGTTATTCATAATTGAAACGTCATTGGCGCGAGCGAAAATTACTTTTTAAAGTTAATTTTTGTTACCTAGTTTTTAATAAGTATTAGAGGAAAGGATGATATACTGTTATGCTTGGGCTACGCACGTGGGGATTTGCCGGGGGATTCTGGAGGGGGAAGGGGATTTGCGGCTACGCACATGGGGAATCCCCCGGGGGATTCCCCATGTGCGTAGCCGCAAATCCCTTTTTTAAATAAAACTTTTTTAAATTTATTTAAAATATAACTGTAAATTATTTAAAAATCTGATCATTTTATTGCACGAATATAAATACACAGATAAAATTTTTTATTTCAAACTATGTGTGAAATTATTCAATTGGCAGCCCTTTTGTTGCATGTTTTCATTTCAGCTACAGCGCTGCATTGCGAACTGCCTAAAAATTTTAAACCGATAATATATTTGGGAGCTTGCACGCGAGAAGCATTGCTGAGCATTAATTTATAACCATTGAGAACTACGAGTTTTCTGAATAAAATCTAAAATGTGTAAGTTATGACGTTTGTTGGAATTACTTATATATTTATGAATTTTATTATATATTTTTGGAAATATAAAAAGCTTTCAAAGTTTATGAACTATCAATATATGACTGACCCAAGAAGACCATAATTAAATATTGTAAATTGGTTTTAGAGTTACGAATATTTGCAACAACTAAAACGTAATTACTAAATAAATTATTATACAGTCTTCCCTCTCTAATCGAGCGCGCGTGATACTTTTTTCCGTGCAAAAAATGTTTCGTGCAAAAAAGAAAATACCTATTTTGTGCCACTTTTCACTATGTTGGCCATAAATCTGATGTTACTCATTTTATGTCAACTTTTTCTCGGGTTCATAATGGCACATGGATTTCTTCAAGTTTACCTTTTTTGACAAAAAGTGAAAATTTTCATCAATTTTTATCAATTTTTCATCAAATTTGATGAAAATGCACGGTAAAATGGTAAATTAAAAATTATTGTGCCATTATAACCAAAAATTGACATAAATTTAAATAGATTTATGGCCAACATTTGCAAAAGTGGCTCAAAAAAGGGAATTTTTGACGAGGCTTGTATTACTAAAAAAATTATTTTTAAAAAAGTTTTCACCCCAATCGGGGGACCCGTTTTGGCCAAAATGTGCTCGATTAGAGAGGGTCGGATTAGAGAGGGAATTTCCATACAAAAAAATCCATGTCAGCCGAAATGTGCTCGATTAGAGAGGGTGAACCAAAAAATGGGAAAAATTGCGCAATGTTTTTTGTCGTAATATTGAATAATTTTTTATTAAACTATGTTTAATTAAATTAAGTTAATTTTTAAATAATTTTAAATTTTTAAAATTTAAAAAAAGAAAAAAATTTAAAAACCCAAATTTTTTTTTGGGGGTTTTGAAATTTTTTCCAAATTTTTAAAAAAATTTTTTTTTTTTGAAAATTTTTTTTTTCCAGTACAGGGTCAGAACACACAAACAATGTTCGCAAAATTTTGAGAAAAATTTGAAATTTAGGTAAAAATTTTACTTGAAAATTTGAATTTTTGGTGAGAAATTCAGAAATTTTCTCCGGCCGCCGCCATTGGCGGCGGGCGGGAAAAAAATTTTTGTAAAACAATAGGGGGGACCCTTTCGTCACTTTTCGGGCCTGACCCCCAAAATATGCTCGATTAGAGAGGGAATTTCCATACAAAAAAATCCGTTTCGGCCAAATGGCGCTCGATTAGAGAGGGTGGTCGGTTAGAGAGGGCCCGATTAGAGAGGGAAGACTGTAATACTACAAAGTTCACCGAAATAATGTTGTAATACTATAAGTTTCATAAGTATTCACTAGTTTTAACCATTTCCTGGAATAACAGTGTATAAATACAAATTTCTTACGGTACAGAAGTCATCCCTTGAAAAGCAATTCGATGAAGAACCGGGCTTCTCGGCAACACGTCGCACAATTCAAGCCACGCATGTGGAAATTTTTTATTCCTCGTTTTTAAAATGTTGAAAAGAGACGTGTTTGTTTTAATAATTTGATAGTCATCTTTTGGCATATTTTCACCGTAGATCACATTCAAGGTATCCAAAAATGGCTTGTATGCGAAGCCATTATCGTGCCAGGAGAGTATTCGCAAGTCCTAAAATACTTCTGTTAGCGATTTTCATCAAAAACCATCTCAAAAGAAAATAAACGAAGTGCAAACCTTGCAATTATGAAGAGCATCACATATTGTATTTAATGAGATTTTTGTGTTTGTATTGAGATACTGAAATAGTTCACGGGTATACAATTATGAACAAAATTTTATTTAACTATTACCATCAGACGGCCGTGGGACAACAGTCGTTTAAAAAATTCTTCAGATACATCATTGACTTGATCGTCTTCTCCATAATAAATATAGAGCTGAAATGAAAGAAGATGTGGCATATCGCTGAATTTATAGCGATTTATGTCAAGCACAGCTGGATAATGCGCTTCCAAGTGAAGGTCTAGATGCTCCAATTTTGAATGATACTTGTTGGATATAGTCGTTAAGACAGTCTGAAAAACTATTTGTTAAAATCTGTAGAAGCTACAGAAACACGCTCTGTGTGCTCTATTAAATTCATTACTTGTTAATTAAAGACTTTAACTGTAATAAAGGTAAATTCGTTTTTTTAATTTTTCTTGGACTATAGTGAGAAATCTTACCTCTGGATCCATGCATAAGATGTTTACACTTAACGCTTCTAAATGGACTAGATGGTCTAATGCATTGGAAAAGGGATCATTGTTAGAAACAGGACAGTGCAGATATTTCAAGCTAAAAACAAATAAATTAATTTCTAAACATATTGACTATTTTATATCGAACATCCTTCGGCTCTCTACATATTTACTGAATGACTATTACCAACCTCTAATTTGAAATCAACGAGTCGAAATGAGTCTAGAAGGTGTACAAAAATGTTACAAAGCCGGTATGCCTCAATTTTATATTTCATGATCGGTGAATTGTGTCGAGAAATAAGCCGTCAGTCTAAATGGGGAGAGCCGATCCTTCAACAATTTTTTATCTTTTCTGTGCTATTTCCAAACTTGACCAAAAACTAAAGGCTAAACAAAACTTGCTATAATATCCCAAATATTTATACATAATAGAACCGAATTCTTCACTTCAAAATGTTTCGGCCATCTCATTTTAATATTTGAAAATGTAAATGAGACAAACACAAAGACAATTATATTTAGTTATGCTTTTGTCATTTTCATTAATAATATCTTCAATGTTTACAGTTGCTTTCTTACATATACAGTCGAACCTCTTTATAACGGCGGTCTTGGGACCGGACAAAATCGCTGTTATATAGAGACTGCCATTTTTACGGCGTAACCCTCCCAAAAACGATTTTTATATACATTTGATTCATCTCAGACGATTATTTTGCTATTTTTTAATACTTTTAGCTAAATTTTTGCTAAAATCGCTAACAATTAGGAAAAATAGACTCCAGAATTTTCTCCGGCACCGACTTCGGCGGTGCCCAAAAAAGGGGACTCTATTGTTTTCATTTTTATATGCCAAATTTGTTTCAACATCGCCATTATATAGAAAGAATTTGTAATATGTGGTCGTTTTCAACCATTAATTTTCTAGATATAATGGTTTAAATTAATTAGATTTTAACGATATAGTAAATCACTAACTTTGAACATTTTGTCACATTACTAAAGAATGCACTCAAAAGATTGCGGGGCGACGGCGGTGTGATTGTCGAATAATGCACAGATTGTATTTCGTTACATTTTTGAGCCGCCGTCGACAGTAAATCACCCATCCAACGGCCGCTATGGAATTCGCTCACATAAATAATCTTTAGATATGCTGGTAAATCCACAAAATCCACTTTGGTTCTTTCAACGTGCTGCGTAAAGAGTATTCTAACATATTCCAATTTTCGGCATTTCTCCAATACTGTTTTGAAACCAGCGATGGTATTTTTGTCCTGAATACAATATTAACATGAACGCTTTAATTCTGATCTAGCTAATATTATAGCTTAAATTTATTATATGTCATTATAAGGCATACAGACAAATCAGAAGTGCTAAGCTATAGGACATGACATAATATAAATTTGTATTCTTACCAAACCATTAAACGCAATCGACTTCAAGTTTGGGAAAGAGTCAGCAATAGTTAGTAAGTGCAAATTCTTGAGTTGCACGTAGAATCCGACCCAGAGATGTTCAAGATGTGATAAGGATGAGCAGGCCTTCATTACACGTTTTGTGAATAACTTCGGGACTGACATATCGAGAAACTGATCATCATTGTGATCGCGGAAAAATTCAAGATTCAATTCAATAAGATTCGCTCCTGCACGTTGAAAGATTGACTGATACTAAATAAGCACACAAATTAAATTTGTTACGCTCATAAATAATTGTAAAGTTGTATTATAATGAATAATTGGTTCAAGAATGTTTGTCCATAATTTTTAGCAATTTATGCCTAAAGCCTTTTGCGTAGACATGCTGTGATTGCAGAAAATTTATATAACCAAGTACTCTGAGTTATATTCGCAAAATTTTTTATGGTAGTGTTAACTAAAAAACGCTTACCTCTTTTAATGACATGTGATAACAGGGTTTGCGCTCATAATTATTATGGAGGCATTTTTTCACATAATAACGGTCCAAAAAACGTTTGCCAACGCTTGTCGCCTAAATTATTGAATAATAAATATTATAAACGAAAATGAAGTACTTACAGTGAATTTTGCGTCGGAAGCTAATTCGTCGAAAGCCTTGTGGGAAAACACTCTGAATTTTTTCCAGCTTCTGTGCCTGGCCAGCTGCAGCCATCGTTTGCAAACAAGTTCTGCATTTAAGCGATCGATGAACAAAATACGCTCAAAAAGGTACACCTAAATGTCTACTTTTATTATTTATGTTTTTCAAATATGCGACAGGTGACAAAATATATTGCAAACTAACCAATATATCATCGTTTAATTGATTGATAGCACAAATTTCACTAGCCTCCTCATTTGGATCGTTACAAATTTTCTAAATCCATTTAGTATTAAGAAATACTAACAAACGACTGGTAATCACAAACCTTGGCTACAATTTCTGGCTGTTTAGATGCGGTACGCTTTGTCATTACAGAGAAGAGGAAAGTGTAGATTAATAGTTCAAAATATTAATTTTGATTATAAAATAAATAAAAGCGGTTCGTTCTGGGACAAAGTCCACATGTCACTAGAATAATAGTGCATTCGGCAGAATAATTGACAGTTATCAACAGAAGCAATAATCCGTTATATCCACTAACAGTTACTGGAAATATAAAAAATCGAAATTTTTTATCTGAGTTGAATGTGAAACCATTTTTTCGTTAGACGACATTTCCGAAAATGAAGGGAAGCCACAATCAAAATCAAGTGTGAGTCTGGTGCTACCTAGATGTTCAACTACCTGGTTGAATAACCTCTTTTTAGACGTACTGTATCTATTTGTATTAATAATTACAAACAGTAACTGCTGGATCGCGTGATCAGGTGTTGGCCTACAGACCTCAAATGATCACTGATCACTTACAAAACAGGGGTAAAATCTGGAGGTACAATATGCGAATTTCGAAATTTTTTTTCAGGGGTCTTTTCTCACCGAGTGGAGCAAGAAATCAATGGCCCAGGTGAAAAGTCCGTGCTCAGCCCTTCCAACTCTATAGTGGGGTATTTTCTTCAAACCAAAAATATAATCTTAGCGTTGTGGGACAGAGAAAAGTCTAGGCAATCAAACGGTATATAACACTCATAGCAATCTTGCGTTATGTGAGAAAATAAGTTAAAAAACGGCAAGGATTTTTCTCACAAACCAATACTACCAATTCCACCAAGTAAAAAATTACAGTATGCACTAATTAGGATCTTATCCTTATAGTAAGTTAAAGCTGTCCGGCGTCATCTGGGATGTGGCGTCATCTGGGATTTTTGGGGAAGTGCATTCTTAGGGGTGCATTATTTTAGACAGGTACCTAATTAGGGTAATTTTTTTGCGGGGAATTCGAAATTGAGCTCAAAATTTAGCTAAAATGTACAAAATTTAGACAAAATTTAGCTAAAATGTACCAAAATTTCTGTCTGTATGTCCAAAATTTTGGGAAAGTTTATTATTTGGGGTGCTTATTTTTGTCTGTATGTCCAAAATTTCTGTCTGACCTCCAAAATTTTGGGAAAGTTGATTTTATCCAGTGCTTATTTTTGTCTGTATGTCCAAAATTTCTGTCTGACCTCCAAAATTTTGGGAAAGTTGATTTTATCCAGTGCTTATTTTTGTCCGCGAGGTTCCCCTGACAAAACCCCGTTCGAGCGGCCGAAGGCCGCTAGGCTCCCCTGACAAAGCCACTGAGGGCATGCTTATTTACCCCGAACAACCCAACTCTGACCGCTGATGGCAGTGCGCGAAGCCCCGCGGATGCACGCTACCCGCTTCCTAGCGGGGGAGAGCCGCGAAGCGGCTCCTCCCCCGCTATTGTATTTTACTTTGCGTGATGGTAAGTGTTGTTGCTATAAGAATCAGCGATTCATATGAAAAACTCCACGGAATTATTCAAATTCGTGAGCCATATTAACATAAATTATTTTGGCTGAAGGTATGATATTGCACTGAGTATAAATAAAATCTCGCTGTTCGCTTGAATTCCTCCATAAATGTTATATAACTATCAGTCTCACTATAAATGAAACGCCGAAATGACATTCAGGGACTTCGTGCTCTAGCTATTGTTGGCGTACATTTATATCATTTATCAAGCGAAGACTTTCCAAGCGGATTACTTGGAGTCGATGTGTAAGTCCAACTTTGATAACCGAGATAAATCTTTTTTATTCATATTTTAATTTGAGCTTCTAAAATGTAAAAGTGCAAAAATCTTTGATTATACTTCTGCGTAACATAGTCAGTTTAAATATAATTCTTGTTCAAGGAAAATTATAATCGCCCAATTACAATTAAACTACTTACCTCGGTAATATTGGGTTAAGTCGCGGGCCCACACTCAAACTCGGAAAAATATGGAGATAGAAAAATATCATTTTAATTCAAAGTTCCATTTTTAATTACCATAAAAACGCTTTTAGAAAAAAATTTGAAATTTTTCGAAAAATTTACTTTTTGTCCGATTCGATCGAATAAGTCAACTTTTTAAAAACTCAAAAAGTTTTTCTATAAATAACGTTTGTGGCCTATTTCTTGCGCTTAATCCAAATCAGCCATTTGTTTTTCAACATCGCTCGAAAAAACGTCATTTTTGGCCATTTGTTTACAAAATAGCAAAAACGCCAAAATTTAGAAACTCGCGCCAAAAACTGATCACAAATTCGGAATCACCACAAAACCCGGGCTGCAAAACCTATCGATCATATGGCACATTTATTGATCAACCTATATATTTCACAGAACGATTTACGTGATTGCTTAAAAGCCTATACATTCAAAATTCGTTTTAGATTTTTTGTCATTTCTGGCTATTTGATCACATCCATTTTACACAAGAAACACCGAAATTCAGACACGTGGATCATTATAAAGGATTTTTATTTTCGTCGAATACGGCGAATTGTACCCTTAGCACTGATTGTCATTTTGATTAGCCTCACTGTCGGATTACTCGTAAACTCCCCAAGACGGCCTATTCAAGGAGAAAGAATAACTGGATGCTTAGAAATGTGCAAAGAAGCAATTTTCGCGTCGACTTTCACGGACAATTTAGTGTATTTACTTTTCGGAAGCGACTTCTACGACATTGTGAGTCAAGTTTTAAGCTGATGATTATTAGAAATAAGAAGCAATGATAAGAACAAAAATGGAAAATTCCACACATAATTAGCGGAATTCGATAATAACAACAAAATTTAGTATTATACACCAAAGCTTCTGATGAAAGTGATTCAAATTTGCGCCAATACGGCAAGAGCGCTAAACCTCTTCTGGAACATTCTAGAAGGGAGTATAATGGCTCAATAAAATGTCCAGAGCCTCAGCATTAATTTTAGTCATTACTAGAATTTAGAATGTTCCAATTATCGAAAGCGCGCAAATTTAAACGAATTGATTTTTCCCAGCAATAGGAAACTTTGCATGGCATGAAGTGTACATCCCTAAATCCCTATCCCTAATACTAAGCGGCAGCGTCCCTAAATACTAAGCGGCAGCGTGCGTCTGTCGGAACGCCCAAATGAGACTCGCACTTCGGCACCTTCCCGTGGATAGACCGGGGCGAGTGATAGCTCATTTGAAAGCCCTCAGGCTGCTGATCCCCCGAAAACTATCAGACCCAAAATTTGAATATTTGAATTCGCGCCAAAACCGAAAAACGTGTTTTTAAGGGTTTTGACCTGGGGAAGTGATGTTTTTTATGTTCCCAATCGATTTCTGAGGCGATTCTGGACAACTTTGCTTTTTACACTTTTTGATTTGGCGCATTTTTGAAAAAAAATCTACATTTTGGCCAAAAAATCGGGTTTTTTGATGTAATGTGTCTACCGGTCTGATTTTTGGTACCCGGGGGTTTTCGGGTACGCTGATCACGAATCTGATGTCAGATTCGAGATTTGTTCTCACGAGGTCGTGTTATTCTCACCAGGTCTCTCACCAGGTCAGAACTTTCCCGGGCGGGATGTTACTAACGGGCGGGATGTTGCTTGGTACAACTTCTACTCCCGCACAACCCAAGTCTGACCGCTGATGGCGGTGCGCGAAGCGCCGCTGTGCACACTCCCGCTTCCTAGCTGAGAGGGAGCCGCGAAGCGGCTCCATCTCAGCTAGTTGCATATATAAACAAATGACGCTTTGTTAATGATTCTCAGAATATTTTCCATGCAAACAATGACTTTTGCATAATTTCAGAACCGATGGCCACGTTTTTTACTCCATTACTGGTCATTGGCAGTGGAAATGCAGTTTTATCTCATATCACCGATTCTGTTGTTCCTATCTCGAAAATTGAGACGAAAATTTGTCGAGCTTACCATTACAATGGCAATAGCAATATTCTCTGCATATGCTTATTATAAGTCTGATTATTTCGTCAGTTATTGTTGGCTTCATTGTAGGTATGTGGAAATTATTGTCAAATATTTGTTTGATAGAAAATTCATTATTCTACTCTTCCCCAGACGGCAAACCTCCGTCTGTCTGTCTGTCCATTACGCTCGGAGTGTGTTGTCTTTCAAAAACTCCAGCGCTCTGGGGTTGCCAGATACACACAGTGTGTTATATATTTTTAGAGAGCTGACAAAATTTGCTACCCAGGAAAAATGCAAACGCGGGTGTTTTTGTGTCATTTTTGCCACTTTTTTTGCAAAAAGTGGCCTTTTTACCGAATTTACAAGAAAAACTTTTCAGAGAAGGCCGATATCGACTTAAACTAAAAATCTTGTGCACTCTGAGGTCATAGGTTATCGTCTGGTACCAAACTTGCTTGAGTTAGGGGCGGAATTCGGGGGTAATAAATTCGACAAAAATCATGACTCAGGTGAATTTTGCCCAAATATTTACATTTTTGCGCATAACTTTTATGGGTTGTTAGCTTTTGTCCTGATCTTTCTTTTGTTATGCAGGATATTTAATGGTGCATAGAATAGCCGAGAAGTGGAATTCGCGTCAAGTGGAATTCGCGTCCAAAAAGTGCCCAAAAATGGCCACTTTTCATGGAAACATGGGTTTTGGCTGGAATTTTCGATGAATGCTTCCAAAAACCCTATTTTTGCCAGAAATACACATACGCAAGTTATGCTCCGCGGCAAAGGCCGTGGGTGGAACCCCTAGCAAATTATGCTAATGCTCTGTATGGTACTATAGTGGTAAAGTTATTTTCCGAGATTTTCTTTTGAAAACTAGCAATTTTTAGGGGTCCCTTGTTTACAGAGTGATATATGATTTGTTTAAGGTTATGGGAATTTCTTGTTGGCACACTTGTTTACATGTTGCTAAGGTCTTTGAACAGTAATGAAACTACATTGGCTTACTTGACTAATCGCAAAAATATTGTATCTCAAGTATCCTTAACTTGGCATAGAGTCTTGCGTAATAAATTTGGGGGTATGTTTTTGTCCTTTATTATTCATTAATTTAATAAATTTTTTTTCAGCTTCGTTCGTGTCTAATATCTTAGCGGTATTTTTATTTATTTTATTATTAGAACCCCAACGCCTTTTTGGCATAAATTATCACTTCCCTATGACTTGGAGACAACTGTTAGCCGTTTCTGCTACTTCAGTAATTTTGGCTGTGAACAGCTCCCTCGAAGAACATGGAACACTTTTAATTTGTAATGAAAATTTGGTTTCTTTGGGTGATATCAGCTATGAATTCTATTTGGCCCATTATATGGTTATTTGTCATATGAGATGCTTCAACGAGTTTGGTGATATGGGACTTACAACCAAAAGTATGTATCTATAAGATTATCGTTACATTCTCTTTCCATCTTGCAAAGAATAAGCAGTTCTGGACTTTTACGATCCTTTTGGCAGAATTATAAAATTGTTCAAACATTATGATACCCATTTTAGGACTAGTTGTTAGTATTTCCTTCATTGTCAATAGCATCATGTGTTGCGATAACATTCACTAAGAATACAATCAATAATTTTATTTTCAGAATCAATTGTCGCAACATTAATATCGTTCGGTCTGGCAAAAGTGCTCCACAATTTTGTTGATCCTCAGTTCCAGCAATTACCGAATTGGGCAGCACTCTACATTGTTATATTGACACTCTACTTTATTTTGACGTGCTTGTTCGCATTGCTTATGACATTCGGATGTGGCTTGATAATATCGATGTGGGAAATATTTTGCAAAGACATATCTATCGAATAAAATCAATGGTTTCTGCGAGCTACAGTTTACTTTAGTAATTCTAGAGCTATGTTTGTATTTATATATCTCAAAATAATAATCATCATATCATCAGTGAGGATGATAACAATCATGGATATTCAAGATTATTTGTCTCTGTATGAAATTGTGGTTTTGTCGTTTCTGATCCTATTCTTTCTAAAAACTAACAGAATTATTTTATTGCCATTAGACTTTAACATATTCAATTCTTTAATGTTTAGCAGTATTTCAGAAAGGCATGAAATTCTTTCATTGTGTTCAGGGCGAAGAAAGCTTTCATGCATATTTCTAGCTTCAATCCCGTCTCTATTTATTTAGTTGTGTAAATCGACATTCTTGGAAAAATTGTAACTGACATTTTCCCTTGTCCCATTTAAATGTTTGTTTAATTTTTAGTGGGTTATAGGTTCCTCTTTCAATCCTTAATGTTCCACCGAGATCAAAATATTTTCAGCGTGTGACAGTGGTCAACAATATATTGCTTCCATATGATGTAATAATTTAGTTGTTCACAACAAACACATTTATTTAAATAAGTGCTCTTTTCAAAGTACTTCTTCTACATGGATGTCATATTAATATTGGAGCTAACCGGCCTTTGCTTTACTAATTATCGGCAAAAAATTCGTAATAGTAATCATTACGGGAGAAAATTCACTATATGCCGGATTTTAGCCTATATTCGAATTGTTTTCCTATTTAGTGCAGGTAATATCTATTGAATACATTTGATTTGACTAATCTTAGCGGGGCGTGAATATTGACGCGTGAGACTTTTGGATGTCTCAAATGTGATTCTTTTTTGTCTCAAATTTACAACAATGCCCGCCAAATTTAAACAATAATTATGGATTTAACCCCTATAAGGGTTATATCCTGTTTTCTTTCAAGAAAGGCAAGCCTTTGCTTAAACCTAAGCCTAAATTATGTCACATGCCAAATTTTGTGACAGAAAAGAGTCACATTTGTTACACAAATAAGCTTTTCGTATATTGACATGAAGACATATTTTCCATTTTCAAATGGGAGTAAGACTCAATTTTTGTGAGGATTTGGTGACGATGAATATGATTAAAATATTAGCATTGCGCTACTATTTTTACATTTGAAAAATAATTTAAACGATGTAACCCAAGACAAACGATGATAAAACTGAAGTTCAACCTCTATGAGAACAAATAAAATTATTTTGAAGATTACTCGAACCAGAGAACTCATAACAATTTTTAGCAATTGCATTCGCATCAAGAAGCCTTTATAGAATATTCTCTGTTCATAGCAGCTTTAATTTACAAGATATTGGATATGTCGTTTGGTTCGGAATCCAATGCCAAGCTATTGTATCGATGGTTAGTTTCGTAAAAAACAAAAATCCTCATAGTTGATTACTTTTATATTTTCGTCATACGATGGCAACGAAATGGATCAATGCAACGAATAATAAATCACATATTTTCTCCTTCGAACGAATGCATGCGCAAGGAAATGCAAAGGACAACGACGGCATGGCTCATTTTAACGGCACTTATTACATTAATGGTTACAATTTCAACTATAAGTGAAATTTTCGCACGTACGTTAAGAAATGGCACTAGTATCTTTGAGGTATGTTCATATAATATCCTAGAATATAATAGTTTACTTGTATATACTTAAAAATTATACTTAAAACACTCGTGAAAGTTACATGTTTCATAATTTCAGAATTTTTCTGAATGCATAGCTAGCATTTTCTATATGTTACAATTTTGTTAAGTTCAATTTCAGCCAACGATGGGCTTGCATTCGTTTGACTTTATGTACCGCTTTATTGGAGTATACGATATGACGGTTCATAATGTTGGTCTCTGCTTTTTTGTAGTGATCGTTCGGACTAGTACAGCAGAATTAGAACAATTTAACAAATATTTGAAACAGGTATTTACGTTTAACACAAGAAGGCAAAGGGTACGGGACACTAACGCACCCGGGGGGTACAGGGGTACGTACCAGGGCTGCAACCGGTCGGACAAAAAGCCGGGCCGGATACCGGATAGTGTGAAAAAGCCGGGCCGGATACCGGATAGTGCAAAAACACCGGATACCGATTAACCGGATACCGGATATTTACTTTTTTCAATTTTTGGCGCCAAATTTGAAAATTTTTTCCAATTTTGGCGCTAATTTGCAAAAAGTTTACCTAAATGGGTGCTTTTTGTTTCCTTTTTATTATAAATGTGCAAGTTTAGGATAAACATTGTAAAAACTCAAATATTTGAACAACTTTTAGCTACTTTTTGGCTATTTTATTGCAATATATGAGCAATTTCTCAATTGATGACTCTTTTTAGCACTATTGTATACCAATTTTACGTTTTTTGAGTTTGTGCTGCTCGGTGCTTTTTGAATTTGAGGCACTTTTCTCTGGAAATGCGTCATAAATTTCCGCCATTTTTTATCATTTTTAGATTATTTCGTAACAATTGAGCATTTTTCCACTTTTAGGTCTTTATTTAACGACTTTATTCAAATAACGAACTACAACATTTCAGTAATCAAAGTTATACAGAGCTAGGTTATGAAGATTAAAAAGCAGAATTTTTAAATTGGCTTAAATTAAAACTTTACCATTGACGGTAAAAAATAATAAAATAGATTGCTTGTAAGGTGAATTGCGCGAAATTTTTGAAAAGCTTCGAATAATGATCAAAATTTTTAATGTCAATTTTTGGAAAACAGAAACAAAAAAATTTCGCCTGCGGCGCTATTTTTTACTATTTGGCCTTCAATTAAATAAACGGAAATGAAAATAGCGCCGCAGGCAAAATTTTTGAAAATTAGGAAGAATAGAGTCAATTTTCATTGAAAAATGCGTTACCAAGTTGCTGCTACCAATGTGCAAAAAATACGTGAAAATAGCGCCGCAGGTGAAAATTTTCAATAAATATTCAAAAATTTGAATCTTAAAATTTATTTCATTGATAAATTTTAGTCAATTTTTAAAGAGGAAACCAATTTTTTCAAAAAATTTGCGCTTTTTTGCCGTGAATTTTTCTATATTTCTGGCAAAATACACTAATATAGGCACAATTCATACACAATTTTCCTAGATATATGGGAAAAATTCACGGCAAAAAAGCGCCGCAGGCGAAATTTTTTGAAAAAATTGGCTTTCTCTTTAAAATTGACTAATATTTATCAATGAAATACATTTTAAGATTGAAATTTTTGAATATTTATTGAAATGTTCACCAACTTTGAGCTCAAAATTTTGAAAAAACTATGAGACAAACTACAAAGCTAAGCAGAAAACAGCGCCGCAGACGAAAATTTGTTGAAATATTAAGCTTGTTTGGCAAAAATTGATTTTGAAAATTTCGTAAAGCTTTCGAAAGAATATCTGGAAGTTAAATTCTAAAAAGCTAAAACTATTACTGAAAAAGATAGAAAAGAAATGAAGTCACTAAATCATCAATCGCAAAAATGGACAATCTGGCGAGAGTTTTAATGAAATATTTTTAGTTTAATTTGGTAAAATAGTGAAATAGAATGGAAAAGTTAGAAAAAAAATAGCGCTGTATGCCAAAAATTAACATTGAAAATTTTGAATATTCTACGGAATTTTCAAAAATTTTCGCCTGCGGCGCTGACTGCATTCGGGGTGCTTAATTTTTTGGCCTGAAACCGGCGCACCCCCAAAAAACCGGTAACCGGATACCGGTTGGCCAAAAACGCTAACCGGATACCGGTTGCAGCCCTGGTACGTACCCCCACCCCCCAAATGGGAAAAAAAAACATTTTTCTATGTAAATTTTGCAAAATTACCCATAATTTTAACAAAAGTGCCCCCCCCCCTCAAACCCGAAAATTACACACAACCCAAAAGCCGTACTCCCCCGCCCCAATTAGCCATTTCCACTAAAACGTACCCCCCCCGCAAAAAAAATCCTGGGTGCGCCACTGGTACGGGACGTTTCATCAGCTGACCGTTTCATTACCCATAGGGAAAATCACATATTTGGACATCTCGCGCAGGGTATCAAGGAATAAGTTGCTTAGAATCGAAAGCCAAGCAACTTTGCTCTTGGTCCCCTGCGTGAGATGCAAAATAGGAAACTGTCAGTTACTGGCCAGCTGCGTGAGTCCACCTGGCCCCTACAGCCCCATATAGGGGTTCAGATTGAGCCTAATGCCAAATCTTGGCTTAACGCTTAAGCATAAGCCTAAAGTATGCCCTTATAAGGCTTGTTCAGCTACCTAGGTACGCAAAAACCTAGGTACGTGAGTATGGGTCATAAAACGTACAAACGAATTAACATAAATAATCAAATTCAGACATATTGTATAGCCGTCATACAATAAATAAAAGATAAAAAAAATAACCAAAATGCCGTTAAACGCATCATTTGGGAGAAAATTCACTCATTTTCTATGGGAGATGAAACGTCCACGTCCCGAAGGGTGATGATAAGTTTTAATTTTGAGTTTTGTCACTCAAGTTTAAAACAGAAATAAAAATGATTTCATTTTAAACTATCTGACCAGTAAAATCAGTGCGATATTTGTTTTTGTTGATAGAAAATCACAGTTATGTGGTAAATTTAATTGTGCTGATTAATAAATTGCCATGGCAATATCTATATTTACAAGAGTTTACAGTATGCATGTATGACATTAAAATCTAACTTATTTAAAATAATTTTTGGTGTCTGTATACTTTGTACAACGTTTTGTTAGAATGTGTTTGTTTTGCAAAATACAGTTTCTGCAGGTTTCTACCTAAACGTTTTATTCGATTTTAGACAATATGTTTTCGTTCACCAAATGCGTCAATTTCTGACAAAAGTAGTGACATTGAAATGCTTTCTAATAAATTGCTCAATGCATTTGTGGAACATAAAAACTTTGGCAAAAAGATACGTGAATTGGACGATGTTTTCCAGGTTAACAGCTTAATTCTTACTGAATAATATTTTCATATATCAACCTTCAAAGAAAGCCAAATCAGTTTTTAAGGTGTATACACTGATCATGGTAGCAAGCGGAACTCCGATAACTATCTTCACGCTACTATCGCTAATCAGAATTGTGAATACATGGACATTGTTATATTTGTGCTGTTGCGTGGTGCACTTAGTGGGGTTGACTCTTATTCCGGCACAATTGTACGCTGAGGTAACGTATTCGGGAAAGTTAAATGTAAAAAATGACTAAATTCGGGGTAGTGGGTGAATCATTAATGAAAATCAGTAATATTCTTTGCACCGGTTTTTGTGAATAAAACCAATATTCAAAGCGCCACTATTATAGTTTCCCTTAATCACTTTTTGCTCATTTTGTAATTCAGTACAATTCTTTCCATACTTATATCGTATGCTCAACCTCATTATTGGCAAAGCATTCCAATCAGAGGTTATGCAGTATCGCACTTTTGTTCACGGAAGATTCATCACAAATGAAAGTTGGCATTTCTCTCGGTGGAATAACTATTGTCACAAAACCATTTATCTTTCAGGTAGATATTACAAATAATGTAAATATGAACGCAGTAAACCAGCGGATTCATTCTTACTCATACCTTTTCGCAGAATCTAGGATATTATTTTCAAACCACACAAAAGTGATTTTATTTGTCATTACAAATTTTCATTGGTTGTTGTTATAAAACAATTAGAAATATCTTAAACTTGTTGCGGTAATACTTTGTTTTTGGCTTTCTTATATCAAAAATGAGGACATATAACTCACATTTTAAATGTTTTATCATAATACATTTGCCTAAAATATATATTTCCAGTGCGTGTCCATACTTGTGCCTTATCTCATTCTCTGTTTTCAATACAATCTTGGCAAGGAATGAATTTATTTGAATCTCAGAGTTTCGTACTATTTGTCATTAGTTAGTTGTTCGGAAGAATAAAATCATAAATTTATCACATCTCATCCACGTTGCATACATGTTGTATGTTTGTCTAAAATAGAAACAAACATTTATCAAATTCAAACATCCATTCAACGCATTTTAATTCAACGAATGCTTCTACTTGACAAATATTATGTTCAGGAACGATATATATTTAAATTGTTGAGGTAAAATAAAACCAATTATTTTGGGTATTCGGCACAGTTGGGTCTCCAGTTTGAAACAATTTGGTATCATATCGTTAGGAGTGCAGTTTTAGCCAAGTTGCGAAAGTGATTATCAAAACGATATATTAATTAACTAATGATTGATATTTTTATTGTTTTTTGTTTGTAAATATATATGTTTCCGCTACGAGCTAGATTAAAGATTACAGTAAGATGTTCGATAGTAGCCGAAAACTACTTGAAAATGTATCTAATTGTTCGACAGAAGTGATGGTTCTAGAAAATATTTATTTTTCAAACGGTATTTGCCAACAAGACTATACTATAATTTGTCTTCCATCAAATACTCCTGGACCTCTTGGTATGAGGGTAAAGGTAGAGTATATGTTTTACGTTTATAAAGTAATCCTGCTTGGTTTGGGTTTAAGTTTATATATCCAGGTCTTATCCATACATTGTGTGGAGTTCTATGTTAAGTAGTATGTTCAAGTTTGAGCTGAGTTATGAATAAAAGCATGAAAAAACTAAAGTGACACCGTCTTGTGAATGAAGCGTTCGTCATCATTTGTGTCAGTGTAATTTACGAAAAACACCCATTTGCCCTTCTCACAATCAGATAAATGATTATCCTCCACATCAGCCTGTACAAGTTGGGAATAGAAATATCTTCTAGAACCCCGCATAAAACGCTTTTGTAGGTTTAGTATATTTTACAGAGAATATTAGCAGCGAAACCTACATTTAACTATATTATTTTGCAAGTGTTTGTTTGTTTGTGACGTTTGGATCTCGGAGTGGTGTCGATAGTTTTTGATGAGTAATGGCTCATTAGTTAGGGTTTTGAAAGTTGTGTGGGCGAAAAATATTTTTTTCAAAATTTGAATATTTGAATTCGCGCCAAAAGTGAAAAACGTGTTTTTAAGGGTTTTTATGTATGAATGTATGTTGTTTTTTGTTTTATATCGTAAATTTAGGTTATTTAGAGTATTTTTGCTTTTTAAATTTTTAGATTTCGTCTTTTGTAAAAATTTTTATGGATTTTTGGTCATTTTTGGGCCAAAAAATGGGTTTTTCGGTTCTGACGATAAAAGTTGCTGAAAATTTGCATACAGGGGTTTTCGGATATGCTGAATCCGAATTTGAAATCAGATTTGGAATTTGAAAATTTGAATTCGCGCCAAAAGTGAAAATCGTGTTTTTAAGGGTTTTATGACTGAATGTTGCTTATTTTTTGTTTTAAATCGTAAATATAGATTGTTTAGAGTATTTTTGCTTTTTAAATTTTTGGATTTCTATTTTTGTAAAAATTTTTATGGATTTTTGATCATTTTTTGGCCAAAAAATAGGTTTTTCGATTCTGACGATAAAAATTGGTGAAAATTTGCATACATGGGTTTTCGAATATGCTGAATCCGAATTTGAAATCAGAATTGGAATTTGAAAATTCGAATTCGCGCCAAAAGTGAAAATCGGCTTTTTAAGTGTTTTATGACTGTATGATGCTTATTTTTTGTTCCATATGGTGAAACATTTTGAATGATGAAGCATGATGAACAATGATGAAACATTTTCGCTTTTTATCGAACAGCGACGAAACTTTCTATCCATCAGTGATAAAACTTTTCCGTTTTATCCATCAATGACGAAATTTTTTTGGCTTTTATCCATCAATGATGAAACATTTTCGCTTTTTATCGAACAGTGACGAAACTTTCTATCCGTCAGTGATAAAACTTTTTCCGTTTTATCCATCAATGACGAAATTTTTTCGCTTTTAGCCATCAATAATGAAACTTTCTCGCTGTTTATCGATCAATGATGAAACTTTCTCGCTTATTATCCATCAGTGATATACCTTTTTGCTTTTATCCATCAATGATGAAACATTTTCGCTTTTTATCGAACAGTGACGAAACTTTCTATCCATCAGTGATAAAACTTTTTCCGTTTTATCCATCAATGACAAAATTTTTTCGCTTTTATCCATCAATGATGAAACTTTTTCGCTTTTTATCGAACAGTGACGAAACTTTCTATCCATCAGTGATAAAACTTTTTCCGTTTTATCCATCAATGACAAAATTTTTTCGCTTTTATCCATCAATGATGAAACTTTTTCGCTTTTTATCGATCAATGATGAAATATTTTCGCTTTTATTGGTCAATGATGAAACATTTTCGCTTTTATCGAACAGTGACGAAACTTTCTCGCTGTTTATCGATCAATGATGAAACTTTCTCGCTTATTATCCATCAGTGCTAAACCTTTTTGCTTTTTATCCATCAATGATGAAACTTTTTCGCTTTTATCCATCAATGATGAAACATTTTCGCTATTTATCGATCAATGGTGAAACCCGTTACAGTTTATCGAACCTAGAATCAAACATGTCCACATATCGAACCTACAATCGACCTACAATCAACCCAGGTAGAAATCGGTTTCTCTGTTAGGTATCGACATCAAAAGTAACAGTAGGAATCCGCAAGTCAAATCCACAATCCAACCAGGTAGAAATTGAAAGTTTTCTGTTAGGTATCGACAGCAAAAGTAGCAGCAGGATCCGCAAGTCAAATCAACAATCACACCAGATAGAAATTGAAAGTTTTCTGTTAGGTATCGACAGCAAAAGTAGCAGCAGGATCCGCAAGTCAAATCAACAATCACACCAGATAGAAATCGGGTTCTCTGTTAGGTATCGACATCAAAAGTAACAGTAGGAATCCGCAAGTCAAATCCACAATCCAACCAGGTAGAAATCGGTTTCTCTGTTAGGTATCGACATCAAAAGTAACAGTAGGAATCCGCAAGTCAGACCTACAATCAAACCAGTTAGAAATCGGTTTCTCTGTTAGGTATCGACATCAAAAGTAACAGTAGGAATCCGCAAGTCAGACCTACAATCAACCCAGGTAGAAATCGGTTTCTCTGTTAGGTATCGACATCAAAAGTAACAGTAGGAATCCGCAAGTCAGACCTACAATCAAACCAGTTAGAAATCGGTTTCTCTGTTAGGTATCGACAGCAAAAGTAACATTATTAATCCGCAAGTCAAACCCACAATCAAACCAGTTAGAAATCGGTTTCTCTGTTAGGTATCGACATCAAAAGTAACAGTAGGAATCCGCAAGTCAGACCTACAATCAAACCAGGTAGAAATCGGTTTCTCTGTTAGGTATCGACAGCAAAAGTAACAGTAGGAATCCGCAAGTCAAACCCACAATCAAACCAGTTAGAAATCGGTTTCTCTGTTAGGTATCGACATCAAAAGTAACAGTAGGAATCCGCAAGTCAGACCTACAATCAACCCGGGTAGAAATCGGTTTCTCTGTTAGGTATCGACATCAAAAGTAACAGTAGGAATCCGCAAGTCAAACCCACAATCAAACCAGTTAGAAATCGGTTTCTCTGTTAGGTATCGACATCAAAAGTAACAGTAGGAATCCGCAAGTCAGATCTACAATCAACCCGGGTAGAAATCGGTTTCTCTGTTAGGTATCGACATCAAAAGTAACAGTAGGAATCCGCAAGTCAGACCTACAATCAACCCGGGTAGAAATCGGTTTCTCTGTTAGGTATCGACATCAAAAGTAACAGTAGGAATCCGCAAGTCAGACCTACAATCAACCCGGGTAGAAATCGGTTTCTCTGTTAGGTATCGACATCAAAAGTAACAGTAGGAATCCGCAAGTCAGACCTACAATCAACCCGGGTAGAAATCGGTTTCTCTGTTAGGTATCGACATCAAAAGTAACAGTAGGAATCCGCAAGTCAAATCAACAACCAATCCAGGTAGAAATCGGTTTCTCTGTTAGGTATCGACAGCAAAAGTAGCAGTATTAAACCCAGAGTCATATTATTACAATCAAACCAGATAGAAATCTAAATTTTTCTGTTAGCTCCCGAACAACCCTTATAAGTCCCCAAAGAAAGATTTAGGCTTGGGGCCGCGAACAATATGGGGCCTACGGGACTTAATCTTAGGCTTAAGCTCCCGAACAACCCTTATAAGGCCCCAAACTACTTTAAAAGAATTTGGCGGAAATAGTTGGCGAAAATCTTTTTTATTAGGGTTTTGCGCTTTTTAACGATCAGTGACGAAACTTTCCCGCTGTTTATGATAAACATTTTCGGTTTTTATCGATCACCCGGGTAGAAATCGAAAATTTTCTGTTAGGTATCGAGAGCAAAAGTTAACGGTAGGAATCCGGAGGCCAAACCTACAATCGATCCAGATTGAAATCGAAAGTTTTTGTTAGGTATCGATAGCAAATAGTAGCTGTATTAATCCCAAAATCTAATTAGCAGTGAAACCGGGTAGAAATCCAAAGTTTTCTGTTAGGAATCCTATGAGTCAGCCCAACAGCGTCTAACCTCAGTTACTTTGCTCTTTTTTATTTTGTTGTTTGTTTGTTTTGTAGATAAATTACTAAAAATTTGAATTTTTTATTCCACTGCAAATATAAAATGAGATAATGATCTCTCAATAATTCCTTTCCAAAATCATAGGGCGCGCGGGCTTTGCCCGCGCGCATTCGAAAATCTAGTGTCCATTTATTTTCCTTATAATTGTTATCTATTTTAATGCTCTGAATTTAGTTCACGTTAGCAAAATATTTTTCTATACAATAAAGTTTATATTGATTATGTTTTAGACTTTGCTCGAGATGCGTGAAGAAACTCTTGACCATAGTATGGTTCCTGTTCATACATCGACTCCTATTTTGGACGAACTTACTCATACGGTATGTTTAAACCCTTTATGCCTTTCAAAGAAATCGGTCATAAAGTTACAAATCTAAATTAGGAGTTACGACGGCTACGCTTCACTTTAAGGCCCGTGCCGAAAATGCCCGAAACCGGTGTCAATCGCCTCCATTTGATGAGAGAAGTCCGAAAAACACAAAATTAGGGTGGAGAAATGCAACTAGAGCTTTTTATGCCCTGGGGCAATTCTCGAAATCCATGATACCCCCTATGGTTCCAAAAAAATCCAAAAAATTTTTTTTCGCAATTTTCCTTGAAAACGTCTAATTAGGGGTTTTCGACCATGCTGATCACGAATCCGAAGGAATTTTCAAGATTGGATCACACCATTCCGAGATATGGCTGATATTCACGTGCCATCAGGCCTTAAATCGACTCCTAACGCCTTAGGCGAACAACCCAACCCCTTAGGCGGGCAACCCAACCCAAGGGACTTAGGATTAGGCCCCCCGTTAGGCAAACAGGCCCTTAGGCTGCTGTTTAGGCTTATATCCAAGCCTTAGCTGCTGTGCAGGCTTAGGCTTGGATATATGCCCTGAGGCCATATCTCGGAATGGTGTGATCCAATCTTGAAAATTCCTTCGGATTCGTGATCAGCATGGTCGAAAACCCCTAATTAGACGTTTTCAAGGAAAATTGCGAAAAAAAATTTTTTGGATTTTTTTGGAACCATAGGTATCATGGATTTCGAGAATTGCCCCAGGGCATAAAAAGCTCTAGTTGCATTTCTCCACCCTAATTTTGTGTTTTTCGGACTTCTCTCATCAAATGGAGGCGATTGACACCGGTTTCGGGCATTTTCGGCACGGGCCTTAAAGTGAAGTGACCCCGTTACGACTTCCAAATTAACGTAAACCATCCCACATAAAAGGAGAACTAGGGCAAAATCTAGCTGAACTTTCTAATAGTTTTATCCAAACTTGCCAAATTTTTGGACTTTGCAATTCAGTTCAAAATTAATTAATTAACGGACAAATATTACAATGGCACCGAATACGATACATTCATTTTCGTAACTGAATTCATTTACATCATTTCATTAAGTATTCGTAACCTTTGGCTATGCATTTAATTTGTGTTATATTGTAATACTTAGTCGTATAGCCGAGTTCCAATAAGCTAACACTTTTTCTTTCGTTTGTCTTGGGGTGTTCGCTTATCGAACGTCCATTATATTTTCATTGCTTTATTTTACATCAATCTGCACACTGCTTTGTGAAACCTGCACGTCTGAAATAAAACCCACTGTGCATTCGTCTACTTTAGAGGTAACAAGGGTAAATGGACGCCACGGCGCCCAAGTCTCCCCTTAATTTTCGAAAATAATTTTTAAAATTTTTTTCGTACCTCGGGGGTACCCAGGAATTTTTTTGACCCGGATTCGGACTCAGCACTGTCAAAAGCCCCCGGGTGCAAAGAATTAGCATGAAAAATGCTCTGAATTCAAAAACGCATTCCAGTAGGTTAGTGAAAAGAGAAATAGCGTGCAAAACTTTGACGATTCATAACTCGAGATTGGCTGATCGCGCCCCGAAAATTTTTATCAGTCCTTGCTTCTCATCCCAGGAGGAGCATTTTGAGCTATCACACGCCCCTGAAGCTGTCCGGCAAAGTGGCTAACTGGAGGGCACTAACATACAGTGGGCACTTGCGAATTAGGGTGATTTGGAAAAGCACAATCACACCCTTTCTCATTGCATGCCTTCAAAGGCTGTATAGGCTAAAGATATTCGTCCATTGTGAAATAGCAAAGCGAGTGACTGTTTGGTAAATGAAATAGACGAATGAGCAATGGTGTTTTTTCAGACTTGCATTATACAAAGCAGTGGGCAGATTAATGTAAAATAAAGCAATGGAATATAATGGACGTACCATAAGCGAACACCCCAAGAGAAACGAAAGAAAAAGTTTTCGCTTATTGGAACTTGACCAGTGTCGCAACTTTTTCAAAAGTCGACTCCGACTCCGGGCATTTTGTCGGAGGTCGACTCCGACTCCGGAGTCGACTCCGACAGCCCCGGAGTCGACTCCGGGGAAATTGAAAATTGACCAAATTTTCCAATTTTTGCTCATTTTTTGTGTTTTTTGCTATTTTACCATTTTTATACACTTTTTCATCAATATTACACTATTTTACCTAAATTTTTACATAAAAATTTTCCAAACTTTTAAAAAATCGGTTTTTTTCAAAACCATGTACTCCCCCCTATGGTCAGAAAATGACAAAAAGCAAATTTTTTCGGATTTTCAGCAAAACGTGTTTTTAAGGGTTTTTTGATGCGTTGGTCATGAATCTGCAATTTTTTTAACGGAACGCGTCAAAAATGGTCAACTTTGAAGGTTTTTCCCAAATTTTTGAAAATTTTCTTTAATTTTGCTCCAAATTTTCAAAAATTCTTCAAATTTTTTCAAAAAAATTTGCCTGGGGCGCTTTTTCATCGCAAGTTTGTGTGTATAAATTGTGCCTGTATTAGTATATTTTTCCAGAAATATAGAAAAATTCACTACAAAAAAGCGCCGCAGGCAAAATTTTTAGAAAAAATTGGCTTTCCCTTAAAAAATTGACTATAATTTATCATTGAAATAAATTTAAAGATTGAAATTTTTGAATATTTATTGAAAAGCTCACAAATTTTCATCTCAAAATTGCCAAAAGTTAGTGTTTCATACCTGTTTTCCTGGAAAAACGACAAAATATTTCCAAAATGATAATTTTTCTCTTAAGGAAAAATATTTGGTATCCAAAAATTCGGGGACGAATTTTTGAAAATTTGGAGCAAAATTACAGAAAATTTGGAAAAATTTGGAAAAAACCTTCAAAATTTTCTCCGGCGCCGCCAATGGCGGCGCCGGAGAATAAATTCATGTGGTACCCCCTATGCTTTTTTTGCTCCCGACCCTCCAGAGGCCGGAGACGACTCCGGAGTCGACTCCGGCTAGATTTTGGGAGTGACTCCGACTCCGGAGTCGGAGTCGTTGCGACACTGAACTTGACTGTATTTCAATGCCGACGTATTTATATATGCATTATTTCATCTTTTAATATATTAATTTCAGCTGGATACCGTAAATATTGACGACACGCAGACATCAGATCAAGTTACTAAGAACTCCTCAGTTAGTAAGGAGCAATGGCATACTCCAAAGGTTTGATATTAGTTTGTTTAGATTAACTGTCAGTGTGTATAGCAGAACTTTCGGAACATGTAAGCCCGAAGTGTAGGATTAATTTGTAGGATCTGTTGTAACAGGCTCCGGGGCTAGAACCAAACGTTTCTGGGCTTGAGCTGTGGCTGAACCGAAATATTCCAATGTTATAGCACTACATGTACACATAAAATAAGCCAATTATCTATTGTAATGAATAAAATGTATGAATAGGTATTAACTAGAGCTTTGAAGTGCTTACATTATTATTATCGTAATATTTGCGAAAAAATCATGGTAAAGTAAATAAATTCAATATTTTATAGCCTCATGCTACCAATATCACACGCCTTCACGAAGAACAATCTTCGAGTGGTTGCGACAAGAACACGAAACAAGTCCGCGGGATTCTTGGGTTTCCTGCATTTCAGGTATGCAACCAATGTTCTGTTTGTTACACATGTTCAATTGCATTTAGCGCGGAGCCAATATGACACGATTCTTCGAGGAACAATCGTCTAAAGATTTATCGCTGAACCATGCCACTGAAACTCGTCATATCGTCGATGAACGCAAAAAACCGCGCCAGAATCATCGATCTTTGAGCGCTACTGCACGCAATTCTGCTAAGGCATGTAAGGAAAACCTTGAGCCAAATATGAATCAGATGTCAGAGCCATTAACTCAGGTAATAATTTCGACCATATTTTAAACATAATTCTGTTATAAAGTAGTCTAAGATTGATTTAAAAAATTGTAAGATGAGCATTATCTTGCGTAAAAATATTGCATGATTATAAAAGATACCTCATTTGGCATTGACAAAAACAGTGGCATGTGGTTCTGTCATAATATATTTCTGATTTTGTGTGAAAAAGGAACATATCGTCTCAAAGCTCGATCTACTGAAATTTAATATGAATATTTCTAAGCTCGCCCTATAGCACATTTACATTTCAAACCGTCAAAATATTCCTAAATTTCATTGAACAATCTTTTCACCCAATATGAGTTTTCGATTTTTTGTCTTTATTATATAAACTTGGTATCACCGAAAATTAAACTTAAGAAAGCTATTATTAAAATGCGAAAAATATGTAATGTCACGAATATTAGCATTTAAAACGTAAAATTTAGACTTCCTCATCAAATCGGCTTTCTTCTCTGGAACGTAATCTTGACAAGCAATTTATGGATTTGGTCAATGACGAATTTCATAATATGGACAACGAGAAGAAACGAGCTTTCAAAAAACATATTTCTGACTTTTTGTGGAATTAAATGTTCGAATTTTTGTATTTTTTGATGTTGCATAAACGTTTGACAATAAATATTTTGTGGGATGATAATCTGATCTTTTTCACGATCTAAGCAATTGCGCTGTTAAGTTTATTCGAAAATAAACTTAAGTAAGCGAAGCCATAGGCGAGAACAT
The DNA here is from genome assembly GCA_022814885.1 of Ditylenchus destructor. Classification (NCBI taxonomy): domain Eukaryota; kingdom Metazoa; phylum Nematoda; class Chromadorea; order Rhabditida; family Anguinidae; genus Ditylenchus; species Ditylenchus destructor. The sequence goes on along the minus strand of JAKKPZ010000002.1, from coordinate 5,037,410 downwards.
ACTAACTTAAAACTAAGAAAAGTAGGAATAAAATAGTTTAAGTACCATGTTGTCATTCTACTGATGATGAACATGGAAATGGTCTAGAATGAGGGTCGAAACCAAAAATTATCATATTTTATAAAACTTTATTCTTACTTTTAATTTATAATAAAAAATTTTTCAATATAATTATTAAAAATTTTAATACAAATTACTAATAGGCGAATCCCTTAGGTGTTCCTTGCTCTATCATCTAGGATATCATTTTTCTCGCTTGATCTGATAATAAGCATTATAACGGTTTATTTCTTTAAGATGAGATCTTTAATATGTAGAATGTAACACATGTAATGTCCATCTAACGAAGCAGATTGCTTGTAGCTTTTAAGAAAATTATTTCTTCTTTATATGTAGCCCGCAAACGTTATTTTAAACATTTACATGTCATTCTATGAAGAATACGTGGAATTCTTAGCATCGCCAAATGATGATGTGCAGAAAATATCTGAAAGGAAGATTATTTATGATATCTTTTTCACTATCTAAGAAATTGCGCTGTTAAGTTTATTCGAAAATAAACTTAAGTAAGCGAAGCTAGAGGCGAGAAGATAGGCGAATCCATTAGGTGTTCCTTGCTCTATCATCTAGGATATCATTTTTCTCGCTTGATCTGATAATAAGCATTATAACGATTTATCTCGTTGATCACAACCTTTGTTTTTAGAACTTTTTGACCTATTTTCAGTTCTCGCATCTCATTTTCTCGTATATAACTGATGTATCATTTCAACGTCCCCGGTTCGCTCTCATTGCAATTCGTTTAAATTTTCTATACTTGGATCGCAAGATGCATTTTAAGTTGCTCAGTTTATTAGCTCTTTTTCGCTTAGCTACAGCTGCCGACCAAATAGAATTTTATGTTGTATGTAACAATGAAATTCTGGAGAAGCCATATTCCCCAAATTTTGGGGTTTTGTTGGGCGGGGGTTTTTAAACCCCCAATTTTGAAGATTAAAGTTTTAAAAAACCCAACGAAGGTTTTTAAGGTTCCAAAAAGAAATTTTTAATTAATTGACAAACCGATTCGAAAAAATTTAAATAAAACCCTGTTGAATTTAAGGTTAAAATTTTTTGAAATTTTATTTAAGTTAAAGAGAAGTTCAGTTTTTAAGTTAAAAACCAAAACCCAAAAGATTCGGGTTTAAGGGTTAAAAATTATTTAAAAAATTTTTTTTAAGGGTTCAAACCCTGATTTTTGAAATTTAATTCCAAAAACCCCAAAAAAGGGGGTTCGAATTTTTTTAAATTACCAAAAAAAATTTTTTGGGGAAAAATTAAAAAGGACCAAATTTCCAAAATTTTAAAAGGTTTCCAACCCAGAAGGAAAAAAAGGGTTTACCAAAAAAAATTCCCTTTTAATTAAACCAAAAAATAAATTGGGGAAATTTAAATTCAAAATTCGAGAAATTTTTAAAATTTTTCCAAAAAGATTATTTAAGTTTTTTTAAAAAAATATTGTGAGGGAAATTGGAAAAAAAGACCATTCGAAATTTTTAAAATCCCTGGTTCGGAAAAAAAAAGTTTCCAAACCCCTGGGGGGGGCGGGAATTTTGGGGGCCAAACCCAGTTCCGGATTTTTAAAACCCAAATTGAATTTTGTAAAAAATTAAAATTTCCAAAGACCGAAAATTAGATTTTAATTTTAAAAACCCCATTTTTATTCCCCAAAGGATTTAAAAAATTAAAAAAAAAACCAAAAGTTTCGGGGAAATTTAATTAACCCAAAAACCCCTGGATTCCCAAAATTTAAATTACCAAATTCCCAGGGTTTGGGGAAAAAAAGTTAACAAAAGAAACCCAAAAATTTTGAGAAAAGAAAAAAACCCGATTCGGGGGATTTTTTTGTTCCAATCCATAAAACGGATTTAATTCCAAACCCCATTCCCAAAAAATTTTTTAGTTTTCCAATATTTTTTGTTAAAATTGAAGTTTTTCAAACCCAAATTTGAAATTTAATTACCAAAAACCCCATTTGGTTTGTTACCCAAATATGAAAAAATTTTGAAAAGGCCAAGGAAAACAAATTTTTGGGAAATGGGAGGGAAAATGGCCAACCAAGGAAAAATTTGGCCCCCGGGGAAAACAACCCGGAACCCTGGGGGGGAAATTTTCCAAAAAAAAGTTAATCCCCAAAGTTCAAGGGAAAAAGGGAAAGGGGGCCCGGTTTTTGAATACGAAAAATTTAAAAGGAAATTTTAAAAAAAATCGAAATTTATTTGGGGGGTAGCTTTAATTTAATTTCCCAACACAAAGAATTGGGGGGGGGGGGGTTTTCCCCCCCCTTTTTAACTTAATAATTCCCCCCAATTTTTAACCCCCCAAATCCCCCAAGGACCCCTTTAATTTTAAAAAAAAAAAGAACCCTTTCCTGGGCCCTTAATGGTAAATTTTGTCAAATTCCAAACCCTTTTCCCCAATTTTAAGTAGTGTTTTTTTTTTCCATTTTTTTTGTTTTACCCTTTTTCCCAAAAAATTTGGCAAATTTTTGTTTGGCGTTAAAATTTCCAACCAAATTAAGTTTTTAAAATTTTTTCGGGGGAAAACCGGCAAAATTTTTTAAAATTTTTCCTGAAAATTTTCCCCCTTTAAAAGGGTTTAAAAATTTTTTTTTTACTGGCCCCTTCCCCTTTAAAAAATTTTAGTGTTACCAAATTTGTTTTTTTTAAAAAATTTAAGGGGCCCTGCCCGGTTTAAAAATTTTTTACCCAGGAAAAGGCAAAACCATTGGGTTTAGCCGAGACCAAAATTAAATAAAGGAAAAAGAACCCCAAAAAGGGGGTTTGTTTTTCGGGAAAAAAAAACCAAGAGATCGGAGCCCCCACATTAAAAAAAAATCGGAAAAGGGGAAAACAACCCGATGGATTTGGAAGCAAGCCCGATTTTCGGGGATTGGGGTGTCCCCCGAGGCCCCCCAAAAATTTTTGGGTTAACGGGAAATTTAAAAAAAAGAAAATTTTACTGGTTTTTAAAACATTAGCCAACCGGGGCCAAATAAGCAAAACTTTTGACTTTGGGGCAAAATTTCAAAAAAACGGGGAACTTAACCTTTTTGAAAAAAAAAAATGGGAAAAATTTTTTGTTTGCTTCAAAAAAAGGGGTTAATTGAAAAAAACGAAAAAGGGCCCAAAGGAAAAAACCGGAAAATTTTAATTTTAGGAAAAATTTTAAGGGATTTTTTTAATTTTAATTTTTAGGGTTTTTCAAAATTTCAAAACAGCCCTTATTAACTTGGGGGGGGTTGGGGGGGAAAGTTTTATGGGGGAACATTTGGGGTTTCAAAGGGGGTTTTGGGGGAAAAACCCCCCAAAAAAAATTTTAATTCCCCCAAATTTTAAAAAAGGGTTTTTTCCCCAAAAATTTTCCCCCCGTGTAATTCCCCAATGCCTTCCCCTATTTTTTAACCCAATTTTTTAATTTTACTAAACTGGCAAAAAAGGAATTTTTAATGGGTTCCCCTGGTTTTTAATTTCAAACCCATTTTAAAAAATTTAACGGGTTTTTATAATTTTTTTGGAATTTAAAAAATTATTTTAAATAATTTTTTTTTCAAAAACAAGGGGCAAAATTTTTCCTTTTTTAACGACAAAAGTTGGGCAACTTCCAAAAACCCCTAAAAAAATAAGGGGGGTAAATTTTGCCTTCCCTTTTTTTTTATTAGGAAAATTTTTAAAAAGGGAAAAGACCAAGGGGAAAATTTTTTTCCCCTTGGGAATTTGCCTAAAAAATTCTGAAAACTTCCCAAACAAAAAAAGAAAGGGGAAATTTTTATTCAACCCAAAAAACAATTTCCCTTTTCAATTGAAAACCCCCATTTTTTGGCCTGGGAAATTTAAATTTATTTTAAAACCCTAAAAAATTTATTTTAATATTTGCTTTAAAAATTAAATTTTTTTTAACCTTTTCGAACCGAAACCCTTAAAACTAAACATTAAACCCAACAACCCCCAAATTTTTAAAATACATTTTGGGGACAAAAAATTGTTAAAAGGGAACCATTGGGGGGGAAAAATTTTTTTGGCAATAAAAAAACTTCCTGGACACAAAAAAAATTAATTAACTTTCTGCTTTTTTAAAAAATAAAAATGAAAAAGTTTTAAATGACAAAAATTAAATTATAAAATTTTCCAAAATTTAAAAATTTTAAATTTTTGGGGAATAATCAAGAAAATAGTCTCAAAAGGGAATTAGTTTAAAACGAAAATAAAAATTTTTTTTTTCGGGAAATTGGTTTTGAAAATTCAACATTCTTTTTGGGCCATCTTTTTTTCCCGACGAAGAAAGGTCCTTTAAAAGGAACTAAAAATTAGGAAGAAAAAAAGGTTTTTTCCCCCGCCGATATGTTCACCCCAATTTTTTTTTGCCTTTTTTTCCCCAAAATTTAAAAAACCCGGAAATAAATCTTTTAAGTAAAAAAAAAACGGAAATTTATTTTCAATTGGATAAAAATTTTAAAAAAATTGTGCCCCAGTTTAAAAAGCTCAAAAAGGGTTTTTTTAAAAAAATTATTCCTTAAAATTTTCCTGGGAAACCCCCCCATTTTCGGGCCCGGGGAAAATTAATTTTTTGGGGTTTTTTAAGTATTTAATTAAATATTTATCGATTTATTGATTAAATATTGATTTCTGTAATCTTAAATGAAATAAAATCCAGTTTTTAAGTAATTATCATAACAAGGTTTAACTTAAGACTTGGCATAAAACATGGAACTTAAAAGTGTGCCAATTCAAACGAAATTTTATATTATGCTTAAAAGCGATTCCAAACGACGATGCAACAATTGTAGCAAAATTATAAAATGCATTAAATTGTGTATTTTTCATCTTGTCAAAGATTTGTACAATCATCAATCCATAAGAATTTGTTAAAAATATACATCTTGTCAAAAGTTGAAAGATTTTGCCGAATAAATATCTTTGGCTACGAGCATTTAAGTAAAAGTAACAATATGAATTCAAAGATAATGGTTTAAGATCCTCAATGAGAAAGATTGTGTCACATTTGTTTACAACAATCGAGTGTTCAACTTGATTGTTTATTTACCACAGTCCGATCAAAGAATTGCTGAAGGTTTAAATGTATTTTTATATAAAAGAAATTGAATGTTACAAAGAATATGTTTATATTTTTAGAGGTAAAATTATTGTATTCCATGGGTAAAAAATAACATTATGCACTTTACACCAAATGACAGTTGCAACCAAATCGTTAATGCGCTTCTAAACCATAGATAAATGTACCTAACACTGCTTCCCAGAAATATTTCGTATAGAAAAAATAGCTATTGAACGAACGTTAGTTATATTAATTATTGATGAACATTATTTGTTGTATGTGTATATTTTGTTATTATTGCAAGATAACAAGCATACGGGAATTGTGGATCAAAGCGTTTTCGTTCAATTTTGTTTGTATAGAAAGTAATAAGCCATCAGGAAATCCTGTCTCATTTGTTTTTGCAAAATTATGCGAACGATCTTTAAACGCTACATAATACTTTATTACAGACGGCAAATTAAAGCGGCAGACTAATTATAAAACTCAAAATGCCATTTTTTAACATCTCGTCTTCTTTTTGTTTTTCTTATGTTTTAGCAAAGCGACTTCATCATTCGAAACATTAAATGAGGACTTTATGACACATGGCTACTATCTGAATGCATTTATAAACAGGGAATTGACCTTATAAGCAACACATATTATGAAATTGATAATATGCCCTATGACTTACTGAAATTTTTGTTTCCTTCCAAATGAGCAACCGAAAATTTTGGCACAATTCATATTTCACGTACTCAGATGAATCGTCGATATCCAAGGTTTTTATAATACGATGAGGCATACCTCATTTGAACCTTTGTTTCCAGGACAATAATCAATTCTTCTCAGAGAATGAATATTGGGGGAACTTTCGCTATGGTGAATATTTTAGCGAACAAAATCAGCCAGATGGCAGCTCAGCTTCCACACAGGTCAAATTGTTTTTGTATTGTTAAAATGAAAAATATTCGATCAAGAAAGTAATATCCCTTTGATGCTTCGAAAGTTGGAATGAGTTTGAATCAGGGTTGAGAACTTTGACAGCGGGTCCGATCTTTGGTGGCCGCCAACCCGATCCGATCCCAGCCCCCAAAAACCCCGATATTTCCGATCCAAAATTTTCTATCAAATTTAGCTATTTTTCGAAATTTTTCCCAAATAATCTAAATTTGATGCTTAAGCCTAAAAATGGATCAAATTTGCTAATCCTAGGTAAAGTATGGCAAAATTAACGTTTTACTCATGAAATTGTACATTGGTACTACTTTTACCTAATTATACTGGATTAGGAAAAAATTTAGGAATAACACTTATTAGACAAAATTTTTCTCAATAGCGAATAATTTTCCAATTTTCGGCGTTTTGCTCAAATTTAGTACTTTGATATACTAAAAGTATATAAATAATAAGGATAAATAATGAAAAAACAGTGCCGCTGGCGAAAATGATTCAATTTTGACTTGGATATTCACTAAAATTTTTACAGCTTGAAGAATAAAATGATAAAATAAAAATAAAATGGCCGCAGTTCCACTGGGAACCTTAACTTTTAAATACTTTAGGAAATATTTTCTCTATTTAAAATTCCAAACGTTTTATTGTTTATATAATACAAGGACAATGTGCAGATACACGTAGAACTAAAATTGTTCGTTAAAGGAACACGAATAACTTTTTTATAACGTTTTAGTGCGAGCTAATAACTGAAAATGAGGAAGATGAATTCGAAAATCGCCGACCAATCCGAAGAACCCAACCTCCCGGTGATTCCAATTACGATGTGAAACAGCATATCGTGGAGTTTTGCTACAAAACCTCGGCTCATGGAATTCCTATGATAGGACAGGCACCTAACCGCTATTATCGAATTATTTGGACAGCGCTTTTTATTTGCTGTGTTTCAATGTTGTTTCAAAACGCAAAATCAGTGTTAAATAAGTATAACCGGAATGAGAAAATTGTGGATGTCCAACTAAAGTTTGGTAAAAGACCAAAATTTTAGACATTGAATGACTGTACGTATTTTAGATAGTGCCCCGTTTCCAGCCATTACTTTGTGTAATTTAAATCCCTACAAAGCATCAAAAGCTACGGGAGTGCGTTTAATCAGGAAGACGGTATGATATAAAAATAAAACATATGCCACAGAGTAATATCTAATTTTATTATAGCTGGAAGCTTTCGACGCTGCCATGCATAAAGCAGGGGCAAGTGACCAACTAAGGTCACGCAGAATCCGCGAAATAGTTAATTCAGCTGTGCAGCAGGCCGACTATACGTCTGTAAAAAAATTCACAGAAAATGTAGTCTCAAATTTTGAGGTTTAAACTAAAATCATTAACAATATATATTGGAGTTTTACAGAACATCAGTGACAAAGACTTTAATGAAGCTATGGGTTTTGAGGTGATTCTGTTATTATTCAATTTATTAATTAGTAGTTAATATATTGACGAACTTTTAATGAGAATTAAACAGAATATTTAGTTTTATTCTATCCTTAATCGTTTTTTACAGGGAATGACTGACGAAGTAGCGATTGTGACTAAAGCTAAAGAGAATATATTATTTGTGATGACCGCTTTGCCTGTGGAAGAAAGGTTGCGCATTTCCACTCAAAAGCATGAAATTATCCAAAAATGCTCTTTCAACGGAAAAGCATGCGATATTGAAAAGTATGGCAACGCATTCCATTAAGTCGCGAAATTAGTTCATGTTTAAGTTTTAGTGATTTCCTCACTCATTTAGATCCAATATTTGGGTCTTGTTTCACTTTCAATCATGACACATCAAAATCATTGTCAAGTGTAAAAGCAGGTCAGGCAAGTAAAAACAAATGCCATTTTGTAAATCACTTATAGGCCCTATGTATGGTCTGCGCATGTTGGTCTACTGTGATGCAGCCGAGTATATGCCTACTACAGAAGCAACTGGAGGTAATCTATCATATTCGTAAGAAGCAACCGCTATCAATTTTAAGTGCGTTTGACAATACACGATAAAGAAGACTTTCCATTCCCCGACACATTTGGATATTCGGCACCAACTGGATTTGTTTCCTCATTTGGACTTAAGCTGGTACATTTTGAACAGAATACTTTCATTTCAGATTTTTTGAGAAAAGTTATTACAATTTTTAGAGAAAAATGTCGCGTCTACCGGCTCCGTACGGTGATTGTGTATGGGATGGAAAAAACTATTCTTCGTACATTTATCAAGAACACGAATATTCGGTTGAGGTGGGTATGTGAAGCCCTCTTTAACGTTTGGTAGAGGCAACACTCTAACCCATTTTGGATAATATCGTCTACAACTTACTTCTCAAAAGCCTAATTCCAGAGAAGTATACTTCATATTCGTCAAAAATATTACATAATCCCATTGTTTTTCTAAGAACTGATATCGCTTTTAGGGTTGCTTTAGATCGTGTTTTCAACAAAGAGTCCTAAGAGAATGTCGCTGTGGTGATCCTCGTTTTCCCGTTCCACAAGGTCAAACGCACTGCCATGTAGCTGATCCTGTGGCGAGTAAACAGTTATGGGGGTTCATCTTTTTCGTGTCTGAAAAATACATTTTTGGCGGAAACATACTTTTTTGGTCGTAGGGTAGTTTCGACCGAGAAAAATATTTTCGGCCAAAGCGAAGTATTTTACGGCCACGAAGAAGATTAATCCACGGTTTTATGTTAAAAATTGAGTATTTTATTTTTGGGAAAATGTCTGGACGAGCGGGAAACTTTGATGGATTCTCATGTGGATGCGGGAAAAACATGCAGATGCCAACAGCCTTGCAGACAAGTAAATGTGGTATTTCTGAGTATTAATTTACAGGTTATATTTAGTCCACATACTCGGTAAACATTACTCATATGTTCACGCATATATTTTTATATTGCGTTTTGTCAATAGGTAGCCTATTCGCCAGCGCGATGGCCGAGCAGTTCTTTGCAAATACAGGTAAATGATTTTTGGATAAAATTTTATGAAATATATTATTCAGTTGGGTTCATGCAATGCAACTCCGGCTGAATGTGCTCAACATTATAGGTAGTGTTGCAATATTGTTGGATATTAGCTAAACACCGGTGTTCATAAATGTTTATACCGTCCTGAAAATTTCTAGACTCCAACAAACTAGTATCATTCAGATAAGATTTTAGGGAGAATGGTGCGATGATTGAGGTTGTGTAAAAATTACGAATAATCAAACGAAACTATGTCTTTAGGTGTTTTATGAACAGCTTAATTTCGAAGTGCTGACAGAATCAGAGGCATATGGGGTTTGTGATGTTAGTTGTCTTAGTTTGAAAATCGTGAAACGTTTAGTTCGTAAATTTATTGGCTGACTTCGGTGGGCAACTTGGCTTATGGTTTGACTTTATTCCATTTGTACTGAAAATACCTGTGTTTTAGGTGTGGGATCAGTTTCCTGACTTGTTGCGAGTTCATATTCCTTTTCTTTGAAACTGTCATAATTTATTTAAAAAGCAAATATCAGAAAACTAGAAAGAATCCCACTGCGTTGTAAATTTATATATATTCCATTCCCGTCACTAATAAAATACATTATCAGTCATAACTTGCAGACAAAATGTTTTGTTCTATCACGAAGTCCCTGCATTAAGTTCACATAGTTTAAATCATTTTTATGAGATTTTACAATCTAAGTGAATAATCCCATGGTTTGGTCTAAAACGTAAAGAATTGATATATTTTCCCAATTGCCTTAAATCTGACATTGCTGAAATGTGGACTGAAGACGGATGGACTGATTGGACTGTACAGCTTCCCCACTACGGATCAGCTTCTTCTTCATATTCCGAAGATTTCACACAGGATTTGGAAATATCATACAATAGGTCAACTCAATCTGAAACAAGAACTCAAGTGAAGCGTCCATTATCGCATTTGAGTAGCATTTCATCACAAAACGAGGAGTTAACTATACCACCAACTTTTATTGACGTCGGACTTCACCCGGCCGCTTTATCACCTGGATCATATCGAGAATATGTTGCTGAACGTATTCGACAAAAGCCAAAGAAAACGTTATCTAGGGCATTATCTATGTCAGCTACATCGCAGAAAATTGAAGGTATTTATAACCTAATTGTGTAGCTTATAACGATCTTAACTGGAACCATTTTTCCAGTCTCTCTTTTTTCAAGAAATTACAATCCCAGAACCATAAACGCGAACAATAAATTTAGTTTAGGCTAATTTTGAACAGTTGCATTTCAAATATTTCTAAGAATATATAACAAATATTTAGATACGTCAAGTTTAACGCCGGAGCCAAAAGCACGCAAATCGCAGTTTCCGATAACCATTCCGCATGCTGGCGGCGATTTAATTGTCCGACCGTTAAAGCGCAGGGGACAGGCCGAAATAGAAATTTGCGCCGCTAAAAGGTCCTGCTGTGGCTTATCGAAACGAATTGAGCTCAAAGTCCAAGAAAGCGCTTCAAAATGCTCGGTTTCATGGGCTTTATTGTCAGGTTATACAATTATTTAGAATAATTTATATATAACTCTTTTATTTAGATGGAAGCTCAAATTTTAAGCAACACATTACAATTTTGGCCAATGCAAACGTTGTCGCAAATACAGAACTAGATGAAGAAATTACGAGTTTTGAGTATAATACAGAACCTGGTCAAGCATATGAAATTAGACTGGTCGTTTCGAACGAAGCGGGTGAAATTATCGCGAAAGGGAAAATCGAATGTAAAGCAGGTTGGTAATACTATTTCACGTAAAAGATAACTTTAAAATCTAATCCTGTTTTCATAAAATATTCTAGAATGTTCAATGTTTCTGAAAGAAAAGGAATCACCGACATTCAACCGAAATTTTAAGCAGGAGCAGTATGATTTCCAAAGAAATCCAAAATTTGCTTTCTGCTTCTTACTGAAATATAATTTTCTATAAAGTCACATATTCACTGTTACAAAGGTCTATTTTTAATCTAAATCCATATTTAGTATTCTCTTTGGCTGAAATGGACTTACTGATGTGTCGAGCGCTAACCTGTACGGGTACCAGAATGCAGTCTTTCATTCACGTTTACCGATGCAAGCCACGAGTTTATTGGAATGACATTCACTATCGACGAAATGGGATTATGGAAAAATATATTAAAGACAACAATGGACAGGCAGCATCACCCGTAAATGCGGAAATATATGGTTAGTTTATAAAATTGGACAAGTGTGTGTTAAATAAAAATTTTAGGATTGTTTTTCACCGCGCGCTCCCTCTCAGATGGCTCCATGGTTACAACTTCTCCATTCGGAGATATTCGAATGAAAATACCGGCTATAAAGCTATTGGATCCGGAGCGAGTCAATTACTACTTCAGCGATTATTATTGCAATCGTTTGGCCCACTATGTGACTGTGGTTATATGTGAAAATGGTTCAGAGACGGACATGTACGTTGTGTACCATTTATTTTTTAAGTTTATGTAGCATTTTTCACAACTTTTTGATGGTGCCAAATAATTATAATTTTTATTTCACGTAGTAGGTGAGTGGAATAATTGCGTTACATTCTAACATAAATTATAAATTTTAATGAAAAGTTTTTAGAAACCTACTGAATTATAACTTGCGGGAAAGAATATGTGTACAGTTTTATTTTAGCCCTAATATTTACAATTTTAGCTATTGTCGAGAAAAGCTCGTTCAGCTTGACCCCGAAGACAATCCATTTCTTATGTACGTTTTTACATCTTTATGTTACTACACACATTTACCACAAACATTTTACAAAGTGTATGCTCCTCTGTTCATTTGGCAAATCCGATTCTATTATATAAGCCATTTTTGTTCCCCTTCTTGTAGCAGCTGATAATCTCTGAAGAATATTTATAAAAAGTTTACAACATGGACTCCCAAAATGTGTATTATTGTCTTTTGCCTACTAACACTTCCTTACCGACATTTGAGGATATACACGAGTAATTACACAAATAAAATGATGAACATAGATCGATTATATGCGCTATTCGTATTCAAATCCCGGTATTGTTTGCACACAAGTGCCACTCCGCAATTTTTGATAACACACTTCCTTTAGTTCTTATATTTTTTTGAATAATATTGTATTGACGTTTTTAGGGTCCAGAAGTCCGAAAAGAATGACCCTCAGTCTCCATACACATTCTTTGTGAATAATAAAACGTGGGTGGAGATATATTACACAGAGAATGTGCCAATGAATTATGGCACCTTTGAGAAGATACAAGCAACAGGAGCAGGCTCGTCTTCAGTTGGAGGTATTTTATACAAACTATGATGGAAGTATAGTACTGCCCCCATCGGATGGGGGAGTGGAACTATACTGTTTCCTAGTGTCTGAAAGAAGTCTGAAAAGAGTATAGTTCCTCATCCTTCAAAACAAATATTTAAGCTTGATTTTCTCAATAAATTTTTAATTTTAACCCTTCATTGCCCGAGCCATAGACAAAAGGCAGAAATCTGGCGTTACCATTAGCTTTCCTTCTGGTAAGCTGTCTTTATCAAAATCATGATGGCCGCCATTGTTTATTTCTCTTTTCTATTTACAGACACACTCTTTGTATGAATAATTGACACTCATTCGTTTCTTTCTTGGTGAAGTCTTTAGCAAATGTGAAGTCTTTAGCAAATCAAAATGTTCTTTTGTGATCGGATACACTCGGCAATGAAGGGCTAATGGATGTGATTTAAATTTTGTGAATTAGGTGAGGTTTCTTTTATAAATGGTTGTAACTGTTTTTCAGTACATTGTCTAACGGAATTCTAGCAAAATACGCCAAAACATGGGAAAATTTTCATTTAGAAAAAAAATCCGAAAATTATAAAAACTATGACAAAAATCGAAAAAATCAAAAAATGTTGCCAAATTGAAGAGAACCACTTCCTAGAATGTTCTAGAACATTTTATCAATTTTTCAGAAAAGTGAATAAAAATTTCCTGAAAAATTTGACAAAAAAGTTGACGGGTGGGGAACTATACTTTTTGCCTGTAAAACCCCCACCCGATGGGTGGGGGTGTACCTAAACTAAATTATTTCGAAAAAAAAACTTGCTTATCTAGGATTACCACAGAATAAAGCTTGTATCACCTGTAATCTTTATCCAATCACTTCAAAAGCCAAACGAAGTCTAGAGAACAGTACTGAACAGATGAATACTGGTGCGTCACAAATTACAATTTCACCTTTGATGTTACGCGACAAATATCCTTCAACAGGAAAATTAGCACAGAACTCAGAACAAGAAAGTCGTATAGGTTCACCAGATTCGTCTTTGAAGCAATTGTCAGAAGTTTGTACATTTACCGTCATTCTCATAAAATGCTAATATTTGTATATGGAAAACTAACAATTTTAAGACGAAATTTTAAGTCAAATTTTTCGTAATTAGTAGATTTTAAACCACCGAAACCGCTAAATGCAACCAGTATTTAGTATTCAGCTGAGTTTTAGCGATTTGTAGAAAATGGCCGTATAATATTTGTTTGTAACCGATTTTGTTGCAGGTAACCGACGTTGTCAGTAATTTGGTCGACCAAGTTGTGCTTGCTGAAATTACGGTATGTTATTTACTTAAGAGACAGTAATTTAGTGTTTGAAAGTTATTAAATTTCTGGTAAAATTGTTAACATTTTATGTCTAAACTTTAAAATTTCTTAGCAATTCCATACATTAATGCTTGATAGCAAATGTTTCATCATTGTATGGTGACATAATCAATTTTTAGAGCATACTTGATTCGCTCAAAATGATGTCTGGGATAGAACGCGAGTTAACAACCACAGCCATAATGCAATGTTTTCCAACTTACAAAAATTCTTCGCTTGATGAGAGCTCTGTTATGAACGTAGGTTTTAAATAAAAACAGATAAACATCTTTAATATAACTTTATTTTTACAAAAAATATGTTTTCTGTAAAGTATAATTAATTTTGTGTTTCTACTATTGAGATATAATATCCCAAAAAGGTGATTTCCAATGTGAACCTAATCTGAATACTATTAATTTGGTGAGTTACCCATAACAAGACAAGAATATTACATTTTTCGAGCAAAAGCCATAAGTTATGGAATCGTTCATGGTGTTATGTTCCCATTGAAAGGCGTATGATTTTTGGCTAGGATTCCCTTGGTATCATTTCTTGTTTTCAGCATTCTAAAACATGTATAAGCAAGATGAATTCTTAATTTTACAATCGATAAATTATGCTTTTGACTTAACGGATTGTGATATAACTATTTCAGGAATTCGATTTGTCGGCGAAAAATTGTTTGTCTAAAGCCCTGCTAGTGGCTACAAATCTTATCGCCTTACGGGATAGGCATAAAAATGATGTGCCGAAGAAAAATTTTGCTCATGTGGATTCCACACACAGCGCTACACTTCGGAAATTGGAGGTTTTGCTTAAATTTATCGATGAAGAGTTCAGTAAATTGAATTTTTACTTATAATTTTTTCTCCGATCGATGTAATTACAGAGAAAGCTTTGCCATTTTTATATCATATTATATCTGATTTCATTCTATCATATTGCGTTCTTATAATTCTACTCATCTACTGCCTTTAACTCCGGTTTTAAAATATATATAGTGTTTTATTAGCTCAAGCTGTGATGTGTGTTTGAAACAATAATATATTCTCATGAAACATTTATGTTTGTGCATTACTTACACTTACGATAAACATTAAAGTTTTTATAATAAATAAGGTATCACAGCTCTTCGATTGGTTGGGTATTCTTCGAACTTTTGTTGATACCACCTAAAATTTATAAATACATGCCGCAATGTTTCATATTGTGTATATTTTATATGAGACGTTTCTATCTATTTTCAGGAAAAATCGTTGCAATTTTGTAATATGGCTATCAATTCTTTGCTATTTTTGAAAACTATTTTCCTGGGTGATTATTCCAAACAATTATATACTGTTTTAAATATTATACTTTAATAGTTCACCTATGGTACTCCAAAGCTCGCGGAATTGTATTGCAGGCTGTCCACAAAACATAAGCCCAAGCTGTTTGGGTCTGTGCACAAATTGCATAACCAAACCATTCAAGTATTTCTGAAAATATTTTAAAAATATCAAAATATGCAAATTTCATAACAAGCCTCCGAAATAGTTGGCGCATGACACATATTCAAAAGCACCACCACGAGGGATTTTGTAGTCGATTTCATTATGGCCACGAAGATGGCGTAAAATATGGTCTGAGTGACAATTTATCACCATACCCGCAAAATATGTAGGGAACCCTAAAATTTATTTTTTAATGGCTCTTTATTTATTTCCCTAACTCTCTTTCACTACATTAAGTTCCGGCTCATAAATACAAGTTAAGAATTAAATTAGTCTAAAACACAATAAAAATTTTTACTGCACTATTAAATACGAAAATTTGAAAATGTTTCACGTAAAGTCATGACAATTTGAACTGGCAAATTTATTTTTACCACATAAAAAAATATATTTCGTGGCACCTACAACTTGCATTTTTGTATTCATAATGAAATTACCAATTAAAAATCCAAATGAAGTCCAATGATATAGAGGATAAATAGCGTACTTTGCATGATAGAATCCTTGTATGTATCCATTGAGTGATATGAGAAAAACAGAAGCAAGAAACATATCAATAGTCATCGGCTTTCCTCCGCGTATCAGAAATGGGTAAATTAGTGCACTAGAAACAAAATGCTTTAAGATATCAAATCTTAACAATCTTGCGGCACCAAAAATTAAAGTTTGCTGGCATAATACTTCGAGACAATATACCAATGTCCGTCTAGTTTGAAGCTAGATACATTTGACAGAATATGAGCCTCACTAGCGCAACAAGGGGGGGTACCGGGGGTACGTACCCCCCCCCCCCCAAAATGATAAAATTTGAAAAAATGAGTGTAAATCAGTGCAAATTTGGGCAAAATTTGGTCCGGTACCCCCCCCCCCAAAATCCAAAAGTTGGGGGTACCCAAAAAAGCGTACCCCCCCCAAATGGCCATTTCCACTGAAACGTACCCCCCCCCAAAAAAAAAATCCTGGTTGCGCCACTGATGAGCCTAAGGTTCAAATGACAGTAACATTTGAATTAGAATAGAACAAGTTGGCGTCACAGCGGCTACGCCGCTATAATCAGCAGCAAAAATCAAAAATATATATTTTGTGTTTCTGTGACTCGGTTTATGGGGGTAAGGCAACAAAGGCCACTTTTTGGCAAAATGGCCATTTCTTGGCCAAAAATTGACTTGCCGAGCACGGGTCTAAAAAATTCCCGTTCCACAGCCCCATGAGAACATTCTAAGATAAACAAATCCGAAAAAAACGGTGGCGCAGCAAAAAAGACACTTTTTGATAATAAAAAAGTCGCTTTTTTCCATAAAAATTGACCCAGAGTACCAAATAGAAAAGTGTAATAAGCAAAGTTTTCCAAAGTCACCCGGGGAATCGATTGGGAACATAACAAACACAACGTTTCATGTCCAAAGCCCTTAAAAACACGTTTTTGGCACAAAAATTCCCTTTCAAATTTTCTGCTTCCAACGATTCTGTGCTTATCTTACCGAGACCTATCGTTTGACGTATCACACGTCCGGATCTCGACAGTGGATCGAGCGGACATACACACATATATATCCGGTCACTTAGGCTTGATGGAATGAACAGGGTGATTGGAAGAACAGGATACGTATAAGTCAATGTGGAATTGTGCAAGTCAGCCATAACTCATAGAATTTCTAATTAAAGTACGCCAATATCCACAATTTAGCTAGCTCAATGCTTGGCTAAGTTATTTATATCCTAATTAGATATCACATCGATACAAGTTAAAATATATACCGATTAATGTAATGGGCCGTGAACATGATGACGATGAGAATATTCATCCATTTATAATTGTGTCGAACCTGCCAAATGGCTATGAGTGGAATTACCAAAGAAGGAATCGTTTTTAAAAACCAGGCAAGTCGCGCGGGTATGGACCACTAAAATGCTTGGAAGTTTTATTATTATTATCGATATCGAGAAATACTTTCGTCCAACTCGATTCTGAATAGTATCGTCCATATTTGGCACGAATTTGCAGAACGGACATGCCAAAGAACGTTACAACTGAGAATAAAATAAATATATTTGTCAGTACGTTTAAGGCAGCTATCTCGTCCATTTCCATTATATTATACTCTTTAGCATTTCAGGGTAAAGATCGTTACTGCAATTATATTTTATTGTAATTCTTTATATATCGCATTTGTTGTTTTCTTTTAATTCTCGAAGTAGTAAATATAATTTTGAACATAGTGACAAGCAACGGGCTGACCTAGGAAACATGGTGGGAATTCAACCATAAAATAGTAAAAAAAATATTAGAAATTTGTTTCTCTAAGGAGAAACTAGTATAGTATTATCATTAACTATAACGAACATAAAAATTCACTTCTAACCGTTTTGTTTATAATGCCTTTCAAACATTAATCGAAAATCAAACCCGCAATTAGTGCTTGACGAGTGAAATTCAATTTAACACTACCAACTAACTTCTTTAACTTAAACTAAGAGGTAAAAGAAACCAGAGAGCAGTGGCGCACCCAGGATTTTTTTTTGGGGGGGGGGTACGTTTCAGTGGAAATGGCCATTTTGGGGGGGGGTACACTTTTTTTGGTACCCCCAACTTTTGGATTTTGGGGGGGGGGGGTACCGGACCAAATTTTGCCCAAATTTGCACTGATTTACACTCATTTTTTCAAATTTTTCCATTTTTTGGGGGGTACGTACCAGGGCTGCAACCGGTCGGACAAAAAGCCGGGCCGGATACCGGATAGTGTGAAAAAGCCGGGCCGGATACCGGATAGTGCAAAAACACCGGATAACCGGATACCGATTAACCGGATACCGGATATTAACTTTTTTTCAATGTTTGGCGCCAAATTTGAAAATTTTTTCCAATTTTGGCGCTAATTTGCAGAAAGTTTACCTAAATGCGTGCTTTTTGTTTCCTTTTTATTATAAATATGCGAAGTTAGAATAAATCTTACAAAACTCAAATATTTAGACATCTTTTAGCAACATTTTTAGCTATTTTATTACAAAATATGAGCAATTTTTTCTCTTTTATAGCACCAATTTTGCATTTTTACATCTTTTGGCCATTTTTTACAAAGTGCAAATTCCAATGATAATTGCAAACAGAGCTGCATGCAATCTTCTAGTCAAATTTTCTATGAAAAATGGGCGAAAAAATTTGAAAATTCTAGAAATAATCGGCTACGGAGATCCGTCATTATTGTTCCAGCGGTTGAAAATAGGCGTTCAGATTTTTCGGCACCGAGTGCAGATGCATTGAATCTTCGGCCATTGGCTGACAAAAATTCGTGAAATTTTCAATAAAGATTGTAATGTTTGAAAAAAATTCGCCTGTGGCGCATTAATTAATCAGTTGGAAATGGAATAAAAATAGCGCCGCAGGCGAAATTTTTTTGAATAATTACGCTGTTTGCCAAAAATTGACATTAATGGACAATTACCCTAATTAGGTACCTGTCTAAAATTAAGCACCCCTAAGAATCCACTTCCCCTAAAATCCCAGGTCATGCCATATCCCAGGTCATGCCGCACTGCTTTAACTTACTATAAGGATTATAGCTCATTAATTTTTAAATTATCCACAATTTTCATTTTTACTACATTTAGTGCAAATCAATTTTCAGATGTTCATTCAAGTATTTATAATCAGCATGTTCAATTTTGTGGCGTGTTCCGTTTATGTATACATCAGGGCTGCATCCGGGATTTCGAAAAGCCGGACCGGATACCGGATAGTAAAAAAAAGCCGGACCGGATACCGGATAGTGCAAAAACACCGGATATTGACCGGATACCGGATATCCGGATAACCGGATATTTCAATTTTTGGCGCCAATTTTGAAAATTTTTTCCAATTTTGACGTTAATTTGCAAAAAGTTTACCTAAATGGGTGCTTTTTGTTTCCTTTTTATTATAAATGTGCAAGATTAGGATAAACGTTGTAAAAATTCAAGTATTTAAACAACTTTTAGCGACTTTTTTGGCTATTTTATTACAATATATGAGAAATTTTAACCAATTTTTGCACTATTTGTTAACTATTAAACGTTTTCACACTTTTTGCCCGTTAACTTAACGACTTCATTGGGATTCCAATCCAAGAACTATAATAATTTTTAAAAATTGGGAAGAATAGAGTCAATTTTCATTGAAAAATGTGAAAAATGCGTTACCGAATTGCTGCTACCAATGTGCAAAAATTATGTGAAAATAGCGCCGCAGGTGAATATTTTTGAAATGGTAAGCTTATTTGGCAAAAATTTCGCTTAAAAAATTAATTCATACTAATTAATAATAAATTTTACAGGCATTGCCTGATAAAAATTTTTCAATAAATATTGAAAAATTTCAATCTAAAAATTTATTTCAATGATTTACTATAGTCAATTTATTACCAATTAATTACCATAGTCAAATTTTTTCCATATATCTAGGATTTAACTACTTTTTAAAAATAAGCTCCCCTAAGAATGCATTGGAAAATGGGTAACGGACACCCCGACAGCAGTGAACTACTAGTATAGGATTGTGTATGAATTGTGCCTACATTAGTGTATTTTGCCAGAAATATAGAAAAATTCACGGGAAAAAAAGCGCCGCAGGCAAAATTTTTTGAAAAAATTGGCTTTCTCTTTAAAAATTGACTAAAATTTGTCATTGAACTAAGTTATAAGATTGAAATTTTTCAATAATTATTGAAAAGTTCACAAATTTTTAGCTCAAATTTTTGAAAAAAAAATGAGACAAGCTACAAAGTTAAGCAGAAAGCAACGCTGCAGGCGTAAATTTGTTAAAATATTAAACTTGTTTGCCAAAAATTGACTTTGAAAAATGTTGTAAATCTTTCGAATTAAGATCTGAAGTATAAATGCATCAAATTCTAAAAAGCTAAAACCGTATTACTGAAAAAGATAGAAAAGAATAAGTTTTATCGAAATAAAATTAGTTTAATTTAGTAAAATAGTGAAATAGAACGGAAAAGTAAGAAAAAAAAACAGCGCCGCAGGCGAAAATTTTTTGAAAAATTACGCTGTATGCCAAAAATTGACATTGAAAATTTTGAATATCCTACGAAATTTCCCAAAAATTTTCGCCTGCGGCGCTGACTGCATTCTTAGGGGTGCTTAATTTTTTGGCCTGCAACCGGCGCACCCCCCAAAAAACCGGTAACCGGATACCGGATACCGGTTGGCGAAAAACGCCGGATACCGGATACCGGTTGCAGCCCTGGTACGTACCCCCGGTACCTCCCCCCGGGTGCGCTAGTGCCAGAGAGGACCAGACCTTTGTATAAAATTTTAAAGAATGAAATAGATTCTTAACTGAAATACCTGAAAAATAATAGCAATACTGTTGTTGAACTGGGGGGGGGGGAACCGTACTCCAGTCATAATAAGTTACAAGTCCAATATGCACTCACGCTCGTTCAACATTACTAGCGGGGGAGGAGCCGCTTCGCGGCTCTCCCCCGCTCGGAAGCGGTTAGCGTGCATCTGCGGCGCTTCGCGCACCGCAATCAGCGTTGGGCTGTTCCTAAGCGTAAATTAATTGTAAGTAAATATTCGTTAAACATAAATTGTAATTTTTGAGGTATTAGTGGCAACACCTGTCACGACGTGACAAAAATATGCTTTGGGCCCTCAAAAAACCGGGACTGACGGACAAAAATTGGGTACTGGCCCTCAAAAAACCGGGACTGACGGACAAAAATATGCTTTGGGCCCTCAAAAAACCGGGACTGACGGACAAAAATTGGGTACTGGCCCTCAAAAAACCGGGACTGACGGACAAAAATATGCTTTGGGCCCTCAAAAAACCGGGACTGACGGACAAAAATTGGGTCTGGCCCTTCAAAAATAGGGAAATGAGTGACAAAAATTGGGTCTGGCCCAATTTTTGTCTAAATTTTAGCTAAAGTTTGACCTCAAATTCGTTTCCCCACAAAAAGTTACCCTAATTAACTTCATTTTGAAAATATGCACCCCTAAGAATAGACGCAGCCCAAAAAAAACTTCCTCCGTCTGTCCACTGGACAGACGGAGGAAGTCTTGCTTCAGCTTGCTATAAGAATTTATGTCTGCTATACCTAAAAACACATTAAATGTACGCGACGAGAAGGAATAAAATGAATTGCTATGTAAAAATGAGATTTTGTATCATATATTTGTTTTATGCATAAGTAAATCAGAGAAATTTAAATCCAATCAGTACGTTTTGAGACAGCTTAAAATTGGCCATTAACGCTCATCATAAACTGTGAATTAATCAACTAATTTTCTCAATACTGTCAAAATGTTAAAAAAAAACTTTATCATGCACAATTGGGACACGGACATTTCATCACACGGCCGTTTCATCATACGGCCGTTTCATAACAATGACCATAACTAAGGCTACACTTAAGCTTAAGCTTTAACTTTGGTCTTAAAATGATCCTAGGGATTAGGCAAACAAGTTTAGGCTTACGCTTAGGCTTGCGGCTAAGCTTAAGACTTAGGTTTAGGCTTAACACTTCCGAACAACCCAATTTTCACTGATTTAGGCTCAGACTTAAGTCTGATCTTAAGCTTAGGCTTAACAACCCTTGTAACATTGTTTGCCTAATCCCTAGGATCTTTTTAAGACCAAACTTAAAGCTTAAGCTTAAGTGTAGCCTTAGTTATGGTCATTGTGATGAAACGGCCGTATGATGAAACGGCCGTGTGATGAAACGTCCCGTACCCTACACAATTCGTTTTCAAATTTTATGTTTAAATTACAGAAAACGAGATTAAAAACAACTAAAAATAGACAATCCGATTTTCTTATAGACACCTTTTTTCAATTTTGTTTCTTCTGATTATTGTCGCTTGATCCATTACAGTTGTTCCGTTAAAATTCATGAAAATCCGATTTTAAATCTCACAATTATTCATATATAATCATGTGAAAACTGTAAGTGGTCTTAAAGACACCCTTCACAAATATTTAAATTAATAATTTTGCACTAGCAAAAACATGTAGAAATTTATCTTTATGAACGATTCGTTTTTAATTGTTGCGAGAGTTCTTCTAATAACCAACGGTCCCTAAGTCATAATTCGAAATTTTTCATCCATTACTTCTAATGAAAAGCGATCCGATGAAAAATGTGTCCGTTCAAATTTCGTCAGCATTCGCGTCCCAGCCAGCACGTGGTGGTGAAGAGCCTGGCTTTCAGATAGAGTACACTGGCCAGGAAAATATGTCTGTCCTATTTATTGAAAAAGAAGAAGAAGCCGGCTAGCTGCTTGCTTGGGTGTGAGAAGCCAGACAAGCACACACCCATGTGAGGGACTTTGGACCCTTCACGAAAGCTTCGTCACTTGTCAGCTGAGTATTCAAGCTTTCCCCTACCCATACACTATGAAGACTGAGAGACTTGTTATAGGCCTCCCTTCTTTCTGGTTCGTGAGCCATTGGAAGAGAGGATGGCGGTGCCTGGAATAAGTTTTAGATTCGCTATAAAATGTTATCCTGGCAAGCAGTGGAGAAATTTGCAACTTGTTAAAGAACACATCCATGTGTTTTATCCATGTTAATGCACATTATACTTCTACTTAATTTTTATCCCGCTTCTGTAATATAATTTCTTAATCTTTCTGACCGATATTCTTTAACAAGTAAGAAAACTACCAAAGTTTGTACTTTGATCCCTTATTTCCTCATAGATCGCTGGGCTATACTCTCGCTTCTTTGTTGGTGGGCTTATCGCTTTTAGGCCTTTGATTATTGGCGAGCGAGCCATTGATCTATTATTTGGAGGACAGACGCTGTTTGATTTTGCCATGTGGTGTACCTTGGACCTTAGTGAGGTAAATGAGATGCACGCTGTTTCCGGTCGGAGGGAGCAAAGTCCGTTAATGATTGCAAATGATTTGGAATATTTTTTAGCACAGCTGGGAAGGTATACTGGATAATAACAGACAAATGTGACGAGAACATAATTTAAAATTTTACCCCAAGGGAGCTTTCCAGATTTTGATGGAGCATGTTTTGCCTTTAAAACGTCACAAACAATACAATGAATGTATAATTAATCACACTTATTCGTTAAGAATCAGGAATTTTATGAGGACGACAGGTCATCTTGTTGTTTTTCTCTAAAGCTTTACTCCTTCCACATACCAAATCCAGTAGACTCCGTTATGAACCAGTCTTCATCCCATACCTGCTCACTTATTCATGCCTTCCTTTGCTTGAGATCTTATCTCTTTTAGGTCTGATTCACATTTTGCATATACGCTAATGCTTGTAAATAGAAAATCGTACGTAAACAGTTAAGCCGATGTTTTTAATATTATTAGACTTTCCTACAAAATATTTACTGCTTTTGGTATTTCCAAATCGTTATTCGAACGACGATTTGGCAGTAAACAAACCGCAAAATCGACCCTAGACTCTCACATTTTGTTATGTACTTAAATATTGCTTCCCAGTCCATAAAGAATGACATATCACACTCATTTTGGTATTTTGTTACAAAAGAAGGGACGATCTTTCAAAGGATCACACTTTGTACTTTGCCTGTGTACGATTTGTTATCTTCTCGTCATTAATTATCTTAAAATAGAAACTAATTTTTGATACAATATGTGCCGTTCGAAACCCGATGTGATTGATAATAAAATAATTTTGGCTGTTCCACAGAAAGGGCTTCCCATAAACCACGCATATTGTCAATACCCACCCGGCGCCCCACGTAATTACGGCGCACCCAGTCAGCTCTTATCACGTTGTGAGTGTTTTTCGAAGGGGCGGAACGAATTCTTTTGCCTGCGGAGGGGCTGTTTACTGCTTTTTGCTGACCAAAAATCTGGCTGGCCAGCTATTTGTGAATATAAAAGTAAGCTAATGTTTTGAGATTTCAGCAGTTGGACTTACTCACTCCAAAGTTATTTGGTGCCTTTCACTTATTTTCTACCGTGTCATTGTTGCAAAGTTAAGAGTCAGTCAATATGTCTCTTTCCATGGATCCCCAAAATCGACAAGCGTTTATTAATGCGATTGCACTAAGGGTAAGTAATTTTCTCAATTAGCAAAACTTGTGGAAAACGACAGAAAATATTGCACAAGTAGTTTCGGCGAAAATTTCACCTTGAAAAATGTATCTTCACTGCTCTATAAAGTTAAACTTAAACAATTTAAGTGCTATCATTTTGGACGAGTATTTCTTTAAAATACGCATTTTCTAAATTTAGTTTGAGCTTCGAAAATAAAACATTGTATTTTTTAAATCAAACATAGAATATATTCTTTTTCAGCCATTGAACTGGGAGATTTGTCGAGCAGTGAGCTATGCTATTTGGTGCTGTACTGAAATTGAGATCGACATCCGTTATCCACGAGATCGCAATTCGTCAGGTCGAGGAGTTGTGTACATTCAACAAACAGCCATGACTGATACGGATCGTGCCGCCGAGTTCTTGAACTACATCTGTTGTAACGCGAGAGCGATAACAAAGTTCAAAATGAACGTGGAAGTTTCGGATACAAAAATGGCAGATGCTTTGATTAATGCCGTGATGAATGGAAGTAAGTATTCTCACCGTATTTCTTCTAAAATAAGCACACTCCCAAAATAACCCCCATAGAGTGACATTGAAAAACAAAAACCACGGGGCTTGTTTTGGAGAAATATATATCGAAACCAGTGAACTTATGAAAATAATAGTTGCAGTTTGTTTTTCTGAAACACCTTTAAATAGACTTACAACGATTCTTAAATTGGTCAAGAATATATAGTCGTAATTTTATGAGAAATAATCTTGGTCCAAAATAATTTTGAAGCATTGAAGTATCTCGAAATAAAATAAAGCATATATTAAATGTCAAATTGTGTATTATTGTTCACAATATATTTGTTTTCAGAAAAAGTTCAATTGGAAGAAATCCGTGTACGCCGTCGCTATGTCGGCCAGCAGTTCCCTTTGCTGGCAGATCTCATCAGAATGCATTCAGAAAGCCTGCGTGTGGTCGGAAAATTGGGCTTAAGTGAAGCTCTACAGGCGTTCAACGACAAAATTCGCTTAGATCGCTTCTCGCTTATCAACTTTGATTTAATTCAAAATGGCCAAATGGAGAGTGAGCAATTGGCTGAGAGCACTCGATTTGGATTACGTCGACTGGCGGGACTAGGCGCGACTTTTGAACATTTGTCTTACTCGACATACAGCGGTTTTGAAATTTCGAAGCAGCCAGCCATTCACTTGCTTAAATCTTGCGGAGTAAGTTCATTCGTTATCGATTTAAGTAAGTACGAGTAATAAAATTATCTGCTACTAGTCCATACTCAAGCTTTATGACTCTAAAATCCGTTCTCTCTCGTATCAAAAATATAAAAAAAAATGAAATATCTTACAGGTGAAGAGCATTCGCTTGACGCAACAGAAAGGGGTTGCCATATCTGACCCTCCCGTAGTGCGAGCTCTTTTGCCCGACTTACGCCAAATCGAATTGGTTGGATGCATGGAAGTGACAGCCAAACATCTGGATGCTCTTTTCCCGAAACTGGAGTCTTTCCACCTCCAAAAGGTGGATTTGGTGACAGGCGCCGCTTCTGCCAATCGTGTCTCGCGGCCAACTTCGGCCGAAATCAATCGCGAGCGCCATATAATGCCTCTTAATTTTCCAATCGCTGCGGCGTGTTAATAACACACATAAGCGTTTTGTAAATACTGTATATGT
The DNA here is from genome assembly GCA_022814885.1 of Ditylenchus destructor. Taxonomy (NCBI): domain Eukaryota; kingdom Metazoa; phylum Nematoda; class Chromadorea; order Rhabditida; family Anguinidae; genus Ditylenchus; species Ditylenchus destructor. Next base: position 5,011,522 of record JAKKPZ010000002.1, on the reverse strand, counting down.
CACAAAATTTTCCTAAAACATTCCATTATATGTGATCACTAATTGTAAATAAGAAGCTGTAATGCCTTTGTACATATGTCATAATTTCGGGTAGCTGTTGTGCAATTTTCATATGTTCATCTCTGAATAAATGCTCAAAGATTTTAAAGATGTTAGTGAAACATTTACAGAGACATCCCATGTTGCGTTCAAATATAAATAATTGAAGTAATCATTCAATAACAGAAATTGCAATCTTTATGTGAAAAAAAAATTATGGATCACCTTTCAGCTCAAAAGTAGTCTTTATGCATGTCCTTAATTTTCTTTAATAGCACTGTTAAACAACTCAGTATTCAGAAACGGTTTCTAGTTGCAAAGATTGACAGCATAGCAAGCGATAAACAATCTGAAATTTGTTCGTATCCGTGAAATGAGATTGTTTTACTAATACTAAATGAATGTATTTGTTACATAATCAACAAGTCATGACAGTTCATAATTGGTGACTTTAATTTCTTAGCGCATTATTCCTTGCTCTATCTTTTGCTGTCATTTTCAATTCTTCCACAGTTTCAAAAATTTCTCTACCGTTAGTTTCAGGAAGGTTTATGTACAAATACAAAAGAGCTAAGATGCTCGGGAGAATAAACAGTGGAATAAACGCCCAAACATTGTATGCTTCATAGGCCGGTAGTGTGACAAAACTGAAGCAGAAGCTTATTGGAATTGTGATACAAAACACCACCGATTGACCCAAGGATCGGTGAAATTGGGGCAACAATTCGCTGCTGATGTAGAACACGATTATTCCAAAACCAACCCTAAAAACCTTTTTAAAAAATATTTTTGCCACTTTTTGCCCAAAGTGCAAGGCCGGAACAGGCACCGGACTTGGGGTGCCTAGGCATCCCACTGACAGCTAGTTATGATGTATCGACTAATTTTGATTTCCCTACTCGAAGACCTAGAGTCGAGGTTTAAGCCCATTCCTATATATATTTCATTATACAAGGCATTTACCCATAAGACAGATTATAGAAGAATAGAGAAATAATACAGCCGTAGTCAAAGAAAATCACACCGGCCAGCGAGACGAGTCTATCGGAAATTATATAGCCAGTCAACGAAAGAGCATTGACGGCACCTGAGCCGATCAGTAAAAGTCTTCTACTCATTCTAAATTATGCAACGCATTATACGCGTAATTTTTATTGTGATACAAATCAACCTTCCAACAAGATATACACCAGCAAATCCCGCAAGGAAGTTAACGCCGAATAATGCCGAAGCATAAGTCTGAAATGTTTTAACACATCTTTTTCGTAAGGAAATGTTACCTGTGCTTTGTCTGGAGGGAAATGAGCACCAAGCACTTCTGTGGTAATTGTCCAAATCCCAATTGCCAGCTCAAATTTTAAAATGCAGTACACCCGCTTAAAAGGACGCCCTTTTTAGAATGCTGCTAATTAATTTTCAGTTTATTTTCTTATCATTTTTTATTGTGTAAAAAGGCCAGTTGCGCCTTGAAATTCTCTAGCGAGCAATTTTTACTAACACGGGGTTTACTGTAGAATGCTTCTTAAGTTGTATTGAATGACATTAATAAATTTTAGCATAAGATTTCGGAATCTCCAAATGCAAAATTTATTTACCGTTTTTTCTCTTGAGTAAACCCCGGGGCGTATATTTTTCAACCCCCCCCTCTAGGAGGGGCTTACTTTAGGAGGGGGGCTTACTTCAGGAGGGGGGCTTACATTGTTCAACCCCTCGCCGGCGGAACCGGCGAGGAAAATTTTTTGAGATTTTTGTCAAAATCGTCAAAAATTTTCGATTTTTTTAGCAAAATGTCCAAAAAACCATAGGGGGGACCCTATTGAATTTTTTGACCAATTTTTTAGAAAATGATTTTTCAAAACCATAGGGTCCCCCCTATGGTTTTTTTGGCGAATAATTTTTTAAAGAAAATTTTTTGCCAAAAAACCATAGGGGGGACCCTATTGATTTTGAAAAATCATTTTCTGAAAAATTTGTCAAAAAAATTAATAGGGTCCCCTCTATGGTTTTTCGGCAAAAAATTTTCTTTAAAAAATTATTTGCCCAAAAAACCATAGGGGGACCCTATGGTTTTGAAAAATCATTTTCTGAAAATTCATCAAACAAAAGAATTTGTTCAAACACATTTGCTTTGTTGATATTTTATTCAACGAATGTATTTAAACAGATAATATATGTAAAAAAGAGCATTTTAATGTAAAAAACCTTACTTTGGGGGGGGCGTATATTAGAGGGGGGGCTTATATTTTTCAACCCCCCTCTAGGAGGGGCTTACTTCAGGAGGGGGCTTACTTCAGGAGGGGGGTTTACTCAAGAGAAAAAACGGTGTATTTTTAAATTTGCTTACATTTTTTGAAAAGTTTCTTTTTGCAATCCCCCAAGTAAGCGAAAGCTGTCAGTCCGTGCGTCCTGTCCCATGGCCGTTAGACCCCTTACGCCGGTGTATTATGGGCAAGTGATAGCTTAAAATGTTCGTATAGACGAGCTGAGTATGTTTTCAGCCAAATTTAGCTAAAATGTAGACAAATTTAGACAATTTTTCGTTTCAATTTCGTGTCTGTCACGGTTTTTTCAGCAGGGGCATTCTATCCACTGCTTTTTTTGGTGTCTGTCACGGTTTTTTCAGGAGGGGCATTCTATCCACTGCTTATTTTTCGTGTCTGTCACGGTTTTTTCAGGAGGGGCATTCTATCCAGTGCTTATTTTTCGTGTCTGTCACGGTTTTTTCAGGAGGGACATTCTATCCACTGCTTATTTTTGTCCGTGAGGTTTTGGTCACGCTTTTTCGGGAAGGCAGAAAATTGCATACTGATACACCCTGGAGTCCTGTGGTCGGGCGCGGAGCGCCCGACCCTCCCCCTTGGAATGTGAGGGAACTTAGAACATATACTCCCGAACAACCCTTACTCCAGAACAACAGCTGCTTGAGGGTCTAGTCTCATGCTGCTCTACTCCCGAACAACCCTTACTCCCGAACAACCCAATCTGACCGCTGATGGCGGTGCGAGAAGCGCCGCTGTGCACGCTAACCGCTTCCTAGCGAAGTGAGGGCCGCGAAGCGGCCCCACTTCGCTATGTATGCTTATTATAAAAAACAAAAACGAATTCCACCTACCTGTAACGCGCATATGCCTAAGATGACAGCTTTCCTCAAATGCCTTTCCAAGAAAATTTTTTTCAATGATTTCCAAATGTTTCTCTTTGTTTCCTTATTTGCCTCTTCTTTGATTGTTTCTTCGACGAGCTTTTCATAGTCTATATCACTGCCTATATAATACTGTTGTTTGGAGTGATAAAATATTACCATATACAAGCTTGATAAAATTTTAGTGATTTTATGGCTTCTTCCTTATTATTTCGATGCAACAGCAGAAACTTTGGAGATTCTCTCATTGGCAACAATAATAACAGTGAAAACAATGATGGCAATGCTCCGACAACTAAATTCGTCACGTGAATTGAAACTTCAACATTTTTGAGTATAAACTTTACCAAGGAGCCAGAACAATTTGGCACCAAGAAATTTGTTCATACCTAAAAACCGCATTCATACAAAAACTCATATCCAGTTTTTAAGTATAAAAACTATGTTACCCAAAATCATGCCAAAGAGAACAATGAATATATTGGCTGTGCCGTGTATAAAGAAACAAGTTCCCCGCCATTTTGTCGGCATCGATTCCTGAAATATTTAAATTTCAAAGCAGCAATTTATATGATGTAATTATTTTAAACATCCATCAAACACCAAAAAGTTTGTATGCTTCCCAGTAAAGGTTCAACTACTTTTTTCTTCGAAATTCCAATGAAAACTGGAAAACAGGACGGCACTCTTTGCCTCCTGACCCCTTAACAAGGATCAAGGCTTATAACGAAAATTTTTTTATCAATAACCGACAAAAAATATATTTTTGCTTTGTCTTAACTGCAATAAATTATTTTATTTCGAAAAACAAATAGGATTTATTTGATCAATAGTTTGCTGTTGTAATCATCCTTAAATAAATAAATGTATATTTTCTAAAATGACGTACCGTTATTATAAATGTCATCGCATTGAAATTCACCTCAATTTACAATTCTATCATTTCAATTAATGTCTGAGAAATGTTACCACGGACATAACCGCGCCAAAAATTCTGCTAATAAGTAGTAGTTCTGGAAGATATATCAATATTGAGGCAGCGCCAGTCAAAGTGGCTAAAATCATGCCAAAACTTCCAAATAAAGAAACATCTGAATGCCTTCATCATATTTGTACAGAAGAATATTGTAAAGCTTGCATCTTCTTCCAAAATTATCGACCAATATTGGAGTGCAAATTGTGCCAATAAAGTTCCCTAAGAGAATGCTATTCATGATCAGACTCCATAGCCAACCGGAAGACGCGTGTGATATGGGACTGCCGCGTTTTATGTATGCATCCTTAACAAAGGCCTTGAAGTTCTCTTCTGCGACATTTGTATAGGCAATCGAAGATGCTTGCTAAATTTAGCTTTCGTTATCTCGTAAGTTTGCGATGCTTAGAAATATTTTCGAATTCTATTCAGCGCTCAATACGCATTATGACTTGTTTTGATATACAAAGTCTAATAAAAACAAGACACTCAGAATAGTCATGGCTTTTTGCTTAAATAAAATCACAAAACTTACGTAGAAATTGCTCAGAAACGATATGACGACCGTGTAAAGTATAATACGAAAAGGTGATCCATTTGGTGCAAATATTGAAATATTTTGCTGAGCCATTATTTGTACGTTCCCGAATAGCTGTGCTAGCTCTTATCATTGATCTTTCCTATCACATGTTCTCGCAAATAACATTTAGGTATAAGTAAAAATTGTGTTTATTATGTAATCAAAATGTTTTACAAAATTATAACGCAAATTTTAAATGATTTTCTAAACAAATAAGCTAAAAAGCTTGATTTAAAATCCATTGGACCTCATATTCTTAAAATCAGCAGGAAATACATCGCTGACTCTTGACTTCCGAGTAAAGTGCACTTGAAATTATAAAGAGAAATAGCTTGCACAAATAGGAAGAAATTCGAATGTTTTTATTGTAACAAGGCTTATTATGAGTATCTGAACACAAGGACAAATTCTTATGTGCTTTGCTATACTTTGTAACTCAAAGATAATACACTTAAATATAACTTAAAATTTAGTTACCTACCATGTACCTGATATGAAAACATTAAACTTCTTATACCCATTACAAGCAAAATATGTTAAGAATCTAAATTCGTGATAATTAATACTGTTGCAAAGATATTGTCTTCATTTTTCATGTAATTTCTGGTGCACATTTCCAAAAAATGAGTTGTTACTAGGGATCACAAAGCTGAACGAATCAAATCCGAGTGATTGAAAAACTTCGATTCAAATATGCTTTGAACTTGTATTTGGGTTAACCGCTAACAATTTGTAATAACAGTATATGAGTTGCTTATAATAACAAATTTGTATGAAAAATCTTAAAAGTTAACGTTGCATATCAAGAACACTGACAAATTTTCAATATTTTTGATGTCATTTATGACTACATATTCTCAATTATATTTCAATGTTATACAATTACAGATTTTATTACATTTTACTTGCAGACTAAATATCCCTAACCATAAATTCATCTTTTTTAATTTTGTACCTTCGTTCAAGTGAATACTACCTACGTGAAAGTAGAAAAAACATCGTAGAATATCAAAACAAAAGTCATAAACTCTGAACGGCAGCTCATATTTCACCTGCTCAAATGTGAATAATTCTGATTACCTTTTCGAGACATCCATAATACGCAAGTGCTCAGGTGTGTTGCGCTAAGAGAACAGACTTGCGTCAATATCAACATTATTTTGCATAACTTTTAATTATGCAATACACCGGGCCTGATTATACCTTCTATGAAAGTGATTTTGAGCCATTCAAAATTAAATCTTACATAAACGCTACTCTCGCTGTACTGGGCAATTCACTCGGATTTTATCTGATATGGTTCAGAAGTCCACCAGTATGTCCAATTTTAGGATAAAAATATATAGATATCAATTTTCCAAATTACTATCTGATATGAAATGACTAATATCATATTTTCGATCGAAAACTGGCTCGTGCATTCGACATGGGTAATTAATTTTTTTTTCTATAAAAAACTAAACCTGACGAAATTCTTCTATACATCTCATATTGTTTTCATTTTAGATAATGGGAAATTACCGTTATTTTCTGCTAAATATGATGGTATGGATTTTCAATCATTATCGCATTTCTAAATAAATGTTTTTAAGCAAGCGTCGTTCATATTGGATATATATCTGACAGTCTTCATGCAACCTTATCCTTTAATGCCTATATCGGGATACTGTATTTTAGGCTTATTGACTCATGCTGGTCGGTTCTGGGGAGCCATAATGGGCGTGGTAAATAAGGCTTAAACATGGCATCGAGACATCTGCCACCCGACAAGTGCCACCCCGACATCTGCCACCTCATATTAGAGAACAGCCTCTGCGTGCGACAGTGACTACGAAATAGTGTGTATTATCTAACCGTCTGCCGACATTTGGTCCTATATCTTTTTTGACCCAGCCATTTGATAAGAGTCTGAAGGAAAAGTTGAAGGTGGCAGATGTCGGGGTGGCAGTTGTCGGGTGGCAGATGTTACGTTGCCTTAAACATACCTCAGTTCTTGATTCCTATTCCAGATCATAATGATTGAGTTTTTGGGAATAGTTGGCGCTTCGGTTTTGACTGCAGCACTTTACCGTTTGGCTGCCGTCTATGATTGGCAAAAACGTATGCTCACAAAAAGGGCTATTGTATTTTTCGTATTAGCGCATATATTCCTTGTCAGTCCGTTATTGATAATTGCAATATTTGTAATTAGAGAAGTAAGCGATCAAGAGCCGATACGACGCCAAGTTTTCTATGTAAGTTAAGCAATATTTAATTTAAATTTTTACAGTAATTTAAAATCAGCCAATTAACTAAACCGTATTTTTGCGACAACATCATTTTCTTTAGACAGGCCCATTTCTCTTTATTATCTTTAATTTATTTATTTTTTCATCCTTCTGTTTTTTAAATCATATTATGTAGAGTATTATGTGCGGTTATGGGTAAAAACGGTATCGCAAAAACGGTATCGTCAAAAACGGTAACGTCAAAAACGGTATCGTCAAAAACGGTAACGTCAAAAACGGTATCGTCAAAAACGGTAACGTCAAAAACGGTATCGCAAAAACGGTATCGCAAAAACGGTATCGTCAAAAACGGTACCAAACCAATTTTATAGCCAAAATGACCGCCTAGTTGTTATTTTTACCATTGAATGCTATTTTTACAGTTTTTGCGTTGATTTGCTGTGTTGAATCACAGAGAAAAGAAATGAGTTTCTAGAAAGAATGCTGTTTGCCTTCGCTTTCTCTTCATTCTAAATTTATTCTCTTTTGTTCAATTTTATTTTCCTACTGCGGTGCTGTTCTCTTATTGATCGAATTTTCTGTTTTGAATTTTGCATTAACTTTGCATTAACTTAGGTGCTTGATTGTTAATGATGGATACTCAAAAGGGAAAACCGTTGGTCTTATGCAATGGATTTCTGATGGCTAAGCATATTAAAAGTTCAGACGGATTACGTCAATTCTGGCGCTGTCAAATGCATCACAAAGGATGCCATGGACGAGCTGTTTCCGCACTCGGTTCTACTACTCTCAAGGAAACAGCGACTCATGATATTCACGTTGCAAGTCCAGCAGAGATCAAGGTATTAGCTTAATTAAATTACGAGACAAGTTTAGACAAAACTAATTTTGAAAAGCAAATCAGTTCACTCATTTGGCGCAAATTCAAATTAGTTTTTTTGAATCTTTATTATTTTGTGGAAGTGGATCGAGCGGACCGCCAACGACTGCCGTACCTTCGCAGCCTTCAGTTTCACTTGGCAAAGTTCTATACACCTGCAGCGGATGACAATCCGGAAAATGAGGGAAACGATGAAAGTCAGGAGGAAGAAGAGTGAAATGCGTTAGATAGTTAGTTGTGCTATACCTATTTTATCAATAGTTTGTATTTACAAAATCAAAGTAAAAATCCGAATTAGATTAAAAATGAGATTATAATAATTTAAAACTTTCAGCAATATCCTGGAGTTGTCGACGTAGCTACAGCAAATAACTGTGCGTTTGCGCCTTTAGAAAACAATATTTTAATGAAACTGGCAGTTTGTTGTGCGATGGTATGAGATGGTATTCTTAACGAAAGAAATACAACGTAAAATTTAGGGTCTTTTAATATTTATCGGAATAATTGGCCTGATAATATTGACTTTGGGAGTTCGAAGCCTTCGAAAGCGAAGAAGAATCATGAGTAAAAAGTCGTTCAAAATGTAGGCTAAAATTTATTTATCACTCAATGATCATAAAGTTATAGGCATAGACAGCTAATATTAACGCTAGGTTTACAAGTAAGTCCGGTTTTGATTTTGTATAGCTAGCCTTACAATTAGGAGATATTTGATGAAAACGATGACAATTATTTTTCATTGGGGTTTATTCGGACTCTTGAAAATTTGTAAATGTGATAGGAAACTATGTAAAAAGTTGGGATAGAATCATCAATGTCATGTTTACCAGTCAAGCTGAGTAAACAACTCCAAAAATGGACATTAACAATTGCCCAAAATCTGATGTAAGCTCAGACAAAACGAAATTTTCTAATCTATTTCGTTTTGTTTGATCTTATATCAGATTTTGGGCGATTCTTAATGTCCATTTTTGGAGTTGTTTACTCTGCTTGATTGGTAAATATGACATTGGTGAGTCTATCCCAACTTTTCACAAAGTTTCCTATCACATTTATAGATTCTCAATAGGCTGGAGCAAATCCAATAAAAAAATAATTTCGAAATTTTTTCATCACACATAAAATATCCCCTGCTTGGAGGCTTAAAGATATGATTGCTCATAACATTACTACACTGGTCATTTAGTTCTGCGTTCCTTTCGTGACATTATTTGTCCCTTTCTCAATGGTTGTCATATGCCTCTTTCTTCAGTTGCCTTATGTGAAACGTAATTTCTGCAATATTTATAATTGGAAACATATTTTAGGAAAATTTAGATACTACACAAATAATGGTAATAGCCGCCGGCTCGCATTCCTATCTGAATTGCGTAATAATGATCAGTTTCACAAAACCATATCGCCAAATTGTTGTTGGATGGATCTTTCCTCTATGGTCTAAGGAAAAATCAGTCACATCTGTAGTACAACCGCCCTCATCTTTGCATACGCAAGGAACAGAGCTTAAAATCGTGAATTCTTCACATGTTGTATTATCGATAAACCGGAGCCCTAGAAATACACTTCAAATTTTGAAGTATAGATCCAAAATAGGACTTTACGTGTCAAGATTTTGTAAAACTTTACATAGATATACATAAATCACATTGGAGTTTCGTATTGGTTAACTTCACAGGTCATATGGTGGAAATTTGTACGATGCTGAAGCGGTTATCTATTTACACCGCATTTTATTATTACTTCCCTGCTTTATATTTTTACAGCTGTATTTTGCTATTAATGTGTATTAGTGTGTGCGCGATTGAAACCTCAAATAAGTTAACCAAGAAAGATGAAAAATATGGCACACGCCCTAAACGACTAAACCCAAAACGACTAAAACAAAACGACTAAGCCCAAAACGACTAAAGTATACCGGGTGAAATGAACTTTTGTGTAAAAATGAGGATTTTTGTTGTAAAAACCATATAAGAGTAAAAAATTACGGGGAATCCGAATTCTTTGTCCATTTTAATGAGAATGGAATTGAAAAAATGCCAACTTTTTCTCAATTTTTCGTCATTTTTCATCATAATTGCTTGTTTAGCGCCTTATAAGGGTTGTTCGGGAGCTTAAGCCTAAGATTAAGTCCCTTAGGCCCCATGTTGTTCGGGGCCCCAAGCCTAAATCCTTGTTTGGCGCCTTATAAGGGTTGTTTTAGCCCAAAATAGAGTTTTTGGGTTTCAAAAACTCTCATTTTTACACAAAAGTACATTTATTACCCCGACGGTATACTTTAGTCGTCTTGGGCGCACCCCGAAAAATATCTATTAAAAAATCGACTAAAAGTGACTACAGGAGGAATAAACATAAATGTAAAGGAAATGTGAAATAAAATGCTGCTAGATGAATAATGCTTTTGCTCGAGAATGGTTATTCATGATTAGGATCCTAAGATCCTTTAAAACTATTCTGTTTATATAGACTTTCTCATTTCAATCTAAGGAAAATAATATCTAGTTACTAGAACATGTTTCGTTTCGTAATCCCCTTAATAACCATGGCTGTAATTGTGATGAGCAAAGATCTCAGCGGAGACCCTAGGCTTGACTCCGTGCCGCCGAATTCACCTACATTTGGACCTGGAGAATGTCCTCCTATCGTTGTTGGCGTTAGTTTCTGATTTGTTTTTTATTACAATGTTTAAGTAATCTATGAATAAATAAAGCCACGGTATTCGTATTTTTGCTCTAAACTGTACTACCTTATAACTCATGCGAAAATATTTTCGACCGGTATAGATCCAAGCAAATATGTTCGTTCAAATATGTCTAGAAAATGTGGAAAATATATATCTGCTGCCGAAATTTGGGAAACCATAGGACCGATTTTAAAGGAATCGGAATTAAGATTCTTGCAGCTCTAGATAACTGAGTTCTCATACAGATCTTCATAATGTGAGTACATACTGTATTTTATAGCGCACCACCTACAACAATGGCATTTGCGACGGCTTGCTGTGCAAATATGAAGTGAAAGTTGTCGGATCGACAATTGGAGCGACCGCCACAAGAATTCAAAATAATTGTTTCAATTAATCACAACCATCCAATAAGAGTAAACAGTTTTTATTATTCCGTATGGATTTACTATTTATTTCTATCAGCTTATAATAGATAAATAAAATTATTTATTAGTTAATACGTTACCCAAAATGACTCTTGTCTTACACACATCACGAAAGTGAAAATTCAGCCATTTTTGGGATTTTTTCACAAAATCCAGATTTTTAAATAAAATGCAAGCATTTTACAAAAAGGAGCCTAATGGTTTACAGAAAATTATTTGTAAACAATACACCAAATTTTCATACACGTTATTTTACAAAAAATACAACAATGTTTACAGTAAAAACCATGCTGTCGTTACAACTAAAGGACAGATCTGAGCTAGACTTGAAGTTGTAAAACGATGACAAATGAAAAACTGACGCGCGCGCGAATTCAATTGGACATTTTGGATTGATTTTTTCGCTATATATCGCTAGGATCGTCTCAGACACCCATGGTACCTTTGTAAAAGTTGTTCAGCTCACCGAGCTGTACACAATAGTATACTTTTAACAGAGGGTACCCTATGTGTGTTAACCCCCAAAAATGCCCATTTGAATCCGCGCGCGAATTTTATGACGTCTCTTTTGATGAACAATCTCTCTCGCTCTCCCAACTTCAATTCTAGCTCAGATCTTTCCTTTAAGTGCATGGCGATAATTCCATTGTCAAGTCTTCATTGTCAAGTTTTCGTCACTAAGGGAAAATGATCAAAAGATGAATCGTCGTTTTCAATTGTTTTGATTTTTTAAGTTTTATAGCACTTTCTAGAAAGGTGTATAACGAGACAAACATGCGACAAACACAGCCCCCCCCCAAAAAAAAAACGATGAAACTTCGCCTGCATCAGCCATCCTACGATATCACCGCGGGTTGTTTCGTGGTAGGGTGGTTTCGTCATTCTACAAAATTGCTATTTACTACAACTTCTGTTTATTACGAATACACACGCAATTATGAAATTAAATTTGATCATTTTTGAGAAATTCTGAAAACAGCAATATTGTAGCAGATATAGAGTTAAACTACGGAAACGTTACAGTTTATTGAAGGGTGTAGATCCGCAAATTAGAGAGTTTATATGGTACTTGCAGGATCCGGCGTTTGTCAAGACATACTCTGCGAAATTTGTATTCTCTATACAATTTTCCCGTATTGATATAATCTTCAGAAGGCCCTATACGATCTTTCAGTATGCGTCTCGATAATAAACTCCATTTACTGGCAATATGATTATTCACTGGAAGCATCGCCATTCATTACCATCACTTGACTATGTCCCCTATTCCAAAGATGGACGATCACTCTCATTCGTCAACTACCTATATTAATCAACTACCTATATTAATTAAGTTCGCTGACAAGCCTGGAACCAACCTAACCAAACAAATTTCCCTCATACTAAGACAATCTTACAATATTGTTAAAAATAAAATAAAATTTTTCCTAAAATAAAAATAATTAGTCAAAATATTATAATTATCATTCAAATAAATCAAAATAGGATTTATATATACTTCAGTTAAATGAATTTTGCAAAATATCATTTATTTGTTTAATGCTTGGCTTATCTAATGTGAAAGTATATACAATTTTGATTACTGTTGTCCAAAATTTTTAGGACAATCAATTCCGAAATGATGAAATACTTTTGCATTTAAATGTTGACTAATAATTTTTCGCGGAAATTGTTTAAGTGTTAATGGGTGAATAATAAGCGCATAATTCATCTGTGGTGTTCACAATTTACAGCTAATTTTAAGCTGTCACCAAATATTTATTTTTGTAATCGTAATCGTTTTATTCCACTTAGTTTTCAGCGAATATTTTAATAAATCAATTAGAGTCAACTGAAATGCTTCGCTACGGCATTCTCATGCTGATGATGACCGGGCTGAGTGTAGTTGTTGCAGATCTAAAAGCTGACTCGATACCGCCTGGATCAGCTATTTTCGGTCCTGGAGAGTGTCCGCCTATTGTTGTAGGGGTTAGTCCTTTTTAACATATGTTTTAACAAAAACACAATAATGCATATGTGAAAGTATGCAATGCGTTGACAAAATAATATCATTTTCATTATTACCTTTTTCAACTTTGTTTTCTAATGCAAAAATTATCTATATAATATGTGGGGTGCATACCAACTGGGCGATGAGAGATCTCGAGATTCAGCCTACACTTAAGCCTAACTATAAATCTAAAGTCTAAGCCTAATTTGGGGAGACTAAGGTTCGTTTACCCCTATTTTGGCCAATGCCAAGGGATTTTGCAGGGGAACGACCCTTAGGATCAGATTTTTGGCTCATTCTGACCCTTAGGGCCTAACTAAGGGAGGAAGCATGCCAAAGACTCACGCCAAAGGCGGAAACTCGAGAAATCGTATACCCCCATTTGGAAACTCCCCGCAGATGTCTTTACTCTAATATGTGATAGTATCCATTCCGTTTATAGCGCACCACCTACAACAATGGGATTTGCGATGGTCTGATGTGTAAATACGAAGTAAGGGTAGCTGGGTCGATGATTGGTGCGACGTACACCAGGATACAAAATAACTGTTTCAATTAGTCGGTAACATGATATTGATCTAAAATGCCAACTTTTTCTCAATTTTTCGTCATTTTTCATCATAATTGCTTGTTTAGCGCCTTATAAGGGTTGTTCGGGAGCTTAAGCCTAAGATTAAGTCCCTTAGGCCCCATGTTGTTCGGGGCCCCAAGCCTAAATCCTTGTTTGGCGCCTTATAAGGGTTGTTTTAGCCCAAAATAGAGTTTTTGGGTTTCAAAAACTCTCATTTTTACACAAAAGTACATTTATTACCCCGACGGTATACTTTAGTCGTCTTGGGCGCACCCCGAAAAATATCTATTAAAAAATCGACTAAAAGTGACTACAGGAGGAATAAACATAAATGTAAAGGAAATGTGAAATAAAATGCTGCTAGATGAATAATGCTTTTGCTCGAGAATGGTTATTCATGATTAGGATCCTAAGATCCTTTAAAACTATTCTGTTTATATAGACTTTCTCATTTCAATCTAAGGAAAATAATATCTAGTTACTAGAACATGTTTCGTTTCGTAATCCCCTTAATAACCATGGCTGTAATTGTGATGAGCAAAGATCTCAGCGGAGACCCTAGGCTTGACTCCGTGCCGCCGAATTCACCTACATTTGGACCTGGAGAATGTCCTCCTATCGTTGTTGGCGTTAGTTTCTGATTTGTTTTTTATTACAATGTTTAAGTAATCTATGAATAAATAAAGCCACGGTATTCGTATTTTTGCTCTAAACTGTACTACCTTATAACTCATGCGAAAATATTTTCGACCGGTATAGATCCAAGCAAATATGTTCGTTCAAATATGTCTAGAAAATGTGGAAAATATATATCTGCTGCCGAAATTTGGGAAACCATAGGACCGATTTTAAAGGAATCGGAATTAAGATTCTTGCAGCTCTAGATAACTGAGTTCTCATACAGATCTTCATAATGTGAGTACATACTGTATTTTATAGCGCACCACCTACAACAATGGCATTTGCGACGGCTTGCTGTGCAAATATGAAGTGAAAGTTGTCGGATCGACAATTGGAGCGACCGCCACAAGAATTCAAAATAATTGTTTCAATTAATCACAACCATCCAATAAGAGTAAACAGTTTTTATTATTCCGTATGGATTTACTATTTATTTCTATCAGCTTATAATAGATAAATAAAATTATTTATTAGTTAATACGTTACCCAAAATGACTCTTGTCTTACACACATCACGAAAGTGAAAATTCAGCCATTTTTGGGATTTTTTCACAAAATCCAGATTTTTAAATAAAATGCAAGCATTTTACAAAAAGGAGCCTAATGGTTTACAGAAAATTATTTGTAAACAATACACCAAATTTTCATACACGTTATTTTACAAAAAATACAACAATGTTTACAGTAAAAACCATGCTGTCGTTACAACTAAAGGACAGATCTGAGCTAGACTTGAAGTTGTAAAACGATGACAAATGAAAAACTGACGCGCGCGCGAATTCAATTGGACATTTTGGATTGATTTTTTCGCTATATATCGCTAGGATCGTCTCAGACACCCATGGTACCTTTGTAAAAGTTGTTCAGCTCACCGAGCTGTACACAATAGTATACTTTTAACAGAGGGTACCCTATGTGTGTTAACCCCCAAAAATGCCCATTTGAATCCGCGCGCGAATTTTATGACGTCTCTTTTGATGAACAATCTCTCTCGCTCTCCCAACTTCAATTCTAGCTCAGATCTTTCCTTTAAGTGCATGGCGATAATTCCATTGTCAAGTCTTCATTGTCAAGTTTTCGTCACTAAGGGAAAATGATCAAAAGATGAATCGTCGTTTTCAATTGTTTTGATTTTTTAAGTTTTATAGCACTTTCTAGAAAGGTGTATAACGAGACAAACATGCGACAAACACAGCCCCCCCCCAAAAAAAAAAACGATGAAACTTCGCCTGCATCAGCCATCCTACGATATCACCGCGGGTTGTTTCGTGGTAGGGTGGTTTCGTCATTCTACAAAATTGCTATTTACTACAACTTCTGTTTATTACGAATACACACGCAATTATGAAATTAAATTTGATCATTTTTGAGAAATTCTGAAAACAGCAATATTGTAGCAGATATAGAGTTAAACTACGGAAACGTTACAGTTTATTGAAGGGTGTAGATCCGCAAATTAGAGAGTTTATATGGTACTTGCAGGATCCGGCGTTTGTCAAGACATACTCTGCGAAATTTGTATTCTCTATACAATTTTCCCGTATTGATATAATCTTCAGAAGGCCCTATACGATCTTTCAGTATGCGTCTCGATAATAAACTCCATTTACTGGCAATATGATTATTCACTGGAAGCATCGCCATTCATTACCATCACTTGACTATGTCCCCTATTCCAAAGATGGACGATCACTCTCATTCGTCAACTACCTATATTAATCAACTACCTATATTAATTAAGTTCGCTGACAAGCCTGGAACCAACCTAACCAAACAAATTTCCCTCATACTAAGACAATCTTACAATATTGTTAAAAATAAAATAAAATTTTTCCTAAAATAAAAATAATTAGTCAAAATATTATAATTATCATTCAAATAAATCAAAATAGGATTTATATATACTTCAGTTAAATGAATTTTGCAAAATATCATTTATTTGTTTAATGCTTGGCTTATCTAATGTGAAAGTATATACAATTTTGATTACTGTTGTCCAAAATTTTTAGGACAATCAATTCCGAAATGATGAAATACTTTTGCATTTAAATGTTGACTAATAATTTTTCGCGGAAATTGTTTAAGTGTTAATGGGTGAATAATAAGCGCATAATTCATCTGTGGTGTTCACAATTTACAGCTAATTTTAAGCTGTCACCAAATATTTATTTTTGTAATCGTAATCGTTTTATTCCACTTAGTTTTCAGCGAATATTTTAATAAATCAATTAGAGTCAACTGAAATGCTTCGCTACGGCATTCTCATGCTGATGATGACCGGGCTGAGTGTAGTTGTTGCAGATCTAAAAGCTGACTCGATACCGCCTGGATCAGCTATTTTCGGTCCTGGAGAGTGTCCGCCTATTGTTGTAGGGGTTAGTCCTTTTTAACATATGTTTTAACAAAAACACAATAATGCATATGTGAAAGTATGCAATGCGTTGACAAAATAATATCATTTTCATTATTACCTTTTTCAACTTTGTTTTCTAATGCAAAAATTATCTATATAATATGTGGGGTGCATACCAACTGGGCGATGAGAGATCTCGAGATTCAGCCTACACTTAAGCCTAACTATAAATCTAAAGTCTAAGCCTAATTTGGGGAGACTAAGGTTCGTTTACCCCTATTTTGGCCAATGCCAAGGGATTTTGCAGGGGAACGACCCTTAGGATCAGATTTTTGGCTCATTCTGACCCTTAGGGCCTAACTAAGGGAGGA
Source organism: Ditylenchus destructor (assembly GCA_022814885.1). Classification (NCBI taxonomy): domain Eukaryota; kingdom Metazoa; phylum Nematoda; class Chromadorea; order Rhabditida; family Anguinidae; genus Ditylenchus; species Ditylenchus destructor. Next base: position 4,994,606 of record JAKKPZ010000002.1, on the reverse strand, counting down.
AGCATGCCAAAGACTCACGCCAAAGGCGGAAACTCGAGAAATCGTATACCCCCATTTGGAAACTCCCCGCAGATGTCTTTACTCTAATATGTGATAGTATCCATTCCGTTTATAGCGCACCACCTACAACAATGGGATTTGCGATGGTCTGATGTGTAAATACGAAGTAAGGGTAGCTGGGTCGATGATTGGTGCGACGTACACCAGGATACAAAATAACTGTTTCAATTAGTCGGTAACATGATATTGATCTAACCATATTACCAAAGAACATATTAATATCGTTCTATTTCTGTCAGAAAGAAACATATAAATCAATATTTTGACATTTTTGCAAAATAAAGGCTTGTGTATTGTTTAAAGCTATGGAAAGATAAATGGGAAGGGAAATTCGATTTTGAATTTGTATGTTGATCTCAACATATTATAGGAATATTCAAAATCGAATTTCCCTTCCCATTTATCTTTCCATAAGTAAAACATTATATTTATCATCCATCCTAGCCACTAACAATGGTTCCGTTGTAACGAATTTTGTAGGAAGACTTCTCGAAGGCTGGACCACCTTTTTTGGACCTGAAGAGTAAATCTCAATAATAAATGAAGGATATTTTTCGGTTCCATTAAAGGGGAGCGTAAAATAATTTTTCATAGAAATAGGGCAGCGAAAATATTTCGTTTTTTGTGAGAGAGGATTTTGTGTTTGTTTTTTACAAAAGTACTGGAGGTCTAAATTACGTTCTGTCTCTATGAGAAAATTGCCCATTTTGAAAATTGCACATTTTTGTGTGGATATGTGACCTGGAATAGGCTTTATATTAATATTGATTGATATTCACAATTGACATTCCTTTCAGGGGAATGGAAGCATAAAATCTGATTTAATTCCGATAATATCCTGGAGCGTTCCTATGAATATTTTCCTAAAATGTAGTTCACTTCAACTTCCCAAGTTTTGATGTAGAGATTTTGGACGGAATTTTTTGACTGGTATTGAAAGTTAAGAATTGTCATGATTATAGTTTGGTTAAATTTATATGCGAGCTCGGTTTCATAAAACAATGCCGGTGGTACAGCCGCATGCAGCTTCTGATTTCACAAAATTTGATTGTATGTTTTCGCTTCTTTGCCTGTTCGTTCTCGTATGCAGCAAAATATTATTGAGCCAAAATATGTGACCATGATTAGAGGGTGAGAGGGAGAAGGAAAGAATAACACCTTACCTTATCACTAAGGAGATACGTGAAAGCAATTATCAGAACAAACATATTTAAATTGCTATTTTGTATATGTAAATGCATATCCATTATTTTCATTTTATATTTAAATCAACACATTTTTTCATCTAGATCGTATCCATTATACCGCTATGAAGAAACGTCTCGTTATTGATACAGGTAATTTACTTATTTGGAATGTATAACTAACTTCTAAGTAACTTTGACGCACTGAACTAATTATTATACTTTTATTTTTCGTACTCATGGCAAAAAAATAAGAATTTAATTTACTGAGGAAATACGATAAATCTACAAAAAATGTATAAAGCAGTTAAAACCAAATAAGGCAAACATAATAACAAATAAGATAAGTGTTTCCTATTAATGCCGCAAAGTGGTGAAATGCATCGGGAGGGATGTGCAAGATGGCGATACCATGTTGGAGCCCCTACCGAGATGGGGCTTAGACTAAACTATAAGCTCTCCCTAAGCCTGAACCCAAGTCTATAAGCATGCAATACCTGAGACATTGAGACATCTTCGGTACACAACGGTACCCAATATGGTAGATATTCCCTCCCTCCCAAAGAGTAGTGATATGTGTATTTGTTGATAAAAAATACAATTAAGATGGAGTATCAGATGATGTGCGCGCAGTTTCATTGGCACTTCAACATCCTCAAGCTGAAGTGCGTGGTATTTAAAGACTTTTCATTTATATATTCTCAAGATGAACCAAAATTCAGGTATTGGCGTTAACTTGCGTTAATGGTTGCGTCAGTGTGGAACAAGCTGTCGCAAATATGGCTCGTACAATTCGAGCAAATGATCGCACGAATGTAAAATTTAAGCCTTTATTTTACATAAACACTGAACATTATAAAATGTTATTTAGATTCCAATTTACAAAGGGGCAGAATTTCCGCTAATTGGAAATGGTCATGTGCCACTCGACGAATCTCACTTGTTTGGATCAGATGGCATTGGAAATGCGCCCGAGGACTTTCCAAAAGTAAATGTGTTATTATATAGTAAGAGGGAGCATTATAAATGAATGGTATATTTTACGAAATAAAGTGAGAAAAAGGGGGAAGTGATATTTGACGAATAAAATTGTTTATAGTATACCGTAAAACTTCTATTTTAACCCCTCTTGTTTTACCCTTCCTCTAATTTTTGCCCCCTCCCTAGAGGTCGATCGTGTAATTCTACCCCTCTTGTTTTACCCCCCTCTAATTTTGCCCCCTAGAGGTCGATTGAATAATTATACCCCGGGGGTTAAATTAGAGGTTTTACGGTATATATAGTGGGGAAATTGACCCACTGTAATACCTGTAATTACATCGATCCCTATAATTACTCCCCTATGTATGCCCTTTCACTCCCTGGTTTGGCCCCGCTCGAAGCCCTTGCCACCTTTACCAAAACTGAGTGCATATTCGTGTAGATCTCATCGAGTTACATATGTTTAGCTAGTTTTAAAAATATTTTGCCCTCAAAAATTGGAGAAAAATGACTTCGAAATTTGGAGTGGCTTCGAAATTTGGTGTTTGAAAAATTACTCCCCCGGGGGTAATTAGAGATATTACGGTATATTATTTTTAATAATGAAAATAAACCTAATGTTTGTAATCTCTATATAGAATCAGACATGATTTTGTATTATATCTTATTTCATACAAACATTGGTTTTCATGTCATAATAAATTAGGTCCATGAGGATGACTTCAAAGCTCATGTTCCAAACAAACATGCTGCTGTTGCTCTCGTCGAAATTTTCGAGAAGAATCAAGGTACTACGTTGGTGTGCATCGGCCCCCTCACTAATATAGCGTTAGCGCTGAAATTAAATCCATGTTTTGCCAAATTGCCGGAAAAGATGGTCATAATGGGCGGAAATATTCATGGAGCCGGCAATGTTCGATCGCAAAGCACCGCAGAATATAATTTCAGCAATGACCCAGAAGCTGCGCATATTGTTCTCAAAGAGATGAAATGCCCCATCACACTGTGCCCATGGGAAACATTCCTCTTTACAAGCTCGAGAGTAAGTGAATATCGATTTCCTTAAACTATCCAAATATCTATCGGAAGGTATGCAAAGATATTTGGATCGTATATACCCATCGCACCAAGAAGTGCAAATAAATATATAAGATGAAAATATTTACCGTTATATATTTCAAATTGAAAATATCACTCAAACAATGTTTAATATAATCAAGTTAAATGAAACGATACCAAACACAGCACAGAAGCAATTTTATATTTACGTATTACGGATCTATGTTTCCATATTTTAATCGATAGTTATTTCATTATTTAATCATTTGCAAAGTATAACAAGATATAAACGCGTTATAAATTATTATAACGGTTAAGAAAGATATCGACTTTCACGCCCATTTGAAATTGGACGTGCCATTGGCCAAATTTTTCACCACAGCTACTAAGCTCGGAGTTGTTGAGATGGTCAAGAATGACAGACAATTCAGTTATTGCGACGAAATTGCAGTTTCCGTTGCTCTGGAGCCCGAAAAAGTAATTCAGGAATATAAAGTCATGAGAGCTAGTGTCGAGCTTCACGGAGAGTACACAAGGTTTGCCAAAATTTATGCATAACACTTATGAACATTGATGTAATGAGAAGTATATAGTTCTGTGCAATGGTAAATAACTACAGTCGAACCTCTTTATAACGGTTCTCTATTTAACGGCGTACACCATATAACGGCGATATTGTCCGGTCTTGTAGATTTTACTAGAAAAAATGGGAGAAAAAGAGAAAAATTTTCTCAATAACGGCGATTTTGAAAAAAATAGACATATCTTGAAAAAACAATAGGTTCCGCCTTTTGTTTTTTCGGGCATCGCAGAAGTCGGTGCCAGAGAAAATGCTGGAGAATATTTTTCCTAATCGTTAGCCATTTTAGCAAAAATTAGGCAAAAGTATCAAAAAATAGCTAAAAACAGCAGCGCTATCGTCTGAGATGGATAAAACGTACATAAATGTCGCTTTTGGGAGGGTTTACGCCGTAAAAATGGCAGTCTCTATATAACGACTTTCTCTGTATAACTGCGATTTTGTCCGGTCCAGAGACCGGAGTTATAAAGAAGTTCGACTGTACAATTAACATTTATTTCTACCTATTGATCAATCATCCAAAAATGACTGTTTTAAGAGGTTTTTGAACCCTTCTAGGTATTCAACTCCACTCATTCCACAGTTTTTGCGAGGCATCACTCTCTGAATGGTCAGCATTTATGGCTATCTCGTTATTTATCGCTATTTATGGTCATGGTTGACTCATCAGCATAGTCGAAAATCTATAATGATACAAAATCTGGACAGGAAATCGCTTAAAACTGGTTTTTTTTGGATAACTGGGTTGATCAATAGGCGTTTGACAAATAATTACAAAGCCAAATTAAATCACCTAGCCAGTTAAAAGCATTGGTTTGATTTAATTCTAAATATAGCAATGGGAATATATACCGCATTGAACTAAAAAAGATCTTAGTGAAAAAATGAATTTTTTTTCATTATGATCTTTTTAGTTTAATGGCTGTATTTATTTTCTATTATTGAGAATACATTTTTCTTTTTAGAGGTCAAGTGGCATACGACTGGATGGAAACATTATGGGCCAATAGTAAAGATCACCCTAGGTTGTGTCAAAAACGCCAGCCAATAACAATTGGTAATTTAAAAATATATAACGCTGTGTATATAATGAAATTTAGTCACTGCTATTGACTGCAAGTAAGTATTATAAATAAATTAAAACTTGTATGTCCCAGTGAATTTTAGGCATCTGGATAATATGATCTTTGACTCAATTCATAACTCCTCGAAAGGAGTTGGACTGGAAAAGAATTTGGAACAAGTTGTTGGCACGACATAGCGAGTATAATAACATTCACTTTGATCATATATAGTTGCCGATCTTTGAGTAAATTTGAACATGTTTATATAGATCATGAGCGATGCTGTTAATTTAAATTTATTTTTCCCATATTCTGCATAGAATGATGTTACCGTTATGTTACATTTCATCATTCACACATTTCATCATTCACATTTGTGACAATTAACGCTGCAATATTGCCAAGCACCAGGGTAATGGCAGTCACAATGAAGAAAAATATGGCCATTTTGCGGAAGTAATCATATGAACTAAGTTACCCTGAAAACAGCTATTAAATTGCAATCACTCAACTATTTGAATATTCGTCTACCGTAAACAATACAAAGAATGAACTGCCTAAATATGCCACCGGTAATACCATGAATTGAGCCATTATTTTGACTATTTGTCCACGGGATAATTAGTCCCCCTGTTTTCTTATGCAGTCGAACCTTTATAAGCCGACAGTTTTGCCCGGTCCCGGCCAAAATATAAGGTTTTCCATACAAAATGAACCTCCATAAACCAACACCGAACCTCCATAAGCCGACACTTCCGGGAGAGTCGGAAGAAAAAAAAGCATAGGGGGTACCACATGAAATTTTTTTCCGGCGCCGCCATTGGCGGCGTCGGAGAAAATTTTGAGCAATTTTTCCGAATTTTCAAAATTTTCTTTCAGTTTTTCTTCAAATTTTTAAAAATTTCGTCACTAATTTTTGCCCATTTCTTTCAATTTCGCTCATTTTTTACCTTTTCAACCAAATTTTCTCTCGTTGTTTATATTTTCTCCTAATTTCATAGGTGTTCCCAAATTCCCTTTGGGGGGACCAAAGCAAATTTTTGAATAAAATTTTATTTATTACAAAAATTGTCCATATGCTCAGCTTATCGCATAGAACACGAAAATCGAGCTTATTTTGGTCGGAAATACGAAAAATAGCACTTTTCAAAAATCCGAATTCAAATTCGCGCTCCTTTGCAAGGCCCTTGGCAGCCCGATTTTAATCGCTAGCTGTGATAATCTAGCTAAAAATTAGGTAGATTTAAGGTAAAATAGTGTAATTTTAATGCATAAATGTACAAGAGGGCCAAAAACAGCATAAAAATACAAAAAACTAGCGAAGTGGGGCCGCTTCGCGGCCCTCACTTCGCTAGGAAGCGGTTAGCGTGCACAGCGGCGCTTCGCGCACCGCCATCAGCGGTCAGATTGGGTTGTTCGGGAGTAAGGGTTGTTCGGGAGTAGAACAGCATGAGACTATTTCGGGCCTTCGGCCCTCAAGCAGCTGTTGTTCTGGAGTAAGGGTTGTTCGGGAGTATATGTTCTAAGTTGCCTCACATTCCAAGGGGGAAGGTCGGGCGCTCCGCGCCCGACCACAGGACTGGCTCGCCCCTTGCGGTGGCTCGTAATGTTTATGGGGTAAGATTGGGATATACCCTTTAGTACTCTAAGTTCCCTCACATTCCAAGGGAGAGGGTCGGGCGCTCCGCGCCCGACCACAGGACTCCAGGGTGTATCAGTATGCAATTTTCTGCCTTCCCCGAAAAAAGGGGGACAAAACCTGACCGACGGAAATATACACCCCTAAGAATGCCTTCCCCGAAAAAAGGGGGACAAAACCTGACCGACGGAAATATACACCCCTAAGAATGCCTTCCCCGAAAAAAGGGGGACAAAACCTGACCGACGGAAAATACAGAATGCCAAAAGGCGGGAATTCAAATTTGAATTTTCCATGGGACAGGACGCACGCACTGACAGGGCTAGCTTACTGGGGGGATGGCATTTTTGGGCCATTTTTTCCTTTGGAAAAATTGACCCTCGATATAACGTCACTTTGGGCCGGTCCCCAGCGTGACGTTATATCGAGCGCCGACTATATGTTAATATATGGTTTATTTGATAGATATGGAATCAGTTGAACATTTTTATAAGAAGTTGGAGTAAAGGTTCCAAATATTCTGAGGATTACCTTCCAAATTTCTTACAAGTTGCCCAAATTTACCCTCCTGTTCACCGAGAATTCCGAAGAAGCGTGATACCAAATACAACAAAGGCACGCGCAGTAAAGCAAATATGAGCGGAAAGAAAAATAAGTAAGCACTGGCAATCCTTGCTACCGTAACAATTGCTAATATTGCCGCTAGAATCAGCAAAGCCGCTTCATAGTACATTTTTTCATGACTGTTTCTCTTAATCATGTTTGCTTTTAATGACACCTTTTAATATGCTATAAAAATTCGTACCTTTGTAATTCTGCTTGCAAGTACGAAATGAACACCAATTCCAAATAAAATCATAGGTAGCACATAAATGAGCGCAACCATAGGCGTAACATAAAACCATCTAGCACCAATTAGTGATATTGTCAGACATTGCAAAGAGCCGAGTAAGAGAATTGAAATAAAAACAATGAGATGGTGTGCAATAGCCAATAATAAATCAAGAATGCTGTATTGTCCGCATTGTATCCGGCATACTGCAAGGATAAGCGTTCCTACTGACAATATTCCATACAAAATAGAGCCTGGAAATAAAATTGATTTAACATAATAAAAATTCAACAAACCGTATAGCAAACTGTAACTAAAGGCACAGAGGCCGACAAAGTCATAAAATACATGATCGCTTGGAGAATTTGCCACTGAAATTTTCGAATTAATTTCTTCTGATTTAAGCATCGTTCTTGTAAGAGCCAGGACGTTGGCGCCTGATTGTTGAATTGAACCAGCTTGAATGGCATCCAGGGAATCCCGTGACGTATGATCAGGGTTTCCATTTGTCCTTATTTCTAAGATTTGTCCTTATTTTGAGGGTCAAAATCTTAGAAAAATAAAATGTCCTTATTTCTAAGATTTGTCCTTATTTTCGGCCAATGTTCTTATTTTGTCCTTATTTCACGCAATATCCAATTTCAAATGGGAATTTTTGAAATACAAGCAAACAATACGACAGAGATTCCTTTGTTTCCTTCAAAGTAAGTCGGCTTATATGAATTCAGCTAAAATCATTTCATGCATGTAAATGCAGGAGCAAGTGTATTAGTCAGGGTTTCCATTTGTTCTTATTTATAAGATTTGTTCTTATTTTGAGGGTCCAAATCTTAGAAAAATAAAATGTCCTTATTTCTAAGATTTGTCCTTATTTTCGGCCAATGTCCTTATTTTACGCAATATCCAATTTCAAATGGGAATTTTTGAAATAAAAGCAACTTTTTCTAAAAATTTTCGCCTGCGGCGCTATTTGGATGCCATTTTTACTCCAAGTATTTAAAAATAGTGCAAATTTTTATGAATATCGCCTAAAATTGAAAAATTTTCGCCTGCGGCGCTATTTTTTCATTCATGCAGAATAAAATATTGGCATTATAGTTTAAAAATATGCACCCATAAGAATGCACTTGGAAAAAATTTTTGCTAAAAAACCATAGGGGGGACCCTATGGTTTGGAAAAATTATAAAAATGTCCTTATTTTTGACCCCGAAATCTTAGTTTTTGGGGCAAATGTCCTTATTTTTGGAGCCGAGTCGATGGAAACCCTGCGTATGATACACCCAACTGTTCTTTACGTACGCTATATCTACGCCTGAAACACAGCCTTTGCATACATACGTGTGGCGGATCGATATCCGCCCCTTTGGCAGCCCTAAATCCCTCTCAAGAGCAACCCGGCTCTCCAGCAGTATAAAAGGACACAGATCTTGAACAGAGGGGATCAGTTTTGAGGAAAGGCCTTTGGAACAGCAGTCTTGGGATCCCAGGCTGGAGGACTGGCAGGAAGGAATGCCCTTCGGACATTGAGAAAGATCTTTTTGTATATTTGCATGGTTTCTAATTCTGTTTGTAAATGAATTTATATATTATTGTAAATGTGTGAAGCGATATAAATTTTAGTAACTTACATTTTGTAATTGCATCTTAGAAATATCTTAGTGAGTCTGGGTTTTCCTCTTTTACTCTGAACCAGTATATAAAAAGGTTTACGATATGGCGAACGTACCAGCGCTATGCGCTCCCGGGTAGTTCTTTTCAATAATTTTGAAAGGTAGTACTCACAAATAAATTTTATCGTAATCTTTTTTTAACCTGGAATCTCGGAATTTTCATCTAGAAATTTTGATAACTGTTGAATTGAGCTCCTAAAATGCTTTGATACCTTTTGGACTGATCACCCAAAAAGTATAAAAGAAAGAAGAGTACAAAATCCGTGCCCCGTGAGACCTATTCATGTCTTTAGAGTGTTTTACAGTTTCTTTCCATATTCATGCTAGAGAGCTTGCACTCCCAATAGCGGAAGGTTACGTTAGACCCACACTCTCACCCATGTGGTTTTAACCACAAATCCTGTTAGGTTTAGATTGTCATGCAACAATAAATTAACCTAACACCAGTCTCACAAAGTCGACTATATCACTCATCCTCTTTCTTCCTTTCTTCCTACCTTGGGGACGAGCTCACACGGATATTGCCCACTCATAATTTTTTTCTTTTCTTTAGAAACAAGCTCAATCAACGGAAGCACACAAAACTTTGATTTCCGAAAACACTTTCCAAACTCACGAAATCCAGACTCAATAATTTTTCAATCAACACTGCTTTCCATTGCTCATTTTTTTGTATTCTTGGCCAGTTGGCGTTGCTTATTTCAATGAAACCCTAACAAATTTTTCTTTTCAAACCTAACTACGTGCTTCTGCTTTAAATCATTCCCTCACAAGAATTCATTTTTTTCCTAACGTAGTGGGCGTTAACTCAGCTTCAACGAACACTAATCCAGAATCATAAATCACGATTTTTTCCCAATCTAATGCAGGTTAAATTTTTTTTGTATTAATTCTAACAACAGTGGGCGTTCATTTTTCCGAACCTAACGTAACTGCTAGCTTTACTCACGATCCCTAGCTAACGACTTATTTTTTTTATCTTTTAACCAGATCCCATTAATCGCTTTTAATCTAGCTTCTAGTAACCTAGGGGACTTATACTTTTCTTTCAGATTTCAAACTTCACATTCATACCTGCCTTCACATTTCATTGGCAATTCTTTTGGTCACATCGATTAGTCCTGTCTGGTCACATCATCGCACTTGTGGTGACCTTTGACGATTTCCTTCTGGTTTGGTTATTTGGACGCACTTATGGATTGACCTTCTACCTTATTTCCATATTGGAAAAACAGGCTGGTTTAATTTTGCAAACTTAAAACTTACACTCATAAACAGGCACATCTGAAATACACTCCAGCCACAGACAGTCACATTTGTAAAATTTACAAAATTCACACCATATTCAACCACCACAATTTTTTTCATTTATCACAATGACCCAATAATTATACAAATTTTTTGAAACTTTTAGAAACATTTTCCAACTCACTTCTCAAATTTAAGTACATCAAATCGATATTACAGGCCGCATTATTAGCGTTAGACTGAAATAAGCCCGTCAGACCCTAGTTTACACAATTTCGTGAATTTTCAAACCTTCAAAATTACGTCCACACCTCAATCCCACTTTAATTTTCACATCCAATCTATGTCCGCGCCTCCGGAAAATATTCTTGATAAGCACCACTCATTTAGTTCATCCAAATACGAAAAACAGGAACCTTTTCTTGACTTTTGCACCCTCAAAGAATACGCGCTTTACGCAAGCATGTCCGAGGCCCAACTAGTAAAGGCATTGCCTCTGATTTTATCCGGGTTCCAAATCCAAATTCAGCGTAGCACAGCAGAACTCCAGTCCGAAATTGCTGACCTCAAACAAAAATTAGCTGAAATATCAATAAACGCTAAAATTTCCGGAGTTTCTCATAAAACCGAATTTTTGTACCCACTGTAAAATCAAAGGGCATCTTTATATCCAGTGCAAAGCTAAAAATGTGATTTGTTTTAAGTGAAATCAGCCAGGTCATTTTGCAAACAACTGTTTAAGGCCTATCGTTTCTACGGAAAATCCTGCAAGAACCAGAAACTCAGCAGCCCATACACAAAAATCGTATGACACAAAACAGACATAAATATGATTTCTTCACTACAAACAAAACATTAGGTCACAAGAGCATTAAACGGTGCAAACAAAACCCATCTAAAGCTTAAATTTTTTAGTTGCTCTTGCTTTGCTTCAAAATCTTTTTTAACTGTCAATTTTTTGCTGTTTCTTTTTAACTTTTCTCATAAAGGATTCACCCTTCTTAACATTTGTTTTAGACAATATTCCAGCTTGGTAATTCTAAGTTTACCTTATTGCCTTTGAATCATAGTTTATGTGAATTAACATTTCACAACTCACACCTTTAAACGTTTGCCTTTTGCTTCTGCTTTACTTTTTTCTTAGCTTCCTAGCGTTTTGCTTTTTACTTTACCTTACATCCATGTTTTTGCTTTAAACCGACTCGCCGTAATCAAACTTTATGTTTTAAACAATGCACTCCCGTTTCTTAGCCAGAATCGATGCTATCGTACCAGCTTAACCTTCATCACACGCTGCGTCCAATGCCATCAGCACACCATCCATGAACATCACAATGAGAAAAAAAATTAAGATTTCATATGATCTCTCTATTATACATAATTTGAAGAAATATTTTTGGAGAAAATTCTTGACTCCATTTTCATTAGAAAAGCCCTTTTCCGTTACTAGAGATCAATTGACACTTAATTTTTGACTCGACATTTCGTTGACTTAATTTTTGTAGCAATATTGCAACATTTGCAGGAATTTGTTCGTGATGTTACCCATTTGAATTTTGTGTCTCAGTCACATTAGTCGCACTTTTACATCAACTTCCGTAAGCTTATCATTTTTATACTATCCGTCTTGTAATCGCGTAAATTTGTCATACTAGTAAAGCCTAACAAGCCCATTTCCCCTTCTAATAAAAACATTGGTCAGGAAAGTCTCTTTACTTTCCCACTTTGTGGAATAAACAGCTTTCCGTTTAGAGTATTTTATAAAGTTGCTTTCATGTTTATTTCTGTAATGTTCAATAATCCTAATAGCTTTCTTACTGCGAATAAGGCTTTGATTTCTATCTTCATCAGCCCTAGTTTAGTAAATCTTGTACCTTAGTCTCTTTAGTCAATTCAACCACTCTTATGTTGCCTATAAATGGCATACCTAGGTACACTTGCCTATTTGCATAATTTCATTTTTGTTCATTTAGCAAAGACGCTCCCATTTAGAAACATTCACATATATTGATCAATTTTACTTTAGTAGACTATTTTGTAATTGTATCATGGAACTCTCACCAGTATTTTCTTATATCAGACATCAACTCCTTTTCCATTTTCAAATTCTTTAACTCAACGTTTGGCATTTTTCACAAATTCCACGTGAAAACCGCTTTTGAACATCAAACATTACCCCTACCCCCGTGGGGAGGAGTTCTGGCAAAACCAGAACCGTTTTGAAATTGAAAATTAAACATTTCAAACTCATCTAACAAAATCGCTTTTAACACGCTTTTCCTTAAAGATCAGAAAGTTCTCGACAAAGTTTGCTTTTCCTAATTCCAAAATAAAGAATATACTTCTGATCTTTTTGAAGTTGATCGGCCATATGACGCCTGGTTTGCAGTCCGCTTTAATGCATTGTATTGATTCGAATTGTTGGCCAGCGCATTTGCAAATGTATGAAAATACGCTTGTGTTTGAACGTAATGCTGTGAGGTTTATACATGCTAAGCATAGGACTGTTATATTGTAAAGGTGTGCCTTGAGTGAAATATTTGTAAATTTGTCATTGGCAGCAGTCATCATCGTCAACTTCCCCGCAACTTTGGTCCCAATCCACCAACGTTCCCTCCTACAGCACTTAGCCATAAACACTTCAGCACAGGCCCACGTCAACTTCCCTCTCCAGCTTTTGATCCATTCCACCAGCATTTCCCCTCAGCACCTTGACACTTCATGCAATGTCTACGTCCACTGACCTCACAAGCACTTAGCACTCTGTCACCATCCTTATCACTCGAGCACACACTGGACACATGGTTCTCTGACATCTTTGGCAACCTTTGCACTCATTCTCTTCTGGCACTCTCAGCGCTCTCCTACTTTCGCGCACTCTCTTTGTGTCCACACAGAATGGTCAGTCAATCAATAGTGCCCAGATCCAGCTCCGAAAGGTGGGGAGTGTGGCGGATCGATATCCGCCCCTTTGGCAGCCCTAAATCCCTCTCAAGAGCAACCCGGCTCTCCAGCAGTATAAAAGGACACAGATCTTGAACAGAGGGGATCAGTTTTGAGGGGATCAGTTTTGAGGAAAGGCCTTTGGAACAGCAGTCTTGGGATCCCAGGCTGGAGGACTGGCAGGAAGGAATGCCCTTCGGACATTGAGAAAGATCTTTTTGTATATTTGCATGGTTTCTAATTCTGTTTGTAAATGAATTTATATATTATTGTAAATGTGTGAAGCGATATAAATTTTAGTAACTTACATTTTGTAATTGCATCTTAGAAATATCTTAGTGAGTCTGGGTTTTCCTCTTTTACTCTGAACCAGTATATAAAAAGGTTTACGATAATACGCTATGGTTCAATATTTTACTCTTGAGCATTAAAAACATTTTATTCAGCATATTGCTTATATATTGCATGGAAATTATTTGAAACAAAAAATGTTACCGCAGCTCCAATATTTGCATTTTTATGCTTTTATTTTCGAAACTTATATTTACCAGGAATATCTCCATTGTTAGCAAATGTGCTAAAATCGGTGTAAGATGGGATGAGATCTAATTTAAATATTTCTTGAGCCATTACGGTCCAGTATGGATAGGGGGCTAATGCAGCGTAAGCGTCCAAAATCCATGATGCCCCTGGCGTTGACTAGAAAAGAAATGAATTTTAAACCGAAGAGTAAAAAAAATTTCCGGAAACAATAATGCGTGACCTCCAGCCCCGCGCGCGTCCATATTTATAAATGCTCTAATCGTCTGTCGCCATGGGTGTTCTGCGATAAATAATTTCGAGACTTGTAAATAATTTTCTTCAGCTAAAAAATGTAATGACAAAAATCGCTTATGGAAATTATCAAGATACACCTCCATTGAAAAGGAAAATGACGTAATGTTTCAGTGGTATATCGGAATGTGCTAGTACATCTAGTATCTCCAACATTATAGCACAGACAGCCTAAAATTTATTTTAAACTTAATATAATTTGAACGTTAAAAATTATTTTTAAGTATGGCCGTATACAAAATAATAAGTACGTTAATAAAGGGTGTGTAAAACTTTTTCTCATAATTCACTGTTCAAAAGTTTCGCAAATCAGAGGCAGACTTTCCAGTGAGTAAAAAATAAGAAAAATTCAGATGTCTTAAATTATGTGCGCCAGGTCTACATCCCTAATACAAAACTTTACCCCATTATTCGATGCTCCAGGACTCTGGTACACTGTGTCAAAGTGAGAGTTCAGTAATATCGACTCGTTTGAACCATCTGATCCTATGGGTCCAATATCCGATATTTCGGTTTTCCGTGTCCACCACATTTACATTTCTCAGTTCAACTACTCCAGAAATCGCATCAATTTTGCTCATTATCAGAGACACTGCGTTGCTCTACAATAAAGTGGTATTATGGTTGCATGTCATATTGATTAAGGTACTACTTCTGCCTGCACACTTCCACTCGGTCGCGGGCCAATCTGCACAAGTTTCTCGAGGAACATTCTCGCACTTTCCTCCGAAAACTGTTGAAATACGCCATCGTTTGGCACCTGTGATGGCAAGCTAACATCTATCCAAAGGACGAGAAAATATATCACAATGATATATGTGAATATTCCACACCAATCAAGAATTCCTAGCTAAATCATATATCTGACACAGCGAGAATGTATTGAGTAGTATCGTACTCATATAAAAGGAGGCGATGCTGAAGGCTATGTTGAAGATGTTTTGCAGATGTTTGTTACGAAAGTGTGTTATATCAAGCAAACATTCCTTATCAGAGCAAGAGTTTTCACAATTCTCCTATTCTTTCTCAGTTTTTCTTCTTTTGCACCTTTTCAAAAGTGTTTTACGTCAACTTAGCCACGTTTATTTCTAAAATTATTGTTTCTTAACACATTTTACACCTCACATTTAAGCCTAAATATCCTGAGAAAATGTAGCTGAAAAATAAAAGAACAGCGTAGTATGCAGATTGAATTATAATTTTTAGTAACATACATCTGAGGATTCACTTCGTTTGTCGTCTTGTCCAACATTAAACAGTTTGTGACAACCTGATGCTGACCATTCAGCAAATTCAGAGAAACTTTCAAGCATTGATTACATATTAGAATGAATCAATATCAACGTTTTCAAAAATAGAAACCAGAGAAGGCACTCCTTTTTGATAAACGAAGGACATTCCAGCGGTGAATTATGTGCAATGTATGCATAATAAATACAAAATCAATATAATCCCTGACCGTGCGGGTCTGCCTATTACTTAAATAGCTAGCTTCAAAATCTAGCTAGTTAAAATTAAGTGAATAATAGTATAAAATACCGTATTTTCTTTAATTGAGCCCCCCTCTATAATAAACCCACCCCTACAGAAAGAGAAATAGTGCGTAAAAATGAGAGGTGAGAGAAAAAACCCATAATAAGCCCCCTCTAGGGGGTATTGAAATTATAAAGCCCCGGGAGCTTAATTAGAGAAAATACGGTATTTTTTAAATGACAAATTTACATGAGCAAATGTAGCATTATTTTCAATTTCCACTTTAAAAGCACGCCATATAAAATATTTAGTTATATTATTTTTAGCAAAGAACCAAGAGATGCGGAAACTAATGGAAGCGACAAGCCAAGGTGATAATCCAGGCAGCGACGTTGTTAGGATTTTCGGCTGGAGTTCATTTTGTATGGAAACTGAGTTTTTGGGGGGACTACCTGTAGAAAAACCTGCATATTGGTGGGGAAAATACAAAATTTTTCAATCATAATTTTCTAACAATTTAAGTAGTGTATTTTTCGTGTAATTTTCCAGTGTTTTAAATGTTATGCATGCTTGCCGCAAATGTTATGTAAAACATTTTCCCAACATTTTATTGATATTTAATTTCATTTAAATAAACAATTCACATCAAATATACAATAACATTAAATATCACAATAGTCAGTTAGCACTAACATGTAATAGTTTGATATAGTTTTTGGGTTTATTGCACATGGAACGAGTGTGAGTACAGTTGAAGCGCTTCCCACTCTGCTTTGAAGGCTAAAAAGCTTTATATTTCATTTTGAGCGTAAAATTTAATTCGGTTTGTATTATTTATTCGGTTAGTTATTTTTTATCAATAACAAAAAAACGCATTAATACGTTACAACCTAATGATATACTTATGAATACCTTCACTTGAATTTTAGCTTCCGAATGGACACCAATACAAGATTTCGTTACAATAAACGAAGTCATTGCATGTGATTAGTAATTTTAGTATAGATATTATATTTTAAGTATCCCCGTTTTAAGGCAAAAGAACACTTTATTTTCAACGTAAATAATTTTTGACCGCAAACCCTGTTGTGGATCCGGTGGCGCTTGAGGTGCGCCCTGCATTTGTTCATCCATCACAGATTCAGCTGCATTTTCGCCACCCAAAACAAGATTATAGACAGATCGAAGTCCAAATGCGTTCAAGAAATACCAAGACGCAGAAGACACCCAGGCAGCCTCGAGCGATGCAAGATTGATTCCTGCTTGCAACATTTGTTTGAAGCGAAGAGTCAACGGAAATGGCACCTAAATCCGTGTGTAGATACAAGCATAGACATTTAAGGTTAGATACCTTTGTAGCAACAAATCCCGAAAAGGTCCAATTAATCCACCCGCCAATAAATATCTAAATAGCTTTACCCTTTAATAATTTACGGAAAAATCGAAATAAATGTACATGCTATATTCATTTATGGCGGAAAAATATTACGTTTACTATGTGATTTTGAATAATAAATTTATATATTAACGGAATACAAAACCACAAACCATTGGAATCATATTTAACATGTTGCCCTAAAAATAACAGATAAAATGTAATAATATTTAACACAGAATAAAAATATTTAGTGATGTAACTTGATTCGATATTATTAAGCCACATCCTTAAAATTGATTGATCCTATTCAACATCCAAGATAATAAAAATTTTGGTTCTTGTTCTCGAACAATTAAGACATCGCTCATGTAAAACTTATTATGATATCTTACCCATTTCCGTTTAACAAAACTACTTACAGCTGTGAATATGCTCAGCTAATATTCAAATTAAAGACTTAAATTTAAAGGAATGCAAAAGTAAGGGGGCCTCACCGTTTTGAAAACACTGGAAAGGAAGGTGATTGAGAAAGTAAAGAAACTGAAATGCACATTAGCTCTTAACACTTCCATGGCCGTCCGGCCGGATTGCTTTTCTTTGTAGAGAATTTTGTGCTGATTTATAATAAAAAAAGATAATTTGAAAAAAAGTGCTATTTGACACCTAACGGGGCTTTTTTCGAAAACCACTTTTTTCGTCAGAATTTTCGAGGTGCCTCTATTCCAAGGCTTGTATCTTTTGTTCTGCCGACAGGAGCCTAGCAATGTTTTATATCAGTAGAAAGCCCATCACTTGGGCTACAATAATATACCAAAAGATGATTTGGGTCCCGCCACGAAATTTTAAATTTGGCGGGAAATTCAAAATTTTGAAAAAAATTTTCATATAAATTTTTTGGTAACTTGTTTTATATCAATTTGGAACATTTTTTTGCAGTAATTTGCCACCATTCTCACGGGTAGGGGGTTTTTTGGATCGCTGAATCCGAATCTGACGTTATTTCTTGGTTTTGGCATACTGTAATGCATCTAATAAATAGTAATAATATAAGAATAGATATTAATAGGCTACACAACATTAACACTTCCATGGCCGTCCGGCCGGATTGCTTTTCTTTGTAGAGAATTTTGTGCTGATTTATAATAAAAAAAGAAAATTTGAAAAAAAGTGCTATTTGACACCTAACGGGGCTTTTTTCGAAAACCACTTTTTTCGTCAGAATTTTCGAGGTGCCTCTATTCCAAGGCTTGTATCTTTTGTTCTGCCGACAGGAGCCTAGCAATGTTTTATATCAGTAGAAAGCCCATCACTTGGGCTACAATAATATACCAAAAGATGATTTGGGTCCCGCCACGAAATTTTAAATTTGGCGGGAAATTCAAAATTTTGAAAAAAATTTTCATATAAATTTTTTGGTAACTTGTTTTATATCAATTTGGAACATTTTTTTGCAGTAATTTGCCACCATTCTCACGGGTAGGGGTTTTTTGGGTCGCTGAATCCGAATCTGACGTTATTTCTTGGTTTTGGCATACTATAATGCCTCTAATAAATAGCAATAATAAAATAATAAGGAATCCCATAGCCGGTTTTCGGCGTTCCAAGCCGTTTCCGACCGAGATTTTGGGCCCTGTAGGGTTTTCGACCACGCTGAACACGATTCTGATGTCAGTTTTGGCATTCAGCATACTGTAGTACCACTTTCTGGCGTTCTGCCCACTTTGGCTTCCTCGGGGATTTTCGCCCGAAATTTCACACCCTAGGGGGTTTTCGAGTGTGCTGAATTCAAATCTGAGATCAGTTTTCACGAAAAGCGCCAAAATTTGGCGTTATTCTGGCGTTCTGCCCAAAAGCGCCAAAGACGAATCCTCGATTATTACCGGTTTTCATCTTTGGCGTTTTTGGGCAGAACGCCAGAATAACGCCAAATTTTGGCGCTTTTCGTGAAAACTGATATCAGATTTGATTTCAGCACACTCGAAAACCCCCTAGGGTGTAAAATTTCGGGCGAAAATCCCCGAGGAAGCCAAAGTGGGCAGAATGCCAGAAAGTGGTACTGCAGTATGCTGAATGCCAAAACTGACATCAGCATCGTGTTCAGCGTGGTCGAAAACCCTATAGGGCCAAAAATCTCGGTCGGAAACGGTTTGGAACGCCGAAAACCGGCTATGAGAGGCCAAAAAAGTTTTTGGGGGGACTACCTGTAGAAAAACCTGCATATTGGTGGGGAAAATACAAAATTTTTCAATCATAATTTTCTAACAATTTAAGTAGTGTATTTTTCGTGTAATTTTCCAGTGTTTTAAATGTTATGCATGCTTGCCGCAAATGTTATGTAAAACATTTTCCCAACATTTTATTGATATTTAATTTCATTTAAATAAACAATTCACATCAAATATACAATAACATTAAATATCACAATAGTCAGTTAGCACTAACATGTAATAGTTTGATATAGTTTTTGGGTTTATTGCACATGGAACGAGTGTGAGTACAGTTGAAGCGCTTCCCACTCTGCTTTGAAGGCTAAAAAGCTTTATATTTCATTTTGAGCGTAAAATTTAATTCGGTTTGTATTATTTATTCGGTTAGTTATTTTTTATCAATAACAAAAAAACGCATTAATACGTTACAACCTAATGATATACTTATGAATACCTTCACTTGAATTTTAGCTTCCGAATGGACACCAATACAAGATTTCGTTACAATAAACGAAGTCATTGCATGTGATTAGTAATTTTAGTATAGATATTATATTTTAAGTATCCCCGTTTTAAGGCAAAAGAACACTTTATTTTCAACGTAAATAATTTTTGACCGCAAACCCTGTTGTGGATCCGGTGGCGCTTGAGGTGCGCCCTGCATTTGTTCATCCATCACAGATTCAGCTGCATTTTCGCCACCCAAAACAAGATTATAGACAGATCGAAGTCCAAATGCGTTCAAGAAATACCAAGACGCAGAAGACACCCAGGCAGCCTCGAGCGATGCAAGATTGATTCCTGCTTGCAACATTTGTTTGAAGCGAAGAGTCAACGGAAATGGCACCTAAATCCGTGTGTAGATACAAGCATAGACATTTAAGGTTAGATACCTTTGTAGCAACAAATCCCGAAAAGGTCCAATTAATCCACCCGCCAATAAATATCTAAATAGCTTTACCTTTAATAATTTACGGAAAAATCGAAATAAATGTACATGCTATATTCATTTATGGCGGAAAAATATTACGTTTACTATGTGATTTTGAATAATAAATTTATATATTAACGGAATACAAAACCACAAACCATTGGAATCATATTTAACATGTTGCCCTAAAAATAACAGATAAAATGTAATAATATTTAACACAGAATAAAAATATTTAGTGATGTAACTTGATTCGATATTATTAAGCCACATCCTTAAAATTGATTGATCCTATTCAACATCCAAGATAATAAAAATTTTGGTTCTTGTTCTCGAACAATTAAGACATCGCTCATGTAAAACTTATTATGATATCTTACCCATTTCCGTTTAACAAAACTACTTACAGCTGTGAATATGCTCAGCTAATATTCAAATTAAAGACTTAAATTTAAAGGAATGCAAAAGTAAGGGGGGCCCCACCGTTTTGAAAACACTGGAAAGGAAGGTGATTGAGAAAGTAAAGAAACTGAAATGCACATTAGCTCTTAACACTTCCATGGCCGTCCGGCCGGATTGCTTTTCTTTGTAGAGAATTTTGTGCTGATTTATAATAAAAAAAGAAAATTTGAAAAAAAGTGCTATTTGACACCTAACGGGGCTTTTTTCGAAAACCACTTTTTTCGTCAGAATTTTCGAGGTGCCTCTATTCCAAGGCTTGTATCTTTTGTTCTGCCGACAGGAGCCTAGCAATGTTTTATATCAGTAGAAAGCCCATCACTTGGGCTACAATAATATACCAAAAGATGATTTGGGTCCCGCCACGAAATTTTAAATTTGGCGGGAAATTCAAAATTTTGAAAAAAATTTTCATATAAATTTTTTGGTAACTTGTTTTATATCAATTTGGAACATTTTTTTGCAGTAATTTGCCACCATTCTCACGGGTAGGGGGTTTTTTGGATCGCTGAATCCGAATCTGACGTTATTTCTTGGTTTTGGCATACTGTAATGCATCTAATAAATAGTAATAATATAAGAACAAGGCCTCCCATAGCCGGTTTTCGGCGTTCCAAACCGTTTCCGACCGAGATTTTTGGCCCTATAGGGTTTTCGACCACGCTGAACACGATGCTGATGTCAGTTTTGGCATTCAGCATACTGCAGTACCACTTTCTGGCATTCTGCCCACTTTGGCTTCCTCGGGGATTTTCGCCCGAAATTTTACACCCTAGGGGGTTTTCGAGTGTGCTGAAATCAAATCTGATATCAGTTTTCACGAAAAGCGCCAAAATTTGGCGTTATTCTGGCGTTCTGCCCAAAAACGCCAAAGATGAAAACCGGTAATAATCGAGGATTCGTCTTTGGCGCTTTTGGGCAGAACGCCAGAATAACGCCAAATTTTGGCGCTTTTCGTGAAAACTGATCTCAGATTTGAATTCAGCACACTCGAAAACCCCCTAGGGTGTGAAATTTCGGGCGAAAATCCCCGAGGAAGCCAAAGTGGGCAGAACGCCAGAAAGTGGTACTACAGTATGCTGAATGCCAAAACTGACATCAGAATCGTGTTCAGCGTGGTCGAAAACCCTACAGGGCCCAAAATCTCGGTCGGAAACGGCTTGGAACGCCGAAAACCGGCTATGGGATTCCTTATTATTTTATTATTGCTATTTATTAGAGGCATTATAGTATGCCAAAACCAAGAAATAACGTCAGATTCGGATTCAGCGACCCAAAAAACCCCTACCCGTGAGAATGGTGGCAAATTACTGCAAAAAAATGTTCCAAATTGATATAAAACAAGTTACCAAAAAATTTATATGAAAATTTTTTTCAAAATTTTGAATTTCCCGCCAAATTTAAAATTTCGTGGCGGGACCCAAATCATCTTTTGGTATATTATTGTAGCCCAAGTGATGGGCTTTCTACTGATATAAAACATTGCTAGGCTCCTGTCGGCAGAACAAAAGATACAAGCCTTGGAATAGAGGCACCTCGAAAATTCTGACGAAAAAAGTGGTTTTCGAAAAAAGCCCCGTTAGGTGTCAAATAGCACTTTTTTTCAAATTATCTTTTTTTATTATAAATCAGCACAAAATTCTCTACAAAGAAAAGCAATCCGGCCGGACGGCCATGGAAGTGTTAATGTTGTGTAGCCTATTAATATCTATCGATACTGACCTTTAGCATATCTGTTATCATTGATGGATCAAGAACGTTTGGTTGAGAAGTTTGCTTTGCTACTCTTTTAAGCAAGTAGCAATGTTCTTCGTCGTTTAAAAAGTACTTTCTCATTGCAAAGCCATTGGCTGGTAGGAATCTGCCATTTTCGCGCAATATTCTTGCTTTTGCTGAAAGTATGATTGCAACATAAATTATATTTACAATATAAGACAAAACATACCCAAATAATGGCTAAAAATATAGAGTTATTATTTCAATTAAATTAATAAGAATACCTGTCTTTGAGATTTTGCAAGTCACTCTTCTTCTTGTTGACCAGTAATAGGTAAGCATAATGGCGGATAATGCCTTAAAAATACGATGACTATAATCGGAACGAACACCCAAGATCTTATGGCAGGGTCCAACAATAAATCTGTCATCTTAAAAACATAGACATCAGCATGTAACAATCAACCATAATTTTGTCAAATTATGTGACATTAATTTATTTTGCTATTCGGGAATGGATTGCACGGAACAATCAAATAGGAATAGACTCTCAACCGCTCACAGCCTATCGAAAAGTTGGTTTGGCATATTTAGTCCGGAAGAAGAAGGTCGAATAGATCACCAATTTATTTCATTAATTAAATTCAAAAAAATTGAAGCGTTATATGCGTCTCTTTGAGGCTGATCATCCTTTCTTTCTTGCCTCGCAAATAATATGTCTCACGAAAGCAAAGGTGACACATTTTTTGACAAATATACAAATTTAATATTTTTCCTTTGGCAACCTCCACATTGGATGTCAATTGTTTTTATTGTATTGAAGCATCTTTGTAACTGGCATTCTGTTTGATTTTAAATAAATAAAGGAATTAAGTTTGTTAACTTAATGCATATGCGATCTTTGACGTCTTACAGACTAAAGAACGGTGTAAACAATATGGCGTCGTACTTTTGTTTTCTAAGTTTTCCTGGTTTGCACTTTGATCATATAATCAAAATGAGTTTAGGACTTTTTATTTCCGGTGTTATATCTGTAATTATTTTATTCTACAATTTTTACTACAAAAGACGAAATCTGCCTCCAGGACCAACGCCTCTGCCGCTTGTTGGTAACTTACTTTCCGTATTGTGGGCGCAATGGTCATCATGTCCGGAAGATGCCTTTCTAAAATGGAAAGCAAAATATGGCAGCGTTTATACCTTTTGGATGTCCGAGATTCCCGTTGTGGTAATAGCAGATTTTTCAACTGCCGAGAAACATTTCGTCAAAGAGGACGGTGATGCATTTGCTGCGAGACCGACTTTTACTTCGGAATTTAATCGGCTCACGAGAGGTAAAATTCAGCACTTAAAAATCAGGAATATTACATACATAATAACACATCTTATTAATAAAACTCGTACTTTTAAATAAATGTAAAACGTAAAAATTACTAATTTTTCTATCTATAAGCTGAACAAGTAATTACAGTTATGTATCTTAAAAATAAAGTCAGTGAAAGCTCATAAAATTAGAAAAAAGTTGAACAAACGGTCTCTAATTAGTATTTATTTATAGCTTTCTCTGGATATTTTAGGCGGTGACATGGGCATAATTGGTAGCAGTGGAGATTTGTGGCTAGAACATCGTCGTTTTACTTTACGCGTTCTCAAAGATCTCGGTGTTGGTAAGAAAGATATGGAAAACAAAGTTAGTTATACTTATCTAGGTACACTATAACGTGTCGTACAATAGGGATGATGGGGGAAAAATTTGGGGTTAATGATTCATCTTCTTAGAGAGACAGTAGGATTAGAGAAAAGAAGAAAAAATGACAGAGCTTGGTGGGTCGGGACGGGAATGCCACACTTTGGACATTCACAAAGGAAATCTATGAACTATAAACGTGTTAATCATACGCATATTATCTAAAAATACGATACTTTTAGATACTTTATGAAATCAGTTCTCTCCTCGATCTCACGAAATTGCATTGCGACCAGATGGCTGAAGAAATGCCTCTGAAATTTATCGATTTTTCTCTCGGATCTATAATCAATTCAATATTGTTCGGACGTCGTTTTAATTACCAGGTATTTTTAATTCACGACCAGAATTGGCATTGTGTTCGGTGTAAGTGCTGGTGAAGAAAAGGAAAAGAAATAGCACATGGCATTGTTTCTATGTTACGCCAAATTCCAACCATTTTCACCTATGCAAGAAGCCTACTAAAGGGACGGTAGTATTTACCCAAAAGATAAATTCTGACTCCATCTCTGGGACATTCTTTTCACTAAAGTTATATAATATGTATAAATTTTTTATTTAGGAAGACTATGAAGAATTTCACCATTTGAAGGGCATAATTCACCGATTTTTTGAGGCATTCTGCAATCCGTTCATCCTACCATGTCTCAGTTATCCAAAAATGTTCCGCTACATTCCTCCGTTCTCCCATGTTCTTGGAGAACTAGAATATTGCTTTAAAGAAATTTTCAAATACGCCGAATCTCATATTACGCGTCACAAGAATGAAAGAATCAGCGACGTTCTGAACAATAACGTTAATTTTCATAAAGCTCCCAGTGATTTTCTCCATGCTTATCTAAATGAAACTAAAAAATATGAAGCTGATGGTCAACAGCATTCGTTTTGGTATTGTTTCAATTTGTTTAAATGATACGTGATGGTTTTGTGATTTATTCTGCCTTTACTGTAATTGTTATTCATCTCACCTGTTGCTGATGAAAATCAATGACAGAAGGTAGATGCCTAATTAAATGGCGAAAGCGCATGCCGAATTCTCACGTTTAATGTTTTTATTAAACGAGAAGTCGTTAAGAGATTTTCGGAAAAATTTGAGCACTATGTATTAAATCCCGATTTTCATTGTATTTGACATAATTGATCGTTTATAATATAATAATAAATAAACATTTAGCATGAACCAAGCGCTCAATATGTGTTTCGATCTTTTCCTGGCTGGGCAGGTTAGTTCAACTTTACCTATTCCTAAAGATGTTATATTTCCTTAATTAAAAACCGTTTCTAAATAGTATTTTAATGCAAAGATTGCATGTCTGTAACAAATTCGAAAATTATTACATTTTGACTTTATTTTTAGTATTATTGAATAATATGTGTGAATGAATAATACTGGTAAAAATTAATTTTTATTTGCAGGAAAATGTCAATACAACATTATCGTGGGGTATAGCATATATCCTTTGGAATCCGAGCGTTCAAGCTGCAGCACACAAGGAATTGGATGATAGAATATCTTCTTCACGCTTAATCACCTGTCTGGATCGCCCACGTTTGCCATATACTTGCGCTGTTGTCGCGGTAGGCAAATTTAAAATGCATCTATTTAAGCGTCAGTAACTAACACACTAGCTAAAACATTTATATAACATCAAACACGAAAGTCCTCTAAAGAAAGCTCTTAAGCAAAATCTTTAACCAGAATAGAAGAAGTCTTTCATTAAACGTTCAAGTAAATTACAACATTTTCCATTCGAAAGGAAATATACAATTATTCTTAATTTTAGGAATTTCAACGAATTTCCAACCTCTTACCACAAAATTTGTTACGGAATACAACAAGAGAAGTCAACATTAATGGGTTCAAAATTCCATCCAATACCAATGTCGTCCCTCAAATTTCAGCGATTCTGTATAACAATGAGGTAGCTAAACATTTATTTAATACTAAGTTATATTATGGGTAATACTTTGTTTTTTAGATATTTAATGATCCACTAAAATTTAATCCAATGCGGTTCATACATAACGGCAAATTCAAGGAACCGCCAGAGTTCGTACCTTTTTCGATTGGTAAACGTCGATGTGTAGGCGAGCAGTTGGCAAGAATTGAGCTATTTTTGTTTGTTGCAAACTTACTCAACCATTTTGAGGTATATTTGATGATTAAAAACAGGTTAAATAGATAATTCATACTCAAAATAATGTAGCTTTTAAATATATACAAATGTTATGTTTTTAACTAAAATTTTACTTTATTGCTAAAAAATAATAATTTCGGGGCTATAACCGAAAAAAGTCAAATTTGAAATGTATAGCGCACACATATGGTATTTAGTGACGAAATGGCTATTATGAGTGTTTATTACATCTTTACTTTAAATCAAAGATTTCGTTTTTAAGAAGTCGTATAAATATATGATCATCGGATTTTTTACTATTTACTTGACTATATTACACAAAACATCCCCATTTTTACAAAATTATTACTAATTTTGTAATATTATTGTTATTGTTTAAAAAATTTTACTACTTAAATTTATTACGTAAAAACATTTTGTCTTGCGTTAAAAACGCTCACATACTTATTGGAAACATTATACAGTTTTGTAGCTATTATATATAACTAAATTTGTAATAAACTTTATTTTTAGTTTATTCCTACGAAGACATTACCCAATCTAACGCGTTCATTTGGGCCTGCCGCACAGTGTCCTCCATTTAAATGTATGATCAGACCTCGGAAGTAATAATACTCAATTAAACAATTTACATGGTTATCTTTAAATGCCGTATATTAAATAGAACATTCATGTGATATAAATTTAGTTTCCATGTATGTTTTCGCGTCTCAGTATCAATAAACGAACAATTATCTGCACAAAATTATGATAACAGATTTTACTTGCACCGAGTCCAGATGTATATTGTGATTAAGGTACATTTTTTATCACAACAAAAACACCCTTTTGGCTCCCTTTCAAATGCCTTCAAAGAAACAATTAATCAAAACTGCTGAGAGCCCAGTGCAAATACACAGAGAACCTACTGTTATCTTATTGATATGCAACAGACATTACAGCACTAAACATTGCCCTTTCACATGAAACATTTTGATCAGCAGTTTATTTGTGTACTTAGATCTGTGTATCCTTGCACTTCCTGATCACCAATAAAGGTTGAAAATAAACAAATTATTATTATTGTAAAATGCTTAATATTCTGTTGATGATCATTTTATCGATAATTCTATGGGGATCATTTTATAATTTTCATTATAAACGCAGGAAATTCCCACCAGGTTTTTTTCTGTTGTAAATTATTTTGTTGGCAGATTTAAAGTTTAGGTCCAATACCTTTGCCTTTTGTTGGAAATTTGTGGACAATTGCAAAGCACCTTCCGGGAGAAGAATGCTATTTGAAATGGCTCAAAGAATATGGTCCGATTTACAGTAAGCACTTGTACTATTAATTAAATAAAACATGTTCGTTATAAAAGCAAAAGGATAGAGAGTTTTGCCAAGGGAATTTTCATAAAATGACGAAAAAGATATCATGAAAACTTGCCGAAATTTGTTGCCAATTCCTGCAATAATTTGTTGCCAATTCCTGCAATTTCAGCATATTGGGTTGGCGAAATGCCAGTAGTGTGCGTAGCAGATTATCCGAAAATAATGGATATGTTTCAAAAAGATGGTGATACTTATGCTGGACGCACAGTTTTTCCACGAATGGACGCGTTGCTTAAAGGTAAATTCTTTATTGACGGACTAATACAAAATGAAATTAATGTCTTTAAATTTGTTGCAATTATACGTTGAGTAAAAGTTTTAAAATACTAAAAATCTCAAATTTACAGGAATTAAATTCTATATGTCGAACTTATAGAATTTAATTGAATAATGATTAATATTATTGTCGGTTAGAATAATAATATAGGCGGCGTTCATGGCGTATTCAATACAGAAGGGGAGATTTGGCGTGACCAACGTCGTTTATCGATGCACATTTTGCAAGATTTTGGGACCGGTCGCAAGTTTATGGAAGAAAGAGTAGGTCTCCTGAAATATTTAGCTTTGCAAAATTGTGTGAGATTACTTTCACACGGTTTTTAGGTGATGACCGAAGTTGCTTCACTCCTGGAAAATATTGACGCCGAAATTGACGCTGGTTTACTGGAACACAATTTGGCGGAGCATCTCGCAATAGGCGCGGGTTCAACGATCAATGATGTTTTATTTGGATATCGATTTGTTGGGGTATATACAGTGGACTTAGTTAAAATGCTAATACAATACGAGCTTTTAGGAAAAAACTACAGACTACGAGAAGCTGAAAGAAGTCGCTCATACATATTTCAAGCTTCTCGGCAATCCAAGAGTGCAATTACTTTTGGCCAGGCCAGACATTCTAAGGCACTTCCCCATTTTTGACAAAGTTTATCAGGTTTGTTCACTTGAAATAATAGGT
Organism: Ditylenchus destructor; assembly: GCA_022814885.1. NCBI lineage: Eukaryota > Metazoa > Nematoda > Chromadorea > Rhabditida > Anguinidae > Ditylenchus > Ditylenchus destructor. Next base: position 4,966,133 of record JAKKPZ010000002.1, on the reverse strand, counting down.
ATGCAAGCTTACTTTCACAATATATTATCTAGTTAACCCTATGACAAGAGATATACGCTATATGTCAAAAGTAGGTATAAATCAAAAGTGTTTAATTTATTGACTACCAAACATTTTATAGTTGACTTTTCGTCTTTGAATTTGTGTGTGAATAATTTATTTGTGTTTTCATTACAGCCAACTTTAGGACATGTTACGCGTTGCTGGGGCCTTCTTCGGCTTTTTCGAAGAGAGAATTCGCGAGGCTGGACAACAAATGGAGCGCGAGGAGGAAGGCTTGATAGCTGAAAGCGAGGCTCCAATTTTTGTTTACAATTTCTTGAGAGAAAAACGGAGAAGAGACGAAACAGGCGAACCGCACTTCTATACGTATGCCTTTTGATCCTATAAAAATAGATGAAATATAGTTTGATTTAGAATGGTACAACTGAAAAATATGTGCTTTGACCTCTGGCTTGATGGACAAGTAAATTTTAGAGTAATTTCATGCACATTATTTATATAAGTAAACCAAAATATGCATAAAATTTATTCATAACTACTTTAGCTAACAACCGGGAGCACAATGGCTTGGGGTGTGGCTTTTCTCATCACAAAGCCTGAAGCTCAGCGAAAATTACATGCCGAATTAGATTTGGTGATAGGATGTGACCGTTTAATCACATTTGCTGATCGCCCTAATTTGCCGTACACAAATGCTGTGGTTAATGTGAGTTTTGTATAAAATATTATCCTTTAAAGAATTTTTCGATATTTAGGAAACTTTGAGAACCGCTAATGTTGTGCCAGAAAACGCATTACGAAGAGTTACTAAAGATGTGGTAGTAGACGGATATTTGATCAAAGAAGGAACTTGCATAATTCCCCAAATTTCAGCAGTATTATACAATCCAGAAGCAAGTCGTTTAATTATAGTCAATTATTTCAAAAACTTAAGTAGTTCAACAAAACAAATCAGTACCATATGTTTCCCAAGTCTGAGAAACACAACTGGGAAATTCTAATTATTTTTTGAACACTTCTTTATAATTTTCCAGTTACGCAACCACATTGTTCCGATTTGTGTAAATTAGGGATGTGCAATGATAACCTTTGATAACTCAGAAAATTCCGGTTATCATGATAACCCACAAAGTTATCATGATAACCGTGTGGTTATCATGATAACCGGAAGGTTATCATGCTTATAAAATGCTTAAAATACTTACACATTGACAAATGAATTGCATATTTGGAATCTACAAGAAAAACTGACATAAGGACGTCTACATCAGAATTTAGGTATCTTAGGTAAAAATGAGGTAAAATAGCATTTTTAGATCTGGCCCATTTGTGTATTGGGTGTGGGGTTGACAGAGAAAGAGAGATATGAAGCGAGAGATCTGGCCAGAATCGACTGGGCCTTGGCTTGCTGATAACCTATGGTTATCATGATAACCTTGTGGGTTATCATGATAACCTCCCTTCGTTGAAAAGGTTATCATTGAGTTTATCATTGGAGGAGTTATCAAAGGTTATCATTGCACATCCCTAGTGTAAATACATGTGTGGTACAAAATAAGTCTGATCGCAAAACATACCATTATCGTTGGTATATACCGTTATAGTATCTTGTCGCGGGGTTACTACGGCTGAGGGCCCGCACCTGAAATGACCCGAAACCGGTGTCAATCGACTTGTCTCGACGAGATAAGACGAACGGCACCAAAATTTTGCGTCGCAAACCCGTTTATGGGTTTTTATGCCCTGGGGCAATTCTCGAAATCCATGATACCCCCCCTATGGTTCCAAAAAAATTTTTTTTCTAAATTTTGCCTGAAAACGTGTAATTAGGGGTTTTCGACCATGCTGATTCCAAAAAACACATTTTTAGGCTCCGCCCACTTAGGCTCCGCCCACTTTTCAAAATTCAGCCAATCAGCGAAAAATCGTCGCAGCAGCCTAAGGGCCTCAGCAGCCTAAGCCCCAAGCCTAACCTAAGTCCCCTTAAGCCTAAGCCTAAAGTAAGCCTAAGCCTAAACAGCAGCCTAAGGGCCTGTTCGCCTAACGGGGGGCCTAATCCTAAGTCCCTTGGGTTGGGTTGCCCGCCTAAGGGGTTGGGTTGTTCGCCTAAGGCGTTAGGAGTCGATTTAGGGCGGTTTAGCCTTTCAGGTGCTTAATATTCTAGGCGAATTTGGGCGATTTTTGACGATTTTAGGCGATTTTGCACGATTTTTCGCTGATTGGCTGAATTTTGAAAAGTGGGCGGAGCCTAAGTGGGCGGAGCCTAAAAATGTGTTTTTTGGAATCAGCATGGTCGAAAACCCCTAATTACACGTTTTCAGGCAAAAATGTGAAAAAAAATTTTTTTTGAACCATAGGGGGGGTATCATGGTTTTCGAGAATTGCCCCAGGGCATAAAAACCCATAAACGGGTTTGCGACGCAAAATTTTGGTGCCGTTCGTCTTATCTCGTCGAGACAAGTCGATTGACACCGGTTTCGGGCCATTTCAGGTGCGGGCCCTCAGCCGTAGTATAGCCCTTGTCGCATGGCCAGCGAAAGTTATTTTAGGGTCTAAGAATAATAAGCTCAATAATTTTGAAATATGATGACATATAATATCGCAATGTTAAATCTTATAAGCACACATTTTCTTTTAATCACACTGATATTAATCGTCTAGTTCATTTAGATCTATGAAGATCCCACAAATTTTAATCCTGACCGCTTCCTGGACGAAAATGGAAAGTTGAAGAAATGTGACGAATTAATTCCATTTTCAATTGGAAGAAGGTACTTTTGTGAATATCCCTATTGAATTATACATTGACATTTACACTTCCAATATTGCTATTCAAAGATATCTCAATGTTTAAAATTTAGATAAATAATTTTATTTTGCTCATATACGGGCTTCATACTTTATTCTGCTTGTTGACATTAACATAGACGTTAATTACATAATAAGCAAAATTTATAGAAAATGCCTTGGACAGCCTCTGGCACAGATGGAAATATTCCTATTTCTGGCGAATATATTCAATCGATACAAGGTAGTTAAAAAATGTTAATAACAGTTATTCAGATTTAGCGATGTAATAATATTCCATTTAGATAACTGCGGGAAAAGAGCCACCCTCTTTGAATCGTGCAACTGGTGGGATTATTGTGGAGTGTCCTCCGTTCGAATGTAACATTGAAAAGAGACATTAATGCCTTGTTTTTATTTATGTCATTATTCCATTTGCAAATAAAATTTGAAGTTTTATATATGACTTTTCACTATATTATTTCTGAAACTTAGTTCATTGCATTTGATAAGCATTAACAGAGCAGCAAAAACAGAATAACGTATTTATCAGAGCACAAACATTTATAAGATTGAACTTTCGATTCACAAATAGAAATGACGAATAGTTCACAGTTAGTCTCTGTGGTCAAATTTAGAAGCAATTGATTTGAGAAATTAATTTTACTGTAATCTCTGTGTTTGTGATATATTGACAAAATTGGCAAATTTATACATCTGAAACATGCTTAACTTTCATGCTTCCGATTTCATGGTACATCGCCAGAAATGTATATCGTTATGTCAAATTAAAATATTATTTGTAGTTCATTAGAAACATTGCCACCTATATATGCGTAATATTCTGACATAATATTACAGTCGACCGTCGGTTTAGTGCGGTTTTGGCCTGGAACGAAGAACCAAACTCAATTTTAGAAAGGAGTTTTTACGTCTAGTGAGAACTTCCAGCGCTGGAAAAAGTTTATCAAAAAGTTTCGAAATCTTAACGAATTTTTTATTTAAACATTTTTGGCATGAATTTGGGTAAAGTTCACCAGAAATGTAAAAAATACATAAATGCATTCTTTTTTATAAATATGGCAAACTAGGTAAAAACGTGCAAAAAATAGAAGATGTCGGAAATTTTTAGCACTTTTGGACATCGCTTGATCTTGTGCGGTTTTCGCCTGGTACCGTCAAACGCACTAAATCGAGGGTAGACTCTAATACTATACAAGTCTATATTTAAAATGGATTTAAATAATAACGGGTGATAACTAATTATTGGCAGTAAATATATTGTATTCAAAAATTATATTTTTGGCATAATGTCCACAAGTGTTTGGTGTTATATAAAACTACAAGTGTTAAGGTATCCAACAAAAAAAAGATCAGCTCCACTACCTTTACGAATCCAGGTAAACGGAAGGTCCAAAGTTGCACACCTGATTTTCGGTCTGTACAAACCGGCCTTTTTAACACCAAAAATCATCAAGCTGCTGTCCAATTTTGGGTTTTCTTGATCTTTGCGTGCCACCAGTACATAGGCATGTAATATATAAATGGATAGCAGACACCATGGCGCATTTTATAGATATACTCGTTTTCAGAGACACTTTGCCAAAACCGCCAATTTTTGCGCTTTTTCAAAAATTTGGCAATATTTTTATGTCACTTTTTGAAAGATCGTTCAAAGAAAAATCCGCCAGAAGATTCGGACCGTGGTGTATTAAATTATATAATCACTCATTTATCTATGAGGTTTATTTTGGCACATAATTTGCTTGGATGCTATATCAATTTAGTTCCAGAATTAAGTCAAAACGCACATGGGTCAAGATTCAGGGTAGTGTGAAGGATTTGACAAAAATTTTAATATCTTGCGATAAAGGCGGGATGACAACGAGCTGTAAAAAATGGGTGATAGCTATGCCACTGCGGATTATAATAAGACTAAACTCTCAATTTGTCTTAGCACGAAATCCAAGAAATTCATGTAAATGTGCTGTACAGACCGAAAATCAGGTGTGCAACTTTGGACCTTCCGTTTACCTGGATTCGTAAAGGTAGTGGAGCTGATCTTTTTTTTGTTGGATACCTTAACACTTGTAGTTTTATGTAACACCAAACACTTGTGGACATTATGCCAAAAATATAATTTTTGAATACAATATATTTACTGCCAATAATTAGTTATCACCCGTTATATTGTTAAAAACTGTAACAAGCAAAGTTGTCCAGAATGGCAATTGGGTATCTAAAAGCCACGACTTTATATGGTCGGGAAGCTAAATCCACGTTTTTCCGTTTAGCTTTCGATTGATACCCCCTCGCTCCTAGTGGTGTACTGGATCGCGAGATACATGGTGAAGATATATAGAGACAGAATGAGGCAGACGAGGTTTGTGAAAGCCTGAAAACATCTTTCAACGACTTAAAGAAAGTCGTTAAACGTACATTTATGAAGTTGCACCAATATTACAAACTTTATTTATTGCTTCCATCTTTTTGCATCAAATAATTCTCTCGAAAAGACTTGGCTGTTAAGGACAATAGGAAACAAAAGTGTGGCAGACAGTTGAATTTGTGGGAAAAGCACTGCCCTTTCACTGTCTGCTGGTCCCTTCAAACTATGCGAAAGTGTTGAGACGAAATATAGTGAATATATAAGAATGGGTTAGGTAGTAGCTTTTGCCACGATGATCCAGGGTGGTCCCTGGGACAGGCTTCAAACCTGTTGACGGTTAGCAGCCGTAGTGATTCGATTTCACCGTCGTGGTGATTATATTTTTAGAAGATTATATGATCTTTTTGCATTTTTGTGCAACTTTCATGCACTTTTTCTGTGCGGAAAACTCAGTTTTTAAGGATGTCCTATACATCTGGTGCCGCAACAGCTGTTTTGCCATTGCAAATTTATGCAATTCTTGAGATTATTTCATTGCAATTATTGTTCTTATTTAAAAAAGATTAAAAACGTCTGAGGCATTTCAATTTAGCGAAATTTTTGTCAATGTACTATTTAAGTACATAAAACGGTTCCATAAATGTCTGCATTTTAAAGTACAAATCAATTCTTAGTAACTTAAATGACGCAACAAAATATTTGACACCCAAATTAAAACAGTTATTTCTAATTTGAACCAGAAATTGTATCAAGTCCGTAAAAACCTTTAGATACAAAATTAACTCTAAACTTTGCGTTAAGTTTGCACAAACCATCGAAAAATTCAAAATTCATTTCGGAATTTTTCGATTTTTCGGCCAAAATTTAAAAAATCATTTCATACTCAGAAGCAGGGCATTATAACACCTTAACACAAGATTTAAATCAAATACCTATTACGACGGAAAGCAAAATAGCCATTTTTCATATGTCTTTTAATTTTCAGCAATACTTTGCTCCACAGTGTGATAATTACTTTTTCATTATTCTGTGGTAGCCTACGACTTGGCCACTTCAGTTTCTCTTTATGAAAGCCTATATGTGCTACGACTGAAGTATCTTTTGTGGAGCTGCGGGTGTGTGCATTCCAATGTGTTTACAGAATCTTTCCCAGCAAGTTTGTTTTGCAAAGACTTTTTGTATTAATATTTATTTTTGCATAGATATAGCACATGAAAGGAGACGCAATCTGTTCTCAATTTTTACTTAGTTTTATTCAGAACTGCACACTTTCAGCCAATTCAGCATCGGTTTGCCTTAACAACATTATAGCTATATTAATTCATTTTATGTCCCAGTTTTCCACTCATACTATTCTTACTCTTACTTCCCATTTTATAATTGGTGACTTGCTCGTTCTTCTCTATTGGTTATGGATCTATACATATGTATGCAAAAATTGACATAAAATGTTTATTTGTCGAACTCTTCCCAACCCCAAACGCACCAAACTTGGTTATATTACGTTCTATGTTTTGTCAATTGTAATATTCTATTTACCTTTTATTTACAACATCTTTTCAGTTGAATAATTCCGAAGCCCGAATTTTAATTTTGTCATACAAACGAAGTGCTTCAATGGACATGGCCGAAAGTGCAAGAGGTAGTTCTGTTGTTTCTTAAGCGATTTTTCATAATTAAATGTGCTATTGAAATTTAGACCGTGCGCTAACACAGAAGCTCGTGCTCGAAAATAAAACGTTGAAAAACCTACAGAAACTTGGGGTAAGTTACTATATTTTGAGAGTATACATGGGACCCTATATTTACGAGAATCAAACGTAAAATGTTATAGGATAATGTGAGTTAAGGTGAACATAAAAGTAAAGTTTTTCAGTTATTTGTAAGTATATAATAGAAAAAATGTTTTTACGCAGTTTTATTGAAAAAAGATTTTAGAGAAATAGAGTCGAGTTATTGGAAACAACTATTTGTTTAGTCGTTTCGGCATTGAAAATAAGTATTATAAGTTTAACTAGCCGAGCAGAGCTCGGCTAGCTGTCGGGAGTCTATATTCGTGGTTTAGATTGAATTCGTTGGTCAATAAATTTTAATTGGGTGAATATGAATAACAGTTTTGATATTCGCTACGCGAAAAGAACTCGGCCTGCGGCCGTCTAGAAAACGGCATACGTTTTAAAGGGTATAATACAGATATGCCAATGTTCTAAGTTCCCTCACATTCCAAGGGGAAGGTCGGGCGCGGAGCGCCCGACCACAAACGTCCAAAAACGGCTAAATGCCCTCGGGGCAAATTCGTCAATGTGGGTGGTCCAAACTCGAAAATTTCTGTGCCATTCGTTTTGCCTCGCTCAGAGCTTTCATTTGACACCTCACTCGCCTCTGGAGGTGGTCAGGAACCCAAAATCCCGACAAATGCCCCCAGGGCAAATATCTCCATCGTGTGTGGTCCGACCTCGGAAATTTTTGCACCAATCGTTTTGGCTCACCGAGAGCTATCATTTGACACCTCACTCGCCACTGGAGGTGGCTAAAACGGCCTAAATCCCGAGAAATGACCTCAGGGCAAATTTCGTCAACGTGTGTGGTCCGATCTCGAAAATTTTTGTGCCATTCGTTTTGTCTCACCGAGAGCTATCGTTTGACACCTCACTCGCCATTGGAGGTGGTCAGGATCGCGAGATCTCGACATATGCCCTCAGGGCCCATAACTCCGTCGTGGGTGGTCCGATCTCTAATCTGACAATTTTCCCTTCGCCTACTCATCGAGAGGAATCGTTTGACGTATCACACGCCTCTGGACGCATGCTGGATATTTCTAAACAATTTCCTCATACGGACACGAAAAAGGGGGAGCCTGACTTTGAGGGGGTAAAAACAGGGGGTCCAACATGCGAATTTCAAAAATTTTTTCTCCGAGGGTCTTATCTCACCGAGTAGCAGCCCCGGAGCCAAAAATCCATGGTCCAGGTGAAAATCCGTCGGGCGAGGTTTCCAACTTTCTTGTTTGGGGGACTAGCAGCAAAGCTGCTAATTAACCGTCGGGTCAATGAATTCTTTGAACTCAATAAATTTTAACGCTTTGCGTTAAAAAACTCGGCCTTCGGCCGTCTAGAACATAAAAAACACCACTTTCCGTGGCCAAAACCCTTAGAAACACGTTTTTGTGTTTTGGCGCGAATTTAAATATTCAAATTTTGAAAATTTTTGGTTTCCCCATCCTAACTTTTCGAGACCTATCGATTGAGCTATCACTCGCCTCTGGCTGTCGTCTGGATCGCCAGATCCGGGTGCTTACATCCGCACTTCCGCACATTCGCCGTCGCTTAGGGCTTTGAACTTTCTTGTTTTTTGGATAATATTTGTACTTAAAAATTGAATAACAAAAACTTGTTTTTCCAACATTGTCCTTTTCAAATATCATGCGACAAGCGCTTTGCGACCCCCTACGGGAGTCTAAAAATTTATGTTGTCTACATGTATGCCTATATGTTCTCAGTTCCCTCACATTCCAAGGGGGAAGATCGGGCGCTCCATGCCCGACCACAGGACTGGCTCGCCACCTGCGGTGCCTCGCAATGTTTATGGGATAAGATTGAATTACTTTCCAAAAATTTTGGACAGAAAGCGCCCCTAAGAATGCACTTCCTCATTCTCATGCTATTATAACGGTACTAGTTGTTTTCCTCTAGAATGAACTGAATATATGTCGGGTTGGAGTTAAGTTGCAAACACATAAAATAGATATCATGCTCACATAGAAAATTTGGAAGGGAGAGAGATTTTACGGAATAATATAATTTTTTATTTTACAGAATAAATAACTTTGGATATAATAATTAATTAATGAAAGGAATGAAAATTGTAAATTTAACAAATAAAATTTTGATGGCAGATGCATAGCTGATGTTCAAAGAACTGACAAATTGATGTGATAATGCAGAAATGTTTTATAGAAACAGCCCCATCCTGCAGAAATGGCTGTGAAGCAGACTCCAGGCAAAAGTGGAGCACTCTGTGGCAAAATCCTCACGAACGTATTCGGCTTGAACAGTGGTCAAGGTTCGGGAAAAAGGATATTCCGCTACGACGTCAGAATTTCCGGTACGCCGGAAAATGGGAGTAAAGCGGTCGACTTCACGGGCTCGGCTGGCAATGAGTAAGTGTTATTTACCTTATTATGTCAATAGGAATTCAGTTGAAACTAGTTTAAAAAAGTATTTCCTCCTCTTGATTAATGTGGTATCTTGTTGCATCGGAATGAAACGGTAAAAGGTAATAAGCAAAAATAATTTTGATGTTAACCAACCTCATCTTTAGCTCATGTCAGTAATTGGGGTGATTTACAGATGTTATTTTGGAGTATTTACAAGTGCTTTTCATATCATACTTGTGCTGGTAGCTGGTAAGTAGTAAAAAGATACAACAAAAGGCAAATACCAAACGATCAAGTCCTAGATTAAAAATTGCATAACTATGGGGTTATGTAAATTATCCAGTTTATTTTAGTCGGATTCTCATAGAAAAGCGAGACAAATGTAGGGAAGTGTTTACACATTTTCGAGTCAAAGAAGAACCTCTGAAGGACATGCTCACTATTTATGACCTGCAATCAATTCTCTACGCGGAGCCTGCATTGAAGATAGAAAAGGTTTGTGGATTTGCTCATTTTGCTTCTACGGAATCAGAATTTAGAAATACTCGTAAGTTTTACATATTTTACTATAAAGGGAAGTCATTGGAATCGGGAATCCCGCTTTTTTATTCAGTGAACTCATTCACTGTCTGTTTCAGCCACAAATCTTTCGTGTCGACTGTTCTAAGCTTTCTGAGAAATTTAAGAATTTCAAGTACATGGAAATGACAGTGAAGAAGACCGAAGAATCTGGCTCTGACATCGTCATTGGACACATTCAAAATGAACTTGGTGAGGACCTGGAAAACGTTAATCGCAGCCACGCGCAATTCGTCGACATCCTCACCGGACAATGCGCTATTTTCGATAGGTTAGTTCAGTCAACTAGTAAATTATATTTTGTGATTGGAACATAATGTCAAGCTTCGTTTGTTCCGCACCGTAATAAGCCGGCCTCAGGGTGTGGGATAAACAAGGTTTATATGTATATAAGTGAAACATAATTCGATGAAAGTATCTTGTAGAATATTTACGGCGAGAAAGTATCAACATATTATTTTTAGAACGAATCACCTCAGCTTCAGCGCATCGTTGAGCTACTTGGTCAGAACTATGCAATACTATTTAGTTTTTACGTGTCGACATTTTTTAGATGTCGCCGGAAGAATTTGGTTACAATATGGATGATCTTCCTCCGCTCGAAGCGAATCATTCATTTTTGGCAGCAGGAGTATACAAAAGTAAATTTTTAGACTCATGTTTTGAATGACACGGCTTTGAAAAGTTGGAAATTACCTGAATTTTTAATTTCCAGGCATCGTATAGGGCACGAAATGGCTAGAATGTGAATTATACAGCTTAATGGGTATATTTACCCTCTAGGATCATCATTTTATATTTAGGTGCTCATTATGTAGAAGGACCTAGAGGATATGGCAATGCTCACACGGGTCTCGTTATTGAGGCTAAAAAAACAGCATTTCATGAAGTGGGTTCTGCGTTGGATAAGGCGGCATGTTACGTTCGTAATATTAACCGTATCGAAAATGGAGATATCGGAAAACTCAATAGCGCATTGAAAGGTTGGTTTTATTTTCTCATTACAAAGTTCAACTGTTTGTTCTCTAATCTACCAAGCAATAATGTAATCCATTGTGTCTTTATGTTCGCAACGCATTAACCTCCTACATTTGCCTTTCCTTGGCCTTTTCTGATCAAAACTCCATAGACTTATATGGTAGCACCTGCTGGATTCAGAATTTGAAGGTTATTTTCGGCGGATCGTTAAATTTTATGTTTTTTTTTGGTGTTCTGGAAAATGTATTATTTTTACTACAAAATGCGATTGTTATGGATTATAGGAGCGTCGGAACCAAATTATAATCTGACTTCGGGATAAATTCTGAATTTTGTGGGAATGGCGCCGATTGGAGTGAATATTGTAGCTTATTACTTACTGATTTTACTGCTGTTTAGGACTCTCTTTCGAAACATATCATGGTGGCGAAACCCGCAAGTATATTGTTGACGAAATTGTTGCGGGTATGATTTATTAATATATCTATTCACTCATCTTTCACCGTTACAGTTAATGCGTACCAGAAGAAAATTGATTTCCATGATGGATCTACAGGAACGGTATACGATTACTTTCGTGACAGATACAACTTGACTTTGATGTGAGTATTAATAATAAGTTATTTTAATAATTTTGTGTATTTTTACCAAATTAAATGTCATTAATTACTTTGATAAGTTTCTCAATGTTTCAGATCTCCGGAAGCGCCATTGATAAAAAGCGGTCGTGACAAAGGATTGCACTTTCCGCTTGAGGTGTGCACCATTAGTGATAATCAGCGCGTTCGCCTAGAGCAACAGGTTGCCAAATCGCAGGAGAAAATGATCAAGGTGTATTTTATTTTATAAGTCTGGTTATAAAATTCATATAAATTGACTTATAACATAAAACTTTGCAGTGTGACACCCAAATTTTCGCTCAAAGATAGTTTCTAGATCTTTGTATTGTATTTAAGAAAATATTAGAAGAAATAAATAAAGAAACGGTAGAACAATACTGACCGCCAATAACACCCATTCATGGATGATATATTATGGAAAAGAGGAGGAAAATTATGATACTGCATAAACTGTTGATTTTATGATGTTTCCTGTGATGTAGAGGAATAAAATTCTTTTTCAATAATGCTTATTATTACAAAAGTTTAAGGATTCAGGCACCCGTAATACACAACTAGCAATGTTTCAATATTTTAGCCGATAAATTTTTTTAGTATGCGGCCGTTAAGCCAGTGAAACGATACGAACATATCCATAACAATCTGAATTCACTCACGTTTGAGAATAATCGGGAAATGGAGGCTTGGGGAGTGTCGGTCGTTCCAACCCCTCTGGCTTTGGTAGGGTTTATTATTATCTTTGGTACTGATTTGTAATTTAGACAGCATGTCGAGTTCTGGGTGCACCGAAAATTGAATTTTTTAATGAACAAGTCAAACCAGAGCGCTTCAATTCATGGATGGGAAAGAAATACCTACTCGCAAAGAATCTCAAAAATTGGGCGTTCATCGCATTCATCGAGCGCACTGATAGGCTCACTCCTGATGAGGCGAGGTTGGTCTTACTTGGAATGCCACTAGTTTTATAGGCGCTGATTTTCGTTTGTTGGAACATCTTAAACATTCAATAAATAACCCTTATTTCCACAAAAACTGTGCATTTGGATCGACAATAAAACAATAGTCTTTACCGTATGCTTTCACAAATGATGAAATTCTGATTAATCACAGTAGTTTAGCAAATTTGTCAATGCGTTAATTGCTACCGGTGGAAGATATGGGATGCAAATTGAGCAGCCGGAAATGGCCGGAATTTTTACTCTACATGCTGACTACGAGAAGATCTACTCTGAAATCGAAAAGATAAAACGAAAAGGTATATGTGTATATATATACTATTAAAAAATAGGCAATTGTTTAGGTAAACATGAGTTTGTAATGGTCATCCAGTCTACAGGTGATTACTTCATAACTGTCTCCACTATCTCTCAAGATCTGTTATTTTAGACTCGAAAGCTCACGGTAAGTTATGTTGGATTTTTAAATGTCCACAAGATGCAAACTTTATTTTGCTCCTTTTTTCCTTGGATACTTAGAATATTTAAAAGCCCGGAATGGCCGAATATATTAAATACCTCCCTAATTTCACCTTAGAGAAGTACTAGAACACTAAATAAAATCCATATTGAGACATAGAAGCCCATTTTAAGTAATGGAAATCCGCTGATAGTAATTTTTGTACTTTATTTACAGCTACCATCAAATGGGCCGAGCGCTTCAATGAAATCCTCACTCAAGCAATTGAGGTGGGCACACTGCATGGCGTTGTGAGCAAGGGCAAATCGGCTACGTTGGCTAACATTCTGAACAAAACAAATATTAAGCTTGGAGGATTGAATTATTCTCTGTCAGTAGACGACCCAACGTATGTATATTCAGTGTAAACTTCGAGATTTGTCTATCCATACGGATTTAGTAAAACTAACCTTATATATTTCAACATTTATACATCTACAAAATAGGAAGTTTCGCTTTTCGAACTTTTTCATAAAAATACCTGAATAGAAGTATTTGCTTTAAGTAGCTGCTTTATCATAGTTTGCAGATCGTCTAGAATTCTTGGCGTTGGCACGTTATACATTGGAATTGGAGCGAGTCACGCCGCGCATTTCGGGGATTCGGGATCAAATGGAGGAAAAAATGGTGGAAATGGCCCGACCGTTGAAAAAGTCGAGGAAACTGGAAATGGTGCGAATGGTGGTAAGAATGGCAACAGTACTACAGCCGGGTCGCCAAGCGCTCCTGTTATGGGAACTCCATCAGTGGTGGGGGTAAGTGATTCTAAGCACAAAAGGTTTTTCCCCTATTGTTATCTTCCTCATAGAGCTTGTTTTAGTATGCGGCGAACATCGGGCTCTCTCATGCATTTGAATTCATTGGGGACTTTCTTTTCCACGTAAGCATTTGCAATTAGTTAAGCGAAATTTTTATCAAAGTAACCAAAAAATGATAAATTCTTAATTCTAATCTGACTATTTTAAGATTTATTTCAGGAGCAGCGGCGTGACGAGAAACCTGAGCTGATTGGAAAAATCGTTGAACGTTGTGTCCTTGAGTATCGAGCGAATCGCAAAGGTGAAGTCAAACGAATACTCCTCTACAGAAATGGATGTGCTGAGGGTCAGTTCAAGCAAGTATGTTTTGTTCTACTTATTTAGTACCATTAATCAAGGGCTGCCATATTTTATGTTGGTGAATTTCATTTCTGCGAAAATTGTCAAAGGTGGATTTCCATATCCGGCCACGCTTCCACCTTTGTTTAAAACCCAAATTGGTTTTATATATTACTTATACGCCATTACATAACAAGAATAAATTTCAGATCTTAAAATACGAGGTAGCATTTATAAAAGCTGCGCTGGAAAACATTAACTGCGATGCAAAGGTCACAATTATCGTGCCGAACAAGATGCATAATATGCGCTTCTTCGAGGTATTTTATAATTTCGTACTGTTCACTGTGACTCTTTTTTTATAAAACTAAATAATGAAACGTAAATATAGAAAAATTCGAAATTAATAACTGACTTATCCTTGATTTATTATATTTCTCCATGATTTAGTAGAAAACAATTGATTGAAAATTTCCAGAGTATTTTGTGTACCCACTGTTTTAACATTTGATTCTCATCAACGCTCCGATTTTGTTTTTAGGAACATCCAAAAGAAGGAATTCGAAATGTCCAACCTGGAACCATTATCGATACGCACGTTGTTCATCCGACATACATGGAGTTTTACCTCAATTCACATCGCGCCATACAGGTGTGTTATAATAAATTTTAGCATTTTCAAATTCCTAGAGTTTATCCCTAGAAGGCAATCCTATATTTATTTGCGAAATAAAATAGCAGATATTCGACGTTTATCCATCCAAAGGTGTTATTAGTTGCTAATTTGAGGGAACTGCTCGAACTCCACGCTTCACAGTGTTGCTCAACGAAATTGCGGTAAGGTTTATAACAGACGATGTGTCAAGAGAGACCGAAATGGGATTTTAGATGACAATGGATCAGCTGGAGAATATTACCCACACACTGTGCTATGGACATCAAATCGTGAATTCGCCTACATCGCTGCCGACTCCTTCGTATGTGGCCAATTGTTACGCGGAGCGAGGACGAATGGTTTACACGGAATACATGTAAGCTAAGTTTAGCTATTCATAAATTGTGTACCAAAATTAACAAAATATGCACTGAAACCTTGAAACATGCTATAGATGATTATTTTGCACACATCAAGAAATACTTTTACGAGAAACTTACACAATTTTTGAACAAAATACGCCTATATAAATATCGTCTACGTTTACGAATATAAACATTCGTAAATATGTCTATGTTTAAAAAAGGATTATTGGCATAAAAGTTATTTAGGACGAGATCGAGATCTTTGGAAAACGAGGGCCTAACATATGCCGATTTGGAGGAACGCCTATCTTACTTCTCGCACCCCACGTTCAAGAACGCTCGTATCAATGCTTGAAACATCAGAAGAAATTTTTTATTTAACAGCTATTAGCTTTTTTGCTTTGAGGCTCCATTTCCGATTGAATACTGCCAGAAATATTTATTAATTAATAAAAGCGTAGAATATAATATAAAAGGGCAGAGCTTCAGTGTGTATCTGTGCCGTTTTTGTTTTTGTACAAGGTTAAGTCCTATATTGCTCAAGAAACGAAGATGTAATAAATTTATGGTTGTCAAGATTTCTTAAACAGATATGTGTCTCAAAGACTGTCGGCAGATTTCTTTTGCACAGATGATGATTTCCTTCATGTTTATGTCTCGTATTTCGCATGCGAAAGTCAAAAGTATTCGAACTTGTGTTTAAAATCGCTGACGCTTACCAGAATTATGAATAGAGATAAAATAATCAATACTCTTTTATTTTCGTTTTTCTTATCACTTCCCGTTATTTATTACTATCGCAAAGATTTAACGGAATATTTATCTTCAAATCGCTGGAAATATCGTCATGTTCTTACATGGCCTCGATTAGCAATTCTAGGAAGATTTGAGGAAAGTCGGTTAGCGCATAAATTTTTGCGGAACTTGAGCGGTATCGAAATTGGAGCCTCAGCTCATAATCCATTTGGGCTGAATACCAAAAATGTTGATTTCACCTTGAGTAATAGTACGATATTCAAACTTGAAGAGAAATATATGACGGGAACTTTTGCTAAAGTGGATGTTGTCGCTTCCGGAGATGATTTGCCATTTCCGGATGGATCTCAGGTGAACTCTTAAACGAGCTAAGGTTTTGTAAAATTAGGGCAGTTTTTTGTATTGCAGTATGACAGTTATTTGAAAAATAACCAGTTTCAGGACTTTGTGATTAGCGCACACGTCATTGAACATTTCTATGATCCTATAAAAGCAATAAAAGAATGGCTCCGAGTCGTCCGCCCTGAAGGGTTTGTGTTCATAATCGCACCACATAAATTGCGCACTTTTGATCGTTACCGAAATCGGACAACATTGGATGAACTTTTGGACAGGCACGCACACCCAAATCCACCGTTGCCGGATGACCATAGACATTATACTGTGTGGATAACGGAAGATTTGCTGGAGCTTTGTAACTTTTTTAAATGGAAAGTAGTAGCATGGCAGGATTCTGATGACAAAGTTGGAAATGGGTTTACAGTTATTATACAAAAGGAATAAAATTCGGTGATAATTTGAACAAAGGCGTATTATGCAACAAACATTGTTTGCAGTATAAAATGAAAAAGTGTCCTCAGAAGAGTTATTGTTCAAAATTTGAGGGACAAAATATAACATATGAACAAAAACCAATTTCCCACCAGGGCTCGTAGGCTGACAAATTCCCTTCAGGTTACTG
Organism: Ditylenchus destructor; assembly: GCA_022814885.1. Classification (NCBI taxonomy): domain Eukaryota; kingdom Metazoa; phylum Nematoda; class Chromadorea; order Rhabditida; family Anguinidae; genus Ditylenchus; species Ditylenchus destructor. Next base: position 4,949,332 of record JAKKPZ010000002.1, on the reverse strand, counting down.
AAGATCAGTCATATCTCGCATTCCTGATATGATTTTTTATTCGTAAGTAGAAAAAATTTAGGATGTCTTCACAAAATTAGAAAATTTCAGAGCTGACATTCACGAAAAGTTATGGACGAGGATCCATTTTCCCATCAGTTTTCCCTGCGGCCTAACGGGAAATCTTGAAATTTTTCTATCTCCGCTGGTTCAAAATCCTAGTCTGTTTAAAAACTAACTAATCCGAAGCTCACAGAATTATCTTTAAAACCAAGACTAAGACCAAAAACCCTCAACTATGAATTGTGAATGACCATTCTCAATGCTGAAATATTTTGTCACCGATCAACGGGAACTATTACTATACGTGACCTATAACTATAATATTCAACGCGTCCACAATAAACAACTCATCTGAAACTGCATCAGAGCCTCTTGAAATTTAGCACTGAATTTTGAGTTATGTTACTCTATATGTATTGAACTCTATTAAAAATGCTGCTTTTCTTATGACATAGATTTTCATCGGCAATAATTTTAACTTTTACTATGTTAAGTCATTTAAGCATAGTACCGGCCTGCTGATAAAAAATTTGTTAAATGTACGTGACTTAGAATTCACCCTTGGTGTAAAATAGGTGTAATCCACCTATTATCGAGTTCCTCTAAGGCGCCAAGCAAAATGAGCTATTACTCAGCCGGATCCGAGTGGGGCGTGGGAAGATAGAGATGGGCTGCGCGAGTCCTGAAAAGTCGGGATTTCCGGATTTCGCATACTGATGGCGAGGGGTCGTCCGCGGCGGAGGTCGCGGGTGTCCTATGGAATACATCCCTATATTGGTCTAGTTATTGAAACCCATGTTATTACATTCAAGCGGTTTGAAGTGGGGTTCATCCCAAACAGAATATATTTTGCGCCCATTCGAATATTAATATAGGAATAAAATACCATTTGGAGTTCACACTTTATTTATGCTTGTCGTTGATTGCATCATCTTAAAAACTGAAGCGCCATAACTTATTTTGGCTTAGAATTATTGAAAGTAATGCCTCTGCTTCCCAACAAAGACGTCGAGCTCGCGAATTTTGTTCAGAAAACCAACGAACAGGTAACATCAGATAGCAGTTAGCACAATATTTGTTCAGTATCACCATATGAATGTCACCGCAAAAAATAAATTTTTTACGTCAAAGTGTCACTGTGTACTTATAATTTCTGGCATGGTTTTAAATTATCAGGGCCGCTATCGCGGCTTCCTCGAGAACCCCGCAATCAGTATGCCCCTCGCCCCTACTTTCAACGGGATGTTTCAGTATGCCTTTGGCCCCTGCTTTCAACGGATTGGTTCCATGCCCCCTCGCCTTTACTTTACGTAAACATATTGACAATGAGAGACAAGGTTGTTGACGATTAACAATGAGAGGCTGTTTACTGCTTTAGACAAACATTCCACTGCGCATCGGCTTCTCCCCTACGTTAGCGCCGCTCCTGCCACAGGGTATACTCACTCTCGTAACTTTCAATCCAATATAGGGATCGGGCACATAACTCTTCAAGACAAGCAACTTGACCAGGTTACATTTCCCCATACTTGCTTAAAAGTGGGTGTGACGGAATAGTAGTGGCGCAATAGGAGATGGGCATAACATTTCTAGCTCAGGAAATATCAACCTACTAATTTAAAGACAATTTAGGCTAAAACTTTGGAAGACTTGCAGCAACTGCTGACGGATATCGAAGCTGGACGTTGCACGGATAATGTGCTGAAAAACTGTCCGGAAGTCGCTGCAAAACTATCGGAGAAGGAAAAATTAGAATATCGACTCAACATTATGAAACGAGTATGTTACATTTTGAAATACTTTTGAATCACATTAGTAGAACGATAGAGAAGTCGCGGATATTTATTTTAAATTAAGTTTATTGGTATGTGCGAAAAGCCAAAAATGGAAATTTCTTTAAAGTACAGTAAGCTGTTTCATTGTCTAACCTTACAATATACCCAAATACGAAGAATTGCAGTTCGACTAATTTGTGTTTATTATATACTGTATATGAAAATTGTTTACTTCTTCCAGCTTTCTCTAAAGGTTTAATTTAAAACTATACCGTTGCGCTAAATTAAAAATATAAGCATTGATAAAATTCCAGGCAATTGTCATTAAATAAATGCAATGGAAAGAAGTGAGCGCCACAATATATGCCGCTTTTTTCACTTTTAGCATAAATTAAAATGTTTCGGCGATATACATGTGATAAATATAATTTCACGATAATAAAATGACTGTTCATAGTATGCCAACAGATCAGTTATAGTAAGACCTCAAATGGCAAACAGATTAATATTATAATGCCGGCTTGCCATGTTTATTATTTGAATACATTTATATTTATAAATTTAAACGAAATAATGATTTTAAAAACCTTAACCCTTCATTGCCCGACCGTGGGATTTTGCTGATTTTTGGTATACAGAGCTCATTTGGGCCCCTGATAACGGGAAAAATATTATTTTTTAAAAATTCGACCAAAAATGGCCATTTTCACGGGTTCGAAAATTTGGCGCGAATTCAAATTTGCGCCAAAAAAATCAGGTCATGCACGGAATTTTACAAGCTTATTGGATTCCACGTAGTCGATTTACTCGGCAAGTTTTTTTTAATTTCTGCAAAAGGAGCCAAATTTCGAAAGTTACGAAGTTTTTAGAAATTGCAAAATTTACGCAGACCCCCCCCCCCCCAAAAATTCGTCAATTTTCCTCGATTTTCGGGGGTTTGTGTCGAAAATTACCCTTTTTCAGGGGAAAATCGTAGAAAAAGTGGTTAAACAAATTACATATCTTGATTCAGGACAAAAAGTTGGCTATATAAGAGCAATATCAGATTTGAGATAGGAGGCCTAAAAATTACTCCAAAGTTTGCGTATCTAATCGGATACACTGGGAAATGAAGGGTTAAACAAAACTGGACGAGTAATATTTAGTTTTTATGCATCCTTTCAGGCAGTCTCAGAAAATGGGCCACAAGGTAGTACTAAATCTACTTCGAGTGATAAGACGAACGACAATAACGCTAAAAAGACAAAAAATAATGACAGCATCTCCGATACCAATTCAAAGGCAAAACAATTTACTCGCAAAGAGAAAGCCGGGCCAAAGATTGCCATAAATTACGTACAAGTTGAGGACTATGGCGACTCAGTTATCGAAAATCTCAATCACGTCTTCGGTGAGATTGTGAAACAGGTACGCGTGTAAATAAGGCTTTGTTCTGTATATTCGCAAATTTTTTTAGCTCTATCCGGAATTAGAAGCCAACGTGATTGTAAAAGAAACTAGTCAGTCAAAGTTTGGCGATTACCAGTATGTTGTGAGTAATATCTAATTTAACATTAATTTGTTGTTTTTAGATTTGATATGTCGCCGCTGATTGCGAATAAAATTTCAACCGCCTGTGGAGCAAAAATCAGTCCGGAAGATGTGGCTAAAGATGTTGCTTCTAAAGTGCCATCAGTGCCACTTATTGGAAAGGTTTTCTTTTATTTGATTATGTCAAGAATAGAGAAAATGAACAAGAAATAAGAACAACAATTTTTATATTTTTCAAAAGATTTTTCAAAGATGCATTTCCTTTAGTTTTCTTATGTTGTGAAATTATTTAGGTCGAGGTGTTGCGCGCTTTCATAAATATCTTCATCAACAATGAACATATCTGCAAGCGAATCAGCAGCATTTTTCTGGATGTAATTGTTATAATATTTTTCATGGCCTAAACTTTTTTTATATTTCAGGGAGTCAAATCTCCGAAAGTTAGCAAGAAGAAAGTTATAATTGACTTCTCCTCGCCAAATATTGCTAAGCAAATGCATGTTGGCCATTTGCGTTCAACTATTATTGGAGAATCTCTTTCACGATTCATGGAATATATGGGATTTTCGGTAAATATTTAACTCGTATACTTCAATAAACTTATTGTTTTGACTCTAACTCATAATGAAAGAAAGACATAGAGAAATTATTGTATTATAAAAACTTATAACACGGGACCTACATCGTTTCGCACTAACTCTTGGGAACGTGGGGATTTACCGGATGGTTGCAGACCATAACTTTTTTATTTTCATGTTAGGGGCAGTTGTAGACTTTTTCAAAAATGTAGGGGCAAATGTATAGTTTTTAAACACTGAAGAAAAAAATTTACTCCCCATTTAAACCCCTAAAATATACAGCCCCGCTGAAAAACTGTATTTTCCAGGGGGTTGCATATTTTAGGGGAATAAATGAGCAGTAGAAGTAATTTTGAGTCAAATTTTTTTAACATTCTGACCTGTTGCAGCAAATGGGACTGGATTGTGCTGAAGATTTTTGTGTAAAAAAAAATAGACAAGAAAATTTTGAGTTATGGAATTTTTAAATGTTGTAAAATATTTGGTTGGGTTTGGGATTGGTCCCTCTCCCGGGCTTACGCCAATACATAGCCAAAAGTAAGAATTTGGGTTCAGTATTGCTTCCTTACCCAGTGTGTCTAAGTCGCATGTTTTCATCCGTCACCAAACACGAAATCCCTGGCTTCACTCTGTTTTCGGAGATCTTTATGGCTGTGGATAACCCTGGGCATTTAGGTACGGAAAAACCGGCTCCGGTCTATCGGATCGGCTTCTAGAATGTTCTAGAAGCCCCGAAGAAGAAAGTATTTGACCGTATCTCACACGAGAAGCGAGAACCCCGCTCCAAAATTTATGCCTATATAGGAAACCTGGCCGCTGAGTTCGAACCCGGGGGCAGAATTTTCCTTGGAACCATCTGAAAGGTTCTAGAAGATTTTATGTCCTTCTTTTAAGCAGCAACTTCCTTGGCATTTGTCCTCCGTTTTTGGAGATATTGGGGATAGCCCTGGGCCAGCGAAGGTCGCAGCGCATCACTCTTGTATACACTTAATATATAATTAACTGTTTAGGTACTTCGCCTGAACCATATTGGTGATTGGGGAACGCAATTCGGTATGAATCGTTACTGTCCACCTATTTCAAGATAAACTTTAGGAATGTTAATTGCGCATTTACAAGAAATGTTCCCAAATTATCTGAATGAAACACCACCTATCGAGGATCTGCAAGCTTTTTATAAGGTTTGTATTTAAAATATAATGGGTAGAAATGTATTTCTAATGTCGCTTCAAGTATTAATTTAAAAATCAGGAACCTATATAGATCTATTAGGCGAGGTAAAGAAAGACATATATGGCAAACGACAGTGTTAACATAAATTTGTTACTTATTACAAATTGGCGCTTTTATTGTGCATAGCTTTTTATTCACACGCGATATTTCATTTGCAAGGCTATTGATCAGCATCTACTCCATTCTAACGAATTTTAGCTTTTTAGGAATCAAAGAAGCGTTTCGACGAAGATGAATCTTTCAAATCCAGAGCGTATCAATGTGTTGTAAAACTGCAAAGTTTCGACGAAGATATCAAAAAGGCTTGGCAACAAATATGCGACGTTAGCCGCAAAGATTTCGAATCTATTTACAAGCGTTTGGACATTCAAGTACAAGAGAGGGGAGAATCATATTACCAGTCAATGATGGTGAAATTAGTAGAAGAGTTGAAAATAGCCGGATTCCTCCAAGAAGATGAGGGCCGAAAGGTTTTCTTCCCGAGCGGTTGCATTATTCCTCTAACATTGATCAAAAGCGATGGTGGGTTCACATACGACACATCGGATTTGGCAACACTGAAAAATCGTCTATTTGATGAAGAAGCAGACTGGATTCTTTATGTTGTGGACAGGGGACAATCGGAACATTTCGAGGTAAGTCGAAAGAAACAGTAATATTTAACAAATTAAACTTAGTTTGAGCAAAAGTAAATTTTATATTTCGCTGCAAAAATAAACGTTTTAAATTAAGACGTATTTCACGTAAGTATTGTTATTAATTTTTCTTGGAGAGTATATACCCTATCTGAGTTAGCGAAACAATGTTGCGGGTTAATAATCAACTAAAAGAATTATGTCTTCACTGTTCTAATGATATAGACATGTATTTATACCGCAAATTATATAAATAGTAAAAATGTATGCCTTCAAATCTCACTATTCCAGACAATTTATGCTGCCGGACGTGACCTGGGTTGGTACGATCCAAAGATCAAACGAGTGGAACATGTTCAATTCGGATTGGTTCTAGGCGAGGATAAGTGCGTTTTTAGAAGCTCTTCAAAGAGTAATATTTTATTTAGCAAGAAATTCAAAACCCGTTCTGGTGATACAGTTCGTCTCACAGACCTACTCGATGAGGGCGTCCGTAGAGCTGAGGCCAAGTTAATAGAAAAAGGGCGCGATAAGGTGAAACATTTTTGTTTGTAATTTCTATTATGGCAACGAAAATAGGACATAATGTTTGCGTTTGATTTTGTAGCACAGCGAAAGCTTCAGTGTTGGGAGATTGGACTGTCTCGGCTTTCTCCCGTCTCTAAACACTATATATTCGATCTTATCCTATTTCGTTGCCCTAATAGTGTACTTCGTTATTAAATGTTCCATAATGATAAAGTTATTAAAAATGTTATTTAGTCAATAGTTTGGAAGGTAAAACTGTAATCTCTTCTGTGGGAGAAATTTATTACACCCATGTGATTTTCTGGCCATGATGAAGACTAAATTATGGGTCAAATATATAGATAGTTCTTTAATATATTCTTTATATGAATATAGTTTATACAATTGTTCATAAAACAAAACATTTCGCCTAGTATGACATTTTATATCATTAACATTATTCAAATAAGTTAACAAATATAATATGCGTGCACGCTCAACAATCTATTCAGGAACTTTCCGAAACTCAGTTTAAAGCAGCTCGTGAATCAGTTGCATATAGGTATAGCACTATAATATATTGCATATTGATATATTATAATTTTAGCTGTATCAAATACGCGGATTTGTGTCATTCACGGACAAGCGATTACGTTTTCTCGTATGATAAGGTTCGTTTGAATATAAGTTACTAATATGTTTGCTATTTCTTCCTATATGTGATCTGTATATGATTAACTCCTTTTCTCGCCGGTGCGAAAAATCTAAGATCGATCATGTTGTATAATTTCGAGAACTTTCGGGATAGTAAATTTTTGGCTATTGCATCACGTCTTATAAATCATTGCGATATCCTAACTAACGATATTTGTAACTTGTATTATGATAACTTTCAGATGTTGGAGGATCGCGGAAACACGGCTGTTTATCTTTTATATGCATATGCTCGAATTCGGTTATTTTCTGTGATACTATTCTATTACATTGATGATTTATGTATTTAGTTCGATCGCCAGAACATCTCAGACAACTCGTGAACAAATTCGGGCCTATGTGAATTTACTGGGAAATGACCCGCTGCCTTTGACGGAGCAGCAAGAATTCAGGCTCGCCCGACAGATCCTCAAATTTTCTGACTGTATTTTGAATATTTTGGATAATCTTCAGCTTCACAAATTATGCGACTACGTTTACAATTTGGCAACCAGTTTTCACGATTTCTACAAAGATTGCTATGTCGTAGAGAAAAACGCAAAAACAGGTTTGTTATTAATAACAAGAAGCAACAGGTGCTCCGCACCCGGTACAGATGCTGGAACGGTTGTTCAGGAGTAAGGGTTGTTCGGCAGTAGAGATCTACGTACCCTCATATTCCAAGGGAGAAGGTCGGAGGCGCTGCGCGCCCCCGACCACAGAGCTGGCTCGCCATGTTCGGGAGTCCATATACACGGAAATTTGAATCTGACCTCGTGAGACACCTGGTGAGAATAACACGACCTCGTGAGAGCAAACCTTGAATCTGACATCAGATTCGAATTCAGCGACACCAAAAACCCCGGACGGAAAAAAATAGCGCCGTAGATGCTTTGGTTGTCTAAATCGAAAAAACGGCGAAAATAACACTTTTTGGCCAAAAAGCCACTTTTTTGAGATCGCCCCCGAAAACTTTTTGCGCATTCCCTACTTACAATTCCAAGGGGATCATTTTGAGCTATCATGCACCCTCGTAGGGGGCGATCTTGGTATGTTCCCGCTTAAGGCCAAAAAAGTGGTAAAAATTACAATTTTTGGGCAAAAAAGCCTCTCTTTGAGATCGCCCCCGAAAAATTTTTTTCGGATTCCGACTCAGCATCCCCCAGAGAGCATTTTGAGCCATCATGCACTCTCGTAGGGGGCGATTTTAGGGTTGCCGGACGGATTGCAACGGAATACTATAAAGAATTCTAACGCGCGTTTTTACAATTCTTTTAATATTTAAATACTTTACATATTTAATTTGCTGTCCATTATCTTGTATATTATCTTCTATATTGTTTTGGTATTTAGGCGAAAGTTCGATCAATTATCACCGCCTCGTATTATGTGAAGTGACCGCCGACGTGATGCTCCAATGCTTTAACATACTTGGACTTCACCCACTGGAGAAAATGTGAAATTGTTTCAGTTCTGAATCGTAATGTTATTGTTGCTTTTTGTTGTTATCCAATAAAATTGCATGAAATTGTAACCAGCGAAAAAACAGTTAAATTTTATGAGAATAGTTTTTACAGCACACACTTTTAACGCGTAAAAAAACAAAAGGGCCATAACTCAGCCCTAGTTTAAGCTTAAGTCGCGAGTAATGTCTCAAACTGAAACTTGAATTGGCTCTAGAAAGTGGCTGTCCGGTGTTAAAACCGTCACTCGCCAAAATAAAATAGGAAGATCCGGATTATTTGTAGTAATCATAAAAATATCCGATTTGACATAAAAGAAAGTTAAAAATTGTTTTCTGCAGTCCTCGACGATTGCTTGTGGGAAATTGGTCCTATCTGAGATGTAGGCATTGCATACAAATTGAAACTTCTCTGCAACATCATCCGACATTCGACTCTGACGGTTTTATTTAGAAACAGGAAGAACACAGACGGTATGCCTAAATTTGAGTAACACTTGTTGAAATGATACTGAGGGAGTGATTATGAACTGATAATAAAACTGAAAATAACTGAGATTGCCAAAATTCATAACATATCTCGGTTTTCATCAACTTAACAAATTCGTCCAATTCAATATTCTAAGGCAATATAGAGGGTTTACCATAACAGAATGTTTTGCTAAAATGAAACCACTCGGCATTCAGAAATACCTCATACACTAGTTTATAAAAACTTCGTGAAGTGGCTAAGGTGTCCCGTGTGAGCGCCTAGTGTGTCACTAATAGGCATATCATTGCATGTAAAACAAAAAATAAAGTCGTGTAAGCTATTGTTTACATGACTATCAGGATAATTTACATGATCACGCATGATCAGTTATTATTTACAGGTGCAGTGAAACAAATAGGAAAGGTAATCATAATTATCAACCAAAGTAAAAATATGTTTCGCCACATAGCCTCGGACCTTCTTATAAGCCTATGCTCAAATAGAGGGTTTGGGTTGGTCCTCAATATAGATACATTTCCGGTCCATATCAAAAAAGACACAAAGGCACAACCCATATCTCGAATATATCATAAATATAGCATAGCAACGCTGCCCCAGGGAGTGTGATCGGGATAAAATCGCTCACATAGTAGCAGTGTGTATTTGCTTACCATGTGCGATGAGCCAACAGCATTGTCCAATCATAATGAGTGTCTCGCTAATTCGGACAAATTGCATATAGTCATAAATGCATGCGCCGAATGCGTTTACGAAACTTATGAAAAGAACTTGAATAAATGCCTACAAAAAACAAGAGTATAAAAAAGTAATATAAACAGTCGCTTTACGGATTTTTGTGCCGAATTCTGCCGTCTACCAACTGTTTTCGCAAAAAGCATGGTTCTAACAGCAAAAATAATCGTGAAGAGCAGATAAAGTCCAGAGAGTGCGACAGCTACGGTGGTGTTGTGAAACGTATGCAGAAAATTTCCATATGTTTCTCCATTTGGATCGTCGATATAGCCAACATGCGGATTCGAGAACCACGCCATGAAAATGCCTGCAAGCTTTATGTTCATAAAATGTCTGTTTCAGTGCTTCGTTATGCTAAAATAATTATAAAATATACGAAGTCACAGTATTACCGTTAAACATAATTGGCTTTGAAAATGTTACAAAGCAAAAAGCGTAAGTTAAGGTAAGGATCATCCACTTCCAAGTTCGGTTGTCTTTGAATAGTATTTCGGCGGTGTGATGAGATATTACTTCGATACAGCGGTTCGCTGCCAGGATTATAGCAGTGCTACTCTCTGCGACCCAAAAGACTGGAATGAAATGGTAATGAAAATATGTGCAATATTATTTACACAATTATCTTACAGTTCCCATAAATTCCTGCGAAGTACAGAAACGTCGGACAAGAACAGAACACGACCCCACTAATTGCAAAATATCCAGTCAAAAATCCAACAAGAGGCAGGTTAAGTATGTCAATAACGCCAATGCAGAACAGAAGCCTGAATTTTGCTAGCCTTACTTTCTTATGTCATGCTGTATCCTTACTTATAGCAAGATGAATCTTTCATATGTCTTGATACTGCAATTACGCATGGAATATATAGAGCCTAAAACATCGGATATTGCTTGAATCAAGCAAAAATTTGCTTGAATCAAGCATTTTTAGAATTTCTTTAGTTACTGAGATTTATAGTGAAAATCGATTGTCTAACTTCTTTCCAACTTATATTTCTCAATAAAAATGATCACCGTGAAAATGATCGAAAATACGACAAAGAGCATTCCCATAAGATGGTGCTGACGCTTATCAATGGGAACGTCATCAATCTGAAATTTTAACTGCTAAATTATTAGATACAAAGTCATGATTTTTTTATTATGTAAGTATTTTAGTGTTCAGTGTTTACTGAAAAGTTATTAAAAGTAGTTGCCTACATTGTAAATGCCTACATTGTAAATACTGCAATTGTACAATCTCTCATATTCAGCATGTCGAAAAATGAACATCTCCATCGTGTAGACTTGCTACGAAATATGTTCGAGCTCTATAATGTAATGAACAGTAAATTCTTTAAAAATCATAAATATAAGCTGGCAAATATGTTTAAAATTCACACGGTTTTATTGTCACATTTTCTCACCATCACGATAGTTTGTGCTCTTGATGTTTCCGCTTAGAACTTTTCTCACGAACACTACGAGTCAAACGCCAATCTATCAGAATTTGTGAGCAAAAAGTAATTAAACCAAATGTGATCTCAAATGGCCTCGAATTCTATTGTTCTCATTTTTTGATACAATAATCGAACTCTGGGAACAAGATATGTTGTGGAAAAACACACAACATTAGTTTTGTCTAAATTTACAACCGGATTTTTGGTACAGTAACTCGAAAAGTAACTCCATAGTAATTGGCATATACAGTCGAATCCCCGAATAACCCCCCCCCCTCCGAATAACGCGGATTTTGTCCGGTTCCGACACCCGCATTATTCGGGGGTTCGACTGTAGTTAATTTTATACGGTAACAGACATAGTTAGGAGCCATTATCAAAGTGGTCCACATCACGGGTGTGCTTCGGCTTTTTTGACCTTTCGGTATTCGGTCTTCGGTAATTTAAAAATGGTAAAGCATTCGAAAAAAGCCCAACATTTTTACACAATTTTACCAAAGTACGTCCTCTACAATTTTGCCATAAAGATTTTCAATATTGGAAGCTAAGCAACTAGCTTACTAACTAGTATTTCAGTACTGTCCCTGCCATATATGTACGATATTTCAGTGGCCACTTTCCTGCGAGCAATGGCTCACAAATTTAATGGCTTACAAAAACAATGGCAAACTATAGCTAACGCTGTAATCAGATTTAGGGTGCATAAAACTGTCACTACCTCAAGAACGCTGGACTGGCCCAAAACGGTGGAACAGTCCACAGGACCTCGCCCAAACGCCCCGTAAAATCATAAATAAAGTACAAAACTAATAACTTTTTCTGATTACTTGGACAAAAGTTGGAAAATAGGAAAACATTCAGCGTTTGTTAGGCATCTGGATATTTCTGGAATCGTAACTAGAGTCGGGAGTAGAATTTATAATTCCTGTAAAAGGAGATTTTAATGTGGTTCACCTGCATTCATATGAACTGTTAGCAAAATAAAGTGTATTGCGATATGCATTAGGCTTATTTATTTCTAACATAGAGTGTTAGCTGAATTGCATAATTTTGAATTTGTCCGTTAATTTTTAAAACATAAAAATTATGAAGATATAAATGTAACATCATTGTCAAGTAAGTTCTTTCTTAACATAAATATGTTTGCACTCTGCAGAGGGACTGTATGAGAAGTTATTTTTCTGTTGTAACATCATGTTACTTTACTAAGAAGCCAGTGTCCGTCTGTGCGTCTGTGTCTGGACTGTCGTTTCGACCCCTTCCACTGCTCATTTCCGGGCAAGTGATAGCTTAAAATGTTCGTACGGATGTGCTGATGCAGATTTTCAAAAAATTTAGACAAAATATAGACAAAATTTTTTAGACCATTTTTTAGACAAATTTTTTTTTCGTCGCGAAACGCCGCGATAGCGGCGGTGCTTTTGCTAGCTAATAGGTTTCCCCATTTACACACTTTTACAAGCGCCGTAGGCGCTTGTATTCAATTACTATTAGGATCTTAGTGGAAATTTAGAATCTTGCTTACTTCTGTCAATTTTTTATAATTAACATTAATTATTATTACAAATAGAAAAATGTCTAAGAATTCCAAAATGAAAACACTATTCCAATGAGAAAATTGTTAATGGAAGAGGTATTATAAAAAACTCAACAGGAATTATGATTGTACTATGCTATTCCAGCAATCGTAACATTGTTGGTAACCTGTGCTTGTCCACAGGCATTGTTATCTATCCTCTAAATTCAATATCTCAGATATTCCTTACATCTTTTCAAACAAAAATCAGTTTTTAATCACATACATCAACTTCTGTTTTAAAACTTTATAATCAAAATTAGCTACTTTCAGCCCAAAATTTTAACTATTATTACAATATAGAATCGTCCTCAATACTCGAAAGTTGGAAAGACGAACATTGAATAACAGTAAGGCAAGATTATATAAGCAATTAAACGTCGCTATAAATCCAAAAATAAGAGCGATCATGTGACCATAGCTTTCGCTTTTTCACTGAAAACTATTGCTACAAATTCGTATCCATGCCAAATGCAGTACTAATTGGTTTGCTCTAATGCAACATTGTATTTTATTTTACTAGGATCCAAATTTTTATTTTTATGTATTTTGCGTAATAATAATGCAAATATTTTTACGAAATATTTTGCAAATATGTAGTTCCATATTTGCGGTGAAAGGGATGAGATAGTGGAAAACAAATGTTATACAAGCATAACATCTAATCAGCTTAACTTACCTACAATACATTGTAATCGCAACACATTACTTCAGACACAAAATTACAGTCAACAAACTTTCACGGCACAGTGAAAGATTTCTGTTTCTATCTCGGCCATGGTTCTTGGAACAAATCTTTAACCTGTAATCGTTTATATAATTCACCTGATGTTTTCAGGAGTGAGGCTTAATTCCCGGTATGAAATTTTTCATCTGCCATACGAGAATCGTACACATCAAATTTCGTTACCGGAAAACGGTCAAAACACATTTTACCACTTTGTAATTCAGCTTTACAGTATATACCAGTTGGGGAACTAATTTTTGAGACTGATACTTATGCGTTTAAATTCGCGCCATTTCAGTTTAGCCCATTTAGAAGGGGGCTAGTTCAAATCTGATTTTGCTTACCCCTCTAGAATTCGTATTCTAGAGGGGTTAGCAAAATCAGATTTGAGCTAGCTCCCTTCTAAGGGGGCTAAACTGAAATGGCGCGAATTTAAACGCATAATTATCGGTCTCAAAAATTATTGGTTTGGCAACTAAGCATCCGCGGTTGTTGTAAAGTCAATTTTTATTCTTCTAAAGCAACGTTTTTATGTTGTCCACACAACTTGCAACACCAAGATTCAGTAATAATAGACTGGTAACTACTATGGTCAAATATTAATGACAAAGTTAAACGGAAATATGTAAATGTACAAATTTACTACAAGCAAAATTATGGTACTATCACGAAAATTAAAAACGTCAACAAACGCCTATAAATGATAGATTGTCAACCAAAATTTAACATAAAAATCAGTAATATTCATCTGACTGGGAAAACGTACTTCACCGAAGTCGAAATAATTTTCTGGCCACAAGACTAATTATGTGACAAGCATTGTGACACGCAAGTATGACATGCATTATTTATTAACAAGCTGGAACTTTACTTATTGCTTGTAGGAATGCCACATGCTATGCCACAGCTCGGAGTTGCGTCACCATCGTAGCACATAACCGTTACGTGAAGTCCGAAATTTGCATATCACGCATTTAACCGTATCCAACGCGCAGTTCTCACTGCATAATTTCAGGCGTTACGCTAAATATGTCGTTAGATATCTGTCTCATGTACTACTCCCACAGATCACACATCACGGATCTCGAAACCGGCGCACAGGTAAAATGGGTACTTGTACAGAAACGCACAATCGATTTTGTCACCACTTCCTGAAGTTAAAGGCAACATCTCGAAATATATCAAAGATTTTTAACGAAGTGCGAAATCGACCGTCGAACTTTGTCTTTTGCACGTAATGATTCGAAACATTCCGTTCATCTGTAAATTTGCGAAACAAAATTACGCAGATTGGCAGGCTTTTTGAGTTTTAAGAAGGAATATCTTTGTAAAGATGTAATCAAAATTTACTGAAACCGAACATTTCTTTTCGTTGCAAAATTTCTAACGTTTTCAGTTTACCAGTTCAAAAGGTATACGAAAAGTCATTATATAAAGAACAATGGGCATTGTATCGGATCCCTCTAAGTTGATAGGGTGGTGTGGACCCCCAATAGAATAACCCACTTTTTGGGGGTCCCGGACAAGGGCTGGGAGATCGGATCGGATCGGAAATATCGGTTTTTTTGGGGTTCGGATCGGATCGGTTTTTTTGGCCATTTTCCGATCCGATCCAAGCACCCCTAAGAATGCACTCGGCGGATTCAAATGTTATATTCCCGCCGGCCGTGCCCGATAGGGCACGGCCGGGAAAAATTTTAGAATTTTTTTAATGAACCACCATTCCAAAATGAGAAAATTTTCGCCTGCGGCGCTATTTGGATAACCATTCTCCTCCAAGTATTTATAAAAATAGTGCAAATTTTTATATGAAAATCGTCGAAAATAGAATAGTTTTCGCCTGCGGCGCTGATTTTTCTTTATTTACCCGTTGTTATTGAACGGCAATTGTCGTTTTTAGTAACCAAAACTACTGTTTTTGAGCTAAAAACGCCGAAAATTGCAAAAATTTTCGCAACCGCGAAAAATTTTGTCTGAAAAAAGTGTTCTTTCCAAATTTTTTCTTTAAAATTCTTTTTTTTTAAAAATTGAGTAAAAAATAGAAAAATTGTACAATTTCATGAAAAAACATTAATTTTGCCATATTTTACCAAAAACTTGCAAATTTTACCCATTTTTGGGCATAAACAGCAAAATTAGGTGATTTGGGAAAAATTTTGAAAAACAGCCAAATTTGGTGAAAAATTTTGGATCGGATCGGATCGGAAATATCGGTTTTTTTGGGCTCCGGATCGGATCGGATCGGATTGGGGGTCACTGAGGATCGGATCGGACCCGCGATCAAAGTTCCCAGCCCTGTCCCGGACCCCAAACTCGCGAGAACCCCCCAAAACCCATGATTTTAGGGGGGTTATCAATGCCAGAATGGGGGTGGTCCCGCCACGAAAGTTGAGAAAACGCCATTTTTTCAGTTTTTGGGGGGTTTCTAGAAAGGAAACTTTCCAGTCGCCGCTCGGATCCGGGCGTGTGATACGTCAATCGCTTCGTCTCGGCGAGACAAGACGATTGGTACCAGTCTCGCCGACAAAGATCGATTCTGCCGGGATTTATGGCTTCCGGAAATCCGGAAAATCCTGGATGACCAAGGGCGCCGCCAAGCGGCGAAGCCGCGGGGGCAGTCCTATGGAATTTATCATCTCAATTGAGATAATTGTGTTGTATGTATTCTGTTATCCGATATTTGTTTCGCTGTAATTCTTCCTCGAAAAGCGATGACTAATCTTCAAAATTGTACTTATGAGTTCTATACGTCATGTTTCCTTTTAGTTAAATTGTTTCGTAGAAAGGTTTTTTAGATAATGTCTCAGATAGAGTCTCGGTATGCTTTAGACATTTGCTTTTTCCATCAAATGACGCCCCATTTTTCACGTTTCGAAAAGCAAAACTCGAGTACAGATGAACGGTTATAGCATGTTTATGGTTTGCATCGCATTAATTATTTGTTCAGAAAACATTGGAATAATAGCAAAATTAGAATCGCAAATAAAATTTCATATACCGTAAAACGACTAATTTAAGCCCCGGGATATAATTATTCAATCGACCTCTAGGGGGTCAAAATTAGAGGGGGATAAAATTAAACCGATCGAATTTTGCTCAAATTTAAAAAATTTTCGTCATTATTTGATATTCTACCAAAAAAATTAAAAATTTGAATTCCCGCCCAGAAAATTTTGAATTTTTCCTATTTTTTGCCATTTTTAGCAAATTTTGGCAAAAAATTTGAATTAGCGCTAAGAAATTTGAATTTTTGACATTTTTGAAAATTTGACCTTTTAGGGGGGTCAAAATTAAAGAGGGGGGATAAAATTAAATGATCGAGCTCTAGGGGAGTCAAAATTAGAGGGGGCTTAAATTAGAGGTTTTACAGTAGTTCATCGTTGACTGATGTAAGCAAGTTTGCGTGCATAAAAGTGTGCATAATCGCTCTGAAGCTTTCTATCATACCATTCTTTTACGCTAATTTTATATAATAAATTCAACGTGGAATCAAGAGAATGTAAAAAAAGTAATGCTTGGATCATTTTGTTTTTGAAAGCAGACAAAGATAACGGACCAAAGCACTTCGCACCTTATATAAAATTAAGTTATCCCCCAAACAAGAAAGCCCGTAAAAGTGTGGGTATGTATGTATGTAAACACCCGTATCTCGCGATCCAGTCGTTAGCCAGACGCGAGTGATAGCTCAATCGATAGGTCTCGAAAAGTTAGGATGGGGAAAGCAAAAATTTTCAAAATTTGAAAATTTGAATTCGCGCCAAAACACAAAAACGTGTTTTTAAGTCTTTTGACCGGGGAACGTGGTGTTTTTTATGTTCTAGACGGCCGAAGGCCGAGTTTTTAACGCAAAGCGTTAAAATTTATTGAGTTCAACGAATTCATTGACCCGACGGTTAACTAGCAGCTCTGCTGCTAGTTAATCTGACGATGTAAATTTTGGCCCACAATAATTGATAAAAATATGAACAGACGAAGAATGTGCACTTTTAACCACGCGCAATTTTCCTCAGCACAGCAAATGCATATTGACGTATTAATTTGTTTTAAGCTCATTATAAATAGAGGCATTTATATGAGGATTCACCTGAATAAGATTATTTCTACCTGGTTATTATGAGCTTAACGCCAAGGTGACGTGAGCGAATATATCACCAAATACTTTTATAATAGTGTTTCTATGGAAACAATCAATTCAAGTTTTGAGTAAAACTCCTTTCATGTGAAGCGCAAATAATTTTCATTCAACACTTTTTAAACCATCTAAATACCATATTCCCTACTGATTATGCCACTGGGCGTAAATTATTCAACCCTCCAAAAATTTAAAATTTTTAAATTTCGAAGTAATTTTTCTTCGTTTTTAAGGCCGAAACATTTTTAAACTAGCTAAATTCTCATTCAAAGTGCCAAAGGATCAAACCAGAGGTGGGCGTAAATTAAGAGGGAAATGTGTTATTCAAAGTTTAACTGAATATGTGAATGTGGCATAAATGCAGCAAAATGAGAATAATCACATTTTCTTGTATTTGTTCTAATTTACTACATTCGATTTTGACAGAATACGAGAATTGAAGAGATTTTAATTTAAGGAAACATTTACTCATGAAGTTGAATAAAAAGTTGAATTTTACGAATTCTTTAACATTGAGAGATAAGGGCTATTCTAATTTAGTTTTTCCATTATTCTTGTTAGTTTCTTTACTCTCGCTTTGTCTCAAAGCATTTGTTTTAAGTCCACATTGCCTAAAGCCTTTTTGAGTGCAAAAAACGACCGACGCCCCTTTCTTCCCTGCCCCTCATTTTTTCTACTCCTGCCAGCCTGCCAATCAATTTAAGTAGGTGAACGAGTATTGAGTAGAGAGTGCCCGTCAGAGTCTCAGCAGCTGGCTGGGCAAGTCAGCTGTAGGGTTACTCCGATACCTCACCAGCCCTGTCAGTTTTCCGGGAAATACGTGACCAAAAAACATCTCTCCTCCATGTCTCTCCATGTCTTTGCAATTCCAGCCGCACCCTTCCTCCCGTTGCCAACAAGGACTCACACCAAATTGTTCTCGTTGCGATCCCAATCTTTGAACTAATGTGCTGTCTTATCTATAGTCTATTTAATATGCACACGAACGAAAGTTTGAATTATTTATTTTAGAAAATCGAGCTCCAAATATATAAATCGATCGAAATCTCCAATCAGCAAAATATGGCGTTGAAACCTTTGACCGACATTCCACCTCGACTTCGCCGCAATTATGTAGGTTTCTTTGATCATACAGAACAGTGGCGCAGCCAGGATTTTTTTTGGGGGAGGGGGTACGTTTCAGTCGCCATTTAGAGGGCGTACCGGATTTTTGGGACCCCCAATTTTTGGGTTTTGGGGGGTACCGGACAAATTTTTGCCCAAATTTGGACTGATTTACACTCATTTTTCAAATTTTCCCATTTTGGGGCGGGGTACGTACCCCCGGTACCCCATGGCGGCGTTAATGATACAGAATTGTTTTCTTTCCGACTACTCTTTCCTTAGCTGCACCAATCATTGGGAGTAATTATGTATAAGTTCATTCGATGTGTTGAAACGAGTTTTTTTGTTCGAAACACAAAAATCAGATAAAAGTGTCAAATTAATGTTCGTCGAAACACTTAAAGGTGTGCACTGCTGTAATGGATTTGACGTCGGTTTTGAAACGCGAATATCTGTCTTTTAAGCCGCCAGAGGCCCCTTTTCTTATTATGATAGTATGCTTCTGCAATATTCTCTAGTTTATGAATTTGCAGTGATCTCACGCCAATCTCGGATTATTTTGATATTAAATCTCAATTTTCGACAGGAGGTCACGAAAAAAGTAGCATATTTTTTCAGACCACGTTTTCCGAGCAAAAACGGCTCAAAAGTCATTTTGTCCAAAAATTTCCAATTTTTCAGCCGCGAGTCTGTTTCACTCGAGAACGGCAGTATACGAGTTTCTTTTTGCCGATTTTGGTTTGTTATGTTACAAACATGACGAAATGGCGCTTTATCTGTACTTTTTAGAAAAAGACCCATTTCCAGAAAATTCTCGACATCCGGCTTCGGATATTATCTGTATTTGAGCGCTTTTTACAGTTTTGTAATTGAAATCTCTTAGGACCTTTACGTTTTTAAGTGTCCCATTCCAAATATGACAAAAGAATAACACCTAAGGACTTCAGGTTAATTACAATTATTACGAATGACATTTTAGCTCTTCGCACAACTAGACTTTGTTCTGAACGAAAGTTTGGAAAGTGTCACATTTTTAACCGAAGAGTTTGTTGCCCAGACGTACAATGAAATATTTCCCGTGCCACTAGAGGTAAGGTTTTTTCATTAACTCTTATTTAATTTTGTCTTAAAAACATATAGAATGGACCGAAAACAACATCCGAAAGAGGATGTCTCTTATTAGTAAATTTTTACATAGTCACAGAATAGTTTAAATATCTTTTTATATGATATTTATTGGTTTACAGGACGACTTGGAATATTTCGGAACAGATTTATTGGACGTTATTGAAAAGAATTTTCCGCAAACGACCTTTACTGTGGTGAGAACAGGACTTCGTGGAATTTTGCGCAATAAAAATATTAATCAGCCTATAGCGTCAGCTACAAGTCCTTCTCTAGGTAACCATTATTCAAAAACAGTACTTGAAAGGATGGGACTTCCCTTATTAGTTTCAAAGTATTAACACGCAACAACTATCTTTCACCCATAATTCGTAAAAAGGCCCTGAGGACCTTGAGGCCGGTCCCTAAGTGTGCTGCTGAATCCAGGGTCGACTGTATTAATTATTAGCAATATAATATATTCAAGATACTCCCGCGCATGTTACTGGAATCACTGAGAGTCCAACTATCCAATATCTCGATACCTTGAAAAATGCCTCTGTTCCAAACAGAACTTCCAATCCAAACCGATCGACTGATGAGGAATCTGTAGAACCCGAAACGAAAAGCTCATTTGGGTCAAATTCTGCGAGCGACGCTGATTCGGCTTACTCGACCTCTGAGATGCATCAAGTGATACTTCAAAAGGTTTGTATTAACTTTTAAACTAATAGTGTCTATTTTAATTTGAATTCGGTTTAGCAACGGACAGAATCTTTGCCTTCAAGCGACTCTAGGGAGAATGCGAATGTGTCGAAATATCATGCGCAAATATCACCTACGAAATCATTTGAATTGGAATCTTTTTCACACATGAGTTACAATGACGCGCAAGTCTTGCCAACATTTATGTAAGGGTTTAATGAAAGAACAAAGGTGTAAAGCATAAAGTTGAGCTATGGTTATATATTCATTTAAAAATTAAAAAAGCATGCTATTCGCAACAAACATTTGCTATGGAAAATGCCGATATATTACTCAGTTGTAGGAACTTATTTGTAACAAACAAATCAAGACAATGGAGATATTTATTAATTTAGTATTTTAGAGCATGTAATCACATCAATGCGCCAGCAGTTGCGACAACTTCTCAAATATGCATGCCAACGCCACCTGGCTTTGACACACAAGTACTGGCAAAAAAATTGTTGAATATTACAAGCCCGCCGGAAGAGCTTCGTGGAAAAGGTAAAACAAGTCAACGCGAACAACTGGCTGATGACAATCTAAATCACTATGGCAATATGAATATGGACTCAGAGGTATTGTTTTGAATGACGGACGAAATAAGAATTCAGAATTTTTGAGAAAATTCATTAATGACGTTCATTCAATCGCTTAACGATAAGTTTCCTATTATCTGGTTAGCAATTTATATATGCTGTAGATTAAAGGAAATCTCAATGTATAATGAGTACTAAAATGTAAACTAATTTAAACCAGTTCAAAGTGAAGCAACAATCCCTGGTCCGATTTTCTAAGAGCAAATTCTAATTTGATCCCAAAACGAGAATTGGAACCAGTTTAGGGCCGTCAATTATAATAAGGACGCAATTTTATATTTTCCTTTAGTATGATATAAATGCGTAATTATGAAATATTTAGGAAGCATACATATCAAATGAGGAACGCATTGATAAAAACTACGCATCATCACATCAAATCATGGACCTTGAAGCTATAATAAAATCTGACTACTTGAAATTAGTGTCCGATTCTGACTCACAACGTCTTGGTAAAAGCGGTGCTCCGGGATTTGGACGAACTGATCTCAGAAATACCGATGAAACAATGTCACCAAGAGATACAGACGAAGATCCGATAACAGAAAACGACAATCCAGATGACATACCTTCGCAGAGTACAACGAAGGATCCATTATATTTGGGACTCTTGGTTGGAGTACCTCCGCCTGGCTGCCATGCGACCAAACCGAAACCTTTGTATTCATCAATGGCGAGAAAGTCCAAGGAGTCTAATGAAGGGGTAGGGTAATCATAAATGCTTTACGAAATTTAATTCCTGCGTAAACTTTTCTTGTTTTGCAGGACCTGTTTGATTTATTGGAACAAGTTAGTCATGCCAAAGAAGAGGTGCTAAGCGCATTTCGCAGTCAAAATGCACAGGACTCATTGCGACCTTGTTACAGCAAAAATCTGAACGATTTAACTTCCGTGAGTGTGGATTCTGGCGTCGGTATTTCTTTCGGTCGTTTTGACTGTCCCACCCTTGAGTCAGAGTCAAATTATGCTGATATTGGGCATAATCAGGTATAAATTAAATAAACATACCTAATCACATAAATTCCTATTGCATTTTCAAATACAAAAAACTCATACATTGGAATAACTGATGTATAACTATTTTGCAGTATAAAATGAGTATTTCAAGAAAAGTGCCATTTTGCGTCTGTTTGATTTTACTTGACAAACACTGTGTACATCCCATTTCAGGAGCAGTCATCTTCAGAACTCCATAATTCTTTTTACGAGTTTGAATTTGAGGTAAGTATATTATAATTCGATCAGTAACGCTTCATTCTCAGTTTGATGAAGAATTTAATGCTGATGGGAAGCAATCATGCGCATTTAAAAACAGCCAAAAAGTGACTATGGAAGCTGAGGTATTATTGTTATGATATATAATTTTGTTGAGTAACTAGCTTATTTTTAGAAGAATTCGACATTATCTATTGCAATTGACGTGCCTTATGTACCAATACCAGTGCCTTGCAACATTCATTTGGGTAATGAACAAATTCCGCATTATTATCTTCACCATCGTTTCGTTGAAAATTACGAGGAGGCGTCAGCTTACAGAAATGCACTAGTGAAAAATATGTGCGTTTGTATTAATATTTCGTTAAGAAAAATAAATTTTTTTCCTCAAAATAAATATATATAAATACTAAAATTATTGAGTCGGATATCGCGTTGCCTAATAATAAAATTAATTAATTATAATCATAAAAAAGCAATAATATGTTTCCAATATTTTCAGCAACAGTACAATAATGGATGTGGATTGGATAGTTTCTGAATGGGCTGCGCAGTTTCCGAACATCAACACAATTGTAGAAGTACTCTGTGCTATGAAAGAAGAGTTTCCTAAAGGGTGTACTACCGAGGAACTTTGTACATTCGATCAGGTTTTTGTTAATTCTTGGCATACCTGCATTTTTGACGTTTGAAAAAATTACGCTTCTTAATGTTTAAAAGTATCTTCCATTGTTTCTATACTTTACAGGAAATAAGAGCCCGGCAACGAAATGAACGGCTCAACCAATTTCCATGGTCGTTCGAGTATTTGTTCGAGAGTTGCATGATCTTTATGGAAAATGACCGGCTGAAAGTGTCCAAAGAAATTAGTTTTCCAAATTTTATCTTTTTGAGGAAGAACTTCGTGTCCAACTTTTACCGGCTACTGCATTCTATGGGTGGATCAGCAAAAATAAAGGATTTGATTCCTTCATTGGTAATTTTTTAGAAGATTTTACTTTTGTAAACATTGAATATTTTTAGAAATTCACCATTCCCAAAAATTCATCATGTAGTCCGGTTGACATCCTTCACATCTGCAATCGATACCCTTTACTGTTTACTCTGGAAACCCATTCGGACATTGATGGAAGTTAGTTTTGCTATATACTAAACTTATCAGGATATGTTAACATGCACGAATACTAATGTTAAGATAAATTCTAAGTCGGAAGACACCGTTATCATATTTTGGCAATAAAAACTAATATGCCAAATTTTTGTAATATATCAATTACCGTCTTCCTATAATTGGTATCACTCTAATATCATAGAGATGCTTCTAAGCACGGGAAATATTTAACAGTAATCTAAAAAGTTTGAACATTTTTTTGAGAATGTCAAACATAAAAAATTTGGATACACATTTTTAATCGTAATTCCTCGATATATTCGCATGACATTAGAGTAGTTACTTAGTAAACTATATATCTTAATTGTAAATTATGAAGGAAATTCCATTTATGTACATACCAAAAACACGATATCTGTTATTTTATAACAGATATTAATTAGCATGCCTATTTTCAAATTAATGAAAATAGTACTGATATGTCGTTTTTAAGGATTATTTGAGCAAGCGCAAGTCCACCTGAACGAGCTGATCCCTGAGTGGAGAATCATCCTGGACTGCGATAGAACGTGAGGCTTTTATTTTAAAATATGTATTATTATATGTACCCTTTTGGAATATTTCAGAGTTATGGGAGGAATTCTATGTGATTGTTGTGCATGCAACCCCAATATAATTAATAGATGAATGATGCTGTTTCTTTGTCAGCCTTATGTTAGCGAGTTTGGTTAGGTAAAAGATTTTTGTTTGAACACATTTTTAACATTGGTTTAAAGTTTGTTTGAAAATATTTTTCTGCTGCTCCGCTATGGTGTAAATGTATATTTTGTGCTTTTAAAAATGTACTAAACAACGCAATGCACTTATTTACTTCCTATTTCCCCCAAAGTAATCTTAAAAGTCTTTCAATTATCAAAATTTGACAATCTTTTTAAACGTCTATGATAATGACGCAATTTCATTGGTGTTTAATTGTTATAAACATGTCCTTTTTCTTTATTTTTTCTATGATGAATTATGTTTCCACTCAAATTTAAAGAATAGTATTTTGTATTGTGCTCGTTTATACAAAAATACGGGATAATTAATTATTTATGACGGCAAGTTGTTTAAAAAAAGTTTCTTATGGGTTGCGAAAATAAGTTTTTCTTATGAATTGGCTTACTTGACCGAGAATGATGGGAGAGTTCTAATTCCAGATGATGAGGACTCTTTATTGTCTAAAATTTCTGATTGTTAAATTAAAATGTGATGGTTGAAATAAATATTTGACTACTTCCTAAAATAGTTCGCATATATGTGTCACATTGAAATAGTTAGAAATGCGTGCTAGCCCTTACAAGTTTACCTATATTTAGTGTACAGCGCGCAGTAAATTTAACTTTTATTATAAATAAGGCAGTAAATACAAACTAGAGGTAATGTGCATAAAGTCAATCCCTGAGTCAAACTTCCCTTTTTGGGTGTGCTTTTGCACTGCTTATCCCTTGCTTTCCCTGAGCCAAGTTAATGGCATCCCTTATCAATCGGCCCTAGACAGGACCGCCGCTCCCTGTGGCCAGGCCGACCCATCCTGACTGGCCCGGCTGATCCTGCCTGATCCGACTGATCCTGGCTGGCCGACTGATCTCCATCGGTCCGACTGATCCCGATCCCCACTTTCCACTGTTTAAGTATTGTGCAAAACGACCGCTTGGTCAACTTTGCATAACGTCCCCTTGTCTCCTTATTTCCCCGTTGCTTAGCTCTTTACGGTCCTGCCGCAGATCTCTCATTTGGCCACTTCCGCCAATTTCGAGAGATAATGTTTCTCGAATCCCTGATTTCTGTGGGAAAGTGATCAACTAAGTGATCACTAAGATCCCTGGAATTCGTATGTGCTTGAACCCTGATCCCTGTTTGGGAAAATCAAAGAGAAACTAATACATTAGACAGAAACCCTTAAATTAGGTAAATCCCTGAGAGGTATCATGTTTAACAAAATATTTTACGCAGTTAACGGATAACCGACCTAAAACCGAAATTTACTTTATGATAAAATTTTCAAACAACGCACAGGAAAATAGCAGTCTAAGCAAAAATTTTGCATTCCTTTAAATATACAGGGAAATAGAGTAAATATATAGCAATAATTTAGTTAAAAACAGTTGACTGCATGTCTGAAGTAATTTGTTTGCTTTAAGAAAAAAAATTTGAACAAGGAGAACCTTGAATTTCTGTTTTTTGAATAAACGCTGCATGTCTAAATTAAAATTTGAACATATCTGCCCACTTGGCGTGTTGTCTACCATCTATCCAACATTAGAAAAGTAGAACACTTAGTGCATTCCACAAATGATGAATTTGAAGGACTTTAGACTAATAGGAAAGAAAATTGTGTGTGTGGGACGGAACTATCGAGATCATGCTGCCGAACTCAACAATCCAGTGCCATCAAAACCACTCCTTTTCGCAAAAACGACGAACGCTTACGTGACAGAGAATGACGGCAAAATTCAAATTCCAGATGGTTGTGAGAATCTTCACTTTGAAGTCGAGCTCGGTGTGGTAATTTCCAAGTATGTGTCATTTGAGAATATCTTAGCGTGACATAGCGCCATACCTTGATATTATCGCACTACATATTGATAGAGAGCATTACACTATTGAACCCCATTGAACAGGTAGTTGTTGTGCGTAAATAACCCATTTTGCGATGCAAGGCAGCAGGCGATAGAGAGAAATCTGTCAAAAGCTAATGACAAATGCTTCCTAAAAACGTTCCCTACACGATTTTGTAAATCACGAATTGAATTAAATAGGCATCCTGTTACAATCAAAAAACACAATGAATATTGATTATGAGAACTTGTTATTCTTCCAATTCCTTTCCAAAAAGTGAATTATATATTTGTGTTTTAGAACCGCAAAGAGGATAACAAAAGAGTCTGCGTACAATTATATTGGCGGGTACACTATCGGTGAGTAAATAACTTTCTATTGTGGTTCTGACAAACTTTAATTTATTGCAGCGTTGGATATGACAGCAAGAGATATTCAGGTAAATTTATAAATTGCAATACGTTATCTCTTTAAATAACCATTAAGCCGATTTTGTTAAACGTTTTCCTTCTTAATGGAAAAATTTTTTAATGCTTAATTGTAAGCAGATACACGTATTTAAAAGATTTTTGTGGGGTACGAAGGTCAATTTTTTGGATTTCGATAAAATTGTGCATTATGTAATGGTTCGTTAACAATGCTTTTTCTTTTTGGAGGATGAACTCAAGAAAGCAGGCCACCCTTGGTTCCTGGCAAAATCTTTCGATACTTCATGTCCCATTGGGCAATTCGTTGGCACTAATGTTATTTCCGATCCACACGCAGTAGAAATATTTTGCAAACTTAATGGTTCTGATCGTCAACGCTCAAAAACCGACGCTATGATTTTTGATGTACCTACATTATTAGGTAAGATTAAAATCCATTTACGATTTAAAAAATTATATTGTAATTTTTAGAGTATGTGACCAGATTTTGCACACTGGATACCGGTGACTTGGTATGTTCTTTAGCCTAGGTTAGCTTGACTTACCAGTTAGGCATAGAATGTTGCTAGCAAAAATTATTAAGAGATTCATTTAATTTACCTCACCAATTCCTTTAGGTGCTAACAGGAACTCCCGCCGGTGTCGGCCAATGCAAAAGTGGGGACCAGCTGGAAATTGGAATTACGGGAATAACTGAGGCCAAATTCCAAGTCCTATAATACAGCTCAATTTTGAGTGTGATGATGCTTACATTTATTTCTCTCCAGATACTTCTATAAATAATAATTGTGTAAATATGTGAGCACGTTATGTTAAAATAGATCAAGGCATACTTCATTATGGGGACAAAATCGTAAAATAAGGGTCTTACCATCAAAACAAAGAGAGGCATTTTATGGAGGCTGTTGACAAATAAGTATTTTTTTATTTTTGCCTGTGGGGCTGTTTTTTTACAACTTATTTACAGGCGCAGCCATGTTTCACATCCAATACTAAAGGTCGGATATGTTATAAACTGGTTTCTTAGCATTATATTATAAATTTTTTCCGATTATATCTTGTGGTAACAGCGGTTTAAAGTATTTTATTACAGATAGCTATACATTTGTGAGGTCATCACCCAATTTTCCGCTTCTTTGGGTAACAGTAATTTGGTTGATTGTACAATTCAAGCATAACAAGCTCATTTATCTGAGTGTCACTAAATATAAATTTGTTCAAATTATGAAAGTAATCCAAAAATGATATTTCTAGAAAAAATTAAGAACATATGTACATGCATTCCTTCAAAATAACCTTGAAACATTTGAATGAATGTATCTTTGGATAAAATATATAATTGGTGTTATTGATTGAGATTCTGTATCGTGACATTAATTCCCAAGTTGCCACTTTCTGCGAAAAGCTGTGCATGATTTGTATCGAATGATAAACAATCGGACTGAGAAATGGCTGCTGCGATTCCTTCATGAATGCTGCGTGGTGTTGCTTCCCAGCATAAACGCCGACGGTGATTCGATAGTTCCAGACTTAAATAATATTGTTCGTTAATTTAAAAAGTATTTTGCCCTCAAGTCTAATGTTTTGTTACCAATTATTGATGCAACAAAGGGATGGTTACTCACGAATTATTTCCCAAATAACTATATTGCAACATATAAACACATTATCCGAGTACAGGTGTCCCACAAAACTGCCGCATGATTTCGTAATGACGTACGTATATTTTTGAGACCAAATTCTAATGTGGTGACGAAAAGTTCTATACCAAATCAAAGGAGCGGATTTAAACCTTGATTCAGTATATAAAATTTCCATGAGCAAGTTGAAATTGGCGTCAAAAGACCCAAAAACATCACTAAACGTCGTTATGAAATAATGTGGCACTTATCAGAGGACACATTGTGGATGGATTAGTTTTACCTTGTATTTCCTATGTAAATTATACCATAGAAATACCGATAACATACCGATACATGAAGTTTTCTGCCTCTTTCTTTGTTCCAATCAGCTGTACTACTGCATAAAACATTTGATAACTTTGGCCACTTTGTTCCTGTTTATCCTGTTTTTCTAGCACGAGCATGAAATAGGAACCGAAGCATGCTTGCATCATCACCCAGTCAACAGCTGAAATTTAACGTTTATTCATGTTACACCGACAATAGACGACCCTTGACCAGTGCATGGGCATTCTAACACTGAATTTCTTAACAATATATCTGGGGTTACAAATGGGAAAGTGCTTAAATAAAGCAGTTTTGAGGATAAACTTTAAGAGAACCAAAGGGATAAAAAATTTAGTTCACCAAAATATTCAATAAACGAAACGTCTGTGAATCGCAAATAAAATTTCTTCAAAAATTGAAATTCCTTCACAAATTGTAAAAGCCCTATTTTATATAATGTAACAGAATACCTCCAGGCAAGTTAATATCCGTTGCAAGAAACACAATGTCTTCTCCTAAATAGTGAAAATTTGAGCTATGTTAAGTGCAGAATTATACCCAATAATACCTTGTAAAGTGGTGATGGATTTGTGCATCTGAAATCCATAAAAAGGTAGAATATATAAAATTAAAATGAAGTTACACTGGCACCTTCATTAGGTGTCCCATGACATCCGATAGGTTGCCAAGCCATTTACATGTGCTGCCGGGGCAAGGACAGGAATATGGTCTGAAATTAGCAAATTTATCAGTTTGCGTCAAGTCATGACTGAAACAAATCGTAATCAAAACATAACGCATTTTCTGTGGTTCCTAGTACGTCAATAATTTTTCTACATATTGCATTTCGAAATTTCTTGGAATTTCTCGTGAGTTGCTAGAATTAACTGAATTAGCAGAAAGGTCAACTAACCTGTACTCACATGTTTCCTCGTGTTCCACTTTATCATTATGCAGAAAATGTTGTGTACATCCAGAATGAGAGAATTTACATGGAAACAGCATTGTATTTGCGATTTTTTCCATTCCCAAATTTCGAATGCTGGCTAAAAATACAACTTGTAATAAAAAATTAAAAAATATGCCTTTTAACACTCGTTTTTGCCAATTTTTGAAAGGATAACGATAATACTTACTGCTATCTAAATCAGTATATATCATATATCACCTATATTAACGACCAATATAACGGAAAACACAAATATTTACATGATGGAATTGCTACATTAATACAGTATACGATTGCCACGTTCGGATTTCTCATTGCACCAAACACGTTCACTTACTGTACAAAAGTTAAAACGCCGTTAAGCCTAAGTTTAAATCAAATTAAAGTCTAAAGTGTACACTTATAAGTATTTCAACTCAGTACAATAAATTAACCTGTTTGGTTGATTGAGAAATCTAACACTTCGGCTAACGGAAATATTGCATAAAATATGTTTAAAACTAACGGACTGCGCCTCGACATGTTGGGCAGCAAGTTACTTTAGGACGACAGTTTCCACACACCAAATGACCACTTGGGCACTGAAATGGATTCATTAAATATATTTATATTTCACTTCGGGAAATGAAATTTTACCTGTAAATATGGTGGAAGCATATGTTCGAGACAGACGGGGCACTCAAATGCGCTAAGTAGTTCAGTAGTAGTGGGTCCAGCTAGAGCCGGTAACAGAGCTTGGGTTGAGCTGCCTGGGGCTAGAGCTAATTGGGGAGCAACACTGTGTTGTTGGCCAGGTAGCGCTATTCCTACTTGCTGCCCCGACACAAGCATAGCTGAAAACATGTAATTAGCGAATGAAAAGTATTTTTAGAGTAAACTTTGACTAAAAACTACGACGAAATGCAGATATAAGATATTTTTGTTGACGTACGTACCAGGGCTGCATCCGGGATTTCGAAAAGCCGGACCGGATACCGGATAGTAAAAAAAAGCCGGACCGGATACCGGATAGTGCAAAAACACCGGATATTGACCGGATACCGGATATCCGGATAACCGGATATTTCAATTTTTGGCGCCAAATTTGAAATTTTTTTTCCAATTTTGACGTTAATTTGCAAAAAGTTTACCTAAATGGGTGCTTTTTGTTTCCTTTT
Organism: Ditylenchus destructor; assembly: GCA_022814885.1. Lineage (NCBI taxonomy): Eukaryota > Metazoa > Nematoda > Chromadorea > Rhabditida > Anguinidae > Ditylenchus > Ditylenchus destructor. The sequence continues at coordinate 4,918,817 of JAKKPZ010000002.1, read as the reverse complement.
TATTATAAATGTGCAAGATTAGGATAAACGTTGTAAAAATTCAAGTATTTAAACAACTTTTAGCTACTTTTTGGCTATTTTATTGCAATATATGAGCAATTTTAATCAATTTTACCACTATTTGTTAACTATTAAACGTTTTCACTTTTTGACCGTTAACTTTAACGACTTCATATGGGTTCCAATATAGGAACTATAATAATTTTTGACAATTGGGAAGAATAGAGTCAATTTTCGTTGAAAAATGTGAAAAATGCGTTGCCGAATTGCTGCTACCAATCTGCAAAGATTATGTGAAAATAGCGCCGCAGGTGAAACTGTTTGAAATGGTAAGCTTATTTGGCAAAAATTTCGCTTAAAAAATTAATTCATACTAATTAATAATAAATTTTACAGGCCTCCGCCATTGCCTGATAAAAATTTTTCAATAAATATTGAGAAATTTCAATCTAAAAATTTATTTCAATGATTTACTATAGTCAATTTTTAAAGAGAGAGCCAATTTTTTCCAAAAAATGCGCTTTTTTTCAGCGACTTTTCCCATATATCTAGGATTTGATTGCTTTTTGAAAATAAGCACCCTTAAGAATACACGGGAAAATGTGTAACGGACACCCCGACAGCAGCGAAATACTAGTATAGAATTGTGCCTTCATTAGTGTATTTTGCCAGAAATACAGAAAAATTCAAAAAAAAGGCCGCATGCAAAATTTTTTGAAAAAATTGGCTTTCTCTTTAAAAATTGACTAAAATATCTCATTGAAGTAAGTTATAAGATTGAAATTTTTGAATATTTATTGAAATGTTCACCAACTTTGAGCACAAAATTTTGAAAAAACAATGAGGCAAACTACAAAGCTAAGCGGAAAACAGCGCCGCAGACGAAAATTTGTTGAAATATTAAACTTGTTTGGCAAAAATTGACTTTGAAAAATGTTGTAAATCTTTCGAATTAAGATCTGGAAGTATAAATGCATCAAATTATAAAATGCTAAAACTGTATTACTGAAAAAGATATAAAAAAATGAGTTTTAACGAAATAAAATTAGTTTAATTAATTAATTGGGTAAAACAGAGAAATAGAATGGAAAAGATACAAGAAAAAATAGCGCCGCAGGCGAAATTTTTAGTTTAAACTAGTTGGAAAAAATGGACAAAAACGAAAATCAGGCAAGAGTTTTAATGAAATGCCTTTAGTTTAATTTGGTAAAATACTGAAAGAGAATGGAAACGTTAGAAGAAAAAATAGTGCCGCAGGCGAAAATTTTTTGAAAAATTACGCTGTATGACAAAAATTGACATTGAAAATTTTGAATATTCTACGAAATTTTCAAAAATTTTCGCCTCCGGCGCTGACTGCATTCTTAGGGGTGCTTGTTAATATCCGGTGCATCCGGCGGACCCCCCTAAAATCCGGAAACCGGATACCGGATGGCGAAAAACACCGGATAACCGGATACCGGATGCAGCCCTGGTACGTACCAAATTTAGTCCAATTTTGAATAGGGGGTCTTTTGGGGCTAAAGAAATTTTCGTCTGACCCCTGTGAGTATTTTTTAAATTTATACTTTGACCAATTTTGAATCGATAATTTTTCTAAAAATTACAAAATATTTTGTTCATAAAATCAACATCCCCCCACCTAAATACTGAAATAATTGAATAGTGAATTATACCGCCGTGTAAAATAATTTGGAAGAAAACCGCAAGAGAATTTGATTTTCTATGGATAATCTTACAATTTATTGCAAACTATCGAAAGTTTCTTTATAGAAGGCATGGCTCCGTTAATGATTTGTAAATGGAGGAATTGTGATTATTATTAAGAAGTATATACTTTTCTTATGGATGCTTTTATGACAAAAAAGGGCAAGATGATTCTTATCAAAATCTGTGGATCTACTGATTTCTTAGAAGACGCATAATGTTGACCCAAAGTTCTAGTTTTAGCCGAATTTTACGAGCTTTTTTTGTCCTCTAGGTCGTCCACCAAAATCTGCGGATTTTGGTCGAAAATGAGAACTGGGGAAATGGGAATATTTGGCCATGAATTCGTGGAATTCAATAGGATAAGATAAAATCAGCATATCTATTCAGGATTAGTTGCCTTTAAAAATCAGAAAGGGAACCCCAAAATAAGAGATATACCATTACTGTTTTATGAGAGCGTCATGCATGAGAAAATGCATACTGTAAGCTTAAACGAACTCTAACGTAGGAATAATTATTAAACTATAATTAAATTAAACTAAAATTACTGTATTATTCACTTTTATTATTACTCGCTATTTGTTTTCGTCTGTGAAGTTTTATCTAGATAGAAACAAAGAAGTCTGCTCCTTCCTTGGGAAACAAGGAAAGAGCTGAACTCCATTTCATAAAGTGTACTTCAGTTTTTAAACTGGGCTTCAGTTTTTAGAACCGATATGCAGCTTCGTACGGAATTTGGAAACTTATGACGTGATTAGAATTATTTACTTGCTGGTGTTGCAGTGGCTTGAATTCTGGCAGTGGTAGTCTTCTGATTCGGAGTTGCTACTCCAGTTTGATTACTGTTCGACGAATGCGGTGGGGATTTTTGACCCATACCTGCAGTACTGACACTTGGCATGTCTTTAGTATGCATATTCGGAGGTGTATTATTCATCATTAAGAGATTTATGCAGTGATTAAAGCTCGACGTAGTTTTATAACGGAGTAAACTGAAAATGAGAAGGAATTTCCTCTAGTTGTCACGAATTTGGTCACCAATCAATGACAGTTCCTTTTGTCTTGACTTGGCGTAGCAAATGAGAAAAGAGCAAGGTTCGAAAATTGGCGCCAGTTTAAAATGCGTTTTAGGTTAGCGCAAAATAGTTTCCATTTGTAAGAATCGTGCATGTGCCACAAACAATGAAACGAGTGATCAATGATCCTTTATTACCCTAGGATGTTAGTAAAAATTAAACAAAATATAAATCTCGTATTCTTCTATTTTATGTGAAACTTACTTATATTAAAAAACGACTTTTAAGAAGAAAATAGTTAGCAATGTAAATGTTATAAATGTTTAGTAGTACTAATAGTTGTATATTCGTGTTCCTTGGTTTTCGGACATTTCATAATGTTTTATTTTTATTTTGGAAAAACAAATAATATCTCAAATCCATAAACTACGAATAGTGAACTCAATATCAATCGATGTCATCAATGAATTCTTTTGTGAAGTGATTATTTACAGTGATTTCTGATCTAGGTATTTTTGTTTTCGGCTTAGGTTTCATTTGCTTCGAGACGAGATATGCTGTCTTTGGCTCAGGAGCTTTGCCGACGATAAATTGTTTAGAGGGCGGAAGAAGCTCCTTCTTTGAGCGTGAGCCAGAGTTAGTAAGTGGTCTGATCACAAGATTCTTGCCAACTTTGTTCAGGTTTGGTGGCTAAATTTGGATGGGTATTAAACAGCTTTAAGTACCAAGGAATTTGTTTTAGTACAATTTTATATAATATGACTAAGTAAAAAGAGACAAGTTTTTAGTAATAATTATGGATTCAACCGTTTAAGGGATCGCTAAGTATAAGCTTAAGAACAAATCGAGCAAATTAAAGACTGTAGGGCTTATAAGGAAATTGCGTTTTATTTGTCCAAATTATTTGGAGCGAAACTAGCCAAGTAGCTTCCAAAGTAATATGTGTACAACAATTATGATTAATTATGTTTACCTTGAATATAGGTCCAACATATTTTAAGCTAGAATCCTCTGAAACTCGTTCAATGTTGTCGCGTGTTTGTGGCTTAGGAACAGTGAACCGTTTCACAGTTCTGACGGCGTTCATTTTGCGAGAAGGGATCACAGTCCTAGCGCTTTTCTTCATCAGGTTAGATTTTTCAGGCGAATCATTTACTGCATTGAAATTTTTTCTGTTTTTTCTCCACGTATCACTATTTGCTGCTTCAATTTCGGTTTTGTATCGTCTTGCTGTGTTCTGGGGAGCGCTTTTTTTAGGTGATAAAGACAGTAATAATGGGATCCTTCTAAGGGATAATGATTTTTCATGCCTGCGACTTCTAATAGGATCACTATTATCATTTCGTGGACTCCTGTTTTCCGATTTATTTCTAAAGCGTGTAATGGTGTTTGGTGCGACGTTGTAGACCTAAAACAGTTCATACTTGAATAACCATGCGATGGTTTTCACAATAATTCCGGTAATATTTCCAGAAATATTAATGTGAAATTTCACTAAATCTAAAAACAGTCATTGAAATATTTCAAGTTACATACCACGTGATCAATAGTACGTTGCGGTTTCTTATTCTGCGTACTAGCAATTTCTTCTAAATCGTTGTGATCCAAATTATCACCCACAGCACCTGAATTAATGCTACTTTTGCTCCTGGGCCTAGGTTGACTCGATAGCGATTGAGCGGGTCTTCTCTGGACAGGCCTATTCGGAGGAATCAATGGTAATTTCGAAAAACTCCAACGTTTACTAGCTGTATTCATGTGCTTTTTGGTGTTTTCCAAAGACGTTTGTGAAATCGGTGAAGAAACTCTTTCAACCGTTTCGGAGCGCCCGTTTTGGCTATGAGATTCCGATTGGACAGATTTGTCAGAAAACGTCTGGGAAATGGACGCGTTGTCATCGGACGCAACAGATTTGGCTTTAGGCGAGGATTTCACTGAGTCCGTTTTGGATGGCAGAGAAGCTTTTGATGCTTCCGAAATAATGGAAAATTTGTCGGCTACCGAAATTTTTTCTTGGTCACGCTCAATTTCGACTTGTGTTCCGACGTCGTGTATTCCGGGAAATTTTGATAAATATTGGCCATGATTCTTAGAGTAGAATATGCGTTTGCTTTCCGAATGCAAGGAAGAATTGCTAGAAGAGTTTCCGTTGTGATATGTGTTGCATTTGGAATATTTTGGAGGTTTTGGTGGGAATTGACGATAGTAGCTGGTGGAAGTGGTACTGTAGCTAACTGCATCATCATGATCGGTTTTTCCGGTTTTCGTATTATTTCTTTCCCTGTATATGGGCGGTGGGCTTGGAAAGCGTCTCTCTGTAATTGATATGTTCAAGCAATATAATATGAACTCCTAAATCCATGGTCACCAAAGGGTTTAAGAAAATAGCGCCGGCTTCGTTGAGTTTGCAAATTTGTAAAAAACAAACAGTATTTTTTCCTTTATGCGTAACCGTAAAATGCGATAAAAATTAGATTAAAAATATTGTATTTCACAAACCATTTTCAGTTTTCTGTGGTCGGTTAATTTCATACGCTGTTCCTGGGTCATACGCTGGCGGAAAGAAATTGACTGTCGGTTGTGTCATGGATAATTTCCTTGCAGTCTGTCCAAACAATTCAGTTTGTATATTCTCGTCAGAAGTTTTTATTATTGGTTCGAGGAAAGTATCTTCCGAAAAAGTCCCAATTGTCGGAAAGTTTTCCAAAGATGTTTGGGTGGCTTCAGTAATCTTTGGTTTTCCATACGAGTATTTGCTGGATTTGGAAACATTAGAGCTTTGGGCATCTAAAATTGCTTAAATAATCACTTGCCAAACATTTTATTATTTTATGGCTACTTTATATTTAACCGAGAATTTATACAGGGTGGCACAATTTTTTGTGGCGTACTTTTTTTTCAATTATCGGAAAATTTTTTCTATCATGTTAAACTGATTTTTTCACACAATAAAATAGACACTTTAGACGTTTTTCTGACAACAAACACACTGCACCAGCTTTTTTAAAAAGTGCAAATAAATGCATTTTTAGAAAATATGCGCTTTTTAAATATATGCGTGAATACACATATATTATCATTATATCTGAGAATGAGAAATTGAGGTTAAAGAGAAACTGAAAAATTTGAGAAAGTGTAACCTTTCAATAATTACTAGCAATGGATGCCTTCGGCACCCTGATACTCATTTTGCCGGCATCATCGTTTGACGTATCACACGCCCGGATTCGTGCGGGGATAAGAAAGTTGTGAGGTGTCCCAAATCCCGAAAATTATGGATTCACACACCTGATATACTTGCTTAGCCCCGTAGGGATCCGGCTGGGTAATAGCTCATTTTGCTTGTCTCGTTGAGAGCTATCATTTAAGGTGTCACACGCCCGGATCCGTGCGGGGCTAAGAAAGTTACAGTAAAAAAACCGCAAATATCCTGAAAAATCGTGTTTTCTCAATTTTCGTGGCGGGATCATCCAACTTTTTCTGGCGATTCGGACTCAGCGGGGTCGATTTACTATGTAAGGAACAAAACCCCAGGCCTGAACTTCAATGAAACGCGAGTTAAGGGCCCGTCCCTCATTTCGTTACACACGTTAGTCCCCCCCATAGAAAGTTACAAACCTCGACTGACCGATTTTCACCTGGCCCATGAATTTTTGGCTCCGGGGCTTCTACTCGGTGAGATAAGACCCCCGGAGAAAAAATTTTTGAAATTCGCATATTGAACCCCCTGTTTTTACCCCCTCAAAAGTCAGGCCACGCCCCTTTTTGTCCGTTCGTCCGGAGAAAAAGTTCGGGACCTTCCAGACCACATCCAGAGGCGTGTGATACATCAAACGATTCCTCTCGATGAGCCAAAGCAGGGAAAATTGAAAAATAAAAGATCGGACCACCCACGACGGAGTTATGGCCCCTGAGGGCATTTCTCGAGATCTGGCGATCCTGACCACCCCAAAGGCGAGTGAGGTGTCAAATGATAGCTCTTGGTGAGGCAAGACGAATGGCACAAAAATTTTCAAGGTCGGACCACACACGATGGAGATTTTTGCCCTTAGGGCATTTGTCGGGATTTTGGGTTTCTGACCACCTACAGAGGCGAGTAAGGTGTAAAACGACAGCTCTCAGTGAGACAAAACGATTGGCATAGATGTTTCAGACATCGGACCACCCACATTGCCGAATTTTGCCCTGAGGGCATTTCTCGGGATTTTGGGTTTCTGACCACCTACAGAGGCGAGTAAGGTGTCAAATGATAGCTCTCGGTGAGACTAACCGAATTGCATTGAAATTTTTGAGATCGGACCACACACATCGAGATATTTGCCCTAAGGGCATTTAGCTGTGTTTGGTCGTTTGTGGTCGGGCGCGGAGCGCCCGACCTTCTCCCTTGGAATGTGAGGGAACTTAGAACATAGGCATATCTGTATTATACCCTTTAAAACGTATGCCTTTTTCTAGACGGCCGCAGGCCGAGTTCTTTTCGCGTAGCGAATACCAAAACTGTTATTCATATTGACCCAATTAAAATTTATTGACCAACGAATTCAATCTAAACCACGAATATAGACTCCCGACAGCTAGCCGAGCTCTGCTGGGCTAGTCTATTACTATAATAGAAGAATCTTTATTACCTACCATCAAAGCGCGCATTATTTGCAAGCGATGATCTCCTTTTGTCTTTTGTATTCAGTTTTTTATCGTAAACCTCAGTCGGCTCTCGCCAAGCTAAATATATAAATTTTAACATCCGTGAACTTTGATATACGGAATCTTATTTTCAAACCCTAACCGATTTTTTCGTTTTATATCTATGATTTTGTAATAACTAAAAACATAAACAACAATGAATCATTTTCCAGGATAAGTGAAATTATTGAAAACTATGACTGGAAAATCCATATTTGCAAAATATTTGATGTAAGCATAGACATTTATAGAAATTATAGCGGTATTTATCAATAATCGAATTTTGATCAAAAATTACAAAAGCGCATCCAAATTTGTTAAATAAAAACAACAATTACTTGTGGAACTACCTAATAATTGCAAATTTACTCACGTCCACAACAGCCAGCCTCGCCACAATCCCAAAAATCCTCCTCATTTATTACTTTATCACTTTTATCAGAAACAGCTGTATTATTACTAATAAAACTATTACGGCGATAACCAGCTGACATTTCAAATACAATAATAAATGGAATAAAAAAGCTGTAATGGGCGCTAATTTTAGCTATGTTTTGTGCTCCTTTTCCATAATTTATTAGCGACTTTTGGACTGTCTTGACATTTCCATTGTTGCCAAGTGATGCCATCTTCTTTTTGTTTTTATGTTTGAATAAATTTTGGCATTTGAAAGACCAAAAGCAACATCGTATAGTAAAAGAGAAAAGAGTAGAGGAAAATGTAGTATTTTAGAGAGAACTAACCTACCGTATTCCCTGTAATTACTACCCCTCCCCTCGGCAGAATGCCAAGATTACGCCAAGGTCATTTTCTCGGTTGTTATATTTGCTAAAAATTCTGAATTTGTGATATGTTGTAGCTAATGACATAGGCTACAACATATTTCAAATTCAGAATTTTTTAGAAGCTATAAAGTGGATTGCCAAGCTTCGCCAATTCGAGCGCCAATTTGAGGGGGGAGGGGTAGTAATTACAGGGAATACGGTAATATCAAAAAAGACTATTAATTCGTAAATCAGTGTTAATAAGAGTATGAAATATTCCGTACCGTCCACTAAATACTAAGCGACAGCGAGCGTACGTGACGCTCCGTGATCCTAACTGTTCGGCACCTTTCTGTCATCAGATCGGGGCAAGTTCTAATTAAGTCGCATGTCTGCCTGTGGCGTCTCCAATATAACTTTCTTTGCTCCGCTCCATTTTTGGAGATCTTGGTGCTGTGGATAGCTCTCGATGAGCCAAGCAAAATGAGCTATTAACCAGCCGTAACGCAGCGGAGCTACCTGAGTTATAGACAGATAAAATCCCGAAAATCCAGGATTTCGCGTACCTGTAACTTTCTTAGCCCAAAAAATTCAATTCCTCTTGAATAATTCGGGATGGTAATTGCCTTAGTAATAGACAATAATACAATTCATGGTGAAATTCGAGGAAGAAATTCAAACCGCATTTTGTGCATAGAGGCACAAAACGCGGAAAAATACGGGTTGAATTTATTCCTCCAATTTCACTGTGAATTGTAATACACATAAAATACTTAAAAAGAGTTTAGATATATATACTAATGTTCGCGATACACTGATGTTCCTATCACTTAGATACATGTTTTTTGGGCACTAATGTACATACAATGTAATAGAGCGTTATTGTATTAAATACGTTGTCTGTCTATTTGATTCCAGACAATATTGATGAAATGGGTTTTTGATGCGAAATCAAAAGTTGAAAACTGGAGAAAAATGACAGTGATAGTAATATCAGATTCATGATGAAAGTAATGAAAACTGTCCTAAAAACAACATAATTTCATTGTCATCAAGGTATGCGCTCTCGTGATTGCCGCTTAATGAACTATACATTTAATAATTCTTTGCATTGTGCCCGCCACGTGAATGGTTGTTTAGTCCAAGAGGAACCAATGATCTTTGCTGCAAAAACTAAACGAGAATTCACTTCGGTAAACAATATTGTGTTTACGTAAACAATAATAACTGTAGCAGCGAGGGCCCATTATTTATATGCTCTCTTTACATTAGATCGTTGATCATTGCAAAATTTCCCAAAAGTTTATTAAATTACCACGCTTTTATTTGTCGCTTTTAATAATGGTTGAATTTGGTTACCAAGTCCTAGCCGACGCTGATGTTGCCGTCTATCATCACAAATTGGATATCCATGAGGTGATGAATACAATTGCTCAACATGAAGAGGCCCAGGTAAAGCTTGAAATTTTGTATTATTGTAGCAATTAATGTTATATTTATTAAAGGTTGTTCTATCATAAATCTGTTATATTATAATAATACTAGATATGACAAATTCATTAATTTGACCCCCAAAAATATGGCCTAAATGAGAATTTATAATTGAAAATCTCCGACCATTTAATGAATTATGTCCCATTTTAATGGCGCAATGTGTGCATTCATATCTTTTTCGTGGATTTGCAACGTTCATAAAATCAGACAATCATTTTCTGAATTATTTGCCCATTTTTAGAAAAGCGACGAAGCCTTTCTGGTGATTAATCTCTCATATTTGTACGATCGCTATCAGGAATGGAAAAAGAAACTTCCTCGAATTCAGGTTCAGAAATCACAATACAATTCAAACATAACATAACCAAATTTTAGCCCTATTATGCAATAAAATCCAATAGCGATCCCGGTAAACAAAGTAATTTTAAGCCGCTTTTCAAGAAAATATTTCAGTTATGACAAAGTTTTTGGCCGATATGGGATGTGGATTTGACTGTGCGAGTAAAAAGGAAATGAACGAGGTATTTCTGATTTTGTGACGTCATAAATTTAAGAGAAATTGAGAAGATGGATGAAAAGTTACCGAAAATATTATTACTGGATTTCCGGCATTAATTTCATAGATTCACATTTTAATTCCAGCAGAAAAGTTATATCCGAGTATGAAAAATATTTTTTAGCCATAAACTGCATTGTTTTTAGGCTGTCCTTGAAGGAATGGTGGAACCCGATCGTGTAATATATGCCAATCCTGTCAAGCATAGAAATTACATAAAACATGCCGAGCGGATCGGCATACGCAAGATGACTTTTGATAATGAAGAAGAATTGCTAAAAGTGAAGCAGTATCATCGAAATCCCGAGTAACATTCTGCAAATGGCTATGCTTTTCATACAATATAATCTTCTAATTTTCAGGATGGTATTGAGAATCAGAGTCGACGATCCAACTGCTGGCAATGTTTTAGGAATAAAATTTGGATGTGATCCGCCAATTGAAAAAGGAACGGAATTATTAAAGAAGGCAAAGGAAATTGGGGTTATTTACAGTCAATATTTAATCTCATCCAATTATTTAAAATTTAGGTACCTGTAGTAGGAATTGCGTAAGTTGATTAACCATGCTTGAATTTTGTAGAATTTTTTTTCACAGAAAGAATATTGCAATTATGTTTTAGGTTCCACGTAGGAACCATGTGTAATGATCCAAAGGCATACCGCGAAGGACTTTCCGATGCACGAAAACTATTTGATATTGGTACGGAACTTGGTCACGAACTGAGAATCGTGGACATTGGTGGAGGATTTCCTGGACAGGAACTACCTGGTAAAATCACTTTTGATGAGGTAATTTCATGTTAAATTCTCGGATACTCAAATTTGCGACTTAGATGATTGACGTAATTGAACCTGCATTGAAAGAGTTCTTTCCTGAAAAGCAGTACCCAAATTTGGAAATAACTGCAGAGCCCGGCAGATTTTTCAGCACGGAACCCGTATTTGTCGTGGTTCATGTGATAGGTGTAACGAAAGTTCCTGCTTCACGCATAACGAAGAAAGGTATATTGAATACATAAGTTTAAAATACATAATAACAAGCAATTATGTATTGTTATATGGGTGAGTTTTGAGAAATTTTGACCAAAAAATGCGATTTTTCGGGTCCATGTGGGGGACCACATGGTATGGAAAAATTGGTCAAAATTTTTATCATCGAGAAAATGTGTTTTTCGGGTAGTATTCGACTCACTGAGCAACTTTGTGGTCAACGGCATAGTCGTCTGAGACGATTTTCGGCAAGTTTTAGCCCAAAATATGTAAAAAATGGGCCAAAAAATGGCGAAAAAAATAAAATTTTCGATAGACAACTGTAAAAGTGCCTATCCTACGCAGAATTTCACGGCGGATCAGAATCTGTGCTTGGTTTGGACATTTTCTGTGTAAAAAGTGACGAAAATGGCCATTGAATTTTATTTTTACATGGGAAAAATTGATTTTTTGCATATTTCCGGAAGTCAAAAAACGACGAAATATATAGGTTACGAACAAATTCTTTTTTGTCTTTAAAATTTCGAGCTTAGTAGCAGTTTTTAAGATATTAGTCACATTCATGCATCGCCGATTTTTCTGAAATAAAATAGCCTGAACTGAGGCCCTTTTTTTTGGCCCACCCTGTATAAAGTACTTAGACTAAACGAAAAGGTTGCGGTAATGGGTAAGCGGGAATTCGATGAGAATACTGCCATGGAACACAACGCCAATCCCGCCTGGTTACCGCCCAGTTGGGGGGGGGACAGTTGGGGGGACATCATTCCCCCCCAACTGGATGTCCCCCCAACTATCCCCCCCAACTGTCATTCCCCCCCCCCCAACTGTCATTCCCCCCAACTGTCATCCCCCCCAAGTGTCATTTTTTCCAAAATATCGTTTTTTGCTTGCATTCTTTCGTATTTCACCATTCCATGTGCAAAATTTGTAAGAATTTATTGTACAATCAAAACAGAAATTACAACAAGAAATTTTTGACCAGAAATTATTCTTTATGCACTGAGAAAAGAATCGAGCTCTGCAAGATCGCTCATGTCCCGGATTTCAATCGGCGTTTGACTTCCAATATCGTCGTCCGATTCTCTTTCGCTCTCGCTGACCAAACTCACGTTCTGAACACGTTCCACAGTTGCCGGCTTGATCCCCAATAGCTTTCCAGTTCTGGAGAGAAATCGCGATATTTGACTTCGGAGGAAGATTTCTCCACTCGCGTCGAGAATTGCACTCTTAAGCTCTTCCTTGCATTGGTCGAGCTGATCTGCAAGGCCTGCGTAGAAAGCTGTGAAGCGATGCTTGACTGGTTTGCCTGCAAAGTTTCCGTTATTTATGTGTAAAAATGTACTAGTCAAACCTCTTAACAGATCCATGCAGTAGTTTTGTTCAGCGTTCTAGACAACACGAAATTGATGAACCCATTGGCCTAAAGTAAAACTTGTTTAACATTTAAGAAATTTAAAAATACCCAAATAAGCTCCTGGTGTGAAATATCGCTGTGTGTGCGCGTGGTAGATTTCGCATGCATTATTTGTTCTGGGTGCCTCTTTGTCGAGTTTCCACAATGAAAAATACGCGCCGTACTTGAACCATTGGTCTCTAGAAAACACGATGTAAATATTTTGTTTTAGTATTTTATTTCTTAATTCTTTTAGGATTCTATTTTTAATCTAGCATTTACCTGAAATAGGTCAGCAAATCGAAGAGCGTATCCTTGTGCGGGCTGTCAACAATTGCAGGTCCGGAATTTTCGGATATTTCGCGGCGATCACTCTTCTGATTTTTCTCAAGGCTGCCTCGCGATTCGGAAAACCACCATCTCGGGCCTTAGCTATGCCATTCTCACCTAGTCCCGAAAATGTTTTCGAGTACGTGGCCTCAAGATTTGAGTAGCACTTTGTTGGGGGTAGCTTGACTGAGCCAGTTTTGATTCCTTCAATGTGATTAGCAAAAAGTTGTTTGCCCATGAGCTAAATAAACACGATGCACTGCATTTTTAAATTAATTTTTGCCCCAAATTTTGCCATTTCTATCTAACTTAAAACTAACACCAGAAAATGTAAACTATGAAAATGTAAAAAACTAACCTCAGTATCGATCCTTGGCTCGCAAAAATGGCCATCCTTTCCACAGTCATTTGCGTCGACCCACTCTCCCTTTCCGTCTGAATGCAAAATGAGACGGCGATAAGGAATTTCTTTTCCCGCGTATTCTCGCTCGGTAGCTTTCCCATTCTTTAGAGTCCGACATCCTTGACATATGTACTTGCGCGACTGAAAATCAGATATGAACAAACATGAACAGTTATGAACAAAAATCGAATTTACATAATCTTGGGATAATGTCATGCGAATTTACAAACTCGAAAATGTTAATAAGAAATATGGAAAAAACAGCTTACCTCAGAGCCATCCGCCTTTCGTTTATTCGATTTCCCGGTTGAGTCCAGACATATATGTAGCCATCGGCGTTCGCTCGCGTTAAAGCTGCATTATCCCTGTTTCGCACTGTGCAGAACCATTCGACAACTTCCCCGCATCCTTTCAAAGTCAACGGCGCCATTTTTGATGAATGAAATGAATAAATGAGTTTTAAATAAAATGGAACGATGAAAAAGATAACGATCAAGCGGTGAAATTACTAGAACAACAGCATATCGTCTACTTCTATGGCTGACATTATAAATTCTATACAGAAGAGTAAATTCGGCACAGTTGGAAATCGAATATATGGTGAAATACGAAAGAATGCAAGCAAAAAACGATAATTTGGAAAAAATGACACTTGGGGGGATGACAGTTGGGGGGAATGACAGTTGGGGGGAATGACAGTTGGGGGGGATAGTTGGGGGGCATCCAGTGGGGGGGGGAGAGCTTTATGACTTTTGTTTTCTACTTTAGCTAATGAAAGATTATAATTTTTAGAAAGTGATAACACAAAGATTGGTTATATGTATTATGTGAATGACGGCATCTATGGCTCCTTTAATATGATCGCTTTCCATGATCTTCACCCCAAAGGTAAAGCACTGCAAACGCCGGGTGGGCAAGTCAATGGGTCTACTTCAAATTATGAGAAAAAGGGCGAGGAAACATATCCTTCTATAATTTGGTATGCATTTACTTTAAATTATTTCTGCAATATATATATTTCAGGGGGCCAACATGCGATGGGACTGACAAAATTGAGGTTATGACAAAATGTATTTTAAATCTACTAATTAAAATTTTCAGGAGAATACGCAAATGCCGAAATTGACGATCGATGATTGGATTTACTACCCCCATATGGGAGCTTATACAACTGTGGCTGCTTCCCAATTCAAGTAATCTATTTAACATTTTTATGGCAGATATACTTTTTAGCTCACTTTAAATTCTAAGGCCAAAATTCCACAAAGTCACCATGTTTCTATTTTCTTAACTTGAGCTATAACATTATTCTCTTCTGAAATTTTTATCCACTCGATATCGGAGCTCAACTATCAGGTTGGAAGATATGTTCCCGGCCACTCTGTATAATTTATTTCAAACTCGGGATTTGGAATTTTCCATTTTTGGCATCTCGCGCAGGGGCACCATGAGCCAAGTTGCTTGCTATGCCATTCTAAGCAACTTTGCTCTTGGGATCCCTGCGCGAGACGCCCAAATAAGGAAAATCCCGAAGTTGAAATATATTATAAAAAGTGGCTGGGACCTCTTCTAAACTGATATTTATGTTTAAATATTCCCATATGGAATGCGTCGTTGTTAGGAAATAATGGAATACATTTGTAATTTAGTGGTTTCAATGCGCCAAGGCCTTACTATATCATCGGCAGTAATGCTTGGTAAATTTGGGGATTGTTGATTCGTTAATACGCATTTTGTATTGTTTAGGGAGAGTCTCTATGGAAAAGATCAGGAAGCGAGTGATTAAAATGTTTAGTCAAATATTTCATAGTAAACACTTTAAATATCTCTATCGAATAAAAATCTAAATCCAAAAGCTTGATTAAAGTGCATCGCCAATATAACACCGTTCCTGCTATATATCGTAAAAGCCTATAGAAATGGAAAGAGAATAATAACTGTTATAGTCATTTTATCAGGTTTAGGAGAAAATATCGATAAATGTTGAATAATGAGGAATAAGTTTTATTTAATTAACCGACCTTATTCTCTTTAGTAATCCCCAGGCTTTACGCTTTTGCATTTTTCTTAAAAGAATTTCTTAAGTTCCACACAAATAAAAACTGATTATTCTTGAAACATGAAACGAGTGAATACATGCAATAATTGTATTAGAGGAACTGTGACAATCGTTGAAATACAAAGTCTGAAATTTGTTAGTTAAACCATCGTTAACTCACGATTTTGGATTTGTTTGTCACTTACCTTCTATATTCACTGTGGATTATTCAATCTCTATGAGAGGGGAGGGCCGCTGATATTGGCGTCTTTATTAGGTCCATGAGATGTTGCACTTTCGAGATTTCACCTGGCCATAACTTTCGTTCCCGTACCGTGTCCAGGCCGATTGATACGTCACTCGTCTTTTCTCGATGAGAGGATTCAAATGAGCTATTAATTTCCCGGATCATCTCGCTCGCGCGGAAAAAAATTTTGGAGACATGCATGCGGCTTAGGTGGGTTGGATTAAGCAGATTTCGTTGCCAATTTTAGAGGTGGACGAAGTTCTGCATAGAAGCTCTTAAACAATTCAAAGTGAATATAAAAGAATGCTAAGGAGTAAACAAAGACTATGTGACAACAATAGTTTAACTAACCAATTTGAATGCTATGATTCTCAATATTTCCTTTATGTTTATTCCATAGAAAAAATATGTGATGTGTCTCCATAGCAAAGTGGATCGCAAATGTAGGTATGGATCATTACCTTATGAGTTCTATGCCGTGCGGGGTTTTATAGTGGGGTTGCACAGTGCGATGAAGACTAATGCATTCAAGACGGGTATGAGGATACAATGATATGAAAGAAGCAACTGAGCTAATGCAATTCCACATTTTTCTTACTAAAATATTTGAGAGTCTCCCTCATTTGACTTCATCAATGATGTTTCATTTATTGCCGATGTCGTGCATTCCATATTTTGCTGTCTGTAAGTAGCAAGAAGATTTTGTATACTACAGAATTTGCTTACAATTTGTATAGCCTGATAAAAAATTGAAGGTAGCTGAAAGCAGTGTTAGTAAAATTTTGTTTTAATACACTCTATTTTGTATTTCTTCATTTTAAGTTTATACTTTTTATGTTAAGTGTTTACAATCCCTCTCCACAATTCTTTTTTAGGGCAAACTCGATTTCAAATTAGCGCCAAAACATAATTGCATGCCAAAGGGGATAAAAGGGGCCGCTGAAAATTTTTAATGATGGGGATTACTCAGCACAGGTCTCCTCTAGAGATTGATAAAAAAATTCGACTGGGGCCTTATTAGAGTAAAATTTTTTCACAGTCAACACTTTTCCCTATTAGAGGAGGCTCTTTTCCTGATGCTGAACAGAGTCTCCTCTAATAGGGAAAAGTGTTGACTGTGAAAATTTTTACTCTAATAAGGCCCCACTCAAATTTTTTTACCAATCCCTAGAGGAGACCCTTGCCGAGTAATCCCCTCATTAAAAATTTTCAGCGGCCCCTTTTTACCCCTTTGGCATGCGATTATATTTTGGCGCTAATTTGAAATCGAGTTTGCCCTAAAAAAGAATTGTGGAGAGGGATTGTATTCCAGTAGACATAAATATATTGCTAGCTTGGTAGCTAGTCACCTATTATGCTAAGCTATCTTATGCTAACTAACTTACAGTATGACGGTAAACTGTATGAAGAAATTGATAGAAACGCCAACCGAAACACTTTGTATCACGCTCGCCAATTCAAAAACATGAGACATGCCAGAGTAATGTGACAACGACATATATTATCTTGTCAGATTCGTTATGAAACGAAGAAATAGGTATTTAAACAAGAGAAAACCCGCCGATTCTCGGCGGATTACCGCCTCGAATGGGCGGGTTTTCTCTTGTTTTTTTCCGCGGTTAGCGTGCATCCGCGGCGCTTCGCGCACCTCTTGCGAGATAAACTCGTCCTTAGAATTCTCTGGGGAGCATTTTGAGCGATCGTGCGTCCCTGTATCGAGGGAACTCGAAAAGATATGACCATTTGCAAAAAAAAACCTGAAAAAGGACGATTTTTGGCCAAAAAAGCCACTTTTTGAGATCTCTCCCGAAAAATTTTTACGGATTCGCTCTTAGAATTCTCTGGGGAGCATTTTGAGCTATCATGCGTCCCTGTATCGAGGGAACTCGAGGCCCCCCCCCCCCCGACCTCAATCCTGCGAAATAGGTTAGAGTGGATAAAGAGCTAAAGGCGAGCAGTTTTAGTTAAAGGCGAACATTGAAAATGATCGGAGCGAAAGTGAAATAATAATTTGCGCAATTGGCGCAAATTTGAAAATAGTAAGCAGCTAACTCACGTTTCACGTGAGTAAACTCCAATTCTGATCTTACTAACCCCTCTAAACTCCAATTCTGATATTACTAACCCCTCTAGAATACGATTCTAGAGGGGTTAGTAATATCAGAATTGGAGTTTACTCACGTGAAACGTGAGTCAGCTGCTTACTATTTTCAAAACTATTTTCAAATTTGCGCCAATTGCGCAAATTATTATTTTACTTTCGCTCCGATCATTTTCAATGTTCGCCTTTAACTAAAACTGCTGTCAGATGCCGGCTTGTCTTGACATTTTCATAAAGCTGAAATTAAACAATTTTCAACCATTGCCATCTATTCAAAACTTTCCCTTTTATTTCGCCATTTTATGTACTGTAAACTAGAAATTAGTTATCTTTGCCAAACACGTACTAATTTGAGTATTACATAAAGCCCACCCACATCGGCGCGACTACAATTTCGGCCAAAAATCAAACCGTCATTTGTCAAAGATGTTTTTTGAACACGTGATTACTACTGGATTACTACTGAACTCAGTAGTAATCGATCACTCAGTTAGTACATCATCATTCGATCAATCACTTCAATTAATTATATCTAACTTGAATAATCTTTTATCTTAATTTATGCCTATAAATGTCCTTTAAATCTTTGGTTTACTCGAATAATTGTTACAGATGGATGTTGATGTAGATATTTTTGCCAAAAATTTGCTTTCTAACAATTTCTCTAATAGCAACACAACGAGTATCTCGAGCCAGGTGAAAAATCATTCTTTGTCGCTCGTCTTTTTTGTCTTTAGTATACATTTTTTCTTACTCTCGTTTAGTCATTGGCTCAGCAAACATATTTCGTTTTCCACGTTAGTTCTGAGGGTGAGTATTCTTTCACTGGCGAAAACTTTGAGAATGCTTCCCCCAAATGATTCAGCATTTTCGGCTACGAAGGTCTTCGGAGAATTTCCTCCTAGTTTTGTCCGTTTTTGCTGGATACAACTATGCATGAAATTTTATTTTCATTGTTTTTACTATTTATCTTCAGCAAGGCTACTCATGTGTTTTTCGAGTAAGTTTAAACCTAATTCCAAATAATTATCTGAGATCTGTATTTCAATTTTCACAGGGAACACTACTTGATTACTAAAGACATTTATGTGCGAAAGCCTATTTTCCAGATTTTTCCAGATATAACTATATTTAGTGCCCTAATTTTGAATTACTTTGATTGGTAAGACCTGTCAAGAGCACTGACATTCTGTCTCATCCACCTATATTACAAAACGCCAAATAACATGACATCATAAAGATACGACGGACTAATTATATTGTAGGATCGATCTTCCCGTTATGGCGACAGACAATTCAAGAGCCGGGCTGGTCAGAAAACGACAAGTTTGGTTAAATCCACCCATGAAAGATTCCGAGTTTAATCAATTTGGCTCAGTGGAACCACGCCCAACCGGTGACATCACTGGATTTGAGTAATTTTTATCCCATTGAAGATATCGTATTTCCTCAAATTATCTCTGAATTTTTCCCCAGTTAACTCTCGAATGGACGATAAATAGAGCAATTGGAGACGGGGATAACTAGAAGAAAGAGGGTTTTGGTTCTACCCAGTTGCTGGCGAGGACTGGTTATCGGGAGGGCAGGATTACTATATAAATTTTCATACGAAAATTCACAAACATTAGTCTTGAATAGTATAAATAGATCCAGAATTTTCACAATTTTTTCGAAATTTTTTATCTTGACCTTGACTTGATTTTTAAACTTGACATCTTGACACTGAAATCTTGACATTTGATAGAAATGACATGCACTAATTAAATTGTACTCTGTATGATTTGTTGTTTTATTTAATTTTAGTGTTCCGTGCGTATCTCAGTGTGCTTCCTTGGCCAAGAAAAATAATTTCCTGAGTTGCAGGTTGGCACATTCCTGTTAATTGTACAAATGTAGGACATCGAGTGGAAAACGAGAAGGAAAAAACAATATACATTGAATTAACGGTCTTTAACCAAGAACTTCCCTTCAAATTTTTAACGCAAAATTAGCGTAATTATGAGAATGTTATGAGAATGTAATTATGAGAATATATTGTAACCATAATTATTGGAAAATATTCGCGGATCGAAAAGCAAACTATAATAGGGTACACTTTGTATTTTAAGGCTACTATCTTTTACAGTACATTGTAGTAAATATATTTTAGCACTCTGAAAGCGTTCTATTACTGTCTTCAATCGTGCCCACAGGCAAAATTCTCGAGATACGTTTCATATCACATACTACGATATTACAATACATATTGTCAACTCTCCAGTGGCCTTGATGGTTTCGCAAGTAAACTCGTACAGAAAATAAAACCTGGGGAAATGTTTTCAACCATTTCAGAATATGCCGACAGAGTGCAAACCTGTGAAAAGAAATTGCACCACGCTGACGGCAGATACGTAAGTCATTTGTTGTACTCGCGCGTTTTGTAGGTTTTAGTTGTAATCCAATATTGTTGTAATTTTTCAGAAAATATTATTAGCCTCATTTAACTCACTAGGAAAGCGCATGCTGCTTCGTAGCAACCCTAGGGGGCCTTATTAGAGACGGAAAACTGTTTTGTACTAAGCAACATATCGCCCGGGAAAATCCTGACCTCGTGAGAACAAATATTAAATCCGACGTCAGATTCGTGATAAGCGCATCCGAAAACCCACGGGCGCTAAAAATCAGCCTCGTAGATACTTTGGTTTCAAAAATGTCATTTTAAATGAGGGCTTTCCAATGAGCTATCACATGCCCCGATCTGACGACGGAAAAGTTGGTCTAATTTGAGCGTCACAGGCACACAAACGTTGCCGTTAGTATTTAGTGATTTTTCCGACTGCCTTTTTTACACAAAATATAATCAAGAATAAAGATGATAAAAGGCGAAGAGAATAAAGCATGAACAATCAAAGAATGAAAATAAAGAGGGCCAGAAAGTTGCACCTGTCTCAAGACAATTAAAAAATACGGGTTAATATGAATAAATTTAAGACGGAGTTAATTAATAAATCTTCTGTATTATTTCCCAACCAGCTACAACTTTAGCTTATATTTATAGCTACCAACCGAGCTATGGAAACGATGTCTACTAACGAGCCGACCTCAGGCAACTGCTGAACTATGCTCGTGCGTACTTTTAATTTGACCAAAGTTAAAACTAGGCATCGGAATTTTACACCGAGTCCGAGCGATTCCGAGTCCTGACTCGGTAGAGTTCTAATATCAGTTGACGAGTCCGAGTCCGGACTCGCCGAGTCCGTTTGAATTTTATTTTTTTCCCGCCAATTTTTTTGTTGTCAAAAACTGGTGTTTTTGCTGTTTTTACCTGGTATTTCGTATTTTTGCTATAAAAAAAACATAATTTAGGCCATTTGGTCTATTTTTTGCTACTTTTTAGATTTTTATAGAAATTTTACATGCAACGTCAAATTTTACCTGTATTTTTTCAAACATTTTTAGTAAGAATAAAACCGGTCTACATCGACTATTCAGATCCTGAATAAGCGTTCTAGATGGGTACCATTTCAACTAAAAAATTTTTCATTTTTCAAACTTGGAATTTTTCCGGTAAAATTTGTTTAATTCATGAAAAACTGAAGATTGTGGACAGAAATTCTCTAAATTTTCTCCGTGCGATGCTATTGCGCAGGATCAGGAAAAGGAGCGCCGCAGGCGAAAATTTTTGGAAAAATAGGGCTGTATGCAAAAATAAACATTGAAAATTTTGTATATTCTTCAAAAAAGTTCAAAAATTTCGCTCGGCCGCGCCCAATGGGCGCGGCCGAAAATTACCGAGTCCGTTGGCACTTCTTGGGATTACTCCACACCTCCCAATTTTTTTCCAAATGCTTTATTTCACATTATACAAAACAACAAAGGAAATCTGTCTCTGAGCAAATCTAAGTTTTTGGCGAGTGGGGGAGACAGATTTCCTTTGTTGTTTTGTATAATGTAAAATAAAGCATTTGGAAAAAAATTGGGAGGTGTGGAGTAAACCCAAGAAGTGCCGAGAATTGACAAGCACTATTTAGGGTGTTCGGCGAATGTTTTATTAAACATATGCTTCCAAGGTTGCGAGAATTATGTCGACAAGTTGACGATTTCTATGAATTCGAGTTGAAATCAAATTTTGCATTGCAACAGAACATCTTCAGTCTCTCACGCGTCACTCCAAAATCGTAAGTACAATTTCTTATATTGTAATTCTGACAGTTATAGATCTCTATTTTAGGTGCTTGGCTCTCTATGACGTTCCAAAATAGTTTTAAGGGATGTTATCATCTGTCCTGTTTTATATCTGCAAGAGATAGGCAATGAATAATTTTACTAAATAAAACAGAATTCACCACAATATGTGGCAAAGTTTGCAAATAGTGTACATTTTCTGGATATCCATAAACGAATGATTTATTATATTGCATGCTCTATTGTTCAAACAAACATAAAAGATATTTTTTTTAAGTTTACCTTGACATGTATGCAAAATTGCAACCGGGAAACAACACGAACTGTTATATTGTGGCCATCAGTTGGGTGAATTGGAGCATAACTAATAATTCCTATACGAAAATCACTGTGTTTATTCACGAATTTCTTGCATCGACTCAAACGATATTGATTTCATGCTTATGTAAATATGTCTCCTATTTTTGATGTCCTCGTTGCTTGCTTCTCAGCGATTGCTTTCCGATAAAACAGTGACACTCTTCCATTTCGATATTATTAAGTCAAGTATGTCAAAAGAATTTTTAATTATCGCCAGCCATTTGATATAACTACTCCCAACTTATGTTGCAGATTTACTACTACCTTCAATAATATGTCCGACAAAAATCAAGGTAAACCATAGGTAACACATACAAATTTTAGTAGAATAATACATACAGAATACTTGTCGAATAATTGACTTTAAATTATCCAATAAATTAAAGTTAATAACACGGGGTACACTCTTTAAAAAAGAAAATTAGGCGTTGTTTATGGAAGAGGTGTTTATGTCCCAGAATTTCCATACAAATTTTTTCAAGTGCTTGACTTAAACTTACACTTAAGCTCCAGAGCCGAGCAGTAGTTCATTTTGTAGCTTAGGGCGAGACAGGAAGAAGCCGCAAGGGGTGTTTATGTCCTGCTTCTTTTGAAACATGAAAATATTAAAACCAATGGTAATTAGTCCGAATGAATATTCATTTAGAATCTGCACAAACAAAGCCCGGTAAAAGCGAATCGCTATGTCAATCATGTGTTACTAATTTTCTTTGGCGAATTTTCTTCTATTGGGCCATTTCAGTAGAAAGTTCGTTTTCGCCTTATCAGCAGATCACATCTATCGAGTTAAACAGATTTTGCCCCGCCACGATCGGACTGATCTGGCTCTCTCTCTTCGGTCGAATGAAGAGACGAGAGACAAACAGAGCATATTATTTGTAGCTAGTGTGTGGCGCACGCTCTGTTTGTCTCTCGTCTCTTCATTCGACCGAAGAGAGAGAGCCAGATCAGTCCGATCGTGGCGGGGCAAAATCTGTTTAACTCGATAGATGTGATCTGCTGATAAGGCGAAAACGAACTTTCTACTGAAATGGCCCAATATTTCTTGTTGGGAGTGGTAGCAGTTCTTGTAGCCGGATGTTTTATTTTGCTTCAATCGATTACAGGATATAACTTTGAATCGTTCTTTTCAAGAAATAATTTTATATTTCAGCTAATTGTTTATCTTGTGTTATTTATAATGATATTTGGATTATTAACGTGCGTTGTAATATATAAAAATCGTAAATCGAAAAATTAGCATATATAATCGAATAAAATATCTCTGTAATGTGCCAAGTAAAGTTTATAATAATAAAATGTTAAATTAGTAAATTAATCAATTTACATTGTTGTCCATAAAGGAACACTGTGCTGACATCTTGCTCGACTTAGACTAAGCTTATCTTAGGCACAGTCAAGCACAGCCTATGATCAGCAAACGTGCCTCTACTGATACACTAGAATTTAAAAATTATTTTTCTTTTTACCTGGAAAAACAGGAAGTATTAGTAATTACCGTACTTCCTCCAATAAAAGCCCATGTGCTTATATTTTGCAATGTCCCCTCTAAACTCAAGTGTGCTCTATTGCTCGCGTGTGCTTGGAGCACGCTCAAGTGTGCTCCTCCAATGTGCTTTTCCTTCTATTGGAGGAAATAGGAGAATTTGACAAAAAAATATTGAGATTTTGAAATACGATTTTTGAAAAAAAGTAATAGCGGAAAGCCTAAATGGACAGACCATTTGGTGCAGCGTTACCTAATGGCAGCCTTTGAGTCACGACCAACCTGTTTTCTGAAACAATACTAAAACTCGATGAACAGAAAAATTTTTAAAAGAATTTATGAGATAATTCCAGAATCTTGGCTCAAATTCGGGCTGTTCGAGCACTGTTAGTTTTGAATATAGTTGAACCTCGTTGTAACGTATAGGTCCATTCCAAGAAAAATGATATGGTATAACCTGGTATACAGGAAACCGACGTATGACCCGAAAAGGAACACATAATACATTTTACGCGAGGCTCCGCTGATAAAGCTGTCGAGCTACCGAATGTCGATGACAAAGCCACTGGGTATCGGAAACAGTGTTCGAGCTGCCGAAGACCGCAAGTCTCATTGACAAGTTCTTGCTCATCGAAACTAGTCGTGCAATGATTATATAACATTGCATTGATTACTAATTTTGGCTCTAAATTTCCATTATAATCAAACTGCCAAACGAATGGTTAACCAAATTAGTTTAATACGTTTTAAGAAGACGAAAATAACGATTATATATCCACTCAGCAATTTAATCACAAATCTGATTTGTTTCTGTGAATCATCTTTAATGTTTATATTTTCCTATATTTAAAGAAGATGATTTGCTCATATACTCGTTATATATTAATACTATTCTCAGATATACGTTTTTTCCTGTCTGAGAAATATGTTGGTACATTTCAAGACAATGTCGGGCCAAGGATTTCAAATCAATTGTGACGAGAAATCAACGGCAAGTCCTTTGTGCTTGTGCATCTTTACATTATATAATTTGCCAGTTATATTTTAGATCGGTGATGTAAAAAACCTGATTGCAGACGTTCATGGAGCTAACGCATTTCCAGTTTCTCTGCAAAAGCTCATTTGTGATGGCAAAGTGCGCAATGATCACGAATCAGTGGCCGACCTCATCAAAATTCCTAACGAAATTAACAAAAAGTTTATCCTGGTTATGGTTGCAAAGGTTTGTTTTTTCTGGAAGCATAATCCTTATAGTAAGTTATTTGCAATAAAAAAGTAATATAATATTTTTGCAATCTTCAAAATAATGGACGCAACACTTTACAATGTTGTTTCTTCTCCGTATATGTTTTTTAAATAAAAATATCCTAACATGGAACAATATAATACGAAATTGTTTATTTTAAACAATCAGCGAAACAAAATATTTATTTAGAAACAAAATAGCACAGTAGCTTGTCTGAAAAGTTACTTAATAACCTTTTATATTATAAGTAAATTTAATGAGGCCTTTACATGTAAATTTAGGATAAACGTAATAGTACATCGTCGGAGATTCGAAAAAGCATGAAAAAGAGGTCGACTAAAACCACTCCAATACGTCCGGCCGATGCAAGTCAAGGAAAAGAGAAAATTGGCTCAACTCAGAGCAAAGTTGCTATAAGCGAACTGAATAGAAACGATCTTAATGGACCTGAGAAAACAACTTTGTCTGAACATAACGAATTGGAAGAAAGTTAGCCTTAAGATCTATCTGAATAAAACCACCGTAATGGTGTTTTTTAATGTACTAAAGGCCGCTTCCACAACGTCGAAAGCATACTGCTTTTAATTTTTATCTATTTTCCCACCGTACTTCCGTACCATTGGAAGATGTCAGCTTCTGCACCATATACAGTCGAGTCTCTTTATAACGCGGCTTCGGGACCGAATGAAATCCGCGTTATAAGGAGACCCGCGTTATAAAGAGAGTCATTTCCATACATTTTAGCCCCTTAGGACCAAATTGCACCCGCGTTATAGAGAAACCTGCGTTATAAAGAGACTCGACTGTAGTAAAAATCGGGTGTATCGGGCGAATACCACTTAGATGGAAGGGCACTTATTCCCCTGTCGTTGTACCTTGTACTTGACGGACCCGAACCCATTGAAAGCGTACTCAGTTAACATACTCAGTAAACTATTTGAAGAAAACAACAATAGAAAAGAAGTGTAGCACTGCTAAAGGAGCATAATATTTTACACAGATATATTTTTAACCCTTCATTGCCCGACCGCGGGATTTTGCTGATTTTTGGTATACAGAGCTCATTTGGGCTCCTGATAACGGAAAAAATATTATGTTTTAAAATTCGACCAAAAATGGCGATTTTCACGGGTTCGAAAATTTGGCGCGAATTGAAATTGGCGCCAAAAAATTCAGGTTCTGCACGGAATTTGACAAGCTTATTGGATTCCGCGTAGCCGATTTACTCGGCAAGTTTTTTTAATTTCCGCAAAAGGTGCCAATTTCGACAGTTACAGAGGTTTTTAGAAATCGGAGAATTTAAGGTGACCCCCCAAAATTCGTCAATATTCCTCGATTTTTGGGGGTATATCTCGAAAGTGGCCATTTTTCAGGGCAATATCGTAGATAAAGTGGCTAAACAAATTACATATCCTGATTCAGGACAAAAAGTTGGCTATATAAGAGCAATATCAAATTTGAGATAGGAGGTCTTAAAATTGGACAAAAATTACTCCAAAGTTAGCGTATCCAATTGGATACACTGGGCAATAAAGGGTTAAAATATAAATATATTTTTATCGCCCCAGATTTGGGTACAATGTGCACACATGAAAGCAAATGCCTAAATAGTTGCCATTATTATTATGTTTTATTATTGTTATTATTCAGATGCCAAAAGAGGGGAAATAGTTAACAGATTTGAAATCCTCGATAACACACATGAAAAAACAGTGCATTCAATGAATGTGACCGAAGAGGCAGAAAAAGCGGAAGGAAACTGTATCACTATACATCCAGAAGATCCAACAGGTGAAGCTACGAACAATACGAACAAAGCCGTTTCCGATACTGATCCTAGCGACAATATGATTCAAACGCGAAAAAAGACATCGGCTCTTTCCGAGGTTAGTCTATTTAGTATATTTACCATAGAACACATGTTTTCCTTCAGCAAAATTCAGAAAATTAAATTAATCCTATTTGCTCAAATTAATCATCTCTAGCAAAACTCCTCGATACTCCAGGGACATAAGCGGCAGCCTGTATTCTTTAAGTTCTGGGTCATTTATGGGCCATCCATGGATAGGGTATTCAACTTTCCAGGGCTGACCCGGTTGTAAAATTAATCACTCAGGGCCCGTTAGTCATAGGTATAGATAAAATATGCGTTGAAGTGTCTTAAGGAGTCTACCCTTATTTTAATCACTATAAATTTTTTAAATTCTAGTACACGTGGATAAACTAACAGAAAAGATGATAATGAAGAGTTTGTTTAAAACAACACATATTTACAAAGCATTAATAATTACAATGCAGCCCTAATTTCTAGAGATGGGAAAGCTGTATACTATGTTCTGATAAATTTTTACCAATGCTATAATTACTTAATAAGTTTCGGATGAGTATGGCTTAATTTTTGCATACTTTTGTTTTATGTCAGATTGAGAAGCTAAAGCGTCTGGGCTTAAATTTCATGAATGCTCCTAAACCTAGTACGATCAAGAAAGCTCTTGTGGATACCAACCAAAAGCTATTAAAACGTGCTGAACGATTTGGGCCAATTATTAATGAGGTATTTTTGTGCCATATTAGAAAATATCTGTTGAAATTTTAATTTAGAGTGTAAAAAAGGAAGCGAGAGTGCGAAGATTTGGATTCAATAGTACAGATCATCATTCAACTATGGAGCAGCAGAACACAAACATCGACATATTTGATAATGATTCTGAGGTATTCTGTTTTTTGTGTAAAATAATACTGAACATTTTCATTAGTCTCATTTTATACACCTTACTAACAATAAAATTCCAGCTTGCTAGGAAAAAAGGGAGATTGATGCGCTTTAGTGAAAATTATCCTAAGAATGAAGGAGCAGACTTGACATCAATTTCGAAACAGTTTCAGAAATAATGGCAACAAGATAATTTCCACAGTTTTTATTATTGTTAAAGTTGTTTTATCACTGTTGAATGTCGCGCACTTATGAAATATAAGAATTTTTCACCAATACTGGTTTGTTTTTTCGAAAATAAATATTTTGTTTTCATGGATACATATTAGTATACAATTTTTGCTACATTAATCAGAACATTTAATACAGTACATTATAACGTCATTTTATGACATTAAGAATCGATTTGGGCATTTATTTCTAATTACTCAAAATTATTCTGTTCATTTTTTCTCTGAACCGATATGAAAGAAACTTGCTTAAGACTCCAAATACGACCTGAAATAAGTTACCTTGTTGCGCTTGAAGCCACATTTTATATGCAAGTATTGTTAATAAAAATTAACATGCGAAGTAACATTTCAGAGAACATTTTCTGGAATTTAAAATTTAGAGAAATAAACAGTCTTTGATTGACACACATTTACTTATATACGCCTCATTTTATTTATCGATTTCTCTGGCCATGCGGCCGTAGAAAAGACTGCCGGCGCTCTTGAAGAATGAACATAGTGGTTTTGCTCTCTGCCCCTCAGCGTATTGTCAGGCAGTCGCGGCAGCACTCAATATACGTTCTCGTGAGAGGTATTTTTTAAACCCGCTAGCTTTCTTTACTTAATTTTCTGTGTTACTGCAGACAAAATTCCAGTTTTGTTGTTAAAAAATGATTAGTGCCTGAAAAGTTCCAACTCGAGCCGATCTTTAGCAAATTCTTATCATGGAAACTGAGTAATGTTTGTTAAAATAGAGTGAAAAAAATCTCAATGCGAAATGTGATATTGCATTTATAATAAAACCGCATTTTTGGAATTACAATGTAAATCTCTATCGACTTATATTTTTAACGAACAGTGATCTATAAAGCAAAAATGAGATGTAGTTTAGTAAGTTAAACCAGTGAGTTTATACAATCATATTATTTGATTTGGATGTTTGAGGAATACTTATCTTCTAAAAATATTTAAAAAAAATCTTCCATTCCGTAAATTGAGGGAAAGGAACTGTGTAATCTGCACCTTTGATAGTATAAATTGAAATTGATCATTCGAAAAATTGGAAGTAAAGAGAACGAGTTAGGGTTATCTATAGGGATGTTCCATACAAAATTTCTTGGACTATATGTGTTTTCGTTGATTTAAGATTAAAATAAGGAACATAGCGTTGTGATGTGTTAAAGTGACATTCATTATTCTCCTGTTGAATAATCTTTCTGAATCATTTTATAAAGAGTATCAACACAGAATGGACAATATATTTCAGCACTATTATTTTGGACAAACGCAATAATTCTTTAAAAATATTACTACTTTTTCACAAACAAAAATGAAATGAATGTTACTAAAATTTTTCATTTTAATATTCATCCTTTATTAATAATTGCGTTCGTCTGCGTTTGCTAGCAATGCTTCTTAAGCGTTAACTATTCTTATGATATTGAAAGATTCATAATTATCATATCATCCACTTAATTTATTATATTCTTAGTTACACTATTCTTAACCAATTATTAAATAGGGCTATATTTTAGGTGAGCTAAATATGTACACAAGTGGGCGAAATGCAGAGGAACGAGCCTCAATATTGCGGACCACCCAAATGGACCTCTACGAACTTTTAGCGCGCAAATTGACAGAAGAATTTCGCCGCCGCCGACTTCACACAAACCCAAACTTTAACTCAATTGGACTGACATATGATTTTCGAGAGGAACCGCCAGGATTCATCGATTTTGCCAATGTATGAAAAAAAGATGATATCTGCTCTACCAAACATATTTTAGATTGTCACTCAGTCTATGCAACAAACAGTTTCTCCCACAACTCCCATTTCGGAATATGTGGCAAAATTCCAGCATTTCACACTTCTTTCGATGTGTGCAGAAAAGGTAAATTTCATGAAAGCCTTTAACTATTTCAGTTATATAACGCTTATATTACCGTAAATCCTCCAATAAGTCCCCTCCCTCAATTAAGTCCCCCCCTCAAATAAGTCCCCCCCTGGACCCCCAACGAAAAAATAAGTCCCCCCCTCAAATAAGTCCCCCCCCCAAAATGGGTATTTTTCCAAATTCTTCTTAATTCCAAATTTTTTGCGCAATTTCAAATTTCGGTTTTTGTTGTCTATCGAACTCTCAACTTCTGACAATGAAGCTTTGTTGTGTTATAAAACTTGTTCATTATTTCCATATGTTTATGCATTCATTTGCTTTTCTGCATTTTATTATTGCTCTATTCATTTGACACTCTGCATTAATTCCATTTTATTGATTTTTACTGATACTGATTGTATTTTAATTATATTGACTGCTCTATTACTTCAAATTTTGCATCAATTTTTATCACTAAATTTCAGTAAATCGTAAACGATGAATTCTCTGGAGCTTCCCACTGAAGAAGAGGAGGAATACTTCGCCAACTTGGAAAGCTACAGCGACGACGAACCTTCCTCGTCGAAGAAGCCGCGAAAACTCAAGTCTTATCCTGTCCAATTCAAAGTGAAGGTGATAGATCACGCCAAATCTAACTCGAATAATTCAGCCGCCAAAACCTATAAGGTGTGCCCAAAAACAGTCCGAGAATGGAGAGCAGATGAGGAAGCTCTGCGGGAGCAACTGTAAGTTTAAAGTTTAGAGTTCACTGCATTTATTATCAATCTATGAATTTTGTCAGAATGTTAAAAATTATGATAATAATAGATTTGTTATCTGGTTTTATATCAATTTTCAGGAACACGTCAACCGTCGCCGAGCAGCCAAAGCGTCTTCCCGGTGGAGGCCGACAGCTCAAATACAAGGATGTCGACGATCAACTCGCTGCTTGGGTTCGATCGGAAATCAGCCAAGGCGCATGCCCATCGCGCAGACAGGTCCGAAACAGAGCTCTCACAGTCTACAGCGTAGAGGCCGACGGAAGCGACTTCACCGCCAGCCATGGATGGCTGGAAGCGTTCATGTCACGACACCGCTTTTCCGGACGATTCAGAACTACTGTGTGTCAGAAAGCACCAGCCGAGTTCGCGGCGAAGCTAGTCAACTTCGTGATGTATGTCTCGAAGCTGAAGACGACATGATCCATTGCTTCAAGCCGCATGGACCTGTGCCAGGAGGACGCGAATTGCTGAGAAAAGCGCGCGAAGACAGTGCAGAAGTGGAGCCGCTCATCATGGAAGAGGACCCCGAAGAAAACAAAGAAAATGGAGCGACAGATTCAGAGCAGGAATTAGTGATCGAAGAATAATTTATTGACCCACTTGTATAATATAGTTTGTATGAAATAAAAGATTTTGAACAATAATTTAGCAAGAACTTTTGGAACAAGTGTCAATTTTACATAGAAAATTTCGGAATTTCGGCAAAAATCCACGAATTTTTCGTGGCCGCGCCTTCGGCGCGGCCACGAAAAAATAAGTCCCCTCCCTCAATTAAGTCCCCCCCCCTCAAATAAGTCCCCCCCTAGACCCCCTACGAAACAATAAGTCCCCCCGGGGACTTATTGGAGGATTTACGGTATATCAAAAGCGTATTCTATAAAGAGAGTTCGAATCAATTCAAAGTATGGCCGTTAACATATGCATACAAAATAGATTATGTGCAAAATTTATAAGATGGTTATAATTTCCGTTTTTACTTCACTGACAAGTAATTTTAGTTGGTCTACCAAATGTTCGCAAAAGGAGACTTCCAAATGAGGTGAATGTTAGTAATTCTAAGTGAATTTAAAATCAAACTATAAATTTAATTTTTAAAGAAAAACCGCCACGAGAGGCGAATATACCGTTTTTGAAGTACAAGCCTCTGCTCAACTCCTGAGGTTTGCGACATGGCATGCTAAAATACGTGTCCCGACACTCTATTCTGTGGTAGGGTTTTGGATGAATGTAAAAAGAAATATCATATTTTAGGGTGTAATCACAATGGTTGACAATCAAAGAAATATTTTGGAAGTTGTCTTCAAGGATTTAAATCAAGACACAAATGAAAAGGTAATTTTAACACTTCTCTGGGTCATATTAAAAGTGTACGACATAATTATAATTACATAGTTAAGCAACTCTATGGAATGCAAATAATATTTGACGACCATATTCATTTCGCCGCATTAAAAACCCTTCGATTAATAAATAGTGGAGAAGCCCAATTTGCTGTCATGCCCAATGCAGAGGGACTGGTATAAATATTAATTGGTTGACAAAACGTCTCACTTTATGATTAAGACTGAGCTGACTCCGTTTATGGCGAAATGCAACACTTATGCCACTACTATCGACAAGAATGTGCCCTTTAATCGATGTCAAAAACAAGCCATTTATGCGATCGTAAATGGCGTTCATGGAAGCGTTCCATTTATTCTTTGGGGTCCGCCAGGTTAGACTTCATTTGGGAATGAAATTTTTTAATGTTATGTGTGCATAAGTCGCTGTGTTTCCAGGCAAGACTAGTTTTGTCTGAAAAAACTAATTTTTCCTGCAACATATATTGAAGTAAAATAACATGAAAATTGAATGCTTGCACTTAGTTTTCACTGAGTTGTTTTCAGGAACCGGCAAAACTGTGACATTAGTAGAGTGCGTTAAACAACTTCTAATTAAATATCCAACAAATAGAATACTAATTTGTGCCCCTTCCAACACGGCAGCAGATTTACTTGCTTTGAAACTGTTGGAGAATAATGCCGTGAAAGTGCACCAACTTCGTCGTTATTATGCGTTAGGAAGACATGTGAATGAGCGAAACAGTGCATTAGACAATATCGTTTGTATGACACGCGTCAAGTAAGTACGGTCTGTTCGTGGGCATTATCAGTATCTCGAATTGTTGTCAACAATACAATCCACTTACCTCACCATTTTCAATTAGAAACTTTAATCTGCTCGTAACATCTGTGAGAGAAGTTGCGTAAATTAACTGTGATTGAATATTTTATGGCCTCTGCAGTACAAAATCCCTTCTTCCGTACGCTTTTCCTAATATTCGGTGATTTTTAGCTGTTTCGGGGAGATGATAAACGTGTTCTCTGTGGATACGCGAGAAAATATGCTCAAAATAAATGTTTTCGTCACAACGCTCACATTCTGCTCAGGGATTGAGGACCTTGAGCGAGGATTTTTCACGTATCATTTGTTTGTACTATTCCTTAAATTATGTATTACTATTACAGGCATATATTTATCGACGAAACGGCACAATCATTCGAACCAGAAACACTTTTGCCGATAACTCGATTCGCTACGGAACGAACGAGAGTGGTTTTATGTGGGGATCATCAGCAGCTCGGGCCCATAGTCACCACTCAGTTCTTGAATAATCACGCCGACGCGCAATTTAAAAATTGTTGTATGTTAATTTCGGCCAGTTTGAATGTTTTAAGCATATTATGTTGCATTTAGCACGGTCGCTCATGGAGAGATTGATGACGACATATAATAAAATTGCTTATAATGATAAGTAAGTTCCAAATTTAACTACGCATCACATTATGTATCGTTTAGGCGAACAACTTGCAAGCTTCTTGACAGTTATCGGTGAGACAGTTTTTACTATTAAACAACATAATACCCATTTTAGATGTCATCCAGCCATATTACGTTTCCCGTCCAATAAATTCTATGGTGGAGCGCTAAATGCGGTGTCTAAGGACCGGAATTCCCTTTGCAATTGGAAACATCTACCAAATAAAAACGTAATGGATATATTTGTTTTATCTCAGCCAAAATATCATTTGTTGCAATTTAAGAATTTTCCCATAATTTTTCATTTGTTGGATGGAGGAAGTGAAGAACGACAGGTTGGCAGCACTTCTTACTACAACCCCCAAGAGGCTGACGTTATTGTAACTTATGTCGAATTATTGTTAAAAAGTGGGGTTCAACCGCGAGATATTGGAATTGTTAGCCCGTATAAAAATCAGGTAATTGTACATTTTATGATATTTTGAATAAAAATATATTCTATACAGAAAAGAGTCATTCGCGAGAAAGTTAGCCCTGAAATAACCGTCGATTCTGTTGAATGCTTCCAAGGATCAGAGCGAAGAGTGATAATTGTTACCACGGCAAGATCGGGCTCAATCGGATTTATGGGTGACAATAAGGTAAACCAACACCCCTTTATTATCGGGTTTACTGTCAGTGGTGGTTTTACACATTACTATCCTCCCTCTCAAATTAATGTCGAAATTTTATAGCAAAATTCCGACATTAATTTGCCTCGATCAGAAGGGGTATTTGTGGCCAATTTATGTTATTTTAAAAATTTGCGTAGATCTTGGTCAGTTTTGTTTAAATTTGGTCTACAAAGCGTTTTGCTTTGTGCAAGGGAAAAGTTGAAAAATTCAAACGCAATTGCAGATTTGTTTTTCGGTTAGATTATATATAATTTATTTTGTAATTATCACAATAATTTTTCAAATGTTTAGAGAGTAAACACAATAATAACGCGAGCGATGGAACTGCTTATTGTGATCTCTTCTGACGGGTTAATTAGAAGAATGAACGAATCGCTGGCTCGCCAATATTTCAGGTTAATTCAAATTTGTTACACGTTTACACTCCGCGAAAGCAAAATAGGGAATACTCGGATTCAGAACAGCTAATAGAAATGTGGAGGGAAGCCAAACCGAATTTTGGTTTTTTCCTATTTTGCTTTCGTGAATAATGGTTTCTAACTTTCAGATTCCTTGGCTTCTTCCAATATTGCGTAGAAAATAAAGCGGTTGTCGCGCACATTGTTAACCGAGACCCAGTACGAGATTTGGCAACGAGATTGGAACAATTGGGATACAATCATGTGGAAAAGACAAAAGGAGAAACGAAATCTCCGGTCATATATGGTCTCTCCAAAGTCGACAAAAAAGATGAACCAGGCTTCATTAAAACTGGTAAATAATTTAGAACCCAACAAACTACATCTCAAATTTTTCGTTTACAGAAAATAGGAAAGGTTGTGAGTTTTATGTATTAAATTTGCTTTATTTCTGGTTTAAAATGACAATCTGTTTAAATTATAACCAATTTTAATATTTTATTTCAGCAATGTATTATTTGTTTCCAAAACATGAAGGAAAGCGAAATACCGTAAATCATCTAACTAATCCACCCCCTCAAATAAGCGTACCCTCCAACAGGATGCCGAACGTACTAGAAGTCCCGCCTAACCAAAACTAAGTGCATATTCATGTTGATTTCGTCGGGTTACGAAAGGAAAGCCCCAATGCCAAAATTTTGTCATTGAAAGTATCAGAGAAAAATAGCTCTGATTTTTTTGAATACTTACGAAATAATAAATCCGCCGGTGGTCTAGTTAGAGGGTTTACGGTACATAAAATAAAAATTCAATATACTCATTTCACGAAACATTAATTTTGTATATTTTCTTGGTTTTCTCAAGAAAAGTCACAATTTAGATGACACACATATGTTCAAAACTATTTTTAGAACCATCGCCAAACACATTCCCTAACAGAACTTCACAAATATTTGATGAGCAACCAACAACATCATACAATCCCACTTCTTCTACTCATCCAAAGCCTAGCAAGGATTTAGAAAAGCTGACTGTCATTTCATCCACACCTGAACCGTTCAGGTTAAGGGTTGAAGATTATCCAAGCTTAGGCAACACGGCAGAGCGCAATTCAGCATCGTTATATAACATACATCAAACTGGAGATTGTATAGTTTCTCCCTCAATGCGATCTGAACACAAAAATGATCTCAATCCGGTATTGGATTCCCTTACATTTTCATATATACAACAAACGGCTCGAACGAGTGCAACTTTCCACGAATTTGCCAGATTGGAGTCCCCAGCACCACCATCGGAGTGTTCTTCCTCGTCTCAAATATCGAGATTTTTCAGTTCTCCAATTGGATCGCCGTCGAGAAGTTCCACGCCACCCACATTTTCGGACCAAAGTTCTATTGGGGATTCATCAAAGAGGTCGAGTCCTGAACCTCTCAGAATCCCAAAGCCACTGAACTATCAGTTTGAGTGCACATCTACAGCTACTGAACTACAAAAGAATCTTAGTGCCGCATCCTTTGGAAAATCAGAACCTTTGGATTTGACATATCAGTCGCGTACTGTCAATGCACAGTTAGTGAACACATTGAATGCTGCAGTGTCGAATAGCCCGAAACATGGCTTATCCGCAACGTTTGAAGGTCACGAGCATAATGCTGAGTCAAATACGGCATCTAGACCCGTTTCGTCAGCATTACCGCCATCTTTGAAATCGGTACTAGAAGATCGCCTTTTAGGTAGCACACCATTGAGCCGAGCCACCAGTCCAACGTATTGCAGGTAATTTTAAGATAAAGAATCGTTAATTTCAATAAGAATCTTAAAATCAAATGCGATCTGATAATAAAAAGCTGTATGTTATAGTGCGGAGGCACGCAAAGCTCTAATGGATACGGCAGCTCAATTTACTTCTCTGCTACAAGATGACAAACTTCTCACAGGCAATAACCCTAACAATAGCGCATATGCTCACAGGGAAAGTGGTGAAACAAAATGTGATAAAGTTGGCGAATTAGCAAAAGATGAATCATGTGTACTAATGTAGATTTACAATGTTGTTATAAACATTTTGATAGGTTTGTTGAAATTTGAATAAATAAATTTTGTTTATGGCAAAGATTTAAGCGTAGTAATGTTATACCGAATGATACAGGTACCCATGAAATTGTCTTTTAACTGCCTTACTTTTAATGTCTTTTGTTTAAAATATATTTGGTCCTTTACGGTTTTCCGCTGAAATTTTTCTGTATAAACGTATGTTCACATCGAATCAAGTGGCAAATAGCTTTGTGACTTGAAAAATTGGGCCCTATATGAATATATGCGTGTCCCAAATCAATAGGGACCCTATTGATTTTTTGGAAAATTTTTCCGAAAATGATTTAAAATTTTTTGCCAAAAAAAACCATAGAGGGGGACCCTACGGTTTGAAAAATCATTTTCGGAAAAATTTTGCAAAAAATCAATAGGGTCCCCCCTATTGATTTTTTCACCGGGACACGCATATACTCATATAGGGCCAAAAATTGTGACAATGAAAAATTTTTTCTGCAGAGGGTTATAAAAGGGTTATTTGAAAGAAGCACGCTAACAGTATACGAAATAGCTAGCTTGCGTAATTCTCTTTCTAACGCTTATGTCTTAAATTCGACAAATGCGCATATCATATTATTGATTTATTTGGACCATTCGTGTACTTTTCGTACATTCTCAAAGTCCCGCCCATGGGCTTTGGCGGGCCAAGTGCCCATTAAATGTAAATGGCACAAAAGTCTTTTACAAAAGCAAATGATTACTCATCCTGTTCATCCTTTCTCCCAGTTTCCTTGGATTAATTTTGTTCTGTATTTTTATGCAAACACTTTGAAATTAATTAACGGCGAATATATTTCATAAAATATATATGTTCTAAAATTTGTATCCTTCTTCAAAATATCAATATATTGAAATACGTACGTAATTTCCAGCCAAATAAAGTAATAAGAACACGATGATTTCAGGTATTTCTGTAAAAATGATCAAGAGCTCAATCAACGGGCAGCAGCGAAATGAAATAATGAAGAAACCCCTACATCACTTGTACTTGCAAATTGCTGCAAAAATGCTGGACGAGGTCGGGCCAACTCTATGGCAGTCAGAATACCAGCCAGTACCAAGTCACATTTCGGCTTTAAAATTTCAAATCGAACCCATCCAATTTGTGCAATTTTATTCAGTGAGTAGCTTATTTTATATTATTGTACAATTTATATATTTCAGTACGCGACGAAATCTATGCAAAAACCGATTGGAAACAGCATTTCTGACTATCTGCAAAAATTTGGAAACTTCACTTTAGTTAGCATGTTTCTCTCGCAGGTACATTTGATTTTATCCTAATTATTCTGCTATCATTTAACATAGCATCTATTATTAAATGTTTTACACCCTAGACGTCTGATGATTAAATATACTCAAAATATATAATTAAAATCCGCAAATTTTAGATCGAGCATGAGATGTACGCAAAGGCTTCACTCCGCTTCAGGTACCTATTAGTTTTGTCGTTAAAATAAAGTAACATATTTAGCAAAATTGGAATGCGTGACACCTTCTCCATTTTCGCAATGCACAGCACACCAGAATTCATGCGTTTCCTTCGATGGAAAACTACAATTCGAATAAACATATCAGGCAAATATTCCTATGTAATCTTTTGTTAACTCAAATAAAACAGCCCAAGTCTCCATATTTCAGGCAACAGTGACTCGAATTGACGAGGTCAACTTTAACGTCGAGGTGGCTTTCAAAAAATCCGTGGAAATAAACGAAGAGGTATAATACTTAGCGATTAGGTTTAATAAGAATGATTACATAGAGCTTCAGTATTTAATTTCCCACAATTGCAGTCGAATTTTATGATGGGAACCGGTCATTTCGACCCCATCAGATTTTCAGAAAATCGTAATGTAATGTTTGTTCGGGAGCTTAAGCCTAACTATAAGTCTTATCTTAAGCTTAAAGTATGTCCTTATAAAGGTTGTTCAGCCTAATATCTAAACTTTGGGCAAAATTAATGTGAAATACGAATTCGACGCAAAAAATTACCCAGGAACGCTATTTTGGGCATTTTTATGTGATTTTCTGAAAATGGGGCCGAAATGACATAGGGGCGAAACGAGCGGGACTCTCTTGTGATAAGTACAAAATCAATTGATCTTTAATCATTAGGTTATTAAGTCTTTTAGGAAGAATACCCCATCGACGTGCCTTTCAATGACTATCACTATTTTGGCTTCCTGAAAACTCTTTATTTGCTGGAAAAGGGCTGCGGATTGTACGCTCTTTACCCGAAGTCCATTGGACTGGTAATGTTTATATTTTCAAGAATTATAATTGAAGTTGCATAAACTGACAAAACGATCTTTTAGCCGGATCTTAAATTTTTCAACACAAAATGTGACGCGTATGCTAACTCAGACGAAGCCGATTTTATTTTTAATAAAACTCAGAAAGAAGCCATTTTCACAGTAGTGAACGGAATTCATGGGTCGGTGCCGTATATTCTTTGGGGTCCGCCAGGTAAATTTGTGAAAGTAAAAACAACAAATTTCACCTTTATTTATTAAATTTGGCCGAAATATAATATTTTACCATAAAATTGCTCATTAGCGCATATGAATGTATTCAAGTCCAATTCATACATTGAATTCATACAGGGATACATTCAAGAATAAATTCTCTCAGATACCCACCTTAATAAATGGTAAATTGTAAATGAATAATTTTATATGTAAAATGTAAATTATTACATGTAAATCTTCAGGGCCTATCTTATTAATGTGCAAAATTTCTACGAAAAAGTGTCATTAAGTGTTAATATTATGGATATTTCCAAAGATGCACTACTGGCAAAAGTTTTCTTGTAGAGTAACATTCATAAAAATTTCAAGTTTTCGACATTTCTATAGGGAAAAGCATTTCTAGAAAATTGAGCAGCACATTTTTTAGAGTATTTGTCTGACCTTATTTTGTATGGTTAGACAAATTCGAAATATTCCGAAAATCAATGCGTTGGAAGTAAAAATTACATTTTAAAACAAATATGAAAATTGCATAAGAATCTATGAAAAAAGTTGGTATAGACTCAATAACACCAAATTTATTGCCAACACTCTATAAAGCTGATACATACTTTAATTATACAGGAACCGGCAAGACAGTGACTTTGGTGGAGTGTGTTCGCCAATTACTGCGCAAGACGTCGACTAATCGAATCCTCATTTGTACCTCGTCCAATACGGCTGCCGATTTATTCGCATTAAAGCTGTTGGAGAAAAATGCTGTCCGAAAATCTGAATTAAGGCGTTACTATGGGCTGTCTAAACATGTCGATGAGCGAAATAAAGCTCTGGATTCAGTAGTTTGCATGAAACCGACTTCGTATGTATTTTGTATAATACGAAATACTGAAAGGCAAATGTGCCAATGTTCATAATTTAAAGTAAATTACAAATTTTAATCAAATTAAAAAACCATATCATAGTTCGAAACAGTGCAACTTTGTCTCAAGATTAATGTTATGTTTTATGTACTATCTTGCAGATTTTGCGGGGAAATGGTGGATATGTTTCATCTTGATTGTCCCGATGAAATAAACAAACTTCGAGTGTTCGTTACAACATTGATGTTTTGCTCCACAATGGAATTAGTTAAGCCCGACTTCTTCAGGTAATAATTTTATTTCTCTTCAAATAAAGCGTGTAAATGAAAGCCGATTTAAAGAGCTTTGAAATATGATTTCCTAAATTTACCTTAAAATCCTGCGAGGAATACAAATTTTTATACATATTTTTTGAAAACAGATGTCTTATACAAATGAAATTAAAGGCACATATATTGGAAGTGTATGATGGTCTATTCCATGGAAGATGACCGTAGTAATTATGCCAAATGGGAGCATAATAATTTATATTCCTGTTGCTAACTTTATATATTCAGTTTACTAAATATTTTAGTCATATATTCATCGATGAAGCCGGACAAGCGACCGAAGTCGAAACTCTGATTCCCATCACAAGATTTGCGTCACAAAAAACGAGACTAGTTTTGTCAGGTGATCACAAACAGTTGGGGCCATATGTCGATAGCACTCTTTCTACCGGACCATACAAAGAACAGTTTGAAAACTGCAGTAAGATTTCATATTGTTATGTATTCAGTGCTATTTAAAATTCTTTAGCACAATCTTTGATGCAGCGCCTTATGATCGATCTTAGACACACAGTTTATTGTGACAGGTATTAATCAAACGCAATAACTTGTATACAATTTATAGAGTGCAAAACATTTTTAGGCGGACAATGACCAAATTGAAACACAGCTATAGATGTCACCCGGCAATTCTGGAATATCCTTCGAAAAAGTTTTACGTGAATGATTTAAGTGCGCCGAAAGAAACGCGTAGCACACTTTGTACGTGGGAACATCTTCCTAATAAAAGCGTGAGTGAAGTTTATTTTTGATAATAGACCAGGAGGGAGAAAATTTCAAAATAGTAAATGGAATTACTTTCTTTTATTTTTTTAACATGACAATTAATCGGGGCAATATAAATTGGATAGTAAACTCGGTCGGTTTTTTACTATCCAAGTGGTATTTGCGCAATGAATCACATTCTGCCAGACATTATTATTCCAATATTACTGTCGAAAACTTGCCGCTCCACTACGGATACTGTTTTATTTGAGTTTTCCAGGATTTTCCCATAATTTTTCACTTGGTTGGTGGTTCTGGCGAAGAACGTGATGCCGGAAGCAAGTCTTACCACAACCATGCAGAAGTTGCAATAATTGTCGCATATATCCAGCTATTACTCAAAAGCGATGTTTTGCCGAGTGAAATTGGAATTGTGAGCCCTTATAAGGATCAGGTTACTTAACGTTGTATTTTTTATGTTTAACAAAGAAATTTAGACAAAGAAACTCAAAAACAAAATCCACGAGGAAATTGCGATCGGTTCGGTGGAATCATTCCAGGGATCTGAGAGACGGGTGATTATTGTGACGACTGCCAGAACGAATGGTATTGGATTTCTGAGTTGCAATAAGGTATTCAATAACAAATTTTATGCGTTTTTCAAAATCTAACTCCCTGTGAGTTCAATTTCTTACTTTTTATTATTGAAAAACAAGAGACCCCGCCGATTCTCGGCGGATTACCGCCTCAAATCGGCGGGGTCTCTTGTTTTTTTCGCGGTTAGCGTGCATCCGCGGCCCTGGGGGGTAAAAGGGGGCATAGGGGGTCACAGGGGGCCGTATGGGGGCTGAAAATGGTACCATTCGTCTTCTCTCGCCGAGACGAAGCGATTGACGTATCACACGCCCAAATCCGAGTTAGGCGTGAAAAGTTAGCATTTTTGGGCCCTGGGGGGTTAAAGGGGTCGTAGGGGGCCACAGGGGGCCGTGCCCCCCTTGAAAATGGTGCCAAACGTCTTGTCTCGTCGAGAGGAAGCGATTGACGTATCACACGCCCAAATCCGAGTGGGGCGTGAAAAGTTGCCCTTTTACGTGACCCACGTGACTCACGTAACTCACGTTTCACGTGTGCTCACGTGAAAAATTTTGACGCCATTCGACTCAGCGTGGCCGATTTAGGGGGGTACCCGCGAGCCGGAGGTCCGGGAACGTGATTCCAGAAAAAGGCTTATTTTAGCCTTTTCCTATCGGGGGTCTGTCTTTCCTGCGCTTTAGGTTAGAGTGGAAGAGTGGAAATATTCAAAATCTAATATGTCGCAAAATTTTTGGCCATTACCACTTAAAAAATTGGTTTTAGCCGATTACGTCCAACATGGGGACCCAACAGAAAAATGTCCTAAAATCGATTTTTTAATGTGGTTGAAAAATCTTTTGCTAGATGTTAGAAGTTGGCTGTCTCTGGCCAAAAGCATTAGATGGCCTTCTGCGCACTTTTATACTCCGATTTTTTCTGAGGTTAAAACGTGAATAAAACACTAGCGGGCACTTGTTGCGTTTACACCACACCTCTTCAATATCACTGGTAGGTTATAATGATTGAACAGACTTTCTCATGTGTGAATCATTTACGGACGGCATAATTTCGGATAAAAACACGAAGAAATTATGATTCACATATGAAAAGAACTGCTCAATCATGATATCCTACTCTTGGATTTGAAGCGGTGTGGTGTAAACCCAACAAGTGGCCACTAGCGCTCTGTCGAAGGAGGGCAAAAGCATAAATTTTCGTGATGACGAAAAACGGTGGTACTCCTTTCAGCGTTTAAATACTTTCATCACACGTGCTATGGAACTACTAATTGTGATCAGTTCGGAAGGATTGCTTCAGAAAATGGCTGATTCTCCAGCTAACGAATATATTGAGTATGTTTTTGTCCTGTTAAAAAGAATGCAAAAGCGCAATTATTTAGATTTCTCAATTTCTTCACTTATTGCCACGAAAATAGCGCTGTCGTACAAAATATTGTTGGCACAGATCCGGTAATTGAATTGGAGAAGAAAATCGTCTCTGCCATGAACTTGGAGTCTCTAGTTGAAAAAGTTCGCACAGTTGCGGAAAAGAAAGGAGCCGTGACGAAAGGTCAGGTTTTCTAATTTATGAATGGAAGTGTCCAATGAAATTATAAGTGTTCAAGAAAATATCTAAAGATGGAAAGAAAATACTTATGAAACATTTTCTTTGCTCCTCTTTAGAAAGACTGACCCTCAACTAACTTAGAAGAGTAATCATTTTTGGTTTCTACTAAACAATTGTAGTTCAAGTTTTAATAAATTTATTGGATATTTAAACACACATTTCGATACTATTCAGAATCTAGTCAGAACTATGGATAAATAGAGTTTCCACAGGCCTATGAATAGTTTTTGGCATGTTCCATTCATAACAACGGGATTGTTATTAAAATTCAAAATATAACAATGTATTATATACATTCCTCCAATACTGTTAGTTCCAGAAGGAAAACCAAAACCTGCATCATGGTCTGGATTGTTCGCTGCAAATAAACCAAAACCTGCATCATGGTCTGGACTGTTCGCTGCAAATGAACCAAAGCACTGCTTTTCTAATGATCATATGCAACCGTCCACGTCAGGCTATTACGCAACTGATACACCGAAAATCGGGAACAACGATGCGAATGCACAAAATTCGAAACCACCTGGTTCCACTTCAACATGGGCATCAGTAAACAGAAACAAATCTCGGTTGCCACCAGCACCTGTGGCAAAATCAAGCGTGACTGGCCTTCGTCAAACTTCGGAATCAAGCAATATTCATCATGTGGAGAGAATAAACAAGATCGAAAATTCTAATGCTGCCTCAAATTCTGGTCTTTCAAAGAAGTTGTCAAATAAAAGATAGCATTTATGAAGGCAATGCATGTAAATGGTCTAAGACAAAGTTGATATAATTAAAAAGCTAAATTTATGTTAACTTCAGCTGAATTTTTGTTAGCAAGGAGAGAGGAACAAAATATTACTGCAACTTGGGTTTATAAGTTTAAATTATAAACCTTCTACTCAATTTTTTTCGAGTTAAATTGTTAAGTTGATTGATCTTCGCTAGATATCATAAACAATGATTAATGAGAATCTAGCTATATGCCTGACAACCTTTGTCTCTTCTTATGAGGAAGCGAATAATTACGACGCTGTAATATTTTCGCAAAACAAAACAAATTTTTTGTTTGATCGTTTTGGATAACCACAAAGTGTGCTACGAATATTATGTATTGTTATATTTCTTATATGTTTCTGTGCTATACTGATTT
Organism: Ditylenchus destructor; assembly: GCA_022814885.1. Classification (NCBI taxonomy): domain Eukaryota; kingdom Metazoa; phylum Nematoda; class Chromadorea; order Rhabditida; family Anguinidae; genus Ditylenchus; species Ditylenchus destructor. The sequence goes on along the minus strand of JAKKPZ010000002.1, from coordinate 4,874,592 downwards.
TTGTTAAAGTACCTCAATTTGTAACTTAACGAAATTTGCCACTGAAGGAAGCACATGAAAAATTTTCTGGATGAATATTTGTTAAATGCATAGTTTCAGAAATTTGTGAAATGTATCAAAAAATCAAATTTTGTCCACTTTTGGTAACTTCCAAAAATAATGTGATCATGATCGTCAACCCAGTGGTCAGGTAATGACTCAGGAAATGGGTCAAATAGATCAGCTTTGGATGATGCAATTTCAGGACAATACACAATAATATTTACGATGCGCAGCTTCACATGTGGGTTTATAAATATACGAAATTGTGGTATATACGAATAAAAACCCATAAAATCAGCTAAGAAATAGCATAATTTTATTCCATAGGACTGCCCAGCGGCTTCGCCGCACGGCGGCGCCCATGGTCATCCAGGATTTTCCGGATTTCCGGAAGCCATATCTTCCGGAATAAGGGTTTGCCGGAACTGAGACCGGTACCAATCGTCTTGTCTCGCCGAGAGGAAGCGATTGACGTATCACACGCCCAGAAAGGAGGCGCGACTGAAAAATTTCCTTTGTAAAAACCCCCCAAAAGCTGAAAAAATGGCTTTTTCTCGCTTTTCGTGGCGGGACCACCCCAAATCTGACATTGATAACCCCCCTCTAAAATCATGGGTTTTTGGGTGGTACTCGCGAGTTTGGGGTCCGGGACCCCCAAAAAGTGGGCTATTCTGCTCGTGGGGGAGCTTCACCTATCAACTTAGAGGGACCCGATACAGGTATAACTGCATATGAATTTTATATCCGACTTTCGTATTCGAAGCGCTCTGCGTTTGAAGCCGTGTCGAACAACATTTTATTGAACTACCAACAATTTAATAAAGTGTATTGGATTTCTTTTTTTGCTTTGTTTGTTTGCAAGAAAATTCGAAGACTTCCACCAAACGAGACAAGATGTCGTTTGGTCGCCCTCGGGGGACCGAGCATGATGGAAAATAAATGTGGACCAGGATGGTCGCAGATTGAGTGCAGCGGAAGCGTCAAACTTTTCTCCTCGAAATTTTCCTCACCAGAAATATAAAAGGAACAGTTGCACTTGATTGATTGTGAATGTTTTTAAAAAGCGGAATAAAAATTGGTCATTAAAAAATATTGCTTGTTCGAACTTCTTGCACACTTATATCAGAACGGACTTTTCCTTTCTTGAGTGCAACTTTTATTGATTCTAACTACTTTGTACTTCTACCTCAGGTCTTTGGTGTGATGCGATATTTTTTATTTGTTTTGTTATGGTGAGTGAATTTATGTTTGTTTTAAATACTATGCAATTGGTATTTTGTTTATACAGAGAAGCTTATAATCGGGAGGCTTATAAGAAGGTATTTTCATTTCCGAAGGGAAAAATGACCCAAATGGTGATTTTTTAATACTATTTTTACCACTTTTATACACTTTTTAATAGTATGTTTCTAAACAAATTTATTAAACTTAGTATAATTATATTTTCGATAAAAACTGAATGATTTTTAAAGATTCTTGAAAATGCCGTTTCGACACTTATTCTAGACGGCTACCTTACGGTCGTCTTCAGTACAACCCCTTAAGGCAAGCAAAGTTATCATTCTTTGGAAAAGACAATATTTTATTTTACCTAAATCGGGGATAGAGTTACTTTCCAAGGGGAGCAGGACAGTTAGTCCCCGGTCACTTAGTCCACGGGACAATTAGTCCCCCTGTTTTCTTATGCAGTCGAACCTCTATAAGCCGACAGTTTTGCCCGGTCCCGGCCAAAATATAAGGATTTCCATACAAAATGAACCTCCATAAGCCGACACTTCCGGGAGAGTCGGAAGAAAAAAAGCATAGGGGGTACCACATGAAATTTTTTTTCCGGCGCCGCCATTGGCAGCTCCGAAGAAAATTTTGAAGATTTTCCTTCAAATTGTCAAAATTTTTCGTTAATTTTGCTCCACATTTCAAAAGATTCGTCACTAATTTCCGTCCATTTCTTTTCTCTTCGCTCATTTTTTACCTTTTCAGCCTGTTTTCTTCTTATTTTTTTTTATATTTACACGGAATTTCACTGGTGTTCCCAAATTTCCTTTGGGGGACCACGGCAAATTTTTGAAACAAAAATTTATTTATTCATTTTCCTCGCAAAAATTGGCCCATAATCTCACGTAAACCTTATTTGTGTTACTGATTCGCCTTTTTTTGTTACTGATCCACTTTTTATGTTACTGATTATATTTTTGCCGTTTTCAGGGTACCTTTTGGAGGGAACTTTAAATTTTTGGTTCATTATTATCTTTTGGATCATTTTAGACACACTTGTCCCTTGCTACCATTTTTAATGCATATTTTGACCAAAAAATGACATTTTTGCTGGACTTGTTTCTAATTCCCTTTCCGCTGATTCATTGGGAATTGGGCCCCTGAGTATTAGAAACCAAAAAGTGAAATTTTAGTTTGTAATGTCTTTTGGCATCTAATGTGGAGGTTTTGGATTTCTATTTTAGCCCATCAAACCGTTATAAGGGCGAGGGAAACACAATTGGAACAGCGGTGTTCTCACTATCTCTAACCATTTTTCTCTAATGGTAAAAGTTCAGTGTTCCAATTGTCGGATTTTTAGGCTCATATGCCATTAAATTTTTCGCGCACCTTATAAGGCGCCAAACAAGGATTTAGGCTTGCGGCTCGAACAACCTGGGGCCAGAGCAAGCCTTAGTTTTAGGCTTAAGCTCCCGAACAACCCTTATAAGGGCATACTGAAGGCTTAGGCTTGCGGCTTAAATGGGCCTTAGTCTTAGGCTCCCGAACAACCCTTATAAGGGCTGCGCAACTTTTTGTTCATGAATTCTGGCTTCTGTTGTGGAATGTCTAAAAATTGTAATAACATTGTTATGACAGGCATTTTTGGCCTTAAAAGGGATAACTGGGGTATATCCAAACAAAATACTGCGTAAAATGGTAAAACTCTAATCAGTAACAAAAATAAGGCGAAGCAGTAACAACAAAAGTCGAATCGATAACATCGAAAAGGTTCACGTATAATCTCAGCTTTTCACATAGAACACGAAAATCGAGCTTATTTTGGTCGGAAACACGAAAAATATCACTTTAAAAAAAATCCGAATTCAAATTCGCGCTTCTTGGAGAGGCCCTTGGCAGTCCGTTTTTAAAGGCTGGTTACAATAATCTAGGGAAAAATTAGGTAAATTTAAGGTAAAATAGTGTAATTTTAATGCATAAATGTAGAAGAGGGCCAAAAACAGCATAAAAACACAAAAAATGGCATTTTTGGGCCATTTTTTCCTTTGGAGAAAGTCGAACCTCTATAAACCGACACCCTGAGGCGGTCCCTAGGGGTGTCGGCTTATAGAGGTTCGACTGTATATGGGAGACTAATTGTCCCGGGGAACTAAGTGTCCCGATGACTAATTCTCCGGGACTAAGTGACCGGGAATTAATTGACCGGGGACTAAGTGTCCGGGGGACTAACTGTCGCGTACTCTTCCCCGAATTCAAATGTCATTATTTAAAATAATAAAACTACTATTTTGTTTAAAAGTTTCTTTTTACTCTATTAAATTTGTCCTGGTGGGACATTTCCAGTTCAAAAGTTTTTTTAATTTATAACATAGCGAAAGGAAGTTTTCAAATAGTTTCTTTTAAAATTGATAAACAGTTTTGAATAAACTTTATACATTTGAAGATGATTTAGAAAATTTTGCTCTGAATCAAACAAGTTTAAGGAATGCACACTAGTTTCAAATTTTAGCATGGCCATAGATTTCGCTCTCGGCCAGTACCATCACATAGGTGACAACACCAAAAATTCTGAAGCCTTGAACAACCTCGAACATCATTTACGCCGGATAAAAAAACCACCAAAGAGTCAACATAACGGTCAGCCACTTTCGGTCAAATTAGGATTTTACCTGGAGTCATTGGGAAACTTTCGCGAAACTCAAATGACGTTTGACGTCGATTTGTATTTGTATATGTCATGGAGAGACCAATCGCTAAGTCATTCTGGATCAGATTTCATTATGGTAAATGATGACGAGATTCGGAAACAATTGTGGTAAGTATTTGAAGAAAATCATCGATAATCATTTGTCAATGCTATTACCATATTCAGGCTTCCTGATTTATATTTTGCCAATGCCAGACAAGCCAATTTTCACCACGTAACTGTCCCAAATTTTAACCTCTTTATTGGTCCTGACGGTACAGTAGCCTATTCTAGCCGGTAATTCACTTCGTTAATCGTTTTTCAATCATCTGTCATATTTAGAGTGACGTTGTCCGTCGCTTGCAATTTGGATTTGATAGATTACCCTATGGACAAACAAGTGATTTGATCTAGATTTACGTTTCATTCATAATTTCAGTTTTCACTTTTCAGGTGTGTTACATCAAAGTGTTGTCATGTAAGGATTTTGATAAATTGTACTAACATTAAGTTACTTAACGATGACGAGCAAGTCAAACTAGCTCGTATCAAAGGAGGAAGGTCTTATACAAATAATTCCTGCGTAATAAATATTGTATTTCGGGGATGATCTTGTTTATAAAACATAACCAAATAGGGCCAGTTTATGCTCAATATTCTACAGACAATTTCATCAAGCCAGAATCATTCTGCAGGGTATATCATCCTTTGCATTGTTGCTAATTTATAAAATTTTCAGATGCTTACATTGCCAAAACTGTGCGAGTGACGTGGTTCGAAAGGACACCTATATTATTCAATGAGGTGCTTTTGCAAGATTACAATAAAAACTTTTTGTATAACATTTGTAGGAAATCGGTCTGCCGGAATTCACGATCTCAAACGTAACAGCGGAGCATTGCAATGGCACATATCGATATGCTGTTACCGAAAATAGTTTCAAACTAGGTGAGGTTTCAAACATACACTTCCTTCCTAGTTAATGTAGGATTTTTGCAAACGATAAGGCAGTGTAATTCAGATCAGTTCAGCTGTTTGACGTGCAATTTATACCTCAGTAGAGCTCTCGGTTTCAATATGGTTCAGAGTTATATTCCCACGGGTCTGATTGTCATTATTAGCTGGGTAAGCACTTTGATTTAAAAGGTAAACTATTAATACATTACTCGGTCGCAATATTTTTCAGCGGTGAAATTTGGGTTTTGTAAAGGTAAAATTATATATAAATTATATATAAACAAAAAAATTGTTAAAAACGAAATTGTGTCATATAAACAATTATGGTATTAAATGATATCCTCGTGCTTGTAAATTTTATTTACAGGTGTCATTTTGGATTGATCGAAGAGCAGTACCAGCGAGAGTCACGCTCAGTTTCACGACATTGCTGTCCTTAACCACAATTGTAGGTTTTCAAAGTTTATATTTTTCGTAATTATCATCATTATAAATTTTGCTCAATCTAACTGGCTCTTTTTGTATATTTTTAAGGATATCTCAAAAGTTTTTATTTTTGGTATGCTGTACAGAATATCCATATTTGTAGTAACACGTTGTAAACAAATCCATTTAGGGTAATGGCATGCGTTTTGCTCTTCCTCAAGTATCATATGCCAAAGCCATAGATTATTGGTTTGGCGGTAATTACTTGCATCACTAATAATTTAAAAATACAAAAATCTTAGGATGTATGTTCTACGTTTTCCTCGCTTTGCTAGAGTACGCTGTTGTGAATAGCTATATGAGACGATCAGAAAAATATGAGCGCTTGTCTAATAAATTCACCGCTAATCGAGGTAATAAGGAATAATTTTATCCTATGCAAATCTTCCAAATCTCCTCAGTTTTGGAAAGTTAACTATTTTATTCTAATATTTATAATTTGAAGAAGACATCGCTGTTCAATCCAAAATCTGTTCAACTGCATATGAGCGAACTTATGCTCAAATGATGAAAATGCGAAGGAAAAGCAGTGCTATGGCCCTTATTGGCGATATAAAGCGAAGTTTGTATAATGTAAGCATGCCAAAAGGATTTTAACTGCATGGATTAAGATTTGAGCTTCTCCAATCCTGTGGTGCAAAAAATGGGAAGAGATTCGCAAAAGAATAACACGACAACAAAGGTTGTGCAGTTCTATCAAAGCAATGCGGAACTTTGTGGAAGTAAACGCAAAAGTAATCCTACAGAAAGGGAAACTCTCGATTTTCAACAACTCGCAAGCCTTTCTGAGCTAGATATGGAGATCTCTCAAATGTGCAACGAAGCTTTCGACGACTGTGAAGGTTAATTTAGCTTTTAAATACATTGAGTACATTTTCTGTGCATAACTGTTCCTACGTGTAAACATATTTTTGACTATTTTCGTGAGTGCGTTGTATTTATTTTAAGAGCCCCTAAACGGTTCGTATTACGACAATGTGACACCTCAACGATCTACGCGACTTCCACTTCCGCCTTCATACTCATCCTCACTGAAAAATGACCAGCCGCCAAAAAAGAAATGCTCTTTTGTTGAACCACTTGAAAGCAGAAAATTAGAGCGGGATAAAATACTAGCAGAAATCGAATCGCTCGAGGATGACGAAACTGAAGATGAATCTGTCCCTCAGTTCGAAGAACTGCGGAAAAGAAAGTTTTCCGTTGAACCAAATCAAGAGTTATCCCTTAAATATTTAGAGGTAGGTGAAAATAATATAATGACATATATTTCGACTTTTTAGGCGAGTCACATGCTTTCGAGGCGAGCGCTTAACATCGATAAAATTTCAAGATATTTATTTCCCATTATGTTTGTATGTTTCAATATTAGCTATTGGGGATATTATTTGGGTATTAAGCATATATTTAATTAGCGAAGTGTGTTACAAATGATGAATAAAACAAAAATAAAATGAACTAGAAATGGATTGGCACGAAAGACAGCGAAAAGTTATCAGGAACAAAAAAATCAAAACAGACACAAGGGTTACCAAGAGAAGATAAATTATGTCAACATTGGCAATAAAATATTGCTATTTTTACTTCTAAACAGTGAAATTGTTGACTCAGCTGGAATCACTTTGATCTCATCGAAGAGGTTGGGCTCGAATACAAGATTGACATAGTTAATTGCTTTGTGTTGCTCCTCGAAAATCTTGACCTCCAATCGGAAACATTGATCGCCATCTTCCCCATGATTATGACTGAGTTGATTGAGAATGTAAAAATTGTATGCATAAGGGACACGATGTCGTTCATAGCGGAATTTCTGGAATAGTTAATGGTCACACATTACAAAATCGTTTTGTATTTCTCTATAATTGTCAACCTACAACCATTTCGAACTGTAATGTTTTTTGATGAATAAGCTGATTATATCGAATGAATCAATTTTTGGATGGTCACTAATATTTTTATGAGTCTATTACTGTAGTCTACTATTGTCATTATTGATAGATATTGTATTTTAAGCGAGAAATAAATATTTTCTACTAACCTTACTCCTTGAAAACAAAAAATTATTTTTGACACGTCGGAAGTCAATGTAAAACTCGAATACATCATCATCGATATGAACATGTTCCGCAGCAATAAATTTTGATATTGGCGCTACCACCGTTGAGGCTTCTTTCTCAGCTGGATCGTCTAATTCGGCTTCAATGGCTCGCCTGGGCAAAAATGATGATCCAGGTTTCAGAGATTCGTCATTGTCAATGATTACAACTAATTTTTTCAAAGATCTTTGCGGAAACTTTTTAAAGGTTGTGCTGACTACATTAGAAAAATTATGGTTCACGAGCAGAAGTCGATCTAATTCCCAACGGTTTGCAAAGTTAAGCACGTTGATGAGAATGTCGGCGGGTAAGGTAATCATAAAACTGACTAGAGAGAATATAACTGATGCTTTAGTATCTATTCAATTTGAGAGGAAAATTAAATTCGAGATTGAAACAAATATTGATATTACAATGTAATACTATTGAAGTGACTTGTGGCAATGAATGAAGGGAGATCCCGTTAGGACAAACTACTTTCATGATCCTCTGGAAAAACATTTAGGAAATGGTCCATTATAAAAGTGCATTTCGCTTTATCACTTCAACTTTTTAGTTAAATAATGGTCCCGTTATTTGAAATTTCAATTTAGAAAATATTGTGAAACACTTGACTTTTGTTGTTACAACATGCATCTTTTCGAATTAAATAAATGAAAAAATTATTGCTAAAAGCAGCAAAAAAGCACAATTTCAACGCCATTTCATTTGTGTAAGTGAGCTAAGCAAAACATTGAAATTGCAACAAAAGCTTTATTTAACGCAAAGTCTATCATCAAATTTTATAAACACCACAGTTTATCTTCGCCTAATTCCCTTGCTCTTAATTATTCCTTTTGACTGCACAGCAGGCGAAATTTGGATTATGCCCGTATGTAATGCGAACAATACACAACAGACTAAAGTTCCCATTGCAAACAGAATTGTATCTCGAATGGGCATATCTTTAGCCCTCTCACGCTCGGCTCGTTTCTGCTCTTTGATGATCCTTTTGCTTTCTATGACCTAAAATTCGTCTATAAACTGCATCTACATCAAAAAGGTTATTAAAAATTTTAAAGGTGTTCAAAGAAATTGCAGCAAGCATTCGATAGCTTAAAGGACTACCAAATCATGGTTATGCAGAAAATTAACGCAAATGTTTTAAGTTGAGAGCTCTCATTCCGAGGTAAAGGTTATTTGGGAATATTGCCTCGCGTAGTGGAAGATTTTGAAAGACTAGTTTTTGATTTTATGGATATTATATGAGCAAATTTTTCGGAGGAAGTACCATATGCTCATAGAATGATAATATAAAAATTATTAACACCTAACAAGTGTCAGTTGCTTTTAGATAAAACAATTACTTCCCTATCCTTATTCTGCTGAATAGTTGTATAATTCTGACTTATAAAACAAAACACTTGTGTGCATACCTTTTGTGCTTCAGCCTTTCGCTTAGCCCAAAACTTCTTGGTGGCAGTTTGCTCCTGGATTGCGCTATCGGTCAGCGGCAGATAGATTGATATTAATGACTCAACAAAACGCACCAAATTTGGGCAAGATGTCAAATGAAGTTGAAGTCTATCGGTAGGTAGTGGCAAACGAAGCAATGGAGCCAAATATCCAAAAATGAGGGCATCAAGAGAACAGGGTTTGTCGCCACAAAAATATTTGTTGTCACCGAGTTTGGCGGACAGAGCATTTAACACCTATACTATTAATATGTGTAAAATAATCAGTTAACCTTCTCTTGACTTACTTGAATACCATCCAAAGTCAATTGCGTTGGGCTTTTTCGGCAGGCTTCAATAAATGCTTTTGCTTGCCTTTTCCGTTTCATGACATAATAACTATTATATCCAAATGGTAGTTTGCTCGAATACCAGTAATGCGTTACTGTGCCAAAATTAGCATCGTCTAGCCACAATAAATATGTCTAAATAAAAAAATTCTACCAAGCATAACTCTAATATTAATGTAGTTCTTCTTCTAGTATTAACGCTGTAATTAACCCTTCTCAAAATTACCCCACCCCAACGTAATGCCAAACCAATTGACGACCTATTGATACGACCAAAACTAAATGCATATTCGTATAGATCTCACCGAGATACGTCGGAATATCCCCAATGCCAAAACTTTGTCATTGAAAATATCAGAGAAAATTGTTTGAAAATTTCTGAATTTTTCAGACATTGAAAAATTTAGTCCGCGGGGGAGGGTTAATTACACGTAATACGGTAGAGATTATTAAGAAATTAACCCTTTATTGCCGGAGTCATAGAATTGAGAAATGAAGGGTTAAATTATAGTGAACTCCTAGGTATACTTGGAGTAGTGTTTAGACAATTTTTATGTGTAAGAATATTTTGGTCATTAGCCTTCAATTACGCTCAAAACCTAATAAAATTATCTAATAAACTTAAATGACAAGTGAAGCTCATGTAACTTACTAAAGCAGGAAGTAATTTTTGCTTCAAGTAGCTGTTATACGCATCAAACTCGCAAATCTGTGATGGAACTAACTCATTGTCCAACACTACATCCTAAAATATCACAAATGTATTGAACAGAAAAATGTGTTACAAAGGACGATTATTTAACGACAAATTATTAAACGATTTGTAATGAAAACCAAAAGAGTATTTAGCATATATTCTACTCAAGTGATAAATGTGTGAAAATCAAAGAGAATATATTGTAAAAACAAAAATTAGATGAGCCTAGTAATTTGCCAAATTAGAATACGGTAAAATATATAATATGTATAGCTTTATGTGTATGTAAAACATAAACTTTAAAGAAATGGTGCAAGATAGGGGGAAATGGCAACATATTTTAATGTGTTTTCAAATTCCCGAGCTATGTTGAACTATTGGGGTGTTGTGAAAGAGCTTATTGCAAAAACGTAATTCAAAAATTGATACTAATAGTAATTGAAATAATGAAAAATTTGATTATGATAATTACTTATGGCTCAGATGTACAAGTGGGAAAGATACGTGATTCCGAAATCGGTTGTCATTACCCTCACTATCCTGCAACACTCCTCTAAATTAATTTGGTTAAAATTGTATCAACCACTAAATAATGACATCCCAAGAAAGAAACAAATTATTCTGTATTAAATATTCCCAATTTCAATTTTTTTAACAAGCACATTATGTCACGAACCTGTTTATAACTTCTCAGATATTCTACGTATTCTTCGAAAGAAGTAATCATCCTGCTGCCTTCCATAAATAATGGAAACATACCTAAAATAAATTATGTTCAACAACGTTATGAGTATTTTATCACCTGACGGCGAGCTCCAGGGATGTGCGTCGTATACGAACGAAACGGGCGCTGCACAAAGTTTTGTGGCCACCTAAAAATAATTGTAACATATGACCGCATTCTTTGAAATATTACCATAAATTGGAGGCATGCGGTATCAACCGAAGGAAGACCAAATTCTGAAGGCCATATTCGCAGCTCGGCCATTGAACAATTTAAAGCACTCATTAATTAAAGCTAAAGCACAATTATTAAGTATCGGATTTGATTCTGCCCAAAAACGGTGAAAAGCATTCTTTTTGGTCTTTCTTAAAATTAACGGACCATTTTCAGCCTTCCGCTGGAAATGGAACTTCGTTCAATTGCGAATACATTCATAAATTTTTATAGAATATGTTAGAAATAAAATTCCTTATTACTTCAGTTCAGCATAACAGAAGAGTGAACCTAGATTGGCGGGAATTTGAATTAGCATTTGTGAGGAAAAAAATTAGTGATTCTCAGTAAAAATATATTTGAAATATGACCGAGAAATATTAATTAAATGTACTTATTAGGTTGGCATTTAAGTTTCCGGACTCATGTAAGAACCTAAGTATTACACAAACAATTTTGAAAGTCGCATTGCGGCTTTTGTAGGCAAGGTCTAGCTCAACAACATACCTTTTACAGAACAGGACATGCTTTCATATTCTGCGAGATCTGATTGCTTAAAGTTAGGTCATTTTGGAGAAAATTTGAAAAAATCGCAATTTTCTGGTGGTGTCTTTCCTTAAAATTGTCATATCTTAGCACCCAGCAAATGAAAAAATGTTCTGTAAAAGGCAAGTATTAGAGCTGAAATTGCTCTACAATATGGCACAATAGAATATGGGATATATGAGTTATTCGCTGATAAAAATTGTAAAAGTATCTTCGATAGCGTTGACGACAGCGTCTCGATCGACTTCCCGAGGGCACCCAGATCTCGGATTGTCTTCAATTGTCAAAATTTCGCTATTGAACTTTGAGTACCACTCATACTCTGTACGTTGTACCACAGTTCCGGCTTCCATGGCTCGATTGATGTTTTCTATGGGCTCTTTTACGGTGTGACCCAGCTCAAACTCGAATTTCAGTAGTTCGCGAATAACGGCTCTATTTTTTTCCATATTGCGGGAAGTGAATGAATGTTTATACAAAAATGATAGTCCACATAATAACGAATATAACCGTATAAAAATTTTTGATTGATTGACACAAAATTTGTTGATTGACATGTGAGTCCGGAAACTTAAATGCCAACCCAATATTTATACTGCCTATTGCAAAACAAATTCGAAACTAAAATTATGGTTCTGTAAATGGATTGTGTGATTACGAAGATCACTCCAAAATCATTTCAAGCGCAATAGTCCATTTATAATCATGCTTTTTTATCAGTCTCAAGCAACAGTGATAATTGAAAGTATAATTATTTACATAGTTCGAACATAATATAATCCAATACAAAATATAAAAGTTGTAGCAAATCAATTGTTTTCTCAGGATGACGGAAAATAACGTTTTCCAAAGTCTGACTCGCGAGCGCTAAAATAATTTGTATAAGTTGTATAAAAATAAATGCAAAAATACCTTTGTTGAAGCAAGTATTGAGCCAATTCAATTTGATAAGCTGTTCCCTCGATGTCGAAAATGTAAAGCTTGGATCCATCGGTGGCTTGGTAGAGGCTAATTTTGGCTCCTGATTCGTTGCTGGCACGGCGAATGCTAATGTCGTTGAAAACAGGTCCAACTAATTCAGGCGGGATCGACACCTGTAATGACATGAACAACATGTAATGCTATTATAAGCTACTCATTCTACCTATTCATTGAAATAATTTTTGTAAACTTATTTCTTTTCATGATCAGCATCTATTAAATTTGATAACTAATATTCATAATTGTTTGAAACTGACAAATATATAAGGCTTACTTTTGTAGTTAATGTATCATGATCGCGAGCTGTATTATCATCGTGAAGTGATTCGTTGGGAATTTCACTTTTAATGTTGTTCTTGCTGGTTGAAGGAGTATTCATTTCACGACGATAAATATTTCGCTTTGGCTGTCTAAAACGAGCTGCATCGCTTCCTACTGGCAAAAGTCCTCCATATTCCGCAGCTCGATGTTCATCATAATTCGCTGGATCATAAGGACGATCAGGGCCTTTTAAAGGAATCTAGAACATTTATGTGCATTTAATTTACGGAAAATATAAGTAAAAAAGTGTGGAAAACTAGATGCTGCTCACAAGCTTCCTAAATTCCTAAAATTCTTACCTTGTACAGAAATTTCACGAGCGATTCAACTGCTTTGACAAGCCATTCCTCAGTTCCCTCGAGCAACATTACTTGATCCGAAGATTTAGGACACATTCTTGAAAACACTTCAATTTTACAGTTGAGCTCTTCACGGAATTTTTGAATCTGCGAACCACCATGTCCAATCACAGCGCCAGCATGACTTTCATGAACTAAAAGTCGGACTCTGACAACACTTCGATCGTTGAGGTGATTTCTTTGTTCCTGCAACTTAAATATCAAACATGTAGATGTTCTATTCCTTATTCTTAAACTACTACAGCAAGAGTTGATTAAGCAATGCTCCACTGTTCTTTCTTAATTAAAGTTACAGGTTATGACGGCGTTTTGGTAGCAATTTATTAAAAAATTGCGGAATTATCCGAATACTTTGTTAGAGGTTCGCATAAAATGGAAATTAAGAGCAGTTATAGAACTATCTCAAAAATTTTATGTTAATTTTTGAACATTTAAAAAGAACGAACAAGGTGAAAGATGAAAAAATATATAAGCCTAATGTGCATCAAAATTTACCTCAGCCAATCTTGCCAATACATCCCCGAAACAGGATCCCATACGCGCGTAATGACATATTATTATCACAACACTGAAAAGTGAGCACGTTTAAAAGTACACATTAAAATTATGAAGATACTTATATGTGCCATAAACAACAATAAGAAAATGGTTACCGTTCTGGATGACAGGAATCGGGAATTGAGAACAATGCGTCGTACTAAAAGCGAAAAATTTATATTCTCAATTATATAATTGATTCTGTAACAAATAATGGTTTCAATTTTCCCATGAAACATCTTTCTATGGACATATAATCCTTACATCATATGAAGTTTGATCGATTCGCGAAATGCTTTGAATATTGAAAGCCATAAACACCAGTATGTCCGATAATGATTCTAATTGAATATTGTAAAACATTTTATCGGAAATTATGCGTGTTTCATGAAATACGTATTATTAATTGAATTCAAATTGGAAAATATGCTTATAACAACCGCACACGCACATTGACGTAAAGTACACCAACCTTTTTCCGAATAGCAACTGCATTATCGCCTCGAGTGCCGATTATTGCTCCGGCATCGCTTGCAGGAATCAACAAACGCAACTTGAAATCTTGACTGCCTGGATAATTCCACTGGCGAACCTTTCTTCTATCTTTATTGCTAGCATTTCCGTCAGATTCATCGCTGGATCGCCCCATTATTTAAAAAATTCTAAATTAAACATTAGCCAATGAGTAAACCCATATTTTCACAAAAAGTGGGAAGAAAAAGCAAATTTTTTGTCTTATCTTGTGAGCAACATGATCCAAGTCAAGACAAATGACACAATGTCAATTTTGGGACAAAAGGACATATCTTTGAGAACATCTCAGGAGTAATTTCAAATTCAGACTGAGTGCATTCGGGTGACAAAATGATCTAATCGTATTCCCATATTTCTCGATGAAGTAAGTAGGAAGAGTGCTTTCGGGAAACAATATATCCCCAAAACAAGAGTTCGGAGAAGCTTATGTGTTTATACAACACTTCATGCCAAAGTACAGGAAAATTAATTCAAAAACGATTCTACAGCGCTATACAAAATAAGCATTTGTTGGCCCATTGGTTTGATCAATCTATACATTTGAAAAAATAGGCTTTGTGAATTCTAGATCCTTATCTCAGTACAGTTCCTGGTTATTGTTCGTTCTAGAAGCGAACCCATAGAAGTTCTCATTTGTATAATGCAAATTGTTCCCAGCTTGCCACTGTGATGACTACGCGATCATATAATAATGAGTCGCCAGAATATCGGCCAAAAGAAAGTTCCTACTTAAAGTTACTGCCAATTTTATTGATAACTTTAAACAAAGTAATTAACATAAAATAATTTCGTAGACTCAAAACATCGAAAACTTTTCTTTAAAACATAACACTTTCTTCTATGAATAAATGGGCTGTCAAAGTGAAAGTGATTAAAATATTAGCCATAATGAAAACACAAAACCTTCATAAAAGCATATGTTTTGATTTCCATTGAAAGTTAAATTTTACTAAAAAAATTTTATTCCGGTAGATCTACCTCACAGTTTACGACATAATACTTGACCCATTTTCTAAGGAATTGTATTGAGTGGCATTTTACCAAGTTTTCCATACGAAGATTGAATTGGGTCGTGATATATTATATGTGGAATGACAATCCATTTCACAATATTGAAAACGCTTCAGACACAACATCAGAAATCAAATTTTGAATTTAGAGACAGTGTTTTTTCAATATTGTGAGAAATCGATTCTGTTTTCCGCATATAATATGAAACATTATCCAATTCAATCATTCAAACCCCGATAAAACCCCGACAAAATAAAAATCCTTCAAAAACTGACTCAAACTTGAGTCAAATGTTAAGTCAGGTCATGCAACATTGTTTCATCATTCCCATCAGAAGTTTACATTCGTACACAAACCAAAGCCAAATTTTTTTTCACGTCCCAGTCAGAATCTCAACTCTGCCGAACAATCAAAATTCACCGCATGTTATGAAAGTACTTAAGAGAATTATTCTTTGTGTGTATCCTTAATATAGTACATACTTTTTCTAAGATAATTTCAAAAATTCGCCATGTTCTCTTAAGCATTAAGATTATTTGCTATTATTCTGCTTTCGGAAGGATACTTTCCAAAAGAAAATCAATGTTTGCTTCTTCTTCTTGGCAACTGATTGGCAAGTCAGTTTTACATTCTGCTCCGTAATCACCGGCTTATTTAAAAACTCAACTTTGCCCATTTCATTAAATAAGCATGAAGTCGAGTTCCCGTAGTGCGCTTTAAAATTAGAAATGCACTTTTCAACATATTTGCACTTTTGTAAATGAAAGTGCACATTTTCGACGCACAATATTGCACTTTCCCCATGCTTATGGGCGAGGTTGAAATAAGAAAGCTCCATCTTTTGGCCAAAATTTGCGCCAAAATGAGCGTTTGAAAATTGAATTATTGTTTCAAGGGATACGCAGCAGTACGAAGCGGGTTTGTGTCAATATGATGGAACCTACCCATAGTAAATCGGCCACGCTGAATCCAAATCCGGGATCAGATTTGAACTTTGATCTTTGATTTTTGAACTTTTCCCTTTAAAATTTAATTTTTCGATATTTTAAAGGGAAAAGTTCAAAAATCAAAGATCAAAGTTCAAATCTGATCCCGGATTTGGATTCAGCGTGGCCGATTTACTATGGGTAGGTTCCATCATATTGACACAAACCCCCTTCGTACCGCTGCGTATCCCTCGAAACAATAATTCAATTTTCAAACGCTCATTTTGGCCAAAAGATGGAGCTTTCGTATTTCAACCTCGCCCATAACTAAAAGTGCATATTGTTGTACTTTCGCGTACTTATACTTAAAGTGCAATTGGACTGGCTTTCAGATTTCCCTACACTTTGGCTTACTTAAAAACTAGCTTTGGGAAGCCGCTCTCGCGGCTCTAAGTTTCAAGGACTGTACTACTGAAAAAGCTGTAAAAACGGAAAATTTTTAGAATTATTGTATGTACCACTAATAATAACATCAGAAGCAATTGGTACCAAATATGACCCAAATACAGGCGCGCAGGCACTGTGTCATGCCAAAAAACCGCCAAAGTCCCGAATATTAAAGGGAAAAGTTCAAAGTTTAAATCCGACCCTGGATTCAAACTCAGCGGGATCGATTTAATACATTCCATTATCCTAATTCGAAATGCCTTGTATTCTTGCCGACGGACGGACTCACTCCATCCTAATACGATTAGAGATGACCCACACCTTTAAATTGCGAAAAAAAAGAGAAGATTAACTTTAAAATAGAGATTTACAACAATTTAGGTTTACGTGTAGTTATATATTTATGATTATGTTTTTAGATGTAGCAAGATCATATAAGAAATTTTGGGATGCAATCTTATTGGAAGGTGTCCTCAAAACATTTATAGTAGAAAAAGTGAACAAATGTGTTTGGTCGTTAATAAAATGTAAACATACGTAACATAAAAGCATGTCGGTGTAATCTATTTTCAGAAAGGTTACTAATTTTTGTTATTTAAAATTTCTGTAAGATCTAACAAATAATACATTCCAATACAATTTTTGCTAAGTAACTCGGTTTCAATTTTTAATAAATTAATGCGTTAAAAGGGGAAGACCAAAAGTTTGTAATTTTAATCTTTCGTGTTTGTAAAATAAAATGTATAAAAATAAACTGAAAAACAGACAACAGCATAAATATTTACGTCGAGTGTGTTAAAATGCGTTGGGTATAATACCTTTTCATGTGACTTGTTAAAATATTCCGAGACTTTTGTGTTGAGTATGGTCTACTACTCACCTTTCTTTTTCTCGATGACCATATCGAATTAAATTCAGCAAATTTTTCTATGCTCTGAGGCGCAAAAAGTGTTGAGTCGAACGTTTTGTTCATTTTACGGTGCTCGATCACTGTCAAGCAATTTTTTTAAGAACTTCCTCTAGAGGCCTAAAACCTGTTCCAATTACATCATAAGGCGCTGCATTTCCTCGCATTTCCTAGCAGACGACAGCTCCAACGATCGATGATTTTCATAATCGGTGAGAAATTTTGTATGTGCAGTTGAGCCTTTTTAATCCTCACTAATGAACTTTCAAATTGCACAACACTCGATAAAAACCTTTGGGTCGGTTGATCAAGATCAGTTGGAAACTTTCTCATACTGTCTTTGTGACTATATAATTTATTGCCTAACTCTTCAGAAAGAAACACTTTTCTTGATTAACATATGATATATCATTCTATAACATGTTTTTTGTTACCTATATATTGGCTTACAAACCATTATAAATATCGTTTATAATCGTTGAGAGTACTGCATTCAGCGTCAAAAGGTGGCTATATCATTTATGTTTAACAAAATGACTTTTGACGTTCAGATAAAGGCTATTTTTGGGATCTTAACACAATTATGACTTGAGTTATTCATTGCGCTCGATTAACTGATTGCCTACAACCAAACTAGAATTGGGTAGTAATGAAATAGAGAAATAATCAAAGATCATATACATAAACAGACATACCTGGGAAACTTGAATAAAATCAAAGCGACCTCCCCAATAAACTAGGCAAATGGCTAAGGGCCAAATAAGGCAAAATATGTGTCAATGACAAAAGGTATAAATCAATGCAATGCGGTCTGTGGAATGTCCACTCGAACAATAGGCATGTTCCATATATGTGATTATCACGAAAAATAACAGAGATCACCGATTATAATCCTCACCTTTGTTCATTATTTCAACCAATATGTTTCTGCGCTTCCTTGTGACGTCAATGTTACCAAATCGGAAGCCAGTGACTCAGAACATTTGGGATACATTGCGACAATATTTACGAACTCCATACATTTGCAGACATTAACCTTTTTACCAGAAGGCAAAATAGTTGCTCTGGATCTAAATGCTCGAAAATTTTTTATTATCATTCTAGTTTTATATTTATAGACGACATTCTCCAGACAGCAAATGCTTTTATACTTCTGTCACCATAGTTTAAACTTCTCACATTTTAGTAAAAATTTTCTATTCGTTGTTACGTCCATCCTGCGCTTTAGGTCAGAGTGGATATGTTTATTTAGTTCACCACCATACTTCACTACACTATTTTTTAAATACATTCTGAGTTAAGAGAACTTTTATTACATATGCGACAACAATAAAGATATTAAAAAATTAACCTGATAAATTTGTGTACCGTTAAACTTTTCAGGCAGTTTTTTTAAACTTAAACATTACTTCGACATTCACAAAGAGCATCCTCATTTGTCAGTCTTTATCAGTTGGTAAAGGAGGATTTGGATGGGAAATTATTGCGTTCTTATTTCATGCTACTTATATTTTCTTGCATATCTATCAATTTGTGTACGTATAGTAAACCAGATATTTGCATATGATCCAATATATTTACTGAGGGTCTGAATGATTGACAATTCAGATATTGATTACACTTGTTCAATAATTATGTCTGCTTATATTCACTTTTTAGAAGCATTTCCACCGAATGGCTCCCGCCGAGATATTAAAACCCATTAAATATACCGATCAGCTTTTATCCAAGGAACACAGTCTAAACGGGTCAATCAATGATCTTCATCACTCGATGGATAATAAACCAAAGTATCCGGGCGTTTTTCGCAACAAATTTCGCTATTTTATTCTGATTCTCGGCACATTATGTCTGACGTCAGTATTTTCGAATATGCTTACGCTTAATTTCACAATTATCTGCATGGACCCATTGGAGGCTCTAACCCACAATATCACTGTTTCAGTAAGTCCATTTTCAAAAATAATATACACACAGAGGAGCATAAAATCGATATCTACAGACCAAAGAATTTTTTTTGAAAATTACCATAGTATTATAAAGTACTGAGTGTGACATAGGTTTTAACACGAGCACATAAATACCTTCGTTCGTCTTAAATATAAGTATTTAGAATTACAACCATCCCATCCACAGGTATACTCAAACCGAGAAAACCATATTGCAATGGACAGTGGCGATAGCATCTGCCGTGGCCACATTCCCGTTCAGTTGGATTTGTTCGCACTACGGAGCTAGACATGTTTTTGTTGTATTCGGATTCCTTTCTGCAATTTCAACTGGAGCTATTCCACTGGCAGCTGAGGCAGGCTTTGGATGGTTCATTTTCGTAAGAATATGGCAGGTAAGATTTATTTTTAACATATTATGCTTGTAAACAAGGCAAGCATGGCAACCCGACCGCAGCGTGACGGTCCTGCGGACCAAACCGGACCGTCCACGAGGAAAAACGAAATAAGATCCTAAGAATGCACTTCGCGGCACCTGGAAGGGCGCGGCCGAGCGAAAAAAAATGAAATTTTTCGGAAAGTACTCAAAAATTTCAATGATAACTGACCTGAAACTTCAAAAATGTGTTTAAAAGTTCTAAGACAGGTAATTCTCAGGTAACTATATTCGAAATATGGGAGTAACAAAAAGGGAATTTTAAGGAAACGCAATTTTTTCGTTTTTGCAAATATTTTTCGTGAAATGTATTTTAAGGTCACTTCGATGCGCTAATCATCCATCTGCAATCGTTTTCTTTGCCGCGCATAAAAACTGCTATTTTGGGCGAAAAATGCGAATTTTAGTCCAAAATTGGTCATTTTAGCCCGAAAATTGAAATTCTTTATGCGATACGAAAAAATATTTGCAAATCAGCGCATCGAAATACCCCTAAAAACACCTTTGCATGCTTATCGTACGACTTAAAATGCGAAAATTTTTTGACCTTTTATAGACCGGCTCGGGCAAAAATCCCGGTCCGTTGCCATGCTTGAACTAACAAGGAGTGGTACCTGGGTGGATGTGGGCTTTTGGAATTTGACCTTTGGCAGTCGATAGATTATCAAAAAGTAACTCGACGACACAAATGTCAGTTTTTGCTAAATGGACATCCCCTCTGAGATATAAGCGGTCAAAGTTGGAGTTTTAGGTCTCAAGTTCGATTCCGGTATCGGACAATCTATTTTTTTCTCGCAAAAATCCTGAGTTTCGTTAAAAAATAACCTCAAATTCGTTTTCCCCGCATCAAAATTACTAAAAATGTGGCTTACGAAAAAATTCCGAACCCGCCCAAAAACTCGAAAAAATCTGTGATGTACCCCCTTTGATGCCCAATTTCTATAGGAGTCCAGCTACTCGTAACTTTCAAATTTTCTCACTTTTTACTGAGCTGTAAAAAAAATTTCCAAGTAAATCGACCCCGTAGATTCCAAAAAACGTAAAATCTTGGCCCCTGGCGCCAATTTCGGCGCCAATTTGAAACCGGATTTTCCAGGTAACTGTCTAGCCGTGCTCCCTCCCGAATCTCAGAGGGGATGTCCATTTAGCAAAAACGGACATTTGTGTCGTCGAGTTACTTTTTAATAATCTAGCGATTGCCAAAGGTCAAATTCCAAAAGCTCACATCCACCCAGGTACCCCTCCTTGTGAGATTTAATTTTTTGAATGATACCTTTCTTCTAAACTTTATTTCTGATATTCTCCTTTTCTTAAACCAGAAGTATAGTTTTAAGGAGTTCCGAGTAAATGCGTTACAGTGAAAAGCTTTGCTCTGTTTTAATTTTCTCAATTTTAATCAGATGTTTTCCATATTTTTAGTATAAAACCTGGAAAATTAGCACAGAAAAATGTGAAAATATCTCTTGAAAATTCATTTTTCACGCCGGGCTTTACCATATTTGTTCTTATTTTTTACCCAAATGAAAATAAAATTTCGAACAAATGTCAAAGTCCTAGAAGTAATCCAAAGTTTAAGGGTCTCGCATATGCATGCGACTTTGCGGTTGTCGGTGTGATGTGCACAAGATGGGCTTCGCTACGAGAAAATGCGAAATTTCTCGCCGTTTTAACCTGCTTTTCTTCACTGGCATCGCTTTTAACGAATGTCTTCTCGGGAATGGTTAGTTAACTTAGCAATTTTAAACAAAATTTTGATTAATGGTATTAGTTGTGCTAATGATCACAAAAATGCATTTCTTATCGATAACATATCCGGGCGACTGACTTATTTTTAGGGTACGGGACGTTTCATCACAGAGCCGTTTCATCACAGGGACGTTTCATCACAGGGACGTTTCATCACAGGGGTCTCAGACTTAAGGCTCAGACTTAAGTCTGATCTTAAGCTTAGGCTTAACAACCTTTGTAACTTTGTTTGCCTAATCCCTAGGATCATTTTAAGACCAAACTTAAAGCTTAAGTGTAGCCTTAGTTATGGTCATTGTGATGAAACGTCCCTGTGATGAAACGGCCCTGTGATGAAACGTCCGTGTCCCTATTTTTAAGCATTTAATTAAGCAGCTAATATCCACCATAACTTTGTCAAGAAATGATCAACAAAATGAACAACAAAACAATTCAGATTTGTGATTCATCTTTCGGTTGGCCATGGGTGCATTATTCCTTCGCTCTTGCATCACTGTTTCTTTTCGTATTATGGTTCTTCTTCTATACAGACGAACCTCATCTCAGTCCGTTTATGGCACAAAAAGAATTGTCTGTCATTCATATGGACAAGTCAGACGCACACAAAGTGCGAGAACGTTATGTGCCTTATAAGGTATTTTCTTTTGTTAGAAAACGAATTGATAGATCAAATAAGATACGGTAAAAACAAACAATACGATAATATATTAATTGCAAAATTTAATGTGCAAAGGATAAATTTTAGTTCTTCCATTTAGTCAACTGAATAGCAAAAGGGCATATATTAATTTTGTACCAAAAAGTCTTAATTTTGTACCAAAAAGTCTTAATCTTGTACCAAATCTTTGTTCCAAATTTATTTGATATATATCCGATATTTTGTACCGGTTATAGGTTTTCGACCACGCTGAGTCCGAATCTGACATTAGTTTTGACCTAGGGTCGACCCTAAGGGTCGAAATTACTACCCTTAATTTTTTGAAAAATCCATGTGGTCCCCCCTATGGTCCGAAAACTGAAAAAATCGATTTTTTGAAAATGTGTCAAAACTCTCTGCAATGAGTAGTTTTATGGGTAATTCGATGCGCTGGTTCCGAATCTGTAATTATTTTACCCGTAACGCGTCAAAAAAAGCGTTTTTGGACCATTTTTGTTAACCAAAAAAGGGTAGTCATTTCGACCCTTAGTTTCGACCCTAGGTCAAAACTAATGTCAGATTCGGACTCAGCGTGGTCGAAAACCTATAACCGGTACAAAATATCGGCTAACAATGGCCGGGAACAGGCTCACATAAATTTGGTACAAAGATTTGGTACAAGATTAAGACTTTTTGGTACAAAATTAAGACTTTTTGGTACAAAATTAAGACTTTTTGGTACAAAACTAAGACTTTTTGGTACAAAATTAATATATGCCCATAGCAAAATTTCACAATAATTTCTACAAAATAGCACAATTTGTTAATTGTGAGTCTGAATTATGACAAATGCTTCACCAATTCTTCAGTTATTACATTATATTAATGTATGTTTATACTCATTATTGACGAGTTCTAGTATTTCAGGCTATTCTCAAAAGCAAAGTAGTCTGGACTGTATGGATTAATGCCTTCGCGGTGATCTTTTCCGAATTCTTTCTGTTTATCTATGCACCGACGTACATCAAAAATGTTAGTTGTTTTATGATTGTTATTATTTTCAGTTAGACTGTTTTCATTTGAGAACATTTAGGTACTTGGCTATTCAACTACAGAGACGGGTTTTATGGGGGCTTTAGTGGCACTCGCACATATACCTTTCAAAATGGTGTCTGGTTACGTCAGTGATACATTTCAGTAAGATTTGAATTCCTTTTACGTCTATCGCTAGACTGAACCCTTTACATCTATACGTTTATAAATCAGACCCTAACTTTGTACATTGATGTGTACTTATCTAACCGCCTCAGAAGAAATGTAAGTAAGCGTATAATATGATTTTACATGTACATTCCAACGGTCAACATTCTGAAAATGAATCTTTGAATAAATTTAAATGCAAAATTAACCATGAGGCAAAACGTTAAAATCCTGGTGATATTTAAAAGTGCTTATTATTTAGAAGCCTGAGAAAAACATTGTTGAGAATCTTATTTCATTTCAGCTGCCTTTCGGAACGTCACAAGATGTGGTTCTTCAATACTGTGGCACTGGTTATCCCCGCTCTTATATACGTTTACCTCTGCTACGCCCCATCTGGGGTCCCCGCTCTCACTGTGATTCTCTTTTGCTCGGTGCAAGCAGCTTTGGGTTTCAACAGTGGCGGCTATTACAAATGTGGAGCCTTAGTGTCGAGGTATACATTTTGTAACAGTGCGGAATATTAATGAACCGTTTTAGACAGTATGCTGAATTTGTAATTGCTTTTACGCAGTTCATAAAATGTTTGGTGTTCTTTGTGGCTCCCGCTTTAGGTAAATTAATTAGTCATTAAAATTAATTCTAAACATTTAATTTGCAGTTGCAATTTTTGTGCAAGACGACCGAAATGCAACACAGTGGCACGTGATTTTCTACATCATTGCTGCAACTCTAATATTTGTAAGTTTTGTTTGTTTATTTTTCATAATAAGTGGGCCGATACCATTTTGTACAAAAGTTGGCCCTATATGAGTATACGCGTCTCCCGGAAAAAAATCAATAGGGGGACTCTATTGATTTTTTTTGCAAAATTTTTCCGAAAATGATTTTTCAAACCATAGGGTCCCCCCTATGGTTTTTTGGCGAAAAATTCTCAATTTGCAAAAAAATCAGTAGGGTCCCTCCTATTGATTTGGGAGACGCGTATACTCATATAGGGCCCAAAAGTTCGAAAGATTATACGTTATCGGTAAATATCGGTACATGTAAATTCGAAATTTATGGCAGAAACGTTTTTTATTATGAATGAAATTATATGATGGGATATGATCCTAGATTTCTCTGTCTAATCTTAGAACTCTAGTAGCATTATTAGATTTTCCACAACCATTGGATTATACACAATGTATTTTTAAAATTTCAGGCAAATGTCATATTCTGCGTATACGCTACAAATAAACCTGCAAGCTTTACAGCTCTCACTTTACAATCAAAACGAGAGTCCAAACTCGCCAAAGCCAATGGTACATCCTCGTCTGCGTAAAAACCAAAGCTATGGGATATTCTTGTTTTCCTAATTTTATACTATTATGCGTGAAAGAAATAAATACTTCATTAAAATATTCAAAGAGATCTGCTTTATTTATAAAATGAATGACTATAAAGAGCGTTCGTTGTAGTAGAAAATTTCTAATTCTATAAAACAAAATATGGAGAAACAAAAGCTAAAATATACCAATATATAAGTGACCACGACAAAGCGAACAGTAATTAACAGTTTAATAAATGAGTATCACCATACGCCACATTATTGCATCAGGACGTCTCGACATACTCCATATCTCGATGGACAATCAATGCCTAAAATATAAAGCAACTAGCTGCGGGGCGGCTCCGCCGCCGCAGCTAGCTTAAAGAGTATAATATTAAACATCATGTTCTTATGCATTTTTCTTACCCATAAGTAGGGCCCTACCCATAAGTAATGCACATTTTCATTAAACATACTTTTTAGGGGTACTAAAAGGATACCATGCTTAAAAAATGTATTCTCCTGTGAATGAAATAATTTATCTTAAGCATAACATGCATTAAAAACTATTACACGCCATGAACATGTCATACATGCTTACATTATTATGACTGGATTATCATGCTTACAATCGCATAGTACGCTTACAGAAGGAAGCTTACAATAGCAGAGCTTTTTCATGCTTACATTATCATGCTGACGTTCACATGCTTACAGAAGGAAGCTTGCAATAGCAAAAGCTTGCGAGTTCGGCGTTTGGATGGATAAATTCACATGCATAGATTCACATCCTAACAGAATGATGACATCTGATTCGGATTAAAAAATGGCGGATTAAAAAATGTCCATGTAAAAAGCATATTTATTTCAACAGAATACTAACAAAAACACGGTTACAGTACAATATCAGATTAATCGAAGAAGGAGCGACGTTTTTTCTTGATAGGAGTCACGTTCTTCTCACCTATATGCTTTTACAAACTTCCATAGGTGCTCTTCTAAGTCACCGTCTAATCCTATGAAATAATAACGAAAAATTATCTTTTACCTGGCCTCAAGTAACCTGACTTTGTGAGTGCAGCGTTACTTGAAGCATCGAGAAAGCCATTCATCTGTGCAAACATCATTGATTCTTAGAGGAAGCAGAAATAAAAGGTGCGGCAGAATCCAGGGAATGTTCTAAAACAAAACCAAAACCACAACACCTACCGAGAATCAAAGTAAATCAAGTAAAATTGTGGAATAGTAACTAAAGGCGACTACTATTCAATATGACAGCGTGTTCTCGCTAATAAGGTGTTAAATAGTGATATCGAAAATGGATAATTGTAACAAAAGAACACCCCCAAAATGAGAAGGAAATGAAGTAAACTGGGTTTTATAGTTTAATGGAGTTTAGTAGAATTATTTCCCTCCCAAGACACAACATCAAAATTTATTCAAAAAGCATTTCCTAACATAGGAATAAAGAAATAATGTATTGTTCACAAAAAATGAAGAAACCCGAAGTAACAAAGAGAGCTTCAAATAAACATCTATTAAAATGGAAGCTTTTTGAGTGAAATAAGTTTGACAAAGAGAGCTCAGTTTTAATGCAGACAGACATGATTCACACTTTATTTATTTCTAAAGATAGCAAAAGCATTACTAACGAATGCTAAATAAGTAATAAGTGGTGAAATACATGAAACGGTAAAGGTAAAATGCAAAGATGTCCATCGTAGCCTAAAAAATTATATAGAGAAAGAATTGGAATTTTTCTTCTTCTTTCTTTTTTTTTTCCCAAATCGAAAAATTCAAATTTTGAACTTCACATCTGACTTCGGATTCGGATTCAGCGTGGTCGAAATCCCTTGTATACCAATTTTCAGCGTCTCAGATGCATTGGAACGAAAAATCACTTTTTTGGCCATAGCAAAAGCTTGCGAGTTCGGCGTTTGCATGCTTACATTATCATGCTTACAAAATCAAGCTTACCATAGCAAAACCTTGTGAGTTCGGCGTTTGCATTCTTACATTCACATGCTTACAGAATGAAGCTTACAATAGCAAAAGCTTGCGAGTTCGGCGTTTACATGCTTACAGTATCATGCTTACAAAATCAAGCTTACCATAGCAAAACCTTGCGAGTACGGCGTTTGCATGCTTACAAAATCAAGCTTACCATAGCAAAACCTTGCGAGTACGGCGTTTGCATGCTACATTATCATGCTTACAAAATCAAGCTTACCATAGCAAAACCTTGTGAGTTCGGCGTTTGCATGCTACATTATCATGCTTACAAAATCAAGCTTACCATAGCAAAACCTTGTGAGTTCGGCGTTTGCATGCGTACAAAATCAAGCTTACCATAGCAAAAGCTTGCGAGTTCGGCGTCTGCATGGATAAATTAACATGCTTGCTTTATCATCTTTACTTTATCACGCTTACATTCGCATATTTACATTCACATGCTAACAGAATGATGACTTCTGATTCGGATTCAAAAAATGGCGGATTTTTAAAAATGTGCATTTCGAAAAATGTAAAAAACAAAGTAAGTCCAAAAAATGTTCAAAAGCAAACATGCCCGCCATACCCTTAAAAATTTTATAAAAATAGAATTGGAGTTTTTCCAAGCATGGCAACCGGACCGGACCGGGCACCGGACCGGACCGGACCGGACCGGGGGGTGGCCGGTCCGGCGGACCAAACCGGACCGACCAAAACTGGACAAGCACCCCTAAGAATGCCTTCGGCGGCAAAAAATTTTAAAATTTTTGAAATATTAAAAATTTTCAATGTAAGTTTTTGGCAAACAATTCAATTTTTATAAAAAAATTTTGCCTGCGGCGCTATTTTTCCTTCCATTTTCTATTGTACATTGCTATTTTTCCAAAATATTCGCCTGCGGCGCTTTTTTGCTGTTTGTATGTATTTTCTCTTATAAAACTTGGTCTCGGTTTCGGCCATTTCTAGGTCGCAAATATTTTCTGCGTCTAAGTGTTTTTGGGGTTACTTCGATGCACTAATCACAAATCTGCAATTAGTGAAATGGTAAAAAATCCAAATTTTGGTCAAAATTTCACAAAATATTGACCAATTTTCGCGAAATTTTGGCCAAAATTTTAGACCAAAAATTAAAATTCTTGATGCGATACGGAAAAAATGGTTGCAGATTCGTAATCAGCGCATCGGAATACATTAAAAACACCTTTACAAAAAAATTGCGAAAAAATCTCGGCGCTACCGAAGGTAGCGCCGCGAAAAATTTTTGACCTTTTAGAGACCGGACCGAACCGGACCGGACCGGGGGGTCGAGCGGACCGGACCGGACCGGGCAAAAGGTCGGTCCGCTGCCATGCTTGAGTTTTTCCACCTTTAAAAAGACTTGAAAATCGAAAAATGCATTTTGGCGCGAATTCAAATTTTGAATTTCAAATCTGACTTCGGATTCGGATTCAGCATGGTCGAAAACTCCTGTATACCAATTTTCAGCGTCTCAGATGCATTGGAACGAAAAAGCCATTTTTTTGGCCAAAAGGTGGCTTTTTGGCATAAAAAACTTAAAAATTGGACATTTAAAAAAATGTTAAAAGCAAAGATGCCCGCCATAACCTTAAAAATTTTATAAAAATAGAATTGGAATTTTTCCACCTTTAAAAAGCCTTGAAAATCGAAAAATGCATTTTGGCGCGAATTCAAATTTTGAATTTCAAATCTGACTTCGGATTCGGATTCAGCATGGTCGAAAACTCCTGTATACCAATTTTCAGCGTCTCAGATGCATTGGAACGAAAAAGCCACTTTTTTGGCCAAAAAGTGGCTTTTTGGCATAAAAAATTAAAAAATTGGGCATTTTGAAAAATGTAAAAAGCAAAGATGTCCGCCATAGCCTAAAAAATTTTATAAAAATAGAAATGGAATTTTTCCACCTTTAAAAAGCCTTGAAAATCGAAAAATACATTTTGGCGCGAATTCAAATATTCAAAAAAATCATTTCACATTTTTCTTCCCACCAGAATTTCATGAGGATCATTTTAAAAAAAAGATCATGAAAAAATACCCATTGGATCATGAGATATGAACCTGAATCACATAAGCCAAATACTTAAAAGAAGGGATACTCAGTATGGTCATTCAATGTATTCACTTATCCCTACAATGGAAGAGTTAACACAAAATTAGAGAGAAATCTAACCATAAATCATTTTGACATACAGTTACCCCCGTTAAAGGCCCCGCCCGGATAAAGGCGTCCATAGCTTAAAAGCCCTCCCTGGGCCCGGAACGGGCCTCAAATGAAAAATACGAAGGATTTTCCCCGCTTATTTTTCCCACTGAGGAGGGTTTTGAGGAAAAAAGCATGGGGGTTACCACATGAAATTTTTTATGGCGCCGGAGAAAATTTTGAGCATTTTTCCCAAATTTTCAAAATTTTCTTTCGATTTTGCTCCAAACTAAAGTGAAATGGTGTCATTTTTAATTAAAAAAGGTGCATAAAAATGGTAAAAATAGCATAAAAACACTAAAACACATTTTCGGGCATTTTTGCCCTGGGAAAACTTTCCCCGGACAAAACCCGCCCAGCTTAAAGGCCCCCATGGGCCCGGTCCCAAGGAGGGGGCTTTAACGGAGATTGACTGTACTAGGAAAATTTAGAACATAGTTAATATAACTTACATCATTATTTTCACGGCGATTGAATGTAACATTTGGACCGCAATTTTGCTGAATAAATTCGCCCAACTTCACAAGGTCGTAGATGTCGTTCTCGAGAGAATGTCCATAACATTTCTGTATAAATGTTCGCAATTTTGAGAGCTGAAACAATATATATGTCATTTTTTACAAAGTGAAAAAAGAATATATTATGCCAGAAGAGGTGAGTCTTATCCCCCCAGTAAGCTAAAGCGGATTCTGCGTGCGTGCGAGCATGGATTTGAATTCCCGCCTTTTGGCGTTCTGTTTTCCGTATGTGCGGTTTTGTCACGGTTTTTCAGTGAGACATTTTTAGGGGTGTCTATTTCCGTATGTGAGGTTTTGTCACGGTTTTTGCTCATCTGAATTTTCAGATGAGTCTATTGTAGTCGTATGTGAGGTTTTGTCACGGTTTTTCAGTGAGGCATTTTTAGGGGTGTCTATTTCCGTATGTGAGGTTTTGTCACGGTTTTTCAGTGAGGCATTTTTAGGGGTGTCTATTTCCGTATGTGAGGTTTTGTCACAGTTTTTCAGTGAGGCATTTTTAGGGGTGTCTATTTCCGTATGTGAGGTTTTATCACGGTTTTTGCTCATCTGAATTTTCAGATAAGTCTATTGTAGTCGTATGTGAGGTTTTGTCACGGTTTTTCAGTGAGGCATTTTTAGGGGTGTCTATTTCCGTATGTGAGGTTTTGTCACGGTTTTTGCTCATCTGAATTTTCAGATGAGTCTATTGTAGTCGTATGTGAGGTTTTGTCACGGTTTTTCAGTGAGGCATTTTTAGGGGTGTCTATTTCCGTATGTGAGGTTTTATCACGGTTTTTGCTCATCTGAATTTTCAGATGAGTCTATTGTAGTCGTATGTGAGGTTTTGTCACGGTTTTTCAGTGAGGCATTTTTAGGGGTGTCTATTTCCGTATGTGAGGTTTTATCACGGTTTTTGCTCATCTGAATTTTCAGATGAGTCTATTGTAGTCGTATGTGAGGTTTTGTCACGGTTTTTCAGTGAGGCATTTTTAGGGCTGGTTTTGTCCCCCTTTTTCGGGGAAGGCAGAAAATTGCATACTGATACACCCTGGAGTCCTGTGGTCAGGCGCGGAGCGCCCGACCCTCCCCCTTGGAATGTGAGGGAACTTAGAGCACAAAAGGGTATAACCCAATCTTACCCCATAAATATTGCGAGACGCCGGAGGCGGCGAGCCAGTCCTGTGGTCAGGCGCGGAGCGCCCGACCCTCCCCCTTGGAATGTGAGGGAACTTAGAGCACAAAAGGGTATAACCCAATCTTACCCCATAAATATTGCGAGACGCCGGAGGCGGCGAGCCAGTCCTGTGGTCGGGCGCGGAGCGCCCGACCTTCCCCCTTGGAATGTGAGGGAACTTAGAACATATACTCCCGAACAACAGCTGCTTGAGGGCCGAAGGCCCGAAATAGTCTCATGCTGCTCTACTCCCGAACAACCCTTACTCCCGAACAACCCAATCTGACCGCTGATGGCGGTGCGCGAAGCGCCGCTGTGCACGCTAACCGCTTCCTAGCGAAGTGAGGGCCGCGAAGCGGCCCCACTTCGCTAGTCTTGTGTCTTATAAACGTCTTACGTATGAGTAACGTTAACGAAAATCAGTTTTTAAAAATGTGTTTAACAATTTTCTGGTCTGAATATGGCTAAAGGAGCGTTAATTCTAAGTTCGAGTATTGAAATTATATGTTGAGATTCTATTGTATCGCATCAAAGACGAAAGTGTTTTACAATGCTAATGTATCTTCATTAACATTTGAAGTTAAGTTAAAAATGATGTCATGCTATATACCTTACTCTTTTCCATATTCGTTTTGCAAAAACACTTACTCGCATACAGCCCTCAGGTGAACTCATTACAGCTAACGTAATGGCTGCGGCTAGATTATTTACACGTGAGACTTGTGGCATATCATATTTCGACAAGTTTGTAGCGGTTTCTACATTAGTATCAACGGAACGAATTTGGTCATCGAGAGGTTTGGCGTCATTGAGAGATTCAGACAAAACAGTGTATGAAGTGGGCTGAGCTTGTTTGTTCCATTCGGCGTTATCAGAGACTTTTGATGTTCCATTCCTAGTGGTTTACAGAACAGTTTAGAAGTAGCAGAATACATAGACTTAGTCCTTTAACACGGGACATACTGGTCCGAACTTTCTTGCAGGTTGGATAGCCCCAATGTATTGTAGCAGAGCCCCTTGTAGCAGAGTATATTTTAGGTGTACTGTTAAAAAAATTAATAAAATTGCGATTTTTCACTAACAATGACGTAAAAAATGTCGAAACCTTTTTTTCAATAGTTCACATATAATATTTTTGCATATTCAGTAATGGCAGAAACTCTGCTACAATACTACAAAAACAAAATTTGCATATCGGCATTCTACAATAGTTTAACAAATGAGTGATTTATACATCCAAAATTTCGGCAAATCCAATTGTGAAAATTGTATATTTCCAATATCGGCAAAGAAAACGTTTTTATATTTACGGCCATTTTGTTGCGGTTCAAATGAACTATTAAGCATATTTTGTAGAATCAAAATATTGTCCAAAATTTGTGGTAAAATCAGAAAAAATGGACCGATTCAATTTTTTAAATAATCTTATAGTAGACACTTGGGGCTATCCAACCTGCAAGAAAGTTCAGGCCAGTATGTTTCGTCTTAATAATAGGTTGACTTACAATTTTGGCTTCAACATAGGCGCATCTGGAACATTTTCATTCATATCAAAAAAGATATACATATCCTTCTTCTGTTGCTCATTTGTGTCAGTATTCGTTGCCACGTCCACGGATTTTGATGTGGCTTTTACAGGTTTGTCCTTTTCAACGTCGATGCCTCGCCTTTTGCCCTCCCAGTCAATTTCCGGTTCTCCATTCCAATCCAAATCTTTGTAGATACAAAAAGGTCCATCCTTTTTACTGAGGTTTAAACCGCTCTCAGAGTTAGATAGCAATGTTTCTTCAGGTGTTGTGTTGATATCGACATGGCCATTTCGTAGCTCGGTAGATTTTTTACGTACTAGTGAAGCGGACTGACTACGTCTCTTTTCTGAACAAAAATAGATTAATGCAATAAACATCCTTGTATTAGTTATTCATTATTATTCCTCAGTCAGAAAAAGCAGACACTTTTTGTGACTGATTAACTGTTTTTCAGATAACTATGTGGTTTATTTTCATTAATCATAGTAACCTTTATTGCGTAAATTCTGTTACTGATTATATGAAATTGAAAACACTCACCTTGTGGGTCATCTTCACAAATTGGGCTGGTATGATTCGCTTGAACATCCTCCTTCGTATTTATAGCAAACTAAAATTATATAAGTTTAATCCAAAATTATCCAACATTTTGCTTACATTTTGAACAGTCTCGCTGGATTTTGATTTCTCTGCTTGTAAAATATTCTCATCACTGTTGACTGAGTGTTGAAGCTCTCGAGATTCAATAACGAAGTTATTATCAACCGATAATTGCGCATTCTCTATTGAATTTTTATCGGTTGTAGGAGGTGGCACTGGATCTTCCATGTTAATTAAGGCGATCGATTCCAAACTTAATTTGGTTATGTCGACATGACGCGTAGCCTAAAAATGGTATGGGCTTAAAAACAGTATTAGTAAATAGTAGACATTCTAATTTTGGCTAGCAAAAATTAGTTTAATATGTATTGCTCTAAAATAATATGCGTATTATAATTGTAAACCTTTTGGTGATAACAATTGAGTTTATTATTACTACAAATTTTGAATAATAAAATAGAACAACAGCGTTTAATGAACAATTGCAAATAGTGCTAGTTTTAGTGCAAATTTACATTTTCTTTCCAATCATGTCCAGTTTTGTAATAGATATATGATTACGTAAAATATTTGGTTGTGACTTTTTAGCTAAAAACTCACAGACCTCAGTAATTTGCTCCCTCAGGGAAGGTGCTTGACTGCTTCGTGGAAGGCACCAGTTTTCTGCGTCGTTTTCGTAAAGATTGCGGAAGTCCCTAGCAGGATTGGTTCTAGCATCTATCACGCGCTGATAAAAATTATAGTAATTTTTATTTCGTTGGGTCGTCGATTGTTTCTGCTTGTGCTTTAGTTGCTGCATGGCCTTAAGACGAGAAATTTCGCCGGGCTAAACAGAGACCGTATTTTACTTGTCGACATCTCAGCTTAAGTAAAGGGAAAGCACACTGAGTAAAAATATGAAAGAGACCATTTAATATATTGAACTGATTTGCATTTTAAGGCGATTTGGTTTTTAGTTACACAGATAGTGTTAGAAATAACTGAGGAAAAAATTAGTATTTAGCAATTTGTCAAGTGATTTATTTGTTAAGATGTAATATTTCCTTGAAATTAAAAATTTTTAGCAAAAGATCAACATTACCGGAATAGGTTGATCACCAAACCATTTAATGAAGTTCTTTTCATTTTCAGTTTGCACCTCTTTCTGTCCAAAACATTCGGATTCTGGAACATCCGACAGTGAACCTAAATTATGAGATTATATACTTAATGCCTGCAATATTTATTACTTGACGTGGTTGCTATTTTTTCTTGTTTGAGCTTTTGTGCGTTTGCCTCTAATAGGCGTTCGAATTCATCCTCTGCTAAGTCTGACAAGAGAATAGGTTCAGGAAAGTCAGTGCCTTGAGGTATTGAACCCTGAATTAAGAGCACATAATTAATTGTCCAATTAAACACTAAACGTACATCAGTGAAATTTTAAGGCGTATTTCGAAACACAAATCTTTCAATAAGAAATTTTAACTAATACAAAAACCTAAATTTAAAGCTTTTTTGAAGTTTGTTCCGGTGTATGTACATTATGAAGAAGGTAAAATGTTTACATTGCCACAATTAAAAAGTGTGCAAGTCATTCTCAAACACTATACCTTTCTATATCGAAATGTAATGTGCTTGAAAATGAATAGTGCATTTGTAATTGCAAATTCAAATTGCAATTATAGTCTTCTTAATAATATATAGCCTCAAATACAGTTCAAATTAGATGCCTCACTCATTTATGGGGCTCCGCGCCATAGACCAAACGAGATGGAGGATATCATGGTTTATTACGTCATTGCTATGAATCGAATGAAATTGTATATGAGAATACACGAAAGAACGATAATTCAGCGGGTGAGTTCAATCACGTCATCAACCATAGTGCCCCATGTCAGTTTTAGCTCCGCTTCACAAAATCTACCGATTTACCAGGTGGCTACATAATTTCGCGGAATTTTATTTGTGCGTTTAAATTCGCGCCATTTCAGTTTAGCCCCCTTAGAAGGGGGCTAGCTCAAATCTGATATTGCTAACCCCCTCTATAATACGAATTCTAGAGGGGTAAGCAAAATCAGATTTGAACTAGCCCCCTTCTAAATGGGCTAAACTGAAATGGCGCGAATTTAAACGCACAAATATCATTCCGCGAATTTATGTCGCCACCTGGTATAACACTAAAATTCATTACCCTGCGCATCTGGACATCTCCGCCATTTTGACTAAAGTGGAAATTCTCCTCTGCATCGCCGTTGGCTAGATAAACCCCGAAGCCTCCTTGCATGGGTGCGTTCACTCTTCCGTTTTCCGAAAGACGCTTCGAAAACTTGACCTTCTAAATTTAAATAAATCATCAAACATCATAAATTCTGATGGAAGTTAGCAAAATATCAAAGTACGGAACGAATTAGGAATGGCAGGACAATAATGTTATTATGACATAAGCTAATAAAGCGGTTTTGCTCCAAAAGCGGTGTGTATAGTCTATTCTCAAATTTGAAATAACGATATGGATGATCAGTGGGGAAAACATTATTCTTCACTACCCAGAGGGCTAAATAACTCTCATTTAACATACAGGGGCTAAAAATTTTGAGAATCCTTTGAGAGACTAAATGAGGTACAGATTTAAAATTAAAGAAAATAGAGATTTGAAATTAAGGTTTAATAAAAATAAAATGTTTACCCCACAGACTTGTTGTTAAGTGTTCGATGTTTTAATTTTTTGTATAATTGGCAATTTTTCAAAAATTATTAACACCCGGAGAAACGAGAGAGCCGATGAATGGGTCATCGAATCCAGGACCCTGGTTTATTCTTATTTTCATTTGACCCGACGAGCTTACAGACGACATATAATTTGCATATGAATCAACCCAAAATAAGAATAAACGAGGGCTCGAGATTCGATGACCAGTGTCGCAACTTTTTCAAAAGTCGACTCCGACAGCCCAGGAGTCGACTCCGGGGAAATTGAAAAATGACTAAATTTTCCCATTTTTGCTAAATTTTTTGTGTTTTTATGCTATTTTTCCATTTTTATACACTTTTTCAGCAATATTACACTATTTTATCTAACTTTTTGCCAAATTTCACAAAAGCGCCGCAAGCAAAATTTTTAGAAAAAAATTACTTTGCCTTAAAAAATTGACTATAATTTATCATTGAAATAAATTTAAAGATTGAAATTTTTGAATATTTATTGAAAAGTTAACAAATTTTCAGCTCAAAATTGCCAAAGGTTAGTGTTTCATACCTTTTTCCTGGAAAAACGACAAAATATTTCCAAAACGAAACGTTTTCTCTTAAGAAAAAATTTTTGGATAAAATAAATACAAGAAAATTTACAAAAATTTGGGAAAAAAAATTCATGTGGTACCCCCTATGCTTTTTTTGCTCCCGACCCTCCCGAGGCCGAAGTCGTTGCGACACTGTCGATGACCCATTTTTGCGAAAGCCAACAAGAATGCAGCCAATCGAATTGAACAGTAAGGGCCATATAACTTAACCGCAATGGTACTGCAAAATTTACGGTTATTCAAAAGAATGTTTAAACTAGTAAATTATTGAAGGGTTTTCCGCTCGAGACAATTTATCTTGCGATATTACTTTTGTTGCCTGAACGGTGTATGGATTGTAATACATAAAAAATTACTGTGAAAACTTATAACTGAATTCAAGGCAATGATGTGACAGAAAATTACAACTTGGTTGTTTATTTTGTCTAAATTTGTTTTTGTTTCGCCATAATAGTTTTTTATAAGGAACTTAAATTCTCGATTTTAGAGTTGATTTTTAATGAATCTTGAGCGGTTTGAAATTGTAAGAAATCCTGGCAAAGACGCATATATCGACTTGTGTCACGAGGTTATTTATGTGTTTTATTGACAGCGATGAAAATTGTCAGTCATACAATTGGTTTGTCATTGCGAAAAGTTTCTAAACTGTAAATACTATTATTAGCCTTAATCTTCGATAAATATCCAAATTGACCCTCAATGAAAAGGAGAGCTGAGGCGCACATAAAGTGCAGGCCACGCCTTTTCTCTTCTTTTCATTGAGGGACAATGTGGAAATTTTTCGAATATTCAGGCTAACAATAGTACACTCCCAGCAATTTTGATGCGTAATTTTTATTGACAAAATGTATGCCACCCGAAAATTACGAAAATATTTGGTTGTTAATAACTTTGCTATTTTTGTTACTAGGTCAACAAATATGAAAATTGGATATGTGGCAAAGAGGACTATGAATGTTGGGAAAAATCATTCGAAGACAACTTTGAATTTCTGATCGTTTATGAAAAGGGTACGCTTTGTTTCATTTGGAGAATTGTCTATGTTATGTTTCAGGCACTCAGAATGTGGTAGCATCAGCGATGCTTATAACTGTTCAAAGTCATGGAAAAAGCACGCCGGAATTCTCGGGATTCGGCTTCTTCTTCGTGACACCTAAACATCGTGGAACTGGTGTAGGGAAAGCATTGTCTGAGAAATTGCTGAAAACCGACAAATTTGTGAACACAAATGGATTTTTGATTTCAGGTGGATCATTCACTCTCGATCTACCTTTTTATTTAAAATTTGTTGCTGTACTTTGATTTGGTCATTTAGAAGGACAAATAAGGATAAGTTACAGTGAATGATGTCATATAATGACAAATTATGTATTTCCATTTTAAAAATACTAAAAAAATTAATTTTTAGCGCCCGAAATGTCGGAGAAGTATGCTGCTCGACATGGATTTGACAAGATACCTGAGTGGCACCATCAGATTTACGCTATAAAAACGACAGACATAACTGAGCTTACTGTAGACGATACTATTTCCGATACAATAGAAATTCGTATCCCATTGGAGGAAGACTGGGAGAAAATTTTTGAATATAACGCTACTATAGCAAGCGGTGTACACTTCGATGTTTTTTTGAAAAATTGGTTAACGGCGAAAGGCACGAATACTGTGGTTATTTTTCCTAAATTACAGAGGAGGAGCTTTGGTTTCAGCTCCTTGGTTCCAGTTCTTGCTCAGTACTCTGATATGTTTCAAATTTTTCGATGAAATCATTTAAAAGCATGAAAACTGACAAGATATTGCAATATATGACAGAATAAAAACTTTTAAAAATATCTTCCAAAATTCATAGGTTGGGTAGATCTCCATAGGCACTTCAAGGGAGAATATTCATACTAACATTTTCAGCGATAAATAAAAATGAACTTGGATCGTTGTCTACCTTAATCTTCCTCCGGTAAATCGCCTTTTTGGCCTCTAATATTACAGGAACTGAAAACTTCAGCTGATCTGATTCTACATTCCCCTGGGAGATTTCGTGGGAGGAGGCGATTATTTCCTTTTACCAGAGGGGTCGTGTGACACCTACCTTGCCTCTTGATGTGCTCTGCATCGCGAGATACACCTCCTTACAAGCACAGAGAATATGCCTTATTATAAGCCATAGAAATTGAAACAGAGACATTAAATTTAAAGATAACAGCAACATTTTCTGCTTTAGATGCAGAGTAAATGCAGTTTCACAAATTTGTCAAAATAAAATATTCCCTAGTTGGAACAAATTTGGTGTCAGGACTATTGCAACTTCTTGTTTTAAATATTTTCCGAGTAGCGAATTTTATCAGGGTTCCAAAAAGATACAATATAGCATGCATTACTTGAGAGAAATTATGGTAATGCTGTGAATGAGAATGACTTTCACGTGAAAATGACTGAATATCACTGCTGTTATGTTTTTAGGTCGCCATTGAGAAAAACACCGGAAATATCGCTGGTTTCGGTCATATTCGTGAGGCTCACGTAAATTGCTTGCAAATAAGCCCTCTTCTGGCCAACAACCTGGTATATTATTTGATATTTCGAATAATTAGTTTGAAAAATTCAGAAAAGACAAAAAGTGAAATCACAATTTATCCTGCATATTATTCCACTCTACCTAAGTCGCACGTGTCCGTCCGGTGTCCCACAGCGTAACTTTTTTAGTTCCCTCGATACAGGGGTGTGTGATAGCTCATTTTGTAGGTCTCGAGCAGTAGGGCCCCGGTTTTCAAAAATTTTTCCCCGGCGATCTCAAAAAGTGGCCTTTTTTGCAAAAAGTGGCAAAAATGCATGTTTTTATGGCTACAAAGGAAACTTTTTTTTGTTAGCGGCGAAGCTGCTGCGCATAACTTAAATTAGTAAGTGGAATGTGCTTTAATGACGAATCCGGAGAAAAGCAAAGACAGTAATCGCTTAATTTTTGCGTTTTGGTTTATTATGCAATTACTATAATCACTTTTAATCAGTCGGTATATGAGTGACTTGCCTAAACAGTTATACACCTCTAAAACATGAATCATTTTACATTCACCACAGATGTTCGGAGAACGAAATCTCGTTTTATTGTACATCGCAATCATTTCAGGGAATTGCTGAAGTTTTATTGAACAAGCTAATGATTGGTACAATTGACATAGGAAATTATGATTCAGTGATATTTTCATTTCCCTCCAACAATCCCGAAGCGATGAATTTGGTCAGAGAAATTAGTTGCGGAAATGCAGTCAATTGCTGCTGCGGTGTAATTCAGTTCACCAAAGAGGTTTTACAAGTACAACTTTGTACATTTTCTATTACAGATATTGATTTTACTTAATTTAGGTGGATACCGAAAGGATTTTTAGCGGAATTGACTATATTTTGATCGTTATATAAATCTTCTCCGTGACATATTCAAAAATGTGGTCGCAGAAATAAATTGGCATTTCAGCGTTTAATTAAAAATTTGAAAAACTATTGAAAAATTTATATATTCCTTGAACATTTACGAAATAATAATTCTAGCGAATTTTAGATACAATCTTTCATTGCATTATTACATACATTAAGATACCATATTTTTATATGAACCAAAATTTTACATCACGTCTTTTATATACATACACGTTTTGGCCTCCAATGAGAAAGAATTTTGCAATAGATGTTTAAAAATTTGATATGTGAAGGATTATGAAATTTTAAATAATCACAAAAATGTCATTATTTGTGTTAACTGGTACCACATTTGTCATTGTCTGCGTCGTCCATATCTTTTCGAGCAATTTCGTCCGGTGCATCAGGTAACTCCCGGTTTAATGTTTCTGGTAGCAATAGAGTTAACGCTGCGCCCAATCCAGCAAATACACCGAAACACAGTTTCGGCAAACTGGGGGAAATGTTATCCTGAAATAATTCATAATCATGTATATTATGTATGAATCTATTAATCCATACTATAATTCGAATTGTAGGAGCTAAGACACTTCCGAATCCACCGGCCACTGAAATGTAATGACAGTATATCTAATAATCTGTACAGCCAATTTATTTGCAATGAGCAAGTATACAAGGTGCATATAATGCTACGCTTACAATACACTGTTTTCCGTCGATGGAAATGAAAGAGTGTGAAAAGGAAAAGAGTTTTCCGTCGGCCATAGATAAAAGGACCAACATTCGACTACCATTCATCAAATGTTCAACGAAAATGACGATTATTAGCTATTTTTACCAACATTTTTCGCCTAATTTTTCGGGCTTTTTATAAAATCTGGTATGCTAACTTTGCGTCTAGATTTCGGTTATGTTTGACAGTATTTAATTCTATCTTTTGATATCTATCTTCTATCAATTGGATACAGTCTACATGTAGAAAGACAAACCTGTACATATTCCGATACAGCCGTTTCGCACTACCGTTGGAAAAATCTCCGTGGCATAAACAAAAAGTCCTGTAAATGCACATGCTATTGCAAATTTGCTAATCAGCCACATCAACAAAGTAATATTAACGTTTTCTGAAATTTAAAATAATATTAGTTACCATAGCGAATATTCTAAAAGATACCTATGAAAATGACTGTAATAAAGGAAATGGCTGCCAACAAATGACATAAGCTGATAAACTTTTGACGACCAAGCCTAGAGAATAATTCATTTATTAGCAATTATTATCTAGTTATAATAGTTTCATAACACAGTTATACTAAAAGCATACCTGTTCAGTAATATAGGAGAGAATAGGTATGATGGGATTTCAATCAGCCCTAACAGTTGATAATTTGTATATTTATCTCCATCCAATTTGGTACTGTATAAGCTGAGTCCATAATAAACGAAGCTGTCACAGACCCTGAAAATGATCAAATTAACTTTGAGATTTCTCATAATGTAAAAAAAATTGTGGAGAAGATTAACATTTTGATGATATAATATTTTCAGTTATCACTTTAGTGCTTCGAAAATGAATATCAATTAATCCTGTTAAAACATGACGCTCCAAAGTCATTTTATCCTTTCTTCGAAGCCACAAATTTAAACTGATTAAACGTTCTCATTGAGTGCCGTAGGGACTCCTACAATGCTTGTCTATAAATGTCCTAGAATATAATTGCGAAAATGTTTTGACTATTGAGAGAGTATTAAAAGTAATAACCGTTTCAGCCTCTTATTCAGGATGCAAGTGAGACTCCTCAGTAGCGTAAACAGCCATAATTTTCGGAA
The DNA here is from genome assembly GCA_022814885.1 of Ditylenchus destructor. Classification (NCBI taxonomy): domain Eukaryota; kingdom Metazoa; phylum Nematoda; class Chromadorea; order Rhabditida; family Anguinidae; genus Ditylenchus; species Ditylenchus destructor. The sequence continues at coordinate 4,833,321 of JAKKPZ010000002.1, read as the reverse complement.
TTATTGATGGAAAGAATAACTTTCGAATCTCTTTATAACCCGTCTCAATACAACGCGGGTCTCTATATAATGCGGATCTTTTGAACATCCCCTGGAAGAGAGTCTCTGAATAAAGCTGAGTCAAAAGTTTTGTCCTTCGCTGCAAGCGGAACGCAAAAATACCAATTTACTCGGCGGCAAATCTTTTTGCCAAAATTTTTTCAAAACCCGGTAATCTGCATGATTTTACACTTCACAAAGCAAAATTATCATTTCTTCCATTCACTGTAATATTTTTCTTATCAAAAAATAAAAGTGTCTCTATATAACGTGTGTACGAAATTTTTGAGTTAGAGTCTATATAACGTGAGTCTCTATGTAACGCGGGTTTTGTCCGGTCTGAGACCCCCCATTACAAAGAGACTCGGCTGTAAATAGATACATCGAAGTGTACGCACTTACCATAAATATACGAGAATTAAAGTATAGACCACTAATAGGCGGTTGTTCATAAGATGATGAACAAGGCTGCAAAAGAACAGTAAACGTCATTTCATATTTAAATTATTGCTTACCCCGTTTTATTGATTTTCTGACTTGCAATTTCTTTTGTGGCAATTTGTGCAGCGTTTTCGCAAAAAACCTGTATTTGTCCCTCTTTCATTCGCTCAGTATGACCAACACTGGCAAATCTGTTGGCTCGATTTAACCATGTTTTGATATTTTTCGATTCTCCTTTCAGAGCCAAATAATGTAAGCTCTCAGGTAAAATGCTAAAAGAGTGGTTTTGCATCGGAGATTAACAGTATTGTAGCTTACAAGTAGTAAAGAATAGCAACTATTATCTGTGGAATAGAGGTGAACATTATTAGTTGCCGCCAATCAACTATAGCATAAGCTAGATAACCCACAATACAATATCCAGCAACCCAAAGTAGGCCAGCAAGAAGCGCGGTATAAGAGCGCAGCTTCATCGGAATACTTTCGCACCCTAAAGGAAACAGGATAAGTTAATTTGGCAAATGTAAAATCACCGACCGAGAACATATGGTGTAACTCCGAGTCCCTGTAATATTTGGAATGTACGTTCCCATATTAAACTTAATAACCACAAACTGTAGAAAAAAATCCTTGAGCAAAACGGAAAATGGTGAACATGAAAATATTCATTGAGAGAGCAGCTAAAAACATATATTATTAGTATGTGTTGCAGTTAAAAGTGCTTTCAGTTAATAGTGTTACTAACTACTTAATAGTGTTGGAGCCCACGTTCGGGGCCGGGCCGGCGTATTAGGGCCCGAACGTAGGGTTTCAGTCAGGGCACTATTAACTGAAAAACACTTTTAACTGCAACATATGTATGTGTGTTTTGTAAACGGATTCTAAAATTTCATGTATTTTAATTTAGCATATCAAAATCGCTACTTACCTCCACAACCAGAAACTCCCACGAAGAATAAACACAAAACCAGTATTATCCTTCTACCTTTCCTGTAAACTCAAGTCATCACTTTGTACAAATTAAAATAAACCCAACATATCGGAAAGCACCGGAAAAATGAGGCTTCCTCCGATCCCGCCCAAACTGAAAGCTGAGGACGTGAATTCCGCAAAGGCAGCTCGATTGCCCGTTAGTTGATACTATAAATTTTAGGAATGAGTTGTTCAACAATTCCACGATATTTTACCGAAGAAACGATGGTTCCGTGAGTTTCTGTACACTTATCTGTGGAATTTAAAGAGTCCAGCCCGCAAGGCTCTCCCAGAATAAAAGCACTAAGCATCATGGGAGGAGCAGATAATGTCCACATAAAACCTTAAATTTAAGTTGCAAGTCAAAATAATATAAGTTTCTGCAATATTAAGAGCACTTTTATATCGTGTCATTTTATTTTCCTATTTCTTATAATATCGAATCAAGTAGATAAATAATTGATTCTTACACCGGGATTTTATACTATAGGCGGACAACGTTAGGCTTAGGTTACTTAAGTATAGGCTTAAGATAAAGTTTTGTTAAGCTCGGTTGCCCCGGTAAGTATAGCTCATACAAATTTCTATTAGAAGACGTAATTAATTACCCAAGTTTGTATAAGTTATTCTATAGTGCATAAGCTTCAATTTGAAACCATTTGGATAACATGTGCACACCTGGTTAATGAATAATACTAGCGGACATTTATGCATATTCTTGTCTCTCTGATCCCTAGCTATCTGTGAAGTGCGCACTAATTAATCTCAACAAGCTGAAATTTATCTCATGAGTATAACTACACTATATTCAGAATTTTTCACCTTCTAGTTAAATTATATATCTACGGTAAGACAAATATATTTTAATAACGAAAAAATCTTACTCGTTGCTATCCATATAAATAATAAATATAAATTACAACAACCTGAAAATTTCCTGCTTAAGAAGAAAATTTCTTATTTAACAGAGGTTACCAAATATCGATAATACATGATCTGGGGATAGCCGCTCATCATCTTCTCTGCCGGAATCCCCATAGTCCATTAGCCTTCCATTCTCGCAAGTTTTCGAATCTTGCGATTTTTGAATATCCAAAAACTGATTGTCACGAATTTTATCAGACATAACTTTAATGTGTTGTGACAAGACGAACTGTGTCTTGACGGTCTTGTCAATAAAGCGGGACAGTAAAATATTGGGTAAAAGGTTCACCCGCCCCGATGTAGGTTCTTCGAAGCAAAAGTGTGGAGACATAAGGAATCGACACAAAGGGCGCATCTTCGCTCATACATTTATCATAAGAAAATCAAAGAAAAATGAAGTGAAAAATTGAGTCGATATTTGAAGACAAAATATAAATGTGCGTGCAAAATTTGGAAACATTGATGATTATGAAAAACATGCGTATTGATTTTGTTTCTTCAAATAAATTAAATTAGCACTTAAAGATACTACATACCTTGGATCGTCATCCGGTTTTCTGAAAAATGTGGAAAATTAAATCTACTGAAAACTAATAATGGCGTCGATATTTCGGGCGTAGTATGTGTTGCAGTTAAAAGTGCTTTCAGTTAATAGTGTTACTAACTACTTAATAGTGTTGGAGCCCACGTTCGGGGCCGGGCCGGCGTATTAGGGCCCGAACGTAGGGTTTCAGTCAGGGCACTATTAACTGAAAAACACTTTTAACTGCAACATATGTATGTGTGTTTTGTAAACGGATTCTAAAATTTCATGTATTTTAATTTAGCATATCAAAATCGCTACTTACCTCCACAACCAGAAACTCCCACGAAGATTGATGATTATGAAAAACATGCGTATTGATTTTGTTTCTTCAAATAAATTAAATTAGCACTTAAAGATACTACATACCTTGGATCGTCATCCGGTTTTCTGAAAAATGTGGAAAATTAAATCTACTGAAAACTAATAATGGCGTCGATATTTCGGGCGTAGTGAACCTAGAACTGATACCGGAATTACTGACGGAGGTTACACGATAACTACATATAGATAGGGTATATGCAAACTGTATATACCGTATGTCTAATAATATACCCTAAATCTGCGGGTACTACTAAATTATTTATAGAAATCGTTATTTATTATTTTGTGCAGAGATATTCCAAAATATGGCTATATTCGTATTTTTTGTTCCTTCAATTAACAATTTATTACTCAATTTCTGCTACAAGTTATAAGCGTTGTTCAAGGTGTTCAAGTAAAGCAGTTTTCCTTGCATCAAATGTCAAAAACACTAGAAACTAATATAAATTCGTTATTCATTAATTTCGCAAATAATAACCTCTATTAGGTCTCTTTTTACAAGGAAATGCTTATTTCAAGCATGGATTTGGGAGACTGGGATGGAAAATGGACTGGATTTTTGTTCACGTAAGCATGTAGCACAGCCTGAAATCGAGCCTGGGCTCCAGGCCGGTGTTCGCGCAGAGAAAATCCAGACTGGAATCCTGTCTGGGCTGGTGTTCATGCAAGCATAGGAAATCCCGGGATGGAGCCCAGCCTCAAATCGATTTAATTTCTAGACTGGATTCCAGACTTTGTTTCAACCAAATTAACCCTTGGAGCCGTTTTCATTGTATTTTCACTATGTTGGCTATAGATTTGATTTTGCTGACTATCCCGGTGCTCACAATCACGGTACCGAGACCGAGACCGATACCGAGACCGAGACCGACGGACCGACGTGCTCACAATCAAATACCGAGACCGAGACCGATACCGAGTCCGAGACCGAGACCGAGACCGACGTGCTCACAATCAACTTTTTCAAATTTTTGCACATTTTTTTCAAATTTTTTGTACTAATGTCTGAAAAAGTATTCTAGAATGTTTTAGAATGCTCTATAGTGTTTAAAAAACAAAATATGGCAATTTTTTATAATTTATTATAATATAATACAATTTTTTGGGTTTTCTCAGAAAATGCCTTACCGAGACCGATACCGATGTGCTCACAATCAACTTTTCAAAATTTTTTGTGGTAAATTATTCTAGAATACTTTAGAAACCGTTTCTTGAGCCCAATTAAGCGGATTTGAGCTGATTTTGAGTGGATTATGCTATATTTTGTTCATATTACGTCGATTTTAGGTGAATTAGAAGTAGATTAAGATGGATTTGAGCTGGTTTAAGATGGTTTTGAGCTGGATTGAGCTGCAATCGATTCATATTAAGTGGATTTCATGAGAAGTTGAATGAGATTAAGCGGATTTGAGCTGTTTTTGAGCGAGATTAAGCGGATTTGAGCCGTTTTTAAGCTAGATTATGACGGATTTAAGCTGGATTACGCGGTTTTGAGCTGATTTTGTGCTGGATTAAGGTGTTTCGACCGGATTGAGATCGATTTGAGCTGGTTCGCAGCGGGATTAAGCGGATTTGAGCTGTTTTTAGGCGAGATTATGATAGATTTGAGCTAGTTTCGAGGGGATTAAGTTGGATTAAGCTATATTTTATTCATATTACGTCGATTTGATGAGATTTAGAAGCAGATTAAGATGGTTTGGTGCTGAATTGAGCTGCACCTGATTCATATTAACGGATTTCATGAGAAACTGAGTGAGATAAAGCGGATTTGAGCTGGTTTTGAGCGGGATAAAGGGGATTTGAGCTGTTTTCAAGCGGATTTGAGCTGGTTTTGAGTGGGATTTAGCGGGTTTGGGCAGGTTTTCAGTGGGATTAAGCGGTTTTGAGCTGGTTTTCAGCTGGATTTGGCCCGGATGAAGTGGTTTTGTGCTGGTTTTCAGTGTGATTAAGGGGATTTGAGCTGGTTTTCAGCGAGATTAAGTGGATTTGAGTTGCTTTTAAGCGAGATAAAGCGGATTTGAGCTGGTTTTCAGCTGGATTACGTGGTTTTTAGCTGGTTTTCACTGGATTAAGCGGATTTGAGCTGGTTTTCACTGGAATTTGTGCGGTTTTTAGCTTGTTCTGAGTGGGATTAGCGGTTTTGAGCTGGTTTTGTGAGGTTTTGAGCTGATTTTGTGTGGGATTAAGCGAATATAAGCTGGTTTGAGGAACATCGAGGTTCCGAAATTTTGCCGCTTTCACCTATATAGGGTTTTTTGATGCGGGGAATCCGAATTTGACGTCAGATTTTAGTTGGTCCCGACACGAAAAGACGAAAAACCGGTATTTTCTTCAAAAAATGGGCTTTTTTGGTCCAAATTCACCCAAAAATTGTAATTTTTGACGCAATATGAAGAAACTAATTGCAGATTCGGAATCAGCGCATCAAAATACCCCTAAAAGCACATTTTGCGTAATACCGCTCCACATTTTCAAAAAATCGATTTTTTTCGGAAAACCATGTGGTCCCCCCTATGGTCTGAAAATGGCAAAAAATCAAAATTTTTCGAATTTTTCTGCAAAATGTGTTTTTAGGGGTATTTCGATGCGCTGATTCCGAATCTGCAATTAGTTTCTTCATATCGCGTCAAACATTGCCATTTTTGGGGTCATTTTGGACCAAAAAAGCGGTTTTCCATATTTTCGTGGCGGGACCAACTAAAATCTGACCTCAAATTCGGATTCCCCGCATCGAAAAACCCCTATATTGGTGAAATCGGCAAAGTTTCCTGACAAATTCTCACTTCTTTAGGTGATCAAATACCAAAATATCGGCTTTTTGGCCGAAAATATCAAAAATGACCAAATACTTATAGCAAAATGGCGACTTCGTAAATATAAAAGCAGCAATATTCTAAATGACCGATATTTACAATATAAATCATGAAACAATATATTTTTCCTGATCAAAACCCATAAAAACACGTTTTTAAGATTTGGCGCGAATTCAAATTTTAAATAATAAAAATATAAAATTTTCTCGTTTCTGTAGCTCACGGGCTTTCAAATGAGCTATTACTCATAAAAAACGGCTGACAGGATCCTTAGATATAAAATCTCGAATTATGGTCAAATAATAGGGTAAATATGTGCGTTTTCTGCATTTGGGCAGAATGCCAAGAAAACGCCAAAAATGTGATAATTTGTTAAAATATAATGTCATATTCGGATTCAGCACAAAAAATTACCCCTAGAAGCATATTTTGTGCGGCGACTTCTTCGATTTTGGCAAAAATCCCGAAAAATGACCATATTTGGGCATAATGCCAGAAACCGCCAAAAATTCAAATTTGGTGTCAAATCTGACAGAAAATCTGAATTCCCCGTGGCCGATAACCCTAATAGCAGTCTTTGCCACTTTTCCACCACATATTTCCTCTCAATTTGGAAATAGCTGAAAATGGGCGAGACCGACACCGAGACCGACGAAATTAGCAAATTGAAAATCGAAATTCTCGACATTTTTCAAAAACTCGACGACTGCGATGTTATTTCATAAAATGGAGCCCAGGACATGTGCGACCATATGCAAAAAACCGTTTGGTCGGATCGCGTCAAAAAAGTACCGGAGTACCGACGCTTGTAAAATGATTTCAAATGGATTTGAATTTTTGTGAAAAAAAATCAGCATTTTTTTCACATCCGCACTCTCGACATATAATTGTTGATATTCAGCAAAATGGTGTTTTCTATAAGAACCGTAAGGGTCTCCCCTACAAGTTTTGTATTGGTCGCACTATGGCTATATCTGAAAGAATTTGTGGAAAAATGCGATTTTTTGGCGAAGGTCAATTTTCATCGGTCTCGGTCTCGGACTCGGTCTCGGTCGCGCCATCGGTCTCGGTCGTTGATTGTGAGCACGTCGGTCTCGGTCTCGGACTCGGTATCGGTCTCGGTCCCCATTGTGAGCACATCGGTCGGTCCGTCGGTCTCGGTCCCGCTATTGTGAGCAGGCCTTATATTCCAACTTTTCTCTAGATTTTGATGCATATTTTCGATTTTATAAAGTTTTCTTTTTTGTATTGAAAAGTGCAGTTTTGAACAGACACTCATTTTTCGACTTAAAAGTGTACTTTTTTTGCGTTTTTCGCTATCTTGGCTATGGGCGAGTCTGATTTTATACGCTTCTATTGTCATATCGTTACAAGGCGCCAAAATAGCGTTTGAATACTGAATTATTGTTTGAAGCGTACAAAGGATGTATGAAGGGGTGTTTGAATCAATATGATGAAACCCCTCCAAAGTAATGGTTTAAAGGGATTGATATTTTGAATGAACATTAAGAAAATAGATTTGGACAAGTGATTTAAAGAAAAGACAAATAGTCATGTTGTTTCGACTCTAATCCTAGACAAACTAAAACATGTTATGAGGTCGAGTCATCCTCAGTAGGAATCCTCACAACTTACAATTACCAAATCACCTTAAGGGGAAGTAAGGGAGAGAGGAGATATATGAAAATATAATGAAGCAAAAGTTGACTGACTTGAAATGAGAACGAGTTTGGATTTAGTTTACAAATTTTGAGAAGTAATTTCCTTCCGAGACAAAATAGGTTTGAAAAATAAAGAATGAAAAGAGATTTTTTTTAATCGACCCCGCTGAATCCAAATCCGGGATCAGATTTGAACTTTGATTTTTGAACTTTTCCCTTTAAAAAATGGAGAAATCTCGAATTTAAAGGGAAAAGTTCAAAAATCAAAGATCAAAGTTCAAATCTGATCCCGGATTTGGATTCAGCGAGGTCGATTTACTATAGAGGGGTTTCATCATATTGACTCAAACCCCCCTGCATACCTCCTTTGTACGCCTCAAGCAATAATTCAATATTCAAACGCTATTTTGGCGCCTTGTAACGATATGACAATAGAAGCGTATAAAATCAGACTCGCCCATATATAAAGGCGAAATATTTGTGGAAGTTGAGATCTTTAAGAACTGTAGCAAAAGCTGCGCATCAAATTTGGCGGGAAATTTGAAAATAAGTTATTCATAACTCACGTTTCACGTGAGTCAACACCAATTCTGATATTGCTAAATCCCTCTAGAATCCTATTTTAGAGGGGGTTAGCAATATCAGAATTGGCGTTTACTCACGTGAAACGTGAGTTATGAATAACTTATTTTCAAATTTCCCGCCAAATTTGATGCGCAGCATTTGCTACAGTTCTTAAAGATCTCAACTTCCACAAATATTTCGCCTTTATTTGATATTACTGATCTCAACTTTTTCTTTAGATTTTGGCCGATTTTTCGTAAATTAAAATTTTTCGATTTTCATAATGAAAAGTTTACTTTTTGAAAACACACTATTTTTCGGCTGAAAAATGTATATTTGTTGGGGTTTTCGCTATGTTTGTCATCCCTCTAACTAGTATTCCAGTGCTGATAAACACACAAACGAAATAGTCCCCTTCCCGTCGTTAGATTTTGCTCATTTTGGTGTTTCTGGAATGCCCTCATCGTGCTGATGACGAATTAGCTATTTTTAGAGAGAAAGCCAAATTTCAATCGAGAGTTATGGCCATTTTTGTGAAAAATCGGGTTTTTGGGCCATTTTTTCGGTTCTGCCATTTCTGAGCGTTTCTGAAGCTGATTTTTTGTACTCGGGTGTTTTCGGTGTCGCTGAATCCGAATCCGGGGCCAAAAAATCCCGGGGTACGAAAATTAAAAATTTTTTTCCTGGGGGTTTTAGGGTGCGGGGAATCCGAATCCGATATAAAAAACTAGAATACAGAAAATCCCAAATCACATTCACTTCTAGAGAATAAGTTGAGATAGATCCATCAGTATCAAATTTATGACAAACATAGCAAAAACCGCTCCGAAAATGAACACAAAATCTTGCATATCATTTGCACAACCCAACCCAACCTGACATCATGCCAATGCCCAGTCCATATTCCAGTCTGTTCGTGAACCTAATGTTACTTTAGTACAAAAAGTCACTTTTTGGCTGAAACGTGGCATTTAAAAAGTAATACAAATTTTGTATTTCTCACTGAAAAGTATACCTAGGAGCACAAATAGCGAATTTATATTAGTTTATGTAACCTTTGGGAAATGTTGCAAAAATGTAGATTTTGTGCAAGGAAAATTAGTTAAATGGAGCACAACTCGTCAGGGTTGGAGAAGCACATTTCTTGGAAGATTTTTCTGGGACACATGTTTATTCAAAAAGGGCTCAATTTTGAAACAAGCTTTTATCCTTACACATATTTTGTGTTCCGTGTTATAATCAGGATTGTTATCCTTCATATTTAATTTTTACACATTATTCGGTATCCCATATATTGACAGCAGGATATGGGCGAAAATATTCTAGTTTAACTAGAATATTTTCGCCCATAGAATGAAATATCGCACAATAACAACTGCTATAAGAAATATTTCATTTCAAATTCCCGCCACTGTTGTTTTCCACTGCTAATCAAATTTTCAACATTTGAATTTGTTCTTGCATATATTTGCCAAGTATGGATCATCTATAAACTAGAGCTTTCACGTGGTATCAGTGAAATTTATTGATTTTTGATCTACACGTAGTTTCTAACTCTCGCTGTGTATTTCGATGTGATGTTTCTCATTTGAATGTTCAATTTAATTTCAGGGTTATTCCTAAAATGCTGGGAATTCATCGCGCGAGAAGTAATTCTTCAAATTCACAAGAATCTTGGACTTTGGCTGAGAGAACACGCTTGCTCGAATTATTTACAAGAGAGTTACTATGGTGAGTTAATGAGTTCTAATGACAATAAACAAATGATATCGTATTTTCAGGGACAACCGTGCGGACGAGGTGGTCTTTAAAATTCTATATTGGGATTTTTACATGTTATTTGTTTTAGATGGTGAAAGAATTTGGTTCCAGTAGACCAGAAAGATTTTTCACAGCCAGGGTAATTTTTTGTTAATCTTACTTCATTGAAACACTTTGGCGTCATTAATTCTATCTAATTTTTTCTTCGTTGTAAATCAATAAGGAAGTGGTCTTTCTGCGAAAAATAACCGAATAAGTTATTTTTATTTCGAGAAAAATGTATGGCAGTCTCCAATTTTGAAATTAATAGTTTTAGCCCACAATTAAGATTATTTTGAATAATCCTATACTAGTATTTGGCTGCTGTCGGGATGTCCGTCTACAATTTTATTTTAGTACTTAGTATAATAGGAAGCTTTGCGAAAAGTGAACATTTTATTTATAGAAAACTTTCCCACTGGATTCTTATGATGGATCAAGGCGTTAAATTTTGGTTCACATCTGAACTTAAATAATTGGTCCATAATCCTGACACGGCCCTGCTAGAGCCTATTTATTTTTTATTACAATTATTATCCGTAATAGAAATAATGTCGTTGATATTGCTGTTGTTAAAATTAAGATGATTTGCATACCACACTTACGCACATGTTACTTTACTACTAGCTGAGATTGGCCGCTTCGCGGCCCCTCTCAGCTAGGAAGCGGGAGTGTGCACAGCGGGAGATTGGGTTCTTCATCGCTTCGCGCACCGCCATCAGCGGTCAGATTTGGTTGTTCGGGAGTAGAAGTTGTACCAAGCAACATCCCGCCCCTTAGTAACATCCCGCCCGTTAGTAACATCCCGCCGGGAAAGTTCCGACCTCGTGAGAGACCTGGTGAGAATACCACGACCTCGTGAGAACAAATCTCAAATCTGACGTCATATTCGTGATCAGCGCATCCGAAAACCCCCGGGTGCCAAAAATCAGGCCCGTAGATACATTGCATCAAAAAACCCGATTTTTTGGCCAAAAAGTGGCTTTTTTCAAAAATGCGCCAAATCAAAAAGTGTAAAAAGCAAAGTTGTCCATAATCGCCTCAGAAATCGATTGGGAACATAAAAAACATCACTTCCCCGGGTCAAAACCCTTAAAAACACGTTTTTCGGTTTTGGCGCGAATTCAAATATTCAAATATCGAATCTGACGTCAGATTCGTGATCAGCGCATCCGAAAACCCCTGGGTGCCAAAAATCAGACCCGTAGACACATTACATCAAAAAACACGATTTTTTGGCCAAAAAGTGGCTTTTTTCAAATATGTGCCAAACCAAAAAGTGTAAAAAGCAAAGTGGTCCAGAATCGCCTCAGAAATCCATTGGGAATATAAAAAACATCACTTCCCCAGGTCAAAAACCCTTAAAAACACGTTTTTCGGTTTTGGCGCGAATTCAAATATTCAAATTTTGGGTCTGATAGTTTTCGGGGGACCTACAGCCTCAGGGCTTTCAAATGAGCTATCACTCGCCCCGGTCTGTCCACGGAAAGGTGCCGAAGTACGAGTCTAATTTTGGAGCGTCACGCCAGCTGCCGCTTGCATCCCAATTGATGGCGCGTGTTTTTAAGGGTTTTGACCTGGGGAAGTGATGTTTTTTATATTCCCAATGGATTTCTGAGGCAATTCTGGACCACTTTGCTTTTTACACTTTTTGGTTTGGCACATATTTGAAAAAAGCCACTTTTTGGCCAAAAAATCGTGTTTTTTGATGTAATGCATCCCTATATAATAACAGGCGTCGTTTTTCGGTGTCTGGATGGATGGATGGATGGATGGATGTGGACATGCAGTTCCGGACGATCCAGACGTCAGCCAGAGGCGAGTGATAGCTCATTCGATAGGTCTGGAAAAGTTAAGTCCGGGTCGCCAAAAAAATTTGAAATTTGAAAATTTGAATTCGCGCCAGAAACATCAAAAAACACGATTTTTTGGCCAAAAAGTGGCTTTTTTCAAATATGTGCCAAACCAAAAAGTGTAAAAAGCAAAGTGGTCCAGAATCGCCTCAGAAATCCATTGGGAATATAAAAAACATCACTTCCCCAGGTCAAAACCCTTAAAAACACGTTTTTCGGTTTTGGCGCGAATTCAAATATTCAAATTTTGGGTCTGATAGTTTTCGGGGGACCTACAGCCTCAGGGCTTTCAAATGAGCTATCACTCGCCCCGGTCTGTCCACGGAAAGGTGCCGAAGTGCGAGTCTAATTTTGGAGCATCACGCCAGCTGCCGCTTAGTATTTAGGGAAGAAGCCAGTGTCCGTCTGTCAGATGTGGGGTGACGTTTAGACCCCTTCCACTGCTCATTTCCGGGCAAGTGATAGCTTAAAATGTTCGTACGGATGTGCTGATGCAGATTTTCAAAAAATTTAGACAAAATATAGACAAAATTTTTTAGACCAATTTTTAGACAAAAATTTTTTTTTCGTCGCGGAACGCCGCGATAGCGGCGGTGCTTTTGCTAGCTAATAGGTTTCCCCATTTACACACTTTTACAAGCGCCGTAGGCGCTTGTAAATAAAACACTATTGCGCTATAGTTTATCTGTTTTAAATTTAGAGCTGCAAGGATGAACTCCACCGTATCTTTAACCAAGCCAATCCCGAACATGTAAATACGGGTTTGCCTGCACATCCTCGCGGGAAAGAGGCTGCCGAAATGTGGCTTAAACATTACAAAAAAGAGGTAGGTGTTTTCTATGAAGATAAATCACCGTACAACTTTCTGATGTTTGACATTTGAAATTTAGTTGCTCGATTCTATTAAAATGTGATTTAGTTAGAAAAGAAGCGCGAAGAGGCTAAACAAATGCTTCGAGTGAGGATGCGCAAAAATTTGGATCTTGTCATGCGCTTCAAAGAAGGTAAATTACCAATGGAGGAGTTGATGGCTCTACGCGATCGGCAATACGAACTTGATGCAGAGGTATTTATGTCCTCAAACTTATTAGTCTCATATAATGTTTAGCGGGCCGACGCAGAGAAATATGAAAGAGGAGTGCAGAAGATCATTAGTCAATCTCACGCACAGGATTTAACAAATGTAAATAAATTTGTTCTCTCTTTTTTAGACATAGTATGATTTTTGTTTAGCTACTCTTGTATCAATTTCTTACGTGGTAGTTGACTAGGTACTACTGCATGGTTATGTGTTGCAATATAAATTACTTATGGCGGTACTACTAGTGGTGTGAGGGGACTACTATAAGGATGATGTACTTATCGGGGTATACGTTATAAATAAATCCTCATTTCTGCAGACTGCTTTGTTTCCTTATGCATATCTGATACGAAAAGCGTTGGTCACTGATCTACTTTATTTTTCAAACGCACTCTCACTCGCTCCAATCACTCGAAATGCATTTTGCAGTCTTTGTTCCTCAAACCAAATTTACACATAAATTTTGCTTTATTGCATTGGGAGAGATTTGTAGAATGAGAGTGCGTTTAATAAATAAAGTAGATATGTGAAGAATACTTTTCAGCAGACGTACGTAAGTAAACAAAATTATGTGCAGATCGATGTAAAACAGAATAATGACATATAATATATACCTTGATAAGTTCATCACACTTAGACAATATGATACATTTATCGAGGCTTCATTGTATTAGTTAGAATTATTTTAGTAATTTTCTTAATTTTAACATATTTTGGGCGATTTTCTTCAGTTTGCAGTTTTTGGCACATAAACATCATCATGTCATATTTTCAGGTAAATACTTTGGAAGATCTCCTAAGAATCTTTCGTGGAGAACGTGTTCTAAAGGGTAGCGAACTTCCGCCTGCTCCACCAAAGCCCGCGCCGCCATTATCTCCCCCAATAACAATATCGCGATCAGTAGAAGTCATGAAAGAAGCTGTAAAATCTCCAACAACCATCAAAGAGTCCTCGGTAATAGACGTACATATGACATCTCCAGGTAGTTTTTAAATCAACCTAAGTCACGAGGAAATCATAATTGTATTTAAGCCTCTTCTCCAAAACAAGTTGCTGTTTCTCCTGAAAGAGTCAAAAGCCCAATCCAAGAATTGAAGAGAACAGAGCGACCTAGTAATATAGCTGGAAAACCTTTATTGGTTTCGGCAAGTCCGGGACAGATGGGGATATCGTTACGAATTAGATCTCCTCCTATGACGCCGCAAAGTGTTAGTCGTTCTCCATCACTAGTAACAATGGGAACACCACCGAGGACGACAGGAGTATCATCACCAGCACATATTACAGTACCTACATCTCCTATAAAGGTATTTTATTGAACAAAGAACATGTTTAAAATTATTATTACAATTATTTTAAAATTATTTATTACACTTTCGGATCGATATAATTATTCAGATTCAAAAATATGTAAGATTTAATGCACTTATTCATTATTCCTACAAACCTTGTTAATAATTAAACCCATTGAAGTAAGTTAAAAAAAGAGAAAACTGCCTTTTGTAAAAAGAGATCTAACTGATGCGTCATCATCTAAAGGAAATCATTAAACAAAACTCTTCAGTGTAATCATAATTGAAGAACCATTCAAAATACTTTCCTGTTGTTTTCAAAAGAAAATTAAAACTGATACTATATAAACATTATCTTCTAAATAATTTATATATCTTATAGTTTAAACGAAACTTTCTGTTTACTTAACCGCTTTAATAGGTGTTTTTGTTTAGCACCACTGATGTTAAATACTCCTTGTATAGTTATATGTTAGTGATAATATTTTATAATTCCAAAAATATTTGTAGCATAACAGTCATTTATAAATTTTATGTTATTAATTTCAGGAGGAGATGGATCTAAACAGTCCGCCTTCATCTGGTCTGCGCAGCCATACTCGCACAGGTATGGCATCTCCACCACGTATCACTCCGTCATCCCCAATCTCTGCAACACCAAAAGCTCCAAAAATGATTATGGCACAAACAGCTGTTCAAAAATCAGGACCCGTGACTCGTGCAAGACTGCTTAGCTCCGATACAGAGAGTAGTGAAACAGCTGAAATTAGTGGAATAGAGTTATCTTCAAGATTAAAAATATCCAAAAAAAAGGAAATTGCGCTGTCATCGGCTGAATCAGTTAGAAGAATACCGATCCGTTCACCTCCGAAAGAAACTGGTGTGGAGCCTGAGAAAAAGAGTGACCAAGGTATTTTAGTTGCTGTTTAATTATTAAAAATAAAAGTGGAAGCACTTTTGCAAGTTATAATTTTGCAGAAACACGGAAATATAGCTTTTTATTAGGTTATTTAGTGTATCAATTTATTATCTATATTAATTTATTATGCTTTAACTAAAACTCGGTAGTTAAAAGATTAGTGTACCCCTTTATAATACGTTTACACTATGAATCACTTTGAACTATTTCGGATTGATGTAAATTGGGAATTTATTTTGAACTCAGTGCCCGTAACATCACCAAGTGCTTTGGTAATTTAAATTAGGTAATTGGAGAATACACTGTATTACAGATAAAAGGAAATATGAACATATGCAAATGAACAGTACTGTGTCTGAAACGAGCACAAAAATGAAAAATCGACTGAGTGATGCAAATGAAGAAACAGACGTGGCAAAAATAGAAAGAAGCATATGTAACAAGAAAGGAAGCGGAATCAACGAGGAAATTGAGCGCAAAATTGACGAAGAAGAATTTTACGGTTTTGTATATCCAAAAAAGATCATATACAAAATCAGATCATCTACTAAAAAATCGACTTTAGCGAACTGTACACCGATGAACATTGAAAGTAGTAGTGTAAAAAGTGGCACGTGCAATGTTAATGAAAATGTTCCGAATCGAAATACCCAAACACCTACTGAAACAGAAAATCAACAAAGAATGGCGAAAGAAAAACAAAAACATGCAACTAAATCTCAAGAACGCAAAGATAATCAAATTCAGACTGCATCTGAACCTCAATTAAATAATAAAGATATTGATGCGAAAATCGATATGAACAAATGTGAAGGAAGTAACGATAACAAAATTGACTCAAAGATAGAGTGTTTAGAGATTTCAGAAAAGTTGGTGACGGAAAACACTCGAGAAATAAAAACAAGCATTAACCCCGTGACTGTAAATTACCCTGAAATGGAATGTGGAGGAAATTATGCAAATTTGAACATCGACGGCATAGAAAGAGAAATTTTAGTGGAAAATGAGGTTGAGGTTCATACAGAAGTGGGGCAGCAAGAAGTTTTGGGCTTTGTAGCATGTATGTCCGAGGATACCCACCAAAAAGACGAGGGAATTAATGAAGAAGAGGATATAATGAAAATTCAATCAGAGGACAAAAGAAACGGAGTTGAAAATGAAAGCGATACGTATGTTGTGGAGGTAAATTCAAATGAGTTAGAAGAAACAGAGCAAAATATTCAAGAAGTACTTAACGCAGAAGAACCTGACAATACGAATGAAGTTAGCGTGGAAGCGAATGACATTGGAGAAGAAGCGCATGAAATATCAGAACCGATGAGTAATGAAAAGAAAATAATACAACTTGAATATACAGAAGTAAGTATAGAAACAGAACTAAATTCCATCAGCGTAGAGGAAATAACAGAAATATTAAAAACTCAAACTATTACGACTCTTGACGTGCAGCAATTTATTCCAAAAATGATACAAGCAGAAGATCAAAGTGTTAAGAAAATAGGTGCAGAAGTTTTACCGGAATTAACGGACGAATATTCTGAGCCAGTTGTGAATCCAATAAAAGAAGATAATATCCCCAAAGAAGAAGAAAACAAAGATGTTGGTAAGTTGGACCAAGAAAATCTGAAAAATAACCTAAATACTTTACCCGCGAATACAAATAACAAACCTAACAAAGAAGAGGTTGAACAGGATAGTATAAAAATCAAAGAGGTAACGGAAACCGCCGAATGTTCCAATAACCAAAATGAAAACGAAGCCCAATTCTCCGAGGAACATGGCAATCTAGCCGACAGCGAAGTATCTGACGAAATAGAATGTGCGAAGAAAAAGAAAGGCAATCAAAATGAAAATCATGAGCACAAAAAAACAGTAGGACATGGGATCATATGCACGGTTGAATCTCAGAATGAAAGTTCAGAAAAAATCAGTGGTCTCATCAAATCACAAACGGCACCGAAAAGGGCGCGAAAGTCTCATCAAGGAAGTACAGTTCAATGTGTTTCGAGAGAGATTATAGTCGACATTTTTATGACCAAAAATCGTTGGGAAAGCTTTAGCGATGATTGCGAAGAAGATTTGTCTGCTGAGTCCTTAGAAGCCATATTTTGTATGGAACTGAGGGAGAATGAGACAGTTGCGGCAAAAATCGATTTACAACCACTAATTTCTTATAATATAAAGAAAGATACAAAGACTCGGAAGAAAAAGACGCATAACTCAGAAAAGAAAACTAAACATGAAATTTTTGAAGAAACCGGAGATGAAAGAATACCGACAGAGCCAAAAGTGGAGTTAAAAACGGAAGCCGATGAAGGGAAACGGAAGAAACGCAAAAAGTCTATAACTCTCACTGAGCCTCAGAATGTTGATGTTACTGCTGAAGCTGCGACTGGCGTCCAATTGAGGAAACGGTGTGTTGTTTATTTATCGTTATGGTGTTCGTCTCTCATAAAAAAATATTTAGCAAACGTACTGAACCCACTACAACCGAGGCCGTATTAAATGAAGAGAAGGCCTTAGAGGCGCCTCCTGCCAAAAATCTACGAAGTTCTGATGGAAGTAAATGAAATTTCATAAATTCTAAGAACATTAATATATTTCTTTCAGGTCCACTAGCGGAGCTAGCTGCTGCAACCAGTCCTCCGCGACCAAGCCAGCCAGTAATGGAACCGCATCCTGAAACAACAGAACCTGAGGTTCTTCCACCTGTAACTCATGGAAGGTAAACATTTTAATATTTTCATTTTATACTATATTAACTAGTCAAATGATTAAATAACCATAGGTTACATTTGATTAGAAAATGTAACCTATGGTTCATTTAGCTCCAATTCTATACATATTTTCCATATAATTTTCCGGAAAGCAAGACTTCTATTTCTGTTTTAAAGGAGTTGAGTAATAAACCAAAAATGTTGTTGTAATAAAATAAAAATTTTATCTCATAATTACTCTTTTTTCCATATTTAATTAGTTGTACGTATATATTTAGACGAGCATCCACTAGAATACAAGTCCAACGAAAGGCCTCTCTCACAGCTGAGCGTACACCAAGTGATGCTGAAGTGAAAAAGGAACCAGAAGGTATATATTTTCTTGTGACGTTCTTAGTTGATATTGTATTTCAGCAATAGAAACAATAAAGACTGAAGCAATTGAGCAACACGTTACACAACCGATTACGGAATGTCCACAACTACATGGTGTATCGACTAGTACTCAAACTGATGTGTCCGTTCATCACGTTTTGCAGCCAATACTGGCACATAAGGTCACAATAAAAACAACTCGCTCGCACGGTATACAGATATGTAAGATATTATTCGAATTTTATCCTTGGAATAGTACAGAAAATGTCTCCAGAGCAGTTTAGTCGGCATATAATTGTTTTTGCGTATTTTTATGCCGGATGAATATTTTATACATATATCAGAATATAGTAGCGAAAGTTTAACTTTAATAGATAGTATTAAAAAGTAATAACCGTTTCGGTCACTTATTCTAGACGGTTATTACCAGGATGTGAGTGTGACGATATATAATGTACTATATCTGTTATATATATCGTCTTTGCGGATTATATACCCGTTTGTCATGTTTTAATGTCGAAGTTTAGGCCCTCCAAACGTTGGATCTCAGACAGATCAAGTGGAATTTGCACCTGATGACATAGTGTACGTAAAACAGAGCTCTAGATCACAACCATATGAACTGCCGATAAAAGTGATCGATTTGGAGGCAGAAATCAATAAGCCGGCCGTTAAAAGAACGCTGTCCAAGTTTCGGCTTAAGAAGGAAGACAAAGATACTGTTGAGGCCATAGCGTTGGAACACAGATTGTATGACACACCGGTCACGCCAACAATAGCAGCAAGGTAAACAGGAAAGAAAAATTTAAAGCTAACAATTAACTTCTCGTGAGGAACAACTCTCACTCTTTGTCGCAGTTTTTCATTTGTTTTTGAATCAACACAAAAATGCTCCAACAAGATATTTGAATGTAATTTTAGGAAAATATTGGTTTGGTTACTTTCTTACCAAACCAATAGTTCTCTCTTCAGATTACTCATAAAAGGAAAAGGGTTTCCTTACGCTAAAAAGGCCACTGTTCCCCCAGCTCTGCATCTCCCGTCTGCACTTTAGGTCCGTAGGTTGGCTAAAACGGGTGTCGAAGTAATCATTAGTTGTTTCCTTAATTATTGAAATATGACTAGTGTTTCGATCTACGCTAATTAATAATTAATTAAGGTCCCGCACATCAAGGTCCCATCGCATGTCCGTTGTTGATGAAACTGTAGCAACTCTTCAACAAGTGCAAGTCATCGTTGAAGAGCCAGAAGCTGAAAGTGACAGCGAAACGAAAGGCAAGTTATTCCTTGCATTTTCGCACTCACTTTTTCTCGTAAGAAAGAGAAAGGTGTTTCTACGTGTGTCATGAAATTTTTATTATGAAAATTAATGTAAATGTTTTGTTACACCCCTTTTAAAAGCTCATCAACTGTTTAGAACCAATTCAGGTCCAAAATATGAAAACCGAGGACGTAGAATGTTTCTACCAATTATTATTGACATTTCTATGTTTATATAAATTATTCGTACCATCGCATAGGTACATGTGTTACCATATTCCCTGTAATTACTCCTTGCAAAATCTGTAGAAAATCTCATGCTTAATCACACAAAGATATGCTCTCCTATTTGCTCCACTGCGTCTTCACTAACTTATCAAATAATGGAAATCTGTGGGATTGAGCAGAGCATGCAGCCGATTTAATTTGATCAAACCTATGTGCCATTTTCTAACTTTTCCATTGTTTGAAAAACGAAGAAAGATCCAGTCGACCAAGTGAGAGAAAGTGTGCCTTTGCGTGATGAGGAATAAGAGATTTTCTAGAGACTTTGCATAGGAGTTAAATTAGAGGGAATGCGATATCTTATTCTCGCTGATTTTGCTTTTTCACATATATCACACAATTTTCAAGATTCATGAATTAAAGCACGGGATTTGTCTTATGGTTAGTGTAAATGTGTTAGACTCACAAACAATTTCCAGATGACGACTCTAGACGAAAACCCACGCGAACTCAGCCCACTCGGGAAAGCGCTAAGCCCGGTGCCGTAACAAAACAACTTCTTATAACACTTTTGAAGCAAATACAAACTTTGCGGGATGCTGCGATATTTATGCAACCAGTGAATGAAAGGGACGTTCCTGGGTACCATGCAGTCGTTAATGAGTGAGAAATTTTTAATTTTTTAAATTCATATTTTGTTTAATTCAGGCCAATGGATTTGTCAAACATAAAACGACTGATTGAAACGGGTGCAATAGAGACACTGCTTCAACTCAAAGATCACATACTTTTGATGTTTACAAATGCAATTATGTTCAATACTACTGGACATCACGTTAACCAAGCAGCCAAGGATTTGCTCAGACAGTCAGCAAAAATTTTACGGGTATGGAATACAATTTTTCTTGCTCTTCTATGAACGATAGAAGAACCATTGTTGCTGAATTATATATTTTGTGTTAATAATTGGGCAAACTTTTATCTTTTACCTTTAACAACTAGCTCTATCAAGGTGTACTCTAATTAATAATATACCTTTGATGATTAATCACAACAACATATATATTTTATTTCTTTATAATATCGTAAAGTAGAAAGAAATTGGGCCCTATCCTATTATACGTCCACCAATTTTGCCTTGGAAAATAAGCAAACACGAAAATAATGCGGGTAGGATGTATTAAGTGCTACTAGGTATCTTGCAAGCATCTTGACTTATAATACAAACTCACCGAAAATGTTACATTTATCTTCAAAAATACTTTTCATCATTATTTTAACTACCGTTTTTCACTTGAATAAGCCCCCTTCAAATTGGCGCTTGAATTGGCGAAGCTTGGAAATCCACTTTATAGCTTCTAGAAAATTCTGAATTTGAAATATGTTGTAGCCTAAGTCCTTAGCTACAACATATTTCAAATTCAGAATTTTTAGGAAATTTAGGAACCTAGAACATGGCCTTGATGATCTTAGCGTTCTGCCGAGAGGGGATTTATTCAAGAGAAATTACGGTAACTAACTTTTTACGCATCATGATTTAGGAGGCCCAATATGCCGCTGGCGAATTAAGTGACTTGTCACCATCCCCAAAAAGTCGACGGAGCGCTATGACCAGTATTATGTCGATAAGAGGGATGCGAACTGCTACAGATACACCAAAACCAAACTCAGTAACTATATCGCACTCCCCGACTCCGAGCGATATATCGACTGCAGAACAGGGCTCGTTTCTGGCTCCTGCTACAAGAGCACCTACTCCTGCTCAAAAAATGCCCAGGTCAAGATTTGGTATGCCGCCAACTCTTAGAGCAAATAGTTCGGAGCCCACAGAAGCCGAGGCGGAAAACGCAAATGCAAAAAGAAGGCTCTTTGGAAGAAAACTTCAGCAAAATTCTGTTTATAAAATTCCTGCCCCAAAATCCAATATTTAATTGTGTTTCTTGTTTTTAACGGACTTTAGTGCTGTAAATTCTCTAGCGAGATAATTAAGCATTTTGTGTTCTTTGTTTTTTATTAGGCATAGATTAGTCAATTTCAATATGCAAACGTAACTCACGGAAAAAGCTATTTTGCATTCCATTAAAGTCATTAGAGAATTTAAAGCTCTGATATTGCACTGTTGCGATATTTGTTTGCTTTATATTCAAAAATATTTTTTCCCGTACCATTTGGTTTGATATTGTGAAGTAAAATATTTGTATAGAACGTCATCCATTCAATGTTAGTCCATTTGAGAGAAGAACTTGTCCCAGGGACCTCAAAATGTCTCTTGAACAAGTATAAAAATATAAATTTTCACGAAAAGAGCAATGGGCAGCCTTATTAAATTTGCCATGAATCCTAATCATTTTGCTAATAAATCCTTTTGGCTCTATTGGAAAGTAGAACTTCTACTTAAATAATTTGTCGAATCTAACAGCTTCCTTCTAGCTTTTTCTATCATGTTATGCGAAATAATATTATGCGCATAACGCGAAATTTTGTCCAAAGCTCTATTCTATTATGAGTTACTGATAAAGACCTCCCGCAACGGTTTTCTGCAATAATTGATAACGATTTTCTTTTTAAAGCCACAATTCTTTCCTTTATTTTATTTTACGAGAAGGCCAATTTTGTGCAAAATTTGATCTTTGGTCAATTTATTTAATCGGTGAACCACTTATGCAGAACAGTTTGTGGACATCCTTTAAGTGCAAAGCTACGCGATGGTTAGAAGATAATCGTGGAATTGTGATAGTTCTCTTCTGCTTGCCTGCGAGCTTAGTACGTATATTTTAAGAACAATTTAAGTCATAATGCACTGAATTGCTCGATTTTGCCAACGACATAGAAATAATGGTAACGTAACATTTCAGCTTTTTGACCTAACAGTGAAAACCACATTTTGGATTAAACGTAAACTATTCTACTCCGCTCCAAAGCAACATGACTACCGCGTCCGCCGAATCCAAAAAGCAGTGCGTGAATGGAACAAACTTTCACCTGATAACAGGAAACCCCTTTGTACGGCAAAGCCAAATTGGCTGAGTTTGTCAACGACGTTCTTCAACAAGGTTCCTTATTCGCTTTAAGTCATAAATCAATGTTCGGCAATTTTAGAAAAACTGTCATCAGATTCCAATCCCGCTTTATGATATTCTTGAACTGAATGAAGAACAGTTGAGCATAAAGGTAGAACCAAATGTCAGCGTATTTGATTTGACGGCCTTTTTGATACCGAAAGGCTACACTTTGGCCGTGACATTGGAGATTGGCGATGCTACGGCAGGAGGTTTCTCAAAACCATATTCTGATTTAATCAGTAGTATTTCAGGACTTGCATTTGGCGCTGGTATGACGACTTATTCCCACAAGGTTAGCTTCATACGATCAATAAAGTATATATTGCTCTGTAAAATTTAGGCAGGGCTTTACCAAGGTTCGAGAAATTACAATATTTTCATAGTTTGCACAATTTTCAGAAACCATTATCTCTTACGACGTCGTACTGGCTGATGGCTCACTCATACATGTAAGGACCAACGTTTCCGATAAATTTTATTCTAAAATTAAAAATGATAGGCTATAATATTTATTCCCGCTAATTTAGCCAATGAGGCCTGCATAACATGACAAAGATTGAGAACTTAACTGAACAAAAAATAAACAAATCAAACTAAACTTTTCGGTCGAAAATCACCACTAATCTCAATTAATTTAAGGTAACTAAAGATAATGAACACTCGGATCTATTTTATTGTCTTCCTTGGTCTCATGGATCATTGGCATTTTTAGTTGCTTTAGAATTGAAATTGATACGAGTCAAGCCATATGTACATCTAAAGTATATTCCAGTGAGTGTTTGTTCATAAGCGATAACTATTTATACTTTTGTTTTAGGTAAGGGGTCAGGATAATTATTGCAACACAATGATGAAGTTATCAGGTAACTTTTGGCACTAGTTTCCATAATCTCTCTTCTGTAGTATTATCTAAGTCTCCAATTTTGGCTTCTAAGAAAATTGTATTCCCAGGAGCATTGGGTGATGACACGTGTGTGCCCGATTTTTTGGAAGCCACAATTTTTGACAAGGAAAATGCTGTCATAATGTGTGGAAATTTTGCTGATGTCGACACAAGTGAGAAGAAAAAGAAGATGAATTCTATAAGTGCATGGTATAAGCCATGGTTCTACAAACACACAGAGTCTTTTCTGTTCAAACCTGGAGAGGGCGAAGAATATGTGCCTTTGCGGGAGTATCTCTTACGACATAATCGAGCAATATTTTGGGTTGTGGAGGATATGATCCCGTTTGGAAACCATCCGTTGTTCAGGTATAGCATAATTTTGTAATGTTGGACGTCAATTCATAATTGCTTTATTCGATTGTGGCAATAAACTGGTAAGCGTACTTTTGCAGATTATTCCTTGGCTGGCTATGTCCACCAAAACCGGCGTTTCTTAAATTCACCACCACGAATATGGTACGAGAAATGACATTCTCTAAACAAGTCTTTCAGGATATCATTATGCCACTTAGCACGCTGAAGGTTGTTTAAAAATTTTTGCTGAATTTATTACTAGTGCAATTTAGGAGCAAGTGAACACATCAACCGAATTATTCGATATATTCCCTTTGTTGGTCTATCCATGTAAAATATTCGATCACGGAAAAGGCAAATCAGGACAGGGACAAATAAGGTAATAATTGTTGAAGTGCAATATATAAGGACCCTAAAGCCTGAGTAAAATACCGCTTGAAAATATTTGTTGATTTTTTGCGGGATTTTCAAGCAATTATTCATCAGTTGTCAATTCCTAATAATAACCAAGAAAGAAGTTGGTGAATGATTTGGGATCATCATCAATCAGATTTTTGAGGTCCATAATGCTGTTTGTTTGTCTGTCTGTCTACATTTCCCTTTTTCCTTCACTCCTATGGGTATTTAAGATATGTATTCAAAAAGCAATTGTTTTTCCAAAAATTTGAAGTGTTTTGTCTCTACTTTTACATTTCTCCTAATTTCGACCAGTCATAAAATGTATGATATCATCAATTTATTAGTTAAGTTGACGGAAACATTCATCAATAAAACCCGTTGTGACCTTTAGTCTAATACGTAAATATGACTACATAAAAAACCCAAAATCCAATATATCCATTGTAAATTTGCACTAAAGCTGCGCTCTCAAATTCAATTAAATCTCTCCACTCATTGCTTAAAACACATAATGCCTCATCAGCAGAGGCTGATTGACTGATTACTTCTTCGGCTGCAGACTGGCTGAAAATTTGCTAGCGCAGCTTTAGCTCGCCAATTTCCTTTGCATTTTCAATGGACATATTAAATTTTACAGACTATTTTACAGATATGTTCTGAATTATTACAAAATGTACAAGCACAAAAATCGTTATGTTAGAGAAAATCCCTATGAATATCAAATTGCAAACAATTGAGTATTTTCGTTTTAAGATTCCCGAAAACAAGAAGAAATTTTGGAAATTTTGAAGAATAAGTTTAAGGTTTTCGCTTTCTGTTTATGATTGGTTATCTAACTGCTATAAATATCTCTATGGCTATTCTTATTATAACATGGCATAAATATGAGACAATATGAAAATACATAGACCATTTAGACCACCACCAAAGAAATTGCTCACACCTGATACTAATTTTGCGATGTACAACGACTTGGGCGTTTATGGCACTCCTGGCAAAGTGAAAAGACGCGAAACTTATAACCCAACGAACGCCATGCGTACAATGGAAAAGCAAGTTTACTTTGAAATTCCTTGATTTTAGTTTATTATTTTACTGTAGGTTCACGCGCGATGTCGGCGGATATCCTTTCTTATATGCAGACATTTTTATGACAGAGGAGGAGTTCGAACAAATGTTTGACATGAAATTGTATAGAGAGGTATACTTATAAAAATTCATCTTTAAATTTAATTTGCTAATAGGTAATTTTAGGTACGACGTAAATACGGAGCAGAAAACGCTTTTCCAACTTTATTCGATAAAGTCAAGCCAGAAATCGATGTGGTTGCAATTGGTAATAAGGATGTCAGCTAATGAAGAAAAAGTGCCGAAAATTTAATAATTCTTTTGTAAAAGAGAAAAGTCTGTTTTCATTCTCTGTCGCTATGTCTGTGCTATATGAAATGCTAACGATATGAGACCAATTTTATATAACGCACTTTATTTCTTATAATTTAATGCAAAATAAAAAGTGACGTTCATGCATAGCATTTATTAATTGCTATAACCTATAAATTTTTGAAAAATTTTGGAAATTTAGAAAAAAATTTCTGAATTTTTTGGGAAATGTGGAAAATTTATGAAATTTTATTGAAAAACTCATGAAATAAATAAAATGAAATTATAATATACATAAATCGCGAAATAAATGAAAAACGGATAAATAACGATTAGTTTGCTAAAAACCATGAAAACCTAAAACATTTTCCAAATCACCCTTTCCTAGCATCCTAAAAATTGGTGAGGTACAAAAAAAGTTCTTTAAAAATAGGTAAATTGACGTTAAAATAGTGTCATTTTAAATGTTTAAAAAATGTTTAAAATAGCTAATAATAGCATAACAGCGCAAAAACGAACACTTTTGGATCAAAATCCATGAAAACCTAAAATACCTTTTTTGGGGTTCTGGCACCTATTTTGGACTTTTAGCGCACCTTTTTAGGTACCTAAAACGAGATTTAGCGCACCTAAAAATCCTATCCCTAGTTATCAATGTTTCATATTATGCAAACTCATTTTATGTAACTAATTGTCTTGGTTTGGAGTTTAGTGAGACTGCAAATCTCAGTCAAAAATTAATCTGAAAAAGATTGCGCCATTGATATAAGTGTATAATTGTAAACTGGTCTTAGATATTTTTGGTGGATAAAATTTGTGTAAAATATTAGAATAAATTTATAGTAAAAAATTATAATGGAAGAAATTTTTGCATAAGTGAAAGGGTGAATTCATTGTTTCGCCTATAATCGTTGACAATTAAATTAAGACGATGGACGTGCTACGGCATACGCTGCAGCGACCGGGAACGTAAAAAACACAACTTTGCTTGGCCAAACCCCTTAAAAACACGTTTTTGTGTTTTGGCGGGAATTCAAAATTTGAATTTTGGATCTGACAATTTTGTCGGGACCTACAGCCTCAGGGCTTTCAAATGACACCTCAGTTGCCCCGATCTGACGGAGGAAAGGTGCTTCGTTTTTTAAGACTTTGCCATTTTCTTTAAAAATATCAGCCCGATCGACCCAGAAAAAAGTGGAAAACGACGTTGCCGAAGGCGAGAGATCAGTTCCCCTAAAGCCGACCTCTGCCGAATCACATAAATGTGTTATGGCTAGAATTTTAAGTTAATCAGACTGAAGTTGATCATATTTTGTTTTGATAGTAGAGAGTGGAATAAAATTTGGCAATATCATATTACATCACCAAACATCCCAATATTTCGCTAATCAATAATTACTATTGTATATAGCATCCTTTGTTCATATTTCATTTATGTTGAAAAAAATTGTTTCCCTGGATAAATTTTATTTGCAATTAATACCATGCACATCCTTTTTGGATTTTATTCATATCATTTCTGTTTCTGCTATTATGATCTTCTGTCGAGGACGTATCCCCGTTATTTTTATGGAGAAATGATTATATAGTTTAACTCAATAGCCGCCAGATTTTCAGCAGCACTTTTCCAGGGCCAAACGGTTTTCGGAAAAATTAAAAACGTTTTCGACATTAGTGACCCAAAGAAGGGTTGGCAGAGAATTAGGAACGTATCTGTGGCTTGTATGGGAGTACGAAACTTCTCCAATAGCCTAACGGCCATCAAATTTATGCCAAAATACGCTATTAAGTCTCCTTTACTACACCATAATCAGAAGTGAGATTTTTGCCCAGAAAATTGCTTCTGCACGTCTGCCTGTTCCCTCACATAGCGTTTACAGTACCCTTTATATATTACACTAATTGACGCTATATGATTACGCTATCACCACATTAAAGCTTAAAATAAGAAGTTGCAGATATAACTCGACATGCTTATCAGAAATCTCGTGATTATTGTAGCAATTATTCTTTCATTACTGGAACTAGCGGACAGTGCAGTTTACGTATACAATGTTGCTTACTATCCCAATCCAACTATGACTCCAAATAGGTGCAATGTTCCTCCTGGTTCTTTATTGTGCGACCCAGATCGCATACTATCGGACAATCATCGAACTATTTTGGTTGAGCGATTAAAGGAGCTTCAAAGCGATACATTCCATGTGCGTAAAAGCAAGTGGTTTAAATGAAATGCAATTTGAACTGATATATTTTTATCACATTCTTGCATCATCTTGGCTTGGCTTCACAAGTTGTTAAGAAATGTTGGATACTTTAAATAGGGGCAAATATTTATTTTGTACCAGAAAGTATTGAATTTGGGAGCAAGCGGAAATGAAGAGACATATGTTATTTATATTTTGGATACTTTAAATAACCGAATTACATATCTTTAATCTTTTTTCTAAAAAAGAAAATTCTTTAAAATTTTGTAAAGTTTTTGATATATGATTAATATAAAAATTGTGCTGCAATAGAGCCTACCACTGTGATTACCAATTTAGGACCAGTGGACGGATGTGTGCAAATGCAAAGGCATCAGTGTGGGAATTGCATTAACTCAAAGTGAATTAAGCCCAATCATCGGCGTGAGTCATAAAATTATGTTGGCTATCGATAAAATCGTTAATGACTTAGGGGAAACCTGAACATGTAGCCGAGTATTTGCATTCTCACTGGGTGATGGATCAGGAATGCGCCAAATCTGCATTGATTGTATTTACCAACAAAACTAAAACTTTCATGTACACTCTGCAAAATCAAATGCCTATAATATCCGATGAATTAGCGCACATACTCGTCTCTGAGGTAACCATTTTTGGAGTATATGGTAGACACAGCTGGTAGATCAAACATAATATCAGTTTCATTCAGCACTGTAAAATGAGGCATGGATATAATTTTTAATTCAATCTGTGAAAAACATCGAAAATTTTGCGAAACAAATGTTTGTAAATGGAAAGCTTTCGGGCACCTTGGTCTAAACCCAAGAAGTGTCAGCTTTTGCATATGCATTACATTATCTGGAGATCTAAAAATGGCATGCATTACAATCTCACAATGGCATTCTAAATCTGTTGTGCATTCAAATTTCATTGATCTATCTGTAAGTCCTCTAGTTTTTGTTCTATTCCACAAATACATGTTAGGTATCATTCCATTAGAAAACCAAACTGCTTTTAAATTCATCCAGTCCAAAACTCGTGGTGAAAAGTACAAATTCCAAACAACTGCCGCCAAAACTACTTTACGTTTTCAATCGTTTTTCGTCCGAGTCTCTCGTCTTTACGCTAAACTACCTCTAGACATTAGACAACTGAGTTTAAAGGAATTTGTGAATAAGATCGATCCATACATTACCAAATACTAACTTTATCTCTCTTCAAGTTTAATCTCTGTATGTAAAATGACGATTTCGCTCACGAGTTCCATTGGAGATAATTGACCATCACTTCGGTGAACAGTGAGAGCAATCTCACTAAAAGAGTCCAAAAAAGAATTAAGGGAGAAAAAATATGAGGTGTAGGCCGGGGACTCTGCATTAAGTTGTGGGGATGATCCGGTGACGCCCACTCCTAGGCATTACTCTCCTGTCTTGAACTCCAGAAATCTGATTACTTGCAGTTCTCCAAAAACACTAAATCATGCTTCACAACGTAAATTGTTACATCTGCTTTGAGTTTGAAACCGAAAGAAATACCCCTCTCCCTCAATAAAGGCTTTATTGAAAATCCATCTTCATTGCTGTTGTAATTGTGTATCATTTTCACGTCAGATTGACATCAATTGTAGTCGCATTTTAATGCATAAACGTTATTATTTTATTATAGTTTAACACACACGATAATTTTAGGGCCACGCACGTGGTGATTTGTCGGGGGATGCAGAGAGGATTAGCCACAACATTTTTTAGTTCCATACTAGGGATAGTTGATGACCTTTTAAAAAATGTAGGGGCACATGCCTAGTTTCTAAATATCAAAGAAAAAATGTTTACCCCCATTTAACCCCCTAAAATATGCAACCCCCTCTGAAAAACCCCAATAAAGTGGATTTTTCAGTGGGGTTGCATATTTTAGATGTTAAATGGGGCCGGGGCGAGAATTTGTCTTCGATGTTTAGAAACTAGAAACTTGCCACTACATTTTTGAAAAAGTCATCAACTACCCCTAGCATGAAAATAAAAAAGTTATGGCCAATCCGCTCTGCAACCCCCTGCAAATCCCCATGTGCTTAGCGGGGATATAACTCATCAAATGATAAGTCGAAATTTTGAAACGGTTTCAAATTTCTTAGACAATTTTTTAAGAATTTCTAGTAATTTTTGCTAGAATTTTGCAAACCAATGTACGTATCTTGTATGATTATTGCATTTCTAAAAATTATGTAAAAAATTTTGATGTAACTCATCAAAGAAAATCTTGGTCTGCCACAGGAGTCTTAAATTACAGCATTTACGGTAGGTTAGATTAATCTATTGCGTAAAACAAATTTATTCTCCATTTTCAGGCAGGAAACATCCACTCAGGAAAATTATTCGAAGCTTTCTCATCCATCTTACAAAATATTAGAACAATATCGAATCACCGCACCGAATTGCTTTTGAATGGTTTTATAACGGAAACTTCACGCAAATCTTCAATAATTATTGCGTTACTAATATTTCTGATCCTCGGAGTACTGGCCGCAACATATTATTGGTTCGTGTGGCGCCCGAAACTAATAGTTTCTGACGTTCCTTTAGTTGTAAGGAATCCGGTAGAGGACGACAGTAATCTTCGTTGGAGATAAAGTGCCTTTGTAACAATACTTTCAAAGCACAGTAACATTAATACAGAGAGTATATTCAATTATTTTTCTCTTTCATTATTTGTGTATATTTGGTTGTACAACTGTATAAAATTTTAAGTCGTATGTGACAAATGCTTAAAATACTAAATAATAACACTCATAATCGCCCACGTGAAAATGTTATAGGATCGTTTATATTCAGTCAATGATTCCGTAATTTATATTAAGCATTTTCATTCAGCATGAAGGTAGTTTTAGTAATGTGTACAGGTATTACCTAGGTCTAACATAACGAGGCACTACGACTTCCATTATTATGATATATCGTCTTCTGTATCAGTGCTTTGCCATGAATCGTTGATATCACTGAAATGATGATCTAGCAAAGGATTTTGGTATGGGATTGAGTATCCTCTCAATATGGTATGGCGTCCCATAGACCTCCTCTGAACTCTCTGTTGTCGTTGTAAAGGTGGTTGCCAATACCGAGCACGCTTTACAGTGGACTGGATCTCAAATGTGGCTCTAACTGGCTTGTGATCACTACTCTCTACTTCTTCGATACTTTCATAAGTTGTTTGAATGAGACGAGCGCGAGTTTTATTCATTGACGTTTTGTAGAGAACGCGATCGCACCAAGCAGGAATTCGGCGCTTTTCGCTAGTGTCATATCTGAAAATTATGAAAATTGCGTAAATAGCTCGTTATGAAATTTAGAAATAAATCAATTTTTGTTCCTAATGTATACCTTGAAGTGTTAACATTAAACTTGTATGTTGCACGAAATTCGATTGTATCCTCGTTGTATTTCATAAAAACGCCTGTTTTCTTCTGATTTCCCAATTCATCGTATATCAAGAAGCGCCGATGACAATCTTTTGTGACAGTGCAATAGTGCACAACTTCGTCGTATGAAGCTGATCCATTCAATCTATAATTCAGATCTCCAGCCCAGAATACATTTTGATGGTCATCGAGGCGCATATTTTTCTTAAATTTCAGTTCCTCTATGATTGCTTTAACGTCATTATTTCGCTCTTTTAAATTCTCGAGGCTAGAACCGGCTGAAAGGTGAGAGTTCACAAAGCAGACTGTAATGGATCCATTGAGAAGCATGCTAATTGCCACTGCGCCTTTGTTTCCCACCTTGTTTACTATGCCTCTGCGGACTTTGTCGTCATATACCTAAGTAATCATGGAATAGGTTTTATGAAGACTTCTATTGAAAGTGCGGTTTTATCCAGGTGAGTGTTTTAAAAATTCGTTTTGAATTCAAAAAAGCATTTTTTACTTCATTTCAGTAAAATTTTGAGTACAAGCAATTATAAAAGTTAATGCGTAAAGATTTCTCGTCGCACCAAATAAGTTCACTTCTCGCACCAATTTTACATTACTGCTTAGTATGTTTGCCCCCATGTTTCTATCCCGTTTGTGTTATCCAATAATGGACCCGAAAATCAATCGTGTAACGAGGACTCCCATATTGTTTGTATTAGGTTGTGCAATAAGTATTGATATTAAGCACGTGGTTTTAAAATTTAAAATTTTTTTGCCGAAATCTCGAAAAATAGCAGTTTTTAACAATCTACAATCAATTGAGCCCGCTAGTAACCGCATATTAGGTAAAAATTGAGGTAAATTAAGGTAAGATAGCGTAATTTTAATTAAAAAGTGTATAAGAATGGTAAAAATAGCATAAAAACACAAATGGGCCATTTTTCACAATATGTGATGAATCGTCACAGGTGATGAATCGTCCATGTCCCTCTTGAATATGTAACTTTGGTTTGGTTGAAACAGTAAAATTATTTGTTATAACAATAATTGGTGCGAGAATTGAACATATTTGGTGCGATGAGAAACTCAAACGCAAAGTTAATTATTTTATAAAGCCAACCTCACTAACACGAACTCCAAACGAAGGTCGGTGATAAACTGCCAGAAACAAGCCGAACATTCTCACCGATCGAATTAAATCGTACCCATAGGGAAGCACTTTTTGTAACACAATCAGCCACTCTTTCTTCCGAGCCTTTGCTGCGTCCTTATTGAGCATGTTACCCACATTGAGTTCAATAATTTCCTGCAATGCAATCACAAAGAGGTCTGGTTTGCCGGAGCCTATCCAGTTGCGTCCAATCCAAGCGCGCATGTGATCGGGGGTTGGAAAAGCTCCTCCGGCATTGAAAGTCGTAATAAATATTTTGATGGGTTTATTCGGGTTTACAAACACTCGTCGTCCTGGAGCGCGTTTTCCAAGGTTCCTTAATCGGCTATGCCAGCTTGATGGAGCATTACATAAAGCGGTTAGCAAAATAATATAGAAAATACAGAAATATATCGGGAGACATATTTTCATAGCTTAAAAATCTGTAAATATGCCGTTAAATTATTATTTTGACTGAAATGTGCTTTTAAAGCTGAAGGACTATACGTTTCAGCAAAACGACCCAAGATTGTCAAAAAAGCAAAAATGTTATATTTTACTTGTTAACCCAATTTTGAATATAATTTGAATATTTAATATTGAATTTAAATAAATTTGATAAAATGATATTTGTTAAGGAGGTTAAGATATACAAATGTTGCGATTAAGAGCACTTTGCTGCGGTTTTTAGCTTGCCGATGTATCTGGAATATAAAATCAAATCACTGCTCAAAACTGGATTCCAATCGAAAACATTCCAATGAGTTTTATCGCCCTACAATATTATGTTTTAAAAAGATGTCGCGAAAAAGTAAAAAAATCGCATCCGTTTTGAAAAAATCATTTTTGAAACCGTTTACGATTTTTAATTTGTGCGGCATTTTCGGATTTCTGAAAAAACGTAATATTGCTGAGCAAATAAAGCTCGCAAGGATCACTTGGATCATAATCCAATTTTGAGCGGCATTAATATTATGAATAAGTCAACAAAAGTTGAAATCGCAGTAATGTATGTGCCTTTATATAGAAGTTTATAATTTACTAGTTCAGAAGAGCAATATTTATCTGAATAATAAATCCTTATAATAATAATTGAAGCATCATCTTCATATAAGGAAGATGTAAGGATGTCATCGATTTTCTAGCACGTCTGCGAGATATCGCAGACGGCATGATTTTGTGTCCTAATATTTCTGACATGAGAGAGCAAGCAAAAAAAGTGAGCAATGTGCGAATGGCAACTTTTACGTAGCAGACAAATACATTATGAAATCGGTATCGCAAATTGATGGCGTGAAAACAGACAAAGCATCCAATCTGTCAAAAGTTTTTTGTTGCCATTTCTCACCTGCTTCAGAGTATTTTAGAACGTTGCTCAACTTCATTTCTAACAAATTTTCACAAAAATAGCTTACATATTTTTTTCTTTTTTTCAAATGTTTCAAAAATACAAAATTTTGGCAAGACTTTTCAGGAATATTTTTTATTAAAAATGCTGCCCAAATTTTCACGAACTAGTAAAAAAAATCAAAAAACTTCCGCCGGTTTTATAATTATATAGTAAATTTTGTCAAAAATTGGAAAAGTGGCAAAGATTTTTAGAAATTCTAACTAAATTTTAACCAATTTTATAGATTTTCTCCAGCTATTACACACACGGGAAATTCTGAAAACGTTTGTTTAATTTTGAAGAAGTTGCGAGAATTGGGAATTTTTTCTCATTCAAAAATATAGAATTAAAAATTGCCCATTTTATACCAAAATTGTGAAAATTACTGCTGAAGTAACTTTTTCTGAAAATTATGATTGAGAAAAATTTACATTTCTTAAAAAAATTTTAGATGTCTTTCCTGAATCCATTCCCATAACCGATGCAAAATTTTTGTTGAATCATGAATCTGTTAGGCAATTGTAACAACAGTTTTCTTGATTCGGTATTATTATACAACTTTTGAATGCATAACATACCATGCTTTAAAGCTATATGGCTACTTTCTAGTTATTTATTTTACTGCCGATTTTATTAGCCTATAGGTAAAACGGTGATTATTAAGAAATAATTCTAGATAATTCTATTGTGAACATAATTTATTTTATATTTGATAAAAATAGAATTAAGTGTGATTTTATATCGTATGTTTAACGCTTTCAAATATGGTTATTTGCAATCCTTTTTACAACATATTGAATATTTATGCATATCAAATGCCAAAACACAAATGAATAATTAGGATAATAAATACGATCTCCGCTATGTACAGCATTTTTCTCATCAATATTCTCAGCTGATTCATTCTTCAGTATTCAAAGGGCAGTACCAAATCGGGAGTTTTTTCTTCTTTTCCAAATTCAACATACGCTTGGCATT
Organism: Ditylenchus destructor; assembly: GCA_022814885.1. Taxonomy (NCBI): domain Eukaryota; kingdom Metazoa; phylum Nematoda; class Chromadorea; order Rhabditida; family Anguinidae; genus Ditylenchus; species Ditylenchus destructor. Next base: position 4,798,268 of record JAKKPZ010000002.1, on the reverse strand, counting down.
TCCTTGTTGCAGAATCACAAGAAACGGGCAATCGCTCTTCGTTTTCGCTGAATAACAGAAAAAATTGTTTGGGATCGTTGTCAGCGACGAACACTCTCCCGTGATAATTTATCGCATTTGTTGAATTTGAAGTGATAACTGCCAGAGGTTCTGAAATTAAAGGTTCTGATATTAAAGCTTATCAAGAAGTTATCGCTTTTGCGAACAATAAGTCTTCTTGAATATAAGTTTTGTTGATTCATGTAACATGAAAACATATTAAAATAATGTTATTTTCTACTGAGTTTAAAGTTTCGAAACATGAATCATGTTTCGAAACTTTAAACTCAGTAGAAAATAACATTATTTTAATATGTTTTTAAGTTGTCAGATGTTACCGCACTTACAAGGATGAACGTTGAAGGTAAATTTGAAAAAGAATTTCGGACAAAATATTAGGTTGTCCAATAAGTTTTGAGGTAGAATTTAAAGTTACTAAATACCGTTTGTGGTCCCTATGGTTTCTTCGGTGTGGGGAATGTCAGGTTAGTTTTTGTTCTGGTATACTGCAATTCCTTTAAAAAGGTCCCATTAGCCGAGCACTCAATAATATTTTATGAGAAATTAGCTTATCCGCATTTTTGTCTATATTTACAATTAGTTCAGTAGCGATTGGTACTGTTAGCGCGACCCTATCTCTCCTGTATCTTTTAGTAAACGTAATATTAAAACAGGAAACCGAAGTGGAATCACATTTTGAACAATTTTCGCAACTCCTTTTTCAAAAATTCTCATTTAACTTTATCTCTCTAATTTTTCGTATTTTACGCCACCGATTTTATACATAACAAATTTTTCAATATTTTTACAGTAAACAGCGACCAAAATGCTTATCTAAAATTTCGTTTGAATTAGCTCAAAATGCTCCCCAGCGCAAGAGAAGACGATTGGTACCAAAATCAGCCCGATCCGAGCACGGCTCCGAAAGATACAGGTGCGCGAAATCCTGGAATTCGCGGATTTTTGATATTTTTAGGATCCGCGGCGAATGCCGCGGCGCCCCACTCTCGTTATTAATTATGTCCAAGAAAGCTATAAATCCGCTCTATAGTAATCGGACTATTCACGGGATCCCAAAAAGTAACCACGACGTATTTCACGATGGCCATATAAAGTAGTGATTTTTACGCTTCCGATCGCTTCATCCGGCCATTTCTGACAACTTTGCTTTTAACAAATTTTTAATTTGGTGCCTTGGGTACAGATCTCATCTTTTCACTGAGGGACATTTTGGACATTTATAACTTTAGCGCAATAATAATGCTTACTACCATACAAATAAAATATACCAGGGAGAGGATCCTCTTGTTTCACTATACGTCGAGAGCTGTGCAAATCCAGACGAGTTCCCGGTAGTAGTTGTCCAGTCACAGTGAGTTCATATATAATTGGGCTCGGTGAACACATCCCAACATCGAAACAGGCCAAAACGGCGAATATTGGCGTGATACTGGGAAGAAATTTCATATTGCGGTAAACTCAGATATTTGTCAAATGTGACAAATACTGAAATATGAACCTTAAATAAGCCGTACACTTTTAAAGAGAGTGATCGTTTGTGTTTTGTGACGGTGTACCGAACCGAAAATATACTCTAGCGCAAATATTTTCCCCGACAATTGCTGTGATTTTCATATTTATAGGATTTTAATATTTACATTTATTAATTCTAATTCCGAAAACTTGTGAATACCAAATTGATCGAAAACTTATTAAAAATTCGTTGTTGATCTTTCACACCCACTTATGTCATTTCACGGGATATTTTCCGCTAAAGCAAAATGAAATATAATTTTATTCCTTTCAACCATGTAAATCATTCAATTGAAAGCAAGTTTATATTAAAATAGTGCCTAATGCTTTCGAAGACGAAATAATGTCATGATCGTTTTGAAAGTCGAGGTAGCTTATGATCATTTTTCCTATTAAAAATTGATCTAAAGAAGAATTTGGCAAATGTTAGTAATCACGTTCACTTCATATTACATCTTTATGTTTATAACATCGCAATAGTACAATCACACGATTAAAATTCTCATAGAAAAATTATTAATTTGAGCAACTCGGATGGAATTCGTCACGGCCACCTTGATTTCCAACGCATACGCCATTGTCACAGACACCGTTTTCAGGGCCTCTCTATAATAGTAATAATTTGGGTTAATAATAATTTAGTCAGCTTTGATTATATAAATAATCAATCATGAATGCTTCTCGCTAGTCATCATTTTTCGTTTTTCTAAATGATGACTATAATCATCTGAATTTTGCAAATAATATCCAAAATATAGCGTACGACTCCAGTGAATGTACATATTCACCACAGTGACAATACACAAAGACAATGCTAATATGTAAAGCACTATTGTGGTTTGTCTTCTAATGACATTTTTATAACATCAAAATACTCATTTGGTAATATATTAATTTATACTTTACATATCTGAAAATTATTACAGATATTTAGTCAGTTTTCTGATGATAAATCTACTTGTTGTTACATGTGTTTGAGCATGAATTACATGACATCAAAAATAATATACAAAAATTACCCGAGCAAGCATGCATCTCTTCTGTGGATTATTTTTGCAGTCCTCGTTTTCTTCCTCTCTTTGGCCAGCGGTCACGCAGGTTGTCTCAATACACATCCCTGGTTCGGTCTTCCCCTAAAAATGTTTTTAAAATTATTTCTAACTTGGATTTATTCGTCTACAATAATTATTTGATAAATGGACAAGTTTGAAAGGTAACATAATCAGTTTAAAAATAAACTTGAATGAATGTTTAGGATAGTTCACAACGCATTTGTATGTTTCTGTTAGTTTTTATACCAGGAAAGCGAGCCACCGCGTTGCGGTGACAATTTATAGCATTTAATGGCCCGCGAGCATATGCAGGAGTCTAGAATGGATCCTGAATCTGATGTCACATTCGTGATCAGCGCATCTGAAAGCCCCCGGGGTACAAAAATCACCACAAAAACATAAAAATGGAACACAAAAGGCACTACTTCGTATGGCCAAAACCCTTAAAAACACGTTTGTCGGTTAAGGTGCGAATTCAAATTTCGGATCAGACGATTTCCCTGATCTAACTTTTCGAGACCTATCCAATGAGCTATCACATGCCCCTGGCTAACGACGTGATCGGCTCTAACAATTGATAACAGAAGGAGTAAGTTTTCCTTCCTCAGAGCTCTCACTCACAAATGCATTTCCGTTTGTTGAAATAAATGAAAATTTTACCACAATAATAACACAAGGCTGCCCATCGCGTGTGTCGCCACTGTCAGGTGTCGACCTGATGAATATTCCACCACGCTTGGTTGTACTTTGCTCCTCTGATGAGAGACTGTCGTTCGCGCGAACAAAAGCCGCTACCACAAATAGAGTGGTGATCAAAAACACCAGCTTCATCTTTTGAAAAGAATGAGAATTTTGCTGCGCTGTTTAATCAAATGAATGAAAATTTTCTTGTGAAACAATGGACATTAATTTGTTCGGGATTATAGCTTGAGTCATTTTTCATATGGTTTTCCTTTAGTGCGAGAATGAGACAAAATGATTGATTCACTGTTATTAAATGTTATTTTATGTGAAAAGCACAAATAAACTGATTGCTTCTTTATTAGGGATTAATCAATGTGCAGAAATTCACATAGAAGTTGGGAAAGTGCATTTTTCAGTTGACTTCAGAGTGGGTTTCATTAAAATGTTGAAAGCTCCATGTTTTTATTCTAAAATGCGACATATACTGCCTATGGGACATTCTAATGTCCTTTTCTCACCATTTCAAATTTCAAATTCGAAGAAGGCGGGAAGGAGCGAGAGAGGAAAAAGATAGATAAGATCTCTGTCTCTTAGGGAGGAGAGAGCAGAAAACGACGAAATGTGTGTGTAATTTTGAACAAACATTGGCGTTTTGACCACATGGCGGGAAAAGCTATGAATGGTGAAAAGGCAGGGGTGGGATCGTGTTCTTATTTTTAGGGTCCGAATCTTAAAAATTTAAAATGTTCTTATTTTTAAGATTTGTTCTTATTTTTGGCCAATGTTCTTATTTTGTTCTTATTTCACCCAATATCCATTTCCAAATGGGAATTTTTGAAATACAAGCTACTTTTCCTAAAAATTTTCGCCTGCGGCGCTGTTTTAAAATTCAAGATTCAAAAAGAATCGGAAATTAGTGTTTATAAAAGGAATTTCAGTAATGCAGATTATGAGATTATTAACAATTTTCTATCAAACATTAATTGGAATGTCATATTTAATTCTTGCCCAAACATCGACTTTATGTACCATAAGTTCATGGATGTTATTTCTGAGGCTATAAATTTATTCATTCCTAAGACCAAAATACATAACGGCGCCGGACGCGACAGATTGCGTGAAAACATCTCCCCTGATTCCCTGGTCACTACCTACCCCCTAAATCGACCCCGGGGAGTTCAAATCCGGGCTCAGATTTTGCCTGGTCCCGTCACGAAAGTTGGGAAAATCGCATTTTCGGTAAAAAATGGCCCAAAAATGACCATTTTTGACGCGTTACGTTAAAAATAATTGCAGATTCGGACTCAGCGCATCAAAAAACCCCTAAAAACACATTTTGCTGACATTCCGAAAAAATTTCATTTTTTTGCCATTTTTGACCATAGGGGGTACCACATGGATTTTGAAAAAAATCGATTTTTTGAAAATGTGGAAAATTTTTCTGCAATGAGTGTTTTTAGGGGTAATTCGATACGCTGATTCCGACTCTGCAATTATTTTTAACGTAACGCGTCAAAAATGGCCATTTTCGGACGATCTGTTGGGGGTTTTTCGTCTCAAGTTCGAACCCCAGGTCGGTCAATCAATTTTCTTCTCGCCAAAAATACCGGATTTTGTTGCAAATAACAACAAATTCTTGTTTACAGGACCACAATTGATTAAAAATTTAGAACTGTAAAATCAAATACCATCAATACTAATTTTCTAGCACCATTTTGTGATAATTTTCGCCCAAAAACGTCAAAAAACGCAATTTTCCCAACTTTCGTGGCGGGACCACCCTCGATCTGAGGTCAAATTCGGATTCGCCGTACCCGATATAGGGTAACTACCAAAAATCCCAGTCGATTTCAGACGCACCAACTCGCATTTTCTCCAAAATACGCGAAAATGGCCATTTTTTGGCAAAAAAATCTTAAAAATTTCATAACAAGCAAAAGCTCTGAGAGATGTTTAGAAATTTTATGAAAAAGTAAAATTTGAGGTGTTGCTCGATCATACTGTACAAGTGAAATATTCATCTCTATTGTTATTATTTCTAAATCGGGTCTCAAAGTTGACTCATTTAACACTGAAAAAAGCAAAGTGTACCAACTTTGAAGCCCAAAATATCAATAATAACAATACGGACGAATATTTCACTCACCAGGTATGATAGAGCAACACCTGAACTTGTTCCCTTGCAAAAAATATCCTTGATATCTCAGAACTTTATTTTTGCCTGTATTTCTGGTTTCACACTTTTTGTCGCATCCTTCAGCCTGTGGCGCCGTCGTGAATAGTTAGTCTAATTTCACGTTTACCAATTCACATCCAGAATCTTTTCGACTACCGGAAAAAACTTTGGGCTAATATATCTCATCCTGGAATAAGAGAGAAATTCATAAAAGTTTCAAATGATATTGACTATCATACAAAGAGATTTCTCAAAAATAGAGAGAAAACTAGAATTTCCAACTTCAAGACACGCTTTAAGCATGTAGGCGCATTCCTCAAAACAAAATCGAGTTTAACACCTACTCTTTTCGACGAAAAAGAAGAACCAATTTTTTCAAACCAGAAAAAAGCAGAAATTTTTGGAGATCAATTTTCATCAGTATTTACCACCGCTAAATTACAAATCGAAGACATTCAATGTCAAAATTTTGGCGAACTTAGCTTCATACCGATTACTTACTCAAAAGTCCTTCAACTTCTTTTGAAAGTCAAAAACATGAACAACACGTCTCCGGACGAAATTCCGAATATTTTTCTTAAGAATTGCGCTTACACGCTCAGCTATCCAATTTATTACATTTTCTCTTATTCCATGATGACAGGGCAAATCCCACATTTTTGGAAAGAATCAATAGTCCATCCGATCCCAAAAATTTCCAAACCTTCAAAAGCAGAAGAATTTAGACCAATTTCATTATTATGTTCCACGGGAAAAATAATGGAAGAATTAATAGCCTCAGAAATCACATCATTTATAGAGCACAAAAAGATTTTACCGCACTCCCAACACGGTTTTAGAAAGACAAGATCGGTTACCACCCAACTTTTAGAAGTTGTCGATGACCTTTCATTTGCTTCTGAACAAAATTTTCCTGTAGACATGATTTACTTTGATCTAGCCAAAGCTTTTGATTCTATTCCTCACAATCGTTTAATTCGCAAATTAGAATCTATTCCATAGGACCACCCAGCGGCTACGCCGCATGGCGGCGCCCATGATCATTCACGGGGGCGGGGGTAAAGGGCGTCGTAGGGGGCCACAGGGGGTCGTCTGGGGGCTGAAAATGGTACCAAACATCTTCTCTCGTCGAGACGAAGCGATTGACGTATCACTCGCCCAAATCCGAGTGGGGCGTGAAAAGTTACGTTTTTGGCCCCCTGGGGGGTAAAAGGGGTTTTTGAGATCGCCGTAAAAAAATTTTTGCAGATTCGTTCTTAGAATTCTAAGGGGAGCATTTTGACGTATCATGCGTCCAGAAAGGAGCTGATCCCGAAAAGTTTCCTTTGTAGCGCAAAAAGTGGCATTTTTGGCACTTTTTTGGCCAAAAATGCCACTTTTTGAGATCGCCGTAAAAAAATTTTTGCAGATTCGTTCTTAGAATTCTAAGGGGAGCATTTTGACGTATCATGCGTCCAGAAAGGAGCTGATCCCGAAAAGTTTCCTTTGTAGCGCAAAAAGTGGCATTTTTGGCACTTTTTTGGCCAAAAATGCCACTTTTTGAGATCGCCGTAAAAAATTTTTGCAGATTCGTTCTTAGAATTCTAAGGGGAGCATTTTGACGTATCATGCGTCCAGAAAGGAGCTGATCCCGAAAAGTTTCCTTTGTAGCGCAAAAAGTGGCATTTTTGGCACTTTTTGGCCAAAAATGCCACTTTTTGAGATCGCCGTAAAAAAATTTTTGCAGATTCGTTCTTAGAATTCTAAGGGGAGCATTTTGACGTATCATGCGTCCAGAAAGGAGCTGATCCCGAAAAGTTTCCTTTGTAAAAACCCCCCAACAGCTGAAAAAATGGCGTTTTCTCGCTTTTCGTGGCGGGACCACCCCAAATCTGACATTGATAACCCCCCCCTAAAATCATGGGTTTTGGGGGGGGGGTACTCGCGAGTTTGGGGTCCGGGACCCCCAAAAAGTGGGTTATTCTATTCCGGGCGGAAGTACAGACACCTATCAACTTAGAGGGACCCGATAGGCATCAAGGGCCCACTTTTAAGATGGATGCAAAATTATTTATCGGATAGATTTTTCAAAGTCAGGGTCGGTTCGTCTTTTTCGCAAGAACTCTCTCAAACAAGTGGGGTGCCCCAAGGATCCGTCCTTGGTCCACTTTTGTTTCTCATCTACGTTTCTGATCTCCCAAAACTTTGTGAAACAGAAGGAGTTATCTGTAAACTTTTCGCCGACGATCTAAAAGCTTACCACATTTTTCGATCAAATTACGACTCAAACAGTTCACTCCAAACATTTATTACCAAATTTTCTAACTATTGCGAATTAAACGGACTCAAAATTGCGGTTAAAAAGTGCTCTATACTACACTTAGGAAAGAAGAATCAATATTTATCATATAGTCTGCAAAACTGCGAAATTCCTTGTATAAATCCTAGTACCACAGTGCGAGACTTAGGTGTTTATTTCTCAGCTAACCTCAAATTCGGAGAACACATAGAGATTATTTGTCGAAAAGCCCAAAAGGCTCGTTTCGCTCTCTTAAAAGGACTGAAATCTAGTGACCCAAAATTCTTAGTTGACATATTTACAACATACGTTAGACCGATCTTAGAATTTGCCTCTCCAGTATGGAACCCTCTTTTAAAAAGGACATTCAAAAAATTGAGAAAATTCAAAAACGCTTCTTTGAACTGGTCTATAAACGAACTCAATATTTTAGAAAGAATTTAGAATTTCCATCATATGATCAATTATTAGTTCTATTCAAACAAGAATCTTTAGAAGGTAGAAGGCTAAAAGCCGACCTAAAAATGTTCCATGACATAATTCATGAGAAAATTTCTATCAGACATAACAACTCTTTTTACTTTGAGAAAACTATTACTAGAGGTGATTTATATAAGATAAAAACAAATCAATGTTCTACTAACGTCCGGTTCCATTCTTTCTTTGTCCGTACTGCTAGGCTATACAGTAAATTACCAACTCATATTCGGAAAACATCCCCCAACGAATTTCACAATTTAATTAGTACAAAAGAAATCCAAGAAATCTTCCCCCCTAAATGAACTTGGCTTGTCATACACTATCATTATTGAGATATGTTGTCTTCGCTTGATATGATTACTTGTTCTTTATCACTTGTTGCATTATGACATTTAAATTGTTGACTTTATTGTATATATACCCATCGCTCCAAGAAGAGCAAATAAATTATTAATTATGAATATCGCCTAAAATTGAAAAATTTTCGTCTGCGGCGTTATTTTTTCATTCCAGCAGAATGAAAATATTGGCATTATAGTTTCGGCGCGAATTTGAAAAATTTGAAAAAATGCACCTCCTAGAATGCATTTGGAAAAAATGCCAAAAAATTTTCTGAAAAAAATTTTTGCCAAAAAACCATAGGGGGGACCCTATGGTTTGAAAAATAGTTTTCAGAAAATTTTGACAAAAAATCAATACGGTACCCCGTATTGTTTTTTGGCAAAAAATTCTCTAAAAAAATTTTTGCTAAGAAACCATAGGGGGGACCTATGGTTTGAAAAAATTACAAAAATGTTCTTATTTTTGCCCCCGAAATCTTACTTTTTGGGGCAAATGTTCTTATTTTTGGACATGAGTCGATCCCACCCCTGTGAAAAGGACATTAGAATGTCCCATATGCAGTACGATAAAAATATGTAACGAATGATGGTGATAGATTAGATGTCCTAATTTTAAGGAGGAGCGTTTTCTTACGTGAGGGTTTTCGGTGTAACAGAAGTGGTTCTTTTTTGTAACAGATTTCAAATATTTCCCGCCAAATTCAAACAATAATTATGGATTTACCCCTGAAAAGGGGGTCTCAGCCTAAGGCTAAGCCTAAGCCTAAAGTATGCCCTTTTAAGGGTTTTACAAAAAATAACCACTTCTGTTACATCGAAAACCCTCACGTGTTTCCTTAGTATGTAAAAATTAATTTCTTTTTTCAGTCAAAATTTCCTTATCCAAATATTTGCTTTATTTTAAAACATATATTTTAAAACAATATTTTTAAACATCAAATCCGAATCCATGATGTCTATTTTAATTCATCAACCGAATAATATATATGTTCAAATGTTACAAAATTTGCGTAAATGTTGTTAGTATCATAATTTTACCTGCCTGCGTTTTAATGTACTTGCCATTTCATTAAAATTTATTTAAAACCGATTTTGACATAACAATAATTTTGAAAAAGTTGCATGATTATGAAAACCAACAATTTTAAGCAAACGGTCGATTTTTTGCAGCTTCACTTTCACAGAGACATTCACTGTGGGCACGACCACACATAAAACAGTGGAGAGTCTTCACTTGCGGTTGGGGAGAAATTTTGCTGATTTGCTTGTTGTGCCAACCTTTGCGAAAAGTCGAAATACAAAAATATATCAGGATAAGTAGCAGGAATATAAGCAAAATAACAGCGAGGACTATCAAAATTATTAGGATTATGCCAAGCCCAAATGAATGTTCGTCTGAAGGCTCTGTGGTAGTAAAAATATCAATAGGATTTGCAACTGTTAAATCGTCATCACAATTTGGATCGGGAGTGGGCGCAAAGAGTGAAATTATATTGTAGAAGATTTGCAACATAATTTCAGCGGAATTGCAAAACTATACGTTTGCAAAAGTGCAAATACAACACAAAGTGAGAAAAGAAGAAAGCCTTGCGATATTACGGTGAGTCATATATTGCACAATAATGCTAAGAATGGTGCAATGTTCTTATTCATTAGCTTTTGCAATGATCGCTTCTCATTTTAGGAAGTAACCCAGCCTGGTCAAATCTATATTGGATGACCTTAGTGTGAGTGCGCCTGTCTGTCGGCTGATTTAAAAACATTCCAGATCCTAAGCGTTATCAAATTATTACCTGGGCAATTTTTCTATTTTTGGAAATCTTATGGACTGTAGAAGATAGATGACTATAGTAAAAGTTTGTTGAAGTAAGCACATTCGGAATATAAAATTTTTATTTGGATATGGAGGCACTCTTGGAAGCACCTTCTTCTATCAAACACGTAAAATAATTGCAATTAACATGTTCTTGTAGCGTAAATACTCATTGTTCTATCGGCGCCATAATGACGTTCTCGATTTTGTCGTCTACCGTCCATGGTTCTAATATAGCGTAAATGTGGATTTGTTCGTCTGTGCCATACTACATTCTGGAAATCACGCGGTGCTTCGCAGTAATAATGATAGCAAATTAAAGTAATAACAAAGGCCATGACAATTATTATTCCGCTGGCCAGCAAGATTAACGATATCGGATCAAAATTACGCATTATATCATTGTGAGCATCCGCAAATTTTGGTTGAAACATTTTCAGATATCTGAAAGCAAATCAAATCGATATCATTTGTGAATTGTATAAAGTTGAATGCACGATTTAATTCAAGATCAAAATTGCTAGATTTAAATTATATTTTATCATAATAAAAAAGTTGTTCTGGATGAGATTCATTATTCATTCATTTTTTATTTAGGAGAGACAACGAAACTTCAACTAAAATTTCGAATAAACCATTGATTATCATCTATATTTCTTTATCTTCCTTTTTTCGACCGAGTAGGCGCTGTTTCGCAAGTCCTTAAATTTTAGTGGGATATATATTGCAATACACACAACACTTTTCTTTGAATAAAAACATTGTGAACACAGTATCATAACATTATGTTATTGGTCACCCGAATTAATTTGACCAATGCTATAGCCATGACAACGCTGAGTACAAAGGTCATTTATCCATGTAATCAATTGTTGCACCCACGTTTGTTCTTTAATGCAAATTGGTTTTCTCTGTTTGGCAGCAAACATTTATGATTTTTCTCAATATTTAAATTACGTATTTTAGAATTACGCCAGTATTGTATTTAGTATTTTCAGAAAAATGTTTAAACGTTAGTGTAAACAATACGCCAATAATGTTTCAAACTAATGTTTCTTTTTTAAGTATTCCATGCGAACTTTGTTTGCATTAAAAATGGTGCGTTCACAACTAACGGTGAAAAAGATTTCACTTGTTACATGATGTATCACAATAATACTATCTTTTGTTTTACTATACACATATAATCATTCTAAACGCAAAATTGCCACTTTCCGTGATTTTTGTTAGTCTCCATCAAATAATTAAACTCTGTTAAGAAACTTTAAGTTCACCCCACCTTTTCGCTGTTTTCCGCGATCTTTGAAATGAAGTGAGGCCTAAACTGAATTGCATGATTACTTATCGCAAATAAATAAGGTTCAGAATGTTTGAAATGAAATTCTCTGGAAAAGTCCAGATTTTTGACAATTTTCGCCAAAATGGGTGTTAAGAAACTTTAAGTTCACTTTCTAAAATCTGCGATTTTTCGAACAAATCTAAAAAATAACGTCATATTCGTGATCAGCGCATCAAATTACCCTAGAATACACTTTTTCAGGCAAAAATACCGACAAAAAATTTTTTCGATCCATAGGGGGGACCACATGGATTTTTTGACAATTTCGAGACATTTTCAAAAAATTGCCAAAATTGGCACTTTTTGGCGTTCTGTCAAAAATCGGATAAATGATCCAGAATCTAGAGACTTTTCCGCACCAGGCGCAAAAAACCGCACTGAACATCGCAGGTAAAACATGGGTTAAATTTTTGGTTAAAGTTCAAGGTTACAAAAAACATCAGTTTTCCATACAAAATGTGGAATGCTTTGGCGCAAAAGCCTGTTAAATTAAAAAGCCGAGTTAAATTTTTGGTTAAAGTTCAAGTTTACATTTTGTATGGAAAACTGATGTTTTTTGTAACCTTGAACTTTAACCAAAAATTTAACCCATGTTTTACCTGCGATGTTCAGTGCGGTTTTTTGCGCCTGGTGCGGAAAAGTCTCTAGATTCTGGATCATTTATCCGATTTTTGACAGAACGCCAAAAAGTGCCAATTTTGGCAATTTTTTGAAAATGTCTCGAAATTGTCAAAAAATCCATGTGGTCCCCCCTATGGATCGAAAAAATTTTTTGTCGGTATTTTTGCCTGAAAAAGTGTATTCTAGGGTAATTTGATGCGCTGATCACGAATATGACGTTATTTTTTAGATTTGTTCGAAAAATCGCAGATTTTAGAAAGTGAACTTAAAGTTTCTTAACACCCTTTTTGGCGAAAATTGTCAAAAATCTGGACTTTTCCAGAGAATTTCATTTCAAACATTCTGAACCTTATTTATTTGCGATAAGTAATCATGCAATTCAGTTTAGGCCTCACTTCATTTCAAAGATCGCGGAAAACAGCGAAAAGGTGGGGTGAACTTAAAGTTTCTTAACAGAGTTTAATACTCGAGAATATAGAAAATATTTGTTTATGAACAAGAGGTAATCTAACTTACTAAGCAAGTAAGTCAGATTACTACTAAATTTACCATATCACTACTAAATATTAAAAATTTTCGTTAATTTTTACTTGTTAAATAATATGTAATGGAAAATAAAGATAATTAATCATGACTTTAAATAATTATTTTCAGACAGCTTGCTGATTTCTGATTCATCATGGTCAAACATATCATTCATGTCGACGAAAGTGAAGACTACACAAAGTTAGTGCAAGAGTATTTTAAGGAAAAGCTGTTGAAGGATAATTCATCCCAGTTTTTCACAGTTGGAGTTTCAGGTAAGTTCTTAAATAATTTCCTTAATAGGTTGTCCAGAAACTGATAAGCGTGGGCACAAGATTTGAGATGTAAAATCACATTTTTAAATTCGGTGAAAAGCACGGAAAAATTCTCTCTAACTTATATATAAACTCCGAATTCGACGTTATATCTGATTCCAAATATGCGTGCATGCTTCTAATAATGCGCACCTGCAGTCCTGTAACGCGCAATATTGCGCTGAGAGGCCTTATAAAAGATATTTCCGCATACTCGAGGTTCGAAATAACGGTATACTCGAAAACACAATGCAAATCATTGTTTCATCAGTGATAAAGTTACATTTTAACTTGATATTAAATTTATAAAAATCGATCTACCTTTTCAAGCCCTGTGCCCAGTCTTCATTTTGAGGCAATCTGGTACTTAACTGAAATATTGCAGGTGGTTCTATGCCCAACACGCTGTGCCCCATCTTAAAAAGAAATGATCCCACTCAACTGAGCCGAATACGACTGTTTCCCGTGGACGAACGACTCGTACCACATGACCATCAAGACAACAATGTGAAAGCGTATTTGGCACATAGCTTGCCGCAAGAGTTGAGTGAAACCTTCGTTCGAGTTGAACATATTGACGACAGTAAGAATACTTTTAATAAACTTTCGTAAATCCTCTAATTATTCCACCAGCGGACTTATAATTTCGTAAGGGTTTACGGAAAAATTTTTAATTTGAAAACCATTTTCCTCCTATATGTTTAATGACAGTTTTGGCAATTGGGGTATTTTCTTACGTATCTCGACTAGATCTACACGAATATGCACTTAGTTTTGGTCGGACGATCCGGCAAGTACGTATGAGGGACGGGCTAATTTGAGGATTTACGGTAAAAGGGTAGTCTTGAATCAAAAGCCTTTATATTTATTAGACATAGAAAAACTTAAAGTGCCTTCCGAAGCTACATTTATTTATCATTTCGTCTTTGAATTTTAATCCTTTTACCTAGTAATACATAACAGTATTACATGACTATTATTAAATTTGTGCTTTAAATCAAAAATAAAATAGTATAATATTGTTAGCTTTCATTACCTTTTGAATATTGTAGCTATGAAACATTTTAATAACATAAATCTAAAAAAATTGATTCGCAAAGTTTTTATCTTATAGGCAAATTAGCGGTGTTGAGTTTCGAAAAATCTCTAAAGAATCTGCACCCTAATCTAAACGCCGATGGATTCCCTGAATTTGGCATTTTGTTTCTCGGCTTGGGGCCAGACGGTCACACATGCTCACTATTTCCTGGACATTCATTATTACAGGTATTTTATACAAATTCGTACCAATGATTGGTACTGATCATTTATAGGAAACTAAGAGGTGGATTGTACCCATTGAGGATTCTCCGAAGCCACCGCCTCGCCGAGTAACCGTCACTTTGCCTGTACTCAATGCGGCTAAAAATGTAGCCTTTCTTGTAACAGGCGAATCCAAAGCAAAGGTCGTAAAGGTATACTCTGACAATTCTTGACATGATGATGTGGTAAATGTAAAAAATTAACTAATCACAAATGTTTTAAAATAAGTTTATCTCAACAACGGGAAAATTTGAATGACGGAAAATTTGGATACCTGGAATATTTCAATGACGAGTGGGCGCCGCACATGCGGCGCACACCCGTCTCAGCGCTATGCGCCGGGTCTCAAAAGTAAAAACAAAGAAAGAACAAAGGGAAAGAATAATGTGTATGTCTCAAGAAAATTGCATTCATGTTTGCATTCATGTTTAAATCATCGAATGTATTAAAAAAATTAAACTATAAGTGGCTTAACTTCCTTCCAAGAAGGAATGTCATCTGCAATTGAATTTATTTACGATAGTTTTAAAGTAATACTTTATTTAGGAAATCGTCGAAGATGCTAATAAAACATATCCTCCATCCCTGATCGAGCGAGAAGAAATCCATTGGTTCTTGGACAAATCCGCCGCTTCGTTGCTAAAGAAGACTAGCAACCAATGATGCAAAAATATGCACAAAATTGTGGCTAGATTTATTGTTAACAAACGAGAACATTACTTACGTTAGTCTGTGATAACTGAATTATAATTTTAATAAAACATTTTATATAAACATAAATACTGTGGAGACGAAATTAAATACTACAGAAGATATCAGTAACTTTTGATGAAACTAGAAAATAGAACACGGAAAACAAGAGAACCCGCCGATTCTCGGCGGATTACCGCCTCGAATCGGCGGGTTCTCTTGTTTTTTTCCGCGGTTAGCGTGCATCCGCGGCGCTTCGCGCACCACTTGCCATTTTGTCAGAGAGACTCGCGGCCTTCGGCCGCTCGAACGGGGTTCTGCTTTTTCAAAACATTTCGAAAATTTTTTTCCGTACCCTGGGGTACCCCGATAATTTTTTCGACCCCGGATTCGGATTCAGCACCCCAAAAAACCACCGGGTGCAAAAAATTAGCTCCCCAGATGCTTTGGTTCAAAATGGCCATTTTTGGCAAAAAAAAATGACACTTTTTGGCCCAAAAAAGCCACTTTTTGAGATCGCCGCCAAAAAATTTTTGCGGATTCGTTCTTAGAATTCTCTGGCGAGCATTTTGAGCTATCGTGCGTCCCTGTATCGAGGGAACTCGAAAAGTTCCAAACAGAGTGGATTTGGATAGTATTTTAATTTTTCTTTTTAAATGCAATGTTGATGAAAATGATCATATAAAAACGAATGGAAAAATCATCTGTCGCGTTCAAATTGGTGCTTTTTCGTTAAAATCTTTCCCTGTTTTCCCAAAGATAGTATTTAAGAAAACAAAGGGAATTATTCTACAAGTAAAAGGGTTTTTACTTGTAGATACCGTAGAAACAAATGGAATATCATAGAAACAACATGTTAGGGAAATGACGTGTCTTCTTTTTAGCTCCACATTTCCTACAGTTTATTCTGCTTTCTTAAAATTGAAAACATTATTTACTATCTATTTTTACTCCACCTGCGTAAAAGCTAAAATTTATGAAAGGATGGTGCTTTAATTTTTCGTTATGAAAAATCTTAGAAAATTACTTTTCTTAAAACGAAATGAGATTTTATTTATGAAAGATATAATTAATATATAATCAAAGAATTTCCGCACAATACACGAAGTGATTACAAGTCAAAATATTTCGGAACAAATAATTGAAAATTAATGAATTGCTGCCGAAGCTTCCGCTATATTTTAGTTTGTGCTCACATGTTTTATTTTTCTTACATTGCTTTAATATGTGCGTATTGATGTCCTTATTTTATGATAATATTAGTTGACAAATCAAAACTTGAGTTATAGAATCGTTAGGACGATGAGGATTAACACTATACTCCATCAACAGAATACAAATATGGCAAATGCCTGCCGCCAATTTTTCGATTTGAATGTTTTTCGTGTATTGACGTGTATTAATGATTAACAAGTGAAATATTCCTATAATATTGCAGGTTTTCAAAGTAATTATTTGCAGATCTCTATTGTACTGCTTGACTTGACAACGCAAAATGATCACTCGTAGTATGGCTAAAAGGGCTGCGCGTTCCAGAGACGACAACAATACCGCTGAAAACGAACCAATTGCATCTCGAACTCGAAACAACGAAGGAGGCCGCATTGATGGCAACAACCACGATCCTCGGCCTATTCCGGCCGGGCCAAGTCAAGCGAGTACCAGTCCTCAGCAGCGTCGTCGTCGAACTGCCGAAGCCGAGCCTACGAACGTTAACGATTTGACGGTCTCAAACGATGGGAATGAACCAGAAAACCCCGCAAATTTATCTGACTCTATTTCTGAACATGGATCTGATGATGAAGCAGATGACGACCATTCTGGATTAATTTCCGAAAAGTATATTTTTATTACATATATACTATATGAAGTTGAAAAATTTTTTTAATAGTTTGTAGTAAAAGATAACTAGCCAGGGGCCGCGCAAAATCGGTAAAGATCCCACATTATAGGATGGGACCATAAACGGCTATTGTTCTCATTAATCTCGTAACGGTCTTCGATCGACTTGAAACCTAGCTAAATCGACAGAGCCTGGCGAGATAAGCACGAAAAATACTCCCTACATATGGAAATACTCTTTACCCCACCTTCACTGACTCGGGCATAGTTACCTGTAAAATTTTAGGGTAATTTATTCTGAACCAATGTGCCTCCTAAAAGTTAAAATATTTATTCAAAGTATCCACTGATCAATATTAGATCAAATAGCATATGGACGATCTTAGCACCTGCACAATATCGCGCACCTGGAGCTTTAGGCGAACAACCCTTATAAAATAGGTGCGACTGGCCCTGTGGCGGCCAACAATCCTTAGGGCGATATTTTCACACAAGTGCTCAGCGAAACAATTGGTTACAAAAAATGGCCTACACAGGCGGGCTTTTTACCAACTGGTTTTTTTCGGCAGTGCGGGAGAACTGAGGAGTTTTTTCAAAATATATATAGTCTACCCTCTAATCGAACACCGTCCGTACTCCGACAGAGTTTGGCCGAAACGGATTTTTAGTATGGAAATTCCCACTCTAATACGACGCTTTTCGGCAAAAATAAAATTAATTTTCGCTGAAAATTAATTCGTATCCGGCATAGCACATTTTTGCAATCAAATTTGGCGCAAATTTGAAATTTTTTATGGGTTTTCTCTAATCCGACAACGCATTGCGTTAGTCTCATTAGAGAGGTTGACTGTATCATAAAACATTGAAGTTTTGATATCGAATATATACTCGATTTTCATAAAGTATGACGATTTTATGTTTGTATTACAGCGGTTCTGATGATGACTCTGACGGGATGTCGGCGATGTCTTTCTTTCACATGTTGCCTCTTCCTCTTTTCCGTATATTGGTTACGGCGTTGAATGAAGATGATGATATCAGTTTCGTATCAGCAAGCGACGGCGATACAAGTTCTGAATCTGTAGTTAAACTCTCCGACATTTCAGCAGCTTCAGAGAACGAAAATATTAAAAATGGTGAAAATACGGGTAAGAAATTGTCTCCGTATCAGGCGTTAAGTGATACCGACGTTAACTTTTTACTGAGGGAGAAGGTCGCTTCCAGGCCAAAGGCCCGGAATCGACAGAGCCACCATTGGTTCAGAAATCACCTTATACAGGTTACAAAAAGATATTAGACGGATCTAGAAGGAGCTTTGAACCAGGAAGCGGTTTCCAACCCCAGCTGTTCTCGAGCACCATAAAACACACCGACCCAAAAATACAACAATAGTTGTTACCCGCTAGTACGGGTAAGAAATTGTCTCCGTAACACTTTGCCGCTCTCCCATAAAACTCCGTCATTTTCGAGTCTACGGGAAATCGAAAGTTTTTCCATTGACTTTTAACAATTTGAAAATTGCTTGGATACGGCCTAAAAATTCCAAAGAGATCGCCAACTAAATTTTGTAACATAAAGGGATTGGACAAATTATCTTCGAACCTTTTTATATCTTGCTGGAATGATCACTCGTTTTAATCCCAATTCGCTCTAAATATTAGCCTAAACATTTTGTTAACAAAAATAATAATAAAATTAGTTATTCAGCTAGTAAAAAACATTAATACCGGTATTTTAGAGGCTCGTAATCCTGTGAGTTGTATCATCTGTGCTGAAGAGAATGTCGCCAATGCTGTGAAATCAACTTGCTGCGGACAAGTGATTGGGTGCAAGGATTGCGTCAAAAGATGGTATCGCACCACGAATATCAGCGCATTGAACGTTGCGTCACCGCTTTCTCGAGGACAGAGCCACGAGAACCACCAAAGTTGTCCGTATTGTCGCAGACCTTGGCCAAACGAAATGCTCATCGAACCGTATTGAAAACAAATGAAGTATTTCACTCATCCATTATTTCTTGCGTATGGTTTAAAAACTTTTATGTGCAAATCAAAATTCATTTGACTTTATAAATATATTTTACAGACAAATTTGCATACCAATAAAATATTTATTATATTTCAGGAAATATAGTTGGCTTAACTGTAGTCATTTTACTAAATTGTCAATTGTGTGTTTGTGTACTGTTGCAGACCAGACTTTTGAGTATCTCTGATCGGCTACAGCCAAGAAGACAGCCTATGGTGCAGCCACACCTTTTGGCGCAAATTCAGACATTATATCCTAAATTCGCGATAAGAATAGTAAATCTCAATAATGGAATATTTTCGCCTAGAATACAAGGTTTTATATTGTATACTCTTTCGCCATGAAATGTTGTGTGAAACGGATTATAGTTTTTATTTATTAATTGTGGCACATGTGGTTATTTGAGTTCTCCGCTTGGAAACAAACAGGATAAACAATAAAAATATCAATACTGATTAATATGTTTTGGATTACATCATGGCACGCATAGATTGATTACTGTTTGCAGCGGCAGCGTCGCTGCTCCGAGTAGCAACTCGCGTGGAACTCATCGAAGTTGAAGGACTTCTCATGGATGTTTCGCTATTTACAGGACGGAAAGTAGTTGAAGGCCCCATTTGTCCTTAAACACAAATAATTTATTTGTGCTTCTATTAACATAAACATTGTCCAATACACGGTCCACAAAGTAAGGAAGAACAAAATTGCTGATATTTAAAGTACGAATATAAACCTTTATTTTAATTAACAAGTTTTATTAGATATTTAGGTTTAATGACGATCTAGTAGCTTCTTGCTGTACCTTATTCTTGTAGTACCTCCTTTATTTTGGTAAACTTTTGAATACAAACTTACTATAACAATTACATGTTTTGATGTTGAGAAAAAATTAAGCTACATAAAACTCTAAAGTATTGTGGTATTACCTTGCCTGGTTTGTACATGCCCAGAATTGCTGTACATGCCGCTAGTCTCTATTGTATTGCTACCTATAATAGGCTTTTTCAAAGGTGGCGCTCCATTGCCGCTGCTGTACATTACACCTGAGCCTCCTCCATAACTATTAGAAATTGGGTTGCTTTGCGGAGCTTGTCTTTTAATGAGAGTAGTACCGGGTCTGTAGTTTGGCTGCTGATTCTGAGTGCGGCTTAGATGTACAACTCGTGTCCGTACCGGACCTTAAACTTAATTTTAAGAAAACACAAATTAAAGTGTAGCAAATTGCACACGGTTAAAAAATAGTTTACTGAGATCAGTTTGTAGACTCATAATATTCTTCAAAAATCTAGTTTGTACATATAGTATTATATAAATTTTTGTAACCTGCACTATGCTCCTGCTGAAGCCTTGGAGGGGAAGATGTGAATTGTTGTTGAGATGGCGACAGATCGCCGTAACTTTCGAGTTCTGGTTCATGCGGTATTGTCTCGCCCATTTGTGAACTACCACTATTGATGTTAGTGATCGCAGTGCTATTCAATTGAGGGGTTGAATTGCTTCCCGAAATATTTGTATAATTGAGGGGAGTTCGCATGTCAGAATGACTTATGATAGACGCTCGTTTGATGTCTGTTTTCATATGCCGGCTGAAATGCGGATGTTAGTTGTCCTTAAACAACTCGCGAAACTTATATATAACTTGCTATATAACTACCTTACAAAACCCGCAAAGAAATATAAAATCTCATATAAATAGTTGTAATAAGCTGACTTACACGATTCTTGCTTGAACGCTGTCACTAATACTGTCTAATTCTTGCGCAAAACGGCTTAGTGCTTCCTTTAGCCTGTCCACGTCTCGCTCACTCCTGAAATAATTGCACATTAAAATAATGATTTAATGCATAGCCCAAAATTAATGACCATTTGTTATTATCAGTTCCTTCAGCAATTGGCGCATTCAATGGCAAGATCAAATCACCCAGCTTCTGAAAGGCATGTGCTGCTGTTAGAAACACTTCGCTCACCTAAATCAGATTTACGATAATAGTTTATTTATGATATTTTCCTTGTTCACAATTAAAATCCTTGGCTTGTAAACGATACATAAAATTAGTAAGTATAAAAAATTAGGACTTTCGCAATTTTGATCAAATAGTTCTATGGTACAATTGTTGTAAATTAAGACAATAAATTAATAAACAATAAGTATTTTCAGTATTACTTGGAATATAATAGATAATAGTTAACGAAATAAAAATTGTTTTATAGCATTCGAGCGCAAATGTCGCGCTACCGCTTCAAACATAACATTTTCGTTCCAAAAACTCTATTAAGCTAATTTGATATACAACAGCAAGCCAAAAAGTAGTTTCGTACAGCAAGTAAAATAAAGTTTTCTGTTTTAAACGCCAAACTCAATACGAAAATATAAATCTTGAGTTTTTGAGATACTTTCCAACACTAAAATAATGTTGGAATACTAAAACTTTTAAAAATTCTAACCCTGACGGCTGTGCTATTGGTAGTTGCAGGCGTGTGAATCGGCCGAGAGCTTCCCAGAAAAGGTGGTGTTGGCCGAGATACAATTCTACCGCCTGAGGACATCGAAAGAGGTGGTCGCCCCGAGCTTCCGACAAGCATAATATCGCTTCCAGCGCTTATACCGGTATTAGAATTGTACTGCCGATGATTCATTAGAGAATTTTATTCCTAAACACTGCTATTTATTTCTTCATGCAAAAAATATCACATGCAAAAAAAATTAGTCAAATAGCTAAGGAGAAAATTAATTTCAAAGATGAAAGAGAATGGATGAATCGCTTCAGTGTTTTGAGACAAAGGTCTTTCTTTCTAGGACAACAGATAATTTAACTCAGAAATATAAGCAGTGACGTTTGCATGATAGCTATAGTGATGTTATATGCAAAACAAAATACAAGAATTGGTTCGGGAAACATTATTTATCTATAAGTTTAAGCATCTTTGGCATTATAAAACCATTCTGTAAATCTTTGAGTTGCTCAGAAAGTTTAGGCATGGGTTAAGACATTTTATGCTAAATACCGTAATTTCTTTCGCCCACGGCGTTTAATTATTTCAATAACCCTCCGAGGGGCCCCCAATTCTATTGGGGGGCTATATTATAGAAAATACGGTATATGGAATTTGTACGTCAAAGTGAAGGTGTATATTGAATTATTTACAGATATTATTATATTGAATTTATGCTCTATGACATTTGCGCGCAATAAAAAGATGAGGAAGGGCTCATAACTAAGTTCAAACAGTAAGCTATAACTTGGAGTAATAGCTTAAAATGCTCGTAAACGGTTGGTGCTTGTTCGCATAAAGCCGTTAGCCTACGTGTGCTGGCGTCCACGCGAGAGCACCTTCGGCGCTCCCGTTAAATTATATGTCTTATTATTGAGAATTGTTATCAAGTAGAATCAGTATGTCCTTATAAGGGTTCTTCGCCTAAAATCTAGGACCATTTTACGCCATTACTCAAAACTAAAGTCAGAGTTTGCCAATGCCTAACGAACATTGCGTATCCTTTTTTTGGCACCCAAATATTCGCACCCTGAATTTACCACCTTAGATTTAGTTCAACATATACTGTCGAACCTCGATAAGCTGACACCCTAAGCCGGTCCCTAAGGGGTCGGCTTATCGAGGTTCGACTGTACAATAAAAAGAAAACTGCACTGGTTGGAACAGAAAACACAAGGCAATAATGCAACTTTTCGAATTGCCTTTACCATTACATACCTGCTATTTTTCAATCCGAAAATTCCTTCCGGACTTATTATACTGAAAATTTGCGACGGAAATTTTGCAAGAACACAGTAAATGTGAGGGCTACTAGACACTAAAAATCAATATAAGTAACATTTTTATTCGTTTATCTTTTCAATTTTTGAATTAATTTTCCTAATAACAGATCATAGTTTGGTCAGTGAAAACATTGTTTTGTTTTTATTACACAATAAACACTGCGAACAGTTCCTATTTTGCAATTATTTTTGTTATTTAGATGTCCGATCCAAACTGCACCGAATTAAAAACAAACATCTGTCAATTTCTATGCGGAAAACCGGATGAAACGCAGCCCACCTATCACGTGAAATTTTCGCGTAATTTTTATATTCTCTTTCAATTCATTGCAAATCCCGCACCTAATGCCCTTTTGTTGTTATGCCATTTGATGTGCAATGTAGAGGCGAAAGGTCAGTCAAAATTTCCGGTCTAGAAAAACAAATAAGTCCGTAAAATTAATCACAAACTTTGGGCGGATTTTATAGCGGAAGCACAAACGAACAATAAACAGGATTCACTTCACGCACTATTAAAACATTTTTGTAGATAGTATTTTGCACCACACCCAAACGATCGCAGGGAATTCCCAACTTACATTATAAAGGACAACAAACGACACCAGCCTGCGACAGAGTTGAGACAGAACAATGGATGGTTGTGTAGACGAACAAAGACAAAATGCAGGGAAACTTTAAAGTTGCTCTAAAACTAAATGTTCAAAGAAATTTGGCTCCGCTTCACAGGACGTTCAATTGAAATTTTGCATTGAAAATTACAAATTTATCGCACACTCCACAGTATGAGCTTATGCATATACGTGGATTCGTAGTGTCAGATAGAATTAATACGAATAAAACTTTTTTTGGCAATGCCAAAATTATTTTTATTTGACAAATTCGATCTTAAATTTTAACCTTGGGAGCATAATGTTGCATAATATATAACTTAGGATTTTATCACGAATAAAAATTGTTATTCTATGTTTTTCATATTTATCCTGAAATTTGTTACCTGATTTAGGAATAAAAATTAAGAAAGTATATTTTATCACTTTTCATGGTAATTTAAAATACTGAACAAATTTTGCTGACTGTGAAACTTTCGTAATCCTTCGATTATTAGTATGCTATTCACGTGCAAAACTGTTTAATTATACGCCCACTCAAATAGGGGAATACCCCATTATATTGCAGTGCGATTTCCCCTCTAGTCCAAACCCGCGCCTACAGTTAAGAGAGCGAGGCGCACCGAAATGTTGTGCTAGTTCTGATGATATTCACGTGCATCCATCACTAAAATATAAAAGAGGGACATGTGAATAGTTGGTGGTCTCTCCTGCCATCTTCTGTGGGTGCGGAAAGACCGACGCCGTCTGTCGTTGTACTCTCTAGCGATTTATCAGTGCCTCCCTCTGATCCTGCTGACTACCTCTATACATATTACTATCACATTTCTTGCAAAGAGTTTCTGTTAGTAAACTTTTGGAAGTGCCGTGCTTATAGGAACAAATTTGTTGTATAGTGTAAAAATGTAAAGTTAGTAATGTTAAACTGAGTTTGTAATAGTAGCCGGGGCAAGTATAGCGGGTTTATTGTCTAACGACAAATATCTTCTCTTTGATTATTTCACACATTAATATCATTCTTACAGCCTCACTAATATCCGCTTCCTCGCATTAAGTGATAATAAGTCCTTTTTATCCTAGTCGTTATAAAAACCTGAATACGATTGGCTAAACAGGAAATTCTTCAGAAAAATTTTTGCCATTATTTCTGCAAAAATAGGAAATAATTTTGTAAAAATAATAAAAATACAAGTGAAGTAGCGCCGCTTCGCGGCGCATACTTCACTTGGACGCGGGGAGTGTGCACAGCGGGAGATTGGGTTCTTCATCGCTTCGCACACCGCGATCAGCGGTCAGATTGGGTTGTTCCTAAGCGTGACTTACCTACCCCCGTATAGACGCGCGCTTCGCGCGCGCCTGTTAAATGGGGCAGTCAAAGGCGCGCGCTTCGCGCGCGCCTGTTAAAAGGTGCAGTCAAAGTGCGCGCGCTTCGCGCGCGCACGCGTCGGGCGCCGCGCGCTGTCAATTCTGACGCCGGATTCGGATTCAGCGGGGTCGATTTACTATATAGGGACAAAATTTGGAGCCTGGAAACTGCTTCCCTGCTGTTTTCCAAAAAAGTGCCAAAAAAACACATTTTTGGCCAAAATTTGAAATTTCCGGCCGGTGCCCCAAACTTTTTTTCGGGATTCGGTATTAGCTCGGTCAGACCTACAAAATGAGCTATCACACACCCCCGTAGCTCGCCGGCAAAGTGGTTTCCGGAAAAAGTGCCAAAAAAACACATTTTTGGCCAAAATTTGAAATTCATGTTATCTGCACGGGTTTTTTTGCAGATTCGTTCTTAGAATTCTCTGGGGAGCATTTTGACGTATCGTGCGTCCAGAAAGGAGCTGATCTCGGAATTGTCATCATTTTCGAGCCTCGGACGGACACTGGCGCTATAATGGATTAGAATATTTGGCATACATTGGGATAGCCGTTTTCCAATTTGGACAGTTATTAGAACTCAGAAACGTATTATGTTGTTTTACTTTAAGAATACACTTATGGGAGTTGACCTTTTTTGCTACTCATTATTAGATTCGTCTTGCTCAAACGTTCATCATGCTATCACTATTACTACCAGTACTCTGTCTTTCTACATAGCAAAAATTCCTTCATATCTCTTTTATTCTGGAATGTTATGGTGTAAGTCTCGCCGAAACAGTAACGCGACAAAATTCCATCACATGTACCTGCCCTTATCATGCAACCAACAAACGTCGCTCTAATTTTCCAATTAATCAAATCTCAGTTTTTGTAAAAATGCATCATAGGGTCGTCGTTCGGCCATTACACCAGACTGTCATATTAATTCTGGGTTTGCCCTTGATGAAGGCGGTTCGTTATATTTTGCACCCATTTTGGTGTTTTTACATGTGACTCGCATCTGTAAACCACATCGACTATAAAAATCCTTAAATGCGAAATATCGCTTAGTTTTGAACGGGACTGTGCTGTATTCTAATAGAAAGCCGAATTTGTTTTCTCGTTTGAAAGTTCAATTATGGTTTAGTGCAGTCACTTTTTAATCTCTCTTCTGAATATGAACCAGTTTTAAATCTCAGTTATTAGCAATTACTTTACTCGTGATTTATTGTTGAGCATTAATAATTGCTTATATTTCGTCACATATTATTTTCTTTAATTCAGATATTGGGTATTTTTCCAAAGGACACCCCTTTCTACCGAATATGAATGCGCACAGCTCAAATTCCGTAAATGTAAATACGCAGTTACTGAAAGGCTTTTGTATGGGTGGTTTGGCAGGAGTCATCACAAAAACCACCGTGGCACCTATTGACCGTGTGAAGCTCGTTCTTCAACTTCAAGCAGTGCCGTGCAACGGTGCTGTGGCGTCCTCATCGTCCTGCGGAGTCATAACAGTCCAAGCACAACAGTATGGTGGAATCGTAGACTGCTTTCGGAAATTATGTGCCGAGGAGGGTGTGAAGTCATTATGGAGAGGAAATTCTGCCACTGTTGTGAGGACATTTCCGTCGAATGCAATGAATTTGGCCTTCAGAGATTTATATCGCACGGTATTTGTGAATCACGTTGACAGGAAGAAATATCCCACCAGATTTGCGTTAGGTGAGTCTTTGTTTGCTTTTTGTATCATGGAGAAATTTGAATATATCTAAACGTACTTATGTTGACAATCACAAAATTTGAAACAACCGAGAGGCTCTCTTGTAATCTAAACTAACATATAGCTGGAACGATATATTTGTATATTTTAAAATTTCAGGAAACACATTAGCAGGCGGAGCTGCTGGAGCTACTGCTTTGGTGTTCCTATATCCTCTGGATTTTGCGAGAACGAGGCTGGCTGTTGATTCAGCAAAACATAGTCAAGGTCAGCGTTTCAATGGAATTGTGCACTGTTTCCGCACAATATTGCTATCTGAAGGCGGTGTTCACGGTCTCTACAAAGGCTTCTGTGCGTCGCTTCAATTCACAATGATCTCTCGTGCTGTGTTCTTTGGGATTTTTGATACTGCCAGAGCTTACTTGATGGACAAGTCTAAGACGGATCAATTGTCATTTATGGGTGAGTTTCAAACGTCTATTTACAAAATTGGAATTTTGATTTATTAGATTTATTTTAGCAAATTGGTGCCTTGCACAGTCGGCTGTAATCACGTCGAGTTTTATGTGCTATCCATTGGACACAGTCAGACGGAGATTAATGCTGGAATCCGGGAAGAAGGTCAAAACATATAAAAATTCGCTAGATTGCTGGAAGAAAATTCTAAAGTGAGTTTTGGAATTATAGATGATATGAAAATTACTTTTTTAGTAATTAAACATCTCTAATGTTTTCTTTAGAGGGAAAATTAAATAAAAAAATACTGTTTATTTATCATAACATTCATCAAACCATAAATATTAATGCATGTATTTCAGAAATGAAAGTGTTCCTGCTCTCTATAAAGGTGCTTTGAGCAACTCTCTCCGGTGCACGAGCGGAGCAATGGTTTTGGCAGTGTATTACGAAATGGTCAAATATATTTGAATCAGTACGGCCTTTTTCACACATCTTTATATATGTCCATGCAAATACTGGTGCTTTTAATTTATTGTTTTACATGCTTTAACATACATAATATTTATTAAAACATATCCTATGGAAATGCCAGATATATTATAATTATCGTTGAATAAAAATATTGAGTCAGTAGTTTTCTGCACTTTACGTGAATGCGACACGGTTTTATTCACAGATCTTCATTTCTTTGCTTTTGCTCCTTTCTGGTCCAATTTTGCAGCTTTTTCACCAGGTGGAAGTAACATATGGTCCTAAAATGCATAATTGTTCAGAGATTTAAACTAAAGGACAGATCTGAGCTAGACTTGAAGTTGGGACAGCAAAATAGGAGTTGCGTCAAAAAGAGGCGTCATAAAATTCGCGCGCGAATTCAAATGGAAATTTTTGGGGGTTAACACACATAGGGTACCCCCTGTAAAAAGTATACTATCGTGTACAGCTCGATGAGCTGAACACCTTTTACAAAAGTACCATGGGTGTCTGAGACGATCCTGGCGATATATAGCGAAAAAATCAATCCAAAACGTCCATTTGAATTCGCGCGCGTCACTTTTTCATTTGTCATCGTTTTACAACTTCAAGTCTAGATCAGATCTGTCCTTTACAATTTCCGTTTTAAGGGATAAATGAAACGAGAAGTCCCTTGTTTAAGTTTGACAAAGCGACATATACCAAGTCTTATAGAAATTTTTTTTCAAAATAAAGAACGTTAAACAATCCAGATATTATTCCAACACATTCATTATCCATGTGCCTTATAGGTGACATATATCTTATTTAGAAGTCTACTATTACCGAACTGTTTTAATATTTGGCGCCATAAAATATCTCACCAAGTTATGAGAAAATCAGTTGTATTCTGATTGATTATTTTTAAAACGAACAATTTCTTTTTTCGCTTGCGTCCATTTACAAAATTTTTCGCGAGATAGCAAGTTTGAGTTTATTAAATTACTTATTTTGGAAACAAATAAAAATGAAATGCTATACCTGGCAGAACCACATAAGTCCATATCGACCGAGTGAATGATCCGTAGCGCAACATCCGAGTCGGAGCGCACAGTCACAATAACCACATTTAAAACATGTTTTATGGACTAAAGAAGAATTATTGGTTCTCATAAATGTATTTTTTTTTGGAAATTCCTATTTATATTTTTCATTCTTTTCTCGAGAGCAAAGCTCAACTTCATAACGTCTTACTTGTTTTCCTCTCGACCATCATATCTTCTCCTCTAGGAATATCTCCTTTACAAATAGCGCATTTGCCAACGCGTTGAGCAATTGAAGCATAGCAATTGTCGCCCGGTAGCATATTGTCTTGGAAATATTTTGAGTGCGAATATATTGTCCAACAAATTTCAAGCTACTCTCTATCGCAGCAAATTATTATTGGGGGATTAATCAATAAACGAAAATCGGACACATGTTACCTCCTCGAAGGGATAAAGTAGGTTGGGACAATGCAGGATAAAAATAAAGAATTTAACAGTTATTGATAGCATAAGTATATTTGTGCCTTGCATTAAATCAATATTTAAATGTGCGATAAAAACGGGCAATAAAAAATTGACTGCAATAAAACTTGTCACGACATAAAAATAATATCGTTTAGTATGAAGTTAAGCAGCTAACAAAATATAGCTTTATTATATTTAAAAATAGCCTTCAAAAAGAACATTTAATCATATAACGCATTCACATTTTGGTAAATCTGACTATTTTTTGCCTTTAGTTCTTTCGTCTAACTTCACAGATTTTTCTCCTGGTGACATCAGCATGTGTTCCTGAAATTATGATTTTTTATTCATTTATAATGTCGTATGCTTAACCCTTCATTGCCGGAGCCATAGACAAAAGGCAGAATGTCTGCATTACCATTAGCTTTCCTTTTGGTGAGCTGTCTTTATCAAAATCATGATGGCTGCCATTGTTTATTTCACTTTTCTATGTGATCTATTTACAGACACACTCTTTGTATGAATAATGAACACTCATTCCTTTCTTTCTTTTTGTGAAGTATTTAGCAAATCAAAAGCGTATCCGATCGGATACACTCGGCAATGAAGGGTTAAAAACAATTCAATATTATTAGTTAATCCCAGGGGCGCACCCAGGATTTTTTGGGGTACGTTTTAGTGGAAATGGCCATTGGGGGGTACGTACCCCCGGTACCCCACCCTGGGTGCGCCATTGGTTAATTCCAATTTAGTAATATACTAGAGTGATAGGCCGCGGCCTTCGCCGGGGATACACGGGACCATTTGTCCCTGCAGAAAACCCTGATCTCGTGACAATAACACGACCTCGATAGAAAAAATCTCGAACCTGACTTCAGATTAGGATTCAGCACGATCGAAAGGGCAAAAGATAAGCCCCGCAGATGCATTGATTCGAAAAATGTCATTTTTTGCCAAAAATGCTACTTTTTGACCAAAAAGCCAATTTTTAAGGTTCCCAAATTATTTGTTCGGATTCCGTCTATACATGCCGAGACCCATTAAATGAGCTATCATGCACTTCGGTAACGGGCGCGATCTCAGAAAGTTGGTTTTTGGGGACGTGAACACGCACTCCGCAGATATGCGACTTAGTAAGAGTAGAAGAGATAAAGTAAATTTAGTCAAATTACAAACCTGACAGAACCATATGAGGCCATATTTGGAGACGGAGAGCGAATGGTCTGTAGCACAAGCACCCAAGTGGAGAGCACAGCCGCAATATCCACAGGTAAAGCACTTCTTGTGAACTAAAGTACTGTAAACATTACAAAATACGTCCTTGGCTTTTCTGTCAAACGCCGCTATAATGGGGACATTTTATAGAGAATGCTCTACTTTTTTACAGACACAAAATATTATAATAGGTTTTTGTATAACTAATTTTCTGAACCATGAACTATTAATGAATGAACTACTGATTTTCTGAACCTTGGAGTACTGAAAATAATTTAAAACTGAATATTAATATTTTGTTCAAACAAATTAAGTCATAATTTAAGTAAGTCCTACTTCAATAAGTCAATATTTAGCCCAAATTATTTAGGCCAAATTAACATTCTTAACTTATTCCGCGCTTGGTAGTTAAAGGTTAAAAATTAGCAATGCTTATAAAATTAATTGTGATTGACCCACCGGTTTGCCTTTCCACCATCATTTCCTCTCCCTTCATTACTTCCTGCTTACAGGTAGCGCATTTTCCTGCCTTTTGCGACGATTTTCCCGATCCGAAATCCATAGCAGCAATGGAAAAATAAAATAAAGTCAACTTTGTTCGGAATGTTTGTTGAGCTAAAGCCAAACGTGCTCCAGGCTTTTAAGCAAAATTCATCGAATGTTCTCGACGGATCAGTCGATATCCTGCTTATCGCACCTAGAGAAAAAAGCAAAAGTATTGCCCGTACCTTCGAAACAGCACTGCCTTCGTCAGGCCGAGAAAAATTAATTATATTTCCGCTTTACTCGAAGGACACTTGTCTCTCTTTTTGACGCACATTTGTCCTCAAATCTATTTTTGTGACTCGTTCGATGTTTGATCCAATGGATTTTTAAATCATAGAGATATTAAAATGGGCCTAGTTTTATCTCTGCTTAAATCTTGAAAAATTTAGAACCCTAAAAAACTGTACCCAATCTTAATTCCTCGATATGGAATACATGGAGAATGTGATTTTTGAAGTTTTCTGAAAAAAAAAGTTATATATCGCTGTCCCTCGAAGAACGCTCCGGAGTTTTATACGGTTTTCGAGCCATCAGTGAGGATCGGCTCCCTGCGATTGACCCCCGTCGTTTGACCCCCAAATCTCAAATCTTTTAGTCTGTTTAGGTTTGGGGCTTAGGCTGCTGATACAGACTCCCGAACTTAGGCTTAGGCTGCTGGGTCAAACGTACCAGGGGGTCAAACGACGGGGGTCAAACGACGGGGGTCAAATGTAGTAGACCGGTGAGGATTGGTTGTATTTTTGCACAACAACAAAACCGGCAATTTTGCGCCCATCAAAGAAAATTTTGGAGAAAATTAAATTGCTTTAGACAACGTTTAATTTTTTCTGTCAAATTCGAGATTCAGATTAATTTAAAAAAGAATGAGAGACAATTCCATACTTATTATTGATATATAATTGATTCAATGCCGCTTTTCAGGCTATTATTGATCCAAAGAAATTTACTCAATACTACCAGGTGGCGACATAATATCGTGGAATTTTATTTATGTGTTTAAATTCGCGCCATTTCAGTTTAGCCCTTTAGAAGGGGACAAGCTCAAATCAGATATTGCTAACCCCTCTAGAATACGATTTTAGAGGGGCTAGCAATATCAGATTTGAGCTAGCTCCTCTAAAGGGGCTAAACTGAAATGGCGCGACTGTAAACGCATAAATAAATTCCGCGATATTATGTCGCCACATGGTATTATTTGAATAGTTAAAAAATATATGTCCGAAAATGGAGAAAATACCAGTGCGGTGCAGGTAAATTTATAATAAAAGCGCGACTAGGTCTTCAGGTCATATGAATCAAAAATAAAACTTTGTATGGATTTTCCGATTTTGGAGACCAAGAGCGCTTGAGGCAGAGAATAAAGAAGCTTTATGGTGACGTGTCGACGTATTACGTCTTTAAAAAACTATAATGCAACCTAATTGAAAAGCTTAAAGCGTTGTACAGTATTCAAACACTTGTTTCACTGTCATAGGTTAGACGGCGAAACTGTGTCAAAAATTAGTTATAGAGTCAGCTTTTATCAAAAATATCTAATCAATTTATAATATGTAAAACAATTTATTAAGGAATTCATTTGTTGAAATGAGTAAAATTATCCCCCAATCAAGAAAGTTACAGACCCTAACCGGTCGAATTTTCAGCTGTCCCATGGATTTTTGGCTCCAGGTCTACTACTCGATGAGATAATACCCCCGGAGAAAAATTTTTTGAAATTCGCACATTGGACCCCTGTTTTAACCCCTCTCAAAGTCAGGCCACCGCCCCTTTTTCGTGTACACCACAATTATTTGAGGATAAGGTGTCAAACGATAGAAACAAAACGAATGGCGTAGAAATTTCAGATAACGGATCACACAGGTTGAAGTTATTTAGTCTGAGGGCATTTAGCGGTTTTTGAACATTTTAGGGCATTTTCATGGCTGATTTTTTGTGTAAGCCATTTTGAACCTCGTGGCGCTACGCGCCGCGAGGAACCACACAACGTGCACCTAATCGTCGAGTTCCCATACCATTTTTATTGTTATAAGTATAATCTAATGTTTACCCTATTATACACTTTGTCTTATTATACCCTTTGGATAAATTGCCAGCTCTAAATTTTCATAAGTTCTAAAAATTCAGACTAAATTCATAGAGAGAAAACAATACTATAAGCTCTTTCTTCGCTTCTATATGTTCGTTTAAAATCCTGATACTGCACCTTAAAACTTCTACAAATTTTTGCACTTAATTTGCCTGCTCAGTATAAACCACATTTTTCCTTTCTGTTCTTCCAATATGGGACGACCGAACTACGAGAGACAGACTAGTCACGCCACCGATATTGCAGTCGCCTAAATCCACTAATTTCTGTTCCTAAATTAATTGCAATCAATATATCGGCAATGCGCTATAGAACATTTACGTATTCTCTCCGCTTTACTCATAATTTAACTTTTCTTGTAAATTTATTACAATTGTTGTTAATAGCTTATTTTTTGAAAGTGTGATTTGCTAGACCAAACTGTGGACCACGTGGTTTTGTTCCTTAAAAAGTCTCCACTATCATTCACACTGACATTCTCCCTTTCCTTTTTAATTTAACCTGTGAATAAAAGCGAACACCGCGTGTTTCATTGCTTAACGTTATGTGAGTTTTGATAAATAACTTTATCAGAGTTATTTCCCGTCCAACAGCAATCCGAATGAAAATTGTAAAAAATCGTTTGTAAGTTGAATAGTTTTCGATTTTATCATTTCGTCGCTGATAACACATTTTTACCACACACGTAAACGTCGTTTCAGTTCGCTGGTCAGAGTGAGCTGGATATAAATATGAGCGAAATAGAGAAAACTTAAAAGAAAAAATTTGTTAATTATATCAACGGAAACAATTGTATGACTATTTCGTAGTTAACAATCCAGAAAATGATCTAACTCCGGTTGAGCGTTATATATCCATAAGTTATTGATCATCAATTAAGTCCTTATTTTGACATAATATGTTTCAACGTATTTCTATCAATTGTGTTAATAGAAATTTTGAACTCGTAAACAATCGTTAAATTTGTTTACGCAATGAAGAAACATGCTGTAAATACGCTTTGTTTTGGCGCTTTAAATGACATCACTACCGATTGAAAATTTCCTCACTATCTTCCTTCCTCACTCCTCTCTCTCTCGCTCTCTCTCTCTCTCTCTCTCACCATGTGACTATTTTCCATCCTTCACTTCACAACAAGAAAATTTGTTTACAGCATTTCTGCCAATAAACTTGAAACTACAAATAAGAAATAAATTCTTGAAAATATTTCAATATTTATTCTTCTACCTGTTTTTATTTTAACATACAACGTTTGCCCGATACGTCGTTGACATATCATTTCCTATTCCAATTTCCTTTCTGTCAATCAATTATTAAATTGCTGTGGGAAATTTTGAATGACTATAATTGTAACGCTTGCATATAATTTGTTGATTATACGGTTTTAATTAATTAATTTTCTTCTGCCCTTGCATTTAATTTTGAATAATTTGTTTACATTTGAGGGAAATCAGTGCTGTGCCAGGCGTAGAAACTCACAGAGTACTACAAAATACTAACGGGATAACTTCGCGTTTTAATTATTTAAAATCCGTGTTTTATGTCAGATCATCATAATATTATTGATTTTAAATTATTGAATGTTTTAAATGTTGCGTCAACTTCTTATTGCTTTCATGCAGAAATGTTTGTTAGTATGATTTTAAAATTCGAATAAAATCTTCTTAAATTTTAATTATAGAAAATATTGCAAGGATGACGAAAGATTTATCTCATATGAATTTATCATTTGCCGGATGTGGGTTTTTGTGTATTTACCATGCTGGAGTGTGCGCTGCAATCAAAGAATATGCTCCAGAATTGACTAGAAACAAAATTTCGGGGGCGTCGGCAGGCGCGATCGCGGCCGCTGGCCTTATATGCAATGTTTGTATTTTATAAAAATTTATCATTTTAGTTTTACCCTTTTTTAATTTCAGGTTTGCATGTCGCAAGCAACGAGCACAATATTGCATATGGTTAGCCAGGTATCTTTCTCTTGCTCACAGAAATTTGAAACATGGAAAATTAAAGTTATGTGCCAACAGAATATGTCTCATTTTTATATCAGACTTCGAGAAAACGATTAACGAGGAATATGTAGTAGCAATTTTTAAATCAAACATTTAAAGAGTGATATTTTTCTTTATCAGGCACGCTCCGGGTCACTTCAAGCGCTTACGCCAACATTCAACGTGATGGAACACGTTAAACAAGGACTCAATGATGCGCTCCCGCCCGATGCACATATTCTTTGCTCCGGAAAGCTGTTTATTTCTCTCACCCGCGCTCGAGACTACAAAAACGTTACTGTTAGTGAATATGCGAGCCGGGATGAACTCATGCGGGTAAGTTAAATACAACTGAGTTAAATCAAACATCTATTACGGTTTAGGCGATAATGTGCAGTTGCTTCATTCCATTTTACTGTGGTAGAAATCCACCGGTTTACAGAGGCGAGGCTTACATCGACGGCGGATTTTCAAACAATCAGCCCGTCATAGACATTCACACGATCTCTGTGTCGCCGTTTAGTGGAGAGTCGGATATTTGTCCATCCGACGTGGATTCTGCAAGGTAATATTCAAACATTCTGGTCTCCAAACTCCTTTAATAATAATTGTGATGCAAAACTATTGTCTTTGACTCACCACGACGCTGGTGTTTATTTTTTGAATTGTTCTTACTGAAAAATTACTTAGCAGCAAGGATTTGATACTATTGTCCATTGTAACACTAGTCACGATGTAAAAGTATATATCTGCAATATATTATTTTCATCGGTTTATTCTAGCTATGATTTTGTTAAAGCGTTTCTATAGTTTATTATGTTACTCTAACAACCGGTGTTTTTACAAATTGTATGAACGATAATACTTTTTCTTTATAGTTTTTATTAAAAATTGTCTCTACAATTTGTTTGGGTGTAGATTTTCTATTTAGCTTTCTCGGCTTCAACTTTTACGGAACAGCCATTCAGTTCTCAACGCAAAATTTATTTCGCATGTTCGTCACATTATTCCCACCAAGCCAAGAAATATGTTCTCGGATATGCCGCCAAGGTTTCGATGATACCCTCAGATTTCTGATCAAGAATGGTATTTCATGCTTAATTTTGAAAAAATTACGAAAAATAATTACAGGTTTATCTCCATGTGCGCGATGTTTGACTGTTCAATCAAATGCTCTTCCACTATCGCAATACGCAAAGCAAAATCCTCACAGGAAGACAAGCATAATGAGCTTTAATGGTCAGAGGCCTAGATTTTTGGATATTCCGCAAGCCAAGTAAGCTGTTTTTATTTTATAATCATTTATTGATTTAAATTATTTTTAGAATACTATATAGCATAAAATGAATGTGTAAATATTGGTTTTGCAGCAAAGTTTTCCTGACTTAGTGTTGATTTAAAACTCCCATTTTATCACGTAACTTATAGGTCAATATAGCTGAACATTAATAACTTAAAAACATACACTATTCGCTTTTATTCTAAAACGATAGCCTCACATTCGATTAGAGAAAGCGGTACTTTGATCGTTTTAATTTCTTTCTTAAATTAACTTAAACTATACCCCGCCATTGTTTAGAGCTTGTCTTGTAATGAGCGTGAGCCCACCTTTTCATAAAAAATGCGGACAAAATCACAACAAATGGCCAGTTAAAATACCGCGTTTTCAATTATTTACGCCAATCTTTTCAAGGAAAAACCTGAAAATATGATCTGACTTTAAAGCGAGCTATAGTTCACTTATGTGATTCATACAAGAGTGCATGCAATTGAGAAATAATGAAACAAACATGAGTTACCTTCTTGTCAAACTAGTAAAAGTTCTGATAGTCAAATTTTGTGACAATAGTTTGTAAGCATACGTAAAAAATTATGCACGCTTTGAAAACTCAAATGATAATGAAAGCTGGTAAATAATATTGACAATTTTTTATTTTTCTCAGAAAATAAATGGAGAGTTTTCACTGCCCGGTACAAATTTATCACAGCTTTTAGTTGCGTTTCACTAACCGGTCGTTTTTTAGCAAAAGTAATGACTCTGTGAAACGCAGACAAAAGCGAAAAATGTTCTGCATTGAATTTTTCTGCGTAATGCATATTTATCACTCGTTGCGGCCAACTTTTACTGCCAAACTTTTATTTTTAAAACACGTGAAATATTTTATTGGCCAATAAAGCTTCACTGATTGAGAATCATGACACAAGGTATTTATACTTCGGTAAATATTACATGTAAATAATAACTAAATTTTATGTATTCTACTGGGACGTTTCATGGTTTAATAGTATTTAGACGCCACGTGGACGAATGCGGGCGCTGTTTTGAAAAAGTAGAGCAACACTCCAGGCCGCAATTTTCCAACATTCCACTTCCACATCCAGTTCAGCAAAGTAAGCAGTATTTTATTTATTTTGGCAGCTTTTTGAAATGAGAAACAAATATTTTTTGACGAAGCAACAACGCGGCGCTATAAAACATCTCCGATAATATTTCATACAGGGAACGTAATTTATATACATTTTATTAAGCCTTTTGTTGAGTGTTGGGCTTATAATTAAACTTGATTTGATTATCTAATAAAAAATTTAGGTTACAAGTTATTTATCTTGTTTAATGTAATTTAAAATTCGTTGATAGTTCGGATTTAATTTTAGCATTGGATGACGCAGCGGCAGCCGAAAATCAAATAATGAAATACTTTCGCTCATATCGTGTGTTTCGATGGGCACTGCGGTTCATGACTCCTGTTATTTTACCGTGCGAAATTATGCTCTACACAGTCAAGAAGTAACACATTGAATTTACACTGGCGACGTTTATATATTTCTCAAACCTCATTTTAGAATGCGTTCCTGGGTTACCCGTGCATCTACACCGGACTTTTACTTGGCACGTCTTCAAAAACTAATAGACTTCATTCTCGTTCAAATCGACAACAAACGACTACTATATGAGCCATCAAAAGTGTCGTGCAAAATTGCTATAACGGAATTCGACGAGCGCTTAACGAAAAGTTTTGGTTCTTGGCTGGACATCTGTACTGTTGATTTACCCTTTCAAAGTGGTGTTCCAAATCTAAGAAATGAGCAGACCGTTTTAGAAGAGGAAGAAAATGAGGTTTGTGTTTCCCTACCCAAATATTTATTGATTAAATTTTGCCTTATTTTATTATGCAAACGTAATTGCATAGTTGTATGTTCTAAACGTCGAATATCTCAGACAATAGATACGAAGCATGTAAAATGTTATATTTAATTATGGAAGTACAATTAAAGGTATATTCGTAAGTAAAATTACGGTCTAATATTTTGTGTATAGAATGATTCGATGACGTTTGCAGTAACTATTTTAGGAA
Source organism: Ditylenchus destructor (assembly GCA_022814885.1). Taxonomy (NCBI): domain Eukaryota; kingdom Metazoa; phylum Nematoda; class Chromadorea; order Rhabditida; family Anguinidae; genus Ditylenchus; species Ditylenchus destructor. The sequence continues at coordinate 4,760,140 of JAKKPZ010000002.1, read as the reverse complement.
GTACCATCAACTCCTCTGCCATCCACTAGTGGCGGTGTTCCTGACTTGGTGCAAATTGATGACGAGGATGTCATATCAGAACTTGTGGATTATAGCAAGAATCGGGACGCAGTTTTTTGCTACTATTATCCTGATGATGAGGATCCTAGCAAGGTACGGCACAATATTTGCGAGGGTTCAATAAAATATATCTGTTGCAGGCAAAACTTATTTTCGAGCAAAACGGTTAATGGCACAGACCAAAAATGTGACAATTTAAAGATGAAAATTAAATACTTTCGATTTTTCTTTATGTTTTGCCACTGAAATGACAAAATAACTTGTTTTCGTGTATTTATAATTAAAAAATCAAACAAATATGTATTGTACGTAAAAATTATCACAGAAAGCTTTTTGGTAAATTTTAGCGTAGGGATGGTCTATTTTACGTTATCGTAGCTTGAATATCGGGATTGGTAGCAACATATGTAAACAAAACAGCGCTTTCAGAGAAGTTAAAATCTTAAAAAGAGCATATACGTGTAAACTTAAACGCGCAATGATGGCAACCATCTTTCGGGTCTTAATCCTCCATGTGGACGACCTTATAAGAAACTGAGCGCAATTACTATATTAATATAGTATTATTGCAAGAGCTATTTTTACTATCAAATAATTCAACAAAATACCTCATATATCTGAACTTTAATTGTTACATTGTATTAATCCTATACAATCCTAAAATTGAATTTTAGGTGAAAGTTTGCGAAATCTTCGACATGCAAAATCCCACCACCTCTCATAACTGCCATTCCAACACATGCCCAAATAGTCGAACGAACTCTTTAAGGCCTTCACAGTTTTTTGCACAACTGAGTGCAATGTCAGCTGTCGGCGAAGAAGATGAAAATAGCCAACTTAGGAGGACGCAATCAGAAAAAACCAATGCAGATACACCATCGTTCGAAATTTCACACAGCAAAACATGCCCTCCAATGCATACGGTCGACGAAAATGAGGAGCATAACAATGCCGAACAAAACGAATACCAAAAGTCAGAAGTAAGAATGCTGGAAAATATTTTTCAAGGGGGAAATGAAAACGAGGAAGATCACACAAAAGAAGATTCCGGATACTCTCTAACCGATGATTCGACAAAAGGAGGAACCAAAGAGTATGTTTATTACAGGTTAAAGCTAGGCATGATGCGCAGGTGCCAAACATTTGGACAGCCTAGGCAACCCGGATTGAAAAATACTTTACATAATTACTTTACAGAATTAATTTTTTACGTATTTTAAAATTGGCAGCTTTTAGTAAATTTTACCCATTCTTACAATTTTTCTCTGATTTTGCCTAAATTTTTTGTAGCCATATTCCAGAAAAATTAAAAAGGTATTTGCTCATTGTTGCGCACGTCATTAAGAGATTATGACGATTTTGATTACCTAAAATTAAAGAAACTGCACCAAATTTAAGCAAATTATAATTTAGGTGATGGTTATTCAAAGATATCGAAAAATATTTTCAGGAAGCGCGATGCGTGCTGTTCTCCTGTCCACGAGGCACACATGACCGAATCGAGCACTAAAAGTAAGCTGCCTGCTCCAAGTAGCCGAAAAGCTTCCTATGCAAATCAACGTGCAACTAGCTCTAAAATGTATAGTGACCCGTCAAAGTCCGATCAAAAGATCAACAGAAGACATACATTCAGTGGAGCTCGTGGGCGGAATATTCGTTCCATAAATCGTGCCGGTTCAGACCATCAATCGCATGGACAGGTGGGTATATCGAGGAAAACAGCTTATGGTCGACAAAATGATCCAACTTCATCATCACAATCGGATGATGAAATGTTTTTTGTACCAACAAAAAGCAGTGGATTAATGGAAAGTGGAGTTTCAAACGGCAAAATACCCACCGAATCCTCCAAAATACCTACACCTATACGAAGGAAGTATAGCCAAAGATGATCGGAAAATATTACATTTTAATAATTTGTTGATATGAAATTATTTTTATTTAGTTATTCCTCATGTTCATTATCACTTATCGGACATTATTTATTATTTTATTAGCCATGTCTGTGATTTGAATTTGTACTTCGCTTATTCCTGTCAGTACACATTCAATAATGTACGATTCTTTTCACTTTCTTTTGAAATTTAACCGGGTATAGACTAAATATTACTTTTCAATTACAATAGTTTGCTATCTATTACAAATGAAGCATTAAATAACTGCTATATTGTGAGTTCGTGTCATGAAAGAGACTTATAATGATCTTGTTTTTCATAAAGTTCTTGCTGATAAAAACTTATTACAAGCACTATTTCATTTTTATTTTTTATTAAGTGATTAGCGAAGTTTTGGAACCTTTGGATAAAAATGACCATTTTGATGTTAGTTATTTTGTATTAAGATGTGAAAATCAATGTTTTAATAAGATTCATTCAAGAATGTATATAGTACATTTTTCTTTTCTCTCGATGCTATTTTGGGATATCGAATGGCATCCGTAACTTATGGTTACATCTATAGCTATTTAATTTTGTAGTCCAATACAATTTAAGTAGTACGTCCAATGACATTGCTAAGGGTGTCACTGGAATTCAAGTCCCACCTCAGCTGAGACAGATTCTATGTAAAAAATAGTTGAGTCATTTTCTGCAAATACATATGGATTGACGCATTGATAAACCCATTGCATCCTAGGACCACCCTTTTTGACGCGTCTAGCCTTCAAACATTTCGTCTCTCTCTTATGTGTAAAGATCCGGAAAGCATCTTTTAGCCACACTTAAATCAACTTAGGATAATTGTTTATCTCCGCCAAACCCTCAAGCACAGCCAATAATCACATTTTTGCTGAGGGCTTACGCTTGTTTACTTCTCTCCTGCCAATTAATTCCAATAGCTTGGCCTAGCAGCGGTTTTAATCTGCGGCTAATTATTCCCCTTCACGCCTTTTCCCGTTATTTTCCTTTTCTTCCGTTTATTACTTTGTCACTTGATTAAAAACATATTTTATGTTGATTGTGAATGCATGACTGCCGAATAAAAACATATTAATCAGTGCAGAAGAAATTATATGTTGCCGTAAGCATTAAACTGCTAACATATTTGGGAATGTAATCGTTCGTCATTACGCAATCACATAAACATTTTTGGCTGATACTTACAGAGTTGTATGCAAAAAGAAGAATGAATTATTAAGCTTGAAGTGCGTCAAGAGCCAGTATTGGTAACCGTAATTAATTACTATAACTGTCGCTGACGAAACATAGTCGAGGTAATTTTGAATTATAAAATAAAGTTGACAACGTTGGATAAATAAACTGTAACTAATACATGACTCTCAGTCTGACATCATGTCTGTAGGCTCTTCCAAGTCCAATATGGTTGCATGTACAGTAAAAAGAAAATTTTGTCACGAGAATCAGTATATGAGAACGATATTTAGTGTTTTGATGATTCTAGAAAAGGTTTGGCACTTTGACGCCAATCTGGAATGATTACAAAGCAGTACAGCCCAATAGTTCTAAAAACTAGCGTCTCCGCCGCAGCCTACGGCGCATCCTAGGGGGCCTCATAAGGTACACAATAATTCTAAAGCCGCGCAGCGCGGCTGCACGCCGCGCCGCCCTATGGACTTAAGTTCTCGTCGGCCCCGAGAAGTCAAAACCAAGCGCACATTCGTGATCAGCATGGTCTAAATTTTAGACTCTAAAACCCCGGTGCGTAAGAAATGACCTTGTAAGAGACCTGGTGAGAATAACACGACCTCGTGAGAATGGATTCCGAATCTGGATTCGGATTCAGTACCATCGGAAACCCCCGAGTCCAAAAAATCGCACTCAAAAAATGTATGCCTCATTTTTTACATACCAAACGCGCACCAAAAAATATATATTTCGTAAAATGGATTGGATTTATTTTTCAAGGATCATTATTTCCCAAGTTCACACAACTTAAAAACTTCACAAGTTTTCGTCGTAACCCTTTTTATTTTGTTTTCCATTTGTAATCCAAAGAAGGGAAATGTCCTCGCCGGCTTTATATAACCTAGGAAGAGCAGACATGGAAAGACACGAATAGAGTTGTTTTGACTGGAAAAGACCGCTGCACTCTATGTTCCACTCTTTAGCCTTCCTCATCCTGCTGTTTTCCGTTTAGTCACAGAACAAAAATGTGAGAGAAGGCGAGGAAAACCAACGGACGGGAAGTAGGGAGGGAGAACTGTGGTTGTTTTGCTCGAAAAACCCTTTCAAATTATTTATATACGCAATTCTCCGCTGATTAAATACCTTCGAAGTGAACGTTTTTGCTCATATTTATGTATATATTTGTTTTTCTGTTCGATTGTTTTGTAGACGAAATGAAATCATCAGAAATAAAACATTAGGAATTGAAAATTAAAAAGTAAACATAATTTTCTTATTTCATAACGGTTAACAAATAATGAGTAACATTTAGTTCAGAAGTATACAGTCTTCTATTCGCTTTAGACTTTCACCTAATCTTCTAAAGTTTTTTTTTTATCGGAGTTCTTACAAAGTCCAAAAACATTTTATTGACATCTTATTACTAATGTCATAGAACATTGCAATGTTCAACAACATGTGACAATAATTTCGTACGATACTGAACTGTTAAATGAAATAGACATTATGCTCACATAAAAATATCCCAATATCTACTTGGATCTTAGTTTTTTAGTTGGTTAAAACTCACGTGTATAACCTAATATAACCCTCTTCGGCGAACAAATGTTAGCTAAATATGAATAAGTATATATTCACTTTTTTCAGCTCTCAGAATGCCCGAGATTGGCCTTTCGGACAGCCTGGCAGACCCACAGTGTAAAACTGGCACTCTTTCATCCAACAAAGAAATGTCCAATACTATATACTTACAACCTGGAACTATAATACACCTAGAGACTAGCTCTCAATGTTCCTCAACTCCCTCATCTACAGAGGATGATTCAAACGATCCAGATTCAGCCAAAAGTGCACCGAAATTGAAAGTCAAATTATTACCCCCATCTAGCATCGACCCAAATTTGGACTCTGAGCATCAAGCAGGCCCACCCAATAAGAATTTACCTCACACTCCTACCATAACCACCCACCATTCTCACTTATTACCAAAAGCGAGTTTGCCTTCAGCCTCTTCTTCACCGAACATTGGAACTATAATTTCTTCAGGTTTGCCGTTTTTGAAAGCTACAAACATATAAGAATAGTTGGAACTAACTGTGACTTCCTTTAATGGTAGGCCAAACGAAAATTGTAATAAAACAAAAATATATTCACTTATTCAGTATGCGTGATTCGTTCGATCATCAGAACACGAAGAGTAGAAAAGTTAAAAGTACAAACATTTTAGCAATATGGAAAAATTACAGAATTAATTACAGATCCAATCACCCTAATTCGCAAGTGCCTACCGTTAGTTAGTCTGTTTGTCCCCGCCAGTTAGGTACCTTGCCGGATACCTACAGGGGCGTGTGATAGCTCAAAATGCTCCCCCTGGGATGAGAAGCAAGTTCTGATAAAAATTTTCGGGGGGCGATCTCGGGAATCTCGAGTTATGAGTCATCACAGTTTTGCACACTATTTCTCTTTTCTCTAACCCACTGGAATGCGTTTTTGATTTCAGAGTGTTTCCGAAGCTAATTTTTTGCACCCGGGGGTTTTTTGGGGTGCTGAGTCCGAATCCGGGGTCAAAAAAATTATCGGGGTACCCCCGGGGTACGAAAAAAAATTTTTTATGGGAAAAAATTTTTTTTTGGAAATTGTGTTTTCGATGGTGCTGAATCCGAATCCGGGGTCAAAAAAAATGTCCGGGGTACCCCGGGGTACAAAAAAAATTTTTTTTGAAAAAAATTTTTTTGTTCTCAAAACTCATTTTCCAGCTGCTTGAGGGCCGAAGGCCCGAAATAGTCTCATGCTGCTCTACTCCCGAACAACCCTTACTCCCGAACAACAGCCGAGGGCATACTGACGCACGCTAACCGCGGAAAAATAACAAGAGAACCCGCCGATTCGAGGCGGTAATCCGCCGAGAATCGGCGGGTTCTCTTGTTATTTAAAATAAGCTAAACGATAAGAACATTAAACAATAACCAGCTTCCATTTAGCAGGTCCCGCATCTTCTACAGCAGAGACTTCTTCACAAGAGATACAAACGTCGGTAATCGATGACCCTACAACAAATCTTACTTTCCAAAAAATACTTAAAGGCAAAGGACTACGATCCACAATTACAAATCGGACACCAAGGGACTTTTTCTTTATTAAAGTACTCGGTGAAGGATCGTTTTCCACGGTTTGATTTATATTATATGTTTTTAATAATGAATGTGTTTTTAGGTATATTTTGCCAAAGAAGTGGACACTGGCGACGATTATGCTATCAAAGTGATGATGAAAAGTGAAATCAGAAGAGAGAAAAAGGTGAGAGTCTACAACATTTTTCTTATCGAAAAACGTTATCGAAAAGTAAAAATCTTAGCTTTAGAATTTAAAAATAGAGACTTACTTGAGAGTTGGGGATTTTAAAGACTGACGTTATTATATTCAATTTATTTCTTGAATGTTTTTCAGGTACGTTATGTGTTACGTGAAAAAGACGTAATGGCAGCACTGACCTATGGCTACGGAGGTCACCCATTTGTGGTCAAATTATATTGTACTTTCCAGGATCGCGACAGATTATGTAAGCATAAGTGTAAAGTTTCATGGGTTTTAGAAAAGCTTTTACCCAAGATATAAACAGAAAGCTTAATTCGGGCGCAATTAAGCTCATTCCCGGAAAATTTTTCTGTAAACATTTACGAGCTCTCACCTTTGGATAAACATTTTATGTAAATGTTTAAAAAAATTTTCTGCGATCCGTGAGACTCCATAAGTTTAAGAATTCGCTTTTATAAAGTTAATAACGCAATATTTAGATTTCGCAATGACTTACGCCAAACATGGCGAGCTTTTGGATTGGCTTCGGCGTTTGGGCAGCTTTGATGAAGCAGTTACTCTGTTTTATGCTTCAGAAATTTTGTACGCACTTGAATTTCTCCATGTGAAATGTAACATAATTCACCGGGATTTGAAACCTGAAAATATTCTCTTGAACGCTGATTGGCATATAATGCTGTCGGATTTTGGAACTGCCAAAATCATGTGTGAACCTGATGGTGAAACTGCGGGTGATGAGGAAGGTAAGTTGGTTGGAAGGAGAAAACTATATTATATTACATCAGTAAGAGCACATTTTTCTAGCAAATTTTTAAATTACAATGTTTTTGATTTTTCTGTTGCTGACTATTGTTTTCGACTTTTAGTCTTTCTAATTCTTAAATCTTTGTTTGATGTGACATTTATTTATATTAACTCAACGGTTATGGGACGTTAGAGAGTCGGACGTTTGAGAGTTGGTTAAAATTTCGATATTTCTAAGCTATATAACTGTGTTTTTAAGTGCAATTTACTAGTAATTATTAGACTTCCATTTTATTATTATCTCATAACATAAAGGCGCCACGCTTAAGCCTAATTGCTTGTTTGAGAAAACTTTTTGTTGAACTCTTTGTGCCAACCCTCCATTTCATTATTCGTGCGAGGCTGGCCGTCTAGAGCGGAATAAAAACAATTCCAGGTTTGAATTGGATAAAGAGGACTGAGATTGTTGAGGCCTTAAAAACCGACTCTCTAACGGCGACTCTCTAATGTCTGTGTACCAACTCAATCACTATATTCTGCTATCTTGTTTAAGTAAAACTTACTGACTCATAGTAGGAGTAAAATATTCAGTAATTGGAAAATTGATGTATGCATTTTAGGAATAGATCACACCGACGATGCAAAAAATGACTCCGTCAAAGCTGACCCGCCTGGAAAAAAGACGGCCCGGAGCTCCTTCGTGGGAACTGCCCAATACATTAGCCCAGAGGTGCTAAAATCGGAAAACGTCGGTCCTGAATGCGACTATTGGGCACTTGGAGCGATTATATTTCAAATGATATCTGGGCAACCGCCATTTCGGGCTCTTAACGAGTACCAAATTTTGAAGAAAATTCTCGGCATGGAATTCCATTTCCCCGACGGATTTCCAGAGATAGCTCGGGATTTAGTACAAAGGTCATTAGTGTATGACCCGGCCAGAAGGCTAGGCTCCAAGGAAACAGGAGGAATTGAGGCATTGAAAGGGCATAAGTTCTTCGCGGTAAGTGGTATTTTTAATGAATTCTGTTAGATAATATATAGTCACGGTTTCCTGAAAATCTTTATAATATGTACGAGAAAAGCGGAGCGATGGGGCATTTTTTGGAATGCAGCTCTCTATGATAAAATGATAGTGGTATATAAAGTATCAATATAATAAGTAAATGATTATGCTATTCAAACTTTGGTAGAAAGGCTCGTGTAGTGTTAATTCATTTACCAGTCTACTACTCTTGTTCCAAAACCTTTTGCAAATGTAAAAATAATAACTGTAATTCGTTGCAAGTATAATATATATAACTCAAACTCCCATAACCTTTTATTAAAAGAAATAACTTGTGCCACAAATATTTTCATTCGTACGAACAATTATGATAAAACATACATAGCATAAACAGAAATAATGCAAAAATTGTGTTCATCCCTGTTTGTTTTCGCGATTTTCCATTCAGTGAAAACAATTCCAGCAGGCTCTAAAGTTATTAAACACTAAAAATTGTCTGCGTGCAAACAAAATATTTTTACTTTACAAATGTTGAATTACTTTACACATGTTGAATGTGCAACCTTCTGAATGAGCTTGCGAGAAGTGTCAATGCCAGAGCGACAAACTTGACGTATGCGATCATAGGCAATAATTAAAGGAATGAATGGCACCAAAATAAGGACACCTGGGTTCAGCGCACCTATCCCGCACATTTTTGCTTATAAAATCCTCCAAAGTAATTAAATTTAAAATCATTTAATCGTAATTTAGAAATAGAAGCGTTGCTCAATTACGAGAGATAACCGTAAGGACTTATGAAAAAGTATAAGGAGTTAATTTGTATTGCAAAATAGCTATTTCATAAGTCATTTCAGATGAATAAACTTTAAAACGATAAGAAAGCTCTAATACAATGCAAAGGGAATTTATTCAATTATCCATTTGAAAAATTGCGCAAGTGTTAATCATATTATGGTTCTATTTTAAATAAACGCAAAACGCTAAAAAATCACGAATTATATATTTAGTATTCGATTTCAGAGACCAACTAGGTCATGCATAATAACGGTTTAAGGCCCTCTACATCTCACTTTATATAAAATATTTAGAATAGAAAACCTTTCTAGCGGTTATTCTTCAATGAATGAAATAAATAAAACATGCTTCTCAAATAAAGATCCGGTATCCTGCTGAGATAATAAAATGACAACATTGAGAGGTTATTTAGCGAGATGTGAATCATGCAATTGCCTTTGTAAACAATTGTGACTCATAACAACTAGAGAGGTGACACCAAGACAGCCAGGGGTGCCATTTGTCCTTATTTCTAAGATTTGTTCTTATTTTGGGGGTCCAAATCTTAGAAAAATAAAATGTCCTTATTTTGTCCTTATTTCACGCAATATCCAATTTCAAATGGGAATTTTTGAAATAAAAGCAACTTTTCCTAAAAATTTTCGCCTGCGGCGCTATTTGGAAGCCATTTCTCCTCCATGTATTTTAAAAAATAGTGTAAATTTTTATGAATATCGCCTAAAATTGAAAAATTTTCGCCTGCGGCGCTATTTTTTCATTCATGCAGAATAGAATATTGGCATTATAGTTTCGGCGCGAATTTTAAAAATTTGAAAAAATGCACCCCTAAGAATGCACTTGGAAAAAATCTGAAAAAATGCACCCCTAAGAATGCACTTGGAAAAAATTTTTGCCAAAAAACCATAGGGGGGGACCCTATGGTTTGAAAAAAATTATAAAAATGTCCTTATTTTTGACCCCGAAATCTTAGTTTTTGGGGCAAATGTCCTTATTTTTGGAGCCGAGTCGATGGCACCCCTGAAGACAGCTAATACACAAATATCCGCACGTTTGGCATAATAACGGGTGTTTTCATTTCGGTTGTGAAATTATGGCGAGGACATAATTTAAAAAATTAATTGAAAAAGTGCAATATTCTCAATTAATTAATACAATTTGTTTCATAAATATTACAATTTATACAATATTATTAAATTTATTTTCCGAGATTATCGGGAGGTTATATTTTTAATGCTTCAGGGTGTAGACTGGGCTGATCTCCCGAACAAGAAACCTCCTGAATTGAAACCCTACCTGCCAGCCAGCTGCGGAGAGCCTGCTTTCTACAGTGATTATCAATTGCCGGAAAATATGGAGCCTGGTTTGAACGAAGCAGCACTCAATCGTCTCATGGGATTAGGGTGAGTGCATTTTTATAAGGAATAGATTCTCTTAAAACGATATTGAATGTTTAACCGGCTGTAATAGTGTATTTTTATAATTAGGCTTCGAGATTACTTCCTATCTAAATTATTGTATTCAACAGTTCCTTCCAAACGTTTATCAAAAAATTGCGGTAACATTAATAAATAAAACATTTTGTGAAATAGTGCAAAAAGCACTCCAAATTGCGTAAATACAATACTATGCAAATAAAATGCTGGTATAAAGCAACTTCTGGCAGATATATATTTTTATTTTGGCGGATCTATACAATTTGTCTATAAATTATAGGTTGGGCACAAGTGGATCGAATTTCTCTGAATTTGAGTATGCAAAATCCGAGTCACCGATCCTGGCAGGCGAATCAGCAGATCAACTTCCGATTGCTATCACTTCCGCAACCCCGTCCACAGAATTTACCACGCCACAACCCGAAATTCTCATAGAGCAAAAGAAACGAGAAAAGTTAGAGGCACAAAGACGACTGCACAAATATCACAGATTCGTGGATGATTTACTGATAACAAAATGCGGGCTAATTGACAAAAAGAAGGGTTTGTCCGTTTTATACCAACTTTCATATAAATTACAATGACCAAATTTCAGTAAAGTGTGGCGATTGAAAAATTTCGTCAACCCTTTTTACACTGAGATTAGTAAAAGAGAAAACAAGAACTAGAAATCCATAAAAATCCGCTAGCATTTACTTGAATTATTTATTTCTTTTAGATAAAACCTAATTTATAGGACTCTTTGCTCGGCGACGAATGTTTCTCCTCTGTGAAGGTAATCCACCTCGGTTATTCTACGTGGATCCTGTCAATATGGATCTGAAAGGCGAAGTACCTTTTTCAAAGGATATGCGCACAGAGGCCAAAAATTTCAGGACATTTTTTGTCCACACGGTAACAAAATAATTTCAGACGCCTATTTTTCAAATAAATTTTAGCCAAACAGGACATATTATCTGTTCGATCCTGAAAGACATGCTAAGGTAAATTTATTAACTTTTATTAACAGATTAACTTTAATATATTCTTAATGATATTTGAGGTTTCCCTTAAAATATTGAAACATTTTGCCTCATCCTAATTAATATGACAAAACATATATAATATGAGCTTAATATTTTTTACACAACTTTCCCTAATGCAGAAAATGGGTTGAGTTCAACTCGCCATTTATTAAAATACATATTAATTTTCATACAGAGATAAAATGTATCTTTTAGGATTGGTGCGATGCAATAGACTATGTTCGGGAATCATATTTCAACAAACCGAACGTCAGTACACACGCCTCAAACCCGCACTCGGACCCAGATTCGATACTAGCTAAAGGCAAAAATAAAGAGAAGTCTAAAACGACAGTGCCTCTTGGTAGCACTGCAAAACCCGCTCAATCGAATAAAATATTCGGAGGCCGACACTCAGGCAACAAACCAAAGTGACATTACTCAATATGTTGTGTTTATTATTGTATAGTTTCCAAAATGGTCGCTTTCTTAGAAATGGTAAAGAATTGGTTCGTTCTTATTTCTGTTTTTATGCGGGTTTCTTAATTATTGCTCTTATATTGACATTGTATTATCACAACGAATTTTATTATTTATCTATCCAAAAGCTACTCTTAGAAGAATCAAATTCAGCAGAAAGCATCAATGTATAGACCCAGGATTAAGCATAATTGGCAGTTTTCAATGGAAAGAATAAGAATTTACTTTATGGCGCTTATCATTCTAAGACGGGTAATACTCGTGGCGTCTCATTGAAGAAGCTGATCTGTCCATCACCTAAATAACATAACATAAATTATAGAACGGAAGTTATATTTCTCATGAGCTTTTCCCAAAACTTTCCACTCACTTCATGACTTTCATCTTCGGTTTCCACAACGCGTTGTTCGGTCCTAGTGATGTCTGTGGTTACCCGTCGCTCAATTTCCTCTCTTATTGTATAATCCGAACCAAGCGAATCAGAATCTCCACCAAGTTTTGCTCGTGGAATACCAATTGGCTGACTATATAGGTCGGAAATATCGGAAGAGCCTGAATCCATTGCGCTCCAGGGAATTTCTCTGTGACGTTTGAAGCAGCGACACTTGGTGCAGAGGTATAACAAACAGCTGAAATTTTGAAGGATTAGCGACGAGGCTAAAGCTCGCACCCTTTTTAAGGTGCGAGTTCTATGAGTACCCATTGCAGCCCTTTTTCGGACCCTAGAAAATTCCCAAATAAGGATTGTTCGGGAGGTTAAGCCTAAAGACGAAGTCTTGCCTAAACCTACAGTTTAGGCTTTTACTTCGATTAAGGGTGCGAAATGAAAACTGCTTTCTATTGTAGGTGCGAGTTCTATCTCCACCAGATTAGTGGAAGAATTATGTAGTTAAAATAAAAATTAGATCGTAAAACATAAATTTTTTTAGCAGCGTTTACAATTTGGGTATTGGATCCCATACTGTTATGCTCCGTTGAAAGTTCCAGCGTTGGATTTGTAATAAAATGGCAAATGCTGCTATGTTCCAATTCAAATAATGGTACTTTCAACAGAGCGCAATATTATTTACGGTTACTTCTATGTGTGGTTATTTGACCTAAAAAAAAATCTATCTTCCTTTCTGAGAATCTACAATTTTGAAGAAAACATTATACGTAATTCCTAATTCTGGTTGATAACAATTACTATCCAAATAACCATTTACTAACCAAAGTGCGAGAAGGAGGAAGAGCAAGGCAAGGATTATGAAGAGAATTGCAGGCAAACTTGTGGCCGACAGTTCGCAAAATTCGCCTGTCCATCCATCAGCACATGCACATGTGATGTTGTTGGTTTTCGGGTCATGAATACTAAAATTATGGTAACTATTATGCATGGGACGATTTCAGAGTCGAAATCTTACCAATCTCCGTGTTGGTTGCACATGGGGCACAGCAAACCTGCACAAATTCTTCCTGGATTTGACGGATCTCCATCCACTAAAGACACAAATTGTTTTAGCTTATTTTAGTACTCTATCACCAGTAACAATTTAGAACAGTAAAAGTTAAAAATGTTGATTACTATAATATTATGTTTTATAATCTTAAAACCTTACCATAATTGGGAGGACACTTGCAAGTATAATCGCCAGGTGGTTTCGGGGTGCAAATTGCGACTTTGGAGCAGTTATGTAATCCAAGAGCGCAAACGTCTTGCGGATTCATGCATTGACTGTTGGAAAGGCCGAGACTAACTCTGTTCTCTGAATGACTAATATCAACGAATTCCCGATTGCATTGGCATTTGGCCTCGTGGTTAGGTAAATTGACACAAGTAGTATTTGCTGGGCAGTAGTTCACGTCACTACACGGAAGGTGTGTGCAAACAGATCCTGCGATGGCTCCTGGTGGAGAAGTGTCTTCAAAACCAGGGAAACATTCACATTTGTAAAGATGATCCTAGAAATATATCACACATGTTTATAAACAAAGGTTTGGCGTATAACGCATTTTTCTTGTAAAAATTACCAATTCGATACATCGAGCATTTTCCGAACAATTGTTATGTGATTTGTTATCGCAGTCGCCGAAATTATCATTGGGGATGCAGTCATGCCCTGGGTTGGTCGGATTTAAATCGCGGTAATTCGCGCCACATTCTGAACAATGTCTTGTATAATTAGCGTGGATAGATTAGAAGGATCATATCAACCCACCGCAGCGATACTCATGTGGACCGATGTCAATGCAAATGCCTTTCGGATGACAGTCATTCTAAAACATCTTTGATGAAAAAGATAGCTAAAAAGAAATAAATGTTTGTAGTCGTATGTTTTATCAAGCCCGATATTTGTATGTAAGATTTACTACCTTGAAGCATGCTTTGAATATATCGGGTTGGTATGGATTGAGATAGAGCCCACTGCGGCCAATTTGATAGTCGTTTTTGTCCATTATCCAGCGGATCAAAGTGTAATAAGTGTCTGATGGAATAGTTACAGTACCTGAAATTAAATTTATGGCTGAATATAATAAAGAACCTTGGCGAATACCTTTCTTGAAATACATAGTTGAGTTGAATATTAATCTGCAACATTAATAAAACAAACATTATATATGGAATGAAACTGTTTAGAAACCTACCCTTTGTCCCAGCTAGCGTTCAGTGCATTCGGATGGAAAATTTCATTGACTTCTGCCACAACAAATGATTCCTTCAATTTTGTTTGCGGGTAACTCTGAGCCACGCCGCTTTCAAACAAGTTAACATATTCCTTGTGCACTGCATCTTGGGGATTTTCGAACGTTGAATTGAAGACCAGATGGTCCTGGTTTTTGCGGATAACCCACAATGGGAATTTAACGGGCTCCACCTCGTAGCACTTCTCATTTTTAGAAGCTCTTTTTTGCCCGCTCGGGCAGCCGCAAACTGATCCAGCGATGCAAACCTCGCCGAGTGCAGCGTTGCACACAGTTCCGCCGCAGGTAGGAGGCTAAAATCATATATTGAATGTCAGCTTAATAATGGAAATATAATATATATTTTAATTAAGGTGTGCAGAACTGTTTCTTAAGCTATATAATCTATAAAGGCTAATTAAAAGCTTTCCAAATTATTTGGAAATTGCTTGACAATATAATCAGGACAAATAAATTCGCATGATTGTAAAAGTAAAAACATCATACACATGGAGTTAGTAAATTCACATCAGACGCGACCTAAAATCGATCAAACACTTAAAATCATTACAACAGTAAGGGTTTCGTTATACTTTGAGATTTCCACCACCGATTTGTTGGTTCGATTGCTGGAAGGAGTCCATCATTTTGTCCCATAGATCGCAGCGGTCAACGGAGCCTGGTACTACTCCAGCGGTGAAATTGACAAGTATACCATCGCCCCAAGTACTGTAATTTTCAATTATTATTAACTTTTTATGTATTTCAGTTCGAGCATTCAAAGAAATATACGAAACCAAATTTTGCACACAAGCTCGACAAAAATTAGTATTCTGTTAAATTATTCAGAATAGTAGAATCCTAGAATAATAATTCATTAATATAATTCGCACCTGTTAACAGTCTTTGGGTGCGTGATATAAGAGACCTAAAACGTAAATTTTTATAAACTACTACATAATCTAAAGTATTTACATCAGACGTGATATATTTTGGAGCAATTTCTGTTGAACCAATGGCTTTTCCCATATCCTGCTTGAATTCATTAGCCAATTCCACATATGGTGCACTTCGATTGTTACCGAATTCGCTGCTATACAAAACCGGCTCTTGTGGTGCTTTTTCGACAATTCGGACTACCAATGGAATTTTCTCCATAGGTTGGCATTTATCATTTGGCGTGGAGCGTCCTTGTCCTGTCGGGCATCCGCATAAACCTGGAGCGAGACACACTTCACCCAATTCGATTTTGCATTTGGTTGGTCCACAAGGTATCGTTGTTTTAATTTGTTCATTTGCTGTTGGTTTCACAGTGGTTGGTTCGTCAATTGCTGAAAAATTAGGTCTTATAATGAAAATAAAAGCAAACATAATAAAGTGTGATTTAATATGTTCTCATTTCATATTATTTGGAAATGAACGAATATACTTTTAATATAGTAAGTAAACCTACAAGCTTCAATACACACTCTCCCCGGTTTATTGGTTTTATCCATGGAATTATCGATGGAGTCGGCGGGGCATATGCATGTATAGGAAAGACCATCGGCAAGCTCTTGACAGGTTGCTTTAGGATCACAGTCGGTATTTTCTTGGCACGGATGTCCTAAAATTGGTCATTAATTTATCTGATTGTTTTTTTAAAACATACTTTTAACGCAATTTCTCCCTTGTGTGTTTACATTTACAGCGGAATCTTGATCTCGATAACCAACACTGCATTTACAAGTAAATCCGCCATTGGATAGAGGATAACAGGTTGCAGCACTATCACAATTATTGTTTGCACAAGGGTCTGAAAAATTATTTGTAGTTAGCAGCCGTTCAAATAATTCTACATTGTTTTGTGTCGTATATTTTTGACAAATTTTCAATTTTTTGATAAATTAGGTAAAAAGTTTATAAAAAATTCAAATTCGAACCAAAAAATTTTTATTTTTGAAATTTGGAAAAAAAAACCATTTTGGGGAGCTCTATTTTAAAGGGGCTTAATTAGAAAATACGGTATCTAATTTCGTTATCAGTATTAATTTTAATAAGACGAAAAAGCATTACGTGACAGAAGTCAACAGTACTATCACTTACCTTCAGGTACACATGTTCTGCCGGGTTTGGCTGGATCTGCGGACTGATCAACATAACCTTCTTTGCACCTGCATGCGAAACTGTCCCCGACATTTTCACAAATAGCATTGCGGCTACATACCTGACCATTTGTGGCACAAGTTTCTTGCTGAAATAATGTGAAATTAGCGGTAGTTTGGCATTATATTACCAACATATTTGTGTATACACAAATAGTGTGTAGCACGTAATAAATTTTTACATATGCAGAACAGGATACAAACCGCCAATTTAAACAACTTTCACAAACGTCTTCCCAAATAGCGGTAACACTTAATTAAAATAATGACTTGGTTTCATGATACTTGTTGTTGCGAAATCAGTGGAATTAAAAAATCAATCATTTTTAAAAAATTGATTTTTTTATGAACTATATATGTCATAAAGTATTGGTTATGCGGGACAGTCTTTATGTGTTTCAAAAACAATTTTCATTCAACAAAGCTTTTTGTGAGTCCAATATACTATTTATTAGACGTATCTAACTTCCTTTTCAATTATAGACAAAATATTAAATTACGGTGACCCAAATGAAATACACCTAAAATAAAAATTTTTGGTTATTTTGAACAACTTTAATCGACGAAGTATTTTGCTCTATAAAAAGCCGCATTGCGGCGCTTGTAATAAACGTCAGGCTCAACCAAAGGCATCTTACATAAAAAAAATTGTGCTTTCATTTTCTGCGAGAAAATGACCGCTTGAAGTAAATAAATTAAAAAATTCGTAAAAATTGAATTTTTTCAATTCTTTAGCAGTGCTTTTCAATATAGCAACCAAACGAAAAAAAGTTTTGTAAAAGGTATCTATTTGTACACAAGTTACTCTACAATACTGCGCAAGGGAACATAGGATATCTGAGTGTTTCGCAGATAAAACTTATAAAATACCTCTAAAATTTGTAACTTTGGTATGTTTTATGCAAAAAAAAATATGCATGGTTTGCTAAGGCTTAGCTATCGAATGATATATAATACTCATCGGCAGTCTTGTGTTATGGAGAAGAAAATTGATTTGGGACAAACATATAGGACTGCCATGACTAGCCAATAGTATTCAATACTCATTCTTTTCAGATTCAAGTGAAAGCAGTGATCGCACACATTTTTCTATCAACAAAATCTATTTTAAAAGCATAACTACAATAATTTCGCAACAACCTAATATATCTGATTAGGAACTATATTCCATAGGAACCCCAGCGGCTTTGCCGCACGGCGTGCACGCCTCGCTCCTTTATGTTATTTGCGGACTAAAAGAACGCTGGTGTGGGGGAGCGGCAGAGAAAGAAAGAAACACTCTCTCACCCCTCGCTGAAAAGAAGGGAAAATCTGAGAAGAAGGGCAGGGCCATACGACAGGAAAACGACGAAATAGTGTGCATTTTTTGAAACTTTGATGAGTCATAACTCTCGATAGAAGCGCGTATGGGGCTGAAAATGGTACCAAACGTCTTCTCTCGTCGAGACGAAGCGATTGACGTATCACTCGCCCAAATCCGAGCGCAGCATCCTTCCCAATCTGCTGGTGGGGGGGGGAAGACATTCACCAATCAACTTAGAGGGACCCGATAAATGTTACCTTAACACAGAGTCTACCAGGCTTATTCACTGGATCAAGGCTTCTATCGCGGAAGCCAGGCAAACAAATACAGGTGAATTGCGCCTCCACATAGGCTTGCAAACCAGGATCGACATTGGGTTTTTCGACACAGCGGGCGTTTGGGTCGCAATCATGTTCACCGGCGCTGCACACTCCTGCTTTCTCACAGCGTCGGCCGCGATCCGGACCAGTTGATTGGTCAATGAAACCTGGCTTACATTGACATTTCGGTCCGTCATAACTTTGTTCACAGACAGCGTTCGGTGAACAAATACTGCAGTCTATAAATACAAATACAAAAACAGCGCACAGCATTCTTGCACATTGTGCAACAATGTGGTACAGTCAAACCTCGTCAAAGACCCCGGATAACGCCTCTCCCCGCTTAAAACCCTCTTTGGGCCCCGGAACGGGTCGCAAATGAAAAAATACAAAGGATTTCCCCGCTTAAAGTCCCTTACCCGCTTAAAGCCCCCGTAGAGATGGTCGGGAGAAAAAAAAAGCAACGGGGGTACCACATGAAATTTTTTCCGGCGCCGCCATTGTTCAAAATTTTCCAAATTTTCCTTCAATTCTTCTTCAAACCGAAGGTAAATTAAGGTAAAATAGTGTAATTTTGATGAAAAGGGTATACAAATGGTAAAAATAGGATAAAAACACAAAAAATACTGTTTTGGGGCATTTTTGGCCCATTTTTGCATAGGGAAAAATTTTTCCCGATTAAGGCCTCACCCTGGGCCCGGTCCCGGGGGGGGGGGGTTGACTGTATTTAATTTAAAACTTGAAAAGTAGAAATATCTTTTTCTCGAAATGCATTCTTGATTTTACATTCCTCGGTTGAAGACATAATGTTACCTGAGCTTACCTTTTTCACAACGTCGCCCCTTCTCGGGACCCGGAGATTTGTCGACAAATCCCGGTTTGCATTGGCATTTTGCACCATCATAGGTTTGTTCGCAGGATGCATTCGGAGAGCATATGCTACAGTCCGACACTGCAAAAAAGCAAAATTACATGGTAAAATATGTAATCACTATCTGATTACTGCACGATAAATTGACTACTAGCGTGTAAGTACTATTTTCAACTACCAATATAGTCTGATGGTGAATCCATGAAAAATTTCCAACATTTTAAGCAAAAAGTTTATTATATTCTTAATCTTGTAACTTTAAATTTGAATTCAAGTTTCAATAAAATGTAATTTTGAGCTACTAAAAATATTGAAATTAATATTATGTGTGTTTCAATAGTATGTGAATCACAGCTAGTTTGATATGTAATTTCTGGGATGTGGAGAATTCGTCTTACATTTTTTACAATTAGGATTGTCCGGGATGGTTTGTTCGCACATGTCAGTTGGTGCGTATGTACCCCATCCGGACGATTCCTCGGGATATTGTTGTGTTGGAGTTATGTGAAGCAGCCGCTAATTATAGCAGCTGCTAATTCTTATTTTAAACAATTCCTCTTTGTAAAACTTAAGACATCATTTATTGGTTTTTGGTAATTTTTTAAATATATAATTTAGATCGATTTTACTAATAACGAACCCTTCTCGCATTTCCTTCCAGGTTTACTCACGGGATCAGGTGACCTATCAGCGTAACCTTTGGGACATCGACATTGGTAGCTTCCGGGTTGTGTGCTGACACATTCAGATATCTGTGAATCATAATTGTCAATCAACAAGAAGTTAGTCAGCAATAGGACAGAATTTTGCAGAAATATGGTTTAAAGTATTTCAGTTTTGTACATTTCTCTATCGCTAAGCTTATTCATTGGCTCGCTCCTAAGAAATATCAATCAAAAGAGTTAGCTGAAAGATGACTCATGGCATCACCACACGTATAGTGCGTTTTGGGCAAATAGTTTTGGTGGACTAAAGAGGCTTAAATTTTTCAATCTGCCCTCTAGAGGATGTAAATTAGGTATGCTAGTATTAGGTTGGCAACTAAGTTTTTGAGACTCGAGGCAGGGTTTCTAACCGGAAAATCGAGAATCCGGAAATTTGCCGATTTCACCTATATAGGGTTTTTTGATGTGGGGAACCCAAATTTGAGGTCAGATTTTAGGTGGTCCCGCCACGAAAATTGAGAAAACCGCTATTTTCTTCAAAAAATGGCCATTTTAGGTCGGCGCTATACGAAAAAACCAATTGCAGATTCGGAATCAGCGCATCAAAATACCCCTAAAAACATGTTTTCCGAAAAATCCGAAAAATTTTGATTTTTTTTGACCATAGGGGGACCACATGGTTTTGCCAAAAAATCGATTTTTTGAAAATATGGAAATTTTTTCCGCAAAACATGTTTTTAGGGGTATTTTGATGCGCTGATTCCGAATCTGCAATCGGTTTTTTCGTATCGCGCAAAAAAATGACCATTTTTGGGCCATTTTTGACCAAAAATGGCCATTTTTTGAAGAAAATACCGGTTTTCTCAATTTTTGTGGCGGGACCACCTAAAATCTGACCTCAAATTCGGATTCCCCGCACCAAAAAACCCCTATATAGGTGAAATCGGCAAAATTTCCGGACCCTCGATTTTCCGGTAAAAACCCTGCCTCGAGTCTCAAAACTTAGTTGCCAACCTAATATATACTATCACCGTAAACTCTAACTATGCCCCCTCTAATTTTGCCCTCCTAAAAGGTCAAATTTTCAAAAATGCCAAATCTTCAAAAAAGTTCCTCCTGAGTTCCATATAACGTTAGATAGTCTTTTCACTGTGCAACCCTGCGCAGGTTTAATTTCTGGTTAGCAGAAAATTATTACATACCGTAAACTCATTAATTTTTACCCCTTTAATTCTGACCCCCCCATAGAGCTCGATTGAATAATTATATCCACGACGGTTAAATTAAAGAGTTTACGGTAATACTGCGAATCTTGCACATGTTTGAATTTGCGCCCCTTTCGAGGAGCTCTGATTGCCTAAGACAGATAAGACAATGGCGCAGCCAAATTTTCGGCACAAATTCAAACGTTATATGCAACATTCGCAGTAACAATAGTACATTACAGATGTTTTCAAGTTTTACCAGACACAACGGATAAGCAATACCTCATCGCAGTCGTGAAGGTCGTAAGATTCTTTGCAAGCGTTTGAGTGTGCCAAAGTCAAATGAAGAAGAACCACGCTTAAGATCAATAGCGAGACTAAAGAAAGGGCGGAAACAGCCATTTCGGCAGACCTGACTCACCGTCAGATAACCTCTGGCAAACCGACTTTTTGGGACCAGAAAGAAAACCACGCAATTCGTTTAGGACCTCTTTGACACCAGGACCTCTTTGATTGCGGTCGCGAACCGTCGCCTTTGCCGCCCAAACCCCAGCAGCGGTCGGTTCAGGCTGGAATGGGAGAATTTGTCACATTTCTCTCTCAGAAAAAGAACGAAGGAAAGAAAAAGTTGGTCCCATATTTACAACTTTAAACCCATAAATGGAGCATGAAGGGACGCATAGGTGATTACGAGCAGCACCGCAATAAAACAAAACACTAACCTGCTAATCAAATTATGATATGTCAGAAGTGAACGTTTCTCTTTTCTTCAGCCTCGCTTAGCTTTTCGAGGGAGGACGTGGCCTGAGGCAGTTTTCAATATGTCGTAATTATTATGTTATACACCTCATTACAACGCCTTTGCAGTTATATGGAATTATCGAAAGTACCATTATCGAAAGTTTCATTTTAAGGGAAAATGTATTCCCTTCTCGCGATATTAAATTTGGTTTGATAAAAGGTGGTTTCGGTGTGAAATCAAGTTATGAGACGTAGAATATTTACCTGAATCTGTAATTTTTCGTAAAACTTGTCAGGTATTCCAGTTAATTTATTTTAATTCTCTTCATCTGCTAAATAATCTGCATTCAATGTTTTCTAGAGAACGCTTTTTTTCTACCCAAAGCGAAATATTTTGCAAAAATTACCATTTTCTATGGAATTTTGGGGGTTAATGGAAAGCAAAAATTAATTTCCATAAATGTTCCCTCAGAAGGTGACCTTTCGATATGGCATGTACAAAGACCGTGCACATCCTGAAAAAGTAAGGTTTCCCTTAGTAGTATTGTGTTACTTAAGGTGTCTCTAAAAGAATACAATGCCGAAATTATTCAAAACAATTAACTGATAACACAAGATGTATTAGAACAAAATGCGATTCTTCATTTTCCATAGCGTTGTGTTAAATTTTTATAAAGGAACACATTATTTATTATCTTATTTGACGGTTTGGAAATATTTCTGACCAAACTTTTTGAATGTTGCACTTGTTACATCCTTCTCCACAGCTTAACAAATCTGAGTAATTTATTGTTTCCATTACACATAATAGAATTTATGGAATTATAGAAAATAAACAATGGGATGTCACTACTTCGTTTGTTCGTTCCAGTCACATACTAAGTGAGTTTCTCTTTGATTACCGAGAGGACACGCCAATATCGATTATTGCAGCAACAGTGGAATTTTAGGTGTCGAATATTTCCTCGAAACGATTTTCTACAATTAGTCATCAAAAGTAAAAACTATAAGTATCATACGTAACTGTAAAATATTATTAGTAAACACCTAATGATATTTCATTGTTGAGCCGTTTATTTTTCTGAATGGGTACACGAAAAACTGAATATGTGTTGATTCATTTACTATTCGTTGATGTGATTGATAAATTTCCTGAGAAACTTGAAAGAAAATGTATTCCACAAAATTTATTAGTCTCAATCAATCACTAAGCATAAACAATTTGACTTAACATCAAATAATATACATGCAAGTAAAACCACGAACGAGTGTGTCAAGTCATTCAAGGTTTCGGTTTCTGTTTTTCTAGCTTGTAGACTTCTTCTCGACTCGGGACAAAGTCATGGTAAAGAGGAATATAGAAAGCTCGGTCTGAAAGTTTGCTATTCGTATAGAAAGAAGGATAAAATAAAAACATGAAAAGTATTTTTCGTTATAAATTATTCTATAATTATCTAAACAAACCCTTACCCGGTCGCCCAAGAATTATCTCGATTATACTGCCTCTCAGGAGATAGGAGGGCACTTTTGAACATGTCGATTTGAATTGGCGCCAGTGGTGCCAATTCAATTTAGAAGGGGGCTAGCGCAAATCTGATATTGCTAATCGCCTCTAAAATCTTATTTTAAAGGGGGTTAGCAATATCAGATTTGCGCTAGCCCCCTTCTAAATTGAATTGGCACCACTGGCGCCAATTCAAATCGACATATTCAAAAGTGCCCTCCTATCTCCTGAGAGGCAGTAAGGTACAATATTTATCAAAATTGAATAGGCTACTACGGTTTAAAGTGACATTTGAACTAAAGTTCGATTTCTGCAATAAATTCACGTGGAAATGTGTATTTTTGTGGTAATCGACCACGCTGATTCTGCATCTTTTGGACCAAAAATGGCCAAATTTTGCATTCTTTCACAATTTTCTAATACCTTTCCAGCAAATTTATATATATTTGCTTCATATATATATATTATATACCGTATTTCCGCCAATAAAGTACCCCGGGCCCTTATTCTACAATGTCCCTCTCGGAGGCACTTATTGGAGGAAATATGATAATAGCTGAAATAAGTCTTATAGAAAACGGTGGAACAGTAATTATCGGTAGATTATCCCCACCCCTTCAAATACACATTTCCACGTGGTTTTATTGCAGAAATCGGACTTTGGCTCAAAAGTCTCCTTAAAACGTAGTAGCGGGAAAAATGCAAAAAATCGTGTCAGGACCAAAAACGCCAAATACGTAATCAGCGCATCAAATGGCCCTCAAATCCTACTTTGAGGTGACTTTATTTAACACATTTTTTAAATTTCGTGCAGTAATTTCGAGAACTCTGAAACTTTAACTTGAAGTTATTTCTCTGAGCTTTTTATATTGCGAAAAACGCTGAAACTGCAACTGGAAAGATAGCTTCAGTTCCGAAACATTGAAACGAAGAATAAATAATCATAATTCTCATAATACTTACAATGTTTACGTTCCTCGGATATATAGTCGAGCCGTGAGCTCCACTCTTGAAATTCCTCGTCGCTAAGAGTCAGCTTCGGATAAATGTGATAGAGCCTGAGTTATGACAAACGTTAATGAATATAAATTAACTTTGTGATAAGTTAATACAAACCTCGGCAAGTAGCAATAAAATACAAAAAATCCCATACATAAATAAAATGCATTGGCCGGTTGAAGAGCAAATGTTCGGCTGAAAATAACATAAATTATAAATATTAGATATGTCTGAATTTTTTAGTTACAAAAATGCAACATGTTTGGTCGATCCATACATTTTATTCTAAGGATAAATGCCAAGCTAACCATGAAATAGGACTACTTACTCCCATTGCATTATCTTATTCACAACTTGTCAAAATTTTATTGTCGAAAATATTTTTATTTGTGTACTGCGAATTAATTTAAATTTCTTTTAATAAAATTTAAAACTTTTATACTTTTTGCATTAAGTTCCTATTTTATGGATGTTTTGATAGTTTTATTGACACTCTTATTTGACTTTTTTATTACCTTTATTAGTCAAATTATTAAATTTAGTTTATTAAATTAAAAGTTTGGGGACCAAAATATTATGACCAAAATTTATCTTCTCTTTTTTACTTGCAAAATTTTACATTATCTTTCTGCGACTCACAAAAACTATAAGACGTTTTTACGACTTAATTAAAATTGAATCACAAATCTTAAATTGTGATTGCGGGCATGTTTTAGAGGGAATTCGTTAAATACTAAATTACTGATTATTTAGACTTTCTATAAATTTTGCTTCAACTTGTAATGTAGTAGGAAATAGTGCAGTGGAGTAGTAAAAAATTAGATAAAAACTTGGAAGGTGGTAGCAAAATCAAGGTGAACAGAAATCATATCCTAAGGAAAGTAAAGGTATGATATTTATTATGAAATAGAGCATTTTTAAATATTCAAACATGTTTGAACCAAAAATGTTGTACACAATGTAAATTTAGAAACCAAACTTACTTCCACCATTTTAGGAATTTGCTGAAATGTAACACTTATTTCATTTGTTTGTTCACAAAACTGTTTTAACAAACTTGTCAATCTCCTCGTGATAAGGTTTTTTCTTTGTGGTGAAGAACTTTAAGAACGGATCATTATCCCAATCTCTCGGTTTGTCCGCATGAACTCGTCTCGACAGTGATTCATATGGTCGACACAATCGCAACAATTTGGGGCAGATCATTCAGTGGTCTAAAGTCTTAATAGATTAATTGTTTGGGCAGATAATTCCTCTTGTTATCCTAACTTCGATATTATAACCAAAAGTGATAATTAAATTCTGATTATTAAAATCTTGATCAAAAGAACTCTGGTCACAAAGTATTTCGGGCGTAAGGGAAGATTTAACCCAATCGTAATTAGGAAGGAGATAATTTTATGGCTCTCAAACCATTTGTTAATCTGATGTTACATACCAATTATAAATTACTCTACGACTAGCGGATAAGCACTGGAAAGAATCGACTTCCCAAAATTCGGGACATACAGACAAAATAAACAAGTATATAGTATAACGTTTACATGCTTATATTACACAAGGTGTTAATAGGATACGCACCCTACAATAGAAAGCAATTTTTAAAACAACCCTTATAAGGCGCCAAACAAGGATTTAGGCTTGCGGCTCGACAATCTGGGGCCAAGTGGGGTTAGTTTTAGGCTTCCGAAAAAAGGGGTCCGAAAAAAGGGCCGCAATGGGTACTCATAGGATCTTCACCCTTCGAAGGGTGCGGATCCTATGCCACTCATTACTAAAGACCCCAAAAATATTTTTTTAAATTCCGCTTTTAATTCATTAAAATATTTAAAAAATCGCAAAATATTAAAAAAAATATTGTTTTAATTAGCTATTTTTTGCCGATGCTAGACTATAATTCTGCTTTTTTAGCCTTCGTTGTTACTTCAGACTAAATTAAAAGCTAAAATTCAACAAAATATAACAAATTTTGAAAAAAAATGGCAAAATAAAAAAAATTTTTTTGGAAAATTTCGTAAAATTTTTCGGCAAAATTTTTTGGTAAAATTTCTCCGCCAAAAAAATTTCGCGGCGGCCTTCGGCCGCCGCAAAAATTTTGCCTGAACATCGCAAAATTTGTCCAAAAATGCCAAAATATTTACTAAAACATAAGTAAAATTCCCAAAATATGCAAATTATTTTTTAAATAAAAAAATATTTTAAAAATATTTTAGTTAAAAAGTCCAAAATATTTTTTAATATTTTTTTATTTTAAAAATATTTTTGGGGTCTTTACTCATTACACAAGCATATATACGCTAGTTATACATATCCCAAAATTTCCTAGAATTTACATATAAACTGGGTTTCTGGCTGGGGATAACTATCAACTAAAATTAACATTTTGTCTACTCTAACTAAGTCGCATGTCTGCGGCGTAGATAACTATTGCTCGACATAGATGAAAGATCCATAATGATACCTTTAGCAATGACCGTTCCTTCTTACAGTGCCTAAATAAATACAATTTATAATATATTATAAATAACAAAAAAATCAAACACATACACATATACTTTAAGTAAACATACAGTACAATATGAATAACACCAGTCTTATAAAACTTTATTCATATAACTCTTCCAACAAATTAACATACCATTAACAAATTATATAACAAACAAATATGGTTGTAATGCAAAATGGCGCTACGCAGGGAAAGAAAATGGTTTTCTAAATTTTTATGTTTAGCAGAGAACTTCTAGAAAATGCTTAAGATCTTTGAGGACATAAAATATGGAGCTTTCCTTTAACACGCTTTAAGGCATTATTCCTCATGAGCTTTCTCGCATAAAACCAACAAATTTTTAGGAGGCAGCTTGTTGCTCATTTTGTAGAAGTGGCGGATTCTGTTCAGTACATGAGTGTATCGGTACAGATTTTCAGAAATTTTATCAGATGTTTGTATCCGAGTCACCAATTGTTCGATATTTTCGAAGTCATCCTTCTTACCTAAAAACAAGTAACAGATCTTTAAGAGACTCCATTTAGTCAACATTTTAGACTGCAACAAACAGCTGACAATTTTATTCCAGCTAATCCATACATTTTTCGGTACTATCCGTTTATCGGGGGGGGGGGGAAATTTTCATAGATTTTTATATAGCAAAAAATCAATAGGGGGACCCTATTGATTTTTTTACAACTTTTTCAGGAAAAATAATTTTTCATACCATAGGGTACCCCCTATGGTATTTTGCGAAAAAAAATATTTTTAAAATATTTTTGCCAAAAAATCAATAGGGGGGACCCTATTGATTTTTTTGACAAATTTTTCAGAAAAATAATTTTTCATACCATAGGGTCCCCCCTATGGTATTTAAAAAAAAATATATTTTTCAGCCGAAAATTAAATAGGGGGTACCCTATAGATTTTTTCATAAATTGTCAGCAAAAAAATATTTTTTCAATCAATAGGGTCCCCCCTATGGATTTTTTGAGAAAAAATTTTTTTTGGAAATTTTTTCAAAAAATTCATAGGGGGGACCCTATTGATTTTTTGACATAGTATGTCAAAAAATAAATTAAAATCAATAGGGTCCCCCTATTGATTTTTTGCTATATAAAAATCTATGAAAATTTCCCCCCCCCCCCGATAACCGGTTTCCCCCCCCCCCCGATAAACGGATAGTACCCATTTTTCAAACAACTATGTTATTACTAGTCATGGTGGAAGTGTCTTCGGCACTCATACCGCGCGGGTATTGCTAAAATTTTGCCAGAAATACACTGGTAAGAATGCACCTTTGAAAAATTCGGGACAGAGAAAATGCACAGATAAGAATGCTCTTCAGTCTAAAATTTACCTAAATTTAGGCATATTTTGACCTTTGATTCCCCACAAAAAGTTACCCTAAGATAGGTACATTTGAAAATAAACACCCCTATGAATGCATTAACAAAAATTGTACACTAACACGACACAGCAGCCAAATACTAGTATATATAATAAGATACATATTAGCTTGAAGGGACACGCGGCTCCCGCGACTATCACAGCTCTAAATCTTGGCCGCAAAAGACTCAGTGCTAGCCCAGAAATCCCCAAATTCCAGGACCTTGATGAGTATCAACTTTCGATATAAAACCGAGAACAGCATAATTACGGTGTTAGTCGACGCGCCTGGTTCTGGGAAGTCGATTAAGACCAAACTCGCCCCAAATGGAGGTGCACCTTTCAAAAAATCTGAACTTCCCGAAATTAAAGGATTTTTAAGGAGTAATCTCCTTTTGGTATGTTTCGGGACGGGGGTCTGAAAAATTCCTCCACAGAAACCCTACCCAAATAGGGGCACACACGATTTGGGGGTCTTATCGTGCCTAAAAAAGGTCAAAGTCAGACAATACAAAAATGTGACTGCTCCATCTTATTATAAAAGATTTCTAACAAAATAAATCTTGTAGGCGTCCTATATATTCGGAGTAAGGTATTTAAAAAATGACTCACCATACAATAGAGCTAATTCGTTATACAAGTCCACGATCAGAGATGGTCTATTTGGCGGTAATAAATCGGGTAACTCAACCAACGGCTGCAGAATCTTTGGCTGCAATTAAAACATTTAATAGAGAAACAACGATAAAAGTTATACCTGTTTGGTAACGTCCGCCACCACAATCAAGTATCTTACAAAATCAATTAGCCTCTCTTCATTAGCCAGTAAATTCCCATTGCTCTGAAAATAGTTACATATAAGACTCCTTAAAATATAGATATTCGAATAGTAAACAATTAAAAGTCCTTAATCGTTAGAAAAATTGTCGTTATGTACTACAATGACTAACGCCAATCATGTATATTCATAGCTGCTATATAACTATCCACTGATGAAAGGTAAACATAAGATGCTTACCTTTCACTAGTGATAGTTATAGTATCGCTATATAATCATTTTTGGGATGTTTGGTATAAGAATGGGAAACAATAGGGAATAACAGTAGAATCAACTTCAAAAAAAATAAAATGACGTCTATAAATGACATGTATATATGCTAAAGTAGGTCTGATAATTATTTTTACTTGCTCATATTTTAAGCAGCGCTCAGTATTTTACACTCACTGAAGGGAATAAACAAGTCTGCACATATTAGTAAAACGTCTTATTGAAACATTTGCTGAAAACAATATTTTGTGTATCAAAGAATACCTTCATTTCGTCGAAATAAATTAATGTCTCGTTATTTGCCAACATGACGGCGCCGTATAGATACATTCTTTTATACTTAGAGCCGCTGTGCTCAACGCAATCCAGAACTGAAAAAGAAATGAATTTATTAAATACGGATGATTTAAAAATTTCATTTAGTATTTAGCACCATGCCAGCAAAATCATGCCAAGTTTTCTTCTAGATTACATCGTTAAATATACGTGATTCACACAAATAACATTTGAAAATGTATTATTAAAATTGATCTACAAAGGTCAAATATTTGTAATGAAAGATAAAATTTGATGCTAATTGAACCTCTATTTTTAATGATTCTTACTCCGCATAAAGATGTGCTCTTTTTTCGAAGACGATGGATCCCTTTTAATTTTTTCTTTATAGTCCGCATAAGCAAGGTTGAGTAAATTGAACGTGGTGCATGGTTGAAGCATCTTTTTTCCAGGTGGAAGTTCCAAGCCATAAGGTTGAGCCAGGATAATATATAGATCGAAAGCTCTTGCGATGGATATTTCATTGTCCAGAGGTTGGCCTATCCTAAACATCCATAATTGGGTGAAACAGCTCTCATTACAATACATCCTTATAGTAAGTTAAAGCGCTGAGGCGTTACCTGGGATATGGCGTTACCTGGGATTTAGGGGAAGTGGATTCTTAGGGGTGCTTAATTTTAGACAGGTACCCAATTAGGGTAATTTTTAGCGGGGAATCCGAATTTGAGGTCAAAATATAGCTAAAATATAGACAAATTTAGACAAAATTTAGCTAAAATGACCTATTTTTTTCTGTATGTCCAAAATTTTGCGCAGGTCCATTCTTTATAGTGCTTATTTCTGTATGTCCAAAATTTTGCGCAGGTCCATTTTTTATAGTGCTTATTTCTGTATGTCCAAAATTTTGCGCAGGTCCATTCTTTATAGTGCTTTTTTCTGTATGTCCAAAATTTTGCGCAGGTCCATTCTTTATAGTGCTTTTTTCTGTATGTCCAAAATTTTGCGCAGGTCCATTCTTTATAGTGCTTATTTCTGTATGTCCAAAATTTTGCGCAGGTCCATTCTTTATAGTGCTTTTTCTGTATGTCCAAAATTTTGCGCAGGTCCATTCTTTATAGTGCTTATTTCTGTATGTCCAAAATTTTGCGCAGGTCCATTCTTTATAGTGCTTATTTCTGTATGTCCAAAATTTTGCGCAGGTCCATTCTTTATAGTGCTTATTTCTGTATGTCCAAAATTTTGCGCAGGTCCATTCTTTATAGTGCTTTTTCTGTATGTCCAAAATTTTGCGCAGGTCCATTCTTTATAGTGCTTATTTCTGTATGTCCAAAATTTTGCGCAGGTCCATTCTTTATAGTGCTTTTTTCTGTATGTCCAAAATTTTGCGCAAGTGCATTCTTTATAGTGCTTATTTCTGTCAGTCCAAAATTTTGGGCAGGTGCATTCTTTATAGTGCTTATTTCTGTATGTCCAAAATTTTGCGCAGGTCCATTCTTTATAGTGCTTATTTCTGTATGTCCAAAATTTTGCGCAGGTCCATTCTTTATAGTGCTTATTTCTGTATGTCCAAAATTTTGCGCAGGTCCATTCTTTATAGTGCTTTTTTCTGTATGTCCAAAATTTTGCGCAAGTGCATTCTTTATAGTGCTTATTTCTGTCAGTCCAAAATTTTGGGCAGGTGCATTCTTTATAGTGCTTATTTCTGTATGTCCAAAATTTTGCGCAAGTGCATTCTTTATAGTGCTTATTTCTGTATGTCCAAAATTTTGGGCAGGTGCATTCTTTATAGTGCTTATTTCTGTATGTCCAAAATTTTGCGCAGGTCCATTCTTTATAGTGCTTATTTCTGTATGTCCAAAATTTTGCGCAGGTCCATTCTTTATAGTGCTTATTTCTGTATGTCCAAAATTTTGCGCAGGTCCATTCTTTATAGTGCTTTTTTCTGTATGTCCAAAATTTTGCGCAAGTGCATTCTTTATAGTGCTTATTTCTGTCAGTCCAAAATTTTGGGCAGGTGCATTCTTTATAGTGCTTATTTCTGTATGTCCAAAAATTTGCGCAAGTGCATTCTTTATAGTGCTTATTTCTGTATGTCCAAAATTTTGGGCAAGACAGACACACAAATCAGTCAGAGACACAAATCAGTCAGAGACACTAATCAGTCAGAGACACTAATCAGTCAGAGACACAAAACAGTCAAAGACAACAGATCAGTCAGAAGGAGCGGCCGAAGGCCGCGACCTCACCCTAACCATATACGCGAGACGCCGGAGGCGGCGAGCCAGTCCTGTGGTCGGGCGCGGAGCGCCCGACCTTCTCCCTTGGAATGTGAGGGAACTTAGAACTTATAGGCATAATGTACACAAAACTTTTAATAGGACTTCCGTAGGGAGTCGGATGAGGGCCGAAGGCCCGAAATAGTCTCATGCTGCTCTACTCCCGAACAATCCTTACTCCTGAACAACCCAATCTGACCGCTGACGGCGGTGGGTATACTGATACAGACGAGGGCATACTGATGGCGGTGCGCGAAGCGATGACGAACCCAATCTCCCGCTGTGCACGCTAACCGCTTCCTAGCGAAGTGAGGGCCGCGAAGCGGCCCCACTTCGCTAGTTTTACATATGCAAATACTTTAATAGACATTTTCCTTTTATTCAAACACAAGTTATCCTTACGTTTGAAATGAAATGTCGCGGAAATAGTATTAAGAAAAACCTGCTAAAATGCTCACGAAGAAAGCGCCAAAGAAATGTATCGATGTTCTTTGCTAGAGGATTGTGCTTTTTGAAGACAAGCTGTTGTTCTCTCATTATTTCACGGAATTTATCATATTCTCCTTTGTCTACCAGCTGAAATCCCTCATGCAACAGATCAAGTGTAGGAAAGATCGTCTTCTGATTGCCAGCACTAAATATTTCAATAAAGTTTAAGAAAATTGATTATCACAACAAAAATCTTCTTCGTTAGCTGGTGGTAATCATTATCTGTAGTGAAAAACGTGTTCATGGGAAAAATGGACGGACCTTTTTAATTGTATGGAAGTGTTGGAATAAGTGAAAGTGTTCAAGAGTTTGCAAAATTGTTCACTTTCTGAGATTGAACACTTTTTTCTTGAAAACTCTTTATAAATTATTAGATAATAATTTTTCCGAGCTAACCAATTAGCACCAAAAACCCATATTCCGTCTTCAAAAATTTTGTCACACAGTCACAAAAAAATGTTAATTTTTGGTCTTAATATTAACCTTATAAAACTTTTGATTTAGGAATTATTCCATAGGACCACCCGCGGCCTCCGCCGCGGACCACGCCCCAAATCCAGGATTTTCCGGATTTCCGGAAGCCATAAATCCCGGTACTCGCAAATCTTGTCGGCGAGACCGGTACCAATCTTCTTGTCTCGCCGAGAGGAAGCGATTGACGTATCACACGCCCGGAACCGAGCTGCGCAGCGAAAAATCCGTATCGGAACGCGCTGACACATTGCGCCTTAGAGGGACTCGATGACCAGACCCAACTTGGCGCCAAAAGACTATTTCTGCCTATCTCTGCCCACACTCTCTCGCAGAAATTGCGCCAAAAAAAGGGACATTAGTAAATAGAAAACCGGGGACATTAGTAAATGAGCCTAAGCCTAAACAGCAGCCTAAGGGCCTGTTCGCCTAACGGGGGGCCTAATCCTAAGTCCCTTGGGTTGGGTTGCCCGCCTAAGGGGTTGGGTTGTTCGCCTAAGGCGTTAGGAGTCGATTTAGGGCATGATGGCACGTGAAATAGATTCACGTGCCATCATGTGTCTGACCATTTTTCTGTGCTGTAGCATAGTATTTTCTCTGCTGTAGCAGCTTCATCATTAAAACGGCGCCAAGTGGTAATTACCCGACTCGATAGGCGTTTGTATTTTAACATTCTTCACAATTAGAATTTCATTCAATTTAAGATTGACTTTTGAAGGAAGGGCTTCTAACGGGTACTATAACGAGCTATCGACAACCAGGTAACCTGAACTCAGATTGAACTATACCCACCCAAAGTTTCGAACTAGAAATAAAATTACCTAGTTTACTCAAAGGAAATTAAACGTACTTTGCGGAAGTTAACTCTGCATGTGATAAAAGGACGGATGCCGAGTTTATTCTACGAAAGAAGAACGGCCACACTTGATTCGCGAGCCTAAATTTGATGATTTAAATATAGTTCGCGACAAATGCGTGAAATATGCAATGAGATTTAAAGTTGCACTATTGTGAAAATATATTACATGCAAATTATTCAAAAATTGTTTATGTCCTTTTGAGAATTAAGGCTGGGCGGAAAAACTATGAATGCCAATTTCATTTGCATGCCTGTTTCTCTTCATTTGCTTGTTCTTTCTTCATCGCTTACCTTACGGCGTATTGGCGCTTGATAGCTATCGCCGATAAGTAAAAGCAGATGTTTTAAGAAACTTATGAAATTAGTTTCATATCGCTTGATACATAAGGTTAATAAAATAAGCCATCAAGTTTAATATACTATAAAACATTAATACGAAACAACTAACCGTGTTAAACGAACTCCTCGGTGCGACATTGAAAATTTTTTACTCTTAATAATATACTGATAAGTAAAAATATGAAAATTTATAAGCTATATTGCTTTCAGGTAATTGATTGAACTCATATAAAAATATTTCGCTAAAAATCCGGAAATAAATGCTTTATTTTTTTAAAGAACCTATTAAAATAATGGAGAATAACAACAATAAAGCATGTAACAGTAACAATTAGTAGGCACTACTCAAGAAATTGTTTTCACATTGTTTGTCTGTCAGCGGGCATTCTTCTTCCATCCTTTCATAGAAACTCCTGCATGCGTCATAAACAGATTCTTCAAGCATGATTTCGTTGACGCGAACAAAGTTGCAAAACCTTTCCAATGATTCCATATTAGAAATTTCAACTGCAAAATATATATAACATCAATATATTTGAGTCAGACAATTTATAATACTCTTTTACTAGGGGGCCAGTACTGGCTACGCCAGTAGCAGAGCGCACCTTTATCCCAACTCTCTTCCCTCAAAGGGTTGTTCGGGAGTAACTTTTTTGGGGCTAGTCCGGGATGAGGGCCTGCGGCCCTCATCCCGGAGAAATAAGCACTGGTAAGAATGACCCCTAAATTTGACGGGACAACTGACACTACTAAAATACTAGGTAAAAGATAACCTAAGCTATAAGCCCCAATTATTTCCAACGCCGATGTCGTTGCATCACTCAAATATGGGTGGCTCACTGTTTGACCCTTTCTAAGGCATTCCCGCTTACCACTCCTCTACCTAGGTACTTAACGCTACTGATCCGAATTAACCCTTCATTGCCGGAGTCATGGACAAAAGGCAGAATGTCTGCATTATCATTAGCTTTCCTTTTGGTGAGCTGTCTTTATCAAAATCATGATGTCTGCCATTGTTTATTTCTCTTTTCAATGTGATCTATTTACAGACACACTCTTTGTATGAATAATGAACACTCATTCGTTTCTTTCTTTTTGTGAAGTCTTTAGCAAATCAAAATCGTATGGATATCCATACTGTGGGAAATGAAGGGTTAAGGTTCTTTTCTACAAGGAACACCATTAGGCTGTAACATCATTCAGAAGGAAAATTTGGCACAATTTCAAAACATTAACTGAAGTCAAAAAACATTTCCTAACGGTAATATGTTGCAGCGAACACGAATCTGGAGTGTTGCTCCAAGTGGCGTCTTCTAGTTCATAAATATCGTCGTTAAAAAGATGGGATTCCAAATTTTTCAACCACTAAATGCTTCATACCCTAACAGGGGTACCGGAGAAATGAGTGTTTGAATTGGCTCATTTTTGAGCATCATTCCTCTTTGCATTCTCTTCACAAACAAAGCGGATTGTGCTCAAATCGCGCCAATTGACAACACAGGTTTCTCCGGTTCCTCTTGCAGGCTATCAGAAAATATTTTTCGAAGATAAATCAATCCATAACAAATTTAGTCGTAAATTATTCGAATTCAAAAAAATTCATGGCAAGTAATTACGAATAATTAGAAAACTAAAAGAATATACTTACCTGCTGTTGACACCCATGTATCACTGAAAATAAAGTTGTGAGCTTTTTATGACAAATTAGTTTACCCACGATTTAGCTTTAGTAACGCACCTGAATGATTGAGCCAGCTCGTCCACTTTCACAGGGTCCACCTTGTGTTTTGGATATTTGATATTCGCTATCTTCTCTCTTCGGATTTGGTATTTGTTCTTTTTCCATAAAGTAACGAGGAATTGTAGCTTTAAATTCTCTTGCTGAAATTTGTTCGCACAAGTAATTTATAGACGTGCATTACTATCCCGGTGTAAGGATTGACTCACTTTTACAGTTTCGATGTGTTCGAAAGCTTCTCGACATTTTAATTGCTAAAATGTAATATTTCAAAGCAGTAAAGAAAAAAGGAAACATACGTCGATAATTAAATCACCATGCTTTTTTACAAATGCCTCAATTATTCTTTCATATCGCTGGAATAAAAGTTGTCGCTGGTAAATATACTCATAGAATTGCGCAAACCGATCACACATTTCCAAATCGCACTAAATATAATGAAATTATTGGTCTGAAAAGCGGAATATACCTGATCAGAAATCTGTCTCACGAGATAGATATAGCAAGTTGCTGGAATTGAGAACTAAAATTCATGCATAAATGTTGATACGATCGCTAAGGAGAAAGGTGTTGGAATTGGAAAATTTCAGTTGAAAATGTACAAATTAGATAAGGTACTAATTTATTAAAAGCCGTGTAGTTCCAATTAGAGGTCGGCCAAACCGTTTTACCGATAACGATACCGATACCGATATATCGGTCGAACCGATATTTTCAGAAAATTGAAGAACCGATACCGATACCGATAACGATACCGATATATCGGTATCGGTTTTTACCGATATTTTCAAATTTTACCCAAAATGAGTCAAATTTGTCAAAAATTTTCATTTTTGCCCTAATTTTGTCATTTTTTCGGGTTTTAGTTCATTCTTTTGCACTTTTTGGTTATTTTTTCATGCTTTTGTTCATTTTTTAGATTTTTTTCATGTTTTCGTTCATTTTTTCGCAACTTTGAGCTATTTTTTCTGTTTTTGTTCATTTTTTCCAATTTTCGGCCATGTTTTCGTGGTTTTGTTCATTTTGTTCTAATTTAGACCATTTGCCACCTTTTCCGTCATTTTTACGAAGAATTATATAGAAAAATCTAAGCGCCGCAGGCAAAATATTTTGAAAAAATTGGCATTCTCTTTAAAAATTGACTGTAATAAATTACTGAAATAAATTATAACATTGAAACTTTTGACTATCTTCCACAAATTTCCGGCCCAAAATTTAGGAAAAACATTGAGACGTGATACAAAATTAGAGAAAAATTAGCGCCACGGGCGAAAATTAGACATGCTCAGAGGAAAATTACTCATTTTTCTAAATAATATGCAATCGCCATTTTATTGTGTTTTCATAATAAATTCTATTATTCTATCTGAAACAGTCGTTTATTTTATCTAGCATTCTTCCAATATTCCAGGGGATCGGTTTTCTGACCTTTTCTCGAGCTTGCGCGTAATACGCCGTAATTTCATGTTGCAATTGCGCGAAATTGATTTCAATTTCCTAATCAAAACCGGCCCAAACTTTCTATTGAAACACAATAGAAGAGTTAAATAGCGCCGCAGGCGAAATTTTTGTAAAAAATATAGCTAGTTTGGTAAAAATTTCAATGAAAATTCTGACTATTTTCCGATATTCTCGTAAAATTTTCGAACCGATACCGATATAAAAATATCGGTATCGGTCGCCAATTTTACCGATACCGATACCGATATATCGGTCGAACCGATATTTTCAAAAAATTGAAGAACCGATACCGATAACGATACCGATACCGATATAACCGATATTATCGGCGATATATCGGTATCGGCAGACCTCTAGTTCCAATCACTAATAATAACTTCCTTGCAAAGTTTGGAGAAGTAAAATCACCTGTGATGCAAATTCTTTAGCGTCATCCACAAAACCAGCAGAGAGCATTGCAAACGCCACCGATGCCAAAAACGTATCCGGCCTCATGAATCCAAGACATGACTTATAGATTGATCCTATATGAAAGTTAAGTTTCAAGTTTATATAGAAGTTATTGATAATGTTTTCTTTATTAAGAAATATTTTTATTTTGTATAAATAGGCTTGTTTGAAGCTTTCATAAATGAATGAAATTAACAATTTCTGTTTGTATGCGTTTATTGTGAGACGTTACTTTAGCATTGATATTTAGACTCAAAAGTATGTACCATTGCTTCAGTTATTATTAACACAAGTATGAGAAAAGTTATAAATTCCACTTTAAATCACATCATTGTTAATACAGACGATTTTCTGAATAACGCGTCTCAGATAAAATGCGAGTCTCGGAATAACTAGAGCCTAGGGCTAAAGAGCCCCATATAAGGGTTCAGATTAAGTCTAGAAAACCCGTTGGGTGCGGCAAGCCTAAGCAGTATGCCCTGTAGAAGCCTAATGTCCTTGTTTATGCCCTTATAAAGATAGTGTTGCAGAAAAGTACTATTGGCAACCTTCTAAACTCTTATAAATATCCATTTGGCAACATTTTTTGGACTTTCTGTAGCAGGTGAAGCTGTTTTCGTGTGGATGGCATTAATAATATAATTCGTTTTGTTCTAGAATCTATTAGAGGACAAAGTCGCGACAACAGAATAACTGCATGTTTGCTCTGCCTGATATTATACTACTAGAAAGCTAAAAAAACTGAAATTATACCAACAGTTGGCAAAATTTCCGTTTCATAAGGCGCAGGCGAAATATCCGTTTTAAGTAGGCAAAATATCCCTCTCCGGTACAAAATCTTGGCAGAAAACCCATAAATAATTTCATTTTTGCCGGTTGATAAATATGTAGACAACCGCATTGGCTTTTAATTTTTCATGCAAATTCTATGAAGCACTAACCGATTTCGTCCCGGCACGCTTTTTGACATGGATATAAAACCTCTGATCTTGAATCCAGGTTTAAAGCGACGACCTTCGATACATGGATTTGTAATAATCTCTGGAGCAAATATAGAAGTCCAAGCGGTTTGTGGTGGGCGTTCAGGTTTATCTCAAATTCGGCAAGAACACTCCGAAATGAATACCTAAAACACTATAACTATGCTTGTGGTTTGTTATATATAAGCAAGAGAAATTAATTTTATAACATTGTATAATTTAGCATTTTATCTCATAAACATTGCTGTGCTTGATTTTGCAAAAATTTTACATGTTGTTTTTGTTTCTCATAATAAAATCGATAAATGCAAATTTACATAAAATAAAAATATGGTGAAACTTTTATAAATTATTTCACTTCGTTTTCACTATTACTGCTCAAAAGCAAAATTGTATTACAACTAATTTTATTTTGTCGTTCTGTATTCTGATGACATGTTCCCTTTTAATATTCTGACATTAAAATTGTCGGTAATTTTTATAAGATTATTTTTTGCTTGTTTAAAAAAATTCTACACTAGGAGAATATGATGACGATATTATCAGTAGTTTTACTTACTGCTCAAAAATATATGCTCCACAATATTCTTAAATTCGAAACAATGGGGAAACTCACTCTTCTTGACATAACCGATCCTCAAGAGTCCTTCTTACTGATACTTCTAGATCAGCAGCGGAAACAGTCATATTCCCAATTTTGGCAGGCGCGGCAACAATATTAGGAAGTTGTTCTTGGTACGATAAGCTTGCTTCTGTAGAATTAAACGCGAAGGAAACTGAAGGACGCATTTGGCACGTGATGCTAAAATAAATATTAGAAATGAGGACCATAAAATGTGTCTATTATTTTTATGATTTAAAGATGCATTAAAATTTAATAATGCCTTGTGGAATTCAAGTTGAACTTTAAGTTGTTCATTTGATATGAAAAATAAATTTATCATGATAAATGTCAAAACTTTGGGAATAAAAATATTGCGAGATGGGATAAAATGTTTTCTTTTTTATAATAAATGAGTAAAATGGTGCGAAATGAAGTAATTTAACTAATACCAAAATTCAAGTAAATGGGAATGAATGCAATCAAATAATATTACTTGCCCTAAACATCTAAAGCCAAAATGCGTAGTATAAAACTGTTCAGCTGCAAAACTTCCAAATACCAAATTGCCCAAATTAGATAAAAGTCAAGACAAAACTGTTATAGGTTGAAGCGTATGAATACTTATTTCGTAGCCCTAAGTCTTATCTACATTATGAGCCATATAAAGCACAATCGTAAGTTATGAGCGACTTATGGTTAGAAATCCTCATTTAGTAATTTCGCGGTATAAGTTAGGCGGTATGGTTTTAGAAGTTTAGTACGCAAGCGCAAATAACATAAGCTAGGTGACAAGGATTCTAATAAACTAACCTTCTTAGGAATCGAAGTCTCGGAGACCACATGGCAATTCTGAATAGTGATACTTAATAAAAAGTGTGCATGGAAGAAATCAATTTTCGATTGTACTTAGAATATGTAATCGTTTAAAATAGATCAAAATAATTTATTCATGGTTTTAAATTACCAGAAGGTTAAAATGCACACGAAAAAATTAGCCTTGCCCAAAAAAGAATTATACAATTTCAGGATGCATAAACACATTACCCCATAAAAATTACAATTTAGAAAGAGTCTAGGTCGTCTAGAAATACAAGTTCAAATTTGACGTAAACGCCAAATATTTATTCAAATGTTTATTTATGATGTTAAAAGGATGTATTAAGCGATATATTGAGTAGGCATCGGCGAGTCCGAGTCCGAGTCTTTCCGAGTCCGAGTCCAAAACGGACTCGGACTCGGTGTGAATGGAAATCTGACGAGTCCGAGTCCGGACTCGGATTCGGACTCGGTAAAAGGGGGTCCGAGTCCGAGTCCGACGGACTCGGACTTTTTCGGCCGTGCCCATTGGGCGCGGCCGAGCGAAATTTTTGAACTTTTTTGAAGAATATACAAAATTTTCAATGTCCTTTTTTGCAGACAGCCTTATTTTTCTAAAAATTTTCGCCTGCGGCGCTCTTTTTTCTTCCATTTTTCATTATAAGTGCCCATTTTCCCAAAAATTTCGGCCCACGGATTTCCATGCCTATTTATTTGTCTTCATAATTTTCTGCTCACTTTTTTAATGCGACCAAATATATATGGTATAGCAGAGCTACAGCAAGCATTCCGCAATCCGCAATCTTTATGCCCCCCTAAGAATGCCCTCGGCCGTGCCCGATAGGGCGCGGCCGAGGAAAAAATTTTGAAACTTTTGCCTGAACATTGAAAATTTTGAAAGAAAATTTTCTCTAACCTCACACATTTTTTCAAAATTTTCGCCTGCGGCGCTATTTTTTCTTTGATTTTTCTCTTATATCGTACATTTTTCAAATTTTTTTCGCCTGCGGCACGATTTTATCCCGACGTAATTTTGGATGCGCCTATTTTTCATACAAATTTTCTTAGAAAAATTGCCGAAGAAGTACAAATATGGCACCCATCTATAACGCTTATTCAGGAGCTAAATAGTCGACCTAAACCGGTTATATTCATATTAAAAATTTTTGGAAAAATACAGGTAAAATTTGAATTTGCATGTAAAATTTCTTCAAAAATCTAAAAAATCGCTAAAAAATAGACCAAACCGTCTAAATTTTGTCTATTTATAGTAAAAATACGAAATACTAGTGATAACAGTAAAAACACAAGTTTTTGACCACAAAAAAAATTGGCGGGAAAAAATAAAATTCAAACGGACTCGGCGAGTCCGGACTCGGTGTCCACTACCGAGTCCGAGTCCGGACTCGGACTCGTCAGCTGATATTGGAACCCTACCGAGTCCGAGTCCGGACTCGGAATCGCTCGGACTCGGACTCGGTGTAAAATTCCGATCCCTAATATTGAGTAATAGTGAACACGACAGTGAGGCGCCCCGGCTTCGCAGCGAAAGCACTGGTTGCGCCTCACTATTCTGAAAAATCTAGCATTCCCCCGGTCACGCTCTGACAACGGGGTAGGGATTCGGACAAATGAAATAAAAAATTGGTTTTGTCTTGAGCTGGGGAGCATTTTGAAGTCTCACTCTCCCTGAACTTCAAGATAATTTTTGTCGGGGACTCACATGTGAAGAATTAGCACTGCAGATTAATTAGAGGGGATAAACCGTTAAGGTAAAGATTATTCTATTTTTACACTGGCTTTTGGCTTAACAAATGATTTTACTGAGCGGCTAATTTCTTTTTGTGTATAAATCTTGTTCCACACCACACGCAGTTCTGACGACGCAAGACAGATTTATTTTTACAAAATAAGTTTGATAAGTATAAGACTTAACAGTGTCAAGTTATGCTGTTTACGGCATGATCACTTGAATCACCCAATAATATGATGTAATGTTTGCTTGGCACGTTTACGAGTTGGGACCATGTTAACCCTTCATTGCCGGAGTCATAGAGAAAAGGCAGAATGTCTGCATTACCATTAGCTTTCCTTTTGGTGAGCTGTCTTTATCAAAATCATGATGTCCACCATTGTTTATTTCTCTTTTCTATGTGATCTATTTACAGACATACTCTTTGTATGAATAATGAACACTCATTCGTTTCTTTCTTTTTGTGAAGTCTTTAGCAAATCAAAATCGTATCTGATCGGATACACTGGGAAATGAAGGGTTAACTAACACACTTCGAAGTTAAGGTTACTCACTGTAATGGTTAACTTCGCGACAAGATAAAACTTCCAACACATTAGCCTAAGACAGGTCTAAAAATACGCCTTTAGCAAGCCTAAAAGTATGTCCAGTGCGAAATCCTTTGCGCAAGCTTGGTGATCTGCAATACGTTATTCCGCTTTTAAAATGGTTTAGCTTTGGAAGCTATGAAGAGTAATGAAAAATAAAAACCTTTTTCAAAGTAATGCAAGCAAATTTGGTCAAAATTTTAAGAACGTTTATTTTTATAAGTTAGTACGTGGGTAAAATGATAATATCGAGTTTTAAACTTTGGAGTACAGAGGTATTGCTGAAAATTAGCTCCTGATTCACAATGTATAAATATTCAACGAGAACATAAAACATATAAATAGTGACGAGGTATGAAATGACTGATTATATAAATTTCACATCGTTCGCTACCTAAAAATCGTCCGGAATCTTTCTCCCCAAATTGGTGAGGCCCTATTCACTTCTCAAATCGCCAGGGATCGACGAAGTCGCTGAAAAGATGTATGGAGAATTCAATGTGCTAGTTTTCGCTAAATATACAAAATGTCAAAATTCTTACGGTATTGATTCAAGACATCCAAATTGTACTCGTCGACACACTGTAATTTAACAAAATTTAATTTTGAGTCTAATTTTGACATTAAAGCCACACCTTTACTTCTTTGCACATTTTTAAAATATCGAATAAATTTGTGTTTTGGTGCGTTAGGAATGCAGCCTTTATTCAGTTTTATGCCAACTATACGCGGATCTGCAGAATTTGGTGGATCGGCCTCGCCTTCGTGGATTTCATTCAAAGTTTTAAAAAGCGTAGCATAGTCCATATAGCGTCGTTTCCATGAGATAAAAGATAATTTCTAAAAGCAGACAAATTTTCTTTGTCAAAATATTTGAATAAATTCAAACCTTGCACCAACGTAGCGCATTACATACAGCGTCCATTGACAGGTGCGTGGTCGTGTCAAAATGCTATAAATTTATTCTGCATATGCAACTTCGAAAGTGTGTTATAGATCAGGATTAATTTTACCTCCAAACGACCAGTGAGCGCCAATTTTGTAAAGAATTCATGAAACAGCTCGTTGAAATTTTCGATAGGATCTTCTCGTTTCAAATGCAACGACAGCGACGTTAAATGTTGCATGTTGACAAGGTGGTTTAGTGCAATTGTGAATTCGGGTAAAGATATTGTAAGATGCTCCAACTTGTCGCATTTATTCGAAATCTCTTTAATCACCTGAAATAAAATGAAGATTTTAATCGCAGGAACAAGTACATAGTTTTGCTACTATTTTATAGGAGATCTCACCTAGCCCGAACATTAATTTTATCCTAAAAGACATCTACCATTTCCACTCTTCAAATACGAATTTCATACATGTATTTAAGTTGAGCAATTGACAACGATTCTTTTAGAATACATAAATTCTTACATTGGTGTTTTTACTCAAATATCCAAACAATTGAAGACCTCGAAGATTTGGCAAATATTCCAAGCAAGCTATTAAGTATTGTTCTTTGCTGGCAGTCAAAGAGATAGACAG
The DNA here is from genome assembly GCA_022814885.1 of Ditylenchus destructor. Classification (NCBI taxonomy): domain Eukaryota; kingdom Metazoa; phylum Nematoda; class Chromadorea; order Rhabditida; family Anguinidae; genus Ditylenchus; species Ditylenchus destructor. Next base: position 4,716,256 of record JAKKPZ010000002.1, on the reverse strand, counting down.
GTAATTAAGACTGAAATTAATTGCATTATTACGGCGTAAAATTAAAGTTTAACAAATACCTAGTTACTTTTGAGATCATGCTAAAGATTGGCTCACCAAGGCCTCCTTGTGAGCCTAAATCGAAGGACAGTAAATGAGGACATTGATTGGCAGCAGTGTCAAGAAGAGATTTTACGTCGACTGTTCTATCAACCTCAAGGCATTTTAGAGATTTTGGAAGCATTGTAAATCTAAATTACTAGTTTATTCTAAAAGTGTGAATAAAACAAAATCATAAATTATAAAATGATGGATAGTTATCATGTTATACCATCACATAAAGAATATGAATTTCAACCCGCAGATAAAAATAGAAGACAAACTAGGAACCCATTAGGCCATAATGATTATCCATAATTAAAATCATTGTGTGTAAGATTTACAGCAATTTTTCTGAAACAAAGTAAATACATTACCGATATTTCGCAAAAAGATGGCTGCATTCAACGATTTTCAGATATTCCAACTGTTGGTTTCTTACGAGAAGGTTCGTTAATCCGCCAAATATAGCTATGCTCTAAAAACAAAATAATAACCATATATTTAAATAATTTTATATTCCAAACAATTTCTCACCAAATCCGACAAAACCAGTGACCGCAATTTGGGAAAGACGTCGCTAATCAGTTGCAAATCCATATTGCGAAGCTTTAGTTGCGACACACACAAATGGCGTAATCTTGGCAAAGATATTCTCGGTGTGACTTCAGCAGAGTCTTCTTCCCATGGTGTGAATTTTTGGGATTTTCTCCGTGATTTCCGAAGAAAAATTTCGGGTAGTACATCATCATTTATCCTTACATTTGAGGCACTCGTTTCAGCAGAGGTCATACTAGGCCATGAGAAGTCCATTGTCCAAAATGCTTCCTTTAAGTCTCCAAGACGCTCAAAAGCTAAAATTTGAAATATATGGTTTTATGCGCGAGTCGGTTATGGTGAAAGGAAAGAGGAAATTATAGTTTATTTATTCAAAAACCTTATTCCATTTATTAGCGATAGAGAACACCAATGATAAAGTAGAAAATTATATGCAGTGTTAAATTAAGGAAATAAAGAATTTTTTAGAGGACAGAACAAAAAAATTCATCACTCATGGCATTGCGATTCATTTAGCAAAATCCGTCGATCACTATCCATATTTAGGATATAATATTTACTTTCTCTTTCTTAGTTTTACGTTTTTGAATAAAAAATACCTGCAATTTTCTTAAGTGATCCCCACTTACATTCATAACGTAAAGAAAAGAAATTGCCCAGTTGAAACTCTTCGATATATGGAGCACATCTTCGGAATAATGACTCAAACTAGAACGAGGAAATTAATATAACAAAAATATCGATTGAATATTAAATCATATATACGTGGAAATGCCTCACCCATGACAAGTTCATATACTGCAAGCCACCTGGACTGTGTTTTCTATGAAAGCGATCGATGAGAGGCGAATTCTATAATTTGCTATGTACATATGAGTTTTATGGGCTCAACCGAATTTGGACCTTTTCATTTTCTACTTATTTCTAACTTCACAATCCAAAGATGTGTTGCATAGCTTTTATATTGATCAAAAACTAACCTTCATGCTTGGGTCCCCAAAAATGACGTGATGCATATGCTCGAAAGAAAATTCTCGAAATTTCGACCAGCTTTTTTTCATAGCCAGATTCCTCCATCTTCGGCACACAAGTTCAATATTCATCCGGTCAAGACATGACAACTTTTGGAATATAATGATCTGAAATGAAACTAAATCACAGGTGCCAAAATGATTCTTACTAAATGACAAAGCTGTAAAATTTTAATTGTTGTAGCAGTTTAATTGTTATATAAACATACAAGAAACGAATAAGATTAAAATGGTACCGATAGATGCTTAAAAATGCCGCTTTTAAATGGTATAAGAAACAAAGCAATAATTTCAGTCAAAAATACCATGTCTGTGTGTCAAAATTTTAAAGGACCAACCAAAACATCATCATTCAATTTCTCAACGTTAGTTGTTTTCTCCAATCCCCAATTTCCATTCTCTTTAAAAGGCTGGAAACCATTAAGATCGGTTTCTTCGCTCGATCGCTTTCTCTAAAATAAAATAAGTAACTTTTAGTAATTTAGCATTTAAAGGTTAATATTCTTGATATGTTTGATGAATCTATGCTAACTCACTATAAATATGTGACATTATAATGTATATGCAAAATAAATTTCCCTTCAATTATTAACGTTACCTTTATAAAACTGAGAGCTTGAATTTCGGACGGAGAAATTGGACGTCTTTTTGTTCGCATTGTCAGTGAATTTTATCTGATATCTGAATAAAATTAGGCATATTTAATATATTAGGGTGTAGCAAAAGTTTCAAAGCAGTTTGAATATGTCTGTCAAAATAAAGCGCCAGTCAAGTGATTTTCGGTAGCATCCCTAATTCGGGTGCGGTGAGTCCGAATTTGACCTCAGAATTGAGCGAATTTGACCTCAGAATTGAGAAATTTTTCAACAAATCAAAATTTTTGGAGCAAATGGACTGGAAAAATTTGTTTTTTGAAAAATTTAAAATTTTTTCGATTTTTAACGTTTTAGGGGTTTTCGGATGCGCTGATTCCGAGTCTGCCATTATTTTTTTCGTTACGTCTCAAAAACGGTCATTTTTGGGAGTATTATTTGCTCAAAAAGGCACTTTTTTAACAAAAACGGCCATTTCGCGACTTTCGTGTCAGGACCAGCTCAATTCTGAGGTCAAATTCGGATTCACCGCACCCGAATTAGGGGTACTACCAAAAATCACTTGACTGGCGCTTTATTTTGACAGACATATTCCAACTGCTTTGAAACTTTTGCTACACCCTAATACTATGAATGCACTGATCAATGTTCTGAGATAGTAAATCCAAAATAATGATGCAAAAAGTTAACATCAGCTAAACATTGGCTAAATAAAGTAACAGTTTTCAATCGACACATACTGTAATACCTTTATCTCATCTATTTATATGATAAAAATGAATATTTTGTGGTCTAAGCGAAGTCGTAAAAAATTAATATAATGGGACGTTAGGAGTATCCTATGTTTTAGATATTTCTCAAAGAAATATCTTCCTACTAAGATTTTTTGAAATTTATGTTTCGTTCACTAAAATTTTTGTTTAATGTACAATTTACCATTTAGAGTAATATCCACAAAAATTCTGATAGAAAAATGTTAGGTTATGTGCACTGAAATACATAGTCTCAAAGCTAGAATTAATGGGAACATTGACTTGTTTCTTACACCAAATACTTTAAAAGCACTAATCTATTTGCTATTGGACACTCCGCTGGTCAATGACATTAAATGCTAAGGTACATGGGCTTGCCTATGAACTACCTGTGAATTAAAGCAGAACTAATCTTTCACGATGATATGAAATCAAAAGAGTGTGCAGAATAACATCTTTTTAAACAATTAACTCGAATGCGGAAGTTTAATTATATACTGAATATTGAGACAGAACAATACACATCTCAAGCATGTGACCACTGTAGGGCGCCTGCTCATCACACATAATCAATTGATTGGTGTCTGGGCAGACGCAGCGAGCGTCCATTCGCTTGGACACAATTAAGTGGAGGTGAGATTGTCTGGATTCTAAATTGGATCTCTGAGTGCTAAAATTAAATGTGAATGGCATAATTATAGAGTGCTTTGGTTGTAAATATGCACTGTTGAAAATATTCTGCGTGTTGCTAATGAAATAAATAAAACAAGGAACTAAAATGTCCAAAAGCATAACAGGAAGTTATTGGCCAGAAAACGTTGATGTGCCCTTTTAGAAGTCAATAGACAAATGGGTAAAATATTATTTGCTCTACGCGATAAAAAATTAACGAAGGTGTAAAAAATTGACATCTCAGTATAGATATCTAAAACTTGCGAAAGTGACATAAAAACTGTACAGTTTATTCTGAAAAAGATGTGTTTGTTTTTGCCTCTACATACAATTACACAGGTTTTTGTGTATATGTTGGAGTTAATCTAGACGCGGCCCGGGTTCCAGGCACGATTCAGCTATGAGCCAGGGAGCGCGAACCGGAAAATTCAGCTCCGACCCTGGTTGGGCCCGAAACGGCCCGATATTCGTGTCGGGACCAGAGATTTTTTGAATTCGGCCAAGAGTTGAAAATCGTGCCCAGGTCGATCGCCTCAAGGTTAACTAGTTTGTGTAGGTATTTATTGCGACATATACAACTAACGTTTTGGTACTCCCTATGGCAGTCAGAATGGCTATTCTAAATATTATTTTGTTAGGGTTGGGTTGTACGCCGTACCCCAGTGGTTTGGTACCATTACCACGCCAAGTCAACGGTGCATCAGAATCCGGGATTCTGAATCCAGATACCCAAAATCTGACCCCGGATTCGGATTTCCCGTATCCGAAAACCAATAAGGGCGTCGAATCCTAGTGGTTTTCTACCATTTCCACGGAGACCAAAATGTTTGACAGAGACGAAAAATTCGCCAAGGGACAACAAACCCACAAATTAAGGAATGCTGCCACCTTCAACCTACATCCTAAAACTAAAGTGGATAAATCAGAAAACATCTATATAGTCTTGTCTACAAAACTGTTATCGAGGCAATAAGTGTGGTGTCTTCCTAACGCGTGGGTTAACTGTCTGAGACATCATGATTTTTAAAACTAAAATGCCATCGCCTACGCAGGCATTAGCATTACAAGCACATGTTATTCTGCCTAAATGTGTAGAGTAAAAGACAAACACACACTATTATTGTAAAACTTTCGATATAATTCCACATTAATTTTATCGGAATGTATGTCACTATTAAATATCAAGGTAAAATAAAAGAAGGTTAGTGGAATAGAGGTCTAAACTTAAATTATCTAAAATACACCCAAAAATAAACACACTTGTTTTCCTTCTTTTCAAAATAAAATCAGCAGGAAGACCTTAGCTGTATTTACTGAAAGTTTAACAGACCCATTCAGACACGTCGTGTTGGATAAGGAAATATTAATTAATGTACAATAATGGTACAACATTTGTTTTCACCAAAAACGCTCGGATCTTGATGCCGACATCCATTGTAGAGAATAGTGCATTTACTACAGTTAGTATATAAAAAACAAGAGGAAAATTATTCAAAAATGAAAGTTTTGCATGTTACAACACAAATGGTCTATTTTTTGCTGGAATAAAAACATAGTCGTTCGGGAAAAAGATATGGCAAAAAGTGCACTTTTAGCCATTTTAGAAGTTTAACACCTGTAATGCTGCTAATTTCCATAGAGGTGCTAATACGCATAAATGCTTTCATTTTACCGGGATCTACGTTGAAAAATGAGCGGTAATTCAAAAATGCATTGACACAATTAACAAAGTTTCTTGCAATCCTTTCCAATATTCCTTGCAAAAGAGAGGAATGATCAATTGATGCTCGATTGTCAATAATTTGTTTGTGGAAATCTGTTGTGCGTTAGAAAACAATTAATGAAAATTAATGATAATCGAAATTACAATTCAAAACTGTTGTATAGTGCGAGCGTTTTAATAGCATTTATATGACCTGTTCAGTTACCGTATCAAACCCATATTTAACTTTGTCAGAAAATTAGCTCAAATTCTATTTACTCAGCTGAAAACACTGACTTGTTGATTTGATCTATCTATACAATTCTCTACGAAAATATCGTATTTCACCAAAATTGTACAATTTTTAGGATGTCGTCTCTCAAAATCGTCGCTGGCCTGACTAAACATATTGGTTTGCCGAATTCTCAAGTCATTCTCATTGGAAAGAACAAACTTCTGAAGGCTTTGAAATTGGAAAATGATTTGGCGCAAAAACTCGTGGGGATTGACGACAGATTATTTTCCGCTGCTCTCAAGCAGCTGTCATCTTCGGGTTCTGTACCTCTTTATCTCGACTTGGCCAAGGTAGAATTGCAACTTATAATTAAATAGTGAATATAACTATGACAGTGACAGTCATTTAACTGTTTATGGTTAAAAACAAAATATGTTCACGGTTTAGACTTTTACTTACACAGTTTTTTACCAACTTTTTGACACTTGCACTATATGATGTCATAGAGTATCCTAACATAGATTTGATGCAACACCGAATCATAAAAGATTATGATGGCAAATTAGCATGGAGGAAATGAATTATGGATATCAATCCACAAAACATGTTTTGGACCAACCTACCATATCATTACGATTGGTTTCGCATCGAATCTTGAACCACTAAACAGCGTGACAAAATTATACGACACCCCTCACACATCGAAAAAAATTGGCCGTAAAAACTCGCTATTCCATGCTGTTGCACCGGGATTAAGCTTAAATTGTTGCATTGAGTCTCTCTTATAAGATTATAAGCAATTTAGTTCAATATTGAATCGCTTTGTGGGATTTAGGACAATTTTTCGGAGGCGACCCAGATTTTGGCCCTCGTTCCCGCGTGACATAATTATACGACACCCTGATTTGTTGTAAAAATCATGTAAAAATCTAAAAAATAACGTCATTTTCGTGATCAGCGCATCAAATTACCCTAGAACACACTTTTTCAGGCAAAAATATCGACAAAAAATTTTTTCGATCCATAGGGGGACCACATGGATTTTTTGACAATTTCGAGACATTTTCAAAAAATTGCCAAAATTGGCACTTTTTGGCGTTCTGTCAAAAATCGGATGAATGGTCCAGAATCTGAAAATCGCAAATAAAACATGGATTAAATTTTTTGTTAAAGTTCAAGTTCACAAAAAAGTCTATTTTCCCATACAAAATTGCGAAAAAATAGACTTTTTTGTGAACTTGAACTTTAACAAAAAATTTAATCCATGTTTTATTTGCGATTTTCAGTGCGGTTTTTTGCGTCAGGTGCTGAAAAGTCTCTAGATTCTGGACCATTCATCCGATTTTTGACATAACGCCAAAAAGTGCCAATTTTGGCAATTTTTTGAAAATGTCTCGAAATTGTCAAAAAATCCATGTGGTCCCCCCTATGGATCGAAAAAATTTTTTGTCGATATTTTTGCCTGAAAAAGTGTGTTCTAGGGTAATTTGATGCGCTGATCACGAAAATGACGTTATTTTTTAGATTTTTACATGATTTTTACAACAAATCAGGGTGTCGTATAATTATGTCACGCGGGAACGAGGGCCAAAATCTGGGTCGCCTCCGAAAAATTGTCCTAAATCCCACAAAGCGATTCAATATTGAACTAAATTGCTTATAATCTTATAAGAGAGACTCAATGCAACAATTTAAGCTTAATCCCGGTGCAACAGCATGGAATAGCGAGTTTTTACGGCCAATTTTTTAATTCCGGACAATGTGGAAGTATGTCGTATAATTTTGTCACGTCATAAAATTACATGAAAGAATCATTTTAACTTCAAAAATTATCTATGCCAATATCGAACTTTTGATGACTTAACTTGCCTCGTTGCCATAATTTCTGGGTTCCTTCCCATTGTACAGTCTAAAAACTAGCAAAACTGAGAAGAATAAAACTCATCAGGGCATAAATGTCGAAGTCGTTGTATCGGAGGAAAGCAAGGTATGTTATAGATGCATAAACATGCGAAATTTGATATTTTTAGAGTCTCGGGGCAAAAGACGTAGCTTTCCTGCAGAATCTGTGTGAATCTATCCGTCTTTGTACAAGACTCATTGATACTCCTGCCAATTTCCTCACAACTGATGTAAATTATTATTTTATTTATAATATCGATGACAAAGTTCCAAAATACGGTGTCAGTGTTAATCGTTTTAACAATGTTGACGTAGGTAAAAATACATTGTAACAACCATATAAAAATATGTGAATGTTTACTAAACACGTCTTATTCTCGAAAATAGCTGAAAATTACAATTTTAATACACTCGAGTATTTCAGTTAAAATATCAAAACTATATCGGCTTACGAAATAATGTTTTTTATAACGGATCAATAACAGAGATTAATATTTACAATTGCAGGCACTTGCTGACGAGGCTCTCGCGCAAGCTGAAATGCTCGACGTGGGAATAAAAAAGACCATTATTAAAGTTCGGAATAACATAATTTCAGTATTTATTTAGCTTACGGTTCATTTTAGGGGGATGAATTGCTTCGACAAGGATTTGGAGGTAACATACAGAAGCTGGAGAATAAGCAAAGTAATTCAACGTTTCAGGAATATACCACGTGGGAAAAGCGGCTTTGAATCCGCCCATTTTTGTATGCCTCAGTCACACTCCTGATTCAGCCAAAGAATCATACGCTTTGGTGGGTAAAGGTATCGTCTATGACACTGGTGGCATGCAAATCAAAGGCAAGGAGTCGATGCCCTGTAAGTTTTATATTAGTAATGCAAAAGTGTCAATTGTATCAGTGATAACAACATGCGTCAATAACATATCAGTAATGCCGATAGCCCCAGTGAATGGCAAAGTGTAAATCGGATCCCTCTAAGTTGATAGGTGAATGTGCACCCCCAGCAGAATAACCCACTTTTTGGGGGTCCCGGACCCCAAACTCGCGAGTACCCCCCAAAACCCATGATTTTAGGGGGGTTATCAATGTCAGATTTGGGGTTGACATACGTGAAAACGTGACATCCGTGTGTCACGTGTGTCACGTAAAAGGGCAACTTTCTCCAGACGGCTTAGTTACGGGCGAGTGATACGTCATTTTGTAGGTCTCGATGAGACAAACAAAATGACGTATTAATCGGCCCGATACAGGCACGGCTACGGGAGATATGGCCAGGTGAAATCCCGAAAATGCAACATTTTGCGCACCTGGAACTTTCTCCAAACGGCTTAGTTACGGGCGAGTGATACGTCATTTTGTAGGTCTCGATGAGACAAACAAAATGACGTATTAATCGGCCCGATACAGGCACGGCTACGGGAGATATGGCCAGGTGAAATCCCGAAAATGCAACATTTTGCGCACCTGGAACTTTCTCCAAACGGCTTAGTTACGGGCGAGTGATACGTCATTTTGTAGGTCTCGATGAGACAAACAAAATGACGTATTAATCGGCCCGATACAGGCACGGCTACGGGAGATATGCGGTGAATCCGCCATTTTGCGCACCTGCTTTCCCAAACGCTTGGGGCGAAAGTCATTTTTAGGTCGATGAACAAACAAAATGACGTATTAATCGGCATACAGGCACGGTCAATACGGTCGGCGAAGCCCTGGGCAAGGAATTAACGCTAGATCAATCGAGAATTACATATCTTATTAATTGTTTACTAAATACACATGAAAAAAATAAACCGTTTTTTAGCAATGAAAAACGACATGGGTGGAGCGGCTGCCTGTCTTGCTGGATTCCTCACCTTGGTCAAATCAGGATTTCGCGAAAATCTTCATTGTTTGCTTTGCATTGCTGAAAACAATATTTCTCCGGCTGCTAAGTAAGTTGATTTTATTTAGTAATAATATTAAAACAACGCCACTTTTACACTTTTATTCAGCAAGCCAAGCGACATAATAACGCAGCTGAGTGGAAAGACGGTTGAGATAGTTAATACTGACGCAGAGGGTCGTCTCGTGCTGGCAGACGGAGTTTTTTATGCAAAAAATACCCTCAAGGTGTCATACATTTATAAAACTAACATAGTAATGATGTAAAAATTCTGTTCGATTGTCCTAAGTCTATCATGTAGTTTCATTTAACAATACACATCATTTTACCAAAATTTAGAAAAAGACGACAAATTGTGTAGAATATATGGTCAACCTTGCTAAACCGCATTGGTCCAAACCAGTGATAAAGTGCGATATAGCTGGGTACGCGAATTTGAGTTTTTTTTTGCCTATTTTCGTCCATTTTCCATGTTTTCATTAAAAAGGAACAAAAATTACGCATTTTTATGTGTTTTCCACGTTTTTTGTACTTTTTAGAAAATTTTCACGAGATTTTGCGAATTTGTTCAAAATATTTGAAAACAGTAATAAAAGAAACATTTAAAAAATTCTCAAAAATTTGAAAGTTTTCGAAAAATCATCAAAATTTTTCGGCTGTGCCTTCGGCGGCGCCGGAAAAGAGCGGAAAAACCGTTTATAAATTTCACTTTGGTTCTCCGTTCCAGGGAAAAAGTGCGGTTTAGCGGGGTTCGACTGTATAAAACAGTTTATTTGTTCTAAATATGTAAGCGAAGTTCTGATATAAAATATTTGAGCTTTAGGCGAATACAATTATCGACATGGCCACCTTGACAGGAGCGCAATCATGGGCCACTGGAAGAATCCACGCCGCCATTTTGACAAACAAAGAGAAGGTGGAGATTGAATGTATCAAGGCAGGTCGCAAAAGCGGTAGTTATTATTGTAATAATATGTCGAAGAACGTAAAATTTTATTAGGCGATATGGTCCATCCTCTGCCATATGCACCCGATTTGCATTTCTCCGATTTGAAATCAACGTTGGCTGATATGAACAACGCAAATTTTGGAAAGAAAGATGGGCCTCCGAGCGCTATCGCAGGTGAGCAGTTAAATAAAACTCAATACTTTGATAGGTTTGAGAATTGATAGGTTTGAGAATTTTTGCATTCTTAGTAAATCCTATACTAGTATTTCGCTGCTGTCGGGATGTGTGATACCACATTTTGGGAGTGCATTCTTAGGGGTGCTTATTTATTTTTTCGAGGTGCGTTCTTAGGTGTGCTTAGTTTCAAAATGTACCTATTTTAGGGTAATTTTTTGTGGGGATCCAAATTTGAGGTCTAATTTACCTAAATGTACTTAAATTTGGGCCAAATTTAGCTAAAATATACCATAATTTCTGTCTGTATGTCCAAAATTTTTGGAAAGGGCGCGCGGGTGGGGCGCGCGAAGCGCGCGTGCATAAAATTAAATACGAGTGCCGCAGGCACTCCCTCCATGGCTAGTAGAAATTACTGATCCACGTAATCAGTGTTGTTAGTTTTCCAATTAAAATCAAGCCAGTTTTGTTTAGCAGCAAAACTATCTTCAAGACACACTTTTTGTTTTACAATTGTGTTTATTTTAATATTTACCTATAATCCAGGATATATTGTCTTTTTAATATATGCAATTAACTGTACACTTAGTTCGAAATGTAATGCTTTGTTTAAAAAGTATAGTGAAGACAAACAAAAGAAAAACAACAACATAAAAAGAGTTAGCTGATGATAGCAATTGATAACTGACCTAAAATGCGCAAATATAACAAGTAATAATTTATGTGATATTATTATATTCCTCTTCAGGACTGTTCATTGGTGCTCATATAGACTTCTCGGATGAAGTTGATTGGTTGCACATTGATATGGCGGCACTTGGATGGGACGGAGAGCGCGGTACAGGCTATGGGCCAGCACTAATTGCCGCTCTTCTCGCGAAGCACACTCCCGACGTGGCTGTGGCGCAACACTAATCGTTTTAATATGGCTTTTGTTCTATTTTATGCGTCAATAATTTTCTTTAGTAAATTAAGAATCCTTGTAGTTTTTGTGTTTCCCTCTATCCACACATTTACACTGATAGATAATGTCGTTCACTGTTATGAAATAAAATACCATTGTGTCTATGACATTTTCTACATTAACACCGTCTATTACAACAAAGGACATGTTCGTCGTGAAATTATTTTCAAATAGGGAATCTAGAAATTTTCAAAATCCTAATTGCGAGACAAAAGGGCGAAAAGCTACTTTTACGATAGTCTATGTTCTTGGAACTCAAAATTTCGCAAATACTTTGGAACTTTATCCTCGAACTATGCCCGTTTCTGATACCACTCTAATTTTCAGTGAACACAAAACGCCGCTTCATTTACCAAAAGGCAGAGAGCAAAAAAAGTAAGCAGATTTTTAGTAGTGAAATTTTTAATCTCCTACAGTATTTCACCCGTGAAGGAGTGAATGTTTTTGTGTTTATTCTCATACAACAATCTGATAAAACAGAATGCCTTTGTCCGAATTGGTACCCACGTTGTTGAGTCGTTTTTATTTTTGTTATATGATTAATGGTTTGGAAGACTAAAGATGCATTTCAAGTTATGCAAGGGATTCTGCACTTCGTTTTTACTTCTCATTACGACATTAAATATTCTCGTCATTTAAATATCTTCCTATTTAGAACATAAATTTTGTATGGAGGAGGAGGATAAAAAAGAAAGCAGCCCGGCGCCTGTCGCACACCAATTTGCTCAATCGTCACAGCGACGCCACCAATGTGTTGTGTGTCTCAAGGCGTTTAAGTCAAATTACTGTATGTTAGTTGTTTATATTTTAGTCTTGTTACGATTTTCATAAAAATTTATAGATGTACATTTGCAATATTTTGATACTAGCGGCTTGGGACTCCCTATGGGAGTCCGATTAAAAATTTGTATACATGTATGCCTATGTTCTGTTCCCTCACATTCCAAGGAAGAAGGTCGGGCGCTCCGCGCTCGACCACAGTACTCCAGGGTGTATCAGTATGCAATTACGGACAAAAATAAGCACCCCTAAGAATGCGTTTCACAAAAATCCCTTGGGACGCCGGACATCATTAACTTACTATAAGGATTTGCAAATCTGCAAATTTTTTCAATTTTGCATTGTGCTTGTGCACAAGCACAAGTCCCAGACTAATCAAACAGAGATGTAAATGAACTATTAATTTTTGCGTTTAGATTTGAATGAACATATACGTATTCATCAAAATGCAAAACCGCTTGTCTGCCAAGTTTGTCACAAAGCGTTTCGTTTCGCGACCGGATTGAATGCGCATATGTTGCTTCATGATGCAAATAGCAAGATTTACAAATGCCCCGCAGCGAATTGTGAGGCCAGTTTTCGCTCTCGTGGAAATCTTCACCAACACCTCAAAATTCACTACAAATCCAAAGAGGAACTCAGCGCAATGTGGAGCACAATTCCCTACCTGCGAGCGTAAGTTTGAATATTACACCAACAATTATATTTTCAAAGTTGCAGTTGGAATTTTATATTTTGAGAAATATCCCCATTAGTTTACGTACATACTAAATCATAAATAATTGTCTCGTAATAACGCGTTTTCAAGAACCATTGAAAAGTAAAGCCGTGTAACTAGAAAATGCCTAATTGGAAAAATATAGGGTATATTGCAAGCATGGCAGCGGACCGACCGGTGTTTTTAGGGTATTTCGATGCGCTGATTACGAATCTGCAACCATTTTTTCCGTATCGCATCAAGAATTTTAATTTTTGGTCTAAAATTTTGGCCAAAATTTCGCGAAAATTGGTCAATATTTTGTGAAATTTTGACCAAAATTTGCATTTTTTACCATTTCACCAATTGCAGATTTGTGATTAGTGCATCGAAGTAACCCCAAAAACACTTAGACGCAGAAAATATTTGCGACTTAGAAATGTCCGAAACCGAGACCGAGTTTTTTTATAAAATTTTTTATAAAAATTGAATTGTTTGCCAAAAACTTACATTGAAAATTTTTAATATTTGAAAAATTTTAAAATTTTTTGCCGCCGAAGGCATTCTTAGGGGTGCTTGTCCAGTTTTGGTCGGTCCGGTTTGGTCCGCCGGACCGGCCACCCCCCGGTCCGGTCCGGTCCGGTTGCCATGCTTGGTAAATTGGTGATTCTAATTTCACACATAAAGACGTGAATTCGCATTGCGTTGACGTAAAAGCTTTTTACAGTTTCATTTACAATATATATATATATATATATATATGTATATATTAACTGCGGAATGCCTAAAGAATTCAGAAACTGCATGTAAGAGATTAGAAAATTATTGGAGGATTTTGTGTATATTTGGTTTTTAAACGGTTAATTGAGATTAATTCAGAAATTGTATCGTAGATAAATAGATAGAGAGAAATGACCTGTTAAATATTAATTTTAGTCGAAAAGATGGTTATACTTATCATCCGAAGCCACATCGAAATGTCAAGTCTGAAGGGGCTCTGAAAATTGGCGCCGGTGGTGCGATGAGCGCAATGGTGAAGCAAGAGATAAAAGCTGAACTGAAGCAAGAGAGTAGTAAGGTTAACGATCAGCAGGTGAATTATATTTTGTATTATCTCTGTTATTAGTAGACCTATAATTATAAATGTCTTCCTAAATTAAGAAAGGATGGGTCCATTTCAATGACTCTCCTTCGCTTGTGTATTTATTATGTTATATTGCTAATTTATATAATAACATACATTTATATTGTAGGCTATGGCTTCAAATGCTACACTGCAAACGATGAATACTCCAGCTGTGCATCCATCGATTGCTAGTGATCCATATTTTTGTGGTGGCTGTAATCAAATTGTCGGTTCCGCTTGCTCAATTGGAGCTCATATATGGTATGTCATAATTACTGTAAACTCTCTAATTTAACCCCCGGGGTATAATTATTAAATCGAGCGCTAGAGGGGGCAAAATTAGAGGAAGTGGTTATACTAGAGAGTTTACGGTATACTATAAATAGTATGAATGCAATCAACCGGTTAAAAATTTGGAAAATAAATTTTTGAAGGAAAAGTTTGATTTTTGTGGAAATTTCAGGCCTTTTCGGCCCGCTGCAAACGACAGGCGAAATTTTCCAGTTGTACCGACATAACGGCTGGTTATATCTTTATTTTGGATTCCGGAAAATGCTGCTGGAGATGGCTTAACAGTGGCTCACTGTATATGATTTCAGGTGGCACGTTTCTGAAACAAATCAGAAGTGGTGCTTTGAGTGCGTCGTGTCAGGCTGTGAATACAAGAGCAATATACGCAAAGACGCCCTCGTGCATAAGAAAACGGCACATTCTCCTGGCGTAGAGTGCAAAGTATTGGACCAACGCAAGGAGCTTAGCGATAATTTCAAATGTTGCTTGTACAAATATTTCGTCAATTTGGAAGTCCCTCTCCAGGAGCGGGCAAGTTTATTTTTAGAGGGAAAAAGTCGAACTATCTTCTAAATTTCACAAAATTTTTAAGAATAGACATTAGCTTAACATTTCATTTGTACTTTCCTGCAGATGGGGGGGGGTGGTTAGGCTATTAAAAACCAACTTCCTGCAATCGTCACCGTGTAAACAATCATATACTGGAAGAACCAAATATTCCTCAAATTTTGAAGATTACTTAGAAACCTCGAAATGTACCATTATTTATTGTCGTTTTTCAGGTTTTCGCTAATCGGTTCCTTTAAAAATCTCGATAGTCTGGTTACGTTACACCTTGTTGTGCTCTTAATATTCTTCTTTTGTGATTGCTAAACATTGTCTGTTGAAATAAAGATTATAAATAATGTATTAAACTTTTAAAACGAATACGATATTCATCAAGTGACGCATTCTAGTATTGAGCTTCACTTAAGCATTGTGTTTTACTTGAGTACTAGCGGTTTGGGACTCCCTACAGGAGTCAAGTCGGCACTGGCGCACCCAGGGGGGGGTACCGGGGGTACGTACCCCCCAAAATGGGAAAATTTGAAAAATGAGTGTAAATCAGTGCAAATTTGGGCAAAAATTTGGTCCGGTACCCCCCCCCCCCCCAAAATCCAAAAGTCGGTCGCCCCCTCCACGCGGTACCCCCCCCCCCAAAATGGCCATTTCCACTGAAACGTACCCCCCCCCCAAAAAAAAAATCCTGGGTGCGCCCCTGCAAGTCGGGCTCTCTCATACATGTATTGTTAGGGTAATGTCGACCGATTTGTGTCTCTTACTGATTTGTGTCTGACTAATTTGTATAACTGACTGACTTTTATCTTTGACTTCGTGTACAATCTCGCATTTCTCTAACTGCCTGGCTTGAACGGAAGAAATAAGGGGACCGGGACAACTGCCACCCGACAACTCCCACCGCGACAGCTGCCACCTCGACAGCTGCCACCCCATAGTAGAGAACAGTGTCTGCGTGCGACAGTGACTACGAAATAGTGTGTATTTCTAACCGTATGCTGTCCCTTGGTCCTATATCTTTTTTGACCCAGCCATTTAATAAGAGTCTGAAGGAAAAGTTGAAGGTGGCAGCTGTCGCGGTGGGAGTTGTCGGGTGGCAATTGTACGGGTGCCGAAATAAGCACCCCTAAGCACTTCCGAAAATTTTGGGACATACAGACGCCACATCCCAGGAGACGCCTGTGGTTTGACTTACTGTAAGGATATGATAACGTTATTTTATATCTCCATACTTGTCATTTTTATTAACTTTTTATCCAGGAAGACTATCATGGTTTTGTATTGGGAGTTAGGTTGATTATAAATACGATTCTTATCATTTTCAAAACAAATTTTCTCGACTGCTCATTAAATCCGTGAGATTTAAACTCATTCACGCTTCATTAAATCGTAATTTTTAAATTTTGTTATGGCTAGAGAACAAATTTCTTGCCAAACATTTTCAGATTTTGTTGGTCCAATCTAAAAGATAACATGGTAAGACTGTTTAAGAATAATGAAAAATTGATGCATCAAGGTTATTGCATCATACAAGATTAAAATTTTTAAACGATTTAGGTTGGCTTTAAAGCTTTAAGTTATAATTTTCGTTGTTAAACGTTATCAGAAATCGTAATGTAATTAAAAAAGCGACTACACAGTATGAACCTGGGATTGTTGAAAGTAACGGAATTTGAAGCGCTTGATTGTCTAGCATTCAAAATTTACATTTAATTATTGCAAAAATTTTGTAATTAAAATCAATATTCTTTAGTGAAATGATTTATAATTTAGTTATTGCTATGGCGATGGATCTGAAATCGATGAGGTCGTATTTAAGCGGCCACTTGTTTAACCCTTCATTGCCGGAGCCATAGACAAAAGGCAGAATGTCTGCATTACCATTAGCTTTCCTTTTGGTAAGCTGTCTTTATCAAAATCATGATGGCCGCCATTGTTTATTTCTCTTTTCTATGTGATCTATTTACAGACATACTCTTTGTATGAATAATGAACACTCATTCGTTTCTTTCTTTTTGTGAAGTATTTTCAAATTCGATATTGTTCCAAATTTGGAACACTCGGCAATGAAGGGTTAATTCAAATAGTAGTGAATCACTGAGGCATTGCAACTGCGCATTCAGATTACTTACTAATCTTACTTGTTCTGTAAAATGTTTCGATTAAATTGGTTATCAAATGAACCACATTAACTATGTGTCAATTAAGCAACTACATTCTCATAAATACACAATACTTTGCAGTGGATTATTATTGCCTAATATTTTTATCATTGTGTCACATTCAATAGCCTTCTCTGTATTTATTGTCTATTTGCATATTTAACAAATGAGAACAGTTGATATTTTTAGGAATTTTTACAAAGTCGGCTTGTCACATAATAGTCTTATCCTAAAAGTCAATATCACTTTTTACAAAACGTAAATAAATCAGAGAGTAATTTTTCTGCAATTGATTTTTCCGACGAATTCGCCGCGTCTCTTTCCTCTACAGGTTTGTCCATTTGCGGTTCTTTTTCGACCTTGTCGATGCGCTCCTCCTAAAAGGATATGATTAATTTAACAGGAGTTAATTTTATGAGTTCTAGATTTATTTTATTGAATAACAGGTAGTAATTAATACAAGTATGAATTAGTATCTGTAGTTTCTAGGAATCACAAAAAGAAATTTTCGTTAATCTTTATTACTAAAAATCTGGAGAAATTACATAACGCGTTGTGCAATTAGTGGAGGATGACCTACAATGAATTGTACATAATTTCGTAATCATTCTACGTTTATTTTGTCTTTTTGAAAGCAAACTTCAAATATGCTAAAAAGGAGTTATATACAAAATCAAAGCTTAGATTCCCTTATTTGATTTGGTATAAAACGTTCCTTCAGCACATTTGAATATGGTGTCAAAAGAGATAAAAATAAACATAGCATACGAAATAGAATGGCGCTTATTGTGGGTCACCCTGTATATACTTACTATATTATCCGCGAGCGTCTCCCAATCTGGCTCGGAATTTTCTTTGCGACTTGATTCACCTCCATTCGCATCTGTGGATTCGATAGCCATGGCTATCGACTTGAGTGACATGGTCGGTTTCATTTCAGCTTCAAGTTTTTGTGTATCATTTTCTACAGGACGAGCAATTTGTATTCGAACAAAATCATCGGTAGTAGGTGTCAAAATCGCTTCGCCAGGTTTTGGTGTTGGCTTCCTAGACGATTGATTTATGACCGGTTTATTCCACCAATTATTGCTGCCGGTAGTTGCTTCAGAGCCTTCATCGAAAGCTGAGAGGAGGTCAAACTTTGAGCTTGAAGGGACGAAGTCGACTTCATTCGGATTCACAATGGAATTAATCGGAACTGTCTTCGACTGAAAATTGACAAATTTATTTCTATAAAGCTTTCATTTTATCTTCAGAATACCGTATTCCCTCTAATTGCTACCCCTGAAATTATTTCCCACTCTAATTATTACCCCCCCCCCCCAAAAAAAAAATGTGCCAAAAATAAGCTAAATTTTCTGTTTTTGTTGGGTTTTTTGCTATGATTTCGTATTTCAAACATAAATAGACAAAATATAGACAGTTTAGTCTATTTTTTACTGTTTTTAGCTTATATTTAGATTATTGCCATATTTTTTTGCAAAATTTTCCTAAATGTGGCCAAAAATTGGCCAAATTTTGAGAAAACATGAGAATGACGATGGAAACCACCGTTATTTCTCTTCTCGTTTTAGTTTTAGTTTTAACTTCAACTAAAGGTAAAATTTTCGCGAAAATTCCTTTACAAAATTTTTATGTAAAGGTTAATTTTAGGGATTTAAATCTGATATTATTATTCAAATTTTTACAAAATTTTGGCAAATTTAAACAAAATATTTAAAAATCTCCTGAAAATTGCCAAAAATCAAACAAAAATAAAATTTAGTTTAAAAAATAGTGTTTAATTAAAGGTTAAAATTTTTACAACTTTTTAGAATTCCGTTTTTGTATTATTTTTACTAGACCTTTATTTTCCAAAAATTGCCTATGTTTTGCCAAAAAGTTGAAAGTTTACATACGTTTGTAGTTATAGGTGGAATTCTGTTGCGTTATAAGAATAATAGAAAAATAATTCGTATTTTCAGAATACGAATACCAAAATTGCATGAAAAATCGGTTTAAATTTTAAAAATTATTTGAGGATTTTAGAGAAATTTAGAGATTTATTTTAAAATCATTCAGAAAATGGAAAGCTTTCATAACAATCTCACGAAAATTCGTAAAATATTGATAATAAATTAGAAAAATTCAAATCTTGCCCAAATATTTTCGGCCGCCAATTCAAAATGGTTTAAATTTTGAAAATTATTCGAGAAACTTTGACAAAAATCCGAAAAAGTTTCAGAAATTTAACTAAAAAGGTAAATTTTGACGATAAATTTTTGAAATATTCAACCCCAGAACACTGAAAATTTTTAATTTTTCGTAAAAAATTCTCAAAAATTTCGCCGCGCCTCCGGCGCTGCGACATTGAAATATTACTCCACCCCCTCTAATTATTACCCCCCCTGGAGCTCGTTTGAAAAATTATTACCCCGGGTAGTAATTACAGGGAATACGGTATATCAAAATGCATTTCGGAATTGTAAATTGTCAGTCTATCGTAAATGTCAGTCTATAATATATATAGTTACATTTTAACGTTTGCGATTGCAAAACACGAGAACAATATGTTCACATTAGAATATTTCTATTAGGCAGCTATTGAAATATTATAAATTATGCTATCATTTTAGTGTTACTGTCTACTACAAATTAGCTGAGATTGGCCGTTTCGCGGCCCCTCTCAGCTAGGAAGCGGGAGTGTGCACAGCGGGAGATTGGGTTCTTCATCGCTTCGCGCACCGCCATCAGCGGTCAGATTTGGTTGTTCGGGAGTAGAAGTTGTACCAAGCAACATCCCGCCCGTTAGTAACATCCCGCCCGGTAAAGTTCTGACCTCGTGAGAGACCTGGTGAGAATACCACGACCTCGTGAGAACAAATCTGGAATCTGACGTCAGATTCGTGATCAGCGCATCCGAAAACCCCCGGGTGCCAAAAATCAGACCAGTAGACACATTACATCAAAAAACCCGATTTTTTGGCCAAAAAGTGGCTTTTTTTCAAAAATGCGCCAAATCAAAAAGTGTAAAAAGCAAAGTGGTCCAGAATCGCCTCAGAAATCGATTGGGAACATAAAAAACATCACTTCCCATATCCAAAACCCTTTAAAACACGTTTTTGCGTTTTGGCGCGAATTCAAATATTCAAATTTTGGGTCTGATAGTTTATTCGGGATCAGCAGCCTCAGGGCTTTCAAATGCGCTATCACTCGCCCCGGTCTGTCCACGGAAAGGTGTCGAAGTGAAAGGATCATTTGGGCGTTCCAGACTACGCACGCTGCCGCTTAGTATTTAGGGATACCGTTAAATTATGTAACCGAAAAATCGAAGGCTTGACCCATTTATACCCTAAATGGTACCCAGGGCATCGTAAGTTATAGTAATGGATATATAATGTTAATAATGAATTAGTAAATGTAATAATGAACTAACCTTTTTCTTCTTTCCCTTTTTAGGCACTACTTCCTCCGTTGTCTGATTTTCTTGTTCCTCTTCTGGATCAAGCAGACCCAATGCTCTTGCTCTCAATTTCTCCTGCATCCCTTCCGGCCAGATATCCGGGAGTGGAATAACCGGTTTTCGTTTTGGTTGTGGCACTGTAAATTTACTTCCTGCTGCATCGGGCTTGAACAAATCCTAAATACAACAACTCAACACAGGTTGCTGAAAAACAATAATCTAACCTTGATTTTACTCTTGGACCAAACTGACTGCTCTTGAGTTTTTGTAGAAGCAGACCCAGATTGTCCGCCGGACAAACTGGGAAATTGTTCACCAGATTGAATAGAAACTGCAGGCTGTCGCGCTTGTTGTTGAGCTGCTTGTGCTTCCATCTAAAGCTAATAATTTTCTACTCCTGTGGTCATTTTGTTTATACCCAAATTAGCAACATTCAATTTTGTTTAATATTAATAATTTCCTAATAATTAAAGGTAGTAGTTTTATTGTGCAAGCCTTATATTTATCTCGCGCTTGATTGCAATATTATTACATGAGTTACTTAGTTTACTCAATTTACAAATGCAGAACGTATTTTTAGTCAGAATTATTTTATTTTATACATGCTAATTAGTTTACAGTTATTACAAATAAAATTATTATAACAAAACCAACCCTCCAATTTGGCGGAGCGCCATAGAGGGCACCAGCATTATCCAAATTGGGAAAATCACACGCAGATTGCGAGTTGAATGTTGACCTTATAATCCTGACAGGCTGTCGATTAGTCTGAGCTGAAGGAACGATGGTGAAATTTTCGGATCGGCTCGCATATTCTGCATGTTGATTTTGCACTGACTGGGCCGATGGCTGACTTGTACCTTGATTACATCTCTGAGAACCACCCGGATTAACGCGTGTGTATTGGAAATCAAGTTGAAGAGGCCGTTGTCCACCGCTGCTATGTTGCTTAGCCTTAAAATTATTATTTTGGTATCACAAGAATTTTTCATATAAACCTGAATGAGCTTGAACTAAAGATATAAAATGATTATTCGAACTCGGAATTTTATTAGCACTAACAAATTTTTTGCGACAATTTTATATAAAAAATTACCCACACAATTAATCCTAAAGAGAGGCAAGAAGCAAATAAAAGTCGACAAACTTTTAATAAAATACTCGGCACTCAATATATAAAAAACCGAAATTTCACCTTGTGAACCTGTAGCTCAAGCTCAGTTCTAAAGACAATTCCCATAGATTCACATTCGCGGTTATCACATGGGTGATGCGCCTTCTTGTAATGGCGGCTCAGTTCATAGTGATTTCTAAATATGTAAAACTAATATATAAAAACAATCTATTCGTTTTAAATTACTTGTAGAAGAAATTTTCTGCGCCATCGACGTCACAAATTTGGCAGAAATAATGATCTTTGCGCAAATGCTTGTATTGAGCCTCGTCATCATAAAAGCGTTGATCACAAAAAAGGCACTTTGGATGGCCTAAATTTGAACTGACTAGATGAGATTATACATTTCTTCATTGAAGTAATCATAATTTATAAAATTTTATCAGAATAGCACAAAATTGAAACATAACTTTTCCCATAACATTTTTAATTGTTGGCCATTTATTATAAGAGTCGACAATTTTATTCTACTGTCAAACCCCCGATAACGTCCCCCGGATAAAGTTGACCCCAATAAGGTCGATTTTATCCGGTCCAGGATTCGCGTCAAAGGATTTGTATGGGTTTGTTCCCGGATAACGCTGATTTTGGCTGGCCCGTGTGAAAAATGACAAAAGGGTCTCCACTTTTGGTTTGGTTCGGGCACTGCGGAAGGCGGCGCCGGAAAAAATTTTCCCACTTTTAGCCAAAAAAATTAGCTAGAAGTAGCCAAATTTTATCTAATTTATATCTAATCACCCTAAATATATACTAACTTATTGTCCAAAAAAGGTAAAAAGTACAAAAATCATCATTTTTAGACACTTTTACCCTTGAAAATGGCGGTCCCCCGGATAACGCTGACCCCGGATAACGTTGATTTCGTCCGGTCCCGAGGGGGCACTGAATTAAATTGCAGAGCACTGAATTAAATTTTGTGGATAATTTAAATAACTTCGAAATATATAAAAGTAAAATTATTCCTGAAACTGACAAAAATTATATACCTTTGGAACCGTCCTCATCTAAATCGCCGTTCATATGTTTTTGTAGACTTAGAAACCTCGAAATGTACCATTATTTATTGTCGTTTTTCAGGTTTTCGCTAATCGGTTCCTTTAAAAATCTCGATAGTCTGGTTACGTTACACCTTGTTGTGCTCTTAATATTCTTCTTTTGTGATTGCTAAACATTGTCTGTTGAAATAAAGATTATAAATAATGTATTAAACTTTTAAAACGAATACGATATTCATCAAGTGACGCATTCTAGTACTGAGCTTCACTTAAGCATTGTGTTTTACTTGAGTACTAGCGGTTTGGGACTCCCTACAGGAGTCAAGTCGGCACTGGCGCACCCAGGGGGGGGTACCGGGGGTACGTACCCCCCAAAATGGGAAAATTTGAAAAATGAGTGTAAATCAGTGCAAATTTGGGCAAAAATTTGGTCCGGTACCCCCCCCCCCCAAAATCCAAAAGTTGGTCGCGCCCTCCACACGGTACCCCCCCCCCCAAAATGGCCATTTCCACTGAAACGTACCCCCCCCCCAAAAAAAAAATCCTGGGTGCGCCCCTGCAAGTCGGGCTCTCTCATACATGTATTGTTAGGGTAATGTCGACCGATTTGTGTCTCTTACTGATTTGTGTCTGACTAATTTGTATAACTGACTGACTTTTATCTTTGACTTCGTGTACAATCTCGCATTTCTCTAACTGCCTGGCTTGAACGGAAGAAATAAGGGGACCGGGACAACTGCCACCCGACAACTCCCACCGCGACAGCTGCCACCTCGACAGCTGCCACCCCATAGTAGAGAACAGTGTCTGCGTGCGACAGTGACTACGAAATAGTGTGTATTTCTAACCGTATGCTGTCCCTTGGTCCTATATCTTTTTTGACCCAGCCATTTAATAAGAGTCTGAAGGAAAAGTTGAAGGTGGCAGCTGTCGCGGTGGGAGTTGTCGGGTGGCAATTGTACGGGTGCCGAAATAAGCACCCCTAAGCACTTCCGAAAATTTTGGGACATACAGACGCCACATCCCAGGAGACGCCTGTGGTTTGACTTACTGTAAGGATATGATAACGTTATTTTATATCTCCATACTTGTCATTTTTATTAACTTTTTATCCAGGAAGACTATCATGGTTTTGTATTGGGAGTTAGGTTGATTATAAATACGATTCTTATCATTTTCAAAACAAATTTTCTCGACTGCTCATTAAATCCGTGAGATTTAAACTCATTCACGCTTCATTAAATCGTAATTTTTAAATTTTGTTATGGCTAGAGAACAAATTTCTTGCCAAACATTTTCAGATTTTGTTGGTCCAATCTAAAAGATAACATGGTAAGACTGTTTAAGAATAATGAAAAATTGATGCATCAAGGTTATTGCATCATACAAGATTAAAATTTTTAAACGATTTAGGTTGGCTTTAAAGCTTTAAGTTATAATTTTCGTTGTTAAACGTTATCAGAAATCGTAATGTAATTAAAAAAGCGACTACACAGTATGAACCTGGGATTGTTGAAAGTAACGGAATTTGAAGCGCTTGATTGTCTAGCATTCAAAATTTACATTTAATTATTGCAAAAATTTTGTAATTAAAATCAATATTCTTTAGTGAAATGATTTATAATTTAGTTATTGCTATGGCGATGGATCTGAAATCGATGAGGTCGTATTTAAGCGGCCACTTGTTTAACCCTTCATTGCCGGAGCCATAGACAAAAGGCAGAATGTCTGCATTACCATTAGCTTTCCTTTTGGTAAGCTGTCTTTATCAAAATCATGATGGCCGCCATTGTTTATTTCTCTTTTCTATGTGATCTATTTACAGACATACTCTTTGTATGAATAATGAACACTCATTCGTTTCTTTCTTTTTGTGAAGTATTTTCAAATTCGATATTGTTCCAAATTTGGAACACTCGGCAATGAAGGGTTAATTCAAATAGTAGTGAATCACTGAGGCATTGCAACTGCGCATTCAGATTACTTACTAATCTTACTTGTTCTGTAAAATGTTTCGATTAAATTGGTTATCAAATGAACCACATTAACTATGTGTCAATTAAGCAACTACATTCTCATAAATACACAATACTTTGCAGTGGATTATTATTGCCTAATATTTTTATCATTGTGTCACATTCAATAGCCTTCTCTGTATTTATTGTCTATTTGCATATTTAACAAATGAGAACAGTTGATATTTTTAGGAATTTTTACAAAGTCGGCTTGTCACATAATAGTCTTATCCTAAAAGTCAATATCACTTTTTACAAAACGTAAATAAATCAGAGAGTAATTTTTCTGCAATTGATTTTTCCGACGAATTCGCCGCGTCTCTTTCCTCTACAGGTTTGTCCATTTGCGGTTCTTTTTCGACCTTGTCGATGCGCTCCTCCTAAAAGGATATGATTAATTTAACAGGAGTTAATTTTATGAGTTCTAGATTTATTTTATTGAATAACAGGTAGTAATTAATACAAGTATGAATTAGTATCTGTAGTTTCTAGGAATCACAAAAAGAAATTTTCGTTAATCTTTATTACTAAAAATCTGGAGAAATTACATAACGCGTTGTGCAATTAGTGGAGGATGACCTACAATGAATTGTACATAATTTCGTAATCATTCTACGTTTATTTTGTCTTTTTGAAAGCAAACTTCAAATATGCTAAAAAGGAGTTATATACAAAATCAAAGCTTAGATTCCCTTATTTGATTTGGTATAAAACGTTCCTTCAGCACATTTGAATATGGTGTCAAAAGAGATAAAAATAAACATAGCATACGAAATAGAATGGCGCTTATTGTGGGTCACCCTGTATATACTTACTATATTATCCGCGAGCGTCTCCCAATCTGGCTCGGAATTTTCTTTGCGACTTGATTCACCTCCATTCGCATCTGTGGATTCGATAGCCATGGCTATCGACTTGAGTGACATGGTCGGTTTCATTTCAGCTTCAAGTTTTTGTGTATCATTTTCTACAGGACGAGCAATTTGTATTCGAACAAAATCATCGGTAGTAGGTGTCAAAATCGCTTCGCCAGGTTTTGGTGTTGGCTTCCTAGACGATTGATTTATGACCGGTTTATTCCACCAATTATTGCTGCCGGTAGTTGCTTCAGAGCCTTCATCGAAAGCTGAGAGGAGGTCAAACTTTGAGCTTGAAGGGACGAAGTCGACTTCATTCGGATTCACAATGGAATTAATCGGAACTGTCTTCGACTGAAAATTGACAAATTTATTTCTATAAAGCTTTCATTTTATCTTCAGAATACCGTATTCCCTCTAATTGCTACCCCTGAAATTATTTCCCACTCTAATTATTACCCCCCCCCCAAAAAAAAAATGTGCCAAAAATAAGCTAAATTTTCTGTTTTTGTTGGGTTTTTTGCTATGATTTCGTATTTCAAACATAAATAGACAAAATATAGACAGTTTAGTCTATTTTTTACTGTTTTTAGCTTATATTTAGATTATTGCCATATTTTTTTGCAAAATTTTCCTAAATGTGGCCAAAAATTGGCCAAATTTTGAGAAAACATGAGAATGACGATGGAAACCACCGTTATTTCTCTTCTCGTTTTAGTTTTAGTTTTAACTTCAACTAAAGGTAAAATTTTCGCGAAAATTCCTTTACAAAATTTTTATGTAAAGGTTAATTTTAGGGATTTAAATCTGATATTATTATTCAAATTTTTACAAAATTTTGGCAAATTTAAACAAAATATTTAAAAATCTCCTGAAAATTGCCAAAAATCAAACAAAAATAAAATTTAGTTTAAAAAATAGTGTTTAATTAAAGGTTAAAATTTTTACAACTTTTTAGAATTCCGTTTTTGTATTATTTTTACTAGACCTTTATTTTCCAAAAATTGCCTATGTTTTGCCAAAAAGTTGAAAGTTTACATACGTTTGTAGTTATAGGTGGAATTCTGTTGCGTTATAAGAATAATAGAAAAATAATTCGTATTTTCAGAATACGAATACCAAAATTGCATGAAAAATCGGTTTAAATTTTAAAAATTATTTGAGGATTTTAGAGAAATTTAGAGATTTATTTTAAAATCATTCAGAAAATGGAAAGCTTTCATAACAATCTCACGAAAATTCGTAAAATATTGATAATAAATTAGAAAAATTCAAATCTTGCCCAAATATTTTCGGCCGCCAATTCAAAATGGTTTAAATTTTGAAAATTATTCGAGAAACTTTGACAAAAATCCGAAAAAGTTTCAGAAATTTAACTAAAAAGGTAAATTTTGACGATAAATTTTTGAAATATTCAACCCCAGAACACTGAAAATTTTTAATTTTTCGTAAAAAATTCTCAAAAATTTCGCCGCGCCTCCGGCGCGGCGACATTGAAATATTACTCCACCCCCTCTAATTATTACCCCCCCTGGAGCTCGTTTGAAAAATTATTACCCCGGGTAGTAATTACAGGGAATACGGTATATCAAAATGCATTTCGGAATTGTAAATTGTCAGTCTATCGTAAATGTCAGTCTATAATATATATAGTTACATTTTAACGTTTGCGATTGCAAAACACGAGAACAATATGTTCACATTAGAATATTTCTATTAGGCAGCTATTGAAATATTATAAATTATGCTATCATTTTAGTGTTACTGTCTACTACAAATTAGCTGAGATTGGCCGTTTCGCGGCCCCTCTCAGCTAGGAAGCGGGAGTGTGCACAGCGGGAGATTGGGTTCTTCATCGCTTCGCGCACCGCCATCAGCGGTCAGATTTGGTTGTTCGGGAGTAGAAGTTGTACCAAGCAACATCCCGCCCGTTAGTAACATCCCGCCCGGTAAAGTTCTGACCTCGTGAGAGACCTGGTGAGAATACCACGACCTCGTGAGAACAAATCTGGAATCTGACGTCAGATTCGTGATCAGCGCATCCGAAAACCCCCGGGTGCCAAAAATCAGACCAGTAGACACATTACATCAAAAAACCCGATTTTTTGGCCAAAAAGTGGCTTTTTTTCAAAAATGCGCCAAATCAAAAAGTGTAAAAAGCAAAGTGGTCCAGAATCGCCTCAGAAATCGATTGGGAACATAAAAAACATCACTTCCCATATCCAAAACCCTTTAAAACACGTTTTTGCGTTTTGGCGCGAATTCAAATATTCAAATTTTGGGTCTGATAGTTTATTCGGGATCAGCAGCCTCAGGGCTTTCAAATGCGCTATCACTCGCCCCGGTCTGTCCACGGAAAGGTGTCGAAGTGAAAGGATCATTTGGGCGTTCCAGACTACGCACGCTGCCGCTTAGTATTTAGGGATACCGTTAAATTATGTAACCGAAAAATCGAAGGCTTGACCCATTTATACCCTAAATGGTACCCAGGGCATCGTAAGTTATAGTAATGGATATATAATGTTAATAATGAATTAGTAAATGTAATAATGAACTAACCTTTTTCTTCTTTCCCTTTTTAGGCACTACTTCCTCCGTTGTCTGATTTTCTTGTTCCTCTTCTGGATCAAGCAGACCCAATGCTCTTGCTCTCAATTTCTCCTGCATCCCTTCCGGCCAGATATCCGGGAGTGGAATAACCGGTTTTCGTTTTGGTTGTGGCACTGTAAATTTACTTCCTGCTGCATCGGGCTTGAACAAATCCTAAATACAACAACTCAACACAGGTTGCTGAAAAACAATAATCTAACCTTGATTTTACTCTTGGACCAAACTGACTGCTCTTGAGTTTTTGTAGAAGCAGACCCAGATTGTCCGCCGGACAAACTGGGAAATTGTTCACCAGATTGAATAGAAACTGCAGGCTGTCGCGCTTGTTGTTGAGCTGCTTGTGCTTCCATCTAAAGCTAATAATTTTCTACTCCTGTGGTCATTTTGTTTATACCCAAATTAGCAACATTCAATTTTGTTTAATATTAATAATTTCCTAATAATTAAAGGTAGTAGTTTTATTGTGCAAGCCTTATATTTATCTCGCGCTTGATTGCAATATTATTACATGAGTTACTTAGTTTACTCAATTTACAAATGCAGAACGTATTTTTAGTCAGAATTATTTTATTTTATACATGCTAATTAGTTTACAGTTATTACAAATAAAATTATTATAACAAAACCAACCCTCCAATTTGGCGGAGCGCCATAGAGGGCACCAGCATTATCCAAATTGGGAAAATCACACGCAGATTGCGAGTTGAATGTTGACCTTATAATCCTGACAGGCTGTCGATTAGTCTGAGCTGAAGGAACGATGGTGAAATTTTCGGATCGGCTCGCATATTCTGCATGTTGATTTTGCACTGACTGGGCCGATGGCTGACTTGTACCTTGATTACATCTCTGAGAACCACCCGGATTAACGCGTGTGTATTGGAAATCAAGTTGAAGAGGCCGTTGTCCACCGCTGCTATGTTGCTTAGCCTTAAAATTATTATTTTGGTATCACAAGAATTTTTCATATAAACCTGAATGAGCTTGAACTAAAGATATAAAATGATTATTCGAACTCGGAATTTTATTAGCACTAACAAATTTTTTGCGACAATTTTATATAAAAAATTACCCACACAATTAATCCTAAAGAGAGGCAAGAAGCAAATAAAAGTCGACAAACTTTTAATAAAATACTCGGCACTCAATATATAAAAAACCGAAATTTCACCTTGTGAACCTGTAGCTCAAGCTCAGTTCTAAAGACAATTCCCATAGATTCACATTCGCGGTTATCACATGGGTGATGCGCCTTCTTGTAATGGCGGCTCAGTTCATAGTGATTTCTAAATATGTAAAACTAATATATAAAAACAATCTATTCGTTTTAAATTACTTGTAGAAGAAATTTTCTGCGCCATCGACGTCACAAATTTGGCAGAAATAATGATCTTTGCGCAAATGCTTGTATTGAGCCTCGTCATCATAAAAGCGTTGATCACAAAAAAGGCACTTTGGATGGCCTAAATTTGAACTGACTAGATGAGATTATACATTTCTTCATTGAAGTAATCATAATTTATAAAATTTTATCAGAATAGCACAAAATTGAAACATAACTTTTCCCATAACATTTTTAATTGTTGGCCATTTATTATAAGAGTCGACAATTTTATTCTACTGTCAAACCCCCGATAACGTCCCCCGGATAAAGTTGACCCCAATAAGGTCGATTTTATCCGGTCCAGGATTCGCGTCAAAGGATTTGTATGGGTTTGTTCCCGGATAACGCTGATTTTGGCTGGCCCGTGTGAAAAATGACAAAAGGGTCTCCACTTTTGGTTTGGTTCGGGCACTGCGGAAGGCGGCGCCGGAAAAAATTTTCCCACTTTTAGCCAAAAAAATTAGCTAGAAGTAGCCAAATTTTATCTAATTTATATCTAATCACCCTAAATATATACTAACTTATTGTCCAAAAAAGGTAAAAAGTACAAAAATCATCATTTTTAGACACTTTTACCCTTGAAAATGGCGGTCCCCCGGATAACGCTGACCCCGGATAACGTTGATTTCGTCCGGTCCCGAGGGGGCACTGAATTAAATTGCAGAGCACTGAATTAAATTTTGTGGATAATTTAAATAACTTCGAAATATATAAAAGTAAAATTATTCCTGAAACTGACAAAAATTATATACCTTTGGAACCGTCCTCATCTAAATCGCCGTTCATATGTTTTTGTAGATTTTGTCGGGTATAGGTTTTCTTATCTTTCGTCAACACATTCACATTTTCATTGCACAAATGGCAAAATGTCAGCTGATGCGCTTGGCTAATGTGCTGTTGAAGTGCTGCAAAAGTTCCGAAAGACATTTCCTCCCCTCTAAAGTAAAATTATTTTTTCGCATAAAATGCGCTTATAACGCTAACCGTGAAGAACAAAGATGGCACTTATGAGACATATAACTCTCGAAGCATTCAATGGCGTATTTGTTTTCAAATTTGATCCCATATTTTTCGTCGTCCACATAATCCATAGTTTGTTTAGGCAGCTTGAATTCGGCAGGCAATTGCGGAGCTTGTACAAAGTAAAGCTGAAATTAAGGGCATAGCAAATGATAAATGTGTAGTGTGAAGTAATGCACTAACTTATAGACATGCAGTTTGTCGAAAAATAAGTTTTTCAAATCAAATCGAAAAGGCGGAAATAAATTTTAAACAAATATTTCTATACCGAATTACATTTAAACAAAATTCGAACTATATATTAAAAATTTTCAATCGCATTTCTACACGAAAAATGTAGAATTTTTATGGAATTTATGAATTTAAATTCATACATCTTCCCTCTAATAAATTAGGGCTGTGATTGGGGGAAACGAGTTACCCCAACCGCCAGTTAGTTCCTGGTGATCTTGTTGTCTACGAATAGCCACGGGCCTGGGAATACACACGGCAGATGGAAAATTGGAATTTCCAATGAAATATAAACATAAGCAGATATTAAAATTTTGCAACACCCACACTTACCGTTTGAATATCCGTTCGACATTGGGGACATGTGCTAGTTTTTCCCAAAATACGAACACGAATTGCACATTCCATGCATCTAAGAGAATGGAATTAATAACTGTATCAATGACAACTGTAAAGCCCATACAATGGGTGCAGACACGATGAAATTCCGTATAAATCTGACTCCTGGCAGCATATGAGGCAATTTATACGGCGACCCGTCATTTTCACTCCCGCATGGTCGATGCGATTCTAAATATACAGATTATTTACTATTGACACTTTTATAAATGGTGAAGTTTTATATGTGAACCCTCTAAACGCTATGAATGTATCGATCTATATTGTTGAAACAAGTTTACCCGAAATCTTTAAACATAATAGGAACGTAAAACTCGTACTATAAACTGCTATTCTTAAAGTTGTTCAAATAAAAAGATGCACCAAACATATCTAAGTAAAATGTTTAACATCAATGTTATGGAACTTCTTGTTTTCTTAATTTTTCAAAAGCACTTACCCTAACATTTCTAGGCCTATGTGTTCTATGATCAGTTCTCTGCCCTCGATAATCACCATCTCTTCGGTAGCCGTCTCGATTAAAGCGTCTGTTTTGATTGGTTCCAACCCGAGGATTGCCTCTCTGGCGGTTCTCAGTATTAGTTGCTCCCGAAGGTGGCCCAAATCCTGGCGGTGGAGCTAGACGCACATCCTGGCTTCTGACAGGAGGTCTCCTGTCAAAACCCGGCGGAGCGTTGTCGAAAGCAGTCCCGGTAGAAAGATCGATTGTTTGTTGACTCCCTTCAGTCATACCTGTAGGGAGACGCCCAAGTTCAGCAGCTGAGGCTCCAGAATCCCGCGTTGCATCAGACGCATTCTGTTTTCCGAGATTCGATTTCTGGGTTTTCTGATGCGATTTATAGCGATGTTTTCCAGATTTGGTTTTATCGTTGCTTTGAGACGAATTCATATTGGAATCTCTCACGAAGTTGTTTTGTTGCTGCTGTTGACCTGATGACCCGGAATTAGAAATTGTTGGGTTTGGAATTTCAGAAGACGACATTTTATTACAGGCAGTAGAAATAGCAAATGTAAAATTGAAAGAAGAATAAATAATACGGAAAGTAAAGAATAAGGTTATCGAAGAGCTCTCCTTCCACGTCTGTCCTACAGCGGACTGTCGACACTTTGGGAATATTTATCAGAGAGCGGATGACGCGAAATGACCATTCACTTATTTTGTGGGAGTTTGAACATTATTTTCTCGACGATTTCACAAATATGATTTTTCCTTTCAACAAACGTCACTTTTATCATTTCAATAGTACAAATACTTGTTGGCAATTGTGAAATATGTAATCATCGCATATTTGTGAAGAGAATCTAAAGAATGACAAAACTCGAAAGATGGTTATTAATTTTAATAGTGCTTCATGTGCTACCCTTTTCTTTTATTTGTCGAAAATTAAACGAGTTTTATAATTTGAAGATTATTTTATGTTTCTTTTGTTTGTGTGGTGCATGCAATGTTAATGCAGATAAAATAATAATAATAAAATTATAGTTTTTTAAAAGTTTTTAGATTACCGTACGATAATTATGAGGGATAATAGATTTAATCTGTACTTGTCAGAAGCGAATTACGCTTCGATTTTCGCGATTGTTAATTATATTGTGTAATTAATCTTATTTATTTCAAGTTAGAAATAATATAAACACTAATTTGTATTTCAAAATATTCGTTTGAAGCTGAAAAGCAAAATCTAAAATATCCTAAATATTTAAATTAAAAATGTAAATTTAGACCCGATAATATGCAAACTCAAAATTGGTAAGGCATATATTGGAAAACAATTTAAAAGTAACAATACTAACTGTTTTCATTATTTTGCGCTAGGAAATTAATATTTTCCTTTATATCTCAGTTATAATTTTCATCATCTCAAAACCGAAAACTTGATTCGATTTAATGAAAAGCGGGGTGAATTTTTTGAAAACATGGCATTATTTTTATTATTATACGATACTTTAGTTTCATAATAAGAAAACAGGATTTTTCTGTGTAAAGCTTTCAAATATTTTGCGCTATCTTGTCATCAGCTTTGTGAATTTATATTCCAAGCGTATTTCTGATGTTCGAATTAGCGGAATTTAGACGTTCCAACATCTCCTGTGCAAAATGCAAAATTACAGTTATTACAAAACAAAAACGCAAATATTACCTCGAAACTATACTTTCGATCAAATTTTTCCATTGGCTCCTTGTCAAGATTTTGCTCTTTTTCAAGAAATCCTAGCGCTAAACCATATTCTCTAGGCTCGGAATAATGCTCAGGGGCTTCTCTGGTGCCATATAAGACTAGTTTTATGCTTTCAATATGTATAGAAGAAGACAACATTTCCCATTGATTCTGAAACATTGTTTCGATAACAATTATTACATAATATTAAGAAAAATAATATAACTTACCGCATTTTGTATATAAAGGGTCCAAACGCCTTTCGGGTTTTCACCCCACATATGAACGGTACTCAATGGCCATTCTTGGAAGCCTTCATCTGTCAGATCAACTGGTCGAGAAGGCAAAATTTGGGATTTAGTTCCTTAAAATTTTCAAATATTGTTTTGTCAATTCTGCAAAAATACCTTCAGGAGACTCGAGCCATAATGAAACATGTCCTCTAAAGTCGGATTTGATTGATGTGATTAATTGGACGCGTTCAATAAAAGTGACATAGTTGGAATCGTTGTTACAGCCGTCTGTCTCAAACTTGATAACACCATCAGTAGAATTGAGAAAGCTCCTAAAACGATATATATACACTTATAAGACAGTTATTCTCTTTAAAGTACTGTGTTCCGTCAACTTTTTATATTTCAGTTATAACAAAATTCATGCGGCTTACTTTGTTTTGTAGTTGCCATATTCTGTTACGCATATTTGTTGTTGAGGAACGGTTTTCCACTTCTCCGCTGTTTGCACAAACTTCAATGCATTCATAAGCCCAAACCCTAATTTCGGGTGGTAGAGAAAACCAGCTCTATTCATTTGCCATTCTTTGTTGCGCTGCAAAAGACTCGGCGTAGGATCGGCAGTCCACACCGCCAAGTGTTGGATGTCTCTCCAAGTTAGTTTGGGACTAAATGTTCTCATATGATTCGTTACTATGAATTTCTTCTTACTTTGCTTCCAGAGCTAGTGCAATGATTCCGACTGCAATAGGCGTCGCAGCGGAGGTTCCTGTGTGATTATGAGTGCAGGTATTTCCTGGATTGGTTGTTAGCTGAAAAGAGTGTCACTTATTATTTTCTATCATCTAGGCACTATACAGATTATGTGCTATAATTTAGGTCAGCAAAAAATAATAAAATTACAAATAATGACGTCACAGTTATAGTTAACTTTATTCTGAGTTTCACAAGATACAAATGGAATCCTGTTAATAATGTAATTAAGGAAAGTACCTGGCTACATAATTCTGAATTTAAAAGCGACACACTTTTCTGAGACACAAAATTGAATGTTGCCATAGTACAGGGACATATCCAGGTGGGGTAGCTCGTATGAATCCCAGAAAGTAACCCAAAACTATGGAGACGATACAGAGAATAGTGATGTCTCGCTTTGGCGCCCAAAATCTGTCATATAATACGGTGATATCCCGTCCCCCAAAAATGCTAGTAATAGCGCAGATTTAAATTGCGACCGAACTCAAAGTGTAACTGTCATAAGGGCCGGTAGGCTGATATGATCTTGATCCTGAGCCTCAACCTCGACCTGCGGATCATGATCCGCAGGTCGAGGTTCAAGCTCACTTTTTGTGATCTTGTAATCCGTTGCTCGTGTTAACTATTTTCATTATATTTCGCAAGGAACGTCTTAGAACCCATGGTACCTTTGTAAAAGTTGTTCAGCTCATCGAGTTGTACACGACTGTATACTTACTTCCAAGAAATTTTTTTTCATTTTTGGACACCAAAGCGTACCCCCTTTGGTCATTTTTATTGGAATTTTTATAACGAATCCGTTTTTGGAAAATTTTCCACTAAATTAACTAAAATTTCCACAAATTTCCGCCATTTTAATCAACTTCGCGCTAATTGACATTTTATGTTTAATTTTGGGCGAGTTTTACTATATCGGTAATAAATTTGATGTTTGCCTCATTCAAATGAGGTTTTCAAGATTGAGGCAGCTCATAAAACAGCTCATGTTTTATAGTTTTTACTGTAATTTCGCTGTCACAATTGTTTTTGCTGTCATAAATCTGTTATTAACTTTCTATCTCAACTGTTTCTCTTTCAGCAAAAATTCTGTAAAACATGAGTTACTTGCAAAGTTTGGAATTTTTGATGAAAATCCTAAAAATTAAAATTATATCGAAAACTAGACAAGATGACAGTAATATACATGACAGTAAGAAACCGAACATAAAACCGAAATTGAAACAGAATAAAGATTTTATATTCTGTATGAAATTGAAAAAATTGACTAAAAGCATTGAATTCATTGCCAAATGAGTATGGTTGAAAAAAGACCAATTTTTACCGAAAAATTTGCAAAATGAAATTTTTTGAAAAATGAATTGGAATCTAGACAAAATTTTGATATAGAGACAGTGATATCAAAATTATGACCAACAAAGTAAAAATCGCTCAAAAATGCGTATAAAAAATGTCAATTTCGGCAATTTAAAAGCGATTTCTGAGCCAAGAACGCATTTTAAACCCCCAGTTCCTTTGTAAAAATTGATCAGCGCATCGAAATTAACATATTTAGTCACTTTCTGGAAAATAAAGATCATCATCCACCTAAATAGTTGTATCAAGAAATCAATGTACTCCTCCCTATGGTTTTCCAAAAATCGCGATCCTGATCTTGAACCTCGACCTCCGGCTCACTTTGTGTGCCTACCGGATCAAGATCAGGTCGAGGTTCAAGATCAGGATCGGTTGTGTGCCTGCCGTGATCCTGAGCCGAAGCTCGAGGATCAGGATCAAGATCATTGTCAGCCTACCGGCCAAGAATATGATTAGGTACTAAAATAGCACACGGCATTCAACTGCCCACTTAAAAATGTTTCAATTTGCTACCAAATACATACTACTAGTTTATGGTCCAAATATCCGGTTGAGTACGTGGATACGAGTGTGCTTGCGCAATGCTCAGCATACCACGGGACTGTGCCACCTGACGCAATTGCGGAGACTGTGAAGGAATATGGACTACTTGCATAGCCATCTGTGGCACAGCTATCGCCAACCATTCCACCATTGCCGGAAGCCCATACGTAAATTGTACCAAGACCGTTTCTTCCCTAAATTAGTACATTTAAAATAAATAAAGACAATGTTAACTAAAATAAAAATGGTTTGCACATGGAAAGCAACCATTATATAAATTAGGCAAAGGTTTCTGAACACTTTCCGGCATTCTGCCCATTTCAATCCAGAATCAATGCCAGAAATTACGAAGTATACTCAATGCCGAAACAGAACGAACGAACTAACGAAATAATAGGGGTCGAAATGTATAAGGGTACAAAAGCTCACTAATATAAAGTTACTAATTGCGTGAGTTACTAATCAAAGCAATTCCAAATTTCGTCTTACGCACAGATATTCATAAATGCATAAGGCGTAATGCATAATGCATGTAGTTTTAGTAAACTTCTATGAACACGTGCAGACTTGTTAATAATACATAATGTACTACGTCAAATAAAACTAAGCGATCATTTACCTCTTTTATGCCTTTTTCGAGGGCCATTTGTGATAGCCTTCCAGGTTTTTCAATTGTTTTTCCATCATCTTTCGGTCCCCAGCTAATAGACATAATGTCCACGTGACCAAGCGCGAAGGTGAATGCTTCGGCCTCCATTCTGTCATTCAATTTTCCGTCGAGTAATCGAATGCCTAATTCGTCAATTTAAATAATTATTTAGAAAATTTTTTCTAATACCTCCAATTTTTGCATTGTATGCTACACCGACTCCGCATCTTGAGTTATTCGCCGCCATGGCTACTTCTCCTGCGCATCTTGTGCCATGGCTGAAAAACAGCATAAATTAAAAAATTGATGATATTATACACAAAGGTAGAAGGGGTAGAAGTTTGTATGCCGTGGCATGACAAACTATTAATCAAGAATAATTTTCTCATATTCGATAAATCAAGCAATGAGAATAGATTTTCTCACTGAAGACATAAACCTCTATACCTACCTGTTTACTTCATCCAACGAAGGCATCGGATCTTCATCGTCGTCATTCAGGTCGTACGATGCCAATGGATCCTAGAAATTCCCTTTATTCAATACAATATTCTCATAACTTTTAAAAGAGAATTATTACATAGTTTGGCCTTAAGTCATCGTGGGTGTAGTCAATACCGTCATCCTATAATATTACGTAGTTGACAATAGGGCAGAGGTAACGTGAACAATTAAACGTACAATTATTGTAACCACGACTCCTTTTCCTGTATAGCCCATTTGCCATACGTCCGAAATGTGGTGGTCAACCCGCAAAGGTAATATATCGTTAGGATAGTTCGAGATAACTGATTCATGCTAAAATTATGCTGATCATTCTCAGTTAATCCGATTGGCGCGAGTTTACAGAGTAAATCCCAGAAAAGTTACTTAAAACAACTACTTATCATCGCTACAATAAGCTGTCTCATAAATAAACTTCCGTATATGATTTCTCACATGCTTTATCGGGAATTGGTCAGGAACGTAAAAACTGTTTACCAGTTGCCATTGTTCAGCGAAATATGGATCATTAAATGTCGAGACTCTGTTCAAATTCGAAAATTGTTTATTTATAGCGAATCTCTTTCGTCGAGCAAGGTGTTGCTGGTGCTCTGCAAATTTCACCTAAATCACGCTTGCGTCATGATATTGTTACTTAATGTTGTTGTTACTACTTGTTTCAATTCTTTGACCAATTCCGATAAACTTTTTATCTCATTTGGCACTTTCTCGTTGGTATCGCGCTTTGAACGCTTAAGAAGTGAGCGTAAGGTTCCTGGACTTGCTTCTTTGGAATATCGCATAACGTACATGTGATTAAAACCTTTCATCTAAAATAAGATAAAATAAATATGCCAAAACGGAAAAAGACTGTTAGAAAAAAATTTGATGTCGACTTTTTGGTGCAGGGCAAATTGCTGTTAATTGGGGACACAGACTATTCATCAAATGGACAATTCATCACATTGGACAATTCATCACATGGGACAATTCATCACATATTGTGAAAAAAGGCCAATTTTTATAAAAATTTGTGTTTTATGCTATTTTTACCATTGTTATACACTTTTTAATAAAAATTACGCTATTTTACCTTAATTTACCTCAATTTTTACCTAATATGGCTCATATGCCATTACATTTTTCGCACACCTTATAAGGCGCCAAACAAGGATTTAGGCTTGCGGCTCGAACAACCTGGGGCCAAAGCAAGATTTAGTTCAGGGTTTAAGCTCCCGAACAACCCTTATAAGGGCTGCGCGACTTTTGGTTCAAGCCAGTCGACAGTCACTGAAAGAATGAAAATTTTTAAGGTAAAATAGCGTAATTTTGTGTAGCGTAAAAAGTGTATAAGAATGGTAAAAATAGCATAAAAACACAAATTTTTATAAAAATTGGCCATTTTTCACAATATGTGATGAATTGTCGACCAGACTATAGTATCTGGACACCTTGATAGTAGTAAATGCCTTATGAAGGTATTTTTGAAGGGAATTCGAATTTTTGGTTCATTTTTAATGATTACATTGTTTTGGCACTTCTTGGGTTAAGTATAATCTCGCTGATTCCCACGAGGATCCTCCCAAGTGTCTTTCCCGGGTAGTACTTGATTTATACATCTATAAAATATTCACAAACTTTCCGTCACCATTTTCAGTGTATCATAAGGCTAATTTTCAAAAATCCACCTTTCCCAACAATTGACATCCGGTCAAACTGGCAACCCACTGGGCTTCCTCTAATCCGCCATCAATTTCAACGACCCATTCATCATCTTCTTCATTATACGTCGTTTCCATAGCTGAGGATTTTTGCCAATATGGATCCGTTAATCGAGTGTTCAGTTCTATTATCTCGGTTAGAAGCTCATTTAAAGGTGCGTCATTTTCGTAGTAATCATTCCTCAAATATTGCGACCAACAAATATCGTTCAATATCAATAGCGAAATAGTGATGTACAAAATATGTTGCCATATACCCATGTTCAAGGTACCTGTAAAATGTGTTAAACTAAATAAACTTCTAAGAGGTATTTGCTCGTTAAAAATTAATTTCGTCACATTGCAAACATAAATAATGACGCTAATTGATTTTATTCCTCAAAATTCCAATCGTCGCTCGGATGCTGATAAGCGTAAAATAATGACTGACGCGATCGAGGAAAATATTTCCGGTTTTAAATTATATTGCATGTATGTTTCAAAAAGAGAATTATTTCAACATTTTGCGCATTTTATCTTTGCAACAATGACTCAAAAATATTTCTGTCATTTATTTGTTTTATATTAGTTGGGTTCGCTATTTCGTTGTTTCAAATTCCTTTGACTCATAAAGAGCGAAAACGATTTCGTTATTTTACGAAATAATTTTTGGAATTGTGGGTTATAATTTTAGGAAAGCATCAGGAATATCTCAGAAGTCAGCGCATTTTACTGTTTAGACAAAGGAATGCCGGTTCACCAAACAGCAGAAACCGAATAATTCGGGATTATTTCGACTTGGAATACATAGCCAATATTATGATAGGTCAATAAACTTTAAGCTAGGAATTCATCCAGAAATTTCGTGACCCTTATAGAGAATATATACCGCACCCGGCATTAATAATTCAAACGCCAAGAGACGAATGAAAGCATTTTGGCCGATTATTTTCATGAATTTATCTTCGAACTTGCAGGAACCCCTGAGCAGTCATTCTTGGTGGCAATGTAAAGATATATTCGCATGTAATCGAATTCTTAAAGAAATTCAGCGATAACGGCTCGACAAATCTTTGGGTAACTGACGTTGGCTGCAACGAAACGGGTGCTTGTAATGATAAATGTGGACAGGATGAAAGTAAATACATTCGCGACTGATCCATTTATAATTTAGCATGAACTAATACTAAAGGGCCATGTTCTTTCCGTCTGTGTGTCTGTGTGTATGGCACCACCCAGATCTCGCGATCTAGCCGTTAGCCAGAGGTGAGTAATAGCTCAATCGATAGGTCTCGAAAAGTTAGGATGGGGAAAATTATCAGACCCGAAATTTGAATATTTGAATTCGCGCCAAAACGCAAAAACGTGTTTTTAAGGGTTTTGACCTGGGGAAGTGATGTTTTTTATGTTCCCAATCGATTTCTGAGGCGATTCTGGACAACTTTGCTTTTTACACTTTTAGATTTGGCGCATTTTTGAAAAAAAGCCACTTTTTGGCCAAAAAATTGGGTTTTTTGATGCAAGGTGTCTACGGGTCTGATTTTTTGCGCCCGGGGGTTTTCGCATGTGCTGAGTCCGAATCTGACGTCAGATTTGTAATTCAAATTTTGAATTCGCGCCAAAACACAAAAACGTGTTTTTAGGGGTTTTGGCCATGTAAACTCCGAATCCTAACCCTGCGTCCGAAAGCGGCGCGAAGCGCCGCTCGGACCCAGTGAAATCGAGGCCGCCGAAGGCGGCCGAGATCTTCACGAACCCAACCCAGTATCCGGCCGCCAGTATCGAGGCCGCCGAAGGCGGCCGAGATCTTCACGAACTCAACCCAGTACTGATTCTCACGTCTGGGTCATAGCGAGCGAAGCGAGCGGAGACCCAGCATGACTCACGCTATGTAAAGGAGCGCTACGAATAAGTGTGGATTTGTGGGATTGTGGGTCGTTTTGGGGTTCGAGCGGCGCGAAGCGCCGCGAGGACCCCAAAACGACCCACAATCCACAAATCCACACTTATTCGTAGCGTTCCCACCAACAGTAAGTAGGTAAATCACGCTTAGGAACAACCCAATCTGACCGCTGATGGCGGTGCGCGAAGCGATGACGAACCCAATCTGACGCTGTGCACGCTCCGAGTTGACGGACGCGCCGAAGGCGCGGCCCGTCAACTCGTCTCTGATTATTTTCCTACGACTCGAAAATATAGAAAATCCAAATTTCCGACAACACTGTCTTAATTTTACATATTTTTTATTTAAGTGTATTGTGCCGAAAAATGTGATAAGTTTTGCTGTCGTGGAAATTTGAATGCATCTGAGTCGATCTGTGCTAGGAAGCAGAAATTCAACAGTAATGCCTCGTCAACGTGTTGCACTGATGGAAGATCGTTTGATATTGAATATGGCTATGGATTTGCAGAGGGATTCCTCGGAAGTGACACAGTCCGGGTAAGTCCAATTAAACAAACATGCTAATTAATTGTATGCTATTCCTCTGCGGGCAACGCCCGCACCGTCGGTCGCTCAAGCCGGCTTGCGTGACCGACCTACTCGACGCCTGCGGCTCGACACGTTAAAATCCTCAAAACACTTTAAGTTAAAACACCACATTTTTATTACACGATTTATATACAACCAATTCCACTTGTAAACTTTTGATTTTGTCACCTTTTAAAACTTTAACATACAAAAATCCTATTGTAATTTTTGTAACAAATTTGGATTGAGCATGTCCGAAAACCTCTAACCCGCAATTTCCAGCTTCTCAGATGCTTTGAAACGAAAAATTCAATTTTTTGCCCAAAAAACGGACTTATTTCATAAATTTGTAAATAACCATTAAAAAATTAAAACAGTGATTAAAACTAAAAACTGAAACCTTTATTGCTCAAAATTCTTAATATACCGTATTTTCTCTAATTGAGCCCCCCCCCCCTATAATTGAGCCCCCCTATAATTAACTCCCCCTAGAGAAAGAGAAATAGCGTGTAAAAGTGAGAGGTTAGAGAATAATTTTGCCCGAATTTGGGGGATTGAAATAATTAAGCCCCCGGGGGCTTAATTAGAGAAAATACGGTAACGGTTTTATGTTTTGTCGCGAATTCAAATGTTGGATTTCAAATCTGACAATTTTCAGGACACTTTCAGACCACTAGCTATCTAATACGTTATCACTCACAAAAGACTGGATCCTGAGATCTTAGCCTTTCAAACACTCTAAAAGTTGCAAAATAACAATTTTGTAATACATGTTGTATTATATTTAGTAAGGATCATATTGACCACATGTTTTAATTTTAGTTTGGAGGTGTCGGGACTAACCAGCTGATAATTTCCAGCATAACATTCGGCCAGGTAACCGCTTTGTCATCCGATTGGGTTGACGACTCGGCAGACGGTCTGCTTGGTTTAGCTTACACATCAATTGCCGTGGACGGCGTCACACCACCTTTGGTAAATGCTGTAAATCAAGGTCTTGTTGACAAGCCGATGTTTACGGT
Organism: Ditylenchus destructor; assembly: GCA_022814885.1. Taxonomy (NCBI): domain Eukaryota; kingdom Metazoa; phylum Nematoda; class Chromadorea; order Rhabditida; family Anguinidae; genus Ditylenchus; species Ditylenchus destructor. Next base: position 4,673,648 of record JAKKPZ010000002.1, on the reverse strand, counting down.
GTTTCTGAACACTGAAGGAGCCGCTCTTCGAAAGGAAGGTGGCGGAGTATTCACATGGGGTGGTTTGGACACTGTTAACTGTGGACAGGTTATTGACTACGTAAACTTGACATCGGAGAGCTTTTACGAATTTGCCATAGAAGGGGTTCATGTTGGGACAAAGTATAAACACTAGGGCTGGGACCTCCGATCCGATCCAGCTTAAAATCGAAATTTTGACATTTTTTTCCAATCAAAACAAAAAACTAATGTTACATTTCTTACCTAACTCTAGTGAAATTAGGTACAAATGTTAACTTTTTAGCTTCATATAACGCGATTTTTGACGAAATTTTTGACTGGATCGGTTTTTGGATCGGATCGGATCGGAAATCCGATCCGATCCATTTCAAAAACCGATCCAGTCAAAAATTTCGTCAAAAATCGCGTTATATGAAGCTAAAAAGTTAACATTTGTACCTAATTTCACTAGAGTTAGGTAAGAAATGTAACATTAGTTTTTTGTTTTGATTGGAAAAAAATGTCAAAATTTCGATTTCAAAGTTTTAGGATCGGATCGGATCGGTTTCCGATCTCCCAGCCCTAATAAACACCAGTATGTTAATAGAAACGTCTGTTTAAAACCTCATAATTCCGTATTTGTTTCCTAAAACCTGCATGTATCCTTTGAACATTTTACCAGGGGTGGACGAGTGGCCGGTGCCTATTTTTACAAATTTACATTCTCGTTTTTTTTAAAATCCAATCGTTATTTTGATGGTGCGTACCCCTGCGGACCAGCGTACGCTATAACCATTGGCACAAGCACATTTTGCAAAGGAGCCTTCTATAAACAGTTTTTGTAGGAGTTTTCAAAATCCCGAAATTTTATTTCGGATACGGGCCTCGGATCCGGGCGTGTGATAGCTCAATCGCTTCCTCTCGGCGAGAGGAGACGATTGATATCGGGAATATTTACGATATCTCGCTGGGAACATTTGCGTGTGAGCGTGCGTTGTAAGACACTAAGTTCAAGATTCGCGGAAAACCATTTTATAGCTATTCAATAAAGCAATTAACAGTTTTGATTATATAACTGTTTATAATTACAAATTTAATAGCAGTTCTGAATTGTTTGGCACACATCAATATTTTCAGGAAAGCACATGCTATTTCCGACACCGGAAAGTCATTGATACTCGGACCTTCTAAGGGATATTGAGTGCATAATAGGTGCATGCGCTTTCTAGAGACATATTTATCCCATTTTTTGATTGTGCCATCTATTGCAAAAGCCGTCGGTGCCAACTATAATTCAACTGAGCACGTGTACACAATTGAGTGTAAATCTGAATATGATCCAGTAACATTGTGATTAACAGCAAATGGTTCATTGTGACGCAAAAAGTGCTGACAATCGATACGCACACAAAATTGGGTTTGCAAGAAGCTTGAATTTCAAACTTTACTGAACAGTGTTACGAATTATTTCTAAAAATTATATGTGAGGTAATACGATTTTATTAATGAAATCTTCCAATTTATTTTCAAAAATTTTCATGCAAAGAGCTTATGCTATTCATTGGCAGTGTACATAATAATGTGAACCACCAATATCCTCAAATATTACCATTAATGGACTAATGCTAGCAGGTGCACGCAGGTGATTGATGTTTTCGACAACAATTCATTCGATTTTCGCAATCATCATAAGCAAATTTCGAGAAACATTTGCTGAGCTCAGATGGCGCTGCCTGTAATTAATAATTTATCAAAATTTTCCTACTTCCTTACAAATACCCACTCGCTTTTGTAGTCGCTGTAGGAATGTTTTGTCTACATTCGAATTTTCCACCACTGAAAATTCATAACTAGCTTATTTAAAAAACAACTGCAAAACACAACCGACCGTTGGAATGAACAGTGTTCAGTATCAAAAAGAGGCCTAGCGTAAACAGAATAAAAATCGCAGAGCGAGACATAATAGTCGAAATTCCTTTCAAACGAAAAATATCTCAGTGGAATGCGAGAAGTTGCTCGAGTTCGTTGTTTATAACGGAACGAGGTTTTAACAAAAATATAAATTAATTTCTTGCGTAGGAAGGAACATAATTTATCACAACTCTGTTATTGAACAGCGCTGAAAGGAACATTTTACGCAATATTGCCTGTTCATGCATTTCAAAGAATGTCTAGCAATTTAAAGAGGTAACATTGGTCTTACCCAATATGATCGCCCACCAAGGAAATATTAAGGATTAATATTAATTCCCTGAAAAGCTAAATTAAAGACGAAATTAAAAAGTGGAACAATATGAAATCTTTAACTTGTAAAATTTAATACTATATAAACTCGATCTTTAAAATTTAGATTTATCATGGACAAAATAATTATATTTGTTAGTACAAATATGATACAGAACATTTTTTAATAAAAACTTATTTCTCTTCAGTTTGCGCAGGACGACGAGAAATGGGAGTTATTGTATCCCAGGTTATTATAACAACGTATATAGTATACATTATCCCCGTATAAAGGTATAATCAGGTATTTATGATGGAAGCCTGAAGTAATTTATAATCGAACTGTACGTACAATATAATGATAATAACAATTGGAGCGCCGCGCCACCCACCCCCGTATACCGACGCGCGCGCTTCGCGCGCCTATTAAATGGTGCAGTCAAAGCGCGCGCACGCGTCGGACGCCGCGCGCGGTCAAATCTGACGCCGCATTCGGATTCAGCGGGGTCGATTTACTATATATGGACAAAATTTTGTGTCCCTTATATGCTTCCCCAAAATGTTCCAAAAACCACTTTTTGGCCAAAAATTCATGTGGTCTGCACGGAATTTTTTGCAGATTCGTTATTAGAATTCCCAGGGGAGCATTTTGACGTATCGTGCGTCCAGAAAGGAGCGGAACACGGAAAATCGATTTCGAGCCTGAAACTCACACTGGCGATTAGATGTGGATCTATATGTGGCCTAATCCAGATTAGGCTGGATTAGAAATATGTCAAGCTGGAGATACATCGACGATTACATATGGATGGATTGCTTAATAGCTGTTCCTGTATTTCAAATATCAGCAACCATCACCGTTTTCACAGACTTAAGACAAGAAAACGTATGATAGTGATCTAGTTATGTGCATTGTCTAAGAAGGAAAACGTAAAACGTAAAACAAAACAACTAAATGGTGCAATATAAGCACACAATTCGTTATGTGCGAAATCAAATCAATTTTACTGTGAAGGAATTTTACTATGATGGGAGGAGCCATGTGGCATGCAAATGTTCACTTAATTGATGAAGTTGGAGACTGATTCGTTTTATTATGAAATGTAATGTTTATTTCTCCGCTTTGAAAATTTGTTATCACTTATTATTTGGGCATACCTACTTGTTAGACCTGTCAGATACAAAATAGGGAACCAGAATTAGCCTGATTTCCGATTGATTATATTTAGCAAAGTCGCATCGGCTATGATATAACTTAGCATATACTTTGTTTACAGTTTCCACTTATATATAATATAGAGTTACTTAACTTCAGCATTCTATTTACCCGAAGAAAATGACCGCTAAATTTATGGTCGAGTTGGAGAGAGGTATTTATTTAATTACATTTTCTGAAATTTTACAATGTTCATTTTAGAAATTAAGCTTTTGGAGAAACAGCTTCGGTCATACGAGAAAGTGCGCGAAGAAAAACGAGCTAAGTACATTAGTGGTAGGTTATTAAAATTTGAATTCGAAAACTTAATTGCTATTTGGAATTGATCTTTCCACGTTAACGCTTATCCGTTATGCTGTAGGTGATATAGATGTTTATTCTTAACATAATACGAAATATTTCTATAACTTAAAATTCCACACATCCCAGTTTCGAGGATATGCAGTCAGCTCCAGCCAGGTTTTTTAACTCACCAATCCAGTGTTCAATAATTACTTTTAAAGATCCGCACCTCCAGGACTCACGTTTATTTTATTTTTCAACGCTAGGTTGAATTAATCAAAAATTTATTTATTATAAAAAATTATACAATACAATTATACAATACAAATACAAAAATTATTTATTATAAATTTCATAATTTCTTTCCCTCTCCCCACACTAAGCTGATTATTTTATTGAGTTATAGGATCCAACCGAGGATGACCGAGCTATAACTCTAGAAGTAACTGTCTAGGATTAGGGTCGGAACAGTTAGTTAATTCTGTTTTTCGTTAAATCACCTTCCCCTATATTTGTAAAATATTTCATAAAATATAAATAGGTTATTGTTCTCTCAAAAATCATTATTTAAGTGTAGCCTGGTAGTACTGCTTGTCGGAAAACCAAAAGGCCGATTTGAACATGTCGATTTGAATTTGCGCCACTGGCGTCAATTCAATTTAGAAGGGGCTCGCGCAAATATGATATTGCTAATCCCCTCTAAAATCTTATTTTAAAAGGCTTTAGCAGTATCAGATTTGCGCCAGCCCCCTTCTAAATTGAATTGGCGTCAGTGGCGCCAATTCAAATCGTCATATTCAAATCGGCCTTTTGGTTTTCCAACAGGAAGTATACAAATCTATTGAGAACGCGTTTTAGTTCTGCAGGAGCTTATGGCTGTTCGAATGAAGCAGAGCATCAGCCAGGAAAAAGTGAACGTTTTGCAGAAAGCTATCAAAGAAAAAGAGCTCGATATTAAAAAGTTGGTTTTTATTATAACCAAAGGATTTTTTATACTTTGTTACTTGTGTTTAGGCAATCAGAAAATTCATCGAGACACAAGAAAGTAATCGATGAACTGATGAGTAAACAGCGCGAAATTTTGCAAGAGCGTGCAGATATCGGCGCTTGTAGCAATAAAATTTTGCAACACATGAAGATTACTGATGAGGTAAACCTTTGACTTTAAACTGTAATCCGCTGTACATTTATCATTTTTAGTTTTAAATATCAATTGACAGTTTAATTCTGCTCCCTTTTAGATTCGTTTCGGTAACATGTGCAGGTTCCGAAACGAGATTTATAACATGATTAGGAACATTACAAAAAATAGTGAGTACATATGTATCGCTATTAGCCTAATTTAGATCATTTAAGCCACAGATGCGAAGGAACTACTCAACGCTAAAAGAATTGAACATGATCAACTGAGCGACGGACTAGCAAAAGTTGAGTATCCGGAAGTTGAACCGGACATTAAGAAAGAAATCGCGTAAGTATTTCACATTACCAACTATCGAACGAGTTTATTCCGAGCTCATTCAAACCGAAATAGTTGGGCAGATATATGGACAAGAATAGATTTGTGGCATGATAGCAAAGCAATATTTATTTCTGGTCGCTTTGTCCCACCTGATTATTATGCTAGCGATCATAAGTGCTACCATCAACAGCTCAATAATTTGAGTAATAAATTAGGAAATCCTGAACGAAATAAATTAACGGTCCTTAGTAGGATAATAAAAAATGACAACGATTTCATGTGGTAGAAAGCAATAATATTATTCAATAAACGAAATTAATACACGTCCAAAATTGATAACATTGTAAAATTTTAGGGACGACTGCCAAAAATATTTAAAGGAAGGCCGCAACATATTGCTAGCGCTGAAAATGAAGAACCGAGCTTTGTGGATGAAGGCCAACGGAAATATTTAATCAACATAAACGTTGCGTAACCTGGTTATTTAAAGTGAAATTGGATATATCTCAGTTAATAAAATTTTGCCACATTGTCAAATAAATTTATTGCATGTATAAAACACGAACAGAAGTTTTAAAATCCAACGTGCGTTTTATATAAATCCTTATAAATATACCCTAGCAGAGTGACCTGAGAGACCGTGTTAATTGTACCAAACATGCATAAACTCCTTTTAAATTGCTCTAGTCTATATTAATCCGAAATAAATCTCCAAAATGTTTGCGCAGATGGTCAGCAGATTCATAAATAAAGCATCCTACGCAAAAAATCGATCGTCCCAAAAATTTGCTCTTCATGTTACATTTATAGCAAACGTCCACCCGAAATATAGTTTTGTCATTTGGGTTGACATTAGTTTGATCATTGGTATATCGGCCATAAACTTTTAGCGACAATGGCTCGGTGGGTTTTTTATAGTTATTAAGTTAAAATTAACATCCGTCTTGCATTTTTTACAGAATGGTGTTCTCCGAAGTGGCTGGGACGCTGTCGTTTTTACAGCCGCAGTGCGATGATGATATGACAGATAGATTGCACTACTATTATTCACCGTCGGCTTTGCTCGTCACCGCTGTATGACCTTCTATTCTTAAAGTATAATTAAAGATTATTATTTCAGGTGCTAATAAGCTTGAAAATGTTTGGCGGTAGTCCAGTAAGTGTATTTGTGAATGGAAGTGTTTATTACAATATTGCAAAAGACGTATTCAGGGGACTTGAAATTTTGGGCTAATAAAATTGACACGGACCAGATACAACCTTTTATTTCTAACAAGGCAGAAAGCATTGTTATACTACCGTTTTAAAACATCCAGTACTATAACCAAAATTTTTACATACAGTACCGTAAAAATATTTCTAGTAACTTCTCTATTTGAGGTAGAATGTTGGCTTCCAGCGGAATTCCAGACATCTTGGCAGGTATGTTTTTATCTTTAAGAATTTATGACAATTATTTATTTAATAACATTTAGGAATACACAGGTAAGTATAAACATACCGTAAGATTAAATTCATAGGTCTAACCAATATTTAGAACTGATGTGTTGGTCCCAGAACACCTACTTTGTCAAATTTGAAAACGATTTTCCTAGAGATGAAAAGGCACGCGAACAAACAATGATCTCCTACTATCAGGTGCATTTTATGCATAAAAACACCTGAATTTATGCTGTTTTTAGTGGACACCATTTTTTCTTGTATTAAGCGCATTTTTCTTTTATTCTCCATGCTTAATTTGGCGCATATTTTATTCCAAATCTGGAATTGTCCTCAAAGAAGTTGTTGCCTTCGCTACAGATCCCTCAAATATACAGCAGCGTATGCTTTCATACGAATTTTACAAAAAGTAATTTCTTCAATTTTCAAACTCTAGGAGTTCGGGATGCAAACCTTCGAGGAATTTCTGCTCATCTATCAGCAGCATTTCGACACCGTTTCCGATGGGTCAGTGATACAAAAGAAGCCGGTGTCACTCCAGAATACTTTAAATACAATCGATTGAGAGTTCAACATAATGATTCACTAATGACTCGCTTGTTTAATTTGCGATTTTATGAGGCATACCTCACGTCACTTTATATCATTGTCAAACTTTTGTTTCTAGCAAATGTGATGGCACAGGTTTGAAATTTACAGTAATATGATTTATTCAAATGATGTGGACGATGTTTAGGCATATTTGATGAACAGATTCCTTCAAACTGATTATTATGATTATTACGGTACGTTTCAATACTGGTTTTACATTAAATATATTTAGTAAGTATTAAAAATAATCATTCTAAAGTTTCAGGTTGGGGTGTATTCAAAGATTTATTACAAGGAAAGGGTGAGTTTATTGCAGAAAAATCGCAGAAGAGTCATTTATTCATTATAGCGTGGAATGATTCTGGTAACTTTCCAAGAATCACCTACTGCGATTTGGACGTCAGGATTCTGGGCACTGTACAGAAGCACACCGTTCAATGTGTCCTTGTGATAAACATCTTCACTGAGAAGATTTTCGTAATGTTGTGGATATGGTACACACTATTAATGGCAATCTCTATATTCAGCCTGCTAAATTGGATATTTCGAATGGTACCTGTGGATGCTAGAAGAGAGTAAAATTTTATAAGTTATGTGAAACCACGTAGAGTCAAATATTTTACTAGTCTCTTAAAAGTCCGAAACTGGTCTCTGTTCCGAGACTTGATCAAAAGTGAGTGTTTTATGTGGCGGTTTCAAAAATGTTTCTTTGCAGTATTGTCGGGTAGCCAAAGTTATTATATATTATTAATACTTATGATTTAGTTTTATTGTTCGACGATTAGAAATGGCTGATGTGGATTTTCGAAGGGAAAAATTTCATGCAGAGCTTGACGAGGTAAATATTTTCATTGAGGAGCCAATGTGGCTGAAGAATAATTTACCAGCAAATACCGAACTTTAATTCGAACATGTTTGTTTGAAAGCTAAAAACAATGCAATATAATTCGAATCGCATACAAGTTCAGTATAGTGCATTATTATTATTATCATTTGTTGCTAACCATTCATCCAGCACTCTAGCAAATCAACAATTTACTGGTTTGCTGTATCAATTATCTGATTTTAGTTTGTACGAGATTACATTAAAATAGATGGAGTATTCGTATTGCGAATACTGACCATTCATGCCGGGATGCTTGTCTGCACACAAATCGTTGATATTCTTTGGGAAGAATTTAGGATATTTTCCGGTTAGTATTACAAGAAAAATTTATTATTGAAGCATCTGCCGTTTTTAAGTAGCAGAAATGTTTGCATTCAATTTTGTTACTTTCATGGTGTCTCATTTTTTTCGCGCGTACTCCTTTTTCGATTTTTGATAAGATCCATTTTCGATTTTTTTCCAAGTTCCATGTGGTCCCCTTTCGAAAAAGTAAGTCGAATGTTTACGTATTTTCAACAAAAGGTGCTTTTATGGGCTTTTCGATTCGCTGATTATGAACCAGCTGTTATTTTTTACGTAACGCGTCAAAAATGGCCATTTTGGGACTATATTTAATTCAGAAAAGCTATTTTTGACTAAAAATTTAATTTATTGCCAAAAATGTCACTTTCAGCAAGAAAGAATCTCAAATTCGGAATCACCACATCAAAATTGTGTTTAGATTAATATGCAAAAAAGATCAGATCAACATAGTTGGCAAAGCGTTTCAAAGATCGGAAAAGAAGTACGTGAAAAAATTGGGATACGCTGTATTTAATGTAAAGAAAAAGCTATTGGGCTATTGCATTAAGAGATAAATTAAATGAAAATGAACGTTTTCCTGTTTAATTATTTTCTAGATTTCGCTCGCAGCATTATTTATGAAAAATAGAGACGCGCCGCGGCCTTCCCCGCGAGTACGGGCCTAAACCTCGGTTTTTAGGCAAAAAATGCAAAAAATCCTGAAAATGTGACATTTTCCGGAAGGCATATCTCGCGCAGGTGGCGCGTGCCGGCCCCAATTCCTTCGGGATTCTACTCTAGACATCCTGGGGAGCATTTTGGTACCAAACTTGCCTGGAAAGGGGGAGGGGAGCGAAAAAAAATGTTCCGGGACACGACACGCCGCAGACATGCGACTTAGTTAGAGTAGAAGATCTCTACTAAACTTTACTTACTCCCAATAAATAGGTTATGACAACATTATAATCTGATATATTTTAAAGCAGAAGCTGCCGCCAAACGGATAGAGGGAGAGATTATCGAGCCAGCTCTAAGTTCTGCAGTAGTAAGTGATAAAGACAGACCTCAGTTAGGCAGGCGAAAAATCCCCGTTTTGGCTCCTCTAACAACTCAACATGACCACTACTATCATGGTGGCTATGGGACTGATTCAAAGTCGTTTCCGCCTATGTCGTCCTTAATGGCAAGCCGCATGGATTTACGCAGACCATCGATGGGTCCTAGTAATCTACAAAGTAGAAGTGGTGAGCGCTTAACTACCATAAATTATCAACGTCGTTTTCAGAAATTGCTTAGAAAACTTATTGACCAATTTTTGATGATATTACATTTTCAGGTCTCCAAACTGGCGCTACGAGCGGATTCCCTCAGAAATTCACTGCTGCTGCAGCCGGAGTTACTAGCAACCAACGCACTGGCTTTCGTAGATTCAGTACTCCCGCTGCAGGCCACTCAATGGCGCGACATGGTCCGACTCCCATACATAGAGCGGCCACACTCGCCATGACAATGTCTCAGTTTGACATGAGAAGAGAGTCGATGGATCCAACAAATATGCCACCTGTACCGCCAATTCGAGTCGAGCCAAGTGAAGAAGTTGAGGAGGAAGAGGTGCCTTTCAGCGGCCAAAGAAGAGATCAATATTTAAGAGTGCCTACACATTCCGAGAATGCAGAAAACGAAGAAGACTAGATAATTTGTTGAACATATTGTTAACATGAAGCAATGGCTTCATGTTAAACTTGTCACATTCGCACGTTCGCGTTCATGTGAACGTTCAATATGTTCCGTGTTCACGTTTATAGCATGCTTTAAACTTTTGCCAAGTCGATTCAATTGTTTGAATGTGTTGCTGAGTGACCGGGTTCAAAAATTTTTAGACTGGTTCACCGTGTAATGTGTATATCCTTGCGGTAATTCATCCAGAGTTTCGTAAGAACTCCAGCCGTCTGTGCAAATTATAGTTTATCGAGATCGATCAGTGGCGCAACCAGGATTTTTTGGGCCGGGGGCACGTTTTCAAGGGAACTGCCATTTTTAGGGTGGGGCACGCCATTTTGGGTTTTGAGGTGGGGGCGCCGGACCGATTTTTGCCCAAATGTGCATTGATTTACACTCATTTTTCAAAAATTTCCCATTTTGGGGGGGCATGTGCCCCCATTACCCCCTCTTGTTGTGCTAGTGAGATCGATCCTTGATTGGCCATAGAAAAACACCGGGTTTTTGGTTAGTAAAAACGAATTGCTCCATTAACAAAATTGAGAGAAAATAGCAACCCAACTTTGTGCTTTCGGAAACGAGAAAACAGTGAAAAGCTCTGCTGGTTTTGTGTTGCGCAAGAGTACTGAGATTGTCTGGGACAGATAAGAAGTATTCGCTTGCTTTGACAAGGCTTGTTGACTGTTTTTTTAAACTTTCCACTGCCGGGACTAAACTACTAAAGTGCCCTGACAAAACCTTTTAGTTTTGAGGACTGCAGTTATTCTAGAAATGCGTATCGCTATCCGCCCTACATATTACTAATATACACGCAGGTCCTTGGCTCGAGTGCCAAAACATATTTTGCTGGAACATAGAAATTTCACGCATCTGGATAAACATTAAAATTCCAATTTATGGAATGGCGTTTTTTTTTGTTACTCGACACATCTCAAATACGAATGTCGGGAGTATAATAAAACATCAACATTATGTGCGGGTACCTGTATTTATTTTTGTTTAGGTGGTAAAAGATACATAATACTTTGATCAGCACAAAGCTGGCATTAACCTAAACAACGTTTTGATCGAAGCTCCGCAGGTACCGTAAAAATAAATCATTTACCAATAATGATCGATTATTGAATATATTAAATTGGAAACCAACACGAATTTTCAGTCAATGGACGTGTTTTTCCTTGTAAAGGTAATTAGTACGCCTCGGCGAATCCGAGTCTCCTTTCAGTGTCGGCACAAAGCCTATACTTAAAGCATTGTTTTTGGTTATCACATACTATTTCTATCTCTCTTTCTTTGTAAAAATATAATGCCGAAAAAGAATATTCCAGCGTCCTGCCTTTATCAAGCATCGCTTCGTTCGAACACATAACAAAGAAAGAGAGATAGAAATAGGGTACTTGTTTAGTTCTCCCCCCCCCGTCCGATGGGGGGGGAACTAAAAAATTTTATTATAATATAAGGCATTTTTGTTTAGTTCCCCCCCCCCTATCCTACACATTCAGTTGATAATTCACTGCAAAATATGACTGTCTACATCAAACAAAGGAGCTCTTCATTTCAAACTTTCAAAGGAAGAACTCCTTTGTTTGATGTAGACAGTCAAATTTTGCAGTGAATTATCAACTGAATGTGTAGGATGGGGGGAACTAAACAATTTTGTTGTATTATAAGGCACTAGGGACGAATCGCCCGGCTAAGCCGGGCGAATAAACGGTTCTATACTATCTCAAATTTTCAAATGATGTATGGTAATAAATTGTCTATCTATGTCCCGGGATAGATTGATATTAAATTTTCCAGCTATTCTTCCCGGGATAGTATGATATAAGTTTTTCCGGTATACTTCCCGGGATAGATTGATATAAAATTTTCCAGCTATTCTTCCCGGGATAGATTGATATAAAATTTTCCAGCTATTCTTCCCGGGATGGATTGATATCTTTTTCCGGTATATTTCCCGGGATAGATTGATATAAAATTTTCCAGCTATTCTTCCCGGGATAGATTGATATAAAATTTTTCAGCTATTCTTCCCGGGATAGATTGATATAAAATTTTCCAGCTATTCTTCCCGGGATAGTTTGATATAAAATTTTAAAGCTATTTTTCCCGGGATAGATTGATATAAGTTTTTCCGGTATACTTACCGGGATAGATTGATATAAAATTTTCGGGATAAATAGTATGATATAAGTTTTTCCAGCTTTTCTTCCGGGGATAGATTGATATAAGTTTTTCCAGCTTTTCTTCCGGGGATAGATTGATATAGGTTTTTCCAGCTATTCATCCCGGGATAGATTGATATAAAATTTTCCAGCTATTCTTCCCGGGATAGTATGATATAAGTTTTTCCAGCTTTTCTTCCGGGGATAGATTGATATAAAATTTTCCAGCTATTCTTCCCGGGATAGTATGATATAAGTTTTTCCAGCTTTTCTTCCGGGGATAGATTGATATAAGTTTTTCCAGCTTTTCTTCCGGGGATAGATTGATATAAAATTTTCCAGCTATTCTTCCCGAGATAGTATGATATAAGTTTTTCCGATATATTTCCCGGGATAGTATGATATAAGTTTTTCCAGCTTTTCTTCCGGGGATAGATTGATATAAGTTTTTCCAGCTTTTCTTCCGGGGATAGATTGATATAGGTTTTTCCAGCTATTCATCCCGGGATAGATTGGTATAAAATTTTCCAGCTATTCTTCCCGGGATAGTATGATATAAGTTTTTCCAGCTTTTCTTCCGGGGATAGATTGATATAAAATTTTCCAGCTATTCTTCCCGGGATAGTATGATATAAGTTTTTCCAGCTTTTCTTCCGGGGATAGATTGATATAAGTTTTTCCAGCTATTCTTCCCGGGATAGATTGATATAAAATTTTCCAGCTATTCTTCCCGGGATAGTATGATTTAAGTTTTTCCAGCTTTTCTTCCGGGGATAGATTGATATAAAAATTTTTCCAGCTATTCTTCCCGGGATAGATTGATATAAGTTTTTCCAGCTCTTCTTCCCGGGATAGATTGATATAAAATTTTCCAGCTATTCTTCCCGGGATAGATTGATATAAAATTTTCCAGCTATTCTTCTCGAGATAGTATGATATAAGTTTTTCCAGCTCTTCTTCCCGGGATAGATTGATATAAAATTTTCCAGCTATTCTTCCCGGGATAGTATGATATAAGTTTTTCCAGCTTTTCTTCCGGGGATAGATTGATATAAAATTTTCCAGCTATTCTTCCCGGGATAGATTGATATAAAATTTTCCAGCTATTCTTCCCGGGATAGTATGATATAAGTTTTTCCAGCTTTTCTTCCGGGGATAGATTGATATAAAATTTTCCAGCTATTCTTCCCGGGATAGATTGATATGTTTTTCCGGTATACTTCCGGGGATAGATTGATATAAAAATTTTTCCAGCTTTTCTTCCGGGGATAGATTGATATAAAAATTTTTCCAGCTATTCTTCCCGGGATAGATTGATATAAGTTTTTCCAGCTATTCTTCCCGGGATAGATTGATATAAGTTTTTCCAGCTTTTCTTCCCGGGATAGATTGATATAAGTTTTTCCAGCTTTTCATCCCGGGATAGATTGATATAAAATTTTCCAGCTATTCTTCCCGGGATAGTATGATATAAGTTTTTCCGGTATATTTCCCGGGATAGAGTGATATAAAATTTTCCAGCTATTCTTCCCGGGATAGTATGATATAAGTTTTTCCGGTATATTTCCCGGGATAGAGTGATATAAAATTTTCCAGCTATTCTTCCCGGGATAGTATGATATAATTTTTTTCCAGCTTTTCATCCCGGGATAGATTGATATAAAATTTTCCAGCTATTCTTCCCGGGATAGTATGATATAAGTTTTTCCGGTATATTTCCCGGGATAGAGTGATATAAAATTTTCCAGCTATTCTTCCCGGGATAGATTGATATAAAAATTTTCCAGCTATTCTTCCCGGGATAGTATGACAGAAGTTTTTCCAGCTTTTCTTCCGGGGATAGATTGATATAAAATTTTCCAGCTATTCTTCCCGGGATAGTATGATATAAGTTTTTCCAGCTTTTCTTCCCGGGATAGATTGATATAAGTTTTTCCAGCTTTTCTTCCCGGGATAGATTGATATAAGTTTTTCCAGCTTTTCTTCCCGGGATAGATTGATATAAGTTTTTCCAGCTTTTCTTCCGGGGATAGATTGATATAAAATTTTCCAGCTATTCTTCCCGGGATAGTATGATATAAGTTTTTCCAGCTATTCTTCCCGAGATAGTATGATATAAGTTTTTCCGATATATTTCCCGGGATAGTATGATATAAGTTTTTCCAGCTTTTCTTCCGGGGATAGATTGATATAAAATTTTCCAGCTATTCTTCCCGGGATAGATTGATATAAGTTTTTCCAGCTTTTCTTCCGGGGATAGATTGATATAAAATTTTCCAGCTATTCTTCCCGGGATAGTATGATATAAGTTTTTCCAGCTTTTCTTCCGGGGATAGTATGATATAAGTTTTTCCGGTATATTTCCCGGGATAGAGTGATATAAAATTTTCCAGCTATTCTTCCCGGGATAGTATGATATAAGTTTTTCCGGTATATTTCCCGGGATAGAGTGATATAAAATTTTCCAGCTATTCTTCCCGGGATAGTATGATATAAGTTTTTCCACCTTTTCTTCCGGGGATAGATTGATATAAAATTTTCCAGCTATTCTTCCCGGGATAGTATGATATAAGTTTTTCCGGTATATTTCCCGGGATAGAGTGATATAAAATTTTCCAGCTATTCTTCCCGGGATAGTATGATATAAGTTTTTCCGGTATATTTCCCGGGATAGAGTGATATAAAATTTTCCAGCTATTCTTCCCGGGATAGTATGATATAAGTTTTTCCGGTATATTTCCCGGGATAGAGTGATATAAAATTTTCCAGCTATTCTTCCCGGGATAGTATGATATAAGTTTTTCCTGTATATTTCCCGGGATAGATTGATATAAAATTTTCCAGCTACGGTGTGTTAATCTCGTATAAGTTCACCCCCGATTTTTGCAGTTTGAGTACATTTTAGTGAATAAATTGTATGTTACTCGATTTTATATGGTTACACTTCGCCAAACTAATGCAGTAAAAAAATTTGAACGAAATTTTACGAAATTTTCACGTTTCTGCGTTCATTTTCAGGAAACAGCCCCAAAAAAGGTGTTAAACTCGTATAAGTTCACTCTATTTTAATCAACTCAATTTTGAAATATTAGCAAGCTCCTGCATAACTGATCGACATGGATTGTAGAGTTTCTTCTTGCCGTTCGATGGATAGGTGACTTACCCTGACCTCGAATCAGGAGAAGAAAAAACTTTAGCGTTAATGAAACATGGTGCCAAAACTATCGCTTTTTGGAAAAAGTCCCGCACAAAGGGTCGGAAAATGACACTTCCGACAAAAATGGCTTGTATGGATCGATAGAGCTCGAAAAGTTATGGAGGGTTTGATTTTGTCCCAAGACAGCCAGCACTTAAAAATTTTACTTTTTTTGAGTTGCCATTTTTGGCGTTTTTAGGGGCAAAACCAGGTTTTTTTGTCAAATTCCCGCCAAAATTGGCACTTTTTGGCGTTATGTCAAAAATCGGTTGAATGATTCAGATTCGAGAGACTTTTCAGCACCAGATGCAAAAAACCCCACTGAAAATCGCAAATAAAACATGGATTAAATTTTTGGTTAAATTTCAAGTTTGCATTTTTTTGCAATTTTGCATGGAAAATTGGCCTTTTTTGCAAACTTGAAATTTAACCAAAAAATTAATCCATGTTTTATTTGCGATTTTCAGTGGGGTTTTTTGCATCTGGTGCTGAAAAGTCTCTAATTTCTGGACTATACACCTGATTTTTGACATAACGCCAAAAAAGTGCCAATTTTGGCGAAAATTTGTAAAAAAACTTGTTTTGCCCTTAAAAACGCTAAAATTGGCAACTCAAAAAAGTAACATTTTTTGAGGGTAGCGTGCTCTGAGACAAAAACCAACCCCACTCAACTTTTCGAGCTCTCCCGATCCAGAAAAGGCGAATAATTATATTTATGGATTTTTGTTGATTAAAATAGAGTGAACTTATACGAGTTTAACACCTTTTTTGGGGGCTGTTTCCTGAAAATGAACGCAGCAACATGAATATTTCGTAAAATTTCGTTTAAATTTTTTTACTGCATTAGTTTGGCGAAGTGTAACCATATAAAAGCGAATAACACACTCACTAGTTACCAACACGCACTCTAACACGGAAATGTCAGGGTGAACTTATACGAGATTAACACACTATATTCTTCCCGGGATAGATTGATATAAAATTTTCCAGCTATTTTTACCGGGATAGATTGATATAAGTTTTTCCGGTATACTTCCCGGGATAGATCGATATAAAATTTTCCAGCAGTTCTTCCTGGGATAGATTGATATAAAATTTTCCAGCTTTTCATCCCGGGATAGATTGATATAAAAATTTTCCAGCTATTCTTCCCGGGATAGTATGACAGAAGTTTTTCCAGCTTTTCTTCCGGGGATAGATTGATATAAAATTTTCCAGCTATTCTTCCCGGGATAGTATGATATAAGTTTTACCGGTATATTTCCCGGGATAGATTGATATAAAATTTTCCAGCTATTCTTCCCGGGATAGATTGATATAAAATTTTCCAGGTATTCTTCCCGGGATAGATTGATATAAAATTTTCCAGCTATTCTTCCCGGGATAGTATGATATAAGTTTTCCAGCTTTTCTTCCGGGGATAGATTGATATAAGTTTTTCGAGCTTTTCATCCCGGGATAGATTGATATAAAATTTTCCAGCTATTCTTCCCGGGATAGTATGATATAAGTTTTTCCACCTTTTCTTCCGGGGATAGATTGATATAAAATTTTCTAGCTATTCTTCCCGGGATAGATTGATATAAAATTTTCCAGCTATTCTTCCCGGGATAGTATGATATAAGTTTTCCAGCTTTTCTTCCGGGGATAGATTGATATAAAATTTTCCAGCTATTCTTCCCGGGATAGTATGATATAAAATTTTCCAGCTATTCTTCCCGGGATAGATTGATATAAAATTTTCCAGCTATTCTTCCCGGGATAGATTGATATAAAATTTTCCAGCTATTCTTCCCGGGATAGTATGATATAAGTTTTTCCGGTATATTTCCCGGGATAGTATGATATAAGTTTTTCCGGTATATTTCCCGGGATAGTATGATATAAAATTTTCCACCTATTCTTCCCGGGATAGTATGATATAAGTTTTTCCGGTATATTTCCCGGGATAGTGTGATATAAGTTTTTCCAGCTTTTCTTCCCGGGATAGATTGATATAAAATTTTCCAGGTATTCTTCCCGGGATAGATTGATATATATCGTCTATTTTCCTGGAGTAACTCATCTGATATTTTTCCATCAATTTTCCTGGGATATAAATTTTTGGATATTTTTCCATCAATTTTTCCCTGGATATAAATTTTCGGATATTTTTCTATCAGTTTTTCCTGGGATTTAAATTTTCGGATATTTTTCCATCAATTTTCCTGGGATATAAATTACTGGATATTTTTCCATCAATTTTTTCCTGGTATATAAATTACTGGATATTTTTCCATCAATTTTTTCGGGGATATAAATTTTCGGATATTTTTCCATCAATTTTTTCGGGGATATAAATTTTCGGATATTTTTCCATCAATTTTTTCGGGGATATAAATTTTCGGATATTTTTCGATCAGTTTTTCCTGGGATATAAATTTTCGGATATTTTTCCATCAATTTTTTCGGGGAAATAACTTTTCGGATATTTTTCCATCAATTTTCCTGGGATATAAATTACTGGATATTTTTCCATCATTTTTTCCTGGAATATAAATTTTCGGATATTTTTCATCAATTTTCCTAGGATATAAATTTTCGGATATTTTTCCATCAATTTTTTCGGGGATATAAATTTTCGGTTATTTTTCATCAATTTTCCTGGGATATAAATTACTGGATATTTTTCCATCAATTTTTTCCTGGGATATAAATTACTGGATATTTTTCCATCAATTTTTTCGGGGATATAAATTTTCGGATATTTTTCCATCAATTTTCCTGGGATATAAATTACTGGATATTTTTCCATCAATTTTTTCGGGGAAATAACTTTTCGGATATTTTTCCATCAATTTTCCTGGGATATAAATTACTGGATATTTTTCCATCAATTTTCCTGGGATATAAATTTTCGGATATTTTTCATCAATTTTCCTAGGATATAAATTTTCGGATATTTTTCCATCAATTTTTTCGGGGATATAAATTTTCGGTTATTTTTCATCAATTTTCCTGGGATATAAATTACTGGATATTTTTCCATCAATTTTTTCCTGGGATATAAATTACTGGATATTTTTCCATCAATTTTTTCGAGGATATAAATTTTCGGATATTTTTCCATCAATTTTTTCGGGGATATAAATTTTCGGATATTTTTCCATCAATTTTTTCGGGGATATAAATTTTCGGATATTTTTCCATCAATTTTCCTGGGATATAAATTTTCGGTTATTTTTCATCAATTTTCCTGGGATATAAATTATTGGATATTTTTCCATCAATTTTTTCGGGGATATAAATTTTCGGATATTTTTCCATCAATTTTCCTGGGATATAAATTTTCGGTTATTTTTCATCAATTTTCCTGGGATATAAATTATTGGATATTTTTCCATCAATTTTTTCGGGGATATAAATTTTCGGATATTTTTCCATCAATTTTTTCGGGGATATAAATTTTCGGTTATTTTTCATCAATTTTCCTGGGATATAAATTTTCGGATATTTTTCCATCATTTTTTCCTGGAATATAAATTTTCGGATATTTTTCCATCAATTTTCCTGGGATATAAATTTTCGGATATTTTTCCATCATTTTTTCCTGGAATATAAATTTTCGGATATTTTTCATCAATTTTCCTAGGATATAAATTTTCGGATATTTTTCATCAATTTTCCTAGGATATAAATTTTCGGATATTTTTCCATCAATTTTTTCGGGGATATAACTTTTCGGATATTTTTCCATCAATTTTTTCGGGGATATAAATTTTCGGATATTTTTCCATCAATTTTTTCGGGGATATAAATTTTCGGATATTTTTCCATCAATTTTTTCGGGGATATAAATTTTCGGATATTTTTCCATCAATTTTTTCGGGGATATAAATTTTCGGATATTTTTCCATCAATTTTTTCGGGGATATAAATTTTCGGATATTTTTCCATCAATTTTTTCGGGGATATAAATTTTCGGATATTTTTCCATCAATTTTTTCGGGGATATAAATTTTCGGATATTTTTCCATCAATTTTTTCGGGGATATAAATTTTCGGATATTTTTCCATCATTTTTTCCTGGAATATAAATTTTCGGATATTTTTCATCAATTTTTTCGGGGATATAAATTTTCGGATATTTTTCCATCAATTTTTTCGGGGATATAAATTTTCGGTTATTTTTCCATCAATTTTTTCGGGGATATAAATTTTCGGTTATTTTTCATCAATTTTCCTGGGATATAAATTTTCGGATATTTTTCCATCATTTTTTCCTGGAATATAAATTTTCGGTTATTTTTCATCAATTTTCCTGGAATATAAATTTTCGGATATTTTTCATCAATTTTCCTAGGATATAAATTTTCGGATATTTTTCCATCAATTTTTTCGGGGATATAAATTTTCGGATATTTTTCCATCAATTTTTTCGGGGATATAACTTTTCGGATATTTTTCCATCAATTTTCCTGGGATATAAATTACTGGATATTTTTCCATCATTTTTTCCTGGAATATAAATTTTTGGATAATTTTCCATCAATTTTTCCTGGGATATAAATTATTGGTAGACGATTAGACGATTAGAGATATCACTTTTGGTTCAAAAAATTGGATTCAGCAGAGAAAATGAGACATATTTTAGTTTTTACTAATATTTCATATTGATTTCCTATCAAAGTTAGAGGAATTGATTAGACATTACTGGATAGACGATTAGAGACTTAGAGAGAGAATATATTAAATGTGTCTCAAATGTGTTCACTTCCTAGTTCAGTAACTCGATTTCGATGTGCGTTACACATTCAGTTGATCTCACATTTGAGTCACATTCAGACAGTGTTGTAGCATAGGGTTAAATGTGACTCAAATGTGGATTTTGCTGAATGTGATTCACATTTAACAACTTTCACATTTGAGTCACATTTAACCCTATGCTACAACACTGTCTGAATGTGACTCAAATGTGAGATCAACTGAATGTGTAACGCACATCGAAATCGAGTTACTGCAATTATATGGGGGATTTTTGTTTAGTTCCCCCCCATCGGATGGGGGGGACTAAACAAGTACCAGAAATAGTATGTGATAACCAAAAACAATGCTTTAAGTATAGGCTTTGTGCAGACACTGAAAGGAGACTGGACTCGCCGAGGCCTAGTAATTAGTAATATCGGAATTATATGTTTGTGTTGCATTAGTGCATTTTTATAACTCGTAATTTTAATAATGAAATAGTTAGACGTAAGTAATTCGGCTGATGAATATAATAATGATTGTTTAAAAGCTTTTATTGCATGTCATACCTTTGTCAGCAAGTTGTGCCACTAACTAATTCGATAAAATTACTGTGATACGAATCTTTTTTGGATGGTTTTCGTTTTCTCTTCAGGAATATTTTCGTGTACATTATAGAGCAACAGGCAACGTCCATCATTGAAAACATACCTAAATTTCTGTCAAATGTAAATCCAAGGTAGGATAATTATTTACTAGCGAAGTGGGGCCGCTTCGCGGCCCTCACTTCGCTAGAAAGCGGTTAGCGTGCATCAGCGGCGCTTCGCGCACCGCCATCAGCGGTCAGATTGGGTTGTTCTGGAGTAAGGGTTGTTCGGGAGTATATGTTCTAAGTTCCCTCACATTCCAAAGGGGAGGGTCGGGCGCTCGGCGCCCGACCACAGGACTGGCTCGTCGCCTCCGGCGCCTCGCAATATTTATGGGGCAAGATATGGTCAGGGTGAGGTCGGCAGTAGTCTTTTTCATAAAAATTTTGGAATGACCGACAAAAATAAGCACTGGATAAAATGCACCTGCCCAAAATTTTGGAATGACCGACAAAAATAAGCACTGGATAAAATGCACCTGCCCAAAATTTTGGAATGACCGACAAAATTCTCTGGCACTCTGACCTAATGGTGTAGTCTTTTTCAGAAAATTTTGGAATGACCGACAAAAATAAGCACTGGATAAAATGCACCTGCCCAAAATTTTGGAATGACCGACAAAAATGCACCTTTGAAAAATTTTGTCTAAAAAATTTTGTCTAAATTTTGTCTATATTTGGTCTAAATTTTTCCAGAAACATACTCAGCTCGTCTATACGAACATTTTAAGCTATCACTTACCCAGAAATCAGCTGTGAAAGTGGTCTAACGGCCGTGTGACGGACGCAGAATCCGGGCTAGCTTACTGGGGGGATACAACGGTATACAAAGTTATATCCATAATTATCAGTGGTAAGTTACCACTGGTAACCACAATATTGTGCTAATAATCATAATTTCTTACCGACATACTGTCCGAGGTAGTTCACCGAAGATGTACCAGTAATCTTAAATGCATTACTTAGTTTCTGCGGAGTTAATATTTTTTTGCAACTAAAATGCTTCTTGCGATTAAATTTCTAAATGAATAATTTGGATTAAGTATTTCAGTAACAATAACTATTAAAAAAGTAATTTGGTCGCAAACAGTAAATTAACCACACAAAATTAACTCATTTCAATTTTGCAGTCTTGCAATTATGAAAATGCCCTTAAAACCAATTGAGATAAAGCTAACCAAATTGAGCAGAGAGCTTGTGTAGCTTGGCACAATGTTCAGGCATATTTCCGTAATCAGACAAATTTTTACGACGCGATTTTTCTAAAAATCCATTTCCAGACACATTATGCAACTTTTCATATTATTCTTAGTAATTACAATATTTATAGAGCTCTTCCCACGAAGTGCGCGAAAGAAGTACAACGAAAAAAACAAATTCAAGCTTTCCACCGCCAGTCTTGGTAATTGCTGTGGCCGAGTTTTATATTTGAGAATAAGGCACGAAAAATTCATACAGTGGCACACTGTAAACGGCAATTTAGTAAAGTATATGAAGAAATAATTTGAAAATGATATTTTACCTTTATCTTGGTCCAACGGAAGTTCCAATAAAAATATGACAGTGCTACCCACAAAACAAAATGCGATTATCAAAATACTCGTCAAAAATAACGTCTTCCTTATGTTTTCATTGTAACACGCCGATATTCGGCTTAGTACAAGACAGCGATCCAAGGTTAGGAATAACACTAAATAGGCAGATCATATTTTATTTTTATGCTATTTAACATCTTTAATACTAGGCGCAGTTTTGCTATCCTCTTTATTGTTATTTCATTTTTCACTTCACTCTTTACCATCTTTTATCTTCATTATTATAATGAGATTATTCATTAATGTGGGCAAAAGCTGGAATTTTACAGTAAACAGTGAGTCCTGAATACCGTTAAGCGCAGTTAAATGATAATTATACCCTGGTGGCACAGGTATGTTGTCGGTTACATTGGACTATTTTGGACAAGATAATTTCACTTCAAAAATTATTACCTGGAATAGGAGATATAGCATAATAGCTCACACCAAAAATTCCTAACCAAAAAACAACGTTTGTATCATAATTGTTGAATTCTGGACGCCATTTAATGACCATATAACCATGATATAAAATGCCGAATGGTGAGAAAATGATGTGGTAGAAGAGGTAGACAAGCATGGATTTCGAGAGGGTATCCACAGTCATTCGTTTCCTGTTGAATAGAAAGCATAATGCGAGGTATGATAACAAAGTAATGGCAACTATTTGGCTGATCAATGCAATAACGTACTCAACGAAGCTCAAGTAAGGCAGATAGGACAAATGCGGTTCGTACCATGACATCTTACGGTCCTCAGAGGAAATTTTAGTCTGAAAAGTTGTTAGAACATAAAATATAAGCAGAATTGATGAAATAAGTGTATACGTATAAGAAAACGGCTTCAAATTTATTAAACATAAAACGAATAATCAGTATTTAATTATCCACTTCTAGACTACAACACATGGATCTTTTACCGTTTGTATTCATACATTGGCTCTTTCTGGCAGCCAGTTAGCAATTCTCACGAGCTCGACTTCCTACATTGTGTCCACCACGGACATATTTCCACCACGGATATTACCAACATAAAAATCATACTTTAGGTACAATATCGAAGCATTGTTCCATACATATCTTTTAACTCAAATACAATTTGGATCGGTTCTACGACAAAGAATAATTACCCACTACTATTTTCCGAAATTAGAACCGACGTGGAAGGCATATTAAGTTTAGTCTGGGAATTTCCTATTATTGATAACGTCAAAATCACTCCGATTAAAATTTCTGCGCAAATATTTTTCATCTCAGCACAAAAAGGCAACATAAAAGGTGCAAATTGATATTTGAATTCATCCCCATATATGGACTCAAAAATGTGGGATTCGTTAGTAGGGATGGCTTCATTTATTGCTACATTAATTCCTTCTCGCTCGCAAAAAATTTCATGAAAATCTGAGTAGAAATTCGTTTTCTGGATAAAGGCATTTTGATGTCCCGTTGAAGAAATAACAGAGAGATAACAAACCAAACTTGAATAAGCTATTTTAATTATGATCATGTGCAAATAAGTCAGTCAATCTGGTATACAACTTATCACTCGATCGTTTCTTATCCCTTTGCAAGGATTTTGAAAAATAAAATTGCCTTTCCCCTAAATATAGCGTTTGCAGTATAAATAAAACCTAGCACCGCATTGGATTAAAAGTGTTCCACGTTTTCTAGATTCATTCCGAACAACTAATATTTACTTTGGGACATGCCTGTTTGGGTTTGAGTCTTTAAATTTTAATTAAAACGTGAGAAAGAAATCCGACTATAAAATATATTTAACACCAATCAATAAAATGCCAGAGATATTTTTTGCAGTAGTTTTAAGAATACTTCAGGTTTTAAAAGAGATATAACATTGTTGCAAATACGGAAATAAAAATATTAGACAATTCTCGGACAAATGTATATTACAAAGAATATATTCAAACAAATGAATAATAAACATTCGCCGTAATTATTCACTTAAAGGACATAAAATTGCGAAATTATCTACTCAAAGTCACGAAAAAGTGCAAATGCAAGAAGGTAGTAATTATTTGAAAATCACATGTTAAATTTTAGCACTTCCGAACCGAAAGTTTAGTAGATGTGTTGTGGATTCCCAGAAAAGTATAGCTAGGCTTCGAAAGAATAGATAAAAATGAAGTTTCATACGCATGATTTTCTATTTAACAAATTTTGCAGTGAAAAAATTGTAATACCATCTAATCACCCTAATTTATTTACTCAAACAAACTGTTTTATGTCATCGATAAAATGTGGTAATTTTCTTGCTATTTAATACTTTTTGACAAATAAAAATTAACTGAAAGATAGAAGGCTGAAAATATAAAATAACAAAAAAAGCAAATTACAAAGAAATGTCTGCTGAATGGTTGCCTTCGGTGCCATTTCTTGGCTGCCTTCAACCTACAAATACAAGTGCAGCTAATTATTTCTTCTCTTCTGCGCTATAAATTGACGTTCAAAGCACAAAAATACAGTTTCGTTTGTATTTGCATATTTCCCGTAAAACGACACTAATAAAGCCAACTACCATAAAACCGCGGATAAAAATAATTTTTTAGGAAATTTCCCCACTTGAACATCGCAATCATATGTGATAACTAATCAAACTTAATCAATGTAAATCAAAAATAAGCAATCAATTTTCACTTATTTAGAAATATTAAGTTTATTTCCATGTAAATTATAAGAAAAAAAGTCAGTTCTGTGTTTTTCCACATTGTTCAGCATTTTTATGTTAAACGTTTGTTTTGGTATTATCCAGGGTGACATATCAATTTCAGTAGGAATGTCAACGTTTCCCGGAAACGTGTTTCCCTCTCGTTCGGATTGCTGCAAGGTCTTTTGGTTAGGTTGTTTATAGTTTTCAAAACAACCGATAAATAGCGCGAACATGCGGGATGTTTTCCCTTTCTCTTGGGAAGATTTAATTGTAGCAAAAAGTTCGTCGCGAATGGGAAACCCCAAAATTGGGTCAATCATAAACGCCTTTAAATGAGATTAGTATTGCAAAGAATCCCTTCTACTTCATATCAGTATATGAGTAATTTTTATATTTTGTTAGCAACATTTAAAAGCAAAACTTTGCCATGTACGGCTACCGTTTACTATATGTGCGTTTTGAAACCCGTATTTGGGTTAATCTCAGAAGGGAATAGAAAAACCTAACTGTTCTAACTTACAATTATACTACAACCTTAGACCAGTTTATATTTGTTACGCTGATATAATACCTATCTCTCTTCTTAGCCTCTTATCCAAAGAATATTGTTCTGAAACCCTTTTTACTTGGATTATACCCATTGCACCGAAAAATATTTAAAGCGGTATTCTTTTTGCAAAAATTTTGAATAATCGAAATGGTGTGAGCACACCCAATTTTTTAACACTTTTCCATTGCCTTTCTGGGACTATTTTTTAGAATGAATTTTTTTTTGTTATCAGTAATCAAATTTAGAAAATGTTTGCTCTAATTATTGTCATACAGATGATTAAAACAGGATTTTGCTCTTTTTGTGGCGAATCCGCAATTCCCTTCAGCTTCGAGGTATGCTAGAAGTTGCATTTTCTGCACAAATAAAAATCTATTCAGGCTTTGCCAAATGGTCAACCGATTTTGGGTTGTGCGCGACCTCTATGCATTGGGTTGACATCGTCACGTCCTGTGTTTCAACGAATTGATTCTCGACCAGACGGTTTTTTCAGAAAAGTGTTTCATAAAAGTGAGCAAAAGATGCAACAGGTCCGGGAAAATGTTGTAAGTTATTATATACAGAAATATTGTATGCCAATATTTAAATATATATAATACAGTCGAGCCTCGAAATAACGCGTCTCGGTACAACGCTGTCTCGGAATAATACGGATTTTGTCACTAAACGTTTGGTTCCATAACCAATAACCATTCCCAACTAAAAATGAACTGAATATTTGCAGGTCTGCTTCACCGCAACAAGTTGCAAATCTCCAATGGAATGGGTCGGCGGAATTGAGCCGGCGTTGAACACAACTAAAACTACTCTGTTGCTAAAATGTTTTAGTTTATTAAAATGCAAACTTATTGTAAAATATTCCCTATTTATGAGGCTGTTCCTACGAACCGTTGGCACTCTCAAAAGCGAACGGCATTACAAATATTCGTAATGGAGGATCGGTTCAAGGCGGAGAAATTTGGACAGGTATCGGGAAAAGACAGATCTCGTTTGAATATATAGCTAATATTGTCAAGTACGTGGACAAGGATGGCAGGTAAATTTCCTTCTCTATGAAAAACCAGTTTACCGGAACTTTTTCAGTAGAATTTTTATATAACGTTATATTAAACATTTCGACTACAGTCGATGTCACAAGCAAATAAACAAAGCAAACCAACACACACGGTTATTTAAAATATTTAGGATAAATTTCATACTCTACATTTAGGAATATATGTTTCATATTTTGTGAAATCACAACCAGGAAATGTCAAAAAAGTTTTAGTGACTAAAAACATTAATTCTTTTTTACTTAGCATTTCATACGACATACACCTGCGGAGGTTTCCTTGTCTACCGCCTCCTCCAGAATTTTTGGCTTCAGGTAAGAAACAGTGAAATTAATCAGAAGAAATACCAATGCCGAGTTTGATACTATATTTTCTTGCACTGGAACGTACACAGTTTCTGAGATACTTCTCTGAATTGGAAGCTTTTTTGGATAAGTTTTTATATCCCCTGCCTAGTCAGGTGTATAGTATTTATAAAAAAGAGGACTGTTAATTATGGCTTTACATGAAATTATTTAAATCATAAAGTGTTTATATTTTTCTTTTAGTGGATAAAAATGTTACCTCAAACCTAATTCAACAAATTCTTGTTAGTCGAATGATTAATGTGAGCAAGAAAAGTAGAGCATTCCAGGTATGTTTTTAATTAGTGATATCAAGATTAGCTTTCTTTATTTTCTGATAATAGGTCCCCATTCGACCAAGCGCACCGATTGGCAATGCTGCAGTTGCTCTAAATTCCACGACAACAACAAGCACCAGCTCCACCACCACTACAACCACCACAACAACGACGTCCCCAGTCGCAGCCGGTGATATTGATTCAACCCAGCTACAGTTAAATGCTATTGGTGCTGGGCAAGAACAAGGTGCAGGTGGTGGCGGGCAAGAAGCTGGAGGTGGCGCTGCAGCACAACCTGGAATCCAAGGTTTTGAATTCTTCGGCAGTGTCGGCCAGGCCGGAGGTGGAGGTCAAGGTGGCGGCGGAGCGGGGCCTGGATTGGGCGGAGCCGAAGCAGGAGGTGCCGGAGGCGCCGGCGGTGCAGGCGGAGCGGGAGCTGCAGGTGGTGTCGTGCCGAGCACGGTTTGTTTTACGTGCATACTTATTCTTACAAAGAAATTAGCAGAAGTATAAACAGAATAATATAATTTTGTTCCATTATCTATATTCATTTAGCCGTTGCCACAGGATCCCCCACCAACACCTAATCCACCACCAGCACAACCAGCTGCTAATGCACCACAACAGGTTGCAAACGCCCCCCAGCAGGCTTCTGCTGCACA
Organism: Ditylenchus destructor; assembly: GCA_022814885.1. Lineage (NCBI taxonomy): Eukaryota > Metazoa > Nematoda > Chromadorea > Rhabditida > Anguinidae > Ditylenchus > Ditylenchus destructor. The sequence continues at coordinate 4,645,688 of JAKKPZ010000002.1, read as the reverse complement.
AGCACCGCCTCCGGCACCACAGCAGCAACAACCTGTAGCGTTTGGCCCAAATGACTTTGTAATTGAGCCGGCGCCAAATTCTTTTGCCGAGTCAGCTTCAAGTTTTGGGGCGTCACAGCCCTCAGGAGGGTCGCAGTCGTTTTCACCATTCTCCAATGTATATGGCAGAGGGAGCTATGCCGCTGGAAGTGGCTATAGGGGCGGAGCTGGCGGGTATCGTGGAAGTGGATTCGGAGCAGGAGCTTTCTGTTTTACCGGTGATTCTACAGTGTTTACAGTGAATGGAGAGGTAAAGACAATGAGCGCACTTAAAATTGGCGAGTGGGTCTTATCGTCGAATAGCCAAAAAGTAAGTTTCATGGATCAAAAATTACTGAAATTCGACAGCCATTGTTCGTTCTTTCTTTATCATCATTTTTAGCTGGTGTATAGTCAAGTGGAATCTTGGAGTCACCGTTTACCAAATATCGTCGCCGATTTTTTGAAGATAGAATTGTCTGACGGAAGTACTTTAAAAATAACAGCGAAGCACTACCTCTACAAGACCCCTTGCTGCACCAACGGTATTGTTATATGAACCAATTACCTAGTTTTTAATATCGGATTAAACTTTTTTGTGTTTGCTAACATACTTGCTGTTAGTTTACTTTTTTACTTTCGTATTTTCTGGGCACCGGACAAACTTTTTTCTTAAATATGTAACTTTGGCCCAATTTGTCTAATTTTATTTCGGTTTGAATTTGTGACATTTTCGCGAAAAAAAGTATTCTAGCAACACGTAAAATATCCAATAATATCGATTATGAGAAATTTAATTCTCTGGGATGACAGCTTGACTATAAGCATGTTGAACATATTAAAATAAAGTTCTAATGTGTTCCAAGGCGAACGATATGGAAAAATTAGGATAAAATTTTCTGCATATATTGGGAAATGACAGTTATAGTTGAAGCGTAAACACATTTTCGTCACATATTGTTTTAGTAAATTAATTAGTCATCCGATAGTTAAAAAACGGTAGAATAAGGATATCCACCCCGAGGATATCCACCCCCAAATTGGGTGGATATCCTCGTGTGCTATATAAGGCGCCAAACAAGCCATTAGGCTTGGGGCCCCGAACAATATGGGGCCTAAGGGACTTAATCTTAGGCTTAAGCTCCCGAACAAGGACACGAGGATATCCACCCAATTTGGGGGAGGATATCCTCGGGGTGGATATCCTCGGTCAATTTGGGGTGGATATCCTCGGGGGTGGATATACCCTATGACCCAAGAAAACAAGTTGAAACAATCTGTTTTTTAACTTCAATTTATATTAAACGGTACAATATTTTAGGGGAAGCCAATTCGCCCTCGGCGTTTAATCGATTATTTGAAAAGTTTGTCAGCGCCGACAACGTTAAAGTGGGCGACTGCCTTTACGTCTTGCCGAAAGTAGGACATCATCAATTCTAATTTTGTGCGTAACAAACAAATATGATTTTTAGACTTCTGAAAGGAGATTCTATCAACGTGAGGTGATAAAGATTTCCACCATTCGAGAGAGAGGCATTTTTGCACCAATGACGGTTGAGCATTTTAGTACTTTTTATATATGAAAATAGTAAATTTTTACAGAATAATGGTGACATTGTGGTCAACAATGTACTGGTTTCATGTTACGCGGCAATGGAATCGAAAATTTTGCAGAAAACATTGGTTGAAACTTTTCTTGTAAGTATATTATTAGAAATGTTGATGGGCTAATCTATATCCCTCCCAGTAAGCTAAAGCGGTCAGTCCTGTGGTGGTTAGACCCCTTTTACGGCTCAGTTCCGGGCAAGTGATAGCTTAAAATGTTCGTACGGATGTGCTGATTCCGGTTTTCTAAAAATTTAGACCAAAATGTAGACAAAATTTTTAGACAAAAATTTTTACAAAGCCGCTTAAAATAGTCGGTTTAGGGGTGCTTAATTTTCTCCGTAAGGTATTTTTTCCGTCCCCCTTTTTTCTGGAAGTGCATGTTTAGGGGTGCTTAATTTTTTAACCTTTATCAGTGCTTATTTGTCTCTAAAAAATAAGAGAAAATTAATAAATAATAAAGGTTAGAAGGTCCCCATATATTAAGGTCCCGAGCCAGCCCTGTGGTCGGGCGCGGTGCGCCCGATCTTCCCCCATGGAATGTGAGGGTACTTAGAGCATATATTCTCATGCTGCCTTACTCCCGAACAACCATATATATTTTCAACCAGACTCCCAGAGGGAGTCCCTGGAGCAGGTGCGAGATTATCTATATGTGTTCTTTCATATAGATAGGCAAGGAAATGTTTTACTCAGGAAAAGATATTTAATTTTTATTGAACGAATTTATAACGGCTTTCAAATAAGGAATTTTAGGCAATACGAAAATTGTCTTTTATGCAACTTCTACTCGCTGTTGATACTACTGAGGTAATTATTACTTACTTAATTCAATATTTATAAAACATGTATGTTCTCGTTTTCGAACAGTTTGAATTTCCTTAAAGGGCCATGTTCGAATGTATTCCACGCCAAAATACTATGAGATCATTTACTGTTAATGCGTTATTTTTAGGTCGGATTTCCATCAATGTTCTCGATTCTGTTCGAAGTCTTGGAACATATACTACCACATCCATCTTTATTTTATAAATGAAATTTGAATTATCTCATACCTCACATGTTAAAATTCGACATTCTTTCTTATTTGCTCTATTTTACCTGTCTATTAAAAGTGTCACACAACATAGAAAATTATGCGCAATTAATTTCAACATTCACTTTTATTAAGTTTAGACACTTTACCTTTTGGTAACTTGATCATCACATTTACTGATACATAATGATTTTTATCCTTAGCGCAAATTCGGTTCATCATATCGGAAACCTTTATGTCCAAATTTTTTGCTATGGATCAATATAACTGTTCATGAAAAATAATCAAAACCTTAACTTGACTAATAGTTCAGTAACCAATTTTGCAGAACACTTGTTGTATCAGAACAATTTTGCAGATTTTGTGATCAACGAAATAGTCTGCGAATATGTAAATGTTAGAAGTCATTTTACGTATTTTGAAAGTTACTTTCCAACGCGATTTTTGCCGAATGAATCACGCAGATAAGCATAATAAATGTTCCAACAGAGGACCCAAATTGGAAATAGATAGGATTTAAACATTAATCTTCGAAAATTTCATCGAAAATTGGCAAAAGTTTTCATCGGGATATGAATTTGCATAATTGTGAACACGAGTTGATTTTCTGTGGGAGAGGTTAGAGGCGTTGCTTGAGATTCCCTATAAATATTTCTGTATAATGATGGAAAAATATTGTGGTCCAGAATGGACGTTGGAAAAATGGGGCTATCCTCAAATCTTATTTTCATATTTATTGTAACATTGACTGTTGTACAGGTATGATTCAAATTGTACGGCCCAACTGTTAGAATTTCAGTTAGATTTAAAAGCAAATTACAAAAGTAAATGTCAACGAAGAAATATTGACGTTAGTCCAAATATAGTTTTTATATATTTATGCGTCTTTTGCTGAGTTTAAATTTCGTAATAACTATAAATTAGCTTTCAACACTTGTAGAATGATGATTTTTGATCAAATCAAATTATAGCCAACATTCATTCAGGACCTCTCAGCTGAGTACGGTAGGCGACGCCAATATGAGTGGAACGATGACGTAGACTCATTTATGAGACACGTTTTTGGTGAGCCTGAAAGTCAATGGAGCAGAAGTTCCGAAGAATGGAGGCGACAAGGACCTGCCCGCCCTCCATATCCACATCCGCAACAACCGTTCCCTCGACCACAGTCCCCAAATCCCATTTCTGAAAGGCGTCCCTCCGCTACTCAAACTCCTAGTCATATTACGAAAGGGTCATCAACGACCGTACCTGGAAGAAGGTAAATTAGCTAAACCTTTAAATTTGTTATAATTTTTATTTAATAAAATCAGACGTAAGACAAAAATTCAGCATTCACGTTAATGTGTCAACTACAAACACGAGAGGAACGTACAGAGTCAGTACATCAAGCAGGGCTCAGTTACCGCCTAATTCAACACGTGCAAGCTTACGGACTGGCTCAACGAATAGGCCTACAAACTCGACAAGACCCGGAACGAGTCAAAATTCACGTTCCACTGTTACTGTTGCTGGTCGCTCATCTACTCCTCACCCAACTACAAGGAGAGCAGCAAATTCATCAGTTCGAAGTACATTTTTATAATTTTTTACTGTTCATATAGTTTAAAAAATTTCTTATGTAAGACATAAAAATTACTTTCTTAAACATATAAATGTTAATTACTAATACTTGTTAGTTATTTGGTCTATACATATCGTTTAAGCATCCGCTACAACCTCTCGCTTGTCCCTAAACGCGACAACAACCCGTCCAAATTCAACGAGAAATGTTAATAATTCAGCAACAAATAGAAGCACACCTACTTCCAGGCGGTCAACAACGCGCACAAATTCTCGTACTACAGCCAGGTCAAATTCAACGATGCCGACTTCCAGATCCCAGAATGGATCCTTATCATCGGTTCGACCCAATACGACCGGAAGAGCAACCACTCGCAGTATGTTTTATTTAAATAATTAAACATGAATAATGAATAATTAAACATGCAAAATTCTTTAGTTAACAGTGCAACTTTTTGGTTAACTCTTTTAACAATTCACATAGTGCTAAAAGTCCTTAACTTACTATTACATTATTTAGCTGCATCGCCAAATCGATCACCAACAAACTCTACCACAAGACGCCCAAGTACAACAAGAACCACTACCAATACTACGACACGAGGTATACTTTTCAGTAACGATGAGTGAAAGTATTATTAATCATTTAAATTGATTAATAAATATTGATAAAAGATATACCACGCTGTAATCTTCTAACTAACTTTTTACATTCCAACAAACTCAAAATTTGGATATCCATATACTATTTCACAAAATTATTATTTCGTAAAATTATAGGAAATACTTGTTATTGGTTTTCTTTCTCTAAAATTTAACATATGTGCATGGCATATGTTTAATTTTAAGCTAATACAAATCGTCGCTCGTCGACAAATTTGACAACTGCTCGTACTATTCGTCCAACCAGTATCCGAAGCACATCAAACGGGACCACAGGTAATTACTGTACTTTTTTAAATGCATTTAGTGGTATAAAAGGTACAAGGCTGCCCCAATTTCTAATTACATACATCCATCCAATTACATACATTCTGAGTATGATACTATTTAAGGTGGCCCACCTTCTCGATCTCGGGCAAATTCCACCACAGTACGTCCCAGCACTACCAGAAGCGCTTTAAACGGAACTACACGAGGTAAACATTTTGATGCTACAAAAGTAACTCGACAGATAAATTGTAGCAAAACCATAGCATGCATGGATTCCTCATGGGTGGTGTTGTATTCTTTATTTCTCTTTGATTGCCACACTTAGTGATTCCCTATGATTGCTGTATTTAACAGCGCAAAATTCTTATAAAAATTAACTATATGGTTATGTAATTATTTAAATTTGTTTCATTGTCTCAGAATAAGCGCGAAATAATGAAAGGTATCTTTAATTTTACCTTCAGTTCTATCATAGTTATAGCATATAAGCGTATATATATCATATGAACTATGACATAAATGAACCATAACATAAATTTACTTTCATCGAAACTATTTTAGGCCGTTCAACTTCTCGATTTATTTCCGATTCCACCACAGTACGACGGAGTAGCAGCACTACAAAGAGGTCAACAAACGCAGCACAAAGTATGATATTTATACATGTAGGCAAAACCGATTTCCAAGCTATAGTGATTTTTCAATCTGGATCCAATATTATTCTTATATATTTAGCCGGTTCCAAATCTCGAACATCTACAAACCCAAGCACAACCAGAGCTGGCGGCAGAACTAGGACAACAAATAAGAGCAATCCGAGTATGTTCCACATAATATTTTAGTAATATAAACATTAAATATAACAACACTAAATAACCAAGAAGCAAGTTTAAAAAAGACGTTCAATCTGCTGGAATAAAAATAAATTAGTTACGATATTCGTTTATTGCTATCTTGGTTACTGACTTGGTATTTTTCAACGGAGACTAAATCGACCCTAAGGAAGACCGGAAGAAAAGCATTTTTCTTCCGGAGTTTTGAGTGGCTCACCTCAAATTCTTTACTCTGTTTCTGTTTTCGACAGCCAGAAGATTCGGGTATCAGGCGGCCGGCCTAGGTTTAGACCCCCGCGATTGAAATCAATTCTTTAGGGGCACTGGGGCGATCAATATACCTTACTAACGAACACACTAACTTGAGTCATCGATACCTGGGGCCTATCTTAGTAACGTCAAAACTTGCATGAAAAAGTGAAAAATCTCTAAAGGAGCATGTCTGGCTCTTTTCGATTGCATTGTGAGTCTTTGTCTGCCTAATTAATTTCCAAGAGGCAGAGAGTGAAGTTTTTGCAATCGAATGAAAATTTGAAATCTTCGACTTTTAAAGCATAAAATCCAAGCATAGAAAAATTCGAAAAATGTATCGGAATCCTAATGAAAAATTAAATCTAGATATAATGTCACATTTATAGCCATCATATCCGAAAATTACCGTAAATCCTCTAAATAGTCCCCCAGGGGCTTATTGTTTCCTATGTTTTCAAAAAAATTTCAAATTTCAAACTCAATTTTCTCCGATATTTTAAATGACAAAGTTTTGGCATTGATGTTTTCTTACATAACTCGACGAATATGAACTTTGTTTTGATCGATCGCGTCTGCTCGCGACATGGGGGCTAAACCGGGTATCAAACCCGCGACCTCTCGCATCAGAAAGGGATCTACCACAATCAGTAGCTGATCCAACAAGAGGCAAATTTTTGTTCCACGATAGCGGCTTTATCCAAGCTAGTAATGTAATGTTACAAAAGTTCTGTAATTTTGACAAAATATAACACCAAAGTAATGCTATTAAATACGTGAATGTTTGTTTTGAATAATCCTAACGTTTCAGGCCGCTCCACGACTCGATCAACAGCTCAAGGCTCAACGCGTTCCTCCAATAATACTACCTCCAGCACCCGGCGCGCTACTTCCACGACTCGTCTGCCTACTCAAGGACGGAACGCTGTTGGTGGCGTGAATCCTGGACTATCCATTGGCGGATCCTTGCAGCTGTTACTGAATCCAACATTAGATCAAAGCAATAGTTCTTCAACATTGCCAAATCCTATAAGAAGGGTAAGCACCACACATAGTTCCTCGGGAGCTACCAAAACCCCAAGTCCAAAATCATCTAAGCCCAATGATGGCCTAAAATCAGGTCCTGAACGTGTCGCAGAAGTGATCGTTGTGTACACTTCAGCTCTTGGAGAATGGATTATGTTACCAGTGGGGGCGTTCGTGGGCATGGTTCGAGGAGGTCCGCCAAAGAATGAGACAACTAATGTGACCGACAGCGGTTTCAAGTTATGGCCTTTTTAAGAGTTCCGATGTGAGAAGTATTCTTCGGAATACACTAAATTGTTTTATAGAAAACATGGTTATGTTAGATAGTGAATTATAAATGAGCTTCCAATATTCACATTATCCGTATATCAGAATGAAATTACTGTATTCTTTATATTAACTTGATATTAATAAAATAAATGCTGACTTGATCGAGATTTACAATTATTTATTTATTACAATAATTACTCTAAACATTGAAAGAGTCATTTTATTCTTTTTTATTTCATTGTAACTTGCTCAACCATATGTGTTAGAACACTAATAGTTTTTATGCCGGTAAAAACGACATTGTTTATATTTTGCGTTTTCCACCGGTGATTTTATAGAGTTCCAGACTATAATATTTTCACTTATACAGTCTTCCCTCTCTAATCCGACGCGATCCGTTTTGGCCAAAATGTGTCGGATTAGAGAGGGTCGGTTTAGAGAGGGAATTTCCATACAAAAAAAATCCATCTCGGCCAAAAACCGTCGGATTAGAGAGGGTCGCAGCAAAAATGGGCAAAAAATGCAAACAAAGAGAACAATAAACGCTTTGTTTTGGTCTATCATTTTGAAATATGGAAAAAGCTTTACAGTGAAAATTTGAATTTTTGGCGAGAAATTCAGAAATTTTCTCCGTCCGCCGCCAGTGGCGGCGGCCGGAAAAAAATTTTGAAAAACAAAAGGGGGACCCTATTGTCACTTTTCGGGTCTGACCCCCAAACTGTGTCGGATTAGAGAATTTATGTCGGTTTAGAGAGGGAATTTCCATACAAAAAAATCTGTCTCGGCCAAACCCCGTCGGATTAGGGAGGGTGTCGGATTAGAGAGGGTCGGATTAGAGAGGGAAGACTGTAGCAGTCAAAATATACCATAAAACCTAAACGGGCATGAGAAAATATGCAACATAGACGTCCGAGTCGTTTTATTTTTCCATTTTTAATATATGATAAAACTATAAAAATGATAATTTTTCTAAAGAAGTCTTAAATATTTCTGAAAAGAATTTTCTATGGCTTACATCTAAAGAAATATTCGTAAACATTTTTAAAAATGTTTTTATATTCTAAAAAATTTTCGAAAAAAAATTTATATAGAAATGCTCCGTTGTATTACAGTTCGCCGGAACATACCCATTTATATCAGGGGTTTAGGACAATTCCTACGCCTCACCATGTTTCCTATGCAATTAAAAATTATTTAGCACTATTCTTAGCAAAGAAATACAAAAGCTAAACAAAATACCAGCTCAATATTCTCAGCAAATCAATAATAAACCTGAAAATAAAAAGCCAGATCCTTTTAAATACTCCTTTGGAATGTAGTGTCCTCACGTAAAACATATGTAACACTTGAAATTATTTCGAAATTATTCTCGAAAACCTGGCATTTTTTGTACACTTTGTTTGCTTTCGGAGTGTTCGTTTTGCAGTCCTCTTCGATGGTTCAATGTTTTTGGTGACATAAGTGTGTCCATTGAGGGGGTGACAAAAGTGAATTTCACGTAATATAAACAGCGGAGAAGGTGCCAGAAAAACAAAACAAACCCTACTTTGCTCTGTTGCTGAATAAGACTCATGAGCGTAATTATTTTTCAATTTTGATTCCATATTTCAAAGTTCTGTTTTATTCTGATACTTATTCCGCTTTCTGTGTCGATAGTCACTTACGGTCATTTAATACTTAGAATAGACTTAATAAAATATAATTTTTGTTTAGTGCTTCATGAAGTGAAAATCTACAGAAGCCCTTCACATCTCCGGAAATTTCTGTATTGTGTTAGATTATTTTCTCTATTTATATAATATTGACTCTTCACTTTACAGACTGACGCCCTTAAATATGCTTCGCAAATTTGATTTCTGATTAGTGATTCGCCAAAGGAGATCAATTAATTTTTGGAATGCGAGAACACCATTTCGCACAATAGAGTCGTCCCGTCAAACTTTCTTTCATTCCCTTTCTTTCTTTCCTTTATTTGTGATTGATTCATCTGTTATGATGTGTTTGAAAAGAACACACCAAGTAATAAAATAACACCAAATGTGCTTCAGAGGTCAGGTCATCAAAAAGTTTAATAAAAGATGTGAAGTCGTCGCAGCCGTTTCTCAAATTTCTTCCAACTTTAAAATGCTACGGCACGTTGTTTACATTATATTTTTGCATTCTATTGTATTGGCTTAAATTGACCATTTCTTTGTGGAGAATTCGAAGCTTATTTGTTGGCGCAAATTTTTCATTGTCTGCAAGTCTTTTTATTCAATTAGTGGTTTCTTTCATTTTCATTTCGTTTATAGCTTACACAATACAGTCGGGAATTTTGAATCTATTTTGTTTTATTTCGCTTCCATTTCTTTTACTTATTTTTGCAATTTCCGACTTTTTTTATGCAATGTTGCTATATTTTAATGAAGATTTGGTTTCTGATTTAAGGTATCTCAAATCTATAACAAAATTAGACTCTCTTTTTAGGTAATATGATTTCATATTAGCTGCTATAAAAACGGTCTTGACAAACTAGAGTCAAAGTTGTACTGTGTTTCTCTTAAAGGAACTTTTTTCTATAACCAAACTTTTTCTAAAATACAGTCATTATTTCTTAGCCAAAATCTCTAAACTCCGAAACGACTATTTTCAACTTTAGAAAAGAATTACTACATTTTTCGCCTGAAGTTCGAATTGAAAAATCTGCAAATGTCTCGCTTTTGTTAATAATTAAATAAACAAAATGTTATTACAGTCTGAATTTTAATAAAATTACGAATACATCAAACGTATCAAATACCACATAAACAAATCTCTATGTCAAAGGCTATCTTATAAGTAATCAGTTATTTGTACGCAAATAACAGTTTTTATCAATCTGTATTGAAACGTATCGTGATACTGTACATATGAAAGAAGCATACTATAATTTTGATGCAGAAATTTGCATCTAGAACTCGTCATCGTTCTTTTACAAACTCTTACGACACTCCTTTAAAAATTTCAGATGCAGACTTAAAATCACAAGACTGCAGCATCTTTTAGAACCATTGATCTAGATAAGTTATGAAGTGATATGATATGAAGACGAAGTATATGCTAGCCCATGAATTTTTATCATTATCGTTACATGGAATTTAAAAACACAGTTACATTGTATTAATTTGAATTTTCAATCATGCATGCTTGGTTAAAAACTAATTTTCAATAAAACTAGTTTTTATTAGTAAGCCGATTATTTATCATGAAAAATGTCACTTTTTACTAGTAGAAACTAATTTTTACTAAAAATCTATTGAATATACATAAATGAACTTTATAGGATGTCCAACGCCTTTATTTGGGTATTTCTAGCAATATCACTTTTTTCTTCTCCTATATACACTATAAAATCTGATTTAAATTATGAGCCCAATGGTGACAACTCGCTGTTATATAGACCAGGCATTGATAAAGTAGTAAATTTGGACCAAGAAACTTTTGGCGACACTGTCTTCAATTCGTCCGCTGCCACACTCGTCGAAATTTACAAAGATTGGTATGTTTCACTGATATAAATCATAAAACGGCCTAAAAACAAGAAATACAGGATAAAAATGACGTTTTTTGACTAATAATAATTATAGCTGTTAATTAGTTATTGGTTAAGGTGTGGACACTGCCGAAAATTCACTCCGGTCTACCGGGCATTCGCAAAATCAGTTCAAAATTGGAATGAATATGTACAGGTAGCAGCCCTGAATTGCGCGGATCTACACAACAGAAAAGGTAGGAGTTCATAGTTAGAATGGCCTGAAAGCGTTTCAAAATTGTCGCAAAATTTTTTACTTTTCTGAAACAACTATTTTCAGTGTGCAATAGCACTCGGCAGGTTCGCTTTTTAATTATTTCTGATAATATCTACCGTTAATATAACGGTTTCCAGATCGGCAAAAAGACTGTTCCTTCAATGAAAGTATGTATTTAACGATTTGTGATGTTTTATTAAAATTTTCATTTAGCTCTATCCGCCTCAGTCCGCAAATTTCAAGGATGCCTTCGAATTCGACCCTAACAGGACTGTAGATGAAATGCGACACTTGCTAGTGGATACTCTCATGGAGCAGGAAAACAAGTGGAAGGGTGGATCAAAATCTCTCCTTCCTGTGAAGGTGGTTGTTGAAGACAGTCACTGTGCCAGGTGAGTAATTACATTGCTGCAAATTTTAAATTGGTGAATGAAAAATATGTTGATAATTACAACATGATGATGTTTCACGTTTAACTCGAAACATTACATTAAAAAAATCAAATAACGAGAGATCATTCATCCAAATCATTTTAGCCTAAAAGACATTCTCAAAGAAGTATGGAGGAAGGTGTCTTCAGCTCAAATCACAAATGTTGCTGCAATCTTCGCAGAGACAGATGGCCTGAACGACGCTGTCGCGGTGAGCTTTTAAAGAAAGTTACTATTTTATACGTTTAAACTTTATACAGTTAATACACAAATTTTATACATTTAAACTTACTATTTTATACATTAAAGGTATTATTTCTAGCTGAAACTCGACCTAAGTCCTTACAAAGAGAGATTAGATGTATTCCTGGTGGATTCAAATTCAAAATTGGCCGAAATGCTGGAAATCAAAACTTTTCCTACTGTTGCCCTCTTCAAAAAAGGAGATGACTCACCTGTATCGATCACAGCGTAGAAATTTTAATGTCGTAGCATTGAAAATGTTTGAGGTTAATTTTTCAGGCTTGATAACTCTTCGGCATCGTCAATAGTGCACAGTGCGGGACTGAGCCCAGTAGGCAGTCAAATTGAGGACAAAGAGGATAATAGCACTAAACACGATATCGTTGATTGCGATAAAGAGCCCGAAGAGTAGGCCTATCTTACATTAGCAAAACTTGATTATTCGATGTTTTAGATGTAAAAAGTTATATTATGTTTCTGAAAGGGACATGCTTAAGGTTTGAAATTCTATTTTGTCTTATTTTATCCATTATTTTAGGCACTCAGAATGGCTTTGTACAATGAGGTAAATTTGACTGGTTTTCAAGTGCTAATCAGTTGGGTTTAGGTCTTGAATGAGGATTTCCGAGAAGGAAAAGACTTTGACAATATCAAAGAATTCCTGGAAATTCTTATCGAGGTACGCATTACTGTGCAAAGGAGTTTGAAACATAACAAGCCTTTTTAGCATTATCCGTCCATCTCACGCTATAGAGCGCCTAGACAAACTGCTTCAAGTGTACGTTATAGAAAAATATTGCTAAAACCATCCAAAATTAGAATAACTGGCTCCATTTTGCTTAAATTTGCTAAAAATTTAGCTTAAGTTATTCACACGTTCTTCATGTAAAATAGTTTATCTAGGAAATGAAAAACAGTCTACGAGCACATCAGCTTTTCGAGGATTTAATGGGTTTTCTTCATAGCAAGGAAGGTGATCGTAAATTCACAGCGACTGAATGGAACTCAACTTTCCTCGATGCTGAGGTATTATTAATAGTACAATTTGTGATTTATTCCAATGTATGCCTTATTTTTAGAAAAAGAATGAATTTCCTTTTCCTGACAAGGACGCTGATTGGGAGCATTGCCACGGAACGTCTATTGAATTCCGAGGTTATTTTTGTAAATAAACAATTTTGTTTCCATTTTTCAATACGACATCTCGGGAAACATTGGAGATAAATGCTAAATCAGCTCTACCAGTAAATTTTATCACAATAGAAAAGAATCCTTAAATATATTTTTATAATGCGATCATTCCTTCTTAAATTGCGCTTCTTCTTGACTAAATTTGGCTCAAAATCTCCAATTAATTTTCGGTCTTGCTTCGCTAATTTCATAAAGTTTTATCTTTTTGGTTTTAGGATTCACATGTGGATTATGGACAGCGTTTCATACTTTCACAGTGCATTCATACTTGAATGGAAAGAACAACGGAATTGACACAGATGATGCGACTAATGGGACTATAAGCCCCTTGAAGCCTTTGAAAGCAATTCAGGGATGGGCAGATAGCTTCTTTAGCTGCTCCCACTGTCGAACCCATTTTCTAAAAATGACCCAGGAAGAATTTCCCATGGACGAAACAAAGGTATGTTTTATTATAATCAAGCTCATTGACGTAGAAATCTCATTTTTGTTCGGAAAAAATTTTCTAGACATTATATCGAACCTTTACCAAATTACGCAATGCTGAAACTCATTAATTTGCAATTCATAATTTGTATGTTTATTCCATTTTACAGGATGTTCAAATAAAAATAAGGTTAGTATATGTGAGCTTGACCAATTTTGTGTAGAACTTTTATAACAAATATAAACTAAAACAAAGAGTATTGTAGCATAATTGCATAATAATATAGTAAATTATAAGTTTATTGTAATGTTATCGAAAGAAATTAAGGTAAAGAAACCGGAAGACGCATTTTTGTATTTGTGGGAGGCGCATAATCTTGTTAATAACCATTTGAAAGGTTAGTTCTTTAATGTGAATATTTACTCCATTTACGAAATCTTTATGTAAAATAACATTTTAGGAGATCAAACCGAAGACCCGCAATTTAAGAAATACCAGTTTCCACCAGCGTTTCTCTGTAACGATTGCAGGACAAACGAAAAGGATTACGATATGAAACGAGTACAGGAATTTCTAGTCGAGTATTATACAAATATAAAACCACACCATTAGTCATTTGCAAAGTATATTTATACGATATTTTATTGCTTTTAGTGATATTTGTGACATAGCAGAATAATAATTAAAACATGATATTGAGAATGAGTATCTGCAAAAAAGTATTCAAGACGCGTTAGAGGGCGCCATTGAAGGACTGGTTTCGTCCAGCATGTGTGATGCTGTTATTTCCGGTGACACTTTTCTCGTGTTGTGTTTTAGTGTGATGAGAGATGTGGGGCTTATTATCAGAGGTGTGGGTTGACATATGTGTTGTAGTATACGGAATGATTTTCCGTTTAATGCATATTCCAAGCAAATTGTTGCACATTTTGATACAATCCGCACGAATGGTTTTGTTCATTGTCACGAAAATCACCGAAGGAATGCCTATAAATTTAATTTATCAGAATTCATAAAACTATCTTTACATATATTTACCATGAATAAAAAGCCACGCATACGATGCCACAAGTATGAATATTTGGCCAATTGGAAAGAATTGCATGTAATCATATATCCCGGAACCTACTGCGTTCACACAACTCAGCACAGCCACTTGAATAAATGCCTATAGAAATAAATATTATTAGTATTTGTCACAAATACGCTAAACAATTTGACAAATATTTCATCAGAAATTATTCCGTACAATCATTCAGCAAAAGCTTCTCTTTGTGTTTTTGAAATTTTTGCTAATGCGTTTTTTGTGATATAAAAACATTTCTTGTGAGCTAAATTATGATGAACCAGACCGTTCTCTGGGCTGCGCCTCTGCTGCCAGTTGGTCGACCTGCCGGTACATTGTCCAGCATGGAACTTTTAATCACAAAAATTACTATAAACATAAGATACGATCCTGTCAGAGCTAAGCAGACAAAATAATTATGGAAAGTGTGTGGACGGTTGGCATACATCCCTTCAGTATCCTCAATGTAGCCTGTGTGTGGATTGAAAAACCACGCACACAAAATTCCTAAACTTATCGTTGTGTTAATTCTTTGTGAAAATTAAAGCATATTTTACCATTAAACATCACGGGTTTTGTGAATGTTACAAAAAGAAAGCCATACAACGTCGCTAAGCACATCCAACACCAAGTTCGGTTTTCATGAAATAACTGTTCAGAAAGCTTGGGAGAAAGCATTTCAATGCATCGATTAAGTGCAAGAATTATTGCAGTTGTACTTTCTGTCACCCAGCAAACTAAATTCGTAAAACTGTGTGTGCATAAGTTTCTTTAAAGTTTTCTTACAGTTTCCAAAAACACCGCAAAAGTACAGAAATGTTGGATGTGAGCAGAAAACGGCACCTTCAATTGCCATATATCCAGTTACGAAGCCGCAAACAGGTCTAAATTTTGGAAAAACGAAAGATTTTAGAAGTTTTATTATAAGCAACTTACAAGCATGCTATGTCGATGATGCCGATGAAAAAGAGGAATTTATCTAAATTTAAATATTGTGTGATTCGTCGTAAACAGATACCTTCAATATCTAAAGTAAATGTAAATAATAACTTACAACATATTTGTCTGGTGCGTCTATAGCAAGCTATCACACAAGGGATATAGAGTATCTAAATATAACATTTTGCTTGTCTGGTACCTAAGCTACATCCTACCAAAAATATGGCAAACAATATGAGAAAAGCTATGCCCAAATAAATATGTTGTCTATTTTCTAGCGGCACATCTTCCACACGATACGTGTTGCAATTATAAAGACGCTCATACTCGTCGGGTCGAAAAAAGAACATCTCCATTTTGGATGATAATTATAAGAGAATAGATTGATCTATAACACTACGAACATTACGAAAGTTTGTTCATCTGAAATTAATAGCACCGATAGCCCAACACTTAGGAATTCTATTTGAATAGAATTTTTGAGGACGTAAAAGTAATAAATCTGCAATGCAATTGCAACATCTCTGTTAGCTAATAAAATTTGAACTCTCAGAGGCTTTAAACTACAATAAGGCCGTAACTTAAAATTTTGGTTCCCAGAGGATGCCAGTTTAGAGAATTCCTGAAAAGATTTTGTATGCTACTGCTTGTCATGCCTGAGGGAATAATTTATATTTTGTTTGAACCTTATGAGTACCTAATAATTGGTTTAATTTAGATAAAACAAACAAATTGTTTCCGACTTAAATAGTAATCCTTAAAATACCTATAATCTGTTGTTGCTAATATTGTTCTGTGTAGTTTAAAATGATAAATAACTTGATTTAGATATTTTAACATTAAATCAAAAGTTTAACTTTATTTAGTTTAAAATGTGGACTTAAGAAATTGTGAAAATTATCATTTTTAAACTATACAAACTATAAACATATAATTAAACGATATGGAAAGATGCATATTCGCTTCATTTTTTAAAGACTTATAAATTCCGCAATATTAAAATCGTCACAAAATGCAGAAACTGTGATGATCAGAAGAATTTTTTGAATTAATATGACACTAAAAAGTAATTTAAATGGTAATCTACGCCCAAGGCATAAGACATTCATATTACTTCAGCACAAAATGCTTAATAAAAAAAACCTGAAAACTTCAACTTGTACGATTACGTTAAACATAAAACCGCTAATATATTTTTAATTAGCGGGAATTAGAGTACTCACTAAAGTATATTTCACACAATAATTCGAACAGAAACCATACAAACAACAAGAAAAACGTCAGATATATGCTTCTTAACCTCTCACGCACCTCGAGGAAGCACAAATTTGGATACAAACTTTATATACTGTGGCTTAAATACATAAACTGTGTTCAGTCCTAAGTGCTCGGTCCAATTAGACCCCAATTAAAGGATCTGCGATAAATTTAGAAAATATCAGAGAAAAATTCCGAATTCTGTCGGAAACAAAGATCACGAGCTCATAGACAAACAATTATTTGGGCTTTTATCCTGGGTTAAATTTGCGAAAAACTTATTTCAGGTACAATTTAATCCGGAAAATACGATATACCGCGAATAATCCGAAAATTTGTTGCGGTTTTGGCAACAAAATTAACATTAAAGGCGACAGTATTCCAAATGGCTGAAAGCCAATTTTATTGCGAACATAGCAAACAATAGAAAAAGCAATATGTCGGAAAGGTGCGTGGAGCATGTGACGTCGAACACCCCTTAATATTAGCTCATGTAAGTTCTGTTCTTCCTTAATGTATTTTATTTCTAAGAAGGCAGAAAAATCATTTAAGCAATACTCATCAACATCCGCCAACGATATTCGGATATTAAACCCATATTCGTTTGTATTTTGTTATTTTATAAAACAAAAGGTTATAAAACGAGAATCCTTGTCACTTCTCATGGTCAGATTAATGGTCGACACCGTTCATTTTTATTTTCAACAAAAAAACATTTCCAGAATGGAAATTATGTTTGTAAAACATCACAAAAATGTCTCCCGTCTACATGTGACATGAAACAGCAGTCGATACTCTAAATACAGAAACCGGTACTGGTACTACAAGTATGACATTTACATTTCAAACATCTCTAGCCCATAATTATCGATACTTGCATAGAGCAATTTGCCACTGTGCTGTTTCTATCACTTCATAACTTTACCGCTAGGTTATTTGTACCACTTTTACACATTTTTAGTCAAGTTTCCTAAATTTAAACCACAATTTCAAGCTCTTGAAAATACTTACTGAGATGCACTTTTACAGAAATACTAATTTTAACCGAAAATGGACAAGTGTTGTTAAGAAGCATCTCAGCGAATAGCCTGAAAACTCAAATAAGGAAATTGTTGGAACATTGACCAAAGCTGTCCAGTGGTAAAAGGACAAACGCTCTAGTGAACTTTATCACATGACTTTATCACATGTCTCAGTGATAAAAATATTCCATTGTTAAATTGTTCAGCCAAAATTTGGATACCCCTCGCTCCAACGATTATTCATCATCAGGGTGAAGGGTAAATATTATTATACGAGAGATTATGTTTAGCTAAGTTAAAAATTGCACATATCACGAGGATATTACATTTTAAAGCTTTAGTCAGAATATCGGGAGGAAGATAATAATGGTTAAGGACCTTATATTACCGTAGGTGAAAGTATAATTAAATAAGGTATCAAGAGTCTTAACAAGGAACAAAAAACCTTTTCGTATAAGGATGAATATGCTAAACAAAGAAAAGGAGAACCCACGACATGGGAAATTAAAATTTGTGTGTCTATGCAGATGTGATGCCATACTTCGCATATTTTCTCTTTGGTAGTAATTCCAACCATCAATCCAATAAATTAGAGCATGTGGATTTTGGAAGGCTGTTTTTGTCCAGCACTGAGTGACACAAAAATATTGTAAATGCGTTTTGTTAATAGAAATAAAAGGTCACAACGATGCATACAAATATTTGGAAACATACTTTTTCTTAATTTTCACCTGTTACTCTAAAGGACAAACAAAGTGTTGATAGTCGCAGCCATAGACTTAAAATCTTTCAATACTTTTTTAATCATTTATTTTGTAGGCGGAAGCAAAAATATTGCAAATAAGCTCGAGCGACTAAAGAGCGAAACTATGGCAGTATACTATTTCGATGTCATATAACGAGCAATTAGACAGCGAAATGTGCTTGTGCTTGTACAAGCACAAGCACAAGAAATGCTCGCAAACTATGGAAGATATTGTGGTGGAATCCCTTGACTCATAACTTATTCTAAATTTAACATAACGAGATCGCAGTACACTCATAAAAAGAGTAACAGTTGCTTTCTGTAATTGCAAGTTACTATTTTAGTACACTCATAAACTGAAACACAGTTTTTAAATGCTTTACACTTGCTTATTGCAATGATTTCATGTCGGAATTGGAAATTCCGCTTTAAACTAAAGTTTATAATTACAAATATGTATTAACTATATATTCAAAGAAGATAGCCAAATGAATATAGTATCATTTTGGCTATACTACAGATAACAATCTACATGTAACATTGTGTCAATACAATGAGTCAACTTTATAACATATGTGAGTTATTGTTGCATAAAGCAGCAATTTACATAAAATGCAAGTAAAATTTCTTTGTCAATGTTCGAATTAGCTCCAATTTGGCAACATTCAATATAAAGGTGACTCAATTCATTTCCTTTGCAAATCTTCCAGGTAAGTTGGCGTCAATTAGAACGTTGGTAAATTTGCATACATTTTATCCTTCCCCTAGTATTTCAGTATTGTCATTTAGTTTTGAACGGTTACCCCCCGTGTCCCCCCTTTCGGGACGTGTGATAGCTCATTAGGCCTTCATTGCCGGAGCCATAGACAAAAGGCAGAATGTCTGCATTACCATTAGCTTTCCTTTTGGTGAGCTGTCTTTATCAAAATCATGATGTCTGCCACTGTTTATTTCTCTTTTCTATGTGATCTATTTACAGACCCACTCTTTGTATGAATAATGAACACTCATTCGTTTCTTTCTTTTTGTGAAGTATTTTGAAATTCGATATTGTTCCAATTTTGGAACACTCGGCAATGAAGGGTTAGACGCGTAATGAGCTAGAATGGTGGGTTTTTAAAAAAAGTTTGCGCATTTCTCAAAAATGTGCACTTTTTTACAAAAAGTGTCATTTTGGCCACTTTTTGTACTTTCTGAGCCAACTTTCTGTGCCCCCTGATACAGGGGTGCATGATAGCTCAAAATGCTCCTCTCGGAATTGTAAGTAGGGAATGTGCAAAAATTTTTTAACGCAGTTCTGAAAAAAATGCACTTTTTGCCCGAGGTACTGGGCTTCGTGGGCCGAAGGCCCACGGCTGGGAGGGCTGTACACTGTCTGGCGTAGCCAGACTGGCACCCTCTAGTATATTATAGCCTGGATTGATTCCAGTACAAAATGAAAAGACCTTAGTCGGATTGCAACCGATTTGCATCGTTAAATGATTAGCATAAATTCTTTCACGACTGAGTATGGATTTGTCAAGTATTTATTACCAACAAATATTCAGTAACTAATTTCCAAACTTTTTCTATAATATTTTGCTTAAGATTTCTGTTCTCAACTAGTTCTTTGTGAGACTCTATGTTTTTAGCTGAAAATAGGAAAATAATCTGTAATAAAAAAAGTAGTGAAATTTATGAAAATATATATAGGAAAAAAGCAATTGTACCAAGAAAATATACTTGACATACAATCTCTTGTTTAGAAAAGAAGGTTTGGGAAAATGTAATTTTTGTTGCCCTTTTTGTACAGCGTAAAATTGGCCAAAATACAAAATATGTGCACGTGCAGATATAAATGCTATGCCATTTTATCTCTTATTATATGTATGATTCAATCCAGTTCAATTCTAATCCGTATATTTTACACCATTTTTTTATTTTATATATTTGGTGGTAAGTTTTGATGTTGCCATTTTATGTATCGAAAACAGTTTCAAATTTCCATCGATTGGCGAATATGGCATTACGAATAATTTGGTCTTTGATGCCTTAGCAGTTGTTTGTTCCAAAGATCCTTACATTAAAATAATAAATGAAATGTAGAAAACAACATCATTTAACCTACAGGCTTTGCAAACATTTTTGGAGGATGCTATTAACAAAATTCAGTCATGCTCGAATTCAGAGGATCACTCAGCTTCCAAGTGGGTTTTTAAGGACTTCGGAGCGATATGCTACCGAAAGTAAAAATCCATATCCATCAATCGGCGGTCCAAATGCACCAGCGAAGCCTCCAAAATCTAAGGCATTCAAAATCATGTTTGGAACAATGATAATGACGGGCATTGGTGTCGGAGGAATGGTTTACTACGGGCACATGGATCCACGCTTCAGGAAGCGCATGGTGGAAAAATATCCATGGTCGTCGAATATTTTTGACTTCTTCCTTGGGCCTTTTGGCATAACACCTTATGTAAGTATTAGTTCGGTGTTTTATTATTTTTAGTATTGTTATTAAATGCAAAAGGTTGTTCAAATAATACCATACAATTGCCATGGCTTAAAATATTGTTATTTGTAGCACCTCACTAGGTCCCTTTTTCCACATGAAAAAGTTTTAAATTTGTTTTGAGGGAGCTAAAAAAGAACATATTTATAAAGAATTTGTCTTATTAATTGGTTGTTGTGCGATTTTGAATTTGTAATAGTGTTCACGAAACGTGAGAAGGACAGTTTATGTCATTTTAAATTCATTGTTTTATATATAATCCATAGGATATAATCGAATATAATTTCTAGGATTTATTCGATAGTAATAACACTCAATGGTATCTCCATCTTTTGATCTTTGAGTATTTTAAATAATTTTATTACAAAAACAGGCTTTTCTCCAGATTGATAAGCTATGAATAAGCTGATAGATCACTTTCATCAAATATGGTATACCGCCATTTTTATGCAAATATTAAAAGTTTTAATATTTGCATAAAAATGGTTTTAATTTAAAACCATATGTTTTACCCTAAACAAAAGGTTTAGTATTTTCATTAAAAACCTAAAACTTTTAGGTTATCCCTTTCTATGAGTTCAAAGAAGGTGTCAAGGAAAACGTTAATGCCACCACCAACGCTCTGAAGGAAAACGTAAATTCTACTAAAGAAAATCTAAAACGGAGGTTTGTTCGCAACGTTCCCCTGCCATACGCCGTAAAACGTTGGCTTTATCCTCCTCCACCACCCGAAGATAAAATACCTGCACCTACCGAAGAAGATGGAGTGGACTTTCTGCCGCATGCAATCCCTGATAGCTTTGTGGGGGAAGAAAATACAACAATCAAAGTCAAAGAACCCAAGTCCAAATATGGGCCATCGAAGAGAGGCGATAAGCGAAATAAAAGTATCTCACAATCTAAGAGTGTATGTGATCCGCAAGGTGAGTTAATTTAGTCGAATATAATCAGATAAACATTTCCCAGCTCAACACCAGATGTTTTCTGTAAAAGGGCAAGTTGAAAAAATTTTTGCGACAAAATGTTTTTTTTCAAAGTAGTACTCCTGTGAAATTAAATAAAATTGGTAATTCGCTTTTTGGAAATCCATTATTAAAATAATCACAGAATTTTTGTTTGAGAACTTTTTGTATTTTGTAACAAAATGTTCATATAACTCATACATGCTTTATAGGTTTTTAGTGGATATGCTTATCCACACGCAGTGCTTCTATAAAAAATTTACAGTGAAACATCTTTTTTAAATTAACTCTTCTTTTGTTAATATACTTAGTTAATAACTTCCATTGTGTACACATTTTAATTTTAGATTATCATTCTCGACTGATTAGTGCGCTTAGAAAAGCAGAAAGCGGTGTCGTTGCGGCGTCAAGCACGAGATTCTCTTCGATACAAAAAATTCAAAATCACACGCAGTGGCTTAAAAATCACCAATCAGAATCACTAGCAGATGCTGAAGAGCACGCCAGAGACGATCAAACAAATGAAGAATCAAATGCTAGACAGGCCATAAGAGAACTTGAAGAGGTAAGCTTTCACGTATAACTGTTTTAGCTTAGCGATATTTTCAGTTAATTCGAGAAGGACGCTCTTCGTCACTGACATCCGGAAATTCTTTGATATTGAATGCGGAAGCAACCGCTTTGAAATTGACTAGTCAACTGAATGAGCTGAATTTTTTGGCGGAAAAAGCTAGACGAAAGGGCGATTTGGACTTTATGGAAGAAGAACATTCAGCTGCATTCCTATTCCGCAATTTTCCTTAGTGCAACAAACGCAAATTATATTTAAAATACTCTAAACGAAATCTAAATAGCAAGGAGGGTTGAGTTCGCGGTATAAAATTTAAAGGGTGGACGTTGCATTTCATTGCAAAATACATTAGCACACTCTGCCAAATCTATCGGTATTCAGTCTTGCTATTTTGATTTAATTTAGAGTATTTTCAAATTATTTGAAGATACTTTGTATATTTTGTGAACAAATATTTTAAGACATCTGTATAGAATCAGTCTGATGGAATATTGACGTTAAAATATTGAAATTATGTCGCATAAACTTTACATACAGAATGAATGTCTTTATTACAATACTATCAAAAACACCTTCAACTTAACAAAAATGAACATGGCAATGTAAACATATTATACAAGTACATTATCAGCCGAGAACGGAGACACTGGATCAGTGGATATTATTGTGCGTGGACTGAGCGGTGGGTCACTTGACTGGTAGGACAATGACCTTGAGGTTTTCCGTAACAGCATTTGCACGTATCGGCGAAGTCTACTAGTGAAAGCTATGAACACAAAAGCGTTGACTGAAGCAGAGAGCATTGACAACACATTGGAAATGTGTGATTGGAGATAGTCACTTCTGAAATAATTTAATCAGGAATTCCTATCTAATAATATGGAACGGTTATATACCTTGTGGGGCATTTCTTCTGCAAAAGTAGTTGCCATTTCCTGAAAACGTTGTAGAGCTGAAGTGAATGAAGTAGCAGATATAAGGCAATTATGACGATAATTGAGACTGTGGCACGAAATTCTTGCTTAGCTCGTCCGCCATCTGCACGTTTCCGGAATGTTTTAAATGTTTCACTAAAGAAATTATGTACATTGAGAATCAGAAAAGCATAACTAAAAAAATCAAAATATTTTATTTTGTCCATCAATTGTTTTTAATTCAATTTTTCTTTTATCAAAAGTCATGATTCAAAATTTATATAAAAGACAAAGAATAAAAATGAAATTATATTGAATGGAATATGAGAATATCGCTATATATTTCTTTTGGTACAGATGTACGTGTCTCCAATCCGCACTTATAAGGTGTTGAATGCAAATTTATATATGTGACACGAAGACCTGATTATTTGACAAGACCATGGGAGGCCAAAGTGGATATTTTTAACAACTTTGAGTTGAATCGAAATTAAGTTCTTTCCTGTCCCTAATTCTACGCCGGTCTTCTTTACATAGGACAAGCCAATTTTTCAATACACCGGGAAAAATTGTGGCCGAATAATCTGATAATTCAGGTTTTCATGCAAGATGTTTATATAACTTGGGAAGTACCTGGAATAACCTGAGCTAAATCGTCTGATGCTACTTGAAGCACTGTCGATGCTACTGTATCCAAAGTGTCTGCTTTTTATGATTTCACATAGGGTTAAAAGACTGAATAGACACATCCAGAAGAACGGAACTAAATTCGATAGCGCTGGATCCAAAATTGAGTGGTAGGTTATGCGGTAAGGTGAGAGCAACTAAATAATGTCCATTTAATAAATATTATGAAACAATTTTTAGTCAACTTTGTTTCTAAATGATAATACACTAAATAACATACCATAAATCGTCTAAATAATCCCCCCTCAAATAACCCCCTCCCTTCCAACTGAATCCCAACCTTATTTCTGGGCCCCGCCAACCGAAACAAAGTGCATATTCGTGTAGATTTAGTCGAGTACGTAAGAAAAATGTCAAAGAAAATCCCAAAACTTGTCATTGAAAATATCGGAGAAAATTGAGTTTAAAATTTGAATTTTTTTCGAAAACTCTTATGAAATAATAATTCCCCGTTGGTTTAATTAGAGGATTTACGGTAATTATGTATAGTGAAAAAATTTAGCTTATACTGTATATGTTGAATTATATCCAATATAAGGCTAATATGGCTATTGATAAACTTGCGTCACGTTGATAAAATTGCGTCACGCAATTGATAAAATTTCATTTAGAGTGAATATACACCTTCAATACACTGATTATTTTACGGGTCACCTATGTAGATAATTTAAACATTGCTGAATTATGGTAATGATAATTACCTCTGTGCTTTCGATCCTTCTGTTTATCCTAATCAGTGGACGCCATTTGATTTTCAATTCGAAAAGAAATATTGGCAATCGGAAGAGAATCAACGCCCCAAACATCACCAAAAGTACAGTCCTCGCTCTACAAACAGTATCTTTGAACCGGGAAACAACCGGCCGAGAAATCTGTAATTTTAGAATAGGACTGTTAAGAAAGATTTTAAATTACCTTCCAGTAACGGTGTGTGGACAAAGATGCTATTGTCCCTAAAATGGTCCCTGTATCTTGAATATGTTATGTTTTAAAAATGTTACAAATATGAAGAATGCTGACTGTGCTTTCCAATCTCGGCAAAGTATATTTGAGAAAACGGCGCTCGAACATACATAATCTGAAAAGAAATTGGGTAATAAGAATGACTTTGAAATAATTGTTTAAATTAATTATACGTTATAATTTATAACTAACTTCTCACGCTATTTTACATGAATTAACATTGATGAATCGTTAACGATACATTAATATTCAACGAATTAACCCATAAAAAGAAAGTTAAAATTCAAAACAGATTAGCTCTGTGTATACATAAGAATTGAAACCTACTTGTAAAAAGTGTGTTCCTTTGAGTGATGATTGTCACAAAGTTGGGGCAACAGTGACGTGCATAGAAAAATCGTACATAAGGATATGTCAAGGATAATTAATACTGCCAAATAAACGAATACTCCAGATGTAATCTTTGGCGGTCGAAAGAGACATATCTGAAATGTAATAAATTCATTGCTGCTTATACGCCGAAAGTGAGCACCAAACTAATAGAACCAACTAAAAATGGAGCTAAACATGCTAAAAATAATATATTTTGATATTATATTGAACAGCCCTTCCATATTCAGCTTGAAGTATTCATCACTTGTATCAAATTATCTTCGCATTATATAACACCTACCAAAGCAGACGCGTTGAAAAATATGCCAAACACGGCCAAGGGTAGCAGTACGTACAAATTGATGTTAGTTAGTTGAAAATATAGTTCATGGTCATGTACTTTTGGCTCGTGATAACACGCTGTAGCTTCAGACCACCAAGAGCTTTCTCCCATTAATATATTAACCTGTGCGTACTATACTGCAAGTTGTGTTCCAGCAAATTATGTTTCATTGAATCCAATATCCGCTATGCAGAAATTTTAGCCTCAAAAGTAGTTTTATGGTTTTTTCATAGTTCAATCATTCACGTAAATTATTTGCATCGAATACAATTTTGAAACTAAATACCTAACATTAGAGGTATGACTCTGGAATGACCATTAAGAAATGACTCATCTCCTTTTTATAAATAATTTCTTTGAGTTTCCTGAAAAGACTAAGCTAGCCAGTGGCCTTCTCGTCGTTTCCACTTATGGGAAAGACTTGTTGTGAGAAAGATTTTAAGACGATTACTGGGCCGTTTTGGTTCTACTAAGACTATGGGCTACCAAAAGTAAACAACTGTACTATTCAAGCACTAAGGTAAAGGGCGGAAAATGTCAAAATGGGTATCAGAAGTGCATCAAGTAGTATTGGAAAAGGAAATGGGTTATATCTTGCATGGTACCATTTTGAATGAACAAGAAGTATACGAAAATAAAAGCAACTTTTAAATTCTGTATTTTTGTGTTTTGAGGAATGTGGAACGTTTTTAGAAAGAGAATATTTTTTGGTGCAAAACAAGGTTAATATAAATACGATTATAAATAAATAATTTATAATATGGGACTGAGCTTTTAGATTATGCGTCATTATAAGTGAAGTACTATTAGAAAGCAAATATAAAAATCACATGAGAAAGAAAATAGCTAAAATATTTGAAACATTTGATCTATTCCTGCTACATATAATGGAAAGAAAAATAAACCGACTTTCGAAATATATTGTCCAATTAGTATTTTGTTTAGTGGTACCAGCCTCGGTTTGGCCAAACAAACATGTGGGAAGCCGCGATTCCACCAGATTTTCGTGGATTAATAGTGTGGATCAAAAATCCACCACCACAATTCCAAAGCCGCAATGCAAAGGTAACAACAAATGAGGGAACACAAAGGAGACATAAATCAACAGCTAACAATGAATTGCCTCGAAAACAAACCAGGACCATGGTTTTGTTTACATTGGCGTCATATTATCGATGATTTTACTGTTTTAGAACATAAGATATTTTATAGCAAAAATAAATACAAAACTGCAACGAGATTTTAATTGACCAAGTTTTTCACATGTTTTTAACGTTCTAAAGTATCTCATCGTCTTTAAACACTATCAGCAAATTATTGGTAGTGTTAGGGTAGGACAAGTTTGTCAAAAGGTTGTAGGGAGTATCAACAAAATAACTGGGAAAATAACAGCATTTTATTTTTTAGTGGAATATGACCGTTTATAGATATAGTCATGGAGATGGTTTTGGATCTATGCATATAAATACAGTCGAGTCCCTATTTAACGCGAGTCAGGGGACCGGGAAAAATCCGCGTTAAATAGAGACCCGCATTAAATGGAGACTAACTCAAAAACTTTGTACATCAGTGTTATATAGAAACTCTTTTATTTTTTGACAACAAAAACATGAAGTAATGTAAGAAATCACAATTTTGCTGTCTATGTTGTAAAATATAGCAAATTACCGGATTTTGAAAAAATTTTGGGAATTTTTTTTGTAAACTCTTCCAAGTAATAAGCAAACAATGAGCAGTCTATAACGGTTTTGAAACACTGCTTCATACATCATTACATAACGAACGTCACATTTATCTGTAAATTGCAACAACATCTATTTAAAACCCAAAAAATCAATATCCACGCTTGTTGATGATATCAAGAGTGTCACACTAACAAACCTTGTGTGTAAGCCAGTCGGATCACGCTATTATTACATTTCCTGGTTTCCTATTTCCTCGTTTTAGTCCACAGCGGTGAGTTTTTTCGGTGGTTAGCTAGTGGGATCTTTCTCAATCTCTGCTATAGCTAAGTCGCTAATCTCTCCTTCATCGTCTTTACTGTCTTTACCAAATGCTTTTGTTTTGTGAGCCCTTAAAATTTGTTTTTATCTCTGAAAAGGCTAGTTATGATCCCCTCTTTACGGGAACAGCTGGGAAATGCCCGTCTTGTGGACAATAAATTATATGGGAACGATGAAATGTGCACTTAAGTGGACTTTGGGGAAGCTGGAGAATTCGAAGAGCCGATATTATAATTCTCGAATAAGTGAAATAAAGCTGCCCTTTATTTCAATGAAGTGTATGTATGCAATGTCATGCCCCAATTACTTTAGCCGACACTTGCAAGGCACTAAAGCATAAAAGCAGAAATATAGAGGGTTGTTACAAAAATTATGTCGTTTTTATTCTTTATCCCATTTTTCATTAATATTCTCACGTTAATAATACTTTTAATCAACAGCATTGTTATAAGAAATGCTTTAGGAATTAAGCGCGATGATAATAATTGTATTCCATTTATGGAGGTTGGTCAAAAAGATACATAGTTTTTATTGGGTTTTTTCAAAACTCTGCTCCGTTTATTATTCTATTTTTAGCTTCTTTCTCACATTTTTAGAGAGATATCGTTTTTTCTTAGGGCACTTTTCCAACCTATCGAATCGGCAAATAGGAGGAAGGAAAAGTCAGTTTTTGCTTAAAAGTGCATTTTTAAAATATTACAAAATAATTTATTTAATATTTATTTAATTTTAAATTTTTTTATTTAATATTTATTACAAAATATTACAAAAAAAAACATTGTCAAAATGTATTTGACCCAATTATTCAGCTCAATGTCCATAAAAAATCTGCAAAATCAGATTTTTAAAATGTGCACATTAGGATTCTTTGTGAGTCTATAGAATCTTAGTTTTATTGAAAGTTTATACGGTAAATTTGAATATACTGTAGCAATAACGAAATGATAAATGAAATTATAGAAAATCGAAACAATAAAGAAACAAACAATTGAGCTTTTCAAGAACGATATAAGTGGTATATAGCTAGACCAAGTTTCTACAATATTTTTCGATCAAAAAATTCTAAGACACTGCTAGCTGCTCAAATAAAATTTTAAAAAAATGCCCTCAAAGGCGGTTGGGATATCATTGGAAAAATTTGCAATATAACTCATATAATCATTTGATGTGAGCTTTTTAATATAACATAGAAATTTAGCATAAATTGCTGAGAATAAAACACCAGAATCGTTAAAATTGCGTCAATATAGTCTGAGATTAGGTTATTTAGCAATGGCAGAAAGCTAAGCTAAAATCAATAAGTTTCGCCAAAATTAAGCTCAAAAATTTGCAAATACAAATTTAGAGCAAAAACCGCATTTTAACATGAGCATTCTCGCCATGCCATTTTACATAAATTCATATAGATCGCATACAACAGAGGAGCATAATGAAAAATATCACAATAATTCAAATTAACCGTTATTTTTACGCTCTAATCCTTTGAGAAAGTTGTGTTGCTCGAAATATAGAGATTTATTGTCCTTGACTCGTTGGTTGTCGCTATTTACCAGTTGAATAGAAGGGAGTTTGCATCAATCTAAAGTTGAAAATTAGATTAAAGCCGATAGCCACTCTCAAACTTTACGGATGATTTTCTACAATCAAAGGAATTTTCGTAATGAATCAGATAATGATTAGAGAGGACGCAGGAGAATAATAAATTCTAATACAAAATTGCTTTCGAACCTTAAATTCTGACTGGCATTTGAAAATTTATCTATCAGATGATTCTTTTCACTTGTGGAGGCGAAGAAATTTAATTACAACGATCCAAATACATATTCAGAAATAAAACGTATCGGTAAACATTGCAAATATTGCACTATTGTTCCGTCTATTGTTCTTTTAATTCAACATCCCTGCTGTCATAGATGTTTCTATCTACTGAATAGGTATAAAACCTCTTAAAATGTTTGTTGTAAAAGCTATCATACAGTTTTAGCAATGATACGTTTATTTTTATTCGAATCCGAAACACAAATTTTATAAAAATTTAACATCGATAAGTGATATAACAATTTTGCATATATTTACAGCCGTAATAAATGTTTGACTTGCTTTGAGTTTTTGAGCCATCGGATCAGTTTCAGGTGAATAGATCTCGTCAACTCCTATCCTCAATCAAAGAATCTTCAATATTTTCGTCGTGCAGTTGAGTATTTGAGGTGAACAGCTGATCCATAGGCGGTTGATAGTTTGACATTGAGGACATTCTTTGGCCATCTAAGGAGTGTTCCTGCTCGGAATGTATAGAAGAGTCGGGTGTGCAATTGCTGCTCTCATGGGAAGCTAAGGAGCTTGACTGACCAATACTGCGAGAATTCTGCTGTGATTTCCTTTGCTGTTGTAAAGGCGAGAGAAATGCGTCCGGCATTCCAACAGAAATTGGTAGACAGTCCTGAAATTAAGCTTTACAGTCTATCACAATATTGAGATTATAAAATAGACCATCCGAGTAAATTTTATCAAATGAGGGTGGATCCCTTATAAGCTAACTAGGTTTTAGCAGCCCCTGCCGGGGCTGCCAACTTTTTATTGATTTTTTGCTCTAAAAAAATTTAACAATTTTATCTTTTCATAATAAATTAAAAATTTTTATTGTCCTCAAAAACTTCAAACAAAAGTATTTCAAGGATTTTTATTGTGCTCGATGTTGACATTGAAATACATTCATTGTTAAACACATTAGAAATTGGAAAAATTTGAAATAAATGAATTAATTTTCAATAATGGCTAAATCAATGGCTTCCATTACGTCTCAATCATCCTTTTCTAAATGAGACACACAGTTGAATCAATCATTCTTTTACAGTCAGACACACAGTTGAATCAATCATCATTTTCACAGTCAGACACAGAGGTAAATCAATCATTCTTTTACAGTCAGACACACATTTTAATCAATCATTCTTTTACAGTCAGACACAGTTGAATCAATCATCATTTTCACAGTCAGACACACAGGTAAATCAATCATTCTTTTACAGTCAGACACAGTTGAATCAATCATCATTTTCACAGTCAGACACACAGGTAAATCAATCATTCTTTTACAGTCAGACACAGTTGAATCAATCATCATTTTCACAGTCAGGTAAATCAATCATTCTTTTACAGTCAGACACACAGTTGAATCAATCAACCTTTTCACAGTCAGACACACAGGTAAATCAATCATTCTTTTACAGTCAGACACACAGTTGAATCAATCATCATTTTCACAGTCAGACACACAGGTAAATCAATCATTCTTTTACAGTCAGACACAGTTGAATCAATCATCATTTTCACAGTCAGACACACAGGTAAATCAATCATTCTTTTACAGTCAGACACAGTTGAATCAATCATCATTTTCACAGTCAGACACACAGGTAAATCAATCATTCTTTTACAGTCAGACACAGTTGAATCAATCATCATTTTCACAGTCAGACACACAGGTAAATCAATCATTCTTTTACAGTCAGACACAGTTGAATCAATCAACCTTTTCACAGTCAGGTAAATCAATCATTCTTTTACAGTCAGACACACATTTTAATCAATCAACCTTTTCACAGTCAGACACACAGGTAAATCAATCATTCTTTTACAGTCAGACACAGTTGAATCAATCAACCTTTTCACAGTCAGGTAAATCAATCATGCTTTTACAGTCAGACACACATTTTAATCAATCAACCTTTTCACAGTCAGACACACAGGTAAATCAATCATTCTTTTACAGTCAGACACAGTTGAATCAATCATCATTTTCACAGTCAGACACAGAGGTAAATCAATCATTCTTTTACAGTCAGACACACATTTTAATCAATCAACCTTTTCACAGTCAGACACACAGGTAAATCAATCATTCTTTTACAGTCAGACACAGTTGAATCAATCATCAT
Organism: Ditylenchus destructor; assembly: GCA_022814885.1. Lineage (NCBI taxonomy): Eukaryota > Metazoa > Nematoda > Chromadorea > Rhabditida > Anguinidae > Ditylenchus > Ditylenchus destructor. Next base: position 4,613,823 of record JAKKPZ010000002.1, on the reverse strand, counting down.
TTTCACAGTCAGACACACAGGTAAATCAATCATTCTTTTACAGTCAGACACAGTTGAATCAATCATCATTTTCACAGTCAGACACACAGGTAAATCAATCATTCTTTTACAGTCAGACACAGTTGAATCAATCAACCTTTTCACAGTCAGGTAAATCAATCATACTTTTACAGTCAGACACACAGTTGAATCAATCATCATTTTCACAGTCAGACACACAGGTAAATCAATCATTCTTTTACAGTCAGACACACATTTTAATCAATCAACCTTTTCACAGTCAGACACACAGGTAAATCAATCATTCTTTTACAGTCAGACACAGTTGAATCAATCATCATTTTCACAGTCAGACACACAGGTAAATCAATCATTCTTTTACAGTCAGACACAGTTGAATCAATCATCATTTTCACAGTCAGACACACAGGTAAATCAATCATTCTTTTACAGTCAGACACAGTTGAATCAATCAACCTTTTCACAGTCAGGTAAATCAATCATGCTTTTACAGTCAGACACACAGTTGAATCAATCATCATTTTCACAGTCAGACACACAGGTAAATCAATCATTCTTTTACAGTCAGACACAGTTGAATCACTCAACCTTTTCACAGTCAGGTAAATCAATCATGCTTTTACAGTCAGACACAGTTGAATCAATCATCATTTTCACAGTCAGACACACAGGTAAATCAATCATTCTTTTACAGTCAGACACAGTTGAATCAATCAACCTTTTCACAGTCAGGTAAATCAATCATGCTTTTACAGTCAGACACACAGTTGAATCAATCAACCTTTTCACAGTCAGACACACAGGTATATCAATCATTCTTTTACAGTCAGACACACAGTTGAATCAATCATCATTTTCACAGTTAGACACACAGTTAAATCAATTATTCTTTTACAGTCAGACACAGTTGAATCAATCATCATTTTCACAGTCAGACACACAGGTAAATCAATCATTCTTTTACAGTCAGACACAGTTGAATCAATCAACCTTTTCACAGTCAGGTAAATCAATCATGCTTTTACAGTCAGACACACAGTTGAATCAATCATCATTTTCACAGTCAGACACACAGGTAAATCAATCATTCTTTTACAGTCAGACACAGTTGAATCAATCAACCTTTTCACAGTCAGGTAAATCAATCATGCTTTTAAAGTCAGACACAGTTGAATCAATCATCATTTTCACAGTCAGACACACAGGTAAATCAATCATACTTTTACAGTCAGACACACAGTTGAATCAATCATCATTTTCACAGTCAGACACACAGGTAAATCAATCATTCTTTTACAGTCAGACACACAGTTGAATCAATCATCATTTTCACAGTTAGACACACAGTTAAATCAATCATTCTTTTACAGTCAGACACACAGTTGAATCAATCATCATTTTCACAGTCAGGTAAATCAATCATGCTTTTACAGTCAGACACACATTTTAATCAATCAACCTTTTCACAGTCAGACACACAGGTAAATCAATCATTCTTTTACAGTCAGACACAGTTGAATCAATCATCATTTTCACAGTCAGACACACAGTTAAATCAATCATGCTTTTACAGTCAGACACACAGTTGAATCAATCATCCTTTTCACAGTTAGAGACACAGTTGAATCAATCATCATTTTCACAGTTAGACACACAGTTAAATCAATCATGCTTTTACAGTCAGACACACAGTTGAATCAATCATCCTTTTCACAGTCAGACACACAGTTGAATCAATCATCATTTTCACAGTCAGACACACAGTTAAATCAATCATGCTTTTACAGTCAGACACACAGTTGAATCAATCATCATTTTCACAGTCAGACACACAGGTAAATCAATCATTCTTTTACAGTCAGACACAGTTGAATCTTAGTCGCAAATATCGCAAAATCGCAAAAATCGCATTTCTGGTACCAAGATTGCGACAAATGTCGCAATCTTGGTCGCAAAAATAATGTCAAATTCGAACTCCCCGTATCTGAAAACCCCCAAGGACTGATTTTCCCGTCACCAAAATGACTTAAAAGGCTTCAACTGAAAAATCGTGACATCGCCGTATGGTGACACAAGTTTGCGACAAATGTCGCAAACTTGGTCGCGATTATCAAAAATTATCAAAAATATTATCATTTTTGATTTTACCATCGAAAAATAACCATAAATCATGTATTGAATGTCAAAATCGCAAAAATCGCATTTTTGGTACCAAGATTGCGACAAATGTCGCAAACTTGGTCGCAGTTATCAAAAATTATCAAAAATATTATCATTTTTGATTTTACCATCGAAAAATAGCCATAAAACATGTATTGTATGTCAAAATCGCAAAAATCGCATTTCTGGTACCGTATTTTTCGTGCATGAATTGTTTGTTATTTTATGGATGATTTATAGAGACATGTTATAAACCAAATGTTCCCAAAAACTAAGGAATATTTTGGCATCTAACATGTCTATATAAATTATTCATAGAAGAAGAAACCTGCACAAAAAGTGCTCCAGGTTCAAAATTCAGGACAAAAAATGTTGACAATATACTGTATTCCCTGAACCCCCGATATGTTATAAGGTTTTAGCAGCCCCTGCCGGGGCTGCCAACTTTTTATTGCTTTTTTGCTCTAAAAAAATTTAACAATTTTATCTTTTCATAATAAATTAAAAATTTTTATTGTCCTCAAAAACTTCAAACAAAAGTATTTCAAGGATTTTTATTGTGCTCGATGTTGACATTGAAATACATTCATTGTTAAACACATTAGAAATTGGAAAAATTTGAAATAAATGAATTAATTTTCAATAATGGCTAAATCAATGGCTTCCATTACGTCTCAATCATCCTTTTCTAAATGAGACACACAGTTGAATCAATCATTCTTTTACAGTCAGACACACAGTTGAATCAATCATCATTTTCACAGTCAGACACAGAGGTAAATCAATCATTCTTTTACAGTCAGACACACATTTTAATCAATCAACCTTTTCACAGTCAGACACACAGGTAAATCAATCATTCTTTTACAGTCAGACACAGTTGAATCAATCATCATTTTCACAGTCAGACACACAGGTAAATCAATCATTCTTTTACAGTCAGACACAGTTGAATCAATCATCATTTTCACAGTCAGACACACAGGTAAATCAATCATTCTTTTACAGTCAGACACAGTTGAATCAATCATCATTTTCACAGTCAGGTAAATCAATCATGCTTTTACAGTCAGACACACATTTTAATCAATCAACCTTTTCACAGTCAGACACACAGGTAAATCAATCATTCTTTTACAGTCAGACACAGTTGTACTAAGATTGCGACATTTGTCGCAATCTTGGTCGCAAAAATAATGTCAAATTCGAACTCCCCGTATCTGAAAACCCCCAAGGACTGATTTTCCCGTCACCAAAATGACTTAAAAGGCCTCAACTGAAAAATCGTGACATCGCCGTATGGTGACACATTACTTTATACTATTAGGATATTTTACAGTAAAGTGCAAGCTTTGGCTATACTCGTTACATTACGTTCATTTAAGTAAGTTTTTTTGCTTAATACCTTTATTTCAATTTTTCTATTGTTGATTGCATGCATTCTGCTGAAGCTAAGACACTTCTCAGCACTAGATCGATCTTCGTACACAACAAAGCCATGACTAAATATGAAAATTAAGAAAGAAATGTTTGATACACATACCCTCTCGGTTGTCCTACAATTTCGACTTGTTCAACTTCACCAAATTTCTCAAAGTAGTGACGGAGATCATCAACTGTATGGAAGTCCCAATGAATTCCTAGATTGGGCGGGAATGAATCAGTATTTTGTAAATTCTACTAAGAAAAATATTTTAATTAGAAATATATTGGAACGGGATTACCTATTTTCATTATCCATTTTGTGATAAGCCTTCGTTTTCCAACGATTTTCCGAAATAAAAAGATTTGGGAATACAAAAACAACTTTTATATTATCAAATACAATATACAACCGTGCGGATGTGGTTTAGTTTCGAACTTTAGGAATTTAATATTATGTGTAATGTTATTTCATAGTAAATTTAGAGATACTTTAAAAATTTTAAACAAGCATGAAAGATACGAATATTAATATGTTGTCGAAATATGACCAATTATTCTATTTTCACAAAGATACCTGAGAGAACTAGTTTGCAACCACTTGGCGGCTCTATTTCCAGAAAGTAGGGCGGGTTATTCACGGACATCGGAAGCATCTGTTCTCGAGGCTAAAGCATTCAAGATAGTTTATGTCAAAATATATGTTTTCTAACAATAGCTCGCTTCGGGTCCACAACTTTGCCATTTATGGTATGCGGTCGTTCGGCCATAGCCCTCTCCGCCATTGAGATCTTAACTTATTTTTAGCCATAATTGTGCGAAATAGATAAAACTACCATTGCATAGGTAACAAATCCGAATCCTCGGCTTTGCTTTGTTGTAGGGTCTCTATAATCAAAATGCCGGGAATTGAAGTAAATTAATCGAATCACTTACCGAATAACGATGCAGTCGACAACTTGTCCCCACTGTGAGTAGTATTCTTTGAGCTGAAAATGTATAACCTTAAGATACAAAATAGAAACACTAAATATTAATCAAATCTTTTATAGTATTAGGATTGAGTACGTATCAGTGCTGCATCCGGGATTTCGAAAAGCCGGACCGGATACCGGATAGTAAAAAAAAGCCGGACCGGATACCGGATAGTGCAAAAACACCGGATATTGACCGGATATCCGGATAACCGGATATTTCAATTTTTGGCGCCAAATTTGAAATTTTTTTTCCAATTTTGACGTTAATTTGCAAAAAGTTTACCTAAATGGGTGCTTTTTGTTTCCTTTTTTTTATAAATGTGCAAGATTAGGATAAACGTTGTAAAAATTCAAGTATTTGAACAACTTTTAGCTACTTTTTGGCTATTTTATTGCAATATATGAGCAATTTTAATCAATTTTACCACTATTTGTTGACAATTAAACGTTTTCACACTTTTTGCCCGTTAACTTTAACGACTTCATTGGGGTTCCAATATAAGAACTATAATAATTTTTGAAAATTGGGAAGAATAGAGTCAATTTTCATTGAAAAATGTGAAAAATGCGTTACCGAATTGCTGCTACCAATGTGCAAAAATTATGTGAAAATAGCGCCGCAGGTGAAAATTTTTGAAATGGTAAGCTTATTTGGCAAAAATTTCGCTTAAAAAATTAATTCATACTAATTAATAATAAATTTTACAGGCGTCCGCCATTGCCTGACAAAAATTTTTCAATAAATATTGAGAAATTTCAATCTAAAAATTTATTTCAATGATTTACTATAGTCAATTTTTAAAGAGAGAGCCAATTTTTTTCCAAAAAATGCGCTTTTTTCCGCGACTTTTCCCATATATCTAGGATTTGACTACATTTTGAAAATAAGCACCCTTAAGAATACACGGGAAAATGTGTTATAAGATTGAAATTTTTAAATATTTATTGAAAAGTTCATAAATTTTCAGCTCAAAATTTTGAAAATACAATGGGACAAACTACAAAGCTAAGCAGAAAACAGCGCCGCAGACGAAAATTTGTTGAAATATTAAACTTGTTTGCCAAAAATTGACTTTGAAAAATGTTGTAAATCTTTCGAATTAAGATCTGGAAGTATAAATGCATCAAATTATAAAATGCTAAAACTGTATTACTGAAAAAGATATAGAAAAGAATGAGTTTTAGCGAAATAAAATTAGTTTAATTTGGTAAAACAGAGAAATAGAATGGAAAAGATACAAGTTGAAAAAAACAACACGACAGTTTTTAAAAAACAACACGAAATTTTTTGAAGTGTTTAGTTTATTTGACAATCAAATTCTAAAATGCTAAAACTGTATTACTGAAAAAGATAGAAAAGAATAAGTTTTAACGAAATAATATTAGTTCAATTGGGTAAAATAGTAGAATAGAATGGAAAAGTCAGAAGAAAAAATAGCGCCGCAGGCGAAAATTTTTTGAAAAATTACGCTGTCTGCCAAAAATTGACACTGAAAATTTTGAATATTCTATGAAATTTTCAAAAATTTTCGCCTGCTGCGCTGACTGCATTCTTAGGGGTGCTTGTTAATATCCGGTGCATCCGGCGGACCCCCCTAATATCCGGAAACCGGATACCGGATGGCGAAAAACACCGGATAACCGGATACCGGATGCAGCCCTGGTACGTATGTATGTCCAATGGCGTATCTCACGATACACTCGGCGACTGAATCGTGAGATGGATAGGTCTTGGGCTGGAAGTCACGGCTTTTGATTTTTGTGGAAAAGCCACTTTTTGGTCAAAAATGACATGTTTCGAATCAAAGCATCTACGGAGCTAACTTTTTTTGCACCCGAGGGTTTTCGATGATGCTGCCCCGAATCTGACATCACGAGGTCGTGTTAGGTCAGATTCAAAGTCGAGAAACTCGAGGGTCGCGAACTCGAGGTGTGGCGAGGAAGAAACTTACAAATTTTCAAAATCTTGAAAATTTTAATTGTATCTGATAACAATTTAAAATTCAGAGTTGCGACAGCGGCTCCCCCAAGCAAATATTTTATTATTACTATCTACCAAAACTTAATTTTTAGTTTCTAAACATGTGAAACGCATAGTTGCGTAGATTTTCTTGACATTAATTTTTGGTTCCGAATGAAGTCGATGTAGTATCTTAGAAAAACTGTTTGCGATATAAGATTATAAAAAATTCGAACCTGTTCATCGGTTGTTTCATGATTTAGGCCTCCAATGAAGAGCTTTCTTAATTGAGCTGGTCCTTCACCACTAGCGCCCATTGGGCCATGCATGTGAGATCCCATATTCGGAGATCCAATTGGGATACCATTGCTTGCGAAACCGTAGAAATTTGCCGATGGAATTATATTCGGCCCGAGGTTGCCTGCAGCAGAGTAATAGGCCGGAAGCATGCCGCTTGAATTATTTATCGGACTTGATGTTGCATGGTTACTAAAAGCGGCACCAGCACGAACATACATTGTATGCGGCACGTAAACTCCCCCTAAATCTAAAGCGTACGAATTTGCGTTCAAATTGTTTTCAAGGGCATGCTTACCGCAGAAAAATTCCTCCTATATGAAAGACACTAAGCATGCTCTAATTTTTTTGTCCCCTTTTTTGTCCCACGGTATCATCTCTGGGTATAGTTATTGCGACTAGAAATCCTTTTGCGTTGGAAGGTATAAAGTCATTAAAACAAAAATATGGCTTTGGCAGGGAATTGTCTTTGGCAGAAAATGTGCGTATTCCGAACTAAATTTGCAGGCAATAAAGAGAATGATATTTTGAAAAAGGGGACACATAATTCTAAGAATAACGGATATAAAATACACTAAATTGCGGATAATTGTTTCAAAGTGAATTAAAATGGTAATGGAAACAGTCGACACCTGTATTTTACATTTGAGCGGCGATGCTATGTCACGTCGGCGCCAAACAAGGGGAAAGTGTGACAAAAAGTGTACAAGGCATGTTTTGTCGAAAGTTGGTCGAGATTTTTGGTACATACCCTAATTCGGGTACGGGGAATCCGAATTTGGCATTATTTTTGGCATTCGGTTGGGGGGTTTTTGGCGTTCTGCCCATTTTCTGTTTTTGGGGCAAAAATGGCCCAAAAATGACCATTTTTGACGCGTTACGTTAAAAATAATTGCAGATTCGGACTCAGCGCATCAAAAAACCCCTAAAAACACATTTTGCTGACATTCCAAAAAATTTCATTTTTTGGCCATAGGGGGTACCACATGGATTTTGAAAAAAATCGATTTTTTGAAAACGTGGGAATTTTTTCTTCAAAACGTGTTTTTAGGGGTATTTTGATGCGCTGATTCCGAATCTGCAATTGGTTTTTTCGTATCACATCAAAAATTGCCGTTTTTGGACGATTTGTTGGGGGATTTTCGTCTCAAGTTCGAACCCCAGGTCCGTCAATCAATTTTTTCTCGCGAAATTACTATCTTTTGTTAACAAATAACACCAAATTCATATTCGGCGGATATTAATTGACTAAAATTTGGAACTGTAAAATGAAATACCGTCAATACGAATTTTCTGGCACCATTTTGTGATAATTTTCGCCCAAAAACGCCAAAAAACGCAATTTTCCCAACTTTCGTGGCAGGACCACCCCCGATCTGAGGCCAAATTCGGATTCGCCGTATGCGAAATAGGGTAAGTACCAAAAATCCCAGTCGATTTCGGACATACTACTTCACTTTTTCTCCAAAATACACAAAAATTGCCGTTTTTTGGCAAAAAAAACTTAAAAATTTCATAACAAGCAAAAGCTCTGAGAGATGTCAGAAATTTTATGAAAAAGTAAAATTTGAAGTGTTGCTCGATCAAACTGGACAAGTGAAATATTGATCCCTACGTTTTAAATGAAAATCTGGGGTCTCAAAGTTGACCCATTTAACACTGAAAAACGCAAAGTGTACCAACTTTGAAGCCCCAGATTTTAATTTAAAACGTACGGACGAATATTTCACCCACGGGGTATGATAGAGCAACACCTGAACTTGCTCCCTGGCAAAAAATATCAATGATATCTCAGAACTTTATTTTTGGCTGAAAATCGGCCGTACACTTTTTGTCACAGTTGGCGCCGACGTGATGTACCAATGGTATAGAAAATTGAAGGGTAAGGAAAAGCATAAAGAGAAGATATACTAATGTAAAACAATTTTCAATGGGCATCAGCCTTTGTATGAATCTATTTTTGAGTTTCGAATTCTTAGTAGTAGATCAAATCATTCATTTTCCATTATATAGCCATCTAAATTTTTAAGGTCTCTTTTATTTCCTTCCATGACCCGAAAATTGTTAAACATATCGCCAAAATAAAAATCATGACGAAATCTAGCGTGTTTAAAGCATAAAATGTGTGTCTCCCATCCTCCAATGGAATATATATTAGACTAGGGTAAGAAAAGACTGACTACCTGCCGAATAAATGGGCGTATACATCTTTGATTTGAATTTTTTGGTAAGTTGCAAGGCCCAAATGAGCAGAGATCGGCTATGGAAAGTATAGACCTGAAAATGCATTTTAAAATTTCTTTATACACTTCGAAAAGTAAAGGATTTATACCATAAGATTGGTAAAATAGGAAACCGTCACATTTTATTGATTGTATAATTTTAAACATGAACAACTAATTACGCAACAAAATAAATTATAGAGATCAAGATTTAACTGCAACGGAATGCATTGAGAAAATGTCAAATTGCTAATTTTATTTCATTCACAAGATTCATTCATCATTTCCTGGGCTTACACTCTCGAGACCGCCTTCTTCAGCTTCGTTTTTCGTCTCTGGTCTGGGCATTTGACTACCATCTGGCTCGCTCTGATTCGTATCAAGTGGAATACTGGTTGAATCTAAAATAACTGGCTTAGATATAAGAATTTTATAATAAAATTTTCCTCAGCCTTTTGTTTGAATTTTTGGCACAAAATGTGTGTTCGATAATATAAACTTGTTTTTAAATTTTTCCCGTAATGTAATTCCAAAATTAAACTAACATAGCGATGAATTTATGCTGTCGGTTGCAGAATTCGCATTTTCAGGATTGTCAAAAGTATAAATGGCAGCGGTGGTATTTTCATCACTTGGTTGAGTAATGGCTGGAACATTTTCGCTAGATGATGCTGCAGACGGTCTACCTTGGTTATGGGGTCTTGGAAAAGATGATCCTCTTATGTGTGACTTATTACCCCTAATATTCTGTCTATTTTGATGTTGCATTCGGCCTCCGGTATTTGAACCTTGCTTTTTCCCGTGCATTTGTTGCTTGTTATGTCCACCAGCACTCGAACTGCGCATTGAACGTCCCGGAGAGGATCCAGACACGCCTGGTCCGGCAGCGGGTCCCAAACGATTTGAAAATCCTGAATGAGGTTGGGGAGGCTCCATACCTAAATTAATGCTCATGAGAGGTCGCGGTGGCCCAGCAGGTCTAGGCGGTGTTGCTGCAGTTCCACGATTTGGTGGATTTTGACTATTGGGTTGGCTTGATTGAAGCAACGAAAGCGGAGCAGTTGCAAGTTGAAGAGCCTAAAGCATTAATTTTATTTGAGCATCAGAGAAACAATTAGGATTATTATTTGCGATGGGAATATTTGATGTTGGAATATATCTAAACGTTTATTCATCCAAATTCAAAATGTCCCAAAATAGTTGCAGTGTGAACTTCGAAGTTTGGAATTCCATTTAAATTTTCATCATTATGGTACTTTTGTATCGCTAATTGTTTTATAAAAAATTCGAATTCGTCCTTATTTTACTTATGGTACGGGAATGCCCATAATTAATATTTAATAATTAAGTAATTTACCAAAATTAAAGCCGAAGCTTGGAACTTTTTGGTGAAATTAAGGTCAAATATGGATTGAAATGGATGTTAAAATTTTGGTTAAAATAGTCAAGAAAACAGGTATGAGCAAACAGCCAGAAAACGGTACCGCCACCTTTTTCCTGCAGCTATTTTGTGACAACATGTCTAATTTTTTGCCTTAATCATGTTATAAATTTTTAAGTAAAATTAATTTCTAAAATTTATCCGCTTAATTCTTTGTCAAATAACAAACCAAATTTGGTGGTGGCACCGATGTTATTATTTCCCCAGAGCGTACGGATGTCTGCGACTGTTGCTGTGCTTGTTGATTTGGCCCAGTTGGCTTTTGCGGTATTGAAAGCGAAGATTTATTCAAATGCTCTATAGGCGGAATTTTCGGTGGCGGTTGGCTCATGTTTGCCGGTGGCATTGAGGAAGATTTCGACGTTGTTGTGGGTCTTGCAGCTGAAGAATGGGTGGTATTTAACGTAGGTGGGGGTACAGACATGTCGATGCTGGTCGGGACAGGTGGACCTGTAGACACTGCAGGCGGCAGCATTGAAAACGAGCCCGACAAAAGTGATGGGATTTTTGTGATATTCGAACGAAATTCGTTTTGTTGTTGAGATAGATTTGGACGTCCAATCGGGGTTGCATTTGACGAGGACGAGGTGATAGGCGGCTTTTCATGCTGTGGCAGTTTCGTTGAAGAAATAGATGAAGGAGGGGGTACAGAAAAATTGACTGACGTTGGCGGCGGTGCTGATTTTATTGTGTGCCCTAAGGTTGATGGCGGCGCTTGAGATGTACTGGAAAGGCCCTGAGCAAGCGACGGCGGCGGCACTGATGTGTCTGCGTATGGGATTGATGAAGGCATCTATAATATTAACGGCCACGTATATTTGACATACATTTGTATAACATATCGTAAATCCTACAATTAATCACCCCCTCAAATAATCCCCCCTCTGAACCTGTTACGAAAAAATAAATCACCTCCCTCAAATACCCCCTCTTTAGAACCTGACGAAATAATAATTCCCCAGGGGATTAATTAGAAGATTTACGGTATCTTTCACGTTTTTATGAATCTTTCGTTTTCATTTTGTATTTTAATTTCGCATGTTGTTCTTTCCCCCTTCGAAAGAAACACTAACCCCTTGCGGCGGCTGTGAGGTGAAAACTTTAGACGAGACCGTGCTGTTCGCTTGTGTGATGCTTGATACATTCTGAGATACCAAAGGTGGTGGAGCACTGAACATCATGGGAGGAATTGCTGGTGGAACAGTCTGGGCTAAGGATTGCCCTTGAGTTCCACTATCTCCAGCAGGCACAGAAGTCACCGTTTGATTGTTTATGATTGTGGACCCTGTTTGGGCAGATTGTTGAAAAGATCCAGTGGACGCTGGCATAGAAGGCGGTGGAACATTAAAATTTGGGGGTAACGTTGGAGGAGGTCGGCTACTGAACGCAGCTGCTACAGGGTTAGCCAAAGGTGTAGTTAGTCTATAAAGAATTTAATTATTAAAATTATTAAATCAAATAGATATAATAAGCATTTATGAATTCCTTACTCATTAAATATTGGCGGTGGAATACTGAAATCTGTCGGTACGCGGGGCGGCGGAAAATTTGTAACAGGAAAAGGCGAATTTTTCGTCTTCATAGCTAAAAGTTCAAAAATATAACAATCAAATATATATTTTAATGATAGTTCTAATAATTATATGATCAGCAAACATTGTGAAAAACATGTATATCGTGCAAAACTAGAATCTACCATTTGAAGGCGGCGGGCTTGATTGCATGTCGTGCGGAATCATCAGTTCATCTGCCAAATTTGGTCGATATTGAGGTGGTAAGTCCTGTGATATGCGCTCAATCAAAATACGTTCTTTATCGATCATTTGGTCCAGTTGACTAAATTGTGTTTCATCACTAGTATAAAAAAAGATGTTGAGTGTAGTTTCTCACACAAGTTGTGCATGACGTCCATTAAGCATGCGATCTTGCTCTCGACATAATTCTGCAGCATAAATCAATAGCGCTCTGTAAGAAAAGGTGGAATATAAACTGTAGAACATTATAGGCAGTTTAATTATTATATATGTTGCAGTTAATATAGATTTTCAGTTAATATAGATGCTAACTAGTTAATATAGATGCTAACTAGTTAATATAGATGCTAACTAGTTAATATAGATGCTAACTAGTTAATATAGATGCTAACTAGTTAATATAGATGCTAACTAGTTAATATAGATTATTTTTGGTTATTTTGTTTCATTTTTCAAACTTTTTGTTCGTTTTTGAGCATTTTTCACTATGTTGACTATAAATCTGATGTTATTCCCTCTATATAAATAAGAAAATAGTAAAACAATTTTATTTTTCAACTATTTTGTACAGAAATAACAACGTGTACAATAAATTATTTGTTTTTGCAACTGGTACTGTTGTGGCATCGACTGTTGCAAAGGCGTCCATGAGACCGGCAGTTGCTAGAAGGATCTGCGAAAAGATTCCCGCCTATTCCGGTCGGTCAAACAGTCCGCGTTCCAGTCCCCGTGTTTGATCGCGCCAAGACTGATCCTCGAAATTTGCTGGGAGTCGTCATGGCTGCGGACGATGGCTTCTATAGCATCGGAACAGGAGCCGGAATCCTCAAAGAGAAATACACTCGGAATCAGATCGAACCAAGTTCGTCACAATTCGTCTCCAAGGAAAGCGTCCCGGACAAGGAAATTTCGCTACGCACTGCAGTGGGAGCTGATTCGCTCAGTGGCGGTCAAGGATATAAGCATTGCAATTGCTTGCAAGGATGTAAAACTGGAAAATGCAACTGCCGGTCTCATGGACGCCTTTGCAACAGTCGATGCCACAACAGTACCAGTTGCAAAAACAAATAATTTATTGTACACGTTGTTATTTCTGTACAAAATAGTTGAAAAATAAAATTGTTTTACTATTTTCTTATTTATATAGAGGGAATAACATCAGATTTATAGTCAACATAGTGAAAAATGCTCAAAAACGAACAAAAAGTTTGAAAAATGAAACAAAATAACCAAAATAATCTATATTAACTAGTTAGCATCTATATTAACTAGTTAGCATCTATATTAACTAGTTTGCATCTATATTAACTAGTTAGCATCTATATTAACTAATTAGCATCTATATTAACTGACTTTTTCAGTTAGCATCTATATTAACTAGTTAGCATCTACCGTAAATCCTCTAATAAGTCCCCCGGGGGACTTATTGTTTCGTAAGGGTTTTCAAAAAAATTTTCAAATTTCAAAGTCAATTTTCTCCAATATTTTCAATGACAAAGTTTTGGCATTGGGGTTTTTCTTACGTAACTCGACGAGATCTACACGAATATGCACTTAGTTTTGGTCGGGCGAGACTGCAAGGACGTTTGGCATACTGTTTGAGGGGGGACTTATTTGAGGGGAGGGACTTAATTGAGGGGAGGGACTTATTAGAGGATTTACGGTATATTAACTGAAAATCTATATTAACTGCAACATATATAATCAGTAGGGGGCGGATTCTTAGGTCCGAACCTAAAAAAACCTAAAAAACCTAAAAAGACCTATTTTGGCCTTTTTTGGGAAATTTTAGGTCCCATCCTATTTTGCCTAAAATCGTCAAATTTTTGGGATTTTTGCTCAAATTTCAAAAATTTTCGTCATTTTTTCAAAAAAAAATTCAAAATTTGAATTCCCGCCCAAAAAATTTTGAATTTTTTTCGAATTTTTTGCCATGTTTTACAAAACTTTGGCAAATTTTTGCAAAATTTGGGAAAAATTTTGCAAAAAATGGTAAAAAAGGTAAACAGTTGGTTGTTAGTTGGTAATTCGATGTAAAATACGGTCCTAAAATGACTTTTTGGGCGAAATTTGATCCTAAAATGACCATTTTGGTGGGACCTAAAAGGGACCTAAAATGGCCTTTTTTTGGGACCTTTTTAGGTACCTAAAATGCGATTTTTGGGACCTAAAAATCCGCCCCCTAATAATCAGTGATAACGAAATCTAAAAAACACGCTGGTTATTGTTTCTTCTTGAAGATTTTAACACCTGTCCAGCTTAAATATTAAATACCTCAGTTCGTTGGCAGGCATTTTCATAACATGATCATCTGGAACAGCCAATAAAGTTTCAATCCTCTGTTTAAGTGGTTGACCCGTCTGTGCATTCTTCTGAACCACGGCGGGTAACTCTCTATGATGCTGAGCTCTTTGCTGTTCATTTTGCAGTAAAAACATTGTGGATCGTTGGCGACGTTGCTCCTCAGCCGCAGATGTGACGCTGTCTCCTTGCTGCCGAGTGGAAGTCCTTCGTCTTCGCCCGTTCTCTGCTTCTGCACGATGTGGTGTCGTACGCTGAGAAGTGGAATCGCCCAAGGGTTTGCTACGAACCGGTGACACATCACGGCCACCAAATTTATGCGAGTCATAGGGTCTGTGGTCTCGGCTTCTTAAAATAGGAATATATTGTAAAGAAAATGTTAGGCCGTTATAGAGAATATATTGTCACGGAAATAGTTACTAAATATAATCTCTAATGGAAAACAGTGTCAAGCCTTAATGAAAATATTCATTATATAGCCACCTTCTGAATTTACAATACAACGTCAAACAATTGAGGATAATTTCTATTCCTACTAATATAAAAATTGAGGTACAAAGATAAGACTTCGCCAAATGTTTTGTGCTCCTTTTGAGAGTAGTGCCTACTTTAAAATACCATAACGAGTGAAAGATGGATGAAGATGCGCGAAAATAAATGCAAGTTATGCAACATTTTAAAATAAAAGTACTTACGAGGACTCTCCAAAAGGATCCTTCCGAGAAAATCGCATGCTTCTCAAGTGCTCCAAAGCAGCTTTTTTGTTTGATGGACTTTCCTCGGTTTTCTCCGTTTTTGGCAGGTTTTCATCATTTTCTTCTTTAACCCTTGGACGCTTACGCATCTCCGCAGTATCTTTGGCTTTGGACTCGCCAGCTTCGTTGACATCGTGCGATTCATGGTCACTAAGGATCTCACCCTCATCATTCGGCTTTACCTCTTTTCTTTCATTGTCAAGTGTTTCCATTTTTGTTTCAACCGTGCTTTGTTCACCCTGGTCTGTGACTGCCACATCTAAAATTATATATCCACATGCATGTTCAATAATTTTGCATAATAACTAAATGTTAAACTACCGTAAAACCTGTAATTTAACCCCCCTCTTGTTTTACCCCCTCTAATTCTGCCCCCCTAGAGGTCGATCGAGTAATTATGCCCCCCTCTAATTTTGCCCCCCCCCCAAAATGCAAATTTTTCCAAAAATGCCAAAAATTCAAATTTTTGGCGTAAATTCAAATTTTTTGCCAAAGGCTTGAATTTTTTACCTATTTTTTACCATTTTTTGCAAAATATTCCCAAATTTTGCAAAAATTTGCCAAAATTTTGTAAAAAATGGCAAATTTCGAAAAAAATTCTAAATTTTTTTGGCGGGAATTCAAATTTTGAAATTTTTGAGTAAAAATTGAGCAAATTTGGGCAAAAATCCCAAAAATTTTTCGCGCCGCGCCTCCGGCGCGGCGCGAAACACCGATTGATTAATTTCCCCCCTCTAATCTAATTTTGCCCCCTAGAGGTCGATTGAATAATTCTGCCCCCGGGGGTTAAATTACAGGTTTTACGGTAAATGCTATCTAGTTAAAGCGCTATCTGTTAAACAGTAAAGCATTAATTTTCTGCACTAGTTCACAAAAATAAGTAAATATAAAAGTTTGATAATAACTTTTTTCTCTGATTCATAAGTTTCATATTGTTTTAACATTTACAATTTAAAACTCACTTGCTACACCTTCGTTTTCCTCATTTTCTTTAGCATTCTGTTCCGTTTTTGAACCGGTTTCGCTCTCCATAGACGCATTTTCCACTGTTTCATCTTGGGCACTGAAGTAAAGCGTTTCGTTTTGCAGAGACTCTGACATTTTTATATCAGTTATTTCCTGGATCGCGTTTTCATTTATTCCTTCTTCGATTTTTGTATCGTGCGCTAGTGTATTTGATTCTTCGATGGGTTCGGCACATGTTTCAGACGCGTTGCTATGGGAAAGTTGCACATGAACATGAGCTTCGGTAACACCTAAAAGGTGTATTTGTTGTTATTTTATATTTTGCTAATATTTACTTCAACTTGCTAGATTAGAATTCAGTTTGTATTGTGCAAAAGTTAACCTTGCTTTTGTAAAGGTGTTTTATATTACCAGGTAGAAATATTTTACGTTATCTGTTATAGAAGATATATGGTCAATTGTTTTCCTCTAAAAGTATTTACTAAATTGTTACCTGATTCTATCAAATGTTTGTCTGTAGGAGATGGGCTAGTTTCAGTTAGGTTTTCAGAACCTTCTACATTTTCAGCTTCTGTTGCAACTTCCATATTAGTTACTTCCACGGCCTCTGTTAGGTGCACAGTAGCATTTTCATCTTTCGCTTCACTTTCAGGCTGTTTTTCATCCATGTTTATTCTAAAATATGTACTGTTGGGGTAAACGTATTTTCCAAATAAAACAGTATTCTGCTAATATTTCATAAAATAATGTCATATGCAATATATTTACAATCAAATAGAAATAAGTCTCAATTTTTTCGAAAAGTTCTTCTTGAGGTATTGTAATTTAAGGCAGTATCTATCCTAACTACGTCCTGGAATTATCGACTAGCATGAACGGTCAGTAAAAAATGTGTTAGTAAAAACGGTTAATAAAAATATTAGGGTTGTTCTATACGGATAATATTGCGTGGATATTTGTGGAGGACTGTGATATTTTATGAAAAATTGGTCTAATTTGTGCACTTTGTTAACTACCAAAGAAACACTACGTAATTGGAAATGACATAAACTATTTTCGACACTTACGGCAAACGTTATGCTTTTGCAAACATCAAAGAATAGCACAAAATTACACTGTAAGGAAACCGTTATTTGAGCCCGACAAAGGAACTTGACTATCGTATATCCAACAAAAATAAAACGACGGTGTGTTTTACACAGCGGTAGTACAGACATACAATTGTGGAGCATTCTTTTGCATACAAAGAAAAGGTTTGAAAATAAATGTCGAATGAAAGAATAAACGTACGTACAAAATTTACGATCGATTTACATAAACGAATATAATATATTACTTCGAGTTAAACTTAAATCGATCGACCAAACTAATTTATTTAAACCATATATCTATACTGTTTTCGAAATAGTTGATAGATCACTATTGGTCCTTTATCATGGGAATACATATTCGTAGACAACTTTCGGGTGAATAATGCAATTGTGGATCTATTCGACATTAGCAATGTTTTACGAATATTTTCCTTGAGAAATTTCGAAAATGTTCGAGGAACGAAACCCTTACAACAAAGAATATTTTAAATCGCCAAAAATTACTTAAGCCATTATCATAATAGCATTTCGCTCTAAAGCGAGTTTTAGTTAAAAGCTATTGTAAGCTGTAAAATTCTAGAGAGAGGCAAATGAAGAAGAACAAATCCATTTTGACAAATAAAACAAAATGGTAATTTATGGGATATCCCATAAATAAGCACCAGTATGAATTTTATGACTTTTTATTCAACAATAGTCTATTATGTTTTTCTTAGATCTAAAAACGTTTTTAACCGTTTTTATAGGGTTTATTAATTTTAAATGTCGACTTCTGTTAGATATAAAATCACGCTAGAATAATTTTTTATGGAATATTGAGCATTTTCGGAAGTGTAGCTATTAAAATGAGAATAACCCATGCTGCGAATTGTGAGAAGATTGATGGACATTTTGTGAAGTGAATGACAACCGAAACAGAGAAATGCAAGAAGAATAAAGGGATCTTCGAAAAGAAGACACATTTTCCCGACGCTTATGAACTCATATACCCGCAAAATCATAGTGGTGCTAATTCTTGCGGATCTCAGCTGTTCAGACATAACACAAGCCTTGGCTTGAGCTCTCCTGAGTCTGGAGTGCTAGAACACCCAAGCAGAGAAAGTAAAATGGTGGGACAAACGATGAGCAAGATTGAGACATGTTAAAAGTGTAGGCTTTCACAGACATCGTAGAGGACTGTTCTTTGGTTGGGGGTAAAGATAAAGAGAAATGAAAGTTCATTATCGATTCAATCAACAACAACCGAGCAGGATAGTTTCGAAAAGCATTTTGTCTCGAAAATTGGACAAAATGCCAATCCCGCCCAGTTTTAGACGAAACCGCGCATTTGAAAAAATTCTATCGGGTGTTCAAAGCGAAACTGTATCAGGTAATGAGAATGGATGCTAAAATCGCTTTAACACGACTCATGCTACGCTTCCCAAATAAGGGTTTTCATGCTTGTTAGCATATAACTATAACATTGTCGAAAACGTGAATGGTTTCCAAAATGTCTTGAATTCCAAAGATATTGAATTGCTCTAATTACAACATTTAGATAATGTAAAAGGATACAAATATTTTTATTTATATTTCGGAATTTTTCGTTATTATTTGAAGTTCGTGTCTTTTAAAACAATTATTATTACAATTCTCATATAATTTTTTAAATAACAATTTCGTTTTAAACAGGAGAAGTAATAAAAAATGGGACGACATAACTCGTGGAAAATCCATTGTTTTGGCCAATCGTGTGTTGCATTGCCAGAACCAATTTTGTGTCCCAAGTGATAACAAAAAAGTGAGCAAATTAAAACGGGCTATGGAGGAGAACGTTTTTGATAAGAGTGATAATGCAGCAGAAAATTATGCCAACTTAAGAAATAATTTTGATACCCGTAACGAATATTGTATGTAGTAATATATACTTGGCATGAAGTGTTAACAAAAATATGTTGACAAAATGAAAAAATAAAACAATGGAAATGATCTCGAGCTAGGCGATATGGGGACTATTTATCTTCCTGGATGCTTTAAAGACATCGCACACTTTTAGGCATGGAAACGTGAGGAGAGAACGAAGATCGCGACGAGAGGAGTAAGGTAGATGTGTGAAAAGTGCCAGAGGTCGCACGCAGGTGTTTCTGGTTGTCCAGTAGTAACTGCTGTCTTGTATAAAATTTATGTGTTTACATTTTAAAGTGTGGTGGACCATCCTTAGTAGACCGCCAAGGGGTGGACTACTAAGGCTTTTTACTTTGAATAGGTGCATAACGCTAATTTCAGATGTGCGCTCGTTTAATGACCATAATAGGGTGGGGGTATTTATAGGACTGGGGGCTGTCTTTGGTGGCCTAATTTTTCATTTACTCTCCCAGTAGCGGACAAAGTTAAGGGTCTAATAACAGGAATACGGTACAGTACCGGAAAATTTAGTTTTCCGGTATTGTTTTGATTATTGCTTTTATTTATTAATCTTCTACGTAGTATTATAGTGATGCGTGTGCGTGCCGTCAAATCTTGGGGTCATTCTTACCCGTGCTTATTCCATTTTTCAGAGGTCCATTCTTAGGGGTGCTTAATTTTTAAATGTACCGTTTTAGGATAACTTTTTGCGGGGAATCCGAATTTGAGGTCAAACTTTAGCTAAATTTAGACGAATTTTAGATAATTTTTCGAAAGTCCATTCTTACCAGTGCTTATTTTGTCTGTCCAAAATTTTTGAAGGGGCCATTCCTACCAGTGCTTATTTTGTTCTTACAAAATTAATGAGCGAGGGCCGCAGGCCCGAGGTAAGGGGCGCTGAAGTTTAGAGCGACGTTACTTTACTTACTACTACTGGCGTAGCCAGTACTATAGAAAATAGAGAAATATGCATGTGTTCAGCATTGTATTTGTCATCCATCTTCATAACTGTAATTTTTACATGTTATTTTTCCCATTTACAGTTATTATTTCTAAACGTTCAATTTCTACGATTTTTTTCTGACTTCGTTGACACAACTTTTGTACACGTTTCGAAATCCAAAACAAATAAAAACCACTTTGATCTAAAATTATGACTCAGTCGAGATTTTGTTAAAGGAGGAAACAAATTGCTAAATATAAACGAGAAATTGTGTGTAAGCAAAGTGAAAAAGGAACAGAAAACCTTTTCCAAAGCGATTAGTAATAGATTGTATCACCCAAAATCCAAAGGTAAACATTCATAGGCCGTTGTCCATTGTGCACACCTTAAAGACTATTCATCAAAAATAGGTGCGAAGAATTGGTACAAAATGTAGGCCTAAATAAATTGGCTTTTTTATAAAGCTCAATTTTAATGTCTGTGGCAGAGACTTTCAATTTCCAATGGGTGTTAATCCACGTGAAAAGAAAGATATAAAATAAATATTCCTCACGATTCAGCCACTTTCGAAACTGTAGAACATGAATATATTACTCATTCTGTTACTTTTTATATTTGGTCTCGCACTTGCATTGCCTCTTCAGCGAATATCTGGACATAGAAGTCAGTTTGCAAGTAGAAGTCATAACAGACGAAGAGAAGGACATTCTCGCATGCCACGCTCAGCAGTACAAAACCTTCAAAACTCCATGCCCATTATCGTGACATACGCAGAAGATGCTAGCGGTCCAATAAAACTAACTGGTGTAAAAATGTATCGAAGACGCGGCAGATATTCTGGTTCAAGCAGATATTATGGTCGAAGTAAAGGTTCACATGGAAAGTATAGTTACTACAAAAATCGATATTATCAGAAAAAATATGGACATCCATTGGATCATAGTTTTGAGTAATTTTGAGAAAGAAGGCGTGAGATGAGTCCATTAATTTCGCTGAAGTATTAATTGTGAGCCATTTTATTTTACAGTATACGTCTCTAACAAATATATTTAATATATCTTCTCGAGCAAATAACAAAACCATTTTACTATTTGAAAAGTACGCGAATGAAAAGTTAATTTATTGAAGTTAAGATAATTTTTGATAAAAATGCTAATTTGCGCTAGAGAATTTCCAGTTTTCCATAAGTTGTCAAAATTTCCAAAAATTCTTAAAACTGTCCTTTATGCCTTTTGCTACTTTTAGATTACACTATATCCGTAATTCTGTTAATTTCACTATATCAATAAAAATACTAAGACCTCTACTATGAAGAATTATTTTTCCATGCCATCTGCCATTATTTCTGTGACATTACCGTAAAACAATATACCCTTATGGCATAAAAAGCTAGACAAGGGAATTAAGATTTGAAATGATTTTTCACGCCAACCATTTAATTGCGGTAAAAATGGTCACTGAAAATTTTTAATGAGGAGGATTACTCGGCAAGGACTCCTCTATATATTGGTAAAAATTTGAGTGGGCCCTATTAGAGTAAAAATTTTTAGAGTTAAAACTTTTTCCTATTAGAGGAGGCTCTGTTCAGCATCAGAAAAAGAGCCTCCTCTAATAGGAAAATGTTTTGACTGTTAAAATTTTTACTCAATTTTTTTTATCAATCTCTAGAGGAGTCCCACTGCCGAGTAATCCTCTAATTAAAAATTTTCAGTGACCCTTTTACCGCAATTAAATGGTTGGCGGGAAAAAATTGAGTTCAAATCTTAATTCCTTTGTCCGGTATTTTATGCCAATGACGGTATATTCCAGTGTTTGGTACAGTTTTCTTATTGGTTATAAATATTACTATATGTGTAAAATAAATATAATAAATACTGTTGCATATGTTGGATAGTCACTGTAATCTCATAGCTTAACTTGACATTCATAACGAAATAACGATATGGGTGAGATTGCCGAATGGGGAGCACTACTTTGCCGCTGTGTCTCCCTTTTGAATTACACACCAAAAATTCATATTTTCAAGTAAAACTATCAAAATTCTAAATTTTCCTCTAATTTTGCAAACACTGTTTGTGTGTTTTTGACCATTTTTTGCAGTGGTTACCTAACATAAATCCTATCTAGATCGACTGTTTAAGTCGTGAATAAGAGTTCTAGATGGGTCTCATTTAAACTTTAAAAATTTCCCAACAAATTAAAATTTGGTACAAATCCAAAAAATTAAAAATATTTCTTCATTTTGTTGACATTTTATAAATTAAAACCAAGTATTCTAAGACAAAATATTATAAATGTTAATTCAACTTATTTAGAAAATTCTTCAGACTACATTCTTATAATTTAGACTTTGCTTATTATACTATGATACACGAGAGATTTTTTGTCTCTAAAGTATTTAGAGACGTCGTTCATGCCCGCAAAAATAACTCGTTCAGTAAATCAGGTGAAATTGAAAAGATCAAAAACGGCAACAATGACATTTTTTACAATACGATACATTTTCCTTTCAACTTTTTGACGAATTTGGCGATCTCGTTAAATTCGTTTCTGATGCCGAAGCATCAGCAAAGGTCAAATCAGATGCGTGTTTTTCTCAGAAGAGCCTGCCAATAAATAGGCACTACCTATGCTTAATAAATTTGCTTAAAATCGTTAATATTTTAGTGACATCACACGGAGATGAAAGAAAGCGGATGTTTATAAAATAATTTTATGATATCTATTATGTCCGTCCAATGGTATTATCATGTCAATAAACGATTTTTATTTTTCAATCCTTTAAAGAGCCTGGAGCATTTTTTGGATTAAAAATTTTACTTTATATTATTTTATTGAAAATTTTAACGTAATATTTCTGCTTCGCAAAAACACACATTTGTATGTCTTGTTCATTTCGATTACAAATGATTCATACTTCTTTTAGAGAGCCTTCTTCCTTCTAACTCTCGATCATGCGGTCCTGGCAATTTGAAATGTCGTGGACAAAGTTTGTATCGCTGTGGGACAATATCAGTCACAAACACAAATTTCGCAGAAAAAGTTGAACATCCATTATTCTCTATTCTTGGAAGAAGAGGTCATTGTGATAAGCTTCAGTATACACGGAGATGCTTTAGCTCGGAACAGAAGGTTTTATCGCGATTAGTCAGCTTATTCATTTAATAGAGACTTTGCTGTAAAGTCTTGGTCAGTTTTACGAAATGTTTCCTAGTACATTTAACTATATTTATTTTTGTCGGAGCTTTTTACGTAACCGAGAATTTTCATATAAAACGCCCAGGAATTTTGATTTTTGGAAGAATATTTTTCCACACTAATTTCCTCATATTGCCATTATCAAAATTTGTATATAATAAATCGCGATGTGAATATTTCTGCAGCAAATGTTATATATTGTTCGGCAATAGAATATTATTCTAATATAGTCTAATCGCAGTACCTTCTAAATTGTATTAATTATTTCAGGATAGCACAAGCAAGCCTCCGACCCCATCACTATATTGGTGCTCTAAAAAATGCGATGGAGAGGTATTTTGACGGAGAAAGTGAACGGCACCTTCCGCGAACCTATTTGGACGATTACAGTCGGCCATTGCGCGGTTTTGACGAGGTAGACAAGTTTTTAGCAAATGCCGAATTTTTTCGTTCCGGTATCGGCCGCGATATGCCTCTGGTTGCAACTGCCCCTAGCCCTTATCTGCACAGGCATGCCGGAAGCTCCGCTCTTGAGGATGTTGGGTTGGAGTCGCGAATGGTGTATGGCAGTGGTCGAGATACTTTGCCCAGGAAACATTCTAGACAGCCACTTTTGGGCACGAGTCTTCCCTACTACAATCAATCACCACAAAAAGTGCCTGAAACTAGGCTTCCTGAATCAGCCCTAAGCAAAGTGAGACAGTCGCCTTCAACACAGTCTATTTTATATGCGGACGAAACTGAAAAAGATGAAGTAAGCATTCTCGTGTGTTTAGTTTTTTTTACAGAACCATAAAAACACCATTCGATATACGTTTAGTGATGAGTTAGCTCTTGAATTTTCGTTGTTTGTGAAAGTAATTAGATACACTCATTTTTGTATAATTTCCCTCCCTAATAGCGCTAATTTCTGCCAGTCATACATGCCTCGCTGCCTATTTACGCCAGTCTCACTACCCCGGCCAACTTTTCAGGAGATTTTTTAAACTTACACGAGAAGGCCATAACAAAAATTGGGGCTGTCTCTGATTTTTTAAGTTATGGGGGAAAATGAAAAATTTAAAGATTCTTGGGCATGTTGGCGGTTTTGCCATTGCAAGCGCTTTGCAACCGACAATTCACACTATAACTCTTGGGTATGGGACGCACGAATTTGAGGTTATTTTAAAAATAAGAGTATTCCGTGAGGGTAAAAGCGCACGGATCTAATCAGAATTATTTTTCAACCAATTTTAACATATGACATACTTCCAACATTGAGACAAGTTATATATTTTTAAACTTTATGGGCATTTTAATAGCACAAATTGTCAAAATGTAGACTTGAATGTTCTGTTTATGGTACCGTTATATTAAGTTTTTATGAACATGTTTATGAACATGCAATTTCAGAGATCCCCGAAAGTCAGTTACCCGCCATCAGTTTATTACAATTATAAATATCAGTATGATCGACCAAAAGCACCAACTCCACAAAGTGAGTAAAAATATTGCCCATGTTAGAGAATACTAAATTAATGTATTAAGGTGTGGATTTGGATCGTCCTCAGTCCAATTTAGACACAGCACAACATTTCTCCAGAGCCGAAAAACGGCGCAAATCATCGGCCTTCAAATCACTAAGGTCTTTCCTCAAAAAGCACCTTAAAATGAACTCCCACGCATTACCGAACCATACCAGGAGCGACTACTTAGATGGCAGCAAAAAAATGTCCAGTGCATCTTTATACGAAGCTGCCAAACCAGCAACTAGCCAGCAGCTCTCAGCTTCTACGCACAATGTGAGCTATAAATTTTCTTTTAACTTTCGTATACCTTCCCACCTTGCTTCCTTATCGTGTACTTTATAAAATGTCCACATTTCATGCTTTTCAATTATTTTAAAGATTACTAGAGCAAAATATGATTTATTTTCCTTTTTGTGGGGCAGTTTTCATTATGTCAATCCTTTTTTAGTAAAAAACATGGTGACAATTTGATAATTTTGGTTGATAGTGTTTTGTTCCGAAATAAAAAATGAAATTGTAATCATGTAAAAACATACATAGAGACAGTACTATCAGATTTATCACTAACAGAGTGGACCAGGGTTGCCATAGACTCGGCTCCAAAAATAAGAACATTTGCCCCAAAAAGTAAGATTTTGGGGTCAAAAATAAGAACATTTTTATAATTTTTTCAAACCATAGGGTCCCCCCTATGGTTTTTTGGCAAAATTTTTTTCCAAGTGCATTCTTAGGGGTGCATTTTTTCAAATTTTTTCCAAGTGCATTCTTAGGGATGCATTTTTTAAAATTTTTAAAATTCGCGCCGAAACTATCATGCGAATATTTTTATTCTGCATGAATGAAAAAATAGCGCCGCAGGCGAAAATTTTTCAATTTTAGGCGATATTCATAAAAATTTGTACTATTTTTTAAAATACTTGGAGGAAAAATGGCATCCAAATAGCGCCGCAGGCGAAAATTTTTAGGAAAAGTTGCTTGTATTTCAAAAATTCCCACTTGGAATTGGATATTTCGTGAAATAAGAACAAAATAAGAACATTGGCCAAAAATAAGAACAAATCTTACAAATAAGAACAAATGGCAACCCTGGAGTGGACCCTGTTCCAAAAAGGAAAAATAAGTTCATTTTCCTCAAGTATTGCGCTTAATGAACATATCTTATCTGTTAGTTTAGATAAATGGACTAAACAGTGCACGCCTTCGCACAGATAATGGCTTTCCACCATTAGCTCGGGCTCATTCTTTTTCTGCATCGAAAGCACGAGCGAACCACCACAGGGAATCCGCGGACTGGAATCCAAAAGCGGAAAATAAAATAGTCACCTCCGACATGCCTTCATCCAAAGCTCGTTCAATCGCAACATATCCATCCACAACATATTCAGAAACCGCAAACCGTCATATAGGTGTGTAACTTTTTAATTTGGAAAAATAAATCTCGTTTTATTTAGATACACGCATGGATACGATAAAATCTCAAGCTCCAAGTAGTCAGCTGGTTCAGAAAATAAATGCGGGCGCCACTCTTCCTCGAACAAGTCATACAATGAGGCCATCTATTGCTCCTGCGCCTATTGTATGAGTGTTTTTTTTAAATACATGACGGTAATTTTGAAATTACGCTTTTAGAAAGAACCGAAAAGAAAACCTGTTCAATATGATGCGCCATGTTTATATGGTATGATGTTTATGTTTATTAAAACTGGCAAAGAATATAGCAATGATACTCATTGTTTTGTAAATTTGTATGAAATAGCAATGACATTTTGTGAATATTTAATTTCGACTGATGCTGGCTATCGTATTCATACCAGATTAAATTTTACTATATTGTTGCTTTTTATTGACTGCTTGTTTTATTACCTGTTCTGGCTCGGAGAACAGAGAAGAAAGAGATTACGGATCTCTAACGTTCTAGCTGCACTAAATCCTAGCGGAGAAGGATCAGGAAGAAAGCAGCTAATATATAAATCTCCAGCCAACCCACAACAGCGGGTCGGCGCCACCCTTTTCCACTCAAAAGCTCTGGCTTATCAAAGCCACGACATGGCGCTTCGGGAAGTTCTCCCCTCTAATGGGGGAAAGACGGCTGCTGACAACTGTTAAGAACAGCAGCCGAAGAAGACTTTGAGAAGATAACCTGGAAAAGGTCCAAAAGAAGTTCAGCAACCAGTGAAGTGACCCGCTAAGTGATCAAAGGACACCCCACCAAGTGAAGAAAGTTAAATTTGCGATGAGGACATCGCATCCTGTCGGTGCGGAGTGTTCTGGCTCGGAGAACAGAGAAGAAAGAGATTACGGATCTCTAACGTTCTAGCTGCACTAAATCCTAGCGGAGAAGGATCAGGAAGAAAGCAGCTAATATATAAATCTCCAGCCAACCCACAACAGCGGGTCGGCGCCACCCTTTTCCACTCAAAAGCTCTGGCTTATCAAAGCCACGACATTACCAAAAGCTCATTACAATTCTCTAAATTTTTATTACTAAAGATACACATGAATTCTTAATATGTTTCGTTTTAGTGGGAAAGTTTCAGGTATTCTCAACCATGGGAATTCATGTTATATGAATGCCATTCTCCAGTGCCTAGCCAGTGTTAACCGAGTTGCTATTCTTTTCGTGTGCAAAAAGTTCATTATTCCATCTCTCGTAACTACTGGGGTACTTTTTATTTATTTTCTGAAGTTTCCTTATACCACTATACTTTTTAGGATTTAAGTGCCACTGTCGACAATTCCATAACATCTGTGCTATCGCAGACGTTACAGAGTATGTGGATGAATGCAAATCCTGACGGGCAATGCCTGCGATTGCTAAGGCTTATTGCTAATGCAAATCCACACTTTCAATTGTCGTGTCAACAAGATGCTCAGGAATCACTTATTTGGCTGTTAGACAGAATACATGAAGAAATCAAAGGCGAAAATCTGTCGAAAAAAGCCAACTCCTTTGCCACGGTTAGCTATACACACAAATATATAAGAAAGATTAGAGGAATATTTCACACTCAGATTTGGCGTTGTTTACAAATACAACCATGAAAAATTGCAATCTGATACTATTTCCTGCCACATGTTATTTTTATGATATTTTCCATTTCATTAAATATTCCCGACTAAATGCTTTTAAAAAATTTTGGCGCTTCTACTAAAGGGATAAGTTTGTGTTGCGTAATACACTCAATGGATTTACTGAAGACTTTTTAGTAGAATTTTTCATTCGTGAGAAAAAAATATGTGGAACATAATATTGCTAAATGGAAAACTGGAATAAAGTATGAGCACTAGCTGTGCGCGCCGCCGCTATCGTGGCGTCCACGGGCCCTGTATATCCATTACACCCGTCGCCACCCGCGTTCGTGGCGGGACCACCCCAACCTTGAAATTGGAAAAAGACGCCCCTCGACCCATAGACCATCTTTGCTTTTATCCCGCCTCAAAAAGTGCCATTTTCGCTGAGTTATGGCCATTTTTACACAAAAACCCCGTTTCTCCATTTTCGTGGCGTGACCACCCCAATTCTGAGTTGATTTTTACGGATTTATGGAGGGTAATCACTATAAGGGTGATGAGATCTGGGTCGAAAACGACCTAAAAAGGGTCTAAACGCCGGTGGGCGGACGGACCAGAGACGGACACTAGCAAATAAGTAAAGTACCATGCAGGAGCAAAAGAGGTGAAACAAAAATGCGCATTAAACAAGCACATAAAATCAGCATCCTTGCGTGCAAGGTGATCGAATACACTGGATTTTTTAGTTGCATAAATCCGAAGAGGAACTCGCAATCGATGCTCTTCAACGCGTCAGTGGCTCCAACCGCTCTGCTATAATGGACCTCTTTCAAGCTCAATTCCGGTCATCTATGGAATGTAGTGCATGCGGATTCTTCAATCTTACATTTGACCCGTATATTACCGTTGCTCTGAGCGTACCACAGCCAAAAAGGTAACGCTTTACGAATTACACGGTGATGCATAATCATTTAGTAAGACAGTCTCGATATTTTCAGTTAAACTGTTGCCTATAGAAATAATTTTGTTTTTAGCTCAAAAGCTTGTACAGCTCTATTTGTGCCTTATTTTAACGGCCGCCAACTGGTGCGTTACAGAATTAGTGTGCCAGGACCGCCGACAACAACTTGTATTACTCATATTAAGGACAAAATAATGACTAGTATTGGCGGATCCGGTGATAATGTAAGCCATTTGTAATAGCAGATCAGTGACATATAGCGTTTGTAAGGGTGTTCGGAGAAAATTCTAAGATAAATTGTAGCTGTAAATAGAATTTTCGGGCAATTTTTTTGCAAGGTCCGTTTCCGTAGGGTAGTCAAAAATTTTGCCCAATATTTGCGTTTTTTCGAAAAATGGACGTTTTTGCCCAAAAATGGGCATTTTTATTTTTTACAACCATTCTTACGGGTGCTTATTTTTCTCCGTTAGGTATTTTGTCCATAATTTTAGGAAGTTCATTCTTAAGGGTGCTTATTTTGTGATACAGTGCGAAGCGCCGCAGATGGAGAGTCAGTACTGTGGTCGGACGCGCAGCGTCCGACCTTCCCCTTGGAATGGGAGAGAACTTAGAACATATATGCAGACAAAATTTTTAATCAGATTCCCGTAGGGAGTCCCAAACGGCTAGTATATTTTATTGTTGCGATTATTATCAGAAATTTATGTTATTATTTAATGTTAATTAGTTACTGATCGATTTTAGGCAATAGCATGCCAATTTTCGGCTAATGGACAGTGCCATTTCCTCGCAGACGATTTACAATTGGGAAATGAAAGCCCCTTTGACAATATTGATAACTTTTATTTACTTGAAATTCCTCGTCTTACAGTTGACCACGAAAATCAGGATCTCGTTGTTGCGATCATTACCCATGTTGTTGGATTTGTGCCAAGTGGTGGAAGGTTAGTTTACTTTTAAAGTAGTTTTGTATATTGGTGTACATTGTTTAAAACTTATATATTTTAAAACATAATTGTAATAGATCTTCGATTATATTACTGAAATAGCAAAAGTATTCTAGAAAAAATACAGGGAATTCAAGTATAAACGTAGAATGTTGTAGCATAAGGGAAGCAAAATATTAAAGATATTATTTTCACTGCATTTTATATTGTTTTCTGTAAATGGATGGTTGGTTGTATTTAGACGTGGCCAACCATACACTGTCGTGGTGAGCAAGCGTTGGAACTACGACAGAATATTGCAACAACTGATAGACAAGGCAAAACCGTTCATGTGTCCTAACGACTACTTTCCTCTACAGTCGGATTTTCGGTTGCTCATTCAACATTCATCTGAAGGAGTGATTTATATGGATCCAGCCTTAAGCATGCCATTGTTTAATTATCATATCAATAGGTAACTATAATTTTTTAAATATTGTTTTCATGCATGGTATCAGCGAGAACTGCTAATTCCCACGAATGATCCTATAAGAGGTCAATATATATTTACTTGTTCTCGATTAATGACGTGTTGAGCTTCTTCACACATGAAAGTGTGAAGTAACTGTAGCAGAAATTAAGCTATTGGGCGGGGAAAATCTCTTGGTCATTTCAACATTTCTCAAATGCTCATATCTGAGTATTTTATATAGCTCCAACTACACCACGAGCAATCATTGTATGAAAATTTTAAGTCGAGATATTTCAGATCTGGATCAAGTAGACGCGCATTATTGAAGATCATAATAGAATGGACTTCCTCTGCCGCATACGAGTAATTCATTTCACATTATATTTACATAGATGAAAAATATATAAAGCAATTTCAGGTTTCTCAGACAAGATTCAGAACCGATACATGAGGATTACAGCTTTTTAACTGACAATCAAAGCCCAGAAAGCAGTGTTACGCTTCTTAACTTGCTTCAGGTAATTGGAACAAAGAAAGCTGTTGTCAATATCATAACGACAAAATAAATAATATCTGTAAAATATATCCTCAAATCATATTCATGATACAAATCCGAAAAAGTTTCTTTTTTATTGATATATATTTATTATTATTTCATAATTATTTTATTAATATATAGTGATATTAATTTTCCCCATAGTCACAATACTTCTGTTTTCCAGGATTACACAAAAACAGAAGTTGTGGAAGATTGGAAGTGTCCAAAATGTTTCAAAGCGTCATCTGGCAAGAAAGAACTTAAATTCCATTCTTTACCACCAGTGCTTGTCTTTCATTTGAAGAGATTTGAGTTGGTGAGTCTCATTTTGTATTTAAAAATGTTTTTGTGAGTTTTCACACTGACTTAATATTTTTATATTTATCTTTTCAAGATGCTACTTGCTAATTAGGGTTGGATCCCCCCGCCGGAGGCGGGGAACGGGGATCAGCATAGGCGGGGACGGGGATCCCCGGGGAACGGCATCGGCGGGGACGGGGATCCCCGGGGAAATACGGGGAAATGGGCTTTTTTCAATTTTTTCACATTTTTTGCCCATTTTTTTCAAATTTTTGCCCTTATTTTGTCATTTTTTCGGGTTTTAGTTCATTCTTTTGCACTTTTTGGTTATTTTTTCATGTTTTTGTTCATTCTTTCGCAATTTTGATCAATTTTTACTGTTTTTGTTTATTTTTTCCAATTTTCGGCCACTTTTTCGTGGTTTTGTTCATTTTTTTTCTAATTTAGATAATTTTCCACATTTTTCGTCATTTTTTCGAAAAATTACATAGAAAAATCGCGACTAAAAAAGCGCCGCAGGCTAAATTTTTTTGAAA
This sequence comes from Ditylenchus destructor, assembly GCA_022814885.1. NCBI lineage: Eukaryota > Metazoa > Nematoda > Chromadorea > Rhabditida > Anguinidae > Ditylenchus > Ditylenchus destructor. The sequence continues at coordinate 4,582,178 of JAKKPZ010000002.1, read as the reverse complement.
AAAATTGGCTTTCTCTTTAAAAATTGACTAAAATTTGTCATTAAAATAAATTATAACATTGAAACTTTTGACTATATATTGAAAATTCCACAAATTTCTGGCCCAAAATTTTGGAAAAACAATGAGACGTGATACAAAGTTAGAGAAAAACTAGCGCCGCAGGCGAAAATTTTTCAAAATTAGACATGCTGAGAGGAAAATGACCACCATTTTGTTGTGTTTTCATAATAAATTCTATTATTTTCTCTAAATTGTTCTAACAGAAACATTCGTTTTAATGATGCCAGACCACGAAACAATATGTAATTTTTTTGAATAGCTTTTCGAAGAAATATTCGAGCTGGCCACAGAAAGTAAGATAATTATATATATATGATAGATAGTGGGGTCTGGGGGCGACAGCCCCCAGACGGTGAAGAAAATTCGAGAATTGGGGTCAACTTTCTTTGAAAAATTTGAATATTCGTCGAAATTTTCCCAAAATTTTCGCCGGCCGCGCCCTATCGGGCGCGGCCGGACGCATTCTTAGGGGTGCTTGTCTGCCTTTCGGGTGCATTCTTAGGGGTGCTTGTCAATCCCCGTTTTTCCCCGTTCCCCGGGGAACAGCACACGGGGAACGGGGATCCCCGTGGCAAACGGGGAACGGGGAAAAACGGGGACGGGGATCCCCGCGGGGGGGATCCAACCCTATTGCTAATGTCACTTATCCGTTGACCTAGCCATTTATCTAGTATTGTTTATCTTAAACTATCAATCTTTGTTTATTTACAGCTCAATGATGGTGCAACAAAGAAAGTGGAAAGTCTTCTTCAGATACCATTGGAATCCCTCGACATGTCTCCATATGTGTGCAATCCGGAAAGCCGTCATAACACTTTATCGCGATCTCACAAATATAACGCGACACCCTACAAGAATGGATTAAATGAGTGCGGGTTTTACCCAGAACATCTTCTAACTAATTCACATAATTCAGAGATCAAGAACGTTGTCTATATGATTTGGTGGGCGTAGTTCACCATTTTGGAGAACGAACTAATTCCGGACATTATACAGCTAGCACAAGAAATCCAATAGATGGTATGATTTAATAATTAGTGAAATATTTGTAATTATCCGTTTGTCAAGAACCTAATTTTACTTTTGTATTCACGGTCCGTTTTTATTATTTTTTCTTGCGTTTCAGGGTCGTTTTAGATCCCCAAGTTTTTTAATTGCTGAAAAACATGCATTTTTTTTTAGAAAATACGTCAAAATTGGCAAATTTTATTTTGCCAAACTGCAATATTTGTTAATATTTTCCTATATTTGCCAATATTTATACGATATGTGGACAGAACGCCAAAATTGAACTAACCGCACCTTGAATTTAAACGTATAAAGTTAGGTTGTTGACAAACGGATATATCTATTATACCACTTATATTTATAAAATATTTACAGTCAAACAGACAGCAAAATCCATTCTTCAATTTATAGGTCGATGGCGTACCTTTGACGATATGAAAGTGACTTTCACAAATACGTCCGACATTCGATCTTCTACAAATGCATATTTGCTGTTCTATGAGCGTAGGGAATCACATTCTTCGAGGAACAGTGCTTCGAGCTGGTTCCCACACTCGGTCCCCGAATCAGTCCTAAACCTTTACAACAAGCCGTCGCCGGATGAACGAAGGGCAAATTCGAGCATGAACGGAGTAGGCATTGGAGATTCCACAGGAGTGACTGTGCATGGCTCTTCCACATTTTATACAAGAGGACCATCAGCTGGACAAGTTGAATCATACCGGACACCAACGAAGTCAGGAAGTCTACAGGCTAATGCGGAGTCCTCGCCAGCGAGATCGAGATCGCTTCACAATTTACAGCCAAATATGAATAAGGGTTCATATGGCACTCTGAGGAATTATCCGTCTTAATATTTCATCAGAAGTTTCTGATTTTCTTTCATGTTGAATTTATTATCTAGTATCTTGTACTTTTTGTTACCAAAATTTTTAAATTGCGATTTTTTATCTTGTAAATTTGCCTTTACCGAAAGGCCGATAGTGTATCACTCAAAGCTGTGTTTGTTGCTCTCGTACCAAATATTTTTGTGATGTTAAAATCAGATTTGCTCGTGAATTAACCATATACGCAAAATCTAGTTTAGTTTTGCATTAATGCTACTTTAACAATCTTGAACGTGCTATTTTATTGTTTATAACGTGCTATTATCGGTCTGTAATCTATATATTTCTATTGGCTCTTCCTTTGCATACAAAATTGCATATTAAATGTGTTCAGTCATTTCACCTATTTTCCACTGTGAAATTTACATTTCCTGTTCGTGTTTTACAGTCGCTTCTCGGTAATAGTTTCATGTGTTAAAGAGATACACGTCAAATACAATGTTGGATGTTATTTTTTAACTAAATTTAAACTAAAATAATTATAACATTTTCACAACACGAAATTAGCCTACTAGAATTGATAACTGTAGACTTATTTTCCGACTATTTCTGGTGCCTTGGTCATCTTATGTGAATTGATCCCTGTTGTTATAGTTTCAACCCTTTTCTAGCAATTGTGCCAGTAATTTTTTATCTGTTTCTTTGTAGGACATATCTTTATTGCATTAGAGTGAAATTCTAGCCGTCCATTCATATTTTATTCATAAATGTGATAACACTTCTTTTCCAAATTTACTAGGAAATTTGAGATAGTAATATATATATAATAGTCTATTCTATGCAAATCATACATGGTACTAATTTTATGCTTGCGTATTTGAACGATTAATGAAAATAAAATTAATGGATAAATGAATTATAAAATTAACTGATATATTGAATTGATACACACAGAGAATAAAATTAGTGAATTCAATAGAGACATTTCACAAAAACAATTCACAAGAAAAGGAAATATGGTGCAATTTTATGTATTCTTTAAATTTATATTATTTTTAATTCCACAATTTGATTTTCTATTACCAGTAAATTAAATTATTAACAAAGATGTCGCTCTTTTGGGAAATATGCGTCATATTAGATCTGGATATTTTACTTATAGGTAATAGATCAAATTTTACTCATGGAAATATAGTGATTTATATATATAAAAGAAACAACCATTTTTAGAGCTAAATTCAAAATCGACAAATTCTAAACAATTTTCCATTGTAAAAGAACTAGTTTATATATTATATTTAAGCGAAAATATATGACCAATTGACAGTTACGTCATCACTTTTATTTTGTCTGATTTTTCTTGCTTTGTCTCTTTCTAACCACTCTTAATTTACTTTAACAGACGTTAGCTTTACAGTGAACTTAATTTGCTTTGCATTATGTGTGGGCCACTTAAGAACGTGTACTTGGAGGGTTATAAGAGACTCACGTGAGTACTGAAGTGAATGAAGTGTTGATAGTGCCGCAAAAATGAGTAGAGCGAAAGTATCCAGCAGATAATACAAAACTAATTTTTAATAAGGTATTTCTTGTCGTTGATCTAGATAGAACTAAAATTTTAACATAAGCCAATGTTAAATTTAGTGTAGAATCTCGAGATTTACCCGTATACCAAAAATTAGCCAAATCCTACGATTTGGCATCTCCCACGGCTCGGCAATGGAGTTAAATTTAGTGTATAGTATACTGTATATATGTGGAAAATTATATCATAAAATATGAGAGGACAAGTTTTTAACTATCCTTTAGTTATAATATTCGCTTATTGAATCTCAAAATAGAAACGGCAATAAACAGTTTTCTACGCATTATATGCATTCTTCATATTTCATTACTCAATATGCTTCGTAGCGAACTACTTTTGCTTTCCAATGTTCAACATCGATAACTGCTTCTAATGTGTCAGTCATATCGAAGTTATTAATCACGTTTATTGGCAGTTAAGGGCAAAACAACAATAGCATCAATAATTTTAAACACTAGCGAGTATCATGGAACCAAGCGTAAGAAGATCGGGAACATTTAGTCATGATTTAAATTTCGATTTTTGAATAAGTAGTATATGTGAAAGTCGTACAGGTGCAATATCATTTAGATTTCGTGTTACTGCCCTACGGCACTTTGTGGGCCTTGTAATGCTGCGTCAGATTCCGATGGACTAAATCCTGCTGATCGCTTTCCCCACCACAAATAGTTGTTGAAATATGGCCAGCCTAAAATTTACGGCATATTTAGTATTAACATGTCTTTGTTTACGTTCAATGAATGCATTTTGCATTATATTAGCAAAAGCAATACTTACCATATCCGTAATAGCCATAGCTGTAAGGCCAGCCCCATTGTGCTTCAGTCACTTCCACCATGGAACTGATCAGGAAAATAGCTGCGACCAAAGCAATGAGTGCGATGCGTGACATAGTTTGAATTGAAATGGAGAAGGAATTTACCTGAAAATTAAATACGTATAACAAGGTGAAGCAAAAGTTAGTATTAAAAGTTTAAGTAGAGTCTATCGTAACATTGTATATTCTAAATATATTAGAGCACTCCTTTAAATCAAATGAATTTTACAAAACCTTAAAATTGTTGGCAAGTCAATTTTTGTTCCCCGAGTATTTAGAGTTTGGTTGGAAATAATTAAAGCTGATACAAAATATTCCAAAAGATATTGAAAAGACATTAGTCAAAATACGGACCCAAGTTTCTTAATGAAGCTTTGCAGATTTACAAATAGAGTAAATGTGAGACTAACTCGGTAAGATCTCTGTCTTTTTATACGGCACCAAACCCATCAGCTTGTGTAAACATGGCTTTAATGCGCCAACAACCTTCGAATTGTGAATACAAAAGGATTGTGTGTAATTTGTTTGAGAAAACTCTCGAAGTACATGCCATCCGCCTGACTTATTCTTTATCTTTCTGGAAAAACAAGAGCAATTTTCACCGCAACAATAAGTTTTCTCCGTCTCGGCGCAAGTGCGCCAAGGCTTCGGCCAGGCTTCATTTATCATTGTTTATTTTTCCTCATTGCTTCTGCGTTTCCATATCCTTGGCACAAAAATCTATTTTTACGTGACGATTGAGTGAAAAGGGAGAGAAGACGCCTCCTTTAATCTTCTTGAAGTGAATTATATTAAGTACAATGGGATGGAACAGGAAAATGAGGTGTCAACACACATCACTTTTGCGAGAGTATTGCTCAAATAGAACAAAAGCGACCGAGAATCGGCTTTTGTTTGACGCCATATGCCTTTGCTTGAGTCCTTTTGTTTGACCAAATTTCCAATTATTTGCCAAAGTGCGTTTGAAAAAAGCAATACACAATTTATGAGAGAAGTGACATGAGATTTTACTGATTCTAAAAATCAGTAAAAAATATACTGGGTTATGTATGAATGGGAGTAAAGGAATGATTCATTTCTTTTGTATTTACTCATCCCCTCTTCAAATAGTTATGTGTATCCTTGATCTAATTTATTTTTCCCACTTTTCTGACCATAAAAATAGGAAAAATAAGGAGAAAATATATTTGTGGAAAAAGTTCTGAGTGAAATTGGTGGAAACTTGTGTAAGCATTCATTTGTTGAAACGGGAAATAATAAAACCCTTTTTATTTTCTCCTATATTAACTACAACCTTTCTATAATAAGAATGCTTTATACTAAGTTTAGGATCTACATAACAAAAGTTTACTACCATCTACATTTCTGGGCGTAATTCTCGAAAAATGCAAACAAATGAGCTAATCTGTTTATATAGTATTTCTTATCGATATCGATGTGTGGTTCACGCTGTGAGTTAGATATGTTTTAGACATCGGATCGATGTGTGTGATATACCAATCGGTAGCCAGCATCGAGTAGATGTGCAACGAAAAAAAAAATTCAGAATTCTAGAACGTTCTAGAAGAGCTATGAGTTTTTCGACAATTTTTTGTCTGTCTCAATCGATGTATATTAAAAATCAATCCTAATGAGCTGAAATTTGGCATATATATCAAATCAAATATGCTGAAAAATCCTATCCAAAAAAATTATATAAAAGTTTGAAAAAATAAAAACTTTTTCTTTACATATCGCCCAAAATGGTCATTTGTTGAATGTGAATGTTGAATGTGTGTTAAATGTGGATGTTTGATTAAATGTGGATCTTTGATGTTTGTTGAATGTGAATGTGTTGAATGTGGATGTTTGGTGTGTTAATGTAAATCGAGTTGTAAAATTCATTTCAAATGGTAAAATCGATTGTAAATGAATTGTAAAATGGATCCATGAGTTGTAAATCGATTGTAAATGAGTTGTAAAATGGAACCATGAGTTGTAAATCGATTGTAAATGAGTTGTAAATTGGATCCATGAGTTGTAAATCGATTGTAAATGAGTTGTAAAATGGAACCATGAGTTGTAAATCGATTGTAAATGAGTTGTAAAATGGAACCATGAGTTGTAAATCGATTGTAAATGAATTGTAAATTGGATCCATGAGTTGTAAATCGATTGTAAATGAGTTGTAAAATGGACCCATGAGTTGTAAATCGATTGTAAATGAATTGTAAAATCGATTTGTCAATTGTAAAATCGATTCATGTGTTGCAAATCGATTTATTATTTTTAAATCTGGCTAAAAAAGGCTCAAGAGTATATGATTTTTCAGTTTTACAATAGGCTCAACAATGTATGATGTTTCATTTTGGAACCCGGCCAAAGTATCAGTGAAATTTCAGTTTGACGATAGGCTCTAGAATGTATAATGTTTATTAGACGCTTCAGTTAGATATGTTTCGATGTACGTATCGATGTGTGTGATATATAGCTTATATGGTCAATTTCGATTCACTGAGCACAGAACTGAGTGAAAAAAATTTCTGTAATTATTTTATTGATTAACTATGATTTTTCCAATAGATGAGAGAATTTTGCCGAAGTAACCGAAACATGACCAAACATGGGAAGAAATTTGTTAAAAAATATTTGCAAAATTTTGTAAAAATTGGCCAAAATTTGGTCAAAAATTGCAAAATTTTGCAAAATTATGGGAAAAAATTCAAATTCGGGGCAAAAATTTGAAATTTTTGGTGAAATTTTAGAAAAAATTGACTAATTTTTCCTAAAAATTCAAATCAATAGGGGGTACCCTATTGTCACATTTTTTCCGAAATCGTTTCCGATAACTGAATTTTTTCCGATAACTGTGTGTAATTTGTATGAAAAAATCCGTTCCAGCCAAATCGTTTCCGATAAGTGAATTTTCCGATAAATGAAGTTCGACTGTATATGTAATCGACAGTCAAAATTCGATATCCGAAGAAATTTTTCATAAATTTGTGGTAAAAATATGTTTTTTTAATGTCTGCCACGTAATAAATCTCGATATGAAATTCGGGTATAAATTATATATGAGCTGTATAATAGTATAATCTCACCAAATGGGCTGTATAATAGCTCAATCGACAGATCACCATTAGACAAATCGACTGGTACAGTCATACCTCGATAATTCGCACACATCGGGACTGGCCGATTTTGTGCGGATTATCGTAAAGTGCGTATTATCGAGAGAATTTTGTATGAAAAAATCCTTCCGTTGCAAAGTTGTGCGGATAAACGAAATTTCCTATAGTCTTTGTCATTTTTTGAAAATAAAAAATAAAATTTGAATTCCCGCTCATAAAATTTTGATTTTTTTACTAAATTTTGACCGATTTTTGCAAATTTTTACCTAATATGGCAAAAATTTTGAAAAATTTTCGAAAAATTTGATAAAAAACAGGAAAATTTTGTATAAAAATTCAAATTTGCGCCAAAAACAGAACCATTTTTCTTTGTGTGGATAAACGAAAAATTTTACTTGCAAATTTCACTTTGGTTCCGCAAAAATCTGTGCGGATGATCGAATTAATCCGCACAAAATGAGGATTATCCAAGCATGGCAGCGGACCGACCTTTTGCCCGGTCCGGTCCGCTCGACCCCCCGGTCCGGTCCGGTTTGGTCCGGTTCGGTCCGGTCTCTAAAGGTAAAAATTTTTTCGCAGATTTTTTCGTCAAAGTTTTATTAAAGTAACACATGCTGAATTACAACGATTTTGCAATCAGAATTTTCGAAATAAGTGAACCAGAAAGGTTATATCTGTTGTCTGTGACGAGCAATTTGAGAGCACTGAAACAACGTTCTGGCGATGAACTTGATGCGGGTATTCCTAGCACATTGATTGCCAATTTAGCCATTGTAGGATAATTATGCGAATTTGATTTCCAGTATTGCGATATTTCCTCTTTTGATCCCCGACTTTCAAGATATCTCTGAAGCTCATCTTCAACTCCATCGGTTGGTTCGGGTTCTGCCATATCGTCATTAAAATCTACGAAATCGAAACGTTGAACTCGTTTTGCGGGTGGCGAATGGATTGAAGAAATTGAAGGATATTCTGAGTCTCCTGAAAGCATAAAATCAACACCAAATTGAAAATAACTATCATAAACTCAAACAAAAATAACGACATTTCATATATTTTTGAGATAATTTCATAAAATAATAATTAATTTCACAAAAATTTGAGATAATTTACTTACTTGTGATGCTCTGATTTGAGCTGAAGCAATTCACCGCAATACTTGCACACAATGTAATTGAGTAGCCCAGTTTTGATAGCTTCGCTCTCGTCTCCGTTTGCATCATGGAAAATTTTCGAGAAATGATCCTTGTAGTTTTCGAAAAACAAAACAGGTTTGGTATTCTTTCGCTCAAGCATTAACTTTATTTGAAGTTTCGAGAATCCTGGGAGTGAATTTCGGCTTGGGCTAGAGTTGCAGCTCAAATTATCCGAGTCATTATCCGAGTCCATGTTTGGAGCGAGCGATATGAAACTTAATATTTTATTATAAGCAAAGCCAACACATAGCCAATGATTAAAACCAAGCGCTGCAGGAAAAAAAACAGTTCAAAAGAGAATATGCAGGCAAATAATAGAAGGAAAGATGAGCAATTAATACAAGGAAAGGCGGCTGGAAGGAAAGACGTGCATTCTTAGGGGTGCTTGTCAAGTTTTGGTCGGTCCGGTTTGGTCCGCCGGACCGGCCACCCCCCGGTCCGGTCCGGTCCGGTTGCCATGCTTGGGATTATCGAGAAAATTTTGTATGAAAAAAATCCGTTCCAGCCAGATTTGTGCGGATAATCGAAAATGCGGATTATCGTGTGTGCGGATATAGTGAGGGATAGATATAAAGGGATAGATGAAATGAGATGGATAGGTGATGTTCTAGAAAATATGTTTTTTTTCAAAAAATATCCAAAAATGTCTGTCACGTATTAAATCGCGATATAATTCATGTACAGAGCTGAAATTCGGGTATAAATTATATATGAGCTGTATAATAGCTCAATCGACTGGTATATAAATTTCAATGTTCTTATATACTTACATATGTAGAGAGGGATATATAGAGGATATATGAAAAAGATGGATAGATTTAGAGGGATAGATGGAGTGATGGTCAGATTTTGATGGATAAATATAGAGAGTGATAGATATAGAGGGATAGATATAGAAAGTGTATAGATATGGACGGATAAATATAGTGAGGGATAGATATAAGGGATGGATGAAATGAGATGGATAGATTTAGAGCGATATAATTGTAGAGATGGATAGATATAGATGGATAAATATAGAGAGTGATAGATATAGAGGGATAGATGTAGAATAAATAAAAATAGAAGGAGTAGAAGAGGAGCAAAAGAAGAGAGAAAGAATTTATATGTTTCCATTTTCATTATTCCAATTCAATCTATCAGCAAATATCAAAAATTAATTGTAGAATGTATTTTATGATTATGTACTATGAATATGTAATCGATATGTACTAGCTTGGAGGGCCGGCGATAGCCTGCCCGTTGAATCTATCCATTAGTAAACGTCAAAAAATCAAACAGGAAACAAAGTTATGATTAATAACAAATAAAAACATTTATATATTAATTTTTTGTATTCTGAAAAATGTACGATGTTAAAGAAATATAGATATCGATTTGGACATCGATATCGATTTAGACATCGATATAGTCTAGCTTGGAGGGCCGGCGTATGCCGGCCCGATAAAGCTAGTTTTATAAATAATTGTATTGGAATTACACACAATATTATTATCCAATAATATAAACACAAGTTGAACACAGGCAAACAGGATTTTTCTAGAAAAAAAGTTATTTCTGAAAAATCGGTGTAACAGGATCATCCGCGTTTTTACCTGTTTCTCGGCTTTAACATGAGTTGATATTTTTTATATGCAGTTTCTTGCATATTTCAAAGCCGATGACATATGACTTGCCCTATGTCCAAATAAGAGACTTAAGAAATTTTGATTTCAGTCAAACATACCCTTTTCTAGAGAAACACAATGAATATATATGGAAAATGAGGAAAGTGAAGTGACAAAAATGAATGTTTTTACACGAAAAATTACGGAAAATTATGAAAATCTGTTTATCCTGAAAAGGGAAAAATTTCAGAATCATACACTGGAAACAGAATCTTAAAATCATACATGCATCGAGAGAATTTGCTAAAACTGACTGACACGGAATTTTCTTATATTCCAATTTCTTTAAGTTTGTATTGACCTTGTAGTAATTGTCGGAATAGACTTGTAAATAAGATCTTTCAATTTATACGTGAGTTCCTTGTTTATTATTTATAATATTTATTACATTCATTATTTCATGAATTCCATAGACATAAAATCTTGAAATTGGGGAAGTTGATTTGTTGAAGTGGATTGTACAGGTGAAGTAGACCTTTCTTCGTTAGTTTGCCAAGGGTTCTCCACTGTTTCAAATGGGTCAAAGGCTGGGTCAGTAAGCAAAGCGCTTGATCTGGTTCCAATCAATTGTCGTTGATTTTCCTGAGTTTCCAGAGCGTTAGCTGTACCATTACAATTACCGGAACTGTTCTCAGCTCTGACATTGCTTTGACAAGCCACTCTAATAGAATCCCCGACAGCGTTATTTTCTTTATCGGCATTATTTACAACAGGAGCTGACATTGGTGGTAGGATGTTGCGTTTTGGTGGAATGGGTGGTGAAGGAGATGGAAATCGAGGCGCATTATCACAGTTGGTGTTAGAAGTATGGCTACTCTCAGGCCCTTTGTTGTTCTCAGGCAGCGGCGAAAAAGTCTAAAAGTTCTAGTTTAAAATGCTGACAGTTTTAAAATGCTTGTTAGAACTTTTGATTACTTTGATATGTCCACTTTATGTTTGCATGTTATTCAATTATTTATACAAAAGATGTCACTCATTACGTCCTTTGAATCAGTCGGCCATCTTGACCCTTGTCTCAGCCGTAACAAGGTCGTGCGTCTGACTATGATATGTCAATATGATGTCGCTAACACACTGTATAACCAATATGTTCGTCAAAAATACTGCCCAAGAGAGAATAAAATATGATGAGCCTGTTACGAATAATTCAGTAATACTCTATGAAAATAAATTAGATCTCCAAAATACGCATGAATATATTTGTTTATACGGGTGCATGCAAACATATTTTTAATAATCCAAAAAATTTTGCTTGGAATAATATAAGTTATTATAAACATGATATACTAATATCATATCGTAGGTTATGATCATATCCATACTATTATTACGGCGAAAATAGGAAAAAATGTTTGAATTTGCGCTGCTTTTGAGGAGTCTTGATTGGCTAAAGCCAATGGCTCAACCAAATGTTCGGCCCAAATTCGAACATTTTTTCCAACTTTCGCAGTGATCTGATAAAACACGATGAAAATACCATGAGGTTTTCCGAAGACATTGAGCTGCGCTTACTATCGAGGACAGGCGATGAGCTTTGCAAACCCTCTGTTGACAAATTATTGTTCAACTTTTTTGTCCTTCGGTTTGAGTAACCCTCTATGACAATACTTTCTGTGCCTTTGATTTCACATCGGCAAAAAGGACACGTGCTTCCACCTTCCACAGATTCCTGGAATATTTTTTGACAATGTTGCTGTTATTGAAAATAAAATTAGTTTTGCTGTTCGATAGAATGTCGTTGCAATATTCACCTATGTAAAACACATTATTTATGATCGTAATTTAATTAATTAATAATTAAAAATGTATGATAAGGGCGGACAGATAAGGCTAAGTGACCGGTTATAAGTAAAACTTAATTCTAGTAAAATTGTCAGAAGAAAACATCCTTGATATTATACAAAACGAGTTTTCATCGTTTTTATTTTTATTCGAAAGATATTTATTGTTAGAACAATTAATGTTTACCTGCCAGTTATTCAAACAAGGTCGACATAACAAATGGCCACACGGCTCCAGCCTAACGTTTTTGTTCCTTTCATCACAGATTTTGCACATTTCAAAGGTGCTTCCCATTTCGCAGTATATTTGGTATTGTTCTGATGTTACTTTAAGCCTACCTTCCGGGTGGGATTGTAATGCGAAACTCAGATCCACATTCTTGTTTCTTCCGTTTGGATAAAGGTAACTGAAATGTTTATATATGCAGGGCCCTGCGGTCATATGTGTAGATCCGGTAATTACCGGGAGGTCAGCTTTTGGAACAAGCACCCCTATGAATGCCTCAAAAATAAGTTCACAAAAAAACAAAAGGGTCCCCCCTTTTATTTTTGAAAAGTACCGGGGGCTCAAAATTTCTCACCGCAGGGCACTGTATATATGCCTTTTTACACAATTTAAAATGCTTACAATCCTTCCCTGTTCCCATCAACAAGTGACTGTATGAGCGATTTGCTTTGGGGTATTGTTTGGTATATCTAAATAATTATAAAAATATTCAATTATCAAATCAGAATGTACTTTTCGGTCAGGTGCAACATATCCGATTGCCCACTGCCCCAATTTTGTGCAACTCAGTCGAAAAACATAGCTAAAAACAAGCGAGTTATAACATAAAAATTCACAATAGATATAAACTGCGCAAAAGCCAAGCGTGATTAATAACTAGTGGGAAATATCTACCTGCCAGGTTTGTTGATAAACTGTTGGAGTTTCTGTTTAACTTCTTCGTAAGTCATAAATGCCATATAAGCAGGATGTGTGACAGCCAAAATTTGCCAATTCTTTAAGAGAGATGACCAAGGATGGAATAATCTGAGAATGGCCATGTTATACGAGCGCATAACAATAATTACGAAAATTACCTCGTAAAAACATCGAATTCGAAATTAGATATGTAGTCATTACAAGTTAAATCAATTGTACTTTTTAGAGCATGAGTTTCAATTCCTACGCCAATTGGATGCACTTTGCTCAGCTCATTGCGGAACTCTTCCCATGAAACTACTGTCCTAAATTCAATAATCGGTTTCATAAAATATTATATAATACAACAAGGATAAAAATAAGCAATATATCGGAAAATGTTGTGAGATAATAGTGATTTTATTTTATTATACAATATGAATATGTTACCTAGTAAAAATATTGTTATGGGAGATACGAAAGAATGATTGAAAAATGAGTGATGATATGTTTTAAAGTAAATTTTGATTTTGACGTCCTAAGCGAACTGTTACTATCATTCAAAAATGAAACTTAAATTTCTAAAAAATCTTTTCAAATGTAATCGTTCAAATTATGCCACAGTAAACCTTCTTTCTAAGGTGGGACAACTATTTCGTTTGGAACTCCAAAAATAAATTGTCCACAACGTTTTGGGCCAATGTAAAATAATAAATTACCTGTTCGCAAATGATGCACTCCAGAACTCGGCAGCCTCTTTTTTGGTTATGCGAAATTCTTCTCCGATAAAGCGGCCACCCGTACGAAATTGAGACTGTAACTCAGAAAGCATATGTGAAAAAGTGAGAGCCTTCATTGTTAAACTGCGTCTAGCTTTGGAGCCCTCTTCTAACACTTTGGTCTTTTCTTCTTTAAATATTCGAATCGTTTGCTTGCATTTTGCAGTAAGATTTGATATAAATAACTGTAAAAACATATTGGTTTGCAAAATTTCGCCATCGGCTAAGAAAATTGACTCCAACGAAGTGTACATTTCAGGCAGAATATCGAGGATGCATGGCGGAGACTTCTTCAGGTTTAAAGACGGTTGACGACAAAAACGAAGCACCCCTTCGATAGAGCGATACAGCTTTTCAATACTTCGTCGGTCCTATAAAACGATAGGATAAAATACTCATTTTACTTATCTTGTCTTCCGGAAAATGTATAGACAGTAGCAGTTGAGTTACTAGCTAATTGTTGTTGTTATTACTAGTTTTAATTCAAGCTTCAATTTGTGCCATTCTATGTTATCATTTTAGGTTAAATAAATGCTATAGTTAAAAAATACATAAAACGGTTTTCGGTTATTTGCGAATTTTTATTTACTAATTAAGTAGAAATGAATCTTTTTATTAGTTCTAGAAATTTTGGCGACGCTCCATGATTCGAAAAAATTCAATATGGTATATTACATCTTACTTCACTTTACCTGTTGATTGAGCACATTTCCAGGAGCTACAAGTGTTGCTAAAGTTGTCGTTGAGTTGCCTATCGGCAATCGATTCCCCAATGAAGATATCGCCGAAGCTTGATGCGTGCTTGGATTTGTTCCAACCAGATCCTGGATCCTGTTCAATAAAGATGATGCAAATCCACTCATTTCCATCAATTCGGTGAGCAACTCTTGAGAGCAATGTTGGGCATAGTTCAATAAAATTGTTTATACTGTAACACACTAAATTACACATATTGTAAGTTATACTACCGGTATTATGGCAAGTAGTAGTAGTAGCAAAATTTGTATTAAAACTAAGCTTGACTCAAATTTACTTCTGAATATTTAGAAGTACTTTCTTATATTATAGGTCATCTTAAAGTTTATTTAAGGGTTATTGGCTCTATTGACCTTTAAAATTTATTATTTGGAAAAATAATTTTCTTAATAATTCAATTTTTATTATAGAAATTTTCACAAAGACAATCCTATTCCTTTAATGCGGCTTGGGTCCGGGGTGGTGACTAAAGGGTGCGATTTTAATCTGACCAAACCCGTTCTCATGCTACACATATCATACACTTCGCCAAAGGGATTTCGTTATAGAATGACACTTGATATGAATTTATTGTAAAAATGCCGAAAACAGTGATCCAAACAGGATCTAAGCTATAAAATCTTTTATGTTTTACTTACCAAATACCCATGGTGGGGAAATTCGATAAATGCAAAGGAAGGCTTCATCGAAGCTTTATCGAAGTTTTCTAGTAAGCGCGAATCGCCGGCCACTGTTTCCCAGCTGCGCGCATTCGTTGTTGTCTTTCCAACGAGGGAAACGAATGCGCGCAGCTGGGAAAGAACAGGAAATAGTGGCCGGCGATTCGCGCTTACTAGAAAACTTCGATAAAGCTTCGATGAAGCCTTCCTTTGCATTTATCGAATTTCCCCACCATGCAAATACCACATGGTATTTGGTCTTTTAGTTTTCAAAGTGATAAAAAGACATTAATTCGCTACCTAGTGCATCTCACCTACATTATAATTTAAATGAATTAAAATATTATTTTAGAAAAATGTGATAATTACCTTTTGTATATATTTTCCTCCACGTTCCTGTTTTATACAAAAATTTCGATAATTGCTTAAAAAGAGGGAATCCATTTGGGGACAATTTATATGTTCTCTGATATATTGAATGAATATAATCTTTAACCATGATGAGTACAAGTGAACTTTAAAACATATTTCGTTTTATTCTCTCATATATACGACACATCAGGTAGTAACGTTTTGAGAATTGTTACTGCTTCAAGAAATGTAATACTTAATCGTAGTAGTGGTCAGTACTTTCAGTCACAGTATTATACCATTAGTTTATACCATAAGTTTATATTTCAGTGCCTTACACAAACAATATCACTCTTATAAACCATATCGAATATTTGCCTTATTTGCAAGATTATCCTAATGGGACAATAGACTAGCACTATATGGCATCGGGGATGATCCATTCCGCTAAAAATAGTACGGATGGAATGGATCCAGAAATGTTGCTCGCGCTAGAGCTTAGCAAGTAAGTTCTTTTTCATTGGACAGCCGTGAAATATATTTTGTTTTGATTTCAGGAAAACATTTGAAGAAGAGGAGCAACGCCGCATACACTCAAACGTTCCTGATTTGATTAGCATTCAAAGCCCTGAAGAATTACAAAGGAATCATCAAATTGAGGAAATAAAGAAGCTCTACAATAATATTCAAGCGCATACTCAACAGTATGTAGTCACTTAACATTTTATAACTTCACTTGCACTTTTCAGCAATTTTCACTCAGAGCCTTGTTCTTTGCAACATTCGTCCTCAATGCCTCCGAATATTCATATGCCAAACTTTCCACAACAGACTATATTTCATAGACAGACATCATTCGTTCAAACTAACTCGATTATTCCATATGAAAGTCAGCATACCCAACTTTCTGGTAAATTATCGTGATTTCTAACAGTCCTCAAATGTTAATTTAGACCACTATTTGTGCACAGCTCCCTCAACATCATTTCACAGTGAGACAATTCCTCGCTTCAGTCACAGTCAAAGCTCACTAGGCCTTATTTCCTCGGTATGTTTTTCTTCTCAAAGTATTGGTTTGGAGGATAAGTACGTGCCATTTTCTAAGGCCACCATATTTTCATATAAAACAAAGCTTATCATGCAAATTTCGAGTCGAGTCGGTCGAAAATTCTTCGAGTCGAGTTTCGAGTCGACGAAAAAGTCGAGTTTCGAGTCATTTTCGAGTCAAATTTCCTGATGATTCAAAAAGTCAAAATTTTCGGTTTTTAAAGCAATTTTTTGCTAAAATTTGCTGTTAATTGTTATTTATTAGTACTACTATTCAATTTATGTCTAAAAAGGGGTGGTTTTTGGCTATTTTTGAGCTATTCTTGGCTATTTTTCAGCTATTTTTGAGCTAATTTTTGTTATTTTGAACAAAAAATGTCCCAAATTTTGAATATTTCATCTCTGAAATTGGTACTAATTTTTGGAAATAGTTATTAACTTCATAGCCTAATTTTGGCCTAAAACGCAAAAATAGCATAATGTTGCAATAAATTTAGCCGAGAAAAATTGTGATTGATAAAGAGCAATTTTTCAAAATTTCGAGGAGATAATCGACTTCGGAGATCCATGATTATTGCTCGAGCGGTTGAAAATTATTATATCAGATTCTTCAGAACCAAGTGGAGATGCATTGAATTTTACAGTCTTCCGCTGGCAAAATTCGTGAAATTTTCAATAAAGATTGTAATTTTTGAAAAAAATTCGCCTGCGGCGCTATTTTTGACAGTTTCCGCATTAATTAATCAGTTGAAAATTCGCGGAAAAATAGCGCCGCGAATTTTTTCATATTTCTGGGTAAGTAGACCAATAAACATATGGCAAAAAAAGCGCCGCAGGCGGAAATTTTATAAAAAATTGGAAAAAACGTCAAAAATTGACCAAAATTTATCATTGAAATAAATTCTAACATTGAAATTATTGAATATTTATTGAAAATTTAATAAATTTTCGGCCCAAGGTTGGCGATAAACAATGAGACATAATACAAAGTGGGAGAAAAAAATAGCGCTGCAGGCGAAAATTTTTCGAAATATTAAGCCTGTTTGCCAAAAATACCGCTTAAAATACATTGAAAATTTACAAAAATGTGTCCAAAATTCCAATTTTTTTCGGGCCGCGCCCTGCCGGGCGCGGCCCAAAATTTCGAGTCGAGTCGGCCGAAATTCTTCGAGTCGAGTTTCGAGTCGACGAAAAAGTCGAGTTTCGAGTCACTCGGCACAACCCTGCTCTGCCCTAGGGTTAAATCTGTGGAAATAGGGGTCCTTATTAGAGTCAGAAAAACTGTTTTGTTCCAAGTAACATCCCGCCCGTAAGTATCATCACGCCTGGGAAAATCCTGACCTCGTGAGAGACAGCGAGGGAATAACACGACCTCGTGTGTACACATCACGAATCTGACGTCAGACTCATGATCAGCGCATTCGAAAACCCCGGATACCAACAATCAGCCTCGTAGATGATTTTTGGGTAAAAAGTGGCTTTTCAATTTTCAAAAATTGACCAAATCCAAAAGTGTAAAAAGCAAAGTGGTCCAGAATTGACTCACGAATCGTCATACTCACAACTTTCCATGGCCACAACCCCTAAAAATACTTTTTTGCGTTTTGGCGCGAATTCAAATTTTCAAATTTCGGGTCTGAAAGTTTTGTCGGGAGCTACAGCCTCAGGGCTTTCCAATGAGCTATCACACGCCCTCATCTGACGACGGAAAGGTGCCTAACTTTTAGTCTCATTTGAACGCTGCCACTTAGTACTTAGGAATTTTCATTTCCAGGATGAACCAAAATCTACAATACGAGATAATACTAGGAGGAAAACATCAACTCAGCCCACTTGCCCGCAATCTGTTGATCTGATTGATTTTCTATCTCCAAGAGACATATCTCTCGAAGAGGTAACACGTTTTTCTGGATGTAAAATAATTTTACATCGCGTCTTTTTTTAAAATTAAATATTAGTAATAGATTATTTCTAATTTATTGAAGTATTCTTGTTCATAGGCTTCTCCATGTATTATGGACGTTTAATAACTTCATCTAATTTTTTAGTTTGATCCACTGTACAAAAAGTTCTCCCTTCAACATAACCCTACCGTCTCTAATTCAAACGCACCGCTGGAAAATAAAGTCAACAAGCCGCCCGAAAACAAAAAGAAAATAGCCGAAATAAAAAAATCTGAACCAAATAATTCACAATCAACGTGCACCACAAAAAGTCGACAACATGCATTAAAAAGTCGACAAATAAGTTTCGATCAGAAGACTTTATTGACATGCGATGACTTGTGCATTATACCCGATCATGCCTGCGGTTTATATAAAGAGGTAGGATACACAAACTATTGTAATAAATAACGTTTATGCATTAAAATGCGACTACAATTGATGTCAATCTGACAATTGATGTCAATCTGACAAATTGATGTCAATCTGACTTGTATGTATAACAGTATGATGTTTTAGCTAATTTTGTTGACAGAAGAAAGCAAAAAGCTACCTTTCAATGCCGATGAAGATGTATTATTCCTCGCACATGTAGTCGATTATTACACAATAGCAGCAGACACGATTAAAGTGGTCGTCACTCAGGACGACAGGTAATTACTATCAAAAATAAATATATTCACAGTATTCATTTAGTTGGCCTAAAGATACTCCAGAGGAACCACAAAAATTAGAATTTGCCTGTGATGTGAGAAGTACAGCCGAAGAAATACTTCTCAATGTACTTTTACGGTTTCTGCCACCAACGACATTGGAAAATAATGGCGGCGAAATTCCACTTAACGAATATTGCTTGAAAGTATTTGGGTAAGTGAGTATGCAAATCTGTAAATTTTCTTTAAAAAAAATTTTTAGACATGACGAGTTTCTGGGTGAGATATTTTTTACTCAAGCAAAGTAAAATAAAAATTTCAGTACCTTCTTCAATTATCGGCAAGCATACTTTCGTCGCAAATTTCCTAGCCTCCGGAAAAGATGTCGAGCTTGAGGTGGGCCAAAAAATACGGCCACGTGTGCAAACTCACAAGCAACTTGATCAGAAGTGAATATTTTTAGTTCCTAGCCAAAACATTTTACGTACGAAAATGAGTTTAGGGCTACAGAAGTACCTACAGTAATTAACCAGGAATTTTTTGCAACATTTCACTCAACTTTAAAAGCTAATGTCGAAAAATGTATTGCTAATCCAGAAGGTAAGCGAATTCTAGCGGTTCCAAAAGTATATCGTTAATAATATTTCAGATAGGACCTTACGACAAAGCGTAATTCAAAGTGTACGTGTTCTTGTCACATTTGCAAATAAAGTGCAACCCCAAGACCTAATCGTCGGTATGGATATGTTTTTCCGCGCATCCACTCGTGAGGAGATTCAAAATGGCGTCCATTACATCGTAGTGGCTGTAATGCGACTACTGCGTAAGTTACAAACTTATAATGAGAGGTGTAATTGAAGATAGCAGAAATTTATAAACTAACAAAATACCGCCCCTTATCCATATTCATTAAACTTTCGGGTTTAATGAACATTTAGTTATGAGTAAGACGCATATTTGGTTATGTGTATTTGAGAACGTTAATTTTTTGATAATTCTATGTCAGTTTACCGTATATCAATAAATCTATGTAAATATTTTATTAAGCAATAATCAAAATTGCAGCAATAGTCTACTCAAAGCTACTGGATTAAAACTAAAGATTTTCTACTTTTCAAAGATATAAAACCTCTTTCGGGTATTAGCTAAATTCAATATTTAGCAGGTACTCAAAATATCCACTTTTCCTCCACTAGTCTTAAGACTTGTGGGGTTTTGTTCATGTATTTATGGTTTATCCGTTATTCATTGTTAAACTTGCAATTATGACAAACTAGACTGCTATTTTTTACATATATAATTTAGCACAAAATATTTCTTAGAAATTTAGGCATGTGGAGTACTTCGGCGGTCACGGATTTCTCTGTCTCATCCTTTATTTCCGAGGAATTAGAAAATAAGAATGAAGAAGAAGTGAAGGATTCCTCGAAGTGCGATGAAAAGCTTTTGCTGAATGTTGAGACTTTGCACAATCTGCCATATATGTGGGAGGGAAAATACAAAAGTTATTTTGTCGAGACACATTTGATGTTTGGCACGAAAAGCTATGGGATTGCCAGGTTGGGCCACGTTTGTGGCTAGATGGAACTATTTACATTTATATTTTACTTTCAGATCAGAATTGAGATCAACAATTTCGAAGTATAATTTTGGACATGTGTCGTTTCAATTTTGGGTAAGCTATTTTAGTATTTCCTTCATTCACATTACTTTACAGTAAGTTTATGCGGTGCTGGTAGCTTCGTACATCTAGCAACGCTTCCATTTTCATATTTTAACGCTTTCTCAAAAAGTTGAAGGCGTGAATGAATTTTCACGATTGTTTTTTACACTCGTGCATCATGAAAAATTTTCGAATTTTCAGCAAAACGTAATCAGCAGAGCCAGTGCTATTTTACAGATACTTAATACACCTTGGTGCACAAGGAATTTTCATGTCACTATGATAGTGTATCCTATTTTGGTATCCCATTCGCGTATTGCGAATCATTCATAACGACCCAGAAATGACTTTTTTTCAACATTTGTTACTTTTTCTAGCACACTTCTTGATAACTGGATTTTGGTCATACAAAATGGTGCTTTTATGTTCCGGATCGCATTGCGAGTCCATGCGGGACAACTTTGCTTTTTCAACTTTTGAATTTGGCGCATTTTCAAAAATTTTATGAAAAAGGACACTTTTAACCCAGAATATCACATTTTTTGAACCAAAGCATCTACAGGGCTGATTTTTTTGCACTCGGGGCTTTTGCCCTGCTGATTATGAATTTGACGTAAGATTCAGGATCCATTCTCATGAGGCCGTGATATTCCCACGAGGTGTCTTTCAAAGTCTGGGGCCGATAGCTATCAAGTGCTGAGACCGCTGAGATCTCAGCATTTCACTGTCTGGTATTTATCACAGCTGTCGTTGTCATCAAGGCGGCTGCTGAGCAACCGGCCGGTTGAGTCAGAGAACAAAGGGAAATGCTGAGATTCGCTTGCAGGGAGCCTGAGACGATTATTCGTCTCAGGAAAATGCTGAGAAAAAAACTCGTTCTCGTAAAAAACCTTGTAATCTCGTGAATACCTTGTAAAAGGTGAAGCCGAAATAAGGTAAAAAAATTTTTTTTGAAAAATTTTCTCAGCATTTCCTTTTGTTCTCTGACCCGCCTTGATGATAGAGACAACGACAGCTGTGATAAATACCAGACAGTGAAATGCTGAGATCTCAGCGTCTCAGCACTTGATAGCTATCGGCCCCAGGTCTTGCGCGGACGGCGCCGAAGGCGCTGCTGGGAAATTATGGGCCACATTACTTGCTAAAAATTGCCACCGTAACGCGGTGGCGGCATTCCCTAGTAGAATATACTAAAATATTACATTTAGGCAGAATTTGATCCACAGTTGTTGTCGCTTCCGCGGGAAACTCAAATTTGTTTCATCATTTGCGGAGTTCCTGCTGAAGATCCCCCCGAATCAAGCGGATGTGGTCCTTGTTGCTTGCAAAACGATATTTCATCGGCACTAAAATTGGCTACCGCTTCTCTACCGTTATTCGACTATGACGGGTTTGTTTAATTCATATGATTATATCGAGCTGGTTATTTAGCAGACTTGATTTTTTTCGTTTGTAAACTGTAATTTTTACTTGTAAAATTCATTCATCCAATTTTTTAGATATTTGTTGCAAGGTCCAGTTTTGGTTCCACTCTGCATTATGAATGGTGAAGCAGTTTTCCCCTGGGGACCAAGACCTCTTGTCAGAAATGCCGAAGCTCCGGTGTTGGTTGTGAAGTTTCTGGAGTACGAATATCGGATACAGTTTCCTCAAACACTTCCGAAAGGGAAAATGTAACATTTTTAATTATAATATTCTTACAATACTTATTTTCTAGGGCTTGGAGAGAATTTGACAACCTCCCTAGAGAAGATCAAGACAGCCTGATGCAACTTATCGATAACGGCGCTGTAAGCTGTGTAGGGTATGACAACCGTATCGCTTTGGCACTATTATAACAAACTGTTTTAGTATAAATGAAGACGACAAGCTTTATATTTGGTCTAATCGCGATTGCCTGCGGAATTTGCCCCGTGCTTTGCCCCTGGTGCTGGCATCATCATTTTCGTGGGGTGCATACAGTCTTAGCAATATTTACCTTTTGCTGGATAAATGGCAGATGACTCCAAATGTCGCTATCGAGCTTCTATTACCTTAGTACGTTTTTAGATTATATATTTTAAGGAATGTTACCGTTATTTATCTATATCCTTTTCCAATAAACACAGTAGAGGTATCGAAGAGATACTAAAATGGATTTAACGACAAATTACGAGCATAATTTTAAAACAGCGTAAATAAAAGCTAATTTCTATCAAACATGGGCGCAGATAGGAATTATTTTAACCTTTTCTCAAATTTCTATTTATACCAAGGTTGATTTAACTATTGGATACTCTATTCGACTTTATATTCATGAGTCCCGTTCTGTAGTGGATATAAGCACCCAGTATACTGAGAACTCTGGACGAAATAGTGAGGTAGTTTTTAATAACTTTAGCTCAAACGTTAGATACTTGTAAAAGACCAATGAAACCACTACATAAATGTATAAGTCTTTCAGTTTTCCTTTTTGCAAAACATATGACGGTAAATATATTTTATTATATGTGTTGCACATGATGTAGGATCCATTTAGAACAATCCCGCTAGACTTTGAGCTGCTTATTTACAAACCTTGTAGTAATGAGTTAAATAATTGAATGACGTTATGCTTATAGTTTTCAAGATCGCTACGTTCGGACAAAAGCCATAGAGTATATCAGAAATGCCTCGTCGGAATTTTTATTCAATTTGCTCACTCAACTTGTCGAAGCTTTGAGATATGAAATGCATGAAAATTCGGCATTGGCTGTATTTTTGCTCGAAAGGTCGCTGAAAGATCGCCGCTTTGCCGTAGAATTATATTGGTAAATTAGAATTAATCTTTCCGATTGTCGTACTAATGTTTACACATGTTTATTGTTCATCATATTTAGGCAGCTACAACAACGAATCCACGACGGGCCTATGAACGCTTCCTATTCCGCCAGATGCCAATTACTCCAGGTTAGCTTAACCTTAAATATAACAAATATTACTCAAATAAAATTCATACCCAAATTTCAGAAGTTGCTTCTGGAATTGAACATAAAAGGATTTTCCGACGAAATCGCAGCTCAGCACAACTTGCTGGATAGGCTTGATGGAATTTCAAAAGCTGTGAAAGAGGCGCCAGATAATTTGATTGTATGACCCAATTTTGATTTATTGCAATGTTACAACGATATTTTTATAGAACTCCGTATTACGAAAGGAACTTTATCGAATGAGCGATGAAATTGGTAATGCTTTGTTGGAGAAAGTTTACATTGAATTATCCGTTTAGATATGCGAAATGTTCGGTTACCCATTGCGCCAGCCTTTCAATGTCAGTCGATTGCTGTAGAAGAATGCGGATATTTTAACTCGCTTACTAAACCTATAAAAATAATTGTTGGTGGCAGAAAGAACGATTATGGCATCATCTTCAAAGTATATCGCCATCTAACTCCTTAAAACTAAAACTGAATTCTTAGGTTGGCGATGATCTGAGACAAGATGCTATTGTTCTTCAGCTAGTTAGAGGTATGTCATGCTCTTTTTACAACATTTGAGACAATATCCCCAGTAGCACATGTGATACTAATGAAAATTTTGGAAGAACTAATTTGGATCAATTTTATTAAAAATATTCAAAATTAGTTATATCAATATTAGTTCAGATTTGTCTCTACGCACAGCTATTTTCATTGTAAAACAACGCTACTTCATTTGAACTATGGTTTATTTTAGTGATGAATGACATTTGGCTCAACCACAATCTCGACCTACGCATGAAAACTTTTCGTTGCCTACCGACGGGTTTGAATAAAGGCATTATTGAGCTTGTACCCGATTGCAACACATTACGAGAAATCCACATTACATTGGGTGCTACTGGTGAGTATTTTACACTTAAAATTGCTTTAGCGAACATCACAGCCTAAATAGGATCGTGTATAGCATATAGCGTAGGATAATGTATCTACTAGCGAAGTGGGGCCGCTTCGCGGCCCTCACTTCGCTAGGAAGCGGTTAGCGTGCACAGCGGGAGATTGGGTTCGTCATCGCTTCGCGCACCGCCATCAGTATGCCCACCGCCATCAGCGGTCAGGGTTGGGTTGTTCGGGAGTAAGGGTTGTTCGGGAGTAGAGCAGCATGAGACTATTTCGGGCCTTCGGCCCTCAAGCAGCTGTTGTTCGGGAGTAAGGGTTGTTCGGGAGTATATGTTCTAAGTTCCCTCACATTCCAAGGGGGAGAGTCGGGCGCTCCGCGCCCGACCACAGGACTGGCTCGTCGCCTCCGGCGCCTCGCAATATTTATGGGGCAAGATATGGTCAGGGTGAGGTCGACAGTCGCGGCCTTCGGCCGCTCCTTCTGTCTGGTTTGTGTCTCTGACTAATTTGTGTCTCTGACTGACTTGTGTCTCTGACTAAACTAAATAAGCACCCAAAATTTTGGACTCACAGAAATAAGCACCCCTAAGAATGCACTTGCCCAAAATTTTGGACTCACAGAAATAAGCACTTGCCCAAAATTTTGGACTCACAGAAATAAGCACCCCTAAGAATGCACTTGCCCAAAATTTTGGACTCACAGAAATAAGCACCCCTAAGAATGCACTTGCCCAAAATTTTGGACTCACAGAAATAAGCACCCCTAAGAATGCACTTGCCCAAAATTTTGGACTCACAGAAATAAGCACCCCTAAGAATGCACTTGCCCAAAATTTTGGACTCACAGAAATAAGCACCCCTAAGAATGCACTTGCCCAAAATTTTGGACTCACAGAAATAAGCACCCCTAAGAATGCACTTGCCCAAAATTTGGACTCACAGAAATAAGCACTATAAGAATGCACTTGCCCAAAATTTTGGACTCACAGAAATAAGCACCCCTAAGAATGCACTTGCCCAAAATTTTGGACTCACAGAAATAAGCACCCCTAAGAATGCACTTGCCCAAAATTTTGGACTCACAGAAATAAGCACCCCTAAGAATGCACTTGCCCAAAATTTTGGACTCACAGAAATAAGCACCCCTAAGAATGCACTTGCCCAAAATTTTGGACTCACAGAAATAAGCACCCCTAAGAATGCACTTGCCCAAAATTTTCGGAAAATTGGCTAATATAAGCCATTTCTTATGGAATGACACGCAATAACAGGGCTAGCTTACTGGGGGGATTTCTTACCTGTTTTTATTATCATTTTCAAATAAGAATTGCCACACCATCGGCTTTGCTGCATAAAAATATTTGTAACTACTACTACTTCAGGTGTTTTCAAAGACGATGTTCTCAATAATTGGTTAGTGCGTCAAAATCAGTCTGAATTCCAATACAAAGCGGTAAGCCTTGAGCTTATAATTCCGTCTTTATATTATATAACTTAGGCGCTAGAAAATTTCCGCAAATCATGTGCTGGCTGGTGTGTCGCTACTTACGTGTTGGGCATTGGGGACCGACATAACGATAACATTTTGGTCACAACCAGGTAACAATGGTTATGGTATTTATTTTTCAGACAACTTATATAGAGAAGAAATAACTTAATTTGCGTTTATCTAACCATAAATCTTCAAAATCTCTTGGCATTAATCATATTAATTATGATATTATAGCTAACTGATATAACTATATCAGGCAAAAAAATCAGGTTTTCAGGTCACGTGACCCGCCATTTCCCAAAGTGTGGCATTTCTTCGGTTTTTAACTACTTTCTGGAAAGCTGGTTGAATTTTTCCTGAAAATTGTGCACACAAAAATGCAAAGAGATTTTCAAGATTTGTGACTAAAAAATGCGAATTAAGTTAATAAGAGACAGAAACGGTTATTACTTTTAATAATATCCGTAAATAGGCAAAGTTTTCACTACTATATTCTGATATCGATATAATATTTATCTCGCGTAAAAATGCGCAAAAACAGTTAAGTTTTTTCTTCTCGATATAAGAATATGAAAAATTGAACGAATGAATATATGCCAGTATTTTGCATAATTAATTTATTGCGTAGCAAAAATATAATTTCATTCAAAAAACTCGATTCCCAGTCCGTTTTGGTCTGGTTACACGGCACCTGACATATTTTTTTCATATTTTTGGCAACCTTCATCGGTAATATGAAATAAGGGTCGCTTGGCGCAAGCTGATTGCATATTCGTCAACCAGGATTCACATTATTATTCATTATACAGAGTTTAGTTAAACATTTTAGTGGCCATGTCTTCCACATTGATTTCGGCAAATACATGGGAGACTGGCAAACCGCCGGAGGTTTTAAAAGGTAAATTAAAGCGATATTCGAAAATATATGATTTATTTTTATAGAGATCGTGTTCCTTTTGTTTTAACAGGTAGTTTTTAAACTAATTCACGGTCGTATAATAAATATTTTTAGCTGATATGGCCTATGTGAGTAATATTAACTAAAACGTTGCAGAGGTTACGAAACTCTTTAGGTTATAAATGGTGGGTCTCAAAACACTACGGAATATTTCCAGCGATTCATAGACGACTGCTGTCGGGCTTTTAATCTACTCAGGCAAAACTGCTCCATGATCATGAATATAATGAGATTTGTAAATGTTCCATTTTTTATTCCATTTATGACTATGAATTCTAGATGTCTTGTTCTGATATTCCTGGAATGAATGGATTGGACTCTGTCAACTTTGTGGAAAGCAATTTGATGTTGGATCTAAACGAAGCTCAAGCGACCATGGTGTTCACGTATGTTAAACAGTTGTTCATTTTGTTACAAAAATTCTGAATTAAGTCGAATGATCGAAGAAAGCCTGAAGAGCAGATTTCCGCGGCTAAATTTCTTCGCACACACTTTGGCACAGTTGAAAAGTAACCCGATGCTATTGGCAAGTAAAGCTGACGATATGCACCGTCTTTCGTTTATACCAGAAATATTCACGTAAGTAACTTACTGTGAAGAAAATAGTTGCGACAAGAGGAGAGAATATTCATGTACAGTCGAACCTCTTTATAACGGCGATCTCGGGACCGGACAAAATCGCCATTAAATAACGCCGTTATATAGACCGACGAACTTTCACTTCGGTGGTGAAGAAAACAAAAGGGATATTAATTTACCCCATTGTTTTTTTCAAAATATGTCAAATTTTTGTTTCAAAATCGCCATTATATAGAGAGAATTTTTCCATTTTTAGTAGTAAAATCTATGGGACCGGACAATATCGCCGTTATATAGAGAGCCGTTATTAAAGGGTTCGGCTGTATTTCTTGTTAACATCGAAAAATTCTTTGCCGCGCAATCAACAACATAAATAATTTGATTTTACTTGGTATGTTTAAGGGAAAAGCAAGAAGGCAGAATTGATTCCATTCACGTAAGCTCCTTCGAAAAATGGCGAACACCGGAAAAGAAATATGTAAGTATTGTAATTTGTAATTTTGAATAATACTTATTACAATTTAGATGTACAAATTATTGATTCGGCGAGTAAATGAAAGGGTCACTACAACGTTATATCGTTCATTTGTCGAACTTCAGGTATACTCAGCCATACTTTGTTCTGAAAATACCGGAATGTAAAAATATTTTAGGAATTTCATTGGAAATTATGCTACAGATTTTCAAGCCGAGCAAT
Organism: Ditylenchus destructor; assembly: GCA_022814885.1. Lineage (NCBI taxonomy): Eukaryota > Metazoa > Nematoda > Chromadorea > Rhabditida > Anguinidae > Ditylenchus > Ditylenchus destructor. The sequence goes on along the minus strand of JAKKPZ010000002.1, from coordinate 4,553,810 downwards.
TCCACGTTTGACTACAACGTCAAACTTTGGTCGAAGTAATATAAAAGCCGTGGCAAGAAAGCGACAATTGGAATTGGAAAATTTCCTACAGAGCTTATTTCGGCTTCCTGACGAAGTTGCACATGCAAGTGTTTAATACTATATGATTTGACAACCTAATATCTGGCGTAAAGGAGTTTGGAATAACAATTGCTTTCTGAGCTCAAAAGCTTAGGACTGCACTCGCAGTTAAGTTTTAGAAAGAAAATTATTTATTAAAATGCTTATAATAATTTCGAATGGATAAAATGGCCAACAACCCAATGCAGAGCTGATATTCATGCAGCTCAAACTTTTTGGTTATTAATAAGTGAAAAAATATAACAAAAGGCAATCTCATATTTAAAAATTGTTATGTGCCCTTTTTTGATTGATAATAATTTCTGCTAAAATTGTCTAATTTTCTAAAGACGCTAGAAAATATCTTTTACCTTATACTTTTATAACCAACTTTTGGAACTTTTATAACCAAAATGATAGAAATGCAAAGCTGACGTGCTGCTTTTCAGTCAGATTTGGTGTACACCTTTTTCCACACTCTCTACAGAGACTCTGAACCTTATACGGCCCGAAATCTGGACGGTTAGTTAAAATTAAACATTATATAATTACAGAAAATTTTCTTTAGCTAACGCCAACTTTCGCAATGAATATTTGAATTCCGCACCGCAAATTCTTCTCCGGTTGTCCTATGATGAAGCCAAATCCGAGTTTCGAGCATTCGTTGGTAATATTTTATTCTTATCATGAGAAGGCTGATTAAACTGCGATTCAGGACACGCTCGGCAACTCCCACTGATAGGGAACAGTACACCTCCAGACAGTTATGTAAAAACTTATCTGCGAGAAATGCATACGCCACAACAAAAATATTGGAAGCGAAAAACACTGGTTGTCAAAAATGCTCAGAATCCGACTTATAATGCAGAAGTAAATTTTTATTTAGTGTACCTTAACAGATTCACTAACTAAAACTGCATGTAATTTTAAACTGATCTACGTCTCCAAACATTCAATGATATGGAACCAAAACACCAGCTTTAAAGACGAGTGAAATAATGTATTTACAGATCGTGTACTCGCTGGGCTCAATTTCCGCACCTGAGTTCATGTATATGATTCTGGAGGTGTCTGTGTGGCATTCGGGTATGTCCATGCTGAAATTTTCTTGAAAACAGATATGAAATCTTATTTGCTTTTAGGAAGTGCTGTGCTAAAAGACAATTTTCAACTATGTGATTGTCTTATTTCATTGAAAGACTGCTTCAAAGACGTCTCTGTTGATAGGAAAGGGATCAAAGTGGTCGAAAAATGGCACTCATTAAGATTAAGTTTGGGGTAATTTGGCATTTAGAATATAAAAATGAACGCAATATGTGTAGAATACGTGAATTGTAGAAAATTTGTGGCTGCTTAATAAACGCTGTCATTTATCGAATATAATGTCTCATTTATACAGTAAATATATTCACAGAGCAATAAAATAAGCAACAAGAGTTTCAAAATTACAGAAATACTTTTCATTTGAAAGTTATAATTATTTAATGTAATTTTATAAATTTTTGGGAATACCCACTCTACATGCACATTTTTATAATATTACCATTTTATATTCTGATTCTATTATAACTGGTAAATACCTATATAAAATGGTCGTTTGTTAAATGAAAATCTTGTCAATAACTGAGCACTTGCTATTTCTCAACAAAGCTAAAATGTAAAGCTATCATAGGGGAAACATTAGCGTTTTTGTACTATTTTTAATCATAGGGATTAATATTACAGTTTTAGAGGAATGTTGTCGAGTGAAATTAGAGCACAGTAAGCAATAAATCTTTGAAGATGGCATTTAATACAAAAGCAGTTTCATTTTTCTAGCACACTTGACAACTCGCTTTGCAATTGATAAGCATCCATCGCGGATTCCTGCCACATTCACCGATAAAACTACAAACTTGCTTATTTACTTCCATGAACCGATTTCGCATTTAGCAACTACACAACAAGTCAATCTTGTTTGAAATTAATAAAACAGACCCACCTCCAAAATGGACATAATATATGATCATTAGTGCACCCTTAATAGCAGAGTAATACTGTAGTAATTGTGGTAATCATAATAGTTAACTAACCCGGTTTGTCCTTTGGTGCAAATACATCTCCAAGAGTTTCACCACAAGACCCACATGATTTAGGGCAATGGGGCCTCATCCAAAAAGGATTCTTTTCGCATTCACCGAGATCTGACCAAAATTGACACAGTCGATTATAATCTAAAATTAAAGCCACATGCATGATAAATATTAAATAATTAATACACATAAGTACATAAAACCAAGAAAACATTTGTTGCTAACTTACTAAAGCAAGTTTGCCTTTGGGTGGTCGTTGGTGTAGTAGAAGACTCCTCAGTTGATGACGTAGTGGTTCCAGTAGAACTTTTTTCTTCCAAACTTTGAGTCTAGGATAGGAAGCGGTTTATCAGTGATATAAATTATTGTATGATAGAAAGGTATACACCTTTCACATAAATAAAGCTAGGATTAAGTTTCTGGGAAAATTTCTTAAAAGCCTTAATGATATATAATATTAGGGAAATAAAAAATAAAAAACTGAAAGTTATAAGAAAACTGGAGTTAAACTAAAATCAAAGTATAAGCGATAGGAAAGGAGTACTACTAAAGCTATGTAAAAAGTAATTATTGTTTGGAAAAAGAAAATAATTCAGCAGCGGAGGCAAATTTGTAAAAATTTTTACAAACACAAATACTATATATGCACCACAAAAATCGCTCATGGGGTTTGAACGAAATACAGTTGCAACACTAAGGTACTATATAGTTGATCACTATTGGTCTGGTTTAAACCTTCATTGCCGGAGCCATAGACAAAAGGCAGAATGTCTGCATTACCATTAGCTTTCCTTTTTGTGAGCTGTCTTTATCAAAATCATGATGGCTGCCATTGTCTATTTCTCTTTTCTAAGTGATCTATTTACAGACACACTCTTTGTATGAATAATGAACACTCATTCGTTTCTTTCTTTTTGTGAAGTCTTTAGAAAATCAAAAGCGTATCCGATTGGATACACTCGGCAATGAAGGGTTAAACCGTGAGTTTTTCGCATAAATTGGGGATACAAATTACTTAAAATCCAATTACAAAAGCAAATTGAACAAGATGAATTAACTTCTGGTATAATTAATCATATAGCAATATTTAATTCGCTCTCCACAGCATATTTAACATGTCAGTGGCACAGTCAAACCTGGATAATACCCCATCGATAATACCCCCCCTGGGCCAGAACGGAGGGGTATTATCCAGGTTTCACTGTGTTATTACTGGTAATAATGTAAACTTAATTATCCACTCTAACCTATTTCGCAGGATATATGTCGGTGGGGGGCCTTTTGGAACTTTTCGAGTTCACGCGCTACAGGGACGCATGATAGCTCAAAATGCTCCCCAGACAATCCTAAGAACGAATCCGGAAAAATTTTTTTGGGGAGATGTCAAAAAGTGGCCTTTTTTTGCCAAAAAGTGTCATTTTTCATGTTTTTCTGGAAATGGTGATATCTTTTTGAGTTCACGCGCTACAGGGACGCATGATAGCTCAAAATGCTCCCCAGACAATCCTAAGAACGAATCCGGAAAAATTTTTTTGGGGAGATGTCAAAAAGTGGCCTTTTTTTGCCAAAAAGTGTCATTTTTCATGTTTTTCTGGAAATGGTGATATCTTTTTGAGTTCACGCGCTACAGGGACGCATGATAGCTCAAAATGCTCCCCAGACAATCCTAAGAACGAATCCGGAAAAATTTTTTTGGGGAGATGTCAAAAAGTGGCTTTTTTTAGGCCAAAAAGTGCCATTTTTGCCAAAAATGGCCATTTTGAACCAAAGCATCTGGGGAGCTAATTTTTTGCACCCGGGGGTTTTTTGGGGTGCTGAATCCGAATCCGGGGTCGAAAAAATTATCGGGGTACCCCCGGGTACGGAAAAAAATTTTTTTTTGTCAAAAATTTTTTTCGAAATTTTTTGAAAAATCAGAACCCCGTTCGAGCGGCCGAAGGCCGCGAGTCTCTACGACAAAATGGCAAGTGGTGCGCGAAGCGCCGCGGATGCACGCTAACCGCGGAAAAAAATACAAGAGAACCCGCCGATTCGAGGCGGTAATCCGCCGAGAATCGGCGGGTTCTCTTGTATTTACATTATTATTACACAGAGTTATGCTTTGACACTAATCACTTTAAACTTGTACAAGGTGGTTAATCAAGTTTGCAGGATTAACTTTTCACAGTTTGAAACTTTCATATTTACCTTTGATACACCAAAGCAAGTTCGCTTCCGGGAAACGGTAGAATATTATCATTTTCAAGCAAAAAAAATTTCATCATGTCGTTTTTACATTACAGCTAGAAAGACTTCCAGATTCTGCAGTTCACAGAACATTTTCGTGGTCACAGGCGTGTCGCCGAAAATACGTTTCGTCTGCTTAGCAATTGCAAAAAAAAGTCTTGCACAGTAAACATTACCACCTCATGAAGTGCATTAGCGCTAGAGAATATCCCAAAATAATTAAAGGATAAATAATAACCTCAGAAGTACCACCAGAAGGATAGTAAACACCATAAGCATTGGAGGAACCATGCAAATTAACACCAACACCACTTTCGGGTTCATTCACTTCATCTCCATAGTCATGACTAGAGGGTTTATCCGTTACCGTTGTGGTCTTCCTATCCTTGCCGGATATTCTGGGCTTTTGGGGACGATGTCCCGGAGCACTTGGATGCCGACCTCCAGGACGCTTCCGACCCGAATGGAAACTAGATTTTCTACTCGTGGGTGGATTGGCAAGAGTTGATGTTGTGGTAGGTAAGGTTGTAGTCGTTGTGGTAGTGGTAGTGCTGGTTGTAGTTGTTTCGCATTCAACTCCCGTAGAAACGCATCTTGTGGCATTTGAGACTAAATGAGAGGGTATTAGGAAGGGGTGCGGCGCATTGGGACCCGGCGGATTGGGATCCAAGATTTTTTCGCATTTTTACATGTTTCTATCGCCCATTTTTTATGCCAATCGATTCTCTGACTCATTCTGGACACTCCTGCTTTTTAAATTTCTCGATTTGTTGCATGTGCTTCCATTTCTGGACATTTTTATGAAAAATGGCAACTTTTTGTCCACAAAATGGCAAGTTTTAAATAAAGCGTCTGCAAGGCTGATTTTTTGCACCCGGGGGTTTTCAAGCATGCTTATCACGAATCTACCATCAGACATCAACCAGAATAACAAATTTTGACATTTTTGAACATTGCACACACGGCTGCATATGATCAAAAACGTTACATTTTTGGAGAAACCGACATGCCGCTCACAAATCTGACACCGAAAACGCAATCAGCGCTACCGAAAACCCCCGTTTGCAAAAAATCAGCCTTGCAGACGCTTTGTTTAAAACTTGCCATTTTGTGGACAAAAAGTTGCCATTTTTCATAAAAATGTCCAGAAATGGAAGCACATGCAACAAATCGAGAAATTTAAAAAGCAGGAGTGTCCAGAATGGGAGAGAGAAGCATTTAAGATCATAAAAATAACGAAAAACAAACAAATTGTGCGAAAAAATCTTGGGTCCCGATCCGCCGGGTCCCAATCCGCCGGGTCCCAAACCGCCGGGTCCCAATCCGCCGGGTCCCAATCCGCCTATCTCCATTAGGAATGCCAGTGCATAGACAATCCGTTGGTATGTAGTACCTTTACAATTGCAAGTACCACATGTTTTGGCACAATTCACGCGCATCCAAAAAGGGTTTTGGTCACATTCACCAGCCGTCGCCCAAAAACAACACAACTGAAAGAAGATTATAAGTTACGTGTAATATGTCACTTATGACAATTGACGGGTTACATTATTACAGCTTTTCGTTGACATTATTATTAGAACATACAAATATATAAACATATTTTTGATATGCCATCATCATGACAGATGTAAACTAAGTCAAATACATATTTTTGGTTTAAAAACTTCACGTCCTTGTTTAGCTCAGTAGTAGAGCGGAGTCCAGTGGGCGATAGCTATCAAGTGTCTGATTATAGGTGCCTAGAAACTTTTTCATTTATTTTACACCGTTATTTTACTAAGAGTGCATTAGAGGTAATCAATTGATTCATACGCACAAAGAATAGACTATGTGAATCAACGGGCTTTCTCTGCTGCATTATTAGATTGTAAAATGAATATGTAAAATAGACTAAAAATTTTCTAGGCATCTAGAATCAGACACTTGTTAGCTATCGCCCCCAGGAAAGCGTCAGCGGTATAATTCCGCCTTCAAGCCAAAATTTTTGTTCAAAAATCACAATTTATTCTTTCATTAGAAAGATACCTCATGAGTATCGATACATACGCCAGAGTCTCCTCGTTTCTACAATAAATAAATCAATATACAACAGATTTTTGGTGGTTAAAGACACATACCTCCATGTTAATTGTTCGATGCATAGCTGATCGTCCAAGGCTGGAAATAACGGGAATTGAAAAACGTTTCACTATAACGAATATTTTCAAAATGCTCCAGGCACGCTCATGGACACATACACATAATTTACTCTCAAACACATACACAGATTCATCCAAGATACGTGATATCGTATCTCCTTGAATGGAAGCCCCCGGCAATTAACACTCTTCGAGGGGGTTAAAAATTTAACCCCTAAAGGGAATACGGTATTATGATTTGCTTACTTATCTATTACATCTATTGTATTCTCATTAATATTAGAAAGTGGCAACGTTATTCTGGAGTGTGTCGGAATTTCAGAAGTGGAAATATTGATCGGAATACCTGAATAGTGTTGTTACACGTAAATAAAATTAAAATAAACCGTGACCTGAACCGCTGCTTACAGAAAACGAATCAGCTCGAATAGTCGTGGTAGGCTATATAAAAAATTCAGTTATCAAAAGTTTTCCTCGTTTGCACTTTTCAATCTCAACTCATGGAGCAAACTGTATATTTAATAACTGATCCGTTGCATTTTTGAAATAAATATGTTACAGCAAAGCTGAAAATCAGGGAATCCTAGAAATGCCTAGGCAAAACTGGTAATACTAGTATTGCATGGCTAAATCAGTCAAAGGTAGAATTACCAGCTTTGCCTAGGCAGTCGTATGATTGCCTGATTCCCAGCTTTGCTGTAACATATACGCGAAATGAAAACCAAATTTTGAGCCTATTCCGTTATTTGCCAATGCAATACAGTCGAGTCTCTTTATAGCGCGGGTCTCGGGACCGGACAAAATCCGCGTTATATAAAAACCCAAGTTATATAGAGACGAGTTATAAAGAGACTCGACTGTATTTTAAACCAACTTCAGGAAACAGCGTTGTCGTAGTGGTAGAGGTTGCCAAAATTTCAGCCAAGTTATTTGAACTTTCCGAACCACCAACGGAAAATGGATTGTTTGACGCCTGAAAGATTTCCTCTTCCGAGCGAGTATTAGTTGTTCCTTTTGAAGACTTAAAAAATTCCGCGTATCGGTTTCGCAGTTCCAGAATACAGAGCTCTGGTACTAAAATTGATTACTAATTATTTGGTGGAAAATACAATTAATTGCTGTTTAACGTTATGAATGCCATTGTTTTCAGTCTCTAAAATTATAAAATTTTGATCGGCTTACTCGGGTGGCATCCAATATCCACGTCAATTTCATTCGGAGACAGCTCTACCGCGCAAGCTGTATTTGGCACTTCTCTTGGCCCAGTTTCCGCGCAGAGAGAGCATTTGGCTCCCTCTTCTGCGCTCAGGAAATTTATCAGACTTTCACCATTAACCGGAACAATTGTGCCTAAATTTGTTATATCTCATTGCATTCATAGGAATTAAAAAGTAATAGAAAATTTAGTTCCGAAATATTTTACCTATCTGTTTTTAGTGTAAATTCATATAGTAAGACAAAGAAAATGAAAGGAGGTGATTTTTCATAAATGAAGTTTATCTAGCCGTTTCGACCCTGATCCTAGACGACTAGACCAAGTATCTGTTATGAGGTAGGGTCATCCTCAGTAGGACCCTCACAACTTAACGATTAAAGTAAATCACTATGGGGTTGATGGGAAAGAGAAGATAATTTTCAAAATTAAAATAAGAGTTAAATTAAGAAACTAGAATGAGAAGTTTGTATCAGTTTTGCTAAACAGTTTTGGAATCTAATTTCGTCGCAGGACAAATCAATTTTTTGAAAAGTATTCCAAAAGTATGTTTATAATAACTAAAAATTTTACATTACTAAAAAAATTCTTGCCTGACTAAAAATTCTTGCATGACTAAAACATACTAAAAAATATTTATCATGACTAAAATTATTTGAATGACTAAAATTTTTTGCATAACTAAAAATATTCATAAACTATGCTATCTTGAACTTTTCCATGAACCAAAGTGAGTAAATTTTGTAACTATAAAAAGTTTAAGCATAACTTAGAGTCATTAGGATTTTAAAAAAAAATAATTACTTAAGTAGCTAGCTAGATGGCACAAACGCCTTTGGATGGCACATAGGCCTTGCACACTCAAAACATGTATACGAATTTCTGCAATACCGGCTTTAAAGATATAAAAATGAATAAAAAGTAACGGTAAAAAATTTGTTCAAATATTTCCGAATATTCTTAAAATTATTTTCAAAATTTCAGCCTTAGATATTAGCTGAAAGTTTTCTGAAAATATTCAGTATCGATACATTCTTGGATGTATACTGGGCAATTCAATTCAACGCTTTTATACTACGCTTCGGACACAGAAACTAACAGATGTGTGCGTTTTCCTCAATCCATTTATATATACTCGGTGGCCTTTTATCGCTTTCGTCTCGAGGACGTTCCCGGCCTGGCGAAAAATTCGACTGCCCCACAGTGGTGGTATGCAACTGCGAGAGTATGACTAGCAATTGCAAAGCAACACTTCCCACGGAAATACACGCCCGTTTGGCAGAGAGATTTTTGTCGCTAAATATGATTGTGAAATGAAGTTGGATTTCAAATCCGACGGTCTTTTGAGCTCTTTTTGCAGAAATCATGCCAGTGGAATAAATAATAAAAGAACGTAATATTTCATGCCATCATCGTACTATTCTCGTTATTCGTGTCCACAAAAGTATTCTAAACGGAACCGATGTAAATCCTGTAAAACACTGTATTTAAGAATTATAAAAATATACGTATCATTCCCTTTTCGGAAAATATTGAGGAGCCAGATTTGATTAGTGATGTCAATATCTATGAAAAAGTATACAGGTAATATCCATTTAAAAACTATAATATAATTTTCAACTATTTTATAGGTGTTCATAGGCATTGACATCGCTGGATTCGATACAGACATCGACATGGGCACAGAATGGGTTCAAAACATCACAATGCCTTGGCATGCCAACCCAAGCTCTGTTTTGTTGCGGCTTTTCAGTAGTTTATAAATATCTTTAAAATTGCGCCAATCTTTTATAAGCAAATGAGATTACCTACAATTAACGAAAATCTACAAATTGCGTAGATTCCCTACGAAAATACAAAAATCTATGATTTCCGGGTTATTTAAAGTTCAGAGACAAGTCGGTCACTCACATTTCATAAAGAAGAATTATCCAAAGCAATATTCACAAATAAGCTGAGTATGGGGTTTATGGACCCATGTCGAAAATATTTTGAACATTTAAATCTTTTTTTAATTAGGCCAAATAACTGGTTTTCATAAAAAACATCGAAAAAGTTCCATCCAAAGTTTGACGGTGAGTTCGATTTGGACATATTTTTAAAAGACAAAATTATGAATTTCCAATTTGCCGACGGGTTTCGTTACATTCCAGATTGCTAGCCAGGGCCTGTAAAGTCAGCCTGTGGCAGAATCCGTACGGATTGCCCGATATTTGTGTCGTGGCCAGGGATTTTTGCACTTGTCCCAAGAGATAAAATCCAACACGGGCCGTTGAATCAAAATTAACCGAGAATAGATATTGACCTCAACATATATAATATATCTTTTAAGCCATTTACTTTCTTATTAGCCATTTTCATTCGTAGAAGGTAAGAAGTTAACCAATAATTCGTTAAGCTTTCATATACAAATTTAGCAAATAATACTATAGGTGATAAAAGCTGGTATGGAATATGACATACAGTAGATCTACACATCAAATATCTACACGTATTTCGTATATATAATTTTACTTCATCTGAAACAAACTGAATGAATGTCACCTTCGTGCAATTCTATGCTAATTCATTCCATAACACATCTAAGGCGGTTAATGACCTTTTAAGTCACCAATTCAGTAAAATTTAAATCCTTGATTGATTTCTCACATCTCAAGTTTTCAAGGGAAATTTATGCCACAAAGAAATCCCATTGAACTGAATGAGAAGGAGAGTCTTTGGCAATTGCCGCCTCGTATATCTGTCACGTTGAGACTATTATAGGTGAGCATTTGCTTAAAAGCAAATTATTGTTGATAAATATTCCTCTTTTTAGACCACGCGTATAAATGTTTAGAAATTATAGGGACATACCGTATTTTCTCTAATAGAGTCCACGGGGCTTAATTATTTCAATACCCTCTAGGGGTCTATTATATGGTCCTTCTCATTTTTACACACTATTTCTCTTTCTGTAGCAGGTCTATTATAGGCGGGCTCAATTAGAGAAAATACGGTATAGATATCATATTTCAAGAACTCTTAATGTATTTACTTGCGGAATTATGAATATAATAATAAATAAAGATGATAAAATCCTGGGAAAAAGGCATTTCCGGCAATCAGCTGATATTATAACCATTCTTCCAGAAACTCTGCCCGAAGACAGCATCGGTCATTTCTCGCAGGAATCCTCGAGTGTATCTAGTTCGTTCCAACCCATCCATTTTCATGGATTATTGAGGGAGCCTAAACAAATACCACTGACCCTCACGGGTTTCTTCTTGCTGGTTTCACTATTTATAAAAATTCCTTAAGTATGTTCAAGTGTTTGGGGAAAATGGCTGACGAGAAACAATAATGTAACGTACAAGGTTAGTTAAATAGTACAGGATGATATGCTAGATCTCGTACAAGAAACGTAAATGAAAAAATTATAATTTAGGTGTAAAGAGCTCATGAGAGGTTAAATATCTAGCTTCCCATAATTTGGAGGAAATAAACGTGAAAAATTACGCGTTAAAATATTCGGTGATCAGCTTTACAAGATCTTTAGCTGTACATTGAGTTTCAATGCCCATTAGTTACACTGAACATATGCGAGCCTGTCAAAAGCCTAACAACATATGAAACTATGTCATTAGTTCTCCAAACTGAAAATATCTGCCTAAATGGGAGACATATTACGTAGTACGGCTGAGGCTAGCTCATCCATCCATCTCCTTCTGAGGGCAGTTAGTGGGCTAATGTGTGAATAATTGTTGTTGTAGACGCAATCATAATAATGAAGAGATTTCCTCGGTGACATAAACAACAGCGGAGCAATTGTCTCGCTGGCTGTCAAAACATACAGATCTTACAAAACTGGAAAATCGCTCATCATGTAACATAATGTTCTTGTGCGTTGAGCTGTATGGAATTTCGGAATCCGATTATTCAACCTGACAAAGTGACAGAAAATAAGGAAAAACGAAAAAAATATAAGTGCGTTATTTTTGCCTCTTGTGCATGCCACTGATACCATTTTCTATATTAGAAGAAAATGATACCATTTCCTATACGATCGCTTACCTGTCTAAATGGTACTCATTTGTGAGTATCCTGAAATATAACCTGTGTCGACTTTATATGAAAGACTGTTTTAATCTGCACAGTATCTTGCTTTGTTGAAGTGCATGTAACGCAATTAGTTCATAGTTACAAAATAGTAGCAAATTAAACAGTAGCAGATTCTGCTACTGTTTCTACTCTGCTAAGTAATAGTAATTTGAATAATAAAAAGTGAAACAACACAGCATGAAAACAAATTATAGAAATGTTTTTCACTGAGTACAGGAATATTTTTAGCAACAATCAGATCCAACATGCTAGCAAGTCCATTATTGTATTCAAAAGCACCAATCTTTGAACATAGTACCTATCAACTATACATAATTCGATGTTTTCAATGATACTAAAAAGTATAGTATATCTTGAAAAGAGTATTCTAGTTTTAATGTATAGTGTAGCTTTTAAAATTATAACATACTTTTAGGTGATATTTTGAGTACATTGACATAATTCGAAATCCATTTTATACCTAAGGCTAACGTTTGTTTTATAATGTCATACAGCTTGATACCATCTTTCTATACAGAAGTTGTAGTTATATGGAAATGTAAATACAACGTGTTTACTAGTATTTAATTATTTTTCATTCGATTGAGGTCGGTTTTACTCTAATATACTAATATTGCGATGGAACATAAGAAAGCAATCAAGGTTAAACAAAATTCAAAGTGATAATAATTATGTGTTTCAATATATTACCTTTAGAAAATATAACAGAGGTTAGGATGTGAAATGATTACTCGTATTACGCACGATATATACAACAGTTATGTCAGCGTATAAATTTTAGAAATATATTTGCAAGGGCAGTTAATAGAAAGTTTACCCAAAATGAATTTTGCGAATGATGGTAACTTCTTTACGTATATACCTGCACCCAACTGACTTCTATTCATGCTCAACATGATTCTGCTCTTAGACCATATTTTTGCTTTGAGAGAAAAAACGCGAGAAATAATCATTATTCACTGGCGTGTAAAACCTGGAACTTGAGGTGTGTTCGGCATCCTGAAATTATTATCAAATTTAAATACAACAAATCTCAACCAAATTTACCTTGATGTAGTTGACTGAAGCAGTCTATGAGGTGTTATATTTCTAGCTTTCGGCGCATTGAAATTTTCGTACACTATCTCGATGTCAGCATCATAATCATGCTGCTTTTGCGCCCCATTAATGCGTGAAGTCGATTTAATCCTCTGAGCATTAATAGATTGTTCGAATGTCCTGAAAAATTGAAAGTTCTTAGACCACAATTATAAATCCTTATGCATTATACCAAAATGTTCCCTTGATCATTGGGAACATTTTGATCAATTACATGCCTAATGAGTCATCAATAAATCACGAAAACAGTGAATAAAAGTGTGTCAATTTAAATATTCATAGCAATTTATTTTTGTAAAATAATTCAAGAGTGTGTAAAGATTAGTATTATAAATTTGCCTAGTATTTGATGAGCAGTATGCGAAACGATCTGAAGAGTACTCACTACGTTAAATTGCTTCTAAGTGTAGCTTTATATTATTCTTTACAACTAACTTCGCCGCTTTAATCAGGTTTTGCATTTCAACGCTATCAAGAGGTAAATGCTGTCTAGTGAATCCATCTTCTTCCACACAGGTGCAGCAAATATTGTTGACGCGAATTACTAAATGGAGGACATATAAAATTCTAGCATATTTAATTGTATATAACAAAGGCAAAAACGAATTGTCCAAATATTATATAAAGTTATTTTGTTGCGCAAAGATATTTATAGTCATGTTATGTATAGGGCCTATGTTAATATTTTTAAACGTAACTGAAAATTCTCACCTTCCTCCAAAAAGGCAGGATGACCACAGTACACGTTCTCAGAGTAATTGACACCGAGATTAAAACCGCAATGATGAGCCTAAAACATTTTTATTTGTGAAACATCGCAATATTAATTACTATACTTACACCAGGCATAATGATCATGATTTCGCCAGGATACTGTATGTATTCCGTAAATAGAATACCAGCCTTTTGAAGTTGCGATGGAGCGACAAGGAAGTTGAAGTGAGATACCGGTTTTGGGCAGTTTCCAAGGTCGTAGAGCTTCTTTAATAATTGGTTAAACTTTTCTCGGTACTCAGCGGCGATGATGAGCCAATACTAAAATGGAAATTTATCCGAATGGATACCATAAGAAATTTTCTGATTACCTTTGGTGCACCATCGAGCAGAATATTTACACTGAATGCCTAAACGAGCATTGTAGTGAAATAATCATAAAGCAAAAATAACAATGCTTGCACTGCAGGTAAATTGCAGCAAGCTGCAAGTTTTTGACGTTACTGCGCTGTGTTACTATGGCAAATGCAAACATTTATGAATTACCTCAAAGTCTTCCGTGTGGCAGCAAAACACTGAATCAAATGTGCCAAAGAATCCGAAAATCTTCCTTACATCTTCGTGACCCTTCTAAACGAAAAACTCCGAGTGAGGAAAATATTTTCTTTCGTATTAATGTATTTAATAAATAAAAATGATGTTGCCCATAATCGTGTTTTCGCAATGTAATACTTGGAAGGCAGAGTGTACTAAGCGTTGCGAATTGAAGCTATTTTTGTAGAAACTAACAATGGAGAAAAAGTGGAAATATTGCTCATTTGTTTCACTAAATCCGTCGTTTTAATAATTTTTGGTATAAAAGCACTTTATCGACGAAATTCTTAGGATCTGTGACAGCGATTCCATTTTTTTAAACGTCAAAATTCTAATTCCGGGTAAAGTTGCAATGTATTGAAAAGTAACTAATCATATACCGCTAGAAAAGCAAAAAATGCGCATTCCAAGAACATACGGCTTGATCACGTAACAAATAAATGCGGAGGAAACGTCGTGGCTTAAAATACATTAAATTTGCAACTTCCTTGACTTTAACAGCTCAAAAGTATGTCACAAAGATAACTATTCCAAATTTATTAATTGATTAGTTTTTATGTCACAGTAACTTCGATTCGCAACACTTAATACACGCGGGTTTCCGAGCAATAAAAAACATCTAAAAATAATACACCTAACTTTGACTATACGTTATGTTTCAAAAATTAGGTTAACTTAGGTTGAAACATAACCACTACGTGACATAAAATGTTACGACACGTTGTTACCATTAGGATTTTTGCAAATACTCAGATTATTTACAAATAACTTACCAACACATCGATAATACCTCTGAACGTGTGTAAATCCAACTTTTTACATAACGACTGCTCTACTTCTATCGAGGTCGCATAATATGCACGGATTTTATTCGTAGTTAAAAACCTTTGCCACATATAATTTGGCACGTCTTTGATATTTTTAGGAAAATCTCTTGGTCTTTTCGTGTTTTTCGCGATTGTCCTGAGGTATTTGTTCGAAATTTCGGAGCTGACGAATATTCCTCCCGTTTCGGTTAATTTGTGCTTTTGATACGTGACTCTGAAAAAAGCTTAATTTTACAATTTGACACACATGACAAGAAACATACGGAACACATTCGTCGTATAAGGTGGATAAATCTCCCTTATTCTCTTTCGACCACTTCTTCGAGGTAACCAACTGAAAAGGTATGGAGATATTATTGCTCTGATATGGGATTAATACAAATCCTATAAAAATTAGACATCTTCACGAAAATTAAAGACTTTTGTTGAGCCTTTCCACATAACTCTTACAACACCATTATTTTCCACCTTGTCATAAATTTTGCACAACCTTAACTGCTCCAACTTGAATCATTCGGCTTTTGTGTTGCGAATATTTTGCACAGAAGTAATAAAACAGCTGATCAATATCGCTGTCAGGTACTCGGATTCCGATTGCATCAGGACCAGAAACATTAAGTAGCTGTCCGCTATATGGTAAGACATCACGTTCGAGCGCCATCTGTTATTTTCCACAATAAAAACTTTTACTTTGTAACTTTTACTTTTTACTTAATAATAGCGGTTGAAAAAACCACGAAAAGCTTATTGATGTAACTGAGGAGGCTCTGTCTTGCACAACGAAGCCAAATCAGTTACATTCAAAAGCCTTATGCAAAGAACGTACATGGTAACAAATGATAAGGGATTGTAATGATATGAAGAGCAGTCATCATTAAAAACCACATCACACTTATACCGTTACAATAAAAAATCCCTTAGCTCTTCTGGATCATAAAAAATTGAGGGGTAAAAAATCGCAAAAATTCCTTTTTATTTGTCACCGTGTATAGCATCGGAACTATAAAAATAGTGTTTACGCAAATAATTTTTATTAATGCTCAAAAATAATATTGCGCTTTAACGTTAAACGATTACCTATTAACATTATGGCTTTCCTACACTTATAGCGGTGACAAGCATCATTGAATCCTATCGCACAGAGAGCGATCAATGACAGAGTAGCCGCAAGCTCCAGAAATTGATTTATTCAAATGTTGAGTTGGGAGGAAAGCAACCATAGCCGAGCAGTTGAATTAGTCAAGAGAACATGCTTGCTTGAAGTCCAAAATGGCGCCAAAAATGGCAGTCTCAGCGTTTGGCATTAGCTCACAACTAATCTGCAACATATAAAAGCTGTTACTATAACAGTTTCTGTGTTAATGAGTTGAAAAATAAATGGACAATTATTATAATTTTCAAAATTAGTAAATTAAGGATTTCATCCATTATCACTGAAACAGATCAGCAAGTTTAAGAATTTAATTTTAAGCCTGAAGGTTTTAATATAGCTTTAATAATAAGACGGAAAAATTAGTGTTTTTCTTATAGTTTGTTGGAACGTTGCACAATGCTAAAAATCTTCGAAAGTAAATTAAGCAAAATCTCTTATCGACAAAACCAGCTGTAAGCGGAGTTACAGTTCGGGGAGGATCACACCACGGAGTTACAGTTTGGGGTTTTGGTAAAATCGCAGAATTGGTTTTTTCATAATAATTTTGGAAAACAGGGAATAAGTACCTAAAATTACCACAAAAATACTTTCTAAAGTATTCAAATTTTCGGTTATTTTACTATTACTGCTATTATCCGCTCAACCTAAGTCGCTGATCTGGGTATGTCGCACGGCTTTGTTGCGCGGGTTAGACCCCTTTTTAGGCTACCGGACCTCAGGCTCGCGGGTACCTCCACTAAATAGGCCACGCTGAGTCGATTGGCGCCAAAATTTTTCACGTGTTTTCACGTGAAATGTGGTCACGTAAAAGGGCAACTTTCTACGCTCCGACCGTTTCGGGCCGAGTAATGCACCAATCGACAGCTCTTAGTGAGCCGAGCAAAATGAGCCATTACCCAGCCCGAAACGAGCAGAGCGTAGAAAGTTTCAGGTTCGCGAATCCTGAAAATTCGGGATTTTTGGCCCGTACCAGCGGCGAAGGCCGCTGCGCTTCACTCTTGTTATTTCTTAAACCAGTGAACAGCGTCAGTAGGGGCTCGGCTTACCTAGCTGCGCATAGCGCAGCTAAAGGACAGATCTGAGCTAGAATCGAAGATGTGAAACGATGACATATGCAAAAATGACGCGCGCGAATTCAAATGGACATTTTGGATTGATTTTTTCGCTATATATCGCTAGGATCGTCTCAGACACTCATGGTACCTTTGTAAAAGTTGTTCAGCTCATCGAGCTGTACACGATAGTATACTTTTTACAGGGGGTACCCTATGTGTGTGTTAATCCCCAAAATGTCGATTTGAATTTGCGCGCGAATTTCATGGCGCATCGTTTTACAACTTCGATTCTAGCTCAGATCTGTCCTTTATTGCGTGCACTGTAAAATGTGCAAATGTAAAACATTAAATTAAGCTTTGTTCAGAAAGTTCACTATAAGACAGCATTAATAAAATTCTTACGAAAGGGGACCCTTGCTAAAAAGGAAAAAACAAAGAAAGCAAAGAGTATACATTAAAGATTTTACGAGATACGGTAAACCTATAATAGAATCCGATGGGTATCGTTACAGAGAGAAATTCGAATATAATATTTGCACTGTGTTTTAAGTGTATCTTTAATTAATAATTCTTAATAATTAGCTGAACAAGTTTTTGAAGAATACATTAAAAATTTTGCCGCTTGAAATAACCCTGAAAATGATGTCTATTACTGGATGATTTGAACGAAAACGTTGTTAAACTAAAAGAACATGGTAAAATGTTGTATCCTACTCCTTTCCTGTTGAAGTTACAGAAGACACATAGATTCTTAAAAGTAATAAAAATGGTTCTCATCGAGTTTGACGGTTAGACATAATTATGTGGAATAACCAAATTATACATTTTAGTTTGTACTGTTTCGTCAAAAATTATATTGGTTTTGCGCGATTTTTTGGTTACAACATGCACGTATCATCAGGCCAATAATGTTTTTCTTATGCCGGCATATGTGGATAGACTCAAGCAAAGGAAAGTTAGTGTTTCGGCATTTTGCATCTGTGTTTGATAAAAGTGTTTGCAATGTTGTTTGATAGCCATATGCATATGAGATTAGCAAGAGTATTTTCGAAACGCTACACTTGCCCAAATTTGTTGTCGTAGTAAAAAGCAACTGGTCTCCTTTTCATATGTGTAAGGCCTTGTTTAGAAATAATTCTTCTATTTGTTATGATTCTGACGATTTCTCGCTCGCGGCTTCTTTTATACATTCTTCTCCTTGACCGCCATTCCCCGAAGGCTTCAAAATGTTTAAACACATTACCCGACTTCAAAGGCCAATGCCGCCGTCCATTTTCCCGCTTTTGGCGCCGCCGCCGATGTCCCCAGCAATCTCGCGATCTTTTACTTTATCGGAGCGGAAAACCAAAAAGAAAATTGGGGATTACTTCTAGATTATTTCATTCTTTGTTTGGGGTGGCGACAACGATGATAAGAGACAGAGACCATTTTTGAGTGTCCCACCATAATTTCTTAGCCCACTTGCAACACCAATTTGACTAACAAGTGGCGGACACCTCTTTGTTATATTTCCCGCATTTATATTTCAACGCCTAGCGGATTTACACATTTGTGGACAAACAGCAGCAATTATGCCGAATAGCTCTTAAAGTGGAGTACATTAGAGTAGAGTAATTTTGTTCTCCAGAGTGGGCTTTCGAGTTCCGAAAGAATATGGCCTATAAAATATTCTAAATCTTAGATGTACATTTCAATTTATTATTCAAAATACGAATAAATATGCCTTCTCTAAAAATTTGATCCTAGCTTCATAGTTCTTCCAAACGCAGCAATATTTCACATAGTGCAGCTTGATTGCGGTCAAATTAAAAAGTTCTACAACTTGATCATATTTAGTTCTGTTCTTACCTTTGGTTTCCGAACTTTTATAATCCATAATACATGTTCAAATATGTATTTGTTATGTGTGCTGTTACAAAGCGTCAATTTTCGCATTTACTATAGCGCTAAATTCCATTTTTTGCTTATATTGTATCTATAGTGACGAGAGCCGAACATATATTTTCCTGTAAACTCTTAATTTCTCGCTAACCAGATGTCATCAATATTGTTCTATTTTGCTGCTTTTGGATTCATTCTGCCTTCTGTAGTGTCCAACAGTAGGCGCCAATAGCCGGAGTAATCTATTGTGTGCTGGCCCACTCCAATATTGTTTCGTGTCCCTCTTAACCCAATGTTTACATATGCTTCGCCTCATTTATATGAGGAGGGATTCACCTGTCTCTTATTGTTATACCAACACATATGAGGTTGTTCGCAGTAGACTATGTTAGTCTCCATTTAGTTATTCTTAAAATTTAAGCAAATTTATAACATGTTTAACATCGATCATTTTTCACAGGATTTATTTGCATTGTGGTTTTGGTATATCTATCTATCTTCTAATCACTCTAAATCGCAAGTGAAGCCTTGCCCAACGGTTATGTAACACTATTTTGAAAGAACCAAAGATAATATGTTTTTGTGAACGCATATGTTCCGGCCACAACGACTTCCGAAATTTTGGTACCAAAATAATAATGATCTTTTAATTTGGAAATAATCGCCCAGTGACGCGTCGTTTAAATCCTTGCCTCATTCTGAATACGACTTTTTTACAATGCGATTGAGGACCTTCTTAATCATTGAATAATTGTTGCCTAAAGTATAATAAGGTACTAAAAATTTGTAGGTTACAAAGATACCATTGCAATGCTGCACTCAACCAAATCAATGTCATGAATGAATGCCGACAATATTGCCTTCCGATAAGATGTGCACTATTTCTGTGGCTAATTTTAGTCATATTGCCTAATTATTACACTACTATAGCAGAAATGTTAATTGATATGGAGCAACTGAGCAATTCTCGAAACCAATTACTCGGAAATTGTTCCACCAAGAAAGTAGGAAAATTTTTAGGTAAAGTTTTTAAATATCACACCTTCTAGGATGAAACGTCGCTATTTCTGTGGCGCATAGACTCACCCACTCCACTTAGTGTCCGCAGCTATCTCTTTGGGACCATCCACGTTCCATATGATCTGGTTTGGGACTATGGTAAGTCCTTCATCTTTGCCCAAAACATACATTTACACCAACATGAAAACCTAATTTGTGAATATTTTATTTAACTTGCACCTCTTCCATGATTTCTAAGTCGAGAGGGAATTCCCATGATTTTCGGGGTAGGGGGCGGAAATAATTTGCCTTGTACAAATTGGACAACGACGAACCTTGTTCACACCTCAAATTGCTGCCCTAATTATATTTACACATACGAAAAGGCCACAAATTATTTATGAGAACATATGGCATAACTCACATACATGCGTCTATTTGAGAATTTAATAATGGTACTTTTTCAGTTTCGGATAAAGTACGCACTGCATTTCTCAACGCGAAATCCGTCGTCTTTGAATTAGAGTTGCAAAATCCTGACACCATTGAAACGCTTTTGGCATGTAAAAACTTGGCACAGCACGAGACCCTCAAAGATGTTCTACCGACAAAAATTTACGAGAGAATCAAATATTGTACAAGACTTTGTTTCATGTCAACGTCGATAATTTCTCTATTTAAGATATGAAACGTTTTAAAACGCGTCTAATACAGCGAAGCCAGACAAATCGGCATATTCGTTACGCGAAATCTGACGCGAGAAAAGAGGCGCGAAGGCTTTTTTCGAGCATTGCAGGCGATTGGGAGCTGAAAAGACCCGTTTGGATGCTCTTTCTTTTATACCAAATGAGCGAGACTTTCAGCCAGCAGGAACAGACTTCTCCCATGCTTGATGTGTTTTTGGCTCAGAAAGCGCAGGAGTTGGGCAAAAAGCTGCATTCCATTGAGACACCGGCTGAGCAGTGCAATCCTATACTCTCAATTAGTCAGGAACAGGTGAATAATCATATTATCAAAGTCATTTCTTGCAAATGAAAAATATTTCTGGACGCTTTCGACTAGTAATATGTATGTTTATGAAATACACATAGTCGCCATATGTCCTCAACTGACAAATATTTGATACGAAGCATTACCAATGCCTGATTGTACATGATATATCTCTATTTATACAACAAATATACCTTTAGGTACTCTTCGCGCTAAATTACACTTTATCATATTTGGAATGGATTGACGAAAGCCAAAAATATGCTCAAATAGAAGATGGAGAAAACGGACTCCCGAAAAATACTCTTTGGGATCTTATCAAACATTATCGATGCGGCAGTCTTAAGGAGTCGGTTTTTAGTTCCAGGCGCTTTGTCCAAAATAATTTCACGATAACTCCGGAAACAGATTCGATGGCGAGACAGGTAAGCACCTAACCGTATTTAAATTAACCCTTCATTGCCGGAGCCATAGACAAAAGGCAGAATGTCTGCATTACCATTAGCTTTCCTTTTGGTGAAATAAAACACTCATTGTGAAATAAACACTCATTCGTTTCTTTCTTTTTGTGAAATATTTTTGTGAAATCAGCAAATCGATATTGTTCCAAATTTGGAATACTCGGCAATGAAAGGTTAAAGAACACGTAGTACAGAAGTTTTTGCAAAAAATATAATTTACTTTATTAGTTAATTGTAATTTAATCGACGAATAAATATTATTTATACAATTTTTTATACCGTATTTTCTTTCACTGAGCCCCCCCCCATAATTGAGCCACCCCCTATAATTAATCCCCCTACAGAAAGAGAAATAGTGTGTAAAAATGAGAGGTTAGAGAAAAAACCCATAATTACCCACCCTCTAGAGGGGTATTGAAATAATTAAGCCCCGGAGGCTTAATTAAAGAAAATACAGTATATGTTTGGGTACATTCGTGCTCTCCGTTAACAATATAAAAATAAATGCAATTAAATACTTGCTTTTTACAGATCGACAAATTAATGGTTGAGGATATTATATTGAAGCGAAACGAAAGAATGGCATCACGAGTGCATAATTTACTGCAAACAGACCATTCTATCAGCCACTTTTTCGCATTAGGCGCTGGTCATTTTCTTGGCGAGCGCAGTTTAATCACAGAATTAGAGAAATATGGTTACATCGTGGATGGTGTCAAGGCGGACGACGAAATATTGTGAGTTACAATGAAAAATAGTCATGTTTTTGTTTAGTTTTAAGTAATTAACTATTATCTTCTGAAATTGAGAAACCTACGAAATTGTTTCGTTTATGATCAATTGAAGGGAAAGTTCGGTCTCTTTCCGATTTTCATTGTATTCTGCGTCGTCTGAGTGTAGTTTGATATCTTGGCTGTTTGTTTGATATCTTAGCTGTGACAAAATGGTTCATTTGTGTAAATGAATCATTTTTAACAGACTAGATGAAGATAGTTGTAACCGTCAAACAAAGGTAAATACTATACCGAGACGACGCAGAAAATGTTGTCGGAAACAGTCCGAACTGTCACTTTAAGAGATTTCCATATGAGGGTAAGACATGAAGAACTATTTTTCAGAGGCCATCATGAAAACTTTCATTTTTCCTCCAAATTCAACGAACTCTGGGTACGAGATCTCCAAATGAATGCTAACACGATGCAGCGCACCACAGAATCGGATCTTACATTAAACGCATATAGCCGGATAGTACTGGAAGGTCCTGAGCTGGAAAGTCCTCAAATAACGATATCTCTCTATGAAGTTCCAAATGAAAGCCCAAATCTTGCTCCGAAGTGCTATCCAACGAATTTATTATTTCTTACACTTGTTGCATTTTCATATATTAGTTATAGGCGGAAAATTACCTTGTAACCTCAAAGCGTTATTTCCTGCTATGCCCTATTCGTTTTATTTGGAGGATCACTTTCAGAGTACTTCTCTATTTAAGAGCCAGCAAAATTCCGAAAAATATGTTTATGTATCATAAATTGGACTCAGGAGGGCATGTGGGCTATGAGTAAAGACCGGATTTTTAGGTTGTTACACTGCCTGTTATGCTTAACCACTGTCTCTCTTCAAAGATAGCACAAAAAGGCACTCTCTTTTAACCTATTTTTGATCACTAAATAGGTTGAAAAGAGTCTTTGTTCTAGAAAGCCTCTTTCCCTTTATGGGCAGTAAGCAGAAACGTCGATTGCGTTCGACGTTTCTGCTTACTGCCCACAAAGGGAAAGAGGCTCTCTAGAACAAAGACTCTTTTCAACCTATTTAGTGATCAAAAATAGGTTAAAAGAGAGTGCCTTTTTGTGCTATCTTTGAAGAGAGACAGTGGTTAAGCATAACAGGCAGTGTAACAACCTAAAAATCCGGTCTTTAGTTATGAGTAAGCCACATGGATTTTTGCCGATTTAGAAACAAAAAATTTTGTCAAGACTAAAACAGGCCCAAATGAATTAGTTCTCGTATTACATTTTACTTTAAATTATCGCTTATGAGTTGCCTATGATCTATTACATTGAGTGCAATATTGTACGGGTATTTCTTTTTATTATTGAACATTAGCGTGCGTTAAATAAAATTATTTGACTGATACAAAAATTGTAATAAGTATCCTTCAAACAAAATTCAATTTATTCCCAAGCTTGAATGCATCGTAGTTTGTGAGCGCACTTCCGTTTGGCGTGTACAAGTTTGAACAAAGAGTGCTGCACAAGTTCGTGCAGAATTGTTGACGATTTTTCCCGAGAGCACCAGAAAGTAGATACAATTAGTTAAGACAACAGTTTAACATGAATCTTGCTTAGAGGGATTTCTTAACTACATAGTTTGAATTAAAAGCTGATTAATTTATAGTACAATTTGGCAGAAGAACTTTGCTTTGAAATAATATTCCCCACACATATTAGCCATCAAAGGTTCCCCAGTAAAATATTATAGTCCCTTTTATAATTTAATTAACTATTTTTAAAAAAAATAAACTAAACTAATATTATAGAAGTCAGAATTCGAGATAATTATTCCCAGAGAGAAAGCTATGCCAATTACTGATTACAGTGTAACCTTTATGTTGCAATCACATAAAAACGTCATTTTGTGCGACTGATGAATAATTTAATTTACTAATTTAAAGGTACTCACCAACTTTTACTTGTTTGGAAATAACAAAGCCCGTTCGTTTATCAAAAACCTTGCAGGCGTAAATTCCGGCATCAACGGAAGAATTGTAGCTGGGAATTTGAAAAATCTGACCATTTTCGAAAAAATTATATTGCGCGTCTGACTCTAAACATCAAATAAAACTTTCTTGCACCGAAATTATGTTTTTGCATATGGTAATACCCAAAAAAGAACTACCGAAGCGTAGCTTGGTTCCGAGCTTATAATTATTATTTCAATTTGGTGGGAAACTGCACAACAATTGTGGAAAAATCTTCCCCTTGTATTTCAGTGGTGTCCGTTCGTCTTTTCCAGTTACCCGTCCCCTTGCGCAGCTCCTTTAGGGGCGGGTAATAGCTGATAAATACTCCCCCTGAGAGTTATGACTCGTCAAGTTCTCGAATTTGCACAGTCTGAAAATTTGCGCCGTCTGGCTCCGTGACTCCTTGGCCGAGCGCAACATAGCTAGGCACCAATCGGCTGTCCCATGTTTGTGTCCCAGTGGGTGAAATCGTTTCGGATGGAGGGATTTTTTGAACCCCGGGGGTTTTCGGCCACGGGGAATTTGAATTCTTAGGAATTTTTTACCCACGGGATTTGCTCCCAGGGGTTAAAAACTCAAAATGTTTAAAAGGTTTTGGATGAGCGCCGAAGGCCCTCATCAAGGACTGGCTACGCATAGTCTGGTATAGCCAGATTGGATCCTCTAGTAGTAAATACAAGAGGGTAAATGGGCGCCACGGCGCCCAAGTCTGCAAGGAAAAAGTACCATGCAAAAGGACAATTTCAGACATCAATCAATTTGTAAAAATGCATAAACTACACACCGTTGCTTATGGCTGTAATGCCTTTTTCCCACATTGTCGACAAATCGGGTGAGTTGGAGTCCACACGACAAGAAATGTTCAGAGGTTTCCCATCAGCAGGAGCTTCGATTTCTTCCACGTTATCCTCAAAGTGCAGTTCTTCTGAAAATTTTTGTCACAATAAAGTCACAATGAAGTACTAACCGAAAATATTGACATCGAAGGAAACAGTTCGACTTTCACTTTCATTTGAGTCCACATTGTGCCAGTGAGCTGTGCATACGTATACACCACTATCCTACAAATAACATCAATATAACTTTGAGCGTTCTTTTCACAAATCAGTTTTTTGTGAATGAAATAAATTGCAAAACAAATTTACGCTAGAGTCCTTACAAGTTATGGAGACAAATCCGGATTATGTATAAATTTGGTACTGCAATTTATAAGAACGCCAAAACTGAACTGAAGACGCCGGCCTTTGCTAGTTGAAAAACTTTAAACAACAAAGTATAGAAATATACAAGACTGCGTTGTTTCTAGAGATACAAAGACCTCCAAAGCACACGTATGGGTATAAACGAGCATTAGTCAAAACACAAATTACCTCAACAGTGCTGTTGTGAATTTGGAGGCTCAAAGTGTGTGCATCCAGGCGTCTTATTTCTACATTTCCAGTCCTGAAATTAAAATTTATATTTATATCTGTAATGTATGGAAAATTTTACTCGGAGATATCAGCGTTGATTTGACCACGGTATTTCGTCCAAAATATTCCCGGGTGGGTATTGTCGGGAACATCGTTAACAATGCACAGTATAGCCAGAGGCATTCCTTCAGGCCGGTGCCCTACTGCCAGCTGAGTTGGATCTGGGCGCAGCATTATTTCAAAACCTGTAGATTATAAACATTTAGGGTAGAATTCTAGCAAATATGGTATGTAAAATTTTTTCCAATTTGGAAATGCGGAAAACGTCAGACAACGTTGAAAATTTCGCGGCATAATTTTGTAGCAAACCTCAAACATTATTTGTCAAAAGGATAAATAATTGAAATACGTAAATATTGGTTTGGCGGGAAAGTCTTTTCGGTTTTTGAAAGCCAATTTTTATTCATCCAGAGAAAAGCTTTTCTTGAGTGTTATATACCGTTGGATAGCCCATTCATTTCTCTGTTCGACTGTCATTAACTTCTTTTTCAATTTTAGGAAAAATATAAAAATACAGTGGCCCAAATGAAAAACATCCAAAATGTAAATTTTTGGTTATTTTGAGCAACTTTAATGGACCAATTGCCTTAGTGTTTGGCACTGTAAAACAGTGGCTTTTCGGCTATTGTAGCAATAGTTAAGCACAGCCAGATACTGCTTATATAATAAGATATGCTTTCACGCTCTGCGAAATATGAGCGCTCAAAGTTGAGACATAAGCCGAAAAAATCGCAAAAATCAAAATATTCCATTTTTCTGGTGGTGTCTTTCCAAAAAATTACAACATCACAGTAACCACTTGACGAAAAATTGTTCTGTAAAAAATATTTATTACTATTAAAGTTATTCTAAAATAATGCACAATTTAATATAGAATAACTGAATTTTTCATACATAAAACTTATAAAAGTGTCTCAAAAATCTGTGATTTCGGTTTGTTTCATGTAATCATAAATATTCATTCATTTTCTACGAAGCAAAAATAAAACTTTACCATCGTTGGACAGAAAAAAGCCTTGGCTATCATACCGTATATAACACTCATAGTCACTCTTGCGTTATGTAAAAAATAATTAGTTTAAAAAAGCCCAAAAGACTTTTCCGCCAAACCAGTTATTAAATACTTTCTTACCGTATACGGAGCAAAAGAGTAGCACAAATTGAATCCAAATCATGGTAATTATTTTCATATTTTAGAAAATTTTCAGCAAATTGCCTTGCAAGTGAATGAAACCTGCCAGTTGTGACAATGATTGCTCTGGTGGGTGCTACATTTTGATCCTACTCTTGTCGGTGCTAGCTACCCTCCAGTCTCACCCAGCACCAATAAATTTGATTTTGACCTCAATAAATCACTCATTTCTTTTTTTGACAGACTTTACAATTTGGAGATTTCAACGACTATTTCAGTATAAAATTTGGAAAAGTAACTAGCAAAATTTTCAAATACTGTTCAATTTTGTTCCATTAAAAATTTTAAATAGATTCCAAAATTGAAAATATACGTTTTACCAAAATATAAAAGTGCTCAATTAGATGCATAAAACGAGAGAAAAAGTAACAGGGCAACGAAATTGCAGCAATAGAGATGCAAAATTATAACCGAGTACACATTACGATAAAATTAAATGAAAATAAAATAATAAATACAAACATCAAAATTAAACATCGAAACTATGATTCAAATTTAGTACATCTCAATTTTATTTATCGTATTTATAGCTAGTAGAACCGGGAAAACTCCTACTCCTGGGCATACACACTTGTGGGGTCAGAAACTTAGGCTAAGCAACCTTTAGGGTTAAGCTTAGGTTTTTACTAGGATTAGGTTGAACGCTAAGTTGTAACCTAATAGAAATTGCTTAGGCTCACCCTTAAGATACCAGGCTCCAAAGCACCCCTCAAGTGGCTATATGCCCACTTGTATGTATACATGCCCCTATACGTATACAACATGCCCGTAGAACCGAGTGTGACGAAAAGGTTTCGCTTATATTAGTATACCGTAAATCCTCTAATAAGTCCCCCGGGGGACTTATTGTTTCGTAAGGGTTTTCAAAAAAAATTTTAAATTTCAAACTCAAATTTCTCCGATATTTTCAATGACAAAGTTTTGGCATTGGGGTTTTTCTTACGTAACTCGACGAGATCTACACGAATATGCACTTAGTTTTGGTCGGGCGAGCTCGCAAGTACGTTTGGCATTCTGTTTGAGGGGGGACTTATTTGAGGGGAGGGACTTAATTGAGGGGAGGGACTTATTAGAGGATTTACGGTAGTTTGATTGATATTTCAAAAACTCAACTTTATACCTTTACTTCGAGGTGATGCGCCGAGGATACGCTTCGGCTTTTCATTTTGCCATCCCTTATAAATTTTACAAATTCCTGCTTTATAACTTTTTAAAAAAGTGGCCATTTTCATTTACGTTTATAAAATGGCGTAGAAAAGAGTTCCGACAGGGCAAATGGCGATTTGAATTTGCGCCAAAACATAATTGCATGCCAAAGGGGTTAAAAGGGGCCGCTGAAAATTTTTAATGAGGGGGATTACTCGGCAGGGGTCTCCTCTAGAGATTGGTAAAAAAAATTTGAGTGGGGCCTTATTAGAGTAAAAATTTTCACAGTCAACACTTTTCCCTAGTAGAGGAGGCTCTGTTCAGCATCAGGAAAAGAGCCTCCTCTAATAGGGAAAAGTGTTGACTGTGAAAATTTTTACTCTAATAAGGCCCCACTCAAATTTTTTTTACCAATCTCTAAAGGAGATCCCTGCCGAGTAATCCCCCTCATTAAAAATTTTCAGCGGCCCCTTTTAACCCCTTTGGCATGCAATTATGTTTTGGCGCAAATTCAAACCGCCATTTGCCCTGTCGGAACTCTTTTCTACGCCATTTTATATGTTTCAGTAAAAAATGTTTAGCGAAAACCAGTTTTACTGAAAATCAGTTTTTACTGTAACATATACACAGTGCGTATGTAAACGCTCTAGCACATCGCACATTTTATTCAAATTGGCGCAAATTTCTCTTACGTAAATTTCTCATTTTGATTTTCCCAATTACATAAATTGAAAAGAAACTTATGGAATGTGAGCGAAAAAGAAAGACTATAGAGAAATTTGGCCCAATTTGAGCAAAATTAGAGGTTTGCAACAACGTTCCCATACTCAGTTTATGGATAATTTTGTTTAATACGTCATCTTCCGACGGTTTTTGTATTTTCTGTCTGTTTTAATTAAATCTATATAGTCCACCTCTCGACTCGCTCTCGTTCGGATTAGGTAAAAAATCGTTAGAATTATCAATTATTATCAAGTCAATCATTAATTATTAGTTTAAGATTTATAATTATTAAGTTTCATATTTTCTGATTATTTTGTCACAAATTTTGTTATGTTGCAGATTTGATTAATTATTATATATTTTTCACAGTAGCTGCGTAAAAGGCCTCTCTATAAAATTTGTTAGTTCTAGCCTGAATAATAAAAAATATAACAATCTAAGTTTGACCAAAAATGGTAATTTAATGGTTTGCTTTCCTTGGCGAAATATTCCGCCACCAATTCAAAGGCATTCTAGTCTTTTTCCTTTAGTCATAATAATAATCCCTCTCATTTTTAATAACTTAAAGTATTTGTTAAAATCAGTTATAACAAATATATTTTTTATGCATAAGCAATGTCTAAGTTTTTATATTTTCCATATTTCAGATGGCCAGTGACTGTGTGCCGCTTGCGCAACAGATCCAACATGCTCAGTTTCAGGCCAACTCTGTGGTTTATTTGGTGCCCATTATGCGTGCATCTTTCGCCGCTGTGCAGAAGAGCCCATTTAAAAGCGATAGTACAAACTCACGGTCTATTCAGAATCCAAAACTTCCGCTTCTTGCACCTAAACCACCAAAGAATTCTGTTATTACGAATAGAACGAGGCAAAGTACGTTTTATGCCTGTGGAAATCAAAACAGTATCAAATACTTAATTATAGTAAAGAGGCTAATGGTTCAAAATTTATTATTATTCTTGGAAGTTTTGTTCAATTTTTTCATTGTAAAACAAAAACTTAATTTTCGCAGGTCCTCCAATGTAGCCAATTTTAAGTTTTGTATAGGTTTTAATTTCCTAGTTTTATTTATCCAAAATTTTGCTAAAGCCAGAAAGACGTGCTAACTGAACTAACATGTGCTAAGTGAAAGGAGCTGTGAGCCTTTCCCCCACCTATTGTTCCTCACAGCTCTTTAAAAACACACATTTACTTTAAAACTCTGGCAACAGCTGTAATATGATCCAAATCAGACTTTTTCGTTCTCAATAGCAGAAATGATTGGAGCAAAAACAGTTATCCCAAAAGAAAGAATTACTGATACATTTTCCGAACTATCTGTCATACTTGTTTTTCATACTAACAATATGAAAAACATTCCATTGACTTTAATAGGTAGCTCAAAACATTTTCCCAATATTTGACCGTAGGAAATGTGTAAGTCAAGCTAGTAATAGATACTTCCATTTTGCACTTCCCTTTGTGCGAAAAGCTCCGTATTTTATTTCGGAACAGTCCCTTAAAATGTTTCAAAATCAGTATAATCGATGAAATATGTGAAACATATGGACCGATATACTCAACGAATACGATTAAAGCGTAGAGTTCACACAATGCCCCTCATAAATGTGCATCATTTTGTGATCAATGATCTTTTAAAAACCACGTGGACATAAAAAATTAGCTCATGTAAATTTTATATGCTAATAACTATAAGCTCAATTTTAGACATTCTAAATGCAAACGATCAAAACGGAGGAGCAGACAAAGTTAATCGCGTAACACTAGAAAAACAGCTGGCCCGAAGACCCACGCGCCAAGAACTTGTAAAAAGGCACATCCTCCTGAGTGGTAATTTTCCGTGTACTTTTAATAAATAATTTTAACAAATATTGAGCTTATTCGTAAAATAGCAATATTTATTTTCTGATACAGGCGAAATGTAATTTATTTTAAATTTTTCAGTTTAACTTACCTAAGAATTAAACCATCAATCAGTTCTTTGGCCGGGTTAAGATTGATCTATATTCTTTTGCATCCATCAGTTTACAAAGAAAAAACTAGTGATAAATAATCCAAGTCTTATCGAAGTGTGGTCTTTGTCCTGAGGCGTACACTAGCAGGTCGAGGCATATGCTATTTTTGTTCCATCCATCAGGTATTAGCGTAGTTCTTTTGATCTAAAAGTGCCATATCTTGAAAATCTATGTAATATGAGTTCTTTCTTGCTTATGTCAGTCCTTTACATTCTAAATATATAAAGCAAGGAATGAGGAAGTTAGTAATAAATGGAAAAGAAATTTCGGGTTTTGTTTGATGGCTGTTGTGGTTTATTGCTAACGAATTTTCGTTCTTCCAAACGATCTAATTCTCAGATTCCGATGTAAATATATGAAAATTTAAGAAGCATTAAATAATGCAAGTGTTGCAAAAACATCGGGCCTTACTAAAAATTCCAGGGCTAGACTATTCAAGGGGTAGTCAGCAAAAAAAGCTAAGCATTTCCTCGTGTGCTAAACTAATTAATTAATCAGCAGTAATTCGCTAATATCCAAAACATATTATATATTTTTAAATACAAACAATCTCTAATTTTTGGTGAATCAATATTTTGCCATACTTACACAATATAGCAAGACATAGTGTGTTTTTAGAATATTCCTCGATCGTTTGTTTTTTCTCCAATTTTTGATACGATGGATAACTTATCATTACCTTACACGGTATAATACTGAATGTGTAATTAAACCTATGGGCAATTACTTACTTTATATCCATTCCTCACATGTTGCCTAGTCATCTCAAATGGGAAACTGTTTAGTGAAATTAACATACACATACATATTTTATTATCCATTAGCTTATATGCGTACTTCTAGTTAAATAATAAAGTATGTTTTAGCAACTAGTGTTGATCCATCGATCCAAAATCGTTGCCAAATATTAAAACGCAATCGGCTGGCAGATAATCTCAAACGAAAACTTCAACATCGACCGGGTCCTTTGGAATTGGTGAATCGACGCATTTTGCAAGTGGATGCGGAGTTGGAACAAGCTGTGCACGGTATTCTTTTTTATTTCATTACGTTCAATTCCATGAATACAACATTATAGAGGGACGCTTAACCTATCGACCCACCTCAACTCGACAGCAGTCAAACATTCTATCAATTTTTACTTCCGCGGCAAAAAATTGTAACACTGGCTCTTATTCACAACCCGGTTTGTTGCCATATTTATAGCTCTTACAAAAATGTAACTAACGAAGTGTACACATGAAGGTATAATTATTAGGGACAAAATGTTTGCTCAGGGATTGTTTTTGTAGAGTTATAATTTCATACCGAAACACACATGTTCAGTTTTTGAAATAGTATTCTCATAATCTCTTTCAACATATGTCGGTTTTTTAATCATATAAACGATTTTCATCGCTAGATCAAAATTATGATCGATATTTCAAAAACGCTATCGCATGTCGGATTGAGCCCATTACTGATATTAACCCAGGAGGAGCATTCACTCATTCAATCACATATCGAAAGCTAGCTGGCAGCAAGGGGAAATGGGATGGTGATCTTGCCATTTTCTTTCTTGTTTGAGGGAGTTCCAACTTTTTTAAATCCTCCCGGCTCCCACAGCAACACATGTTGTTCCGGTCGATAGATGGAGGGACCTGCCCATGCTTTTCGTTTGTTGTTGTGTCCATCACATTAATCGTCCCGATCTTTCCACTAGCCCGCCTCGAGCACATTCCCCACCCTCCTCCCACATATCCGAGACGGATACCGGGCCTGTAGTGACGCAAAAATTGTTTTCGCCATGAATTTTCACGGTTCTTCGGAATTTTTCTGATGACCCACTAGAAATTCCTTAATATTGAGAAAGTGCAAATCCATTTACCACTTCATGTTACTTTATATAAGTGTCACTTCTAAGCTTGAACACTTTTGCAACAAAAATTAATTTAAAATTTCCATGTCAAAGTAAAGCTTTTACAGTTATTTCTTCATTTTTATTACTAAATTTCTTTTATTCCGTGATTTGTTATAACAAATTTTTCGCTGTATATTATTTGCGAGCGTTGCACATTTGTGGTAATTGCCACTAATATATCTTCACGTCACATAAATCTTCCCAGCGAATCGGTTAGCAAAAGCAAATCGAAATTTATAGTACTTATTAACAAGTTTGGTATATTTATGATTAAAACAAACCAGTAAATACTAAGATTACCATATCATTTATATTTCGATACAAACATTATTAAATCCAATTACTTTAGGAATGGACTTGGACGTGCCGGAACATAACATCGACAATATTCCGGATGGGCACTATTCTTGCAATGAAGTCAATGCATCTTCAACAGATGAATCAATAACATCCCGCAATACATCATCACACATTCCCACAATACCAAACAACAATTTGATTTTACATAACAAATCAAACCCGACGGTAGCAACACCGGCGTCTGAGCATATGACGATTTCGCTAAATAATACCAACAATGTGGATATAGGAGTAAACGGAGAAAAAGAGAGTACGTACGATCGGTTATTGGAACAACAGGAAATTCTATTACAGTGGCAAAACGGCGGAAATAGTGCAGATGAGGCACATCAAGTAAAAAATTTATGATGTTTTTAAAAATTCGTGCATTTTCAATTGTAGGAAGAAGACCACAGGCATTCCACTGATCATGAGGACGAAGTAGACAATGCGAATGTGGAAACACCTCCTTGTTTGTTATATAATGATGGCAGTCATCCAGAATCTACTGCAAGTGAAAATTCTCCCGGAGATCAGCAATTACACACAGAGGCAGAGTCAAGCAATGAAGATAATCAGGTCAGCTGATGATTAAGCTTCTTTTGTGAAACTCGAAAATTGAATAAAAATGATCGCGTCATTAATTATTCATTAAATTTGTCACTATAAACTACTTTTGTGTGATAATTTAGCTGAAGGCGAAATGTTGTCAATGCATCGATATTAATAATCAGAACTCGGGAGACAATGCCCCATCGTCAACCACCATTGATCCAGTTGGGGACTGCATTCGCTCACGTCTTATGGAATTCAAAGTTCAAGATCTTAAGGTTAACATTTTTGCGTAAAATACATACATAGAACTTATAAACCGTTTTAGAAAGAATGCCGTAAAAGACAACTAGCAGCATCAGGGACCAAGGTAAATTTTAGAAAATAAAACAAAAAAGGGCATATACCGTAAATTACCTTATTACTCACCCCTCAAATAAATCATCCCCATGCAATAGAGACAAAATTGTCTGCAGTCTAAAAAATTACACAGTGATATCACTATCCAATCACAAAACGGATAACATGTTTACTCCTAATGACTAGAACAGAGCAGACAATGCAAATTGGTCTAAACAAAGGTCTGTGCATATGAATCAGCAAAACAAAGAAGATATAAATTCTGTCTATTGTAGCAATGTTAGAACTTACGAAATAATAAAAAAGCCGGCGGAGTAATTAGAGGATTTACGGTAAATGCAAAAAATTATCGTTTTAGGATCAAATTCTTGATCGCCTTAAACCATTTGAAGAAACGGTTTTTGCTGAATTTTTGGCCCGCAATGTTGTGGTATCGAGCTGCCCTGCTGCAAAGACTCCAAGAGCTCACACAGGATCAAGTCTGAAGTCGAAAATGTCTTCAAAGAAAATAGGCTCGAGCCAGAGTCATTCCACTATAGAGTCCATAATTGAAGCGGTTGCTTCCAACAGCAAAGGGAATCGACAGAAAGATCGAGACAATAATGGCGAGACATCAAAATTGGGGCCGCCTATTCGAGATGTGATAAATGACTATTTACAGCATCACCATAATACTCAGCCAGGACACAATTGGATTAGTTCTCTACAACAGAAACCAAATTGTTGTGGCAATAGCCGCGGCCAGCCCAGTAGTTTATCTTCCAAACTTGCTCAGGTATTATTTTTTCACACAATAACTACAAGCATGCTCGCATGTTTTCGTTTTTAAACTTTTAATCATCATAAATATTCCCGAAATTGCTCAAGTCAATAATTATGGAATTAATTAATAATATCATAGTAAATTAATTTATGGAAAACAAGAAATAAAAA
Organism: Ditylenchus destructor; assembly: GCA_022814885.1. Taxonomy (NCBI): domain Eukaryota; kingdom Metazoa; phylum Nematoda; class Chromadorea; order Rhabditida; family Anguinidae; genus Ditylenchus; species Ditylenchus destructor. Next base: position 4,518,817 of record JAKKPZ010000002.1, on the reverse strand, counting down.
TTTAGTTGAATGTCGCATTTGACAAGCCGCCTACGCAGAATGCTCAGCAACAATGCGGCTCACATTGCTGTCGTTACACCCACGCGAAAGAGACACCCGCACACTCTGCGTCATCACATTCTGGACGAAATCCTGAGATGTTGGAGTCTAATACACTAATTCAAAATAGTTCGTCAGCTCACCATAGTCACACATTAATTTGTGGTAATGATGGTCGCATGCACAAATTACCGGAATCGACATTCAGCTTCGCTCAAATGGGATCTGGCGGACAGGTAATTGCGATTGTATAACATTGAATTAAATATAATGAAAGTATATAGATATATGGGTATGTAAGCCAGATTGACAACTCATTCAAATTAATCCTCGCGCGTTGTATAATTATTACTTTATTTTTGTATCATTATGTCATCCACATTTTTATGGGCAATAGTGATTGGGACTATTATTGCGATAGCGAAGAAATTTAATTAATGCAACCCGATCTTTGTTCTTTTACCTATAATCATTTTCATGGTGAGCTGGATAAATTGAGCGGGTCAATTGCGAGCATGGTATGCCTATTAATTAAAAGAACAGTTGTTTGATTTTTATTTCGAGCTCACCTTATTTTCTCCTTGAAGTACTTATTTTCGTAAACAATCTTCGTGCTACTGCCGGAAGGCATATATTGAAGTTGAATGTTAATACAAAAAGCTCCTCTACATCAACACCTTCACTGCCTCAGTGATTTATCTTGATTCTACTCATAGAAAAAGGCCAATTGTCGTCGTTCGATAAGCCTTTAGAAGTATTATTACACCACAAAGCTGTCATTTTGCTGCCTGGAACAGTTGTTGCCACGCTTTTTGGATTTCCTTTCCTAATAAACTGCAGAGCTGTCAGTCTCGAGAAATTCCGCGAATAGATCATTAGTTGATGAGCAAATCAGGCAAACTGCAAAAAGAAAATAAAAAGCAAGAGCAAAAGTCTTTTATTTCCTCTTCAAGACACGAAGAAAAAGGTATTATTTAAATAAAAGGGTAGTAGTTGCTCTGCAAAACTTATAATACAGGGTGTTAATTTAAATTTAAAATGTGTCAATTTAAAATGGGGGATTTCTTTTCTAAATATATTTTCGAATTCGCCCGTTAGATATAAGTGTTTATGCTCATTTTGTAGCCAAGACTTTACCATTTGGTTTAAAAAAAGATCCGAAAACCCAACACACTTCACAAAAAATTGGAAAATTTTTTGATTTTTTGGTCACTTTTGGACCATAGGGGGATCATATGGTTCTTGGAAAAATCAATTTTTTGAAAATAGGCAAAAATTTTCTGCCGTGTGTGTTTATAAGGGTTTTCGGATGCGCTGATCACGAATTTGCATTTAGTTTATACGTATCGTCGCAAAAAACGTCATTTTTTGACACTTTTTGGTCCATTATTTGCCAAAAATCGTAATTTTTGACCATTTCTGGGCAAAAATAACGCATCCGGGCAAAATGCCAAGAAAACGCCAAATTTGAATCTCGAGCTAAAAACTCACCTCAGATTCAGAATCAGCACACCTGAAAACCCCCAGGTGCCAAAAATGGCAATAAACGGCCGTCAGAAACGGCCGAAAAAAAATGGAAATCCCCCAATTCTGCAGCGATCGGATTTTGGAAAAATTTCTTCCACCTTTGACAAGGCCGTTTTCCACTTTTTTGTATGCCGATCGGGCTGATCTTTTTTAAACAAAATGGTAAAGTCTTGGCTACAAAATGAGCATAAACATTTATATCTAACGGGCGAATTCGAAAACGATATTTAGAAAAGAAATCCCCCATTTTAAATTGAACAGCCTGTATATTAGGAAAAGTATTGAAAAAAAGTATACTTTGTTAGATAATCTGATATATTTAAGAAATATGTCGAATTGAACATTGTAGCATGAGTACAGTCAAGCGTCGTTAATACGAACGTCATTAATACGAACTGTCTTGACCAGAAAAAGTTGGATTTCCATACATGTTTTACTCAATAATAAGGACTGATAATATTTTTTGAGAATAGATTTTTTCTTAAATTACTTCTATTGAGAATGACCCAATCATACCGGATTAGTTTAGACGTCTATGATTAGTGTGGAAACGCCTTAACATCTCTATAACTTTTTACAACAATCCCTCATTTAAATACATTTACATATATGGTAGTACATAAAATATCGTTAAATGGAACATCCTTATTTTTACAACCACGTTTATATTAGTGTAAAATACATTGTTATTAAAGAAAACGCTAATCAAACAGAAGATGTGAACAAACAAATTTTAAGTTTGATTTTTCAGTTCACACTTGCTGAAACATCTTCCAATCAGCACTCGCAAAGCGGAATTAGGCCGAGTCCTCACTCAGATGGCAGGCAATCCGGATTGTCGCTTCCTCCACTGCAGTATGGTCAACAGAAATTTTCCAGCAACAATGACTCTATCCAGCAGAGTGGTCATCGACAGCCAGTAGATGCCGAATTCTCGAACTCCTTTGAAATACATCGCGAGTTTACTGGAAATCAAGCCCAAACATTACAACAAACTCGTCACGGTTGTTAATAAAAATAGCTTTTGTTTACGATGAATAATCTAAATTTTCAGGCTGCGTGTGCTGTAGAGACAATGTCCAACAATTGTCTAATTATGAGTCACAGAGGGCTGTTCATAGTCATCAAAATCAGCAGTCATTTTATCCGCAGCATGAGGAAAGTCACTCTCAGGACTGTGATTCGGGAACGAACCACACACTCGAGAGGGCTTCAGCAGCGCCAGTTCGTCGGAGACACAGCTATGACTGCCAGGCAAACAGCGAAAACGAAGACAATCAACGGCTGCCAAAGCCTCTGCATTTTGATCCGGCCGATCCAAACTCATTGTAATAATTTTAGACAGTTAGGAGGTGGGGGTTTGCCGACCCAAATATTATTATAAGATCTTCATTAGAAAAAAATTAACTTTGGGCATTTATAAAAATAACTACACCACATATTAAAAGCCTTTCTCACATTTAGTTTAAATATGAACGCAATGAAATATACATACTAGTTTAAACACGCTAAATAATTTATTACTTACTTATATTGTACTAAGGTTAACTCCCTCTACTCTGTCTAATCACGAAGAGACACTACGATATCAACAAAAGAAAATCCAGGAACTTCAGCGCGAGCTAAGGTAAATTTTTTTACAAAAACTAAATTGTATATGCTACAATTTAGTCGCTCACAATATTACCTTCGGCAACAGCAACAAATGATTTTGATGGCAAAGAGAGCACAGGTAAGTATATATTCCCTCGAGAATAAGTATTACTGTTTAGTTTTAGGTACATCGTGATGCTTATGGTCGTCCTCAAACCCAAGCCGAGTATTGGATTGATCAGTTGGATGTGAAAAATCTGCGAAACAATCACATACAAAATATTTTGGAGCATAAAACACAACAACAGCTGTTCCACGTACTTAGCTCATTCATTTTGTATCATCTGACAAAGTTTTTTTTCCAGAACCAAGTTACGGAACATAAGCAACTTGTACAGCAAGAACAAAGGCTTCAGGAAGAGTTGCATGTTGATCAGGTAAATATAACTAAGAAAAGTTTGAAATTGTGCAATGAATTTATATCGTTGTCATTTTTATATTACAGGAAATATTCTTAGTTTGAAACTACCAAATTTATAAGAATGGACGTGACAATGAAAAATACGCTTTTTAGGCCGTACAAGACATTGTTCGTCTGATAAAACAAGATTTCCGATCAGCCTTATTGATAGTGCAATTGGTGAGGAAATATCAGTTAGAGAGATCACCAGAGCAGCAGCATTTGGACATAAACAACCAACAGTCTTTGTATAATAATGAAGAGGACCATTGTAATATCATGGAACCATTGCAACAAGTGACATCGACCAAGTCTCAATTCGGCCTTACACAAGACCATAATAATATGGATGTTCCAATAAATACGAATTCAATGAATCTTATTTGTCCGCCAAATATAAGTGAGAGTTTTTATCAATCGGGCAAACTAAAAATTAAATGTGTTCAGGATCATGTGATTGTTCTCCAAATAGTGGCCAGCAACATGAACAGGATTTTCAGCTGCATTCTGGTAGGCCGTGCTGTAAGCCCTCTTCAAAGGATGATTTGGTGATCCTAAACGAGCACGAGCGCACCACGGTGGGACAGCAAATTGAGACCAACATAATGAGCCGTTTTACGTACGCTACGTACATGGCCAGATCAAGAAAGTCGAAGCTGTCGCAACAACAGCGGTCAGTTATTTAAAATGCGGGTTTAATACTAGGATAAATAATATCCCTTATACAGGTCTGGATGGCATCCCCGTAGCAATTCTGTCACCTTTCCTTCTGGAAATCGAGGAACTCGAAAGAAAACAATGACCGCTAAACGACATAGCAACACTTCGGTCAATAGTACAGAAAATTGTGGCAACCCACCAGTGGATATGGAAGAAATATTCCGGACAGTCCTTGAAGAAACCAAACAAAATGTAAATGCTAAGTCTAAGCCAAAGAAGAAACATACTTCCGAGATAGATAATATCCTTTTGGGAAATGGCAAGAAAATTCGGCGCCGTCGCATGGTAAGGACTGTCGATGGAAATGAAGGCATTAATGAGATGAACCAAGAGACCCATATGCAGAACATGACGCAGTACCAAAAACGGAAAATGAATAGGGAGAAGGATTATCCGGAATCAGTCAGTTCTTCTATGCCTGAAATTTCAAGTGGAAAGGTATATCACTTTGCTATTACTATAACGGCCAAATATATTTGATGTAGTAAGAAACAGATCACATTAAAAACGCGTCTTAAACTTGGAATTACTAATGCAATTCCAATAGTTGTATAACGCAAACGTTTTAATTCTATATGCTATTGGAGGAAAGTATTAGCAAAATCCCTTCAAAACGAAGAGTCGAATCGATCTTACCAATGCTATCTGTTGTTGTGTTTCTTTACATGTTAAAGACTTAATTTAGGGCCGTTCACATTCCTCACAAGATGTCATCAATAGCACATCATTAGACATCGATTGTTTTAACAAATCAAACAGCCATGGTTACGCAGCTTGCCTTAACTCTTTGGCCATGACCGATGAGTGCCGAAGCGATGCCACCTTTGAATACACAAAAAATCATGCATTCGATGATCTTATGGATGTGCTCCGCGATGACCAAGGTTACTCTTTTTTCCTACTGGAATTTAAAGGACCTATAAGAATATTTCAGAAAAGTCTATCTTGGGACTATCTGAGAGAACTCCGTCATCGAACGACTATAGCCTTGGATACACATCTGACGAGCTAATCGGCTTCTTGGCCGACGATGACCCGGATTTCTATCCGATTTTTAACTCGGCGCAATCGCAAAATCACACCCATGTCTACAATCCCGCACCAAATTATCAGCGAGAACAATCTCTCCACCAGAGTCAGCAGCCCAATGGTTTAGAATTTAACTCAGGTTTCGATTCCCACTCGTTCGATTTGAATCATCAATTCCAACGGAATCAAAATTCACATCAGCATCATTCCAACGGTAGTAATCAAATACATTTCCAAATGCAGTCTCAAAATTCCCAATGTTCAAATTCCCATGCAATAATCGATGCAAATGACATCATTCCACCCAATTCCAATGGGGATCTTTCAATTTCTTCCTGTTCCACAACTATTAGTCAGCAGTCTGAATTGCATAACATAGTGCAGCAAGACGGCGTGAATAAAAGCATGTTCGACTTTTCTACTATGGCCCGCGATGAGGGGACCCAGGATCAGGTAACGTAGTTTTTAGATTATGTCTTAAAATAATTACAAGCAAATTACGAGTGAGCAAAGTTCCTCTATTCTCACTTTACAATTATTTTATTAATAAGTCATAATTTGTTTAACTCTGTTCAGGAAATGGAATGGTTCGATGACATGAATTCCATACTCGATGGAGGCAGTATCGATTCCTCGTTGCATAGCAGTTTCGTGAATAAGAATTTCCCTCAGCAATCAATGAATGCGCTGGTATAAGTCTGAAAAGACTCTAGGATCATTAGCAGTTTTAGGTAGTCTAAGTTAGACATGTTAATTTTCATTATTCGTCCATATTCCTTACTGCTCGGTGCTCAATTGTTTCCTATTTCTAATTCCGCTATTACCATATTCCATATTTTTAAATTAAAATATCCGGTTTCATGCTTTCTATTTTCTTGCTTATTAAAGAAACTGACAACTCTAAAATGTTATTGATTCCGAATTGGTCTATTTTCGTATCTTAGTAACTGCATATCTATAAATTGGCTGCTACTTATGATTTGGAATATTTTAAAAGAAAAATTTTTTAACTTAAATAAATAAAACAAATTTAAGGGTATTATAATTCTCAGTATTCTGCCAAAAATTTGACTTAACTTATAAAACCAGAAACTATTTTCATGCTTCAAACAGTTGTTGGTTTCTTTAATCCTAGGTTGATTAGATTATTCCCTAGATATTAATAAATGTTGAATGTTGCAACTAGTCAACTATAGGAAGTAGAAGAAGATACATTTTGTAAACCTTTATGTCATAACTTTATTCTCATAAGCAGAAATGTTCCAGAAGCTCCGTGAAGACAAAATTATGCTTCGTCCACTGCAATTTTTTATTTCATATTAAACTATAAATTTAGCATTGCCCAAACTTTGTGGAGCAAATTACCATTTTTTGAGGATATTTCTGTTTTAACATTTGTGCTTTAATGATTTTGCATAATTCTAATTATAAAATTATCTATAAACTTATATTTTTTCTAACATTCTCATGTGTACTTCACGAATGCTCGACGATTGTAAAAAGCTAGTGTAGATAGTATTTTTTTATTTGGTGAATATAGTTTATTAATAGCCAAATAAAATTACCTGCTTTCTTTTTATAATACATAACAAATACATGCAAAATTATTTAGTATAATTTAATTAGTTTGAGGTAATGTACCATTTGCATACAACTTACCTTGACTTATTTTTTTACCAACGTTTTGCAGCCTTTACATTAAAAATGTTTGATACATATGAAATAACGAAATAAAAACATTTTGCAATTTTGCTTACATAATTCAAGGATTTTAGCGGGCGCCAAATTATTGCAGTAGAATAGTGCCTGGTAACATTTTATTAACAAATTAATCTTCCAGAAGTTTTTTTAATACACTCGTATGTATATCTGAAATGCTTTAAATAATTGCGAAAGTTAGAAACAAATGTATATATCTAAAAATGACTAAAATCTACCATATTTTTGATTGATGCTTAAATGACGATGCCGTCCACAAGTTCCACTGGAGTTTCTCGCCCATCACTCACGTGAAGAATGGGAGCGATTCCATAACAGAGTCCGAAAAGGTTCGGGAGAAAAATCTACTACCTAGTTACTCCTATTTTTGAACTCCAGGAATCGGACACCCATCAAATCAAAAATCTTTCATAATATATATTTAACACATCTTATTTATCTTTACCTATGCTTTGACACTACTGAGATACTTAAAAAATTAGAAATAGCATACAGCTTTCATTATCAGATCTTATTAGAAATTCATCATTTACTTATTTATTGTATTGACCATTGTGAAAAACATTTTATAGTCGCGTTTCCATGCAATAAAGTTATTATTATATGCAACTATTCCAAAGAGCGAAGACTGTCTTTTAACAGCCAATTACTTATTCTAGCTAATTCATTTTTAACAGTCAGTCGGAATAGTGTTTGATGAAAATGATTTACTGTAGGATATTCGTATTTAAATTTTTCTTCTCAAAAGTGTTCTTCTCAAAAACCTCTTTTGCGTTTTGGTTTATAAAATATGTTCTAAAGTTTTTGATTTTTTGAGAAGAATAGATGTTTAAAAAATCAACTTTTATATTATTATCTATAATATTTCGTATGTGATCTAGATAATATTTCTGGTTTTTAGATTAAAAACCTGTCTCTTCAACCTTTTTCTGAAATATCACCCAGTTCATAAAAAGTTTGGAGTTTATCCCATACTGTTGGTTATAATCTTTGGGTTTTATTGAGGCAAAGATGGGATTTGATTGCGCGCGAGTCAACAAAATTTGATTAAGATTCTTCCTTTGGGGAATGAAAGAATTCTGGATTCAATTGTGGATATTGCCTCTCTGTTGAGGGCCAGGCATGGGAAAGTTGAAAAGAGAATAACAGCGAGGAAGACCTAAACTGGCTCTGATGGTCAACAAATACAGAAATTTTTATTGTGAATGACTCAATTCAGCAATCATCAATAAACTATTGTTCAACTTTGGTCAATTATTCAGCCTATTCCATCCCAAAGAAGTGATTTTTTTTAGTTTCTTCATGAGAAACTTCTGATGAGATCATTTTAATATTTTGTTAGAATTTTATACCATTTATCTTCCTCCAAGCATTTATTGACTGTGGGCGCTAGTTGTTGTATGCATAGTTCTTTTACTATTTAAGCCTTCAAGCATTGGTTTTTTCTTTAGTTTCAAATAAGAACAAACTTGGCTCATTTATACGCCCGACTTTTGAAAATATTTAGCGTTCAATATGATAGAAAATATTTTACCAGGTTTTTATTTATTTATACAGTATACAGAATAATAAATCACGCATAACGCCACTGGGACGAGTAAGAAGCTTGTCAAACATATTTTTAAATCGCCAGTTGCAATATTTATATAAAAATGTTGATGTTGACAATATAGGTTGTTAGATCCACATTTATTGTATATTTTCTCTGCCTTCTCTACCCGTAAAAAGTTATCCTTTTTCTTCTCATTAGTCATGAACCTCCCACTACTGTCTAGAGAAATTTGCTCAAAGGCTTTGCCCTAAATTGGCGGATATGTGACCGGATGCGGTCCACACTCCCCTTCCCAATATATTGGTCGTGCCCACTACTCAGATGCACACATATTTGGGACGATTATTTCCAACAGGAAGAAGCATCAATTTTCCGCAATACGTGTAAAATTGCCAAGTCCTAAGCTCCACTTTTGGACTTGGCGATAGCAGAAAGAATAATGGTAATTTCTTTTTGCTTTGCGCGCGTTTCCCGACATATGCCTTGACAACCGCACTTTCGTGAGACAAACATTCATCCTGGCACTTCTAAGGGCTTCACACTTTTTTCTGGACACCCGCCCCAGCCTTGCTCCTTTTTCCCAAGCGGCCCATTTTACAGCAAAGCCGCCTTCTCCAGCCAGGCTCCACTTTTAGCCACAACAAGTGATGTGTGAGTGATGACCACAAAGCAAAATTCCGGCGGTCATCCCACGACAGGCTTTTTGTTTCAAAATTGTGCCTTCCTTCAGCATTTTCTTAAATTAGCTGAGGCCGAATAAAATTGTTCTGTCGAATCTCCGCCAAAAGAGTTGTTTTGCAAGAAGGGCAAAAGCATTTCTGGAAAACATACATGGGAAATCCTTTTAAAGAGGAAGAAATTATTGCAGTTGGCTTTTGACCTACGCCTTGGCTTAAGAATGAAAATTGCTTGGGTTATAGGGCTTAACCGCGGTGGTGGTCGTGCCCGAGCATAGGCAAGCATGTCGGTGTTGAGTTTACTTTAATGGACATTTCCATCAGACATCCTCAAATTACTCGTCATTAAAATAGCGTTTGGCACATACTAAACAATGTGACAATGAGCTTAAGACCCTTTTACTTTTTTTGGTTTTCTATTTTTAGCCCTTAATTATTATACTATTATAAAAAATGAAATGAAAATATTTACCAAAAAAGGAGCTCAAACTTTAAGAAACATGTGGAGATATGTATGACCGGTGACATTTTAAATAATTTTATCAAATTATGACTTTTGTGCTCATTATAATGTTTTCTCTTACTTTAGTGTTTCGAGAAATCAGCCTACCGAATTAAAATAAACAATGCATAAAATACTGGAATGGATGAAAGTGACCAATGGAATGCCATAATAAATATGAGAAGGAAATAGTGGGATTAACCTAAGCAATACTCACTTGGACGGTGCCCGATATTTGCAGCAAATATTTGCATAACGGTCTATCGTAATTCTTGCCCTATTGTATCAAAAGTTGATAGAGTCAAAGGAAACGGATCAAATTAATCTTCCCAGATTGGTTTATGCTTAGTTATTATTTCCCATTTTATGCTTACGTCCTATTATTGTTTCCTCTTTCATGTTAGTTAAATCAATACCTATGGCATCATAATTTATCATTTATTTTCGTTTTCTTCGCAACATCCAATTGTTTTATTTCCAATATTGCGTTAACAATTTTTTACTGACGTTATCCTTGTTTTTTATATTTGAAATTTAGCCTATTAAAAATACGCTGCGACAATAGTAACATAAACCAATCCGACTGAAACACCAAACATAACATCTGTTAGAGACGTTCGCATACCCCTCTCTCCTTTTAGATTGAATCATTAAAGCGATTCGGCTTTTAATACATTTTGTTACAAATCACCAGAAATCCAGAAATGTATAAGCTCTTTGATATTTTATGGCTTCATTTCTCCAGGTCTGCCTTATATGAATGTAATAAAGAAACATAATATTGTCTTATAAATTTCCATGTTATTAGAGTATGTAATTAATGATTCTTGAGTGCCGTATTCCAATACTTTTGCAATGAAATATTTTGGATATATTATTATGGATTTAATGGGCATTTTCCGGTACCTCCAATAATAATTTTTTTAAATCATTTGCATGCATCCTGCATATACTTTAGATGAAAACTGAATATAATTTTGTAACATGTCTGAGATTTTAATGTAATACCTTTAAATATATTTCCTCTGCTTATGAGTAAGAGATTATTGCTCTTTTACATTCTCTTCCGCCTCAAAGGCCCAAAAGACAATTACCTATAAATGACCATCGCCGCACACCGCTGGGCGTTCCGCCAGGCTCATCCCTCGAATAGCAGCAAAATTATTAACAACTAATAATTATAATGAGGGAGCGGCGGCGCATGCTCCAGCCATATAATAAACCGTGACCGGAATCCACGGTCAACAAATTGAGGTCGGGTCGGTGTGGCCTTGTCCTCACAAACAACCTTTATTATTACCGCTACACATCCGTTATTCCAGAAGGTAAAGGTGAACTGCTGAGAACACTCTGCCAAGGAATTTACATTATTTTAGATCGTATAAGGAAGTGTGCACTCTGTTATTTATTCGAATGTTATGTTCAAGGGCCATCTAAGCCTTTTGATTTATACTTATGCTCCAGCAGCTTTTCCTATATTTAATTTTTATAAGCCATATATAGATTATAATTGACATTCTCTCCCTGGAATTGAACCTCAGTGACTTTATTTGTTAGGTTGTGTCCTGCTAAGTGACACTTGTCCCCAAAACAATTTTTGGCCGCGACATTTCGCTCGCCAATTCTCGCCTTTGGTGTTAGGAACGTCTTCGACTTTGACTGCTTCTGTTGCTTTTGAGATCGGTATTGGGTGGTGTAGCAATTGAGACACTTTTTGCTTCTTAATCCATCCATCAAAATCGCACACTCAGCCACCCAAATCGCCATTTGGTCCGAAGACTCGGCTTTATTTTTGCGCGCCCGACTGTAACAAATCAATTTTCGGTGATGAGGACTAAATGAGGGCGGCGAATAGGTCAAAGTGTGAAAATACGGCTGTTGAAGAGCGCTACTTCCTCATAAATGAGAACAATGGACAATGAAAGGGCCACAACTGTCGTTTGGGAGTATTAATGTCAAATTTGTGTGTGGGTTAGCGGAAGGATAGGAGGGCAAATGCGCTGATATTGGTTCAAGTTGATGTTTCGTCTTTGTCGGGATAAATCTGATGGATAAAATAATCCATGTCGATTTTGGTTATTTTAAATCCCCCAAATTTTACTCTCTTTTTTCTTTTTATTATGATATCCTTTGTCGATTGCTTTTGGGCGAATAAATGGAATTAGGAAAACTATTTTTATTATTGCTGATTTTTGTACTTAAATATAATTTTTAACCTTCGAATTTTATTTTTAATGTTCCCCTCAAAAGCAAGATTAACATTCAAAAGTTAGTAGTACCTAGTGCCAAAAATATATACATTATTTAAATTAATGTTTAAATTGTACGAAAGGTGACTTGAAGAAAAATGCGCGTTTATTTTATCGTGCCGCCTCTTTTTTATACTCAACGTTGGGTTCACTCATATACAAATCAGCAAAACCGTCGTCAGTTCCCACTGAGCCTATGCACATTTCAAACAAAAGATCCCAATGCAAAATTTCTTTTGAATGCTCTCATTTGAACCGCCGACTTTTTGTAGTCCAGGCGGGTTTTGGGACACAAAAATAAGGATAAATTGGTGCATTCTACATTAGCAGATTGTCATATATGATTGTTGCATATGAGCGTTATTGATTTTTCATTAGCAAAGAATATTGAAATTGTCAACTTTTAGAAAAATGTTTTCTTATTCGTCGCATTAAAAATTGCAATCCACTTTTCCGTCTTCCCTTCTTGAGAGCAATTAGCTGACCAACAAATTGTTTAGTGTGAGCTAATCCGAAGAAAGAATGTCGATACTGCCAAGTGCCGTCCTTTTTCCATTTTAAGAATTCAATATTGACTAAACAAGTCTTTGCCCTTAATATTTAATGTTCGCTATTTTATATTCATCTATGTTTAGTCCATTCGCAGTTCATACGAACTTTAATCATGATAGTCGATGATTTTGAAATCTCATTTATTCACTCGGTGCCTTCAAATATTTTTTCCATGATTTGTACAGAATAATAAATGTGCTAGCTCGCATTTGTAACGTTTCTTATAGTTTCATGCGCTGGCTGAACAATATCTCGCTATAGCATTTACACTTTTTCATTAAATTTTAACCTTAAAATGCATTTTCGAAACGTAACTTTCCATTTAATTTCTTCCCGAATTGACCAAAATTCGTTTGTCATTTTCACTTATCGACACCCGAATCATATCACCCTGCGGTTTATTCTCTTTCTAACATTGCAATTTACCCATAGATCCTAGAAAGATAATTTTTGACCATTTTTGGATATGCGTGAAAAGAGCAATTCCCCGGTGATTTTACATTTCCAATCTCGTCCACGTCGAATGAGAAAAGAGCTCAAATCCCTGAAGAGCACATCTCACAGCAATACCAATACTTTGCCCTTTTTATATTTTCCGCCAACTTTTTGGGTCGACAACGAGTGGGCTTTGCGTAGCGCAATTCCATGCAAAAGTTGCTCTCTCGGCCGTTGCCAATTTGCTGTTGGATTTGGCAAATGGGTGCCAAGTGAGGAGAGGGCGGAAGGAAGAGCCGCTTGAAAAATAAATCTTTATTTATTCCAATTTGCCCACATAGATGGCTTTATGAGGTTGTGGGTCATTCCAAAATGGACCTCACTTTTTTCCAACTGCGCCCTATTAGTTGAATTTCGTAAATTGTACATAACATTATTTAGCTACATTGCTGTTTCAGACATTCATCTAATAAACCTATGTTCTTGCGTAAATTTTTTAAATATAATTTTCAATAAGTAACTGTCTTATCTTTCTTCGAGTTCTTTGTCATGTATTTTAATTTTATACTACTCATAAACAAAATGCATTAAAAAATTTTTTCTAATACCATTTAGCGAAAAAAAGCGTTCCCCTACTTCGCATTGTATCTAATAAATAACTTAAGTTAAAAGACCCTCATTAAAAGATCCATAATTTTCATATTTGAATTATGAACAGTTACATTAAATTTTCTGCCACACACAATGCACGCAATCTGAAAACTGAACCAAGGCGATGATATTTTAAACCTACCAATGAGCTAAAGAAGTTCAAATCTCCGACTTTTTTTATTAATAACCTTGCGCATTTCAAACAGTGGGGCAAAAGTTCTGGAGTGGATTCTTCCCCCTAGGCTGCCAGTTATTATTGGACTTGGCTTAACGGCGTTGTAGGAAACACTTGATTCTTTGTGCAGTCCGCTGCCATGACTAATCCGACCTGATTTTGGCACAGAACAGATTAGACCGAGCGAATCTCGTTATATTAGTGAGCTGAGAATTGGTCAAGGAAGGGTACTTGAATGTTCTGGCCAAGGCCCGAAATCCACTCGAGAGAACTATGGTCAGTATAGGGACCCAGAAGGGCTCAAGTTTAGCTTATTTACCGCTCATGCCTTATACTCGATTTCCAAACGGTTTTCAAAGGCGGTGGATGAGCCGTCTATTCAATGCGTGTTTTAATTATGATTCAAAGACTGGAATTTAATTTGAATTTGATGTAATCGTGTTAACCACACAAAAGTTGTTTTCTGTCTTCAAACATTACTTTTAATAAATCTTAGCTGTCGCTAAATCCTAGAAACCATTACTAAGTGACCCACACATTGCTGTGTAATATGTAAAGAAGTAAATCCTCGAATTACAAAAACCAAAGACAAATTTTCGATTCGGCAACGATTGACTAACCGCCTCGCTTCCTTTGTTAGCACTAATGGTAGCTCTGAAATTTGACGTAATTAGGATTAAGTCACATCTGACCAATTACGAGGATAGAGGGATAGTTGAGTTGCGCGCCAAGGATTAGCTCCCTTTGAACATAAAGGTATTGAATTACAAATTTTATGCAACTTCCATCTATAGTTCTCCTTTGTTTCATTTAGGATGCATAAACGTTTGTGTGGTCTTTCTACAATACCGCAGGATATAAAGAACAATTCTTGTTGATTGCAAACTCTGATAATTTAGTCCATTTTTGCCGATTTACCCATTCTATCTATAATTTTACATCTAAAATGGTCACTTCTCGAGAGACACTCCAAAAAATTGAGGGAAAGGTGGCAAAATTTTGGTAAATAGTAAATTTCTCCATTTTAAAATCCTATTAATTTTCGAATTTAGCACTTTTTGAGATGGTCTAAAAATTTGTTAGGTCATCAAGCCAAAGCAATTCGTCAAACATGTAAAATTCATAGTAGTCTGTTACTTTTTTTGCCGCCTATTTGAACACGCGCCAAGTTTCGGACCTCAATACATAACTGAATTTGTCGTCGGTTCCTAAAAATTATTATTACGAATTTCATAAAATACGCCCATATACAAAAAATCCGCAAAATTCCGCTGTTCAACAAACATGAGTCAAATTTATCTTGTTTTATTTGAATACTTTCGGTATTCCCGATATTTACCCCAGTGAATTCTACCAGTATTCGCCAGATTAAGCGTCAATACTTTCCCTTGACCGTTGGCCAGTATTAACTCATTGTCTACACCTCTTTCAAAAGGACAGTACCATATTCCTTTCCATTCGAGTACAACTAATTAATTAAGTAATATCTTGGACAGGTGAAATTCTATTTCAAAAATTTTCTGTGTATAGGGTAAGCCCTCGTATATAAAAAGTGTCCTTTCTAACATTCACCAATTACTTTGGATCAATATTTAGTAGGGTGCTTCGCAATTAGCCTTTGAACTGGCTATAGGTATGGGCTTGGAAAATTCCTCAAAACCTCAGGGTCAGTTGTTGTTGTGTTGCTCCCTTCTTCATCCAATGAATGGACCTGGCCCCTTTGGCTCTTAGGAGCGGATGTCCACACCACTGCCAACCGCATTGGTGATATCTTAGCACTATTATATGTCCTTCTCTAATTTATTGTTACTTAGCCAGCTAAAGTCACCTTAAGGTTATGATATTTTGGATGGCAACATATGAATTGATTTTGATATGCACCTAGCTAATTTAAATATTTTTATGTCATTCAAATCGCCGTCTTTATAACTAAATTCCCTAAACAAACCACGATTTATACATCCGTAAAATGTAATCGTCATAATTTTTGAATAGATGATAATGTTTGTCGACTTAAGCAAGCGTCTCTTTAACGTGGCTCATTTCATAGTTCAAAATATAAAAGTGAATTTTTGCGAGTATATCTAGTTCGCGTCCGTTTATAATAATCCCTCCCATGAAATTCGGGAAGTTGCATAGAAAATTTGTAAGTACCTCTAAGAAATGCAAGCTTTCTCCTCTCGATCCCTCTAAAAAATTTTAAGTGTACCAAAAACCTTTTTGGCCCCGTGTTTGTTCGCGCCGTACTCTTTCTACTATATATAATATAAAAATAGAATTGTGAAAAATATAACAAATGTCTCATTCTCATGTTTTAAATCCAAACATTTTGGCCGAGTTTTTGCGGCAAATGCGATAAATCGATTAAATGACAATGGATACAGACCTTTCAGATATCGGCTTTTTCTTTGTTAAAAACGTTGACGCATTGCTCTGAATATGTTCTATGGAATATCTCTGCGAAAATATCACTGATTCATAAAATCTTTGCTTAGGAAATAATCTTTCGTTTATCGATCGTTTGCTTTTATCGGAGACAGATTTGGTTTATTATTCTTTATGAATACCGCTCGGCATTGGCATTTGGCTGATATCATATTACGCATTCTGAGATTGTTCCATTACTAACTTTAGTATTTGTTTGGACCCTTAGGCAGATGTTAGGTCTATATTTAAAATGTGTATAAGCTGAAGGGTCACGTACATATGTAGCTCTTGGCGTATCTTTTAGAAACTGAAGGTTTCAATTAAGGTATTTCGTTTTTATGACACATGTACCACTTTTCTTATTACGTAATGCTTCGCTTACAATGCTCCGGTTTCGGTCGACGGAAAGTGAGAGTGTGTAGAAGGTAGAGAGATTTTCGTGTGTCGAAGGAGAGAGATAAAGAAAAGACGTCGATTTTTCCGTAGTCGGAATTCCATCACCGTATTTTGAAGGAAATGATAATTATTAGCGATCTTTACCACCATTTTTCTCCTACCTTTTCAGGATTTATTTCCAATCATATTGATATTCCTATGCCAACTTTACATCTAGCTTCCAAATATGTAATTTATTTGCATTTCTCGATATTTATACCATACATATAAGTTCTCCTTTCGGTCGAAGGAAAGCTCGACAGAAAAATTGAGGGTCACTTAGAAGCAGAAGTAATTGGACGACGGAAAACATTTTGATTGTAAGCAAGGCATAACGTTTTCTTTATTTTAAAGCTGCGCAAGAAGTTAACATCATTTAACCCAATTATATATACCATTCTTAGGAATGAAGACAATTTTCATCTTAGAATTTATTTTGAAGCTAATTAACTCCATGTTGTCAGATTTTTAAACTACTGCAAACTCTCTAAAATACGCACTTCTAGAGAGAGGCTGAAAATAAACCCGAAGCTCATTCTAGAGAGTTTACGGTATTACACATTTTTGGTTATCAACCCGTAAAAATATTTTAGAAATGTTTGCTGATATTGTGACTTTCAATATATGACATATACATAACTGAAATTCAGTGACGAACTATATTTTCTCACCTATACCTGATGTTAGTACAATACATATGCTGACCTATCATACTAGGTTAAATTTTAACACTTTATCCTATAAAATATTTCTTATTCTTGTTTTCATTTGGAATTTTATTGCGATTTTTTATTTCTGTGGATCTCAAGAGACTGTATGTCAACGACGGACATGAAGTCCTTACAAGAAATAATTCTCCCCGCCATCTGAACTTTCTACTGAAATGTTGTTAATAGCACCCGTGTAACAATATAAAAATTATCGTTTTAGGCGACATTAATGAGGTGAAATTATGGCGAGAAGGCGAAGATTACACTTCTCTATTATTCGTTTACTTTGTATCATATGTGCTTTCCTTCTTTCCGCTTCTGCCGCCAATTACGAATTTCGAGAGCGACCTCAAAACACAAGTGTACTTATCGGCAAAGATGTGACTCTGAAATGCTCAGGTATGCAATCAAATCCTACTATATAGTAAGTGGACGATGTCCATATATATATGGGTATGCACTTTTGAGTTATGCATGTTCTAGGCATGATAGGAATGTTTGGTCATGGTAATATTATGTGTCTGAGTCTAACTAGATGCAACGTAGTGTTTTTAAATTTTTCGTCACGGTAAAAATTTTTTTTATTTGGGTGTCTGTTTTCATGAGTGAAAAAATGAAAATTTTAAAAGTAAAAATGTCGCCTATCTAGATCGACTATTCAGGTCCTAAATAGTCGGAAAAAGTCGGTGAAAATGTACCTAAATTTTTTTCGAAAAATTCCATGATTGTTAACAGGATATGAAGTATTCCATGCAACTTAACTGGATAAAAGTGTTCCATGCATGTTAACTAGATATGCACTAAGCATGAATCAGGAATTGTAACCCTTAGTATGTAATAGGATATTAGTATGTAATAGGATATGCTTAAAACATGACTAGCTGAGGTGGCGCCTTCGGCGCCACTTCAGCTAGTTTTCTCTAACTTATTTTGGGCGGTAACCATAGCTAGTTCAATTTTCAGTTCCTGCCTCAAACACAGAATTCGATTCGCTGAGCCAGTGGAGAAACAACGTCGGTGCCCTATTGGGTTACCATGATTCTGGGCACTTACCAGGCTATAGTGGACGGTACAGTTATGTCAAGGAAAGCTCTGAGGAATTACATCTGAAAATCGAAAGGGTCACTTTGGGAGACGATGGTAAATTTGAATGCCAAATGGTGCGGCCACATGGTACTGCGCCCAAGTTTCTTCGCGCCTCAGCTTTCATTAATATTTTGGGTATGTAAATAAAAAATAAAAATGAACACCCACATTTATTTTAATATTCCATAAAAATTTAGTGCCTCCTGAATCGGTGTTCTTTCAACACTATAAGGGCGGGTCTACGATAGAAGTGAACGAAGAAACTCCTCTCAATGTTACCTGTGTCGGATCTGCGGCCAAACCTGCCACCGAAATAAATATGTTCTTGAGTGGGAAAAAAGTCACCGACAACATACAACGTTGGACTGAACAGCTCGAGAATGGAACATTTAAATCATTTGCGACATTGGCTTGGTCTCCAACGTAAGTAATTCTAAAGAAGCTAAAATGATTATTATAAGAGTAACGCTACGCTTCAAATCTAAAGGAAAATTTTATGGTTCAATATTATTATTAAGTTTTATATAAGCAATATTTATGGCAAAATCGCACTAATAATAAAATGTTTTATTTAATTACTGAGGTGTACGTTGGATAAAAGTGTGTGCTTAAAAAATTTGAGTCAATATCTTTGATGAGTCAAACATTGACTAATGCATTTTCGTTCTTTTCGTTTTGCTATGAAAAAATTGGAAGTATGGGAATACATTGACCTAGGCTTGGTCTCATCAAAGGTGTTGATTCAATATTTAATAACATAATTTATGCACAATGCTCAACCTTGTAATTCAGTGAAAACATATCTTATTCGTGGGCGAAAAATTTTATTTCAAATTCTTTTCCCCGTGCGGCTACGGTCCCGGAAGGGTCCTGGACAGATGATCAGACTCAGCTGACTCAACAATTGATTGTGATTCAAAAACGTTTGCATAGTTAACTGCAGGGACGCACCCAGGATTTTTTTGGGGGGAGGGGGGTACGTTTCAGTGGAAATGGCCATTTTTGAGGGGGGTACCGGATTTTTGGGACCCCCGACTTTTGGATTTGGGGGGGGGGGGGGTACCGGCCCAAATTTTTGCCCAAATTTGCACTGATTTACACTCATTTTCAAAAATTTTCCCATTTTTGGGGGGGGGGGTACGTACCCGCGGTACCCCCCCCCCTGGGTGCGTTAGTGGTTAACCCTTCATTTCCCAGTGATGCGAAAACGCAACGATATTGATTTTATATTTCACAAAAAGACATCACAAAAAGAAAAGAAGCGAATGACTGTTTATTACACAAAGAAAGAGAGCGTCTATGAAAAAGCCGTGGCGGCCATGTTGTTTTTTACAAAGACAGCTCATCTAAAATGAAGCTAGTGGTAACGCAGACATTCTGCCTTTTGTCTATGGCTCGGGCAATGAAGGGTTAACTGACCGTGTAACATCTATTTACATAGTTTGGTTGCTGAGTTAACCGCCACCTCAGCTAGCCATACATGTGCTGTGGAGCTAGGTACTCCATCCCTCCATGGGTCGGAAAATCGGTACAGCTTCGGCTGGAAGATGAAGACGGCACTAGCCGGGGTCAGGGGATTGCTCCCCGCGCCCACTCTAAGGCTGCCGCAAGCTGCTCAGCATCCTCGGCCGAAAGCTTCGGCAGGTAGGCTTGAGGACCCCGCACGGGACAGCTTCGGCAAGTACCGTTGATTACGGGGGGGGAGCACTTTATCTTTATCTTTACATGTTCTGTGGTTATATTTGTGTAACTGTTTTATTTAATTCAAAATTCTTTGTAGGAAGAATGACCACAACAAATTGCTGTCATGTGAAGGAAATCATCGTGAAACTGGTACCAATTTGAGGAATTCTATAACTCTTCATGTTCTTTGTAAGTAAAATAATACAATACCTATTTTTATTTTTGGAAGAACTTTACTTTTTAGATTCGTCCGATCGACCTAAGATTGATATAATTGGAGGCGGTGAACAACTCAAAGCCGGTCAAAACCTAACGTTATTGTGTTCGGCTGAAGGCGGAAATCCACCACCAAGACTATTTTGGTCAACACAAGACGGTTCGATTATCAATTCAACATACCAATATGACTTTACAAATCAAGTAATACATTTCACAACACGTTTGTCATTGGTTTGAAAGTGTATATTTAGATTACTAGAAATGGCTACAATTTTGTTGTCAGAGGATCGGATAATAATGTGTAGGTTTTAAGCAAACTTAGAATTAATTTTTGAACTATATCAATAAAATTCTTATTTACTTGCTGTGTTTTAATAAGCAAGATGTTCAGAGCGTACGAATGCAGTTCGTTTAACCGAGAGAACGCTGCACCTTTGAAGAAGTCAATAACGCTGCATGTCGACTGTCAGTTTTTATTTATATTTACACTTTATTTCACCGCTGCCTTTAATTGATTTTATTTAAAACAGTTATCCTCAAATCTATTTTCACCAAACATTATAGTAAAAATAAATTTAATGTGTATAAACTAAATTAAAAATTGCAAATAGTTTCGTTTTTCTTTAGTTCCAAAAAAAGCAATCTCGTTCGAAAATATTTCATCAATGGCTGCGTTATTTATTGATATTTTGCAGATCCACCATCAGCGGTTTATCTTTACGGAAGTACGACTGTCCGAAAAGGAGAATCTGTTGTGATTTCATGCCAAACTGCGTACGTTGAATTCTATGAATATTTTTTATCATTAAATTTTTAATTATTTTTAGAGTTTCATCACCAGCCTCAGTGATTCATTGGAAGGTAGCATAAATTTTATGACATTTATTACTGTTTAAAACACCTTGGTATTATATGGAAACAGATTTTTCAAAATTGTGTAGGTATAGAGAAGCCAAGTAACAACTATCGTACTTAAGATTAATGCTGCGTTGTTCTATTATAGTTTAAGATTCATAACGTTTTCAGGATCCCTTGTTTAACTTTTTTTGGATTCGAATAACAATATAACACAATTATTATTCTAACATTGCATTGTACTATTAGATAATGTTACACTGCCCGCTTGTTAAGGTTAATGGCCAAGGCACAAGACTTCAAGCACAAGCGGAGAAAAGGCAAGCCCAGGGCCATGTTACGGAATCAAATATTACAATCGATTCTATTACATTGCTAAGTGGACAGAACCAAATAACAGTGGAGTGCATCGCAACCAACACTGAGGGCCCGTCCGTATCGAATAATCACATCATCCGAGTCCTATGTAAGATACATATTTGTGCGGGTATATTCATCATTTTTTGTAATTTAGCGCCACCTTCGACACCAGTTATTTTTGAACCGGAGCGTAATCCACCGTTACTGGAAGGCAATTTGCTAAATTTGACATGTGAAGCACAGGGTGGTCATCCGCTTGCGACGCTTAGTTGGTATCGAGGAGTGGAAAAGGTATGGTTCTCTTGATTTAGTACTATAGTTTGTATGAAATTGAATTAAAGAAGTTTTCAAAACATAATCATCATCACAAAGCAAAAGTCAGGTGGAAACAGGTTAGAAAATGGAAAATATCGTATTGTGATTAGTACTGATAGTGCGTGCTATTGCTTATCGAGGTTGTCATTTGTACTCGTGCAGTCGTTTAAATTTTACCTCATGAAAAATATGGGTTGTGCGTTATAGATACAAAATTTTTTAATGTGTACAGTGCAAATGAAAGTACTTAATCTTTATGTCGACATAATAAAATACATTTTGAAGGATAGCAACCAATATCTTTATGTGATCTTTTGCGGTTAGTTGAAAGTCCGAGCGTTTGAATTGGTGCCGTTGTATTGCAAAAGCAAATGCTCTATGCCAATGGCGCAAATTCGTGCGCTCGGACTTTAAACTAATTGCTATAGTAAATAGGGGAAATTAAAATCATATTACAAAATATGTTGCTATGAAAAATGTGACGTATCTACGTCTGTGTTTACATTCTTTTATATAAAGTTTCTTTAATTTAACCAGACAATTTAGTTGAGGGAATCGCACAGTGAGAACATTGGAGAGGCATCTCGAAGTACGGTAGGAATTCAACTGGATAGGTCCATGAATCAGCAACAGATAAAATGCGAGGCTGAAAGTGGAGCTTTGGACGAACCACTCGTAACGACCAAAGTTCTCTCTGTATTGTGTAAGTCCAAAATATTTTCATTACATAACAGAATTGAATTGAATTAATTTTAGTTCCACCAAGTCATATGAAGATTCATCCTATGGATGCTGGTCATACTTCAATAGTGGCCGATGCTCCCAGCCGTTTAGCTTGTCACGTTCCATCTTCTAATCCACCGGTATGATGAATGTGATTTGCATTTTGGTAATTGTAAATGAAAAAAGTAGATTTTGAATATTTTTCTATTCACTGTTATAAAGTTAATACAAAACAAACGCAACAAATGGGGGATTCACACGATGTAGCAAAATAATGCATGAGACATATGAAACAAAGGCAGTTACGAAGGGGTGTCTGCAAACATATTAATTTAATCTGACCGTCTACACTTTAGTTATAGACATTTTTAATGCAGTAACACGGGTTTTAAGACCCCTAAAACGTTTTTGGGACCTAAAGTTTTGTCGTTGCGAGTCACTATAGTTTGTAATATAGTTTGAAAGTTTTAAAAATTTTGTTATCTGAAAAATGTTCATAGCTTATGAAAAACATTTCATTTGTAATTTTCAGGCAGAAATCAGCTGGGAATTTGAGAGCAAATCCAATCGAAGAGCTACAACTAAACAAGGCCAATATACGAAAAGGAATAGACCGTAAGAATTTTATTTACCAATGGCATATCATGGAAATATTTCCATATTCGGAAATAATTTCTATGTCCAATACTATTTTTGAGCATAAACAAGGTTTTAAATGTTATTAGCAAAGACAAAAATTACGAGTTTAAACACTCTACAAATGCGCTAATTGAATTGTATTGGATTAAATTTATTTCAGGGTTGGTGAATATAAGGGATATGAAACCGAAAACGTGATTCAATTCATTCCGACCGAAGGTTGTTCTCTTATAGTTTTATTTTACGTAAGTAACTTGTTAATTAAGAAATGGATAAAAGCACAGTCCGATGTATTGCCTCTCATTCTCAATGGACGGAACCGAAATCCACTACATACACATTGGATGTCATGTGTAAGTGTGTTATTCATTTACAACAATTACAGATAGTATGTGCAGCCATGTTTTAGAAATATTTTACATTTTAAGTAATAATATTCAATTTGCATAACAAAAATATGTTATGACCTTAAAGCTGCATGTTCCATACGGCCATTAGTCACAAGTTAGCGTCTCTGTTTTTTTACTCTATCGTTCCGCTTCCCTTTTCTATGGAGTCTGAATCCAGTGCCACTAAAATGTTTATTGCCTTATGATAAGCGGTAATGATAATATTTATAAATCTGAAATTAAGGACATAACATAAACTATTTTATAAGAAAGTTCTAGAAAATTATTTATATTATTCATTAATTTTTAGATCCTCCCAGAATTTCGGTCGAAGGTAAAATATTTTCGGCCTTACGGATATTTGGTATCTAGCAGTATAACAATTTAGGTCCTATAAGCATCACTGTAGGTGAAGGAGGTTGGTGTTTTAATATTTATACGCGCTTTATTATTACATGTTCACGATTTCCATTGATTAATTTCAGAATCTTTCGAAGAGAAATTTACCATATATGCCAACCCACCTGTTAACTCATATGAATGGAAACGAAATGGCATCACCGTGGATGGTTCAGCAGGAGCTATGTAAGATCACAGGAATTTTGATTTTCATTATTTTATCTAAATTTTAGTTACATACGTGGCCCAATTATTGGAGGAAATGGAGTTGGAAAAGAAGTTCGTCTTTAAAGTTACAAAAAATTGAAATGTTACTGAAATTTTTTCTAGGATTCCGCGGAATATACTTTGAAAGCATCAAACCGGATTGGTACAGCGAATGTTTCTTTAAGGTTTATTTTTAAAATCGGATAAAATAATGTAATTTTACGCGCGATTTCAGACTAATAATATCATATCCTGCACGGGTTACATACATTACTTCACCTGTGATTGCGGGGCAAGGGTGAGTTATTTACCAAAAATTAAATGTAAAATGAACTAATCAGCGTAATACGATAAAGTTTTGGCTTAACCATGCTAGAGGGGAAATTTTTAGCAGGGTAAGTATACCCTGTTTCTAAAAGTTTAAACTTTCTTTTGGCTGAAAGCTTGTTACCTAATTTTTGCTGTGCAACTATAATGTTGCTATAAGATTGAAATATAACAGAAGCAGTATATTACAGCACAAATTAATTTTTTTATTTGCTACGTAATTGCTTGGAATGTGTAAATTATCATCATTAATAAGTACAAATTTTATTCTATTAATTCTAGCGAGGACGTTGTTTTGGAGTGTGAAGGTGATGGGTATCCCTTAAAGCATGGAATGGTCAAATGGTTCCGAGGTAGTTATTGTGTCGAGTATAGCTATATAATATATGTCTCAGGAAACAATGAGATGAAATCCATTGTACAGGACGAAAGAAGAGCTGTTCTTCGGCTGAATGCTACTCATGAAACAGGAGGGGCCTACAACTGCGTGGCCGACAACGGCGTTGGAAAGGTTAGTTTTTTCGTAGTTTTGAAACTAAAGTTGATTAATTTCTCATATTTACACCTGAAAAAGGAACACATAGTAAAAGAATTTGGAATAATGTTTCCTTCGATTAAAAATTATACTACCTTGTAAATATTTATATGCGTTAATTTTTTACTTCTCCAGGTTATCATTAATTTATCATGATAATCAGTAGGCTATCAATAAGCGGGAATAACCAAAAATAAAGATACGACATAATTTGTTGCTCTGCAATGATTCAGTGTCTTTTTTGGGTGCTGCCCACTGCAACAAACAATGCAGAAGCATTACAATAAAATTTAATTACTCATACTTGGATTTTTATCCTATAGAGTTATTACTGGGGATATCAACGAAGTGCGTTATCAAACGTGATCTTTGCTTATCCCAGTTATACTTTTATCAAACATTTACGTTATAAAAATGAATTATTTGGTTTTGAAGTTCTTTTATGAAACTTCTTTTCCTCTAAAACTATCAAGATTCATCTTATTTTAGCCGAACTTTACAACCGCATATTTGCTGGTACGGAGAGCACCTGTTATTTTGCCTGGTTTTGACCGAGCTGGTAAATTCAAATAACGCAAATACTTTATTTATTTAATTATTTAGCTGGTCCTATTGGCGGTAAAGCTACATTAAGATGCAGGTGAGAATTTGTAAAAAGTTATTAATTTATCTTATGGAAGTGTTTAAATATTTCAGAGCTGTGGCGGTACCCAACGCTGAATTCTCGTGGGCCATTGAAGGAAATGGCATGATGATAAGTCAAAACACATCAAAGTACAAATTCTTTGATACTCAGCTCGATCATTCCACGTTTCAAGTGAGCTTAGACACCTACTTCTGTATAATGTAACCCATAATATTGTTTTAGAGCACACTCACTATATTGAACTTAGAAGAACTGGATTATCTTTATCGATATCGTTGCCGCGCAAATAATCGTCTCGGCATTATCCAATCTTATGTTTCACTTGAAAAACCCGGTCCGCCTAATACTCCGACGGACTTAGAAGTGGTCAATGTGACGGACAAAACAGTTTCTTTGAGGTGAAGTTTTGGTTTGAAAAATTCATCGCAAGTGGTCTAAAAACAAATTAGGCTTATTTTAAATAGAAGCAAAATTGCACTATTCATTATTAAAATCGCCCAAAGCTGGATTAGCATACATCTTTGATAACAAAAGAAAAGTAGTCCCTAGTATTTAATGTATAGTTTGTATTGATATTTCGAAAAAACAAACGATCAAGAAAAATTCTTCATTAGACAAATAAGTTATAATTGAAAGTATAGGAATAAATTAATATTTACTATCCATAGTAACTGGTGTAATCCTTTTAGTTGGATCCCTGGTTTCGATGGAGGATCTGATCAGTTTTTCGAGTTGCGGTATAGAAGTGCATCGGATCTGGACGACAAATCTGTGAACTCGTCTGGATCTGTAAGTTCTCTTATGGCAATTTTGAGTTATTACGCAACACCAAAAAAGTTTAGCGTGTCCAAATTGGTGATCTGGAAAGTGAACAGACCTACCGGGTACAAATAAGAGCTGTATGTTTATGATTTATTTATTAATCTTGAAGATATTCGAATTAAGATTAATATGCGTGGACGTCTCTCTGAGTTTTCGTCGCCAGTGCTGCAGTTCCGTACATTGGACAAAAATATGCAAGGAGTCTACAAAGTTGCAACAGAGGTAAAACTTGCTACCTTGTTCAGTATAGAGTTTACACGTTACATATTTGTTTGTGAACATGCGCAAGAAAAAAGTATATAAAATTAAAAAGGATTTATGATTCACGACAAACATTTTTATTGAAAATATATTGAATTCTTCGTTATTCTGTTGTATTTAGAGCGGATCACTCACCAAATCTTTAATGATCGTGATTATCGCAGTGCTTGTACTGCTTGTTTTAATCAATTTACTTCTGCTCTATTGTTGTAAGAGAAGCCAAAACAAAAAGAAAATGCAAGGTACGTATTTTATGTGCTAATATATTATATATTTTAACTCACTCTGGTTCAGAAAAGACTGAAAAGGCACGGACGCTAAATTACGGCTCTGACGGTTCAGCACGAATCCACATCTATGGGACGATGGGTACGCCTGGAACAAACCGAAGACCTGATTCAACAAACACAAACAAATCAGAGCTTCTAAATGAGCCTCCTCTCAACGACGATAGCCAGTCGATTCGCTCCGTACGGACAATTATAGTAAGAAAGCAATAGAAATTTCTACATAGTTACCGGAATTTTGCAGGAGGTCAATCCAAACGGTTATATGATGAATCACATAAATAATCCAAATGGAGAGTTTTATGAAGCCAATTGCATAGCTGATTATGATACAAACCGTAAGTGCTTAGAAATGTATTGTTTTAGGAAGCTGTTTAGCTACAATATTCTACTAATAGATTTTACGAACGATGGACAATTTTCAGAAGACTTCTACTCGCCCATAAACAAATCTATGCTGCACAATGGTACTACCTATGCTGCTGTTCCGCACCCAGTAAGCTCTCATTAATTTATTAGTGATAAAACAATTTATTTTAAGGAACCACCATACAATGGGTCAAATTCATACGTATATTCCGATATCGGTCACCCCTATGGTCCAGGGTATCCTATAATTGAGTCGCCGGCAATGCAAAGGCACAGAATGGATTACGCTTACACGCTCCCAATGGAGCCGAATACATTTCTACCGAGTGAATACGGCCATACGAACGGATGCACTGGCTACGGCAATCCTCATCAGCAGTCACATTCCCAATATCAAACAACTGCAGGTAACCCCAATAATAACAATTATGGAACATCACGGAGTCTCAATCAAGCAATAAGGTCACCGAAGTTGATGAGCACATTTGTGCATCAACCCACAAACAGCGGGAGTGGGAATCAACTGGGAGTGAGCACCTGCGATCCCTCGGAAGGGGATTTGGTATGAACTCTTGGCATAACGTACTGTGAAATTTCGAACTAGTCAGTTAAGCACTAATTATTGAAGATAATATTCCAAATTTATGTAAAATAATGTTATATGAATTATTTGCTCATCATCATGTTTGTGCCTTGTTTTTACGTAGCAAAAGAGCACCAAATTGATTATTTAGAATACACAAGAATCATATTTCCCGAAAAACAGGTTTTGAACGTCGAAGTACCCCCTAATTGGCCGCCAGCTCAAAATTTTTTACGGACACTTTAGACCGACCCTCTGGTGAACCCCTGGCAAAATTAAAATTACCCAAGTTGGTCTCTTTACCCCTTTGGCATTCGTTGGCGTTCGTAAAAATTCAAGTAAAACCCCCCAATTGGGTGTTCCCCCTCAGAAAGGTCACCTTCATTAGATTTGAATATTTAGATTAAATTTACTAAACGTAACAAAATTACAATTTTGGTGTTGTTTTGCGATTTCTGTAATTCTAATCTCTATGCTCAGTATTTTTTGTTTCCGTTCGTTTATGCAATTGGGCTTTCACATACCTATATTAATGTATTGCATTATGTTGCCCCTCTCTCAATCGGGTATTAAATTAATAACACTGTATGTATAAATTAAGATGTAATTACAACTAATGTGCATTCCTATTATTCTAGTTAAAATATGCAGGTTAAAACGGCCTCCTTATATTTGCAGCGGCCGCAACAGTTCGTCCTTAATAGAGTACGCAGTATGTAAAGCACGCATGCTATCTCTTTGATTTACCGAATTTAAACTGAAATGAATTGTTGTAATTACATTTCATAATAAAGATCTAATATTTAGTTGATATAAGCTTCAATAAGAATGCAAACTAAAAGTTGCTATTTTTGAAAAGATGTTATAACGATCGAAGGACTTACTAAAATGCCAATATTACTATACCTCTGTTGGTGGCATAGCTGAGACTGCAACAAACCTAATGTTTCCATTTCCCAGCTGTGCCATTAATCTTTGTTTTAATTTGTTTGCTTAAATGGTTAACTGAAGAATATATAAATAAACATTTTAATATCTTGCCAAAAAATTCGAACTTCTTAAAGAACAGCACAATATGAACATTAAATTGAAGAATGCAAAGCATAAACATATTTGTGACTATGTAAATTTCTTTGTAAAACTGATTGTAGCATTGCACTTATGTGAAATACACAGTCGAAAATTGTGTTCTTTGCTTTTGATCATATAAATTAGAGCGTAGCGACATAATAGACTTGTCTAAGCTTACTAAACGACTTTTGCGGTTATTAACTCAACTGTTTATGTCTTGTTAACGTTAAACACTGCAATAAGTTTTCCAAATAATTTTATTTGTAAAAGCGTTTTTAACGCTATAAAAAGAAAAATTGGAGTGAAAAATTTTGATAATCGACAACCATTGTTACGCCCCCTAATCTGAGACAATGTTTGGGTCTAGCTATTTTATCTTATGTATTTTTATATAATACTTTATTTTTATCTATCATTTATTACATACAAAAATGACATGAAGCATAGAATCGTAGCATGATAAGACTAAAATATAATATAGAATATCAATGACTGAATTAAGAAAACGTCAAGTCCGACGAGAAAGACCCGCAAAATCGATAGCCATCATCTTCCGAAGCTGATACGTACATTCTAAATCCAATAGTATTACTCCGTAGAATTGGCTACGAAAAAAAAGATACCTTTGAGGCATTACCCGCGAATCCGGTCCAGGGCGCGGCGTAATCCACCGTAGGATATATTCCTTTCTGAAATATTTCAATTCATTAAATTTAAGCGTGTAAATGTTTCTCGCATATCTTTACCACACATACCGTAAATCCTCTAATTAATCCCCCGGGGGAATTAATATTTCGTCAGGTTCTAGAGGGGGAATTAAAATTTCGGGGCGGCGCCGAAGGCGCGGCAAAAATTTTTGGGATTTCCCAAAATCTTTCGATTTTTGGCAAAATTTGGGAAAATTTTAACCATTTTGAATTGGCGCCAAAATATTTTCGCCAAAAATTTGAATTTTTGATCGAATTTTCGGCAATTTCTACCTAATTTTCAATTTTTTGCTCAAATTTTGTAAAAAATAGCAAGCTTTGCTATAAAAATTCAAATTTGCGCCAAAAAATTTGAAATTGCGCCAAAAATTTGGAAAAAATTGGAAAAATACCCATTTTTGGGGGATTTATTTGAGGGGGATTGATTAGAGGATTTACGGTACTTTAGTTATGGTAGCGCGCTCCACAGATAAGTTATATTTAATTTGTAAGTAAATTGAGCATGTTGGGAAACTTTAATAGTGATCTACATTTCCATAGCTGAATTAACCCAATAAACATTTTTTCCGAGGTTGTAACTTCTACGATATTAATTATATTATTAAATGAATAACCTTGATGGTTTTGGAAGGAGAGTCCCACTACTATCCAAGGGAAGGCATATTGACTTTTGAATGGCTATTGCTAACGGGCCACGTGGAGCGTCATCGATTCTTATGCGTTTACTATGCCTGGGTAAATCTTTACTCGATGTTCTCAGCATACCACAAATCAATGTGTTCAACATCTGGTCTAACTAAAATAGCACCAAAATAAAAATTCCAACAATGTGTATATAAACATAATTAAAAATGTTTATTCGACCCACTTGTTCAGCTATAGGCCAATTTTCCGCATTAATTTCTCGTTCAGAATTCATTTCATTCGACAAATATGATTGCTCCTGAAAAGTGAAATTAGAATATTTTATGTATACGTTATTCTCTGGTTTCTATGTATTCAGTACTGTGGTGTAAATATCTGTGGAAAAGAATAGTAACTTTTTCATATACAATGACATCATTCAGTATCTCTGGCATTATTATTATTGAAATTATTTTTGCGTAATAAGAATAATTTTCGGTATAAAATTGTTTAAAAAGAAAAAAGATTTTAAAAGCTATTTTTTTCGAAAAATCGCTTCGACACAACAAAAACATTGGTTCGATTTAAAAACTGTAACTTTAAAAAATTTCTCTTAAGTTTAAAACTGATGCTTACTTCTTACATTGTCATTCACTCTGCCTACCCCTTAAGAGTGAAATCTCAAGTTTAGTCGTAAGGGGTTGATCTGTCTCACCATAACTGACTCGATCTTACAACATATGTTCTAGCCGTCTAGAATTATGGTCGAAACGGTTAGATAAAATTTACAAGTTTACAACTTTTTCGTATCCTATCCTCTGCTTATTCTCTTTTGTTTCCTTTCATATTTGTGTACAAACCATTTGTTACTATACTTAGATTTTTATGAAAATGCAAGACTTTTAACATACGTGCTTGCTGAGAAAAGATTTCAAAGAAGAGAATCGTGCAATCATGGTTTCTATACGCTCGATATCAGTACGTATTTCCTAAAACAAAATTTTGGTATTAAAATAATAGAATTGCGCAATGTTGCAGCCCACCCAGGCCCGTACCCAGAAATAAATTTCGGGAGGGGTTGAGATTTCAGGGGGTTGAGATGTGAAAAAAAAACTCATATTTATGGGTGCATTTTTAAAAATTTCTCGAATTTTTAAAACCATAGGGGGACCCTATAGATATTTTTTTGGTTCCGAATTTCGGGGGGTTACAACCCCCTAACCCCCCTAGTTACGGGCCTGAGCCCACCTCGAAAGTCAGTCCATCTTGTCGGAAAGTAGATTTTGGTCAGAGCTTACCCGAAGCTTAAGCCACGGGTTAATTGAAGCTAGGCATTAGACAAGCAGCTTAGGCTTAGGCCAATACTTATATTTAAGTGTAGAGCAAGCACATAGGTTAAGCTTCAATTTAAGCGAAAAAGGGATCAAAAATTACTGGTAGACTGCAACATATATATTATATATGCTTATTACTTACATAGACGTCCTCAGTATTAAGATACCGCGTGAAACGTGAAACTTTCCGACACAGCTGTGATAAATCGTCTTCGAACAGAGATTTACAGATTTCCCCTAAAATGAATGGTGATTAAGTCTGCTTTGTTGATCACATCTAGGTAATCATACATTCTGTGTTATATTTTAAGCTTTCGCGAAAAACGGCTCTTTATTTCGGTGGTAGAAAAGAATACGCATTTTGTATCTTTAAGGAAATGAGTTGTAGCAAGAAAGTGCTGTCAGTAGAAAAAAAAGAGTATATTTTGTAGAAAAGTATAGTTAAATATGTACCGATAAACATAACTTACTTACCTTTCCGCATCAATGTTACTGTGCTTTCTGTTAAAACGACCGGCAATAACAAATCAATTAGTTGTCTCATTTTTATTGAATCGAAAGTTTGCAAAATCTGGAAAATTATTATTTTTGTAATAGTAATTTTATAAATTTAATGTAATTATTAACTAATTTTAAATTTATTATTCTTATTCTGGAATTATTCAAAATATGCTTCGTATATCTTCTAATCACCCTAAACTGCAATTGAGGCTACGTATGTATATATGCCGCCAAGAGCACACTAGATCACCGACAGGGTCGAGTGAGATGGCGTTGAATAAGTCTCGCCGAGCTTGCACGGAAATTTCAAAATTTGAATTCATGCTAATTGCAAAAACGTGTTTTTAAGGCTTTTGGGCTAAATCGATTCTTGGGGTCTTTCATTCCTGTGGAACTTTGCTTTTTACACTTTTCGATTTGGTGCCAGTGTTGATTTTTATGGAAAAAGGCCACTTTTGGTCAAAAATGACATTTTTCGATCCAAAGCAACAACGGGGCTAATTTTTTGTACAAGGGTTTTCCGATGCTCTGAGTCCGAGCCTCATATCAGATTCGGAATCCGTTCTCAGGAGGTCGTGGTATTCTCAGAAGGTCTCTTACGAGGTCATCACCCCCAATTTGATGTTTTCACAGAATACAGCGAAAGAGTGGGGCGCCGTAGCGTACCCTATTTCTACTAATTCGGAACTTTCTCGCATACCTGTTCTGCTGTTTTTACTTCATTAAACAATCGGCTTTGACCGAAGACAGGAATTGGCCTTGCTGAATCCCAACTACTTTTCCAAAAACCTGTAAGTAATGAAAAATCAATTAACCTTATATAATATGTTATAAACTTTTTTATAGTAGTAAACTAATTCCTATTATAAACTGAAACCCGAAATACGTTTGGCATTCTTTTTTAAGGGCGGACTAATTAGTGGATTCACGGTACCTTATATAATACCTTGTAAACATTTTTATAAAGCAATCTGAAGCACCTGATGAGTCCATCCTCTCGGATAAATGTCCTTTTCTATCGTCATCTTCGTTACAGACCCAGTCTCTCGGGGAATGCCATCGCACAAAATCTTCGAAAACGCATCCCGGATTAGCTGCCTAAAAATTGTGAGAATCTGCAACCGCTGAAGTACCCCCAACAGCTGAGTTGCATCGACAGCCAACTGCCCATTTTAATAACTACCGTATTCCCTGTAATTACTCCCCCGGAGGAGTAATTTTTCAAACACCAAATTTCGAAGACATTTTTCTCCGATTTTTTGAGGTCGAATTATTTTTTAACTAGCTAAACATACATAACTCGACGAGATCTACACGAATATGCACTTAGTTTTGGTTAAGGGCTCCGAGCGGGATCGAACCAGGGAGTGAAAACCCATACAAGGGGGAGTAATTATTAGGCATCGGCGAGTCCGAGTCTTTCCGAGTCCGTTTTGGACTCGGACTCGGTGTGAATGGAAATCTGACGAGTCCGAGTCCGGACTCGGCAAAAGGGGTCCGAGTCCGACGGACTTGTTATTTGCCTTCATGATTTTCTGCTCACATTTCTTTTAATGTGGCGAAATGCAGCAAATCTGAGCTACAGGAAGCATTTTGAACTACATTCAACCTTCGATAGCGTTACTCAGAAATCACACAAACCCTTCAATAAAACGACCGATGGGTCTTGTGACAAGACTCTTGTCTGTAGCAGGGATGGGAGATCGGTTCGGAAATATCGGTTTTTTGAGGATCGTAGCGGATCGGTTTTTTTTGGCTTGTTGAACCGATCCAAGTAAATTTAAGGTCTCTGCCGGCGAAAATTTTAGTGAACAGACAATTCAGAACTGAAAATTTTCGCCTGCGGCGCTGTTTGCTTACATTCATCCAACTATTTTTGTAAATAGTGCAAATTTTGCGCCAAACCGGCATGTAAAATTTCTATAACAATCTAAAAAATAGCAAAAATAGACCAAATGGTCTAAATTATGTCTTTTTATAGCAAAAATACGAAATGCTAACTAAAAACAGCAAAAATATAAGTTTTTGACAACAAAAAAATTGGCGGGAAAAATAAAATTCAAACGGACTCGGCGAGTCCGGACTCGGACTCGTCAACTGATATTGGAACCCTACCGAGTCCGAGTCCGGACTCGGAATCGCTCGGACTCGGTGTAAAATTCCGATCCCTAGTAATTATAGGTATTACGGCATGTTCTATGTGACAAGTCATGTAGGATGTCTCCTATTTACTGTTGCGCTGTAACTCAAGAGAGGCTGAGGGACCTAAAGTTAGGGTGAGCTGGATGTTAACATCAGTTCTCTTTTCGCCGGATGGATCCGATGTTTTGCGCCTTGATTGCGAAACTGATTGATTTTTCACAGCAAACAACGCTTTTTGTGTTAAACTTAACCCTTTTTGAGATAAAATTTGGGTATCTTTTCGAGCTAATTTAGAGCAAAAAATATTTGATACGTAAATTTATCGTGATACAATATTATAGTAGTATATATTAAGTACTACTTGTCATTTCACTACAAACAGTTTTAATACAAATCAAGTACTACTAAATAACTCGGATCCCCAGAGAAGTGGATAGATATGAGTACACAAAATGGACACCTTTGCAGTCTTTCCATTTCCAAAATCATCCAAGTATGTCCACTTTGAGTACATAACTATGATTTACATGCTTTTTTTACCTTGAAAGCACACATATCGGAGAGCAGAGAGTCACTTTGTGCGCGAGCTATAAAACATATATTAAATAAATAACTTTAAGTAAATAATACCCCGTTCCTCGCCTTCCTCTAGCGAAGTCAAAAAAGATGTATGTTCATCAATCATATCTTCCGTCATAGGTCCTCTATCCTGAATGCAACATTACTACAAAAATTATTAAATATCTCGTTATTATCATGAAAAAATGTTGCAAAAATTGGGCCTCATAATCGGATAAGAGATTTTTGCTTACTTTCTCAAACTCATATTATTTCAATTCAGATGGTACACTTCGCCGCTTTAGCTTGTTTTATGGCCGAAAACGATTCAAATTTGGTGTGACAGAGAAATAATATATGCGATATTTTATTTTTTCCAGATGACGTCTTACTGTATAGGCAACTATATAGCTATAGAAGCAACTGCTTTTGAGTATATCCGTTTGTATCGAAAGTAATGCGAATGCGCTTCAAATGAAAGCTTGGTCCTGCAGCGAAGCTGCTTTGTCTTCACCAATTTTTTTTGTCTCACCAAATTTTGTTTGAATCGCATTCGCATTACTTTCGTTACAAAAGGCTATTTAATATATGGTTCAGCAAGTAAGATGAAAAGACATTGACTTCTTTTGCAAGATTCCAGAACTTAGTTCTGCAACTTTTGAGCTTACAAGGAACACTCACCTAGTGAAACGCTCACCTGGGGAAACGTGATGGATAGGAATGTAGCCCGGTTTGTGGGCATTCAAATGGTGCCAATCTTTTTTGCCTATGCACCTTGAAAAAAAAGTTCACAAATACCTGAATATGACCATTTTTGGCTAAAAATGGCTGTTTTTGGTCAAAAAATGGCATATTTTGAGGCGATACAAAAAACTAATTGCAGATTCGTGATCACCGCATTGAATTACCCCTAAATACACATTTCCCAGAAAAATTCTATAAACCTTGAAAAATCTCGATTTTTGGAGCAAAGGGGGGGGGACCACATGGTGCTCGAAAAACCCGATTTTTTGAAAATGTGAAAAACTTTTTCCCATTGAGCGTTTTTAGGGGTAACTCGATGCGCTCATGACGAATCTGCAATTAGTTGTTTCCGATCGCCTCAAAAAACGCCATTTTTCGGCCAAAAACTGTCATTTTTAGCCAAAAATGGTCATATTCAGGTATTTGTGAACTTTTTTTTCGAGGTGCATAGACAAAAAAGATTGGCACCGTTTGAATGCCCACAACCCGGGCTACATTCTTATCCATCACGTTTCCCCAGGTGAGCGTTTCACCAGGTGAGTGTTCCTTGTTAGTCAAAAAAAGGATCTGTCCTATAGAATAAATCCTTTGCGGACGGTATATATGGTTAGATTGTGCCCTACATGCACGGCAAATAGTAAATATATGCATAAAGGACCTCACAAACCTGGGTCAACGGCACATATATTTCTACGTTCACATTAAGCAAATAGGTTTTAGGACTGAGGGGCTGATGACGACCTTTTGCAGTATATTCCTCAAAACTCTCTTTCGCGTCGAAAAACTCTTCATCGGCTGAAATGTAATTATTTTCCTTGAACATAGCTCTAAAATAAACAAATACTTGATAGGTTTAACGTTTCAGAGGTTCCTGAGATAACATTTTCGCCTTCTTTGTGATTTTGCATCGATTGTCTTTTACGCTTTGTATATATGCAAAATTGTAGCATTTGGAGCTTCTGATGAAATAAACATTTCGAAAGATCTGGTTGTTCGTCTGGTTCAAATCTTAAGAAACTAAATTTATACTAAAATAAAGATTAACTCATACCCAGGTAAATCCAAATTGCTTTCCCAACATTCTCTCATTATAGTGCAAAATTTTCGCCATAGGGAGCCGAATTTATTGAGTTCTCTAGGACTTTGAACAAGTGTTTCCATTAAACATACAGTCACTTGACATGTGATCGATCGTGTTGGAGCAGATTTGCAGGAGTTAAGTTCGGCCGGTGTCTCATCAGGTGATGTTTCTGTTTGCCAACTCTGGACACATTCTTCAAAAACCTCCTAATATAGGATATTATTTCATAAAAAATTTGTTGAGTTGTGAGAGTGAATTGTAGGAATTTAAAAATGTTACTAGCAAAAGTAACATTTTTGCCTCATAGTAACATATGCTTCATAGCCAATACGGCAATGTTAAAATATTTAACAATGTTTGATAAACAACAAAGAATTTTTAGTCGATTGTAGCAAAATTAGCAGCATGAAAATCAAATGACTTCCATATTTTGTCTAATCGTCATAATAATTATAGTAAAAAACGTTTATTTAAGATTAAAAGTTATATTAATATTATTATTTTATATGTATTACTATTTATATTCTCGGAAAATTAACGTACCTCATTTTTTACAGAAGCTGGTAGAAAATTCACTGCGGTTGGCCCAAAGCTATGTGTCAATGGTGTTAGTATACTGGCTGCCGAGTTTGCACTTGGATCGAGTGATGCATTAAAAGGGTTGTTGCTACAGAATGAGAAAACAGTACAATCAGAGCAGGAACCTTCGACGCAATCTAACACATCGGATAACATTGATGCTGAAAATGATAAATCATATAAAGGTCACAAATGGTAGCGTGACATGAGCGTAAAAACGTACAATCACTCGTAACTAAGACTACAGTTAAGCTAGCTTTCAATAATGGCTTAAAATAAGCCTTAGATTATGGCGCCACGCTTAAGCCTAATTTTTTGTGGGGAGCTTAAGTTGTTCAGGCGCTTAAGCCTAAGACTGTCTTGCCTAAGCCTAATATGGAGCCACGCTTAAGCCTAATTGTTTGTTTGGCGCCCTAAGCTTGATCGCCTAACACATAGGATCATTTTAAGCTCTTACTCAAAGCTTAAGCGTAAATCTCAGCTTAGTTATGAGCGATTGTAAGTTCTTTTACTGTCGCGCTAATGTCATGCACCCGTCACAAATGTATGAAAACAAACATAAGCCGTATTTGGAGTCTGAATGAAAAGTTGAGGATGCAAACCATTTTGCGGATGTGGAAGGCTCCAAATCAGAATAACTTTCATTTTCTGTGAGCACACTTTTCTTTACGTTTATCCAACAAACACTAAGTGTGAATTCGCTGAAAGCATATTTTGTGATCAACTCTATATTTATTAAATGTCAAACATACGACATCGGATCTAAATCAGCTCCAAAAGGGTAGCGATGGTTACACGTTTTCGCATTTTTATTTGCATCATTGTCGTGTATGGCAACTTCACTCGGTGTTGGAGATCCTTTTTTGTGGACATAGTGAAGACAAACGGATATTCCAATTCCATGCTCCAGATTCAGGGGAGTATTCTGAAAAATTGACTGATATCTTTATTAAACATTTAATAAATTGTTTAGTGCAAAACATTACAGGTATAATAAAATAAAAAAGGGTTTTCCGCTATTTAAAAATGTTATAACTTTATAAAAGTTACATATCAGCGAATTAGAAAATGCGGATTAATCAAAAGTTACCCACAATTTTTTCTTTGAACATTTCTACAATTCCGTCTAAATATTTATGCTTGTACAGAACACTTTGGAGATGCGCATCTTCGAAACATGTCCGAGCGTTTCGATTTTGCAATACACCAGCGTATAATTGTCGGTGGTCGTCGCCAAATTGAACGAACGTTGGAAGTTCACTAAATTTGAAACATGCGAAGATAAAGAAATTTTACAAATCGCGCACCAGTCACAATTCAGTGTCGCAATATTTAATGCTGATAGCACCATATTAAGCATGTCCTCATCGTTAATAGTAGCATTTTGATGCACTGGCTTTAGAAATAGATACTCTGACACGCCGAACTAAAAATTCATATTATTGCGAGAAAATCTATTGTTTATTCGTCTAATTTGTTTAGCACACAAACATTCACTCGCTTTCATATTTCCCAATGGCTGCTTTTTCTTAGGGCGTATGAGGAAAAACAATCCAAGAACATCCGAGAAATATTTTGATAATGACAAATAATTTAATTATAATTTGCGACAAAATTTTAAAGAGAGTTCAAAAATATGTACCGTCAATATGATAAGAAATTTTAGAGGTGGATGAAATGCTCCTTTACCTAATCCTAAAAGGACAGTGGAAAGAATAGATTTAGTCCTCTTTTGTCGAAAACAATTGGCAGATTTATTCTGTATTTTTTATAAATAATAAAACGTGTCTTAAAATGTTTTATATGTTGCAATAAGCCAGAGATAGCTATTCCATATATTTTACCATTTTACAATTTTTATTCCCCATCTGAAAAACAAAACGAAAAATATCAGTTTGACAAATACCTACTTGACGACTTATTTCGGGTGATTCCGCGAAGTCCAACTTTGCACTAGCCAGTTCATGAGCCGAGTTGCTTAGATGTTTCAAATTTTCTAGATAGTCTACATCGGTTGATGGAGAATGATAACTGAACACAAACTCGACGCCTTTGTACGAGAAAATTTTTGGACTTTGTTGCCGCTCTTCTTTATTCTAAATACGACTATTGCTTTATTCTGATACAATAAAATTAAATTTAACCTTTGAAAATTCGGAAAAATAAACTTCTAAGCTCGCGATAAACGATTCAAACTCGGTAACTACGGTAAAATCGTTGATTTCAAAAATATCGTCATCCGCTTCAATAACTGATGGTTTCGCAAATCCTGTTTCAGGCATCTGAATAAAAGTAGAGATACTGAGAAAAAGGACATCCATAAACTATACAGGCGCCCACGGCACCCGGAGTCTAAAGCTGATTAATATTTTGAATTAAAAATAGGGTGTGATCCCCAAAATTGACATATTTATGTTGTAAGCCATTTTTAGTAAGTTTACTTAGATTAAAAAAAATAATAATAACGTTTATGCATAAAATAAAATGCGATTACAATGAATGTCAATCTGACGTGAAAATGATATACAATTACAACAACAATGATGGATTTTCAATAAAGCCTTTGGGGGAAAGGGTAATTCTTTTCGATTTCTGACTCAAAGCAAATGTAACAAAATTTGAAAGCTTATTAACAATGTGCAGCATATTTGAACGTTTTGGAGATCTGCATGTAATCTGGTTTCTGGAGTTCGGGACAGGAGAGTAATGCCTAGGAGTGGGTGTCACCGGATCATCCCCACAACTTAATGCAGAGTCCCCGGCCTACACCTCATATTTTTTCTCCCTTAATTCTTTTTGGACTCTTTTAGTGAGATCGCTCTCACTGTTCACCGAAGTGATGGTCAATTATCTCCAATGGAACTCGTGAGCGAAATCGTCATTTTACATGCAGAGATTAAACTTGAAGAGAGATAAAGTAACTAGTATTTGGTAATGTATGGATCGATCTTACTCACAAATTCCTTTAAACTCAGTTGTTTAATGTCTAGAGGTAGTTTAGCGTAAAGACGAGAGACTCGGACGAAAAACGATTGAAAACGTAAAGTAGTTTTGGCGGCAGTGGTTTGGAATTTGTACTTTTCACCACGAGTTTTGGACTGGATAAATTTAAAAGCAGTTTGGTTCTCTAATATAATGATACCTAACATGTATTTGTGGAATAGAACAAAGTCTGCTTTTAGCCTACGATGCTCAAGTGACTCAATCTTACAAAGTTCTAGGAGTTTTTTGTACGAAGGTGGTTCCTTTCCAAATGTGCAACGTTTAAAAACGAGTTTAAGGAACTGCTTCTGGACTTTTCCGATGGCGTTTATGTCTTTAGCGTAGTAAGGATTGAAAACACTAGATGAAAATTCAAGAATAGGTCGTACAAAAGTGCAGAAGAGGTGGGTAAGTGTATTTGCGTAGTGACTTTTTATCGACTTAAAGATGGTAAATGAAGACCTACGAGCTTTCTCAACTATAATTTGGATGTGACTACGCCATTTGAGGTTGTTAGAAAAGTGGACTCCTAAATCCCTAACTGAGTTACCGTCGCTTATGGTTGGAATTTCAGTGTTGTCTAACGAGTACGGAAGGCAAGGGTTGTTTGTACCAAGGTGCATAGTGGAGCATTTTTGGACATTCACTTTCAACCCATTAATTTCGCAATATAATAGGAGTTTGTTAATAAAGGCTTTTAGTGGTTTTGTGAAAGAAAAAATATTTGGAGAAGAGATATTGTAAGCTTAGAGTACACAAAATGGAAAAATATAGGTTGACAATAAGCGAAAATGGCACTTTGTTGTTTATTTAAGACCGTCTTTTGCGTAAAAAATAATATTTGTTAAACAAATATTGTGGTATAAAAGTGGCTATTTTTAAATGATACCTAGGACACATTAAACTGGAATAAATAAATAGACACAAAAACTGCAAAAATTTGTTTAACGAGATAGCCTCTATTTGATGCTATTAATTAGGCTAGCCGCATTAGGAAAGAAACTAATATCTAATAAGTGCATTATATAACGGTGTAAAAGAGCTGCATATTGTAGCTTTAGAGTAAAAGTCCGAGATTATGCTTCTTAGATTAATGATCACATGACCAGTGCATATATTTTTCACTAATCGCATTTATTATTATTTGAAATGGCGCATAAATAACTTTGACTTAGCGCAATGCTACAGAAGCCTTTTTTGGAACTCACGCGCAATGTTTTCCTGATATATGCTCGATCCTTGATAATCTTGCCCTTGGGCTGAACTAATGTGGTTTTATTTTTTGACAAACGGATGTATATGACAGATTTGAAGCTTTATGTTCTGAAACTGATCATGTACCTTATAAATACTCTTAATTGTGTGATTAGAATGTAACGAAATCGGAAATATACGTTAACGAAAACTGATTAGACACCAATGCCCCCTTTTTTTAGCTTCAGTAGTTACTAGAAAAACGGAAGCTTTTCAGTTTTTCGAATATCTTCTAGTTTCAATCTCTATCTTTGACACACCGAATCAACCCTGATGATCTGAAAACAATTTCTGATATTCTCACATCCTTGCATGCCTTTTTTGGTGTTGAAATATTGTGCAAATCCCGTGTGATACGTACGAATGATACTTTTTTACTCTTCTTCTACTTTACTATTTTCTAACGCATATCTTCCACATTAGCCAATGTTTTGAGCATTAGCATGTGAGAAGAAAACACATAAGCAGCAAATGGTTGCGTGATCGAAATTTGTTGTATGTCGGAGGAACATTAGACATCGAAAAGTACATACTCTCTTTGCTATTTCCCTTTCCTGTTATATAAGTACCTTGTTAGTACTAGCATGTTATTTTGCTGCACATGTTCAAAACATGAGTATGATGATAGGGAAAACATGCGTTTGAAAACAATAGAATTCATTAGCATTGCGAAGCGCAAGGTTTGGCTTCACGTACTGTTAAAAGTCAACGGTGTTTGTATATGTATATCCATTTTACTGTTTTTTGTAGTAGAAATAACGTCTTAATTTTTAAGCTTTATTTGCAATGCGAAGTAAACCAAAAACATCGCCGACTGTCAAGGGACGAGATGACATTGAGGAAACACTCCAAATTATTCACGCGTGCGAGGTTGAAAATAAAGAACCTACAAAGGCGATTGTGATCAAAAGACTAATGAAACAAAAGAAAATTAACGAAGCAACAGCTATGTCATATATCGTTGGTGCCGTTGACTCTGTATGGTTTTGTTTCGAAATATTTTGTGTATAGAAAATATTTTAGAGGCTCGCTGTGTTCATGGCGCGCGAAAATCAGGAACCTATTTTGTGCGATTGCCGAAAATTGAAGTAAGTTTTATCGTGATCAATGATATTTAGAACTTTTTATTGTTTTAAAATCACAACAATAGTAATTATCGAATTTAAGAGAAAGCAGATCTCTAACTTTGCGAACTGGAATGGATCTCAATAATGTCATTCTGCAAACTATGAAGGAAATCGGAGCCAAAAGGTAATTCTGTTTCTTTTGATTTTGTTATAATCACTTATTTTAAGCAAATTTTTATGCAAGTCATGTGCGGATATTGAGTCGTATATTATTGCAACTTATGACATAAAGGTATGCCTTTGTAATTTTGACTTTCAGTTGTAAATAATTGTAAATAACACCAAAATTGTTGTCCTGTGTTAATTAAAAAACAGTCCAAAGACTCCTGGATTATAAACATTTACCTAAAATATATGGGGGTCCATAAATTTTACACTAAACCATTATTATTATTGACTATTGAACATATTTCCTTCGAAAGTCATTTAACACCAATTTGGCAATGTATAATGGAAGAAAGTGTTTATTTTGAGTGAATCCCGATATTGAGATAGAAAGATCGACATTATAATATGCTTTACTGTTTAGACTCAAAATGATGACCTCCTGCACAATCTTATAATGAAATCAATTCGATCTCTAATACGAAAAAATTCGATTAACGAAAAATCCGACTGTGAGGATCGAGCTCTCCGATACTTCATACCTGATAATTCGGACAATGTATGTTATAGTTGAGC
Source organism: Ditylenchus destructor (assembly GCA_022814885.1). Lineage (NCBI taxonomy): Eukaryota > Metazoa > Nematoda > Chromadorea > Rhabditida > Anguinidae > Ditylenchus > Ditylenchus destructor. Next base: position 4,475,275 of record JAKKPZ010000002.1, on the reverse strand, counting down.
CATTATAAAGTATACATAATTTCCCATCTTTTGTAGGAAAATAAATTTGAGCTACCTCACAAAGATGCGTGTATGCCGTCAACAAGTTCAAAACTAACAAATGATTCCGATGTTCATCCAACAATAACCATAAGCCATCCAGGATCTGCACATAAACACATGGGAAAGAGAACTAAAAGGTATTTGTATGGCACTTTAATTAGTGTTAACTTCTCCACTTTAAAAGAAATTCCACTAACACTAATAATTGGATTGTATTTTTTATTTATCTATACTAAATTTCTTATAATTTTTCCTCTATCTGTTCCCTAAAATCTAGGTAACTCAATTAGAAATTTATAAATAAATTTCGTTCGCGTTTAACACGCTTATCGTTAATATTGATTCTATGAAAATTGTCTTAATTGTTACTAACAATTTTGTCGGAAAATTTAATTGTAATTTCATTTTAGATTGTCTGAAGTGAGCCAAGGCAGCGACAGCACATACACCAGAAGTGAATTAAAGTATGGTATCTTGCAAATTTAACACCTAAATAATGTAAAAATTTCAGATCACTGCAAGACAGTTTGAGCGCATTTTTTACTCCGATAAGTGAACGTCGTGGGTTTCGACATACATCAGTTAATCGTGAAAAAAGTGCAGTCTCTGATAAAGGAACCGCTATTGACAAGGTAAGATTTACTAATTATGAATTAATTTAATATTATCTTAAGGAATTGGAAGTCATCATAGACGAACATCAACCCAAAATTAAAGGGCCGTCAAGCAGTGAAAGCTCGACAAAATCATTTGGTAAAATAATTTTAAGTTGATTCAGATAAATATTATAATCTCTTAAAAATCATTTCTTTATACCAAGAGTGTTAATTCTCTAAAATATACAGCGAAGTCTATGTCTGTCACTTACGGACAAATGTACGCAGAAAAGGTAAATAAAGAGTAGCCGAAAATTTTTGTTCTTATAATTCGTTCGAGTAGTTTATGGATTTAAAACATGATTTATTATTTGATTTATTCAAATACAAGTTTCTACAGTGAGCCTTAAATTTTTTAATTTATGAACGTTTATTTTAAGATATTTGTGACCGAAAAACACTGAGTATTGTCAGTGCTTTTTAAAAATAATCCTGAGGAAAATAAAAAGAGTATTCATAAAATAAACTATGCGACATATTGCAGCAAATAGCAGCAATGCTACGACACCATCTCCAAATCGGCGATCCGATAGATTGACAGATGCTTTGACTCCATTCTTCCATCCACCAAGTCAAAGACGTCGGAGATACGAAAAAGGGGAATATCTTCATTTAAGCAATGGGATGCCTTTAAAATCGGCAATAGTAAATACCGAAATTAAGCAAACAGGTGATTAAAATTTATATCATTTTATATGTAGAAATAGCAAAGTTCTATGACCTTGTCCTTCGACTAACTGTATTTTGAGAATTATGTCTTTGCTACCTTTTAAATTGGTGTAACAGGATGTTATTGTCAAGATTTCATTTAAATCTGAACAAATTGGCAACCTGTTTATATTCAGAAATAAAATCATCCATGAGCGCAGATAAGCCAAACTTGACAGTTGAAAAGAGCGAAGATGTCGAGAATCAATACCCTATGGAGGCGGAAACGGTTTCTTTTTTAATATATGTCTTTCAATTGTATAATTAATACTGTTGCTTTTAAGGCAAGAGCTGGTTCACCTTCCAAAAGAGCACGTTTGGATTCACGTACACCAAGATCAAGAGAGCGATTGGCGCTGCGGAACTCGACCAGTTTGAGTGGTGTTAGGAAACAACCAAGATTATTCAAGAAGGACACTGCCGTGGTCGCTACTTCTCTTCTAAAAAGGGCACGTGGTTGTAGAAGTAAGTTAATTAGTTGTATTAGGCGTATTTCCTTTAAAATGGCCCTCTTTCCATGAGGGGGCCCATTTTTTGGAACCCTTATTGGAGGCCCCTATCCAATAAGAGCTCCCCAAGAAGACATTGAAATATAAGGGCCTCTCCAAAAAGTGCCAAAAACCGATTATTTTGGCCGTCACGACGAAGCCGGCGAGACTAGGAAATAAGTGCTCCCCAATGAGGACCTGCTAGTGGGAAATTGAAAAATAAGGGCCCGGGGCACTTTATGGAGGAAATACTGTACTTAATTTCAAATTTAAGTTATTATTTAAAACAATAACACTAATTTGGAATTTGAATAGAGTAACTATATTTGAGAACGTTTTAAATAGACAAACTATAATTTAGTTGCGAAATCGACTATATCACCGAACAAACGCAACACATCCACAAAGTACAGCGCACATCCGGTTTCTTCAAGTGTAATCTCCACGACGGCACCAACATCCGTTAACAGATCACTGTAAGCATTTCTCTGCGTTTGTTATTTGTACTTAAATGTGATTATATATCTTATAACTATTGTTATAATTAACAGAGTAGTCTCATAATAATTAGTTAATTTAGCGGTTCGCCAATACGGTCGACGAAATCTTCTCCGACAAAAACGAACAGTACAAATCTCTTAACAGAGAAAGCTGAGCAGTGCGATTCGCTTCGGGATGTGCCCGAAGAACATACTAAAATGTTTAACCAAGCTCGCGATATCACTCAAAAGGTAAACAACTTGAATTAGCTCGGCAAATGAAAATGAACGAACGAGAATTATTGAATTAAACAATGATAACCTAAAAAATATTAGTTTTGTCTCGTGTAAATTTCATATAACATGCTAAGCTAGAGAGCCGTCTATCTGACGATCCCAACTCCCTAGTTAATAAAATCTAGCCACGTCTTAATAGACCTAGGGTATATTAAAATATACGAAAAAATATTTGCATTTTACATTAATCATGAAGGTGAAGTAATTTCACTTTAATGCTATAATCAAAATGAACATGAAAATATTATTTCCTGAGACAAAGAACATGAAAGTTTATAGACTTTATATTCTACCTTTATTTGTGTTCCTTATTATTATACTAGCGGGAGGGACTCCCTACGGGAGTCCGAGTACAAATTTTGTCTATATGTAGACTATATGTTCTAAGTTCCCTCGAATTCCAAGGGGAAAGGTCGGGCGCACCGCGCCCGACCACAGGACTGGCTCGCCACCTGCGGTGGCTCGTATAGTTTTTGGGGTAGGATTGAGTTATACCCTTTGTGCTCTAAGTTCCCTCACATTCCAAGGGAGAGGGTCGGGCGCTCCGCGCCCGACCACAGGACTCCAGGGTGTATCAGTATGGCACTCAAAAAGGGGGGACGGAAGGACAAAATATGCTTTGGGCCCTCAAAAGGGGGACAGAAGGACAAAAACTTCCTCCGTGTGTCCGCGGACACACGGAGGAAGTTTTGCTCTGGCTTACTTGTAGGATCCATTATATTGTTATAAAAAATTACCATATTTGAACTATTTAATCTGAAAATAAAAAATAAGACACATATATCATATTTTATATAACAAACATACTACTAAATAAACATTCCAAATAATGTAATTTTATTTAGATACTCTACGACAGCACAAAAATGATGATGAATGATGTGGAAACGAGACCATACCCTCCAAGAATTCGCATTCATAAATATGAAGTTGATACATGGTATTCCGCCCCCTATCCGCAGGTTGGTATTATAAAGTTCTATTAGAATATTTAGAATTTCGTTTTGATTAAATTTAAGAAACTTATTATGATTCACAACTTATTTTCAGGAATATGCAAGCTTACCGCTGCTCTATGTATGTGAATCGTGCCTCATGTACTTAGCGGATCCACAGCCACACATGGTAATAAATTAGAAGTCGACTATTTACCGTTCGGCAAATAATATTATATAATAATTAGGCTACATATTTTTTCCTACGAAAAAAGTTTTGACAGAAAATTATAATGTATATTTTCAGCAAAAATGTAAAGCACGATTTCCTCCAGGCAATGAAATATATCGGCATAACGGAGTGTCCGTGTTTGAAGTGGACGGCAATCTTGCGCGAGTCTATTGCCGCAATTTATGTTTGCTAGCTAAGCTCTTTATGGATCACAAGACTTTGTACTTCGATGTCGAACCTTTTCTATTTTACGTTATGACAGTCAATGACAACAATGGATGTCATTTCGTCGGATATTTTTCAAAGGTATTAACGTTGCGTTTTATTATTTTCAAAAATGTTTGTGATTTCAGGAAAAGTTCAGTAACCAGAAGTACAATTTGGCTTGCATTGTCACGTTACCATGTTATCAAGGAAACGGATATGGAAGGTTCTTGATTGATTTCAGTAGGTTTTAAACGAAAACATTTCTAGAAAACGATAATATATTATTAATTTAGGTTATTTTTTAACACGACGAGAACATTTATCTGGCACTCCGGAGCGACCACTCTCAGATCTTGGGAAAATAGCATATGAAGCTTATTGGAAGTCAGCCATTTACGAATATTTCTATAAGAACTGTGTAACGGGAACGGCAAAAACATTATCGCTGAATGGTATATATTACATTTGTAGCTTAAAGTAAATTAAAATCTTACTAAATCCATAAAACGGTGCTTTTTGGCTATTTGTCTAATTTTAATTTGCTATATAATCATTCCATATGTGTTTGTTTTTGTACAATCAGAACACAAAGATAACAATGAGCTATTTGCTATTTTAAATAATTTTTAAGATATTTCATCGCGAACCGGCATTGCGATACATGATATAGTTGAGACACTTTCGTTAAATGGGATGCTCAAAGTGGTCAGTTCAACGTAAGTGCTTTTAATTAAGCTATGCAATACTCTAATATTAATTACTTAGTGTAAATTTTGCCATTATGGTTGCCGAAATCAAAAAGCACTGGGAGAGAGCAAAAAATTCCAAATCGAGAATATGGTTGGATGAAAGCAAGCTACAGGTATATATTTATGTTATAATTCTTTTAATTTTTTAAATTCAGTGGGCACCAAAAGTTTATACGCCAACCAAAGAGTTTCACATGCGCTCACCAGCCTTATCCGTGCAACCTTCGTCACCCATAGCGAAGTTAGTCGAAAAGGACGAAAAAGATGCGGAAAAAAGTTTCCTTGAAAAAGCAAAGGTCTGTATAAAAATTTTCCAAGAAACATAGCTTCCTCGTACCTCATTTTTTACTAGGAATGAAACGAAATATTTTTTAGTTATGGAAGTAATAATATATAAAGCGGTTTGCCATACGTAGAAACATTTGTTTCGTCGTAAGGCTCGTTCTCTGCAGATGAATATTTCAATTTTTTGCTTCGAATTATATTTTTTGGATAATTATTATTTTATTATTAGACTACACAAAGACGCCCCCGGAAGAAATCTTTAAATCGACGTGTTATCGCTAATGACATTAACGATTCTTGTATCCCTGAAAATTCAACAGTCAAGAGTGAGCGAAAACGTAAGATACCCAACAGTGAAGAAGGAATACAAAAGAACCCAAAGGCGGATGATGGCACCCTGCGGGCTGCAGATGCTAGTACTGAGATTCAACCTGATAAACAAATAAATAGGAATAGATTTCGAAAGTCAGGTATATAAGAATATTTGACTTCTAGACCAGCAATTTAGTAAAATAATTGGTTTATTTTAGGCTCGTGCAAATCAGAAGAAAAGAAACGTTATGGACGATCAAAAACACCGTCGTCAGAGGACGAAGACTTGTAAGTGATGAAGTCAATTATTCGAGCAATTACATATCATGGTGGCTTTTGCGCTACCAAAAAATATATATATTCAAAGTACTGTCTTTTACCAAAAAGATGCCTTTTCTGCAAAATTTAGAAATTTATTGTGAGATGTAGTGTGGTAATTTTTCATGGATTAAAGCTTGCTTTAATCATGCTTTAAATAATATTTGATTCGTCAAGTCTTTATATATGAACACAATATATACAAAAGACTAGAAATAATTTAATTTATTTCCTGATGGAGACTGATGAATTTAAATCAAATTTTTCAGTAACAATACTAAACATGCTATATTTTAGGCCTCCCCCTTCAAAAGGCAGGCGTAAGCCCCAGCCAAGCATACGAAATAAAAAATGCGTGCCATCATATGCAGCGGCAAGCAGCTCGAGAAAAGCGCCGAAATCCAGTAAAAGGAGTGAAGTAAAGCTTAAATCAACAGATACTATATCTCAAGAAAGGTCCACAACTAATAACAAAGGAAGTCTTGATGGAAGTTTTTTTAAACTACATGAAAGAGAAAATAAACTTGCGCCAAAATCAAGTCCATTGACGACTGGAGACAACAAAACAATTTTGAAAAAGGGTCCCGGAGATGCATCAAAACACCAATCGAGCGAATCCGAGGACTCAAGCTCAGAGTATGGTGCGCCAAATCAAATGAAAAAGGTTCGCGAGCGAAAGCCATGTAGAAAAGCAAGGGATCCAAAAATTTCGAAAACTCCGGATTTGGCAACCGAATTGGAAGCAGCTGAACTAATTTCAAACGTTTCGAATCTGGCCCATTTGTTGGAAAAGTCCGCGAAAGATTCTTGTTCATCTTCAGCAGAAGACGAAAAGAATATTTCGGATGTGCGTGCTAAATCGGAAAAACCACCAATTTTTAGCAGACGTAAAATAGCGCGGCCCAATTTCCGTTCATTGAAACGAAAAGTGAAGAATCATAAAAAGAAAGTTGTGGATAGCGACGAAAGTAGCAGAAGCAGCGACAGCAGTGCTGAAAGTTCAGCTGAATACGGTGACGATGAATCTCACAACCCATCTCCCACGCCAAAAAAGGTGGAGCAGTCAAAAACTCGATCGGAAAATCGCTCAAACCATCACCACAGACGAAATAAGCAACATTTTAGAGGTACTTCAAACGGTGAGTGTAGAAGCGTTTGGATTTTAGTAGATGTTATTGTTAGAGAAGTGTGGCAGATTCTGAATTAAATGGCGTACGGTGAAACTAACGTATTTTCTTTCTAAAAGACTACCTTAAAATACCATTTCGAATTCTGGTTATCCGCAAAATTTGATTTACGTTGTTCTTTTTATAAATTTTTATATATAAATAGGCTTTCAGGGAAGTTTGGTTTCATAAATTTTCTGCAGCTCTGGTTAATTGCATATTAAGACTTAGTTTTAGACGAAGTATCTGACGATGAAGAAGAATACTATTACTCATCAGCTAGTCCTCATGCATCGATAGAACGACCTCCAAAACTTTCATTTTCCGTTACTCATAAACAACCTGAAACAATCAATATGGGCGGTGAACCAGATACTGAAACTGTGAATATGGGCGGAGAGCCTGATGATGATGCCATATCTCCTATAGAAAAAGGGCCCTGCGTTATAAGTCCTAAGGCACCTCTTGGACCACCCTTAAGTGAGGTGAGCTATTGGAGTTAACATACTTGTGTTTATGCATTAGCACACTCCGTCAAGTTCATTTAAATGCACCCATATGATGTGACACTCAAATCATATGGGTGCGCTTCATTGAACTTGACGGAGTGTATTAGATGCTTATTGAAACTTATTAAAGTTTGCACTGTATAAGTTGGTATTGATAGAAAATTATTTATGGTTGCGATCATGTGTTTTAATTTGCAGATCAATAATTCCTGCATGGAAACGAGTGAGAATGAGGATGAAACTACGGAAATGTGCGAGAATCAAACAGTCTTCCATAACCTGAAAGAATACACCACGGTCACAAAACAGCTTGATCTCGTAGGACCGCCCATATTAGATGCGCAAGATCCCATTCCGTCTTCATCTTATGAGGGGGACATTGATAATATTTGCCAAGGTAAGTACATTGTAATTCAATTCAAACTTATTCAAATCATTTATATAAATTATCATAAATATTTCTAGATGTCAACAACCGTGCTGTAAGTCCTGATGACGAAAATGAGATGCCAGTGCTGGATGCAAGAGGAATAACGCCTTCACCAATTTCACCAAATTCTCCGTATTATACTTAAATTTGTTATTTAATCACATGTAATTAAATTTCATTACTTTCAGCGGATACAGTGAAATTGGAGAGCCAGACGATGATGTGCCCCCACAGCTCTCGCCAAACATAGTAACCAATATTTTTATTGAAATAATTTTCATCGGTTAATTTTCAACAATTTTAGCCAAATAACATAATCTTGAAGCAACTCACACCGGAACCGGCAGAACTTTCTCAATATCGGCCAAGGTCCTCGGATCACCCGTCAGCAACATCCATAACAGACACTTCATTGGGTCAAAGAACAGAAACACCGCAACGTAACACTTCCGCGGAGGCTGACTCCTCAGCCACATCTTTCCACTCAAGCACAAGACATTCTATGCCAGAGTTAGCTAGCGCAAGCACGTATTTATCCACTGAGGAAGTAAACCTTAGCAAACAAGTCGGCTTATTGACTCGACAAATTTCTGCTGGGGAGTTTTCATGTTCGCCGGTAAGGAAGTTCCGATATTTCTTAGATATCACGTAATTACTCTTATAATTTAGCAAAAATCGGATTGTGATAATAAATCAGCAGATTTTTTTCAAGCAACAAGCACCTCAGCTAATAAAAATGTTGTCATCGCACCTGGCATTTCGCCAGAAATCCAGACGCATGTATCATATGAGTAAGCACATAGAAGTTTTCAGGAGTGCAAACAGGATTTTGGAGATTGTCTAAAAATGGCTTCTTCACCTTTTTTAGCTTACACGGGCCGATATGCTAATTGATGGGGAGAACTCCAGAAATTTTAATACTAGAATACTAAAATTAAAAATTTAGAGAAAAATGAGCGAAAATTTGCTTTTATACGAAAACAGGTGGTCATTTTGGGACGATAGAGGGCTGAAAAGTCTGCTCAAAAGAATCCCATATATGCATCTGATAAGGATGCGGTCTAACTGGATAGTAACATTCACAGTCCAAAAATAAAAATGGGGTCCAAAATTAAGAGTACATGATTTTCTAATTTTGAACCCCATTTTTATTTTTAGGCTGAAGTTTGCTTTCCAGATAGACCCATACAATCCATATATGGAGATTCGCTTGGGTATATTTTCAGCCCTCTATTGTGAAAAAATACCACTTGCTTTCAACCGAATGTTAATTTTCACAATTTATCTCATATTCTTACTCTTATGAACTATCTTCTATTAATTTGGTTAGCAGATAACTCCGATCAAAACAGACCTAATAGTCGAAAAATGAGAAAGATATTCAGAAATTTGAAATCCGAAATCCTGCAAGCTCCCTTGGGTGCTTCCATCAATGTTGTCCAGTTTCTTCAAGATCATTTTCAGTTCCCATAGAAGTCAGCTTGATTTTGCCGGTATTCCGCATTCCACATCAATATCTTTGAATTCCATGTCGCGTGTGAATCAAAATTTTTCGGAAACACGCATGCTTAACAGTGCAGCCAAAGTGATTTCCCCAACTAGCAGTGATTTGGCTTCTCCACCTGTCCGAACCAACAGTAAAGAGAATTATATTGGGCATCCAACACTCACTGCTGCTGTCGCTATGACGGAACAAACAAGTTTAACAGGTATATTTTAGACGCCAAGCAATCGAAGTTTACAACCTCTGATAATACTATTATTATAGAAAGAGATTCGCATAACGCATATCAATCCCAACAAATGACAACATTCTCTTCTGCTTCATTGGGACAAATAGAGGAGCGCCCTAACAGTGTGAAAAAGCCCGCTAAAGAGAAATCGAGAAGAGAAGGCAGCAAAAGAAAAACGAAGAAATCAGACGTAAGTGTATGTCAAAAGCTTTTGAAAACATGCTTGACATGAATGCTCATTAGCGAATAATGCATTATTTAGTACTGAAAATCTATTATAGTATTAGGATTGGTGTGACATTTTTTCTCCGGGCTCTAAGTCGAGCTTTTTCGCGATTTAGAGCCCGGTTTTTTTTCTTACGGACTAAGTCGACCATAAGGAAGACATGTCGCCGGTTTTTAGGCCGATTTGAGATCTAAATTTAGACAAAATTGAATTTTTGAGGGCATTTTTGAAGGCCCAACCCCATTTTTCTCTGTCTGTCACGCTTTTTGGAGGCCCGAAGCGGATTTTTAGACCAATTTATAGACTAAAATTTAGATAAAACGGGACAAAAGTCCCATTTTCTCTGTCTGTCACGTTTTTTGACTACAAACTACAAATTACTTTACTCCCGAACAACAGCTGCCAGAGGGCCGAAGGTCCGAAATAGTCTCAGGCTGCTCTACTCCCGAACAACACTTCCGAACTCATGTGGTCGGGCGCGGAGCGCCCGACCTTCCCCTTTGGAATGTGAGGGAACTTAGAGCATATTTTTCGCTGATTTCAATCTTTTAATGAGCGAGGACCGCAGGCTCGAGGTAAAGGGCGTGGAAGATTAGAGCCGCGTAGCGGCTCCTCCCAAGCTAGTAATCATATCATAGTATGTCAGCAAAAACAAATAATTTTTGAGTACGCATAGCTGTGAACACTGGCATTTGACAATAAAGTGTAAAAACAAAATATAACTATATCACTAAAACGAACTAATTAAGCACAAATATATCCATTTAGGTAATTGTAAATCATGGCTCCATTTCTGCACAACCCCATCCCTCTTTGATACCGATGCCGGCAGAATACTCTAGTGTGCAAGCAATGACTCATCAGTTTAATGCTATGACAAACGGAGTTATGCACAACGCGATGTCGTCGATGCACAGTGGCTATTACCCGCAGACTCCTAGTGCAGCTACTGCAGGCTGTGCAGGGTATTTCCCGGACAACGCCTCAGCGAGTAGCCTCAGCACACAAATGGGCTCGCATAGCTCTTATGTACAACATTTTGCCTCTCAAGCCCACCACTCACATACTGGAGCTTATGGAAATACAGCGGCGGCGAATAACCAACTTTATAATAGAGAATGGTCGTATTATGGTGAGCTCATATTTATAGTTCGGTAATGAAGGGGTAGAAAGTATGGATTCTTTTTTGTTTAAAATCTGTTCTTTGTGCTGGAATCGAAGCAATATTAGATATACCTGACTTGTCATTTGGATATTTCAAATGGTACATGCCATCTGGAATATCTTTTGGGTGTTAACTACGTTTCTTTGTCAGATGGTCCATGCCAACAGTAGTCCAGTGGGCAATTTTTATCAAGTGCCATCATATTGGCACGCCAATGATATTAGCATGCCAATATGCCAACGATTTTTATCAAAACTTGCATGCCAATATTGGCACAAAAATCCTCATAGCTATGGTTCTTAGGGTAAAATATCAATATAGCATTTTTGGGGACTTTTTCGCTATGTTGGCTATATATCTGAAGTTACTGACTTTATGTCAACTTTTTTCTATGTGTCGACGCAATTTTCAAAACCTAAGAGGTCAACTTCGTCTTCAATCACAAATCAACTAAATTCCAAAAATTTATGTAATTACTCAGGATTTCCCATAAAAAGTATAATATAACACATAACACAAATAAATAGCGAATACACGGAATTAATGACATTGGCATGCCGTTGATATTGGCATTGCATTCCAGTACTGACACTTTTGTTGAACAGCCAAGTGCACATTATATTGGTATATTGGCACTTGATAAAAATCGCTGGGGTCACTTGGTTTTGCTCCCTGTGCCGTAGTAGCCCGAAACCGGTGTCAATCGCCTCCATTTCATGAGAGAAGTCCGAAAAACACAAAATTAGGGTGGAGAAATGCAACTAGAGCTTTTTATGCCCTGGGGCAATTCTCGAAATCCATGATACCCCCCCCTATGGTTCCAAAAAAATCCAAAAAATTTTTTTTTCGCAATTTTGCCTGAAAACGTCTAATTAGGGGTTTTCGACCATGCTGATCACGAATCCGAAGGAATTTTCAAGATTGGATCACACCATTCCGAGATATGGCCTCAGGGCATATATCCAAGCCTAAGCCTGCACAGCAGCTAAGGCATGGATATAAGCCTAAACAGCAGCCTAAGGGCCTGTTCGCCTAAAGGGGGGCCTAGACTAAGTCCGATTGGTGCGTGCACAGCGCCTAAGGGGTTGGGTTGTTCGCCTAAGGCGTTAGGAGTCGATTTAGGGCCTGATGGCACGTGAATATCAGCCATATCTCGGAATGGTATGATCGGATCTTGAAAATTCCTTCGGATTCGTGATCAGCATGGTCGAAAACCCCTAATTAGACGTTTTCAGGCAAAGTTGCGAAAAAAAATTTTTTGGATTTTTTTGGAACCATAGGGGGGTATCATGGATTTCGAGAATTGCCCCAGGGCATAAAAAGCTCTAGTTGCATTTCTCCACCCTAATTTTGTGTTTTTCGGACTTCTCTCATGAAATGGAGGCGATTGACACCGGTTTCGGGCTACTACGGCACAGGGAGCAAAACCAAGCGTAGCCAAATCGCTCCCAGTTGGTACATTCTATACTAGGTGTTACTAACACTATGGTTTCTGGAAGAGATTTCAGATGGCATATACCATCTGTAAATACCTAAATTGCAATACAATTATGTTAAATGCTTTCATTTGTCAGGTGTTTACTATTTTAATTATACGTGAATATACTAAAACTATTTGCAAAGCTAAAATTTGCGCTGTATTTCACGCGCGAAAATGTAAATAAGATTATATAATTGGAGTGGTATAATACATTATATTTTACTATGAAAATTAAATTAAATTATATGTGATAATGCTTAAAATATCGATAACCAAACATATTTTGTATGTTTCAGCTAATTATTACGCTGCGGGTTCAGCATATCCAAACCAAAATGCGATCTCATCACTCCCAAATCAGACTTCCAACGCTGCTGGCAATCGAAGCACAAGCCAGCCAGCTAGCTTAGGTCCGTCTCCATGGCCGTCTATGATTCCTGGATCGGCTTTCAGTAACCTTGCCGCTCGAGGAACTGATTCCAGCCAAAACGATGCGCTGCAGTATTACGCTCAATCCTATCAGGCGCAACAGTCATATTCCTCGTCTTCAGCATATGGCAATCGATAACAACAGAATTGAGCATATTAAATTAACTTTATCTGTGAATAATCCTCGGTTATATTTTGTACACATGTTTAATTTCAATGTCTCATAGTAGCGGAATAAATGTTTTTGGCTAAAATACCTTAGACAACATCACAAATAAGATTTATTAACCAAGGTTTCATATAAATTGACTGTTTTATGGCCAGATTTAACTAAAATTTGGATTTTGGGTTTGAACCAGGGCTGCATCCGGCATTTCGAAAAGCCGGACCGGATACCGGATAGTAAAAAAAAGCCGGACCGGATACCGGATAGTGCAAAAACACCGGATATTGACCGGATACCGGATATCCGGATAACCGGATATTTCAATTTTTGGCGCCAAATTTGAAAATTTTTTCCAATTTTGACGCTAATTTGCAAAAAGTTTACCGAAATGGGTGCTTTTTGTTTCCTTTTTATTATAAATGTGCAAGATTAGGATAAACGTTGTAAAAATTCAAGTATTTGAACAACTTTTAGCTACCTTTTTGGCTATTTTATTGCAATATATGAGCAATTTTAATCAATTTTACCACTATTTGTTGACAATTAAACGTTTGCACACTTTTCCCCGTTAACTTTAACGACTTCATTGGGGTTCCAATATAAGAACTATAACATTTCACTAATCAAAGTTATACAGAGCTAGGAAAAATTAATCGAAAATTAGAAGGGATTTTTGAAAATTTTCGAAAAATGGTCAAGATTTTTAATGTCAATTTTTGGCAAACAGTGGTATTTTTCAAAAAAATTCGTCTTCGGCGCTATTTTGTTACAGTTTGGCCTTTAATTAACTAAATGAAAACAACGCCGCAGGCAAAATTGTTGAAAATTGGGAAGAATAGAGTCAATTTTCATTGAAAAATGTGAAAAATGCGTTACCAAGTTGTTGCTACCAATGCGCAAAAAGTACGTGAAAATAGCAGGCGAAATTTTTTGAAGTGTTTAGTTTATTTGACAATCAAATTCTAAAATGCTAAAACTGTATTACTGAAAGATATAAAAAGAATAAGTTTTAACGAAATAAAATTAGTTTAATTGGGTAAAATAGTGAAATAGAATGGAAACGTTAGAAGAAAAAATAGCGCCGCAGGCGAAATTTTTTTCGAAAAATTACGCTGTATGCCAAAAATTGACATTGAAAATTTTACAAATGGACGAAATATGGACAGAAACTCAGGTTCTTAATCAAAATTGGACGAAATATGTCAATCTGGCGAGAGATTTAACGAAGTTTTTTCAAAAATTTTTGCTGTGGCTTTTTTTGCCGGCCCAAAATTTTGGAAAAACAGTGAGACATGAACCGAAGTCACTAAATCATCAATCGCAAAAATGGACAGAATCCGGATGGAGACTAATGAGTTTTAACGAAATAAAACTAGTTGGAAAAAAGTGGACAAAAACGAAAATCAGGCAAGAGTTTTAATGAAATGCCTTTAGTTTAATTTGGTAAAATACTGAAATAGAATGGAAACGTTAGAAGAAAAAATAGCGCCGCAGGCGAAATTTTTTTTTTAAATTACGCTGTATGACAAAAATTGACATTGAAAATTTTAAATTTTCAAAAATTTTCGCCTGCGGCGCTGACTGCATTCTTAGGGGTGCTTGTTAATATCGGGTGCATCCGGCGGACCCCCCTAAAATCCGGAAACCGGATACCGGATGGCGAAAAACACCGGATAACCGGATACCGGATGCAGCCCTGGTTTGAACCTTGGGTAGGATAGTGATTTTTAACGACTAACGAAAAGAATATTTTGAACATTTTTAACATGTCAAACACGCAGCATTGGTCAAAAAATCTGTTACCCAAAACTACGAAGAAAAACTATCCTACTCAAAATTTTGCGGGAAACCCGAATTCGACCCTATTTTTGGCACTTCCTTATAGCAAAAATTGGGAATATGACGAATAACGATTTTATTAGTAGTATTTTGCATAATATAACTCTGAAAATAACGAAAATTCGAAAACAAGCAATCAGATTTTTTGAGCATACAAAAATACGTATTCCTCAAATATGTGTAAAAATAAATTTCCGTCAATTGGAAACATAACAGATCTTGCACCTCCCATGTAAGGCAGTCCATATTTGATATCATAGTTTATATTTGACCTGATGCACGTAGCCTTATTGTTTGAGTGAAAACTGCAAACGCAATCATTCTCAGCAAAATTGTGTATAACAATTCGTTATTCTTCTGCAAATTGTTTTTTAGCAAAACTATTTGAGAGAAATTACGCTGTAAGAAACTGACCAGACCCTTAAGTTTGACACAAGCACTTTTTGTAGTCACGACATCTGAGTTCGATCAGAGTTCTTTACATAGAAATTTCCCTCGAATCGTTTACAAGTTTCAAAGGGTTTAAAAGAAGGACTCACTGTTGTAATGTGGATAGCTGTTTACCTTTCTTTTCTTTTATTGTCTGGACCATAATGAAATTTCTTTGCAAATAATAATAATTTGGTTTATTTACGTAATTTAATGTTACCCAGTAAAATATTTGTTTTGGAAGTTTACGAAGAATGATTACAAAGTTAACATTTCTAATTTTGCGATTTGAATTAGCGGGAAAGAGGAAGAGGCCAAAGCTGAAGCTATTGTGAGGTAGAGAGCACATTTCCAGCCAACTGACGATTAGACTGTTTTATATATGAATCAATTTCTTTGGAAGTGTTAAAGAAAAACAATTGTCATCCAACACCACATTCTTTGGTTAATTGATTTGTTCGAGACTTAGACATAGTTGGATAAGTGTAACAATAAAATTATGTGATTTCCATGCAATAACATAAAATCTGGCGTAAAGCGTTACTTTTAACGGTTCATTTTGGCATCTTAAGAGATCTTGATATATTTTCCATTCAATATTGCACCACTGTGACCTGAGCTTTACCCAAATGAACTCTGATCGTTCTTAGCAAAAGGTGTATCACAAAGTTATTCTTCTACAAATTTATTTTGGCAAAAGCGTTTTAAGGCGGATTCCGATGTAATTTTCCTAATTTTGTGTACCCGGCTAATACAAAGTAAGCAGATTAACATTTACTGCTCGTGAAATCCCTTTTCACAACAGCATTTTTCCGGCTCCGTCGATAATGCACTCCGATAGAAGAAAAAAACACAAAAATGTAGTACAAAAGATATTCCGACCTTTATACAAACTTTGTTTGCATATTTGGGTGAATTTCGTAGGTAGCCAAGAAAATATGTCCCATTACATTAAGAACGGCGCCACTGTTTGGGGTCCCGCCAACGAAAAAATGCTTCGGTTGCGACTTTCAGCTTTGGTTGCGGCGGCGGAATCGGTGGCCAAATAATCAGTTTAGTGTCTGCCTTTTCCCGCTTTTTCGCCAGTTCCCTTTTATCTTTGGTTTTGCACATTTCATTCTTTTCTTCTTTTAGTCTTTTTCTCCTTTGCCAGTCGCAGGCGGCAGGAGCCTAACAGTTAGTCACGCACCCATCGCTGCTCGCAGCCGCCGAGGCCGATTTGCCCCATAGATAGTTTTATTGCACAATATTTCCCACACATTGACTTCCGAGTATTCAATGATTTTGTGATTCTTACATCAATTTACACGAGTTATTATGAAAATAGCGGATGTGGCCAAGTTTAGGTTTAGCACATCCACCACGGAGGCCTCCATGCAGAACAAGGACCATTTTCATGTCGCAAACTGATCTCCTTTTACAAGGTTGGCTTTTTGTCAGTACATCATTTTAAATTAATGGAAACAACTTTAAACTGCCATCTTGTAGCGAGAAAATTAATTTAGGCTCCGTCAACAAATCTTCCGTTCGCTGATATTTGCTTAAAAGTTTGAAGGACAAATTTAAATACTTTCAAACCTGCGTTATTCAATTTCTTCAACACATTCCTCCTTGCCAACTTTCGAATAGGCGTATCGTCGGCAGCTTTACAAGTAAAATTTTCTTATCATATGCCAAATGTTTTACCAAAAATAAAAATGATGCTGCCAATAACCTCTAATCATAATCTGCTCCTGAATTAATATTCAAGACATAGGGATCAATATTATCTTAATTGTTACCCTTTATGGTGTATTATGAAACAAAATTCAATGTGTTTCTATAGAATCAATAGTTCTTGCGGTATTTCTTCGTTATCTGAACGTCTTTCCCTTTGCATGTTCACTCATTTGTCAAATATATTGATACGCTTTGATAAGACAGGAGACCACTATATACTAAAAAGCAATTGGATCGTTCCAGCCCTACATATCCAGCCCAAAATGCGTCTATTTTGCAAAGTATTAGTAATAACAGGAATTAACATATTTGATTTTCGTTACCATTTGTTATTGTTTTTACCAGTAATCTTCTAAAGATACTAATTGATTATTATTATTATTGATTTAGCTTTGGCCTTCTGTACTTTAGTATGTATTTTGAATGTTGCAAAGGCGTTCTACATGGAATAGATAAGGCGTAAACGTAAAACTGTACATTGCTTTTTCGTTTGCGGTCAGATAAACATGTAAATTCGTTTTCTAAACTTACACGAGTTTTAGATTTTCCTGTTGTTCTCTACCTCATCTTCCACCGTTCCTATGATTCCAATATAAAATATTCTAAAATTTATAAACTTATCCAGACCACTGGCTAAATTTCACTACCATGCAGGAGGATATCCAGCCGTCGACTTCGGAGACGAACTGTCCAATATTTGCGAATCACTCTGAGAGATCCAGACTTATCAAAGCCGAAGGTTCTGCACACAACCCGCAATACGGATCCACAACAATGCCGTCTCCTGCAAACTCCACAAACGGGAACCAAATTCGCCTAGGGGTAATGCAAAACGGGTCTTCAGCATCAGAACGGCCTAAAAGCGAATTATCGGCGACAGGCTCACTAAATCGTAAGCATTCTAATTCAAGCATTTTAACATTGCTTAATTAGAGCATAAAATTTTATTTTTAGAGCATCACGCTGTTATAACTCATTCAGACGAGACGCTGAACATATACGGGTATAGAAAAAGCCCATTCAGAACGGTTTGTGAAATTTTCGCTTATTATTTCTCTCGAAATGATAGCTACCGTAAATCCTTTAATAAATCGCCCCCTCAAACAAATCCCCCTGCATGAATATTCACTCCCTGGTTTGATCCCGCTAGGAACCCTTACCACTTTAACCAAAACTGAGTCCATTCTCGTGGAATTACATGTGTTTATCTAGCTTAAAAATATTTCCACGAAAAAATTGGGGAAAAATGACCTTAAAATTTAAAGGGGATTTTAAGGGATCCAAAAAAACCATATGAAATAACCCCCATGGGTATTAATTAGAGGACTTACAGTATTTCAAAATAATTTTCAGGCCATGATGTGGATTCTGACAATTTTGACAGTGGGCATTGCCAGGTACTTCTGCTGAACGATTTTTAAAGTAAAATATGTGGTTTCGAGAAAATGGGAATTATATGAAAGCTAAATTTCCTCTAATTTCTTTGTTTTCACTGCAATTTAAATGTAAATATATACTGAACTATTTGTAAAGTTATTGAATTATAATTTAAGCGTATGATTACAACTTAGTATATGTTTAGCAGTCATATTTCCATTATTTAGGTTGATACTCCATTGGAATCCAGAATGGCTTGTAAAATGTGTGGCAACCAAATGTTCTCTGTCGGTTTGCGATCACGTGCTTGTCAAGTATTTTTTTTTGATTTCTTGTATGATTGAAATTTAGTAAAAATTAATATAAAATTTGCAAACATATAACTGTTAAGCTTGCTAAATTCAACATCGCAAACACTTTAGAGTAAGTGGTAATCGTACGTAAAGAAATTGCTTTGATAATCCAGTTTTATATTAAAACTAAAAGTATTTTCATTTAGGCTTGTTATTCAAAATTAATATATTTGGGAAACAACTCATACCGTTTTTACAATAAATTTTCAATTTGTATTTTATTTTCTATGTTAGCACATCTATTTTATAAAGTTTATTTATGAAGTCAAATTTCAGAGACAATAATCAAAATATCGCCTTTCGTTCCGTAAGAGTGCTTCATTCTAAAACTGGCAGTGCGTCTTTTGTGATACCGAGCGAAGGTGGAAAAAAGATGATAACCGAAAGGCTCAAGTCGGATAACGATATTAGTATTTTCTCTCTACGTTTGATTTTGAATTTAGATTCTTCACATATCGAAAACTCACTTATCTTTGGCACCCTACATATATGTATTTTGCCACTGTAAACGACATCGAATCAGAGGTAGGATAAATAAAATGTTTTTCTGTCTCTCTCATTATTAAACACGGCACGAGACGAAAGTTATTAATCTAAAAGATACAAGGTCATAATTCATCTGAATTATGTTTAGCTTCCTCTCAGTTATTTTCACGAGTGCCTTGAGGAACGTGGACTTTCATCCGAAGAGGTGCAACAAAGGATCCTCACATATGGGAGAAATCTTATCGAAGTCAAACTCAAGCCAATATATGTGCTGCTCTTTAAGGAAGCTATAACCCCTTTTTATATCTTCCAAGTCTTTAGGTGAGTGTCTTGGAATAAAGTAAATGTCAATTATGGAATGTTCTCTTTGACACGTCTTCTTTTTAGTGTAACTGTATGGTACAATGACAATTACGCATACTTTGCTTCAATTATTGTGCTCATGTCCGTGATTTCTATTAGCTTAGATGTGATTCAAATTAGGAGACAGGAGATAAAGTTAAGGTAAGTAAAATTGTTTTTATTTAAAAATGGCCAAGAATATTTTTTGTGGCATAAAATTCATATCAACTATTTGTCTATTTAAAGAGTTTTTTAGAAGCATGGTTCACACGCATGAAACAGTACAAGTGTTGCGCGATGGCGGTCAAATTCATGAGACTGCAAGTGACACGGTTGGAACGTTAATTACGTCATATCTTTTGCATCGGATGTGACTCTGAAATATATGGATTTCCACAATATTTAGAACATTTTTGGAAGCCAATTTATATATTCGGGCATCACATTCGGCACAAGCTCTTTTTCTATACAAAATTATCATTTAGCTGGTACCCGGTGATATTCTTCTCATCCCTCCTCATGGTTGTGTTCTCCAATGCGATGCCATAGTGATGACTGGCACAGTGATTGTTAATGGTAAACGATTTAACGTTTATCACCGTTACCATCAAAATACTTTTGAACTCTTTTCAGATATTCGTAACATTATCACATTTTACGTTTTATGTCATAACTAAATTATATTCATGCAATTACTCATATGTGATATACAGGGTTTCAATCTCCAAGGGCCCCCAAAACACTGTGGGGTCCAAAAAAATTGTACAATGTGCCCAAAAATGTGCTTTTTAAAACAATATAAAACCCATGTGTCTCTCCGCTTGAATTTGTTTTCGACCCAAAGTGAATTATCAAAAAGCCTCAAAATTTTTCTCTAGATGCACGATCGAAGGCCGATGAAAATGTTAATTCTTGGTTCCGGAATGAAATTTTTATCCCAGACACTTTATTATATACAGACAATTATATCATTCACAACAATCAGCAAAGTTTTAGAATGGTTGAAAAGCACGGAAAAATTGGGGAGGATCGTATAATATTCAGCCAAAACGAATATAAAATTTTGCCAAAATATGTGTTTTTCTTGTGTCCGAAAAAGCTAGAAAAAGGGAAAAACAAGAGTTTTTATGCTTAGTGTCGTTGTGATGGTTATATGGATTGTAAAGATAGAAAAATAAATTCAGAATCCATGCTAACCGGTGAATCTGTGCCCATCACAAAAGTTGCACTACCTGAAATGGATGATGATGTAACTCAAACATTTTCCTTTAAAGAAGTTTGTTAAGTTTCTAATAAACAAAACATTCAAATGTAATTTAGCATTCCAAACACGTGTTATTTTGTGGGACGCAGGTATTGCAAACACGTTATTATGGTGGAAAACCTGTTGAAGTAAGTTTATTTTAAAAATATTTTACTTCGCATATTAAATTGTTTATTTTTCTAAAAGTGATGAAATAAGAATAATCTTTCTTAAGCAAACTCAAAATAATTTCTGAAATTTATAATTTTTATCAAAAATTGTTTCGATGCCATACTCTCATTTCGACAATTCCTTGATGGAATTAAGGACAAGGTTGAATGAACCTCTGAATCAAATATATCTGAGTTTGGCCTTGCTTGTTTTTTCGCCATGTGTCATTGTAATACAGAATTGTGTTTAGGCAGTTGTGTTGAGAACCGCATACAATACTCTGAAGGGCCAGCTTGTACGCTCCATAATGTACCCGAAGCCGGTCGATTTTCGCTTCACCAAGGATCTCTTCAAATTCGTAGGGTTCCTCGCGTGCATTGCAGGCATAGGATTTGTCTACACCATAGTTGTTATGATCAGCCGTGGCTCGAGCGTGCGAAAGATTATATTGCGTTCATTGGACATTATTACCATTGTGGTGCCGCCTGCTTTGCCCGCTGCTATGAGCATTGGAATTTTTGCTGCACAAATGCGACTCAGGGCCAAGCAAATATTTTGCATCTCTCCATCGACAATCAACACTTGCGGTGCAATAAATTCGGTTTGTTTAGTTAATTTTCGACTAAAATCATTTATCTTCCAAATCGCTTACAAATTATCTGACATTTTTTACCAAAAATTTGGTAATAATTTTTTAACCTTAAAAACACCTGAGACAAGTAGTGTACAATATATTATTTTAAACTCAATTTTAGGTCTGTTTCGACAAAACGGGTACTCTTACCGAGGACGGTCTGGATTTCAACTGTTTGAGAGCTGCATATCACAATGAGGACTTTAACACGCCAGAATTTGGTCATGAGTTGAATGATTTTTCTACCGATCAACTGCCAAAAAGTGGAGAGTTGTTGAAAGCCGTGGCCACCTGCCATAGTCTCACAAGAATTGACAAAGAGCTCAACGGAGATCCGTTAGATTTGATTCTCTTCCGCAAAACGGGCTGGATCCTTGACGAAGCCACGTCGGATAATGTTGAAGAAACTGAGCTTTTTGATCAATTGCAACCAACAGTGATTCGTTCACCACCATTGTACTCTGGTAATATATTTATTTGAATATTGGAACAATACTTGAATTTTAGCTGTAGAATCCGATGTAGAATTGGCAGTTATCCGGCAATTCACATTCAGGTAATTTTGAAGAAATCTGAGGAAATGGTGACAAAATAATGCTTTGTGATTTAGCTCCTCTTTACAAAGAATGGCAGTGATCGTGCATAATCCTAATGAAGATTCCCGCAAGATGCATCTTTATTGCAAAGGCGCACCTGAGATGATAGGTAGGATATACTCCCTCCTATATATTTCAATAAATTTAACATACGAAAATTTATTTTTAGACGTTTCACAAACTTTTATGTCCAAATTTCAATAATTATTTGTTTTACTTAACCTTATATATCAGTGAAAACAGAAAAAGACATAAAATGCTTTACACTTCCATTTTAGCATCGCTCTGCCTTCCTGGTACTGTTCCTTCGGATTATCAAACCCATGTGGACAATTACGCTCGCCATGGCTATCGCCTAATTGCCGTCGCGTCTCGAGAGTTGGAAATGAATTATGTGAAAGCTCAAAAAATTAAAAGAGAGCTTATCGAGTGCGACCTTACTTTGCTCGGTCTCATTGTTATGGAGAATCGTCTCAAGCCTCAAACTGTAGGCGTTATCGCCCAACTGAACAAGTAAGTATTGGAAATAAAAAAATTATCACCGATTTTTATTTATTTTAATTTCTGAATTATACAAATCTACACCTTTTACTTTTATTTTGGACAGGAAAATTATAAATTACATTACAAGACAATTTCTTTTATGATAGAAAAAATCTTTGCAAAAAAGGAAATAAATTACGTTTAGTATAAAAAGGAACAAACTTTCAAAGAGAACTATTTAGAGCCGACATTCGCACAGTGATGATCACCGGTGACAATTTGCTCACTGCCATGAGTGTCGCTCGCGAATGTGGAATTATTCGGCCACACAAAAGAGCGTTCCTGTTGGAGGCTATTGACAAACTGCGATCCAGGGATGGAAGGACGTATTTGAGTCTGAAGCAATCTGTCTCGTCGTCACATGATTTAGTAAGCTCATATTATTTTTTATTTGTTAACTACAGAAAGTTTTTGCATTTTAAATTGGCCTTATCGAGAATGTCTATCGAACCATCAATTTTAGATCGAAGTGGATGACATATCAGACAGCATTGATATGATTGAGCCCAACAAAGTTGCCGATTCCACGTATCATATTGCTATATCTGGGCCAACTTTAAGAGTTATCTGTGATGAATATCCGGAAATGCTCGAACAATTGGTACACTTTTACTAACACTGTTAACATGTTGCTCTTATCACATTTGACTTCTTTGCATGATTAATTTGTAATAGATGTATTTTATTATTATGTCAGTTTGCAAGTTTTTAGATTTTTCAAAAACAATTTTATACTCAGTGCATTAAAATCATTTTTTAGCGTATTTAGCTTCAATAACCGTAAGCTAATAAACGCATGAAAACATAATTAACATGCTACTTCATGTGAACATTTAACGTTTAAGTGCAAATTGTGGATATGTCTAAAACAGTACAAACAAAGCCGCAACAAACTATATATATTACATTTCCAGGTTTGTGTATGTGATGTTTA
Source organism: Ditylenchus destructor (assembly GCA_022814885.1). Taxonomy (NCBI): domain Eukaryota; kingdom Metazoa; phylum Nematoda; class Chromadorea; order Rhabditida; family Anguinidae; genus Ditylenchus; species Ditylenchus destructor. The sequence continues at coordinate 4,451,597 of JAKKPZ010000002.1, read as the reverse complement.
CGCGAGAATGTCCCCCGATCAGAAGCAGATGTTGGTCAACAAATTACAGGAAGTAGACTACACAGTTGTAATGTGTGGTGATGGAGCAAATGATTGTGCCGCATTGAAGGTAAGCACCAGTTGTAAAATTTTTCATAAATTTTAATGATCAAGCATACACATTATTATTTATATAAGATATCAAACTGCTAATACTTTACATTTGTTAGTGAATAATATCATAATTAAATTCGTCAGGCCGCCCATGCTGGAATAAGTTTGTCCGAAGCTGAGGCATCTATTGCTGCACCATTCACGTCGAAAGTTGCCGATATTCGCTGTGTACCAACTGTAAGTCGCACTATAATATATTAAGGCATATTGTATACTGATGATATTTAGGTAATCCGTGAAGGTCGGGCAGCACTTGTGACCTCATTTGGCGTGTTCAAGTACATGGCAGGGTACTCGCTCACACAATTCATTTCCATCATGCAGCTTTATTGGCTCAACACAAATATGACTGATATTCAGGTGAGCAGAGTTGGCAGAATTGAGTTGTATGCAATATGCGTTAAAGTTCATTGAAAAATTCTACTTCACTCTTTGCAAATACAGTCTGACTTTGATAGTCCGAATCGATCGGCCCGGCTGAAGTCACCCTGATTACAGAGTTTCCATATGGTCGAGGTACGGATTATCGAGGGAAAATAAAAGAACAAAGTTCCTTTTATTTCAGTCCCGTCCGAATTATCTAGATATGGACCAGTTAGTGAGCGGAAAATGCTCACGGCCAAAATAATTCGGCACCGATTTAATTATTTTATATTTTCGATAATTTAAAATATACTTTTATTTGATAAACTTATGAAATTCGTATAAATCTGTCATTATCGTAAAAAATCACCAACCGCACCAAAATCTTGAGTTTTTATGGCTGAATGAATGAATTATCCTGTAGAATACATGCATTTTAGTTTCTCTACATTGATTTGGCACTCGTCACTTTGGTATCAATGTTTTTCGGATACACTCCAGCATGTGAACGCCTTTCTCGAAATCCTCCACCCACTCGTCTTCTTTCAGTGGCCTCTATGCTCTCTATAATTGGACAGTTACTAATTATCGGATTCTTTCAGGTAAACACTGAAGCATTTATGCATATTATGATAAAGTTGCGTCGGAACTAATGGTGCGATTACATTAGCGAAAAATTTTACGAAACATGGTGATAAAATCACCTTTTTTCGAGCACTTTTCACTATGTTCTCTATAAATCTGATGTTATATCCCGATTTCACCAGATTTTCATCAAAATTTGATGAAAATGGCACTTTTTGATCAAAAAATGGTAAACTTGAAAAAATAGTACTGTGCCATTTAAACTAGAGGAAAATTTGAGATATAATGAATAACATCAGATTTATAGTCAACATAGTGAAAAGTGCCCGAAAAAGGTGATTTCATCACTCTGTTTCGTAAAATTTTTCGCTTTTGTAATCGTCCCATTAAAACTAAAGCTCGAAAATTATTTACCAATTTTAGGTGTTCACTTTTATCTATACCGCCTATCAGCCTTGGTAAGCAAATTTTTATAGCAAAACTTGTAATCTATTCATGATGAGAATTACGTAATTTTTGGATGATGTCAAGCAAAAGCACTTATTGCTTTGTGAGTGAGAAATATAAACGTTTCGATTACTAAGACACAATTTTCAATGATTCTCCAAAAACTACAATTATTCATCACATCAGTTTATCTATTCTACTGTTAATTTTTATGCAGGTTTATACCATACGCAATGCCTGTTGGTGATGAGACGGAAGATCGGCGTTCCATGCAAGGCACTTCTATTTTTTGCGTCTCCACATTTCAATATATTACTTTGGCTATCATATACAGCAAAGGGTATCCATATCGAAAACCTTTGTTTAGTGAGTTTCTATATTATTAACATAAAGAGATATGGCTTTTTAGGCAATAAACCGTTGTGTTTGTCTCTGATTGGGCTAACGTTGCTGTCGGCATTGATCACTGTGCAACCGCCGGAATTTCTGAGCAGATTTTTGGAGTACGATCCAATTCCTTATATAGAAGATCGGCTATTCCTTCTGATTTTGGGCCTAATGAGCGGTGCTCTATCTTATATTTACGAAGTGTTCTTCATACAGCATCTCATTATTGATGTCAGAGAGAAGTAAGTTACATATTATTTTCGTGGTAACATTTTATATTGAAACATTAGTCATTGGATTACTTTCACCTATTTTTATGGAAAATTTGGGTAAAAACGCACTTTTTAACACTAACACCATGATGCAAAATAGCAATAAACGTTAGGCTAATCTCAACTTATAATTTCATAAAACATTTAGAGCGAAGAAGCGCAAAGCCTTGTCCACTGGCTCAAAAGAGACGAATCGATTCGAACGTATTCTCCTCAAAGTTGGAGCCGAGCCATACTGGATCAAAGCAAAATCCGGTGGCGGCTCATTTTCTATGCCAATTCCTGCTACCCCGATTTTGCAGCCAACTACAAATGGAAATGTGCTAACGGTAGCACCCGCTGATAGCTCACGTTTGAGAGGCGATTCCCCAATTATTTCTATTGTGGTAAATGAGGAACAGCAAAGTAACGCAAGCAATGAGGCTATTCAAATGAGACCTACAGGCGGCGAAGTTGTAGATTTTTCATGAGCTTGACAAATGGATAACTTGTCCATATAGTTTTCTATGTACTTCATTTTGAAAATGGGTATTAATTATGAAATGACAAAACTACCGGTGTGCCTTTGTTAGATAAAATTGACAAGAAAATAAATTATCGCTAATGAAAAATTGTTCCTGTTTGTGCATTGATCACTTTAACCCTTCATTTCCCAGTGTATCCGATTAGATACGCTAACCTTGTTAGCGTATCACATATAAATCTACCACACATATAAATCTATGCAATTGATCTTAGCTTACTTAACTAGTTGGCCACTAATTAATTGGCCATTAATCAGTTGGCCACTGATCACTTTAACCCTTCATTTCCCAGTGTATCCGATTAGATACGCTAACCTTGGAGTAATTTTTGGCCAATTTTTTGGCCTCCTAACTCAAATCTGATATTGCTCGTATATATCCAATTTTTTGTCCTGAATCAGGATATGTAATTTGTTTACCCACTTTTTATACGATTTTACCCTGAAAAATGGTCATTTTCGAGACACCCCCTCGAAAATTCAGGAAAATTGACGAATTTTGGGGGGTCAGCGTAAATTTTGCAATTTCTAAAAACCTTCGTAACTTTCGAAATTTGGCCCCTCTTGCGGAAATTAAAAAAACTTGCCGAGTAAATCGGCTACGCGGAATCCAATAAGCTTGTCAAATTCCGAGCAGGACCTGATTTTTGGCTGAAATTTGAATTCGCGCCAATTTTTGAACCCGTGAAAATCGGCATTTTTGATCGAAATTCGAAAAAAATAATATTTTTCCCGTTATCAGTGGCCCAAATGGGCTCTATATACCAAAAATCAGCAAAATCCCACGGTCGGGCAATGAAGGTTTAATAGAATTAGTAGAAATCCATTAATAAAGTCCTCTATTGAATTTGGTCTAGTAACACTTTAATTAAACTCATATTTATGTTCTCTTAAAAACCAAAAGAACAAATTAACACCAAATTGATAAGAATATGTTTTGTATTTCGAAAATAACATCTGGTATCTCACGAAAACATGTTTCATGCTAAAAACAATATAATGATACCATAGTTTATACTAGCGGCAGGGACTCCCTACGGGAGTACGATTAAAAAATATGTATACCTATGTTCCAAGTTCCCTCACATTCCAAAGGGTAAGGTCGGGCGCTCCGCGCCCGACCACAGGACTGGCTCGTCGCCTCCGGCGCCTCGCAATGTTTATGGGGTAAGATAGGATAATCCCTGAGAAGGTACACTTACAAAAATAGGTCACAAAAACCTTACAGAGAAAATTAAGCACCTTATAGACAGACAAAATAAGCACTGGGTAAAATGCACCCTTGAAAAGGTTTGGATAAATTTTGGTACATTGAGGGTAAATTTAGACCTCAAATTTGGATTCCCCGCCAAAAGTTACCCTAATTTAAAAATAAGCACCCCTAAAAATGCACTTCCCAAAAATAGTCCCGGTTTTCTGACCGAGAATAATTCCTCCGAAATTATTGCGTTAGCTTACTATAAGGACAAATAAAAACACACACGGCATAAAATTTTTGCCTATTTTCAAAATAATTGATTTTTCCAAGAACCATATGGTCCCCCATGGTCCAAAAGTGACCAAAAAATCAAAAATTTTCCAATTTTTTGTGAAGTGTGTTTTTAGGGGTTTTCGGATGCGCTAATCTCGAATTTGCAGTTGATGCAAATTCGATTGCATTCCCCTAAAAACACACTTCACAAAAAATTGGAAAATTTTTGATTTTTTGGTCACTTTTGGACCATGGGGGACCATATGGTTCTTGGAAACGTCATTTTTTTGCCACTTTTTGGTCCATTTTTGGCCAAAAATTACAATTTTTTCACAATTTTCAGCACATTTTTTTTTCAATGAGTGGTTTTAAGTGTTTTTCGATACGCTGATTTCGATTCTGCAATCAGTTTTTCAATATCGCAGCATAAAACTGCAATTTTTGACCATTTCTGGTCAAAAATAACGCATCCGGGCAGAATGCCAAGAAAACGCCAAATTTGAATCTCGAGCTGAAAACTGACCTCAGATTCGGAATCAGCACACCTGAAAACTCCCAGGTGCAAAAAATTGGCACAAATGGCCAAAACCCGAAAAATCCGCAATTTTGCAGCGATCGGATTTTCGGAAAATTTCTTCCGCCTTCGGCAACGTCCTTTTCCACTTTTTTGTATGCCGATCAGGCTGATCTTTTTTTTAAACAAAATGGCAAAGTCTTAGCTACAAAATGAGCATAAGCACTTATATCTGAAACGCGAATTAAAAAAAGATATTCAGAAAAGAAAAGGGCGAAAATAAATTGATCATCCTGTATAAATGCAACTTTTCATATTTGCACAGTTAGATCAGCACAATATTAGATTACCCAATCTAGCGTTAACTCACTTGTAACTTTATTGTGCGTGGCATAAAATTTAGTTGCTACCACATCATAAAATCGCAGGATAACTCCTAGTTAATTTTATAAAAACTGGATTTTCCGTTTTCGACAACCACCATTAATTTTAAGTGGCCTCACAAAATATCAGCTTATGATAATATCTTACTGTTAATGCCATTGTTATTCTTTAATAAACGTTAAAGTGTGAAATTATTATCATGCTTTTTTTGTATTACGTAGTTTTTGAGCATTTATGAGGCATGTCATTGGTGTAATATATCATTTTGATCAAAAGGATCACGCAAATCTTTCTTGACGACTTTGCACGAGCTCGACTAATCGATAAGTTCGCAGACACCACTTGCCATAGGCAAGTGCACAAATCATTTATAGTCGTCCTCAAAACCGAAATCTTATTGGCAGCAGTGGGAAAAATCAAGCGGAGGCGTATGCTTCCGTCAGTTCAAGTGCCTCGGAAACAAAACAGCAAGAGAGAAGGTTTATTTGTCGGGCCAGTTGAGAACACTAAACAATTGCCCTTGTCTTTTGGTATGCACCTTTTGCTAGCCATATGTTTGTGGATCAAAGGAATATCGCTTTTTATTCTTGCAATATAATCTTTGTTTTTTCGCGCTTTCCATTATATAGACCTAATAGTTAAGAGAACTATTAGTTAACATATGCAAGCAAATATCTTGAGAGGATTTTGCATGGTTCAATGTCTCAGAATCTTGTAACCATAAAAATTTTACAGTTCGATCTATAGCCCCTCGGAAAATTAAGCTTCCGTTTTATAACGTCACAGCTAAATGAAATTTTTGCTTTAAAAACTTTCTTTATCTTTCCTTCAATATTTATCTCCAAAACAGATACTTCGAATGAAAGCAATTGTATAAAAATAATTCTGCTACTTTTACATCTTCCGGTCAGAAATATTAACTCGCCAGAAATATTTTACAAACATTATTGTTCTTACTGACGAACTTTTCATAGATTTTGTTGCTCTTAATAAGAAAGTATCCGTATGATACCGTAAATCCTCTAATAAGTCCCTCCCCTCAATTAAGTCCCTCCCCTCAAATAAGTCCCCCCTCAAACAGAATGCCAAACGTCCTTGCGGTCTCGCCCGACCAAAACTAAGTGCATATTCGTGTAGATCTTGACGAGTTACGTAAGAAAAACCCAATGCCAAAACTTTGACATTGAAAATATCGGAGAAAATTGAGTTTGAAATTTGAAAATTTTTTTGAAAACCCTTACGAAACAATAAGTCCCCCGGGGGACTTATTAGAGGATTTACGGTATTTTAGTTAAAATACGTAAACTGATGATAATAAAAATCACTATCATAACCGTTCATTTGCAGGGCGTGCACGATGTTTGCCCGCCCGTTATTGATATTAGCATTCACTTCATTTTGCAATATTGCTTTCGCGGCTGTGAAGACCTCTGAATTGGAATGCATGTTCCTCGGATATCCTGACCTGGAATATGATGGCTTTGACCGGACGGAGGTATAATAAATTTTCTACAATTTTTTCTACAATGGCATTTTTAATTTGACAGCCGCTAACTGAAAAGAACTTCAATAAGACGTGTTTCGCGGAAGACGCCAAATCGGTGGTCTTCTTCAACGACGTCGAGGAAGACGATTCAGAATTTGACCAGTGAGTAAAATTCATATTTTTCGAATAAGTTTAATCAATTATAGATTTGAATGCTTCCTGCAGGTGAGTGTTACAATTGAAAACAATTCAAAATCGTAGATAAGATCTTTTTCCGCGGAATTAGTTCGCGACCTGGTATAATCATAATCAGCGTAATTCTTCAAGAAAACATAGTAAATGTTTTCTAAATTATAGCTCTCAGCGCAGGTGATGACAAAGCGAGGGTACAATTTTTACACTGTGAACACAACAAGGGAGTCAAGACTGCGCATTCAAGAAGAAGTCGAGAAGGGCGAAGATACCATCCACGTCTATAAAGACGGGTACAAGATTGAATACAATGGAGTGCGCGATCCAGAGACATTTGTCTCATGGCTTATGGATGTAAGCTGTTGGATCTTAGATCGAATTTAGACCAATTGTTATTGTTGTTGTGACACTCCAAATATTCTAATTCATAGTGATGTGTTTAAGATCCCAGACGATCCTGTAACAATCATAAACGACAAATTCGATTTGGAGGAATTTGAAGAGCTCGACGACGACTGTGTGCGAATCATTGGCTATTTTGAGCCAGGAAGCGCAGCTTTGAAAGAGTTTGAAGAGGCTGCAGAAGAATTCATGGGCGAAATCGAGTTTTTCGCCGTTGTCACATCATATGTGAGCAATATCTAATCCGGGTTTCGCCATATTTCATACTTTGCATTTTAGTGGGCCAGAAAAGTCGGACTCAAGCGAGTCGGAGAGGTATACCAATGCAAAATTAGTAATAATAATTGTAAAATGTTCCTAAATTCGATTTAGGTTCAACTTTTCCATCCCTTTGAAGACGACCCCATCTACGCGCCTCTCACTGTGGATACAGAGGAAGAATTCGAGCAATGGGTGGAACAGCACAGAGAGCCCGTGATGCAAAAACTCACTCTACAGAACTACTACAATGTTTGGGTATGTTATATTTTACAGTACTAATGTAATCAAACTATACAGATAATTGTACAAATGAATCCCTAATATAGCTTGGCCACACATTTTAAAAGTTTTATAAAATAGGTAGATGAAATAAAATTATTATTAAAAATTATTATATTAAAGACTATTTAATAGTACTTTCTCATGAAGTTAAATATTAACAAAACATTTGTCATCGTTCCTGCAAACTAAAACATCTCTAACTCATTTTCTCCGACATTTTTCGTAGTCAAGGGCATTAGGACTCCATGGAGTGTGTAAGGGCTCCAAAATGCGCAAAAATACTTCGCTAACATTATGCGTTTAGCGTGACACTGAAGAAGAGGAAAGAATGGTGCTGGCATTCTGCGATGAGGAAACAAGGGAAGGAAGAGCTTTGTTCAAATTGCTGCGAAAATTGGCTGACGAGAACAGCGAGCACGCCGGAACATTGGAAATTGTGCTCGTTGATCCAGGTAGAGATATAATAGAAGAATAACGCCCCTCCCAATAACGCCGCCCCCCGAATAACGCCGATTTTTTTGAAACATGCCTTATAAATGAACCTCCGAATAACGCCGATTCAAATATTTTGAAGAAATTTTCGATATTTTTATCACTTTTACAAAATTTTTAACAATTTTCGGAAATTTTTGAAATATTTTTGCTGTTTTTGCCAAAAGTTTTACAAAATTCGGTAAAAAATACTAAGATTTTATGAAAAAGTTCAAATTCGCGTCACTAAATTCAAATTTTCTGCCAAAACAGTCAGAAACCCCCGATTAACGCCGATCTAATCAAATTTAAGTTAGAAACCTCCGAATAACGCGCCCCCGAATAACGCCGATTTTGTCCGGTCCCGCGAGGGGCGTTATTCGGGGGTTCGACTGTATTTCGAAGAGCATTACGTTATTTATTAGATGAGTTCCCACTTATGGTGGATGTTTGGGAGGAAATGTTTGGCATCGACATCGAAGAAGGACCTCAATTGGGCCTTGTGGACATCTCTGACAAAGAGGGAATATGGTATATTATGTTTAATTGTTTATGCTTACAAGTATTAATTTTCAAAAATTATGTTTGTACGAAACAGAAGTACAAAATTCGGTTAAGTAGTATGGAAATCATATATCAAAAATTGGGTTTGTGGCCCAAAATGTTAGTTCCAAAACTCATGTAAATTTTGAGCAATTATGTAACGTCGTGCTTAATAAATAAATTTAGGTTCGACATGTCGCAGCTGAATTTGGATGACCCCAAGAAACATTGCGACAGCAATTTGGAGGCACTTCAAACGTGGATCGACCAAATCATGAGCGGTCACATTACTCTTGACGGTATTTCTAGAAAGCTAGCACCTCTTTAAAATTAGAATAATTATTTTAGACGAGGAAGAAGCAGCACCACCGCCACCTCCCAAAAATGCCGGAGGAAAGAAAGACGCCAGCGGAAAGAAAAATCGGAAGGAACTTTGAAGTTTATGCCAATATATTTTGACATAGATTTTTTTATAAATTACGCATGGTCCGAAATTTTCTTTATAGATAATATTATAGGATATTAAATGTGTATTCGGACAACTGTAATGCAGCGTATTGTCAATTCTTAAATTTTTCATCGGATAATTTTAAGAAGCACTTCAGTATTACATATTGGATCTTTGTTACTAAGTTTTGCAAACTGTCCCACGCTATTATGCGATGCTACAAAGTGACGAGAAATAATAATCTACGAAACAATTTGTGCTCTCAAATGGTTCAGTGGAAGAATTTTACGCCTCTGACGTTATGCGGCTTTCTGGTTATAGGTACAATCTTTGTTCTCCCATTTTACCATATCAAGCTTGCAGGTGCAAATTTTGTCAGATATAGCCACTTCTAATTTGATATGCTAAAAGCAACTGCTTGGTTTTCTCCATGCCTTCTAAAGGAATTGACAATGGCCTTTAAGTTCTACTGTCATATTTTTGATGTCATTATTTAAGTTAATGAAAGTTCTAAAATAGTACGCGTAGGTTATTTGTAAGCAAACAACAAGTGACCAGCAGACAAAGCGAACTTTCCAGGAAAAGATTTATGCGCAAAAAACACAATTTCCTCGCCAACGGCATCCGACACCCACTCATCATCATAATATTTTGGTAGTCGTGCTAGTCTTTTCAATTGAATTGGTGGTATTGCTTCCCCGTTCTTTTCTAGGCAATCTAATTCTTGACGTTTCTAATTTCTTTAATCGAAATTTCGCTCGCTGGTTGTAGGAAAGCAATTACTACACAAGCTGGTGGGGAAAATTTCGGGAATGAAAGCCCCGGCTCAATGTTTCGCTTAAATAGCTCTTTCACACACAATTTGTGTGTTTATGCGCATTTTGGGAAATGGAATCCGTGGGCTCTGGTTGCATTATTCCGTGCTTCAGGTCGTTTTCTTGAAGAATTATTTTGGATGTAGCCTTGTTCACATGACGAAGTTTTTTCGAATTCACAGCCAATTCCTCAGTGTTAGACCGAAATTTTATTGGGTTATAGCTATGCAATAGATTATTGCATTTCGGGAGTGGCATATTCCCAAAGGTAAGTTGGGCAGAATTAAAGTGATTCGTTGTGAAAATAATATTATTGAAACGGTTCTTAAGAACATTTTTGCAAAAGTTTGGATCAGACTGAACATGTTCGATTCTGAGAAAGGTTATTTTGATGTCTGTGTAGGTGTTGTTTCTATTGCAAAACAACAGGTCGGACGGTATATAAATTCGACGTTTTTATTATTGTAGGCACCATTTACTATTAAAGGTAGTATTATTGTATTAGCCAACGTGGGTTTTCATAGTGCGAAAATTGTGTGGCTGTGTTTGTCACGCTATCAAAGTATACTTACCGACGTGACTTTCACCAATGAACGCGCTTTATAAACAATGTTACATTGTTAGTGCGTCTATATCGGATAAATTTGTTTCAATAAACTGGTTATCGCATTAGCATGAGATTAGTGGTCGCGAATTTTTGTGGCAATAAAGTATCTGAAAATTTTTGGTAGCCACTCTTTTAGACATAGAAATTTATAGGCAAAAAATGGTTACATTTTGTTAATAAATAATCTGTTTTAGTTTCTATGTTTTCAAATGCTCAATCTCCAATTGTAGCTATATATCACAGACCATAGCTGGTTTTTAATAACACATTTTCTAGTAAGGCATCTATCCACAAACAAATTTTTCTTCACCATTTTAATTAATCTATTTCCCAATTGTTAAACCGGAAGCTAATTTGAAGCCTTATAATATTTCGATGCTCAAATGAAATCCAATGTACTCTTAGATCGTTTTGGAAGCTCAATTTTATTATCTAACGTTCTTGGTTTGACAAGTTGGCAAATTTTCTCCAAAAAGAAGCAATTGATTTCAGGACAAATTTTGACTGTTTGTCTATATGCCTTTAACGACATCTTTTACATTACTATCGTTCGTAGCCAGAAATGTTTTGTTAACAGGATAAGCTTCGTACTTACGCTCATAAGCACCTAAAAGCAAGCAGGCGTTTTCTGAAGTACGATACATGGTTCGGATTTTCAGACCACCTTGCGTGTGCCTCAAAGTACAGTTCCATTTTTGTCTTGCTTGTAAAAAGGTCATGATTACCTTTACATTGCGGGCCGTAAGTCGGCAGCTGCAAAACAAAGATTAGCTGAAGAAATTTCCTGGCATCCATACACATTAATTATTTATCCGCCTCTTTGTTCGCCATTTTTATTGCTCGGCGAATCCCTCCCAACAAGTGTTGGAACGTAATGCCGTTACAGCAACTACTGTGTTCCGCCGCCCCACTTTCATTTGCATGTAATTAGCGCGAATGGCACCGCATTCGCTTAATCTGAACGCTCACTTTGCCACATAACCAAAATATTCTTGCTCTGTTTTCTGAGAAAATCAGATTCCTAAATAAATATTTGTCACTTATATAACAGTTGCTAGAATACCAAGTATTACAAGTATAGTTTTCTCTTTGAGGTGCGTTTGCGTATTAAAGCTGGTTTTATTAATTAATTTGTCTTTGTTAAGGATTAACCCGGAACTGTAATTCACGACAGCTGAGTTTATAAACAGATATAGCGTTATAAATCGGGCCAAAAGAGCCAACATGGTGGCAGAAAATGCACGTCTTTTGATCCGCACCGTTCCTATACATTTCGATTAGGCTAAACTGATAGCTGTAGAAACTGCAAATATATTTGGATTAAGTGATACTTTCATGCCGACAATATGACCCGATTATATTTCAGCTCCTATGTACTTGATACTTGTATTACGTTATGGGGGTAGTTGAACTAACAAAAAAATGTTGAAAAAAGTTTGAACGTTTCTCTTATCAACAAAGGATTACTGCGAGTGAGACATTAAACTTGTTATCTGCTTTCCAATACCTTTAGGTAACTTTAAAGCACATATTTCCGACTTCACTTTATTCTGATATGAATACCATGACTCTGCTTTTTATCACAAATGATGAAAGATGTAATTCTCTTGATTTAGCAATATTTCAGAATACATTGTGTCTCATACACTCCAGCACTCAGTGATGTCCATTATGGTCCGGCTATTATCAATTTTGTTCGCTGTTATTTTATTTTCATCCTTTTTGACTGATGCGATAAGTGCCGACTCAGAGAGCAAAATCACAGAGCTAAGCGCAGATACAAACTACATTCCATTCATGAACAGGTGGGATATTTACGTGTGATCTGCCAATAAACAATAACGGAGAACATCAAACTTGTAGCCGTTATTTCATGAGAATATTTTGTCAAATAATTAACTTTTATTACAAACATATCTCAGCTGCAAACGATTTTGACCATGGGAAAGCTAATTCACAAAAGATAGTTTTCGTATTTTGTCATAAAATATGTTTCGCGTGTTTATTGCCGTGAGATATACATTGTAATGTTAAGAACAAGGAGTACTCCCACACATATAAATCTATGCAATTGATCTTAGCTTACTTAACTAGTTGGCCACTAATTAAAAGAAGGGCACATTGTTTTTTACTGTAACGAATAAGAATGGGTGTCTCATACACTCATTCTTGTTCTCATTAATCGCCGTTGTAAGTATATATTATACGCATTTTCCCCGATAGCTGTTTATTTGGTTTACAGCCTCTGTAAACTTCTATGCCAATAACTCATACCCTAAAAGTTGGTTCGTAGATTATATAAAATTGTGTCATAATAGCAAAAATTGGACTTTCTGACCAATGATAAGAATTAATATTAATAACATTTTAAAGCAACACTAATGTTTCAGATTTTACGGTGATGTGGACCCACTGACAGCAAGGTGGGATCAAAATTAGTACTTGAATAACGAACACTTTTTAGCTATAGGTTGTGGAAACGAGCTCCAATGGATCGCTCCGCCATGGTGAGGTGAGAAATTTCTAAATAAATATTTCAAGAATTATTCGGACATACCCTAACGGACAAACCAATGGAATATGCATTTGACTTAAGAAAGTGAGATAGGGAATTCAAATGCATATGCCATTGATTGGTCCACTAGGGTAATTATAAAATTATCATAAATATACCATGATTATTCTTCTAGATTCGGAAAACGTGCTCCAATGGATCGGTCAGCTATGGTCAGGTAGGACTTTAGAAAATTTATGAATTGCGACTACAATATTTAAATAATAATATCCATCATTCTCTTAAACAATAAATTATTTAAGAAAAGAAATAAAAAGGCAAATATGTTACTTACCATATATTTTCATTTACTATCAAAGGATTAAAAAATTCTACAAAGTTTGAAAATCACCCAATATTTCATAATATAAAAACTAACAAGAAATACTATGGGTTTAGATTCGGCAAACGTGCACCCATGGATCGGTCAGCAATGGTCAGGTAGGAAGAATACGTTCACGGAATAAATTTCGGCTGTTAATGGCTATTTTTAAAATGGGTCCTAAAATTATTAAAGCTCCGCTGTTTGAATTTATAACTAACTCATTTTTAATACCGGTACAAAAAACAAAGGCATTTCGGGGTTCTGATGACTTCTTTATTTCAAATATTTGAAATATGGTTGGATTTTAAAGACATAAAAGATGAAAATGTAAAATTATACCCGTTATTTATTTAGATTTGGCAAACGTGCTCCTATGGACAGATCTGCAATGGTCAGGTATGTTTGCAACATGTTTAAACTATTTTCGCATATAATGTTTTTCAGATTCGGAAAGAGAGTGCCAGATCAGTTTTACAATTCAGTACGGTATATTTTAGTCAAATCTAAGATATTTAAACATTGACACTAGTTGATAAAAAAAGTTTTAAAATCAAATTGAAATTTTCATAAATATGCAAATGTAGCAAAAAATATTATCACAATTTTCTGTTTTGCAGTTTGCTATAATTGTGAAAATGTATGAGCCACTTTGAAGATTGTGCTCCTCTGCTTTTGTAAACTGGTTCATTATTAAAGATAATGTCTCTTAAATATATTTTCTTTAACTATTTCACAAGACGTTTTATAAGTAAAATCTCGGTAAGTGAATAGCGAAATAAATAAAAACATCAAACAAAAAAACAAATAAAACATTAACACATGTTTAGATATGACGAGGGAGTGCAGTTTGCTGAAGCGGTGTAGAAAGTATAGTCTAAACATTTGCCACGAAAAAGAAAATACACAATTCAGATTTTCCATGTATGTGCTCTATATAAAATAAACAATTTCTCCTGTTAAACTTTGCAACACATTCACGCGATAATCAGCTTGGAATAGTCAAAATTATCCCATAATGTGGTGTAGTTTAAATAGCTGCACAGTTTATATTAATCCATCCACTTCTACCTAAACCGCAAATTGTCGTATGTCACTCGTAACGTCACTCACCTTCCGCTTAGACTCTTTGCCGATCACCTACAGGGGCGTGTGACAGCTCGAAATGCTCCTCGTGATGGGACTAGAAGGAATGTAAAAACCGTTTGGAGCGTAGATATTAAAAAGTTTTTTGCCAAAAAGTGGCCAAAATGGCATTTTTTCAGTGCTTCAAAGGCAAGTATGCTTTGCTTGCATCCGTTTTAGCGAGTTTGGCCTTAAAATGTGCAAAGTAATTTAAACAAATACAAATTGAAGTTTCAGATCGAATTGATGCAAAAAAAGTTTGAACCGCTGCAAGTACAAATACATGCTTTACAAATACATTGTATATTTTGCCATACATGTAATGCGTGGCAAAATATAGCATATAACTTATTCTGCACTCAATTCCTTACACAAAAATGATTTTGTCATTAGTTTTAACGACAAATTAGGTGATCCATTGCGCACCACGACCCGAACAACAGTTTAATTTGTATGGGAGGAGCGGGACGGTTGATGAAAAATTTGTGTGGTTACAACAAGACCACAAGTGTTCTTCCAAGGTCGCAGCAGGCTGCGAACAATTCAAACGAGCCACATTCTGTCTTCCACAAGCAATAACTCTTGGTGACGCTGTTTTTGTTCTACACAAAACAACGCACTTCCTCTTTTCTACCCTTTCTGCACATGTTTTCAATCAATTTTACTTGATTATTAATTTGCTCATCCTTCGCTTTTCCATCAAATAGGTTGGCCATTTTACGTTATTCAGATGTTTACGTTGAGTGTAAATACACTAATACTAATCCGTATGTCTGCCTATTGCGTTATTTTTTAAATATTGTAATATATCAAAATTTACATCTACTTTATCCATTAAAATATCTAAAATTCCATTTACTGTATCAAGATAAATCGTACAAAAAACACGCAGCAGCCTATTTATTACAGGAAACATGGGGACATCTATCATAGTATAAGGATTGGGGTAACGTATTTTTCTTCACGCCCTAAATCGCGTTTTTCGCGAATTTCGACCCGGTTTTTTTTCTTACGGACTAACTCAACTCAACTCAAAGGAAGACCTAGCGCGGGTTTTTAGCCCGATTTTTTAGACCAGATTTTATAAAAATTTTCTCAAAGTGCATTCTTAGGGGCGAAGCCGAGCAGAAATTTAGAGCCGCGTAGCGGCTTCACACAAGCTAGTATAATAATATACGGATGCGATAACATTCCATTTATTTGAATGGCGGAAAAATTCAATTTGCTGAGTTGGTTAGCACATAGAGATATGTGTTTAATTCTGAGAAAGTTTTCTTTGTGTGCAAGAATATGACATATCAAAACTAAAACTATATTCATTTGATTATGTACCTTTTTAAGGGGACGTCTATTTCCACCAATTATGGAAACATTTCGGCGCTTGATTTCCTTAACGTGGCTAATTATTCCACAGATCGCATTTGGACTGCCTAATAACAATAATGTGCAATTGACTACGACTAGCAATAATTTCATGTCTTTGGTGGCCGGATTTACGGCCAGAATGCAGTGCAGTTTGTACAGATGTGCTACTAAAAGCCAGTCATATCCAAGTATAAATGTAATCACTTGATATTTAAATTTCGCTGATACAAGAAAAAGTTAGAAATAGCAAATATTTCAAGCTTCCAGTAACAATTGAGAGAAATAATACCATTCATTTTCTAATAAGTAACTAATTAAAGAGCAGAATGTTTCAGCAGGAATCGTCATGATCTTGGGCTTCATTCTAAGCCTCAATCTCAAAATTTACTTAGAATTATCATATATGTTTTCAGGTGATGTGGTACAAAGACGATGTTATGCTTTTTAATGGCACAGAATTTATACCATCTTCTGGTATTGAACCATCTAACATAGTATTACAAAAATTAATTACTCCTGAGGCAACAAGCAACATTGCGGGTAAATTATTTATTTGACAAGATTCTAGAAACTACTACTTCGATTTTAAATTAATTTGGGTGACATTTAGTTTTTCTTTCGTAAAATTAGTTAATGTAATGTTGGAAATATGGCAAAATTCCCTATATTATTCAATGAAACATGACTGAAAAACAATTATTCAGATCAATGCGCGACAGAAGAATACGTTTTACTTTTAAAGAATATTTCAAAATCAGACGCAGGTGAATATCGCTGTCAACTTCTGAATCTTTCTCAACAGCTTGACTTTCGACTGGACGTTTTAGGTAAATGAAACATATTCGGCTCTGAATTGTATTACAGTCAACCTTCCGTTAATCCGACACCATCGGGACCGGCCAAACCTGCGGATTAACGGAACAAGCTGCTAATAATGGGTTCCAAGGTAAAAAAGCCATGTTTGCTGCTTTTAACTATTAAAACCATATTAATATATATATAGACAAAAATCAGACATTTTGGCTAACTTTTAACTAATTTTAAGACAATTTTTAGATTTCCATGCACAAATAGTAAAATTTTAAGTGTTACCTATTTTGAAACATAAAATTATTGGTTTGGCCGGAAATTCTTGTCGGTGTTTTTAAACGTTTATATATCAAACATTTATTCATCAATGTTCTTCATAATAATCACCATTATGATCTACAATGTGTGTCCATCTTACTGGTAAAAGGCGGATGCCTCTTTCCCAGAAAATTTTCTTTTTACGAGCAAAATACAAATCAAGGTGATTTTTGACATCGTCATCATTTTCAAAGTGTTTTTCTGCAATTTCGTTGGCCAAATCCCTGAACAACCAGTAGTCTGACGGGGCCAAGTCTGGGCTGTATGCAGGATGTGGCAACACTTCCCAGCTCAAGTCATGAAGTGTTTGTTTGGTTAGTTTCGTAACATGGGGTCTAGCGTTGTCGTGCTGAAGGATGACCTTTGGCTTTTCGGGCCGCTTTTCCCTGATGGCTTGTGCCAGCCGGCGAAGCTGAGCACTGTACATAGCAGCTGTGAGTCTCTCCTTTCTGCCCAACAGTTCATAATGGATCACGCCTTCCATATCCCACCAGACGGAGAGCATTAACTTTTTCCCATAGCGATCTGGCTTTGGATCAGGTTTTGCCTTTTCTCCTGGGCCCACCCATTGCCTTTTGCGGCGAAAGTTGGCGTGAAATATCCACTTCTCGTCCCCTGTTACTAGGCGGGGTAAAAAGGACTTACGATGGTAACGGGACACTAAATTGGCGGAAATGGACATTCGCTGCCATTTGTCGGCATCGTTCAGGTGGTGCGGTATCCAAGCACCATACTTTTTCTTATAGCCAAGAGCTTTCAAATGGTCTTCTACTGTAGAATGACTGGTCCCAAGCTGCTCTGCAAAATCGCGTGTTGATTGCCGGTTGTCTTCTGCTAATAATGCCAAAAGTGCTGGTTCATTTTGCTCGGAGGGTCTTCCAGAGTGTGGTTCATCTTCTAGGGCAATACTTCCTTGTTTAAAACGAGGAAACCATCTCTCGCAGGTTCGGGTGGAAATAGAGTCTTCGCCGTACACTGCGTTAATATTTTTAGCTGTTTGGGCCGCACTGGTGCCTTTGGAATATTCATAAAAAATTACATGCCGGAGGTGGTTATGAGGGAGATTGTTTTGAGAATTAATAATTTTAAGGAAAGAAGATAATAAAAGGCTTGCTTTCCACATTTTCCAATAAAGGACTCTCTTGTGCATTAAATAGTATAAACACTTCCCAAGAAATTATTGATCACTGATAAGAATGGCCGACATAAAAAACACCGACAGGAATTTCCGGCCAAACCAATAGAATAGCTAGGTTATCAAAAAGTACTTTTTTCGCTGTTTTTAGCTATTTTCTCAACTGATAGAGAAAAATTGGTTAGTTTTAGGTTTTATGGTCAAATTTCCTTTCGATTCTATTTCGCACCCCATTTTGTTACCCTATTTTGACATCCCAAATAGTCAGACAGCAAAAAGTCCTGTAGCCGGTATAATTGGGTGTCAAAGTGGATACTGAAATGTGGTGCACATATGAGATTGTGAATGAAAACTGGTTTTAAATTTTGAAGGGCGGTTTTGATAATATGTACGGAAACAAAGAATAATTTGATTTTGGCGGAAAATGTTGTTAATTTTTAACATTTAGAATGTTTTGGATAAACGGGTGAATTTTCATAGTATTTTGTCGGTTCGTTCGGGAAAATCGGATTAACGAATCCATACAAATCGATTCGTTCCGATATTCAATGTCGGATTAACAGATATATCGGATTAACGAGTGTCGGATTAACAGAAGGTTCACTTTATTACCAACACTTATTTATATTTCAGAAAAAATTGAGTCTAAATTTATACTTACTGTATTTTTTTGCAGAGAGTGGACTCAGTGCAGGTAAGATTTATTAAATTTATTTCTACTCAAGGGACGAAACTGAATCTACTGAATATGGGAAATCGATGGATATGCGTTTAATTTAATTGCGAGCCAATATTTAAAAATGCATATAAATCAGTCACCTCTGGAAAACATATATTTATGTAATAGCTTTCTTTTGGGGTTTACTTTCGAGCGAGACTTATTTCGGGATTTTTTCCGGAAATTCCATATTCTTTGAAAAATATCTGCACCTTCACTAAATCTTTGTTACATACCAGTGGCGACACGAAATCGTGCAATTTTATTTATGCTTTTAAATTGGCGCTATTTCAGTTTAGCCCCCTTAAAAGGGGTCTAGCTTAAATCTGATATTGCTAACCCCCTCTAAAATCGTATTCTGGAGGGGAGTAGCATTATCAGATTTAAGCTAGCCCCTTCTAAGGGGGTTAAACTGAACCGGCGCCAATTTAAACGCACAAATAAAATTGCACGATTTCGTGTCGCCACCTGGTAGTCTTGAGTATGTCTCTAGTGCAAAAACATTCAGGATTTCAATCCAGATACACATACGATTACACGGAATGTTGTGTTGAAAAAGGATTGACTCCCATATGTCGATCAATGTGCAAACCGAAGGATATGCATTTGGACTTCTTCGACCCCACAAGGTGAAAAATCACTGAATAATCGCTCTATCGCCTTATTGCATGAAGATCCAATTTCTCGTAATTTTCCATCCCTCCCGCTTTCATTTATACCATGGCAGAGTGAAAAGCGTCCCATCCATCAAATCAAACATACTTGAACTCACACAAATTGAAGTAGCATAAACTCAGACGGATTGTGTTATATGCTGGAGGAGTACTTGTCAGAGGAAGATATATTATCTCTCTTTCCACTTTCTCTGTCTCGTTTAGCCCCTTTTAATTGTGTGAGCCCAGTATTGCTTAATTTAATGGATCGAACGAAAAAACTCTTCGCACTCTTCTATGGTATAAAGGAGAGTGTGTGAAGTGCAAAATTACGGTAATTTGAACCTCATGATTGAGGTGTCTATGTCTGTAATGTCGTTTTAGCAATTAGTCGCAAATTTTTTTTTCTTCTTTTTTTTCTTTTTTTCTGCTATACGGGGCCTGAGCTCACCCCGCGACTATGGTCGGTTTTTGCCCAGTTATGGCCAGGGCGGCCGGAATGAGAGTACCGAGAGATTCATGGAGCCACCGACACTGACTCTCTGACAGAACTCTCCCCTGGTTTGGCCAGTGCTCATTTACGCTGACCCTCCGCACATACAGTGCAGACGAGGGATGCACAGCTGAGTGGACTGCCCACATGGGCCATAGTGGGCATCGAACCCGGCCTTGCTGATTGGAAAGCCGAAGCTTAACCTACTCAGCCATACATGTGGCTGAATGAGAATTAGAGATACAGAAAAAGTTAACTACGGAGTAAAGTCTAGTTATGTTTTACATCTCATATTCTAATTATTTTGAAGGCATAAATGAAGTTATTTATATAAAAGTAAATTAAGTTCGTGTTAATTTATATGTTCAACCAATCTGCTTTATCCTTTCATATCTTTATTAACATGGCGCCCTTCTAGCTGCAAAACTGATGACTACCGAAATTTTCTGCATTGTGCAACGGATGGAGGAAAGCGAAATTATGTGCCATGTTGTCGCCAGAGATCTGTCCCCTCATTCTGCTACGACTTCTGTTCCAACGGATTTCAAATGTTGAAAAGAACACACAGGCTTTGCCTCTATTATTTGCCTGAGATATTTGAGTGTTTCAACATGCAGCATGGTTTGGTGCATGTTGCGTATTATTAAATCAATTTAGTTACAATTTTAGCACTTTATCCGCCCCAAACTCCCACCAATTTGAGAGTTAAATCAGAACCCAACTCACAGGACATAAAATTATGCTGGAAAAGTGCAGCTACATATCCGCTCAAGGATGAAGAAGTAAATTACTCAGTTCATGTGAAAGAAGTGCCCGAGGTGGTGCTCAGCGGAAAAGCTACGTAAGTAATATTTTGTTAAAGTAAACGCAATATGGATGTACTATAAATACCTAAATTTGGGTCACTTTATTTTTCACGAATTACAAAATTGGACATTGCACTTTAATTTTAAATAATCCGCCACCCCATATGATCAGTCTAAACATTGACCAATGGGCATATAATGATACTATGCGCGGAACATCTCGCGTGGTCGTACATTTGCTCATCTGCTAAATAACCGATGGCGAAAGCCATCATCATTACTACTTCTATACTAGAATATTCAAGTGATTATCACATTTTCAACCACATGAAATGTTGTCTCCCGCGAAACAACGTCGAGAAATGTCCACGACCAATCCATTCTATATTCCTTTTTTTCTACAGGGTGGTGCAAATAACGTGACAAGCGTATGCGAGATTGACATTTTGGACGTTTTCTTGGCATTGTGCCCAAACCGCATATTTTAACCCCCTCTTCGGATTTTCGGGGTTTTCAGGTACGGGGAATTTGATTTTGAGCTCAGATTTTGAACCACCTTAGGCGTAAGTTTGGCATTTTGCCCAAACTGTGTATCTTGACCCAAAAAATTGACTTTTTTGTCAAACAATTAGGGAAAAACGGGTATTTTTGACTCGATACGTAAAAAATAATTGCATATTCCTAAAAAATTCCTGAAAACTCCTAAAAACAGCACTTGCTGAAAATTTTCCAAAATTTCAATTTAACATTTGTTGATGGCACATTACCACATGAATCTTGAAAATTTGATTTTTTTGAAGATGTGAACACATTTTCTGCAATGTGTCTTTTTAGGGGTTTTCCGATGTGCTGGTTCCGAATGTGCAATTATTTTTTACGTATCGTGTAATAGAAGTCTTGTCTAAGCCTAAAGTATTCTTTTATAAAGGCTGTTCAGCATAAAACCTAGGTGCTCAATTTTTGCACAGAAAAGTACTTTTTGCACGGAAAAAGTATCACGCTACAATGAATACATCAAATATTAAAATGTAAAACAAATGTTTTGCAAGTTATAATAAATGTTTTCAGAATATTAAATAACGAGAGTCCTGCTGAGGATTCCATAATACACAACAATAACTTGTCTGGTAGGAGGCGGATGAATAAAAGAAGTCCAACATCAATGGTGGTTATGTCACACGAACCGGGATTAGAAAAAAACACGCGTTTTATCAATGTTGATCCAAAATCAATCGAATGGGTAAGACTTTAGATTAAAGATATTATTTATGAGATATATTCAGGGTCCGAAGTCCGATATATGCGTGGCCTGGAATATAGTGATGAAAGATAATCAAGTAACGCCGTCTTCAGGCAAAGCAGTGCATTATGTGGCGTATGTTCAAGCATCGAACAATTATGGAGCATCTGAGCCGAGTCAGCCACTTTATGTAACAGCACCTTCAACTACGACTTCTGTCAAAACACAGGAAACAAGGAATATAAGACATTAATAGAAATAAATGATAACATAAAGAAAGAAAAGCAAGAAATAAAATTAATTCGTAATTCTTTAGGCATACTCTGCATTAAAACCAACATTTAAAATTTTATGTATCCATAAAAGAAGTGAAGCAATGAAAAATTCATCTGTTTCCACGACTCAAATTTTGTCCGTAGGACAAAATCAATGAGCGTTTTTATTTCGCAACCGCCGTTAATGGAACATAACCGTATGATTATGTTTCATGCGTCATCTAGCCTACCGTCAACAACATTGCTTATTAAAAATTATTTCTTTCTCTGTCAACAGCGATAGTTCTCTTACTCCATATTTTAAAAATGCGTCATTAAAGTATGTGACATTTAATATTCCTCTCGGTGATTGATGTAATCGGCCTTCACATATCTCAGATGAGGGATGTGCGATATATTTCAGGAGTACAAAATAACAAAAATTGGAACACTATTTTTTATCACAATAATCTTCGACATATTTTATGCCATTTCTTTTATCTCTTCTATCTCTTATTGCTTTGATTTTTTCTGAATCACCAAAATGAAGACACGGCCGCTTGTGCATGTAAATGCGGGTTAAAATAGAGCCACTCTTCCTTTGTCTCCAAATATATTTGCAAGCACAATACAATTCTCATTTACGTCTTTGTTGTAAAAATTATAATAAACTACTAGAAATTCTGGACTTTTCTCGAACGTCCAGTTTCTTTGCTACGAATTGCCCAAACAATTTATTCAGTTGGTAAATAAGTTTCTCATTTTATTCCAAATTTAATTGCTATGGAACATGAATGTCCTATCGTGCAATGAAGTTATGTTATGAAAATATTTTGTAAAGTTTTATCACTAAACTGTTTAGTAGGTGCAGGCAATGTTCAGAAGTTTCATCATCTCAGAATTGCTTAGTTTTATAATTATTTGCAAAGTTGCTCAAAATAGTTTTTGATTAATAATAATTAATGAATTACAATTTATTTTTAATAGAAAGACTATATCAACCAACTAAAGAAACCATAATTTGAATTTTAGTTAGAAATATAATATTATGAATTAGTGAGAAATTTTGATTAACGGGCTTGTCTCTTTTCGAGATAAAAGATGGCTATCCTTTTATGTAATTAAAATTAGAACATAAAAAATAACAACATTTTACTCAAAGCTACCATAAAAAACTGTTTCGCTGTTTTCCTGAAATTTACATATCACATTAACTTTGGTTTGGCAACGCATTTGCTATTTTCTGGAAATATGTATTTCGCATGTTATTGATTGTGTTTTATGTGTAAGACTTACTTTGATGCAGAGTTTCATGGATTCCAGGTTTAAACATGCCACCGAAGATGTTCTTTATGGGGGACGACGACAGTGACTCAGAGCTTGAACTCCTGTCCGAGTTGTTGTACAAGTCAATGCCGAAACCAGGAAAGCCGGAAACAGGAAAACCGAAAGTTGTGAAGCCGAATGTTATGAAACCAAATGTCAGTTATGGCCCTAAGCCTTCGCCATGGCTGAACAATAACCCTATGTGGTCTCGTCCCAATTCGCAGCTTGTCTCGAAAGAAGTCGTGTATGTTTTAATTGTTTTTATGGGGTCTCTGGGAGGTAGTAGTACTGCTAAAACCTATATGCTTTTTAAAATATAAGTTAAATTTCAATAATTAACACATCGGCTCCATTTGTTCAAAACGTATGCGGACCGGTTTCCATACAAAAATCAAAAAGTATGACACGACATGTTTTTTATATAACGCAGGATTGAAACATGCTCTATCATATTCTGTAGTTGAAATTTTAATTTGTTTGAAAACTATTTCAAATGTTTGGTCTCATATTTTACGTTTTTCTATAGAAAATATGCCAACATTGAGTCCCCAAGTTTAAAATAATTTTCAGACGTATTAATATTTCAACTATAACAAAATGTTGAATGAGTCTTGAATTGTTACTTTTTCATAAACAATTTATCCTAACTTTTTGTTACACAAAAAAATTTCGGTAATAAATGCGAGTTATTGTCGATAAAATGTCAAGCTTTTAGCAGGTGTGCCATTTTTTTGGTCGGAGAATCCGAATTTGACTACAGATCAGGGGTGGTCCCGCAACGAAGGTTGGGAAATTTACGTTTTTGCTTTTTGTGATTTTTGCCTGGCAGCAAATGGCCAAAAAATGCTCAGAGCGTCAAATTACCCCTGAAAACACTCTTTCTTTAAAACTTTTCCACGTTTTCAAAAAATCGATTTTTTCGAAATCGATGGCTATGATATGAAAATGTCAAACATCAAATTTTTCCGGATTTTCAGCAAAATGTGTTTTCAGGGGTTTTTCGGTTCGCTGAATCTGAATATGCCAAAGTTTTTTCGGAACGCGTAAAAAATGGCCATTTTTGGCTATTTTGTACCAAAATGCAATTTTCGCAACTTCGTGGCGGGACCATCCCGAACCTGAGGTCAAATTCGGACCCGAAAACGGGTAAGTACCAAATTCTCGGCATTTCGTCCACAAAACATACCCCGCACACTTTTTGAAATAGCTCCCATACAAACGGAGCCGATGTGTTAATAAATTCAAGTTTCAAGCTTTTCCTGATTTCGTAAAGTTTTCACTATTTTCAGCGCAAACATGTTCATCAACGAAGCCGTCAAACAACTGATTGGCGTATTTGGCAATTCTGTGCTTCGTCTGAGTCACTGGCTTCTGGATCGCAGCAAGAGTTTGGCCCATCATTGCGGACGTTGTGGTCGTCGCGCTGGGAAATATTGTGACATCGCCAGTGCTCCTGCAGTTGGTCATAGCCATCGTTACCGTGTGTGTCGAAAATGCTGCGGGTGTACCAATGATCCGGAATAAAGCTCTGCCAGTTAATTATGCGGCATTACATATTTGTAAATTGTTTATTTTACTCAATGCGTTTATAAATGTGTTACTGAAGTTCTTGTTCTTCTTCTTCTACAATTAAAAGCCATTCATGCACTCAAAATTGAAACTCAAATATTCATATTTTTGAAACATTGGTGACAAGAAATTTATACAATTACATGTACATATAAGACGGTTAAACTTTTGACCTTGATGCAATTACTTAAATCTTTGATCTTGAGCAATGTGAACGGATGTTAAACGTGGACATCTCTATTTTACGCGATGTTGAAATTGTTTTATAATTATTTTATTGGATAAATTCTCTTCATAAAAAAGAACCACATATGGCGAAACAACAAATGATGAAAGCAGTTATTTGTGAGTAAAATAAAACAAACGTTAAAATAATTATTTTAACACATAAGCATTATAATAGGTTTCGGAGTCTCAACTTCGTGACTAGGCAATGGATGAACTTGGACTAGTAAATTGGTACTAGAAAAATAGTTAGAGTCAATAATATCACTATCATTTCTTTTTCTTGATTTTGTTCTGTGGAAACAAAAGGAAATACAATATGGCGAAATATTTAAAGGATCCTAGATAAAGCTATTCATATTCTACCATGATAATAACAGATAAGATTTTATGGAATAAAATTGGGGCAGTGACAATAAAGAGGGACAATATGAAAGCAGCATAGGAATATTTCCTCCTATATGGAATGTGCATTACAAAATCGTGCTTCGGATTTTGTATGCACTTGATGAACGTTCAAAGAAACTATAATTGTAGATTGCGGTAATGATTTCACATGTTTCAAGAAGTTACGAAAGGAAAGACTATTCACAACCATTTCAAAGAGTTCACCTATGAATACTATGCATCTAAAGCACCTCCGTGTTCTGCTGGCTCCCATGGACTCCGATCGATATTATTGAAATCCTGCCAAAGTGCCAGAATGAGCTCACTGCTCATTAGTTCGCCGGCGTGCGTGGAAATCATCCGAAGCATGAAGACGCCGTCTTTACGTAAAAAGTTATTAGTGAATTTACGCAGAGATACATCATCGGCCATGGGTTTGTGTGGATGTTCGTTAAGTACCCGCAAGTATTTCCGAATGAAGTATACGTTCTATATTGTAAAACATTAGTATTTGTAAAACATTAGACATTTTCCTGAGATATTTGCCATCTTCGTCAATATTTTATTACTAGTATGGGAGGGTCCGATAATACAACTGTAAGTTTGGGTATAAGTTATTAATTAACACAAGTATTGTAAATCAGCCGATTCAGGGAGAGCTCGCCAACAGAATTACAATTCTCCTAATATAATTTGGATCTGATTCATGAATCCATTTATCTATCCTAGGCCTATATCTCGCGATCCAGAGCACATAGAGTGATCTTATGAGTGCCTAATTGGATAGCCTGTGTAGGTTTCTTGAAAATTATCATTTTCTCCAAAGGGGTGTTTATTTCAATTTTAGTTGGAGGGGAAGTCCGTTAGGAGGAGAGGGTCTGATAGGGAGGGAATATCCGACACAAATACGCTCATAATGGCGGGAAACGTATTATGGATGGGATATTGAGTGTCCTGAGTAGGAATTCAACCACTTAAGCCTGAATTTAAGCTTGAACTTAAATGTGAACTGAATCCCAAAATTTGAGGTGAAAATCGGGAGTTAGGGGCATTTTTAGCTGTAGATTCGGGAAATAAAACGTTTTTTTTTGAAAAAGTGACATTTTTGCCAAAAAATAACTTTTTGCAAAAACTGGCGATTAGGTTTGTGCAAACGGATTGGGGAGGGCCGCCCTCCGGAGGCGGATCTCTTAATCTTAATTACTTACATGTGAGGGATAGAACATAATGTAAGTCCAGTAGATTGCATTTGCTACTGTCACCGATCCTACTGTCAGGAACCAAAACCATAAGAAGAGAAAAATTTTCTCATTAAACATCTAAAATGAAAATGATTTATACATAAATATAACTACTAGTTACATTGATCATGAGCACGCATTGAACGGTGTGTCTATGTATATTTCCCAACACTCGCACCTAAATTCATTTAAAATTTGCTTCATAGGAAATCTTAAAGATATTTGAACCTCAAAATCGCATAATGTGACTCTGGGAAACATGCCCGTTTTCTCCCTGTAATTTTTTGTATTCATTTTTTATATTCATGATGAAACATTTCTAACCATTCAATTTCACTGATAATGTCACGCAGAAGAGTAAATCCATACGCAAAATCATGTGAGCCAAGGATATGGTTGAGGAGGTAGAATTGCACAAGCACGTTAGTTGAATAAAGCATCTAAATTATTTTAATAATACTATTTAACTTTTAACTTTCATGTTATGTTGCAGTTGGCAACGTCACGACTTGGGATGTTTGGCTTGTTTTGTAACACTTTACAATTTTGTATTCATTTAGATTTAAGTAAACGGCCTACATACCATATTATACGCTAACACAAAAGTAGCAGAGAAACGAATATTGGAATGTATGAAAATTATATATTACAATGAAGCTAAGCGAATGTGTTTATTTTAAATATTTTTATTATTTATATTTTTAACGAATAATTTAACTACTAATAAAATAATACCTTAATCGCTATGTACAGTAATGTCACATAACATCCACAATGCCGACCCCACCTTAGAAAGGGCAAGCGATTGTGTCTTTGACGATTAACTTGGGTCAACTAAAATTATGATTCTGAAGCATATATCATTTTTATTTTTTTTAATTTACGTGAACTTCATCTTGCATATGTCGGGCCATTGTGAAAACGGTTCTGGATTTTATATCAGAGTCCATAAGTCGGGCATCGCAAGCCATTTGTACCAGGCCTTGAAGGTTTATTCCTGAAATTTCAATAAAATGTGTATAAAGTATGTTAGGTTCGTTGCGCAATGTCACATAAAGATATGTTGTTATATTCTTTGGTTGTGTGAGTGAAATGCCCACCTGAATGCCAATATAGCATTCCTCTCCACAAAATACATGGCACATAGAAGAAAAGAGCTTGTATGGCGAGTATGAATGGCACCCACTGAAAGTTTTCTTGCTCACAATAAATAATAGTTATATCATTTCACCTGATAATAGCCAATTTGTCGATTCCGCCTGGAGTATACTTCTCTAGGAATGTCTTCCTAAATTAAAATTATAGAATTTTGATACTAAATATGTAATAGTTTTCACCTCCATTGGAATCCAATATGTGTTTTGTACGTAACAATAATTTTCGGTATATTGTTCCATTGCGTCAGTGAATGTTGCCGGTACCCAGCACTAAATTAATGCCTGTAAACAGTTATATCCAAAATACAAGTGTGCAAGCTTTACGAACAGAAAATATTGTGATATAAAAATTCACGGATATAAACAGTTGCATACCTGTATCGGAAAGCCTAAAAAGGAAAAATTACTTGGGTCTAGTTCATCTCATACACTTACCGACATATTGTTTGGCAGAGACAAGTAATGCAAATGAGGCAACTATAAGAACATTTGTTTTTCAATGCAATAAAAAGTTTAGACTCACGAATGGTTGTAGTATAATAATAATTGAGCTTGTCCACAAAGTCGTCATCTAGTCGAGGGTAAAGGGCACGGAATGCAGATGCCAGGTAATATAGAATCATGGCTGGGCCAAATTCTTTCTTGTGACCGTGTCCTAAAGAATATAATGTTATAATAATAAATAATTTGCATGCTGTAAATAAAAATGAATAAAATCCTAAATATAATTTTGATAGTATTAAGAAGATACCTGTTCGGTCTGCTCACTATATATTCTAACATGTAAAATGAAGACATTTAGAAAAAAAAGTCAAATAATGTGTAAATTTTTGCATGTAAATGTTTTATTTCGTAGTTCACTTTGAAATGGAACCAATGTTAACTAGTTTGAGTCAGCATTATCAGAAACGGTAATATTGAACTCACTTTCTATCGCAGAGGATTCCCCCAAATCAAATAAAGGAAGGTTACGCGAGAAAATTACTCTAACAACCTTTTTTGAGAATTAGCTTCATAATTAATAACTAAAGATAACGCAAATGTATATTTTTTATCGTATATTTGTAAAACATTTCCGACCTGTTCCGTGTCCTCCACCGCCGACGTGGTGGTTTTCGATCCGAAGTTGGTGTGAACCGTCGAGGAGCTTCTGTGCCTAAATTAGTTTATTTATTATTTTAATTTAACTTATAATAACATAAGTTCCTGACCGATCGTTTCCGATATTTCAAATAATTTATCGAAGGTTTTAATATAGTCGGGAAAATAATCATTTTCTTGCAATTATTATTTAGCACACAATTTAACTGCAACGAAAGTTTTGGTGAAAGGATTTGCATAAACTGCGATTACTTAAAAAATTTCCGAAATAGGTCTTTAAGAGTTTCCCAGCGTAGTCTTTCGTATTTAAATTTTCTTTCAATTTTTATCGGAAGAAAGATATTTCAAACCTGATAGGACGGGAGTTGGTCCAAATGGCGGGCCTTGTCTAGCGGCGACCGCTAAAATGATATTATAGTACAAAAGATGAATAAGTTCACCTTATTTACCCTTTACTGCAGTTGCATATAAAAATTAATATGTTAATAGTAATTTTTGCGGAGTTTGTGAAATTTTAAGAAAATTAATTAAACTATACGGTAGAAAATTGTATTTACAACATTTTCATATATAACTAGGATACTTTTCCTTCAAGTCTTCGGCGGGAGTAGAGTCTTCTCCCGGAAAAAGGGTGGAATTAAACACAAAAATTCGATTATCCTTGTTAGTCTTTTTAGGAACAATTTCTAACTCCATATTTTTATTGATGAATAAAATTTCTGCTAGAAAACAAAGTACAGTTTTATGAGAGACGTATACCCCTCTGCACATTTTTTGTATGATTACTTTAAAGTTAGCGCAGTATAACTTTGGCTTTTATAATTTTACGTCATAGTTTAACGATACTTTATCGAATTTTAAGCTAGTCGTTCCATCTTCCATGACATAGGAATGTATACGTATGTAATATAATTGTAGTGTTTGATCCCGGTACACGGATTCAGAAAGCACTGTTATCCTACCAGATTAGAAGAAGTTCGCTACTTTTATAAAACCAAATACACCCATATGATATCCCATAATTACCAAATGCGGCCCAAACACTAAAGGCGTGTTTGACGACTGAGAATATGGAGATATATTTCTTCGAAGGTATAAATAAGGCTGCTTGGGCTTTGCCGGTGATGCTGGTGGTGATTGCTTCCTGTTGCGTTGATCGGCCTTGCTCTTCGGTTGCGATGAAGAGCCGAATCGGATCAGTCGAAGACGACTGAGTAAAGGAATAGCATTATTGCTACGACTTGGGATCAGCTGCGATTTTTGGCCAATCGCTCTTTTATCGGGACTTTCAGCACTACCCGTTGAAGAATATGATGAGAGTGCTGGAGAACCGACCGCAATCGGCCATCCCAATCTCGAAGTCTCTGATCCTGCTTGAGGGCGTGGATCTAAGTTAGAACCTGATGCATATGGTTGTTGTCCAAATTGTGCAAAAAGTGGATCCACACTGCCAAATTCCGGATCAAATTGTATATCCTGCTCCTGGACAGGGTCAACAAATGGTTCAGTTGCTATAGCTTCTGTTGGGTTGCTCAAAATATATGGTAGTGTTACATTTTGTGGCAAGCTTTCCGAACCCAAATTTATTTGTTGGCTGCTTGTTGGTTCAATATCGTCGGTAGTGGACGTATTGTGCATAGATATATAGCACTATTCGGCAGTTAGCTGCTAATAAATAAAAATCATGTAGAAAGGTATAATGTGGAATAAGTTTTTCGTGAAAAGTAATGTGCTTTGCTACTTTCTATTCAAAAATTATTTGGCTTACTCCGTTGAAAAAATTACTCATAATAGTACCTATAACGTAATCTCATAGAACGTTATTAACACACAATGAAAAATAAAACCGCTTTTAGAAAACCTATTGTTGACTGCTATCAAATCCAAAATCCTAGCGATAAATCACCTATGATGCAAAATCAAATACATGTCACATCATATAATATGCATGACAAACAACTCACTGTGGCATGCAGGATGTTGTTCTGCCAACAATGAATACAGACGAAGTGTAGGATTAATATAACCATTTGCACGCTTTGACCAATTGGATCTTATTTTGCTCCTTTTAAGGCCATATCATCCCTTTCAGACGTGTGAAAAGTAGCCTTCTATGATGTAACTGCTCTGAAACGGCCCAATTTCTTCATTTCACCTGGGATTTGGGCTTTTTGTGGGCGCAAGTGTATATCTCCTTCATCCGGCAGTTTGGGCACCAATTCAGCAAATAATTTTCTGATGATTACACGCATCTATCGAAAAAGGTCCGAAGAGACACAGAGGCACACCTTGACGACGTCGACGAATTCCTCCAAAATTGTGTGCCACTTTCAAAGCCTCATTTCATTTTCGGTAGCCTGGCATAGAAACCTACATTTTGCAGACGCGCTGTGTAGTGGCATGTTTTTTTCGTCCCAAATCCACCGGTTTTGCCAATCCACGCGACACCGACAGTGAAGGAATCCCACGGCTAAATCCAATCCTCCGGAATTTTCGGAGCCAGAACACATAATGGAGGGTTAGGATGTGCCTACCTAGCCAGTACAGCACTTGTAGTATTCCACCGGGTGGGCTATTAGCGCCCCCAATTTTAATGGTGCGGGCAGACCAATTGAAGCGAACAAGACGAATAAGGCCCAAGGAACTACTAAAGGGCCAAATTCTATTCATTGGAACTCGCATATCCGCATTGAATTGGGAACTTCGTAGCAATTGTGTAAATCCGTTGCAAACGCTTTTGGAGTTATTATGAAAAGTTAAGTGTATAGGAAATAAATGCATAAATTTAAGGTAGTCTGGTGATAGTAGTATAATTCAAAAGCCAAATGCAATCACTTTCCCAGAAGGATAAAAAAGCATGCATGAACAATGCATGTTCTACGAGATACCGATTATTTGAAAATTTTGGTAGCTAAACCATAAAAGAAACTACCTTGTACCGCCCCAACTTCGGCAAATGCCTTTGGAAGACGGCATGGCCGTGCATTTAGCCGATCATCAATGAAATTACATTCAGGTATCCACCATGTTCAGGAATTTGCTACAATAACACACGGTTCTAGGAATATATTTCTTAAAATATTTGCTAAAAGGAACAGTAATTAATGAAACCGTCAGCAAAGAGCATATTAAATTAATAGAGAAACAAAAGGAAAGACATATTTTATTCTAAGATATTTTTTCAAAAGGGCCAGAAAAAGTGGTTTATTTTCGGGATGGCTAGACATGGAGAAAGCTAAGGTAAGCATGGCGGAGGAACAGAGAATAAGAAGCGCATTGATTCCGGTTGATTGCCCCCTCTTCAGACTTTCTAAGCCCCTCTGCGACGGCCGCCGCCGCCCTCGGTCAGACCCTCCGTCGCACTCTTGGACTTCCCCCGGCGAATGGCCAAGTTAAATGAGCGCGGCTCTGTGTTTGTCATAGAGGACTATCACTAACAGCAAGGTGAATCTAAGGTGGGCCCGCACTCAACCCCGTTAATTCTCACTTTTAATTTTCTGAATTGGTGCTCAAAAAGGTCTTCAGAGCTGTGACGTTGTAGTCACTTTCGCGCATCGTTTTCAGTTAAAGAGTACCTACAAGATATTTCTCTCTCAGGTAATCTTATGGAGGTAATATAGGAAATTTCTATTTCAATAAGTCAAATATTTCATTTGTGAAGCGTGTAATAGGTATTTTCAGAAGTTCTGCGCCCCCTCAAAGTTGTGTTTTTGGGCAGATATCACTTATTTAGTGCCTTTTTCTTAGGAAACCATATTGGAACTATGGGGTAGAAAAAGTCATTTTGTCCGAAGTGCCATTTTTTTGCTTTTTTGCCAATAATGTTTTTTTGTATCATGCAAGTGAAAATTTTACTCAGGAGTTTTCGGATATGCTAAGTCCGAACCTGTAGTCAGTTTTTGATGTCAATTTCATTTTCGCGTTTTTGGCATCCTGCAAACTTTTTGTCAGAAATGGCCGAAGTGACGTTTTTCGGGCCAAAACATTTTTATTTAAAATTTCATTAGAATAAGGATATTAACCACTAAACATAGAAAATTCAAAGGCATTCGTAAAATACATTCAATTTTGTATTCAGACAAAATTTTGAAGTATTCTCTAAACAGTTCACGCTCATTAGTAAGGTAGTACCGAGCACATGTTAAATGGTGAATAAAGTAAAATGTTAAAAATCCAAATTTGTATCAGGGAAGCTGATATAACCTTCACTACAGCAGCGAAGGCTAAATTCGCCTAATTTTCTGCTATTCAATTAGTAAATATCTTGCCAGTATACCCAAGATGAATGGGCATATATGTTAGTTAAATTCATTAAATATTACTGAATATCGGTCTGACTAATTAGATTATAACCCCATTTTGAACCCCAAAATATCCATTTTCCCGAAGCTTCAAAATTGGGATATATAATATGTGCGTGGATTAAAGGATGCTATATTACTAAGGAGAAATTAAAATCAAGAAAACGTTGCGCTGCCTCCTCCGCTGTCTCCAGAGCCTTAAAACTTTCAAAAAGTAATTTCAAAGTGCTTATTTTCAAATGACTCTATGCACATAGAAATATGCAATTGGTGGCCATGTGCGGGAAAAGTCTAAGGCGCAGGGTTCCTCCGTCATGGGGACAGCTAAAAGAAATCGCGAAAAACGAGGCGCCTCCTTAGGAACGACGAAGCTAACAATTGCTGGCTGTGTGACAAATTTGCCCTCTTTGACGGCCTTTATTTCATTTACGGCACAAGCAAAGTGTGAGTTGCTTTTTGATAGTTTATTTGAGTTTTTATTCAAGTGCAAAATGGCCATTAAGTATGGAATTTTATTAACGGGTTTATGGTTTAATTAAAAATTTCGGTTAAAATTTTACGATACAATAATTTTCATAATTTGCTATTCTCATGAGACCAGAAATCAATGCTAGAAATTATTCGTCGACAAAATCCACGATTACTTCTTTTCTAATCTAAAACTAATTTGTTTTATAAAGACTTAACAACTAAAAATTCGTTTCATATAAAGGAGAGAGATTGTTTTAGGTGTGAGAAAAACGTAAATTGGATAAAATATGAGTGATATAAGTACTTGATTATATAAGTTGCTACGGATCCACAGCCCCTTTCAATTCAAAATCGCTAAATTATTATGGAAATCCCGGGGATCAGCAATGTTTGACTGACAGGTTTCACACGAGAATTGACAGCAATTAGCCGAGTGGTCATAAAGAAACCCTTAGGAATTGGTCCCCAGTCTCATACCTTGATAAAACAACTTTGTATTTGAGGATGATTATTAAAAGGTCAAGGAACGTAAATAAAATTACTGATGTCGTTCGTTGGGTTACTTCCTGAATAATGAAGAGATGGTGAAAGAAGTGGAAAATGAAATTCCACTATATTACTGGTAATCTCATTTTAACAACTGGAAATGGATGTTAAAAATGTACATTTTTGATTATAAAATGTGATTTTGCATAAAGACACCAAATTTATACGTCTTCAAACTTGTTGAATATAGTACTTTTATACTAGAAAGCGAGATCACAACGCGATAAATTAATATATTTCTACGGAAAATTACGATTTTTAAAAATGCAATGGCAGTCTTCTGTACAAGACTTATCTTTAACGTAATGTAAATTTAGTTAAAATTCTTTGCATTACATATGCCTCGCAACTAAAGTAATCCAAGTTTGTGAAAATCAGGATAAAAAGTAAACAATAAAAGTGAAAACGACAAATTTGATGCCAATGGCTGAGAAGAACAATACCTATGAGAAAAACTTCAATTGGACATATCGGTATGAATACTGCTCACCTTTGACGCTTTGTACATAAAGCTGGACCGTTTTGTGGCCAACTCGCTGCTTTAAGGCTTTGCTGCTGATAAATGGCTGATTAGAGCAGGTGAAAAATATATGCGAATTATGACAATTGATATTTACAGCTGAGGTGAACCCGTTAGCTGAGGTGGAATAGGCACACATAGACTCTGCGGAAAAGCTTTAGTGGGAATATTGTCGTGTTGGAAAGTCGCAGTTTCTACCGATCGAGCAGCAAATGAAGATCGATTTTGGTCGCTCCCTTCTTAATTTTCCCACGCATCGAGACAATATAACTCAAAAAATCAAATAATTTAGCAAGTCATCAAAACCCGAAAATCGAGAATCTTAAAATGCAAATTGCAAAAATTACAACGCGTTTTATATCTTCGCTAATAAAAATCTTCATCATTAATCAGAAAAGTTTGGCACATCTCTGGTTATATTAATAATGTACCATTGCCATTTTCTACAAGACTGAGTTGAGTGAATTTGTCTGTTCAACCATATGAATTATAAATAAAACTTTAAGCTAGTGCCACACAATAAAAATTTTAAAGGCATGTCTTTTTAAGTCACCTGCTGTGTGGTCCAGTAGCAATTATTTTGAAATAATCGCTAGTCCGTATATGAACTAAGCGTTTTGGAGGCAATGTGTTTTGGCAGCACATCGTTCAGGAATGCTCACGATCAAATATATTCGAAGGGTTCAGTAACTTTTTAGAGACTGACTTATGCATTTAAAACAATTAATGTCATCCAAATGAAAGATTTGTAGAGATTTAGAGAGCTATAAAATGAACGTATATGCTCCTCTCTGATTTATAAAAGGAAAGCTGTGTAAATAGCCGTTAAAAACAAGTGGGGCTTA
This sequence comes from Ditylenchus destructor, assembly GCA_022814885.1. NCBI lineage: Eukaryota > Metazoa > Nematoda > Chromadorea > Rhabditida > Anguinidae > Ditylenchus > Ditylenchus destructor. Next base: position 4,415,509 of record JAKKPZ010000002.1, on the reverse strand, counting down.
CAAAACTAGACAAAAAAATACTTATAGTTACATTACGAATCCATTCTAGGAAACGCCCCTAAACACTTGTTCATTTAAAAATATTCTTGTGGGTCCATTTTGATCGAGTTAAAAAAGTTTGTTAAAGTAAAATTACAGTAGGGAAACTTAAACTGGAAATCGCAACTAATAACAGAATAAAATAAAATAACAATAAAGGAAAATTTGTTTGTCGGAGTTGGTAAAATTGACCCGTTAACACGGGTGCCATTACTTGTTGTTCCCCAAGGGCCCGGTAGATTTACCTTCATAAAATGCAAATTACAGCGCATATTTTAATATAATTATGGTATCTATTTCCATTCCCGGACGAAATATAGTGAATACCACTCACTTGATGGAACTGCATTATATAATAAAAGCCATAGCTCAACAGTAGGAGAACTTCTCGTCTCTCATCATCGCTTCATTTCGTTACATAGTTATTTTGTTGGACAGCCACACAATTTGTGTGGCGTTAGGAAGAGAAAGCGTCGCGGGTCCAAGAGTCACATACAAATAGGGAGGAAATGAAAGGGCGCCGCACTTCGCACATACTTGCAAATTTTCTGCCACAAATGTTGCTTACTTTTTCTGTTCGAACAAAGTAGCGAAGTGGGAATCACATATACCGCTAACGGTCAATGGTGTAACCTAGATAAATGAACCGTTGCAATAGAACGGAATTAGAATGTTTATTATGCTACCTATTAATTGCTGTTAATCTTATATAATGCAATGCAAATAATTTTCCTCACGAAATGTCTTCTGACACATAACTCACAGAGAAAAGTACAAGGATGAAACGTCAACTTCAAATTTTCATTTAGGACAATACGCTGTATATGCATAGTATACAGACTTACGGCAAGTTGAGATGCAGTGTTTTGAATTGGCGCTCAATGAAAGAGAAAGTGGAATACATTTAGTTGAAAATCATTCGATAAATAGGATTCCAAAAATGTGTCTATTAAAAAGGCTTATGCATCGTAACTGGCCGAAAATCTATATGCGGCAGTTTTAATGTCCAGTGTAGATTGAAACTAAATAACTTTTAACTTGCCCATTATAATCATAACTGATTATTCCGAAAATTCAGCTGTGACACCGTTTAACAATACACAAAATCCCACCTCTAATTCTGCAACGAACTCTGGTCTGAAGCCTAAGTTCTCCTGGACGAAAGGGCGATCAGTAGTATTATAATTAAATTTTAGTGGAGGTTCTACAAAGTCCGCTATCGGTACAGGTTCTAGTTCGTCCTCGCTTAAATCGTCCGTCTTAGTCCACATAGTAACAATGATATAGACAATTTCAATGTAGAAATACCGCCAGCTGCTTGTATACAAATATTTTCTGTTATAGCCATGGTGCGTAAAAACCCAGAATTCACTTCACGACACACCTTGTAAAATATCCGAGTGCACGAATCGAATGCTGAGAAGAGAAAGATATCCACCTTTGGCTTATCTTCGCGACATTTCCACACATACATTAACTCTTTTTGCTTGGAATACCAATTCCAGAGATGCTTCTCCCAAAGTGTCTCAATTACACCTTTGTTTCTACTCACCTTCACTTCTGTCATTCTTTTGCCATTGTGGGACGATGGCATTTGAATAATTGATTTATTTTCACATGGTGGCGCATCCTACCAGACAGCCATACTCTGCATTTCTTAAACATTAACATAGGAAGATAAGATCGAGATAAAGGCCAACGTAAAAGCAAAGATGGCAATTATGTCACTGCATGAAAATTATAAGCACTAATTTCATTTAAAGTTTTAACTAAGGAAGCTTTGCCATTACAGGCGTTCTAAATTTATATGACGCAAACTACGCAAAATGATGCAAAGAATTTGTCCGGAATACGTTTTCTTATGGCGCATTATTTATGGCCTTTCCGAATTTCGAGCAATTTGTATAAACAGGATATTTTAAATCATATATATGCATTGAGGTCGGGAACAATTGTTTCAAGTATTTACTATTGAACATTTTGAAGCCTTTGTATTTCTTCAACTTTGATGTAGATCCCACTGTATATGATTATTGTGAAACTGCTACTATTTTAGAAAGAGCATACGTGTTCATTAGATAGCTTTGGTTTACAAATAGTTAGTGTTTACAATGAATTACTTATCGTTTATAACTACTTTATTATTATTTATCTAATCACCCTAAAGCGCAAGTGTCTCTGGGGATGTCCGCGACGCCCAGAATTATGTTTCCCCGTTACAGGGGTGTGTGATAGCTCATTTTGTAGGTCTCGACGAGTCAAAACGGAAATGCAAAAAATTGGGGAGCGGCGATCTCAAAAAGTGTCCTTCTTTTGCCAAAAAATGGCACAAATGAAGGTTTTTGAGGCTACAAAGGAAAGTTTTTTTTTGTTCCCCCGATACATAGGTCTGTGATAGCTCATTTTGTGATAGCTCAGAAAGTTGGTATACAAATCCGCAAAAATTGGGGAACGGCGGTCTCGAAAAGTGGCCTTTTTTGCCAAAAAGTGGCATTTTTGTCAAAAATGACATGTTTCAAACACAATCATCTACAGGGCTGATTTTTACACCCGGGGTTTTCGAGTATGCTGAATCAGATTCGTCATACATTCTCACGAGGTCGTGTTATTCTCACGAGGTCATATGTATCTATAGAAGAGCATACTGAGCGGCGTAGCCGCTGTGGCGCTCCCCTAGTAACTTTCTAAACTTATCACTTATATGCTTTGAATTATGCTTAAAATTTTATAAATTAAATTTTATATTTCGAAAACCTTAAATGTTCTTATTTTTTCCAAAATATAACGTCTAATCTGAAAAGCAATTATTTATTTTCAGAGATTAATTGCACAAATCACGAAAATCCCACGGGGATCCGCTCTCGTCTTTGCATTGTCTGTGGGCCTTTTATGTGTGTTTAGTGGCAGAGATAAAGCAGTTTTGAGCTGAAAACACTGAAGAAGTTGCTCTCTGTGCGAATGTGAAGAGTTTCTCGGAACGTTTAGAAAAGAATTGAAAAAAGGATTAAAACGCGTCCAGGATGAGCAGACAACATTCAATAAATGCAATAAGTGGCAATGAAAGTAAAGGTCAAGAAATATTTTTACAGAGGCTATATTGAAATAAATGAATTCGATATAACCAAACATCATTCGTTCAAAACAGAGGATTATCAGAAGTACCTTATAGTCTGTTTTACTACTTTATTGAAACTTGAATGGATTTTTACGGAATTTAAGATGATCTTTTGTTTTGATAATTATCGTTTTGTCACGTGCATTATGCCACAAAAGGTGTTGCAAAAGCAAAACTTACGCAATGGTTATACGGTCCGGCTAGAAAGTGTAGTGACCGTCTGGAGAGTTGACTTAAGAAATTATATGGATTAGCGCCGAAACGTGGCTGTCCCAAAGGTCGAAACGGTTGCGGACCAAAAGGCTGACCAAATGGGATTGGGCGGAAAGGTTTTGGTGGCGAGAGCGGTTTTAGTGGACGATATGGTGGTAAAGCTTTCAGAGATCGGATATAATCAGTAGAGGTGAGCCGTTTCGCGAAGCGGTTTAAAGGGTTTGTGAATTGATTAACCGACGAAAGTTGAGTCGCTGAATTCTTCTTTAGCTGCTTTGAGCTCGGCTGAACAGCATTTATCACAGGGCCATAGCCGCATTGGGCCGAATCGGAACTAGGGTCAACTGCATGACGGGAGAGTTCGTTGTCGTAGGATGCCTTAATTTTTACTCATTTATTTACTGATTATATTGTGCAATCTCAATTTTCACTACAATCCAACCCGAATATTTCACTACAACTCATACGCGAAACTGTACGTTTTACGAATTGGTGTATGAATATTCTTTGCTCCAAACATAAAAGGCTGTTATGATGCCAATTCAAACGTGCGATTTCGCGCATGTGTTGTAGGGTACTGTCGTAGGCGTAACTAGAAAAAATTGAGATGAATTTTTTCGGGACAAATTTTCCTAGAAACAAACAATTTCTTCAGAAAAAATATTCCGCAACAAATTTTCTTTGCTTTTAGGCCAGCCGAATCGGGTTGCTATAGACCCCCTATCTCCATAAGTTTCGAGTACCTACAATAAAAATTATCCAATTAAAATCCCTTATGTTTATGAAATATCAATTCATATAAATAATTTGTGCTGTCAGAGAAGATAAAATAGCTGAATAAAATGGCTCTTTTTGTTGCGAATATTGATGAAATTCGCTCAATTATTTAGCGTGGCCAGCTATGCAAAACTTATAGCTAATTTGAATACAATGATTTTTTAAATGAATAAATTTACCGAATGCTCGTTATTGGGTAAGAAGTTGCTATTACTGTCGGCACAGTCAGGGAACGACACACGATGCCCAGATACAATCGAGTGTTTTCGCCTAAGTTGTTGACTTCCGTCAGGCAAAACTAGCAAGGAGTTACTTTCACCGCCAAGGTCGCCAAGGCTGGAGTTGAAATTTGTCGGCACACAACCGTAGAGATTGCCGTCGAATTGATGTGAATTCTTTCTACACACTTTTTGGTTACTGTTGTTGGCTGGAGTTTGAGCTGCAGAGAGGTGTGAAAAGCTGACCGAAGTAGGAAGATTGACGTTTAGGTGACGGCCTTGCTGAGTCGTATGCATGGACGTTTTGAACCAAAGCGGGGAAATCTCGAATCATGTCCTCAAAACACACGATATGGATGGAGTACAGTTGCAATTTATAGCACGGCAGCCAACTTGACATCCCATACATCCAAGAGTGCAAGTTCACAGTGAATTGTCACAAATATCTTTGTAAATTGTGTAAATATGAGTGACTGCGCAATATTCTAAGTCTTCACAATATATAATAATAAATACAATGAAAAGGAACGTTCTATAAAGTAACGCAATAAATAATTTACAATTGGTATGAAATGTTTGAAGATCTAATCAACCTAACAACAAAAAATTGTTGAATATCGAAAAACATTGTTACAATTAAGAGTTTTATCATCAATACATATGTCATTTTTAATTTTGTACCTTTGTCAAAAACGGCGTATTTTTATCACATTTTTTTCAAAAATTTCCTCCAAAAATGATCATCTGTATATCTATGGCTCAATTTCGAGAACAACGTCATGCCAGAAAATATTCACTCTCACTACGCTTCAATAAAAACCATCTCTGCTAAACCTATAATAATAGAAGCATTGGAATAGAGAACATTTTGTAAGGAAACTGATTCAATCTATATTTTTTTATTAAACATTGAACAAAATTATCCGCTTCATAGGCATATACGAGTATGTTTGGTAACTATTGAAATTTATCACGAATTTTTGGAGGAAATAAATCAAGGAAATGATCAAAGAATGCCAAAATACATTTATTATACCTAGTGAGTTTTAAGCGTTGTTAACAGCTAAAGTTATTTGCTCCACCTAATTTACATAAAACATTTATGTTTGGCTGTCTTTTGGCTGCCGACACTATCTCTCCGCATATTTGTGGTTTGTTATTAAAGCGTGAAAATAAATGGGGACGAAAGGGGAGACAGTGGGAAGCTCAGCCTATTATTGAGCGACCACAAATATCGCAATGGCACCTTTGACTCTTCTGTTGTCGTTCACGGACTGCTCGGTCTGTGCCTGGAGAGAGGCTAAAAAGAGACATATGGGTCGGAATTTTGGGGGGTTGGACCCCAAAGGGCCAGATTAGAGTATGAGAGGCACAATGAAATGGCGATTCAAAACGGACGGCTCAAAAAGGTGCGGCTGGAAGTGGCCAGTCGCTATTTTGTCGACGTCCTGATGGGGAGCAGAATGAAAAGAAACAAACAAATTGGGATGTTTGTCCCGGAAATGCTGAATTTTTTTCACTCAATATAAATAATCGAATAAAGTATGGTTTGAAATACAATTAAAAGTGGGATAAAATTTTTGTTGTAAACAAAAGTTAAAAAGTGGCTAAATCTTTTCCTAATTAACGCTTAATACAAGAAAAAAACGGAATTGTTTCTAACGAATTTTGTTCTAATGCTATAATTTTGACTCTGGATATCAGTAAGAAATTGTATGTCCAATTGTCACAAGTAAGGACGAGCATATGATTGAAGGCATCAAAAACAATTTGTCAGGTATATACTTCATAAACTTCATTTTTTTACGCTGTTTCTTTATTTCGTTTTCTTTGTTTGGAAACACCAAATGGGCTAGTAAGTTTTCTAAAGTCATATAATGTATATTTCGCTGTCTAAAGTTCTTCATACAAATGACTCAATGCATTTGGAATCATGCATTTCGTTATACAGTAAAAGATACATTATCTTTCTCTGCAAAACTTTTGCCGCTAATTATTGGTAATTCAAACATAGAAAATGGAGTAAAGGAAAACAACAGCGCCAAAAATCTGAAGTTTACCGATATATTAACGTTATCCATACGAGTGAAATGCTTTCCGTGATCTTCGTTATAATAAAAAATATGTGTCTTTTTAGTTCTTAAAAGTTTGCTGAAGCTAAAAAATCCTAGCAAATTTTCTGTGCATAAATAAACACGCCAATATGGGTAAATCTAATTTGTCAATTTCGGTAAAAGGATTTGTCAGTGAAGGCGAAAATCTAATTATTATTCTACGGTAAATGGGAGACGCACAGAACAATCTTTTCGGGGCATTTTATTAATAAAAGGCAACAAATGTATTGTATATGACATGTCGCTTCATCTATTCTATTCAAGAAAATGATGTATCTAGAATGTAATTTGTGAACACCTGTAGTGAAATGCATTTCTTTGTATACATCTCAAGGTTGTGCTTTTTGACCAAACGTTAATGATTTCTGGGCATTTTTAATACATACAGAGTAGCATATAAACTGTAATTAGCAGAAATTAAGAAAATCCATCGGAGTTATATGTGCAATGTACACAAAATCAGCAAAAAGTTAAACCACGGTCTGACCTACTACAGTGGCGCACCCAGAAACTCTGTGCTCTGATTTGGTCTCTTCTACACTGCGTGCTATTTCTTTGTTAAAGCTAAAAAAAGCGGGACACCGGCAGACACAACAATGGTTAATAATAGCTTAGAAAAGAAGCTCTAGAAATTTCTAGAGCTTCTATCGCTTTTGTAAAATTATCTATGTTTATCATTGTTGTGTCTGACGGTGTCCCGCTTTTTTTAGCTTTAACAAAGAAATAGCACGCAGTGTAGAAGAGACCAAATCAGAGCACAGAGTTTCTGGGTGCGCCACTGACCTACTACAATATAAATTTAAACTAAAACGCGTGGATTGAAACACCGTAATACCGTTAATGTAATATCATCGAAGTAATCATCTATAGAGCTCAGATATACATTAAAGGACCGTTAAATCGAAACCTTTCCTGAAGCACTCTAGAGAAAAGACACACCTCAAAAGGTGCTTAGATATTCATAGGACTTCAATCATAAAAGTCAAAGCAAAAAGCCATCGAGCAGCTGGATTTTCCTTAAGAATTAGTTGTTAGCCGTCGGAAATGTCAATCACGTGGTTTTTGTTTCCAATACTACCGCACTAATGATAATACTTAAGTACTACTTCAAATGCATGAATATTATTCGCCATAAGCTGAAATTATGACCATTTCCGCGAAAGCTCAGAATGAAAGCGGAAGTGAAAAGAATCCATCCGTAGCTTTTTGGAGAGAAAATTATGTTAAACACGCTTCATGGCCCCATTATGGGTGTGACAGAAAGACAGACGATACATACGAGAAATTTGGGTGGGAGGTCTAAAACTTTGTTTTAGATCAGATAGTTAAATGTGTAAGTCTGACGTTATTGACGAATGAATTATTACCCCTTAAGACTCTCTTTCAGCACTTAATTAAGGCACCAAGTCGAACAACTTGAGTTGCATGTATATTTACTTAAAATAGCAAAAATATAAATTGTAAATTTTACACTACACGATTTTCACCGTTTAAAAATATGCTGACTAAACATAAAGTGGATTAGAAATATATAAACTTTAGCTTTGAGATATGAGGAAAGCGTTTATTTGTGAAAATAATTTGTAGCGCTACAACAAAAAGCGAGAAATGAGAACATCATTATTAGAGTGAGTGACCGGCCAAAGCCAGGGGCCGCCACCATTTTTGATGCGGGAATGTGGGAAATAATGGGATATGACAGAGGAAAATTCCCTTCATACGGATGAGAGCAACAAATAAACCGTCGACTGAATAAGTCTGCTTCTCCATTTTTCAGGTCTGAAGCTAACAAAAGAAATATGGCGTTGTAAATGGTTTAACGCCTATGCGTCCATTTCCCCGAGGGACTATAAATCTCTCGGGCCTTTTGGAAGAAATCTGTATAATTTAGATGATTTGCACATAATTGAGTAGGCTTGCAAATCATTTGAAAACTACCAAAAAGTGACACAAAAATTTTTAATATGACAATGTTTTATTGATATAAAGAACAGGCAATACGACGATCGTGATAAAATAAAAACGTGAACTACGGAAATTAAGTGATTATGATTTTTCATAATAATGGCACAAAAAAGTTATTTCCCGAAATCAATTATTGGAAGATGGGAGAACGCACATATGAATGGTAACAGCTTCCTATATATTTACATTTAAGATAATGTACCTACTAGCGCTTTGGGACTCGAGAAAATACAGCACCAAAGATCAAAATGTGCAATGTACGGAGGGATGTACGTCACTAACTTACTATAAGGATGTCAAATTTTTCGACCGTTCATTTACCGCAAATATTTATTTGCAAACTGTTATTTTACTCCACGTAATTCCTAAACTGTTCCCAGTAACTAATTAAATTTAAAAGATATTCGTAAATGTTAATTGCACTTTGCAGAAATAATTATTGTTGTGTTTTTATTGTGGAGATTGGTTGGTTTGAGTTAATAATCGCTTTGGCTCACTTTCTTTTAAGTAACCTAAAGAGAAAGGTTAGAACTTACCTCAACTTGGTATCGGAATAGGACATCCAGTGTGCCACCGTCAAAGTGAATCCGCCACAAATCACGGGCTGGTTTTGGCAGTGCTGGAATTCATTTAATAAATTTAAAGTATATGTGAGATAAAGGTATACACAATATTATACATATGGCAACATAAATTTTCTCTTTTTAAACCACTGTTCTTATGTGCTGGTGAATGTTTTATGTAATTTCTTTCACAAAATGTATTACAACTTTCTCTTGTAGAAACAATGAAAGGTGGGCTTAGGTATTTGTGGGCCCAGTGATGAATGTAGCTAAATATTACTAACTAATATTAATAACAAGTACAAATAAGACATATTAAGCAGACATGTAGAAAGGAAATTTTAGACATATTTTCGCCATTCGGTCCAAAATGTCAAATATTCCAAATGGAACAGATTTTTGATGAGATAAAACATCTTTTATTGCTGTCTCGTCACAAAATTGTATTTGGGCATTGAATCAATTTTCTATTTCATGGGGAGGAGTGTGCATTATTGCATTGAATTACAGAGTGTCTCAATTTTTTCTGCTGTATTTGTTTTTATTTTTAATAAATATTTGCAGCATTTCGCATTAAATTTGCAGACCGTATAGTTTCCATTTTTTAAAATAGCTATTCTGCTCAAATGTTGCTAAATCGTAGCTGTGCTTGTGAAAGCACAAGCAACACTGTTGCCATTTCCAACGAAAGTGTTATAGAATATTTGGTATCAAAAATATTCTCGTAGTGTCTACTTTCATATGGAAAAGAAATCATTTCAATATGATGCAAATGTGTATAAATATAAATAGGACAGAAAAAAACTGAGACGCCCTGTTCAAAATTGCAACATCGCATTGTTGGTGTTAAAAACATGCTGAAAATCAAATTCCTATTTCCGCGGTTGGGTCCAAAATGGATTATCTAGCATGGTTTTTCTTTAAGCTAACATACCAAAATTTCTGTTTAAGCTAACTACATACCTAACGTTTATTTGTTTCGAATATTGATGGATTTGACAAAATAGTAAACTGGCTGAAATGCAACAGAGTGGGAATATTTAGGACGCTGGGAGAAATAACTATCTCCTCTGTGTCAAACTTTTTCGGGCCCAATATAACCAGCATACATATCAAGGGCACTTCTCACTAACACTTAATTTAACCTTGTTTCATGTAACAAATTTATTTCTTACGTGGACCCATTTTGAGGCAATAAAATTGGGTGAATGTGGACGATGCCACAAAAGAAACAGAAAATGCAAAACTACTTTCGCATGTAAGGATTTACTCATACTTTTTGCTTTAGAAAGAATAGTTAGGTTAAAAAGAAAGCATTGTAGACTGGAATTATTTTCGAAGAACCCTCTAAAATATATTTTGAGAAAACCTTGATAAATATATTTATGATTTTTAACATTTCATTTAAAAATGCTAAAGCGAATGAGGTTTAAAAGCCTACTTTTGAATGATGCTTGGGTTGCAAATGCGGCTGATTATAAAATATGAGTTAAGTTTGAGGTTCAGTTAGTAGGACTCAAAGATTTCGGCAAGGAAATTTCGGCGAGTTCCATGAAGGACAGAAAAACGTTTGTCCTTTGATTTGTGTTTCTGAGCATCATGACTGTCCGCCACAATGTTTTAGAAACATTTTCTATACAACTTATCCATGCTATGACCGTCCTACCTTATATGAAACACCGCTTAGTAAGTTACAAAGTTATTGAACATTATATAAAAATAATGCCCTTGAATTTACCCTAAAGAAATTCAACAAAACAATTGAGAAGAGACGCTCTTAACTCGTCCCAAATGGTCCCAAACACATTGTTGCTTCATGACCGTTCACATAATTCCTAAAGAATGGGCCAATCCAATTCTCTCTTCAGGGGAACCAATCTCGGCCCATTTAACTGAGAATTTTGGAGAGGAACTCTTCCGGCGGCCACCTTCTTCCTCTGTCTCTCTTAATTTGGATGGCCAAGTGCTCGACCAGGATTAAGGGTCATCTTTAGACCCCTTTGGCCCAAATGAGTTGACCGTAGCGACTGATGGAACGTGTCAAATTACGTTCTACGCGTGCCCCAAGGGTTGAATAGTTATGGAGGTGGTTTATTATTGGATATGACACATTATGAACTTTAGGCAATTATTTCTAACTTTAACAAATATCTTTTGTAATTGTGGAAAAATAATTAAAGGGCTGCTTAGTGTTTCGTTTCAATAATTAGGAAAAAAGAAATATTGTATATTTCTTATTAGAAATTGCTCTCGTTTATCCGAAACAATTTTTTCAGCCAATTTCTTTCGGATAAACGAATTTCGGACAACTGAATTTCGGATTTTATCAAAATATTTGTCAAAAATTGTAGGGAATAGGGTTTGCGAAATGGGTTAGGGAATGGGTTTGCGAAATTTCCTGCTACGAAATTTTGGCGCAAATGGTTAAAAATTCAAATTGGCGCCAAAATAAACTCGAAATTCGGAAAAACAAAGAATTTTCATGCACTATTTCATTTTTGTCCTACCGAAATTATTTCGGATTTATCCGAAAATTTTTCGGATAAACGAGTACAAATGTATGAAAAAACCGTTCTGGCAAAAGTCTGTCGGATAAACTATAACGATAAGCAAAGAATAATCAAAGCAATAATGGAATGTGGAACAATAATCAAAGATCAAAATCTAGCAATCTAAGAAAGAAACTTAAACTAGCGTAAAATCTTGCACGAATTGTATTTAGAAAAATTAAGTTCATAATGAAATAAATAATTCTAAGAGCTATGTTGAATTATTAGGTTGTCTGGAAAGTAACGTGTCTCGTTGAATATTACTGTAAATCATATCTATAATCCGTTTCGATAACTATACGGTACTTTAGTTGATAGCAAATTTTGTTTAGTTTTGTACGATATATAACTTTTTTAGTTTACCTCACGAAATATTGAAATTTTCACATGAGAACAAACTACACAAAATTTGCTATCAACTGGAGTACCGTATCGTTTTTCAAAACGGATTATAGATATGATTTACAGTAATATTCAAAGTGACCCGTAACTTTCCAGACAACATGATATAATATCAAAGCTGGATTATAATGTACCTTTGAAATAAATAATTGCTTAATATAAAGCAATGATAAATAATTGCTATATGAGCTTTATTAAAATATTTGTTTTCAGTCTTCAAATCTACCGTCCAAATTCCGACCAAAGACGCGCTAAGCTGAAACCAAAATTGAATATATCGTAATCGAAAATCCATTGCAAGTTCCGATCAAAATCAACGAAGCAGTCGAGGAAAATCTGACTGAACAGATCTCTGAAACTTCGGTTAAAACCAAACAGATCTCTGAAACTTCGGTTAAAACCAAACAGGTATTCTAATCGAAAATATTTCTCTACAAAATAAAATGTTTCTTTCTTGCATAATTTTCTTTCATATCAAAAGTGAATAACATATAAAAATTTATCAATTGAGTATGTCGAGTGTTCTATCCGTAGCGTTACATACTTCCTAAAGATATAATATTATACCTAGAAAACTAAGCAACTCTTTTCTCTCCAAGCCCCACCTACCTGTAATTAGTCCGTAATAATCTATGGGTACTCTACTGAAGAGCCCAGCTCATAGATAAAATTTGAGGCTTACTGTCTGGAGTTCAAGCCGAAACAGTGAGCCAGTTTTATTTTATTACTAATCAATCATTTTCATGTCTCTTTTCTATCTCAATATAGGATTTTACATAAAAGAAGAAATTGTTTTCCTAATTAAGGAAAATAGTACAACTTTTTATTCAAAACATCAATAGCGAAATCGATTTTCTCATTTTTCAACTTTCGACTTTGTCTCTGCTTTCCTTTCCAAGGCGAAATAAATTCTTAAAGTTTGTATTCTTTGGTTTTATTAAAGTTTTCGTAGTCATAATTTTTCGTATAAATTTTACATAATTTAAATCACAAAATGGCACAAGTTTTGAGAAAATAATTTTATTAGCCATAGTTATTAAATTTCTTTCTCACTGCGTAGTTTTCTTTTCCTGGCCTCAATTTATGCCCATACCTTTGTTATCCTTTGTCTTAAGGCGAAAAGCCTTTGTAGAAAAACACTTGGCTCAAATTTATTTTCAATTACTAATGAATTCAGTTATAATGTGATACAACTATGATGATTCATTTTATCCTTTAATTCCTTGGTTCCATAATCGATAGATTTAATTCTGGTCTTCGTCGAGGTCAAAGTTTTCGTTATCAGTTGTTTTGAACAAAATCATTATAATTTGACCGAAATGGAGCAATTTAATTGTGTCATTCTGTGTTAACATTCAGAAAATTTATGACCGTCATCCTATTACGTTCATTAATACAAAATATATTATAGTGCAAGCTTAAAATGACCAGACATGACCACCAACAACTGCTTGACGAAGAATACTCTGAAGATCCAGGTAAATACTTAAAAAATTGGATAGCTATGAATATTGAATTAACGATGTTCAGTTCGGTTTTAATCTAGTACTACAAGTAGTTTATTTGTATCTAAACAAATAAATATTTATTTGTATTGTCAACTAATTTTATTCGTTTTTAATTGCTGTACATATTTATGAAACTTAACTAATAGAGAGATCACACTCTCAGTCATTTGTATTACTAAAATCAATTATTAATTTATGATTGATATTACTCTAAAATATTTGTTTCATTTTAGCCAAAAATCGATATACACGGACTATTAATCCCGCTGAATTACATGTTTTAATATTCATAATCAATACTGGAAAACCATTGACAATAAATAAACAACATGAAAAGAGTGCATAGGACATAGATTTTCGGTCTACCGAGAACTCGCGCACACAAATAGTTCCAACAAAAATGTCTTCTTCCCAACTTTTGTTTACTTATTGTTATTGAATTATATAACTGCGATAAAATTCGCTTGTTGCAAGCAAAACTCGATCAAATAATTTTTTCACTCGGAATGCGTCACCGCCGAGTGCAGAAACTAGAGACGCGGCGGAGGCTGGCCTATTTTTGTGTCATTTTCCTATTGCGCGTTGCCGATTTTTCCCTCGCCAATATAATCCAGCAAGTTCCATATAAATTTATGTCTTCTGTGAATGGCCTCATATATATTTTGTTCCCAGTCAATATCACGGTGAATAGTTAAAGTGTCAGCGAGAGACAATTTAATCAAATTTTCTTATCAATTTGGCTTTGAACAAAGCGTAATAGGAAGCGAATTTTGTTAACTTACGTGGATTTATTGATGTTGAGCTCACAGTAGTATGATTAGAGATGTGTGACGCAGATAATAACTGTTTTAGATAAGAAAGTTATAAAATCTAAGCTTCAAAGATCTGAGCCTTTATATTTTAGAGAAGTGCTGGGAAGGCGCAACACTAACATGTTTTGGGTTGCACGCTTGTGTTTGCTCTACTTTTATTATTCCTTATCCAAAAAATCTTTCAATACACACATTATTTAATCTTAAATGACACGTTTTGAGCCGACTTCCGAATTCATTTTAATTATTCTGATTTTCAGCGAAAATTTTGAATTGATAACGGAATGTACGAAAAATACCAACATCCTGGTGTAACCAAAATATCCCTAGTATTTGTCTAGCTTAGGGCTGTGCAATGCTAACCTTTCCTAACCTTTGCTAACCCATGAAAAGGGAGGTTAGCATGCTAACCCAGAAGGTTAGCATGTTAACCTAAGGTCAGCAGTTAACCCACATTGTTTGTGCAATAATCAGAAACGAAGAGGAGACACAAGAGACGTGAGACAAAGAGAGCGTTTTATTGGGGCACCGCACACTAGCTCTTTATTGGCCGCATTATGAGTTAGGTGCCAGAGAAAGAGAGACACGATTAGATAGTGGGAAATAACCGACTTTCCTCTGAATTAATCCGGAGTGGATTAGCATGCTAACCTTCTGGGTTAGCGTGCTAACCTCCCTTTTATTTCAAAGGTTAGGATTGGGGTTAGCATTGGGGCGGTTAGCAAAGGTTAGCATTGCACAGCCCTAGTCTAGCTGCAAAAATTTGCTAGACTTCGGATTTCCTTTCTTCCGAAATATTTTATTTTAAAAACTCTTAAACGATATTTAACTTTTGGAGTGACCTATTTATTACTGCCTTTTAAGTAGTCCTTATGGCTCAAATCAAAATTTTTGCTCGATTTCCTACAAAATATGCGACATAAAAATTTTCATGAACTTGTACATTTAAATCCTTCATAGGTTATCGTTAAATGTCCTATCAGATTACAAATATTAAAACTAAAACTATAAAAATAGCGAATAATAACAATTGTTTAGGACCTTCCACAACTGGGCATCATCTTGATTTTGAGCCAATAGCTCAAACTTCCGCAGAAATTTCAATAGAAGAGGCCGTGTCTAGCGAAGCAAATATTTCATCTGGTCCGAAAATGGTAAACCAAAGCAGTGAAAATAACTCTCGTAGAGAGATTGCTCAAAATGCGTTTGCTTCGGATCGCCCTACAAACATAGGCACAGATGGAACGCTGGAGCCAGAAGACGATGCTCTCGAGTATATGGTCGAAATACCCGAAGTAGACGACAATGTGAGTTGATTCAATGTTTCATAAAACAGAATTAAATACATTTTTAATTATTCATAAGCTTTAAAATTTTTAATAAATCTACGTGACAATATGAAGTATAGATAATGTTTTGTTAACTCGGCACGAAAATTCACTTAGGATCAGAACATATTTATAATAGAAATCCCCAGTAATGTATTCTTCTGAAATAATATATTTCTGAAATTGGATATTTTTTCAGAAACTCTTCAGCTTTCGAAAATTGTGGGCGTTCACGGGGCCAGGCTTTCTCATGTCAATTGCATATCTGGATCCAGGAAACATCGAGAGCGATCTCCAATCGGGTGCAATTGCGAGATATAAAGTTTGCCTATTTTGAGCAACAGTCTCTAATAACTAATAGATGGTATTTAGCTGTTATGGGTATTGCTGTCAGCTCATATTGTCGGCTTCTTTTTGCAGCGATTGGCCGTAAGGTTGGGAGTTGTAAGTGGCAGGTATGTTCGTATCGGAGGGCGTAAAAAAGAAAATTTATTATATAAATTGATAAAGAAAACAATTATGGAAATTAAAACTTTAAGGTGAATCTGTATCCCACTCTTGAACAAATTTTCGAAAAATGAAGAGCAACATTGCAGCAGTTTTTCCCAAAACAGAAGAGTTCGATTTCAGGAAAAATAATATGGTTATGGAAATTGTAAAATATTGAACTTAATAGAATTAAAATGTTTCTACACATCTTTTAAACTTTTATAAAACGCAAAAACTACTAGCACCATATTTAATTTCGAGGCTATATATAGACATATGGCAGAAGTGGCATACGAGTTCTACCCGCGAGTTCCGCGTTGTATTCTCTGGCTCATGACCGAGATCGCGATTATTGGAAGTGACATGCAAGAAGTTATTGGAACAGCTATTGCATTCTATTTGCTTTCCAACGGGAACATACCTCTTTTTGCCGGAGTACTCATCACAATGGCCGACACTTTCACGTTTTTGCTTATTGATCGCTTTGGATTCAGGTATTGTTACGAATAAGTAAATGATAGTAACGCAAAACATTTAGAAAATTGGAAGTGCTGTTTGCCGCACTCATTGGCATGATGGCATTGAGTTTTGGGTATGAGGTGGTTATTATTTTATATGCTTAAAACCTAATAACATGCCTTGCTTTTTTATTGAACAGACGTTTTCGCAATTTTGGATACAACTCCAACTTTTTATTCGAAAAATGGTTTATGAATAATGAACACAATCTACGCTAAATGAATACTAAGAAAATGTTATGCTCATTTTAGCGAAATTTATGATACAGTTGTTGATTTGTCTATGTTACTGACACCTACTTTATAGAACGTTCAGTACATACGGTACTCAGTAGTATAGATAGTGAATATATTGTTACAATAAGCATAATAAATGGGTTTCCATAATCTATTATAGTATTAGGATTGGTGTGACATTTTTTTTCGGGCTCTAAATCGCGATAAAGGGCCCGGGTTTTTTTTCTTACGAATTAAGTAGGCTATAAGGAAGACCGGTCGCCGGTTTTTAGACGGATTTGAGATCTAAATTTAGACAAATTTAGACAAAAATGTATTTCTGAGGGCATTTTTGAGGGCCCGAACCCAAATTTTCTCCGTCCGTCACGCTTTTTTGAGGGCCGACCCGGGTCTTTTTAGTCTAAAATTTAGACAAAGCTGGACAAAATTGCATTTTCTCCGTCCGTCACGCTTTTTTGACGGCCCGAAGCCCAATTTTCTCCGTCCGTCACGCTTTTTTGAGGGCCCAAACGCCAATTTTCTCTGTATACCATTTTTGAGGGCCATGCTGCTGAACTCCCGGACAACCCTTACTCCCGAACAACAGCTGCTTGAGGGCCGAAGGCCCGAAATTGTCTCATGCTGCTCTACTCCCGAACAACCCTTACTCCCGAACAACCCTTACTCCCGAACAACAGCTGCTTGAGGGCCGAAGGCCCGAAATAGTCTCATGCTGCTCTACTCCCGAACAGCCCTTACTCCCGAACAACAGCTGCTTGAGGGCCGAAGGCCCGAAATAGTCTCATGCTGCTCTACTCCCGAACAACAGCCGAGGGCATATTGATGGCGGTGCGCGAAGCGCCGCTGATGCACGCTCCCCGCGGACCTAGCTTGGGAGAGCCACGAAGCGGCTCCTCCCAAGCTTGTTAATCCTTAAGAAATGCTAAGATTAATTATAATGCTTCAGTTTGTGGTCGTCAAACCAGACGGTATCGACATGATGAAGGGCATGTTCATTCCATGGTGTGAGAATTGTGGTCGTGAAGAATTTCTACAGGTTGTTTTTATTTAAAATTGCATTATACCGAAATTTGACTTGATTATACCAAAATATTCGAATCGTATATGTTGTCATATAATGCCTAGTTAATGTGGTTATAACGCTCACCGTTTATTTGTAGGGCGTCAGCATAGTGGGTGCCGTAATTATGCCACACAATCTCTACTTGCACTCAGCGTTGGTAAAGAGCCGAAGAATTGACCGAACACGCAAAACAGCCATCACAGAAGCAAACTTTTATTACTTTGTCGAATCGGGCATTGCACTCTTCTGTTCCTTTATAATCAACCTATTTGTTGTCGCTGTATTTGCTCATGGACTTTATGGGAAAACAAATGCTGATGTGGTAAGCAATGGTTACAAAAGTTATAGTTAGTAATAGTAGTCGTGGGATCATAATCGCTACGTGAAAAGTGACTATCATCACATGCTCATTTAACTAAGATCATTTTTATATCATAGGATTTTATATCGTTCTGTTTATACATGATCGACAACAAAAACACTGAAAGCGAAAGAATGTTAGAATAGAGAGCTGTTTGGTTTCTATATCTTATTTGGCATAAGATCGTGTTAATTAAATGTGATCGGGATAGTGGGACCACGACCAATTTTTGAAAGTGGTCGTGATGCCACGACCACTATCACGAGCACTATTGGATTCGATCGTAGTAATTATGCATATTTTGGATTACATCGGGCAGATAGCAAGCTTAGTAAAAATTTATATTTCTATTTTCGACTGTCTATTTAGCATCACTTGAAATAAAAGAAATTTAGCATAAAAGCTGCCTAAACCATGAAGGCATTCCACCGCTGATTTTCCCAAATAACACAGAGAAAGCTGAATCGGATCTCTACAAAGGCGGTATTTTCCTTGGATGCGAATTCGGATTAATGGCCATGTACGTATGGGGTATTGGAATAATGGCCGCTGGTCAGGTATGTCATGTACAGAAATACGTTAAAACGTTTGGAAAGAAAACATTTATGATTAGGGACCGGATTTTTAGGACTTTCTGCTCGTCTGAATGGTTAGACGTTAGTGCTGCCTTTTTCCTCTCTTTCTTTGTTAGATTGATTCACGCCTTTGAAAATGCTTTGAAAAATAAAATCCTATTATTCGCCTACTCTTTTTAATAGGATCCTATTTTCACTGTCATTTAACCACTGCAGTGAAACGATAGAAAGCCATTCATTTCGTCGCTTCCTGTGTTCTATTACAAACTTTAATTGAAATGGGCACAGAATATACTACAGGCACAGAGAAATGGATGAGTAAAACATTGTACATCAAAAAGTCCTATTTTGCAGAAAGCAGAGAAAAGTCCTAAAAATCCGGTCCCTATTTATGATAAATAATGTTTAAACCAAACCACTATATTATATCTTTCTACTTTATGCTCTTTTCTTATATCTTTGTTCCTGAAAAAGTTGTAGAAAGACCAAAATTTAACGTTAAATTGAAATATTTTTAGTCATCGACTATGACCGGTACTTATGCAGGACAATTTGTTATGGAGGTTTGCTCCTATTACATACAGTATAAAATATACTACATATGTTTTAGGGTTTCCTGCGGATACAATGGCCACGCTGGAGACGTGTTTTATTTACTCGTGGTATGGCCATCATTCCCACATTAGGTAGAACTTTATATATGTTTAACATAAACCGATTTTAAATCTCTTCAGGCGTTGCACTCATGGCACGCGGTGTTGAGAACTTGACGGGAATGAACGATCTGCTGAATTGTGTTCAGATGATCCAGCTGCCTTTCGCTTTAATACCTATAATAACGTTCACATCACATCCGAAGATAATGTTTGAATACGCTTGTTCTAGGTATGCCGAACGAATTATAATACAATTAAAAACACATAAATTATGCTATTATATTACAGTTGACGTTTTAAATTTTAGGACTTTCCAAATAAGTGCTCTGTGTATTTCCATGGCCGTCATATCAATAAACTTATATTTCTCTACAGACTATATCCTGAATAGTCTTGGCACAGAATGGTACGTATGGATTCTGCTCATAGTCCCTTGCATATTTTATGTGACATTTGTATTATATCTGATATTCATTTGTCTTCAATCTATGGGCATAATCAAGACCGGCGCATACAATGTAAGTAGTAACCACAAAAATAGCACATCAAGATGAGCTTAAATGACAAACCTTAATTAAAAGATATAAGTGATATCAGAAAAACCGGATACGATAATTTAAAAATTTTTGTGGCAGAAAATATTGTGTTACATTGTAAATCAGATTTCTTACCGTAGCTTATCTAAAATATAATCATGTTTCGCGTAAAGTAAGCCAATATGATCATGATACCATCATTCCAATAAAATCAAAGTTTAGTCAGTAATTTTCAAATGGTTTTTCTTTGGTCCGTATAATTGTAAGCATTAAGACGTTTTACAGAAAATAAACTGGCTTGCTCGGCGCGACTCCAAACTTACGATCCAAGCACCATGGCTTAATTCTCAACAACAAAGTTTGGTGTCAGACACAATGATTAGACCGGTCTCCGGTACCGATAGCGGTGTGGATAACTTGGGATTTGCAGCCACTTCGACAAATGGCGTAAATCGGACTGCAGCTGTTTATGGATCGTCCTACATTGAATAACCGGGTCAAAAATCTTCCTACTTTCAGTTTAGCTTAACTTTCGTTTTATTCATAATTTATTCATTTGTTTATGCTCACGATTCCGCAACATGATCCGCTGATTACATTGCGAGTTACGGAGTACGTTATCTTTCAGATTCCACAGCTTTGTTTTGTCTCCTTATACGCTTCTTTATAAATATTTATTTTACTGTGTTTTTGTTTTATTCATCACTCAGGTGCTTTATAGTTACACATGTAATTGCCTTTCTCGAATCTTAAATTTGCTCATTTTAGGTCAATTTTGTATAACGCTGTAAATCACAATGAAAAATCACTTAACGTTCTCAACATTTGTACCACATCTTTTGTACCATTCTCTCCCACCTAATTTTTCATTATACAAGTATCAAACTCACAGATGTAAAGAAATCACTTGACGAAATTGTTCATAATGTGAGAGTTATTACAGCTAATTCTGTGTGTGCACTTATAGAATTCTATTACTTCCTACTATTCCTTGAAGACTATCTGATTAATGTGATATGATTACTCGCCTAATAATCAGTCGAGAAAAATCTCCGTTCCAAGCCTATGTTTATAAATATTAGATTAAAATAAACAGCAAATTCTCAATAAAGTGCTCTAGTGATCCTTTACTTTCTTTATACTTCTTAACACTTAACCGACAATGATATGATAGACATTTATACCCGCAATAAAAGAATATTACAAACAATATACAGTACATTATGAAAATTGTAACTTTTTGTATCCTTTTTGATGTATAGGAGGTACAATACCCAGTTAGAGTTGCACATAATAAATTCCGAATTCCACTAAAGTTGCAACGACACCAGTAACGTTTTTGTCTTCAACTGAGCCACAAACAACAAAACGAAATATGACCATTCCTCATGAATGGACTATCAGTTTGCTGACATCTTCACCGCAACCACCTGATTCAGCATCGGCTAATAAACCGATGTCACAATATTCTGCTAAAAACAAAAAAAAATCATTCAACCTTTGCTGTCAATTTGTGTTTTTACATATTTCAGGTGCTAACTATATTATTTTCAACGCTTGAAAATGATCCAGTCTCTTCGAAAAACAATTTATTTAGAATGGTCATTTTGAAAGGATAGCAATCTTTTCTTTGCCATTCGTACTCTTTCACTTCCTCCGAATGAGCAAATAATTGACCTGTCTCACTTCAGGTGGGCGCGCCTATTCCTTTTTGGAGTGGTCAGAGGGCATTTTATTGCCATTAAAGGAATGTCCAAAAGAAAACGGCTGTCAAATGGACTTTAGCTGGGAGTCCTGGCTCCACCAAAATGTTAAAGTTGTGGAACGCCTGTCTGGTGATTTCACACCAACGGAAATTCGGCCTAAACACAACTTTCAGTTTTGTGGATTAAAAAAATTAAAAATAAATTTCGTTCTCTTACAAATTTTAACTTTGTATATTCCTGGTGTTAATACTTAAATTTAGCGTATTTTATCAATTGTTGACAGAAAATTTTTTATTCTCCATTCATATCTACCGTTAATCATTATCTTCATGCGACATTTACTGCCGTATTTTCTCCAAATAAGCCTCCTCTCAAAAATAAGCCTCATCCAGAGGGACAGTGAAAAATATAAGCCCCGGGGTTTGTTTTAGAGAAAATATACGGTATATATACTGCTTCTATAAGTTTTATGACATAGTGTTATATAGCATTACATAATCAAGTGTTGCAACTAAATTTGTGATTCTGAGCTATTAGAATTGTCCCCTTCTGAGCAGCTGTTATAAAAAATAATTCTGAAAAATCATAAGTGAGGATTTGGTAGGAAATATGGAAACTCTTATCGGTTAACAAAGGAGGGTACCAAAATGTATCATAATAGTTTGCTAAAAAACAATTTTATGCAAGAAGATCTCAAAATTATGGTTGCCAACGCCAATTTTACGTTTGAAATTTGTCCCCTTTTGGACATTTCATGGTCAGTGCAGAATTACGAAATTATTATTGTTGTATAAAGGCTGCAGTGCCTTATTTCCTTTTATGAGCCATTTTCGGGTCAGCCATATCTTACTATACATTTCCGTTAAAAAAGCGGTGGTCACACCGTTTGCCAAACTAATGGAAAAGGAGCTGAAATCCAAAGAAAATGTCTAATCGGTACTAGACAAGTGGTGGTCAATGGCTATTTGTTCCCAAATACTCAGGACTCATGCCTGTTCATGTGGAAATCGTATTTTGAGACTCAGCATTTAATCTCACCGAAATTACAGCTTTCTGAATTAGAACTATACGAGATTCGTGCTAGTGTTATTTTTATAATATATTAAGTATGTGCGTTTCAGTTAAGCAATACCTGGATTATTATTTGATTTTAGTTGTAATTTCTGTCCACATTATAGTTTTGCCACATTTCAGAGCAAAACTGGCACATTTGCTCGTCTGGTACGGCTAATGTGCCCATCGAGTTGGGGCTGCAAATCGCTGCTCTTCACTCATTGCCGAATTTCTTTGCTATTTTTATTATTACTTGTGGAAAATATTGGCGAACAACAAGAAGAATTCCTCGACAGTATAAACAGGTGTGTATGCGAGGTAGCGCAGCTACGCACCTTCTTGAATTTTTCACAATATTTGTAAACCGGTCAATCTTCAACGGGTTTCGATTGCTCCAACATATTTTATTTATATTTATTCGTGTTACAATAGTAGCTGATTTGGCCTCGACGTGTCCGTTTGATCACGTGCTTTCTAATTGGCCTTCCATGGACGGTCAGTCAGTTGAATGATAATAATTTGAGCAATATTTAAGTGGCTAATAAAATTTTAAAGTATTTGTCCGTAGTTAAATATTTATATCCAAACAAGTATTATGTTAATTTTGGTTATCACTGTGAATATTTTATTTTAGTTGTACAAACCCGCTTTCCTGGTTGTTGTGCTCCGGAATATTTTGATTGTCGTCCGGCTGGTGGAGGTGCGTGTATTCCGCTCAACAAATTTCATGATGGCGTTGTCGACTGTGCAGATGGAAGCGACGAAGGTATAGATTAGTTACTTTTTAACGTACCAAATTCATAATGAAAATACTGCCTATTGGAAAATCGGAAGGCTGATTTGAATATGTCGATTTTGCCAGTGGCGCCAATTCAATTTAGAAGGGAGCTAGCGCAAATCTGATATTGATAACCCTCCCTGAAATCTTATTTTAAAGGGGGTTAGCAATATCAGACTTGCGCTAGCCCCTTCTAAATTGAATTGGTGCCACTGGAGCCAATTCAAATCGACATATTCCAATCAGCCTTCCGATTTTCCAATAGGCAGTAGATGCGTTCTTAATCATTACTCTTTTATAAAATGACCCGCACACTATCTGTTTTGCCAAAGAAATCGGACATCATTTTCAACTCTTTATTTATTTTATCCGAGTTCCCAACCCGTTGTTTATTCAAGAGCTGCTTTTATATCGGATTAATATAGGTAGTGTATTAATTATTGTTGACTTTATCCACACGTTCAGCATGTTTTCCTGGTCAAATTCGTTGCGCTGAGTACTGCGCTGAGCTTAAACATCTGGGCGAATGCTTACGGAATCCACATTGTGATCCCTTGACTCCAAGTACTTCAACGGGGGCGCCGCAGATCATCATTCCACCGATTGTGCCACGGGAACAGGCAGCTTTTTGCCCTCTTTTGAGTAAGTTGATCACAATATCGTACTGATGTCAGGTAATAACACTAGTTAAGGGCGCCGTTTGTGTGGTTTAACCAACACTGTATCGTGCAAGGGGTATGGAGAATGCATTTTTCTAAAATGGCTCATGGATGGCAAGGTGGACTGTCTCGATGGAAGTGATGAAGGTTAGCGTTTTCGACGACCTTTGCTCTGTTGAGTGTTTCTGAGTAGAAATTGTCGCAATTTTTATTTTTGATGATTCACGTAGGCAGGGTATATTCCCGATATTCTTAGGAGCATTTTGGAATTATTTAAATTTAAAAAGTAATAATAATTGCGTTAATTTGATTTCGAACCCAGAAATAAGCAATATATGAGTATGTTGCCTCATTTGGCTTGAAATGATAAAAGGTTAAAGACATTGAATTTGCAATATTATAAGTTTTAGATCCGGAATATGCTGCATTATTCAAAGTCCTTGCATATGTCGGCAATCCCATAAACCCATCACAAGTTGCACTGCATGGTCTCAATCCCGTGCCAACGAATACTCCGCACCAGGTAATGCCAATTAGTGTGGAGCCCATTTCACCAGTCGTGCCAATAAACGCCGTTGTGCATGGGGGTGGAGAATCGGTGGCAACGATTGAATATCAGCAATTTACATCCGTTTCGCCAGAAGACGAATGGAAACCTGGAGGTGCTTATGCACCGGAAGGGGAAAAGGCTACTAGCCATACTATGGAACCTGTTGAGAGCACTGGAACTCAACCATGGCAAGGGTAAGGTTTATAATATTTCAAATAAAATTTAATCAGGTAACATGAAAGCGAAATTTGGCAGTATTTAGTTGTTCACTTTTAAATAAATAAATTTTCCCTTTCGTCGATGTAATTTAAGTTTATCGATAGCCAAAACATGGAGACTATAAGGAAAATAAGGATTTATGTATTGTTTCTGGTACTTTTAAATCCTCATACATTCGCAAAATTGAAAATCGTTCATTGTGCAAACTCTCTTTTTGCAAACATTCAAAATGATCGCGCAAACCACAATTGGATACATATTTAGGCGCTACTGGAGTATACCCCAAAAAATTTTCGGGAAACCACGCAATTACGGGTATTTTTAACCGCTGAATCCGAAAAAGAGGTTAGTTTTTGTCTTGAAGCGATTTTCGTGTCGGGACCACAATTTTTGAAAATTTTATTTTCCCTAACAACCGCGAGGAAACACGTTTTTAGGGGGTTTTCGACTACGTTGAGTCCGAATTTGACATTTGGTTCGGCTTGATACTACCACGAAAATGCGTTTTTATGCGTTTTGGGCCAAAATATGGGATCTTTTAGGCTAAATAGTGCCAGAATCGACCTTAAATCCTGACTCACCTCCGGAATTCCGCACTCGTAGCAAAAACAAGTCGAATGCGTAGGACCAAACAGTAATAAATGTCAAATTCGGACTCAACGTAGTCGAGAACCCCCTAAAAGCGTGTTCCCACACGATTTTAGCGAAAATAAAATTTTCAAAAATTGTGGTAGCGACAGGAAAAGTAGCCATAAATCACCTCAAGATAAAAAACTAACCACTTTTTCGGGTTCAGCGCATAAAAATACCCCTAATTAGGTGCTTTCCCAAAAATTTGCCAGACTGTTTTGGGGGAGGGGTGGCTTCCATACTCCAGTGGATCCTTCAACATGATTTCGGCATAGCTACTTGCTCCGTTATCCATATGTTACCAAATAGTCTCAAATTGAACCTTAGGCTCTGGAATACAATCTGGGTACAACTGGGTAACATATGAACAATTGGGTAAGGATATTTGACCGGAGAATATACGGTGTATATTCAACTGTGGTTTCCCCAAATGCTCAAATATGTTGACTATTTTTAAGCGTAAATTTATTTTGTATATTTACCCGCAAAATTGCCAAAGACGTCATCTAACCATATGCATTTTCGATCTAAGCAAACACTATGTCCCATTTTAGGCCAATCATAGACGACTTTGGCTACCCCTTCGCCCGAACTCCCCCTTCTGACGTATTTTCTTCCAGGCAAGCTTCAACAATTTCTACAACTCCGACTACACACTTGTTTGTATATTCCAATGTCACTGTCACTCCTGCTTCGCACAATTTTTGGCCAACCCAAGAGGGCTGGCTAGTATTCCCAAGACCACCTGGTCAAAGTACGGGAGGTCAAATGGTCCCCGAGGCTGGTCTAATCAGTCCGGTAATATCAGTGGTAAAACCGCCAAGTGAAAACAAAAATAAATCCGCTAAACCCACGTGGATTGTATTACCAACTGCTATGGGACCAGGAGGTGACGGTCAGGGATTTTTACCAGCGAAAGGACCGCTAGACGCATTTTATGAAGTTGAAACAACAACATTATCTGAGAGCGAAACTAAACATGAAACCGCGACGATTGAAGGAGAACATAATGAGACATCTACATTCACTTCACAAATAATCAATACCGAAATTTCACATTCAGTAAAACCCATAGTTCTGAATTCCACTAAAGTTGCAACGACACCAGTAACGTTTTTGTCTTCAACTGAGCCACAAACAACAAAACGAAATATGACCATTCCTCATGAATGGACTATCAGTTTGCTGACATCTCCACCGCAACCACCTGATTCAGCATCGGCTCAAGTGAGTAATTCTTGAATACTGTCGCGGGCGGGAAAGAAATAGATTAGATATATATATCTCAAACTTTCCCTGGGGAGTTAGGGAAAACCTGCGATACGACTCTATCGAAAACTACTAGCTTTTACACTAGAGTCTCCGCTTGATCTCCCGAGGAGTCTCAAGCAATCACTGAAATGGCAAAGCAAAGTGACCTTAAGGTCGAAGACAAATTGAAACACCAATAAGGAGAAACAAGCCAAACTTTAGAAGTTTGGTGATTTAAAGTGTGTAAGGTGTAGCTTAGAGTGAGGGAGGCTGCCTCGACCCCTAGATGTTTAAGTAAAAGCCTGCTTTAAGGAAAGGAAGAAACAAATTTAAAGAGAAGAAGTTTACTGGTTCGAAGGTAAAATAAATACAAGCAAATTCAAGAACAAATGAAAACAATTAACAAAGGGGAAGTTTCAAGTCAGGAAGACGATTCCTTTGATCTTAGCCAGGGGGATGCTAAGTCTAAATTCGGGAATCGCGCTTTCCAGAAATAGGGTGGTTTGAGGTCACAGTGGAAACCTCGAGTTAAAACAATTGATCGAAAAATGGGGAGCTTTTTGTGTTTCAATCACAAACGATTCAATAAAGCAAGTGAAGTTAATCAAGTGCAGTCAAAGGGAATGAAGACAAGTCAAGAAGCGATACCAAAGTGATCAAGTGATCCCAAAGCGAACAAGTGAAAAAGTGCTAAAAGTGCTAAAGGTGGTAAAGTGATAATTTTGCCCATAAAGCGGCCTATTTATGGTGCTCGGAAGCCCCGCCCAATAAGCTGAGCAGTCGGCAAACCGGATACACCAGACCGGGCATCGAAAAATGGGAATCGATTTCGTAATTGAACACAAAGAAGCGGAAGTTAGATGGGGCCTTGTTTTGTGATAAATTTACCCAAAGCGCGATTCAATGGAAAGATAGTTGGGTAGTTTTGTAAAAAGGACAAAGAAACCGTCTGCACGGAAATGAATTAGTCATAAATTTCATAACATTGGACAGAAGTCTGCAAAAATAGGAAAGCTTTTCAGCTTAGCAAAAATAAAGTACAGACAGAGGTGCAATGGGAAGTAATAAAATTAAAAGTTGTACAAATACAGAAATGAGGATTCTAATGGGAATCGAGTCGCGTCCGCGACACTCCCCCTCTGCCGCTTTGTGAGACGGTCAGGGCGCTGGAGTTGGATCATGGAGTTTCAATGAAGCACACATCTGGATAAGGTACGCCGAGCATGACAAGGTCAATCATGGAGTGGCACACATCAGAAGCAATCGAGAGCAGCATCAAAATTGGCACATTTTGCGATATGGAGGTGCTAGCCAAAGGCGTAGTCCAGAAACGACAGGGAAACTTGTGAAGAGGGGAATTGCGAGGAAATAAAACTTATAGAGAAACAGAGGAACTGTAGACGATTCAAAAAAATTTTAAAATTTTGTATATAGCTGACGCTATGTTTTTCTTTAATTGATGGGAATGAAGTGGGAAGTATATCTTGTAAAAATTCACAAGAATGTGGGAAGATATGAAAAATCGACGCGACAGCTCCTCCCTCCTCGGCGGTTTATGGTAAAGCAATATGGGGAATTATGGGAAAGAATTAATTTGACAAAATGATGAAATTTCATTTTGTGCCAATATTTTTGCACACGGAGGCTTTCTAGGAGGCCGGAAATTGGAATATGCCGGTGTTGAATGCAACGATGTACCCATTTTATGGTCCGAAACCATTTCGTCGTGATAGAAATTCGAGGAAATGCAACCAGGTGAAACGTTATTGGGAGGATCTGAAGTGTTTGGAAACACATTCGAACGAAAATCACGTTTGGGAAATTTACTATTAATATGAAAATTTGACAAATTATGAATTTGTGGGAAATATGTGCTTATTCCAGAATGGGAAGGAGGTCTGATTGGGTGGAAGTTTTCATGTTTAGGAAGTGATGATTGTTCCAAACTAGGAAGCAACTGTTCCTTGTGACATTTCGCAATGTACAAATTTTCTTCGAGACTATCGGTTCCATCTCCTTTTGTCGAATTGTCTCCATGTTTAGTCATGTTTTCATATCTATGACTACTAATGGGAATATTCGTTTCGAAACTGGGAGAAAAATCCTTGTCTGGATTCGATTTTATTAGGGAATCCATTTTTAGAAACAAGTCACTGCCATTAAACTTTTCCGTCGAAGTTGATGGAATAGTTCCGACACTGCTAGTTGCAGACACATCTTGCGCGACCTTTCCAAACCCTGGTGGAATGCTGTTGGCCAGCTTCGATTGGGCCAAAACCCTCAAAGGAGGGGCTGAATAGGGAACCAACTGACGCGTAGATTCGGCAGAATTGCAGGAAATATTAAAAGCCAAAGGATCAAAGGTGGGCACACAAAGCTGGGAAGTCATTGACAAATGGTTTGAAGGAATGCCTTTACCCCCAATGAGAATTCCAATTTCGGAATCAAGCAAAACATATCCATTTGGAAGTTGGCGAATGGGAATAGGATTGATATCATAGTAATAATCATTGCCGATCAAAATGTCGGGTTCTGAGTGCTGATACACATAGCCTAACTCATTCACCTCGTCAGGATTAGACGGGGGAATAATGTAGGGGATTGCTTCTGTGATCTTATCAACAGCCAACATTTGAAATTCACATTGTCCATGGGAACGCAAATCCAAGCACACTTTAGTTTCTTGAACACTTACTGGGAACGTATTAACCATTGCGCGAATATTTAGCGAATGATGACGTCCAAGCATAGCACCAATTTTTTGGGCAAATTTCCTTGTAATATAGGAATTTGTGCTCCCATCATCAAGGAACAAGGTAGCCGTTGACTTGCTTTGCGGATTGTGCAAGGTATATACGGGAAATTTGGAACATTTCAGCACGGCTAAACGCTTCTCAGGGACAGGGGATGCAGTGAGTCCTGTACCAATCAATGAATAATTGGCATTTGGGAAAGTATCGTTTGCCTGATTTTCGTCAACAAAATGCACATGTTTCGACTTTTGTGCACTCTGTGAGTGCTGAAACTGAGTCATATGCGGGGAGTGAGCCTGGTTTTTAGCAAATGAATTGTATTGACCTAAGGGAATGTCATTAGCGTTGGGAAATCCGCTCTTTACTGACTTTTGCTTCTGATTTTGTGTAGTATCCACTGTGGGATTTTTAAAGCACAAATATGAATGGTGGTTCATTTTCTGACAGTATTTGCATTGGACTTGGTTAGGGCAAAAATTCCCAGTATGGCCAGTTTGCATACACCTGAAACAACGACCATCCTCGCGTAGCTTATGCCGGCGAGTATCCATGTCCGCGCGGCACTGATCTCCATAATGATCTGAGGAATTGCACAGAAGACAAGGAAGGTTCGGTCGAGATGAGCGGCTGAAGTTACTAGAATGGGAAGTTGCCTGCTTTGGGGAAATACATCGATTAGTGGCCATAAAAGACATGGTAGGCTGGAAGCTTGCTGGTTCTGAGATTTGGGAATAATGTCTGCTAGGTTTTGCAGTTTGGGAATTTTCATGGGATTCGTCTACCGTCAAAGTTCGGCTCATTTCGACAACTCGGGACAATTCATCTTGATCTGACAAAATGTCCTTTAAAAATTGACGCATTCTGACAGTAGTCCACGCAGTCCCAGTGGGAAGATTCCTACGGGATTTTAGGAGACAATCCTGTATAAAGCGAGGAAGTTTTGTCAAAATAGTAGTTTGAATTGACAAAGATTCGACACTTTCCCCTGCACGGTCCAAGCGGGTACAAATGTGCTCCAGTTCATCAATGAAACGACGTAAATCTTCCCGCTTTCCGGTAGTCGGGGACAAACGCTGAAGTGAATGGAAAAGGGATTCCTTAATAGCCAATGTATTGCCAAAATCTGACTCTAACTTTGAAATTACAGCCTGATAATTTGCACCGTCCTCGGCTAAATGGGAAACAGAACGCTGGGCCTTCCCTTTTAGACACTCATTCATTAAGATGTCAAGCTTCTCCACATCGGATAATTCATAGGAATCTACATCGTGGATTTTGGACTTGAATCTTAGCCAAAATCCTGGCCATTCTTCAATATTGCCGTCAAAAATGGGAAGCAGAGTTTGGGGAAGACGCGTAGGTGCACGGCGAGTAGGAATTACTGGTTTTGGAAGAGCAGGAGTCAACAATATGTCCAATTCGCCACGGAACTCTTTCAAGTCATGCAAGTATGATTTGAGTTGTGCCAAAACCTTGGGATATTGGGTATCCTCAATAAATGTTTGTTGAGTTCTAACATCCCCAGAACGCTCACTAATGGACATGACATTCTGAACAATTTGCCAACCTCGTTGACTCTCTTCAATCTGTTCAGATAGGAAAGCTGTTCTGTTCACTTTCTTAATCACCGTGCGACGCAAAGCTTGAAGGGAACTTATATCTGTCATACCGGAGGGAATATCCGTTGACATTTTATCAGTTAACCATTCGGTAGCTTTTTCCACATGCTCCGTTATGGCAGCGGAATAAGGAGAGGACATTAATAAAGGGATAGTTTAAGACGGGAGATAAATAGAAAAATCTAAGCGCAATATGGGGGAATAAAAGTTTCGAAAGGGAATTCAATAGAAAGTCAAAAATGAAAGTTCAATGTCGAATTAAAATAGGTCCAAGGATCCGGTGTTGGGGATGTCGCGGGCGGGAAAGAAATAGATTAGATATATAGGGGATATCTCAAACTTTCCCTGGGGAGTTAGGGGAAACCTGCGATACGACTCTATCGAAAACTACTAGCTTTTACACTAGAGTCTCCGCTTGATCTCCCGAGGAGTCTCAAGCAATCACTGAAATGGCAAAGCAAAGTGACCTTAAGGTCGAAGACAAATTGAAACACCAATAAGGAGAAACAAGCCAAACTTTAGAAGTTTGGTGATTTAAAGTGTGTAAGGTGTAGCTTAGAGTGAGGGAGGCTGCCTCGACCCCTAGATGTTTAAGTAAAAGCCTGCTTTAAGGAAAGGAAGAAACAAATTTAAAGAGAAGAAGTTTACTGGTTCGAAGGTAAAATAAATACAAGCAAATTCAAGAACAAATGAAAACAATTAACAAAGGGGAAGTTTCAAGTCAGGAAGACGATTCCTTTGATCTTAGCCAGGGGGATGCTAAGTCTAAATTCGGGAATCGCGCTTTCCAGAAATAGGGTGGTTTGAGGTCACAGTGGAAACCTCGAGTTAAAACAATTGATCGAAAAATGGGGAGCTTTTTGTGTTTCAATCACAAACGATTCAATAAAGCAAGTGAAGTTAATCAAGTGCAGTCAAAGGGAATGAAGACAAGTCAAGAAGCGATACCAAAGTGATCAAGTGATCCCAAAGCGAACAAGTGAAAAAGTGCTAAAAGTGCTAAAGGTGGTAAAGTGATAATTTTGCCCATAAAGCGGCCTATTTATGGTGCTCGGAAGCCCCGCCCAATAAGCTGAGCAGTCGGCAAACCGGATACACCAGACCGGGCATCGAAAAATGGGAATCGATTTCGTAATCCCCCCCACTAGAGAGTTGGAAGCGCTGAGGTCGGACTTTTCACCTGGGGCATGGATTTTAGGCTCCGGGGCTTCCATTCGGTGAGATAAGACCCCCGGAGAAAAAATTTTTGAAATTCGCATGTTTGGACCCCCTGTTTTTACCCCCTAAAAGTCAGGCCACGCCCCTTTTTGTCCGTCTGTCCGTCTGTCTGTCCGAGGAAAAAGTTTGGGACCTTCCAGACCACATCCAGAGGCGTGTGATACGTCAAACGATTCCTCTCGATGAGAGAAAGCAGGGAAAATTGAAAAATAAAAGATCGGACCACCCACGACGGAGTTATGGCCCCTGAGGGCATTTGTCGAGATCTGGCGTTCCTGGCCACCTCCAGAGGTGAGTGAGGTGTCAAATGATAGCTCTCGACGAGGCAAAACGATTGGCACAAAAATTTTCGAGATTGGACCACACGCAGCGGAGATTTTTAGCCTGAGGGCATTTGTCGGGATTTTGGGTTTTTGAGCACCTACAGAGGCGAGTGATGTGTCAAACGATAGCTCTCGGTGAGACAAAACGATTGGCACTGAAATTTTTGAGGTCGGACCACACACGATGGAGATTTTTGCCCTGAGGGCATTTCTCGGGATTTTCGGTTTCTGACCACCTCCAGAGCCGAGTGAGGTGTCAAATGAAAGCTCTTGGCGAGTCAAAACGAATGGCACAAGAATTTTCGAGGTTGGACCACGCACATTTACGACATTTGCCCTGAGGGCATTTAGCCGTTTTTTGGGCGTTTGTGGTCGGGCGCGGAGCGCCCGACCTTCTCCCTTGGAATGTGAGGGAACTTAGAACATAGGTATATCCGTATTATACCCTTTAAAATCTATGCCGTTTTCTAGACGGCCGCAGGCCGAGTTCTTTTCGCGTAGCGAATACCAAAACTGTTATTCATATTGACCCAATTAAAATTTATTGACCAACGAATTCAATCTAAACCACGAATATAGACTCCCGACAGCTAGCCGAGCTCTGCTCGGCTAGTTGAACACAAAGAAGCGGAAGTTAGATGGGGCCTTGTTTTGTGATAAATTTACCCAAAGCGCGATTCAATGGAAAGATAGTTGGGTAGTTTTGTAAAAAGGACAAAGAAACCGTCTGCACGGAAATGAATTAGTCATAAATTTCATAACATTGGACAGAAGTCTGCAAAAATAGGAAAGCTTTTCAGCTTAGCAAAAATAAAGTACAGACAGAGGTGCAATGGGAAGTAATAAAATTAAAAGTTGTACAAATACAGAAATGAGGATTCTAATGGGAATCGAGTCGCGTCCGCGACAAATACTAAGCTTATATGTTTTTGTACTATTTCAACCATGTATGTTTACTATTTATATTTTAGCCTCACGCACCCATCTTCTCTGGACTTACGCCAATAATACCGATTGATGTTGGTACAATTCCGTCACAGCCATCATGTCCACCACCGAAAGAAGAAGCACCCTTTGGTGGTTTATCTTGGCCGATGGGACCAGCTCGGCCGTTTAAACCTGTAACACCTATATTAACCACAACACCAAGGAGCCCATTCCTGGAAGAGAGCACATGTATGTTAATTTCGTGTTTATTGAACAATTACGTAGATATAAGAGCAAATTTCAGCCGGAGATGTTGGTACATTTGCACCTACACCAACGCTGCTTTCAGCCTCCTCAATTGCAAATCACACAATTGAAATGGTTTGGATCCCAGAACATCCAAATGCTACAATTTCGTCGGAAATTAACCACGATATAAGTACAACTACAAGACCGACAACGACTAAACCTGAAATTTGGGTGCGAGAACATCCTGGTCTGGGAAATGTTACTGTCTCTCCAATAGCAGGAGAAGATCAAACTATTAGCGAAATAACTGTGTTAACAGAAACAACAACAGCGGGGCAAACAGAGTCAATGAATGGCACAACCCCCTCTATTTCTACTGATTCAACAGGTATCCTCAAAGCTATAAAAATTAGTTATAACGGAAAATAATTCCGGAAACTTTTAGGTAAGCTCATTTAAATATCACATACCGAATTCCTTTGTAATTGTAATCCTTGCGTTTTCTCTAACAAATCTCTTATAATATACTGAACAATGCCTCCAGCATCCACTGCGTCTTCGCCCATTATTCACATAATGAAATAGGCATAAATGAACATGGAGAAGATTCACTTTTATGTTCTATTTGTTCACATATGCGTACCATTTCTAAGAATTATATTATGTGAATCGTGTGACTAAATATGCATTGTGCATCTGTTCAGTAAGGATAAGATGTTTCTAGGGAAACTCATAGGGCGCTAATTACAATGTAATACGGTATGCGAATTATAAATACAGCACTTATACGCATGCTTTCCAACTTTTAGCGTCAATACCACAAACTATTCAATTAACAAATGAAACTACTCCAACAAATGTTACCATGATCTCGCTTGAGGCCGCCTCAACCCCAGAACTTCCAAACGCTAGCCAAAAGACTCAGTACCCAATGGTGGCATGGCCTGCAGGAATTGATTTAGCTGATTATAATAAATCAGCAAATACAGCTACAAAAATGGCCGGCTTAAATTGTACTGAGCAGAACAAACAAATAGCAAGAGACTTAGTTCCAGCACCGATATGCAACTGTCCGGCAGGACACATGAGCGATGTTTCTGGGAAATGCGTAAGGACGGACGTCGCAACTTTCAGGGCCAGGCTTGCCAAATTTTGTGGCTTGAGGTCATATGAAGCTGAAACTGAAGAACTACAAGGGTCTTTGATTGTAGCGAAGGTACATTATCTTCTGGCAATTAGTGGTGAAAATAATCAGAGAGTCGCTAAGTTTTTGGTGTTTTATAGAGATTACGTTACCTTAATGTTATGTTTAGCAATATTTTTAGTTATCAGCAATTTACCGGCAACCTTTTTGTGTCCGACAATCGGACGACGTGATTATTATCAATACCATTTGTTCGAATTGTTCGATGGATGATTTAGCAGGCAAATATATATCTGCGACGAACAGCGTACTGCCAGAAATAGATGTCAAAATGAGCGGTAAGCAGAAAAGATTAGGCACCCTATATCATCTATATCTCTCGATCGTTCCTTTTTGACCGAAACTGCGCAATGCTTCAAGCCCTTCTCTAGTCATTTTTCAGAAGAAGCCAATAGAAAAACTGACTCATTTTTTCTAATAAACCACTCTGTAAGTAAAGTAATTCAATTCTTCTATGCGCTTCCTTTGAGGAATAACTGATGAAGATTGCGCAGTTTCGGTCGAAAAGGAACGATAGTGAAATATCGATGATAGAGGTTATGTGATGGAGAACTGTTTCTAACCTTTACCTTCCTGTACAAAAAGACTCAATTTCTGTAGGCGCAAAAATAAAATCTGGATGTTAATGATGTAATTTGAAGCTATGATTTTGAAAATGATTATATTTATAAGAGAATGATAATACGATATATTTGAATGTGTGAAAGCTTTGCGAACATTATTATTTGAGACTAGCTTCAACGGGCCGGCTATCGCCGGCCCTCCAAGCTAGACGATATCGATATCTAAATCGATATCGATGTCCAAATCGATATCAATATTTCTTTAACACCGTACATTTTTCAGAATACAAAAAATTAATATATAAATGTTCTTATTTGTTACTAATCATAAATTTGTCTTCTGTTTAATTTTTTGACATTTTCTATTGAATTAAAACAGATAAATAAAAATTGTAAATTTTTTAAACAAATCAATTCAAATTTTAGACAAACATTATATTTAGTTTTTATTAGTACACTTAACAAATTAATCATAAACTAAACAAAATGCATACAATGAACGATACAATAATTATAACACTATTCGAACAATAAAATGAAATATCACTGTATTGTCACGGGAGAGATTTTGTTTGGCGATTATTGCGCATTTGCTTTTTGTGATGTTCACTGTTTTAATGCTCTAATTGATGAAAGTTTTTCTAAAATCAGAATATGTTTAATATCATAGAAAATAGTAAACCTATAAACCTACATGAATTATACACACGGCTTTCCATAATCAAGAAATCCTTCGTTTAATGGTATACAACCTAAATATGGAATTTTGTATGAATTCACACTACTTATAAATCTAACTTACAATTGAGGAGATAAGTTGTCACGGGGCGTTACACAAAGGGTAACTTCGTTTTATTTGATCGAGCCTGAAATAATAAAGCGTTAAAATTGACATTTGTTAAAAACACTTACGTTGTATATTAAACGATTGTCACGGGAGTCATTTAATGGTATAAGATAATGGAAACAGCGGTAGATCGTAGTACCTAAAAATGTTACATAATATATTTAATTTTTATTTAACACACATTCAACATTCACATTCAACAAATGACCAATTTGGGCGATATGTAAAGAGAAAAGTTTTTATTTTTTCAAACTTATATAATTTTTTGGATAGGATTTTTAAGCATATTTGATTTGATATATATACCAAATTTCAGCTCATTAGGATTGATTTTTAATATACATCGATTGACACAGACAAAAAATTCTGCGAAAACTCATAACACTTCTAGAACGTTCTAGAATTCTGATTTTTTTTTCGTTGCACATGGTATATCACACACATCGATACGTACATTGGAACATATCTAACTGAGAGCGTTATAAACACCACCAAGCCAAATACTATATTAACAGATTTCAAAAATTTCAGAGCTTGAAAGAGCTGGATGCTACGAGTTTGACATTAACGACTGTGACGAAAAAGCGGAATGTATTCCGCAAGGTATGCACTACAGATGCCACTGTTTACCTGGTACAAATGATACGGACGGTACTGGAACGCATTGCGAAGGCGTTGTAATTTCACATGTGTAAGTCTGCCATTTATTATGAAACATATTAATTACGATAAACGTTATATAAAATCTATGCTAGTTTGTGCATTTTCGATTCTGAATAAAAAAGGCTCTGGAATTGCAAACACAGCTTTACATAAATGTTCTAGCAAAAATGTTTGACCAAGAATAATTTCGCTATAAACACTTGCTAATCAAAAAAGATTCATGGGAACTATTAAACTTTAACTCTTCCTCGTCCAAAGTTGTCAACTCTGAATTTCAGATGTACACAGATTTTCGGTGTATGCATTTTGGTTTGGGTGATGCTACTTCTTCTAATATGCTTCCTGATTCCAATTCTGACATACTTCTGGATAAAGTACTGCAAAGGTGGAGAGTTCATTCATCGTGTGGAGGAAATTAAAGATCGCGTTTTGGTATACATTTCTATAATAAATGTTAAGACGAAAACATGAAACTGCTCACATGGGTCTTGATTTGAAAAATTTTAAGTGGCATTTAAAATTTACTCATATCCTTGACCATAATAATTTTGAGAGATAAATAAGCTGAATTAAAATAAAATTTTGCTGTGGCTTTTATTGCAAGGGCTATATAATTTACAAATTTTTGACTTATGAAACACTGAATTATACCGGTATGTTAAAACGCCGCTAAGTTATCACTGACGAAACAACCGTATTTGGTCTGAAAATCGTACATATTTTAGGGTAAATCAGAATCACAAAGAGAACTAGATATTGAAGTAACAGCTTCTAGTCCGACAAGCCCGATATTTCCTGCAGCACCTGCTCCCAAAAAGCGAGAAACATTCCACGCACCAACGTTCGGTCCCGGCCTTCCTGCACCATCCGGACTGGCTACTCTCTCTGTGCCGACCATGGTGCCACTTAAGCCAAAAATACCGGAACCTTCAACCACACCAAAAGATTATTACATTGTGGAAAATGAGGAAGAAGGAGAAGAAGTTGAAAGCGAAGAGGGATCCATCAGTTCTTCAGAGTATGCTGCACCGCTTGCCAAGGTTGATATAACGGAGACTTTATAATGACTAAATTAGTAGTTTGATGAATATGGGATCAAATTTATCTAAATAGGTATAAATATTTGAAATGCTTTTTTGATTGATATCGATAAAGAAATTTTGCTAATATCAATTAGTGTTTTCAGTTATTTGGTTTTGTTGAACCAAGAAAAATGATGTCTTAGAAAATCTCATTTCTGCGTATTCCGTTTAAAGTTACTTTTTATAACATGCCGTTATATTGCTAGATTGGTATAAAATGAAGTTCACCAATATCTACAACATATTTTTGTTTTCCGCTCAAAATGTCCAGAATGTAGGGAGTCTGTTTAGCCTATTTAACACATGAACCCTTGAATAAATATTTAAAAGCAAACTGTATATGATTTCCTGAGATATTATACTTTTAGCTATCAGATACCATAACAACGGTGCCAGTAGAAGTCCACGACGAAAGACCGCCGAGCGTTCAATCAAGGGCTGGCACGCCGACAATTTGGGAGACATACCAAATCCTAGGTGCCCAATACTCACGTTTCAGTTCGGGTAAACGTAAGTTTTTTCATGGATGTCTAGACGAATTCTAAGCTAATGCTTCGCTAATTAAGGGCGTAAGAGCAGCTCCCATTCCCTCGATTCACTGATTCGTAGACATGAAAAAGAACAATTTCGTAAATATGGATCTTATATTCCCCAGAAGCCAACCGATGAACGGTCCACTTCGATACGGGAAGAAGAATCAATTGTTTCAACTGAATACCCAGCTAGTTCTGTGATTAGTGCAACTTCTAAAGCTCTTCTTTCTCGCCAGGCTACAACAACTCTACCAGTTGGAGGCGAAGTTTCGCCCCCATCTGTGAGTCATGTACAAATAAGTGAACGATTAGACGATGAATCCGGCGAATTGAGGCCACAAGAATCCTTCTCTAAACAAATTTTAACTGTGGCAGCACAAAAGGTCGAAGAACAATATGAACAATTGGAACTATCGGGCCAACCAATTGATGTGGACAGAGCTGATCAGGTAGAAATTTGTTTGATATTACTAGTAGATGACCACTTTTTGTTAAATATATGGTAATGACATATATACCCTTCTGAAACGTCGCTATAGTCTAGGACAACGCCCCCTTTTGCTTTTTAAAGAGAAATGGTGATTTCTGGCAAAAAGAATCATTTTTCGACCAAAAAAGCGCACTTATTAAAACTGAGCAAAATTTGAATTTCCCGCCAAAAAATACCCCTGCGGGTGATATTGATCAAAGTATACGTTTTTGGAAACGGGGGTTGACCGGTTCCCTGTCGCTAATTTTCTCAGTCGTAGTTTAGGAACCTTAGACTCAACCTATTCGTTCACATTTCAAATTTTTATAGATTCGTCTTTCTATAGATAATTCTGTATATAACCGGGGAATTAAATCGTTTCGCTGAATTAGATTATAAAATTTTCAGCAGTTTTCCGTTTGATTAAAAGCTTGGAAAAATGTACAAAACTTCATTCAAGAATGACGACTTAAGTATGAAAGTTAAATATGGCACATAAATAATTATTTTTCTAGATGGCACCTCCAATCACATCAGCCATAAGTGAACAACCTTCAGCGCCGCCTCCACCGCCAACAACACCAGCAGCTCCAACCACAACAACGACTGGATCACCGACGACTTCAGTAATGATCACTAGCCAAAGAGATTCTGAAGACCCTGCATTTGGTGATATTGATCTGGATCCAATTGATATCATTGGCACGTCGACTACAGCAGCGGCTACTGCTGGCATTCAGATGGGTCTTGCTGGAACTTCCCAAAAATTTCCCATGAGACAGATAGCGAGTCAATCTTCGGTTACCCATCAGAGGTTGGCGCTATGTAACAGCATGTTTTCATACTAACCTCAAATTTAATTTTACGTTGTCTACAGTTTAATGAATTAAAAAATAGTACTCTAAATCCATAGAACTTAGAAGTTTTTCTGCATTATTTGAGAACAAAATGTTTCAGACTGGCCGACACTGTGCAACCGATAATGTCTTCTGTGATCCATCCCGTAATGGGCAGATCAATTTCGGACAGCGCTGCTCCAGAAGAAGCGGAAACGGTTCCCTTGAGAATAGAACAAAGAAAGGGACTAAAAGAACGAAAAAATGGAAAAACTAAACCAAAGCAAGGCTTGACAGACGTCGTATTTGTTACGGGTGGTCGGCCAGCAGAATCTCGCTCGAAAGAACATAAATCCCCATGGCAGCGACCAGATGCATCTCCATACAGGGTTGCCGAGGGTTTACCACCGCTTGAATCAATCAACTCGAGCCAAAGGTAAGATTACTCCTATTATGGACAGAAGTTTAGTACAAGTCTTAGAAATATTTTGGAAATTTGCAGAGTAAAATTAAATCAATACTATTACTATATATTAAGGCATTTGATAAAGTTATAATATTAAATCAAAGTGAGAAAATTCTTAGCTAAGCAAGATGCTTCATTGTTTTATAGGTCTTCAATTCGCAGTCGTGAATCTCCATCGTCTATTGTTTCTATTAGGAGCCAAACTCCGAGCAGTCGCAGGGAACAACGATCACTTCGAAAGCTTACCGAATCCACTTCGAATTTACCACCAATTCCGCCAGGAAAATCCGCTGTTCATCCAACCGGAATTCGCTCGTTGGGTGGGTCTTGGAAGCAGCTCTCAAATATCACTGAAGAAGACAAAGTAGCTGAGCGTGCCACTGAAGATTTGGATAAATTGCCGGTATCGCTGTCTCTTCCCGCTACGGGACGCCATAAAAAGAAAAAAATTGGTGAAATATCTGGACAGAGTTTCGAGGGAAGAAAGGTAAGGGGTATAATAGACGTTTAAATATGACAAAGTTCTGCAAGTATGACAGCATACGAAAGTAAAAAGTATTTTGATATAAAGTACATTTGTATATAATGGATATATCTCCATCACGCTTTCTGTAAAACCTGATTAGAGTTAATGAAATACCAACATTTTAGTCTGTTGTCTCAGAAGCTGAAAGTTTGGGGAGAAGAGCAAAAGCTGCATTGAGAAAAGTAACACAAGCATCAATCTCTTCAACCGGTAGTGCCGCTTCGTTACAGTACTCAACTGAAGGTGGCGAACCAGATTATGTGGCTGGAGACATTGACTTGGATTTGCCTGGACCCTATATCCAACCTGCCAGTAGTGCCGAAGAACTACGCAGGTTCTCCCAAAGTCAAAGTAATCGAAAGAGGGACATCAAAAAAGAAAAACAAAAACCAATAACGGAGAAGTCAAAATCGAAACCGACAACGACTTTGGCCAGAAAAATACAGAGTAGAAAAACTGCAGAACAACGCCACGTCAGCAGCCCAGCAACAGATAGATCACAATCCATAGAAGAACGAGTCCATTCTGCGTGTATTACTGACAGAGGTGTGTAAATAATTTAATACTATCACAATTAATTATATTTGTGCATTTTGGAATATTTTCATAAAACAAACTGATTTTGGAACTTTTTCGTCGTGTTATTCCATTCGCAAAGTACATTCATTTACA
Source organism: Ditylenchus destructor (assembly GCA_022814885.1). Taxonomy (NCBI): domain Eukaryota; kingdom Metazoa; phylum Nematoda; class Chromadorea; order Rhabditida; family Anguinidae; genus Ditylenchus; species Ditylenchus destructor. The sequence continues at coordinate 4,373,675 of JAKKPZ010000002.1, read as the reverse complement.
AAAAATGATTACGATTTCGTTAGTATCCCGCGAATCCAAGCTTTTTTATGGTTATAATAATCTACGGAAAGTTTTAGTTTAAATTTAGAGCCATGGGACGCGAGCCCCGCACGTGAGAACGACATAAAACGAATTCCAATTGATTGGAATATTTCTGGTTTATCTAAAAGTAGCGGCTCTCTAACATCGCTAACCGGTCTCCCAATATCTCAAACAAGACGAACCAAAAGCAGTGGTGACATGATACCAGGAACCTCCCGTAAACTTAGGCAGGTGACATTCGATGAATATTCAATTGAATTCAAAGAGAGTAAAAAATCGCGATCGCTCAGCAATTTTTACACCAGAAACCAAAACCAAAGTTGGTTGGCTGTAGAGGACAAACCATGGATCAAAAACGAACAGAAGAGTTGGTTTGAGAAGCTGAAGAAGTCCATGGATTCGAATAAAGATTGGTTAAATTACGACTAAGTCTGCGGGAAATATTTGACCGCCGAAAACGGCCAACGGCGTTATTAGTCATGCACCACCTTTACGTTCAAACACAAACAAAAGGACTGAAATTTGTTGCGATAAAATTCTGACTAAAAAGTCAATCTTCTCGGTTAGCATAATTTTTAGTGTCTTTTGATGCCGATGATCCGAAAACGATGAATTATGCTTCTGTTATACTACGATACTTTTCATATTATTTTTTAAATATTGGACCTTATTCTTTCTTACGGATCTCCTTGAACTTTACTGAGTTTTCTATAAAAATTTTTTGGTATCCTTATTCTAGCCAATGGAAATATTCATATATAATATATCGCTTCCTTAATTCTTAGTTTTTCAATTATTCGACAGCTACCTTTGAACATAATTGCTTTATTAATTTGTAATGCTTGTAAACGTCATAGAGTATTATATTGTTAACAAAATAAATACTGTTATGCTAATAAATGTTAAGCACGATATTCATAAACTTTTTGGAATACTTTGCGAAGACAATAATTGTAATATTATATTACTCTGATTTTATATATCAGCTATGAAATGACCCAATATGTGTGGTAAAACATTCATAAATTGATGTTTTATGATTCCATAACGTGTGCAAGCACAGCAAAATTTAACGCTTACGTAAAAATGACAAAAGCGATGCACCATATCATTGATCAATCATCGTCTTTATCTTCGGAGATGAAATGAAAGGGCTAGGTACCACTTCGGGTACTCCCAACTCGGGGACTTCTTTTTCTGGCACGAGAGAGTGTGTATTTCAATTATGGAGGGTTTTACCCTCAGAATCGAGATCTCCCATATTTGGGCATCTCGCGCAGGGGGTCCCAAAGGCAAAGTTGCTTGGCATGCCCCTATAAGCAACTATGCCTTTGGGACCCCCGTGCCACATGCCCAAATAAGGGAGATCTCGATTATGTGGGTAAAACCCTCCAGAATTGAAGACCGCAGGGGTACACACTCTCTCGTGCCAGACGAAGAAGAAGTACCCGAATTGGTTTTAAAATGATCTAAAGTACCCGAAGTGTCCCACCCGAGTTGACAGTATCCGAAGTGGTATTCTCCCAAATGAAAGGACCTTTTCATTTAATGTTTAAAACGACTAGGGGAGTCTGTGTTTGTGGGTACATGTACTAAGCGTTTATATGTTAGAATGAAAGACATTTTCGGCAAAAAAGTCACTTTTTCTGCGCCCTTTCGTAGAATTCCCAGGGGAGCATTATAAGCTATCGTGCGTCCAAAAAGGAGCTGATCCCGAAAAGTTGTCTTTGAAAGTACGAAAAGTGGCAAAAATGACACTTTTTGGCAAAAAAGTGCACTTTTTGAGACCTGCGTTAAAAATTTTTTTCATATTCAGAATCAGCGGAAAGTGTCCCAAAACTGGCTTTCATTTCTTATAAGGGGGATTAATTGTATCGTTCGACATTTATAAAATAAGGAATCTTTATTTTTCGTCAACGGTTTTTCTTGAGCTGACGGATGGTTTCTATTAAAAAATTGTGGCGTGTTTAGTTTAGCTGAAAGAATTATTCAAGCATAAAGAATGTATTTAAAGAATAAAACTGTATTACAAAAGTTTTCAGATATACTGCCTATTACAAGATAGTTGGTCTCTTTCTTCACCGATTCAAATTTTGAATTCGAAGAAGGCGGGAAGGAGCGAGAGAGGAAAAAGAGAGATAAAATCTTTGGTGTCTTTGGGAAAAGATAGAGAAAACGACGAAATAGTGTGTGTCAATATTCTATTTTGAATGAAATTTTGAACAAACATTGGCGTTTTGACCACATAGCGGGAAAGCTATGAATGGTGAAAAGAGACCAACTATCTTGTAATAGGCAGTATTAGATAATTTATCTTTCAAAAGTTCATATCATTTAATTCGAAAATTTCAAAATTAATATGAGCTACAGTAATCATTTGAGCCATAGTCGTCAAAACTGTGTGATTGGCAGTTGGTTCGATTGGTTGTTTGATTTTTGACAAATATAATAATAAAAAACAAAATTCACATAACTGAAATGTAACAAAGTGCATCTTGTAAATATTAATTTTTATGTCAAACCAATGGGCGGGTCTCTGTCTTCTGAATTTGCGCCCACTTTATGGCCGGAAACATGCTTTAAACGCTAATTGAAAACAATATTGATAAGTAATTTATTTTAATGAGGCTAATCAGCAAATCTATCTAAGGATACCGGCGGAAATGGCATAATTTTATGACTTCTGTCATCAATGAAACTTTTACATTGATGAATTAATAAAACTGCACCTTATCAGTGACTGAGCTGCAAGAGCAATGTATAAATAAGTTCTACCGTTTCCATATTTTACTTTGAATTTTGACTGGAACAAAAATGCTTACCACATTTTTGTGCGCAGTTTTTTGCTTTGCTGTCCTAGCTAATGCCCAATTCCTTCCACATAACGCTAACGACGGACTGCACTCACAGGTTGCAAGAAAACTGCATCTTCTACGTCAAGCTTCAATGGCCGGCCAACAAATGGCCAGAAAAGATGTTCCTGAAAGCCCAAGCCGCGTTCGCGTGTTAGCTCAATCATCAACAAGCCTTAGTGGCCGAGGTCAGTCACCGGGTTGCGCAGCTGAGAGATTGGGTATATATTATCAATTATATGATAATTAGTTTTAATGATAAATTACAATTGGTACAAATAAAAAATTCTCAGTTCACAAACAAAAATCGATTGTTCCAAAAATTTCGTCGAATTTCTGACCAAATGTAATTCGCATATTAAAACGTGCCAATAATATATGGGATATACCAATTTTTTTATTTGATGCATCAAAAATTATTGAGTATGTATTTGGAACGCAGAATTATCTCTATATATACATAAGGTGTATATCAGGGCTGCATCCGGTATCCGGTTATCCGGTGTTTTTCGCCATCCGGTATCCGGTATCCGGTTTCCGGATATTAGGGGGGTCCGCCGGATGCACCGGATATTAACAAGCACCCCTAAGAATGCAGTCAGCGCCGTAGGCGAAAATTTTTGAAAATTCCGTATAATATTCAAAATTTTCAATGTCAATTTTTGGCTTACAGCGTAATTTTTCAAAAAAATTTCGCCTGCGGCGCTATTTTTTCTTGTATCTTTTCCATTCTATTTCTCTGTTTTACCAAATTAAACTAATTTTATTTCGTTAAAACTCATTCTTTTCTATATCTTTTTCAGTAATACAGTTTTAGCATTTTATAATTTGATGCATTTATACTTCCAGGTCTTAATTCGAAAGATTTACAACATTTTTCAAAGTCAATTTTTGACAAACAAGTTCAATATTTCAACAAATTTTCGTCTACGGCGCTGTTTTCTTCATAGCTTTGTAGTTTGCCTCATTGTTTTTTCAAAATTTTGTGCTGAAAATTTGTGAACTTTACAATAAATATTCAAAAATTTCAATCTTATAACTTAGTTCAATGAGAAATTTTAGTCAATTTTTAAAGAGAAAGCCAATTTTTTCAAAAAATTTTGCCTGCGGCGCTTTTTTTAATTTTTATGGCAAAATACACTAATGTAGGCACAATTCATACACTATTCATTACTAGTATTTCGCTGCTGTCGGGGTGTCCGTTACACATTTTCCCGTGCATTCTTAAGGGTGCTTATTTTCAAAAAGTAGTCAATCCTAGATATATGGGAAAAGTCGCGGAAAAAAAGCGCAAATTTTTTTGGAAAAATTGGCTTTCTCTTTAAAAATTGACTATAGTAAATCATTGAAATAAATTTTTAGATTGAAATTTCTCAATATTTATTGAAAAATTTTTGTCAGGCAATGGCGGAGGCCTGTAAAATTTATTATTAATTAGTATGAATTAATTTTTTAAGCGAAATTTTTGCCAAATAAGCTTACCATTTCAAAAATTTTCACCTCGGCACTATTTTCACATAATTTTTGCACATTGGTAGCAGCAATTCGGTAACGCATTTTTCACATTTTTCAATGAAAATTGACTCTATTCTTCCCAATTTTCAAAAATTATTATAGTTCTTATATTGGAACCCATATGAAGTCGTTAAAGTTAACGGGCAAAAAGTGTGAAAACGTTTAATAGTTAACAAATAGTGGTAAAATTGATTAAAATTGCTCATATATTGCAATAAAATAGCCAAAAAAGTAGCTAAAAGTTGTTCAAATACTTGAATTTTTACAACATTTATTCTAATCTTGCACATTTTTAATAAAAGGGAAACAAAAAGCATGCATTTAGGCAAAATTTTTGCAAATTAGCATCAAAAGTGGAAAAAAATTTCAAATTTGGCGCCAAAAATTGAAATATCCGGTTATCCGGTTATCCGGATATCCGGTATCCGGTCAATATCCGGTGTTTTTGCACTATCCGGTATCCGGTCCGGCTTTTTTTTACTATCCGGTATCCGGTCCGGCTTTTCGAAATCCCGGATGCAGCCCTGGTGTATATGTAGAGAGCCAAAATTTAACTGTTAAATTTTAACATAAACTAACCACGACAGTACAATATAAACTAACATATTACCGCTTGCCCCAATCTTCATAAGATGAATGGATGGGACAATAGACTTGCGAGATTACCATAATGCCTCTAATTACTCCCCCGGGGTGTAATTTTTTAACTACGCCAGAGAGGGAGGAAATATAGGGGAGAGGAGTAATTTTAGGGAAAGTAGTCATTTTTCAACTACCCTGGGGAGTAATTACAGGTATTATGGTATATGGAGTATACCTGTAAATTACAGGCTCATTAAGACCGTGGGCGTAGAAAGCTAGCAGCAAGGGAAGAAAAAAAATCTGTCGAAAAGACGTGTTTCCTATCTGCTTTACAACGCAACCCATTCTGTAGAGACTACAGCTCTGTGATAAGACATATGCTAGGGAAAATAAAAATACAAAACCCAGTCCAGAATCCATGCTTGCGTAGCCCTAGTGTTAGCAGTATTAAAAAGCGGGTCAAACGTCCTGACTCGACTGTGAGCTTTTTCATTCAGGTATATACAATACTGGCGCCAACATGTACGACAATCCCCGAATCCGAGTGCGTTCCGCTCGCACGACTGTCAATGGCACGACACTCAAATTTGAGAGCTTCAACTCTTCAGTGATGATTATTGACAGTTGGATGTCATTAATGATGCCGCAGTCCTACGCAAATCTATTCTGTAGGCTCTTAATGCATTTAAATGTATATAAATGTTAGTAACCAAAACTAGAACTAATGAATTACAAATATTATACCGAAAATATTTCTATTATTTTTGTTTTTATTATTAACTTAAACTAATGTTTACTCAGTATAGAATTTTTCCAATTATCTTTTTGGTGAAATTATTTCATCTAATAAAAAGATACACAAATTGCGCATATTACAATTTTTTGTATTGCAACAATCATATAAGACCATGAGTCAAAATTATTATATCGCAGTCAATAAAGCGTTAGTGCACAGCGTTGTTACATTGACTAAGAAACCGATGCTCTATATTATTTTTCAGTAAATGCGAGTAGTGCGTACAAGCGAAGTGACAATGACTATCGCTATCTTGTCAACTGCTCTGATGTGAACAAAATTCCATCGGTGATATTTGAAACTGTGAACACCGCTGCCGGCAATGCTGTAGATGTTGAATTGAATGGTCACGACTACATCGCATATGATGTAAGTCATGCAAATATCTTTTTCAGATTAATTTTTGACTGAGATTTGCAGTCTCATTAAACTTCAAACCAAGACAACTATTTACATAAAATGAGTTTGCATAATATGAGACATTGATAACAGCAAAAAATGCGCGCACCTAAAAATCCGATCCCTATTAATAACGTGCAACAGTATGTCGGTTGCCGTGATATTAACTAATTTTTGGTCATATATTATTCAGTTAGAAATTATAATTTTGGCCATCATATACTTTTCAGGAGTATCTGAAGTCGTGTGTGGCGAATGTAGATAGCTATCCTGATCCAGATACTACTGACGTATACTACGATCCTAATTCCGAATGGCCTTCGATTCAGCTGCCAAGAAGCTTCACCATAAACCATTGTTTTGCAGGTTGACTTGCCATTTATCGTTTAAAGTTACAACTTAAGTGTTATGCAACTTCTGAAGTGTTAACAATAAAATGTTATGTAATAATCATAATAATTGTACGAAGTAATTTAAATAAGAACAATTGAATGTTCAGAGCTTCAGCTTCGTCAAATGATTCATATAAAAATTCACACACATGCTGTAAACTCTCTAATTTAACCCCCTGTGTAATCAACAGTCAACATACCGTAATACCTGTAATTACTCCCCCGGGGGAGTAATTTTTCAACTACCCCCCGAGGGGGGGAGTAAATATAGGGGAGGGGAGTAATTTTAGGGAGGGGAGTAATTTTTCTCCAAATTTTTGTAAATTTTTGTAAATTATTTTTCTGAAAAATTTGTCGAGAAAAATCAATAGGGTCCCCCCATGGTTTTTTTGCAAAAACTTTCTAAAAATAATTTTTTGGATAACAAACCATAGGGGGGACACTATTGATTTTTTGACAGATTTTTCAGAAAAATGATTTTTCATACCATAGGGTCCCCCCTATGGTTTTTTATCCAAAAATTATTTTTAGAAAATTTTTTACAAAAAAACCATAGGGGGGGACCCTATGGTATGAAAAATGATTTTTCTGAAAAATCTGTCGAAAAAAATCAATAGGGTCCCCCCTATGGTTTTTTATGAAAAAAATTGGTTTTTTAGATAACTTTAAAAAATAGCTAAAAATAGACTATATTTTGTCTAAATTTTGTCTATTTATATTAGGCATACGAACTACTAGCTAAAAGGAGCAAAAAATTGGAAAAACCCCATTTTTTTGGGGGGGAGTAATTTTAGGGAGGGGAGTAATTTTTCAACTACCCCCCGAGGGGGGGGAGTAATTTTAGGGGGGAGCAATTACAGGTATTACGGTAGATAGTGTTCGTTGGAATAACAAAGCACAGAGTAGTCTGATTATGTCAAAACCCTTGTTAAAATCGAAGGCGCTTTCCTCTGATTTGTTCATCCAACAAATTCTGTCGATGGTGATTATTGATTAATCTGCCTTTGTGATCTTTACGTACTATTTTATTGCTTTATTTTATAGCTTTTACGAAATAGCACATCGTCGCTTTGCGATGATTAAGCATAGAGGATGATTATAAATCATCCACGGGGCAGGTTAAATTAGAGTTTACGGTATAAGTTTACTTCCTGCACTTTTAGGGTCCTCCACATATAAACCAAAATTGAGGTGTCCGAAACTTTTTAATGAATGTATAATTTTTCAAAGTATATGGGTGGTTCCCTACTTTTGACCACATATTTTTGGACTTTTCTAACGACGAAAATGAAGTCGCGACTTCGGCTATTTTTTAAATTTACAACCCTTATTAATATTTAAATGATTAAATGCGTTTTATGAAAGTATTATTTGCATATTTATTCCAAATATAAATAGTAAATATATCATATGGTTGACAATCAAAAGAGGCGGTATCGAAGCGGCTGTTAGCACTCGTCTTTCGCAATATATAATATAGCCGTCAAAAGATCAAAGCAATTATTGTTGATATAATACAAAAATGTGAATATATATGAAGTAAGGCGTGGGAATGTTCGTGAACTATCATCATAAACAAAAGAAAAGACACAGCGAATTAGTACAAAGCACTCAATAGAACGTGAAATGGACGATTTTGTAGCGCTTGTCAAAATATAAGGCTGTGGTGGAAATGGAACGAAAGTCAGGCAAGATTTTATAAGAATAATTTAATGTATGCATCTCAAAGGCATAAAAGTAAACTCTGGGAGGCTCGAGAAATAGAAAATATTGTGAAAACAATTCGGAAGCTCAATTTTGATATAAAAGAAAATTATCTATCGCCTGAAATGTTACGTTGTTGAATGAAATGTGGTAAATACCAACTTTTGGTGATACAAAAACGATATAGCAAAATATGGGAATGCGAACCATTAAAGCGTCCTCATTTTGTCTTCATTTTCCAATTTGGATCTATCCCTGTTGAGGGGGATATCCATCTTGGTACGAGTACGCATAACTCGACTTGGGTCTGGGGCTCAGAAGATGACCATACTGTGGTGATAGTCGTGAGCCATCTGTAAAATCATCAAATTGTAGACGTTTCTGGATAGAATTTGGGAAGATTTAGTATAGAACGTAAATGACAGAAGAAAATTAAATCGCTTTATATAACAAAGGAAGCATGGACAATAATTATATTTGGCACAAACAGAAACAAAGGGGTTTTTACGCGAGAGCTGGAATGCTGACATTTGTACGGCCGCAGCTCATGGTCGAAGGTGTTCATCTGTGAGGTTGGAGCCTTAAACATAAACATTTGGTATTAAGCAGTGGAATTATGACGAAGTAATAACAGTCCATATCAAAAGTTAAATTTGCCACCACATATCGCTGTCATATCGATGGTAACTTTTTGTGAAAAAGGTCATGTTTGATGATAAGCTTTTAACTTCTAAAAATTATTCCTCAAAATGGATATATACAATTCGAATAGACTTATACATGAATATATTATTTGTTACTTTTACATAACATGTTTCAAAGCTACAAAAACATGAATCCTAAAGTAATATCGTTGCTCCACGTAGATGGTGAGCATATCTTTTAGTTTTAACATGTGGGAAAAGCAAGAGGAACAGTCAACAAAAGGAAAGTAAACATGCATTTAACCTAGTTAGCAGAAAATAATTAAAGAACTTAATTTTAATAAAATGTCTCACCATCTGTTCCAACACTTTCATTATCTAACTCAGTTCGATTCAGGTTGTCAGTGCTGCTGCCGATTCGCTGCCCTATGGTAGAGGTCGATCCTCCCAGATGGCGTCTTGATGACATAATTGTGGTGCGGCGAGCGTTGTTGGCTCCACGGAGGGCGCTGTTTTCTCTAGTCAGGGTCTCGTTAGCTTCATGCAGATCGTCAACCTCTCGTTGGAGAGTACGAGCTTTGGTTCGTTCCCGTGCGATATCTTCCTCCATGTCGTCCAGTTGGCGACGTAGTTGACGGCAGCGAGTTTTTTCGCGCTCCACCTTAACAGTAAATCTTTATCGAAGTATCTTTCCGAAAATTGTTTAAAGAAAGATCTTAGATCTTTACTGAGATATTTATTAAATAACGCGGAAAAACATGGTTTTGTAATTTTAAGGAACATCAAGCGACGAACGAAAGCAAACAATTTGCGTGACTTCCTGCCAATTCAATAAAATAATATCACATAATCCTTTTCTTGGAGCCATTCGTGATAAATAAAATCAGGCCACATGGATCAATGATTTATGGTTTATAAAAATCATAAACACACCTGTTCTTTATGTTGTTCGGCGTTACGTCGCTCGTCTTCAAGTTGAACATTGGCCTCCGCTAATCGTTTTTCTAGCCGCTTACATTGTCTCATAACATTTTTACCGTCGTTCATTTCGTTGTTGAGCTGTTCGTCCAAGTTTTGCACTCTGGCCTCCAAAGCAGCAATTTGCGCTCGTGAGCGGCTTTGTGCCGACGTTTCCAGTTCTGTAATCTTGGCGCGAAGTTCCCGGTTGGCACGTTCGATAGCTTGCTTTTCGCCTTCCAGTTTTTGGGCCAAAGATCGCTCTATCGATAAATCTGATGTGAGTTGGTCCAACTAAAAATCGAGTAATCTAATAAATTTGCTATGAATACTCCATAAATTAAACATTATTTTTAATTTAATAAGTTCGGATTGGGTCTTCTATAAAGTCAATTTTATGGAATAATGAATGCAGTTTTTTGCAACCATAAACCAAGACAAAATAAAAATTCATTTTGAAGTTAGTAGGATATATTGTTATGAATAAAAAAATCAATGACCGTCAAATGTATCCACTAAAGAGAGTGATGTGCATAAATCTGATGTACATCGTTCTTCTCAGACAGTTATAAGAAAAATATTCCAAAACATGAACAAACCTGTGATTGTGCCTTTCTATATTTGTCGCTAGCCAGTTCCGCATTTCCACTCTCCTCCTCGAGTTCTTCTTCCAAGCGTATAATCATTGCATCGAGTCGGCGTTTCTCATCCGAACTTAGCTGGCCGCCTTTAGAGCGCAATTCTTCGAGTTCGTCTCGATCGGCTTCGAGTTGACGCTTTTGCTGCATCAAGAGCGTGTTGTTGTCCTGCAAACGCTGAACTTCCGCCTCTGAAGCTCGTAGCCTGAACAGAAAATTTAGTTTTTAATGTAGAATAAAAGCTAGTTTTCTATTTCTGGAATATTTTAGAAGGATGAGTAACGGCATAAATTAATGCTGAGGTTTCTAGAATATTCCAGAAGTGTTTTGGCTGTTGGCGCCAATTCAAACCCGATGAAAGTTTTAAAGCATCAAAGGGATATGTTCACTCACTTTCTATCCAATTCTCTCTGTAGCGCATTGAATTCTTCTTTCGCCTGCCGAGCTTCCTCATTCTCTTGCTGAATTTCTTTTAGCAGCTGTAGGTTCTTTTTCAGTTGTTTATTTGACTCTTCACGAAGTCGGATTTGAGTTTCAAGCTGCTGCTCCAATTCGCCTTTTTCCGTTTCCAGTTTCTTTCGCTGTGAGGTAGCCGACACCTAAAGATTACAAATATTCAGAGAATTTTAGTAACGATACAAAATACATACTTTGGCACGTCGCTCATTTTCTAGCTCAATTTCCAAATCACGGAGTTGTTTCAACAAAGTACGACGTTTATCCTCGGCCTCTTGCTCTTTAAGAGCTAAAGCTCGCTCATTCTCCGTACGACTTGCTTGAAGAGTGACTTCCGAGCGCAAACGAGCGTCTTCAGCAAGTTGAAGGGCATCCTCTAGTTCTTCTACCTAAAATTCAATGGAGATAAATTTTGCGGAATCAGTTCTACAATATGAATTTGAGCGTAGAATATAGGGGAGCCGAATGAAATTTCTTTATAAACATAAAAATGAAGACGAGCAATTCCAAAAAAACATAAGGATTTCTGAAATTTGGAAAATTTTAGATATAATTTCTGCCGTTTAATAATAGTCCGATAGCTGATCACGATGTTGATGAACTGGAGAATTACCATGTATTGACTTATTATTTATGCAATATTATTCGTAGAAAATTTTTAAAGCATTTGCTAGCTAATGATGTAAGTGTATAAATATACACTTGGACACATTTATACAATATAGGGTCTAGAAATAGTTATTATGAACAAATTATTTGAAATAATTCCTACCTGTCCTCTGAGGTTAGCCGCATCTTCTTCCAGTCGCCGCTTATCTTTTTCCAGCTCGTGTACGTTTTTGCCCACATCGTCTTTCTTCGAGTACTAAATTATTACAAATTTAATTATTCGTTTGTGTTATACGACGCTTTACCAGCTCATCCAGGTCCAAGGCTAAAGTTCGGTTTTGGGCTTCGGCATTTTGCAATTTGACACGAAGTTGTTCCAATTCGTTGTTGATGGACAGTACCCTGGTCTCTCTGTCACGAGATTCTTGTGCATGTGTATCCCGTTCCTGAATCACCTTTTGCAAATTAGCGCGTTCCTCTGCAATTTGCTGGTCAAAACGACGTTGACGTTTCTCCATCTCACGAGAGGCAATTCGCGCATCTTCCAGTTCTTTTGCAAGATCTTGATTCTAAAATTGTGAAACAAACAGTTAATTTTTGTTTTAAACTGTAATGTTCTCGATACGCCCCGGGGTTTACTCAAGAGAAAAAACGGTATGTAGTAAAGTTTCCTAGATAAAAATTTGTGTTTCACGTAGTGCGATTATGATGAAATGCAATAATAGATGAATATTCATGTAATCACCTCCTGTTCTAATTTCCTTTTGGCATTCGCGAATCTCGTCCTCTCGGCATCCGCTTCATCTTTTTGCATTTGTATCGCTTCCAAATCTTTCACATTCTTCTTTCTAAGTTCTTCGAGTTGTTGCTCAGCATCTTCTTTGACTTTGTTTTTAGCCTCAATCAACTGATGTTTCATGTTGGCGATCTCTCGTTCGAGCTGTTGTTTTTGCAAAGCCTGTTCCTCTTGTTGTTCCTGAAGAGACACCATTTCCGAATCAAGATTACGCAATTGGCTTTGCAGTGCCAGTTTTTGGCGAGTTTCTTCTTGCAGCATTTCCTGAGTGTCAGCGAGTTGTTGCTCTAAATTAAATATCTCATTACATATTTCGTGGAACTAATTAGACAAGACGGTTCCTATCTTAGTAATTTACTTTTCGAATAAAACGATTCTGTTTAGTTGCAATGATTTTTTATTTCCTAATAAAAATTTAAAAGCTATGCTCATGCTTATAATAAAGGCAAAATGCGCTAACCGAGAAGAGCAATACGACGTTCCATGACGGACACATTTTGGTCATCGTTTTCTTTCTGTTTGGAAATTGCATCTAGGTCTGCGTGAAGCTAAATTTAAAAATTCATTCATTTCTCGATTAATGCAAAATAACTGCGTAACAAAAAAATATAGATGAATAATTGTATTACTTACTTTACTAAGTTGCACTGTTAGACTACTTTTGTGGGCTTCCGCATCAGCAAGTCTTCCGTTTAGGTCTGCGACTGTATTCTCAGCTTGTTTGCGGCGTTTTTCAGCCTCAGTACGCAAATTTTGAACATTGAGAAACTCATTTTGGAGCTCCTGTTTCTCTTGTTCTAAACTAGCACGACCTTTTTCGATCGATTGACGCAGTCGATTTTGCTTTTCCACTTGTTCATTGAGCGACGCAATTTGGCTCTGATACTTTTGTTTGCATTCTTCGATATTCTTTTCGTATTTTATGCGTTCGCGATCAACAGAGGCCTAAAAATTTAGTCGTTAGTAAATTTAGATTGGTTGAAAGGCATGGGATATCCTCGCATAAACGTGATTTGTTTTATCAAACAGCTAATTGTTGTTTAAACGACAATAGCATGGGCCTCAAAAATGCATATGCACTAGATTGTTGTAATAATGGCACCTGAAGTTCTTTTAGCTGATCATCCTTTTGCTTCTGAATTTCTAATGAGATTGCACTCTTATCAGTAGCTTCCACATATTCCGTTTTGAGACTTTCGAGTTCATTGCTTAAATCTCGACGAGCGCGTTCAGCTTTTTGACGGAGCTCTTTTTCATTTTCCAAATCCTCGCGCAATTCGTCTAATTGTGCTTCGAGGTCTCTCTTTTGCTTTTGTACATCGCTCAGAGTGGCTGCTTCATTGTCGGATCTTAAAAATTTAAGACTGATAACCGTTGCGTAAAAATACTGTCTAAAATATTCAGAAAAATTTGATTGTTCATAAAGTTCGTCCCACAAATTCTTATCGCAAGAGAAAAAAATAAAATAATACATAATTTTTTTTTATTATGACAAAATAGTTGCGCATAATATTTAACGATAAAAATTTGTCGGTTATAAAAGCCGGAAAATTGTGATTGGCTTACTGCCAGGGTTTTCATAGACTCGGCTCCAAAAATAAGGACATTTGCCCCAAAAACTAAGATTTCGGGGTCAAAAATAAGGACATTTTTATAATTTTTTCAAACCATAGGGTCCCCCCCTATGGTTTTTTGGCAAAAAATTTTTCCAAGTGTATTCTTAGGGGTGCATTTTTTCAAATTTTTTCCAAGTGCATTCTTAGGGGTGCATTTTTTCAAATTTTTAAAATTCGCGCCGAAACTATGCCAATATTTCATTCTGCATGAATGAAAAAATAGCGCCGCAGGCGAAAATTTTTCAATTTTAGGCGATATTCATAAAAATTTGCACTATTTTTAAATACTTCGAGAAAAATGGCATCCAAATAGCGCCGCAGGCGAAAATTTTTAGGAAAAGTTGCTTTTATTTCAAAAATTCCCATTTGAAATTGGATATTGCGTGAAATAAGGACAAAACAAGGACATTGGCCAAAAATAAGGACAAATCTTAGAAATAAGGACATTTTATTTTTCTAAGATTTGGACTCTCAAAATAAGGACAAATCTTAGAAATAAGGACATATGAAAACCCTGCTTACTGCCTATCACAAAATCGGAAGGCCGATTTCGCCATCTCACGGGTTTGCGGCAAAATCGTTGTCCCGCCGCGAATTGTGCTGTCTGCCATTGGACAACCACACTATTTCGTCGTTACGATTTTGTGATAGGCAGTAACTATATAGAATTTTTTAAACTACATACCTCAGGTTCAGATCTGATAGATCTTGCTGGGTTTGCAGAAGAATTTTATTGAGCTCCTCAATTTTGGCGTGTTTTTCCTCGATCAAGTCTTTCTGCTCCTCTAATTCATTTTCCACTTTACGTTTAGCTTTATCCATATCTTGTCGCAATCTTTGCTCTTTCTCCAATTTTTGTTCCAGTTCGGCAGCGACTCCATCAGCCTTAAACAACGCTGTATAGAGTGAAATTAGGATCTTGAGCATAAAATAACGGTTCTATTTGTAATAATTTGGAGATAGCTTAGTTTCGATTTAGAATTCATATTCCTCATTGTATACGATATAAGTAATGTAGCTTAAAATATTATATTGCGTTTTATACTTAAATCAGGGGTTAAAAAGAAACTTGTTATATAGGTAACAGCTTAGTGACGAATTAAATAGGTCGATGACATCGTTTTATGAAATATAAAAATATTACCCTCTGTTTATGTTTGGTGATCTGCTTTGACTTTTCTTCCTCTTCCATCAATTGTTTCGAAAGCAAACTCGCTCGTTCTTCAAGGCTCTTTTTTTCTTTAAGCAATTTCTCCTGAGTATCTTGAACTTCAGCGAGGCGTTCCTCCATTAGCTTGAATTTGGAATCAAGGTTCATCCTATCAAGATCCAGTTTTTGGCGCGCTTGTTCTTCTTGTTCCAACAGTTCCTCCAAATCTCGAACATTATCCTGAAATAGGTATTTTATCCAAGTGCATAGTTGTGAAATCAAATGCTTAGTAATAAACATGAATTTAAGTGTAGAAATATTTCCTTTTCGCTTCAAACTGTTTGAATAGCTGACTAAAAAATTGACATGGAAACATGCCCGTTTATAATACTCAAACATCAAAAAGCTGTACCTCTCATAAAATTTAAATTCAGGACATCGCTCAGAAAAATTATACTGTTATTCTGACAATTTAACGGAATATCTGGTCTCACCTGTAATTTCTTCTTTTCGTCCAATAGCTTGTTTATCCCATCTTCTCCGTCTTCAATTCTCGTTTGATAATCATTTAAAACCTCCTGAAGTTCCATATTTTTGGCCTTAAGTCTATCGCTAAGCTCTTCCGACTGGGCGCGGTCTTCTGATTCGGCTTGAAGCTGCGCCTGTAGCACTGAGCGTTCGTCTACCAAAGCTTGGAGTTTGAGTTGCAGGTCTTTCATTTCCGCATCTTTGCTTTGCAAAGTATCTTTGACTTGACGCAATTCTTCATCACGCTGTGAGAGAGCCGCTTCTATAAATATTCTATTTACCGTAAATCAACTAATTAATCCCCCTCAAATAATCGCCCCTGTGTGAATATTCACTCTCTGGTTCGATCCCGCTCGGAACCCTTGCAACCTTAACCAAAACTGAGTGCATAATCGTGTAGATTTAATAGTTCCGTATGTTTAGCTAGTTTAAAAAATATTTCATCCTAAAAATCGGGGAAAATGAGTTCGAAATTTGGCGTGCCTTAAAAAAAAACTGGCGTGCCTCATACACCCTTACGAAATTATAATTCCCCGGGGGATTATTTACGGTAATTAAAATACCAAATATAACAAAACGCATAATTAGTAAATTTGTAACGGTTAACAACTTTTAATCATATATCATCGACAAAGCTGGAAAACATGCGAATTACCATTACCGAGAATTTTAAGCAAGACATAAATCGCTACGCAAAATTACAAGAAATCTATGATTAATCAAATCGACTGACCTTGGTTCGTGACTTGTAGGAGGGGCTTGACTTTAGTGAACAATCTCCACCACTGCCAATTGCGCAATTTAAGCCATGCAACACCGTTTCTTTGTAAAACCCGAATGGCGTTGGATTGCTGGACACGCTTATGGTAAAGACGTCGAGCTAAATAAGCTCGGCATTGTGCCTGGAAGGATACGATCAAATCGGTAAGCTTCAGATCGCGTTCTTCTTCGAGATGGGCCAGTACGCCGGCGCGGAAGAATATCTTCGACAATCCTATACGGAATAGATTTGGCTCCATTTCAAGCGCGTCAATCATTTTCCTGAAAAAATGTTAATTATTCGTCCAGAAGTAATCTATCAAATTTTTACTTGACAGCTTCTTTTCCATCCATGAAGCCTTTTGGGATGATGTTTGGCGTGAGAATTTCATATCGGTGTCTGAAGTCGTGGAAAGGTACTCTGTTTGGAAATCCTTGACGACAGATACGAATTCCCTCTAGAACACCATTGCATCGAAGTTGCTCCAGCACCAATAATGAAGCGATTTTTCGTGGCTATAATAAATTATATTATCGACCATAACTCTCGTTAATAAGAAATAAACCTTTTTTTCGTGATTTGGTATAATGCAACGAACGAAATGAGGGAATGTGTTGCGCAAAGTTGCCATGAGACTAAACGATATTCGATTAGCGTTGGATTTTAATTTAACACATTAATTTAACAGTCTAAAATGTGATAGAGTTCTTTAAATACTGATTAACCATTGTTTATTACATATATCGAAAGTTGTATAATTCGATTTTCGGAATAGGTCAATTAATGAACGACAAGAAAGTCAAATTTTTGCAAAGCTGTCAGACGCAAAACTGACAAAAATTCAATGTACTAACCGAGTTAATTGTTCCTTGTGCAGCTGACTCACTGTTCTGAACATGCCTTTTTTGGTTCTCACAACACCATAGGTCCCCTCGTTCAATTCCGTGGCGGCCATTCCGGCAAACTCGGCTAAAATAACCCATAATAGTAATTGACGGATTATATACAAACGATTACCATCCTTCCAAATATTTACAACGAATGGCTCAGTAGAATTTTGCATTAATGACACTATGTTTTCGTTGAGCGGGTCCATATTTTTCATGAGCCATTGGTCAGCTGAATAATCCACTCTGCCTGCATAGTGCACCACTGCAAAATCGCTTTTAGCACGCATCTCCGGCACGACAAATTTCGGGTGCTTTTCGTGGTTAAGGAGCAGCTTTTCGACCAACGACTTATCGGTTGCTTTGGGAAAAAGACATTGTTCATCCAATAGAGCCAGAATGCCCATTGGCTAAAACAGTTCCCATTAGAAAGATCAAGCGTAAGCCATGTTTGGTTGTACTCAATTTAATACAGGATGGTAAAATGTCCTACCTTCTCAATCAGATCGATTGTTGGCTGAAGATCGAGACCAAAGTCAATGAACTGCCAATCGATTCCCTCACGTTGGTATTCCTCCTGTTCTAGCACAAACATTGTATTGTTGAAGAGCTGTTG
The DNA here is from genome assembly GCA_022814885.1 of Ditylenchus destructor. Classification (NCBI taxonomy): domain Eukaryota; kingdom Metazoa; phylum Nematoda; class Chromadorea; order Rhabditida; family Anguinidae; genus Ditylenchus; species Ditylenchus destructor. Next base: position 4,355,736 of record JAKKPZ010000002.1, on the reverse strand, counting down.
AAGTTTCTCGTTTGTGTAGTTAATGCATAACTGTTCAAAACTGTTCATCAAAAAAATTTCGAATCTAAATAATTAATGTGAACCTTTTTATTTGTTTCGTGTTAAGGAAAATTCGCAAAGCTTATCATTAGATACACTAATTAAATTTGAAAGAAATGTGTATTGTCAGGGACATTTCGCTATTATTAATTTATCAAGATTACATAAATCGTAAGTTTTAAATTCAACCACTACTCACCCAGCAATATCCAGAATTCCAATGAACGATGTGCCGGTTCTTCTGGTCCTATCCAACGACTTATTGATCCTATTCACAAGCCATTTGAACATGCGTTCGTAACAGGCTTTACTGATGGCTTCCACGGAAAACTCGGCTTGCTCCTTGTTCTGTGCTTTCGGTACATAGTCACGGCCGACTTTGATTTTCGGTTTGAGGAACGCTTTGGTGAATTCTACCACATTCAATCCAAGCAGGTGACATATTTTCTGAGCAACTAAAATTTATATTATTCACTAATTTATGTATTGCTAAAAATATAAAACCTCTATCGTCAGGCAGAATTGCTTGATCTGACTTCTTCTCTGACACGAATTCCAGATTTCCGAACAATAGAACAGCGCTAACCATTTTTAGAACCGCTGAAAATTTAGATGGTAAAATATCAAGAGTAAAGACAAAGAAAAAATTACAAGCAATTTCATCGTCATGGAAGCCCATGATTTTCATAGAGCGCATAGTATTGTGAAACTCGACGGCATCATCCACATTCGGCAATTCGATATAGTGATTATTCAAGAACACGTATTTGTTGATATCCTCCAACAAAAATGTCTCTAAAAGTAGCTTTCATGAAAAATTGTATTTGTTGATTATATTATTTTAGTTATTAAATCAACTGAGCTGAATGATAACTCAAACGATTAAAGTTATGATCAAAAGAAAGTTTGATTCTGCAAAAAAATTCGAGGTTCTAATTTATCAAAATGTAATACACTGCGATGATTTTGCAATTTTTAATTCATCACACAAGAGAGAAAACAACAGGAACATCAAAATTACATTGAAACTAGCGAAGTGAGGGCCGCGAAGCGGCCCTCACTTCGCTAGGAAGCGGTTAGCGTGCATCAGCGGCGCTTCGCGCACCGCCATCAGCGGTCAGATTGGGTTGTTCGGGAGTAAGGGTTGTTCGGGAGTAGAGCAGCATGAGACTATTTCGGCCCTCAAGCAGCTGTTGTTCTGGAGTAAGGGTTGTTCGGGAGTATATGTTTTAAGTTCCCTCACGTTCCAAGGGGAAAGGTCGGGCGCTCCGCGCCCGACCACAGGACTGGCTCATCTGAAAATTCAGATGAGCGAAAACCGTGACAAAACGTTACATACGAAAATAGACACCCTAAAAATGCCTTGCAGAAAAACCGTGACAAAACCTTACATACGGGAACAGACACCCCTAAACATGCCTTGCAGAAAAACCGTGACAAAACCTTACATACGGGAACAGACACCCCTAAACATGCCTTGCAGAAAAACCGTGACAAAACCTTACATACGGGAACAGACACCCCTAAACATGCCTTCCATGAGAAAAAATGGCCTTCGGAAAAATTTGTCTAAAAAATTTTGTCTACATTTTGTCTAAATTTTACTAAAAACATACTCAGCTCGTCTATACGAACATTTTAAGCTATCACTTGCCCATGTAACACCGGCGTAAGGGGTCTAACGGCCATGTTACGCACGGACGGACTCACAGGGCTAGCTTACTGGGGGGATGTAAGAGCAGTGATTTTAAAATGGTATCTATAATTCGACAAGAATTTTAAAAGCAAGCCCAATATTGCAAATCTACAGCCAAAACTTGTAAACAAAATAACATCACTAAGGCAACCATTCATCAAATAGGTAAATGCCCAACTCGTGGGGTTTGACACCGAAACCAACTCGAGGGGTATCGAGAGCTTAGACGGTTAGGCTTAGGATTATGCTTAGCTTTAGGCTCTATCCTAACATCAGGAGACCCCACGAGTCGGAGGCCCACAAGTAGGTATATATTAGGCGTGGGAATTTTTTACTGACTCCGGACTCGTATTCTACAATATATATAGTATATATCCATACAGTGATACAATTCCATTTCAAATAATTAAGTGAATGGAAGCAAATTTACTGAATGGCCTAACAATTAAAAAATACTTTATTTTTCGATGAAGCCAATTTCGGAATGAATAAACGTGGGAAAACATACGTTTATCCTCTGTTGAAACACCACGTAGGAACTGGTAGAAAATATGAAAACTCCGCTCATATTGGGCTTGCCGGCACGTCCTTGATTTTTCTAACAGATAGAATTCGATGTTGGCGCCAGAAATGTAACCAGACATGTCAAAATTGATGCGGATGAATTTGCCCTAAACATATTTTATAAGGATTATTATGACAAAGCAAAATCTTACGAATCTAGAAGAATTGTCATTCTTCACTGTTTTGCTGTTACCAAATGCTTCGAGAATGGGATTGGCTTGCAGGAGTTGATGTTCCAGTTCCCCCTGTAATAGGACGAATAGTACAGAACAATAGGAATTCAGTAAAGTACATAAACATGAAATATGCACACATTCACCAAACACATACGGAAAATGGAGTTTTAGCTGAGATATTTTCGCTTGCTGTTGAGAGTAATTAATTTTGAGACATCAATTCGTATCAGATTGGTTTTATATTTAAAAAAGCAGTTTTACAACGAAAATTATATGCTTATATTTATCATAGTCAAATTTTAATGTTCCTTACGAAAATGATCGATCTGTTGCAAAATGAAATTTTTATGAAGAGATCCCAAATTCAAATTAGCGCTCTTTCAGTAGCTTTCAGTCAAGCCTCGTATTCTTGCTTATGTTGCGGTCGGGCCGGGCCCGTTTTTCAATACTTAAGCCAAATTCGAAAAATCTTTGGGGCCAACACGAAAATCGGGTCAGTCGGTTCAAAGCCCAATTATACAGGCCGCATTTACTTACAAGCATTTAACAAATATCTGTCACCAACACAACATTTTACTGTCAATGTTCTATAAATATTTACGAATTCGTGTTTGCAATTGAATGGACACCCCTAAATATTGTTTAACTTAATTCCATTCAAGCTTTAAAGCTGACATTAGGAATTCATATATAAATGACGAGGACAATGACATATATTGTGTAAATTTTGGTTAAGAACTTACGACCAAATTCGCCTGATCTTGTTGTGGGGTCTGCAAAATTTTAGGATAATTCAGCCAGGAAACATGAACTAAGAGCAAGTGGTAATTTTACCCAATCGATACTATTTGCGCCACTAAAGAACTACTTACTCTTGCTGGTGAGGCAACCATCTTCGCGGTTTGATTGTGTCGGGTTGCTCCGGCTACATGGGCTAGGTATTGAATGACTTTTTTAGTGTTCTCCGTTTTGCCGGCTCCAGATTCGCCCGTGCATAAAATTGACTGGTCCTCATGGTCTGGAAAATTAATTGCATAACTTTCGCCCTTTTGATAAATATGAGGTAGATTTTTCTGCTTGCAACTATACAGCGCCAATATTTTGGTTCATAGTTGAAATTTGGTATTTTAATATTCCTTTCTCAAAATGTGGGCAAAATTTACACTCAACGAGAATATTATCATACTTTCACAAAATAAAGTTCTACCCAAATGCCTTAGGATTCAACCATAAAAGTACCTTGAAGCATAGCTCTGTAGGATTTATCTGCGATGGCAAAAATGTGTGGTGGTCGCTCATGCCGTTTCTTTCCTTTGAACGCCTCTACGATGGTGTCCGAATATATGGGAAGCCGTTTATAAGGATTCACTACAACACAGAAGAGGCCGGAGTATGTCTGAAAGTGAACTTGGCATATTTTGGGAGAATAGCTCTTGTGCAAACTTGCTTTTTGTGAAAAAATTTTTAATTGGTCTTTTTTGTGGGAGTCTTTTTGTGTGAGGTGTTCAGCCCAGCGCTGATTTGACTTTAAAGCATATTTTTGGACCGTATCTTAGGGAGAAGACAATTTTGGCAAAAAGGACCTTATGACAAGAACAAATGTTTAGGTATAATATGTTAGCCACTTACATAGATCAAATCCGAGAAATATCTCTCCTTCAGATTGTGTAGAACTGAGGCCTCATTGAGGCAAGTTAAATCAGCCATATCTTCCACCTAAAAGGCTGATTTTAGTCAAAGTAAAAAAGCGTAAAAAATTATTTTATAATATAGTAACATATCATCGGAAAACACATAAAATCAAATCCTTTTAATCGGGGCCAGTTTGTTCTGGCCACAATTATCCCAATTAGAGCGGTGAGACTGCATGATTGGATGACCATAAGATATTCAAGATTTCCTTTTCTTTCGATATATTTCTATTTAGAGGCATGTTTGACAAAAATATTCATTTATTTCCAATTATTTTACTTTCCAGTTACATTTCACTTGCCTAACTTCTGTTCTTCTAGTATTTATATTATTGATTTTATGTTTTAGGCCATTTTTCGTACAAAAGTTAATTTAAAAAGCTGACCTTGTCGAATCTCGGTGGATTCATTTTCTGGCAATCATCTTTGCTGCATTTAACTCTATGGCCAGTCTCAATAATTTCGACCACCCAAGCCTCGCCCATTTCCTCTTTTATGGATGCGGCCACAAAACCTTCTTTCTCGTGTGGCACCCATACCAGCCTTTTCTTTGCCCACTCAGCTTGAATAAGAGGATCCGCAATGCTTTGAGTTTTCACTTTCAGATAGTCCAGGTCTGCGTTGTTTGCGTCGCCGTTGGAATTCTGTAAAAAATATGTTAGTTGAAAAAGGATAATTAGTTAGTTACTACCGTATTTCACAGTTTAAGCACACCCTTTAAAGTCATTAGTTTTCGTGCAAATCTGCCACTTTTACCGAAATTTATCTACTTACTCAGCTTCTATCCTTACAAGTCCAACATCTGTTAGTATGCCAAAATATATGTCCAGCTCTATTGGAAAATTTCAGATAACCCACTTGGTTTTAAATGTTTACATAGTTTTAGCTATATTTACCTGTTGCCGGGTGTCGACACCATTCACCGGTCTTGGAGCGCCATTAGGCAGTCTGCTTTGATTGTTGTTTTGCGTTAACACCACCATTGCGGGGTGTCCGGTTGGATATAGTTGAATATGACAGGAGTATGTTATGCAGGAATGTTCGGAATCAAATCAATAGATATTCAAATATAATTCTGCACCGGATAATATCTAAACAGTACAAACTTATGAAACACTTCAGGAAATTTTCCAACACGATAGTACATTGAATAAACGTAAAAATAACATGAATAAAATAAAAATCGTAAAAATACAAACAGTTAAATGTCGATTTGAGGAAAAACTATCAGTACAGAAAAAATACGAAATCGTTGGATCAAATATGGCCTTTTGGAAAGATATCAAATTTCTTGTACATTGGGATGCGGTGCTAATCAACATTCATTTATTATGTATCAGATTATATGACAACTTTTATCGACCCATAGATCGCCCACTTTGCCGTTCGCCTTTTGCTGTTCAGTCAAATCTCAAACGCAAAACGCGATAACAACAAATAATAAGACGGAGAAGCGATATATGCGGGGTTTCTATTCTCTTGCAAAAGTTCGCATAGAGTCAAACAAATGAGTAGTGATGAATAATTTCCCCGCTCCGTCATATCCCACAACAACAGACACCCCGTTCGCACTTTGGATTGCATTCCAGTCTTGCATTCAAATGGGATATTCCCAGATTGGATTGATTCGCATTAGGATTTAGGTGGGGTCGGATGGACATCGGAACTTCGGTGGGGCAATCAAAGTGGGTAACATTGGAAGGGAACTGTTGTCCTTTCTGCTAGATGGGTGTCCCATATAGACCTGGTAAAGCAACTAGTTGCAAACCTAGTAAAACTGTAGATACGTGGTTAATACTAGTGGTCAGGTCGGTCAAAAAATTCACATTGAATCAATCGTCGTGAAGTTTTAGACTAGAAAGTTACAAGATAATAAAAAAGAAATACAAATAACTAAGAGCAAGAGCTCATACAAAAAAGGTTATATCTAACTAAACCCTATTCTATTAGAACATTGTTATATGTTCTAGTGATAACTAAAAGTGTGCGGAATATGATTAAAACATTTGAAAGTGAACTGTGAGAAGCGGTATATAGCACATGATTCCAACATTTTCCCACACTGTTTCGATATGTCATAAATTGGGCAATTGAATAAATTCAGATTATGAGAAATAGTTAACAAAGACGTTAAATTTTCGCCAAGAAAATATAAAAATTCTGGATCTGTTCCTTCTGATTAAATAATAATTTTGAATAAAGTTCGAAAAATTTTTATAAATGAGACAGTGTGAAAAATGTTTTTAAGGGGTAAGGTGAGGTGCGAACGAGCGACGATGGTGAAGCAGATGACTCGACCATCACCACCGCAAGACTCAAAGGTCTTAAGGAGAGGAATAACGAGAAAGGAATGAGCAAGGCCAGCCCAAACACACAAAGGGAACGCCAAAGAGTTTCATAAACGATTGCTGGTCGGGCGAGGGATTGGGGAAGTACTTCTCTACAATCCCTCCCCCCCTTTCCTTGCATAAACCCAGCAAAGGGATGGCTGACCCACGCCCAGGCTCTGTATGTCGGTCTGGACGTAAGGCATAAAATGGTCTTTCGTGATGTATGCAGGCTGGCCTTGAGAAAGAAGGAGAGGACCGACCGCACTTGTATAAAAATGAGTGTCTTTTGTAAATCGGCAGTCATTTGATTCAAATTAAATCTCATTTTTGCTCAAATTTAATCACATATTTATGTATAGCCGCTGTGACATTTGACCTCACATCCGTGGATCTATGTTATCACATACAAAACAAAGCGATGACTTAGAATTAACTCTTACCTTTGACTCAGGGACGCACCCAGGATTTTTTTTTGGGGGGCACGTTTCAGTGGAAATGGCCATTTTGGGGGGGGGGCACACTTTTTTGGGTACCCCCAACTTTTGGATTTTGGGGGGGGGGGGGGTACCGGACCAAATTTTGCCCAAATTTGCACTGATTTACACTCATTTTTTCAAATTTTCCCATTTGGGGGGGTACGTACCCCCGGTACCCCCCTGGGTGCGTCACTGCTTTGACTATCACATTTGATCACATCAAAATTTTCAGTTCAAAATTGTATTTTAAGCATAATTATTCAAAATAGGGGAATAATTCCTGAGGGTAATGTCGAAAATTGCAAATAAGATCTCTAAAACCTAAAATATTCTTCTTAATATAAAATGCTTATTTTATTGTCAAAAAATTTCACATCCATTTCGCATTTAAATTAATAATTTCTCTATTTGTCTGGTTACGAAACTATTACAGCCTGTACAGTGCCGCACTACATTCTCATACAATAAGAGGTATACAGAGGAAAAAGCGGACTGCTCTCTCACAACAGTAGCGGAGTTCTTTTTGTGACACAAAGGGCGTGCGCGCATTTGCAAGAGGGATGGCTGATTCTCTGCCGCCATTTGTTTGGCGCAGCAGAAATATTTTGAATGAGCGTATTCAAATATCTTGGCGTTTCGTGCCAGTTTTGTGTTTAAATAATTAACGACTTCCAAAATCCTAACTTTACAGGGATTGGGCTAACGTTTTTGTACATTTTCATGGTATTATATTATACTAAGGAGAAAGTTTGAATACTGGAATCGAGTTCGATGTTAGGAATAAAAAAGATGCGACCCCTCTTTGCGTAAAATATTTCCGTTGAAATTCCCAAAATATTATTTTGCTTAATACAAATGTTTTATTATTCAATAGAAGACACAACCAATCAATATTCAATAATCATTGCAATTCTCGGGGGTAAATTCTGAGAATAGCTGGATATATGAAAAATTAAATAGGGATAATATTAATTATACTGGGGTACGATTTATTTCACCACGTAATATCCGTGGTACTACATTCACAGGTTCATTCGTGATTGTTTTATTATAATTTCACTTAAATAATTTTGCAAATCTGATAAAATGAACTGCTGGAAAATCAGTCATTATGGGATGAATAAAAGTCATTCGTCAAATGACCACTGGTGACTAATGAAGAGAAGGGAGCACATAATTAATCAATTAGTGTTCGGTCGTAGCTAATGCAACTATGCAGTCATTAGGCTTTGTTACTCAATGATCGGAATTTTTCTGGAATGTATTGTAGAGGGAAACAATGACTGTAAAATCAAAATATAATGTCATGGAATGCGGTTAATATGAAAAAATAATGAAAGTTCTGATAAGGAAGATATAAAATCAAAATAAATTAAATAATATAATATGAAATGTATATGTTCTAGCCCAACCTGAAAATCCGTCAATCGTGATGCCACTGGACCGGGCTCGATTTTCCACCCGTGGGCGTAAATTCCCTGCTCCCGACACGATAATCGAGTCAATCCGTTCGCGACCACCAGAGACTGAGTTTTCCGGAGCGGGTCCGTACCATACGGCCAATTAGGCTCGTAGCGGGCTAACCCGGGCGGCAATATAGTGCGATTTTATCGCACTAATCCTTTTCGGCAAGATGGACTAAAGATATATTCAAAGATTCAAGTTCTTCAGTTTCGTAAAGTTTGTTATATAAGAGAAAATTTTTAAAATGTGGTGTTTGGTGGTTTATTGAAACTTAATGTTTGTAAGAAAAAAGGAATGAATGGAGGCAACTAATGACAAAAATGACTAATCCGTCGTGGAATTTCATTATGAATGTTTTTCTCCGATGTTTTTATTTAATCAGAATTTTGGTATTTATGAGAAATTTAGAGATAGCATTGTTTCACGACATATAACATTTTTTCAAAATGGTATTATACTAGTGTGCTTATCATAGAACCGCTGTTGCGCTGTGAAATGTTATATTGAATGGCGTTAGAAAGTAGAATTGGGAAACAGGCAGAGTAAATAAAGGCGCAGCAGAGTAACACTGAACTACGTGAAAAACGATATAGACTGGAGGACAAATACTATTCATGGAATCAGGATATTATGTAAAATTTTCGCTGTGAAGCTAGCTTCTCATATTTCAAATAGACTTTATTTATTTGTGATTATTTGAAACCACAAAAGGCAATGTATTTTTTATCAATTTGGAAAACAGTAAACACAAAGACCCATTTTCAAATACATTCAAGGATAATTTTCTTTTCATCAATTTTCAATGCCGAAGCATTGAGAAGCTTTGGTTTTATTGCCCAGAGTAGTAGACTGATTCATTTTTGCACAACAGAAACTTCGAAACAAAATAATAAGAAAAAGAATGTCTATGAAATTTATACTCAAATAAACCCACGTAACATGGTTTAAATATTTTGTCCACGAGGAAAACATTTGTTATGCTACATGCTCTATACTCATCCTAAGTTGTGGATGTATGTGACTGACGCTTTGACTGGCTGCTTTTTAAAACCTCCAGCTCTTCAGGTATGTTTGATACAGCTTGGATAGATTATAAACCAGATAAGGAAGTATAGCTGAGGAACGTTATATTTTCGGGCATCTACATATGCTATATCAACGGGAAAATATAATCGGTAATATCTAATAAAAATTACAGTTAAAATGCGAAATTTTGAAAAACCACCCAATAAAACTTTGAATTATTTTGGGGGTACTATTTGCTACGTTAATTCTACGCGGAAAAAGAAGAAGTGGTCGAAATTTTTAGTCTGACTTAAAACAACGCGGCGCAAAAGCTGGTAATTTTTTTAATTACCAGGAACAGGAATTAATGTTTTGTGTCACAAGATTATTGAAAGGAGTATGGATTTTAAGTAAAACCCAGTAAGACGTAACCCGACTGCGTGACTTGGTCGCGTTTAGTATTCGACTGTCTGCTAATAATAAAATCACTGAAAATGGTTGTTTAATATAAAACAGAAGCTAGAAACGCTAACGAAACAGTGTTCTGTAACATATAACGTTCCAAGGGAACTTAGAAATTAGTCATTCCTTTGCATAGAGGCGTTTTCGAGGAATTACAGCGAATTCCTCAACACTCCGCCGTGAGGCTGCCCTTTATAGGGAATGTTCACAAAAAGGAGATATTTCGATCAAACAATCCCTTCACAAAAAGAGCCTTAATGACAAGTCTTTCCTTTTTCGTTGGACTGAGAAAGAGAATAGTCACCTTTGTGGGAAGGAACAGTGGCTTAAAACGCTAGCTTTTTGATCAATGTTTCTATACAGAAACAAACCATGAATTTCAAAGTTCGTTTTCAAGCAAAGAATAATCTCAGAAAATTATTTTTATAAAATTCTGCGTGTATCTTGGACTAGTTATGGGAATAAGCCTTTATAACTTACTTATGTGTGCACACTAAAAGTTTATTATTAAAAATTGCAAGATAAAATAAAGAGGTGCCATTCTGACAGATATTACGACCTCTCTAATCATTTATTAGACACACATGACCACATTTAGTGGTGAAAAGGACGTATAAGTAGTTTCATGAAATAAAATATGCCTCTCTGATAATTCCAGTCAAATCACAAAATTATGCAAAACCGCTCAAAATCGCAGTCAGCAGTTTTCTTTCGAATATTGCAGCGCTGATGAATCAATGAATAAAACACCTGCAGAAGTGGAGGAGAGATGACAATCGTAATGGACACCCAAATGGTGCTGTTTGTTATATGAAAAATACAGAACAAGGATGGGAAATGGTCGATAGAGAGAGCTGTTTTTGACTTCTATGGATTGATCACGTGTGAGGATGAGTGATCGTTGGACAACTTCAGGGTAATGTTAATAAATTCGAATACGACTTCCGTCACATTGCTTCAATAAATATAAAAAAGGAGATTTAACATAAAAATAATATAATGTAAGCATAAAAATGTGAGCTACAGCTGGTTTTAGCCCGCCCCATGCTTTAATTTAGCCCCATCTAGGGAGGTTGAATAATTTAGCCCCATGGGGTAAATCAGGAGGGAATACGGTAAATAATATTTTACCGCATGTTCTCGATGAGTCGCTCCCTCAAATAACCTCGATTCGAAAAATAACCACTCAGGCGATTAATCAAGGAAACATGGTAAATATTTTAATAAAGGAATTCCGCGAAAATCACAGCGTGGCTATTTGTTCGCTAATCTGTTCCGGATGCCTCGTCTCTTCCTGAAATAGTTATTGGTGACACTTCGCAGTGAATAATTTCGTTTTTGGACTGAAGCAAAATGAAAGACAGTGAGTTAATTTATGTGTATTCCTGAACAACGAGGAATACTTGGATAGTGTATGGTCCAATTGCAGTGCGGATATGAAATGGATGGGATTTACAACGTCGATTTAGACAGATGTGAATAGCTTATATTTAGGATATATTATGTCTCAGGCAACATATAGTGCTTGTGTTAATAAATATTAAAATTAATAAAAATTAACTTGTTCAAAGGAATGCGCACTAGAACATACGAAGAAATTGGATGTGATCTGGTTAGTGAATTTTTAAGATTTAATTTTAATAATATATGTCTCTGTCGGTTATTGCCGTTTTTGCACTACTTATTTAAGGTTATCTTGTATCTAATACCATATCCTTTTGTGGATTACACATTTACTGCACAAAACATGTGACCAAAAATAATCGACGTAAAACAATAGCTGCCGTTATTTAAAAATGTTTGGCTGGAAACGATGAATCAAAAGCTTTTTGCGGCATAAGGAAACATACGAGCCACCATTCAATGAGTAATATGGGATCGTAGTGGAAGAAAAATTGTGAAAATAGAAACGACAAAAATATATTCGTTTCAATAAAACAAAGCCAAATAGCTTTGACGAATTCTATTATGTTAAAATTTAAACCAAAATTAAACGGAACGCTGTTAAAAGTGCATAGTAATCATAACACAACTCCTTTCCTCCGGTATAACTTCTTGTTTAAACCAAAACGCACAAAATTTGTGGATGTTTTCAAGTACGATGATTTACGGTATAATAGCTTATTTTTATAATTCGGTTTCGTTTGCAGTAAGGAATTTAAATTTAATTTCTCTAAGGCTGCCGCAAGCTGCTTACAAGGGAACCTTTTTGAGTGTGATTTCTAACTGCAAGGGCGGGCACCCGGTTTTTTTGCTAAAATTGTTGCATCTATGGAGTTATTCAGGAATATCGCCCATCAGCCCCGGAGGTGGCATATAACGTGGTTTTCGAGAGTCTCGAAGTTGTCAAAGATGTGAAATTCTAAGTCCCGGCTCACTACTAAACCCATATATTTTGGACAATACAGAGAAATTCTGTTTACATATTCTGATTAAGCATTCAAAGTCACATACAAATATCCCCTTTTAGGCCGGGATCATATTATGCTAAAAATAAAATTTTGTTTCGCAGGGTAAAAGGAGGCTATACTTTTATTTTTATCGTAATATGAATTTCACGATTCCTGAATATTGGCCGAAGGCATAACTTTGCGAGATCGTCACCAATCGTGAAAATTCCTTCGGATTCGTGATCAGCGAGTCCGAAAACTCCTAAAAACACGTTTTGCGGCAAAAATAAAAATTTTGAATTTTTGAATCCATAGGGGTATCATGGTTTTTTGACAAATTTTAGACTCTCGAAAACCACGTTATATGCCACCTCCGGAGCTGATGGGCGAGATTCTTGAATAACTCAATAAATGCAAGTTTTAGCAAAAAAAAAACCGGTGCCCGCTCTTGCAGTTAGAAATCACACTCAAAAAGGTTCCCTTGTAAGCATCCTCGGCCGAAAGCTTCGGCAAGTAGGCTTAAAAAGAGGACCCCGCACGGGAAAAGCTTCGGCGAAGTACCGTTGATTCACGGGGGCACTTTATCTTTTTAATTTAATTTCTCAGATCTCGCGTAATGTCTTCTTTATAACTCGAAAATAAGGAAGAAAACACAATTGAAATATTGAGTTCTCTCTTTCTCTAACCATTTCTCTCTAACAGTAAACCCACAGATTTTAGGTTTTGCAGTCCAGACTGTGCAACTATATACACAATCAGTGTTGCCACGCCTCCGCCTCCGGATGCTCGGAGGCGCCTCCGGAGGCGCCTCCGGAGGCGGAGGCGGAGCCGGAGGCGGAGGCGACCCTCAAAATTAGCCGGAGGCGCCTCCGGAGGCGCCTCCGGGGGTGTCCGGAGGCGCCTCCGGCAGGCGAAAATTTAATGAAAACTTGACAAAAACAAGAAAAATTTTGGAATTTTTTTCAAATTTTGACAAATTTTTTTCCAAAAAATTTTCAAAAAATTTTTTCAAAAAATTTTTTGGCGCCAAAAAATTTTTTGAAAAATTTTTTTGAAAATTTTGGGAAAATTTTTTTCAAACATGCCTAAAATGGGCATTTTAGGCGATTTTTGGTCGGAGGCGACCCGGAGGCGATCAAAAATAGCCGGAGGCGCCTCCGGAGGCGGAGGCGACGTTCGGAAAATTGCCCGGAGGCGGAGGCGGAGGCGACTTTTGAAAAAGTGACAACACTGTACACAATACATTTATTTCCTATAATTTTATGTTTCTATATAATTTATATAGTATAATATATTATGTGGGTATCTGTTGTTTGCGAAACATTTGGGCATATGCTGATTTCGAATTGCTAATTAGTTCTGCATGAGTTCCGGATTCCACCACTTTCCCGTTTCGCATGAAACAAATTCTATCCGCATTTGTGATTGAGGACAGGCGATGAGCAATTATAATGCACGTCCGACCGCTTCTTGCAGAATCCAGTGCTTTTTGAACAGCCTAAAATAATTGAAACTTAAGTGCAATCTTTAAAATGTCGTACAATTTCCTTAAGCTTTACTTTTACAGAAGGTAAATTTATGTTAAGTTAAATGTAGAGTAAAATATTTGGACTTCCAAATTTTTTTAATTCTTAAGTAAAAATTTCTTTTATTAATATTAATACTAGCGGGATGTGGCGCCTTCGGCGCCACAACCCGCTAGGAAGCGGTTAGCGTGCATCCGCGGCGCTTCGCGCACCGCCATCAGTATGCCCTCGTCTGTATCAGTATGCCCAGCTGCCCTTACAGTCGGGCCTGCGGCCCTCAATAAGCCTTATAGTCGGGCCTGCGGATCTCAATAGGCCTTCAATGGTGCATCAGAATCCGGGATTCTGAATCCAGATACCCAAAATCTGACTTCAGATTCGGATTCCCCGTAGTCGAAAACCCCCTAGTACCAAAAATTTGGGTCGGAATCCCCGAAAACACGAATTTCGAAAATATGTAATTTGTAGTCTGAGACCGTGACATACCCACTCAGTCAGTCACCCAGCCGAATTGGCGGATTACTATATAAAGGATATTTGTTAAATTTTGAAGTAAAAATCAGTTTAAAGTGACATAAAGAGTGACACATTTAGCCAAAACTTCTTTTAGTCTCTTTCCAGCTCTGCCGATTCTAAGTAGAGTATGACTGAATTTGCTGGGGTTTTTAGTGCATTGTTTACAGTAGGGGCATGTAACATTCCAACAAACCATACCTTGTATTAATTTTCATTACGACAGAGACAAGAATATAATTACAAACAAAAATAACTCTTACCTGTTCCGCATGGCCATCTAATGCCGACGTGGCCTCATCTAACAATAATATTTTTGGATGGCGTATTACAGCGCGCGCTATGGCAATCCTTTGTTTTTGCCCGCCGGACAGCTGTGCTCCTTTCTCCCCCACTTCCGTATCATATCCCTAAAATTTGGTAAAAGTAACTTATCGTATTTTAAAAACAAGCGATATTACAAAAAACTGGCCTTGGGGAGGCTTTCGATGAATTTGGCAGCGCTGGCGATTTCGCAAGCTCCTATCACTTCGCTCATCCCCAAATGTTCTACCCCCAGACGGACATTGTCGAAAATTGTGCCCCCAAATAAGACTGGTTCTTGGCCAACTAACGCAATTTGATTCCGCAAATGATTTAGATCGAATTCAGTGATTTGTTTCTCGTCTATTGTCTGAAATTAGTTTAACATAACATAATTTTATGCGAGAACTGGTAATCTCACACTCCATTCCTCAGTTTAAATCTGCTCAGTATTCTTATAGCTAGTTTCATTCAATATATAGGATCAAAAAGTTGAGAATAGATTTTCAGTTTATCCTATCATTTGTGCATTTCTAGTTTTAATCTTATTTCCAGAATATATAGATTAACTTTGTCATTATCAATATAGAAAAAAGGAAAAGCAAGTATGCGCTCGAGTATTTTTGCTAAATTTACCACTTTCCCTCCTGTAGGTTCATAATAACGCTCCAACAGTGCCACAACAGTGCTTTTGCCAGCTCCAGAAGCGCCTACCTAAAAATTAGTGATTTTGTTGAATGATTTATATTAAAGAAACAATGTTTTAGTCAATCATCCAATGGCACATAAATCCTCAAAAATCAGTAGTGTGGCTTAATAATTTCAAACAATTTAATGCAATTTTAAAACAAGAAACGGAAGACGGTTATCATGCAAGGACATGAAACATGCTGCGGTTGAACCCGTTGTCAGCACTAAAGAAGGGACTAAGAATGAAAATCAGGCAACTGAATAAGTAATGTTTTCATATTAATGTTTGTTTGTAATAAAATAAAAATTTTGAGTATATCATATGTTAACACAGGTAGCACAATTTATTGGATAGGAATATATGTTTGTAGGCAGAAGCGCCTACTAGAGCGATGGTTTCGCCACGATTTGCCATTAGCGACAATTCAACAGCAACCCCGAAATCCTGTCTGTTTGGATAAGCGAAGTTAACTTTTTGAAACGCCACATCTCCGCGCACTTCCTAAATATATTTTATGAGCTTACAAATCAAAACTAAAATAACTCGTTAAATTATTAAAATTCATTACCTCTTTTCTGTGCCCATTAGAAATCGTTGATGGAGCATTTATTAATTCGAAAAGCGATGAACTTGCCGAATCCGCTTTTATAAAGTCATTCAGAAATATGACTAAGCCAATAACACCATCGCTTGCCAGGGACATGCATACTACTGCGCTGAGAGAAATAAAATTATTATTGGGAAACATACGCGTGTGATATTTACGAATAATGACAAATCTTACCCGAACACGTTGACCGTTTGAAGATATCCTTTTTCCAATAAATAAGTTCCAAATAAAATGCAAAATGTTTGAACAGCAAACACCGTTGCTCGTGTGGATGCGAACAAAAATGCTTCCAGCAGCGCTGCCTTAAAATGAGCAATGACTTTGCAATAGATTCGAAATAATCCTTAAAACATGATAATACGGCAAATCCACTGAATGTATGCTACAATAAGAAACTAGCCGAGCAGAGCTCGGCTAGCTGTCGGGGGTCTATATTCGTGGTTTAGATTGAATTCGTTGGTCAATAAATTTTAATTGGGTGAATATGAATAACAGTTTTGGTATTCGCTACGCGAAAAGAACTCGGCCTTCGGCCGTCTAGAAAACGGTATAGATTTTACAGGGAATAATACGGCTCCAACGCACGCTCAAAATGGCTTATATAAGCCATTTTAAGCTAAATGCCCTCAGGCCAAATAAGTTCGACGTATATGGTCAGATGTCTGAAATTTCTGTGCCATTCGTTTTGTCTCGCCGAGAGCTAACGTTTGACACCTCACTCGCCTCTGGAGATAATCAGGAACCCAAAATCCCGAGATATGGCCCCAGGGCAAATATCTCCATCGTGTGTGGTCCGATCTCACAAATTTCAGTGCCATTCGTTTTGTCTCACGAAGAGCTATCATTTGACACCTCACTCGCCTCTGGAGGTGGTCAGGAACGCCAGATCTCGACAAATGCCCTCAGGCCAAAAATGAACGACGTGTGTGGTCCGATCGCGAATCTGACACCGGATTCGGATTCAGGACCCTCGGAAACCCCCTGTGTAAAAAATCAGCACCGGAAACGCTTACTTTGTGAAAATTTTACATGTGCCCAAAATGGGTCATTTTTCATGCCCTCAGGGCTCATAACTTCGATTCCTGTCGTTAGATCTCGAAAATTTCAATTTTCCCCACCCAGGCTCATCAAGAGGAAGCGATTGAGCTATCACACGCCTCTGGGCGCTTGCTGGATATTTCTAAACAATTGACACAGACGGACGGACACGAAAAAAGGGGCGTGGCCTCGACTTTGAGGGGGCCAAAACAGGGGGTACAACATGCGAATTTCAAAAATTTTTTTTTCCTGGCATGTTTTCTCACCGAATGGGAGCCCCAGAGCATAAAATCAATGCCCCAGGTGAAAAGTCCGTCCGGCTCGGTTACAACTTTCTATGGGGGGGGGGACAAAAGAACATGATTTGAAATGACCATGTCGCAAATATCCATCATCATATAACTAATTTTGTCGGGAAAATTTTTTTGTTTACCAAATTCGTTAAGAGCTCGCTCTGCGGGCGTCTAGTAAATGTTTTCTGCACTAATACACCTCGAGGCGCGCAGCGCAATTTACCCAAAGTTTCAACTTCTCCCAACAAGTGCCATTAGGAGTATCCGAAAATCGGAACCCAAGTAATATACGGTTAAAAATATCTCGCTGATACACACAACATACTTTTTAAATTAATTCGAGAGTTAAGAATTCTCAGAAAATTCGAGAGGCCATTTAAAGTAATGACGTAATCTTTGATCTTTTAGTTTTAAACGGTTATAACTGTCGAATTTTTTGGGCTCCGGATTTAATTTAAAAAGTATGTTGTTCGTCTCGGCGATTATTTTCCAGCGGCAGATTACTTGGATTCATATCTCGAAATTTGCCTATCAAAAAATTTTAGATACAAAAAAGAAATTTAGAAACAACAAGAAGATATTTAGATACAAAAAGTTATGCCCTTTAATTAACTTATTTTTTGTTATAATTTGTGAAAAATAAGTGGACGAAAATTTTAAAGTTAATATATTAATATATAAGAATAAGACAAAAAGAAATATTGAATACCGTGACATGATGCGGGTGATTTTCATGGAGTGCCTTGTGGTAACGTTCCACGAAATATTTCTGTTTTGTAAGCAGTTGAATTGTTTTCACATTTTCGATTATTTCCACTGCCGTCTAAATATATCATCATTTAATTTCCTAGTTTTATAAAATTTACTTTTGATGAGTGATCCGCAATTCGAATATTCTGGTAATTTTTGACCATTTTCCCGCCAAGCCACACCAAAAGTAGCAATTCTATTGTTATTAGAGTTACTACCACTAAAGCAATTTCCCAGCTCGTAAGAAATCCCAAGAATGACATGAGTACTATGAAGTATGCATGAGAAACGATAACGTTAAGTCGTCTATCGAGGGCCTGAAATTCTAGCTGACTATACTATGAAAACATGACAAAAAAGATAGACCGCATTTATCGCTAGCGCATCGTTCGATATCCTTTGAATTACTTTTTCGTTGTTTGTAGACGGGTTGTCAAAATACGATGCTGCCTGGTCGAGTATGTTTTTCAAGGCATTAACTTTGCACTGTTTAACAACTCGGTCACAAAATCGGCCGTATAAAGTCATCTAAAAAAGGCAACCAACTATAGTTATATTGTATTCTTCGCAATGTAAATCAATTTCTTTACTTCAATTAATCGGTTCATTATTCGCCTTATTCAAATTCTTTTAATTACTCACCGACAAAGTGCTCACACACAGCTTAAATATGCCTGTGCCTAAACTTGCGACGTGATATAACCATATATAATAGCTCAAGGCGTCCTTTTCGATGATCCCGGTTGAAAATTTCTCAATTAATACAAACAGCACAAAAAATAGTGCATTGTAAGCGCAATATTCCGATCCATGACCAATCGAGCTGATGCAAGCCCATATGAACTGTGAATTCCAATATCTTCTATAAAGTTGATAAATTCCTGCTCCAAAACGGATGGATTTAATTGTTTTGGTATCTGCGACTCCTATGTCGACTAAACTTGGTGCAGAAAACAGAGATGCGTGCGATACAGCACTCGTAATAGTTCGGCTTCGATAACGATACTGTTCCAAAAGCTGATCTGATGTAGTAGAGGAAACCGAATCCCATCTGGGTCTGGATGAGGAGCTCAACTTTTTCGTCTCTAATTGCTGTGATTTAACAAGTTGGGCATAGATACTGTTGGGTGATATCATGAGTTCGGCATGCGTTCCTTTAATTTAAAAATATGAAACTTTTTTGCTCAACGTTTTTAGTCTAAAATACATTATAATAGCAAAATACGTTCAAACAAAATGTCTGTTCCAAAAATGTTACCCTAAGTTAGCTACTTTTATGGTGAGCAAAATCCAATAGTGTTTGAAATGGCGTGCTGACGTAATAGCGGAGCAGAAGCTCATCTCTTCTACTACGCCACTTCACGCCACTTTTAATACTATAAGAGGCATCGCTTACCATAATAGTAAATATTTATTTTCATTGACGCGACGGAGATTATGTAGATTATAACTTAAATCGAAAACATACCAACTTCCATGACCTTGCCTTGATCCAAGACAATAATTTTATCAGCATTTCTAAGCGTAGATAGTCTGTGCGCAATTGTTATCGTGGTTCTTCCTTTAGAAGCGACTTTAAGCGCATTTTGTACCAAAATCTCAGATTCCGCATCCAACGCAGACGTCGCCTCGTCCAACAGTAAAATAGCGGGGTCTCTTACTAATGCTCTTGCGATAGCAATTCGTTGCTTTTGACCACCGGATAATTGCATACCATCGTTTCCAAGCACTGTTGAATAACCCTAGAATAATTCCAATGAACATTGTTGTACATTATTTATTCTCAAAAAAAGTCAATCTTCACGTAGTATTTTACAGCAGTCAACTTTGCAAAAATAAAGTGTTTTTTCGTACAAATTCGTGTCCGTTACAATAAAATTGTGGAGCTATTTTTAAATGCAATTATAAAGACAATACATGTTTGAGTTTCCTTATGAAATCATGTGCATTCGCCGCTCTACAAGCTCGTTTAACACTTTTCATGTCAATATTAGCATCACCCAATGTAATATTATCAAAAATAGAGCAGTTGAACAACGTCGGCTCTTGTTGGACTATTCCAATGGATTTTCTCAAATCCGAAATTCTCAAACATTTCACATCAATATTGTCGATTTCTACACTTCCAGCAGAACATTCGTAGAGGCGAGTCAATAACGAAAGCTGAACTAGTTTTCATTTATTCACAATTAGATATTTTGAATATATTTTAACATACGCAAGTAGATTTGCCGCTTCCAGAATGTCCCACTAATGCGACCTAAAATGTTAGATAGAATGGTGAATCAAACCCAGCCAAGAGTAAATCTCTCACATGTTTCCCAGGTTCCACCACCCAAGAGATGCCGTTAAGGATTGTTTTGGCCTTACGATTCGGGTACGCAAAACGTACGCTGCTAAATGTGATTCTGCCATGTATTTTAGTACTCAAAGATTCGCCGACATTCGAATAGCAATCTATGGTTTCAGGAACCTAAAATATACTACACCGACGCTTTCTAAACATTAAAATATACCTGATCAATTAATTTATAAACCATTGCAGCGGCAACGCGAGCTTTGAATATGCTGAATTATAAGAATGGAAAATAAAATTTCATAACGAAGTCATACCATATGAAGTCTGGCATCAGAATTCCAACCTAAATATATCTAAATCAAACATTTACAAGTTTCTTTTACTTCTTTTTATTTTAATAAAAAATGCGACGACAAATTGTCTCTAACTAGCATTTAACATTATATTGACCCACCATGTAACTGGACCAGTTGCAACATCGCATAACCATTTGCATTTCACCAATGGTCATTTCTCCGGCTATCACTTGATCAATTCCATATCTAAACATACGAACGTACGTAGCACAGACTATGAGGGATTAAAAATAATAATGAGTAAGTATATTACCTCGATGAGATTATGTTGAATATATAGAGTGCAAGAATAAATATGCCATCCAGAAAGCCAGACCAAAAATGCTGTGGTAAGCGATCCTTACAAACCAAATCTAAGAAACCGTTATATTTTCCAACCATTGTCTGTTGTCCATTGCACGACTGCACGGTTTTAACCTGAACGAAAAATGTTTGATAATACCTTATTTGAATTTCAAATTAATATTTATATTAGGGATCGGCGAATTCGAATCTTTCCGAATCTGTATTGGTTTCGGATTCGGTAAAAATGACAGAATTCGGATTGGACACAGATTTGGATCCCTTAAAAATGGGTCCGAATCCTAATGTTTTAAGAGCCCATAAAAATGCGCGCGACCGAGCAAAAATTTTGCGATTTTTGTTCAGGGTATTCAAAATTTTCAATAAAAATTGACTACAATTGTTGAAATTTCGTCACTATCCGGTAAAAATTATTATATTGTTTTCAGCGTACAACTCAAATTTTCTTAATATTTGAGGCAAAATTTTTGGCTATAAAAATAAAAAATTCCGACCCCTAATTTATAAGTTAAAATAACACAGTTAAGTATTGGGAAAAATAGCTTTACTGAACTGAATAAGTCATCACTCACGTGCATAATCGATTCCTGGAGAACTGCACCTGCCAAATGGGCAGATTTCTGTTGACGTTTTTCAGTACGATTTACCAGCTAAATTAATGTACGTAAATTCTCGTCATTAAAACCAGACATTTTTTATCATTAACACTAGCATCGGTTATCATAATGTACCTTAAGTTGTTATAAATGAGGTAGTTTAGTCAGGTTTTATTTACACCAAGCTAATTTTGTGTAAAATTTTGCGGAAGTTGTTTACTGTTTAAATAACTGGTAAAAATTACACGGTCCAAGGAAAACATTATAATTCCCGATAGTGGCACTGATGGAAGCATAATCAAGCTCATTCGCCAATTAATCCAATACGACATAGTCATCGCCGAGAATATCAAAGCAAAACCTCTAGTCAGATAACAAATTTTCTGCCCAATACCATCCTCAATCAAGTATATGTTTCTGAAATCATATTGAGCATTTTTTAAATAATTAACAAAAGATTATAAGAATCAAACGTATTCTTACTCATTCAATTGAGCATTCAATGCGCCAAATCTTTGACGATCCAGCCAAGCTGCATTTTGTCGTAAAAGGGATTCCAAAAATTTTTCTCGAATGTTTCGAATTATATTTGTGGTCACCAACAGTGATAGGAGTGGCTGAAATAAATCTTAGCATGTCATTTTCGCAGATCACGTTTTGTAGATGGCTTACTGCGAAAAATCCTGCGAATACCAAAACAAGAGCAATAATAAAATTGATAAATATAAGCGGTGTAGCTTTCTCCCACAACTCGACACTGTCATGATGCTAAAATTAGATAATAAATACACTTATATATGATTGCAACATTAACGATCTTAATTTTTGATCGATTTCTCTACGATTATCTTATTTTTTTAGAACTACTATCAACAAGAAATGGGATAAGCGAAACGTTTGTGCCCAAGTAATCATAACTTTATTAAATTACCTGAGCATAACCCATTAGAATGTCCATTAATCTTCCAAAACTAATAACAAAGAAGGGCTCCGTCATTCCGATTAAGATAGAACAAAATGCGCTGATTCCGAGCAAAGTTTTGTGGAACGGTGATGCAAAACGAAACTATAAAGACATAATTCAGCTTAAAAAATTTTCCATATATTCCAATTGCATAATTTTATACACGTAAAGCACATATTTCGGACAGTACTCAATATTTATGTTACTTTACTAAGAAGCCAGTGTCCATCCCTGCGTGCCTGCGTCCGTGTGTCCACTGGCGTTTAGACCCCTTCCCCTGCTCATTTTCGGGCAAGTGATAGCTTAAAATGTTCGTACGGATATGCTGATACAGATTTTCAAAAAATTTAGACAAAATTTTTTTCGGCGCTGGCCGCCGCGAGAGCGGCGGCGTGCACAGCTAGTCATTATACTATATCTTCACGTAAACTATGATGTTATTACAAGGTATGTGGTAAAATGTTATTTTATTACTGTGAGCTATAATTTTGTACAATTTAGACCATCTCAACATTTCAAGAACAAACCAATGCTATAAATGACACTGCTTCCAAGTCAACGTCGCCATCTCTGAATCATGTCATTAAAGCCTCAGAATGATCAATAATTATTCCCATAAACATTCCGATTAGTATATTGTTAAACTAAAATTTTGGTTTACCAAATGTTTATAAGATTTTTAGAATTCACTGAGTAGTTATTTTTAAATATCTGACCACTAACCTGCCCATTAGAATATCCACAAATCTTCGCCACCTCGTCCGGCTCCTTCTTGCTTCTTCTGTCCCATTGTTATAATCAAAATCATGTTTAGGTTCTTCAATATAAGATTCAATACTGCTTTTTGTCTGATTTCGAAGGAGATCAGTTTCACTTGGAGTATTATTGTCTGAATCGTCATCTTCGGTTGTTTCAACGTTTTCCAGGTTATCATTTGACATGTCCAATGATAATTATATTCCTAGTTTGATATCTAAGAATAGCACATAGTAGGTAATATGAGAACGCATGTATACCCCTTTGGGGTACGCCTAAGTAAAACACATCAAACATGGATTTACTGCAACACAATATTGCTAGAACACCTTTATTGGCAAAATATCTGTAACCTCGATTCTGTGAATTAAAACTCTGTACCCAGCCTCAAAACTTATTACACAAGAGAATTTGATATTGAATTTGAAGCAGAGTACAGTTATGTAGAGGTTTTCAGATTGGGTAAAAAGTTGAATTCAAAAAATTCCATAAATGTTTTTAATTTTCTTGTTTCTAGAGTTTTCGGTGCTTAGGGTTTTCAGATGCGGTGACGGGCAAGATTTGTTCCTTCTGGGGGGTTTTCGGGCACGCTGATCCTGATGTAATAGCCAGTTTTGTCATTCAGCATACTGTAGTACCACTTCCTGGAGGTCTGCCCACTTGGGGAATGAATTTATTAAAAATTTTATTTCATCAAAAATCACAG
Organism: Ditylenchus destructor; assembly: GCA_022814885.1. Classification (NCBI taxonomy): domain Eukaryota; kingdom Metazoa; phylum Nematoda; class Chromadorea; order Rhabditida; family Anguinidae; genus Ditylenchus; species Ditylenchus destructor. Next base: position 4,331,739 of record JAKKPZ010000002.1, on the reverse strand, counting down.
GAAGGAACTGGTACTGCTGTATAAGTAATGCCTAAACTGATTTCGTAATCAACGTACCCTAAACTCTCGGATGCAAAAAATTGCTGGAAGCGGCGTAGAATGCCGAAACCCGAGAACTGAGGACTTATTACGGGCATTTACCCCTTTGTGGCACCTTTAAGTTAAAAAACATCAAATCTGGATTTACTGCAACGGAATACTGCTAGAACACCAAAATTGGCAAAATTTCTGTAATCTCGGTTCGCTGAATTCAAACCGTGTGCCAGTCTCAAAACTTATTGCACAACTGAATTTGATGTTGAACTAGAAGCAGAGTACAATAAACGCGGAAACAAATCCTTGTGCGTATCAGATGTGAAACAACTCTGAACAAGAAATACCCCTTTAAAATCCAAAATACGGCGAATCTTAAAGTACCCGGCGTCCTACAAAATGTAACCGGTATATGATCCAAAAGGGTCCCTCTATTATGGACATCCTGACTCTATTAAAACATATTCACCTAGCAAATATATTATATACATATTTTTCAAAATTATAAAACAATCCATAACGTGCTCCCAGTTTATTTGTGCAATGCGCAAATTGATTTTTTGTCTCACATATGCTCATTTCATCAAAGCACTGTGTCGCCGTTCTCTAGTTAAGCAAATATTATTTTGCCAAGCAACTGAATGATAAATGCGTGTCGTCAGTTTGAGTTGTGTTTTGGCTTGATTAGTCGCATCTGGAAATTTTGCTTGCGTAACAAGTGAACATTTAAAGTGCATGTCATTTTATATTTCTTTCCTTCGTCATAAATTTATGTACAACTGCAAGTGTATGTGTCATCTTTGGTCTCAGCTGGATTATACTTTGAACGTTGTGGCTGAGCAAACAAATTCATCTGCTACGTTTTATTTTAAAACAATGCAAAAATGCCATAAAATTGTAATACAAAAAGATAAAGTTAAAATATATTATAAATCTTGCCATTTATCTCTTTCCGGTATTGGTCAATTAAAGGTTGTCTTTTTAGACGGGGTCAATCTCATAAACAAAGCACTTAAATTGCGCCAGCAATTTTAGCCACATCTCACTTAAGCCATCTACTCTGGAACTATCAAAAATGGGACGCAACACAAAACTAACTGTAGATTCAGAATTAGCGCTTCGAAATACTCATAAAAACACCATTTGCAGAAAAAACTACGAACTTTTGAAAAATAATTTTTTTCGAAATCCTTGTGATCCATGTTTTTTGGCACTTTTGACGAAAAATGACTTTTGGGGCATATCTACTCGGGAAACCCGGTCGGAAAATTTTTAACGCATACATATACCTTTTTGTCCTTTGATCGATTGCGCAAAGACAAACTTGATACCGCGTCAAAAAATGCGTTTCCCAGACCTACGGTTCAGCGGGCGCTAGGCTGATTGGGAATTTTAAATCTGCAGCAACCAATTTTTAGATGAAGCATCCGATGTTATTCTTGGGAGTACCGGGTGACACAAGTATTTTTATATGGGCGAGTTCCAATTCTCATAGCTCCATCTTTTCGCCAATTTAGCGCCAAAATTAGCGTTTGAATAATATTCTTTTTGAATAATGTTCCTCTTTGAATAATATATGTCCCTCTAAGTTGATTGGTGAATGTCCCCCCCCCCCAATAGAATCTCCCGTTTTACCCCAAACCCATGATTTTAGGGGGGGGTTATCATGTCAGATTTGAGGTGACATACGTGAAACGTGACATCCTGTGTCACGTGTGTCACGTAAAAGGACAAACCCTGGTATCCCGGAACGTCAATCGTTCTCCGCGAGTACCGTCTCGCCGACAAGATTTGCGAGTCGGGTTTATCTCAAATCGAAATCCTGATTTGCAGGGGCCATATGTCCCTCAGTGATTGGTGAATGTCCCCCCCAATAGAATTTTTAGCTCGGACCCGCGGTGATTAGGTCAATGTCAGATTTGAGGTTGACATACGTGAAACGTGACATCCGTGTGTCACGTGTGTCACGTAAAAGGACAAGTACCCCAATAGGTGCTCGGATCCGGGCGTGTGATACGTCAATCGCTTCCTCTCGGCGAGACGAGTCGATTGGTACCGGTCTCGCCGACAAGATTTGCGAGTTCCGGGATTTATGGCTTCCGGAAATCCGGAAAATCCTGGATTTGGCCAGGGGCCAACTGCTCAGTAGGTGCTCGGATCCGGGCGTGTGATACGTCAATCGCTTCCTCTCGGCGAGACGAGTCGATTGGTACCGGTCTCGCCGACAAGATTTGCGAGTTCCGGGATTTATGGCTTCCGGAAATCCGGAAAATCCTGGATTTGGCCAGGGGCCAACTGCTCAGTAGGTGCTCGGATCCGGGCGTGTGATACGTCAATCGCTTCCTCTCGGCGAGACGAGTCGATTGGTACCGGTCTCGCCGACAAGATTTGCGAGTTCCGGGATTTATGGCTTCCGGAAATCTGGAAAATCCTGGATTTGGCCAGGGGCCAACTGCCCAGTAGGTGCTCGGATCCGGGTGTGTGATACGTCAATCGCTTCCTCTCGGCGAGACGAGTCGATTGGTACCGGTCTCGCCGACAAGATTTGCGAGTTCCAGGATTTATGGCTTCCGGAAATCCGGAAAATCCTGGATTTGGCCAGGGGCCAACTGCCCAGTAGGTGCTCGGATCCGGGCGTGTGATACGTCAATCGCTTCCTCTCGGCGAGACGAGTCGATTGGTACCGGTCTCGCCGACAAGATTTGCGAGTTCCGGGATTTATGGCTTCCGGAAATCCGGAAAATCCTGGATTTGGCCATGTCACAGATCTCGCGTCGGGGCTCGGATCCGGGCGTGTGATACGTCAATCGCTTCCTCTCGGCCAGCTGAGTCGATTGGTACCGGTCTCGCTGGGAACATTTGCGAGTACCGGGATTTATGGCTTCCGGAAATCCGGAAAATCCTGGATGAATAAGGGCGCCGCCATGCGGCGAAGCCGCTGGGTAGTCCTATGGAATCCCATTCTAGATTGGTGACAAAATTTGCTGCTCAACGAGGCGAATACAACTTGACCACGATATGGTTCCGACACGAAAATTGAGCTGAAACGGACAAGTTGCATGAAAAATGATTGACATCTCTATTTTGTTGATTTGATAATTATTTTGTTGTCAAATTGTATTGGTTTTGTACTCATATAAAATGCCACACCTTGAGCTACATTAATATATATTAACATATATATAAAAAATCATAAACTTTATAAGCAATTCAAATCTATGGGCGAGTTCCAGTTCTCATAGCTCCATCTTTTCACCAATTTAGCGCCAAAATGAGCGTTTGAATAATATTTTAATTGGGGAGGGCGGTTTCAAGGGGTACAAAGAGGGTTTGAGCCAATATGATGGAACCTCTCCAGAGTAAATCAACCCTGGTGAATCCAAATCCGGGATCAGATTTGAACTTTTATTTTTAAACTTTTCCCTTTAAAATTTCGAAAAAGCCAAATTTTAAAGGGAAAAGTTCAAAAATCAAAGATCAATGTTTAAATCTGATCCCGGATTTGGATTCACCAGGGTAGAAGAACCGTAGGTCTGGGAAACGCATTTTTATATGGGCGAGTTCCAATTCTCATAGCTCCATCTTTTCGCCAATTTAGCGCCAAAATTAGCGTTTGAATAATATTCTAATTTGAGAGCGCGGTTTAGAGCGGTGCGAAGGGGGTTTAAGTCAATATGATGGAACCTCTCCAGAGTAAATCGACCCTGGTGAATCCAAATCCGGGATCAGATTTGAACTTTGATCTTTGATTTTTGAACTTTTCCCTTTAAAATTTGGCTTTTTCGAGATTTTAAAGGGAAAAGTTTAAAAATCAAAGTTCAAATCTGATCCCGGATTTGGATTCACCAGGGTCGATTTACTCTGGAGAGGTTCCATCATATTGGCTCAAACCCTCTTTGTACCCCTTGAAACCGCCCTCCCCAATTAAAATATTATTCAAACGCTCATTTTGGCGCTAAATTGGTGAAAAGATGGAGCTATGAGAATTGGAACTCGCCCATAGATTTGAATTGCTTATAAAGTTTATGATTTTTTATATATATGTTAATATATATTAATGTAGCTCAAGGTGTGGCATTTTATATGAGTACAAAACCAATACAATTTGACAACAAAATAATTATCAAATCAACAAAATAGAGATGTCAATCATTTTTCATGCAACTTGTCCGTTTCAGCTCAATTTTCGTGTCGGAACCATATCGTGGTCAAGTTGTATTCGCCTCGTTGAGCAGCAAATTTTGTCACCAATCTAGAATGGGATTCCATAGGACTACCCAGCGGCTTCGCCGCATGGCGGCGCCCTTATTCATCCAGGATTTTCCGGAATCCATAAATCCCGGTACTCGCAAATGTTCCCAGCGAGACCGGTACCAATCGACTCAGCTCGTCGAGAGGAAGCGATTGACGTATCACACGCCCGGATCCGAGCCCCGACGCGTGATCTGTGACCTGGCCAAATCCAGGATTTTCCGGATTTCCGGAAGCCATAAATCCCGGAACTCGCAAATCTTGTCGGCGAGACCGGTACCAATCGACTCGTCTCGCCGAGAGGAAGCGATTGACGTATCACACGCCCGGATCCGAGCACCTACTGAGCAGTTGGCCCCTGGCCAAATCCAGGATTTTCCGGATTTCCGGAAGCCATAAATCCCGGAACTCGCAAATCTTGTCGGCGAGACCGGTACCAATCGACTCGTCTCGCCGAGAGGAAGCGATTGACGTATCACACGCCCGGATCCGAGCACCTATTGGGGTACTTGTCCTTTTACGTGACACACGTGACACACGGATGTCACGTTTCACGTATGTCAACCTCAAATCTGACATTGATAACCCCCCCCCCTAAAATCATGGGTTTTTGGGGGGGTACTCGCGAGTTTGGGGTCCGGGAGCGTGAAAAACGGGAGATTCTATTGGGGGGGGGGGACATTCACCAATCAACTTAGAGGGACCCGATAACATATCACAGGTCAACTTGCTTCCCTGATGAGCTAGAAGCCTTCAAAATCAACTGATTTCCTCAATTTTCGCCAAAAATGACGATTTTACTAGGTGATCAGTCATTTTTGCCGAAAACTGTATGCTGCTATGTGGGGCTATCATCCTTCAATGAACCCAACTTACTGGAACAATTTGAAGATAAAAACGGTACAAGACAAAAGGTAAAACGCTAGAACTGGCAATAAACAAAACCCTGCATAAAAAGTTGCTCAAAAATCGGGTTTTTTTCGGTTATTTAGCCTCTTAATTGGTGTTCTAGAGGTAACTGAGTGTGAGTCAAAACATTATATGGATCCGGGGTTTCCCGGATCAGTGGTCTTTGATCTCTAAAACTGGATTTTCGGTTCTAAAGGGAAGCTAAGAATTGGAGGTTAGTGTTTTCGTGTATCATGATTCCAAATCCGGGTCAGATTTCAAATTCAGGGTTTGAATTTAGGGATTTCGGGTTTCCAGATTTGAGTTCAGTTTTGAAATAGGGCAGCATCCGGGGGCCAAATTGGTCCCGGCCCAGGGCCATTTGGAAAACATAATATTTTGCAACCGTAGTATTTTTATCCCGGGGATCGGTCAGTTAAAGTACATAGCCCCCTAATTGCGCGCTCCGTCGCAACCGATCCGACCTATGGTGCGGCCCCCGCGCAGCGGGACCGCCTAGTATGGTTAAATATTCCGAAACAGATGCTTAATACTTTTTGCATTTTTATTTTTGCTGCATTAACTTTTGCAATATTTAAATCTTAAGTCTTGTGGGCCAGTTATGGTTTGCGTCGGTGTTTCAGGTTCAATTATTTGTAATCCTTTCAACTAGAATCTGCAACATATACAATATTTCTTCGCAAACAACAGAATGCTGTGAGAAATCAAAGGTAAACATGTATTTACAGTCGAGTCTCGATTTAACGCGTCTCGATTTAACGCGGGTCTTGGATTAACGCGGGTCTTGCCCGGTCTTGGTTGGTCGCCAAAGAAATTGTATGAGTTAGAGTCTCGATTTAACGCGTCTCGATTTAACGCGGGTCTTGATTTAACGCGGATTATTTTTGGAACATGCCTTGTATGTGAGTCTCGAATTAACGCTGGTTCAAATATTTTGAAAGGAAATCGATTAAAATTTGATTTTAAACCATAATATTTCTCCAAAAGACGTACTTCTTCAGACGAAGAATCCGAAGAAATTGTAGAAGAGCGCCCGCGTGTTTCCGAAAACGAGGCTTACAAAGCCATGCAAATTGTTCAAGATTATGTACAAAGCAACTCTGCAAATCCTGCCATTCTCAAATACAGTGATGAATTAGACGACTTCATCAGCAGGGAATGTATGAAAAAGAGAAAACAGAGCAAGATCAGTGATTATTTCAAGAAATTGTAAAATTATTGTAATACACAATAAAAAGTCTCGATATAACGCGGATGTACGACATTTTTGAGAAATGTGTCTCGATTTAACGCGGGTCTCGATTTAACGCGGATTTTGCCCGGTCCCGAGACCCGCGTTAAATCGAGACTCGACTGTATATAGATTCTAGAAAATTTTCACGGTGTCGGTTTATTAAAATGACAATTTGCATTGAAGAGATTCACAAAATGTTCTTTCTTTTCTCTTATGGTCACAAAATTTACCTTTTTTCAGATGTGGTTTTTGAAACGGCGTTTGAATTGGCGCTATATGCGCAATTTGGCGTATTAATTTGTACACCTAAGCATGCACTTCTTCACATTCTTCAAATTCTTTACCTTTGTTGACTTTGTAGAAATTCAAATTATTGCATTCAAATTGTTGTTAGCAGCTGACAATGATCGACAAAGTAGGCTGTTGCAAAATCATTTAATACTAAATATCTAACAGTAATATTTATAGGCTGATAAGTTAATTAAACGCGCGCATGCAGAGCTCTCCGATAAAAATTATTACGAAGCGCATCAGATTGCCCGTACAGTCTATTACAGACTGGTTGATTCTCAACAGTATGAAAAACTGTTGGATTTTTTGTACTCGATGAGTCTACTTTTCATAAACGGTACTGTTTTATAAAGTAAATTTGGATAGTAAATTTCTTTAATGTGATGCCTTTATTTGTTCCACGCGTTCATTATCTTTATAGCGAAGGAATACAATATTTCGCTGGATTTGGCTGAACTGTACGTGGACACTCTGCATAAAAGCCGTACGCCTGTGCACGAAAAGGAACTCAATCGCTTTGCTCAGGTCGGCCTCATACTGAAACTAATTCCTTTCCAATATTTTCATTGGAAGATACCTTATGCGATTAAACGATATATGTGTTGCAGTTAAAATTGGTAATCAGATTTGGCCTTAGGCTTAAGAGTAAGCTGAGTAAACTCTTAAGCTTAAGGCCAAATCTGTTGATTTTGTTGGTTTATGTTGCGAAAATTTGAGCCTTCAAAATAAACAAAGTTTGGCAATACGAAGTTTTGGGAAATTTTTGTGTTATGTTTTATTCTATCCATTACGACCACAACCCTATGAATTTTCAATTCGAATAATCATTTAAAGAATTCCACGGAATAACAAATAGCTTTTTAACCAGTTCAACTGTCATAGAAAATGACGAATCAGTATCTATATATACGTATAAAATCTGTATATCAATAACTTGTTTATTTGAACACCAATTTCAGATGTTCTCTCTTTTGCCTTCAAAATTTGACACTGATGACAGTAGTACAGCCGCAGTCGCAGTGACTGATCGTCGCAACAATTTGCTTAATAAGGCTGTGAACTGGTCAATAGAAGTGGCTGATATACCGTCCGCCAAATTGAGAGGACATCCTGGCCTGCACTTGAAATTGGCAAGAATATTTAAAATCGAGGGAAATTATGAAGCAGCGCGAATGCATTATCCAGTAGCAAATTCTCCAGAGGTAAGTGAATTATATTGGGGAGTGAAAATACAAAAAATGTAAAACTACATTTTTTCAATACCATTAATAAATCTTCTGTCATAAAGTTGAAAATTTAAACACCGATTTATAGGCTTCCATGATACATGGGCATTGTTACAGAATTTTTATGCTAGTGCTACAGAAATTTTATAATAACTAATTTGTATAATTAGGAATTCGCGGAGTTTTTGGTGGATTATCAGCAAAAAATGTCAGTGGAAATCGACACACTCATTGTTCAGACCGTTTTCCAGGTAAGTTACAAAATGTTAATTTCTGTGCACGTTATGATTTTTTGATATATGATTTTCAGATATTGTGCTATAAGAAGCTGAAGTCTGCTATAATTGTGTTCCAAAAATACACTAGTGGACATCCAGACATCGGTCCTAAAACGCCCTATGATTTTGAACTGATCAATTTTGTTTGGCTAATGTTGCGCAGTATCGCACAAAGAAACGTATGGAATTTTATTTTGTTTTAAAGTAATTGCTCTATTTTTATAGTTGGCTTATTTCACTGAACTTGTGGAAACTTATCAGCAAGTACTCGCTCGAGATTCCAACTATTTTTCATACCTCGACAAAATCGGCCAACTCTATTTGAGCTTACCGCCGGCTAGTAATTGCCAGAATCGCAGTCAAGGCGGCTTTCTAGGAAACTTATTGAAAGGTAATGAATATTATTTTGAACCTTGGATAAGAGAGGGAAGTGAACTGATAAATAATATTATTCGTTTATTAGTAAAAACCTTATTCGTGTAACAGATTCGCCTCTATCTTGTAACAAAAATGGCATTGGCGTTGTACGCAAATCCTGAGGGGTAAACTGATTAAGCTTTGACTTAGGCTTGCTGAGACTTAGATTAGGGGTCTTTCTTAATCTGACCACTTTAAAGCGGTTAAATCCATAATTATTGTTTGAATTGGGCGGGAAATTTGGAAACCTGTTATAAGAAGAAGGCGAATCTGTACATCGAAAGGGTTCAACTATATCGAAATATCGACAATTGTATTTTACTAGAAAGAACATATTTGGGGCTTCTATGGAAGTGGCCCCTATTGTATTTTATTCTCCTTTAAGCAACATTCAATCAAAGACATTAAGGTAGACAGAATGTTCTAGAAAATGAGATTGTCTGTCTGTATTAATATTAAAGAATGTATAAAAGTTTTCAAATCGGTTTATTCGTAAAAATGAATTCTTTGCAACATATCCGTCATTTCAATGTGCGAAATTTGCTTGCTCTGTTTTATGGAATCAAATTGTCGAATATCATAAAGTCTAATTATCTGACTGCTTTCTTTTTTGCAATAAATGTATCTTTGTTTGAATGCTGATCAAAGGAGAATAAAATACAGGAGGGGAGGCAAAAAGTAGGGGTCTCTCCCATAGAAACGCCACATATTTGAATAAACACTTTTCTAGTTCTCAGTTTTTTCCCGCATTTAAACGTATTTCGCCAGTAAGAAATGAGTTTATGAAATTGAAACTAGGCTACTTGTATTTCAGAATTCATAGGTCAAAAGCCTAGCGCGCCTGAAATTGTGGATGAAAATGAAGAATTTGATGAAGCTCTAGCAAGTGATCCCTTTGTAGTTGGACCTCTTCCACCAGGAGTTTTGAGCGAACAAGATGTTGACATGAGCGCATCGACGAGTGGCACACCGTCGCCTTCAAAATCAGCACAGCTATCAGAAAAACATGAAGCAGATATGGATCTAGATTAAATTGGAGAAATACGCCGGAGGGGGTGTGCAGATTGGGGGTACTAGGTTGGGGGTACAAACTTGGGCGTGTACCAGGATGGGGGGGGGTTTGTGCATTCAAGTAATCAAAAAGTTGTGTGGACCATCAAGTTGTGTGGACCTGGATTGTGTTCTCTACCCTGCTACAGCAGAGAATTACACAGCCTAAGCCTAACCTCTATCCCCAACTTGGTACCTCCCCAAATTGGTACCCCCCAACTTGGTACCATAAAAGCGTCATGTACCAATTTGGGGGGGTTGGTTTCGAGATCTCCCTTATATGGGCTGGTCGCGCGGGGGTCCCAAAGGCAAAGTTTCTTATAAGGTCATTCCAAGCAACTTTGCCTTTGGGACCCCCCGCGCGACCAGCCCATATAAGGGAGATCTCGAAACCAACCCCCCCCCCAAATTGGTACATGACGCTTTTAAGGTACCAAGTTGGGGGGTACCAATTTGGGGAGGGACCAAGTTGGGGATACTCTCGCGCAACCCAAATATGGCGCCTAAGGGGCCACAGCGAATAATGGGCCTGTTCGCCTAACGGGGGGCCTAATCCTAAGTCCGATTGGTGCGTGCACAGCGCCTAATGGGCAACAGCGCCTAAAGCCCCAAGCCTAAGTTCGGGAGTCTGTACAGCAGCCTAAGGGTGAGAGAGTGTTAGAGAAAAATACAATTTCGTAGAGCAAATTTCCTGCGTACCACACCACATTAGCATTTGCATGTTGCACTCAATTTGCACCCCCCAACCTGGTACACCCCCAAGTTTGTACCCCCAACCTAGTACCCCCAATCTGCACCCCCCCCATCTTAGTGTTTTCCCGATTAAATTTAATTTATTTGTTATTCCTGAAAACCATTTATTGTGAAAATAGTATCGGTTATAAAATATGGAAATGTTTTTAATTGAGTGATTCGGGCACGGTTTCGACGCTACTATTGAATACATACTATAGTATACCCCTCAAAAGCGATCTAAATTTTTTAGAAACTAGGGGATTTCGATACGCTGACCCGAAATATTGGTTAGTTTTTTGTTGTCTTGACGCGGTTTTTGGCCACTTGTCGGACTACAATTTTTGAAATTTCTTTTCTTGCCACAAAATCCCAAGGAAACATGTTTATAGGGATTTCCGAATACGCTAAATCCAAATTTGAAATCAGTTTTTGATTGGCCCTACAACGAAATCATTGATTTGGGAGCGGGATAATTAGTCCCTCGGACACTTAGTCCCCCTACATAAAAAGGTTTCAGACTGAACAACACTTATAAGGGCATACTTTAGGCTTATGCTTTCTGCAAGCATTTGTTTTAGGCTTAATCTAAACCCCTCATAAGGGTTTAGGCTGTAGGGTACTCTTTAGGCTACTGAATCCGAATATTTTGTCCCTTTTACCCTAGTGTAACGGGGACCAAGTGTCCGGATCACTAAGTGTCGACTACCCTGGATTTTTAATTCCATTTTGCTTTACTCATGTAGTGCTAGTATTTATTAGTTTAATATACATAAACCTTAAGCATATAAACTTGTCATCGGAATTATCTTAGAATACCCTAAAGACAGAAGATCTAAGCTACATTTTTGTTCTAAAATTCGTTATAGCTGCTGATGTTTATGTTGACCTAATATTGACATGAAAGGTGGTACAATATTATATTTTTTCCGCCAATTTGTCGTTGCCACCGGCGGTATTTTTGTTGATAAATATTTTTAGAGCAAGGATAGTTTTAGGTGAAATCATACTCATGTTTGGGGCAGAATTTTTTTTATTTTACGGAAAAGTTGCGCGATAACAAACCAAACAAATTAAAATTAGAAAACAGTGGCTAAGAGACAAATATTGGAACCTTAGAAAATTCGAGAGTTATTTAAAGTTTTAATAAAATTGGCTGTAACTCACGGATTTTCTGTGCTCCTAACCTTTTTCGCTAAAATAAAAAAAGTTGACCTTGGCTGAAATTTGCTGATTTTAATTACTTTGGCGGATTAAAGAGATATTTATATATCCAAAATGAGGTTCTGCCAAAAAATAGCAACTGCATCAAAATTTTCGCCACATCCCATGTGCTTAAACTACTGTACTCTTATACGTTTTCGCTGCCGCTAGGTCCAAATCCACCGGTGTTGGACTACCATAGATCGTACAGTTATAAAAAAGCATTCCAGAGCATTTCATTGTAATTACCCTAAAACGAGAAAGTGAAAAATAAAGTGAGAGAAACCGGTGTTTATCACTCAACACACAATTATTTTACTTGATGTTTAGGATTTCTTAGGGCGAAGGGCTATCAATAATTATTTACATCCTTCTACCAATTATACATCTAGAAGCACTCCCTAGAAGTCACCCCTATGCTAGATCTTTACTCGAAGCAAGTGGAATAAGAAAGGAACATCTATTTTGTATTAATATCGCAACAATATTATTAATTTGCCACAAAACGTTTGTTCGCTTTTTCTGGAGTTCATAAAAACCATCGTTGCCGAGTTTTATTTTTGCTAAAACGCTGCGTGCAGGTGGTGGTCGTTTGCATTTTGGCAGCGTAAGCAGTCCACTTTGTCAAGCCAAGCGTAATATATTCAGCCACATCGTCCATTGTGAATTACTATACCAAATTTATTGTGCGAGCGAGGTTCTCGGAGGTAGATTATGGGAATAAAAGAGCACTAGCGGTTTTGTTGTTGTATTGAGTCGAGGAAGGCGAAAGTGGATTAGTGCAGTGGAAGTGGTATAGTATCCGGACTTCCAAATCCCATACACACAGCTACCCATCGAAACAGCCTTCCACCCTTTGTTCATGTGCATTCGCCACTAGGAAGGACTAATTGACTTCCTGATTCTGAGAGGCGAATAATTTGCTGCGCAGTATTGTAATGTAGAAGCTTAGAATTGGTGGCTTTTTCAGACCACGATTTGGAGACTATTTTCATGAAATTTTCTCAGACATTTTTGGATATTTCACTTATGAAATTTTAACAAATGGTACGGTAATTTTTCACAGAATCGCAATTCACAATCTCTTGAGAAAGCAACATGGGACCTTTGGCCGCATGTCAAGTTGACGGTACTTCGCAAAACTTGCCATGCGCGATAAGTTAGTAGCAGATGAATATACTTCGCTAGCTGTTTTGAACAGATCATTTTAGACAAACTTTTGCAAATTTAAGCTTAAACTTTAAATTTTTATTTTGCAAAATCACATTTCTTTGATATGTAATTTTTCTCGTCAAATTTTTAATCGTCAAATTCTCGACTCTTTGAATCCAGCTACCTCGACGAAATGTACGCGAATATGCATTTATTTTCAGTCAACGAAGTAAGAATCGCCAGGAGGATTGCACCTTGAGTAAACTTATTGAAAAGAGTGAATTGACTTTTTAGAGATTTTATGCAGAAACAAAAAAGACCACGTGCAGCAAACATAGTTTCAGTATGCCAAATATTGGAAAATGAAAAACCCGATGTTAACAAATGAATGAATGATTTATTGCTTTCGCAAGCGACTATACAATAATGGTCAAATAAACTACTACAATTGATAGAACAATGTAGATGTTTTAACTTTAATGCCTTTGATGGAGAAGTTGATTCACAGTGTTTTCGTAGAGTTTCATGGACAGTTTGTCAGAGTAGGAAGCTTTCACTGACTTGATTGAGACTTTGGCTAGACTAATAATAAAGATGCAATGTAATTATTAAATCAAGTTCCGATCGCTAGAAAATCCATAAATGATTGGTAAGGAATCTAAATGTCGTACAGCTTTTAAAATGGCGTAGATAAGAGTTCCGACAGGGCAAATGGCGATTTGAATTTGCGCCAAAACATAATTGCATGCCAAAGGGGTTAAAAGGGGCCGCTGAAAATTTTTAATGAGGGGATTACTCGGCAGGGGTCTCCTCTAGAGATTGGTAAAAAAAAATTTGAGTGGGGCCTTATTAGAGTAAAAATTTTCACAGTCAACACTTTTCCCTATTAGAGGAGGCTCTCTTCAGCATCAGGACAAAAGCCTCCTCTAATAGGGAAAAGTGTTGACTGTGAAAATTTTTACTCTAATAAGGCCCCACTCAAATTTTTTTTTACCAATCTCTAGAGGAGACCCCTGCCGAGTAATCCCCTCATTAAAAATTTTCAGCGGCCCCTTTTAACCCCTTTGGCATGCAATTATGTTTTGGCGCAAATTCAAATCGCCATTTGCCCTGTCGGAACTCTTATCTACGCCATTTTAAACGATTTTTGAACGCGCTGGAGTATCAGCTCGGAATGATTTTGCCAGTTACGTAATTTTATTAATGATCGGTGACAATATTACATATAAATAGGTTCGATGTTATTGGATAGATTAATAATTTTCTTAAATAGTATTGTGCTCGCATAAGTCGCTGACAAAATTTAAAAGTGAAACATTTATTTCATCAAAATTATCTTTTCGAAAAATATCTTTTTTCCGTTCCGGCCCTCAATATCAGTCAACTTATAGAAAGAAGTCGCCTACTTCAACCTCCGATTTCAGAGAATCCGCCCCTTTTCCAGAAATGACTTTAATAACATAGTTATGGCATGCCTGAATGCATAGGCGGAAAGGTGGAACAAATCCTCTGACAATGAACCATACACTCGAATGAATTTCACTAGAACAAACAAATTGCCGTCTCACCAGCCAAGAGTTGAGCTACATACTGTATCCACTCCCCCGACTATAAATCCACATGAGCCTCAGAAAGTCAGCCACAATATTATTCGAAGTTGAGTCCAATTATGTTTTATCTTATCCCTTTGATTCTCTCCAAACAATTTTCGCTCAATTTGTCGTTTTGCATAAAGATATGATTATTTTCTATGCTTGTATACTTCTTCAAAATTTTCGCTCTCTGGGCATTATGCGTGTATTGATTCGATGTAATAATATGTGCTTTCATGTGAATTTGTGTGTCATCGAACCGAATACACTTGGCCGATTGAGCCGAAATATGTATGTGCCTAATCAAGGGCATCGAGTTGCTTTATTTTGGATGCGACCAGTGACCAGCAATACGCGTGTGTTTGTAGTAGTTAATCTAGCGGTAATGCGTGATGGGTAATCGTATTATAAAGTGAGCCCTCAAAAAGATAAGACACATTTTGGTCAGATCAAGCGTAGGTATGTGAGAGAAACCCCTTCGCAAACGAATTCATTTTTACGCAACATTTAAATAATGTGCAACCCGCATTATTATAAATTACCGCTAAAGTTTATACTACAGATATTCCATTGAAAATAATGTCTGAGAACGATACAGCCCCACGAAGCGAAGAATATGTGAGAAGTTGTGCGCATTTCGTAAACATAGATTTTCGAAGTAATGCATTTGTAGAAACACATACTGCCATATCTGGTGTGCAATGTTTTATCCTACATTAATATAACATTCAAATTCAGTCGTAACTGAATAGCTTTTCAGATTTCTACTGAGTTTTTTTCCATCTGAACATCCGGGAGTCGTTATGAGAGATTTCAAGTCATTTCCAAGCTCTGACAAAAGATGCAAATTGTTTGCTGATTTGACTTTTTCTCTTTCCATATTAGTTTTTTACAGATTACTCTGTGAAAATGGCGCATTTCTAAACCTGCACCGACTCAAAACTATCTCATATTACACCCATCCTTTGAACCTTTGATGCCGCCTTTAATTCACCTCTATAGATATCATTATATTGTTATCTTGTTTACTCATTAGTACCTCTTTGCCGCATAGACTCACATATCCAAGGTAATCCGTAGTAATCCATTCAGGCTAATGAATGGGCACTCACTTTTCATGGATGACACCAATTTCGACTAAAATAATAATACCTGACTTCGAGGACATAGTCATTTGGTTGGGAATGGCCTCTAATTTTTAATTAGATGGCACTTGTTCATGCCATATTTCAAGGATGCCGCAAAATTATGAAGATATAAATTTGTATTTAAAATAAAAGTTTGCTAGGTTGCAGCCAGTTACTGTGAACGCTAACAAAAGGAATTATATCCATATGATGTCTCTTAAATAATGACCAAAATGTAATCGTTCCTTATTGAAAATTTGTGGGTATAGTGAGTAAATAAATTACATGTTTTTATTCAGGACAAAAATTGGACATACAAGAGCAATATCATATTTGAGTTAGGTGGCCAAAAACGGAGCTGATTCCTGGAGGGTTAGAGTCTAATAATCATACATCCAACTTTATTCACAAATATTTGTTATTAGTGAAAAAATGTTTTAAAATTTTTAAGCATAGCGAAGCCCATACGAATGTTGAGTCTGCCATTCGTTCTTACATGTTCTGTCAAATTTATTTTCCGATCAACTTCCAAATTTGATCCATTCCAAGTCTGTACCCTATACACCCTTAGCTGTGGCCTATCGATGGTATCCACAAATGTAATGTCGGACCTCATTTCTGCTGCATTTAAAGAACACTCCAATCACAATATTTCAAATATTTTCCTTAATCCATACACCATACGGCATTTCGGATTAACTTCCGGCCAATGTCTTGAAATACGGCAACATGAAAGCTCTCAGCCTTCCTAAAACAATAGGTTAGTAATCGCATAGATACAGACACAAGTCTACTATATTTTTCGTACCAAGTCTAATCAAAATCGAGTGCGCAACAGAATTAACGACGGCGTTGCTTTTAAGAGGGGCTAATGAGTGGGCAATGGCCGCCACGTTCGCTACAGAGGATTAACCCATTAATATTCAAGTCAGTGAACAGTAACTTGTATTGATGCTTGAGAGTGCCATGTAATATCTTAGTGTAGTATCTTGGCGAATAGAGCATCTAAAGATCTTCAGTTATCTAAAGTTTGAAATATGATTTGGATTTTAAATAATTGAAATTTGTGAATTAATTATGCTCTGCCCACAACTAACAGAAATTCTTGAAACAGCCGGAATAATGAAAGCTCCAAATAGTTCTGCAAACGTAACTATTTTTTATTTTAAAGTGTGCTTATGTCGATGATTTTCGGAGCCATCACATTTCGAGGCGAAATTTTAAATTTTGCACATTTGTGTTAGTGCTATGGCATGTGAAACTGAAATCCAACTTGGTCGAAAAAAGCGTTGTGACTTAAACTCTTCCTTTACTAATTTTATGTAAGTATTCCTTTTGTCGGTCTTTTGATATAAAGCATGTCTTTCCGATTGAATGATTATCGGCCATCACATAATGTCAGGCCGCTCACCTGTGGCGAGTGGAAGATCCTTTAATTAGCTACAATTTTTGACGGAACTCCTTTTCTTGTTATGGCTTATGCCAGACCGTCCCCAATTATTGTTCATGGCATTAATTGAGTGTTGAATATGGGTGATGCATAGAGCGGCTTGTTAGCTGTGACAAAGAAATTAAATCTTCTAGGGCGATTCCTATTATTCCAGCGTCAAATGGAATAGCTTGCTTAACATTTTAAGTAACATCAAAATATTGCGCCTCTGTAACAGTAACCTTAATAATTATTGCTAAGAATTATAAATTACTGAGAAGAGTTATTTGCTGGATCGAAGTATCAAAAATCGGTATAAATAGAGCAGGATTTACAAAGCTTTCAAATTGCCTACCTTAATCAAAAGTTTCTGACAAATTTCTAGAATTCAAATCTTGGGAAGCCAGATTTTTCTTTCACTTTCCTTCTACGCTTTGCCTAATTTATTGTGATGTGGTCACAATTTTATCTGAAACAATAACCGACATCTTAAATATGGTGAAAGCTAATTTACATGGAATGATACTTTTCGCTAACTCGGCATGATAGATTAATTTTCTGCAAGCTAGCGTATGAGTCGCAATGACAGTTTAATGGATATCCAAGCATTTTGATAAATGAACTTTATAAATTGGAGTTCCCCAGTTTGTGGTACAATATTCATTATTGCCAAAAATCCCTTTCTTGTGTCATATCGTCAGAGCTCGTCACTTTCCTTGTTCAGTTCCAGCAGTAACAAGTCATCATCATGTTTGATTGCAAGGAGATTTTATCTCAACAAATTGTTCCCTATTGGATATTGAGAAGGGATTGCCCTCGAACTCTCAGCGAAGATCATCCCACCATTGCACCCAAAACCGTATGTATTTGTGTACGGGAAACGGCAAGTACTGATCTATTTCAGCCAATACCGCTTAAGTACTAAATGTTTACATTGACAGTTCATATGAAATTTAGGTTGTCCTCTTAAAACACCTTTAACAACCTTCTTAATACCATGTTTGACATTGTTTATACTCAATAAGTTCATGTTGATACATGCGGTTTTTGATATACACCTTTTTCAATACTTCAATCATTTTGAATAGGGAAGTTTCATTCCATTTCTTTGTTTGTAATAAACTCTGCAGATATTTTCCGCAGCAAATTTTTGTTTACCATCTTTTTGTTCGAATTTTGCACACGAACTCTTTCGGGGAAACTTAGTCAGACACTGTCTTTTATAACATAATTTGTATTGTAGTTAAACATATTAATTATCATACTGAAATAGACTTTTATCAGATAATGCTAACTTGCGCATTTTGTTCTGAAACAGAAAACGCGGCAAGAAAAAATTTGCTGAGCAAATAAATGCAGAGTTTAGCTTGAACTGTTATTAACTCGTTCCTTTTGTGCGAATTCTGTAGCATAGAACTTGCATCTCATTTTTAACTATACTCGATATCAAGACATATATTAGTGTAACTATGCTGAAAAAGTAAGAGTTACAGACAACCGTGGTAACGAACGATTATCTTAATTGCCACATTGGCCCACAATTGTTGAGGTATGCTGTTGTTCAGTGTGTATGGCATGTCATGGCTGGGATGATGATTGATATTTGATTGGGATGATTGACTAATTGGTGTGAGTTCCGGTTACCCAACACGAATTGTCTGTGGTGAGATCGCATTAGAGATATCAAAGCATCAACAGTTTCTGTGAATTGTAGAATATCAAAAAGGTAACTGTTACCTGAAAAAGTAATTTTATCTAGGCTCTCTAGCCAATTTTATGAGACGCAACATGATTTTTAATTTTGCTTTTGTAAGAATTTTTGGGAGATAAATAATAGCAAAATTTCGCAAACGAAATATAATTTTGTTGTATTTTTCTTATTTCGCATTGAAACAGCTGAAGGAAAATGGTTCAAACATAGTTGCGAACAGCAACATTTCTGACCTGACAAAATCTCCAAAAACCATTGTATAGCACTCTTTTGTTGCTCTACATCATGATTATTGAGGTTATTCAATGTTTAAAACTGCCATACGATACATGGGTGATTGTTCCTTGGTGCAAACCTATTTTAGTGTTCCTTTTCACCTTATTGGCTGACCTTCACAGAACGTTTTTTGCATTATTGCCCTTAAATGCAAAAAAGTCAATCCCATTATGGATGGTTGCCGACGTTCCACATTTCCAAAACTTAATATTGTCGGTTGATTTTTGTGAGAGTGCAATTTTAATCGATTTTAATACAATTCAAATTGTGCAATATAAAATTAAATGGAATCGTAGCAGTTTTTGTGCGTAGCCAGAATTTTTATGTGGTTCAGATTATTTACTAAGCATTTCAGCTCGAAAATGTTTCCTAAACTACAAAACATAATTGATTTAATCTAATAAATTTTTATACCAAAATAAGAATGTGGAAAGTATGGATGTTTCATTCCATGATGAATGTGCTTTCGCTGACTGGGTAAGCCTCAATGTGGCGTAAAGTGACAGCCGAGAGCAATATAATCCATAGAAGACATTTCCCTTACAAGTTAGTTCCTGAATAGCGACAAACAAAAGAAAGAATACCGAATTTTTCCCACATTTGCGATATTTCTGTCCAAAATATCGCCGGTATTATAGGTAATATAGCTTGTTTTATTTTAACATATATAACGACTAAAAATTTTTACATCAGCAGGAACGTTAGAATAATTGATTTCCTAAATCGAGAAAATTATGCTATATTTCAAAAATTCCTCACCAAAATTTTTATACTTTTTTGGTTAAAACCCTTTGAACGGTTGGGTAATATGTGAGATAGTTGTTTATTTTAATCTTTTTTATAATACATCGGGCTTATATTACGAAAATTACGGTGCGTAAATCAATGTTATATGAATTGTAAAGGGTCCCTATACGGTTAGGCGGGAGAGTCGTTATTGGGCGGGTTGGCGGTGTGGTCTGCCTATTGGCTGGTGTCGCTGCTGCCTCTTCAGCCCCCATCATGCCTTGTTCTGGGGCGACAAAGAGGCGGTGACGGCTGTAAAAGAGCAACCTGAGTGTCACAACGAAACTAGCGAGGAAGGATTCGGTGTTTTCGAAAAAGTAGAAATGATTTCACCAGCAGCGACAATAGTGTCACTGTTGGCGAAAAGAGATTTCGCCTCTGGGCTGGTGAAAGTTGGTGGATATCAATTATATGGAAATAACAGGACGTATGCCAACGATTTAAAAACCACAAAAATTTAAATTAAATTTATGAAATTTCGCATGTTGCAATTCTTAATTTTAGCAGAAATTAATAGCTTTGCATCAAAATTGACTCAAGAACGAGATGACTTCTGAAAAGAATTTTGTTTTCAGTCAAATGAGGGGTGGAGCATCCTTTCTGTCCGTTTCCGCTCCATTCCACGATAATTCCCTCCCATCCAAGTGCCCACCTTAATCAACTGTCCACCACCATCACCACTACCATTTCTGATGGCAACGGTGGTACTACTAAAATTTCCAAGCCACTAGTAATTGGATTAACCATCCTCAGTCCTCCCTCATTCTGCTCTGATGACTTTTTCTTACTTTGTGACTGACTAACAGTTGATTAATGACATAAGCTGGCCTAATTTGGACTTTTTTAAGTTAATGAAAGTATTCATTGTTTTGTGGCACGAAATGTGGCACAACATCTAAAAGATCATATTAAAAATGATATTTTACAAAACTTATAAAATCCACAAAATACTCAATAAAATTTCATTTGAGGTAATCCCGAGTCTTTGGGTTGAGTGAAATTGTTTCCCTCTCTTTATCTCCCCAAATAGACCCTTTGCGAGTGTTGTGGGTGACAGCCCAAAACCCCGAGGCCGGCCTCAAATAATATTGGGTGTAATGCCGAGATTAGCTACGTAGAAATTTCTTCTGTTTGTTGGTGTTCATTGAAGCGTCAAAATAATAGCCGCCGTTTTTACTTAAATTCCAATCAATAGGCCAGTGCCAATGGCATAACAAATGGTGCGATGAAAGACTGTTATAACAGTTGACATCTAAAATTACCAATTTATTAATATAATCAATTTATTGAAAAATAAGAACGTTGATTTTGTCAAGCACAATTTTTATTTTTGCTTACATTTTTCATTTTCACGTGGGGTTGTGCTTATCTATAACGGTATAAAAATGTATAAAATTTAAACTGAGGGTATAAAATAGTAAATTTGTGTGCCAAAAAAGAAAGAGTGATGCACTTTTATTTGCTAAGCGCTTTAAAACAATTGTAAAACAATTGGAGGTAATGTTGTTCTAATGCTTGGCAGGATGATGTAAAAGTATTGTAATAATTTGCTATTGAGATGGCTTTTGGAAGAAAGGTTTTGTAAAAGGGCGCAAATAACGTTAAATATTTTCATGACCTACTTGAATATTTAAAAAAATCCTTTCATATATATAGAAAGGAAGTTTGGAATAGTAATAAACATTTATATAGGTTTATATTAAAATTCTGTTAACAGACTCGTCCATGGGTGTGTGTGTGGTCAGTTATGGGAGAACTAAAATGGAGAATGTAGTTTAACAGAGCCATAGTAACATCCTTGCAGCTCTTTCCTTTCAATATATTTTTATCCGCACAAGCTATTTTTTCACAAAAAAGTTATGTTATTCCTTTAGTACATTTTTATAACAAAATTAATAATTTTTACTAAGCATTAGTTCAATGTCTGTCAAAGACATAAACTAACAAGATTTAAACAATTCAGTCCAATATATTACACTAGGTTCGCTTTTTAGCTAATTATCCTAAAAATATCAAAAGGTTAACTTCAAAATTGAAAATAAAGGGGTGGCATGAGATTCAAGATTCTGCGAGCAGGGTTCCCCTCACCAACCATCCTTCCAGATTGAAAACTGTGCGGAATACTGGCCGCGAGCACGCCCAACTCCAACAACCCGGGGCGGGCCTTCACCGCCTCAGTGCGCTTCACCGGCTCCGAAAAGCCTCTTTCCCCCATATGCCCACCCGTCCCCAGCCCAGTCTACCGTCTAAAATGCAATACTCTCGGTTCATATATTTTCGGTTGATGGCTTCGCCGCCATTTTGAAGGCATTAGCGCAGTTGTTGCATTGGCCGGCTGGTCACTGCTAGTGAATCATTTGATTTTACGCCTCAATTATTCAAATATTTTGTGTGTCTGCCGCATAATTCTACGTGACTGTCTATTTTATGTTTGTTCGGTGCCCGGTTAAAGTTTGGGGACAGCCCGAAGACCTCTAGGAAAGGGAGCCAAATTTGTTTCGCCCAAATGCCCAAACACGAATCTATTGGTCGGTTTGATGCTTCACTGGGCAACAAATCCGATTGACAAGATTAACGGTGCAAGCGAACGGCTGATCCACAACCGTAATCAATCAAATTATACGTAACGCATGATAATAATTATTATGTTGTGAAAGCTAAAAAGATAAACAAACAACAAAAATGCTTGAATGAATTCCTATGATCAATTACTTTGTAAAAAGTATTTTGTAATGAAATCGAAAGTTTGGATCAACAAATTTCGGATTTTGTTCCAGGAACGTTTATAAATAAACTTATCAAAGAACATTGGTACGCCAAAAATTTATGCTTTATTGCCAATAAAAAGCGTTACAATAGCGAATCATAATTTATAATAACAACATTTAAGCCAGAATTAACAAGCAAACAATTCCAATCCTAAAATAAAAGAACCCTTTTTCCACACGAGATAAAACACATGTATTTTTGAAAAAAGAATCAAACATCTTATAAATCTATTCCATTGGTACTTGTAAAAAACAGAACTAATTTAATTGGAATTTGCTGTATCTCTACGATTCAACCTGGTCCTATGTCCCAATAAAAATATTACTATATTCCCATAATATGTATCGCCTTTATCGGATAAAGCCAAGTGAAATATTTGTTTTAAAATGAAAACTGTTAGTTCTCGTTGAAATATTTGTAAAACTGTATTTGAGCCATTCTGTTCCGCTTAACTCATTTGATTTATTATTTTCAATGTTAATATAAAACTATTTCATTTACAATTTTTAGTCATAATTTGCTTCAAAACATTCCCTTATTTGGTCAAAACGGCTGGGACGCTGGTAGAACACCGAATGCACCCACCATTTTCTCTCGATTCTCACAGCTCAACGTTGGAGAATTTGGGTGATTGCACTTCAAACGAGGATCAATCAGACCTCAAAGTGGCTGAAGAAGCAGGAGGTCGCCAGCATCTGCCCTTGGGAGTGCCAGGCGGCATTCTTGGGCTGAATTCAGAAAACGGCAGCCATTTCCTAAACTACAATCATCAAAAAGAAGACGAACAATTCGGATCGCCCGGAAACGGTCGAGACGCCATGAATACGCCTAGAGGTTAGTATAATAAAAAGCATTCTCTTGTTACCTCAAACATCGAGAGGTAACTGTACATAAAATAAACATCGTTGTTAGTTTAAAAATTATCCTGTTACGCATGCCAATTGTAGATATAGTATTAAGCCGATTACTTGTATTTCTAACAGTAGAGATGGAATAATCGTTTGGAAGGATTGTTAAATTCGAAATTATTAAAATTTAAGGTTTCATTGTTAAATTTCGCACAAGAAACAATTTTTCTCTTACATTGCGTTATTGGCCGACAAAAGGCTGTTATTATTTCACTACCCTTTCATTAGTCAATTACTCCCCATTCATTCGAATGTGAATAGAAAGGAAGGCACCGTATGTGCCCATTTGCATATTTTTCTTGCTGTTGCATTTATGGTATTGCTCTTCTAATTTAAATTCCTGTCATTTTGAAGCATCTCATGAATTCACCTCTCCGGAAGCCATCCTTATTTCTATCATCACCTTAGAACGCATTCCCAATTTGATGGGCTTGTTGCGGGTGGCCTATCCAATCGAAACGGTTCCCTTCTTTGTTCTATGCGAGCCCTTTTCCTGTTTTAACGAGCATTATTTAAGAAAATCGAACAGAAAATTTGATTCGACGGTTAGATTTTTGAACAACAATAAAGTGCATATACAAGGATATCAAAGAGTAGCTCTAACGTGGGAAGGTTAATTTTAATGGATCTTTGTCAAAGACCCAAGGATAGAAATTCCGAGAATTTTGGAAATTTTTAATTAATTTATACCAGAGACAAAACAGCGACTAAGATTATTATGTTGGAGCATGGAAGTTAAACTTTCTTTCAAATCAAAAACAGTTAACAATAAGTGTTTAGTACTGATCATCAGTTTCAACCATTTATCCTCTCAAAAATAGCAAAATACGTTTTTTGTGAAAAACATTAGAGATATAAAGTTTACGTATTTATGTTGTGAAGTATTTTAGTCAAACATCCATCAAAAAGTATTTAAAAGCATTTAAGCTAAGAGCCTACCTTCCTCTATAATATAATAGTGCTCAGCAGCGATATTCTTTAAGCGACGCGTCTCTGGATCGCGATTTTATCTAAATTCTTTCGCACAAAGAGCTCCAAGTGGACCATATAAAGTGGTGCGATGAATTTAGAATAATGAGAAATGACATTTATTTGAATTATTATCTTGAAATTGAAATCCAGACAAATTTTCCGGACAAAAAAAGGTTTTGTAGGACTTTGAAATTCAAATAATTAAACAATTATTGCGTGTTGCTCTCACTTCCAAATTTTTCTTTTCAAGCTAAGAAAATACAATAAGCCAAAAACAATGCGCAATTGAAGAACTTAAGTGGGTTATAGAAAATAAGACTGAGAACCACTAATCCCGTAATCGGCACTATGGTTTAATTCAGATCCCATCAAATGATTCAAGATTTCTCTTTTTCATACATTTGTTTTTGTTTCTCGTAAATAAGTGGGGTGGGCACAAGTGACATGGAGTCCCAAAACTGTCGGCCTTGACTCAGAGACTGAGCCAGGCCGTCTCCACAACAATAATAAAAAAATGAGTGGTATCGATATAACGACCGGCCGAGCGGCTTCCAACTGTGCCACTGACATCATTGATGAAAAGGAAATGGAAGAAAGGGAATATTCAGACTTGTTGAGTCAATTAATGTTGAATAATGTCAAATGAATCGTTCAAGGTAATTTCCTTACTGATGATATTTGTAAATAGGTTTCCTGTATGTCGTATGAAATGTTAAATCCAGAAGAGTGCTAAAGGAAAGTGGAGCATGACTAATTTTTAAATACATCTACGTATACACTTTCGACGCTTCTTTTTCCTCTCTTCCTTTTACGTTCTCTCTGCATCTTTCTGTGCTAAAGCGGCGCCGGCAAATGAAAAAGAAGCCTCCGCGCGGCAACAAATTTAAAAATATTTGATTACCTGAGTAATAAACTATTACTAACAATAGCAGGTCAGTATAAAAAATTAAATATGTTTTGTCTAATTTACAGCACTGCGCTTACTTTTACTTTCTTCTTATTTTCCTCACTAATGTGAATTGTATAAGTAAATAGTGTTACTAGCATTTAGGTAATTGTTTTAAAAATAACTAATTTACTTTTGTTTTACAATTTTTCTACCATTTTGTTGAACTTACCCCAATTTACCATAGTAAACTTTTTCGCTCTTCCCGAGCACCTCAAAAGTATACTGTTTCCTGATTTAGAAGAGTAAAATTATTTTTGCTCATTCTTCGACATATATACTCAGTGAAACCATTGAAAAATATCAAATTTCAATTGCCCACAACATTTTCACTATGATCTTTTACAAGTGATCTTTAAATGATTTCTCATTCGAGTTTTATCCCACTTATATCCTAGTCCAGGCCCGTAGCCAGGGGGAGGGGGTTAGGGGGGGTTGTAACCCCCCCCCGAAATTCGGAAGCCAAAAAAAATCAATAGGGTCCCCCCTATGGTTTTAAAAATTTTGGAGAAAATTTTGAAAAATGCACCCCTAAGAATGCGTTTTTTTCTCTTCTCAACCCCCCTGAAATCTCAACCCCCCCCGAAAATTTTTTCTGGCTACGGGCCTGTCCTAGTCCCATTTTTGGTTTTTACATGTGAGGGCCAAAAATAGTCCAAAAATAGTCCAAAAATTTTCTCCAAAATTCTTTAACCAAACAAATTGTATTTTGCTAATTTTACATCGGCTTTTGCACTTTCATAGACAAAAATTGCAAAAAACAAAAAGTATTTTCCGTACAAATCAGTTGGTACCTTCGAGTATGCGGAAATAACGAAATTGTGGAGTTTCGACTTTTGGGAGTTGGGTATGGCGTTGAGTTGGATGGGATTGCGGGTTGGTCCGTCAAAATTGTAGATGTAACAGATAATTTAAAAATAAAAACTGTAGTTCTTGCAGCCCGCTTATAAAACATTTAAAAAGTAAATGAATAAACTTAAGTGGCATGTATTTTTGTCCTGTAAATGAACTCATCAATCACTACAGTACCCGATTTTTGATTGATTCGTAATGCACCTGACATATATAATTCCGTTAAATATTTTCATTAGATTTTCAATATTTAATCATTTAGTTATGAAATTTAGGCCATACTGGTATCAATCAACTTGGCGGAGTATTCGTCAATGGCAGACCTCTTCCGGATTTTACTCGGCAAAAAATTGTGGATTTGGCAAAAGAAGGCATGCGTCCATGCGATATATCGCGCACATTACAAGTCTCTAATGGGTCAGTGATTTGATTATTAGACATTAACATAGAAACAGTGGAACTCAATATGGATAGTAAATGGATTTCACTTTATCGCTTTTTTATTTATTTATCGGTTATAAATATTTATACTTTCATTAGAATTTTATGCATGATTTTTCTTACCTTTTCTCAATGCAATTTAGTTGAGAATTTTTTCTTAAAAACTAGCAAAAATAGTGCTTTTCTTATATTTGTCACAACATTCAAATGACAGTTGTATATATTACCTTCTTGACTAAAACAATTTCCTCGAGACCCATTTTTATTAGCATTTTACTATTGGGAAGACTAATTTAAGGGACACAAAGCATCAAGTCATCACCGTTGAAAATATCTCCTGAATCCTAACTTAAATTTAGCTATTCGTCGTAAAAGTCGCATATATAAAATTTCGTGTCAAACGAAATATCAAAAATTGTTTACCAATAAAACACAATGTTATGGTGGGAAAATTTTTTCAAGAAAGTGGGTGTTGTTAAATCGGGAGTCATTTTCATACATTTTGTTCCACTGGGACCGGGTCAAGATGTTGTTATATCGAGGTGTTGTTATATCGAGATTATATAGTAATAATGATTCTGAATATGTTCCTATTTTGAACACTTTCGTTATTAAATCGAGAAACCCTGTGAAAAATTGAAAGTTGTATATATCCCATGTGTCTTCTATAAGAATATGTAAAACAAATAGCATCTTTCTCGAGAAGCAAAGTATTTTTAATTAAAATGTAAATTTACCTCCAATTTTTGACTGTTTTGCTTTGATATGACTATGATGTGAACCAACACACATAATACCTTGTTTAAACCGCAAGAGAATATGCTTCAAACTGAGATAAAGCTTGCTGTGTCGACCTTAGGAAATAAAAGTATTTTTCCACTGAAGGTTTCACCGATGTGACAAGAAATTTTGGGTATAAAAATCACTTAATATCGAAATTTTTGTAAACCCGATATTGAAATACGGTTTGTCATTATGACATCAAGAAGTGGAAAATGGCAATAAATCACGAAAGATGCAAAAATGATTAATCTATAATCTTACGTTATAGATGTGTATCTAAAATTCTATGCCGATATTATGAGTCTGGTACCATCAGGCCGCGAGCTATTGGTGGTTCAAAACCACGTGTTGCTACATCGGAAGTGTGCAAAAGAATCGAACACTACAAACATGAGCAGCCATCGATATTTGCTTGGTAAGTATTGTATTGGAGTAGGAGGTTAATTGGCCAATATGAACTATATAATAAAAGCTTCATCTTGAAACGTATGTAGAAATGAAGATTGTTAAAGCGAGTAATTTTAATTTAATATTTTTGTCATCGCTACATTATTCTGATGCTATTATAATTAGAACGACGTAACATGAGTGAAGATATAGCAATAAAACATAAAAAATATGACGATATAGAGAAAACCTACAAATTTTATGAAAAAATTGGAATATTACCATATTTATACGATTGCAAGCATTTATTTTAAAATATCGGGCCGAAAAGTTCCGGGATTAAAACCGACAAGTCATAGGACTACTATAAACTGTTGTACTTCAAAAGCACAACAATTCCCGGATATACCGAAATAGAAGTTTTAGGGAAATACGAGACAAATTGTTGGCTGAAAAAGTATGCACGCAGGACACAATACCCAGTGTAAGTTGTCATTATAACGCAACTCAATATAACATTGCTTTTAGGTATCGTCTATAAATCGAGTGCTGAGAAATATGACTTCGAAAAAGGAACAAGTTGCAATTCATAACGATTTCATCGGCAAGATTAGGTAATTTTACAACCGTGTTTTTTGTATATCGATAAAAACTTAGGAGATAATAATGGCTATATAGGAATATATATGGAAGGAATAATTCACAATAATAGTTACGTTTCGCATGTGCGTTCATTTTACAATTCCAGAAACACCTCATTATGCCTTTCCGGCCAAAACTTATTTAAAGAACAGTGCTCTAGATATGTTGCTGAAAAGTGTAATACAGCCTACTCTAGATATAACAACACCCCTTGGGACCGGGCCAAGGTGTTATTATATCGAAAAATTCAAATTTGAATTATTGAATTTTTAGAGTCAATTAAAATTTTAAAAAATTTGACAATTTTTTTCACAAATTTTTGACTAATTCATAAAAACATAAAAAGTTAATTTTTGGTAAAACCATCAAATATATTCAAATTGGTGGGAAAATTTTTTCAAGAAAGTGGGTGTTGTTAAATCGGGAGTCATTTTCATACATTTTGTTCCACTGGGACCGGGTCAAGATGTTGTTATATCGAGGTGTTGTTATATTGAGATTATATAGTAATAATGATTCTGAATATGTTCCTATTTTGAACACTTTCGTTATTAAATCGAGAAACCCTGTGAAAAATTGAAAGTTGTATATATCCCATGTGTCTTCTATAAGAATATGTAAAACAAATAGCATCTTTCTCGAGAAGCAAAGTATTTTTAATTAAAATGTAAATTTGCCTCCAATTTTTGATTGTTTTGCTTTGATATGACTATGATGTGATCCAACACACATAATACTTTGTTTAAACCGCAAGAGAATATGCTTCAAACTGAGATAAAGCTTGCTGTGTCGACCTTAGGAAATAAAAGTATTTTTCCACTGAAGGTTTCACCGATGTGACAAGAAATTTTGGGTATAAAAATCACTTAATATCGAAATTTTTGTAAACCCGATATTGAAATACGGTTTGTGTAGGGTTGTCGAAAAGTGTCTGTTGCTTCGAAATACGTTGGAATTTCCTGTGGGCAGTATTCAAATAAATGGCCAAAACTGCATTTTTCAATAAAAAAGGACTAAAAAATATCGAATTTTTTAAAATTTAATATTTTCGCCCATTTTATGTGTCCAAAAGTCGGAAATTTCATTAAAATCGGCATTTACAGCAAAAATTAGTCCAATAGTGTTTTCAGGAAAATTTCGCATGTTTTTATATCAAATATTTCACGTTTATGGGCTATCGGAAATCCGAAATTTGTCAAATATTCAAATTCGCACTAAATTGCTAAATTGATGCATTTCAAAAGGAATTATTAGGAAGTCGGTCTTGGCGAGTCTAAAAAACGTAAATATCGTCAAAAAATTCTGAACCGACTTATAGCTGAAAATCCATTTTCGGCACTTGGGACCATGACTGAAACTCACATTCCGTTAAAACGTTAAATTTTCAAAAGTTTTGATAAAATATCGTTTTTCCATTTTTTCAATCTTGGACATAAAACCCAACGTATTACGGAGAAGCAGAAATATGACAACAACTTTAGACAAACCGTATTACAATATTGATGTTTTACAAAATTTGTGATAATAAGTGATTTAAATATACAAAATTTTGGGTCAAAACCGGTGACATCTTCATCGGAAGACGGTTTTATTTTCTAAAATTGGCACGTCAGGCTTTACTCAGTTTGAAGGCCATTCTCTTGCGGGCATAGATCCTGTTTGCCTAAACTCCGCTTGCCTATATACAAAAAATGCCATAACTCAGCTAAAACTTAAGCTTAAGGGCGAGTAATGGCTGAAATTGAAGCTTACAGTTGGCTCCGTAAAATCAGAAAGCCCGCGCTTAAGCCTTAGCTAAAGTTGTTCGCCTAAAGTCACCTTCAATTTAAGCCATTAAGATTACGTTTTATCTGAGTTATGGCATTTTTGGTTTTAGGCAAACAAGGTTTAGACAAATTGGGCGCATGAGCTCTTGCGGTTAAAACTAGATATTAAGCATTTTTTTACCAGATCAAACTAATTTTGTCTTCATATGTAAAATTAGTTGAACTAGGAGTAAAATTTCTTACGGGATCTCAATTTTTATATAATTTTTACATGAGTTTTATTTGTTCTGCATTAATAATTTGTAATACAAATTATTGTTGTAAATTAAACCGATTCTGACTATAACTTTTTTAGATACCAAGCTCAGTGGTGTTCCCCATGGCAAATGTCTGCTGTTGGCTTGCATCCGAGCGCACATCACCCATTCCCGACGCTGAATGCGAATCAGGCGCAAGCGGTCTCTGCAGCGGCCGTTTCAGTGGCCTCAATGGTAAATGGTGTAAACATGTTGCAACCTATGGCCGCTCTAAATGGTTTGACTGCAGCCTCCACAGCTATCACCAAGAAAGAGCATTTAGGTGGGTACTGTTTTAGATTTAAATTATAATATTGGCTTGATCAATAAGTCGCGGGCACCTTAAATTCGCGGTTTTTGAGCCGACATAGCTTTTCTGAGCGCAAACCATATTGGGTTATTATGGTAGGAAAATACAATTTTTACCCAAATGTTATTTTTCGCCGAAAAATTGCATTTTTATTAAAAAAGTTGCTTTTTTATGTCGTCGGGAGAACATTCCGCAAAAAGTTTTTGGTAAATGCTGCATATGTTGGAAATTGTTTTGCATCCAGACGTTTTCTGGTGTGCTGTTTCCGAATCGGTAATTAGTTTTGGCGTAACTCGCATATTTTTGGCGTTCTTGGCATACTGCAATAATGCACTTTTTCGTGAAAAATTGCCAAAATATGACATTTTTACATGCGGTATAGAAAACTAATAATGCCAGATTTGGAATCTGCGCAAAGAGTTACCCCAAAAACGCTATTTAAAAAAAATTCCTTTGAATTTCGAAAAACTGAATTTTTTAGCAAGCAACCCAAAAATTAATTTTGCGTTATATATAGGATTTATTTATAATAGCGTTTTTAGTGTAACTTTCTAAGCTGATTCCAAATCTGCAGCTAGTTTTTAATATCGCACATAAAAATGCCATCTCACAAAAAGTGCATTATTGCAATATGCCAAGAACGCCAAAAATATGTGAGTTACGCCAAAACTAATTACAGATTCGGAATCAGCACACCATAAAACGTCTGGATGCAAAACATATGCTGCATTTACCAAAAACTTTTTACGGAACATTCTCCCGACGACAGAAAAAGCCACTTTTTTGCAAAAATGCCATTTTTCGCCGAAAATGACGCTTTGCGTAAAACGTGTATTTTTCTACCCCAATATTTCCAATTTGGTTTCCTAAGAAAGTTGTTAAATTAATATTTTATTTAATGTGCAACACACTTCTGAAATATTAAAATGGGTTAAACAGGGTTTATTATTATAATTGTCACTTAAACATATGAAGGAATTTGGAGGATTTTATCCATCAACTCTTGTGAGAATATTTGAAGTCACACTTCTTTGTTCTTATTGACAGTTTACTTTGAGTTTCCAACACTCTTTTGGGTTGTTGACACTGGCTCTGCGGGTAGCCAATCTTATGCGTGCCGGCAAACTGTCACTTTGCGCCTTTGTTCAGTGAGATCAAAATGACCGATTTCATCCCTATTTTGGACTAGATATCTGTGCTCTTCTAAGATTTATTTCCAAGTATCGGTGAAGACTTCCAGTATATTTTACTTCATGAAAATTCTTGCATGTTTCATTTGTTTCAACATACTTTTAATACAACACTTTGTCGAACTCTTTCGCATTGCATACATTGAACAAAGTTGTAAAGCTAAGCTGTCTGATTAATTTAAGTTTAAAAAAAATTTAAAAAAAACTTAAACTTATAATTATTATGTTATTCTTCATATCGAAGTTTTACATATTCTTTTGTTAATAATACTTTATTGACAACCAAGGCAAACCGATGTCAACATTGTTCATCATGTAGCTTGTGAGTATTATTTCAATTTCATGATCAACATTATATCATCTGAAAGAAATACATTGGTGTTATAATATAAATTCATTTATTGCCCCCATATTTCCTCCATAGCTATTAAAAGTCACGTCAGCGTGTTTCTTCTAAATTTACAAATCACCAACCAGCCGACTTGTCACGTTCTAAACCACTACCCATCCATCTTCGTCGCCTCCTTTATTTCAATTCCTAATGAACTGACTAATGAAGTGTAAACACGACCATCACCGTTGCTGCCGTGATCGTAACCGTAATGAATGAAATTTATAAAAACATCGTTACCGCCGCAATGTTTCCATCAACTATCCTCCAATGTGACAACACAAATCAGCGCTTTCAAGGGAACACTGGCGCCAAACCCTTCCTGCGAAGTATTATAAGACATATGTATTCCCGGTAAATGGTGATTGGATAGATAGGATGTGTAGCAAAGTCATCGAGCGAGAACAACTCAGTAACTGTCACATTTTTCAGTGGACATCAGAAATTGGTCATGATAAATGCTCTTTGCCATTAATATATGGATTTACTAAGTTTAAAACTTGTCCCAGGAAAAGTATTATAGAAGTTTACTCAAATTTCATTATTTTGCAAGTAAAGACGACTGCATAGTTACATTTATATTTTCATGATATACCGTACATTTTTCATCGGTTAGCCGGCACTCCGTTTGACGTTTAATACACAAATCTCGTCCTTACTAGAATTTTTACACAAGTAAAGCAATCGAATTTTCCTTGATTCTTGTCGTACATTCCTCTGTCATCTTACCAGCCAACCTTGTTGATAAACCGACTGCACTTTACACACAGACACAGCCAACTTCCGCGCATCAACTGTGCTGAGAGGAGAAAAGAAAGTCCTTCACAACACCCAAAGATGGTGGGTTTGATTGACGGGCTCTCAAAGTAGAAAACCCAAAACAGACTGCTAGGACAGTGGGTACTGTAAAGATGAACTCCTTATATAGTGCAGCAAGAAGTGATAAGAGACAGTTTGCGGTGATGGTTTTCTCAATGAGTCTCAAATCAAATTTTATTAAAGATATAAATCCGATTTTATTAAAGACTTAAGATCAGAATGTACGCCCCCAAATTTGAACCCATTTATGCTTTTCCCCTTTAGCGAATTTCTGACTTTGTTCATGAGTCAAGGAAATAATCGATTTCAAATTTGATTAATCTCTAATCTAATTTCCCACTAATCGTGTCATTAATTCCCTTTTCACGCCTTTTCCGTCGCTCTTTGACCACTTGAGCGCTTTCTTGCACACTTTTGTAGAGTAATAATTGCCGCCCGGCTCTCATAATTAATTGATCTAATCAATTAGTACAATTTATTATCATTTCGTTTCATCACGTCCTGAGGAATGAGTGTGGTGTTAATTTGATTTATTGTCAATTATGGGTGGCATCAGAACCATAATCGATCATCTTCCCGACGGCCTCCCCATTTGTTCGTGCTCATATTCGCGTCATGTTAATTGGCAGATTTGATTACCGCTATATTGACAAATTGGCATTTACCTCGAAAACTATGTGGTTTAGAGGAACATATGAGTCACCCAACGCAACAATTAACTTCTCCTACAATGGGAAGTCATACTCCACATCAACAGGCGCAGCACCAGCATAATATCCTCCTACAAGTTGGTCTACAGACCCACACATCCGGAAATACTCAAATCCATAACGGCCAGCAATTACAACATAAACGAGCCCCAGTAACAGGAGGAGGGTCTTTGGGCCCGCTGATGGGAATGCCTAGTAATGGCACTTTGACGGAATTGGGTGCAGCTAGACCTAGCAAAGTACCGAAATATGGTAAGCATGAGTTAATGCATACTGGATAAAATGGGAGTCGAATGCTATATTGAAGGGAAAACTGATTCCATAAAATAATCGAATGTTACAATCAAAGCGTTTTAGGGATTACTGTATGTATCATTTAGTAAAGCAAAATTCTTTAGTTATTGTTTAGGATGGTTGTAAAATAGGTTTGTCCTATTTTTAAAACATACGCCTAAAGTTAAGCCAAACCAACCCCCCCCATTTGAGTATTCCCCTTTTACGGCGTTAAGATCGACTAATAGAGAAACTGAGTAAATTAAATTCAAGCATTTCACGCAGATTTTGTACGACGACGCACAATTTCATACATTTTTTCACCTGTACTTAAAAATAAGCGATATGTTGCTTTCATCAAAATAATCTCTAAAGGAAATACATTCTGAGAAAAATACATTATCTTGATAACTGATCTGTTCAGACATAGAGGGGAATAGAACGGGAAATGCCTGTCTCGTCATAATAGTAACGGATAATTTGTCCAATCTCGTCATGCCTTAGAGTAGAACTCACAATTTGGCATTGAGTGTATTGATTCCTATGCGCTGGAAATGTCTCAAGAATGCATCCAAAGGCACAGAAACACGTATTATGATTTATGAGATGAAAATAATTTATATCTTAGTCACGGGATAATTTGGTCGCACTTCAAATTGCAAGGATTTCAGTTTGTTGCAAATAAAAAATAGTTGAGCTGGTCTCTAAGCCACGTAATATATAATATGGCTTAGGGTCCAGAAATCTACAGCATCTAATTGCAAGTTATACCTTATCAGTAG
The DNA here is from genome assembly GCA_022814885.1 of Ditylenchus destructor. Lineage (NCBI taxonomy): Eukaryota > Metazoa > Nematoda > Chromadorea > Rhabditida > Anguinidae > Ditylenchus > Ditylenchus destructor. Next base: position 4,296,805 of record JAKKPZ010000002.1, on the reverse strand, counting down.
GATTAATTCAAATACATGCAATATATAACTTGTATTCATTCGCCAATTATCGAATGAATGCAAGTTACAGCTGTAATGATTCTCTCAACAACAAGCTGTAATGACTGTAAAACTTAGTTTCGAACTTTTAACAATGATCAGAAGCTAATAACGTTTAAAATTCCAAAATCTCTTTTAAACTTTAAAGATAATTTTGAAAGCAATTTCACGATATTTTGTATTTAGAAGAGGACCAGAAACCCCCGAACGACCCGGAAGAAGATACTGCAATGCGAATGCGCTTGAAAAGGAAGCTGCAGCGCAACCGGACATCGTTTACACAGGAACAAATTGAAAATCTAGAAAGAGGTGAATATTGATATAATAATGTTATATGCAAATATTTTGTTCATATTCACAAAATAATTATTGCTTTTTAGAATTTGAGAAGACACATTACCCGGATGTATTTGCCCGTGAGACCCTTGCTGCGAAAATATGCTTGCCAGAAGCCAGAATTCAAGTAATAATCTTAAATTTTTCTGACAACACTTTAAACGTTACATATCCGCTTTGACAATAGTACATGGTATAGATAGACAATAATAATACAAAACTCATTAGCCAAATGGACGCTGACCGAATTATAAAGAAAATATTGACGTCATATAAAATTGACTTAAAAAGGGATCCATATCATGGATCTCGATTTCATCTGTACTTTTCAAGTGGTACTATATTGAAAGAGTTATTACAACTCTATTGTTATTTATCGGAGTTAGGAGTTTTATGTTGTTTTATGCATATTACATTCACAATCAGTATCGTCTTTAGGTATGGTTTTCAAACAGGCGTGCCAAATATCGTCGTGAAGAGAAAATGCGCAAACAGAACCCAAATGCATCGTCAACTTCTTCCACACCGTCCCAGCAGCATTCAATGCAAAATGGGCAGGCTAATGGCAGTAGGTGTGCCACTACACCTAATGGACTAAATGGCACGACAAATGGCTGTATTTCTACACAGCATTTGAGCGGAAATAACATCAACAGCAACTCGGTTTTGGGGCTAAGGCATAATCGTCAGCAGTCGCCTTCCACGAACTCCTCTCCGATGGGCGGTTTACATAACGGAAACAATCATTCAGTCACTAATTCAAATGGAGTGAGCATTATTATATATTGAACACTAGTAACGCAAATTTATAAAAACACTAGTATACTATAGTACTATGCGGAATTAGTCCCATAATTATTGGACAGAATTGGTCCAAGATAATATCGTGATCGAAACTTTCCAAACTTTCTGTTCGAAAATATGATACTTTACTAAGAAACCGTTGTCTGTCCGTGCCTGCGTCAGTGGGGTGACGTTTAGACCCCTTCCACTGCTCATTTCCGGGCAAGTGATAGCTTAAAATGTTCGTACGGATGTGCTGATACAGATTTTCAAAAAATTTAGACAAAATATAGACAAAATTTTTTAGACCATTTTTTAGACAAAATTTTTTTTTCGTCGCGAAACGCCGCGATAGCGGCGGTGCTTTTGCTAGCTAATAGGCTTCCCCATTTACACACTTTTACAAGCGCCGTGAGGCGCTTGTAATTCTTTTACTTATCTATTGTGTCTTTTACTTATCTATCAGTGAATAAACTGACATTCTAATTATTGCATTTTAATATAGAGTATGTTGATACAAATTAGTTAAATTCAATTTTCAGGTGGATTTGCTCCAGCTTGGTAGTGCGATTGGAGCCACCGGATGCAGTTCTTCGGTCGCGTCCACGTTTAATTCATTAAACTCTGCATCGTCGTCATCTGTAACAAATAATATGAACATGGGCCTAAACGGCGGTAGTGGCAATGGAGGCACAATAAGTCCGAACACTGCATGTGCCGCCCTACGTTATGGTGGTCAGAGATCTGCTGGATTAAATCCGCATTCAGTGTATACAAATCTTTACGATCCATATGGGTAAGCAATTATCATTTTTCATAGTTTAATTTGTCAAAATATTTCACTTTTATACGAAATACCAGCTTTGTATAGTATATCAAAGTTATTACAGTAACAAATTTAAGTTGTTTTAATTTATTTCGCTGTATCTTTTAAGCATCGCGAGAATTCATGATAAAATTGTTATGCGAATTAGTTTACGAAAACACAATTATTTTTTCACGATTCCTTTTATATTTAATCCAAATGTTTAGGTTTGGTATGTCACATACACAAGACCTCAACTCATATCCTGCAGTATTTCCCACAGCATATGATTTCAACGTAAGATTCAGTTTGTAATACTCCAATGCCGAAGTATGAAAACTTTCACAGTGCAATATAACACTTTCTATTAGACCTATATAATAATATTATTTTTGTATATATGATCCCTGGGACGGTTACCGGCTTCTCAAATATTTCTAGAAATGTTTAAATTTAGCTTGTCACTTTGCTAAGCTCAACGAAGTGTCCAAAACAAATAAAAAGCTCAAAGATACGATTTTTCTAGTACTATACTATTACATAAAATACCTGTATATATTATATTTTATAAATAATGTTTTTAGTAACAACATAATTTCAGCAATACACTCGTCCAATGCATCATGCGTCAGCAAGTGCAGCCGCAGCAGGTATGGCTGCCGGTATGGCGGCTTTTCAGAACCAGTCTGCGTCCATTGCTAATCACACCTCTATGCCAGGTATGTGTTTGCTTCTGACTATCGCATCAAATATAATTATATTTATATAATTTATTTTACAAATATTCTAACTGAGTCAAATATAAGTCTGACATAATACCGAGTCCGTCTACTCTGTTTCGGTTTATATCGGCTTCATGAAAATTGAAAGAGTATATAAAGGTGAGAAACGCACCTTTAAGGTATCTGTCACATTGAATTAGGCGGGATTGTTCACTTCTTTCTTTTGTGTCCAATATGACAATAAGACGGAAAGCGGCGAGAGGTGAACGTTTGATTGGTCGTTAAGACATATGTGGGGAACAGAAAGGATATGGATTTGTTTAGAATCGTTCATCATAAGGGGACGTGGCGATATATTATAGAGTGATTGAATATAATGGTAGTAGATATCATTTAGTGTATGCTTCTAAAAGTCCAAAATATCGGATACGATTTCCTGGGACCTAGGGCACAAAAGTGTTAAGTGATACGTGTGGTCTGGCTCGGCTGTTTTGGTCTATGTTCGGTGTGTTTTTGATCACTAATTCTTGCGTTTCTGGTTTGGTTTGCTAGGAAAATGTTTAATTTCGAAAAAGGTGCGATTTTCGCGAAAATACGTCGAATTAGGCACATTTTTCCTATCTCGGCCGGAGGACGGCCAAAATGTGCCAAATTTTGACTTAATTTCGCCAAAATCGCACGTTTTTCAAAAATTAGACAAAATTTTCCTAGCAAACCAAACCTGAAACGCAAGAATTAGTGATCAAAACTAGTGGTCGGCCAAACGCTTTTTTCGAAACCGAAACCGAAACCAGAATTTCGGTTTCGGTTTCTTTCGGTATTGCGAAATATTTCACGAACCGAAACCGAAACCGAAATTCTGGTTTCGGTTTCGTACGAAAGTTTCGGTTCCGACCGAAAGTTTTCCAATTTGCCCAAAGATGGACAAATTTGTCCAAAAAACGTCAAAAAGGTGCATTTTTTGCTGTTTTTAGCTAGAATATCATGTTTTTTCATTGAAATATACCAAATATATCCTTTGTAACTATTTTTTTGTTCAAATTAAAAAAATTTTCGACATTTTTGACATTTTTTCAAAAAATTCAAAATTTTTTGCAAAATTTTGAACTCGCGCCAAAAATTAGAATTTTTCCATTTTTTATTTGATAATTTAAATTTAAATTGCAAAAAATTATGTTGAAACATAAACTCAAATTTTTGGCAAAAAATATAAATTTTTTCCAAATTTTGGCATATTTTTCAAAAATTCGTAGACTTTTAAAAAATTTCTAAATTAGTGAAAAATTGAAATTTTATCATAAAATTTGAATTGCCGCTAAAATTTTGAATTTTTAACATTTTTGAAAGATTTTTCTCTTAAAAAATTTTCGCCTGCGGCGCTATTTTTCTTTGATTTTTCCTTTGTATCCAACATTTTTTCTAAATTTTTTCGCCAGCGGCGCGATTTTATCTTTTATTTTTACTGCAGTTTTAGATCACGGCGCAATTTTAGACGGCATTTTCTCCGGTAACAGTAATAATTTTACGGACACAGGAACCTGGGTTTTTATCCAAAAATGGCCACTTTTTTGACTAAAAATGGTCATTTGTTTATAATAAAAAGCAAAGAATAAAATAGCGCCGCAGGCGAAATTTTTTGAAAAATATGAATATTCGTCAAAATTTTTCAAAAAATAAGTAGTATTTGACGAAAATTTCATTGAAAATTTTCAATAATGTCCGAAAGTTTCGGCAAATTTTCGAACCGAAACCGAAATTAAAATTTCGGTTTCGGTGGCCCTTTTTACCGAAACCGAAAACGAAACCAGAATTCTGGTTTCGGTTTCTTTCGGTATTGCGCAATTTTCCACGAACCGAAACCGAAATTCTTTCGGTTTCGTACGAAACCGGTACCGAAATTCTGGTTTCGGCCGACCTCTAATCAAAACCACACTGAACATAGACCAAAACAGCAGAACCAGAAACACTTATCATTTAACACTTTAGTACCCTAGGCCCCTGTGGTAAAAGAATATAAACAACGACTGCATTTTCATTTTAGAAATAGTTTGTTTTAAATCAAGGCGGTTATTTTTAAACTTTTCTACATTTAAAATTTGTTCAAATTTGTCAGGATTTCAAAATGTTGGGGCTATATAACACACTTATTTTAAGGGTTGAGTCTACAAGTGTCAGTGCTATCTGGAGGGATGCCTTCAATTGACCAAAACAGTGCGGCAACCGCCCAGGCTCAGTTACATGATCTCGGCAATGGCAATGAAGCAGCACTCCACCACCAATTGGCCGACCAACATGCGTATTGGGGCCGACAATAATACCGTTTTCAACGTATTTCTCATCTTTTCTAATTTAACTTTCTGATGATAATGTGAATACAATAATGTAATTTTATTCAACTCTTTACTTTATAACCAGTGCGCATTTTACTTTGACTTGAGCTTCTACATTTATTAATTTGTATTTTAATCGCCGAGATATTTCTGCGTAATTTGACATTTTCGCACACTTTGCAAAACTTCTAAGATCATGAAGGAATCTTACCTAATCGACTGCTATAGCTTCAGATCTCAGTTATGTATTAAAGTATGTAAAAATTGGATAAGGTTTTTTTCGTTTTCAGTGGTGGGAAAATATTTTGATGGTTTATGAGTCTAATATCTAAATAAAATATTTTGTGAGAAACTGATTCATAAAATATTCATTTACTATTTTCGATAATTTAATTTTCTAAATATATGATATGACGTTACTATATTTTGAATTATTAAAACTTAACACTAGGGCCACGCACGTGGGGAATCCCCCGGGGGATTTTGTATTTTTCTTATAGATTAATCACAGCGCTGTACTCTCTCATCCAATCCCCCGAAGAGAAAGCGTTGTAAAGCAGACATAAAACATGTCTTTGTCGACATACACAATGGCATACACAACCAAAATTCTATGTCTGTGCGAAAATGCTCTGTACAGAGAAGACAATTTCTTTTTTGTTATTCCAAAACAAACTCCTTTGTTCTAGAAAATCAAATCGATTTGATTTTTCACAATTACACAAAGCGAATCCGCCGGGGGATTGGCCGGGGGATTGAGAGAGTATTTTTGTGCAGTAAAAGCGATAGAAAAATACAAAATCCCCTCCCCCTTTCCCCCACTTGCGTAGACATAGCATTAGCCTTAACATTACCATTAGCAATTTACTGTATAGCCTAGCAGTACGGCACCCGCGTGCGTGGCCCAGGCATAAATAAAATGAAAATTTGTTTCATATGAAAAAATCTTCTATACATCCATAAATCATGACCTGTATAATTTCATTCATGCCCAAATTTTCGACATATTGGTATTGTTCTCTCATGATTCTGATATTATAATGAATGTCTTGCAAATTGTTGTTTTGAGTTTAATGAAAATAAAATAAGTTTCGCATAAGATAACCTTGTTAGTTGATTCACAAGCTGTTCCTTAATAAACTGAGGCGCGGTATTTAGAAAATAAAAATCGATCACAAATATATTAATATAAATAAATGACAATACAAATCGAACGACGAACAAATAAGGACTAAGGAGGGCTTTGGGAAAAATTACGAAATATCAAGATTGGGATTCAAAAAAATTATTGGTGAATTACTAATAGAAAAAGATGAATTTTAGCTTTCAAATCTGAAATATGTGGGCGAAAATTATAAAATTCTAGTATATTTTTACAATAGTTGGTAAAAACTTACCGGTTATCGGGCAGCAAAAGTGAAAATTTTAAAATTTTATTACAACACCACAAAATCGTTCTCAGACGTCTAGATCAGATAAGAAGTCAAAGAAAACATTATTCATCGCTTTTTGAAAACAAAGGAGTCCGCTTTTTGAGCAAAAATTCATTCTCCATTTTGCTTAAAAATTTATTAATACTCCTCTGTTTTTAGAAAAGATGAAACTATTCGAGCTTGTTCGTTTAATCAAAAATGATGAAGACGCAGTCAAATTTCTCCAAAGACAAGAAAATCGGCGGTCATGGATTTACCGTGGAAATAGACGAGAGTGTTTTTGCTAAGAGAAAGTATAACCGAGGCCGCAAAGTTAAGGTTGGTAAAAATTTAAATTAAATAGAAAGACATAGACAAGAACTATTATAGGAACAGTGGGTTTTCGGAGGCATTTGCCGCGAGACTAAAGAACGATTTCTGGAATTGGTTCCGAACCGCAAAAAGCGTACTCTTGTGCCCATAATTCTCAAACGAATTGCTCCAGGTACTGTTGTTATGTCCGACAGCTACGCTTCGTACAAAAAGTTATCTGAACATTTCGAACATCATATGGTGAATCATTCGCTCAATTTCGTCGATCCTGAAGACAAAACGGTGCATACTCAAAACGTTGAGCGTATGTGGCGGCCGTACAAGGACGATAATAGGCGCCGAGCTGGAACTCATCGACATATGATCGGCTCTTATATGGCAGAATACATGTGGCGCGTTTCAATGGAGAAAGATGCAGATATTTTCGAAGAAATCCTGAAGGCGATCAAAGAATATTGGCCACCCGGAAAGAAAGTCCGCGAATTAACATTTTACGAAAAAATGAATGATACTGGTGATTTTAATGATGAGAATGATGTTTCTACTGACGATAATGATGTTTCTAGTGATGATGAATGATTTTGTGGTGTTATAATAAAATTTTAAAAATTTCACTTTTTGCTGCCCGATAACCGGTAAGTACCCAATAGTTAAAAGAAAATAAGAGCTTCGTTGAAATGAAACGGTCAAGAATTATGAAAATCGTAAACAAAAAAGCCGGTAAGGTATTCTGTTTCATGACACCGACTACGCGAACGTATCTGCATTGCCGTGTGTTGGGAAATTCAGCGGCTTCGTTTGATGTTTATTTTCAAGCGGCAAACAAAAAGAATTAGCCTAGTGAAATTAATTTAACGAAAAACTAGTTTGATCGGCATACAGAATACAAAATAAGCTACTTAAACCTGGAATTCTACTTCAGCGTATCAATTTTCTGTCATTAAAAATGCTTTCTTCGAAATTCATTCTTTTCCTTTTCACAATCTTCGCACTTGTTTTTGTTCAAGGTTTGTTAGTATTTCCTTACAGTAATTAATAACCCTTTACTTTTCTGCTTCAAATATCTTTCCATTCATTTTATTAGCGATAGTTTGATATATTACAGACGTTTTCGAAATTATTTCATCAAACGGTAGCAAAATAATTGCTACTGAACGCAATTTTATCCTTGTATAGAAAAATTGTTGTTGACAGTCGTTTTAATATATAAATATAGGATTTTTTTCAGAGGGAAAATTTAGAAATTATTTGCCGTTGATATTTAAATTACAGCGCACGCTGACGACATTCATGTTGAAAACCCTGTGGACATAAATCCTCCAAGTGTGGACCCAGTCGAGTGCGATCCTGCTGATCCCAACACATGCTCAGAGGGATACGTATGTGTCAGCAAAGGGGAGAAAAATCACTGTGGTCAGTTATTTGGATTTTGAATTTGAAAAAAATCAAAGGTCAAATGAAAAATCACAATTACCGTAAATCCTCCAATAAGTCCCCCGGGTGACTTATTGTGTCGTAACGGGTCTAGAGGGGGAATTATTTGAGGGGGACTTAATTGAGGGAGGGGACTTTTTTCGCCAAAAATTTGAATTTTTTTGATTTTCGATCGATTTTTCGCCAATTTTTCAATTTTTTGTCAAAATTTTGTAAAAATAGTAAAATTTGCAATAAAAATTCAAATTTGTGCCAAAAAAAATTTGAAATTGCGCCAAAAATTTTGAATTTGGACAAATTTGGAAAAATAGATACCCGTTTGGGGGGGGGACTTATTTGAGGGGGGCATAATCGAGGGGGACTTATTGGAGGATTTACGGTATATGAATTTTATCGTCTCGAAGATAGGGCTCAACATTAAAGGCTTTTATAAATTAGTTCACTCTCTAAAATGGGGATATTTTTATGTAACTTCTATAACCTAAAAATAGCATTTTACTTTTGAATTTATATTGCAATTTTTGCTGATACAAAAATTCACTCAATTCTGTTGTTTCGTCATGACTCGAAAAAGCATAAACACAACTGAGAAAGTTTTTCGATCCAAATCAACTCCTTGCAAGTTTTATAATAATAATATGCTTCGTTCTTTGAATATAAAAGACACACATTATTTGTGATACTGATTATTGCTACTGTCCGGGGACTTTAGAAAGCATTAAAAAGTATTTATAAAATAACAGATTCATTTTATGTGCAAAAATTCATCACAAGGGATTTTCCTTGTGATTTACCTCACTACCTAACGGCTAAAAGTTAAATTGTTGATCGTGATATATTATGTGTATTATAATATTTATTGATATTAACTTTTTCAGTGCCAAAGTAGATGTGTCAAGAGTTGACCAAAACTAATGATCTGATGTAAAGAGGGACGGGAGTCAAGTCTTGTGCTTACTATTATTTTGTGAAAATAAATGTTGCGTAATAAAATATTTATTCGGCTTCCTATATTTGTGAAATAACGGTTAACTGAAAAGCTCGCAATTTCCTTTACATATAAGTAAAGGAATAGTTCGGTTGAATGCACTACGCATACACGCTCTAGACTCTAGGAGGGAGTTGGCTTAAATCTGATATAGCCAGTTTGTAGAACTTAAAAAGTTGCCATACAGAGGTCTGATCAGATTTTGTATCCGGTATGAAAATTCACGAGAAAAATTGAGATTAAAATTTCCTTAGTAAACTTCCTTAGTAAACTTTAATCTCAATTTTTCTCGAGAATTTTCATATCATTATCATTCAAATTCCCGCCTTTGGCGCGTTTGCTGCACATCTTAATTGTTTTGCGATTCAAGAACTTTTTCGCCTTTAATAGCAGCTGATTGCCCCCATAAACGAGTGCGGAAATCTGGGACCAAGAAGATTTTGAATATTTTTTGTATCTGAGTTATAAAAATTGAAAGATAGCCAAACGTTACAATTACATTACATATAAATTTAGTATAGTTTCACTTAACCGCTAGAGCCACTAATTTTGTGAAATTTACGTAAAATTGTCATTTTATGAAAATCAGACCAATTAAATGTCCAATTGTGTATGATATGCATAATAGTGTAGTTTTTTGGCTAAAAACCGATTTTTGCAATTTTCTAAAAACTGATTTTTTTCAATTTCTATAACTCAGATACAAAAATGGTCAAAATCGTCTGGGTCCCAGTTTTCCTGAACCCCCCATAAACAGACACAATATTAAACATTCTTTTTTTCTGTAGTCTACCACAGTGTGGACGCTCGAGAAGCAGGAAGGTGGAGATATGGAATACAAGGTGCGGAAAATATCATGCTGAAAATATCATACGGTACTATAAAAATGAGTGCTGGCAGAAAGGTTTTTCTCTTTTTTCGAATTTTTTATCCATTTTGTAGGTATATGTCGCAATGTGGTCATAAACTTTCTCTTGCCGCATATTATGTTTCCCGGCTATAATTGTGAGAACGAAAACAATTAGCGCCAACATTTATTTAAAAAAGGCCTAAATTCACAAGCAATATGATGTGTGGACCGAATGTTAAACTTAAATAATCAAAAAACTATAGTCTCTGCCACAAAGGAAAGATAATTAGGATATAAATGTTTTCATTAAAATTTTATTTATTTATTTATATCAGAAATTACAACCATATTATATGACAAAACCAACCTTTGGAACTGTTTTTGGTCAAAAATGTATTATTGCTTTTGGATAAACCTTTGGTTTTTCATTATCAAACCTTTATTCGGCAACACCCAGTTTACCTTAATATCATAACAAACAATACTTTTCAGATTCAAATTGACAACAATAACAACGTTGGAAATTATCACAAAACAGAAACGCCGTAAAATGTATGAAAGTAAATAAGTTACCCATTGGGAAATGAAGAATGTCTGTTATAACTAAGTTTCAGGCAAAATAAGTATATCATAGGAGAGCTATATAGTGTCTTCTGATCTAAGTATGGATATCGATTCTCCATTCTCGTGAAACATACGCTCCTGGCTTGCGGATAACCACTAAACGAAGGTCTCGATCGTGAGTGAATTCCAAATCTTGAGGATTGTAGTCTGAAATTCAGAAACAAGTAAACAAATGGTGTACTATTACTTGCACTTACCATCATAGTATAAATGAATGTTTCGTGGATAATACCGCACACCTCGGATAATAATTCTCTCCACATAGACATCTGGGTCGTAAATGCCTTTGGGATCCAAATTCTTTGAAGTGATCGTGTAGAGCTGATCATTCACCTTTTTGTATGTAAATCCCCAATAGAGATATTCTCCATTTTTGGCATAGTTGAAGCTCTCTCCATCATCCAGGTAGATGCTACCATTTGCACGTTCGTGATTCAACTCAGCTGCTACATAAAGGGTTATTGGATCATCTCGCATAAGTTTGCTTGAACGGCGTGGTCGTTCGCGAATAGGAACTATAGTACCTCCACGCTGGAAATAGGTGAATAATTGATCTGTAGCATTAACTCTTGCTATGGGAATAATGCTTGGTATAAACATTTAACCTTAGTAAATTTGATTTGTACTCTCTAAAGAGAAAAATCTGTTAAAAACATGAGTGATCTCTCTATTTTGGTGGTTTTGTATTTTAGTTTTATGCTGGTTTTGTATTCATATAAAATGGTAGACTCAAAGTGTATCCTTTCATTTGTCTGAGACATACATGAACGACGAAACAAAAATGGTCTAATAAATGAGGCTCTCTGTTCTGCTTTGAATACACAAAAATTATTTTCACTTCATATCTGCTCATATGGGAATTTTACTGTCTATGCCACACCCCTAAATCATGGGTAATTACATCTTTTCATGTGTGACTCATCATTTCTTCATATATTTTTAGAAATTACATCAGTCGACGATGATTATCACATGAAAAAATATATTCAATCATGATACCCGTAATTTTGAGGAGGTTCGGTCTAAGCGTTAAAATATATTCTTATAAAAATAATCTAACCTGGAAGACAGGAATTTTCTCTAACGGCGTATCTACATAGACGGCTCCAGGCGAGACATACATACGATTAGTATCCCACTCATACCATGCTTGACTTTGTTTCCCCGGCAAATACAATGATACGCTTTTCACATCTGGCTCCATCACAGGGCGCACCAATATCGCAGGACCAACCATGAATTCACGCTCTTCATCATAGGTGGATTCGTCATCGGGAAACTGTGCCCATGCTGGTTGCATCACCAAAGAACCAGTCTTTGAATGCTCATAAAAGGTAGTGTACCTGAATAAAATAAGAAATTTGCAAGATAACAATATTTGGATGATAAGTGGTGCGCACATACCACTCGTCACTTATTACTCCATTACAATCCTAGCTTTATTCACATGTAAATTGAGCAAAATCAATCTCCAAACCTTATTAAAAATACTTACCAATAAGGCAAAAATGAATATCGCTTTCTAATCGCCGCTCTAATAGCATTCTTCGCCTCCTCTGAGTATAACCATGGTTCCCTGCGCTTCTCGTCAATATGAGCGTGTTCTCTGTAGAACGGATGGAAGGCGCCCGCTTGATACCATCTGACTATCAACTGGTCATCGGGATGCTTGAAGAATCCTCCCACGTCCGATCCAACATGCGGAATACCGGCCACACTTAAAGATAGCAACATCGGTACGGTTGCTCGTAAATGGCTCCAATCTGCTGTGTTATCACCCGTCCAAATCGATGCAGAGCGCTGACTGCCCACGAAAAAGGATCTTGAAAGCACAAATGGTCGAAGATGGTGGTTTGTACGCTCGAGCTGACCATTGTAGGTAGCCGCTGTCTGAAATAAAAACAGGAACTCGAACACGACTGCAAAGCTGTTTTCAATGGAAAAGAAAATACCATATCAATTTTTCAAATTTGCTTAGAAACATATTTACTTTTTATACTGCAATTTTATTTAAAATATTTTAGATAACAATTAATTTGACTATCTTATTATTTCCTCTTTAGCAAATAAAGGAGTAGTTAGTAGAGAAATTACAATATGCCCGCGGGCATATTGTAATTAACTTTTCCAGTTTTGGCTCGACTTCAAATCTTGAATTTGAATCGGCATATTTCCCTCCAACTAACTTTTTGAGACCCACAAAATGAGCTATTACACGCCACTGGAGTGATAGTGAGATACGTGTTGGCTTTTTGGGACAGACTTGGCCCATTTACTATACAGGATTGCCTTTGACATTTTAGCACTGTTATTAAAACTTAAACATTCAATAATAAATTGCATACCATAAGTGATCCATAAATATTGTGCACATCTCTGTGCTCCCATCCGCCAAAGTGTCTAGCATCTTTATGCATCGTAGTCTCCGGCCCGCCGAAAACACTAGGCTCGTTCATATCGTTCCAGGTGAATAGTGCATCCGTAGAGCCCTTATATTGATTGAAAGCGAATTTTTTTGACCAGTAATCACGAGTTGTTGGATTCAGATAGTCCAAATATTTGGAATTTCCGCACCAACAATGACCCTCAAAGTCTGTTTCTCCATCCGAAGTTTTAACGAAAAGACCCTGATCGTTAGCTTCTTTATATACATAGTAGTTATCGTCTTTTTTGATGTGCGGATCAATGACAGTAACCATCTTACGGCCCTGAAAAACAGAAAATCAAAAATAGTTGGTTTGGGTTATTAATTCTACTTTGCTCCTATTTTTTAAGTAGTTAATAATCATTTGTATATTAATCATTTTATTAATGATGCTTTGTATTAAATTTTGCCGTCTCGAAAAAATCTAGAAGAAAGTAATGAGAAACATACTCAAAATATATCGCTTTTGAAAATTTACGAAGAAAAGCGCAGCTAATGACAACAATGATACTCCGATGGAAGCCAAGAGTCCAATTCAGAACAAAATCAAGAAACAGGTAAACATTTTATTTATGATCGAATTCAGTATAGTTAAAAACTATGCTGAAAACTGGTTTTTCGATATCATTTCCAAAAATATTCCTACATTTTTTCTTAAAAAGTAAAAATAACAAACGTTTATATACCATGTACTCAATCTACTGATGATGACCCAACTACATGGAGTCGTATAGATTTGGGGTCGAAAAGACACTCTGCCATAAATCTTTATGTTATTTCTACTTTTATTTCAAAATAATTTACATAGGTAAACTAAAATTTAAAAACAAAAATACTATACTCAAAATATATCGCTTTTGAAAATTTACGAAGAAAAACTTGCTAATTTAAGAAATGATATCCAAATAAATAGAGGAAGTGCGCTAACATAGATTATTGATAATAATAAAAAATTTATGTTGAAAATGTTAATGATAAAAATAACCTTTTGGGCGAGATCATCAATCATTTGCTGTGGATTTGGAAATTTGACCGGGTCCCAGGTAAAGTATCGTTTACCGTCGGTATGCTCAATATCCAACCACATCACATCCATTGGGATATCGTGTTCGTCGAATGCCGCATGAACTGCGGCAACGTCCGCTTCATCGTTATAATTCCATCGGCATTGGTGATAAGCCAATGCAAACAGCTAAAAGCATGGTTGAAATGGTTTATTTAAGAATAATAGCTTCACGAAAGTTCTTATTTATATTATACATTCATAAAACTTTTTGATGTAGAGTAAAGAATAACATAATCAGTAAAAATGTTTACAAAAATTCACTACAATAATTAAAATCATACAGGAGGTAATGGTGCTGTTCCAGTCAAATCAGCATTTTGCCGGAAAACATCGCTTGGCGTTGGCCCCATGAAAAGGTATAGATCAATCACTCCAGATTCGGACATAAAATGTGTGTCTACTTGTGGAACCTCTCCAGATGTGCGTATATGATCCACTAACGATGCCAAAACACCCTAAATTTTACCTGTTATAATAATCATTATATGAGCAATGACAATTTTAGCTAAAATAATAGATATTACAAAAATGCTAAGGAATCTCATAGGATACGACTCTTCTCCTGTTATAAAATAGCGTAATGCTGATGCTAATTAATTTCTTCTAAATTGCATAAATACGTGCCAATCTGGAAACACAAACCTTATCTGCTGTGGATGAATGTACATCGACCCAGGTCTCTGCAGCATTTAACCAAAGGGCGCCAATAGTATTGTCTTTGTTGTGCGCAATCACATATGGGATGGAACCGTAGAGAGACATTGGATTGCCAAGCTCATATTCAAATACATCCAAGTTGTATAATCGATATGGATCAGTAGTCCTACAAAATAAAATTTAAAATATATCATATCTAACAGTGAGAAAACTTGAGCACATTAGTCGACATATTCACGATTTTACAGAATTATGAGCTTTAATCCCTAAAAAGGAAAACCCACATGGTGAAGGGACTCTCTTATAGTAACTTTAATCCTCCTGGCCCCGTTATACATTCTTCTAGCACAGTAGCAATGTACATCCTAATTACAACAAAATAATTCTTAACATACATCTATGCTTTCTAATACCACAATTATATAACAAACTTACGTAGTGCTCTTCAGCGCAAATGAATCAGCGTGTTCAGGCAAACCATACAAGAACTTGAATCCAATGAACGAAATGTCCAATCCAATCGAGCTAGACCCGTACGGTTTTGAGTCTGCAATTGACCGGAAGCTTTCTTCCCAAAATCCATCCTCATTCGATGTCTCTCCTTCCTTCTTTTCTCGAAAATGTTCCACCTTGAGCAAATTTCGGGAATTCAGGCTAACGATCGGTGTTTTGGACTTATCGATCACGTCGATTCGGAACGGTTTGTATGTGAGGACAACTTTATGACCATCTTTTTTGGTCATAAATGATGCCGAATCAGCACCCGTTTCAGCTGCAAGATACCTAAATGAATTTCAGTTAATATTTCAAAATTTTTAATCATAATTAGACTATGTTGGCATCAATAATTGCTCACAAATTCATTATTTCATTTTGTATCTAATTAACATTTAATAAAAATATTGTATTCGTGTCCAAAAATCAATATGCAAAACGAGCATAAAATAAATCTAAACTGTTCTAATCCGATGTTCTTATTTAAATTTAATAATCCTTACTTCTGCTGTTTTGGTTCCCCAGTCAAAGCGATGCTTGGATGATATCTCGGTCGAAGTGATTCACCCGCTTCTGTAATGTACACTCTTAGCCTGGAGTCCTCGAGCCATGCAACGCTGAGTGCCAATTTATTTTCGCTATTAACCAGAGTTGCTTCGATACCGGTCTCATTAAAGTGCACACTTTGCGGTTCCACGGAGTAAGGATTGCTAGCGGCAGCTTTGCTGCGATGTCGCCTGAAATAGAAAGTTCAAAAAATTTGAATGATGAAGGAAAGAATTTTGTTTATTATCTCAAATCGACTAGAGAATTATTATTGTAATTGTATATGGGACCTTTTGTAATTTGAGGTTGGGTATCAAGCGGATATCAAATTATATTCATTATCAATATAATACTCCTTCTATTATCAGAAATCTTATTAGTTTAAAATTACAAACTTGCAGAATCCGGATTGATCGCATGTTTTCCAGTTGGCTCTGTCCACGGCGAGAATTAATACCGGCAAGAGTTGACATAGTACAATATCACGAATGGTTAACCACCGCATAGCCGATCCAAATTCCTCAACCAGAACCACCTAAGAGCAACAATTATTATTTATCGAAACTTGAGGTGACGGTTATGAAGCGACGTGGAAAGATAATAAATAGGTTGATCAGAGAAAGTGGTAGAAGCGTCCTTGAGAGACTATTCTTCTCGTGTTAAGGTGTCGTTGTCAACGCACACCCCTGAAAATCAAAAGCGATGATCCCTGAATATTCAAAAACGACCTGAACGCCAAACGATTAGTCGTTCGAGACTTTGGCGGTTAATCAAATCGCATTCTTTGTCCGCTTAACTATTATTTGTAATTGTGGAATGAATTTTGCTAATAACTATCTCGGACAACTGTATCTGTTCATCATTAAAATATTAAAACCTTTTATTATAGCTTAAAACATGCTAAATGAAGATTAGTCCGTTTCGAGAGAGTAAACTGATCTTCAAACTAATTTTGGATTGGATTATTCGTCTAATTAAAAAGAAATATTTTGTCAGACTTCAATTTTCATATATTTGTTTACAAAGCACTACTATGATGCACCACTTCAATGACGGTTATTTTATTCGATTGTTTTTCTTTTTCAGTTCAACACTTAGGAAGCTAGAAGTATGGGGTTTCTAAGGAATACGTTGCACATTGGACCTTCCATTATCAATGCCTCTCTTTCAAGAATACCTTTCACATTGGGCAACAGTATATTTCAGCCGATCCAACAATGTTTGAGAAGAGTAAGTTAGTTTCTCATTATTCAAATGTACGCTTTACTTTCTAGTCATCATTTGATGCCTGGAGAACAATGGCTACTACTTCAAAAGATGAAAATTCACTGCATTCTGGTGTTGTAAAGTTTAAACAAATTCCGGCAAGTGACCTTGGTGAGTCCATTTTGCACCTAAAAGCGAATTCTGGCGTGCAAACAACAACAGATTCGCTGAGACGCGCAGTTGTAATCGCGAAGGTTTGTGATTTCTACACCAATTATTTATATAATTCCTTAGCTAAAATTTATTTTTTATACGAATTGACATTTTGACGCATTTATCATTTCAATATGATCGTGTGATAATATTTAAGATATCCTACAAAATGTAAGCATTATTAAAATTAGGCATCGGCGAGTCCGAGTCCGAGTCCGAGTCTTTCCGAGTCCGAGTCCGAGTCCAAAACGGACTCGGACTCGGTGTGAATGGAAATCTGACGAGTCCGAGTCCGAGTCCGGACTCGGACTCGGATTCGGACTCGGTGAAAGGGGGTCCGAGTCCGAGTCCGACGGACTCGGACTCGGTTATTTTCGGCCGTGCCCATTGGGCGCGGCCGAGCGAAATTTTTGAACTTTTTTGAAGAATATACAAAATTTTCAATGTCCTTTTTTTGCAGGCAGCACTATTTTTCTCAAAATTTTCGCCTGCGGCGCTATTTTTTCTTACTTTTTCCATTATAAGTCGCCATTTTTCCCAAAATTTCGGCCTACGGATTTCCATGCCTATTTATTTGTCTTCATAATTTTCTGCTCACTTTTTTTAATGCGACCAAATATATATGGTATAGCAGAGCTACAGCAACCATTCCGCAATCTTTATGCACCTCCTAAGAATGCCCTCGGCTGTGCCAAATTTTGAAACTTTTGCCTGAACATTGAAAATTTTGAAGAAAAATTTTCTCTAACCTCACACATTTTTTCAAAATTTTCGCCTGCGGCGCTATTTTTTCTTTGGTTTTTCTCTTATATCGTACATTTTTCAAATTTTTTTCGCCTGCGGCGCGATTTTATCCCGGCGAAATTTTAGATGCGCCTATTTTTCATAGAAATTTTGTTAGAAAAATTGCCGAAGAAGTACAAATATGGCACCCATCTATAACGCTTATTCAGGAGCTAAACCGGTTATATTCATATTAAAAATTTTTGGAAAAATACAGGTAAAATTTGAATTTGCATGTAAAATTTCTTCAAAAATCTAAAAAATCGCTAAAAAATAGACCAAACCGTCTAAATTTTGTCTATTTATAGTAAAAATACGAAATACTAGTGAAAAACAGTAAAAACACAAGTTTTTGACAACAAAAAAAATTGGCGGGAAAAATAAAATTCAAACGGACTCGGCGAGTCCGGACTCGACTCGGACTCGGTGTCCACTACCGAGTCCGAGTCCGGACTCGGACTCGTCAACTGATATTGGAACCCTACCGAGTCCGAGTCCGAGTCCGGACTCGAAATCGCTCGGACTCGGACTCGGTGTAAAATTCCGATCCCTAATTAAAATTGCCAACTTTCTGGGGGTACCTTGGTAAGAAATTACATCAGGTATAGATCAATCACTCCAGATTCGCTTAATTATTGGCTAAAAGCTGTTAACTACAATTGCATCTCTACTTAATTATGATAGTACTCCATCGTATATATAAAATCCTAATTTGCTATAGGTATAAAAGATGTTCAAGGCTACCATCCCAAGCAAACCGTACCTGTAAATACCTTTAATGAAATTGGATATGTTTATTGGGTGAAACTATGCAAAATGTCCATATTTAAATTTTCAGTTTTGTTCCTTGGGCAGCTCAGCAGTTGGACTGATGGTGATACCAATTTTAAGCGCCAAGTTATGGGAAAACGCTCTGTATAACCCTTCCACACTGGTATTTGTCGTGCTAATGAATGCGTTTATTGGGTTGCTTACCTTCACTCCTTTATTATTACATTTCCTGACTAAACGATTTGTGGCGGACATGTATTATAACTCAGAAACACAGGTATTCATGTTTATTAGACTTTGAAATAGTACAAAAAAGAAGGAAATCCCGCGGCTTCGCCGTGAAGGACACCTCGCTATCAGTATGCATTTCTGTATTTTCAATTTGTGGAACAATAATATTTTAATTTATGAATTTTAATCAAATATTCGTTGCAAGACCGATCGTGTCGACTGTGTATGACATTCAAAACAAAAAGTTATAGGAATTCTGATTCCTATAACAGTGTCTGGGCAATTTGGATAATAGCTCATTTTGCTTCTCTCATTGGGAGCTTCAAAGTAAGGTATTGCTCGGCCATAACTGAGCGCTCCGGAGAAAGTTGCCCCCTTACGTGACTCACGTAAAAAAATTTCCCCCCAATCGACTCAGCGTGGCCGATTTAGGGGGACCCGCGAGCCCCAGGTCCTCAGCTTGCTTGAAACGGGAGAACCGGTAATTGGGAGACCGTCCGGAGACCACCAGTGCGCCTTCGAGGGACCCGATATTCTGAGAGTAGCAACACAATGAATATTGCAGTTAATCTGGAATTTCAATTACTCTCTAGTTGTCTTTTAAGTTACAGATTTTAAGAAAACAGATATAAGTAAATCATTTTTCTATCAAGAAAACCCTATTCTAAACTGAATTTTAGAAACATCTATAATCACTTAAGTTCTCAAAAATCACAGCGTTATACAAGAATTACGGAATTATTGCAATTCGTATAAATAATTTTGATTGAGGTATTCACGTGGGTATACTACAGCTTTTTTCTACAAAAGCACGCGCTCAGATTTCGAGTTGAAGAAGTTTGTTTTTATCATGGAAATAAAACTTACTAAATACTAAAGTAGTAACTAAATTAGATTGTGGATGCTGCTATTGCGCCCCAACAAAAGAAATTGTGGATTCCGCTGGCCACGTGTTTTATTCGTTCTCGACCGGTGCTACTCTTTCTTGACAAAAGGCAGTACAGAAATCAAGAAGCTTTCGACTTGTTAACAAAGAACATCAACATTCCTCAGGGTCATGATTAGAAACGTTCAAGTACAGATAAAATTAGTATTAAAAGTTTATCTCTGTCTGTTATTGCGAAGTATCGATATTTTTCTAATTGATACTTCCTTTTTGTTATATAACACTGTTACTGATAAAATAAAATGATTTTTAAATTAAAAGAAACTAACATTTATCACTGTATGCCATTGATGCTCATTTTTATGAATAATTGTAGTTATAGGCATTACCTCGTTCGGAATTTTATGAAATATAAAATTTCAGAAACACGTTATAATATTTTCCAATGCGTTAGCAATTAAAGTCATATCCAGTCAATTTGTCTTTATTGTCACAACCCTGAAAATGATCATAATAACATCCAAGCAAAATAAAACAACAAATATATGACACTAAGTTCCTAAAATAACACCACATTTGGTCAATTTTGACCAAAAACTGACTCAATTTGGTTTGAGGATCGTCATAGGCGTCCGAGTTAAAGCATAATTTTGGTTGACAGTAAGTTACTACTCGTCTTAGAATAGAGTGAGAATGGAGCGAAAACCCGCTAAGAACATAAATCGAAGTAATAATCACAAAATCATAATGGGAAGAGAATTGGAAGGAGGACATCGTTATAAATGGGTTGTTCCATAAACTTTGTTTCAATATGAAGTGAATTGTCGCAAATTTATAATTTCGTCTTATAATCTTATCTTCTGCGCCAGCTTTTAGAACAACCCATTATACATGTTCTTCAGAGAATGGGCAATTATCGCAATCGTGAAACGCTAGCGGTTTTAATAGAAAATGCTACACAAATAAAATTAAATCACATGAATAAGTTGTCAATGAGGAAACTAGATCAAAGAGACTAACATGGGACAATAAAGTTGCGAGCAGACATATGGATGTGTCATCTTCATGCTTTATTCATGCATATTCACCGATTCTTTTATATTTCGTAACTCCAACGACAAATATTTTGTCGGGCACATTTTCAATTAAGCGACAATATTAAAATGTAATTTGACCTCCCATATGAATCCTCGCAACAAGAAAAATGAATATGCGAGAGAAAAAGCGCCTAATGCAGGTAATATTTAAGTCAATCACATAGTAGAAAATAAATTGTACTCGAAAAAATTTCATAGTGACGAGACTAGCTCGTTAAAATGTAATCTTTCTTACATCAAAAAGTCAAATCCTTTTGAAGTCGAAAATTATGCCGAAAACATAAGTTATTTTTGCTCGTTTAGTTTAATAATTTGCCGGGAATTTATAAGAATATCTATCTAAACTGCAAAAATGTGTTTAATCGATGAGCTCAGCTCAGAATGTCTAGTGTGAAAATATCAAAAACACTACAGATTACTAGTAATTAAATTTCAATAGCGAACACCAAATCGTCGTCAGTATCGTTTCCGCCAACTGGCTCTTCATTTTCGGTGTCACTTTTGGCTTTGAAGACATTTCTCGCAACATTAAATGTTAAGTCCGGTTCGTGCATGAGTTCTTTGCCACTACGGCGAGTATTGTAATGATGCTGATGCGGTTTTCCTTCTACAAATAAATACAAAGACTGTTGAAGAAGAATGGTTTACAACTCACGTAGTTGAACTTTCGAAGGAATTCCATAGTTGGGTCGATCCGAAGGCTCAATGGGAAATCGGTGCATATGCTTAGAGCTGATATGTGGCTCCTCTGAGATGAGATCCGAACTGAGAAATTGAGGTGAATTTTGGATGGGTGACAGCGTTTTCAGCAACTTTTTGGCTGTTGCAGGCAAGTGTCTATTTGGCATTGCTCGGGGACCTGGCGGTGGTGTTGGTCGTCTGATGTTCGACATGCGCCTATTTTCTGATTCACCTAAAATTATTCAAGTACAATTCTGATTTATCTAATAATTTGATTAAGAGACGTTAATTTTAACAAGCAAAGTTGTAAGCAATCATAAAATGTCTAATGCTGCAGGAAGCACATAATCGAAAAGTAAATTTATTTTTTAATGTTAATTTTGAAACTGGTCTCCCAAAATTCCTTATTTAGAACTGTAAAATAATCTTTAGACATTTAATATGAACAAACCTTTAACCGCAGGCATACAAGCGATCCCGGTTTTCGACCCGATGCTATATCTGTTGTTATTAGGTCCACCAGCTAATTTTATAACTCGCTCAGGGATTACTGGCCCAGCAGCAGGATCCATGGTGTTGAAAGCTCTTTTCCAATAATTCAGAGAGTCCATAGTTCTGTTAGTGGTCATGTTTTCATTGTTGAGTCGAGAGCTGGCTCGGTTTAAACGCTGTCGTGTTCCTCCACTGTTGCCATTTGAGGTTTGCAGCGCACTGCGCTTTTGAGGCGCGTTGGCGGTTGCAACACCGCAATTCACAACGTAGGGCTGAAATTTCGTAACCATAGCGAACGAGTTAGTGTGAATGATGAAGCTCTGACCAGTTGAGCTGTTTTCGATATGCACTAACATACTTGGCGTTTTGCAAAACATTCGTTGTGAGATTACACTTTTTTAATTTAAAATGCAGAATGAAATGCTCCAATATGACAACATAAACGATGAGTAACTTAAATTTTCATGGGTTATCTCCGACAAATTATTCTCAAATACACAAAAATAAAAAATTTTTACAACTTTAGTCTGGAGAATTTTGAGTGGAAATTGAACTTGTAGATTTTATTTCTCATTAAATTTCACATTTTTCTATAATACAGGTGTAAAAGTATTGAATAGTTCCTATTACTTTTCCTATACAAGATTTCCTGTGTTACCGACTTTTAAAATATATCGAAGGCTAATGAAAGCCTCAAGACCTTAGCATTTTATTACTCATAAATAGGGACCGGATTTTTAGGTCCCAAAAATCGCATTTTAGGATCCTAAAAAGGTCCCCAAAAAGGCCATTTTAGGTCCCTTTTAGGTCCCACCAAAATGGTCATTTTAGGGTCAAATTTCGCCCAAAAAGTCATTTTAGGACCGTATTTTACATCGAATTACCAACTAACAACCAACTGTTTACCTTTTTTACCATTTTTTGCAAAATTTTTCCCAAATTTTGCAAAAATTTGCCAAAGTTTTGTAAAACATGGCAAAAATTTCGAAAAAAATTCAAAATTTTTTGGGCGGGAATTCAAATTTTGAATTTTTTTTTGAAAAAATGACGAAAATTTTTGAAATTTGAGCAGAAAATTACGATTTTAGGCAAAATAGGATGGGACCTAAAATTTCCCAAAAAAGGCCAAAATAGGTCTTTTTAGTCTTTTTAGGTTTTTTTAGGTTCGAACCTAAGAATCCGGTCCCTACTCATAAACATGTATGCAAAGCGATTAAGCCGTTTGTGTTAATTTATGCATTCACTAACCCACAAATCTAAATTGTTAAAAAAACTTCACAGGGTATGATTTGAAAAATAATTTAGTAAACTCATTCTTTTAAACATTATTTTAGAATGTTGCACGAAAAACACTACAGCGATAATAAAAAGCGTGAAAATTCGTCCAATAAACGAAGACGAAATGTTTGTTTGCTTAAAGTATAACACACGGAAACAACACAAATCTCTTGTACTTTGCGAACGCACTAAACTACGAAACTTGTGCGGATAATCATAATCCATACCGCAATGCCATTTTTGATCGGAATTCTGAACACAGCTGCCGTTGAAGAAGATTCCATAATTGTACTGTTTTGAGGCTCAATATGTACTTACTCGCTAGTTACGTTCCTTGTTTGTGAGCCTTCGATATGGTACCCGCAAATACGAAATGAGGCGAGGCCCAGCACTGTTTTTGAGGAGAACTGCAAAACAACACCGGCAGGAGAACTGAGAGTGGGACTAGAAGCTGTGGCAACCGGGCCGGGCGGTGTGTTGGAAGAAGAAGAAGGAATAGGGCCAGCCTGAAAATAATGACGGAATGAGGAATAATACGCTCTAAGAGTACTTCCTTCGATTTCTACAGCAAATAAACACATTGGCAAAATGATTGCGCGTACAAAGAAGTAGAATGTGGAAGAAAATGTTTTACAAAACATTGGATTTAAATTTACGCCTATTTTGTGGAAAAGCGCAAAAGTGAAATGCTTTTGTCGGCTGAGACAGAAGTGGAAAAGTAGGAAGGTTTCTCGAACATTGCAAAAAAGAGGAGCAAAATGTGATTAATACTTCTCTGATTACGATTGTTTAAGAATTATATCCGATAACCAATGCGTACACATAAAATTATAACCAATATATTTGGCTGTTGTATGCATTCAAGTCAATTTATAAACGAATTTCATATTTGTCGATGATTAATTTTTATACCAATAATTTCCTTGCGGGATTGAGAGTATTATCCCTTGTAATTAAGAGATAAAACGATTGTAAAAGATTATATTTCTGAGTATTTGAGGTATTTGTCAGAGAGAAAGATATTTCACAACCTTGAAAGTATTATCCTCTTAATAACTAACTGAATTACCTACTAACTAACTGCTAACATGATGATAAAAGTGAAAAAATAAAATTTTAAAATAAAATTTCACCATGCCTAAGATCCCGGCATTTTATACCCAATCCAGTTCCTGGTGTGGCCCACCGATGTCAAAAACAAAATTGTTTTTGTAAAGGAGGCTCTGTGGAGTGTGAGCAACCAACTCGGCTTGGCCCTCGGTGGCAGTCGAAATGCTGCTATACGCATTTCTGGGAATGGGAATTGGGTGTATTGGAAATTCAACACTCCTGTTGTTGTTCTCTGCAAGGGGACAGCTCAGAGTGCTAGGGAGGCAGGCATAGAAAGGGGTGTTTGCTTTCTGGATATAACGGAGCAGGGGACCCCTCATACTCCCCAGTCGCAGTTGGAAGACTAGTGACAATGAAGCAAACCCACCCAAAATGAGCGCCGGAGCTTCAGAAAGCGCAAGAGCACTAAACATATGGGCATCAGCAGGGGTTTTGCTTTGGGCTTATAAGGACTGGTTTCGGGACCTCATCTAAAAATAGAGTGAAGTAAGCAATGGTTGGCTCGGTGAAAGGAATTTACTCAGGATTGATATTCAACCTTGTGGCATCGCCAATAATGTACCCCATGAGGAGAGAGAAAGAAATGCTGAATGAAATATTCAGTAAGCCTCTAGATTATTTGTATCCTTCTGTACTATTATCATTCGTATTAGCTAAGTTTTGCCTGATTTTTTAACATAAATTTGAACTGATGACACATAAAACAGTTGCCTAAGGTATAGAGTCCGGGTCCACCTATAGTAATGTCTGGTAGAACGGAGGAAAATTTTCGGAGAGTTCACGTCCAAAATTTATGCGTTTATCTTTGGCACATCCCTATATATGGATAGGGCTATACCTATATCTAAGGTATTCTTTCTCATCGCATGAAGCCTTCCATCTATGTGTCCTTTTAAAATTAGTGTTTCCCCGCGTTTCCATAACTCTCGGTAGAACTTCGAATGCCTAATTATAAGCTGAGAACATTAATAAAAAGGGCAAAAGGTAGAGTTCTGGCATATCCACAGGGCGGGTTGTTGGTGAGGTGTGTGTCGTCCTACCGCATGGCGATGGTATGCGTGTCACCTTCTCGGTTCCTTCTCTTTCTTTATTCCCTCACATATCACTCAATATCATTTGTAGTTCGTTCGTTTCTTTATTGCCAAATAATGGAAACGAACACTTTTCTCTCATTTTAGAGAGGTTCTCAAATAGAGATCTCTTTGAAGTTCCCCTTTGAGGTGTAGAAAAAGGATAAAGAGAATGATGCATGAGAAATAAAATGAAAAACATATCAATTGCTCCTGACAGGTTAAAAGAAAAAACATTTGAGATATGTTTTCTGCAACATCCTACACAGGTTGGCCATGTTCATTTTTAATAGAGTTCGTAAAAACTATTCAACCAAGTTTTTGGAAAAGTTCGAAATTTTATACAGAATGTTTGAGAAATAAGTAAATAATAAATGTACAATAACTTTGTGAATTTTTTCACTTCTAGCCGTGTTATTTACAATTTTTGAAACACAAGACAAATGCACTGAAAAATACGATATAACCCAATTCAAATTCGTATGAATTCAAACATTTTGTTTGAGCGGAGCCGAGTTTGGTGACAGCAACGCGCAAATGGTAAGACAAAAATGTTCAGTGAGGAAATAGAATGCATATAAAGGGAATGCCTCGCTCTAACCCTTGTTTCGATCCATTTGAATGAAAGAACGCTGAAAATTTGTGGATCTGAGTGGAGGGGCAGGGAAGCACCCAACCGCAATGAATGCGCACCGATGTGAACGGAGGACCAAAGGGAGAGTGAGTGCGAAAGAAGAGAGGGACGAAACGATGTTAGGGCTGTGCGCGATGCATCAATTAGTGGGCATATAACCGGCCGAAGGAGGCCGGTGGGCTGGTAGTTGGGCAGTTTTGGGATGTAACCTTGGTGACTATGAAGATAGCGCAGAGTGCATAAGGCAGACATAAGAATATGCAGTTGATGGGAAGGAAAAAAATAGTATCACTAAATTTGGATATAGGACAGGCCAGAACATGATTTTGGCTGTAAAAGCCGCACTAGACTATCAGTGCGACATAGCGGCTTTTAACAAGCCGAGTCGAAAATAGTAATTAAATAGGAAGAAAGTTATTTCCGTCTAAAGAAAAGTGCTTCTGGAAAAGAAAGCAATCTATTTTTGCCCAGGACGATAGTTTTTCAATTTTTCACCCGAATGGGCGAAAATTAGAGAGAATACGGTATTTGAATGTTCAGAAATAGAAATGAACAACTTTAAGGCACCAGTGTTTTGAACATACAATATAATTGTATATAGTATATTGTATAATATGTAAAGAATTAATCGATAAAGGCACGCAAGTAGAGTAGCATTGTTATGGGTTAAAAAAGCAGCACTTTAGATCATAATGTGATGCTTTCAGACATCTTCTACCTAGTATTATAGTGTGAAGATGAATATTCCAGAAAACAGAAATTTTATTGGAAATTAAATTAGTAATTTTCTTTTCTGTCTTCTTTTCCAAGATCATTATTAAGAGATGTGAAATATATTGTTGACATCTCTTGATGAAAATACGTTTTAAATCATAACAAGGGAAGCTGACATCACAAATAAGACGTTATATCGACGCATAAACAAGCCAAGATCGATTGAGCTCACCATCAAAATGATCAGGGATATCTAGAAAGGCAATGTCACCAAGAAATGTCGGCAAAACATGACAACATAAAAGATGCAAAACACCGCGTGTTTATAGATGTTCTGAATAAAATTTAACTAAAATCCACTCTAACCTATTTCGCAGGATGGATGTCGGTCGCCCCCCCCCCAGTTTTGGAACTTTTCGAGTTCCCTCGATACAGGGACGCACGATAGCTCAAAATGCTCCCCAGACAATTCTAAGAACGAATCCGGAAAAATTTTTTTCGGACGATCTCAAAAAGTGGCTTTTTTGGCCAAAAAGTGTCATCTTTCGAGTTTTTTTGCAAATGGTCATATCTTTTCAAGTTCCCTCGATACAGGGATGCATGATAGCTCAAAATGCTCCCCAGGAAATTCTAAGAACAATGGCACTTAAATTTTTTTCGGGCGATCTCAAAAAGTGGCTTTTTTTGGCCAAAAAGTGTCATTTTTCGAGTTTTTTTGCAAATGGTCATATCTTTTCGAGTTCCCTCGATGCAGGGACGCACGATAGCTCAAAATGCTCCCCAGACAATTCTAAGAACGAATCCGGAAAATTTTTTTTCGGACGATCTCAAAAAGTGGCTTTTTTGGCCAAAAAGTGTCATTTTTCGAGTTTTTTTGCAAATGGTAGCGCCGCGGATGCACGCTAACCGCGAAAAAAAACAAGAAAACCCGCCGATTCGAGGCGGTAATCCACCGAGAATCGGCGGGTTTTCTTGTTTTACTAAAACTATTACGCAAGATCGGTTAAATAAGCTTAATTAGTACATTCCACGTATATATGCTTATATGATATATGACATAGGACACATCACATAAGACATGTATAAACAAATGACTTACATGTTTTATTATGCGATTTATCATTTATAAAAAATCAACTATCAGTTTGGTCTTCAGCTTTGTCGATAACTATTTATCCAAAGCTCGAATATAAACAAAAATGTCATTTCTTGGTAGTAAAGTCATTCAGACGACTAATTATAGCAGCCATTTTTATGATATTTATAAGTCTAAATTTTTACACACAACAAAGTCACAATCTGTGTTGGCTTGTTGTATGCTTGGTATTAAAAACATTTCATCTCATTGTAAACGTTTTTATAATGAATTAAACATAATTTGTATTTGAATAATACACATATTATCCACAATTTTCTGTACTCAGTTCATATCTGTTGCCTACGATAACCTCTAATGATGAAATTCCTAGTATTTTCCAGATAGAGCTTACGAAAGTACAAAGACCGAAACCGGAGAAGGCCATTCGCCGCCCACTTTTCACATATAACTGAGGCACTCTCTCCGACTACCCGCTGAAGACCGGCATTAATCCCAGCTTTAAGCTCCTTCCTTTTTCTACCAAACATCCGCCGTCGAACACCCATTGGATGAAGGCTAAACGTCCTCGCACACAAAGCCATTATAACGGATAGCGGCGGACTTTAAGCAAAGATCTTCTTTCCGCAAGTATAAAACAGCATAATCGAGCACATGCACGGAATGATTCTCTCTGAAAGTCATAGCTTTACTTATAACTTTCTAAACAAAAAAGAATGGTATTTAACGAATAACGGCAATAAAAATATATATTTCTTTCGAATTTTAAACCCAGTTTAAAATTATAAACTTAAATGTGAAAAACAAAGATAAAATTTGTATTAAATATTTAATGGTTGTTCTCTAAACTTTTAAAAATATTTTGGTTCTAAAATCGAGATACATGATTCAACTTGTGTTTGTGTACTTTATCCGAGTAAAAAAAGGATAAATTGGGAAAAATGATATGTGTATTTAAAAATTGTAATTAAAATATTTTAATTATTTGCAGTTTCAACAAATTTTATTTCTTTGGTCACAAATAAATAAAATGATACCCTTTTAAAAGCATTCACCATGTGAAAGGGGCAAGTATACAGAGAATTTCCACTCTAACCTATTTTGCAGGATGGATGTAGGGGGGGTACTATGGCCAACTTTTCACGCTCCGTTCGGATTTGGGCGTGTGATACGTCAATCGCTTCGTCTCGGCGAGAGAAGACGAAGGGTACCATTTTCAGCCCCCACACGGCCCCCTGTGGCCCCCTATGACCCCTTTAACCCCCCAGGGGGCCGGAAAAGGGAACTTTTCACGCTCCGTTCGGATTTGGGCGTGTGATAACCCAATCTGACCGCTGATGGCGGTGCGCGAAGCGCCGCGGATGCACGCTAACCGCGAAAAACAAGATTAAATCCGCCGCGAAGCGGCGGGTTTAATCTTGTTTATGGCATTCTATTTCGGACTAGAAGTAGGAGCTGTAGATGCATAAAAACTAAGCGAGCCCTAAGCCTTTTCATCTTTTAGAAGACTAAAGGCCAAACATAACGCTGCGAATTGAAATGCCCAAAAATGGAATGAAGAGACCCGGGAATTTATATCGATGAAGTAAATGTCTTAATTAATAGGATAATGTGCTACGTAAGAGTAGTTCGCTAGAAATAGATAGTATGGGGATAGTTTGAAAGGTATCATGTATGTAGTGACCGGTGAAAATACATGCCAATCAATATAGCCCAAATTACATTTTTCTAGAAACTTAGGAATAAGCACTTTTAGGGGTAATTTGGAACGCTGTGCACGAAATTTTGCATTATTTTTTACTTAAGTGTTTATAGTGTGTGAAATAAATATTGGTAAATATTTTATCTTTCATTGTTAGTAGTTCAATATTAGCAGTAGTAATCCTGGATTACACAATTATTCCTTTAACATGAATTATTCATAAAATTCATATGTTCCTTCACTGGAAATAATGCAAACAATCCTTATTGATAAAATTGTCAGAAAAAAGTGTTGTCATATGAAAGATTTCCTTATTATTCGACCTGATTTTCATCACTCTTGTTTTTCGTGGCATCTGTATTGTTAAGCTATTGTTGTAGCATCTAATAAATTATCAGTTCTAGGTAGTTATTAGTAGGGTTTGATCCCCAGGCAGGAGGCGGGGAAGGGGAAAACGAGGAACGGCATCGACGGGGAAGGGGGATCCCCGTTCCCCCCCCCCGGTGCGGGGAAGAGATCCCTGAGGAAATGGGCTTTTTCACATTTTCGAATTTCTGCTCTTATTTAGACATTTTATCGGGTTTTAGTTCATTCTATTGCACTTTTTGGTAATTTTTCATGTTTTTGTTCATTTTTAGAATTTTTCGTGTTTTTGTTCATTTTTTCGCAACTTTGATAATTGACATTCGTTTTAATTATGCTAGGCAACGAAACAATACGTAACCTTTTTGAATAGGTTTCGAAGAAATCCCCCCAGTAAGCTAGCCCTGTTATTGCGTGTCATTCCATAAGAAATGGCTTATATTAGCCAATTTTCCGAAAATTTTGGGCAAGTGCATTCTTAGGGGTGCTTATTTCTGTGAGTCCAAAATTTTGGGCAAGTGCATTCTTAGGGGTGCTTATTTCTGTGAGTCCAAAATTTTGGGCAAGTGCATTCTTAGGGGTGCTTATTTCTGTGAGTCCAAAATTTTGGGCAAGTGCATTCTTAGGGGTGCTTATTTCTGTGAGTCCAAAATTTTGGGCAAGTGCATTCTTAGGGGTGCTTATTTCTGTGAGTCCAAAATTTTGGGCAAGTGCATTCTTAGGGGTGCTTATTTCTGTGAGTCCAAAATTTTGGGCAAGTGCATTCTTAGGGGTGCTTATTTCTGTGAGTCCAAAATTTTGGGCAAGTGCATTCTTAGGGGTGCTTATTTCTGTGAGTCCAAAATTTTGGGCAAGTGCATTCTTAGGGGTGCTTATTTCTGTGAGTCCAAAATTTTGGGCAAGTGCATTCTTAGGGGTGCTTATTTCTGTGAGTCCAAAATTTTGGGCAAGTGCATTCTTAGGGGTGCTTATTTCTGTGAGTCCAAAATTTTGGGCAAGTGCATTCTTAGGGGTGCTTATTTCTGTGTGTCCATAATTTTTGGCAAGTGCATTCTTAGGGGTGCTTATTTAGTCGCTCTTTGTGTCCATAATTTTTGGCAAGTGCATTCTTAGGGGTGCTTATTTCCGTGTGTCCAAAATTTTGGGCAAGTGCATTCTTAGGGGTGCTTATTTCTGTGAGTCCAAAATTTTGGGCAAGTGCATTCTTAGGGGTGCTTATTTCTGTGAGTCCAAAATTTTGGGCAAGTGCATTCTTAGGGGTGCTTATTTCTGTGAGTCCAAAATTTTGGGCAAGTGCATTCTTAGGGGTGCTTATTTCTGTGAGTCCAAAATTTTGGGCAAGTGCATTCTTAGGGGTGCTTATTTCTGTGAGTCCAAAATTTTGGGCAAGTGCATTCTTAGGGGTGCTTATTTCTGTGAGTCCAAAATTTTGGGCAAGTGCATTCTTAGGGGTGCTTATTTCTGTGAGTCCAAAATTTTGGGCAAGTGCATTCTTAGGGGTGCTTATTTCTGTGAGTCCAAAATTTTGGGCAAGTGCATTCTTAGGGGTGCTTATTTCTGTGAGTCCAAAATTTTGGGCAAGTGCATTCTTAGGGGTGCTTATTTCTGTGAGTCCAAAATTTTGGGCAAGTGCATTCTTAGGGGTGCTTATTTCTGTGAGTCCAAAATTTTGGGCAAGTGCATTCTTAGGGGTGCTTATTTCTGTGAGTCCAAAATTTTGGGCAAGTGCATTCTTAGGGGTGCTTATTTCTGTGAGTCCAAAATTTTGGGCAAGTGCATTCTTAGGGGTGCTTATTTCTGTGAGTCCAAAATTTTGGGCAAGTGCATTCTTAGGGGTGCTTATTTCTGTGAGTCCAAAATTTTGGGCAAGTGCATTCTTAGGGGTGCTTATTTCTGTGAGTCCAAAATTTTGGGCAAGTGCATTCTTAGGGGTGCTTATTTCTGTGAGTCCAAAATTTTGGGCAAGTGCATTCTTAGGGGTGCTTATTTCTGTGAGTCCAAAATTTTGGGCAAGTGCATTCTTAGGGGTGCTTATTTCTGTGAGTCCAAAATTTTGGGCAAGTGCATTCTTAGGGGTGCTTATTTCTGTGAGTCCAAAATTTTGGGCAAGTGCATTCTTAGGGGTGCTTATTTCTGTGAGTCCAAAATTTTGGGCAAGTGCATTCTTAGGGGTGCTTATTTCTGTGAGTCCAAAATTTTGGGCAAGTGCATTCTTAGGGGTGCTTATTTCTGTGAGTCCAAAATTTTGGGCAAGGGCATTCTTAGGGGTGCTTATTTCTGTGAGTCCAAAATTTTGGGCAAGTGCATTCTTAGGGGTGCTTATTTCTGTGAGTCCAAAATTTTGGGCAAGTGCATTCTTAGGGGTGCTTATTTCTGTGAGTCCAAAATTTTGGGTGCTTATTTAGTTTAGTCAGAGACACAAGTCAGTCAGAGACACAAATTAGTCAGAGACACAAACCAGACAGAAGGAGCGGCCGAAGGCCGCGACTGTCGACCTCACCCTGACCATATCTTGCCCCATAAATATTGCGAGGCGCCGGAGGCGACGAGCCAGTCCTGTGGTCGGGCGCGGAGCGCCCGACTCTCCCCCTTGGAATGTGAGGGAACTTAGAACATATACTCCCGAACAACCCTTACTCCCGAACAACAGCTGCTTGAGGGCCGAAGGCCCGAAATAGTCTCATGCTGCTCTACTCCCGAACAACCCTTACTCCCGAACAACCCAACCCTGACCGCTGATGGCGGTGGGCATACTGATGGCGGTGCGCGAAGCGATGACGAACCCAATCTCCCGCTGTGCACGCTAACCGCTTCCTAGCGAAGTGAGGGCCGCGAAGCGGCCCCACTTCGCTAGTATACGGTAATATAGTGGGGTTTGGGGGCGATAGCCCCCAAACAGTGAAGAAAATTTGAGAATTGGGGTCAACTTTCTTTGAAAAATTTGAATATTCGTCGAAAACTTCCCAAATTTTTCGCTGGCCACGCCCTATCGGGCGCGGCCGGATGCATTCTTAGGGGTGCTTGTCATTTCCCCGTTCCCCGTTTTCTGAACGGGGATCCCCGTTTTGCCCGTGGCAAACGGGGAAGGGGGAAGCGGGGAAAACGGGGATCCTCGCGGGGGATCAAACCGTAGTTATTAGGCATTCTAAATTATTAATTAATTCCCTTGCTAGCTTATACTTTTATTTGTATCTTTGCAAACATTCCAGTCTATTAGATATCGGTCTCAGTGAATTATGCTCGGCATTGATCCAAACAAACGGTTCGGCCTTCTGGATGACGGGTGTGTTTTCCGACATGTGTAGGAGAGGCAATACCAGGGCCTGTGATAAACTAAAAGTTTCTAGTGTGAATACAAAACTAGTTATCATTTTTTGAAACTGACCTGCCAGGTACTGCATCCATTCAAGTCTTTGTCCACACCTTATATAAAATCACAATTAAATGGTCCCATTGTTTTGTATAAACTCACCGATTTCGTGAGCTCGAACAGAACGAGAAAATCTGACACTAAGCACGCCATTGGAGAGCTTTCTCTCGCTGGATTTTACATCCTACAAATATGTTTGTAATTGAAATGCTTTGTAAACAGAATAAAATTTAAAATAGTAGTCAAATTTAAAAAATGAATTTCTGCATTCATCAGTTATTTTCAATGAAAAAGAATCACTGAAAATTTTCGTAATAATATCATGTATCATACTTGTTGACGGTCAGGCCATGATGGGCCATATCCTTGCACATATTCATCGGATACAGTAATTCTTCCGTTTATTACTTTGATCACTAGTGCATCGAGGCCGTCAAACTATAAACTTGGGTATGAATATATAATCACAGACAGCGCATGAGAATGTATTAATTTTTATATTTCGTCAAGTAAAATATCGTCATTATAAACACGAATTAAATATGGCACAGGATAAATTACCCCATGAATTCTTCTTATAGTATTACGTATATTCCATAATACTTAAACCGAATTTTAGTCATCAAACCTATATAGACTCTGGATATTCAGTACTGGATAAACTCTTATTAGACCTTTTATCTCTTCTTAGACGTACTTTTTAACGTACCATAGATTCCCCAAATGCTACACCTGTCCATGCATTTACTCCAGATGGAAAATTGTGATATTGAAGGTGAAAATGTATCATGTCATTCCGATCAACCGCCCAACTAAGTTGATAGGAAGATCCGTCAGTGAATGTGCAACTTGCTGCATATGTTTCTGTAAGTTGAATTGAATGTTGCTTATTGAATTATCAATGTTGTTGGAAAAGAAACAAGACGTGAATAAAAGTCATGTTGGATGGAACATCGGAAAATGCGAAAAACGCTAGGAAAAAGTATTTTCATCAGACAGTATTATTTTTCTAAATGTTTATACTTACAAATATTGGTGGAATGTTTAACAACAAATTAACTAGGAAAAGATAAATGGCCAAATAAGTTTCAACTTTTACCTTATCTAGTAAATATTTTACTTTCCACACTAGTTATTTATTCTATACAGTGACGACAAAATTCGTAGTTTTGAATTTTTTGTTTGTTCGTTTAGTGCAAAAGTGGTTTTAACATAAATAAAAGAAATTTTGACGCAACATGAGCTATTTATAGAAGTATTTATAGCCCAACAATATAGTAATAACCATAGATATTGAAGATTATCCCAATAATAACAAGGGATTCAATAACAAATTTAATAACTTAATTAACTTAAATAAAATTTACATAAGTTTACTTAAATAAATTTGGAAAGACTAACGATAAATAATGTATAAAATAATAATAAAATATCTGGCCCGGCCATTTTTGTCCATTATTCAAATTTATATTAGCAGTAGAAAAAATTACTTTGAACAAAATGCAGCATGACGAATCCAAAAAATACTATTAGATTCCTCCAGGTAATAGCGCGCAGTTTATCAAAGCAAATAGCCCCCATGTCTAATAAAAATCAGAGAACTTCTCTTAACTTAATTTTGAAAATAAAGCATACAAATATTCCTTAAAATTTCTGAAATGGAAAGGGGAAGTGGGAAAGGAATAACTTGTTATTGGGCCAATAGATTTTATCGATGTCAATGAGAAGTGTCGTTTTTGTTTTGCGTTTCTAATTTGACGATTTGCAACCGCCTTTTTGGTCTCCTCTTTTCAAAAGACAGAAATCGGTAGTGGACGGGACCGTGACCAGACACAACTCGGGCCGAGTTCGTCAAAATTGACGCTGAAGCATTTACTTCACCGATCGTCATCACTAGAACGAGAAATTAGAAGAGTAAAGAACGAGAATTTTGGATTTAATGATAAAACAAATATGTCATGCACAAAGGGCAGAACAGAGTGAGGAAAGTGCGAGAAATAAACTCCGCAATTTTCAGGAGGAAAAAGTCGGATGAGGAACAAATGTATTTAGAGTAAAAACGAGAGTGAAGCGCCCCGGCGCTTCAAAATTTTTTTATAAATAAATTTATAAAAAATTATTTACCCCCTTCCCCTGGGACACCCCCGGGGGTCAAAAATTCGAATTCAGACCAAAAAACTACACAAGTTACATGTATCACCCAAAATTTACAAAAATTTTGAATTTTTGTCCCAGATGTACGCATACCTCAAAAATAATATTTGTTCTGGATTCAGGACCTCTAAAAACCCCCGGGTGCAACAAATCCCCTCGTCAAAAAACGATTTCACCCGCGCAAAACCAAAGTCGTTGGCCTGGTGCCTAACGACTTAACGCTCGGCCATGGAGGCGCAGAGCCAGACAGCTAGAAAACGACGAAATAGTGTGCAACTTTGATGACTCATAACTCTCGATAGAAACATGTATGGGAGCTGACACATAGCCCTGCCAACTCCCCAGGCTATCCAATGACACCTCACTCGCCCGGATCCGAGTTGCACAGGGTGTCTAACCGTGATCCACACACACACACAGACACCGAAGCGGAAAAAGATCACCCCGAAATCAAGTCGGAAACCTAAAAATCCGAGGGTCAAAAATCGCTGTTTTTGCTGGGATTTTTGCAGTAAAACTGAAAAGTCGCGAACCTGCACGCAAATCTTCTCAGACGCCATGCCGCTAAATAAAGGGAATCGAATGCTACCCAAAAAAAAACACAATTTCAGCGAGAAAAAATATTCAATTTTTTCGGATCAATGAGTTCCCCCCATGGCAAAAAAATCGATTTTTCTGACCATAATTGAACCTCGTTGATTCGAAAAAACAATGATGATTTTTGTTAGCACCGTACAAGTCTCCTGAGCAATATACAAAAATCCGTTCGCCGTATCGCTTCAATATCGCTATTTTACAGGCATTTGAACATATCTCCTTTTTTGGCCAGCCTCTATTTAGGAATTGTTTACTCATCTTATAAATGGTCGAATCACATGGACAATGAACAAATACTAAAGGGCCATGTTCTGTCCGTCTGTTTATCCTTCCGTCCGGCCCACACCAGATCTCGCGATCCAGACGTCACCCAGAGGCGAGTGATAGCTCAATCGATAGGTCTCGAAAAGTTAAGAACGGGAAAACTATCAGACCCAAAATTTGAATATTTGAATTCGCGCCAAAACGCAAAAACGTGTTTTTAAGGGTTTTGACCTGGGCAAGTGATGTTTTTTATGTTCCCAATCGATTTCTGAGGAGATTCTGGACAACTTTGCTTTTTACACTTTTTGTTTTGGCGCATTTTTGAAAAACAGCCACTTTTTGGCCAAAAAATTGGGTTTTTTGATGCAAGGTGTCTACGGGTCTGATTTTTGGCACCCGGGGGTTTTCGCATGTGCTGAGTCCGAATCTGACGTCAGATTTGTAATTCAAAATTTAAATTCGCGCCAAAACTCAAAAATGTATTTTTAAGGGTTTTGACCTGGGCAAGTGATGTTTTTTATGTTCCCAATCGATTTCTGAGGAGATTCTGGACAACTTTGCTTTTTACACTTTTTGTTTTGGCGCATTTTTGAAAAAAAGCCACTTTTTGGCCAAAAAATTGGGTTTTTTGATGCAAACTGTCTACGGGTCTGATTTTTGGCACCCGGGGGTTTTCGGATGCGCTGATCACGAATCTGACGTCAGATTTGTAATTCAAATTTTGAATTCGCGCCAAAACACAAAAACGTGTTTTTAGGGGTCTTGGCCATGTAAACTCCGAATCCTAACCCTGCGTCCGAAAGCGGCGCGAAGCGCCGCTCGGACCCAGTGAAATCGAGGCCGCCGAAGGCGGCCGAGATCTTCACGAACCCAACCCAGCATCCGGCCGCCAGTATCGAGGCCGCCGAAGGCGGCCGAGATCTTCACGAACCCAACCCAGTACAGATTCTCACGTCTGGGTCGTAGCGAGCGAAGCGAGCGGAGACCCAGCATGACTCACGCTATGTAAAGGAGCGCTACGAATAAGTGTGGATTTGTGGGATTGTGGGTCGTTTTGGGGTCCTCGCGGCGCGAAGCGCCGCGAGGACCCCAAAACGACCCACAAATCCACACTTATTCGTAGCGTTCCCACCAACAATAAGTAGGTAAATCACGCTTAGGAACAACCCAATCTGACCGCTGATGGCGGTGCGCGAAGCGATGACGAACCCAATCTGACGCTGTGCACGCTCCGAGTTGACGGTCGCGCCGAAGGCGCGGCCCGTCAACTCGTATAAAAATTATATCGGAAGTATCCGTGGTTGGATTGATATTTTTTCATGAAACGGTTTTAATTATTCATTCAGTATGCATAGAACCTGTTAAGTAATAGATTCTTAACCAGACAAGTAGTTCGTGAAAAAAAACATGTTCACAGTAGCGGTATGAAATTTTTACGTCGAAATTTAAACGTTAAAATTATTCTTGTATTTTCATCCTGAAATCCAGGATTTACAACGGAATATTTGGCTTGTGTAAAGAAAGGTTCACCTAATGTGCACAGAAAGTGAACTTAATGAGGTAAAATTAAATCAGCTACTGAAAAAAGCGCAATCAGTTACAATAAAAGCCAAATGTGTTACATCGAAAAGCTTCACGAATGGTTAGGATCAGTTCCAAAGTAATCAATATCCAAGTTCAAAATTTAACTGTCAAATTTGAATGAAAAACTTTTAATTTCACAAACATATTTCACACTTCACACTTTTTACTCCAGGAAATTTTTGTCAATGTGTCAAAACAGATTTCACAATTT
Source organism: Ditylenchus destructor (assembly GCA_022814885.1). Taxonomy (NCBI): domain Eukaryota; kingdom Metazoa; phylum Nematoda; class Chromadorea; order Rhabditida; family Anguinidae; genus Ditylenchus; species Ditylenchus destructor. Next base: position 4,258,453 of record JAKKPZ010000002.1, on the reverse strand, counting down.
TACTCAATCTCCCATTTACATTAACTCATTCCACACAAAATTCTGTTCAAATATTTTGTTGTCTTGGCCCGCTCATGCCACCGTATTTTAACCCGACGTGCAGAAAATATATAAAAAGTGTTGAGCAGAGAACACTAAGCAGACACTGCAAGATGTGTAGGCAGAGAAGAGACAATCACTGCTGGCGCTTTTGTTGTGCACGGCTCTATCATTGCCGGACACCGCCTGCCTGGTTTGATGGATTTTGGTGGTTTTTGAGATGGGCCTGCCATACATTGTATGCTTGATTGTTTTGGGTTATGACTAATTTCGGTATCCAGATTAACTTTTTACATTGTTTGCATTGTCTTGTGCAAAACCTTGCATTTTACTTTATTGGTGATTTACTCTGACTACTAACTTGACCAACCACCAAATCACTTTCGCTATGATAATACATTGTTCAATGTCATCTAATAAGATTCCCCAGACAAAATTTTTGTGTCTGTCAAACAAAATTGCATACAAAATCTTTATATTTGTTTTATTTGACTCTACTAGAATAAAGGTTTAGTGTTTTGCATAACGGAAAGGCAGTATTTTAGATAACACCTTTGGAAATAGTCTTGTAATTCTTTATTTGTGTGAAATGTTTGTACATACAAAGTTTGATGTTATAGTTTCTCGGAAAGCATATGATCGAGTACCGTTTAGATTATTTGCTTATCATTATTTAGCTTATTTATCTTGTCACAGCATAATATGTCATAAATTCAGGTATATATTTATTCTCGTCTATTCCCACACCTATTCTGGACATATTTTCTCGTGACTCTTCTACAAGACAGGCATATTGCTAAAGCATTCTGGTGGCTTTCCCAGCCTCTTCTCTTACTTTTAACTTATTTTGTGATTGTTCATAGAGAGGAATGTCATCTAATTTGAACAAGAATTTGAATCAGACGCGCATCAACGAACCACAGCAGCGATCTCCTCCAGTAGCTACCGGCGTGGAAAACATTGCTCCAGGTTTGTTTTTATCTCGCAAACATTCTCATTAGTCTGATTTTTTAAAGATGATTTGCATAAAATGATATGCAGACATGCACCATAGAAATAAATTAAAAAGTTGTCATAATTCAAAGTGTTTATGTAATATATTATATGCGCTGAAATATTGTGAAGGAGTTAAGTTAAATGACAGCTTAAAGAATATAGTAATGCATATACACATAAGTCATACATCCTTCATTCAACTTCCTACTAAATTGATTATATGATAAATGTAAACATGTAGGATTGTAATTTTAGCTGTACCTGATCTGAATGACCAAGCCATCATAGAGGAAGCTCAAATGACAGTGTCACCGCAATCAGATACTGACATAATGGAGCAGGACAAAGAGAACGATGTGGATATGTTATGGGATCCGCACGACAATAACCGCCGAGACGAACGCAATGCCCGTAATGCTTTTCCACACACTGATGCAGCCAGACGTACCAATGTTGGTCAGCCTCCGAGAAGTGGGGATGAACAAAGTTGGGACGTACAGCCGCCCCAATATGTATCTCATGTGAACACAAATGATGATGAAGATGTTATACCACTACGGATGCCGAGAGCTAAAGGTTTTTGTTCTTGCAAAATCACGATTTTCAAACATACATTTAAAGTATTGTATAAAAATAATTAATCTACCTTAATTACTTTTTATTTATTTATTCTTGTTATCTCATCTTTTTGCTGCAAAATGTGTGGAAAATTTTTTGTAAAAAACAATAGCTGAAAGGATGTAAATTGCAATACATGTTTGCTTTTGTATTTCTTAGTTTTTCGTAAATATCTTAAGTTGTGTCATTGATTGTGTGAACATAAGTTTAACCTATTAAAATGATGTTTTTAGAGGATCCGCGGAAGAAAAATCCAGAGGTTAGGTTTAAGCATCCGTTTCTGTTCTATAACTGATAATTATGTTTCAGGATAACGGTAAACCAAAATTTCAAGATGCCAATCTAAAAGGAAAAGCCGCAAAAGAAAAGAATCAAATGGAAACAGATGTCAGACAGTGGGAACCTGCAGAAAAGATAACAACAGTCGGTGTTGCTCAAGAAGAGGAAGACGATGAAGGTTGGTTAAACTTATTGTTTAGCTTTTGATATTATATCACATAGATGACTGGTTTCGGAAGCAAATCGGACTTGTTTGTAGTTTACTTGATCACATAATTACAATATAATTTTATGTTATACTAGAGTAGAAAAAACTGCTCGAAATAATTTTGAAACGTGCGGGATTCCCCACAAGGACATAAAGACTGCACATTTTCTGGTTCAAAATTAAATAGGGGCATTTTTCCTTATAAAATTTTTTCCTATATCTTATTTGTAACTACCCATGTTGATGTTGTTTTTACCTAAATGTTTTTCCCGTACTTTCTCGTACCCCTTTCTGTCAAAATAAAAGCTCTTATTAATTAAATTAGCCAACTATATCCCATATTATGATAAACAGCAATCCTGTGGATGCCAATAGTGATCTTCTAACCCATTAATTATTTTTAGATCGGTATAAGCCAGAAGGGTTTGTAGAACTTCGGATCGATCGGTTCACAGAATTTGCTCGTGGCGGGACTCCCGAAACTCAGCAAAGACTTAGTGCAGCGACTTACATTCGGGGTTTGCCATGGAAGATCCTGGCTATACCGAGAGAATCTGGTCGCGGCGCACCCATGACCGATCGTCGAGGTGGGCAGCCACCAGCCAAGGCCCTTGGATTCTTTCTACAATGTAATGGAGACTCCACAGATACGACGTGGAATTGCCAAGCTATTGCCACACTCCGCATTGTTTCACAAAAAGAAGGTGTAGAGGACAATGTACGCAGAATCGTTCATAATTTCTACAGCAAGGAAAATGACTGGGGATATTCGCAGTTTGTATCATGTGATGTAAGTTTGTTTATTAGTCAATTTAACATAAATCTCTGCCAAAAAAGGTAGAAATACATAGTATAGTACTGAAATTGCTTTGTCAATCATTCGTATTGTGTGATGGACATGTCTTGCTATTGTCAACGCTGATTATTTGTTTTTAGGTCCTGGTTGATCCAAATAATGGTTTCATTAAAGACGACACTGTGATTTTACAAGTTGAAGTGACAGCCGAGGCACCGCATGGTGTGCAGTAAGTCGTATTCATATTTGAATAAATTGCGAATAGTTATGCATTCAAAGCTTCAAATGTTGCTAAAATACTTGCAAAATAATTTGCTGAAAAATTCCTCCGTTATATTTTTTAGAAAACAAATTATTTTAATTTTAAAGTAATTTTTTTTTGTAAATATTTTATCCAAAATATAATCCAAAAAATATTGAAGTATAATAGGCAATAATCACAGGTGGGACAGTAAGAAACATGCCGGTCATATTGGCTTGAAGAATCAGGGTGCGACGTGCTATATGAACTCAATTCTGCAAACACTTTTCTTCACGAATAAATTGCGAAAGGTATGCATTTTCAAACATATGTAATAAAACTGCGCATATTTAGGCTGTATACATGATGCCAACAGAAGAGGACGATCAAGAGAGTTCTGTGGCTTTGGCAATGCAACGGGTTTTCTACGAGCTACAATTCTCTGAAGCGCCTGTTGGGACGAAAAAGCTCACGAAGTCTTTTGGCTGGGACTCTGTAGATTCTTTTTTACAACATGATGTCCAAGAATTATGCAGAGTGCTTTTGGACAACCTCGAATCAAAGATGAAATCAACTGTGGTAAGTTATCTTTGCTTGATACCATTAGTAAATTTACATTTAAAATGTAGAATAATATATTTTGTTTAGGTAGGAGACACGATTCCATCACTCTTTAAAGGGAGAATGAAATCCTACATTAAATGCAAAAATGTGGACTTTGAATCGTCGCGTGAAGAATCATATTATGATGTGCAATTAAACGTGAAGGGCAAGGCCGACAGTAAGTTTTTCTTTGGAAATTTTATTAGGGCGACTGATCCTGTCTAGTTTCATTTGTAACTAACTCATAGTTTTAATTTAACCCTTCATTGCCGAGTGTATCCGATCGGATACGCTTTTCATTTGCTAAAGACTTCACAAAAAGAAAGAAACGAATGAGTGTTCATTATTCATACAAAGAGAGTGTCTGTAAATAGATCACATAGAAAAGAGAAATAAGCAATGGCGGCCATCATGATTTTGATAAAGACAGCTCACCAAAAGGAAAGCTAATGGTAACGCAGACATTCTGTCTTTTTTCTATGGCTCCGGCAATGAAGGGTTAAACTATGTTATGAATAAAAATTTTGATTGTGCATTACAAAACGTTTACGTGTTAATATACATTTATGAAAAATTTGACCAATAAAAACGCACGTTTCATTAAATATTAATGTTTGCTTTAAAATGGCTCAATACAAAATTGCATTTATAAAATATTTTCAGTAATTGATTCATTCCGCGACTATACAGAGCCTGAAGTATTGGATGGGGATAACAAGTATGACGCAGGCGACCACGGTCTACAGCCTGCTGAAAAGGGCGTCAAATTTCTGTCTTTCCCTCCTGTACTCCACCTTCAGCTCATGAGATTTCAATACGATCCTGCTTTAGATGCCAATGTGAAAATAAATGACAGGTTAGTCTCCAAAAATGTTTAAAAATCTCATCCCTAAAATTCAGGTTTGTTTTCCCGGAAGAGTTAAAGCTGGACGAATTTGTGGACGAACATGGCGAAAAAGACGACTACACATATTTGTTGCACGCCGTTTTGGTACATTCAGGAGACTTCCATGGCGGCCACTATGTGGTCTTTATCAATACGGGTCTCAAAGGAGAGTCGCAGAATCTCAAGGATAATGCTTCCAGGGTAAGATAAGACGTCGCTTACAATTTTAACATTTCTTTACATTTTGTGTTATTGTTTGCCTTTAAATTCCCAAGATTTAACTCAGGTTATGCAAATTTTGATCATTTTAATTCTCTCTCTTTTATAATGCGTTTTAAAATAAATTATCTCTTGGGTCATATTTATGAATTAATTCTCCCCTACTATAGTCATTGTTGGTTATTAAATGTGAAAACTTTTTAATGTTGTCGCTAATGTATTTTCTAATGTTAACGCTATGCTTCACGAGACAAAATATTTCATATAACAGTTTAAGTATTTATGTTCAGTGGTGCAAATTTGATGATGATGTTGTGTCACGGGCCGCTGTTCGAGACGCCGTACAAGCCAACTATGGTGGCGAAGATCCTGAAATGATATGCCGATCCTATACCAACGCCTACATGTTGGTTTATGTGAAAAAGAATGCCATAGGTGACTGCCTTTGCCCTGTTTCCGAGGAGGATATTCCTGTGCACTTGAAAGTGCGCTTCGAAAACGAGAAAAAGCGGGATGTCCAACGGAAAAAGGAAAAGGAAGAAGCCAGTTATTTCTGCGATATTCTGGTTAGTCTCTTTTTGTTCTGTTATATTCGCACAGATGTGAATGAGTTGAGACATGTTTGTAATAGGACGGTATCATTTAACTGTGCATCCGTCTCAATGATTTTCCTCGATTAGAGAATCTTGGTATTTTTAAAATAAAATAGTTTTTAGATAGTCACTGATGAAGAAATGAAAGTGCATAATGGCTTTGAGCTATATGATCCGAAAGTGCTGGAGACCAACTGCCGCAAAATGAAGGTAGAGAAATCCAACTCCATTCGTGAGCTCTACACTTTTATCGGCAGAAACTTGGTAACTTAAATTCACCTCATAAGTAACATAAAATTTTTCATATTAGGAACTTAACGAAAATTGCTTCCGTTTGTGGAATTTCACTGAAAGTCCTGAACGCAGCAAACGCGATTTCCACACTTTCGGGCATGAGGCAACGCGGCCTAGAGCACTCCTCAGATACGAGTCAAATGAAATTAGCAATCATCATGGATTCGGAAATGGGGATGTTCTTGATAACGATCATACATTCTATTTGGAATTGGGCCGAGTGAATAAGGCAACGAGGAAAATGGAATTACACTCGTTAGATCATGACAGTGAGTAATTACTATGCTTTGAGGCACTTAGGAAATGTCAGGACTATAGTTTTAAGGGTTTCGTTTTGTATTCGCTTTTTTTATATTAAAGGAACTATAAATTTGTGCGACAACTTTTTATTTGGAAATTGTTTGGACGGCATTGCATTCATATCATAATTATGACATTTTTATTATTCAAGCTTAATATCTGTAAAACAAAAATTACGAAATAGCACGTGATATGTTATATGCTTATTTTTGTTGTTTGTAATAACGCAAATGAAATGCATTCAGATGAGCGCCTCTTCTTTCTTAAATTCTACAACCACGAGCGCAAATTGGTTGAGTATAAGGGACCTATATTCCTGAAGAGCGATAAAGATATAGCAAGTCATTTGCCGGAGATCGCTGAGCGAATCGGTCTGTCGCCAGATACGCATCTAAATCTTTACTTGGTAAATTTTTAAAACATTCCATTAAGTAAATAGCAGTCATAAGCTCATTCAAATTACTCCATTTTCAGGAACTGCGGCCGGAGAATATTTTTCTCTTGAAACAATTACGGATGCTTGTGCGCGATGAACGGTTTTTAGATGAAGACGGTGGCATTATCATAGCAGAGATATCGGACAAGGTGACACCGACATGTAACACGCAGACATATTTTAAAGATCTCTACAATCGAATAGAAGTCGAAGCACATGTGAATGTGGACGGGTTGGGTACACCGATCAGTTCGCCAGCGCCGCCCATAAAAGGGCAAATTCGATTGGTATGTTAATATTAGAGATACATTATGTGAAACTCATAGGATTCGGCAAAATCAGTAATTCAATATTACGAACATAATAACCTATAACCAATATTTTATAAGCACGTTAATGATTTTAGCATTTGATAACCCAAGATTGTTAACCCAAGTTTTCGAGAAATTGGTAGAAATTTATTATACACTGAAGGGCACAATGATCGTAACAAAAGTTTCGAACTTGGAGATCAAATTTGTTATGATTACCATTGATATTTCTTTGCATTCTGCCATTATTTTTGTTAGGCTCATTGTACCATCAATGTAAAATCGAATGATAATGCAATTACATTTTTAGGATTGGTCTCTAAATAAAGTGACAACCTGGATCGGAAAAGAAATCGATTGCGACCCCAGCAAAATTTTGTTATGGAAAGTCAGCCAGCACAACGAAAAGCCAACAATTTACATTTCCGATAGCTACAACAATTGTGTTGTCAAAGATATGTTATCACTCACTTCGCCAAATTCTTATGATCCGCGTGCTGGACGCTGCTACAAATTGTTCTATTCTAAACTGCCAATTAGAGTGGTGGAATTGGAACACAGAACACACGTCAGACTTCAGGCGCTCTATGAGAAATTCCAATTGACGGTTGGTTAATATTTCTTCTATAATATATTTATCAATTACTGATTAGATGGCCAATTTTTAGAGTGAATTGAACACAAAATAACATAGTTTTGTTTAGGAACAGATATTGATCTTAATTGAATTCGCTATTTGCAGCATTTCCCGTTAACAATTTCTTAACCGAATTATTTAAATTACTTTATAAGATTTTTAATATATATGTGAGGCAATTCCACGAATTAAAGACAAAAGATTGCAACATTGATCTTATCAATTTTAGGAACTGGCATTGTTCCCTGAAAAAGGTGGTACGGTACAAAATTTATTGGATGAGGCCAAGAAAGTATTTAAATTCTCGGAAAATGGTACAGGCGTCCTCAGGTGAGCTTTCGTAGTTATTTTAGTGTATAATTTCCTTATTTTCAGATTAGTTCACGTAGGTGTTGGCGCAAATTGCATGCGAGTCTTCCAAGTCTTCCCAAAGGACCAGCTAATAAACGAAATATACATGCGCTACTCAACATCTCTCGTTAGTTTTAAGCAAAGATACACATTATTTAGCTGCAATTCTGAATAATACACATTACACGCATGCATTTCTGAATGTATATGGCTTTTATTTTGCGAGGTTTGAAGATTTGAAAGCATGATGAAAATGCAAAATTATTTTTTCCTGTCATTTACACGTTCATTCTAGCATAAATGATATTTTAGCTTCGCGTAGAGGAGGTTCCAGAAGACCAACTGGAGGTCGGACCAGGCGAGCATTTGCTACCTGTGGCGCACTATGACAAAGAGCCATCGCGCATGTTCGGTGTTCCATTCTTCATAAAAATTGCAAATGAGGAAAAAATCTCCAACATAAGGCGTCGGATTAAAGAACTGCTCGAGGTACCTGACAGAGAATTCGAAAAGGTATACCTACAATTTTAAAACACGTACTATTAGGGGGCAAAAGTTTTTGGATTTTGGCAAGCAGTCCTTTAGTCCTATTATAATATGTCCTGTGGGTATGATGGAAGCTTTTATAGATAAAGCATATATATGAAAAATGGTCCTATCGATTCTTTATACATTTATTAGGCGCTTTATTCAATAATCAACCTTTACGTAGCTTTTACGAATTCCTCAGATAATTCACGTCAAATGATTTTGAGAAGTGAATAGCATGGGTACTACAGCGGCCCAAGTGATGAACTCTTTTCCACTGTTTGTACGGCGATACTGATAATAATCACACGTCGCGTTGTAGTTAGAGCGCCGGATTCATACCCGGACCACCAAAGATAATTTTTAGCTTTTTAAACTTGCATGAATCGTAAACAAGTAAATAATGGGCTTTTTAGGGAAACTTATAAAAGTGAATTAATTGATCATATATACTATAACCAAAATTTGTTTCTTTTCAGTACAAATTTTCAATTGTGTTGAATTCAAGGATTGTGCGAGAGCTAGATAATGACGAAAATGCAGTGGTGAATTTGTCCGAGCTCGTCCATACTCATATTAGTAAGCTTTCAAACTGATACATTAACTAATTTTCACTTGAAAAAACAATACAAACGAAGTTAAACAATACCAACTCACACTCGTGTAGCTCTCGTTGAGTTACGAAGGTTTATTAAAAATTTATTTTAAATGGATTTTTCTTCTGTTTCATGCCTTCAAATAAAATCTATACTAGACAAATTCAAGTTCTGCGTCTATGACGCTCTTTTATTTAGTTAGTTTAATCACTTTACTGTCAGAAATCAGAAAAACGTAAAAAAAATCAAAGCATTTTTCGGTTTGGAAAGTTAGCCCCTGGGGTCTAATCATAGAGAATAATATTTGAAAACTTATGAAAATCTGCACTGTCAATACTTTTAAAACGACATTTTCATTCATATTTCATAAATAAAACCTTGGTATAAAAGCATTTTATATTAAATCATTAAAATTTCAGCTCCAACCAGCGGTCCGTATCTTGGAATTGACCACATGAACAAGTCTCGAGGCATGCGTGGAGGGCACACAACCGAAAAACCCATCATCATACACAACTGAGCGATTTTGATTGACTGACAGCGGAAGAAGGCAAACGGGCCAATGCTCTGCTCCAACTCTCTCACTCTAAATTTATATATTATTTCTCTCTTTGCAATCCGCTCTTTGTACTATTTTTCCAGCGCTTTGCCCCATTTTTCTATGTTCTCGTTTGTTCGAAGAAACCTTTATGACCCTTTGGTTCCAAATTGTGAATTGCAAACTGAATGCTTGGCATTAGCCAAATATGTTTGGCTTATGTTCAGTAAATTTCCGTAATTTTAAGACTTTTCTTGTTGGCTGCTGTGACTTGGATGTTCTTCGACTAAATTTGTTGGATTTGGTTTAGAGTATTGCTGAGGATTGCGCGCTGTACCTATTATTATTTATATTCAAAACAATAAAAAATATAAATTTGTTTGTTTGTTTGCTCACATACGACAAGTTGAAAATGCGCCAATTTGAATACATGTTTTTGGGATTCATATTCGTAGAGATTGTGACTTATGATAGGTAAAGGCAGAAACGAAAGAAACTATTTTGAAGCTTGTTTTTGATCTTTAAAATAAATTAATTTAACTCTGTAGAAAATTTGAATTTAACGCGTGTCTAAGAACGGTCGCTTATAGAGTAAAATTGATTAATAATATAATCAAATATCTATGCACGAAGGTCATGAAAATTAGTTTTACCGTTTAACAGCGAAATGTTTGTAATGATTATAATAAAAGTAAAAAACGCTTGGATTGAAATAAGTTTTGTTAGCCCAAATTTCTTTTCCTAAAAATATTTCTTGTTGTGATAATTGCGTTATTTTTTAACAAATTGTTGCGAATAATTTGCTTAATTTTGCGCATTTTCAGGATTCTTTAATGCAACAATATGAATCAGCCATGTACATCGAATCAAGCTGGGCAATGCTCGAGAACATCTCCAAAAAATTCTACTCTTAAATATGTCGACTTTCAGTGTTTTCAGCACTTTTCTCTTAGCCGCAAACACATCAGAGATATTTGCGGCGACGAAGGTCACAGCACTGATATTCACATTGTGTTTCTGGTAAGATATTTAATTTGGTCAAAGTAGAGGAGTGATGAATTTTTTAAACTTGTGTTGTTTCCAATTTTGGCTCTACATATTTCACAATCGGAATATTGTTCAAAAATAGCGTTTTTATGTGGTTTCCGGGCGAGATTTTGTAGCACTTATAGGTTTTCGACCCCGCTGATCCGACTCTGAAGTCAGTTTTGGCATTGGGGACTTTTGTACCAATTTTTGGCCTTCTGCCCATTTTCGGCCTAGTATTCCATATATTCCTTATGGTATGGAGAGAGTCCTTATTTTTGCTTGCCAAAGTTGAAAATAATTCTTGTCAAAAATATATCAATCAAGTGGTTACGACACAACGGATCCCAGAACTGACCCCCGTCAACTGACCCCAAGCTAGAAATTTAAAATGTTGGTTATTTTTACAAAATTCTCCATTGTGGATCAGTTATCGGGAGATCCGTGTATCGCCACCTAATCAAGTATTTGTAAAGATAAGATCATTTTTCGGTCTAGCGGGTATCAATACTATTGGCCGTAAATCAAAGTGTATCAGGGGAATGCATAGGGATTGTTTAAACTGCGATAATTGGCAGTGAAAATAATGCTTTAATCATTTATTTCAGCGACCATGCAGATTGCCTTCAGTTGGTGTGTCTTGTTTATCCCTCTCTGAAATGCTATCAGATGGTGCCCAAGTATGTGATGACTTACCTACCAAATTGCCGTTCATACGCATGCTCTCTCCGCAAGAAATGCTTGGACATATTGCTGGATTGCCTGAAGCCGTTACCAACGATGTACTCACTATTAGACTGTTTAGACCTGAACAATCGCGTTTCCTACTCGTATGAATATATAATATTATATATTAACACTTATTATTATTGAATATGTAATAATACAATACGTTTAAAGGTAATGTAAAATATGAATTTTAGATGAAGTTCACATTTCAAGGCAACAGTCTAGATCCCCTAAAGGTGCCTTTCTATCCGTGCATATATGATTATTCACTAGTGATTGGATTGAATGAAAGTTCGGTGAGTCACAAATTAAATAATAATGAATTCTCTCTTATTTGTTTAACTGAATATGAGTAACCGTGGGCTAAAATTTTCACTTTAAGTGATTTTTTAATACGTTTAAAGACATGAAATTTCGTGATAAATTAATCAGGAAAATAATAACTATCTATAATGTCAACTAAGTATAATTATCATAGAATCAGAGATAATATCGAACTAATGCTTATGATTTATGTTTGGGCTATAATGTCAAGATAATTGTCATATATCTCTTTCTTGAGGTTATCATTTTTCTGAAAATGATAATACATAAGTTTCTTTTAGCTATACAATGAGTTGTGCTTATCTTAAGTTAATGGCCGTTAGCTGATTAGTCGTTACTGATTAGTGAATTTTATTGTTCTCGAGTACTTTTAATAATGTCGTTTCTCTATTGCTTTTTATTTTTTCAGAAAGACTGTATCGATTGTTTCACAAATTACGGCTATTTGAAGTATATCACAGAGAGGCAGCAACGTAATCAGCGAATCTCAGCGAAGCCGCGCCAAACAAACCACAAAACAGCTAGCTTCAGAAATTAACTGTTATACTGTCATTTTATTGTTACTTGCGCACTTTAGTTTGATTCAAATATATTAGCGTTTAATTCCGGTTTTGAATTATTGCCCTCAATTTCATTGTATATTATATCGATAATTTATGATTCTCACCTTTGTTGTGGCCATACACGTGCTTTAGAATGACGCTTCTGGAATCGCATCAACAATTCGAAATTTGTTCCTTATCTAAATTATGTGCTTGATTTTGTTTAATCCATAATCAGATGATGTGGATACTTCTATGATTTTAAAGCACAGAAATCATGTGTTTAGTACAAAGTTGTTACAAAAATTTCGTAATTATAGTTTGCTTTCGTCGTAAACTGGCTATGGGAATTCAAACAAAATAAAAAATATAAATATAATTAAACGTGATGATATTTCCAGAGTTTATAAACAATCTTCGCCAATTATGACGTCAATTTTAAGATTTGTTCTCACGACGCCGTGTTATTCTTAGAGGTCATATTCAAATTTTCTATAGAGAACTGTGCCAATCTCGCGGCGAAGGCCGCGGGTTTGGCTCAGTTCTCTATTTGGCTCAACAAACTCAAAAAATTGTTAAAAAAATTTGTTCCGTGACGAAAAATTTAAAAACGCTACGTTGGATCTAGTTAGACCTAGACACATAATGTTATGAAAATGATAATCAGCCAGTCTATTTGCTTTTCTAAAATTTCATCCTGGGTAGATTCTGGCTACTCGTTTGTGCGTAATCACATTTTTTGTCTGCGAGGATTTTTAACATCCCTTTTGTTAGAAATGGTTGTTAAAAATTCAATGAAATAGAAGATTATTTTAATAAAAAATCGAATAACAGGATCCGTTATTCTTCCATATTAGCAAGATAGTCATGTATTTATTACCCGACATCCCCTTCGTCAACATGTTTGAAATACGCTTAATTAAAGTGCCGTTCTCGGCAGTAAACACCAATAACAGCGAAGATATAACAATTTCAGCTGTGATTTTACATAAGTTTTTCGCAAAGAAAATGCAGGGTTGCTCAGCACAAGGATTTGCAGGTTTGCGAGTCCTGCAAATTCCTAGTGCATTATTTTACATATAAATATTCCTACTTTTTCAAATTGTATTAATTATCGTTCCCTTCGAATTTATCAGCTTTTTATTACAGCGAGGTCCGTATACAGTCGAATATAGATATACCGCAAAAGTGCCCAAGATTTTGCATGTTTTGAGCTATTTTTCTATTTAATTAAGAAAGAAAAAAAATTTTTCTTTTTTTTTGCAATTTTCAGTTCATATTTCAAGTCCACAAGAAAATTACAGCAATATGGTTTAAAACAGCGATAAAATTGTTAGCATTTCCCGAAAAATACGCCAAAATACAGAAGTTTTCGGTAAAACCGCCAAAATGTTTCCCGCTCTTCATATTCTGATCACAAACTGATCACCAACAGACTATTCGCCACCAGGTTTTTTTATCAACAACTCAAATTCCGCTTGAAACGAGAGACCAAGCGTAATTTTTTGCACGCAAGTTTTCGACGCGACAAATTCCGAATTTGACGCCAATTTTGGGTATACTGTAGTATCACTTTCTGCCACTCTGCTCATTTTGACCATAGAAATGGTCTAAACACCAAGTGGTGCTAATTGGGAATGTGCATAAAATTCAGAATCACCTGCGTCGAAAACTTCCAGCAAAAAATCACACCGGGTACTTTTAGGGGCGCGGGAGAGTGCGGTTTATCGAGGTGAAATCATTTGTAAAGTTGATCCGGTTCTCAGTTCTAGGTAAAAGATGCGGTTCTTCGGAGTGCGATTTTTTCGAGGTTTGACTGAATCAGAACATAACTGAAAAAGAATTCACATTTTCGTAATATCAGTGCATTTTCGTGCTAAATTTGATGCGGTGGAATGCTATACAGCTGCAATTCCATTTTTTCATGATCACAGTATCGGCATAACCCATCACCGGTGCTACGAGAGAGATTGCCCTTGTTTTGTGTTGCGCTGAGTCTTCTTCTTTCTATTCGCTTTTGGGATGAAAACTTTTCCCATTGCACTCCCAATTTGGGATATCTCTGCCGCCATCCTTCACAGATCCACTACCACCGGTGTAGTGACACAAATATCCAAAGCCTCGAGCATAATATTCATAGTGTCATTCGACTCGCATATCCCGAACGATGCATCAATCCATGGATTTCATAGTGGATATCCCTTTTTCAGGTATGGAATACCTCAGCCTTGACCCAATCTCGCATCCCAACAGCCTTAATAATAAAGAAGATAGCGGATAGGATTTACCTGAAAATCTTCTCAGGTAAAGGAATTGTCTCAATTCAAATGTCGTTTCACAATTCCACACATTTCTCTTATCCAGAAGAGAAGCACTCTTCCTTCAATACAATCCTTAATGTATTCGTCAGATTAAAGAGAGCAGTAAATCCATTATAGCTAAACTTTCGTGATTTGACTTCGAAGTTATAAAATTAAAAGTATTCCATTGCCACAACACATGTTAGTAAATTCGTAGCAATATGGATAATTATAGATTTCAAGTATTTGCCGCTTTCGAAATATTTATTGATATTTATCCAACTAGGAAGTTTAGCTTCTGGAATGCCCTCACCATTTCATGCCAATAATAATGTGCAAGTGATTAATCCAGCTTAAATTTAAATAATTGCACAATTTTTTCTCCTGTATTACCATATTATTAATTTCAAATAAGGAATCGTATTTTAAGGATTTTTTAGGACCGATAGAGTGCCATACCTCATGACCCCGCTTATCACCGCTATATTTGCGGTTCTTTTGGGGACTGCAATTGCACAGGATTTTAATTCTAACAATGAAGTGAATTCTATGGATTCCCAGAGAACGGTTGTCATGCGCCTGGAACCTCAACCAAGGAGGCCCAGTTTCATGCATCAGGCGGTACCTCCTCGTGCTGTTCCCCAACATGTTTCTTCTCCACCACAACCAGTCGAACAACAGCCACAAGTTCAGTCGAATCAACAGCAGGTCAGTATTTTTTACCTTATGGCTCTAAATATTTGGTCTTTAATCTTTATTTTTAAATAACGGTGTGCGTAAATTTTTTTTATATTTTAGGCGTCAAATCAGCAATTTAATCAACAGCGATTCACTCCACGAATGAATGGTGGCCAACCGGCGTCGGGCAATGTTCCTCCACCTCCACCTGTTGCAGCTCAACAACCAGTCTTGCCCGGCCAGGCAACAGCCGCTCCACCGCAGCAATTTGCACCCAGAGAAATGGCAACGGCACCACCGCCCCCACCAGTCAATATCCCCACTGATGTGCAGAATCAGCTGATCAAGTTCTTCGGTCTAGACAGCTTTGGCATACCTGGGCTCACCGGTAACCATCCTAATGGATTCGCAGGAGCTGTGCAGGTAGTTGTAACTTAATACGGAAAACTTAAAAAGCAAACATACAGTAACAAAATCTAAACGTATTAAATGTAATTGTAATATAATCTCTAAAATTTGACATAATTGTGTATTAATTTAACGATCGCTTGTTCTAGGAAATGCGCGCTGCAGGAATCCCAGTGCAAGGTCTTCCGGTTGAACACGTCGGTGGACAGCCCATTCAGGCTCCTCAGAATGAGGTACTTGTGCAAGCTAATCCAAATTTTGCAAACGAGCTGAATAATCTGATGAATGAAGCCAAAAGCGGTGGTCCATTCCATGCTACCCAACCCAATGTGCCTCTCCCAGATGCAAAACCTGGCGACAATGGACTTATTGGGTTGCTCAGCAGCTCGATTAGAAAACTCGTCAAAGATTGTGAGCTATAGTGAAACTTTAAATAATTTATATACCATTTTACAATCATGAGTATTTAAAACTAACTAATATTTATAAACAATTTATGAATTTTATTAAGCCAATGTTTTTAGCTGGTATGGCAGAAGCGCTGTCTCAAGGCATTCCCAGCGTATTAGGCACTGGATCTGATACTAGCAGCAGTGGCGGATCATCCGCTGGAGGATATAAACCATCATCGGCTTTCGCTGCTTCCACCGATTCTGAGTCGTCCACTGGCTCATCGAACAACGAACAATCCTCGGCTGCCATCAGCAGTGGAACGGGAGTGCGTCTCAATTGATTTAAATGGATTTTTGGAAATAATTTCTTTTCGTTCAGGTGCGTCGACAACAAACTGCCGCTGAGAGAGCATTGAGTGGATTCGCATCTGCGCTTGGCGGTGGTGGAAACTCTCCTGCACATGCCGGATTGCCTAGGTAAGAACCTAGAAAACACATTTAGTTCACGTTTTATCCATAAAGTCACATAAGTTTTATATGGTCGTGAATTTTGTTAATATTTGAAACACTCCAATAAAAATCATTTGTTGGAATTTGGAAATAAAATTAAAAGGCATATTTAAATATAATTAGTGATTTAATCGCTATTCTATAATGATCTTTTTTATATATTAGGATTCCTGGCATTCCTCTCCTTCCTGGAGGAATTCCGCGCAACTCTCAAGGACAAATCGACGTTGTCAGCCTGATCGGTAATATTAAAATGCTCGAATAAATAATAACACTGTGCTGCGTAAGCGTAATGTCATCTGAAAATATAGTTTTATTTCTTAAAATTTATTACGTAAATGATTGGTGTCTTGCACAATAGTATTGCAAATTCGCCACTTGTAATGACACTATGCACTTTTTTATTAATTGTCATTAAGAATGTGTCAATATTTTCGCTAGAAATATTGAATTCTGTATTTAAGGTTCTATTACTCGGCGTGTATCTAATGGTACCACTTTGGCTGACGTATTGCCTCCCGAGCAGCTGCAGACATTAGCAGACAATGTTACCGATGCATTACTGCCCGGTAACAATTTATAAAAATTCGAAGAAATTTTCTTCCAACATAAAAGTCTTTAGCAACTCCAGAGGACTTCGCCCTAAGCAAGTTCATGGGCCGATGGTTTGAAGGAATCAACAGCCCACGGGCATCTGAACAGCGTTGCGTCGTCCATCACTGTAAGTAAACAAATTTCTCACTCCTTGTTGTACCGATGAAAATTAGGACTAACTTAAGAACTGATATTACTAAAGGTAAATATGAGTCAAAAAGCAATATTAACAGAGGTTATATTTTGTTATGGATCTGTAAGTTATGACAAATGGGTTAAGTGTGGCACAGTAGTGTAGAATCTAATTTTTAATTTTCCGTATTTTTTGGCGTTGGAAGTGGGCGGGATTAGACTGTTCACAAATTTAATAAAAAATTTTAATTATTACCGACTTTTGAAAGCCAGGTACTTCAATTTACAGTCCCTTTAACAGCAAACATATTTTTACTTATAGACGGCGGCCTCACGAAAAACGACAAAACTGCCACATTCACAGCTCTTAAGATTTACAGAGAGGGAAGTGAGTTTGGACCTGTGCGTTATTCTATTGGATACGCTTTCCGTGCTGGAAACAAAGATGCCATGCTACAGTTACATAGCAGTGAAAATACTGATGCACAACCATGTAAGTATCTTTAGAAATAAGTAAATTGTTTTAATTATTACAATAAATGGACTAAAGAATATTTTAAACAAAATCTGGGAATTTAATTGATGTTCCTTACAGTCTGGGTGTACAAATTGGGTCCCGAAGGCACCGATCCATTCGGAAACAAGCAATATGAGTATGCCATTGTGTCAAATTGGGTGAAATATCCGGTGACTGTTCTCGTGCGCGATCCCGACTCTTTCAAGGCGAAATATGAAGTGGAAGTGCTGCGGTGGCTCGAGGATCAAGGATTCATCAACGGATTTGTGAGGGCGTTCAACCTACTCCAGCCGGCAGGTTACAGTTCTTGTCAATATGCCGACAATACATTTGAACTGTTTGGCAAAAAGAGATAATATATGTTAATATTATGTTTTGGTTATCTTCTCTATATGTACATGACATGATAATAAATAATAATTCAATACCTTTTGAAAGCATTGGGTGACATTGTATTCAATAATGAAACAAGGCTGAATGTAAAGAATATAGCTGTCATGTCTCTCATATTTGGGAATTCACAAATCAACCACAATATGTAATTATCGACCACCCACGCACAATTGTAACACTTGCGTGGCAAATTTCTAACATTTCCGGTAAGAAAGTGACCGAAATTGTCAAATTGGACCATTTCGGCTAGAATAGTCTTCCACTCTAACCTATTTCGCAGGATTGTGTCGGGGGGGGGGGTCACATGGGCCAACTTTTCACGCCCCACTCGGATTGGGGCGTGTGATACGTCAATCGCTTCGTCTCGACAAGAGAAGACGTTTGGCACCATTTTCAGCCCCCACACGACCCCCTGTGGCCCCCTGTGACCCCTTTTACCCCCCCCCCAGGGGGCCACCAAAGGAAACTTTTCACGCCCCACTCGGATTGGGGCGTGTGATACGTCAATCGCTTCGTCTCGACAAGAGAAGACGTTTGGCACCATTTTCAGCCCCCACACGACCCCCTGTGGCCCCCTGTGACCCCTTTTACCCCCCAGGGGGCCACCAAAGGAAACTTTTCACGCCCCACTCGAATTGGGGCGTGTGATACGTCAATCGCTTCGTCTCGACAAGGGAAGACGTTTGGCACCATTTTCAGCCCCCAGACGACCCCCTGTGGCCCCCCGCGACCCCCCGCGACCCCCCAGGGGGCCGCGGATGCACGCTAACCGCGAAAAAAATACAAGAGAACCCGCCGATTCGAGGCGGTAATCCGCCGAGAATCGGCGGGTTCTCTTGTATTCTTGACTATTCTACTTGAAAATTACGGAAAGGGGAACCCGATATCTGTGAGCTGGCTATGTTCATGACTAAATAAGAGTGGTTCGATATGCGTTGTACGAAACTAAAATAGTGTACTTTTATTTACCACAGCAAAAATTATTCCAGAAATTACTTCGCAAAACTTGTGAAAAGTATGCATAATAGCACATCGTATTGACCTTAAACTCATGTCCGTCTTATCCGCTGTAGCACTAGCCACAGATTTTCGGTTTTATACTGTAAATATGCATATATTTTTACAGAAAATATCTTACTTACTCTCATTAAAATACGCCTTCTGTATATAATACAAGTTCTGTGCATAAAGAGAATACAATTAACTACTAGTTTAGTAACTATTCCATAGGACCACCCAGCGGCTTCGCCGCATGGCGGCGCCCATGATCATCCATGGGGGTAAAGGGGGTGGTAAGGGGCCACAGGGGGTCGTCTGGGGGCTGAAAATGGTATCAATCGTCTTCCCTCGCCGAGACGAAGCGATTGACGTATCACACGCCCAAATCCGAGCGGAGCGTGAAAAGTTGACTTTCTGGCCCCCTGGGGGGTAAAGGGGGTCGTAGGGGGCCACAGGGGGTCGTCTGGGGGCTGAAAATGGTATCAATCGTCTTCCCTCGCCGAGACGAAGCGATTGACGTATCACACGCCCAAATCCGAGCGGAGCGTGAAAAGTTTCCTTTGTAAAAACCCCCCAAAAGCTGAAAAAATGGCGTTTTCTCGCTTTTCGTGGCGGGACCACCCTAAATCTGACATTGATAACCCCCCCTAAAATCATGGGTTTTTGGGTGGTACTCGCGAGTTTGGGGTCCGGGACCCCCAAAAAGTGGGTTACCGTATTCCCTGTAATTACTACCCCGGGGTAATAATTTTTCAAACGAGCTCCAGGGGGGGTAATAATTAGAGGGGGGGTAATAATTACAGGAGGGGTAATAATATTTCAATGTCGCCGCGCCGGAGGCGCGGCGAAAATTTTGAGAATTTTTTACGAAAAACTAAAAATTATCAGTGTTCCGGGGTTGAATATTTCAAAAATTTATCGTCAAAATTTACCTTTTTAGCTAAATTTCTGAAACTTTTTCGCATTTTTGTCAAAGTTTCTCGAATAATTTTCAAAATTTAAACCATTTTGAATTGGCGGCCGAAATTATTTGGGCAAGATTTGAATTTTTCTAATTTATTATCAATATTTTACTAATTTTCGTGAGATTTTTATGAAAGTTTTCCATTTTCTGAATGATTTTAAAATAAATCTCTAAATTTTTAAGCGTATTTATTGCTCTGAATCATTGTTGACTATGAATTTTACTTTTTTCGCTATATTTCTCAAATAATTTTCAAAATTTAAACCGATTTTTTCCTTTCAGTTTTCACAATTTTTTATAATTTGAGTGAAGGCTAAATTTGACTGAAGGCTAAAGGCAGGCCCGTAGCCAGCGGGGGTTGCAAACCCCACCCGAAATTCGGAAGCTAAAAAAAATCAATAGGGTCCCCCCTATGGTTTTAAAAATTTTCGAGAAAATTTTGAAAAATGCACCCCTAAGAATGCGTTTTTTTTCACTTCTCAACCCCCCCCCTGAAATCTCAACCCCCCCTCCCCCGAAATTTTTTTTCTGGCTACGGGCCTGGCTAAAGGCATGGATAATATTTTTCTCAAAAAATCTTGAAAATGCAGGATTTTTCTATTATTCTTATAACGGAACAAAATAAAGGTATAGTAAAAATAATACAAAAACGGAATTCTAAAAGTTTAAAAATTTTAAACTTTAAGTAAACACTATTAAAAAACTAAATTATATTTTTATTATACTTTTGGCAATTTTCAGGAGATTTTTAAATATTTTGCTTAAATTTGCCACAATTTTGTTAAATTTTGAATAATAATATCAGATTTAAATCCCTAAAATTAACCTTTACATAAAAATTTTGTAAAGGAATTTTCACAAAAGTTTTACCTTTCGTTGAAGTTAACACTAAAAAGCAAAACTTCCTAAAATTTTGCTACTTTTTTGCAATATTCTGCAACTTTTAACCACAATTTGGCAAAAAATGTGGCAAAAATATACATTTATCTAAAAAATAGTACAAAACAGTACTGAAATGTCTAAATAAATAATAAAAACGAGAACAGAAATAACGGTTGTTTCCATCGTCTTTCTCATGTTTTCTCAAAATTTGGCCAATTTTTGGCCACATTTAGGAAAATTTTGCAAAAAAATATGGCAATAATCTAAATTTAAGCTAAAAGCAGTAAAAAATAGACTAAATTGTCTATATTTTGTCTATTTAAGTTTGAAATACGAAATCATAGCTAAAAACACAACAAAAATAGAAAATTTGGCTTATTTTTGGCACATTTTGGGGGGGGGGTAATAATTACAGGGGGGGTAATAATTAGAGGGGGGTAATAATAAATCGTTCGAGCTCCAGGGGGGGTAATAATTAGAGGGGGGTAATAATTTCAGGGGGGGTAGCAATTACAGGGAATACGGTATTCTGCTGGGGGGGGGGAAGTACAGACACCTATCAACTTAGAGGGATCCGATACTAGTATCAACTATAATTTGAGGATATAGCGATTCCTTATGTTTCCATATATTTGATTTTTGGTTTTATAATTATTTTGTTGTGCTTTTAATTTTTGTTTTTGTAATACAATGCCTATAGAAGTTTTTTTCGAATTCCGATAGATAAAGATGAGCAATTGTGGAAGATGATTGAACACGTTTGAAATGAGATGATCCTCGTGAAGTGGCGTAACATTTCGCTGACACCACGGGCATGCTCTTATTTAGGTCACTATTTCGCACCACACGTACACTTTTCACGACTCTGGATCAGACTGTGTCACAAAGAGATCAGTCTTTCGCTTAAGCTCAGCATATCCTGCAACGGACAGTTTCCTATATCCTCGATCAAGAATTTTCCATACGAGAAGTTTGAAGTCTATTTTACCATTGCTAAAACTTTTTGCGACAATAGCTAAATCGATAATGGCAAGACTTATATTATTTCCTCTGCTAACGACAATATGGGCTGGGACAAATGTAGTGAACGGGATTGGAGAAAACCCGGCAAGTCTTTAAAAATTTTGCTCTACCAAAATACTGTTAGAAATCATTAATTCAATTACATGATTGAATAATATTAACAAACTTACGCCACAAACTTATTTTCTTAAAATTACAGATGGATTTCCAAAACTTTGCTGGTATGATCACTGGCATAGGTCAGATGCTCCAAAACCCTATGGAAACTATAGACGTGCCTTCACAACTTATAATGGGTCGATGGTTCCAAGTGTACAAAGCGGCAGTTAATTTTGATGTGTACAGGACGCAAATGTATTGCCCCGTTGCTTATTGTGAGTTGAGATTTACAACCTCAAATTCCACTTCAATCTGGTCCAGTTTATTATAGATTCTGGTGATAAAAGCTTTGAAAAATCAACCTAGATACCCTTTATATAGTTAAACGATTTTTCCTCAAACTACATTCGTTGAAATGATATTTATTGCTTCACATATTTAGCATTAGAATAATATGTGTGTTTCAGTTAAACCCAATAGAATAATGGGCGAAGATGGATTTTCCATGGAAGTAGGTTTTACCTAATCAATTGCACATTTATTTCCTTTGCGTTTCAGGAGGCATACCGCGTCCATTCCAAACACGGCCCCTTTGAGACATTCAAAAGAGATCTGAACAAAGTTGGATCCGGCAAGTACTGGATGTACACCGAAGAATACTTTTATCCGAAGCAGTGTGAGTATTTTGCAAATTTTTCTAAAGATACTCATGATATTGTTTTCAGTTTACATAATCAAAGCAGGTCCCAAATTTGATAATGAGACCTCAGTAGAAAATGCCGACATCCAGTACTTGGTGGTTACTGACGGAAGTCGCCTTGCGCTCCAAGTATATGCTAGAGATCCAATGGTGTTTTACCAGGTAAACAAAAAATTTTAGCTTAGACTAATAGTCACCACTTTAAATTGACCGTAAATTTTAAAATATATATTTAGGGTATTATGCAAATTTAATACAGATTGTATTATCCATAGATGGATACAAATAGGGAAAATATGATTAATTGCATTCAAGAATTAGAAACAGAGGGAATATCTATTTTAGAATAATGGTCACATAATTTTCTTTCAGAAGTACAATAAGGAAATGAATAACTATTTGGAAGAATCCGGATATGGCGGGAAGGTATTCTGGAATTCACCACGACCTATTTATCAAGGACCAGACTGCGAATGGCCTTCTGAGAAGGAAGTGTTCGCAAGAAGGTATTTATTTTATTAATAAAGACCCCAAAAATATTTTTTTAATTCCGGTTTTAATTAACTAAAATATTTAAAAAATCGCAAAATATTTTTAAAAAAATATTTTTTAATTAGCTATTTTTTGCCGATTCTAGACTTTAATTCTGCTTTTTTAGCCTTCAGTGTTGCTTCAGACTAAATTAAAAGCTAAAATTCAACAAAATATAACAAATTTTGGAAAAAACGGCAAAAAAAAAATATTTTTTGAAAAATTTCGTTAAAAAAATTTTTCGGCAAAATTTTTCGGCAAAATTTTTTGGTAAAATTTCTGCGCCAAAAAAAAATTTCGCGGCGGCCGTCGGCCGCCGCGAAAATTTTGCCCAAAAATCACAATATTTGTCCAAAAATGCCAAAATATTTACTAAAATATAAGTAAAATTCCCAAAATATGCAAAATATTTTTTAAATAAAAAAAATATTTAAAAAATATTTTAGTTAAAAAAAGTCCAAAATATTTTTTAAATATTTTTTTATTTTAAAAATATTTTTGGGGTCTTTATTTATTATGCTTCCAAATTATTTTGTTATTTAGAGTGTTGAAAAATCACGAGACAAATCAGCGGGCGGCTAATTCTACGGAAATGCCAGCCACAGCATTGGCTGATATGCTCAAAAATCCGCAAATGGCCCTGCAGAAACTGGTCCAAATGCATTAATACACGTAAACTATTGCGAAGAAAACTTGAAATGAGAACAAAATAATGTTTTACATTCTGTAAATAAATACAAATAATATCCTTGTTTTGCAAAACAGGTGTAGAGCGCATTTCCATGAGTAGATTTGAGACTCTGCATACACAATATCGTTGTAAAACACAATCATAGCGCGCATTATAGAGAATACACAACCTAACTCTTGAAATAGCCCATATTAGCCTGATTTAATGTTATCAGGTTATCGTGAAAACATTTTTAGGCTTAAATTTTTATTGTGGGTATTTATTCTGTGATACCTACATCATTTATGCAACAACGTATTATCTCTCTCGCTCGTGTTTCGAAAAATGTACGTCGTGATGCTCGGTTACTTTTTTAAATTAATTTGACTAGGTTTTTATTCAATACGGCTATAATATTTTACACTACATTTAAAAAATAGTTATCCAATTTATTCTCTTCCTAGGATATTTATTTCTGTTAATAATCATAATGGACTCTTAAAACTAAATGGTTTAAAACTGATTTCTAACATATTTTATTACGAATATAATTCTAATTAAACATTGACACAGTTAACTTCGGTAACCACACGGTCAGGGCCACCTGCTGGTTGAAATACCTATAAACAACTATTGATTAGAAGCATAATCATAGGATATAGTTATTCCAAGCTATGGAATAAAAATGAGGTAAAAGTTGGATAAACACGTATGTTCTGTAATTTTGACGATTTATAATGATAAAACTGCAGGCATTATAAAATAGAGGAAATAACACATTCTATTTTCCTTCCAAGAAATAAAAACTTTGAGTAAAGTGAAATGATACAAAAGACCAAGCACAGAGTGCACTACATGTTAAAATACCTACCCACGCTCCATTTACACCTAAAATTATCCCATTTAAATAATCAAGAATTATTGTCAAGATAAATTAATAGAAGCTTACAATTTAGTTGAGCCATCACGACAGTCCCGATGGGCTGTGTAGGACCTCCTTGATTTATGTTAAACTAAAACATCACAAATTGACTATAGAGGTGTTTAGCAAATGTCGTCTAGAATAGTTGAACGAAAACTTGTAAAATAATTAGATGAGTCATATACATATTAGTACTTATTGTTTAATTCTCGAAACATTTTCAAAATGTTTCTAGAATTGTATTCCTGAATCATAATCTATGACGATTCGTAAACATTTCGCGTTTATGCATCTTTTATTTACTCTACTCACATGCGAATTATATCTTCCCAAATATGGTTAAATTGATCATATTGAATATCATTGCGATAATTACTTATTAAAGACACACTATTCATTATTGTACGAAATTAGCATATTATTATATGCTCACAGTTAAGCTTGTTGTCTTATATTTACCTGCATGAAAGTCATTCCACCTGCTTGTGCAGTACCTAAAATATGGAGCTAAGCTATAGGTAGGTTGTAAATTGATTTGAAGAATATTTTAATGAATAACTAATTCTTTATTATATAAACTTACACGTCACAGTTAGTACTAGACACCCATTCGCATCAGTGGATGTTGCGCCTGTTGGAGTTGAAGTGCCGGCGGTTGTATTGCCTATTACGATAAATTCCCAATTTAAGCTTAGTAGCAGACAGGTTCAGATAGAAAATGTAGAAAGGATAAAGCCAACAATTTAAAAGGAAACTAAAGACTTTCAAATATTTCCCGATTTATTATGCTAGAAGCGAGTTTTGAGAAATTTTTTAGAAATTCAAAGCACATTTCTTTAAAATTCAGAGCGTTTAAGAAGACGGCAATTGCGAACACCTTGCCGTGTGTTTAAGAAACCGTACCTGGTGTAAGCGTGACGGCATTTAATGAGCAATTTACGCATGCTAAACACAATGAAATGACCGATAACGAACTAAGGAAATGCCAATACACATAACATCGGACAAATTTGGCCACAAAATTGCCTCGGGGATCAATCGCCCTACTCTCAAGGGGGTCGATTTATCCCCGAGGCAATTTTGTGGCCAAATTTGCCCGATGTTGGAATTTTTGTGGTACTATATACCCCTTAGGGGCTACAACATACTTTTTACAGAATCCGAAATGGTGATAATATACCTAAGTTACCAAGGTTTAAAGTCACGGGGATCAAACGCACCCGAGGATCAAACGCCGTGGACCGTGCTCTATGATGCCGTTGCTTGATATTGTTTAATATAACGGTTAAAATTTAAATGATAGAACTGATTATTATTCTACTTTTATATTACCATTTTAGACAATCCTAAAGATAAATATTTCCGAAAAGTTTAAACCAGGTACCCAAATTGCTATAATGTCACATAAGTATAAAATGTCGCAACATATTTATCAAAACTACATGTGCTGACACGTACCTGGGTTGGCAGTCGTTGTAGTTGCGACTGTAGTTGTCGTTACAGCGGGGGTAGTGCTAGAAGTTGCTTGACATGCTCTTATGCTCATCTTTGACCTGACGACGAGTATAAAGAGGGTATAGAAAGACTGAATCCACATTGTTAGCAGAATGAACGTTATTTGAGGACGGAAAAGGATAAATGTACCAACAATAACATAAACATTGTTCAATATATGAATACAGCATATACTACAATAATGTTTTTCCTCCCATGAAAAATATTAAAAAAAATAAACGAATGCAAATAAATACATGTGTAAATATGAATCTTTACGGAAAACAATCTACTTATAGCCTATACGTTTGCACTCGGGAAACTACTGTAGAAAGTTATACAACAAAGCGAAAATGTTCTAAGTGATTGGAATTTATTTTAAGAGATTCACTTTTAACCTGGAATGGTTAACAAGGAACTTTAGTTTTCAAAACGGTCTGCTTGTTAGTCTTTCGACCACATCATTGTCTTGGTTATTTGAAAGTTTGCCGTCACAGAGAATCTCAAAGTAGGAGGAGTGCATCAGGTAACCTTTAATTGGGTGAATTTGCGTAATAAGAAAGCAGTCCCTCCGAAGATAGCCTCTCGTCTAACATTCCAGTGAACGGTCAACGATGAACTTTGTGAAGTAAAGTGGTTGTGAAAATAGAACATAGATACATTACGCAAATTTTTTGAACTGATGTATAGGTGGATTGCAATAATAAGCAGAGCATAACATTACTTCTTCTAACAAGGAACTCTCATGAGGCTCAGCGCATATTTAAAAAATATGATTTTCCTGATTTTTAGCACACGATCTGAATAACTGAACGTTATTTTTTCCATAAACCGTCAAAACATAAAATTTGTAGATAATGAAAGCTTCCTTAGAAAAATATTGAATACTAGCTGACAGGTTCCTATCGGCACCTGTATCTAGTACCTTGATTAAGCTTGTTTTCATCCAATTTCTTAATTCTAACTTTGAGCTATAGCGACTATTATAAATAAAAATATTTCTGCAACTCTCAAGTTTCATAATGTGCGCTTTACCTCATGAGTGTTCCTTGTACTTTAAGATATATGAAAATTATTTATCATCAGGGCAAGCTCTCGGATTTTTTAGTTGCGACCCTCGATTTCAAATTCAAGTCCATTTTCACGCAATGACCCAGTGGTTTAAGTTTTCCAAAAATGATTATTATTTTCTGAAATTGTATACTATCTCATGTATTAAAAATACTGTTAAAAATAATTGGTAAGCTTGAACAATGTTTTTCGATTACTCGCACTTTATTCGCACAAATTTCGGCCAATTTACGGCTTTAGAAGTGTGCAACGTGCGCTAAAATTTATAATATACTATTGTGCAATTTTGTGGCAACCTTATATTTTAAATATGTCAGTATCATTTATTAATAGCGCTAATTTTGACCTGTACATATACATTTATTTATGTTCATCTTAAAGATTTTATCTCAGCCTTAATTATTACAATCAATAATGGCGCGAATGGGGAGTTACGGATAGAGACAAGGTTGGATTTGTTATCGGTCTCAGGATAATCAAAGTGTACCAATGACCTCTAAAGGGATATATACCCCAGCAGTCGGGTGGCACGATAAACACTATGCATATATCTGGAAATATACGTCAATGACAGGTTATTATCAATATGCAATTACAACACGTTCTCATCTCTAGAGGGAGCGAAACCACTTTGGAGTGAAACTGTGTTTATGCCATACGATTTCGCTAAAAATTTTCGGGTTAAGATAGTTCGATTTCACTTTTTCATTAAAAATTTAAACTTTTGATTTCAGAGTGATTATTGCATTCTTTATTTTACAAACTTTTTAGCATGCAGTCCTCATTCCTTCTACTTCTATTTCACATTGCCTTGATCCATGCCACTCTGGAACATTTACCTCCACCTTTACCAGAATATACGCTGAATCTAGGCGATTTTGCCGGCTTTGCGCCCAGGACCCTGTCTGAATCCCAGTTACCGGTATACCCTGCAAGCTCAAACGCTTTTGACAGTGCATTACCAAAACCGACCGTGCCATCGCCATACGTCGATTATTTTACTATGAATAAAGCTACCGAAGAATTGATACGAGGGCTCCTCGGTCCAGGAATGCTGCCTCCGAGTCCTTTCGTGACAGAAACCACTCCTGCATCATATACCGAAAATCTATTAGAAACTACCACGGAGCCGATCTATTACGACTATTGGACCACAACTCCAAAGGACCAGTTAGTAGATTTTATGGAGAAAAGCATAGACGCAATTTTGAGCAAAGACTACACAAAACAGTGGCGTAGACCTTCTCTGCCATATTATTTACTGGAAGAGGATGGACTAATTGAGCATAGACAAAAGGATGAGAAGGTTAGTTTACGATAAATTTACTTGAATTATGGTATATGAGCAACGAAACATGGATAAATTTTGCGATAATTAATTAAATATAAAAAATAAACCATGAACTTCATGATGGAAATTTATGCTTGGTATTTTACTGCTGTTAGACATCATATTTTTACCTAAATTTCCATTTATTTGTTAACATATTTATTTTCAGAACGTCACAGGAGAAGCCCAATTGGATGAAGTTGAAGGATCCGGATCCAATGATGAGGGCATTATACGGCATCCAGGACAATCTCGCCATTCTTCAATTGAGGGCATTTCCCGAGTGATGCCACATGTTCCGAAGGTACCTCTGGATTTCCAAGCTGCTGCTGAAAGGCATCGCCAAACAAATTCACCAAGCGCGTTAATTCCTAAATTTGTGACAATGACCAGACCCGAGGTACCTGAGGGCGGATTTGGACCGCTTCTTTGGACAAATAGCAAAAACATAAGAAGACATCCAGGAGCTGCTCCTAAAACGGCTAATGAATTTCAGGTTAGTATTGTTTTGCTGCAGCAACATCAATATTAATATTGCTATTATTTTCAATTGCACAAAAAATCACATACACAAGAAATCGATCGATTATTTACTGAATGCATGTCTCCAAGACACTTGCCTCAGTATCTGACGATACCGGGCGATCCACAACAAATAAATATATATTAGAGTCAATCCGGTAAGAAAGACATGAATTATAACGTCAAATTCTAATTCCTCGCACCCGAAAACCTAAAAGAAGAGTAATTTGCAACAATACTTCAGTGCTTTCCCTTTAAAACGAACGTTTGTTCCGAAAGAATGCGTATAACAAAGAAGAAGGGAAAGGACCACACATAGCGACTATTCCCTTTAGTGTTGAATCATACATAGTAAAACAATAGACCACACACGACGTCCTCATAATACTGCTAGACAATGATAGAACAATACAAAAGTATCGTTATTCCAAAAATTTCCATCTTGGGAGGTGTTGACATAGGAACAGACACACTCTAACAGCCCATGCACATAAATATGCATGTCTCCAAGACAATTGCCTCAGTATCTTACGATACCGGGCGATACACAACCAACAAAACCACAACAAGTAAAATATATTAACAGATTTACAAATATATCCCTAGTCTGCACTATATAGAGCGTCAGTACACTGTATGATTATATACTTAATTAATAATAATATTGAAAATATCCCATCATATGGGCCGAAACCTTTTTCGGGATGTTCCACGGGCTCTGGGAGAACCCCTCAGGGGTGCGCGACCCTTTTTCCTTACCCGGAAAGCCATATATGGGCCAGGCGGTATAAAGGGACACCGGGCGGTATAAAGGGACAGGGGCGGTCTAGGGTATGGGCGGTCTACGATCCTTCCGCGGTCTACGAATACACCGCGGTCTTCGATCCCCCGCGGTATTGAGTACCGGCGGTCTACCGGGGCTGCGCAGTCTAAAGACTGTCACCCGTGTTTAGAAATAACTGTTTCTATGGTTTTAGTATGGCTCAAAGCCAACCTATCGACAGGGCTTTATGAGCAGCGTGCTCGACTTTTTGGGTATACAATCAAACGGGCCAGCTAGTCAACCATCGGAGTTGGATCGGGCATTAACTGAATGGATTTTGCAACACGCACCAACAACTAAAAACACGGTTGGTTTACTTCCAGGAAAAAAGAAATTTACAGATTTAAACTACTTTTAGGCCCAAAGATCAATGAAAAAGGAAAGCGCGTACAACCTTGTGCAAAAATTCGTCAGCCAATCGGTCCAACCATTATGCAATCCTCAACCGACTGTTACTGGCAATTTTAATGTGAAAGCATTTATGGGACAATGGTACCAGGTTGACATCCTTTCAATTTGCGTATAGTTGCATTACTCAAATGTTTCAGGTGATGTACAGTCCTCTCATGTCCACAACAAGCTGTAGTATGATGGCCTATTCAATGCTGACTGAATCTGATGCTCCATACGGGGTTGGATCTGTATTCCAAACATTGGAATACTCGTCTCCAAGACTAGATCAAGGGTTGCATGTGCGCCATGCTCTCTCTTCGGGTTATGCCATGGTCACTCGTCAGGGACAAATTCTTTATAGGAAATCTAACACTCCGGAAGATATAATTGGTGGGTAATGTTACAAAATAGTTTTATAACCTAACCAAAAGCTATGAGCTCATCATAAACGTTCCAGCAGAGACATAGTTTGCCATGTTTATATGACAGAGGCTTAATAAATATTAAAAATATTAGTTCACAAATAATCACGATACACATTGATAACCGTTTGTTTAGTTCATGTAATACATGTGGATGAAAATTTGAATAACAATGGGCAATACGAGTATGCAATTTTGGCGGTAAATTGTAACTATCCTCTCTACGTGATCGCAAGGGATCCACAAATTTTCAAACAGGTTTTACTTCATATGACAACTACACCAGATACTTTATTATTTTAGAAATACGAGCGAATAGTAAACGAAATACTACGAAACAGAGGACTGGTTAATGAGATGTCTCGTTTCCTGAATATTCTCTCACCAATAGATTTTGGATATTGTGTTTTCTCGCCAACATTTTTTGATATGAGTTGAATATAAATACTCAAAATTATTTATTGTCGAATAAATTCATGAATAAAGTTTATTTAAAAACCAATGTAATAAATTAGAACAAGGCAGACAAAATGGCAAGTTAAACATACATAACCTCTTGAAAGTACTATTGAATACAAGCTCATAAAAATTTAAGAAATATTAAATATTCAAAAATATCATTTAAGCCAGTTTGAAAGAAAATTCGGTTGCACAGGACTTTTTCAAAAGAAAACTATACCGTCAAATTGTAAATATTTATTAATGGCAAAATTATTACTGAGTGAAAATCAGACAAAATATATGAATTTTGCAAGTCAATATTTGTATTGCAGTAAAACGTCACAATTTTAAACTACTATTATCACATATTACCACTGTGGTTGTTAAAGTTGCTTCATTCGATCACTTTTCTACGTCTCAAATCAGCTTTCGCTTGTGAAACTTCTTCAATGAGTTCCTGTCTGGCTTCGGAGCAATCATTGAATGTTAGCACTCCATATATAACACTGCTGGCCGCGTAGATTCCCAGAATTGCGATTACCAATAATGGTGTGCCAACGAGAAGCTGTGTCCGTAAGGCGCCATAAATGCCGGGAACCATTTCTCCAAACACAATTATCCACGCCAGAAGGAAAGGTGATGCAATAGATAAAAATATCGCAAGCTGTGTAGCCATTAAGTTGTTTCTAAACAAGAGTGTAAATAATTCTCACAATAAGAAAGGAAATGGAACTATCACTCTCAGCACGCACCCAAAATGGCTAAATCCAAAATGATTAAAGTATACCGGGGTACTAAATGAACTTTTGTGTTAAAATAAGGATTTCTTCGTAAAAATAGCGTCTAAGGGTAAAAAAACGGAAAATCCAATTTTCGGTCCAGTTATTGATTAAATCGCACTTTTTGACGGCGCTAGGTGATTCCCCCAAATGTCCATTTGTTTAACCGCCTTTTTACCCTAAAAATGCACCTGGGCTAATTTTTTTCTTCGTATTCGATGTTTTCTTTCCTTTTCGTTCAAAAATATAATGTTTCGCAAGTTCTGATAAAAACGGCACTACCCCAGTTTGCAGTTTCCCCACTTTGGGTAGCACACATTTGTAGCAGAACGATATTTGTAGCTAGTATTTTTCATTTGATTGTGTGTCTAACCTGCTACAGCTGAGAATTATACTAGCTACAAATGTGCCCAAAAGCTTTGCTACAAATGTGCCTTTCAATTATGAGGATTTTACCCTCATAATCGGGATTTCCCATATTTGGGCATCTCGCGCGGGGGTGCGAAAAGCAAAGTTGCTTGGAATGGTTTTATAAGCAACTTTGCTTTTGGGACCCTCTGTTGCCTAACTCCATGAGTATGAGTACTGAGAGAATTATGGCTGATTTTATGACTATGAGGAGTTCAAGAGAAGCCATTCTCACAACTGCTAACTCTTTGTGTATGTATGAAAATAAGTTCTACTTAACAAATTTTATTCCGTTGCGATTGGCATAATTCCTAATATGAATGTGATTGTTCAAAGCAGATTTTGAATTTAATGATATTAGAAGTATGACTTCTAATTTATGAGAGAAAAATCTCTTAAAATATCAACAATAATCCAAAATTTGCAATTAACCCTTCATTTTTCCAGTGTATCCATTTAGCTTAACTTTGGGGTAATTTTTGGCCTCCTGGCTCAAATCTGATATTGCTCTTATATATTCAACTTTTTGTCCGGAATAAGGATATGTAATTTGTTTACAAAAATTTTTTCTACGAATTTACCCCGAAAAAGGGTCATTTACAAGACACACACCCGAAAATGGAGGAAAATTGGCGAATTTTGGGGTTCAGCGTAAATTTTGCAATATCTAAAAACCTTCGTAGCTTTCAAAATTTGGCACCTTTTGCGGAAATTCAAAAAACTTGACGAGTAAACCGGCTACGCGGAAACCAATAAGCTTGTCAAATTCCGTGCAGGACCTGATTTTTTTGCTGAAATTTGAATTCGTGTCAAATTTTCGCACCATGAAAATCGCCATTTTTGCTCGAATCTCAAAAAAATAAAAATTTTCCCATTATTAGGGGCCCAAATGAGTTCTGTATACCAAAAATCAGCTACATTCCACAGTCGGGCAATGAAGGGTTAATCTAATCTATGAAGGCAAACGTGGCATAAAGAAATTTAAATGTTCATGAAACAACGTAGGCTATAGAGAAAGAACAGAAACATTTCATACGTGACGCCAAAGCTAGACCCGCGCGCGCATTTTTAAATACCAATTTGGTTCGTCGCTAGTAAAGCGTTATTTGGCAGCTAGTGGGCTAAAATGTACCAAACATACTTCCCTGTGATGAATGATGATCATTCATTAATTTACATACGTTTGGAGAATTATGTTCAGTGACTTTTCTCAAACAATAAATGTATACCTCATAACGTAAAGTCTTCCTCCTGATGTTTCAGAATAAAATATGTTTTGGATTAAAATATTAAGTTTAAATAGTTTATTATGATAAAACAATACAGTATAATAATTTACATTAAATGTATTTCGAAATTTTATTAATTTAGCCTAAATTAACTCTCTTTGTTATCTATTGCCAACATTATATATTATTCAAACTTTTTACAACGATGTTCGTAGTAACCATAGAAATCAAGTGTTTGCGTCAGCATCTCTGACTTTAAATTTTAATATGTGGTTGCTCAATTTATATTATACAACTTTCTGTGCTTCGTTATCCAGACAAACTCTGCCATGCGATTTTTAGCCGAATGCCTTTGCATCTCACTGGGCCTTTCCCATTTTCGTTCGCTCTTCTGCTTTCCTTTGTTATAATATTGTAACCAAAAATCAATATCAAATTAACAACTTTATTCACTTTTCCTCTGCTATTGCAATGCGCTTTTCAATATCTTGTACGGTCTCATGCCTAATAAATATCACGATTTCCTAGTACATCTCCATCTCAAACGTGTGATTGAAACCGTAATCGTTTGGGCTGTTTATCGTACGCTCTTTTTTCGAACTAATGAAACCCGGACGCATATCATAATGAATATTCTCAAAATCGCGCAGCAATAGCGTAATAGGTGTTGTAATGCGTATATATAATGCACCCTATTTCGCTTCCATTTTACATAAAAATATTATCGGAAAGAGGTGTCGTATCTTTTTCGGCTGTTTACATTAAATGTGTTCTTTCGCTTTGCTTAACCAAATTTAACCAAACGATTTCCATCGTTTAACTTTAAATGCATTCTGTATTTTTTGGGCCTTATTACTATTTTACTTCAGAATACGCGTTACGAAATCTCAAACAAGCAAAATAATAAGCGCCATTATGGCCGAAGAAGATGACGATGAATGTTCCAACGGCCCTGGTCCTTCAGGCTTAAGTAACGGGAATCTTCGTCATCACAGGATGAACAGAATGTGCGGCAATGATCCGTATGATAATGAAACCGCTGTCAGCATTTTCACAAATGCGCCAAAAGTTACTCGTAGAGCTTTAGCGCCTCACAGCTCGAGCCGTGCAACTGCGCAAGAAGAGGACACAAATGCGTACAACGGTAAACATTTGTTGTTTGGCTTAAAGGCTAAACAGAGTATAATATTTTCACGGAAATTTTTGTTATTTTACTTATTCTAGTCTCATTTATAGTGAGACAATAAGTTCTATATGTTACGTTTATTAGAATATTGATAGAATTCATATTATAACCAATAGTATTTTAAATAATTATAGATTTTAGAAAACGACCCGGAAGAAAACGAGCGCATTGCTAAAATAATGCAGGAATGTTTATATAAAGTAGGTTATAAGTTTAAAATTATTGCTGCTCTTATGCCATTATTTAGAAAATCAATGCATCGAATGCCTTTGAAACGCCGTTAATCGACAAGTTACCGCAAGTTGTCGAGGTTGAGCGACTTCAATGTGTCGGAACAATGCTAGACGCAAGTGCTCGTGTATACGCATATAGGGTTGATAACGCACACGGAGAATGCTTTACCATCAGGACAACAATTGATGAAGGTGGGATAAATTTCTCTTCTATTTTATGAATTGTTATTTTTGTGCAAAAGAGTTGACTTCAAAAGAGTTTAACTTCAAGAGAGTTCTACAATACCTCCTCGCTTTTATTTTGTAAGGGAAATTCAATTTCAAATTTGCGCGAAAATATAATTGCGTGCCAAAGGGGTAAAAAGTGGTCGCTGGAAATTTTTAATGAGGGGGATTTCTTGGCAGGGGTCTCCTCTAGAGATCGGTAAAAAATTTTGAGTGGGTCCCTATAAGAGTTAATATTTTTATAGTCAATACTTTTCCCTATTGGAGACAGCTCTTTTCCGCGCGCCTACATCAATAGGGAAAAGTATTGATTGTAAACATTTTTACTCTAATAGGGCCCCACTCAAAATTTTTTACCGATCTCTAGAGGAGACCCCTGCCAAGAAATCCCCCTCATTAAAAATTTCCAGCGACCACTTTTTACCCCTTTGGCACGCAATTATATTTTCGCGCAAATTTGAAATTGAGTTTCCCTTACAAAATAAAAGCGAGGAGGTATTGTACAATTAAAGTAAATTTTAAAGACTGGTCTTGATTAAAAAATTCCTATATTATGTGATAAAGTGGATACTGAGACCAGATTAAAAATTCTTGTTTTGATGTAAGAATGAGATAAAATCTGAGCGTTAATTTACCACAAAACCAAATTTTGAGATAGTTGTGTTAAAACATTTGAATACTGTTTAAAACTTGAGATGAGTAATGCAGATGGATAACATTGATTGATTTTATTTTCTTATCGGCATTATTTTTGTAAGGCTAAATTAATTGTTGTCAGCAGTTTTGTTGTTATTATTATATATCTTTTGTCTTGAATAGTTTTAGATTGAGGATATATAAATTTTATTAGTATTACTATTTTAATAACTATGCAAAGTTTTCGTTATCATAATTATATAATTTATTTAGGAAAGACGAAGAAATTAGATGAACGATCAGAGAGTCCTCGAAAAAGAAAAGCTGACAACGTAGACGATGAAGAAAATGGAGACATTGACATAGATAGAGTTTCTAATCATGAAGAACCTGATGAGAACTCGAAGCAGAAATTGAAAAAAACTCGTGTTCGAGAAATCCCTTGTTCTGAAGTAAGTATTTAAGGAATTGTTTTAGCCGTTTATAATAACGACTATCATAGACAAATTCCTAGTTTTAGTAATGTTTTTGGAGTTGCTATTTCTTTTATTGAAATTTGTAGGTTATTGAAATTATTACGGACAAATTTTCATTAAAATACATTTGCGAGGATTTAAAATAAATATTATGCTTTTTAGGTCCCTGGGAGAACAGACGATTTATATCGAAAAACATTTGCGCTTGTCGATCAGTTCTCAGCGTTATCGATGCCACAGGATGAAATGAGCGATGAACGTTTGTCTGAAGAACTTGAAAATTATTCTTCTCGGATGCAAGAATATAATACTTCACGTCGCGTTGGGGTGCTTAAATTTTTAGTTTTAGGCTACAAACCATTTTTGCT
Source organism: Ditylenchus destructor (assembly GCA_022814885.1). Taxonomy (NCBI): domain Eukaryota; kingdom Metazoa; phylum Nematoda; class Chromadorea; order Rhabditida; family Anguinidae; genus Ditylenchus; species Ditylenchus destructor. Next base: position 4,221,613 of record JAKKPZ010000002.1, on the reverse strand, counting down.
GATCTATATCCAAGTATATTATGTAGTTAAACATTTAAATTAAATGGCATCCTATTTTTAGTTGTAACAATTTGATTAAATTTTCCCATTATATAATCATAGTGCGTAAGGCACAGATGTATGGAAAACATAATTGGCTCTTGTTGCTCTTGCTAAATAACCTAGCAGGATTCTTCAAATTAACCTCGTGCTTATTTTTATTCGGTTATAGAATTTCATATACATATTACAAATATTTGTAGAAAAGGCAATCTTTTGGTAGGTCTAAAGCCTACCTCTTTGACAGCGAGTCAAATAATCTAAATTAATAGCAATATATGTCTTAGAATAAGCTTTGAGACTCACATAGCAAAAGTTATCAACCAATTTACTTAAGTAATTTAGGTTCCGTTTTTAAATGAAAAACCAGGAGGAATTGACCGAGCTGATGAAGAATATCGCATTGATGACCCGATTTACTATAAAGTAACGAAAGAATTTGAAGAAGGTATTGTGTACGCCATCTATTTTTTCTTTATGCATTAGCCAATTTTAGGTTGTGCCCACAGCTTTGTCAATAATGAGGTGCTGTCAAATTCGGATGGCACATTTTTGATTCTACACACCAATTGGAAAAATAATGAATTAAACGCCATACCTCGAAAAGCTGGGATGAAAAACATGACGTTTGACCCGATGTTCAAGGAACTCGCAGGTATTGCAAACTTCTGTCTTTTGGAATAGCGTATATTGCAGCAGTAAATAAAAGGTGAAAAAGATAAGTTTGTATAGGTGCTGCTTATATGATGCTTTTATATGTTTACGCAGTTTAGTATATAAAATTAGAGTGGATAACCTGCGATTCCAATATTTTATTGGAAAATTTATTAATTTTTTACTAAGTACACAATGTATTTGTGTACACGATCATTTATTTTAGGATCCTTGGAACGTGCTCTTGCTCCCGAACCATGCAATTTGCGCGTACTTCAGGAATTTTGTGCTGACGATGATGAGGCAGATGCTGGGCTGAGTGAAATTCGGCTACTGGGACGGGCTTCACAACCGGCACGACGTGTTACAGAAGCTTTGGCTCGACTCAGCGGACAGAGTCCATCAATACACGACGAAGAAACCGCATCGATGATTGACTTCACAGAAGAAGAGAGGGCGAGAAAGGAACATGAAGAGCTTTTGAAATTCCGAATGTACATAGAAGAGGAGCTCAAAGATGATTCTGAATCAAAAAAGAAGGATCCATTTGACGGGCAGCAATTTTTTGAAACTGACTTTACAGAATATGCCAAAGAAGAGGAGTGTTCGTCGGAAATCGCAATTTTGCATACATTAGATGGTAAGTTAAGATTTAATATGTAGGATTTGCTTGAAATTAAAGCTTTTAGAGTTCTTGTTGGCATTTAGACATACGAGTAATGGTGGTCTTATCATTATACAAATTACAGCGATTTTAACACTCATTCACATAAGATTATATATTTTTTGGTGCGAGAAATGGTAGATTCCTGAGGGTAGTTTCACTTTTCGATGCAACATTTTGGATCATACTAGTAAAATACGATGGTAGTAGTAAAATACGAGTAATGATGAAAAACTACCGAAATTTGTAGTTATGGAATGCTAAATTACCATTCAATGTACAGTAGGCTAACTCACTTGCATGATTTTATTTAGAACAAGATAGTGCGCGTTTTGGCATCTCCTCTGAACTATTGACACAATTGAAGGAAGAAACAAAAGTAAATCGCTATTTACCGTTAAAAACACTGGAACGACTTCTGGAAGCTATTGGGCCAAACAACCAATCCCGTTTTGAATCTATATTCAATATCGACGCTCTGACGCAAACAGGTGTGTCTAGTGAAGAAAGCCAACAAGCGATTGGCCGTAAACCTACTGAATATTTGATTACTCGTTTCGCTCCTCTTATTGACACTCTTTGGTATACTTTTCTTTAAATATTAATACTATGATATAATGAATACGCACCTTCAGGCATGCAGAAATCAAAGACGCAAATGAAGCTCAATTAGCAAAGATAGGTATTCCCGTGGGAGGTGCTCGTTTTGTCATTCCAAGGTCTGTGCGTAAAGCGGATGGCTCTGTAGCGTCGAAACGAACAAATTCTGTTCGTCCATATATGACTCCTTTACGAACTCCAGTAAGAATGCCCCATCCGCCACTTTCATCAAGGGCAACACCTGAAACTGTGATTTCGATGGAGTTGAATGATAATACTAGGTAAATATCTTGATATTTTTGCCTTTTAATTTCATCGATAATAATACAGGCAGTCTAAAAATAGGATTAGAAATATCTCTTTAATGAAATTTTTAAATCGAAACATTTTATGTAGCTCCTATGAATGCAAACGGGTTAAAACTATGGATCGGAATTTTACACCGAGTCCGAGCGATTCCGAGTCCGGACTCGGACTCGGTAGGGTTCCAATATCAGTTGACGAGTCCGAGTCCGGACTCGCCGAGTCCGTTTGAATTTTATTTTTCCCGCCAATTTTTGTTGTTGTCAAAAACTTGTATTTTTACTGTTTTTCACTAGTATTTCGTATTTTTACTATAAATAGACAAAATTTAGACGGTTTGGTCTATTTTTTAGCGATTTTTTAGATTTTTGAAGAAATTTTACATGCAAATTCAAATTTTACATGTATTTTTCCAAAAATTTTTAATATGAATATAACCGGTTTAGGTCGACTATTTAGCTCCTGAATAAGCGTTATGGATGAGTGCCATATTTGTACTTCTTCGGCGATTTTTCTAACAAAATTTCTATGAAAAACAGGCGCATCTAAAATTTCGCCGGGATAAAATCGCGCCGCAGGCGAAAATTTTGAAAAAATGTGTGAGGTTAGAGAAAATTTTCTTTCAAAATTTTCAGTGTTCAGGCAAAAGTTTCAAAATTTTTTCCTCGGCCGCGCCCTATCGGGCACGGCCGAGGGCATTCTTAGGGGGGGCATAAAGATTGCGGAATGCTTGCTGTAGCTCTGTTATACCATATATATTTGGTCGCATTAAAAAGTGAGCAGAAAATTATGAAGACAAATAAATAGGCATGGAAATCCGTAGGCCGAAATTTTGGGAAAAATGGCCTCTTATAATGAAAAATGGAAGAAAAAAGAGCGCCGCAGGCGAAAATTTTTAGAAAAATAAGGCTGTCTGCAAAAAAGGACATTGAAAATTTTGTATGTTCTTCAAAAAAGTTCAAAAATTTCGTTCGGCCGCGCCCAATGGGCACGGCCTAAAATAACCGAGTCCGTCAGACTCGGACCCCCTTTTACCGAGTCCGAATCCGAGTCCGGACTCGGACTCGTCAGATTTCCATTCACACCGAGTCCAAGTCCGTTTTGGACTCGGACTCGGAAAGACTCGGACTCGCCAATGCCTAGTTAAAACATGTCTTTTAGTCTTGTATGGGTCTTTTGCTAGATTTTTCCATTAAAATTATTAAAATTACGAACAATACTTTTGAACCAATTAACCTCTAATTACTAGCATACTTTTATTTTTACTATTTAATTAGAAATATGATGACAGCCACAAAACCGACACTAAATTTTTATGTTTGACTCGAAATTTTTCCCCAGCAAAATTAAATAAATTAAATAAATGTAATTGGTATGTGACCAAACTACGCTCATAATTAAGCCATAAGTGATGTGTGATGAAATTCCAACACACATCACTTATGCCTCAATTCTGGTCCTAGCTTAAAAATTTTTAGTACATTAAAAATATATAATTTGTTGTAAAATATTATTTTGAAAGTCAATTATAGGAAGACTAAGAGAGGTGTAAGTTCAACAAGCTCGAAGAAAATACCTGTCTCGCGATTAAAATTTACTCCTTCGACATCCAGGAGAATATCTCCAGTACCAATCAATTTATCTGATGATGAAACCGAAGTGAGCAGCCAAGCTGACCAACAGGACGAATTTCGAAAAAATCGGATTTATTTTTGGGCAAGACCAAGAACTTATCCAGTATGTTTATTTATATTTAACACTTTAAATTGTCAGTAAAGTAAAATGATTACGTTTTCTGAATGCAATTCATGTGTTTTGATGCATTGCATACGTTACAAATGGGAATAGGCATTTGGCCATCTCTTGTAATGTTTCACCAGAGAAAACGTATTTTTCGTGTTATCCGGAATTCGGGAAGTATACTTTTCATTAAACGTATTGAATGAACTAATTTTGTGAGCTAGAGTGAATTCCTCAAACAAACGAAAGTTAGCCGTCTAGGACTAGAGTTAGAACGGCTAATTAGAAAATAGGCTCTTTCGTCAAAAATATTTTCCGTCAAAATGACTTTATATTAACATATTATATCTCTCCCTTTTCCCTATTTCGTAAAATAAACTTCACTCATTGCGATTTAGCATTAGTTGGTTTTTACACTTAAATCAAAATGAATCCCATTATTTCGTTTAGCCGGCCGTAATTTTTTAACTGATAACTTCCAATTTTTTAGGTTGTCTATGCCGGTCAAGCAATCGATGAGAAAGATACTCCTATGTCCGACAATGTCACAGATATTGATGATGCCCTTGGAGTCAACATCGCTCAACAGAAGCAAAATGACCTAATCATGGACCTTACCTCCGTTGAGCAGCCAGATATAGAAATTATTAACATGGCGAACGACAATATCGATGAAGGTAATTTGAATGCAGATAACTGTGGCCAAATAATGACTTTAGCCAATGATTTTGAAAACAACTCAATTCCACCAGAGAAAATTGCCGTCGATGACACTGTGATGGAGAATGGGCAAAATGATGATGCTAATGGAACGAACCTTGTAACTACAACCGGCGATAAAAATACGATGGATGTGTCTCCGAGCGAACCTAATGCCACCATCGAAGGTTCTTTGCAAAACAATGGCAATACTATGGGCGATGCGTTAGCTGATTTTCATGAGCAGTTGTCTGAAAACCGTCCGGCATCCTCCGCCAATGATACCGATGACTCTCAATTGGATCATCTCCAACCAGCTGCAAACGACATTCTTGATATTTTGCAAGACGATCATAATTCTCTCTTGGGTGACTTGAAGTGAGTTCCTTATTCGTGGAATAAAATCGCAAAGGGTATGAATAAAAATTTTGGTTTTCCATTGTATTTGTTAAATCAAGGCTTGTATGTTATAAACACTGAAACTGAATTCGTGGATATTTTCTCGTTAAAGTTGTAAATTTTAGTGAAACACAATCAAAAAGCAATTTTTGTTTTTGGGACAGAAAAGTTTATGCTCAGGATAGATTAACGGATCAATTTTAGCGATATCGAAGAATTGGACAAATCAAGGACGCAGGCTGCTCCGGAATTGCATGTCGAAGATGACTCTCATTGGATTGGCGGACCAAATGCAAATGCTGATGCTGAGCAAGCGAATCGTTCAGAGCTCTCCAAAAAAGAAAAGAAAGACAAAGCGCCGACTAAACGTGAGTTCTTGTGTTTATAAATGCTGTTGTGAATTGTTCATTGAAATTATGAACTCAAACCACAGTTTTCTGGATTTATACCAAAAACAAAGAAATTCACCATCTGAATTTATAGTAAAACGGATATTTATTCAAACAAAATTATATGTTTGATCCTTCGGTAATCGTTATGCTACCTGATTTTTAACAGGATATTTTGACGTTTGCATTGATCCATATAATAATGTTAGTCAAAATAAAATTGTTACTGCAAAACATTCTCAAAAATTTATTACAACTTATTGCAGCGAGCTTTTATTTGTATGTTTAAAAATGAGCACATCTATTTATATAATGAATGTTTAGCTAAACGGCAGCGTTTGAATTCTGATGCCCCTGTTTCAAACACGGAAATGTATTGGGGAAATCGTGATGACGTGCCTCCAGAGATACTGCAAGTAAGATAAATCTTAAATTATCCTATATTCTGTTAAAAGAGAATTATGATACAAATTACGCATTTAGTATGTGCCCGCAAATAGTTTTCATACTAGTAAAGTACTTCTCATACGGAAGGTCCAAAACATAAATACCACCTAAGAATCAAATGCTAAACTAAACTGATACCACTTACTTAGGCTATATTTACTCATACTCACTTTGACTCATAATATATCAAACATGACACGGATCGGGGTTTTAGCCCGGTCCGGTCCGCTCGACCCTGCGGTCCGGTGAGTAGTTCTCCCCCGAAGAGTCTTTCTCCCATTTTTAATGTACATCAATCGAGAAGATGTTGAATGTGAGAACCTGGTTGGAGAGTACTTTGATTGGCATTTTTGTTAGAAAAGACTATCATAATTTGTTGTCCATTTTATTCAGTGTACGTACACTTTCATCTTTAACTTTAGGCCATCGGTGAAAACTATGAGCAGTCTCCTTCAGTTTCTAACGCGTTTCCAGCTGACGGACAGGTTTGTATTTAAATTATAGTTATACTAATTCTAGTTTTAATGTTGTTTCTTATAGATTGATATCGTTGGGCATGGTCCAGTCCATATTACCGATTTATATGATCCAAACAGGTTTATACCACACACTCTGTTATATAAGGTAAGAAAATTCAATGAACAGCATGGTACAGTTTTCTTGTGATGAAAAGATGTTCTGGATAGTTTCGTGCTATAAATATTATTATATATCAACAAAAGTTAATAAATAAACGTTTTGTGCATAATCCATAATTGATCTACTCACCCTAAAGCAAATGTGACCGGATGTGGCTGGCTAGATTTGTACCACACTTTAGTTCCTGCTGTGCGATACGTCAAACGATAGGTCTCGGCGTGCTAAGCTCAAAACTTTTCGAAGCCGAAATTTTACAGCCCGATGGCCGAGTTATCCTGGATTTTATTCCGGAAATCCAGGATTTAAAAGGGCAACTTTCTTAGCCGTGCTCGGATCGCGCTGAGTAATGGCTCAAAATGCTCGCCCGCTCAAGTGAAGACGAGTGGTACGAAAATCAGCCCGATCCTAGCGCGGCTAAGAAAGACACAAGTGCGCGAAATCCTGGTATTTGTGGATTTTGCGCACCTCAGAACTTTCTTAGCCGGGTTCGGATCGGGCCTAGTAATGGCTCAATCGACAGCCCACAGCGTTAGTGGCTAAGGTACGCTAATGATTCTTCGGAAGCAGCGGCGTAGCCGCTGTGGCGCTTCCTTGTTATTGCACTAACACATTACTGAACAAAGATTCATTTTTATTTTTGGAGTTTGATGAAAGTTGCTGATATTTATGAGAACAAAAACATAAAGCTCTGACACTAGTTAATAAAGAAGTCAAAAGGACGCTTTTCGATTTGATGCGCAGCTGTTGCTTATCGTGCATTTTGACTTATTTCATTAAAATACATAGGACAACAACCTGCGCATCAAGTTGTAAGGCGCTCTTTTAACTTATTTATTAAGTACCATCGGGGCTTTATAAAACAGTTTTGGCATTTGAAGTTATCATATATCCGGAATGTAATGCAAATTATAGTAGAAAATATGCATGACTTTTAAATTTTAATAATCAAGGAGCTTTTTAGAGAAAGTCTGGTTATTGGAAGCCCGTTGCTGGTGGCGGTAAAGAATTTGTGTCGTTTCGAAAAGGATTTGCTCTTAGATCCGTGGAAGAAGAGCACTTAGATGCCATCGGCTCATTCACAAGAGGGAGTGCGAAGAAACGCAAGGGAAAGAAGAATACAAATACAGAAGATAACAATGCAGCGCACGACTTGAATGCAATCTTCGGTGACGAAGACAATTCCATTGCCATGAATCATTTTGATATGACACAGCGAACTTCTCGCTCACCCTCGCCTGGCGGAGATGTTGTACAGGTAGCAGATGACGAACAACAAATGGAATTCAACGGAGGCGTGATCGAAGTACGACAGTCGAGAATTAAGGCCCCAATGATAAAGAAGGCAATAGCTGCGATTCTTTCATCGAACGACGTGAGTAGTTTTAAGCATACTATTTTTAGCTGACGATAGTGATAGGAAACAAAATTTCAGCATTTAATATCTGAATTGCTCAAAAATTAGCCTAATGACTGGATAACCTAAATTCGTGAAAAATCACTCTTTTTCCTTTGTCTATCTTATTAAAGTTCATTTGTTATAAACTTTTTCGAGTTAAAACAATTTCCGATCTCTCTTTTATTCCCTCATTAGACAGGAAAATATCCCAAACAAAAATTTCCTCTATTCACGATAACTTTATTATTTCAGTTGGATGTGAGCGCTTTAAAAAATATAATGCAATTTTCTCCGGTTCAAATAAATGGTATCGTCGCGACTGCCGATGGTAATACCAATGATAACGAACCAGATTATATGTTTTCTGACGAGTCTGATGCTGACGAAGGTGAAGAAGATATTGTTGCACAGCATGTAAGTTTTATTTTAATAAGATATATATGATAGATTATGGAATATGATAATTATAGAATGATTCCGCTAATGGCGTGCGAACGGATGAGCTAAAAGTTCAAGGACAACACACTTATGCTAGCCTGATGACATTTATGCCGGATTATTTGTCAGGAAAGACCAAACAAGATCTCAATGTGATTAATGGATTTGCCGTAATGCTGCATATGTGCAATGAACACGTAAGTATTGTTCAGTTTAATATTACGATTATATTATTACCTCATAAACTGGGACATAAAATAAGGCACAATATATACATGTATGTTTCAATAATATTATATCATATAGTATTTTCAAAAACGCGGGCTCTATATCGCGATTTAGAGCGATTTTGAGGTCCGCAGAAAAAAATATGGACACAATCCTAATACTATGTCATATATCACTGCCTACTGAGTAGTGGTAGACAGTGAAGCCATCCACTCACCTAAGCCGCTTCCGTGTCCGTCCGTATGTATGTCCCACAGTGTTTGGACCCCTTTTTAAGGCAACCAGACTGCAGGCTCGCGAGTACCCCCCCTCCCCCTAAATCGGCCACGCTGAGTCGATTGGCGCTAAAATTTTTCACGTGAGACGTGAGTTATGCGAGTTACGTGGGTCATGTCAAGGTGAAATTTTTTACGCTCCGCTCGGATCGGGCCGAGTAATACACCAATTGAAAGTTCTTAGTGATGAAGGAGCGTTGTTACACGCAAGAGAATAACATATTTAGTTAAAGTTTTTGTTAATTGAAGTTTTTATATAGTAAATATTATGTTAATAGTGTAAACGAAAAAAGTTAATAGCCGTTTCGCTGCTAGTCCTAGACGGCTATTACTTTAGTAAACTATAGTGAGCCAAGCAAAATGAGCTATTGCTCAGCCCGAACGGAGAAAGATACAGGTGCCCGAAATCATGAGATTCCCGTACCCGCGGCGAAGGCCGCGGTGCCCCACTCTCGTAATAATATTAATCAAAGTATATGTGCTGCTTATGTTCTTTACCTTTCTGAAATTTATAATGACGATCAAATAATTCCTTTAATATCTGCGAACTGAATAGCTATTTATTTAGGGACTTTACCTTCGCCAAGATATAAACGATAAGACTGGCCTCATATCTGAAGAAGGGATGTCTTCGTTCAGCATCGAGAATGCCAAGAAGTAGAGCGGCGATAATTGTATCTCTGGTTTCCTATTTATAAATATATCCTCAGACTTAATTTGATCTCAGGTGAATTTTCATTGTAGTAATTATAATTTTCTCGTCTATTTTTGACTTGTGATGTTAACCCTTCATTGCCGGGTGTATCCGATCGGATACACTTTTGATTTGCTAAAGATTTCACAAAAAGAAAGAAACGAATGAGTGTTCATTATTCATACGAAGAGTGTGTCCGTAAATAGAGCGCATAGAAAAAAGAAATAAACAATGGCAGACATGATGATTTTGATAAAGACAACTCACCAAAGGGAAAGCTAATGGTAATGCAGACATTCTGCCTTTTGTCTATGGCTCCGGCAATGAAGGGTTAATATAAAAAATTGTACTACGTTGCATTTCCTATAGATGTTATCCGGAAAAAATTTACAAAGGGGAAGCAGCATGATGTTCGCTCAAGAAAACCTAAACAAGAAGGAAACATTTTCTTGTCAATGTCTGTTTATGGGTTACTTTGGCTTACTATATAATTGCTAGTTTCATGGCCTGCTGTATAAGTTGGAAAGGTGCAATTACACAAGGATTTCTCATATGCTATTACTGCAATCATACCTCTTATTATTTCGTGAAATATTTATATGCTTTATTGTTAGTGTAATTAACGAACATTGTGCAAACGGTATTTAAATGAAAAATAACCTTTACTTATTTTATCTCGCAACTTTATTGACTAAATAAAACAAAGTTTCTTATAGAAATAGTCTTAGCATGAACTTTCATTAAAGTGTAACACCTAGCTATAGTCTGACAATCTGCTTGCATATTTGTTTGCACGATATTATAATTACTTTTTCACGCTAGGGGTGCAAATATTCCAGGTAAAGCCATACAATAAATATAATACAATATCATAAATACGCAAAAAGAAGGTGGAATTTTAAGCAGTAATCTAACTAAGAAATCTGTCGAACGTAATATTATAATTCATTTATATGTAGTTTCAATTTTTTTATACAAAACAGTTGATGATGAACTGAAATTGATCAGCATTGGGATTTTACAATTGCTTATTGAAATGTCACTCAAATAGATTCCAAATAACTGGAGCGGCGTCTTCGGCGCCAACTGGCAAATTTTGTATCCATAATATCCACAATTCATATCCATAATATCCTTTTTCACCTAGTTCATATTTATCAGATACTGTTTTTGAATAAGCGTTCTAATTAGGTTTTTATAGATAATAAAAATTTTCCATGCGAATCTGTGCTGCAACCCCTGGAATATCTTTTAATCAATAACATCAGCTTAGATCGACTATTCAGAACCTGAATAAGCTTTCTAAAAGGATCTTCATGATTTTTCAATTTCCCGAGAAAAAATTTTGGCTTTTTCTAAAGAAATTAATTATAAAAATTAAATAAAAGCTCACTTTGGTGAGAGTTCCTGGTTCTAGGTAGTTACATACTTTACCATCCTGGTCAGGGGTTCTTAAAAATTCCCATTATAACTGAAAATGCAAAAACCAACTTGCTCAAACTGTTACATTTATTTTTATGTTTCCTTTTTCTCAACGATACAAATAAATCATAAGTATCCATAATGTTTATTGTTAAAACTCTCGCAACAATGTATAATTAGTAAAGCTTTAAGGTAAAATTACATTACAAATATTTAACATGAAAAATGAGTTTTGGAAATAACTAAGTGGAACTCATGGTGTCATCCGGTGGTTCTTCTTTTATTACTTTTAACGAAGAGGCAGCCGCACTTGTTGACTTGGTCTGTCTAAAATACGTACGTGAATACCGTATTCCATGTGATTATGATCTGAAACTATTCCCGCTATAATTACCCCCCCCCACCCTCGGTTTGACTCCGCTCGCAGCCCTGGCCACCTTGACCAAATCTCTGTGCATATTTGTGTAGATTTGTGTCGAATTCGGTAAATTTAGCCGGCTTAATAATTTTTTGCCTTCAAAAAGTAGGAGAAACATTTATTCAAATTGTAGAAAAATGCACAGAATGCATATAAACGTGCTAAAAAAGTGCAAAAATATATGCAAGAAAGATATCCTAAATTTTTTTTCTACTTAGGGCCTTGTGCATATAAATGATTTTATTTACTATTTCTTGTATATCATGTTAGAAATAAGTTATTATCAGTAAAAACATGTCTCACCTTAACGATCCGTCGCTAATTAGAACTTGTTTTTTCCCGCTGAAGACTGTTATACCGTCCAAATCCCAGTCATATTTGTCCATGAGCGCCTTTGCCACGATCGTATTCAACCGAAAATCGAGTTCTTCCTTTGCTGGCTTAACTAAATCGATAGCGTCCGCGATGGCTAGACACAATTTCTTTTTCCCTGACATCTCGCGGCTTGCAGGTGGAAACCGATTGCTTAGCGATTTCATGAAGTCTTCCACTGTGTTAATGTCAACTTCATTGTAAGTTGTTTCGCCGCACCTGAAAAATATATTATTTAAGCCCGAAAAAAAACTCGATCCACTATGGTAAGACAAAATCAATATAGCATAAAACTTTTCATAACAGTAGTTTCAGATGTCAGCACATATTTATTGTGCTGACATGTTTTTGGACACCTGTATCTGTTGCAACTACGATATTCCTTTTAACAACCAAATTTTAGTAAACATTTTTCGATGAAAAAATTCTAATTTTCCTAGAAAAAGCTTATTATTCCAGAGATATTGCATTACATCACTTATTGATAAATGCTTAGCTTACCATGCCACTTTTGTACTTTGCATTCCAAGTTCTATAATCCTTCCAGGCCAATAAGGAGCCTGTTTTGCTCTAGCCCATACTACGTCGCCAATTCTGATGCCATAAACAGGATGAATCATCATTTTGATTTCATCATTTTCTTTCGATGACTCCGCTTGCGATGAGGATGGCTCAGAAACACGCTTTTTTGTGCTAGATTCCACTGATTTCTTCTTCACAGATTGCAAACCTTAAAATGAGAAGCTTTTCGTTTTGTTTGTTTTATATGTAATTTTTTAGTATTATAATTGTAACATTATAAATTGTAATTTGTAATGATATTTGTATCAAATTAGGAAAAGGAGCTATGAAATAATGATCCAGAAATCGTTATCCAAAGGGTGCGTATCAAAGAGAGTTACTGGGGTGAGGAAAGGATAGAGATAATAATGATAATAATAGTTCTAAGCTCTGAAATGGGAGACAAATTTTTGAAGTTTTGTGTCGATATTTAGAGATAATAAAAAGTAAAACTGCTAACCAGGTTTTGGAGTGGCTTTGTTTGCATTTCCACTAGAGATCTTGGTTTTGATTGCTGAAGAAGAAACCTTGGCAGTTGTTTTAAGACCACTGCTTCTAGCTATGGTTTGTGGGCCAACAGTTTCGACGTAATTTTGCTTGAGTTGGGAGATTTTTTTTTCTAAGTTGAGTGCTTTTACGAGTTTTGATGTTGGCAACTGGTTGGCTGAGCAATCGATGTCAGTTGATGAGTGCGCCGCATCCTTCTGAGATTCTTTGTTGACAGTTTTCGCTCGGATCAATGGTTTGGTATCAGAAGCGTGCAAACTAAAGGACAACAATTCTCATTAATTGTGCTAATAGTTATATACATTTCTTAACAAACTATGTCGGCCTGTTGACTTTTTAGATAGCTTGAATTAGCGCGCTTTTTGAGCATCATTCCCTTTCGCAGTCTCCTTAGAACAGTGTTTAAAAAGCGCGCCAATTTAAACCACCTCTCAACTGGGTGTAATATTATTTTAACGAAATTGGAAATATGCTTACAAGGGACCATCACGAACCACCCCCCGCGGAATTAAAAAAACATTATAATATTCTTAAAGAGCATGAAAAATGCTACAACTTTTTATATGACCATTTTTGCAGCGGAAGCCCCCTGGTAAAGATACGGGGGTTTAAAGTTTTGGTGTTAGTATATAAGCCTTTTCAATAACAAAGCCAATATGTGGCTTGAATGTGATTCAAATGTGTATAGCTAAATGTGGCTTGAATGTGATTCAAATGTGTATAGCTAAATGTGGCTTGAATGTGATTCAAATGTGTATTAGCTAAATGTGGCTTGAATGTGATTCAAATGTGAACTTAGCTGAATGTGGCTTGAATGTGATTCAAATGTGTATAGCTAAATGTGGCTTGAATGTGATTCAAATGTGTATTAGCTAAATGTGGCTTGAATGTGATTCAAATGTGTATAGCTAAATGTGGCTTAAATGTGATTCAAATGTGTATTAGCTGAATGTGGCTTGAATGTGATTCAAATGTGTATAGCTAAATGTGGCTTGAATGTGATTCAAATGTGTATTAGCTAAATGTGGCTTGAATGTGATTCAAATGTGTATAGCTAAATGTGGCTTGAATTTTCCTATATATAATGTGCAGGTGGAGTCTGTGTGGAAGGGTGAGATCTCGAGATCTGTCAAGCGGTGGAAAAAAGTGAAGACGGATTCGGATTCAGGGTGAAAAATTATCGGGAAAAAAATTTAAAAAATTCATGGGGGGGCTTATTTCGATTTCCAGGGGGGGTCCGACCCCCCCCCCCCCCCGGGGGGGGGTCCAAAACCAAAAACTCTCGGAATGCAAGAAAAAGTGATCCTAAGACGTTTTAAAGGTCAGATTCGGGATTTTTGACCCAAAAAGTGGCTTTTTCTGGAAAAGTCCATTTTTTGAAAATTTGACTCTTGAAGGCCGAAAAAGCTGAAAATTGCAGGAATGGGGTATTTCGATACGCTGAATCCGGAAATGGAATCGGTTTTTCGATTTTTGACCCAAAAAGTGGCTTTTTCTGGAAAAGTCCATTTTTTGAAAATTTGACTCTTGAAGGCCGAAAAAGCTGAAAATTGCAGGAATGGGGTATTTCGATACGCTGAATCCGGAAATGGAATCGGTTTTTCGATTTTTGACCCAAAAAGTGGCTTTTTCTGGAAAAGTCCATTTTTTGAAAATTTGACTCTTGAAGGCCGAAAAAGCTGAAAATTGCAGGAATGGGGTATTTCGATACGCTGAATCCGGAAATGGAATCGGTTTTTCGATTTTTGACCCAAAAAGTGGCTTTTTCCAGAAAAATCCATTTTTTGAAAGAATGGAATTTTTTGACAGAGCCCTGATTTGTGACTGAAGTTGACAGAGCCCTGATTTGTGACTGAAGTTGACAGAGACCGATTCGAGATTTAAGTTACCAAACCCATGATTCGATATTTAAGTTACCAAATCCATGATTTGTGACTGAAGTTGACAGAGCCCTGATTTGTGACTGAAGTTGACAGAGCCCCGATTAGAGATTTAAGTTACCAAACCCATGATTCGAGATTTAAGTTACCAAATCCATGATTTGTGATTGAAGTTGACAGAGACCGATTCGAGATTTAAGTTACCAAACCCATGATTTGTGATTGAAGTTGACAGAGACCGATTCGAGATTTAAGTTACCAAACCCATGATTCGAGATTTAAGTTACCAAATCCATGATTTGTGATTGAAGTTGACAGAGACCGATTCGAGATTTAAGTTACCAAACCCATGATTCGAGATTTAAGTTACCAAATCCATGATTTGTGATTGAAGTTGACAGAGACCGATTCGAGATTTAAGTTACCAAACCCATGATTCGAGATTTAAGTTACAAAATCCATGATTCGAGACAGAACAACTGGCCAACCCTGGGGTGGACAACTGACAAAAATATGATAACTAATACCAAACCACCAGAGATTCTAACGGAAAAAACCGAAAAAATCCCGAAGAATCCTGAAGAATACTGAAAAATTCTGAAAATTGAAAATGGAAAAACTGAAAATTTGAAAAATGGAAAAATATGATAACTAATACCAAACACAAGAGAATTCGACGGGCGCGGCTTTGCCGCGCCCTTTCAACTTGACTAGTGTGATTCAAATGTGTATAGCTAAATGTGGCTTGAATGTGATTCAAATGTGTATAGCTAAATGTGGCTTGAATGTGATTCAAATGTGTATTAGCTAAATGTGGCTTGAATGTGATTCAAATGTGTATAGCTAAATGTGGCTTGAATGTGATTCAAATGTGTATTAGCTAAATGTGGCTTGAATGTGATTCAAATGTGAACTTAGCTGAATGTGGCTTGAATGTGATTCAAATGTGTATAGCTAAATGTGGCTTGAATGTGATTCAAATGTGTATTAGCTAAATGTGGCTTGAATGTGATTCAAATGTGAACTTAGCTGAATGTGGCTTGAATGTGATTCAAATGTGTATAGCTAAATGTGGCTTGAATGTGATTCAAATGTGTATAGCTAAATGTGGCTTGAATGTGATTCAAATGTGAACTTAGCTGAATGTGGCTTGAATGTGATTCAAATGTGTATAGCTAAATGTGGCTTGAATGTGATTCAAATGTGAACTTAGCTGAATGTGGAATAATTATCACTTTTCGTAACTCCCTCCTAAACTAAAACATATATAAGAGGTATAAATCACATTCAAGCCACATTTAGCTAATACACATTTGAATCACATTCAAGCCACATTTAGCTAATACACATTTGAATCACATTCAAGCCACATTTAGCTATACACATTTGAATCACATTCAAGCCACATATTGGCTTTGTTATTGAAAAGGCTTATATACTAACACCAAAACTTTAAACCCCCGTATCTTGACCAGGGGGCTTAAATTTTAATAAATAACAATCCATTGTATTCGTAGGGTAGAGACGTAGATACATGTTTTCCCAGCTTTTAACGAAGCGATGCTTGATAAAGGCAGGACGCTGGAATATTCTTTTTTTCGGCATTATATTTTTACAAAGAAAGAGAGATAGAAATAGTATGTGATAACCAAAAACAATGCTTTAAGTATAGGCTTTGTGCAGACAGTGAAAGGAGATTCGGACTCGGATTCGCCGATGCCTACTTATTAGTATTTACTTAATTATTTCAATCCCTCAAATTTTACCAAAACTTTTTTCTCTAACCTCTCATTTTCACATAGTATTTCTCTTCCTCTAGCGGCTTTATTATAGGGGCTATATTAGAGAAAATCTAATGCATTTACCTCGGCTTTTTTGTCGAGTCACTTCTTGAAGATAAATTCGTATTATGAGGCAAACTATTCTGATTTTGCGCTGATCTATTCGACGATGGCCCTGTAATTTTCACGATAGTCATCTGAAGAGGAGAGTTGTTTTGTCGAATCACATAATGAGGGGTATTAGTATCGTCCAAATTTGGGATTTCCAGTCTTGGAGGTTTGCCAAAAGCCCTTTCGTTGATGAGCGATTTGGCTCGGTAGCAATTAAAGTGTGACTTGAGCTTCGGTTCGGCCTACAATAAGTTGTTTGCATTATATTGAATAATTAAGACTATTTTAATTGATAATCGGCACAAAATAATAATTATATCAATTTGCGATTTGTAACTCCAAAAAATTGTAAAAATTAATTTAAAGTTGTTTATACTAAAATGTTAAATAACCAATTAAATTAACAGTGAGTTTGCTAATAAATCATTTTAATATAGTCAAAGCATTCCTACAAATCTCAACAAATTAAATTGCGAATTTTTTGAAAGAATTTAATTTTAACGATGCCTTGTTAATCATTTTACATATGTACTAGCCGTTCTCAGGTGCTCCGCACCTGGAAATGAGTGCCTCGCCTCCAACCTCGGACCTGTAGCCGTCGCAGATCCGCCAGGCGACATCGTGACACAATGAATACGGATAATGTGAAATTTTGATGACTCATAACTATCGACACATTCCGACTTATTTTGATGACTATTTTCCTTTAGCTGTCAATTGACATCAAACCCGCCAGAAAGTTACAGATATTGGGACAAACAAATTTGACCCTCTTACTATATAGGAGTAATCAATCTTTCATGAATCATAAAATATTAACATATCTTTAAATAATACTCACCTTAGACTTATCGTTATTAGCAACGGAGGTCGCGATGTCTGTTTCGTATTCCGTTGGCGTATAATCTCGCTTAGGACGTTTATGTCTTCGTTGTGACTTCTCATCAGACACTGTATTGGTTGAACTTTCAGCGGAAGACTTTCGTCTTTTTTGTGACCACGGCGGAGCACCAGCAGATTTCCTTCGCTTTGTTGAAGAGCTACAAGGCGATAACGCAGGCGACGGGGATGATGAAAGAGATTGTTGCATGTAAAGCTCTCTTTCAATGGACCGCACGACGATATCCGGAGTGTCTATAACGGGGCTCGAATTATTTGAAGATGTACTATGCGAGTTCGGCACGTTCATAGCGAAAGTTGAGTCAGGGCTAGTAGATGGCTCTTGAAAAGATATCAATTCGACTTGCCTAAAATCCTAATTTAAACAGGTAATGCTAATCAAGTGATCGTGTGGGTACATAATTTAATATAATACAATCTTAATTTACCTTCCAAGTTTACTCTCGGTTTGTTGTTCAGATGACTGGGTAGTGACATTATCGACACACTGAATTTGCTCACTAGAATCCTTTGATGAATCAAGTTTTACTACTGCTTTGGCCGCTTCCATCGTCCCAACTATTTCAGGTATTTGCGAACCTGATTGGCTAAATCGTATCAATTTAAACACGAAAGACGAGTTTGACTGTTGGATCCTACAAAAATTTTAAAAATATTTTTTAAAAGTATTTTTTAATACTACTTGGTGTATGATAATGATACTCCACTGAAGAATAGAACCAAATTGATAATGATATTAATGTGTAAATAAGGATACCTATTGAATTTAGCGCTCCGACTAAAAGAGTCTTCGTGTTCTTGTTCCAGTCTAGGTGTTTCAGCGATAATGGTTTCGACGTCAGCCTTTTTAACAGCGACTGGTGCATTAATATTCTGATTTTGATTATCACCCGCCAAATCAGTGCTTATGTCGAATAGATCATTGGGCCTAAATTTTATTACTGTAACTCATATATCTTTAGAAATGTATTGTATGTATTCAATAGTTTACCTATTGCACTCATCGTCTATTCGTTGTGCGTTGGGGGCCGCAACACTTGCTCCTTCATGAATTTTATCACTATCTTTGCACGTCACGGGATGTAAGAGGGCAGCTACAGTATTTAATGTATGTTCTCTTGAGTCGATTGCAGCAGATTGTGGTTTAGCTGATCTATAAATAAACTAATGTTAAATAATTCAAAAAAAACCGTGCAATAAATTTACCCATTTGATTTGTTTTCAGCCGGAAAATACGAATATTCTTTGTTACTAGCGCTTTTGATACACATATTATTTTCTACGAAAGGTGCTACTGAGTTTGCTGTCTTGCTATTGGAATTTGGCTCTGTAATTGCTTTGCTTGTGATGGTCGGCCTTTTGTCACCGCTGAAATTTTTAAAATAAAAGTGTACGCATTCCTCATAAAAGTTACCTTTTCTCTTCATTTTTCGTGCAGAGCGTAGATTTTTTAGCGGCACTAATACTGCCGTTTCTTGCAGCAGTGAAATATATGGACGTGGGCGGTGAGGAGAACCCTCTTTTTACGGCTGATAATTTCGCACGAATTAGTTCGGTCAGTGAAATCTTTTCTTTTTCGGTTTCAGTCACTATTTTTAATGGAGTCATCATCGAGCTAAAAGTCATTCATTCAATTGCACACAAAACGGATCTTCATTTTAGAATATTTAAATATGGTTATCAATAATATAAGTTTCAATTTTGATTGACTTAATTAATTCTAAACGGTTCATAAAATTCGGAACAGCTATCTATTCTTATAACCGCGTTTTATCCCAAAATAAACAATATTTCCATTATATCCTCCCTACCAATTGCTTTTATAGCGACATTTTAGCGTGAATGATCTTCCATACCTTGGTGATAGTCTAGATTGACTGTCAGTACCAAAATTTAATGTTGTTGGAGTCACTGCCTCATTATGTTGCTCTACTCCGCTTGTGGACTCCGCATCTTCAGTTTGAGTATAAACAATGTTGGTCAACGATGTCAGCTTCCTGTTATCCTCAGCAAAATCAATATTCTAGAATACATTTTTATAGATGTATAAGATAATATTCTAACCTCATTAACACATCGCGCAATCTCATAGCAGCAAGGCCCCGTTTCAACGGTCAGTGATTCAGAGGTTTGGTCATTGATGTGTTCTTCAGAAATGGATGAACGATTGTCAGATTGCATAGACTCATTTTCGTGCATGTCCCCATTCGATTTATCTACCAGTTCTGGAGAAGGCGATTGACTTATCGTATATACAATATTTTGCTGATTTTGGCCACTTTGATTTGTATCCGTAATCTTGGGTTTGATATAAAACAATTTGGAGGTACTTGGATGTGGAGAATTGCCAGTGCGAGATTTGCTGGGAGCACCATCACGCGCTTTGCCGACAACAACGAGACGATCTTTTGAGGGCAACGCGTAAGAACTGCATTTCAGTCGGTTCGCTCGCTGTCTTTGCCTTTCGCGACAATTACATGCAAACGGCATCTAAAATTTCGTTTTATTGAAAAGTGCCATTAAGTCGTATCTAGAAATACATTGCTATTATTGTGAAAACAGAATATATTTTCTTGCATATACTGCGAAAATATAATTTAAAAGTTTCTAAGTCTGTATGTTACTATTAAATGTTGAGCTTTTCAAAATCTCATACCAAGTACTAGCTCCAGGGACTCACTCTGAGAGTATGAATGAAAATATGTTTTGCAATGAAACAAAATCATCCAATTTTTGAGGAGTTCAGTTACATTTCTCGGCCTGCGACCTCGAGGGACACCCTCGGGTCTTCGGTTCTCGACTTGACGATCTCATGAGAATAAATCCCGAATCTAACGTCAGATTCGAATTCAGCACCATCGAAATGCCTCGGGTGCAAAAATCAGCTCTGTAGATGCTAGGTTAGAAAAACATAAAAAGCCTCTTTTTGGCAAAAAATGACCATTTATGGCCACACTACGGGTCCGGGACCAAAAATTATCTGTCCTATGGGCCATGCTATGGAAATGAAATCCGGCGGCGCAAAATAGGTGTATAGGAAAGGCAAAAAAGGCTACATTTTGGAAAAAAACTATTTTGGAGCATTTTTTGGCCAAAAATAATTTATGGGAAAATTTTTGGTTTTGCATAATCAGCAGGTCCATAAAAAATTTTTAAGATATCTTTTGCCGAAAACCGCCGGCGCAAATAGTCTAACCGGCAGGGACAACTAACCGCTTGAACTTACTTGGGGAATGAAATCATTCGTAATGAATTTATAAATCAACAAATATATCCGTTTTCTCATAATACAATTTTGACCAGTATGATAAAAAATAAACTAGTTTAGATCACACATAAATCTCTAAATAAAGTTTGTGTAAAGCATTTGAAGCTGAACATACAGATTTCTCCTCCGGTGGCACTGTGCATAAACAGGCGTAGCAAATGACGCGGCCTTGGCGCTTAGCCCAATCCGTGACAGATGTCCGCCTTTGTCGGCTAGGTAAAAATTGACGCATTGTTAGCATCGATACCCACTAAAATCATAAATTTTAAAAGTTTAATAATATTACAACCATTACTTGATCTGCTATAACGTCCACATCGTCTTGTCGGCATAAGTCCACGAACTGCTCGCGTGCAGCCACAGGAAAAAGGGACGTTGCATTGCTTGACGAAGTGCTAAAAGGAAACATTAGAACATTAAAATAATTTTATCCTAAAATGGAAATTGTATGTATGGCTAATTTTGGCAATTACGATTCCTTGCAACAGCTCACATATTAGGGTTATAATAATGATGTCCTATCGATTTGTATGAAACATTTACAGTTTCTCCATAGACCAAAATAAAGCCAATTTCGTCTCACACCAGATAATTGACTGAACGATGTGAACTTCTAACTGAAACTATTTCTCCCATCGCTCAGTGCAAGATATATCCCGTATTTGTGGAGACATTAAAACTCTTTCGGTATGAAGAACCCAATCGTTTTTTTAGAATTATCAGCAGATGGCGACCCAATCGGACGAATGGTTTTCGAGGTTTGGTTAATGCCCGTTACATTAAGCAACTGGTTTAAACATTTTCAGCTATACGCCGAAAAAGCCCCAAAAACAGTAGAAAACTTCCGAGTCTTGTGCACTGGCGAAAAAGACTTTGGGTATAAAGGCTGTATATTCTACAGAGTGATTCCTGGATTCTGTGCATGCGTAAGTTGGAAAATATTTTTCCACACTATTACTTCTCAACCGACTAATAATACCGAAATTATTCCCAAAATGTATAATCAAAATATTTCTACCACTTTATTAAATATTGTATATTGTTAGAGAAGTTTTACTATAAAATGTTTATTTAAAAGCAAAAGATGAACATAATAATGATAATTTAAAGGCTTTATTTGATTGTTTTAATCAAATATTCTATATTCAGAGCGGTGATTTTGAAACAAACAACGCTGATAGAAGTGGAGGAAGGTCTATCTACGGAGAAAAATATTTTGAAGATGAACATAATGATCTAAGTCACGATTCACGAGGGATCCTAAGTATGGATAATTACGGATGGCCAGATACTAACAGCTCAAGATTTTTCATCACGTTTAATAACTGCGAATGGTAAAAATTAAAGAATATTTCTAAAAGTAAAACTCCAGGAATTTAAGGTATTTGTCAAAAAATTTCTAGCTTCTTAATATACAAGTAACCGTTTAAGGATGTAAGTAGAAGAATTTTATATATTATTACAATTTTATTCTACATATTGAAGAGGCAGAATTTGTTCTCTGCTACATGCCCTCAATAAGCTTCAATTTTAACAAATGTTCTAGTTTGTTTTCCAGGCTTTAGTCCCAAAACTTTTCTCACATAAAGCAGCTTTCGTATAGATTTTATTTTCCAGCAGGGGTGTTATATGTTCTTATTTCTAAGATTTGTTCTTATTTTTGGGCAATGTTCTTATTTTGTTCTTATTTCACGCAATATCCATTTCCAAATGGGAATTTTTGAAATATAAGCAACTTTTCCTAAAAATTTTCGCCTGCGGCGCTATTTGGTTGCCATTTTCCTCCAAGTATTTAAAAAATAGTGCAAATTTTTATGAATATCGCCTAAAATTGAAAAATTTTCGCCTGCGGCGCTATTTTTTCATTCATGCAGAATAAAAATATTCGCATGATAGTTTCGGCGCGAATTTTAAAAATTTGAAAAAAATGCACCCCTAAGAATACACTGGGAAAAAATTTTTGCCAAAAAACCATAGGGGGGACCCTATGGTTTGAAAAAATTATAAAAATGTTCTTATTTTTGACCCCGAAAGCTTACTTTTTGGACCAAATGTTCTTATTTTTGGAGCCGAGTCTATAACACCCCTGTTTTCCAGGATGGATGGATATCATATTGCGTTTGGGAAGCTTATCGATGGTTTTGATGCCCTGGATCGTCTTGAGTCTTATGGCACCATTAAAGGTTACGGAGCTCAAAAAGGGGAAACTTCAAAGGAAATTCGTATAATCAACTGCGGACAGTTGTAATTCTAACCTATCAACGACTTGACAACTAAAACTATTAAATGCAACGTACAACGATTTTTAGTATTGTCGCAAATGAACGGTTATGTGTTTGGTTCGAATAAAACAATCAACATTATCTAGTCCAATAGGCTGATCATAAAGTCATTAGAACTGATTAAATGGACGAATTCCAATTTGTTCAGTTACAACTGGTTTTGATGATCAGCTATCGAATGCGGAATTATAATATAAAAACAGTGCAATGTATAGTTAACTTTATGTTCAAGCATTTTGGCTCTGTGCTGATTGTAAATAAAATTTGGCAAATACCCACATTTGAAAAGATAACTATTCCAATTTATGGATAATTCTTCTAGTTTTTACATTAGCTATTCTAACAACTAAACGTGGTATATGACATATTAATAATGCAAACCTGTCGTTTTTATATAACATTCCCGTGTATTCACTTCCATCGATTGACGCGCTTATGGCCATAAAGCCCTCACCTTTTGCAATGATCTTAAGTGTTGTGGGAATCTCAGTCACGTATTCTGCATTGTCTTCTATCGATTTTTGATTGTGTTCTAAAAGCACATATCATTAAAAAGAAAAACTGAACAGACGCAAATAAAACCTGTATTGCCTTTTTCTGCTTCTTGGTTCGTTCCTAAATCATAAAATTAATGATGGAGAAAAAATGCAGTTAAACACCTTCTTTACTAGTCGATGGAGTAGGTTCGTCGATTTCATTGAAAATCTTTTGCGGTCCAGTTTTAGATTCTTCCTGAATGTTGTCAAAATCAAAATCTGTCGCGGAAACGTCACCTCCGGAACCAGATATTGATTTCTTGAGCAATGCTTTCCGTAGTCGCCTGAACTGAGCTATTTTCTTTTGCGATTTTTCGTCTGGAAGCGGCAGTGACGGCATTTTCACACATGGAAACACAAGCCGTGTTCCAGATTCAGTAACGTAGGGTTTTGACTATCCGATCAATCAATCCTAAAAATAAGTAATCAATAATTAAGCTAAGATCCGAGAAGCACACCCATTCCAAAAGCTGAGTATATAAATAGTAAGGGTGGGGGATAAATCACACTAACAATCTAAACCCGCAGTGCGAGAGAAAATTCTGCTACCACTAAAATGGTGGTGACTGCACTCCCACCGCCATAGCAAATAATATGTATGAAACAGTGATGGGGCGACACAAAGAATAGAGAAAATAGGAAAAAGAATGAAGACAGAGCGCTTTCTAGCTCCTGCCGCATAACCAAATTTGAATTTACTTCCATTCTATTATTTTATATTTAAACTTTGGCATTCGAGAAGTCGGATAAGTTCACTATAATTAGTTTCCAATAAAGGTGTGTTTTTGGCGAAAAGCCAATATGATGACGCTATATGCGATAATATCGATTTTCGACACAATTCAGCTTGCTGCACAAAATTTTGTTTCGATTTATGATAACGCATGTCATGAAAAATGCATTAGTAAAACCGTTATAAGCAATATCTGACATAAGCTAGCCTCAATGAACAATTAGTAAAGATAAATTGAGCTTGCATATATTCAACGTATTTCCCAAAAACATAACAGCGCTCTCTAATTTATAACACAAGAATTTCAGTTAAATATTCGTTATACAAAGATAGAGGAAAGAAGGAGAAAGCGAGAAATAAACAGCTATGCGAATACGACTATGACATAACAAGTAATAAAAAATGCCGAACTTGAGCTCACTTACCTTGTTGCAAAAACTTGATTTCCGCTTAAAAATGCAAATTGTCTGTCGGTGCTCAATATGGCTTTAAAATTGCACTCTAAAATGAGAAAAGTAAGTAAATGACGTCACTAACTAAAAATCAATACTGGTAATTACCTTAGTTACCTTGTAAAAGGATTTACTTCGCGCTCTCTCACATCAATTGAAGGATATATGCACTGAAAATTATTGATGCCGAGAATAAAAAATAATGGTCGCGAATGGAATAGAAAGGCAAAAGTTATCGATTTTTCCACAGAGAAAGGCTTTCAAATTTTATTATCTCAAATTACGATCGTATCTGTACAGTAATTGTCATTATTTTGCAAAAGTCTGTGCCATAATTCAATTTTTATTAAGAAATGAGCAATAATAACACATATTTACAAACA
The DNA here is from genome assembly GCA_022814885.1 of Ditylenchus destructor. Lineage (NCBI taxonomy): Eukaryota > Metazoa > Nematoda > Chromadorea > Rhabditida > Anguinidae > Ditylenchus > Ditylenchus destructor. Next base: position 4,196,403 of record JAKKPZ010000002.1, on the reverse strand, counting down.
ACAAATAAATGCGAAACCTGTGTTGGCGTGGATCAATAAATATCAATGCGAGTGACACCAAGAGTGTGCAGTTTGTCTCTATAGAGAACTTAAGGACATAAATCGCTAGAATTTTCCGTGAATCCAAAAGCAAGCATACTTACTCTTGAATGTTTTTATGCATTTACTTCAATGTATAAATAAACTCAAGTAGGTTCTTTTTGTCGATTTTTTCTTATATTTGAATTACATAGGCTATTCTTCCTGATTGATAAAATGTTCTAAAAAGTGGAATTTCCACAACGCACGTATTAATAAAAATGCATGACTGAAAACGTACGGATAAAACGTGAATAATAGTAATTTAAAGTGTTTACCAATGCTATGTCTAAACTATTATTTAAGCAAAAACTCAAGACATAACATATAATTATACATATCCAACAGGAAAAACAAATGTTAGATAATCAGCCCATACAGCACCGCTTGAGCGAGTCATTTGGAAGAATATCGTCCATGCTGTCACAAGAACTGTCCACACAAGCAACCCCGCAAACGACGCTTGCACATCTAAAATAACAAAATATACGGTTATATTTTTCGCAAATGCGATAGCTATTGTAAGTTATCGGTATTATTATTGCTAAGGTACGTGATTAAAATTAGGTAATTTATCTGTCAAAATCCGATTAGTTTTACTGAAACCAAATTGATATTTATTTGTCGAACCTTTATTTTTATTCTTGTATTGTATTCTATTTTATTCTTGTATTATTCTGTCAATTTCTGGAACAATTTAGACATGATTTCCTGCATTACGTTTTCTCTATTTGATGTAAACACAAATATGACATAGGATACGTACATAAGCTTGCCTGACTAAATTGATAATAAGAATCACATGATAAAATATTCGTACCATGCGCAGTCTATTAAGTTGATCGAACGCTTTTATCCGTTTCTAGTTTAATTATGGCTTAGGCACTCAAAAATTTTAGTGCCATTTTAAGGAAAATTGTAACTATCTACTGCAAATCTGCTATATATTTTCTTAATTGTTACAAAATTAGACAAATATTAAAAACTACTGACTAGTGTCATGAAACATTTTGTTCACAAAGCATAATATGTTAGAACCTATTTGCTAGATGCTATAATAGGATAATATTTAGCCAACTTACAAAATCGAATAGCCTTTTTCTCTTCGAACACTTCTTTGCTATAAGCGAATCGGTAGAACCAAATCACATTTACGAGCCAAACAAATGGTAAACATGCCAAACCGACTAAAATATATCAAGTTCGCATATGAAAAAAATTAAAAAAACATACTAAGAAAGTATTGCCTGCATAGCTTTCCTCTTTCAGCATTGCCCAACTTTTGCAAATTAACGGACATTTTACTGCGAGAATAAATTTATGCTGAACGTAATTAATGTATAAATTCATTAATAACAATAAAATGTTAAGAATGTAATTGTGACAAGCAAATAAAACAAAGGAATATTAAATTGCATTTGTTTATTATTTAACAAAACTAATCATTTACACAATTTATACAATTACATTTCAAACAGTGGAGAGAAACTAAATATAATCCTAGAAATATCTAACGATCTACTTCTCCGAATACAACATCCATTGTTCCAATTATAGCGACCACGTCGGCTAAATTAAAAATGAAATTATAAATTTGGTACAAATTTAAATTTAAAGCAATTAAGTTTTGAAACTCACCGATAAGGCTCATATAACTTATATCGTGGATTTTGGCGAGATGAGCGAAACCTATAATAAATATACTATAAATGATTAGTACCAGTTTATAGTAATGAATAGGGCCAGGATGTTTAGGTCCCAAAAATCGCATTTTAGGATCCTAAAAAGGTCCCAAAAAAGGCCATTTTAGGTCCAAAAAAGGCCATTTTAGGCCATTTTAGGTCCCTTTTAGGTTCCACCAAAATGGTCATTTAGGATCAAATTTCGCCCAAAAAGTCATTTTAGGACCGTAATTTTTAGAAATATATAGTATTTATAGCATAGCTATTAAAAATTTACACATTTTTAACCATGTTCATTACTAATGAACAATTCATATATGTAATCCCAAAGTAACTTGATCCCAAAGTAACTTGATACCTTAAATTTTACGCTTGTATTATTATATCCTATACTAGTATTTGGCTGCTGTGTCGTGTCCGTCACCTAGGCTCCATGGCATTCTTAGGGGTGCATATTTTTATAATATCATACCCTTTAAGGGAAATTCAATACTATTATTTGGCTGCTGTGTCGTGTTAGAAGACAATTTTTGAACAATGCAATCTTAGGACTGAATTCTTTGGCCCGAAATGCGAGGACCGAGAAAAAGACTGGCAAAAATCAAGTGCCGAAGGCACACCCCATGGCGAGTTACTAATGATCGTTTACTTTATAAAAAGATGTCAGAAGTAAGACATTATATTAGCCGGTATTTTTACCCTATATAACCTAGTTTACCTGGCGCGCGTATATAGACGCGATATGGTTTACTGGATCCGTCAGTCACCAAATAGACACCGAATTCTCCCTTTGGAGCTTCGATAGGCACATAGCACGCACCAGGAGGAACTTGGAACCCTTCAGTGAAAAATTTAAAGTGATGAATGAGCGCTTCCATGCTATCCTTCATCTCCGCTGAAATTTCAAAATTAAAAAATGTATGCTCTATAAAAGCACAATTATTTAAACCTCTCGAAGGCGGTACAATTTTCCGGTCATCGATTTTAACTTCTCCAGCAGGCATTTTATTCAGACATTGGAGTATGATGGCAAGGCTTTGTCGCATTTCCTCAACTCGAATTAAATACCTGCAATAAATTGAAATATAACTAATAATATCTAGTTTATATTTTCATAAAATATTAATTATTTTTCGATTTCGAAGATGAATAATATACAAAAGTATTTCCAAAGCAGTGCCAAAAATCTTTCAGTCATTAAGACTAATAAACCAAGTTGTTTATCTCAGGTTTAAGAGGTAACATCTTTTAAACGAAGTAATACATCCGAAAAGCGAAATAAAGCATACGAGAAAACCTTTTTATTAAAAAAATTGTAACTGAAGAACGTAAAGAACCTAGAAAGGCTAATGTATAAATCATGGAAGTCAATCCGCTCAAAAGGCTGTGCAATATGAGAGGATTATGAGCAAGTTGATCCCACCACGATCATGAAGTTTAGCCCTTTACAAGGGGGCTAGCTCAAAACTGTATAAGCTAACCGCCTTAAAATACGATTTTAGAGGAGATTAGCAATATCAGATTTGAGCTAGCCCCCTTGTAAAGGGCTAAACTTCATGATCGTGGTGGGACCAACTTGCTCATAATCCTCTCATATTGCACATCCTTTTGAGCGGATTGACTTACATGGTATAAATGAATGTCACCTGTCATAACAGTCTCCTTTCGTTCCAACAGGGACGTCAAATTCCACTTGATCATAGACCTCGTATGGTTGAGTTTTGCGAATATCCCATTTGATTCCAGAGCCCCTCAACATAGGCTGTAAATAGTGTAATTTAACAATGATAAAATGTAATTTAACAATAAATTTATGCAAAATTATTCTAATTAACTAAAAAAGCCTGTAAGATCATTTTCGAAATATTAACTAATAATATTTAATAATCTGTAATTTTGGACATTAAATTCTTCTTTGTGACAACTTACGTTTTTCTTCTTTGGGACCCAGAGAAGGGAATTTTTGAGGAAATCACAAAAATAAATAAAATTCATGTAAATATTCTTTAAAATTCAGATTAAAGGGTAATTTAAATGTTAGAAAATTTTTATAGATAAAATATAGACGAAACAGTTTAAAAACACCCTTGTAACATTAGTCTACCTTTCCCAATCTCGGTATCACTATTGCCAGCTTCCACATTAATTCCAACATGGTATAGAACCAAATATCTCAGCCCCTATTCCTTGGATAAAAATTATGCCATTTTGAATTTACTAGCGTATTAATTATATACTCTTAATATATAACATCGGGAGTAGATGAACAACTTACTCCACTGAAGCCCCAATTTAGCGCATCTGCTGCTGACACTATTCCAATATCCTGTAATCTAGTTTTCCAAATTCTGCTTTCGTCGAGTACGTCCTGAAGAGAATCTAGTCTTTGAGGGAACTTTATAGCCCAGTCATAAATGTCGTCCATCAAGCCGAGAGGCATATCCCAAGCAACGCCACCAGGACGAATATAGTTCGCATGCATTCTGAAATTAATTTAATATTTTAGTGATTTATTTTGGAATCAAATTTTTCTGCTGAAAAGGTCAACTGCTACTTAACATTTTCTATCCTGTTTATGTTGCCAAACGAAAGATATAATTTTGTCCGATTCCTATCTTTACAGTAGAATGGGCGCTATTCCTCACCTGGCACCTGAAACACGTTCCGAAAACTCGAACAACTTTTCACGTTCTTCAAACATCCAAAAGAATGGGGTCATCGCGCCAACATCAAGAGCATGTGTTGTCACTCCCATAATATGGTTCTGGATTCTTGTTAGTTCAGAGAAGAGCACTGAAATATTCAGGATTAGACAAAAAAGTAACAAGTTTCATTGATATCCGATAACATATACTGAAAAATGCGGACCAAACCAGATTAATGTAAAATGTTTCAATTGGATCAAAATTGATAAATTAAGAAATTGCGTACAGAAAATTTTATGATGTCAATAGTGAAATTCAGCAATTATCCATTCATTTTAAAGAAAAAGCTAGTTTGTATCCTAACATTATATTTCTATTACTGAAACCCAACTGGGGAGGGGGAACAATTTGAGGGATAACTGGGAGAGTCGATATCCCCTTCCCCTTTGTTCTTTTATAAAATGCATTACTTTGTCTCTATAAGTACCTTTAGGGGTAAATAACTGCTGAAAGCTCAAATTTTCAGTTAATTTTGCGCCAGATGGCTATTTAAAACGCGTTTACTGCTTATATTTTATACCATGACAAAGGCCTTTCCGCTGATTCACCCACTATCAAATCCCCTGGAAAAGGTCCCGCGCAGGACGAGTTGGACGGGAGATTCCGCATAGAGACTTTAAAAGGACAGCTGATGGGATGTCCAACGGGGGAAGGGGCAATTGATTCCCTCAAATTCTCCCCAAATTGGAGAGATGTTCGAGTTTTTCTTACTATAATTAATATTTACCTCGAATCCACTTAGCTCGAGGGGGAACTTCAATACCCAATAACTTTTCTATGGCCAGAGAAAAAGCATGCTCATTGCACATCATCGAGACATAATCCAGACGGTCGAAATAGGGAAGTGCTTGTGTGAAAGTTTTGTATTCGCATAATTTCTCAGTGGCACGATGAAGCAAACCAATGTGAGGCCATGCTCGTAGTATAACCTAAACAGGTATATAATTTGCGTAACTTAAACGTGCTATAGATTTTGAGCATACTCAGTAGTTTACTTTCACTAGTTTATTGCCATTACGACATCAATGGCAAGATATGTTAAGTTCTAAAATTGATGTATTAAAGCTTTACCTCTCCTTCCAATTGCAGGACAAGTCTTAAGACGCCATGGGCTGCGGGATGTTGTGGGCCAAAGTTGAGAATCATACTCTCGATTTCCTTTTCACGAGGAACACCAGTTGCTTCGGGATTGTCCGGAAAGCGTGCCCTCTGCAAAATAATCTTGGATATACGTACCAAACTTGTGCATTCACCTGCAAAGTTAGCTCTTCGAGCTTGTGCATATCTAGGCTCTTCATGAGTTCGTGAGAGGAATTTTGCAGGAATGACACGTTCCCAAAGCCGGACATCTAAATATTGCAAACTTTAATAGTAAAATAATGCAAATTAATTTTAAAATTTCAATAGTATAACTGTAACAATTCATTTGCTAGAACTTCCCAGCCTTTTTCATAATGAATTTATTTATCATAAAAAAATTAAAATTTATTTGGATAAAAGTCACATCAAAATCGTATTAAAACTACAAGGTACCTTTTAAAAATTTATTTAGATTTAAGACAATATCGTCTTGTTATGGCTTGAGTAATAAGCCGCAAAAATAAATCCTAATGATAACTCTGTATGTTAAAATACGCAAAAACTTCAGCGAAAGTTGTACACAAACAATTATTTTATAATCGTCTGCTGTCACTAATTATAGAAAAGATAACCTTAAATTGTCTTTCGAACTTGGCATCAGGAAACCAAATTCCGGCATTCCGTTTCGACTGACGAAAAGATCCCCTTGCTTTACCTCCGACAAGTTTGCTTACTATTCCTAAACGCGTAGATATCACCATTTCACGCGTTTCTAAAACAAGAAAATGAGACGACATTGCAAAAATGAAACATGTAGGTATAAAAATTATTTTCCAACAATAACATTATTTGTTCATTTTTTCTCGCTTAAATTAATTTTTTGTGCGCATTAATTTGCCGTAATTCTAGCACAAGCAATACATAGCGAGTAGAAAAGGCATCGTTCCTTCGAAAAAGTAAATCACCAAAGTTCGCGCTTTGAAATACAATGGCGGCATTTTAAAAACTATAAGTAATAATTGTAGAGCTCATTCGAATCGGTAACATTTCCGGTCCCATTTTTATACAAAAACATTATCATTTCTTCAAATAACGAAAAATATTATTTGATAATGGAATTAAACCATTTTCCACAAAGTGAAACTTTCCATAAGCCATTTTTCAGACACTGTTTTTTTCTCGAACCGCTCCCTATTGTGTATGTGGCAATTATCACTTTCACATATTTTAGGCGAGCAACCCTCAACCCATGTATCTTAGTAGGCTTAGGCCAAGATATAATGTGGTATTGCTCTGGATCATTATTAACATTATAGAGTGTAACTAATATTATCATAAAAATTTTGAGGTTATAAAATTTATTTACCGTATTTTCTCTAATATAAGCCCCCCTATAATAGAAGCCCCCCTATAATAGACGCCCCCTAGAGAAAGAGAAATAGTGTGTAAAAATGAGAGGTTAGAGAAAAATTTTGCCCAAATTTGGGGGATTGAAATAATATAAGCCCCGGGGCTTATATTAGAGAAAATACGGTATGTTTATCTTTGTTAAAGATTTTCGCACTTTTTATACCGATTTTCAATACATCCATGTAATTGTCAATGTTTTTACATATTAAACATTTATTATCTAATATCTGCACAATTTTAATATTATTTACCGACTTATGTTACAACCAACATTAATAAGTTTCGCACCAAACAATGTCAATACCACTTCAAACGAAATGCACCGTCGGCTGTTCGAATTGTCGCTTTCTCTGATATTTGGTACTTCAGATGATATGCCATTTCAGCCTAAATTTCTCAGTTTCTAAACAATATAGTTCATCAAAAGTACATCAAGAACAATATAGAACTTCAAATTACTCACCTCTTTAACTGTGTCTGTAAGTGGGAGTAGAATCAAAGTTTGGGATATATTTTCGACAGCTCCAATTGGCCGAAAAGCCTTTAGTCGCGTTGCACTGGCCTGGAGAATTTTGCTGCTGACCAGCTAAATATTATATCGTGCGTAGCATGACTTATAGCATTTATATGTTAAAATGGACTCTGTTACAACTGAGGGTTAACTAACTTCTAACAAACTATAATTGTAGTATTGTACAAACTAACGCTAACTGACTTGACTGCAGAGTTGGCTATTTTCCTTAATTTCCCTTGAAAAATTGGGGATAATTTAGAGGAAAAATTCCTTTTTACCCTTAATCATTTTCATTTTTCTTGGGCTTTCCGGACAAAATGGACATCAAATTCGGATTCTACGTGAAAAATCGGGTATATAGGGGGTATCTGCAAAAAAAGTTTGATCAAAATTAAACTTCAAAATTAAAGTCTTGTAGTTAATTAGTTATTATAGAACAATCGCACGAAGTAAACAAATAACGGAAGAAAATATTACCGAACTCGTTGAACACATATGGAGAGTAACATTTTCCACTGGGAGCGGATTTGTAGAATTTATTATTACTATATAGAAGATAGCGTTTTTTATTGCACCCATTGAAGAAAATTTCGGTGTTGAATCGGCCAAGGTAGCATAATAGAGAATGCCCTGAATTTGATTTTGTTGGAAGAAAACCACTGGTTCAACGTTTGGTTCTGTAACTTCGTGGTTAATTTAATTTACAGTTCTGGAATTATATTATAGTTACCAATATCCAACTCCTCTGGCATGATTGATATGTCATTTAAAAAGAAATCGTTTTTCCCATTTTGAGACGCAATCCGTTCATATGCTACCTAAAATGAATTAATGTAATGCCATTAAATGGCAGCAATATAAAATGTTGAACGAGTTATTTGTATAAACAAAGCTTCAGTGCATTTTCAGTAATTTTAACAAGCTCGCATATGTATAAAAAGAAAACTCTCGCCATAAGAGCTAAGGAACCCATTATTAGGGGAGCTTATAGTAGGTGCTTATAGTAGGTGCTTATAATAGGTGCTCAATAGAGGAGTTACTCAGGAAAGAATACGGTAATTAAGCTTTCACAAAGCAATGAATTTATATTCAATTTATACTGCTTAATATTAGCTGCAGCTTATATTATTAATAATGGCCGTAATATTAAGCATATTACAGCTTATGTAGCATAAAGGACTCACAGTCCAAGAAACAGATAAACTAATCTCAGAAATGATAACAATTGTCTAGTTGGATGAAAATTGGTCAGGAGCATTATACCGAAAATTTTGTTGTTGTTCATTTTAAGGACTGATCATACTTCCGAATGTACTCAAAAGATTAGAATGAATGTTACGAATAATATGTTTAGAAGAAATATATTATAAATAATTTAACAAAATGATAAGCACTTAAAATTAATTAAAAATCAACCTTGCCACTCTGTACGTCCTTATTTGATGCAAAGTCTAATTCGCGCAAGTCTTGAATTATGTTATCATTCTCGTGTGCCTCAGCCTCTTCACCCTTTGACGTCACATTAAAAGGTACAAAGTTCGTATTATCCAATGTAAAATCATTTTCCAAACAATTCGTGGAGTTGATCGCATTGCGGCGCACAACTGCTGGCGAATTTGCTGCGGATAAAGAACAGAGTATTGTGTCGTCCAAATCAAAAGCTCGACTTGTCGTTCCAGCTTCATTTGAATACTCAAAATCATTGATCACAATCAAATCTTTCTCCGACTCGGAAATAGACTTGTGGTCTTTTTGCCTGGAGGATTCATTTTTAGAAGCATTTTGTATTAGGAAACCTAAAAAGTGAATTAACTGCTAACTATCTCGAACCCAAAAATAATTTCCGCTTACCAAATTTATCTTTAAAAACGTGTACTGTTTTGTTGATTTGATCATTTAGTGTTAATATGTCAGCCAACGTATCCTCATCGTTACCCTCTGATGAACTTTCAACCACTTCGCTGGCAATGCGAAATAAAGTCGGTCTTACATTTTGGATTGAGTCGTACAAATCCTGTAATTTTCAATAGTTAATATTTTGGAAAATTATGCATACATTACCTTCATTGTATTTAAAGAATCCCCATCGGTAACTGATATGCTATCTTCCACAGAGAGTGAACCTGTCATCATACTGCACAAAGTTTCAACAGTGGTGGACGCAGACTGCATAACTTCAGCTCTTTTGTGAAACCTTTCTACCTTTTTGTCTTCCTATAACAGGTTATCGAGTATTTATGTAACAGTTACATCATTCATAAAATATCAATGCTTATGCTACGAGGTAATATTGATTACAATAAAAATGTTGTTAAATCCTTACCGCTCGAACCATGCTTTTAATCATGCGATTAGCAGCTTGCAAATCCTCTGGTTTTTTGCTTTTCAATAATTGCGATAACAGTTGGGCTTTTTGTTCATCCTCGAACGACGCCAACTTTTGAGTTGTTCTAAGCGTTACAATTTTTGGTATTGGCTGGCTTAACGCAGGGTCACGCTCGATCACACTTTGCTTCCTAAGCAAATTGTACACTTCACAGATTTTCTCCAAATGGCGCAAAGTTTCTTTCCACACATAAAGCAATTCTATCGACTTTTGGCGCACTTCTTCAGATGTGGTCATGCCTTGGTATTTCGGAGACAAAATTCGTATGAAATTGTTTAGGAATTTAAATTTTCCCACTTCGCTCGCCACTCGATTACCACATCGTTGGACCAATTTTTCGATCACCTATAATGTGGATATAAAAAAAGGTGTTCATTTTCTACACTCATGGACAAAACATTTTTGCTCCAAAAAGTCTAATGCTGCAAAATTTTTATGAAAAATGAATGAGTGTGTTAAGAACATGAAAAAAGCCAATATATGATTTACTGTATTTTTATCAAAATGCTTTCATTTTTTGGTAATGTAGAAATTTGAAATCTGTTTTATTCTTTCAAACGTTGCCGTTAGTAGCAAACTTGTTTCAACAAGTCTGGTTTCGTCAAAAAATCAATAAGCTCCTGAAAATTTATTTAGTATTTTTATATGGTATTGGGTCCGCATACTTTTTGAAACATTGGCGTCGTTGTGCTTCCTAGTAAATCATGACCCGTTTAAAATTTCATTAACAGTAACAAACCTGAAGCGTTAACAATGTCTCTGCTTGATCCGGACTTAATAGTTTGTGCGAGAGCACTTTGAAGACAGCAGTCGGTGAGTCAAAGTCTTCGTTTATTCTACCGATTAACCTTTCGAAATATAACTCTCTATCTGGCGCAGAAAGAAATGGATCTGTTGATCGAGCTAAAATGCAACACAATGTCAAATTGTCGTCATTAACCACTAATTTGCTGTATATCTAACATGCTTGCGTGCAGAAAATGATTATCAGAGGTAATCACTCTTGGTAACAGAAATGGATATCTCATCATCGATTTATCGTAAACTGTGAATAATGTAAACAACGAATAATAAGGCGAAAGTACATGGCTCTAGGAAATTGCTACACGGAGTGCATTTTTATGATTACGAATATTCAGTAAATTTAGGAGAGTAAACTTTACCGAGGTAGTTTAGGCTGCTAACTTATAGCTATCCGGTAAATTAAAAAATATTTTAAAGATTTGGCTACGAGCCTATTCATTCCTAACTTTTGTTTGTTTTACTTTTATCCATAATCAGGCTAAAATATCAGTTGTAACTTATTGGTTGTTCAAAAAAAGAAAAATAATTGCCAACCTATTAAAAATTGCAGAGATTCCTGGGCTTCCATCAATGCTTTAAATATACGAGCTTTAGCCAATAATGAAAAATATATAGCGCGTAGGTGTTCATAAGCAAAGTATAATAAGGTATTTGCGTTCAAGAATTTACTATCCTTTGTACTCCTCTTCAACAAGTAGCGCTGAATTTGTGCAAAAGTCGAAGCAAGCCTGACGTCCGAAGAGAGTTTTCACACACTCTTTCGCCATGGAATATACTGGCATTTTCCTTACTGCAGTGTTTTCTTCGCCATTTTCTAGTCTCGCAATATTAACAAGCAGGAAAAGCACATTTCCAACCTCTCTCGCTTTGCCTCAGGACTCCACAAAATAACGGTCTGTGTTATGGAAGAGCGAGTGACATCCATAATCGCAGCTAGTTAGACACGCCATAATGGGAGTGTGAATCAGACACATTCAACAAAAGATAAAATACAAAAGATATATAGTTTGAATTTGGCGGTTTTGAAAATATAATGTGTTGCATATTTAAATGGAAAAACTAAACTTATATATTTATTTTTGCGGTGAAGTTTTCAATTAAGTTGTACGCAAATGCCATTGAAGTTTAGTTTCAAACTAGCTCTAAGTCGGGTGCCAAGGCACCGGTGGGTGTCGGCTCTCGATCCTCGGGCCGTCGGCCCGAAGAGCTGTAATCTGGTGCCTATCGGTTTAGGGTTTAAAGTTTAGTTTTAAATATATTTTCTAAAATTATTAACTTAAACACTCTAGTTAACATTTTATTCTGTTGAAATTTTGGTTTTAAGGGACTATCATAAAGTTTCACAAATAAAAACTTTAGCCCGAACTCAGGCAATGCAGCTGGAGTTTGGGGCAGTGCCGTTGATTGGCTGTGAGGATGGTACATCAACGACGACGACGTATTCTAACGGGCAACCAGCAGCACCCTCGCCTTCACGCATGCTCAGCCGGTTCGCGGCCAATATTCTGCCTATGGATCATCAAAATTTGTGCCAATATGTGGAACTAGTGCGTTGCCATACAGGTTAGACCCACTTACTATTTGTCGTTGCTTATGAAAACATAAAATAGCGGGTCCCCCCATAAATTTCAGGACTAAAGCCCAATGGTTCCAGGATTAGTGATATGTTTTACTTATCTGCTAACTCATCTGTCTAATATCCTAAAAGCAAGCATTTTTGAAAATATAGAATTTATGGTTTAAAAAAGATATAGCTTGCTTTTCGGGTATTATCCCAATTCAAGGTTTAGAAGAAAGTTAAAATTATAGTACTGAAATTTTTGGTGACACAGATAATTTTACAGCAGCCAACGGCGTGATCCTTATTTCTGAGCACTATAGCAGAGCCTATCGAAACGAAGTCAGCAGAGGTCACAGGTTTACAATATTTATCTTAACACATGGTAATCGTTTAATAATTGATTTCAGCATAGACTTCTCCTATGCGCTGTCGGTGATTCAACAAATTTGCGACGCTGTAAAATTCTGCCACGAAAACCGAGTAGTTGTCGGCTTGCTAACGTTGGACAACGTTCTCCTGCATCCAAAGCGGGTAAAATATTTTTATTGAAGCGATAAAAGAAAAAGGTGCTATGTTCAGCTAACATAGACAAATACGGTTTCGCAATTTAGCAAATCTCTTTTGGTTATATTTTTTCAACAGTTCTTACAATAGTTAAAGGTTAAATAATATTGGGATAAATAAATAAAATTAATAATATATTATAAACGAATGATGACCAAACTTATTTCGCTCTTTTATTTACAGGATTGCTTTGTGAAGATAAGTCAATGGGGGTTATATCACGTTAGCGGTGACAACGCAGACGTTGATTATGTCATCGGCAGTCCGTGGTATTTGGCTCCAGAGCGTATGCTGAACACCAAAAATCGATGTGCTGGCTCATTTAAATCTGATATTTGGGCATTGGGTATCATCATTGTGGAAATATTTGCCAGAAAATCTTTGTCTGAAATTTGGGGCACTAAACAAATCCTGTCGGTTTTAAGCGCCATTATAAAGAAAGGTAAATAATTCAAATATTTGGAAGCTAATTTGAATGATACAATAAAAGTAAAAACGAAACCTTTAGAATATTCTGTACGAGCGGCGGTGGCGCCTCTGGCGCCTAAAAACCTGTGCTGCTTGAGTTGTTAGGGTAAGAGTTCTAATATTTGTGCTCTAAGTTCCCTCACATTCCAAGGGGGAAGGTCGGGCGCTCCGCGCCCGACCGCAGTGCCTTTGTCAGTGTTTTCCAAAAAAGTGCAAAAACGCCACTTTTTGGGCCAAAATTTGAAATTTTGGGCCGGTGCATCAACTTTTTTCGAATTGGGTAATAACTCGTCGAGACCTAAAAAATGAGCTATCACACACCCCTTTAACTCGCCGGCAAAGTGGTTTGGACTTTCTCTCGTGACAGAGAAATCATTTCGTTTATATTATACTATTCTGTATAGTAATATTATGATCCACCTAAACAATCGTTTCTTTTTGAATCTACTCCAGGAATCATATTCCTCTTGAAATTTATTTAATTTGAAATCTCTTACTGTTAATCAAACCGAATTTCTAAATAATTATTTTAGCCAAGGAGAAGTCTGCTTTACCGCCTCTTCTCGACGCAATACATTTTGCCTGCGCTGAAATCAGCACTCAGATATTGCCAGCAGACATTTTTCCAATTGTTGAGAGTTGTCTCAGCACTTTGCCTTCCAAACGGCCCTCAGCCAAAGAATTACTCACTGTGTTTACAAATCTTCAAACCGCAAGTTCCGATTCGCCTTCCGAAGTCATGAGCACATGTAACAATAATAACAACGGTGTTATTAATGAATCAATTGAGGAAATGAAAAGTTGTTTGAAACTGATTTCCTTTACAAATGATTTAATTTTAGAACGCATTCGACGGGAAGAGCTCTCCGAAGAGTGTTTCAACCGGCCAGTTGGTGAACTGTTCTTTTTATGGAAATTGTGTGGAAGTACTGCTGAAAATATATTGATTAATCGAGGGTCCATCCGAATGAAACCACCTGTATGTGCTATGCCCAGGTAAAATGATTGATTTGTACAAAAGTATGTAAAATGAAAAAATAAAGAGAATACACATTTCATATACATAGGAACCTTGCTCGTTGGATTACAAATTTCCGCTTCTTTGATTAATTATATGCGTTTGTCTCATTAAAGTTTTACCTTTAGTTTATTCAATAGTTACCTTTTTATTCAAGATAGCTTCGTACTTATGTATTATAACATATTCTTCCATATAACTTTAGCGTTGTTTTGGGAGATTTACAACTTTACGGTAATGAAGAGGCCAGGAAAGTGCAAACCACTTTAGAAATCTGTATTCTTCCAAGCAAAAATGTCAAAGAGGTTTGCTTTAATCTTTACTAAATCTAAATTTTTATAAGTTTTAGCGACTAAAATCCATTCCCATAAGCGAGTTATGCCAAAGTATAGAGCTGGAATCTGCTCACACAGAAATACAGACAAGGAAAATATCAGGTTTGAGTCAAATCAGTCGAGAGCAAACACTTGTAGTCAAGGAACGCGATATTGATTATCAGGTATGCTAATTAATTCACTTATTTTGTGTAAAAATTTGTGATTAGAACAATTTGAGATTGTAAATTGATAATATCCGCGTGTTTCTTATGTGGATTACATCTCATAACTACTACCTTTTTTATTTTGTATTATAACAATTTTTGCGGTTGAAGTGAAAATGCTTTTTACTTTCTATTCTGATGTCTTGAAAATTTTATGCCATGTCACAGTTATTGGTTTTGCTGAATGATTTTACCTTCTAATGATCCGTTTTTACATGACAATATGTTTTGTTAGGAAAGACTTTTCCCGTTTTTGAAATAGAATTTGCATTTTTATGAAATGGTAAAATAGATTACAAATAGATGTACACAAAAATATTAATGAAGTTACAAAAGAAATTAAATTAATGCCAATTCTCATTCACCAAAACCAAATCTTTACTTGGATGTTATATACCATCGAATAGTCCATTCATTTTTCTTTCAAATATATAACTTGCCTTTCAGTTATAGCAAAAATAATATATGGAAACACACCCAAAATATTAATTTCGGTCTTTTTGACAACTTTCATCGATAAATACATGAAATTTTGGCACTATATAAAAGGTGGCTTGTGGCTTTTGTAGACAAGGACTAGCAAAACAACATACTTTTACGTAATAAGATATGCTTTCATATTCTGCAACTTATGACCGCTTGAAGTAATGTCATAAACCGAAAAATAGCAAAAATCGAAATTTTTCATTTTTCTAGTGGTGTCTTTCTTTAAAATTTTCATATCAGCAACCACGAAATGAAAACATTTTCTGTAAAAGGTAAGTATTAGGGCTGAAATTTCTCTAAAATATTGCGCAGTTAAACATAGCATACCGAATTTTTCAATGATAAATTTACAGAAATATCTCAATAATTTGTCATATTTGGACCGCCTCATGTAATTATTAGTATTCATTCATTTCCTGTTAGGAAATATAAAAATCCAAACATGGTTGTGTAGAGAAAAGACTTAGCTATCCAGCGGTATATAACACTCATAGGCGCTCTTATGTTATATAGACAAAACTTTATTTATTACAAACATATAGCGACTTAGTTGCCAAACCAATAGCATCATAGTTCATTTCTATAAATTCTGGAAATAGCTTTTTAAATTTAACAATAGAAAGAAGTAATTGCGACATGTAATTACTTGGTTATACATTTGTTGATATTTGAGCTATAATAACAATAATATGTTGTAGGTTGTGCGAATGAGATTATTCAGCAAACTGTTGGCTGCATACCCGTACAAAGTAGACGTACTTCGATTAGAAGCTAGCAAAGATATCCCGCCAGTTTATCGAGCCGCCACTTGGGCTGCCCTTCTCAATGCATTGGATAATAAAGACGAGCAACAAACCTTTTACCAAATAGATACTTTTTCGGAGCAAGTCTCAGATCGTCAATTGCAAGTAGACATTCCTAGATGTCATCAGGTTCGTGAATTTTGATATCGTGATTTCGAACATTAAATGATGTCAAATTTAATATAATGCATACTATTTGACGGAATAATATAATTTTACACAACTACCAAAACAATGTTGGCAAATATTTTCTAAAGGATAAAATTTGCAACTTGTATTATAGTTAATTAATTAAGTTTATTAATATAGAGAAACAAGAAGTGTTTTGGTACGCATAGTTCATATCTACATCGCTACAATCTTGGCTCCTTCGAGTAATTAAAAATTTTCAGTACGATGAATTGATGAGTTCTCCTGTGGCCCATTACAAACTAAAAGTATTGCTTAAAGCTTGGTTACAATGTCAACTGAATACTACTGGTTATGTGTATTGGCAAGGACTAGACTCTCTGACTGCACCGTTTCTTGTTCTCAATTTTAACAAAATTTGTATGTTATCACCTGGCTGGACTATTTTCATGTATTGAATTTTAGCCATTGCATTTCGCTGTCTTACGGCCTTTATTGACCGGTACTTGCACAACTTTTTCCTGCGAGATAATTCTGAAGTCATTCAAGGTAGAAATATTCTTTTCAAGTAGCGAATATACTACTTTTATACGAAAGTGCATAAAATAATTTTTGAAAAGCATTTGCCGGTAAATAGATTAACACTCATTAGGTCGCTTCCTGGAATTAATGGTTTTCTAGCATCCATATGAGACATCCCTATGAAACATAACTTACTTTCCGATCGAATCAATATATACGAAAAACATTTATATTCACTATCCTATTTCGATCAAGTTGTTGTTTCGAGATGCCTTTAAAAATCCTGATTCCATGATTATATATCCCAATATTATTTCAAAGATGGATACTAGACAGCCTCTATTGCTAGAAATACCAATTCTGATAGTCGATCGTTGTAGAGGACTGAATACATTATTGTTAATGTGGGAAATTAAGCTGACTAAACTTTCAGAATACTTGACCATGTTCGTGCTGTTACTCGAATTCGTAGATCCCGAACTAGCCGCTCATTTGGATAGCCTAGATTTTCACCCACAGCTTTATGCAATACCTTGGTTTTTGACATGCTTCGCCCACGTACTACCGCTGCACAAACTTTTCCACCTTTGGGATTCCTTGTTGTTAGCTGACGCTACATTTCCTCTATTCATAGGTATTGCTGTACTTATAGAACTCAGGCCTCAGCTCATCCACGCGCAATTCAATGATGCAATTTTGTTATTCTCCGATCTGCCAGGTATTTCAATTATTCCAGATTTGTGAAAGAGTCAAATTATTTCGTTACAAATCGTTGCAAGGATTATATGACTCAACCTCGTGAAATATGTAATTTTTAACTAATACAATCGCTCACAACAATTCAGCTGGTTGCAGTTGATCTTTATACAGTCGACTCTCGGATTAATTGGATCAGGGAACCGGAAAAAATTAATTAATCCGAAAGCGCCATTGATCCGAGGGTTGACTTTAGTAAACAATAACTTGGTAACTTAAAAATGTTTTAGATATCTCGATCGACAAAGTTGTAGCCAACTCTCTCAAATTCTACCAATCCATTCCTGTCAGTTGCACCCATCCTCGACATTCGGCTAGACATTGCTTACCAAATTTACGCAATTTGCTCAATTCTTTATTGAATGGAATACCTATCGAGTGTGAAACAAATACTTAAAGCTCTTTGCAATAATATTTTCACTTAACTTTTTTAAGAATCTCTAACTTTGATAAGGTTCAGGTATTGTCAATTTATAACGTTGTGATATTAATTTATGGTTGAACAAAATTTAATAAAACAATTTCATGCAAACCCAACATGCTTAAAATTTTCAATACTCGGGAAAATTTACAAAGCGTAAAACATTGTATCTAATAGCCATGTTCGAAAAACGTGTAGGTATAGTTGCCTTAAGCTAAAATGGCATAAAATAATTGGTTTGTACAACACAGACCAGTCACACAGAGACAGTCAGACCAGGATTTCAGGACAAGAAGGAAAACCCGCAACCTTTGGAACAACTTTCGATAGAAAACCGAGAACAGCAAAGTTATAGGTTTTGGTGACAGACAGTTTTTCTTTGCTGAAGAATTCCGAAAAGTATTCAACTTTTTAACCTTCGAATTCCTGGATATATGTTTTATAATCCCCTGTGCTTGTGACAACAAGCACAAGCTAAGTTACTAACGTTAAGAGTACGGCTCCATGCCAAAGCATCTTCCCGTTTCAGGTGCTAGAGATTTGCTTTTGTTTGACATTAAAGCTTAGTAATTGTATCTGGCATTCCAATGATTGTTTTTATTGTTTCACTTACCTTTTATTTGTACATTGAAGACGCTATTGTCAAAGGATACCTTCATAAACCAAAAAGCGAATTTCGACTATGCTGCTGCATTAGTCTTCTAGCTGCGGCTGGAAATTACGCCCATATGCAGCTAATTTTTAATAAGCGCTTTAATTAAACTCTAAGCAGAGCGTTGTCGAAAGCGAAGCGAGAGCCAGCCTGAGCTAGATTTGTTTATACGATGTATGGTTTTATTTGCGCACAAATATTAAAATGGTGCAGACAAAATTGCTTTAAGTTTCCTTTTTCCCAGAATGTAATCCTTATTTCATAAAATTTTAATTGAAAGTGTTCATTTTCCTGCAATTGCTTCTCATCATTTTGTCATAAATCTTGAGTGATGATATATGGATGTTCAGACATTTGATATGCGCTAATTAGTTTCTGCCTATTTTTGTCACAGCATAGCAAACCTTAATTGGTATGTGGCAATTATCGGTATGTGAAATTAATAATATAATTTTTCTTGAGATGATCAAAAATACATTAGCGACTTAGGAGTTCTTCCAATTTTGCAAAATTAATATTTTTGCAGAGTAAAAATTGTTTATAACAATGTCATTTTAATCATAGAGTTGATTGTTATGTAATATTCAATATTCTGGCTTATGTTTTTATACGAATGAAAAGAGTATGTAAATAGGTTCACATCCACAGCCGAGCCAAAGCATCTTTCAGAGTTTTGCGCAGAAAATCATAAATTTACAAGATAAAATTATTGTGTCCCTCCTCTATTTCTGAAAAGTGCCGCTTTTAGTACTGATTATATGAGCGAAATACTATTATTGCTGCAGTTATGTTTGCTCAACATTTTTATGTAATAAATATGCACTTTGCTAACCCACTTTGCGTTATCGAAGCGGAAATGTGAAGCAAACGTAACGGGTCGTATAATTCAAAGTTCTCCATTTAAAACTCACCTTTTCGACTGACATTTGGTGGTTTTGAACCGGCTTTAGCGGCTCATTCAAAAGTGGATAATTGGCCATTTCCCAAAACATATCATAGAAGCAAAATGTCGTTGTGGCAAAAGTAAGTTCCTTGAGTCGGCCACGCCTGGCTGGTTTGGACCAAGAAGGAAGTTTAATTCATTCTGACCACCCTTTCCAACACACAGCTAACATAGTTCCATTTAATGGCAGCTGCTTTCGGTTTTATTACTCTCAATACTTGGCGGCTCCCAATTGTTCATTATCTTTTAAGGCCTGCACCCATCTGCGAACTGTTTTAAGATGCCGCAAAATGTTTGTTGAAGGTACCTCAAGGATCAACTTTCATAGAATCACCTTTCATTTTAAAGATGTATTCAGATGGTAGAAGCAGTTAGTTTCGTAGTCAACACTTCATTACCTGACTTCAAAAACATTATAGTGCAGACTACAGAAAAGACACTGTTCTTTCTAAATAGGAAAAATAAAAGAAAAACTAATAATTCAAGTGTAAATTTGACTGTTCCTAACTACCTGTACGAAAAATTTTTGAACTCATGCTAACATAAGTGAAAAATTTTTTAACTTATAACTTGTAAACAATGAGTTGTCAAACAATGAGTCGTCAAAACCATATAACAAATTAGTCATAAAATAATGTTTGGCGTATGCAAGGAAATGACTATTGTTTTTGTACCTTTGGTTCATTAACTCCTCTTTAAGCTTCTTCTCGTTTAATTTATGAGTCAGCTCGGGAGCCAATGTGAATATTTCAAAGTGTTCTTCTTTTTCCTCCCTATTTTTCGGCTCACTTTCCCACACGTTGTTCTATATGAAGAGCGGTCTGTGAATATTTTCTTTAAAAATTTCCCATACCCTCTCAACATTACTAAACACATTTGTGAAATTATAGTGCTCATTTTGGGCACTTTAAATACCATTCGGAAATTGTCTTGAAATTTATTCGAAACATTATATATCAGCTAGTAGCACTTTCCAGAAATAATATATCTACAATATCAGCTATAGGCGTGAGTTTAAGATTAGTAAGTAGAAATATTTTAAACCCAACTATTATTCCAAAATAATAGCCTTTTTGCTAATTCGATGTACGCTAGGTTTAATTTAAATTTGTTTTGAATGGTATTGTTTTGATCCAATTTAGTTATGTGACAACCAGTGTACTTTTTAATTTATTTGTTTTACCGAGAATAAACATCGACTCGCAACTTTGCGTATAATTATTATTTTCTCGACTCCCAGAATTATAAACAAATTCTGGCAGACACCTGCCTAGAGTCGTTTTTTCCTGCCTTTATCCCCTTCCGGCCAATATCCAGCCTAATAACCCACAAATCCCATAGACCTCGCATCCATAGGAGGCTCTCCATTTCACCGATCCAAAAAGCCTGAGCCAGTCATAATAATAAATAAAATTGCCATTCCTTCGGCCTTCCTGCGTGTGACTATGTTAATGTTGTGTTGCTTTTGGATTGTTGGGCTGAGTAAATTAGACAGAGTGGCCCCATGTGTCTTAGAAGACTTAGTTCTTTCCCATGGCCAAGTCCTACAAAAAATTGGAAAAAAGGAGCTTTGCGTGCTCTCCAAGCATATTTTCCATGCGAGAAGGCTCGGTCAACAGCTGGGCCCGTCCAATCTTATTGGGAGGTCATTTTTTCGCTTTTTCCTTTGTCAACTTCGGTAATTAATTAGTGTGAGAAAGAACATCTTTGTCGAATTAACGCTCTGATGGCTCGTCTAATTTGCACTTTTGTGTTTACGCAATAATTACTGGGATACAAAACATATTTTCAGACTAGTTTTTATAAGTAAGTGATTTCTAGCAAATTGACAATTAACTTAGCAAATTATTAGCAAAAAAGAAGCATAATATAATAAGATAGTCACCTTTTCATTTTCTTTTATATTTGGCTATAATTTAAATACGGCACTATATTGAAGAATAAGTAATTGTACATTAGACAAGTAAATTCTTTAACATTGAAATTTTTAGGCTGAAAAGGTTACGTTTTGGAGCAAAATCATTTTCGGTTTGAAGTTGATTTTAGCAAGAAATGCGTTCTTTGCATACAACATTATACATAATCAAATATCGTTTCCAGGTTAATTGCATAGGAATTAAGTTAACAGCATAGGAATTATATACCAAAAATATTTATATACTTCACTATCTCCTTAGTACTTTGTTTACGCTAACTTTGATGTTCAATTCTAGTACACATCCCTATCATATGCGTATCTTTTCAACATAACGTTCTCTTTTTACTTTTTCAAAAGTTGAATTGTTTTGACAAGCAGCAAGTTCGACAACTTTCAGATGAGTACAACGCCACCAGCGCCACGACGTCGGTCAATCCGATTACCGCGATTGGTGCGATTGCCATCTAAATCAGGACAAGGAGAAAGCACTACATCTTATTCTGATGGATCTAGCTGTCCAAATTCACCTGCTGTAAAAAAGGTCAGTATAAATATGTGTCTTAGAAAAGTACGTACTAAATCATCTTATTTTGCATGTTTTACCAAGCATGGCAACCGGACCGGACCGGGCACCGGACCGGACGGGGGGGGGGGTGGCCGGTCCGGCGGACCAAACCGGACCGACCAAAACTTAACAAGCACCCCTAAGAATGCCTTCGGCGGCAAAAAATTTTGAAATTTTTGAAATATAAAAAATTTTCAATGTAAGTTTTTGGTTCAACAATTCAATTTTTACAAAAAATTTTGCCTGCGGCGCTAT
The DNA here is from genome assembly GCA_022814885.1 of Ditylenchus destructor. Lineage (NCBI taxonomy): Eukaryota > Metazoa > Nematoda > Chromadorea > Rhabditida > Anguinidae > Ditylenchus > Ditylenchus destructor. Next base: position 4,174,142 of record JAKKPZ010000002.1, on the reverse strand, counting down.
TTTTCCTTCCATTTTCTATTGTACGTTGCTATTTTTCCAAAATATTCGCCTGCGGCGCTATTTTGCTGTTTGTATGTTTTTTTTCTCTTATAAAACTCGGTCTCGGTTTCGGCCATTTTTAAGTCGCAAATATTTTCCACGTCTAAGTGTTTTTGGGGTTACTTCGATGCACTAATCACAAATCTGCAATTGGTGAAATGGTGAAAAATGCAAATTTTGGCCAAATTTTCACAAAATATTGACCAATTTTCGGGAAATTTTTGCCTAAATTTTAGACCAAAAAATAAAATTCTTGATGCGATACGGAAAAAATAATTGCAGATTCGTAATCAGCGCATCGAAATACCCTAAAAACACCTTTACAAAAAAATTGCGAAAAAACCTCGGCGCTACCGACGGTAGCGCCGCGAAAAATTTTTGACCTTTTAGAGACCGGACCGAACCGGACCGGACCGGGGGTTCGAGCGGACCGGACCGGGCAAAATGTCGGTCCGCTACCATGCTTGTGTTTTACTATATTTTAAATTCTCATTTATGCTATTATAATCCATTTAAATAACCATATCAGTGTAATAGCAATAATATAAATGTTTCAGACATACCGCATGGTTGTCGTCGGCTCTGCCAAGGCTGGGAAATCAGCAGTAGTGGGCCGGTTTCTGGAGAAGGATTTTGAAGATCGCTACTTACCAACTATTGAAAATTTCCATCGTAAACTGTATGTGTTATTTGGGCATGGTGTAGTTTACATCCGCACCGATATATGAATGAGAATTGCTGAGTAGGGCCATTGAAGCGAGTAGCCAATTTTGTTTTACGTTCAAATTTTTTAGCGGGAATTTGAACGTTCTTTTTGGGTTAGATTTTTTTCAATGGAATCAAAAGCTTTCCAAAGTTGTTTTATCGAGATATTTAATGCGGAATCACTAGTTTATTATCAAAATTTATTATAAACATAAAATATAACAAAAACAAACATAAAATGATATGATAAAACATAAAAAAGAGCTATTCGAAAAAGACCGTTCAAATTCCCGCCAAAAAATTTGAACGTAAAACAAAATTGGCTACTCGCTTCAATGGCCCTACTCAGCAATTCTCATTCATAGAGGAAAGGGTGAATCAGTGGGGGTTTGGATCACTAGACAGCGCGCACAGGTTAAGCTAGAATACGCTTAAGGTAGTTTTAGCTGAACCAGTGCGGTTTTAGCTGAACGAGTATAAACACAAAATACTAAGCCTGCATTTATTTTTCGAGTCCCTCTAAGGCGCACTGTGTCAGTCGACGCCGAATAGAATCTCCCGCTTTTTGGGGGTCCCGGACACCAAACTCGCGAGTCCCCCCCAAAAAAAAACCATGATTTTAGGGGGTTATCAATGTCAGAATTGGGGGTGACATACGTGAAAACGTAACTTATGTGACTCACGTGGGTCACGTAAAAGGGCAAGTTTCGCTGCGCCGCTCGTATCCGGGCGCGTGATACGCATGGTGGGGAAATTCGATAAATGCAAAGGAAGGCTTCATCGAAGCTTTATCGAAGTTTTCTAGTAAGCGCGAATCGCCGGCCACTATTTCCTGCTGTTTCCCAGCTGCGCGCAATCGTTGTTGTCTTTCCAACGAGGGAAACGAATGCGCGCAGCTGGGAAACAGCAGGAAATAGTGGCCGACGATTCGCGCTTACTAGAAAACTTCGATAAAGCTTCGATGAAGCCTTCCTTTGCATTTATCGAATTTCCCCACCATGGTGATACGTCAATCGCTTCGTCTCGGCGAGACAAGACGATTGGTACCGGTCTCGCCGCGAAGATTTGCGTTTTCCGGGATTTATGGCTTCCGAAAATCCGGAAAATCCTGGATTTGGGGCGGGGCTAACTTTCGCTGCGCCGCTCGGATCCGGGCGTGTGATACGTCAATCGCTTCGCCTCGGCGAGACAAGTCGATTGGTACCCGCGGCGGAGGCCGCGGGTGTCCTATGGAATAGGGCACTGCGGGTGAGAGTAAAAATGCATTTGCGCATGTGGGAACTATTTTTCGTTCTTATATCGACGAGTTACGTCGATCTAGCTAGGTTTTTGGTCGATATTGATGCGGATGTAATCCACACTCCATCCCTATTTTAACTTTGGTCTAATTTTCGCTACTTTAGTTACAAAATCAGAGGAGAAGTGTACCAGTTGGACGTGCTCGACCGCTCAGGAAACGACCCATTTCCAGCTGCTAGGAAACTGTCCTATATTACAGGTTTGTTATAAGATGTTTAGGATATTTATGGATTAAAAATGATTCCATTTATAACCTAAATTCATACAGCAACATTCAGGAGATATGTTTGTTTTGGTGAGTGCCGTGGATCATGCTCAAAGTGTAGAACAGATGGTGGATATTTACCAGCAAATTCTCGAATGTAAAACATCTGGTAACCACTATTCTGGCATAACCAACGGAGGATGCCATCGGCGAGCATCCTCTTCTTCGTCAAATGTGACCGTGCCTGTGGTATTCGTATTGAATAAAATCGATTTGCCAAAATATAAGTGGCAAGTTACTTTGGACGAAGTCAAAGCACTACTCAACAAGATTGTACCCAACACGTTAGACTGTTTCGTCGCATGTTCCGCTAAGGACAACGATAATGTGATTAGAGTAAGTTGGCGATTTATTATCGTTAATCTTCGAATATTCTAAGTTTTTATCTAAAAGTACGAATTCAGGTTTAAGATCTTATAGATTTTTGGGTGGGAACTAGGGCTGGGAGATCGGAAACCGATCCGATCCGATCCTAAAACTTTGAAATCGAAATTTTGACATTTTTTTCCAATCAAAACAAAAAACTAATGTTACATTTCTTACCTAACTTTAGTGAAATTAGGTACAAATGTTAACTTTTCAGCTTCATATAACGCGATTTTTGACGAAATTTTTGACTGGATCGGTTTTTGAAATGGATCGGATCGGATCGGTTTTCCGATCCGATCCAAAAACCGATCCAGTCAAAAATTTCGTCAAAAATCGCGTTATATGAAGCTAAAAAGTTAACATTTGTACCTAATTTCACTAAAGTTAGGTAAGAAATGTAACATTAGTTTTTTGTTTTGATTGGAAAAAAATGTCAAAATTTCGATTTTAAGCTGGATCGGATCGGATCGGAGGTCCCAGCCCTAGTGGGAACTCGATTTACACTAGTAAACCATATAAAATATGAAATGATTTGGAAGTGAAAAAACGAAATTCACGTTTTAACACATTATGTGTTAAAATGTTATACCGTAATACATATTACTATACTCTATTGGGCTATTTACAGGTATTCAGTCGTCTGTTCACTCTTTCTAAACTGCCGAAATTCATGAACCCAGAATCCCACAAAGCCCTCCGGAATGAGTTGTCTGCAGATCGTGTAGTTGGCAGTTCTAGTCCAAACGGCACGAATTCCACAAGCAATGCACGCAAGCCAGTGCTACAACGCATGCGCTCCAAATTTTCTAAAGACAATGACGACGAAATGTGAGTTGATTTCATATGAAAATTTGATTTTATGACAGGATTTTAAATTCGCAGAAAATCCCAACATTTAGAAAGACATAAAAACTGAAAAATGCGCAGTTTAAACGTATTAAAGTTTTTATTTTCCTATTATATGTGTGTTAAAAAGGGCCATGCAATTCTTCTGATAATTTGCACTTTTAATTCCATTTTACTCAAGTAGTATTTGTACCTATGTTAAATTGTAATATTTAACGCTAGAGAGCATTCATATTATTACTTTAAGTATAATCGATGTGAATGCAAGACGACCCAGTCTACGTACAGACTTATTACTGAACCGTGCAAAAAGTGCAGCTACGACTCCGTCAGGTTTACAGGTATGATACTTTAATTAAGTAATTTATTTAAAAGATTCCTGGAAAAACACCTGGCATTTATGCTCCTGTAAGTCATATTGAAACACAATTTTTTAACAATATTTAACGTTCTAAAGACATATCCCGACGCGCCAATATCATAATGAAATTTTTTATGTTTAGGAAAGAAAATAAAATCTATTTATACAGCTTTTTTCGAAAATGACTTTGTCTAGCTCCAAAGCAAGACGGTAATATAAAGTTAAGCAGAGAAAGAGCGATAGCTTATTCTTGTCGAAATGTTCCTATCAAAAAATGACCTCAACTATTCCTTTTTCACGTTTAAAGTTTTTCTAAGACCTTGCGCTGATGTGTGAAAAGGGGTGTTTAAAATTTCTTAGGTAAAAATACTTCACGAAAATTTTGGCAACTAGCTCAGATGATTATTATGAAAAGTAAAACTTTATTCAGCGAAGCTATGATCAAAATTTCTTGTTACGTACATTTATTTTAAATACTAATAATAATAGTAAAAATTTTGTGAAATTTGATGGGTATTTAAAAAGCCATTTGAAAAGCAAATAGTTGAGTCATATTTTCCGATAGATAAAACGTATCGCTCTTGTCATTCTCATAACTTTGGAACATTGTGTTGCTAACCCCTTGGGTATGAGATAAAATGCTTCTCGAAAAATATATGAATAGATTTTATTTCTTCACCTAAGTTTCTTTATTATAACTGTGTATGTTTTCCAGCGAGATTTTAACTATTATTTGCACCAACTGAATAAGTGTCCTACATAGTATATTTAATATTTTTAGCGATAGCATTATTCAAAATTTTAGAATTCCAAGGTCTATGAAATCAACACAATTCCTTCGCATCACCAGCCCAACGGCAGCGCTTTGATGGCAACCAACAACCATCATCAAATCAACAAGCGTTGCAACATCAGCTGACGCAAAACAAAGTATACCGTCATGTACACATATTGATTCCAAGTGCCTTATTTAGTATAGGAATTGAGCGTCTCCTCTCATTGTGCCATTATTTTAACATTTCAAACACTGCATAAAAGTATTTTCGAGCCCACACGTATTCATGTAAAAAATTATATTGATAAAATAGCGTGAAATGGAATCATATATGACAGTATTAAAATCATAAACGTGATAATGAAAAGATTGCAAATAAGACATTCTCACATTTAAACAAAAAATTGTCAAAATGAATTAACCTTTACTATTCTGGGCATAGTAAAGGTTTCTGCAATGTTTTAAAAGTATTGTTACGGCCAGTTAAGATGTCACAAATGACGCTATAATTTAAAAGAACCCTATAATCTATAGAGGTCTTATTTGGCTCGCTGTACCAAAAATGGCTCAGTCAATTTAAATACAGAGGATGTTGGCGCACACATTGTTGTATTTTTCTTCGCTTTCTTCTTTGGCTGACCGGACAAACGAGCCAACTCAGAGAAATATCGACTTTAACTTTCGAATTTTTGTGCTAAAAAATTACATAAAGTCAATTTGCAGCAAATATAGTTTTGTCCTTCAACAACACCACTTTCGCAATTTGTCTTTATTGCAACTTGTTCGGCATACTAATTGGCAAGTCAATTTCATGACTGCATATTCAAAATGTCAACCGCACGCGATCGGCGGAAATGTGACGAGCGAATTGTCTGCTTTATTTGATGAATTCCTTGGAATGAAAACCACCCATCGTTCCATTTTCTGGCCTTAAATCACCTCTGTTTCTGACGTTTTGCACATAAATAATGCAGAAACGAAATATAATTATTTATTAACACAAAAACGAAAAATATACAGCAGATTAGGAAACCAAAGGGACATTTTTAGATAGAAAACATTTAAAGAATTTATTATGTGCACGACTCGAAGGAAAGCTAATTGAGTTTGCCAAGTCGATGAAACTTCAATCATTTGCCAGCGCCTGAGAAAGTGGGTGTATATTGGCATTGGCTGTAGTCCACCGGAGAAATCATGTTAAACGCTTTTGTCATCACGTTGATGTAGTCTAAACATTTGCAAGTTAGTTAACTAATAATTTAATCCTTATATGACTAAAGACCAGTTAGCAACAAATTTTGCAAAATCTAAACTAGATGGATAATTAAGTTAGTAAGTAAGGATGTCAACAACTCATATATATTTAATTCATATTGATCCTCAATCGATATCCGTGATATAATTTTTTCAGTGTTATCAGTGATATATAAAGTTTTATATATAAACTTTTTATTAAAGGGAAAAATTTAAGAATTTTGGGCAAAGGATCAAATGTTGTTCGCAAAAAGTGATTTCAAAGTTTATTGAATCTTAATATGTTCGAGTAAAAGGGCTTGAATGTGTTGAAGGTATTTTTAAATTGATCAAAAATTGAAGATGCGTTGAAATGTGACCAGCAGCTGTATCACAAATGCGCATTGAATTAGTAAAACGCTGTTCATTAATTTGGCCTTTTTGGACCACAAAATAGCAATATACTGAATGCCTTAGTCTCAGGATTCAATTTAATTTAAGTTAAATTCAAACACTATTACTCCCTGAGGGAGTATTAGTGTTTGAATTTGGCGGGATTTAAACATGCATGAATATTACCTTTCTGTAATTCTCTGTTCGCTAAGTTTTGCCTACGATAGCGTTATCGTTCCAAGAATAAAATAAAGTTTATTGACGATATAAGATTTTGTACGGAAGTTGTTAGCATCAAATTTTAAGGTACTAAAATATTTCACTTACTGTTGTCTTCGAGGAATTGAAGCACCGATTTCATATGTAATCTCCGGAATCTTTCCGGGTCTCTAGCAATAACAAACACCGGAAATCGAACCCAGTTCGACACCACTGCGTAGTCGTACTGATTGTACTCATTCAAAGGTCCTAATTTGATTATCCAGACTGAAATTGTTACACTTGTTAAGGTCAAACCCTCCCCTCGGTCAAAACCCACGCTCCTCCGCAGCCATTTTCGCCATGACTTTTCTGGAACATTATAGAAGGATGAGTAAATGGCTCAAAACATAGCTAAGGCTCTGGGATACCGGTCAGTATATTGCATGCCGCATCTTAGTTCAAGGTTCTCGAGATTCAAGTCATTTTGTCTCAAATTCGCGAATTTGAGACAAAATGACAGAATGTAAATCTCGAGAACTTGGAATCGAGATCCTACGCTCCATATGTCGATCGCCCAGGGTCTTAGCTCTTATTAGAGCTATTACTCATCCTTCTAGTATGTTTCAGAAAAAGTTATGACGAAAATGGCGAGCGGTGGTTTGACCGGGACTCTAGAAGTTAGAACATTTCCAGAGATGTTTAACAGCAAAAGCGAAACTAAACTAGTATTATTCCTAATTTATAATTTTGTATAATGATCTATGTTTGTGGAACAAAGTCCAGCTTGCTAGACAATAATAGTATATAGCTATGCTATTAGTATTGTACAATAAAAAGTTTACATGGCTCAGCATCGGGTGAATTGCTGCTGTGCAAAAGGAATTGTCCAGTGTCACCAGCTTTAAATCCGTATCCAAGAGAGAAGCGTGGAGGGCCGTTCGGATTGCCTTCTCGGTAGAATTTTAGAATTGTGAAAGTGGCGCTGTAGGTGTTGTTTGTTAGAGCTCCGACTTAATTAACACTTGATACTCATTAAATATGTAAAATATCAGAATGTAATATGTTGCATATTTTTCATGTACTGATAGACAGCTTTTCAACAACACGATATTGTAATATGTTTGCTGCAGTTCTGTTAGAAATTTGAGTTATAATTTCTCCTTTATTTGAAATGACCATAAAACATAAAAAATTGTTCCCGGATATCAGTTCTACTGTATGTATTTTTAAATGAAACTAAATCTTACAATGCGAAACAGTGCATGCCTCTCTGATGACGTGTGGGCTGTTGATCACCTAAATCCTCTGAGAATCGTGAGAGATTAAGGATATGCGCCATCAATCACTCAGGTAATTATCCTTCCCTTTTCGTAAACCAAAACGTTCTAATTAAAAAACGTCTAATACTCATTAAAGTCAAAGGAGGTCAAAATTTTGGTCACTTGCTTGATCACTAAGGTAACGAATACACTATAAACGGAAAAGGAAATCACAACCCACCTGGAACCATCGGCCCATCATTCTGGCCACCTCGACATTCTCAGCAGCAGGATGCACTGCGCGGAACACATTTTTTGCCAAATTTTTGGTTGTATCCTTGGGCAATAGCCTGCTAATAGACGAGCCAAGTAGTGTATTTGTTGGCGGAATCATTTGAGGTATCAATTGACCAACCTGAAAAATAACCATTATTAGCCATTATATGTGGAAGTCAATTGATTCTAAGGATTTAAGAACTTATTTTGCGAAAATTAATTACAATTTATCATTAAGATACTCACAACATAATTGAAATTGCTCAGTCCGGGGATAGTGTTCACTCCTGGAACTGTTGGAATATCCTGCGGACCAGCAAAACCTGGTACGGGAATGGGGGCTAAACCGGGAATTGAATGGCCACTAGCTAAACCCTGCAAGTCTATCCTATTTTGACTAGCTTCGTTGATAACAGCGTTAAGGTCATCTGATTGATATAATGAGGATGGCAGTGGCTCTGGCTGGCGCCGAATCTCTCGACCACCCATACTAAGGCCGAGCTTCTCCAGAATACCATTAGCCACGCCTGTGGCACGCTCGATATCCTCTTTTTCCTGAAAAATTGAATCGCTCTTCAAGAAATTTGGTCCGTTTACGTGTAAATTATATGTAACTGGCTGCATAATAACTAACTGCTTTATATCATTTGATATACTCTTTGAAAAAGTACGCCAATAATTTTGAATAATAATTGCCGTTGAAGCTAGTTTTTTAATTATTGGAGTTAGAATGTTAGAACCGTTAAAAATTTTAGAATTTTAAATTGGAAAGGAAATATACTCTAACTTGTACCATTTAAAAAGAAAGTACAAAAGCTTCAACAATTGCTAAAATACCTTGTCGTTTAGCGGCTTGTCATTTGTGAAGGACTGGAACATTGGCGCATTTGCATTCATATCACTTCCTGCGGCGTTTAGCATCTGTTTGATGAGAGCTGAATCTCCGCTTGCTGCCTGATTTGGCTTTTCGGCTCCATTTTCCTGCCTCGGCACTCTGACGTGAGGTTCGTCTTCATTGCCAACATGGATTTTGGCCCAACCTTGACTCGTGACCAACAGAAATAATCCCAATGTTCTTATAATCATAATGCTTGAATGCGATTTGATTTCGCTGGATGTCAATAAATAAAGCTCTAGAACATTTCACGTATCCCGGAGTGAATCTCTCTTTGAGCGATCCATGACCACGACAGTCGCTCGGAAGCTCCACAATTAGGTCAGCTCTGCGGAAAGGTGAGTTTGCTTGTTCGGTAGAGATATGTGCGATCCAAATATGGGAGGGCACACTCATATATCTCGCTCATCCTAAAACTCAGCCGATCCAAATCCCAGCCAATTCTATTTTCCGGAGAGAAGTGCATTTCAAAAGATGAGCGGAAGCAAGACAGACGGTCTCAAAAACTATGCGCATCCAACACAGTCACATCTTCTCTCTACTTAACCAAAAATTACTGGCATGAGTTTCTGTTGTGTTAAATATTCCTTGAATATCACAAAATGTTAGAGTGAGAGCTAGACGAAGTTATTTTAGTTTTACTAATAGAGTTATCGGAAGTAATTATAGTGATTTTAATTTCAAAGCTTCGAATTTGAATTACAAAAATATTGAAATTAAAGAACGAAACACAAAGTCTATTAATGACGTGCCGCTTCTCTTGGTTTGCTCTCATGACCTCATAGGAGGTCTCGTGAGAATATCACAACGTCATGATAAAGGGCCCTTTTGCAACCGAAAAAGTTTCCCCCAAATAAATACAGAAAGGCTTAAAACCGGGGATGATAGCTGCAGAAAATCATTTATACGATTCAGCTTGGGCTATAATGGCTTCGATTAGCAACAATTTAATTTAATGCAAACAAAACAACATGAAATGGTACCGAAGACCGAAAGTTTACACCGTCATGGGCGTACCGACTGTCTCCTCCGGACAATCTCCCACAGCATTCGGAATTTTTTTTGAAAACTCATGGTGGATTATCAGACACAGGGACTTTAAATAGGGAATACGATATATGTTCTAGAAAAAGTGTCTCAAAGGAAACATTTTAAAAGAAAACATCCTTTGCCATAATTCGAAGGTAAACAGAAAATTTAAACAACAATCATATCAACGTTTATCCCCCCCATAGAGAGTTACAAACGGTTAGGTCGGATTTTCACCTGGGGCATGGATTTTTGGCTCCGGTGCTTCTACTCGGTGAGATAAGACCCCCGGAGAAAAAATTTTTGAAATTCGCATGTTGGACCCCCTCTTTTTACCCCCTCAAAGTCAGCCTCCGCCCCTTTTTCGTGTCCGTCTGTGCGCTATTGTTTGAGAATATCCAGCAAGCGCCCAGAGGCGTGTGATAGCTCAATCGATAGCTCTCATCGAGAAACGCTCCGGAAAATTGAAATTTTCGAGATCTAACGACAGAAAAAAAAGTTATGAGTCCTGAGGGCATTTGTCGGGATCTGGTCGGGATTGGGCGTTCCTGACCACCTCCAGAGGCGAGTGAGGTGTCAAATGATAGCTCTCGGTGAGACAAAACGAATGGCACAAAAATTTTCGAGATTGGACCACCCAGGTTGACGAAAAATGCCCTCAGGGCATTTCTCGGGATTTTGTGCTCTTGACCACCTCCAGAGGCGAGTGAGGTGTCAAACGTTAGCTCTCGGTGAGACAAAACGAATGGCACTGAAATTTTTAAGGTCGGACCACACATGATGGAGATTTTTGCCCTGGGGGCATTTGTCGGGATTTTGGGTTCCTGGCCACCTCCAGAGGCGAGTAAGGTATCAAATGATAGCTCTCGGTGAGACAAAACGATTGGCACAAGAATTTTTGAGATCGGACCATACACGATGGAGATATTTGCCCTGAGGGCATTTAACCGGTTTTGGCTTGTGGTCGGGTGCGGAGCGTCCTACCTCCCCCCTTGGAATGTGAGGGAACTTAGAGCACAAAAGGCGTAACTCAATCCAACCCCATAAACAATACGAGCCACCGCAGGTGGCGAGCCAGTCCTGTGGTCGGGCGCGGAGCGCCCGACCTTCCCCCTTGGAATGTGAGGGTAGTTAGAACATAGGTATATCTGTATTATACCTTTTAAAATCTATGCCATTTTCTAGACGGCCGCAGGCCGAGTTCTTTTCGCGTAGCGAATACCAAAACTGTTTTTTATATTGACCCAATTAAAATTTAGTGACCAACGAATTTAATCTAAACCACGAATATAGACTCCCTACAGCTAGCCGAGCTCTGCTCGGCTAGTATTTAGTAAGAATTAGGGATATCTTTTAGGTTATAAAGAACATGGTAAGTTGATTAGCTTTTTGTAAATTAATTTTTGAGAAATTGGAAATGTAAAAGAAACGAAAACGTAGAATTTATTTCATCTCCAACTGTAGAACAAAGAAAGAAAATTTAATGAAACACTTACAAAATAAAATTTTTAAGCAAAAAGCATTTTCTACCCAAAGCAATAGAGATAAATAATAATCACCATTTTAATATATAGAATTATTTATACATGTTGTAGCCGAAATTGATTAGTTCCATTGTATGGTATGATCAGTTATAATACAGTTATAGTGCTATACTGTTTCGGCAGACTATAGCAGACACATAATCACAATTCTTGCTTAAATAATGTGCTGATTGACCAACAATACTATTGCCAAAAATATAACATAGAAAACTATAAGATAAATTCCATGAAAGCGTCGCAAGCGAAATTTCTGCACAAACAAAAGAACCAAACTCGATATGATAACTGTGGCTAAGGCAATCAACATGACTACCTTTACTCTGTCTATTGACACCTGAAAATCCAAATCTATATCAATGGTGCTTGACACAAATACTTACCTCCACAGTTTTTCCTTGCAATTTCGCCACCAGAAACGTTGCACCAAATCCTATTAAAGAGCCTAAAAATTAGAATTTAAATGTTTCAAATCAAATGTTTAAAAATTGCCATTTCAGAACTATAAGCCATCATATTGACTTACTAAATAGAGCCGATCCAAACGTTGCTGAAAATGCCATTTTTGCAAATCCATGTTTGGCAATAACGCAATCTGCAACTAAATCACTTGCACTGTTGGCCCATGCAACAGCTGTTAGAAAGAGAACCTAAATTTTATTTTACAGTACTTAAATTCCCCGAATAACATTTACTCTCTTTCGGAAAATATTTGCATATTTGGGTTGTATAGTGACGTTTAGCTGGGTTAAATCTCAATAAGTTTAAACCCAGCGTAACGCCCTATATAATATAAATATTGTATGTAGACGCTTTTTTCTTTTGAGAGTAAATAGCAAACCTGATAACAGATACCAAAGACGTTTCCAAACATGATAACTGTATTTATGACTTCGCCGGATGTAACGTATATCCATGAAACGGACATAATAAAGCCAAACCAAGCTGCTACAGGCTAAAATATACAATATCACTATACATGGAAATTTGAACAAAGATGCTTGAACAAAGAGTTAGAAAAATATCAAAAATATCCATCAATTTTCTCCAAATCCCCTTTGAAATATGCATTAAGTCGTATGCGTACCTTATAATATTTAGGGGCCATATTCTTGCTGGTAAAAAGTAATATGAATATGGAGCTAAGCGTTGAAAGACCTAGAGCATATGTCCATAGAGGTAGAACATTTCCAATATTGTTAAAGAGCACTAAAACAAACGTTTAATATTATATAATTCGTTTTTGAGCAATGACAATTACTTACCTTTGAAAGCAAAACAAAAAGCTAGGGGCATTGAGAGCGAGTGAATAATAGCTAGTGGTTTATTCCACGAACCAGTTGCGAGCGGAACAGTCAAGTTGAGGATGAACATACAAGGGATCTAAATTTTGAATAATTTTACTGCAATATTTTTGCTTTTAGAATAATTATTAACAGAAAAAGAACAAAAGGAAGAGCCAAGTCAAATACCTTTAAGATTAGGCGGAATTTAGTGAAGCAATCGGCCTTGCAGAATTGGCAAATATTTAAAGGACATAACCGGCGAATAACATCGAATAGTATTCCCGTTACTTTTGTATCATCGGTTTCGATATTTGATGAAACCGTTGCTGAAATTGTTGATCAGTAAAATTTGAAATCGTATGCCTATCGCTACTTTCAACGATATTCGCTTGAAATTTACTACGTGTTATAAAATTTCAAATATTTATCGGGTGGCTAATAAGTTCTGATGCCACTTTTCAATTACGCATATTTCTTTTAGAATGAATGATTGACTTAGAGTGTTTGGTATTATTTTGTTGCCCATTTGTCTGCTTTCATCTGGTATATAGCTTTTATATATCACCTCACAAAATGTTTAAAATATCACACAAAGTGTACGAAAACCCCGTGTATAAATTTCTGGAAGATATTTTCCACGTTTTACTAATTTTTGTTCGCAATTTTAGTTATTCCGAAAAAACGGTTTTAGCAGTCTTATTGTACAGTTTGTGGACTACAAAGTAGTTTTTACGGAATAATTTTTGGTTTGATTATCGGCGAGATATGAGCATTTCCGTCACCATACTTTTGAAGAAAATTAAGAAGTGTTTTTGTTAGTGTTCAAAATTAAAAATTTTAGAAAGCAGCGTGATAGAAACGTAGTATGCCCAATAGATCAAATAACTGCAAATTTTGTCTAGTTTTCAACGATATATAACTTTAATACTTTATCTCATGAAGTATTCAATATTTCACAGAATGTGTACAATAACCTCAAAATTCATTTTAGGTTTTCATATATTTTTTGTTTTTTGAACATGATTTTTACTTATCGGAAAAATCTGTATAACTAGTCTTATTCTACATTCTGTGCTCTACCACACACTTTTTACAGATTTGTCTTTCGTTGGATTATCCCTGAGCTATGAGCGTTTTTCGACACCATACTTGCCCAAAATTTATACACCCCCAAAAATTTATACAGGGGGTGTATAATAAACATTGTGTGATATTTTAAACATTTTGTGAGGTGATATTTAAAAGCTATATACCAGATGAAAGCAGACAAAATGGGCAACAAAATAATACCAATCACTCATAGTCAATCATTCATTCTAAAAGAAATATGCGTAATTGAAAAGTGGCATCAGAACTTATTAGCCACCCGATATAACGTGCCTTGAGTTGGTTAAATTCAAACTGCCATACCTGAATTAAGAAAATCTTTCGTTATAACACGGTCTTCTTCTTCCTCTTCAATGCAGCGGTCATAATTGGAACTTTGTATTGGTATTGTCAGTCGATAAGACGATAAGTTGTTAATGTTGCCCTACAATCTTGTTATTGATTTAATTAATGTCCGCGCAGTATTGCATTTACCATTTTATCCGGCTTCAAATTAAAGTTTTGACTGGATTGTGCATAATTGGAGTCTGTTTTTCTCGCGTTCATTTTCTCTTCAAGCGCATAGTTTACATTCGCCGCAGCATTTGGTGACTTTTCCGGTCTTATTTTATTACCATCTGGTATCTTCTTTGGAAGAAGACCTGTAAATTAAATTAAATTAATAAGATAAAAAATTTATTCTGTTACCAGTTAATAAAAATCTATATTCCACTGTAAAAAATATTCATATAAAAACCAGTACAGATCTAAGAATTTATAAAGCGTTTAAAAAACTACAAAAAAATTTTTGCAAAGCCTTAAACATCTAACTTTTTATCGAAAAATATTATGAGTAAATTCTAATTATAAAATGTCAGAAAGCGGAGAAATAAGATTTATAATAAATTCATACAGACCAATCAGAGAATGGTTAACTTTGTTTTCATATTGTTGCAATTCAATGTGACTTTTCAAACCTGAAAGTGCAGAGATAACCTTATAAAGCCAGCGACATTCATGGCTGCCGTCTTGCAACTGTTTGCGCGCCCAGCTTCCACCCACTACACAGCATGCGTAAATTAAATATATCACCAGAAACACTAAAGACAACTGTATTGTTTTATATTATTACCAATTCCATAGGACTGCCCCCGCGGCTCCGCCGCTTGGCGGCGCCCTTGGTCATCCAGGATTTTCCGGATATCTCCCGCTCGCCGGCCTGTATCCAGCCGATTGATACGTCATTCGTCTTGTCTCATCGAGAGCTACAAAATGACGTATCACTCGGCCATAACTAAGCCGTCTGGAGAAAGTTCCAGGTGCGCGAAAATGTTGCATTCTCGGGATTGCCCCAGGCCATATCTCCCGCTCGCCGGCCTGTATCCAGCCGATTGATACGTCATTCGTCTTGTCTCATCGAGAGCTACAAAATGACGTATCACTCGGCCATAACTAAGCCGTCTGGAGAAATTTCCAGGTGCGCGAAAATGTTGCATTCTCGGGATTGCCCCAGGCCATATCTCCCGCTCGCCGGCCTGTATCCAGCCAAATGATACGTCATTCGTCTTGTCTCATCGAGAGCTACAAAATGACGTATCACTCGGCCATAACTAAGCCGTCTGGAGAAATTTCCAGGTGCGCGAAAATGTTGCATTCTCGGGATTGCCCCAGGCCATATCTCCCGCTCGCCGGCCTGTATCCAGCCAAATGATACGTCATTCGTCTTGTCTCATCGAGAGCTACAAAATGACGTATCACTCGGCCATAACTAAGCCGTCTGGAGAAAGTTCCAGGTGCGCGAAAATGTTGCATTCTCGGGATTGCCCCAGGCCATATCTCCCGCTCGCCGGCCTGTATCCAGCCAAATGATACGTCATTCGTCTTGTCTCATCGAGAGCTACAAAATGACGTATCACTCGGCCATAACTAAGCCGTCTGGAGAAATTTCCAGGTGCGCGAAAATGTTGCATTCTCGGGATTGCCCCAGGCCATATCTCCCGCTCGCCGGCCTGTATCCAGCCAAATGATACGTCATTCGTCTTGTCTCATCGAGAGCTACAAAATGACGTATCACTCGGCCATAACTAAGCCGTCTGGAGAAAGTTGCCCTTTTGCGTGACACACGTGACACACGGATGTCACGTTTTAACGTATGTCAACCCCAAATCTGACATTGATAACCCCCCTAAAATCATGGGTTTTTGGGTGGTACTCGCGAGTTTGGGGTCCGGGACCCCCAAAAAGTGGGTTATTCTATTGGGGGGGGACACGCACGTATCAACTTAGAGGGACCCGATTATATTAATCAACGTACATTTCACAAATTATAAATATAATTTTTGATAAAATGGCCTTAATAATTACTTTTGTTAGCATAGTATCACTGGTAAGTACTTAAAGTTAATGACCACACTACATATTAATAGTAGTCGCATCTCAGTGGATTGAAAAATTCTGTGAATTTCCAAAATAGATTGGTAGAAATTACTTTCAAAATTGACAAAATCACATTTTTGAAGTTATATCTCAATTTTCAACTACCATAATGTTCAAAAGTATAGCCTTTGCATCTGAGTATACCATATAATATATATTTAAATTATATTAAAAAAGTAACGGGGCGTATTATTTGAAAACTATGAGGTTTAGTTGTGGTTCTTCTCGTATGAGGTGTTTAGACCTCGTATAAATAATCTGTGAAAATTCTTACTTATGGGTTGCCACATTTGGAGCTCAGTTGAGGAAATAAGTACAGACACTATGCAAACCAATGTCAGCAGATAGAATAATATATCGCGGATTACAGGCCTTCGCATGACTTGGCACGGACTTATCAATATGACTGATCCCAAAACTACGCTCAGTACAAAAAAATCGCCTCCTAAAAGTGGGCGTCTGTAGTTAATAAGAAATCATTGGCTTCCTAACAAACCCATTAATACGCTCAATGCCATGCCTGCCTCGGGATGCTTCACATTCATTACCGAAGCAATCGCACTAAATACATCAGGTGCACCATTGCCAAACGCTACTAAAGTGACTCCCTGAAACCATTTATATGGAAGAGATTCACGCGTTAACTATGTCATCAATCATATTTCAAAGCAATACCGGCTACTATTTTCATATAATCTCACTATATCAGGGGTGGGATCTGTCCTTATTTCTAAGATTTGTTCTTATTTTTGGCCAATGTTCTTATTTTGTTCTTATTTCACGAAATATCCATTTCCAAATGGGAATTTTTGAAATACAAGCAATTTTTCCTAAAAATTTTCGCCTGCGGCGCTATTTTACTTTCATTGATTGTTAATTTAATATTATTGTCGTGCGGATTTCGTTACATAGTAACAATTTTCAGTTACCGAAATATGGCACCAAAGCGCGTTTGAATATGCGGGAATTTTTGAAATACAAGCAACTTTTCCTAAAAATTTTCGCCTGCGGCGCTATTTGGATGCTATTTTTACTCCAAGTATTAAAAAAAAATAGCGCAAAATTTTATGAATATCGCCTAAAATTGAAAAATTTTCGCCTGCGGCGCTGTTTTTTCATTCCTGCAGAATAAAAATATTGGCATTATAGTTTCGGCGCGAATTAAAAAAATTTGAAAAAAATGGGCCCCTAAGAATGCACTTGGAAAAAATGGCAAAAAATTTTCTGAAAAAAATTTTTGCCAAAAAACCATAGGGGGGACCCTATGGTTTGAAAAATAATTTTCTGAAAATTTTTGTCAAAAAATCAATACGGTACCCCACATGGTTTTTTGGCAAAAAAATTCTTTAAAAATTTATTTGCTAAAAATCAATAGGGGGGACCCTATTGATAAAAATTTATAAAAATGTTCTTATTTTTGACCCCGAAATCTTACTTTTTGGGGCAAATGCCCTTATTTTTGGAGGCGAGTCTATACCACCCCTGCACTATATTCTATCGTCGATCACGCCGGAAGCAATATGTAACTAACCGCAATATCCTGCGGGATTTGATAGTAATCCACGATTGTTACAATATTAGGACTGAAGAAACCATCAACTGTTGTTGCAAACATCATAAATAAGTACAGGAAAAAAACTGCAGCCAATATAAGCACCAGAATTTCGAACGTGTCGGAATTGGTGCATACTTTGAACTGAGTCCAAGGAATATATCCATCGCCATCGCAGGCATCGCTGTTATTTCGCACATATTCGCATATGGCTGAAATAGTACCGAGATAACATTTCGGATATCACTTCATAGGTATTGCAAGTTTATATTTTATAATCTTAGCTACCACCCGAGAAATAGTTTACACTTATCTTCAGTTTCAACTAGAACCCACTCATTACTGCAGATATTATCTTTTTAGACATTTGTTTGGACTTAGTCCTAAAATCCTTTTTGGGCCTAATTACCTTTTTTCGACTTTATCCCCGAATTATGTTTTACACATTTTGTGCAATAAAATTATTTTTGTTTTTTTGCACAGAATTCGAGTTTTAATACTGTAATACCTGAAAATGCTATTTTAGCATTTTTGGGTATGAAATCTCGACTAAAGTGATTTGTCAGTTAAAAAATGGATGGAACACGCCCAAGATTTTGTACCCCTTATTCTCGACGCCAAATCCCAAATTTGCGGTCAGTTTTGCCGTTGGGAATACCGTAACACCGCATTCTGGCATTTAGAAAGCCATAAAGCGTTGCTATATGAATTGAAGTGTTTCGCCAGAAATATATTTCTGATACTGAAAGCTTTGTCATCGAAAATAAAACGGTGTTGAAATTTTTTCGAAAACCCTTACCAAATAATATTCCTCGGGTGAATAATTAGAGGGTTTGCGGTAGCTTGTTTCACAAAAATTTCGCTAATCATCTTAAATTTCCGTTATATTCAGTTATGTGTGGAGTCTGTCCAGGAGAGAGATAGTGTATTTTTTTGTAATAAAGCTTACAGGAAAATCCTGCGGCCTTATAGCGTGAAGGAGCACAATTATTAACTTCCATGCGCCTAAAGTCTTCCATAATTCCAATTAGCCTGGAAGCTCACAATATAGTGAAGGAATGATTTAACGAAAGATATGGTGATGAGTTGAGAGAGATTAATAAGTTGAAAGGCGGGATTTTTAATAGTTGCAAAACTGATCGTTTGTAGTCCAAACTTTAAACAACTTTGTTGTGTTTTGACAATCTTCAACCAGAAACGCTCACTTGCAAAAAACGAAAGTCAATTGAATACAAATTATTCTGTTGACATTTCAACTATTCATTCTTATTGTATGCGATATTGACTTTGGCTCGACAGTTAAGTTGACGCATTTTCTCTCTATTAAATTTTCGGCAGTGTTAATGCATTCAGACAATTGTAAAAGGCGAAATGTGTATTTAAACTTTTTATAATGCCACATGGAATTATCCAAAAAACCGAGGTGGGACATAATAGAAAAGGTAAGACATGTGAAGTGTCATGTGAAATCAATGTACCATAGAAAGATAACCAATTGTTTAGCAGAAAAACATACGTAAAATTTAAAAATGATGTATGTCACAACATAAAAGTTGACTATTAGGGGAGGCTCTGTTCAGCATCAGGAAAAGAGCCCCCTCTAATAGGGAAAAGTGTTGACTGTGAAAATTTTTACTCTAATAAGGCCCCACTCAAATTTTTTTACCAATCTGTAGAGGAGACCCCTGCCGTGTAAAACCCCTTATTAAAAATTTTCAGCGGCCCCTTTTAACCCCTTTGGCATGCAATTATGTTTTGGCGCAAATTCAAATCGCCATTTGCGCGTACCGAACTCTTTTCTACGGCATTTTATGACATGAATCATCAATGAAAACCAATAAACTCATAAAATAGAAATTACGGCAATTCAAACGGTTCATTATTTGCTTGTCGATTAGAGTATCAGTTTTGTAATTTGAATAAGCAGTTTACTATTCCCGTGAACACGAGCTTGCATAGTTATTGTTACGTATATGCACTTTATATTTATTTTGAACAAAATTGAAGAAATGGATAAAATTATATTGGAATTATTGGAAAATATATCCAAATATGTGCACTAAATGTAAAAATTGATCTTCCCCATTTCATTGGTTTTGTGGAAAGTTTCTGACAGTTCTTCAAAACCACCACTTATTCCCCAAAGGAATGTTTTTCACAAATGCCACACAGCATTTGATAGCCCAATCTTTCTCTTCCAAAAATATGCAACTACTACTTTTACGTTATAACAATTCTAATTATACCTCCAAAAAATGATCTCTGAGTATATTTGGTGCTTTCAGAGGTAAAATGGTAGCAATTTGCCGTATTACAAAATAATGGCGTTGAGGCTTTTGGACTAAAGGTCGAGTTGCACCACATATTTTATTTAGATTTGGGAATAGAATTAGGAGCAGAGCACAACTCGCCGATAAAACAAACATTTAGAGAGCTCATAAAGTGCAATGTGATGTATCGTAAGCCTACAGAATAACGCTCACCACTAGACTTTTTGTTAACTTTGATTTCACTTCAAAAATTCTTGAAAATGTAAAATACTTTTTACCTTCTCCTATAAATCTTGTTTCCTCTCCGATAAATGTTGACTTCTGGACTTGTTCCAGACGATCCGGACCACCTCCAAAGGCGAGTGAGGTTACAATATTGTATATACCATCTTGGTTAAACTAAGTAAATCATCTTACAAGGGAAGTATTTTGAGCGTTTTTTTGAGTGGTCTTAAATTTTTTCACTGCAACTTTGTAGAGCTATATCGACTTCCTTTGAAAATGGGTTGCAATCAAATCATATCTCACGTATAACGCAAGATAGTCGGCACACAAAAATGCGGGACAGAAAGTTCAAAAGGTAAGAAGTGGTCCAAAAATGGACATGTTTGACACGTGATGCGAAAAATTATTGCAGATTCGGAATCCGCGTATGGAATTACCCCTAAACACACACATTGATAAAAAACCTTGCGGCCTTTTGGAAAATCGATTTTTTCCATCAAGCAAGTCCATATGGCACACCATGGATCGAAACTGGAAAAATCGCTTTTCGACGATAATTAGTCGTACCTTTCTATTTATTGACCGTAGTAATCGCTAAAAGTAGCTGTCCTTTTGTAAATTATAATTTTTTCAAATAAGATTTCTTCTCTGAATGATTAATGATACTGTCGAACCCCGAATAACGCACCTCAAGGGACCGGACGAAATCGGTGTTATTCGGGGCGGCGGCGTTATTCGGAGGTTTCTAATCAAAATTAGGTTAGATCGATGTTAATCGGGGTTTATCAATGTTTCGGCAGTAAATTTGTATTGTCGCAAATTTGATCTTTTTCACAAAATTTTGCTATTTTTTACCGAATTTTTTAAATTTTGTCAAAAATTTTTGTAAAAGATAAAAATCACGAAAATTCCTTCAAAATATTTGAATCGGCGTTATTCGGAAGTCCTTTCACAAGTCATGTTCCAAAAAATCGGCGCTATTCGGGGGTGCCGTTATTCGCTGGCCTAACCCATACAAATCCTATGCCGCAAATCCGGGACCGGAGAACATCGGCGTTATTCGGGGGTTCGACTGTATTAAAGTGTCACGTTCAGAAATTCAACTATGATTTTGAATGATATCGAATGTGTATTGATAGTATGAACCAGATTTATTGTTAATAATAACACTATTGTTCCTATTAATGTCAACTCGTTTCTTATAACTTGTTACAGCGCTTATAAATCATTTTCCAGTATCCAATTTTTATTCGTTTAAACTAAACACATTAAAAACAATACAACAATTTTCTATTATTTTTAAAAGCATCAGCTGTCTGAAACAAATTCCATCTTTTGACTATGCGACCTGTCATAAAGCCTGCGCTTCTGTTTAACTAGATTTTCTTCTATGTATTTTACAGCCGGCGGTCCGACAATCTTCTTGCCTTCCAAATCAATAGCATAGTCATATACGATGGGATTCTCAAGCGCTTCCAGGATCTTCTCCTTCACATTCTCCGGAGTAATAAAATCGGCGCTCAGTTTCTGTAATCAAAATCATAAATATAAGAGTAATAAATGTTAACGATAGATTTTCAGATTACGGTCTCATGTATATTAGGTATGGTCGAGGTTGAAATAAGAAATGTCTATTGTCATAGTTTTGCGCCTTAAACGCCCATTCTGTTACTTCATAAATAGTATGCGTCGTTCACAAAAGCGAATTTGTAAAAGGTTATTTTCGATTATCCCATATAGTCTGCTTCATAATTATAATCCCCTCGAGTTTTGAAGTATTGCTGTATTTTTGTAAGACATTTCAAAAGTAAGCCTCTTATAGAAAGTTACTAACAGCCACTAGACGTTTAATCGCAAAAACAACAAGTCAGAAATTTTATCAATTGTTCACCGGTGCTTCAAAATTATAGTCTCTCCCAAAAATTAGATTCATAAATAAAATTTTATTTAACAAGGGTAAAAGAACAATGTCCGACGTTGCAGAGTGACCTTTTCAATGAATATTGAAAAGTCAAAAATTCAGGCGCGTAATTTTTGAAAAGTAAGATAATCGGAAAATTATGATTTCATATTTGGTACGATAGTACCCGGTATAGGGCATTTAAACAGTTACATCAGCACCAAATTTTTTCCTCGAACAATGGGCGTTCAGAGTTAGAGGGAGCAACACTTCTGCACAAACTGCCCCTAAGTGAAACGAACTTACAATTGCTTCTTGGACCTCCTTCTCACGGAATTCGATTTGTTCCTCCTCGGCATTGAGAGTATCTTCTATTTCTTTCAAGATCTGTTGCCTCATTTCAATATTTTCCTTTTTCTCACGCTCAGCTCTAAAAGTGAAAAGTTAAATCAAAATAATTTACCCAAAGCACAATATAATTTGCAGTCACTATGCTTGTACACAGGCACACATTCATGGTGTAACATTGCTCATGACATAACACGCCAATTATGGACCGATCGATCCATAATCATGATTGAAGTTGGTTAAATTGAAGCGGCTAATGAATTATGAGCGCTTTTAGGAGACAGTTTGCAAATCATTTTTGCGTTAGATATACCCCTTAATTAATTTCTGTCGACTGTCTGTCCAGAACGCTCAGATCTCGCGATCGTTAGCCAGACACGTCGGCTCCTTTTGCATGATTTTGTTTCAAAAAGTGTGACAGGCATGTTTTTGTCGTTAAAATCCCGAGATTTTTGGTACATACCCTAATTCGGGTACGGGGAGTCCGAATTTGACCTCAGATCACGGGTGGTCCCGCCACGAAAGTTGGGAAAATCGCATTTTTGCTACAAAATGGCCAAAAAAATGACCTTTTTTGATGCGTTACGTCAAAAATAATTGCAGATTCGGACTCAGCGCATCAAAATACCCCTA